>OY756375.1:13865648-16769555 GCA_963576895.1 Ceraclea dissimilis | reverse complement strand
AACCTAACCTAACCTAACCTAACCTAACCTAACCTAACCTAACCTAACCTAACCTAACCTAACCTAACCTAACCTAACCTAACCTAACCTAACCTAACCTAACCTAACCTAACCTAACCTAACCTAACCTAACCTAACCTAACCTAACCTAACCTAACCTAACCTAACCTAACCTAACCTAACCTAACCTAACCTAACCTAACCTAACCTAACCTAACCTAACCTAACCTAACCTAACCTAACCTAACCTAACCTAACCTAACCTAACCTAACCTAACCTAACCTAACCTAACCTAACCTAACCTAACCTAACCTAACCTAACCTAACCTAACCTAACCTAACCTAACCTAACCTAACCTAACCTAACCTAACCTAACCTAACCTAACCTAACCTAACCTAACCTAACCTAACCTAACCTAACCTAACCTAACCTAACCTAACCTAACCTAACCTAACCTAACCTAACCTAACCTAACCTAACCTAACCTAACCTAACCTAACCTAACCTAACCTAACCTAACCTAACCTAACCTAACCTAACCTAACCTAACCTAACCTAACCTAACCTAACCTAACCTAACCTAACCTAACCTAACCTAACCTAACCTAACCTAACCTAACCTAACCTAACCTAACCTAACCTAACCTAACCTAACCTAACCTAACCTAACCTAACCTAACCTAACCTAACCTAACCTAACCTAACCTAACCTAACCTAACCTAACCTAACCTAACCTAACCTAACCTAACCTAACCTAACCTAACCTAACCTAACCTAACCTAACCTAACCTAACCTAACCTAACCTAACCTAACCTAACCTAACCTAACCTAACCTAACCTAACCTAACCTAACCTAACCTAACCTAACCTAACCTAACCTAACCTAACCTAACCTAACCTAACCTAACCTAACCTAACCTAACCTAACCTAACCTAACCTAACCTAACCTAACCTAACCTAACCTAACCTAACCTAACCTAACCTAACCTAACCTAACCTAACCTAACCTAACCTAACCTAACCTAACCTAACCTAACCTAACCTAACCTAACCTAACCTAACCTAACCTAACCTAACCTAACCTAACCTAACCTAACCTAACCTAACCTAACCTAACCTAACCTAACCTAACCTAACCTAACCTAACCTAACCTAACCTAACCTAACCTAACCTAACCTAACCTAACCTAACCTAACCTAACCTAACCTAACCTAACCTAACCTAACCTAACCTAACCTAACCTAACCTAACCTAACCTAACCTAACCTAACCTAACCTAACCTAACCTAACCTAACCTAACCTAACCTAACCTAACCTAACCTAACCTAACCTAACCTAACCTAACCTAACCTAACCTAACCTAACCTAACCTAACCTAACCTAACCTAACCTAACCTAACCTAACCTAACCTAACCTAACCTAACCTAACCTAACCTAACCTAACCTAACCTAACCTAACCTAACCTAACCTAACCTAACCTAACCTAACCTAACCTAACCTAACCTAACCTAACCTAACCTAACCTAACCTAACCTAACCTAACCTAACCTAACCTAACCTAACCTAACCTAACCTAACCTAACCTAACCTAACCTAACCTAACCTAACCTAACCTAACCTAACCTAACCTAACCTAACCTAACCTAACCTAACCTAACCTAACCTAACCTAACCTAACCTAACCTAACCTAACCTAACCTAACCTAACCTAACCTAACCTAACCTAACCTAACCTAACCTAACCTAACCTAACCTAACCTAACCTAACCTAACCTAACCTAACCTAACCTAACCTAACCTAACCTAACCTAACCTAACCTAACCTAACCTAACCTAACCTAACCTAACCTAACCTAACCTAACCTAACCTAACCTAACCTAACCTAACCTAACCTAACCTAACCTAACCTAACCTAACCTAACCTAACCTAACCTAACCTAACCTAACCTAACCTAACCTAACCTAACCTAACCTAACCTAACCTAACCTAACCTAACCTAACCTAACCTAACCTAACCTAACCTAACCTAACCTAACCTAACCTAACCTAACCTAACCTAACCTAACCTAACCTAACCTAACCTAACCTAACCTAACCTAACCTAACCTAACCTAACCTAACCTAACCTAACCTAACCTAACCTAACCTAACCTAACCTAACCTAACCTAACCTAACCTAACCTAACCTAACCTAACCTAACCTAACCTAACCTAACCTAACCTAACCTAACCTAACCTAACCTAACCTAACCTAACCTAACCTAACCTAACCTAACCTAACCTAACCTAACCTAACCTAACCTAACCTAACCTAACCTAACCTAACCTAACCTAACCTAACCTAACCTAACCTAACCTAACCTAACCTAACCTAACCTAACCTAACCTAACCTAACCTAACCTAACCTAACCTAACCTAACCTAACCTAACCTAACCTAACCTAACCTAACCTAACCTAACCTAACCTAACCTAACCTAACCTAACCTAACCTAACCTAACCTAACCTAACCTAACCTAACCTAACCTAACCTAACCTAACCTAACCTAACCTAACCTAACCTAACCTAACCTAACCTAACCTAACCTAACCTAACCTAACCTAACCTAACCTAACCTAACCTAACCTAACCTAACCTAACCTAACCTAACCTAACCTAACCTAACCTAACCTAACCTAACCTAACCTAACCTAACCTAACCTAACCTAACCTAACCTAACCTAACCTAACCTAACCTAACCTAACCTAACCTAACCTAACCTAACCTAACCTAACCTAACCTAACCTAACCTAACCTAACCTAACCTAACCTAACCTAACCTAACCTAACCTAACCTAACCTAACCTAACCTAACCTAACCTAACCTAACCTAACCTAACCTAACCTAACCTAACCTAACCTAACCTAACCTAACCTAACCTAACCTAACCTAACCTAACCTAACCTAACCTAACCTAACCTAACCTAACCTAACCTAACCTAACCTAACCTAACCTAACCTAACCTAACCTAACCTAACCTAACCTAACCTAACCTAACCTAACCTAACCTAACCTAACCTAACCTAACCTAACCTAACCTAACCTAACCTAACCTAACCTAACCTAACCTAACCTAACCTAACCTAACCTAACCTAACCTAACCTAACCTAACCTAACCTAACCTAACCTAACCTAACCTAACCTAACCTAACCTAACCTAACCTAACCTAACCTAACCTAACCTAACCTAACCTAACCTAACCTAACCTAACCTAACCTAACCTAACCTAACCTAACCTAACCTAACCTAACCTAACCTAACCTAACCTAACCTAACCTAACCTAACCTAACCTAACCTAACCTAACCTAACCTAACCTAACCTAACCTAACCTAACCTAACCTAACCTAACCTAACCTAACCTAACCTAACCTAACCTAACCTAACCTAACCTAACCTAACCTAACCTAACCTAACCTAACCTAACCTAACCTAACCTAACCTAACCTAACCTAACCTAACCTAACCTAACCTAACCTAACCTAACCTAACCTAACCTAACCTAACCTAACCTAACCTAACCTAACCTAACCTAACCTAACCTAACCTAACCTAACCTAACCTAACCTAACCTAACCTAACCTAACCTAACCTAACCTAACCTAACCTAACCTAACCTAACCTAACCTAACCTAACCTAACCTAACCTAACCTAACCTAACCTAACCTAACCTAACCTAACCTAACCTAACCTAACCTAACCTAACCTAACCTAACCTAACCTAACCTAACCTAACCTAACCTAACCTAACCTAACCTAACCTAACCTAACCTAACCTAACCTAACCTAACCTAACCTAACCTAACCTAACCTAACCTAACCTAACCTAACCTAACCTAACCTAACCTAACCTAACCTAACCTAACCTAACCTAACCTAACCTAACCTAACCTAACCTAACCTAACCTAACCTAACCTAACCTAACCTAACCTAACCTAACCTAACCTAACCTAACCTAACCTAACCTAACCTAACCTAACCTAACCTAACCTAACCTAACCTAACCTAACCTAACCTAACCTAACCTAACCTAACCTAACCTAACCTAACCTAACCTAACCTTTTTTTTTTTTTTTTTTTTTTTGTGGAGGGGAAATCCCTTATGGACACCCGGCCATTATGGTCGGGTAGTGCCGGACTCGCACCGGCTAAAACCCCCCCCTCTTCTCCTGCTTGCAGCCAAGTCCCCGCCTATTGGCCTACCTTGGTGCAGCATCTGTCTTGTTTAATTAGGTAGTTTCGTCTTTTTCTTTTGCACTTATTACTTCTTCACAGAATTCTGCTACAGCGTCCCAGTTTGATTTTTTTTGTAACATCGCTGGAACTATGTTCTCTGGTGTCAGAGACGTCGTTCCTATTTTTCTTTCTAGGTTTTTTCTCTCCGTGTTCCATCTATGGCACTGAAAGACTGTGTGTTTGGCGTCATCTATCTCCGCGTCACAGTACGTGCAAGCCCTACTAGGGGCCTTCTGTATTTTATAGAGAAATTCTCCAAACACGCCGTGTCCTGTCATGCACTGCGTCATGCGGTATGTAGTCTCACCATGCTTCCTCTCCGTCCATGTTGTTAAGTCATTTACTAGTGTGTGCGTCCATCTGCCTTTTGGGGCGGTGTTCCATATCTCTTGCCACTTGGCGATAGTGAGTCTCCTCTCTTCCTTTACCTCATCTGGTGTTATTTCATTTTTCTTACGGTATATACGGGCTCTTTCCTCCGCCACTAGTGTAGCCGGCACCAGTCCAGATAACACCAAAGCTGCTTGGGTAGATACTGTCCTGTACGCCCTACATATTCTTAGTGCCATTGTCCTCTGTGTGTTTAGGAGAGCTTCTGCATGTTTTTCTTTTCTCGTTACTTCTGCCCACACCGGTGAGGCATACAGAATCACCGATTGGACTGCCAATGCCAGTACTGCGCGTTTTTTGTGTGCCGGTCCCTTTGTATTTGGCAGTATTGAACAAAGCGCTTTTGCCGTCTTTTGTGCTTTTTCACCGACGTTCTTTATATGTTTGCCGAAATTCATTCCGGAATCCAGCGTTACTCCGAGATACTTGGCCTCCTTTGAGGGGGTCACCTTCTCTTCTTCCATCTCAAACAGTATGTTTCGTACGCGCCTCTCTCCGCTGAGAATTATGGCTACGGTCTTTTGGGCTGCTATTTCTAGGTGGTTGGTTTTCATCCACGAAGCAACGGAATGTAGAGCCGTTTCTGTCCTGATTACCAGATCCGTCTGTGTCGCGGCAGTTACTGATATCGCGAGGTCGTCTGCGTAGCACACCAGCTCGACTCCCTCAAGTACGTCTAGCGACATGATGTCATCATACATGACGTTCCAAAGTGTGGGTCCGAGGACCGAGCCCTGTGGGACTCCACCGCCTATCTCCTTGCTATTATTTTTCTCCAGTATTACCTGCCTTTCTGTGAAATATTCTGTAATAATATTCACCATGTAGGGGCTTACTTGTTTAGCTCTTAATTTATTGATTGTAGTGGGCCAAGACGCTGTATTAAAGGCATTTTTAACATCGATCAGAATTAAGGCGTTTAATTTATTTTGCTTTTTTGCCTCTTTTGCTAGGTGTATTATCTTATTAATAGCATCAATTGTGGATCTTCCTTTCCTGAAACCGTACTGATTTTCATTCAAGCCGGATTCACCGAGTTCCGCTATCAGTCTATTATTGATCACACTTTCAAAAAGTTTTCCAAGAACATTCAGCAGGCATATCGGCCTGTATTTTGTTTCCTCTGCGTTTGACTTTTTAGGTTTTTCGATGAGAACCAGTCTGGCGGTTTTCCATGACTTGGGAAATTTTTGATTTCTTATAAGGTCTTCAAACAGTACCTTGAAATATTCCATGTTCTTTAACACTAATAATTTCACGACGTCCGGTGTGATTGTGTCCGGACCTGGGGCTTTGCCTGGCTTGATTTTTCTTATGGCTTCTCTCATTTCTCTTTCGGAGACCGTCCTCCAGACGTCTGACGTTTCTGGGCCATAGACTTTGGGTAGGAGCTTAGCCGGTTTTGTCATGAATAATTGCTTAAAAACCTCTTCTTTTTCTTCTTTTTGGAGTTGAGTCCTAGGACTTGGTCTGCGTAGCTGATTTTTTATTATTTGATACGCGTCCCCGAAGATATCCTCATTCAGTTTTGTGCATAGCTGGTCCCAGTTTCTCCTCTTTGATGTTACTATAGCCTTTTTAAGGGCGTCCTTTGAGTCTTTGTATTCCTTTTTTAGGATCATTCTTTCGGAGTTATTTTGGCACTTCTGGAATTTCTTCCTCTTCTTTCGCGTTTCTTTTATTTGGTCCTGTATTTCTGCTGTCCACCAGTAGGGCATCTTCCCTTCATCGTTAGCTCTTATTTTTGCTGTACTTCGTTTGAAAGCTTCTACCATTGCCCTTTCGCACTCTTCTGCGTTTATTTCTTTATTTATCGTAATTCTTTTGAATTCATCGCACAGAGTTGTCGGATTTGTGGCTCCGTATATGTATTTGCGTTTTAGTTTGGTTTTTCCATGTCCCAATTTTGTCAATACAAACCGATGTTCACTCAAAGGCTCGTCCTCCAGGACCTCCCATGTGGTATCTTTCATGGCTTGCGTGTTTACTAATGTGATATCTATGTATGATATGCCGTTATGTCCAACAAAGGTGGGTTTTTTGCCATCATTTAGTATATTAAGGTTAAGACTGTTTGCCCATTCTAACAGGCACACACCCTTTTTATTCGTCTTGTCTCCCCCCCATGCTGGATGCTTTGCGTTAAAATCTCCAAGTATTATCAGCCTTTTGTGTGTTTTGTCGGCCATATCCGTTTGTATTTCGTGGAGCTGTTTTTCAAAGTCCTGTATCGTGCAGGTATTTGGGCTCAAGTATACCTTGTATATGACAATATCTTCGATTTCTACTCTAACTGCCCCGTCAATAGATTTATATTTTGTTATGTTATATTTTTTGCTAATGTTTTGTACAAGAACGTCCTTTTTTTCGTTTGCGTAGCAGTGCGTCCCTCTGCATTTACTCAGGTTTGGTTCGCTTATAACCAGTATGTCCGCCTGTGTGTTTCTGGCCACTATCTGAGCCATGTCATGCGATGCCAGACTTCTGCCCGTGTTTATTTGCAAGATGTTAAATGTGTCCTTCATGTATATTGTTATCTCGAGCTGTCTGTTTTGTTTCTCTTTTATTTCTATTTGAACTATGGTCCGTCTTTTTCCCTGCTCTTTGATTCTCCTCAATCGCCTTTTTTAGAACGGCGCATCGGTTTGACCCCGCCGCGTGTCCTGCTACCTCGCACAGCGAGCAGAATGGTTGGTTTGTGCATTCTTTTGCGCTGTGGCCTTCTTGTGCGCACTTTCTGCATAGATTGGACCGGTCCTTTTCCGCACACGATGACGCCTTATGTCCAAAATTCCAGCATCGATAGCACTGTTGGATGTGTGTTCTCTCTCGCACTGTGCAAGTTGAGAAACCGATTCTAAGTCTTCTGTGTTGCAAAATTTTATCTCCATCACCCTTTTCCATAATTATTGTGCAAGCTTGATTTTCCTCTCCAATTGGTCTTAAAGATCTGACTTCGCATAGATCTGGATGTGCGATACCAATCTTCTGCAGGGACCTCTTGATATCTTCGGTATCGGCCGAAGGGTCTATATTTTTTATGTGCAGGACCTTCTTTTTGACCTTTGGAAGAATTCTAACTTTGCTTTCATTAAGAATACTTTTGATGTTTTCTGACAGGTTCTTTGCTTCCTTAGATGTTTTGAGGATTATCCCTCCTTTTCTAGTTTTTCTTATATTGTTGATATTTTCTGCATCTTCTTTGTTACATAGACCATCCTTCAACTTCCGGGCCACATCCGCGTATGATGCCTCGTTTGTCTCTATTAATATTGTGTCACCTTCCAGCGATTCGAGTCGCTTTTCACGTGTCTCTGCTTTTGGATTGCGATGAGTTATCCTTAAGTCAATTGCGCACTCCATTTTTAGAAAGATAGCCGCTACCAATTTCCTAAGAATATTTATTTTGACTGATTTTGGGGCCACTATTGTGATATTTGTCTCCTTTTCTTTAAAGGTTAATTCTCTTATTTGACATAAAAAGTCATAGAAGTCAGAGAGTCCTTTTTCATCTTCCAGGGGAGTAGCCGCGAAAAACACTGAGACACTCCTTTTAATAGTCACTGGTGAGCTGTCAGAGTCGTAAGTGATTGCCTGCGTGATATGCGCGCAGTTGCCATTTTGGCACGCTGTTTTTCGACTTTCCAAGATTTCTGGATATCTGTCGAATATTTTCGTGCTGTCACTGTTATTGTCTTCCTCGCCATGCACGTATACGAGTCTTCCATTGTATGCTTTGAGCAAATCCTCTCTCTTTATTTGTACACTCTTCAGGCTTTCCTCGGTCCATTTTTCTCTCACTTTAATCATCAGTGCCGGGAAGTCCAGCTCGTCGCACGAGCTCGGATCGAATGGCTCCAATTTTTCTTTGTCCCTGCATTTGAGGCAGCTCGTCTGATCTGTCTTTTTGTAATCGAGAAGTGCCTCTTCGAGGAATGTGTTGTTGCCTTTATTTCTATGAGCTAAGAGCTCCACCTCTAGAGTCCCTATTTTTTGCTCTTGTTCGTCCAATCTTCGGTTTAGGTTAGACATCCTCTCCTCGAGCAATTCATCGTCCGCTTTTTGTCTAGTGACATATTGGGTCATCAATCCCGTTAGCTGTGCAGTCATCTGTTTGATATCCTTATGGACATTTTTGTTCGCTTTCACATACTGGGAGAGTTCTTCTATTTTGCTTTTAAGTCTGGTTAGCTCTTTAGGTGGGAGCTTTTTACTTTCCGTGCGCCCTTCAATTCCCGGTGGCTGGTCAGGGCTGGGGGCAACCTTTCTCTTTTTTGGCACCCTGTCGCCTGGTGTCGTCTCTAGGCTGATGTCGAGAGGTACGACTGGTGAGCCTGGGGGTGGGGTTCTACGTAGGGAATCCCTGCGTGCAAATATCCTCCTCTCTTCTGCTGCGTTCCTATCCGCCGTTTTGTAATCCTTAGTCAAGTCCATAGTCGTTCCGATGTCGTCACCATTTCCATTTCCGCTTCCATTTTCGGTATTAATTTCCATTTCTGTTCCCACGAGTCATGAGGAAAAATAAAGTCGCCACACACAGAGCCTCTTATGCATGGAGGGCTATGTTACAAGGGGGTGTCGCCTGGTGCCCCCAGGGATCCGTTCGCGACACTGGGATTGATGGTCTGTCCCCAGTGCCATTCAGCCTTCGGCACGGAATCTCACACCTTAGCTTGGGACAGTTTCGGTTTTGGTTCGCGCCAGGTATTTTATTTCCCTGGTAGCACCACAGGAATGTTCCCGTGAAGCCGTTCCTCTATCCACCACCTGAGGACGCGCCCGATGGGGGACCGAAAACCCCACACGGGAACCTAACCTAACCTAACCTAACCTAACCTAACCTAACCTAACCTAACCTAACCTAACCTAACCTAACCTAACCTAACCTAACCTAACCTAACCTAACCTAACCTAACCTAACCTAACCTAACCTAACCTAACCTAACCTAACCTAACCTAACCTAACCTAACCTAACCTAACCTAACCTAACCTAACCTAACCTAACCTAACCTAACCTAACCTAACCTAACCTAACCTAACCTAACCTAACCTAACCTAACCTAACCTAACCTAACCTAACCTAACCTAACCTAACCTAACCTAACCTAACCTAACCTAACCTAACCTAACCTAACCTAACCTAACCTAACCTAACCTAACCTAACCTAACCTAACCTAACCTAACCTAACCTAACCTAACCTAACCTAACCTAACCTAACCTAACCTAACCTAACCTAACCTAACCTAACCTAACCTAACCTAACCTAACCTAACCTAACCTAACCTAACCTAACCTAACCTAACCTAACCTAACCTAACCTAACCTAACCTAACCTAACCTAACCTAACCTAACCTAACCTAACCTAACCTAACCTAACCTAACCTAACCTAACCTAACCTAACCTAACCTAACCTAACCTAACCTAACCTTTTTTTTTTTTTTTTTTTTTTTTTGTGGAGGGGAAATCCCTTATGGACACCCGGCCATTATGGTCGGGTAGTGCCGGACTCGCACCGGCTAAAACCCCCCCCTCTTCTCCTGCTTGCAGCCAAGTCCCCGCCTATTGGCCTACCTTGGTGCAGCATCTGTCTTGTTTAATTAGGTAGTTTCGTCTTTTTCTTTTGCACTTATTACTTCTTCACAGAATTCTGCTACAGCGTCCCAGTTTGATTTTTTTTGTAACATCGCTGGAACTATGTTCTCTGGTGTCAGAGACGTCGTTCCTATTTTTCTTTCTAGGTTTTTTCTCTCCGTGTTCCATCTATGGCACTGAAAGACTGTGTGTTTGGCGTCATCTATCTCCGCGTCACAGTACGTGCAAGCCCTACTAGGGGCCTTCTGTATTTTATAGAGAAATTCTCCAAACACGCCGTGTCCTGTCATGCACTGCGTCATGCGGTATGTAGTCTCACCATGCTTCCTCTCCGTCCATGTTGTTAAGTCATTTACTAGTGTGTGCGTCCATCTGCCTTTTGGGGCGGTGTTCCATATCTCTTGCCACTTGGCGATAGTGAGTCTCCTCTCTTCCTTTACCTCATCTGGTGTTATTTCATTTTTCTTACGGTATATACGGGCTCTTTCCTCCGCCACTAGTGTAGCCGGCACCAGTCCAGATAACACCAAAGCTGCTTGGGTAGATACTGTCCTGTACGCCCTACATATTCTTAGTGCCATTGTCCTCTGTGTGTTTAGGAGAGCTTCTGCATGTTTTTCTTTTCTCGTTACTTCTGCCCACACCGGTGAGGCATACAGAATCACCGATTGGACTGCCAATGCCAATACTGCGCGTTTTTTGTGTGCCGGTCCCTTTGTATTTGGCAGTATTGAACAAAGCGCTTTTGCCGTCTTTTGTGCTTTTTCACCGACGTTCTTTATATGTTTGCCGAAATTCATTCCGGAATCCAGCGTTACTCCGAGATACTTGGCCTCCTTTGAGGGGGTCACCTTCTCTTCTTCCATCTCAAACAGTATGTTTCGTACGCGCCTCTCTCCGCTGAGAATTATGGCTACGGTCTTTTGGGCTGCTATTTCTAGGTGGTTGGTTTTCATCCACGAAGCAACGGAATGTAGAGCCGTTTCTGTCCTGATTACCAGATCCGTCTGTGTCGCGGCAGTTACTGATATCGCGAGGTCGTCTGCGTAGCACACCAGCTCGACTCCCTCAAGTACGTCTAGCGACATGATGTCATCATACATGACGTTCCAAAGTGTGGGTCCGAGGACCGAGCCCTGTGGGACTCCACCGCCTATCTCCTTGCTATTATTTTTCTCCAGTATTACCTGCCTTTCTGTGAAATATTCTGTAATAATATTCACCATGTAGGGGCTTACTTGTTTAGCTCTTAATTTATTGATTGTAGTGGGCCAAGACGCTGTATTAAAGGCATTTTTAACATCGATCAGAATTAAGGCGTTTAATTTATTTTGCTTTTTTGCCTCTTTTGCTAGGTGTATTATCTTATTAATAGCATCAATTGTGGATCTTCCTTTCCTGAAACCGTACTGATTTTCATTCAAGCCGGATTCACCGAGTTCCGCTATCAGTCTATTATTGATCACACTTTCAAAAAGTTTTCCAAGAACATTCAGCAGGCATATCGGCCTGTATTTTGTTTCCTCTGCGTTTGACTTTTTAGGTTTTTCGATGAGAACCAGTCTGGCGGTTTTCCATGACTTGGGAAATTTTTGATTTCTTATAAGGTCTTCAAACAGTACCTTGAAATATTCCATGTTCTTTAACACTAATAATTTCACGACGTCCGGTGTGATTGTGTCCGGACCTGGGGCTTTGCCTGGCTTGATTTTTCTTATGGCTTCTCTCATTTCTCTTTCGGAGACCGTCCTCCAGACGTCTGACGTTTCTGGGCCATAGACTTTGGGTAGGAGCTTAGCCGGTTTTGTCATGAATAATTGCTTAAAAACCTCTTCTTTTTCTTCTTTTTGGAGTTGAGTCCTAGGACTTGGTCTGCGTAGCTGATTTTTTATTATTTGATACGCGTCCCCGAAGATATCCTCATTCAGTTTTGTGCATAGCTGGTCCCAGTTTCTCCTCTTTGATGTTACTATAGCCTTTTTAAGGGCGTCCTTTGAGTCTTTGTATTCCTTTTTTAGGATCATTCTTTCGGAGTTATTTTGGCACTTCTGGAATTTCTTCCTCTTCTTTCGCGTTTCTTTTATTTGGTCCTGTATTTCTGCTGTCCACCAGTAGGGCATCTTCCCTTCATCGTTAGCTCTTATTTTTGCTGTACTTCGTTTGAAAGCTTCTACCATTGCCCTTTCGCACTCTTCTGCGTTTATTTCTTTATTTATCGTAATTCTTTTGAATTCATCGCACAGAGTTGTCGGATTTGTGGCTCCGTATATGTATTTGCGTTTTAGTTTGGTTTTTCCATGTCCCAATTTTGTCAATACAAACCGATGTTCACTCAAAGGCTCGTCCTCCAGGACCTCCCATGTGGTATCTTTCATGGCTTGCGTGTTTACTAATGTGATATCTATGTATGATATGCCGTTATGTCCAACAAAGGTGGGTTTTTTGCCATCATTTAGTATATTAAGGTTAAGACTGTTTGCCCATTCTAACAGGCACACACCCTTTTTATTCGTCTTGTCTCCCCCCCATGCTGGATGCTTTGCGTTAAAATCTCCAAGTATTATCAGCCTTTTGTGTGTTTTGTCGGCCATATCCGTTTGTATTTCGTGGAGCTGTTTTTCAAAGTCCTGTATCGTGCAGGTATTTGGGCTCAAGTATACCTTGTATATGACAATATCTTCGATTTCTACTCTAACTGCCCCGTCAATAGATTTATATTTTGTTATGTTATATTTTTTGCTAATGTTTTGTACAAGAACGTCCTTTTTTTCGTTTGCGTAGCAGTGCGTCCCTCTGCATTTACTCAGGTTTGGTTCGCTTATAACCAGTATGTCCGCCTGTGTGTTTCTGGCCACTATCTGAGCCATGTCATGCGATGCCAGACTTCTGCCCGTGTTTATTTGCAAGATGTTAAATGTGTCCTTCATGTATATTGTTATCTCGAGCTGTCTGTTTTGTTTCTCTTTTATTTCTATTTGAACTATGGTCCGTCTTTTTCCCTGCTCTTTGATTCTCCTCAATCGCCTTTTTTAGAACGGCGCATCGGTTTGACCCCGCCGCGTGTCCTGCTACCTCGCACAGCGAGCAGAATGGTTGGTTTGTGCATTCTTTTGCGCTGTGGCCTTCTTGTGCGCACTTTCTGCATAGATTGGACCGGTCCTTTTCCGCACACGATGACGCCTTATGTCCAAAATTCCAGCATCGATAGCACTGTTGGATGTGTGTTCTCTCTCGCACTGTGCAAGTTGAGAAACCGATTCTAAGTCTTCTGTGTTGCAAAATTTTATCTCCATCACCCTTTTCCATAATTATTGTGCAAGCTTGATTTTCCTCTCCAATTGGTCTTAAAGATCTGACTTCGCATAGATCTGGATGTGCGATACCAATCTTCTGCAGGGACCTCTTGATATCTTCGGTATCGGCCGAAGGGTCTATATTTTTTATGTGCAGGACCTTCTTTTTGACCTTTGGAAGAATTCTAACTTTGCTTTCATTAAGAATACTTTTGATGTTTTCTGACAGGTTCTTTGCTTCCTTAGATGTTTTGAGGATTATCCCTCCTCTTCTAGTTTTTCTTATATTGTTGATATTTTCTGCATCTTCTTTGTTACATAGACCATCCTTCAACTTCCGGGCCACATCCGCGTATGATGCCTCGTTTGTCTCTATTAATATTGTGTCACCTTCCAGCGATTCGAGTCGCTTTTCACGTGTCTCTGCTTTTGGATTGCGATGAGTTATCCTTAAGTCAATTGCGCACTCCATTTTTAGAAAGATAGCCGCTACCAATTTCCTAAGAATATTTATTTTGACTGATTTTGGGGCCACTATTGTGATATTTGTCTCCTTTTCTTTAAAGGTTAATTCTCTTATTTGACATAAAAAGTCATAGAAGTCAGAGAGTCCTTTTTCATCTTCCAGGGGAGTAGCCGCGAAAAACACTGAGACACTCCTTTTAATAGTCACTGGTGAGCTGTCAGAGTCGTAAGTGATTGCCTGCGTGATATGCGCGCAGTTGCCATTTTGGCACGCTGTTTTTCGACTTTCCAAGATTTCTGGATATCTGTCGAATATTTTCGTGCTGTCACTGTTATTGTCTTCCTCGCCATGCACGTATACGAGTCTTCCATTGTATGCTTTGAGCAAATCCTCTCTCTTTATTTGTACACTCTTCAGGCTTTCCTCGGTCCATTTTTCTCTCACTTTAATCATCAGTGCCGGGAAGTCCAGCTCGTCGCACGAGCTCGGATCGAATGGCTCCAATTTTTCTTTGTCCCTGCATTTGAGGCAGCTCGTCTGATCTGTCTTTTTGTAATCGAGAAGTGCCTCTTCGAGGAATGTGTTGTTGCCTTTATTTCTATGAGCTAAGAGCTCCACCTCTAGAGTCCCTATTTTTTGCTCTTGTTCGTCCAATCTTCGGTTTAGGTTAGACATCCTCTCCTCGAGCAATTCATCGTCCGCTTTTTGTCTAGTGACATATTGGGTCATCAATCCCGTTAGCTGTGCAGTCATCTGTTTGATATCCTTATGGACATTTTTGTTCGCTTTCACATACTGGGAGAGTTCTTCTATTTTGCTTTTAAGTCTGGTTAGCTCTTTAGGTGGGAGCTTTTTACTTTCCGTGCGCCCTTCAATTCCCGGTGGCTGGTCAGGGCTGGGGGCAACCTTTCTCTTTTTTGGCACCCTGTCGCCTGGTGTCGTCTCTAGGCTGATGTCGAGAGGTACGACTGGTGAGCCTGGGGGTGGGGTTCTACGTAGGGAATCCCTGCGTGCAAATATCCTCCTCTCTTCTGCTGCGTTCCTATCCGCCGTTTTGTAATCCTTAGTCAAGTCCATAGTCGTTCCGATGTCGTCACCATTTCCATTTCCGCTTCCATTTTCGGTATTAATTTCCATTTCTGTTCCCACGAGTCATGAGGAAAAATAAAGTCGCCACACACAGAGCCTCTTATGCATGGAGGGCTATGTTACAAGGGGGTGTCGCCTGGTGCCCCCAGGGATCCGTTCGCGACACTGGGATTGATGGTCTGTCCCCAGTGCCATTCAGCCTTCGGCACGGAATCTCACACCTTAGCTTGGGACAGTTTCGGTTTTGGTTCGCGCCAGGTATTTTATTTCCCTGGTAGCACCACAGGAATGTTCCCGTGAAGCCGTTCCTCTATCCACCACCTGAGGACGCGCCCGATGGGGGACCGAAAACCCCACACGGGAACCTAACCTAACCTAACCTAACCTAACCTAACCTAACCTAACCTAACCTAACCTAACCTAACCTAACCTAACCTAACCTAACCTAACCTAACCCAACCCAACCTAACCCAACCCAACCCAACCCAACCCAACCCAACCCAACCCAACCCAACCCAACCCAACCCAACCCAACCCAACCCAACCCAACCCAACCCAACCCAACCCAACCCAACCCAACCCAACCCAACCCAACCCAACCCAACCCAACCCAACCCAACCCAACCCAACCCAACCCAACCCAACCCAACCCAACCCAACCCAACCCAACCCAACCCAACCCAACCCAACCCAACCCAACCCAACCCAACCCTATATTATAGTCTCGAGAGTATCTACCACTGCTTTCCAGCTCTCCCTGTTTCGTGTCATTACGCTTACCAGGCCCTCCACTGTAATTCTTTCGCCCAGGACTCAACATAGCTCCTCGCGCTCTGTCCCCCATCTTGTACACCGTATCAGAGTGTGCTCTGCATCGTCCTCCTCCTCGCAATATAGACACTTTGGGTCCCTTCTTTTGCCAATGCTGTGCACATACTTCATGAAAGCCCCATGTCCAGTGAGTATTTGGGTGAGGCGAAAATTCACCTCTCCGTGTTTCCTGCCCGTCCACGCTTTTACGTCCTTTATAAGGCGGTGGGTCCACCTTCCCTTTGGGGAGGCATCCCAGTTCTCTTGCCACCTGTTTATTGTGTTCTCTCTTTTAAGTCTTCTAGTTTCCGGTGTCAGCGGCCTTTCTCTATCATACAGGCGGCCGCTTTCTTCTGCTAGTAAATTTACTGGTATGAGTCCAGCTATCAGGAGCGCCGCTACTGTAGATACGGTCTTGTAAGCGCAGCACGTTCTCAGAGCCATGGTCCTCTGCCCACTTAAGATAAGATCTTTTTGGAGATTGTGTTTCATCGTGTGTTTCCACACAGGCGCTGCGTATAGTATAATATATTGTGTGGCCATTGCTAGCACCTTCCTTTTGTATTGCCCAGGGCCTCTTGTATTTGGTAATATTGCGCATAGAGCTCTTGTTGTTTTGTGCGACTTTTCGCAGACGTATTTTAGGTGCCTCTGGAAGGTGAGACCAGTGTCTAGAACCACACCAAGGTATGTTGCTTCCGGGGATAGGCTTATTTGAGTTCCTTCGAATTCAAAATTGACTCCATTTGACCTTTTTGCCCCGCTCAGCATTATTGCCACTGTTTTCTGTGGGGCTACACTGAGTTCGTTTTTCTCCATCCATATTCCAATACTATGTAGGGCTGTATTTGTATTGGTAACCAGTTCATATTTCGTCTTGGCTGTTACGGAGACTGCCAGGTCATCCGCGTAGCACACCAGCCCAACACCCTCGGGGACTTCCACCTTCATGATGTCATCGTACATTATATTCCAGAGGGTCGGTCCCAATACGGATCCCTGTGTGACTCCTCCTCCAACCTCCATTTCGCATTTACCGTCTAGTAATATTCTTCGATCTGTCAGGTAGTCTTCTATGACGTTCGTGATGCTCTTATCTATGTTCCATTTCCTTATCATTCGAATTATAATGTTCCAGGATGCCGTATTGAAGGCATTCTTTACGTCCACTTGCCGAATTTGCCATTCTTAGGACTTCTTTTACTGCGTGGACGGTAGTTTTCCCCTTTCTAAAGCCGTACTGGTGTTCACTAAAATTTCCTTTTCTTTCCACCTCTTTTTGTAAATTTTCATTTATGATCGATTCAAACAATTTCGCAGTGACGTTTATCAGGCATATTGGCCTATATTTTATAACCTCCGATGGGTCTCTTCTGGGTTTTTCTATCAGCACCAGCTTGGCCCTCTTCCATTCGCTCGGAAAGGTCCCGTCCCGCAGAAGGTTTTCAAACAGCTCCTTGAAATATACCAGGTTATTGCTAACTAACTCCTTGACCACATTTGGAGGTATGTTATCCGGTCCTGGAGCTTTTCCGGATTTTATTTTACCCACTGCCGTCTTTATGTTTTCTTCGGTGATTTCAATTACTTCGTTTCTCGTTTCATCTGTTTGGTCTCTTTTCTTAGTTCTGGATTTTGGGCCTATGAATAATTCATTGAAGATACTTTTTTTCTTTTCCAGGGGTATATTTGTGGCGGGACTTGCCACCTTAAGTTGGTTCTTAACTATCTTGAAAGCATCTCCAAATATGTCACCCTCCAGTTTTTCGCAGAGGGAGTTCCATGACTCCTTTTTCTTATTAGCAATGGTCCTTTTCAGATTGTTCCTGGCGGTTTTGTAGTCCTCCTCTTTCAGCAGCCTCTCTCTCCCGTCTCTACATCTCTGAAAGGCTTTTCTTTTTCTTCTTGCAGTTTGGATGGATTCTTGTATTTCCAGGTTCCACCAGTAGGGTAGTTTTCCTCCTTCTTCACATCTAACTCTTGGTGTGCTCTCTTTAAATGCAGCTTCCATTGCTCTAGCGCAGTTTTCGTGTGTAGTTTCTTCTTCCGTTATAAGCTCCTGGAAAATATTTTTTAGGGTATCTCTATTTGTAATTCCGTACACTTTTCTAGAGTTAGTTTTTGTGTTAGCTTCTTTAATGTCCGTCAAGGTGAGGCGATGGTCGTCCAGGGTCTCGTCTTCGAGCACTTCCCACGATATTCCCTTTCTCATCGCTCTATCGCAAACCATGGTGATGTCAATATACGACACTCCGTTTGGCCTTACACATATAGGAAGCTTACCGTCATTTAGGATATTTAGGTTTTGGGCGTTTGCCCAGTTAAGCAGTTCTGTTCCTTTTGTATTTCTGGCTCTCCCACCCCATGTAGGATGTTTTGCATTCAGGTATCCCGTTATGATGATCTGGTTGTTCGTCTTGAGCGCGTCCATATCCTGTTTCAGCTCGCCGAGCAGCGTCTCGAATTCTGTAATATCGCACTTGTTCGGACTAAAGTATATATTGTACAGAACTGTGTTTTCTGTTTTTATTCTTATACATCCCTTCATTGCTCTGTATTCTGATACTTGATACTTCCTGCTATAGTTTATTATGATAGCGTCTTTTCTCTCATCCGTGTACACGTGCTTTCCTAGACATTTTCTCTTGTTTGGCTCGCTGATCGCTATAAAGTCACATTCTGCTTTATTTGCCACGACTATAGCCAAGTCATGGGCAGCAGAGATTCTGTCAGCATTTAGTTGCAGGACCTTGTATTTAATTTTTGTTTACCTTCGGTTCTCTTTACATCTCTGCGTGCCTCTTTTAAGGCCTTCTGGAACGCCTCACACTCGAATGATCCCGCCGCATGGCCGTCCTTGTCACATAGCGGGCAGTGTTCTTGTTGGCTGCATGTTGCCGCTATGTGTCCGTCTCCGAAGCATCTGCGGCAACCTAACCTAACCCGAGCGTGACCGAACCTAACGGAGGATCATGTTGATCGTCCCTTCCTTCTCATGATCCTCTCACGATTGATCTCTAATAAAGATTATACGAAATATTGATCCTTACTTAGGAAACTTACCCATACTACGTGGCCGGTTCGGGAGAGGGTGTCTTCAAAATACCACACTTGTTCACAGGGGCGGGGGAGGGTGCTTAGGTTTTCGTCACGTAGTCAATATCCTCTAATTATCAATAAAGACAGGTTATTTTATTCGACTTTCTGTTTGCAAAAGAAAAAAGATTTAAACCATTTTTATGGATTACCATACTACGTGAAAACTAGGGGGGAGGGGGGGTTGGCATATGTCACAGGTGGTCACCGAGGGGGGGAAGTAGGTAAAAAATGGGTCACGTAGTATGGGTTCGTTCCCTTACCTAAGTATTGTATCTTTATTTGGGTAGTAGATGTTCCTTTTATGATTGCAGCCACCGTTTGCTCATGTTCCTTGTCTCTTTTACATTCAAAGGTTTTATAGTTGCTATTGTCATTAGTGTATAGAATTATCTAAATACATAGTAGTAGTAATAATATGTACATCTGGTATCTTGTACACAGAATTAATCTCGATCGCTTGCACACGACTGGAACTCTGTAGATATAATTGTATTTGGTAGAGGAGACTCTTCCATCATCTCTCATTATTAAGAAAAGGAAAAATAAAAAATGAAACCAAGATTATTAAATAAAAAATAGTTTTATTATAACGACAATACAGTTATACTTTACAATACAATAATGCTTTACTTTATATACCTAATCGCTGACTAAATATTGCATATGTTTTTATACATACATGATCACTGCCGGACTATCCCCATTAGGGGTTAGTTCGTGCGAAGTATATTCCTATACATTACGGATACTTCTTTTCTCATCAGTATTTCGGGTCAAATAAAGAAGTAATGTTTTCCTCCGTTTTGTTACAGATTATTATACCAACCTAAGCCTCTATAATGCCACGAACATATGAAAGAATATCGAACAGAGGCATTTCTTACTCCAAGATCAATTAAATAATGCCGTGGAAGAAGTGAGAGCAAAACGAATGAGCGGATATCAAGCCGAGAAATATAGCAAAAACCCTTCACATATTGGAAAAAAACGGGTTCGGATATTCTAGAAAGGAATTATTGGAGTTAATTGGGGATTACGTCCAAGCAAATAAAATAAAAACTCCTTTCCAAAAATGGTGTACTAGGTCACGATTGGTTAGCAGCATTTTCAGAACGTAGTGGGCTTTCGATTAAAAAGCCGCAAGCTGTAGAATCGGCCAGAAAACAGGCCTGTGATCCGTTCATAATTACGGAGTATTTAAATTTATTGAAGTCCAAATTAGAATATACAAAGTCCCGTTAACTCCGGAAGGGCTAAATTTCACAGAGAGTGAGGTGAAAAAGGCCGCAGAAAAGATAAAATCGCACAAGTCACCGGGCCCTGACGGAGTTCCCCCGAAATAATGAAGGAGCTGATTGTGAGAAATCTTGCATACTTCACGGATATGTTTAGTAAGATCTTAAGATCAGGAATGTTTCCCGCAAACTGGAAGATAGCAAGGCTTACCCTATTGAAAAGCCAAAAAAACCCTGAAGAAGAAAAAAGTACAGACCCATATGCCTAATCAAGGTCATAGCTAAAACCTTCGAAAGTCTAATAAACCAGAGCCTCATGGAGGAAGTAGAAAGAAAAAATGGGCTAAGTGACTTCCAATACTGCTTCAGAAGAGGCAGATCAACAGTAGATGCAGTAGACCGAGTACTACAAATAGCAAGAAGGGCAAGACAGAGAAGAAAAGGGAATATGCTGATACTTATTGACATTAAAAATGTTTTTAACTCAGCGTCGTGGAGAATGATAATGGACAAGCTGAGGAAGCTTGAAATAGAGAATCACTTAGTCAATATAGTAGCAGACTATCTCACAAATAGATATATTGACATAGAGAGAGATGTACGGAAAGAAATAGGAGGTGTTCCACAGGGATCGGTCTTAGGACCAACTTTGAGGAACATACTGTATGACGACGTAATGAGATTACATATGTCAGAAGGAGTTGAGATGACGGGGTACGCAGACGGCTTAGCCGTGTCTGTGACAGCACCCACAGCAGCGGAACTAGTGGCAAATGCAAATGCCGTTCTTCACGCTGGGAGCTTATGGATGAGAAGGCACGAGCTAGAAATCGCTCCAGGGAAAACCGTAGAAACCCTTCCAAAGAAGCCAAATTAGAAGAACTTGATTTGGTTGACAAACCAGAGCAAATATGGAATCTCGATGAGTCAAGCTTCTCTCAAGATCCGTCGAAAACAAAAATTGTTGAACGACGTGGCTTCCAGTGCACGCGTACGACAAAATCTTCTGTGAGGCATAATACCATTGCATTAATGTCATGTAACGCAGCCGGTCGGATACCGCCCCCCTTAATCGTATTTAAAGAAAAAAGCGTCTGGGATCAATGGACGGTAAATGTTCCGGAGAAGAAGGCGACGTATGCGGCAACGAAAAATGGGTGGATGGAAAAGGAAGTGTTCAAAAATTATTTTATCCGAAGTTTCTTGACATCCATTGACGATAAAAGACCTGTCCTTTTAATCTATGACGGACACAAGTCACACATTTCATTGCATCTCATATTGAAAGCTCGCCGACAAAAAGTTACAATATTAAAATTTCCACCGCATTCCAGCCATTTGCTTCAACCAGCTGACTTAAGCGTTTTCAAGTCATTAAAAACAATGCGGGATGCAAATTTGGTAAACTGGTGCAGGTCTAATTCTGCCTCGAAATTACCGGAAAAACAGTTTTCGAGTATAATTATAAAAACCTGGGAAGATCTAGACAGCAATATCATAAGAAATGGGTTTAAAAAAACCGAAATTTACCCATTTGATGACGGTGTCATTCCCGACAGCATGTATGACGCTGATGCATTAAAGCGCTGGCAAATCCGAAATACTCGACCACCATCCTCACCTGCCATTAACACGGAAGAGACAAGACTCGACATTTTAGATGTAAATGAGATATCGACAATGGAGAATTACGAAGATATGATTGACGATATTGAAAACATTAATTTTGAATGTTTTTCGTCTACATTAGAAATGAATGAGCTTAATGGAGAAGTTAGAGAGTATATATGTTCTGTGATGGAGAACAAGTAGGTTCAGTGATACCTAACATTGTCACAACTCCAACAGAGGTGAACATGGAAGTTACACCAAATATCCACCTTTCATCAACACCTTCCATTGAGAATCAACAAAATAATTTGTTTGAAGATGTGGATCCAATAGCTTCATCTTCAAAAATGCAGCTTTTAAATTCAACAACTGAATTTCTATCACACATCACAAAAATATCACCCTGCCTCACCAAGGGAAAAACACATATCAGAAATGATGAGTGTAGTCTCAGCTAAAGGGGCAGGATGAAATCAATCATCTTTATTGGCAGAAGGGGCAGAGAAAAACATTCAGCATTTCCCGCAGTTTAAATCTTCTTTTGGACTCGGAATTTCTTGCGGAGTGTATTGTAATCCAGCAAACATGTACGTGGAAAAAAATTCACCAGCTACTATCGGAATTGGAAAAGGAATATGTTGTCCATAGACATTCCATAAAACCTGTGTTTATTTTTTCCAAAAATTTATTCACAAATCGCAATGAATTATTACTAATGGAAACTCTTTGTTATATGAATAAAGAGGGTCTACGTAAACAAGAACCAGAACAGGGGAGGCAATCCTCAACACATCTAGAGAGAAACAAAGTGTGGAATCTCTCAAAGCCCAAGCCCTGCAAGCCCTAACCTAACCTAGACACTCAGCCGTCACTCAACATATCATGACTACTACTAACTGCACTACTCTCTTACCAGAGCACATCCAGATTTACGGCAAGTCTGGAAGTGCAAATCAGACCAGCACAAAACATTCTACAATATAAAAGACTTGAATCGGCTTCTCAACTTGCCCAATGCGAGAAAGGATAAATATGCAGCAACGTCACCCTGCGGCGATCCAAGCTCTGCAGAAAGTGCAAACAAAATAATGCAAAAACCAGACATTCTATTTGCTAATTTGGTCAAAATATCTATTAAGGAATTGAATTCCACCTTTGTACTCAATAATTTCTCCAAAAAAGTGACGTCACTCAAGATGTAACGCCACTGGGTGTATTATTCCACAGATGACGCCATGGAACCGTAATATAAAAACCATTCTTTAAAACAATTTATTAAGAGAAAGCCAAACCTGACGGTCATAAATATTGGTGCCTAACAAAATCATCAGGCTACCTTATAAAATCTGAACCATTCGTTGGAGCAGGAATTCAAGAACCTGGGAAACCACATGTGGCAGACAAATACTAAAATTTTGGAGAATCCAATTATGTACCAATTACGAGAATAAAATTGATAGAAAAATGGAAATACACTAAGCTTTTTCCAACAGAAAATGAGGGAAACAATAAAAAGAATCGCAAATTTGAAAAATATTATTGCGGAGGTCCCAAATAAACTTAGAGCAGTTATCTGTCATGGCGTGACTCACAAATAGGTCGAGAGGGAAATATCAAAAATGTGCGACAAATCAATATCCAAGACCCACTCACAAAATCTAAGAAAATTTGCCATCACATTAAATTTTTATAGTCCTAAAGCTTATGAATATGTACGATCTACTACAGGGGCCCATCCTAGGACCACTTCAGAATGGTATCAGAGTACTGAAGGTTACCCAGGCTTTACAAAGGAAGAAAGTGCCCCTTGCCTAACAGTCTGTAGATGACAGTTGTGTTTCTTACTAAATATTATATTTATTTAGATGTCCTTGTGACAGATTGTATTGAGAACCATAGATTATATATGGTCTAGATACCTAGTCAGCGCGCAGATAGAACAACAGCGCGATCTACTCTGTATCGCGTAGTTTCTCTCGCCCGGGCGTCAGTGCAGTTTGACATTCATTAGGGGTAACGTCTCCGGGGTGCGTGAATTAAAAGTGCTAAAAATGACGGTTTGTGCGGTTTTGTGTTGTAAGCATGATACTAGCAAGAATGGAAAAAGCACGGGGATCACATTTCATTCGTAAGTAATATCTTTTAAAAGCTGTTTCTTTGTTAAATTGGTAATTATAAATTATTCGAATAATTTCCAACGAATCGTCGCCACGCGGTGAGAATGTTGTCACGTACTAGATTTTTTTTTCGCCATTTCGCCAGTTTTTTTTTTGCCAGATTTCCCGCTGATTCTATAGTTTGTAGCCGATGGACAGAGGTTTTAAGAAGAAGCCGAGGTGAAGAGACATGGAAACCGGGCAAAAGAACCGTAATATGTTCAGCACATTTTCGTGATGAAGATATGTACCTCACGAAACTTGGATTACGAAGAATTGTTAAAGGCGCCGTACCCAAAAAGGTATATTTTCATTTTTAATATTTATATAATTTAAAATATTGTATATTGTTGTGAATCGGTAAAATCAATGATAGTAATTTTTGGGATTTCAGGCTTTAAATGTGAATGTGTTTATATCAGATGGCGAAAAAAGTGATGTTGATGAAGTGCCTTCGAATGTAGAATCTTATCCAAAAGGCAGCGGATCATCTAGTACACTTGAAGCAATTTCCGTGAGTAATATTAAAAAAATATATAATTTTATATAGGAGTACATGGTTGGCGCAGTTGGTTGAGGCGGCAGTCTCTCGAGCGGGAGGTGCCAGGTTCAAACCTCGCCGCTGGCGATGTATTTCACACTTTGCGACACAGGCTTTTAGCCTAGTGCAAAGTGTGCAGGAAAAGTATTTGGGTTTGTGTATGCAAGCCCAGATCCTTTTTTTTTTTTAAAAATATATATATAGGTATCTATTCAGCCGGACTGCCCTATGAAATATTTGTTTTCATTTGTTACAGAGTACACTAAGTCACGAGACTGAAGAATTCTCCGATCTTGATTCGATTTTTGACACACCGAGAAAAACGAAGATGCGCAAGAAGTTGAGGCGTTCAATGGAACTGCAAGCCAGGCACAGACGCGTTATTAGGAATCTTCGGCAAAAAAATCGACTGCTTGTAAAACGGTGCATTTCCTTGAAGGAAGCCACCAAAGTGTTAAAAAAGGGACGTTATATTGATCATGACGTGTATAATATTTTATCTGAAAATGTTTTTGCTGCAGATTTATTTAACAGCATGTGTAAAAAGGCGAAAGGCAAAAAAAGGCCAATCTCGAAATACTCACCAGAGTTCAGGAAATTTTGTTTAACCTTGAACTTTTATTCGCCAAGAGCCTATAACTATGTTAGAAAGAAGTTTAATACGTGTCTTCCATATCCCAAAACGTTGGCCGCGTGGTACAGGAGCGTCAATGGTGCCCCGGGTTTTACGGAGGAATCCTTTTCGGTTTTAAAACTAAAATGTGAAAACAACAAACGGTTATTTTGCTCGTTAATCGTTGACGAAATGTCAATAAGGCAACAGAGCATATGGGATGGTTCACAAAACCATGGCTTCGTAGACATGGGCACTGGCACCAGCGATAGCTCTGTTTTGGCTTCAGAAGCCTATGGTTTAATATTAGTGTGCCTAAATGAATCGTGGAAGATTCCACTAGGATATTTTCTTGTACACGGGTTGTCGGAGACACAAAAAGTGAACCTGATTAAAATGTGTCTCACCAAGTGTCACGAGTCCGGTGCCGATGTGGTCTCTTTGACATTCGATGGCCACCCCACAAATTTGTCCACCATGGAGTGATTAGGCTGCCAAATCAAAGACCCCAATAATTTAAAGACCATTTTTAAGCATCCGGTAGCTGATAGTAATGTGGCCGTTTTTTTAGATTCGAGCCATATGGTTAAATTAGTCCGGAACCATTTCGAAAGTAAAAAAATACTTTCAAATAGAAATGGTGAAATTCACTGGGATCTTTTGGTACAGCTGAATGAGATTCAGGAGACCGAGGGACTACATTTGGCTAATAAGCTTTCAAGACGACATATACATTTTCGGAATAATGTAATGAAAGTGAAGTTAGCGACGCAGCTCCTGAGCAGAAGCGTGGCTTTGGCTATGCAATTCTGTCGGGAGGATTTGAAGCTACCGATATTTGAAAACAGTCTTGAAACGGAGAAATTCATTATGTTATTTAATAATCTGTTCGATGTGTTTAACTCTAGGAACTTAAATAGCTATGATTTTGCTCGCCCAATTTGTAGCGAAAATAAAGACGATATATTTAATTTCTTAAATGAAGCGGGAGATTACATTCGTAATTTAAATATTAAAATTTCCAGAAAACGCACAATAGGCGAGCGTGAAAAACCGGTCACTCTGACTATTAGAAATTTTACGCCAGTTTTAAATACTCAGGCGAAAACAGGTTTCTTGGGTATTTTAATTTGTATAGAGAGCCTCAAGCACCTCTACAGTAGTCTCATAGAAACTAAACTTTTGAGCTTCATAAGCACTTACAAGATAAGCCAAGACCACATCGAGCTATTTTTTGGTTCTATAAGAATGCACGGGGGACACAATGACAACCCAAATGCCCGTCAATTTAAGGGTATTTACAGAAAACTCCTATTACACATGGAACTTAAAACTTGTGAGACAGGAAACTGTGTTCCCCTTGAAAATTTAGCAATTTTAACGTGCTCGTCTTCACTGAATTACATAAATTCGACTACCGCCTCACAACGTTTTGATGAGAATCAAGACTTTACCAACCAAGAACCAAATTCAGTGGACGAAATAACATCACATATATTGGTCTGTTGTTATACAAACTGATTTTTTAATATAATTTTTGTAATGTCCCGCAAGTCTAATTCTCTACCTCCACAGGTTAGAATTTTTACCTTCTGTTATTTGGGTGCAAAATATTTAATGTATTACACCTTACGATTTTGTTATTTGGGTGCAATTATTCCATGTTTTACACCAAACGTATTATTTTTAAAATCATATATCTTTTGTTGTAAAAACTTTTTTTTTAACCATTTTTCAATATAATTTATGTTCTGTCTCGCTAGTTAAATATTCTACCTCCACAGGTTAGGAATTTTTACTTCTGTTATTTGGGTGCAATTATTCCATGTTTTACACCAAACGTATTATTTTTAAAATCATATATATTTTGTTGTAAATACTTTTTTTTTCACTATTTTTTAATATAATTTATGTTATGTCCCGCTAGTCAAATATTCCAACTCCACAGGTTAGGAATTTTTACTTCTGTTATTTGGGTGCAATTATTCCATGTTTTACACCAAACGTATTATTTTTAAAATCATATATATTTTGTTGTAAATACTTTTTTTTTCACTATTTTTTAATATAATTTATGTTATGTCCCGCTAGTCAAATATTCCACCTCCACAGGTTAGGAATTTTTACTTCTGTTATTTGGGTGCAATTATTCCATGTTTTACACCAAACGTATTATTTTTAAAATCATATATCTTTTGTTGTAAAAACTTTTTTTTTTAACAATTTTTCAATATAATTTATGTTCTGTCTCGCTAGTTAAATATTCTACCTCCACAGGTTAGGAATTTTTACTTCTGTTATTTGGGTGCAATTATTCCATGTTTTACACCAAACGTATTTTTTTTAATCATATATCTTTTGTTGTAAATACTTTTTTTTCACCATTTTTTGATATAATTTATGTTATGTCCCGCTAGTTAAATATTCTACCTCCACAGGTTAGGAATTTTTATTTCTGTTATTTGGGTGCAATTATTCCATGTTTTACACCAAACGTATTATTTTTAAAATCATATATCTTTTGTTGTAAAAACTTTTTTTTAAACCATTTTTCAATATAATTTATGTTCTGTCCCGCTAGTCAAATGTTCTACCTCCACAGGTTAGGAATTTTTACTTCTGTTATTTGGGTGCAATTATTCCATGTTTTACACCAAACGTATTATTTTTAAAATCATATATCTTTTGTTGTAAAAACTTTTTTTTAAACCATTTTTCAATATAATTTATGTTCTGTCCCGCTAGTCAAATGTTCTACCTCCACAGGTTAGGAATTTTTACTTCTGTTATTTGGGTGCAATTATTCCATGTTTTACACCAAACGTATTATTTTCTAAATCATATATCTTTTGTTGTAAAAACTAATTTATTTTAACTATTTTTAAAATAATTTACGTGATGTCTCGCAAATCCAATTTTCTACTTCCACAGGTTAGCATTTTTTACTCCTGTTATTTGGGTGCAATTATTCCGTGTTTTACACCATACGTATTATTTTATAATAATATATCTTTTGTTGTAAAAACTTATTTATTTTAACCATTTTTTAATATAATTTATGTTAATATTAAAACACAATAAATATTTTTTAAACAATAAATATTTTAGTTTTGTAGCGAGGCGATAAAACAATGCGAACGTTGTCACCTCGAATACTTTCTCCCTCGCACAGTGACTCTCTCATTAACACCAGCGTGTACTGAAACATCCGCTACCCCCAGGGATGAACGCCCCGCCTTCAGGGATGAAACAATGGAAGTGGTAGCCGGAAGAAGAATATAAGCCATAGAAAACGCATAATTTCTTCAGACTTGTCCAGTGCTTTGAATTGAACAGATCTAACTTGAGCCCGCGTGTCGGACCTTGCTAGTAGAAACTCAATTCAGTGCTTAAGTAAAGGAGCTCGGTTGTGGCGTGCCCGTCCTTAGTAAAAGTCTCATTACTTACTGATGTACCTATATCTGATTACGGTTGTGGCGTAACAGAATAGGCGAAGGTTAATGGAGCGACTGGAACGAAGGGCGTTTGCAAAACGACTGGCTCGACTGGACGCGCGGGAAAATACCCGGTTGTCCGCGTAGATAAACTTTTGTATAAGTTTTGTTATTTGTATTGAACTGTTCACTGTTTGTTTATAAATATTTTAACATGCCTAAAGTGTAATAAACTGTTATATTTATCGAACCTGCGTTTGGAGTTTAAACTACCCCCCGCGATAGAGTGGAGCCCAACGGGTGGCTTGTTAAAATTAAAGTGTCTTGTGAACATTAATTGACTATATACCTATAATATAAGTAATTAAACGTGGACTCAGTGAATTTGTTTATTTGGACTCAGTGAATTTGTTTACTTGGACCCAGTGAAATTATATTAATCGTTTTAAAAGTAAACGGTAACGTGAATATATTTTTGCATTCAAGTGCTTCGTATTAACGTGTCCGACATTGTCATCGTAGTTTTCCAATACGGCATCAAAAAGGATTACCCGCCAAACCACGAAAATGGCTCTGTCTGCAGCTGACCTGCAGGAACTTATAAAAACCCTCCGAAGTGGGAGTTTTGCTAGTTCGGCTTTATTTTACGACGGGGTGAGGAATGCCCAGAAAGTCGACGACTTCATAAGGAATGTGTCGATCTTCAAGAAATGCGAGCACATCTCCGACGAACAAGCCCTGACGGAACTACCGCTGTTGCTCAGGGACATGGCAGCAACCTGGTGGCAAGGCGAAAAGGCGACTGTCAGCAGCTGGGATGCGGCGATGAAGGAGACTTTTGCCCCGCAGAGAGAAGCCTATAGAGTCTACATGGAGATTGCAAGCGACAGGCAAGCAGATGACATTCCAACGGATGTGTTTGTGGCGAAGAAGAGGGCCCTCTTTGCCGAATTGACGGAGAACCATGCTGAAGGCATACAAATTGACATGATTTTCGGCCTTCTGAATCAAAAGATTCGGGAGAAAGTCTTAAGAGGAAGCATCTCTTCTTTCTCAGATCTTCTGAAGAAAGCAAGGGAAGCAGAAGAAGTGCTTCGGGAGAAAGCACAGGGTACTGATGTCCCAAAGCTGACCAAGCCGAAGACCAAAGGGAACGGAAAGATAAAATGTGGATTCTGCAGAATACCTGGTCACATTGCCGAAGAGTGTTGGAAGAGGAAGCCGGAGAAAGCCCCGACACAAAAAACTAAACAACTTGCATGCTATGGGTGCAATAAGCCTGGGGTGATAAGAAGCCGTTGCCCAGATTGCAACCCGAAGACCGATGAGCAGCAAATTAGCTTCTGTGCGCTAAACGCTGGCCACTATGAGCCAGTAAAGACTAAAAAGGAACGTCCAGCTGTACGAATTTGGGTAGACGGTGAGAAAGGGAGTGCTGTGGTCGACACTGGAGCTGCCATGAGTGTCGCCAGCGAGAAACTAGCGGCCCTTTTGAAAGAAAGAGCGCACCCGTTCGTGATAGAGAAGACACGAATAGTGTTGGCAGATGGGCAAGTTAGTGTCCAAGACGTAAAGCTGGTGGAAGCTGACGTCCACCTAGAGGGCAGGAAGATCCCAACTAAATTCGTCGTCCTGCCTGGAGCGAGGAGGAATCAAACTCTCCTCGGAGTAGATTTTCTGGAAGCGGCAGGAATGATCCTGAACCTTGCCACACGCCAGTGGAGGTATTCCGATGCTAAAAGGTGGTATGAGTTCGTCGAGGCGCTTGAACCGGCCTCAATAGAACCCATACCATCGGAAGGCGAAATGCCTAAGAAACGGCTGATCACTCCCCCTCGAGAAGTGGAAGATGATCTTGATGAAAGGGGTTATGGACCGGGGCTGCCAATGACTCCACGAGTCCAAAATATATGCTCATCGATGGTTATAGAGCCTCTTATCAGCCCGATGATGCATACCCCCGAATTACGTGATGAACACGTTGAATACATGATGAGAGACGCTCAGTGGGTGATAGAGAAGAAATTCGGTGGGGCAAGAAGGACACTGTTCACCAACGCCATTCATCTGTCTGCCTTAGACATGGAATTCCTTCACCTACGCAGTGACGAGGGGACGTCGTTGAATACGGAGGAGAAAGAATCATTGAATGCCCTACTGGTAGAACACAGCGAGGCATTTGGTCAGAGTGGACCTCCATCCGAGAAGGCAGAACACCACATCCCAACTGGAAACCATCCACCTGTTGCAGTTCCCCCATATCGCATGTCTCCCAGTAGACGAGAAATCTTACGGCAAGAGTTAAATAAAATGGTTCAAGAGGGTATAGTAGAAGAGTGCGAATCGGCATGGGCGGCACCTGTAGTACTAGTACCCAAGAAGGATGGCTCTTTTCGATTTTGCGTTGATTATCGTCAACTTAACGCGATTACAACGCCAGATGTTTACCCAATGCCTAGAATGGATGACCTGCTGCATACTGCGAAGAAGACAGCGGACATGTCGACGATGGATCTCAGAGCTGGGTACTGGCAGATTAAAGTGCGCAACGAGGATCAAGACAAAACGGCGTTCATAACACCATTTGGGATCTATCGCTTCAAACGCATGGCGTTTGGATTGCGCAATGCCCCAGGGACATTCCAGCGTACCATGGACAGGCTCCGAGTAGGGCTGGAAAATGTGAACCTCCTAGCCTACCTGGACGACCTGATTTTACTGTCAGAAACATTCGGCCAGCATATGGATGACCTTAAGAAGACATTCGAGCGATTGAAGGAGTTTGGCATGAAAATGAATAGGGAAAAGTGTCACTTCGGCTGCGTGGAAGTCAAATACCTTGGGCATATCATCACTCCCCAAGGGATAGCTGTTAATCCAGAGAAGGTAGAAGCCATTAGGAATATGGTGCCTCCAAGAAATATTAAACAGGTCCAATCATTCATGCAGACCTGCTCTTGGTACAGACGTTTCATACCACACTTTGCGGATGTAGCGAGACCTCTAAGTAATCTAACTAAGAAGGATCAGCGCTGGAAATGGGAGGAACGCGAGCAGCAGTCTTTTGAGAGACTGAAGAAGCTGTTGGGCGAAGCCCCTATTTTGCGACAAGCAGATGAAACCCAACCCTACATCATTAAGACAGACGCCAGCGGCTACGCGATCGGAGCGGTCTTAGTCCAGGGGGAGGGAGACGAAGAACACCCCGTAGAATATGCCAGCCGACTATTGACAAGTGCTGAAAGGAACTATTCTACGACGGAACGGGAAGCTCTCGCGGTGGTATGGGCCGTGGCCAAATTTCGAGGGTACATCGAAGGAGCCGACATCACAGTGATCACAGATCATCAGCCCCTGAAATGGTTGATGACGCTACGATCACCAACAGGAAGATTGGCAAGATGGGCTCTGCAATTGCAGCCGTATAATTTGAGTGTGAAGTACTCACCAGGGCGGACAAACGTAGTGGCAGACACATTGTCGCGTCCAGCATGCTGCGACAGCCCACCAAATGATTGTAGTTTATGCAGTGCGGTTGTCGACATACCCTCACGAGGTGCATCGGAGACAAGAAAATAACAGTTGAAGGATCCAGAGCTTCGTAAAATTGTGGATTGCTTCGAGCAAGAACAGCGAAACGAAGATTTTGCTAGGTGGACTAACCGTGGATACATAATGTCTAACGGAGTATTGTACAGATACCACCCTGACTCAGAAACAGAGGATGCCCAACTAGTTGTACCAGCACATGAACGTGAAATGATACTTAAGGAACACCATGACGCCCCTACTGCGGGTCATTATGGTATTGAGGGAACGATACAACGTATAGTATCAAGATATTATTGGACAGGGATGCGCAAGTACATCACCAACTACGTGAAGGAATGTGTGGCTTGCCAGCGATACAAATCAAGTAATCTAAAGCCAGCAGGACTTGTGCAGACACCTGTTATGCAGCAGCGTTTTGAAGTACTAGCGGTGGATTACTTCGGACCATTACCGGCTTCCGTAGATGGAATGAATTGGATACTGATCGTGGAGGACGTCGCCACTAAGTGGGTTGAGCTTTTCCCGTTACCCGCTGCCACAGCTGAGATATGTGCTGAGACCTTGTTGAATGAAGTTGTCCTGCGTTATGGTACACCTAGAAGATTGATTAGTGATAATGGAACCCAGTTCATAAGCGCTGTCATTCAGAAGATGACGTACTGTCTGGGAATCACACAAAGTTTTACTCCTGTCTACTACCCGCCGGCCAACCCCGTGGAGAGGAAGAATAGGGATCTGAAGGCGCAGCTATCCATACAAGTGGGACGAGCTCACGAACGTTGGCCTGAGGCATTGCCGGCCATTCGCTTCGCTCTAAACACTGCCCGATGTGAAAGTACAGGCTACACTGCCGCCTATCTTACATTTGGGCGAGAACTTCGTTCACCGGATGATGTCTCCCGTGACCTGAGGGCCATCATCCAGTCTGAAAACTTTGTGGCTGAGATCACCCCTCGACTGCTGAGATTCGAAGAGGATCTACGAAGAGCCCGGGAAACCAATGAAGAACAACAAGATCGACGAAAGGAATACGCAGATACCAAGAGAAGACCGGATCCAGGGTTTGCACCAGGTGATATGGTCTGGGTAGCAATCAGAGTAGTGAGCCAAGCAGCCAAGAAAACTACCTCAAAGTTTGCACCCCGCCGAGATGGACCTTATGTTATTCTACGAAGGAATAGTCCAACGAGTTACGAAATTGCCAGTCCCGAGGATCCGACGGTGTCACTTGGCGTCTATCATTCGTCTGCTATTACGCCGTACAAGGGACCTGAAGATGATTTCCCAGAACCGCTGCATCCCATAAGAAAACGAGGAAGACCCCGGAAGCAGCCCAAGAACAGGAGGTCAAGAATGTAGGATTCCAAACCAGGAGTCTTCGGAATCCTAAGGGGGAGATTGTAGCGAGGCGATAAAACAATGCGAACGTTGTCACCTCGAATACTTTCTCCCTCGCACAGTGACTCTCTCATTCACACCAGCGTGTACTGAAACATCCGCTACCCCCAGGGATGAACGCCCCGCCTTCAGGGATGAAACAATGGAAGTGGTAGCCGGAAGAAGAATATAAGCCATAGAAAACGCATAATTTCTTCAGACTTGTCCAGTGCTTTGAATTGAACAGATCTAACTTGAGCCCGCGTGTCGGACCTTGCTAGTAGAAACTCAATTCAGTGCTTAAGTAAAGGAGCTCGGTTGTGGCGTGCCCGTCCTTAGTAAAAGTCTCAATACTTACTGATGTACCTATATCTGATTACGGTTGTGGCGTAACAGAATAGGCGAAGGTTAATGGAGCGACTGGAACGAAGGGCGTTTGCGAAACGACTAGCTCGACTGGACGCGCGGGAAAATACCCGGTTGTCCGCGTAGATAAACTTTTGTATAAGTTTTGTTATTTGTATTGAACTGTTCACTGTTTGTTTATAAATATTTTAACATGCCTAAAGTGTAATAAACTGTTATATTTATCGAACCTGCGTTTGGAGTTTAAACTACCCCCCGCTATAGTTTTATTTTTTATGAATACCTACTCCTTATCCACCATATCAGAACCACAGAAGTAATTTGATTTTGACAAATTTATTTTCTTAGTAATATTATGCGAACGATCGTACATAATTATTTGTATGTATATTAATTATTCCCATTAAATTATAAAAATGAGTAATAAAACCAATGTTCATAAATTTAATAACGATACCTACCTAATAATTGTTATTGTTCTATCAACCCATAATAATTTTCGAAATTTGTTAGAAGTCCAAATTCGTTTAAGAATTTCTGGCGAAAAATTTATTTTCTAGCAACATTATTTTTAAAACGCACACAACTGAAGGCAGTATACGTACACAACCCGCCCGTCGGCTCACACACACATGTAAACAAAAGCGGTCGCATGTTTGTTGACTAATTTTGTACTACACACGGCTTCTGGACCATTATAATTCTATGTTGAGAACAATTCAGAGGCAGAGGAGAGAATGTTTGCTGTGACAGGTTCTTTTTAAATCCATTAATGAAATTATTTAAGCAATGGACAACATAGAACAAGGAATACATATTAGTATGGAAGTACAAGCGGCTTCACATGTGATGTGATACAGAATCCTGTATGGGAGACCTCTCCTCTCACTGTACTACAGTGGCAATGTTCAACAAGAAAGGATAATGTTTTAAAGTCTTATGGCTATATCCCACGGAAGGTGAATCCTGCTTCGTCCGTAGATTCGCATGCCGTGGGAAGGAGTGAGTCCGTGAATCTACAGACTTTTTCATAGCGATTTGTATGGCGGTACGTGATATCGCAGACGTGCACGGATCGTGGGAAATAGGTTGCCTGTGAATCCGCGGACACGCCTTGATGAATCCAGATGAATCCGTCTAATCCATAGCGTTTGGATAACTTGCAATACAAGTGTTGAATCCAATATACATATACGTAGATATTTCTTTAGGAAACATCCCAAACAGACAGTTTTTTTCATTTTATTTCTTCTTTTCTATTTTAAAATGTATTTTAATTAAAATTAAACTTTTTTTTCAATTATTTCAATGTTAATTTATAATTTGATTTATAGTTTGTGTGTGTGTGTGTGTGTGTGTGTGTGTGTGTGTGTGTGTGTTGATTCTCACAAAATAAAAAACGTTTTATTAAAAAATATAATTATGTATATATTTATGTAGGTACCTATTAGCTTATTACGTTACTTCATTTTCTATAGTATAACTATTAAACGTAAAACATATATATTCCATTTGTCGCCGCCCACAAGTTTTTTGTGTATATGAGTAAAAAGGCGTGTGGATGGAACGTTTGTCTTGGCTCGTTTACGTAACAGACCGTTGACGCCTTTTTACTCATGAACGCAAAAAACTCGTAGACGCTCGCAAGCGTGTGGCGGCGACATTAACTTTTACTTAAAGTATTATACCGAATCGGTAGGTATTACCTATATAATTGGCACCAGGAATGACGTCACAGTCTTTTCCCACGGCATTAAGGTTCAAAATCGCGTGACAATCGCATGATAAAATGGTAAAAATAGCGTTTTTTTAATTTTTTGAGGTTAATTTTGCGTCTATCAAAAAACTTTTACGGTTATTCCCTGGGTTTTAATGCATATTATCAGTACAAAAAAAAATTTTACTCAACGACTTTCAGGAAACGAGTTTCCGTCTTTCGGAAAAAAGATCAGAGGTGTTTTCCATTTTTTTTGAGAAATCTATACAAGATATAAAAAATCTTTTACGGTTATATACGGTTATATAAAGGTTCAATGCATCTACCCTATTTTGTTCCAAAGCATAATTAATAACGGTTGTCGAGATAGAAGGTCTCCCGTTTTTAGAAATTTTTGAAATGTCGGTATGCATACTCTTAACATTACTTACTGTAAATTAATACTGATTCAAAAGTTATTCATAGGTACAAAAATACATAATACAAGAATATGATACTAAATTGATAACATGTAGCTACCTACATTAACTGAAAATAACGTGTTGTAATTTTTGCTAGTCGGGTAATTTGTATATTTTTGTAACAATTTTACAATAAAAATAATTATTATTCGATATATTTTCGGATATATATTCACTAACAACGAGGGTTGTCAACCGTACTAGAGTATAATAATAATATTGAAAGTGAGTTGCAAGAAATATATGGATCGCAAAATACTATATATTTTTTTTTGGCAACATTAAAACTAAGAAAATATCAACCAAATCCGCTTTACTTGTAAAATTTAAACGCAGTTTAAGAATTATGTCATTGCCTGCAGTTTTCGACTGACGAATGAGTGTGTAATTTACATTAATTTGATAATTGAGAAAACCACACTTTTCTAGCAAATAAAAATATTATAAAATTCAAGCAGTTCATAAGATGACAGTTTTTATTTAAGTAGATAATAGATAAGTAGATATTTATTTATTTATTGCATATGGAACAGATACAGTCACAAAAACAAACATTGGCAGGTACATTAATACAAAAATATCAATACACAAGACCAATTACATCCGTTCACAATTAGCACACACGCAAAACAAATAGATTACATTACATAGTTAAAAATATATATCTTATATCTATAAAACATTTATGGTAGGGAAGGAGGAAGCATGGGAAGAGGAAGAAGAAGAGGAAGAAAGGAGGGGATAATGAAGGAAGCAACAAAAAAAGAGTTAAGAAATGATATCAAGAACAATAAGATAATGTGTATGTTTTCTTTTATTTTCATAAAATTATCGAATTACACCCTGATACATATTTGTACACTTCATAACAAGCTTAAAAGCTTGTGTCGTGAAGTGGGGTATGTCGGCATCGAGGATCGAGCGCGTTAGCAACCAGGCTTCCGATAACTTTTTAAAATTACTTATTGATGCAGATGGAATAATCAGCTGAAAAAATGTTGACAACCCTACTTACATGTTTCAGCGCGTGTATACACAACGGTTTCCGAAGAAAAACCCATAGGAGTATTTACGATGATGTAGTATGAACCCCAGAAAACACAAAAACCCCTTCAGAAATATGACGTACTTAATGTAGTTCTGGACAATTTACATCCAGACCTGCATTAAATTGTACCACAAATGTGTTATAGTTTTGTATTGTCTATGTGTTTATTGCTTTCATTCTTTTTTGTTGTGTTTATTGATTTATTGCATTTGATTTTGTGTTTGTAAACCTGACGATTCCAAGTGCCTTAAATATGGTCTACAGATGATTAAAAACCAATAAAAAATCCTCAAATAATAAAAGCTTAAACTTTTTAGTTGGATTTCAGTAGATGAATTATTTATAAAATGTTGAAATCATTGTCTATCCCATTTTAGATCCGCTTGCTTATTCGTATTTTTTAATCTATTCTAGTTCCTAATATAATTTACTCGAATACTAATCGATACAATTAATTTTATTTACAAAATTCAATTAGATTTGTGCTTTTATCCCTAAAAAAAATCCTGTGTGGCTTTTGTACGGCTTTTGTAGGGTTTATTTATTTTGAGCAATATGCTTATGGGTTTCGTACTGTTACAATATACAACGAGAGTGAAAGAGATGCAGACACCCGCATGATTCGAAAAATTAAAATCAAAATAAAAAATGTATAAATTTAGATTCCCCAGTTGCCATAGAGTGGGGAACATTATATTTTCTTATTAATTAATGAAGTAATTTTTCTGGAATTTTGTTACATCGTATTATAAGTCCATGTGGTGCATTTTATCAGTATGATGCCAATCTTTCAAATGTCTCCCTTCAAAAATTATGTACCTAATCTATTAGTCTAAATAACACACGAATGATAAAGAAATTATAATTTTATTTAAAATGAAAAAAAGTTTAAGGTACCAATCATTATATTTTTCTAATACCACGGACCTGAAACAGCACAATTTTTGCACTGTTACTGGGCCGGTATTCTTTTATTCTGATAATATCGACATTAATAATATTAAAAATAAATAAATAAATTATTTAATGGGTTCTCTAATTTCCAGTTATGGCAGACATTTTTTCCCGTACAAAATAAATATAATGTACACCCCGACATATAATGCGCCCGCTACACGCTCGCGAGTCACCGCGACCTTTTGGTGTTCATGAGTAAAAAGGGGTGCGGATGGATCGTTTGTCTTGACATGTACGTAACCGACCGTTGACGCCTTTTTACTCATGAACACCATAAGGTCGTGGTGACTCGCGAGCGTGTAGCGGGCCCATAACGGGACTGAGAGAGATTAGCAGCTAATTTGAGAAAAACCGGTCTTGAAAAATAACGCGTGATACAAGATACAAAAACTCCGTGTGACAAACTTTAAAAAATATCACCCACAAACAAGTTTAATTAATGCCGCAGGCAATTCTTTCTTTTATTTTTTTTTACTAAATTACAATTAATATTGGTGTAAAGACAATAATTTATTCTCGTACCTGATCGATCTAATTTTTAAACACAAAAACAGAATTAGTATATATTCAACAGTATGACAGAGATAATTATTATTATCTATTTATTATATTATATATTTATTTATTTATTGCTTCAACGGACTCAAGATATTTTCAAAATTTACAACGTTAAAGTTAAAAAGTTAAAAATATAATTACAATGAATTATTATATTATTATAAAAATAGGGAACTATTTCCCCATACCCCGTGCACGAAATCATCCATCCGGAAGGGATTAATCCAGATTCGCGTACGAATCCGGATTCACTTGTCGTGGGAAGGCACCCTTAGGGTGCCTTCCCACGACAAGTGGGAAGGGAGTAAAAAGAAGGGAGTAAAAAGGCGTCAACGGTCGGTTACGTACATGTCAAGACAAACGATCCATCCGCACCCCTTTTTACTCATGAACACCAAAAGGTCGCGGTGACTCGCGAGCGTGTAGCGGGCGCATTATGTGTCGGGGTGTACATTATATTTATTTTGTACGGGAAAAAATGTCTGCCATAACTGGAAATTAGAGAACCCATTAAATAATTTATTTATTTATTTTTAATATTATTAATGTCGATATTATCAGAATAAAAGAATACCGGCCCAGTAACAGTGCAAAAATTGTGCTTTTTCAGGTCCGTGGTATTAGAAAAATATAATGATTGGTACCTTAAACTTTTTTTCATTTTAAATAAAATTATAATTTCTTTATCATTCGTGTGTTATTTAGACTAATAGATTAGGTACATAATTTTTGAAGGGAGACATTTGAAAGATTGGCATCATACTGATAAAATGCACCACATGGACTTATAATTCGATGTAACAAAATTCCAGAAAAATTAATTCAATAAATAATAAGAAAATATAATGTTCCCCACTCTATGGCAACTGGGGAATCTAAATTTATACATTATTTATTTTGATTTTTATTTTTCGAATCATGCGGGTATCTGCATCTCTTTCACTCTCGTTGTATATTGTAACAGTACGAAACCCATAAACATATTGCTCAAAATAAATAAACCCCACAAAAGCCGTACAAAAGCCACACAGGATTTTTTTTAGGGATAAAAGCACAAATCTAATTGAATTTTGTAAATAAAATTAATTGTATCGATTAGTATTCGAGTAAATTATATTTGGAACTAGAATAGATTAAAAAATACGAATAAGCAAGCGGATCTAAAATGGGATAGACATTAGACAATGATTTCAACATTTTATAAATAATTCATCTACTGAAATCCAACTAAAAAGTTTAAGCTTTTATTATTTGAGGATTTTTTATTGGTTTTTAATCATCTGTAGACCATATTTAGGGCACTTGGAATCGTCAGGTTTACAAACACAAAATCAAATGCAATAAATCAATAAACACAACAAAAAAGAATGAAAGCAATAAACACATAGACAATACAAAACTATAACACATTTGTGGTACAATTTAATGCAGGTCTGGATGTAAATTGTCCAGAACTACATTAAGTACGTCATATTTCTGAAGGGTTTTTGTGTTTTTTGGGGTTCATACTACATCATCGTAAATACTCCTATGGGTTTTTCTTCGGAAACCGTTGTGTATACACGCGCTGAAACATGTAAGTAGGGTTGTCAACATTTTTTCAGCTGATTATTCCATCTGCATCAATAAGTAATTTTAAAAAGTTATCGGAAGCCTGGTTGCTAACGCGCTCGATCCTCGATGCCGACATACCCCACTTCACGACACAAGCTTTTAAGCTTGTTATGAAGTGTACAAATATGTATCAGGGTGTAATTCGATAATTTTATGAAAATAAAAGAAAACATACACATTATCTTATTGTTCTTGATATCAGTTCTTAACTCTTTTTTTGTTGCTTCCTTCATTATCCCCTCCTTTCTTCCTCTTCTTCTTCCTCTTCCCATGCTTCCTCCTTCCCTACCATAAATGTTTTATAGATATAAGATATATATTTTTAACTATGTTTTGTAATCTATTTGTTTTGCGTGTGTGCTAATTGTGAACGGATGTAATTGGTCTTGTGTATTGATATTTTTGTATTAATGTACCTGCCAATGTTTGTTTTTGTGACTGTATCTGTTCCATGTGCAATAAATAAATAAATATCTACTTGTCTATTTAAATAAAAACTGTCATTTTATGAACTGCTTGAATTTTATAATATTTTTATTTGCTAGAAAAGTGTGGTTTTCTCAATTTTCAAATTAATGTAAATTACACACTCATTCGTCAGTCGAAAACTGCAGGCAATGATATAATTCTTAAACTGCGTTTAAATTTTACAAGTGAAGCGGATTTGGTTGATATTTTCTTAGTTTTAATGTTGCCAAAAAAAAATATATAGTATTTTGCGATCCATATATTTCTTGCAACTCATTTTCAATATTATTATTATACTCTAGTACGGTTGACAACCCTCGTTGTTAGTAAATATATATCCGAAAATATATCGAATAATAATTATTTTTATTGTAAAATTGTTACAAAAATATACAAATTACCCGACTAGCAAAAATTACAACACGTTATTTTCAGTTAATGTAGGTAGCTACATGTTATCAATTTAGTATCATATTCTTGTATTATGTATTTTTGTACCTATGAATAACTTTTGAATCAGTATTAATTTACAGTAAGTAATGTTAAGAGTATGCATACCGACATATCAAAAATTTCTAAGAACGGGAGACCTTCTATCTCAACAACCGTTATTAATTATGCTTTGGAACAAAATAGGGTAGATGCATTGAACCTTTATATAACCGTATATAACCGTAAAAGATTTTTTATATCTTGTATAGATTTCTCAAAAAAAAATGGAAAAAACCTCTGATCTTTTTTCCGAAAGACGGAAACTCGTTTCCTGAAAGTCGTTGAGTAAAATTTTTTTTTGTACTGATAATATGCATTAAAACCTAGGGAATAACCGTAAAAGTTTTTTGATAGACGCAAAATTAACCTCAAAAAATTAAAAAAACGCTATTTTTACCATTTTATCATGCGATTGTCACGCGATTTTGAACCTTAATGCCGTGGGAAAAGACTGTGACGTCATTCCTGGTGCCAATTATATAGGTAATACCTACCGATTCGGTATAATACTTTAAGTAAAAGTTAATGTCGCCACCACACGCTTGCGAGCGTCTACGAGTTTTTTGCGTTCATGAGTAAAAAGGCGTTACGTAAACGAGCCAAGACAAACGTTCCATCCACACGCCTTTTTACTCATATACACAAAAAACTTGTGGGCGGCGACAAATGGAATATATATGTATTACGTTTAATAGTTATACTATAGAAAATGAAGTAACGTAATAAGCTAATAGGTACCTACATAAATATATACATAATTATATTTTTTAATAAAACGTTTTTTATTTTGTGAGAATCAACACACACACACACACACACACACACACACACACACTCACACCCACACACACACACACCCTCACACACACACACACACACACACACACACACACACACTCACACACACACACACACACACACACACACACTCACACACACACACACCCTCACACACACACACACACACACACACACACACACACACACACACACACACACACACACACACACACACACACACACACACACACACACACACACACACACACACACTCATACACACACACACACACACACACACACACACATAATTATATTACACATTTTGTAATTATCAAACTATAAATTTACATTAAAATAATTGAAAAAAAAGTTTAATTTTAATTAAAATACATTTTAAAATAGAAAAGAAGAAATAAAATTAAAAAAACTGTCTGTTTGGGATGTTTCCTAAAGAAATATCTACGTATATGTATATTGGATTCAACACTTGTATTGCAAGTTATCCAAACGCTATGGATTAGACGGATTCATCTGGATTCATCAAGGCGTGTCCGCGGATTCACAGGCAACCTATTTCCCACGATCCGTGCACGTCTGCGATATCACGTACCGCCATACAAATCGCTATGAAAAAGTCTGTAGATTCACGGACTCACTCCTTCCCACGGCATGCGAATCTACGGACGAAGCAGGATTCACCTTCCGTGGGATATAGCCATTAGACATAACAAAGTGCATTAGTAATTCAGAGTTGAATTGATTTTAAAGGCTCTGAAATACAAATATAACAACAGAATTTCTTCAAAAAAGACTAAGAAAAGAAAATGTATGGCAGGTGACAGTGGTGTGGTGGTGGCGTTGTTAAGCCACTGCCTTCTCGTATGAGATAAAAGGCCACACAGTTTCAGTGGGAATGAATTTGATATTATACTACTTACGAGTCGTAGTACAATACATTATTATTACAGCATGTCTGTCTGCAGGGATATACAGAATACTATCAACCTAGCCCCTTAGTGTCTAATACACACAATATAACACAATACTATATCTACAGTGCATACATCACTACATACATATACACAGAGTATAATAATATGGCACTCATATGACTTAATCTACTGGTTGGAAGTTATGTGCAAGTCTCTGTATTCAGTTGGTAGCCCTTATGACATTATCTATACATTGCTCCATTATAAGGGAAGAATAATACCAAATATACCTACTAATAGTACATTCCATTGCTAAACAAATAATATTACGCATAATAATATGAGGATTTAGTGAAATATAAAATGAAGTAAATGCTGCAACAAATTCTATTTAACCACATATTGTATTATTTGGAAAAATACTCATACTTTCACTTGCAATCTAAAAATTTATAGAACATTTGATACATTTGTTACACCTACTTGTAAACCATCCAAGCATTTCCAATATTACATTACAATACTATGCATGTCATACAACTATGTAGTCACATTATACTTGGCAATATTCTTCACTTGCAAATAACTCCTGAACCAATCAACTACATGAGACCATCAGTAATACTAATTATATCTAATGGGGGGGGGGCAGCTACTGCTTGTCATGTGTGGTGAGGTGCCGCTTCATGTCAGAGAACTGAGAGAACTTCTTGTGGCAGGAGGGGTGGGAGCAGGGGAAGGGCCGCTCCCCCGTGTGGGTGAGGCTGTGCCTGATCAGGTGACTGGACTGTGTGAAGGCCTTGCCACACTCTCCACACACAAAGGGGTTCTCCGCACTGTGGATGAGCTTGTGCTTGTTGAGGCCACTCACTAGAGTAAAGGACTTGCCACACTCCCCGCACTCAAACGGCTTATTCTCCAAGTGCAGGAGACGGTGGCGCGCCAAGCTGTTGGGATGAGAGAACTTCTTGTGGCACTCCTCGCACTCCACATGCTCAGATTCCTCATGTACCACACGATGCTCCTTCAAGTGGCACGCGTAAGCAAACTGTCTCTTGCACACTTCACACTCGTGGGCCGCACTGGGGACATTCTTCCGAGTGCTCTTGGCTCCCGGGTGAGTGAGGCGATGCGCGCGCAGTTTCCCCATTTGAGTGAATTTCATATTGCATTGCTTACACGTGTAGGTCTTGTCGTTTCTATGGAGGAGTTGATGTTGCTTGAGCTGCGCGGGAAGGACAAACTTCTTGGGGCAAACCTCGCAGTGGTGGGGGCGCTCCCCCGAGTGCAGGAGAGAGTGCTTCTGCAGGTCCCGGGGCTTCAGGAAGCTCTTGCCACAGTGGCACAGGTAGGGCCGCTCCCCACTGTGGGATATCTTGTGTTGCTTCAGGGAGTAAGCTCTGTTGAACTTCTTGTCACACTCGTCACACTCAAACACCTTCTCCTTACTGTGGCAGAACATGTGCTCCTTCAGATAACTGGAGTACAGGAAGGACTTGGGGCAGGCGGGGCAGCGGAAGGGCTTGTCATCACTGTGGACGGTGAGGCGGTGCGTCTTGAGGTGAGCCGCCTGTATGAACCTCCGGCCGCACTGCTCACACTCGTGGGGGCCCCCTCCGTCGTGCGCCAGGCGGTGGTTATTGAGATGAATGATCTGAACAAACCTCTTGCAGCACACGTCGCACTGGTAGGGCTTCTGCCCGCCCTGGGAGGAGTGCACCCACATGTGGTTGTTGAGGTCCCGCGCCTGAGTGAATCTCTTGTCGCACTGCCCGCACTGGTAAGGGCGCTGCCCCCCGTGCACCAGGGCGTGTCTCTTCATGTGACTAGTGGAGGCAAACTTCTTCCCGCACTCCCCGCAGGGGTACTTCTTCTCCGTGGAGCGCACCCTCTTCCTCGGGGGGCGCCCCTCCCCCTCCTCTGTGTCCCCGTAGAGGGTGCTCCCCCCCCCACTGTTACTAAACACAACACTCCCAATATAGTTGTCCCTCTCATCCCCCCCCTTCCCCCACGGCTCACTCTCACTGTAACTCTCCTCATAGTAAGTCTCCTCAAACTCCACAGGTAATTCAACCTCCCCCTCTGTCTTCCCCTCCCACTCCTCCTCCCCCTCCGCAGGCTCCATGGAGGCCTCCATACAGATCTGCAATCATATAGTACCAATGTCAACTTACATCATTTAGGTATATGCAGACATTACAACAATCACCATATTATACAAGTCCCCCCAATATGACATTAGATGGCCAGCAACCAAGGTCGTTTAATAATACAATAGTAATTATGGAAAGTGAGAGAAAAGCTTTGGCTAGGTAAGTAGGTACCTACACCACATCCACTATAGAGCCACTGCCAGTAGCAGACCTTCATGAGTGCCTCGAGCAAATACTCTGTACTGGAGGTCTCTAGTATTATTTAATAATTAATAAGGAGTTTATATATAGACAGGTACCTACCTCACACTACATCATGAGGAGTAGGGAGACACGTGCAGTACAGTGTGTGGGAACATCTCTGCTAGTCACTCAGCTGCCTGCTCTCCCCACAGGGTGGCTGTACTCTGTAACACATTACATTACACTGGTACATTACTATATTATTATTTGTTCATGTTTGTATGTTATTATTAGTGGAAGCTTCTGTTTAATAGTGAAGCTAAAATACAAAACCATTTCTAATACAGTCTTCAGTTATAAAATAGCGGCATTTGATTCTTTGTGATTGTGAATCTGTCTGTACTATAGAGAACTTATTGTGATACATAATTCCTGAATTTATAATCTAATTTCCCGGAATAATAGCGAAGTTCATCACACCTTTGATCTTAGTTCATATTTAGTTAAGTAACAGTATGAAATAAAAGAATTTGGAGAGAAATATTACAGAAATGTTATGTTATGGATGATCTTGGTAACAGAGTAATACTCACCCAAACTACATGTACTGAATATACATAACCTCTCACATTACTTGGAATACACTACAGTTATTAACATTGAAAAGGGATTTTCGTTTTATTAATATTGCACTATCTGTTAATAAAATGAATTATTGTTTTGTTTCACACACCGGCATTTCTGTCATAGCTTGATTTGACATTTTCCATTGTTTGATTCCATAGATAACGTTGGTTGAGTTGAGTGGGTCCGCCATAGATCCCGAACACCATAGACTTAGATAACTAGTATAGGGAGCGAGTGGAGACCACGACATATTGTGACGAAGAGCAAGACGATTCTTATCATAGGCTTACATATTTTTTAAAGAAATAAATTCTAATACCTATCAAGCAAATGAACAATAATGGTAAATTCCGTTTTATTAAATGAATGTGAAAGTAGATGAATACTTAAGTATATTGTATCTTATTATACTGCTTTGGAACATTTATTTTGTTGATAACATTATTAAATAATTATAATAATATGTATTAGGTTCAAATTACAACGATAAGGTAAGTATTATTATTGTAGGTAGGGACTAGGGTAGGGTTGGGAACCTGTTGTTATAGAGAGACATCTATATACAATACTTTACAATAGAATAAAGCGTATAGTAGAGTAGGTACGTGACAACTTCACTAAGAAAGCAAATTACATGATTTTACTAACGTCGCATAGATGTCTCTACTCTCTACTCTCCAGTGTAGATTAAACAATAATACATAAGATAATTTATTGTTATGCTATGTGTAATGTATTATTATAATTTCAGTTACATAATAAGTAATGATAAATTTTGTTGTTGGGGCGATGCCCCCTCGGAGTAGCCCTAAGCCCCTCCTCCTCTCCCCGGAGCAATTTTAAAGAAACGCTGCCTATAATTTCACAGTTGCAGACGCCCGTGCGGTAGGTACTTTGTGGGTCGGTAATTTTGAAAGTCGACCTCGGGCGGCACTAACACTATAGTTACCTACGCCACTGTCGCTAACTGGAAGTGTGTCACGAAAAATGCATAAATTAATGTAGGTATAAATATCAACTTCACGGAAACTTACCTACATACATGAACAATTATAGTTTCTTATATTATCTTGATGGGGGAGGAGGGGGGACCCAGGGCCGTCTTTAACCTACTGGGGGCCCTGGGCACTTTACTCTGATGGGGCCCCTATATATAAGAAAAAAATGTCGACGGGGGGGGGGGGGGGGGGGTGTAAAAAAAACAAGCTACCCAGTGGCGGATCCAGAATTCATTTTGGGGGGCCGTAGCTTGTCACATGCAAATATGACATTATGGTATTAAAACTGTAAATAGCGCCGCAGGCGACTTTTTTTCAGACTGAGTGAAGAAGGTCATGATACTAATAACTATTGTTTGATTTCTTTACTTATAAAAAGCGTATTAAAAAATAGCGCCGCAGGCGAATTTTTTTAGAAAACGTGTGAAATAATGAACCTGCTTGTCTTTCTATAGCAGACCTGGGCAACTTTTTGGATGAAGGGGCATTTGAAATTATAAATGAGCGACGGGCTGCAAGTAAAATAAAATTCTAGATTATTTAGCAGGGATGGAATAATGCGCCGCAGGCGAAATTTTTTAAGAAAAATGGACGAAATGATATGAAACACGCAGCAGAAAATTAAAAAAAAAACGTGATCTAGGGGCCCCCGTGGATCGAAATGAGGAAGACAGGCATTGTTTGTTGGGGCCCCTGTTCATTAGAATACCAAAAAATCTGAGAAGTAATATCATCAATTCGTAATCTATCAGGAACTAGGGGGCCCCGTGGATCGTAATGAGGAAGTAGTATTATAATTTATAGTCAGTAATTATTGTTAGATTTTCGGAAAGTAATGCAATAAACTAGCTTGGGGGCCCCTTTGGATCGCAGGGCCCTGGGCAAGTGCCCACCGTGGCTAATGGAAGAGACGGCCCTGGGGGGACCAGAGGCATAGCCAGGAATTCATTTCGAGGGGAGGGGGGGGGGGGGGGGGTTCGAGTTCCCGGCCAGAGACAATAAAGTAACAACCGTGGACGTCGCCAGCTCCGCAGCTAGGAAGGACAACTAAAATTTTGATATTAACGAATGGAATAGAAAATAGTTAATAGCACCGCAGGCAAATTGTTTTTTTTTCAAAAATGCGTAAATTGATGAACCTGGTTGTCTTTCAGTAGTAAGGCATCTTTTGATATATTTCTGGGTCACAACATGATAAACGACTAGTGCCACATTTAAAGCAAAATCGTATAAAAGTTTACTTTAATAAGATTAGCTCCGCAGGCAAAAAAAAATATGAAACATAAATAAATAAATAAATCTTTATTGAAAAAAATATTTTTTTTCAAATTGCGGGTGTACAAACAACTGTGATTTAATGGATTTTCACAATAATTATATTAAAAATTTATGACATGATGAAAAAACGATGTGGTAATAATGTGCTTCATGTCACCTATGTATAAAACGGTGGGTTGGCAGAGGAATTTAGCGGGGGTTTAACCCCCAAACCCCCCTTGTCTGCGCCCATGGGGGGATTAGCTTTAAAAATTTAGCTTCCCATGTAATAGAGCCGGGACCCCAACCACCAGTATATCTACTACTTGATTAATCAGTTCCGCAGGGAACCAGTGTCATTTATTGGATTTGCACATTTTTTTAAAATTTGTCATTATTGTATATAACTGTGTAAAAATAGCGCGATTTTGATATTGTGCAGCATGCAGGTAAGTCCTTGTCCCTCCCCACCGACTGCCATGGCTCTGTTTGCATCCTGCGGTTTCTGAGTGCAGTGCGCGTATAATATTAATTTATTAAATTTACAATGTCATTGGATGTACAGCGCCGCAGGCAATTTTTTCATACGATTAAATTTTATAAAAGAATAATATATTTTTGATAATAATAGAATAGAGTGCGATATAGACAGTATGGAGGCTCTAGCTGCTAGCAGGCTCCTCCCTGTGTGATACAGGGTGTATAGGTAAGGTAGCCTCCCCCTCCTCTTCCTCCTAGTAGAGTTGAGTGTTTCAGCTTTCAGCTTCAGCTTCAGTATTCCTATTCGTATCGTATCGTATATTCCCATAGAATACAGCGAGAGGCGATCAGTTGTACAAGTGACGTGGTCCGTGCCGCCGCCTGTCTGCTCTGCTGTACGCTCTGCTCTGCTCCGCGTATTCCTTCCTTACTAACTCCGTACTCCGTGTATCGGGAATATTATTATACGCCGCGATGCCGGCCGCCGTGTGAACATATTCATATTAGTATTTACCTGCAATTATAATTGAGATGAATATCATATGAAATATATTATATAGTAATAGTTGGGTACCCCGCTACCTACCTTACCAACTATTTATTGTTGTTGATATAATATGATGTTGTTTATATAAATCGCCGGTACACGAGATGACTTTATCTGGATGTTATTGCAAGACTCCGCTCCATTAGGTGCAGGAGATACTAGGTACATTGAGTGGTGCCCGCTGGTACCCGCTGCGGCAGTCCGCATCTGCCTCCAGTGCCAGCACCATCAGCTGATAAACAATATAATTTGTGAAGTTATATGTATGTAGGTGTATACTACACATGAACTGATACTCAGCACCTCTCATCTCATCTTCCTGCTTCCATCTGGCCTGGGGTGAGTATCATCAATATCCATATTATTACTAATCATTTTATGTTTAGAAATAATTGTCAGGTAGGGGAGCCCCTCAGCCACCCGCAGCCAAGCTAAATAACTCGTAGTCTCATACACTAAGATTTTTTTATGGGGACCGGACGGGTCCGATGTTTCGTTTCCCGCGGCGCCGGCGTCAAGGTTCAAAATCGCATGAATAACATCATGATCAAATGTTAAAAATAGCGATTTTTTACTTTTTGGGGTTAATTTCTCTTCATGAAAAAAATTACGCTCATTCACTAGATTTTAATGCACGTTACAATATGAAAAATAATTTTTCATTGCGAGTTTTGCGCGCCTTTGGGGAAAGAAGATGCTGTCTTTTGAAAAAAAATCAGAGGTGTTTTTTTACATATTTTGTTGAGAAATCTATACAAGATTTATAAAGTAATAAAATAAAATAATATTTTTTGCATATAAAAATACAATGGGTTTTTGCCTAGTGGCTATTTCTGCCAGCCAACCGCTAACAACAAAAGGTTCATTGTACCTATTTACCCATTTTTTTTCAGCATATTTAGTAAGGTTGTCGAGATCTAAGGTCACGAAAATCTGTTTTTTTTTAATGTCAATGTGCCTACTTTTAATAGAATAATTATCATATTATCATCTTGGCATATGCAGTACGTCTCTCTGTGGAGATATTAATATGACATTAGCTTATAACAGAATCTTACAGGTGCCTGCCTAGTGCCTAACACCAAAATGTATCAAATAGGAGGACTTTTGACAACCTGGGGATCCGGTTTATATAGGTATACCTGCCTATATACCTACAATATAAGTCATCATCATCACTATCACTGGCGCTACAGCCCACTGTGAGCCTTGGCCTCCTCCAGAATTCTTCGTCATTCCATTCGGCCCATCGCCCGCACCTTCCAATTCGTCACACCAATTGCCCTGAGGTTTCTCTCCACGCCGTCCGATCTTCTTCGGTATTCGGTTGTCCTCCATTCGCTGGACATGTCCCAACCATCTGAGGTGATATGATTTTATGTACTTTACAATGTTGGGTTCGTTGTATAGATTTTCAGCTCATGGTTATATCTTATCCTCCAAATTCTGTTTTTGTAGAGAGATCCTAAGATTTTTCTCAGTACTTTCATTTCAAAGATCAGAAGTGCGTTTTCGTCTCTCTTACTCAGAGTCCAGCATTCGGCACCATACACAAGCACAAGTATATAAGTAGGTACATATATGTATATAGGTATATTATGTGCGTGCCATGAACTGAACACATGCACTGTATTGCTATGTAGGTATATGCAACTCAGTATAGGTAGGTATATAATATTAACATCCAGATCCAGTACATATATATGTATACCTAGTAGGTACATTATATATTACTCAATAAAAATATATGAATGTGCGCATTAAATAATATGTTCAGCAACCAGCATCTTCAGTCAGAAGAATGTTCTCTCCATATATAAATATAATAATATATTATTTAGATTTAGTATATTTACCTATACACTTCACAGCAGTTAGCAGCTAGGTAGGTACACCACATATACATATGTTATACAATAGATCTCCTGATGTCCACTATTCATTATATCGATAGATCATCTAGTTCTAGGTAATATCGCCTACCTATATACTCGTAGTTGTGTTGTATTGTCATGTGTAAGAATGCAGTATTGGCAGTATTGTATTGACAGTGTCTTGTTGTTATTTAATATTATCACAGTAATCTACCATTACTGCATAATAATACATAACATATGTATAATTATTAGCTAACATGAATGCCAAATAGGTAGGCGCCTAATAGGTACCTACCCAATAATTGATCTCTACAGCTTTTAATACAAGATTTATATTGACCTATTTTGAAAGAAGTACTGAAGAGTTTTGATAGATGAAGATTGATGTTTGTAGCCCAAACACTAAACAGTTTATAATACTTATTGCCTTGAAGGTTCTGTCTGTTGGATAATAATACACAATACTAAATGAAGCACAAAGTCACGTATATGAATTGACAATGCTTTCATTGTATTGCAAGTTGCAGGAACCTGGAAACACTACTCACATAGACTTATGATGGATTTCATCAACATTTTAAGTGAGGAATAGCGGAGATAGGAGCCACCTAACACAAATTTTGTATGAAAAATAATGACAAGTGTGGTTCCTATCTCTGCGATTCCTTACCTAAAAAGTTGGTGAAATCCAGCACTAGTGTATTAAATTTTTTCTTTGTGTTGGTCGTCCCCACTCGTATTGCTTTGTGTTGGTAGATGATAGAGGTACTTACTTAGTACTCAACTATCTTATTGAAGAAAGATTTATCGAGAAGTAGTTGCTCGGAAACTCTCAATGCTCAATGTGTTTTCTATTTTGTTTAACAAGAAAGATTTATGTTTGCAAGGGAGTGAGTTAGTATCTGCAGACTGCAAGTACTTAGTACTCGTATCCAGTCACTGCCACTGAATCAAATGCAAATCAAATAATATATAGTTAGGTAGGTACCTGGCACCACACCTCTATATGCATATTGCATACTATTGCCTATAGAGAGTATACCTACCTATATAAAGGGAAAGATAGACTATCATCATCATCACTGGCGCTACAGCCCACTGTGAGCCTTGGAAAGATAGACTATAGGATACAACAACATTACGTTATTTTATTGAGGTAGTGTATAATGTGTGTGGTGTCCTCTGTCCACTCACCTGACTATACAAAGTCCAGTCCACCTTATAATATTGTAATCTTGTGTTTGTTGCTACTGGCTTGTTGCTAATATCCTGGCATAACATTATACTCGTTTCATGGATAAGTTAGCGCTGGCTATTCTTCTCAACACATTGGTATCTATTTATAGTCCAGCCTGGATAGTGGATAGTATATGGGAGCTGGTAGGTATAGGTACACTAGTACACACTCTACATAATCCTTTATATCAGCCGGGTCACACTGCACACTGCACACACAGAGCTAGAGGAGTTAGGAGTTAGGTGCACAGCACAGCTTACCACAGGATTGTGGATTGAGTGGAAGGACGACCCATTCTACATCTAGTACAGTGCCTACCTACACATATATACCTACTATACATACACAGCCAGGTATACATATATACACACAGGATTATATTCTATTGAATGCAATGACCAAACCTCATCAGCCTTAGTGGAAGAGTATAATATACACAGCAGTGGTGTAACCGTAGCCCTCCCATATGTGTTCTTATTTAGGACTACACCACTGACCTACAGAATATTGTGTAGAATGTAAGGTGAATTGACATTTTGATTTATTATATTTGTACAATATAGTTCACTGGGGCGCACTCTCTCTCTCTTCTCTCAGTCAGACAATTTATTATTTAATTTTATCTTCAAGTATTTATATTAACTGACAATTTATTTGAAACTGAGAAATGTCGCGAGGCACTCGAAGACTTCATCTTGTCACAGTACATGAGGTGGGGGGGAGGGGAGATAGAGGAGAGGGTGAAATTAATATCGTGTAATGAAATTTAAAGTGAACTGGAGTGATATAATCTGAGAGGCAATTATATAAGAAATATCAAAGGTAATTAAACCTCTACCTACCTTACTCCCTACTCAGGTGTACATATAGGTAGGTACTTACTCAGTACTTACATATAATACTCGTACAAAGAGAGGGTTAAGGTGCCGCACTTCCCAGAAGTCCCATGGAATAATATTAGAACCTTAACCCTTAGGTACCTACCTAATACATATAACCATATAATCCTATGGATGGGATTATTAATCACTATTTAAATAAATAATATCTTCTAAAGCAAGTTGTTAGTACAGAGCCAGCGGTGATTTGTTAATGGCTGGACGTGGCGTGGGTTCCATCCCAATGACAGCTCAAACTTTTCTTGCTTTCTCTGTGAAGTGTTCTAAATGAATTACAGTTTGTATTCACTATTCATACTAGACGCTTTATTTTTATAAAGGAGTTATTTAGTAGAGCCAGTACTCGAGTATATTGGCTCTTGTTCCGTGTAACATGTAATGGTGGTACTGGGACAAGTGGGAGATGAGAGTTTGGTAATGAAGCTGTAATTAAAATGTGTCAGATATTCAGGCTGTGGCTGATGTGATGTGTAGTATACGAGTCCCTCCCCTATAGAGTATTGTGATGTAAACAAATTAGTAATCACTTGTTGCCATCCAGTGGAAGTAATGCGAGTATACTATATATGTATACTATATATAGGTAGGTACCTGGAGCCTGCTCTTGTTATGTTCTTATATTATACTAGTGTAGGTGGGGAACTGTTCTACAGCCGGGTTTCCACCTGCAAGAGAACTTCTGCAAGAAGTGTCAGACAGTATCTTGCAGGTGTAAACTCCGTAGCTAGATATTATTGTAATCCCTGCCGCCTGCCGCTGTACAGTGTACAGGTAGTACTTGACTTTTTAATTTATTATTCTCCTATCCCCCCTACCCCTCCCCCCCACCATGTCATCAATATTTGATTCAAATTATTCAGTGTTGTTATCTAATCGCCTCATATAATATTACACGTAGGCAGTAGGCACATCACCCTCTATATACTCTATACTATATAGTATATACTATACAGTGTGTATGTGTTATAAAGGATGATTGATTTTAATAACATTTTGAAGCCATCACGTTGTCACCATATATTATATTATACATACTTACACACACATACACACAATCAATATACTAGGTACAGATGCTACCTGCATGGTAGGCTATATATACTGTCACTGGATATACCTTCCCTACATATGTATTAACTCACCCATGGTCATTAATAACAAATTAAACGCCATCATTACATCCCACGCTTTGATAAATATTGGTAATTAATAGTAATAATTATTATACCCCCTCCCTCTCCCCGCAGTATATATGCTGCCAGTGACTATAATACGTAGGGGCACTGCCATGTATGTAGTGCGCTGCCCAACAAATATGAGAAATACTTGGAAAGCAGTTTGACAAAGTATAATGTCGGGTTATAGAATATACAATCTACATACGAGTAGATCTACTTGACATCCAGATTACTTCAATATAACACAAATCACGCCCAGAAATCATAATACTAATGCACCTTGCGGCAGTTATATTACCTTCTGTAATATAATAACATACTCGTACATACACAAGGTGTGCACTATGCCGTGTGTAATGTGTCACACATCCTTACAGTATGTATGATGCACCCTATTATATCTATCTGATACTATGATGTAGTGAGATTATTGTACATAATTATATGTAACGCAGCTGTGAGTTGGATGCGGAGTAATAGAAGAGATGTGTGGGCTGCGGGGGGATGTGAGAGGATGTAGTGAATATGCTGGGTGCATTTATTACAGAATATTGTAGGTACAAATATAAAATGCATCAATAAGTATTATCACACATAAATAATAATCACATTATCCATCTTCATATAATGCATTTCTCTTGTCTTATACTCGTAGGTAATATGAGTGCGAGGCATACTACACTACATACAATACTATACTATATAAGTACAAGTATACTCGATGGTAATAACTGACACTAACACACCATGTGATAAGATAATATTGACTCTATTGTCTACTTAGTGAGAGATTATAATACAAACTGTCTGTGTATATTATTATACAATCTCTATGTAGTAATATAGTAAGTAGGTACTTATGCAGATTTGACGCCTCGACTCTCTAAATCCCTGCAGACGATGGATTACACACTCAGTGTATATCACGAGTACGTATGATGTACTCCTAGACCCGCTCAGCTAATAGGGCGACTGTACGGGATTGGTTTAGGGTTCCATTCGAAAATTTAGGATTCATCTAGTTCTTTTAAATAATACCAATCTCTCAAATAAAATAGGAAGATCTTCATCAATTGATTTTGTTGCGAAGTTGCTTTATAATAATCTTATATTCTACATCTCATAACAAGAGCTACGGGTAGCAACTAGTAAGGGTATAAAGTATCGGTCACAATATGAAGAGCAAGTGGCGGCTTACTTAACTTACAGTACAATGCAAGTAGGTAATTAGGTAATTATTATATTAATATTCTGAAATACAAAATGCAAATATAGAGCTGTATGTTGGGTTGGGTTGGGACATAGTGTATCACAATGCTAGTTGCATACTGCACTACTCTAGGTGTGTATGTGAATACCTTTGATTATTGAAGTACTTAATCAAATATTTTTTAGTCGTGTATACTATACATGTGGACTGTGGAGTTGCAATCACTAGTGAAGTATTACAATACATAGGTACCTTCCCTAATGACAATTAGAGAATTATTCCCCTAACTATATATAGGTACCAGGTAAGTATATTACTGCCTGACTGATAATATGTCATGTTAATTAGATATATAATATGTACGAGTAGGTCCCATTAGGCAATCTATACTATACTATACTATATACACTCCACTACACGCACTGCTGTGATATGATATTAGGTACTTATATGTATTATAATCTGATTAAACTACTGTTAACAAATAATAATATATGCGAGGCATAGGTACATATTGTGTTGACAATAATTCGTCGAGAGAGAGAGAGAGATAGAGAGAGAGAAACCCTATCCCTATCTCATCAAATGTTTGGTCCAAATTTTCAGTATCCTATCATCTTTGATTATTGAAGTACTTAATCAAATATATTTCGTCATAGTGACTAGATCCGTTCTAATTCATTTGTTTCAATACAACGCTATGAAATGTGTGTGAAGTCATTTCTAGTCATTTCTTCCTTTTCATGTAATTCAATAAGTATTCTTTTGTTGATATTTGACGTTTACGATTTTCACAGTGTCAAAATGTGATTGTAATTAGATATTTTAACGTTAATATCCAATTGTTTCGCTCATCTAAGGATGCATTTTAATTTAAAAAAACATTTTATTATCCCCTAACGTGGTTTTTCGGACTGTGGTTATATATTTAGCCTCAAATTGTAATGTATCTTTCTATCGGTAAGCTTCCGTATTTTGGTTGATATCAATGTTAATTTATGCACCTTTCGACTAAAAATGAGACAAGTAAGGCTTATTTAGTGATTTGACTTATTTTTACCCTTAAAATAACATCGCAAATAATATATTTTTATTAAATTACATCTGCCATAGGCACGTGATATCATCATCGAATCACACATCGAGCCATCGATATTTTAAGTACGCTACCGGGATTTTACGAATTATAAGCGATTTCCAATATTTTTTACGTATAAATTAATAATGATATTAACGAAGGAGAAAAGATATATTTACATTTTCTAGCGTAATCCGCATTTCCACACGACATTTGGGTATGTAAAGTATATTTTTATTACCTACAATGTTGTCTTGGGTGGGCGAAATGATTGTTTTTAAGCAGGATAATATATAATTATATGATCGACATTTAGACAGCTTGAATTTCTGGAATACCATAAATTATGAAATGATAATCGTTTTATGTAAATCATTTAATATATATAATGAAATTAATTATAAATAATTTTAGCGGCAGCGTATTAAGTTAATGAGTTACATTATACAAATTTATTTATTTATATAATTAATCCTTTTTTTTACCAATACAACACAACATGTTAAAAAAATGGTATCGATGGTATTCAATATCGATGTTAATATTGAGCATTTACATCACATTTAATCATTCAGTAAAGACAAGAAGAAAAAGAAAATTGGAAACGATGCTCGAAAATAGTTCGAGGCTATGCCTATCATAAGTTTTACTCCTTGTTATATGCAACCTCTATTACGCACACTTCTTTCAATTTACTTTAGTTAATAGAATCTTTATTGTACAAATGAAGAAGAGCAGATGAATCTAATTTAGAATATACTGTAGACTCTAGGGAACCTTAGAATGCAAATGAAAGCGTTTTACCTCACAAAGGTCAACAACATTTTCCTATAATACAGACGGCGATAGGAGAGATCTCATTAAATGCAGTAGAGAGTAGTGAGACACAGGCGGCGGGCCCCACACAGTTACACACAAATACCTAAATACTGTCTTTCTAAAATACTTTAGTTTCTGTATAAGATGATACGTCTATATGTCTCTTCCCTCGCGCTGGCTGGACAGGCAGAGAGGAGAGACTCAGCTGACTTTTTCTATGCTTACCTTGTATCTGTGATATTTATCTAACTAGGCAGTTGGCAGGGTGACGCACCCCACCCCACACCCCATATAGTATTATGTATTGCTGTTTGTTGGGTGTTAAGTATTTTTTTAATTTCCTCGTAATCCATTCATTTCCTGTACAAAACAAAAAAGAGAACAAATTCCCCGCACTGGCGCTGCAATAAATCAAGAAATACTTAACACCAAAGTAATCCTCACCTAACTACTCAGTACTGAAATACTGAAATAAAAACAGATGCCCTCCTCTGAGAGAGAGAATATAATATATACAAATTACAATGCTGCAGACATCTACAATACTTACATACTAATACTATAGGCTATAAGGACATTAACAATCTCCATGGCATATTCTGTAAAAAGAAAACTTCCGAGAGATAAATAACATACCATTATTATAAGTTAACAATCTGTCCTGATAAAGTGCGTCTGTAGAATACTCGTATGTATCCACAGTGACAGTACCTACAGTCTACACTACATTATGTGCGCGCACTATCCAATCCAAAATATTCAGCAAAAGTATAGTGATACAATTAGTGTACCTATCTAGTGTCTATGTTGAGGGGTACCTACTTATTGTCCAGGCTAAGTTTAGACCTGGCAGAACGGTAACATAATCACCTGTACTACATGTATGTATACCTATGTACATAGTACTACATACAGCTGTACAGTGTGTATGTACATGATGGAACATAGTAGTACAGTAGGTAGTTCTAGTTGTAATGATTATTCTGTAAGTGAAGCTGAATGTTTGTTTGTATTATTATTGACAGTGTTGGGAATTCGCAGAGGATGTAGAGAGACAATATGGCAGATGGTGGGAGGGGAGGGGGGGGTGTATGTTGAGGAAAAACTAAAGCATCTCAAGAGATTCTAGGCTCCGTCTCTCTCTCCCTGTCTTATCATCTCACAATAAGACACATGAAATTACATACAACTTATTTGAGGTGAATCTAAGCATCAGTTGCCATATGTTATTATGTAAACATTAATATATATACCTGCCATGTGCACTGCTATATAATAATATCATGTATAGGTCCTACTACTCCTACATGGAATCTAGTTTCCTCAAAGTCTTCTTATCAAACCTCCTTTACGATATATCAAGTTGGATGTACCTGCAGTGTACCCAGTGTATGTACCTGCAAACCTAATCTAAGAAGGATGTTTTTTCAAACTATACCTTGTACCTAACCCTGCGCTGCTGAAGAATTTGTAGAAAGTAATGTGTATGTGTGTAATAAGAACCTAAAGATATCCAAGTCAGTCCACTGGCCAGATGGCTGTATTATGCAAACTTGAAATGTTTTGTGTACGAGTATGTAATTATTATGTAATCCTAGATTTGAAACACTGTACCTGGTTGTGTGTGTGTATGTGAGGTACAATAAGGGAATATAATTATAAGTACCTGTATAATAATAAAGAATATATAATGCGTGTTGGAACCAAGGTAAATAGTATACTAGGTGTAAGGTGTAAGGTGAGGTTACTATGTGGGGGGCTGAGAGAAAACACCGGGAGATTCTTAAATATTCATGATCCAGTATAGTACCTTATAGTTCCTAGTACCTAGACGTAGGCGGAGGTAGGCACCTATTCAGTAGTTATAGTACGTAGGCAAGTAGGTTCCAAGCAGCTGGTGATATAAGGTGTTTTTATAGAATAATATGAAAGGCTGGAATAAGAGTTGATGAAGAGTTGAACTTGGGAATCATGTGGACCAATAAGTCTCACAGGAGAGCGAGGAGGAATTGTTTTTTATTATGCAGAGTCATTACAGAGGTAACTATAAGATTAAAAAATCAAGTACAAGAGTGAATTCTATATATGCAGATTGCAGGTACCTACCTAATGACTGATTAGATACATACTCCGCTCCGGTTAGATACCTTACAACGTAATGCGGTATTAAATATTATGTATTTTATTCTGCCAAAAATAAACTTTTTAGAAACGCCACTTTTTTCACAATGACGTTAGTTCCTATGTGCTTAACTTTACAGTTCAATAATATACTTAGTCCTTACTACATTATATACATTCTCGTCTCTATGTATAGCAACTGGCAACCCATACTTAATGAATAATATAATGTATAATTATACCTATATCTTATGTATGATAGTATATAGCTTAGTATATAAAGGAGGCAAGGCTACATGTCTAATTACCTACAATTATTATACCATTATGTATTATGCTATACAAGTTAGTATTATTAGTTTACACCCAATAGATATAATGTGACGTACATACTACTATCTAATGTCATATTATGTATAGTTCTATGTGTAATGTAATGATATACCTACCAGGCCTACCTACAAGTAACATCTAATAATTCCCTGATTTTCATACAAAGTTGTGTTTCATTTTGTTGATTAAGTTTGCCTCTATATAATTTGAACAACTGGTTCCGATAAGATTATTGCTCTCTGCTTCGTATTTCCCAATGTAAATTGTATGTTACTACTCGTGCCTAGTAGAGAGGATTACTCAGTACTCAGTACAGTGTAGCGTATAGTCAGTTGGAGGGCCCTCCGTCCCAAGTAACAAAATATGCATTTCAGCATGTGAAAATACGCACTCTAAATAATGTGGGGATTAAGGAAGAATATGGGTTAGATAAAGATCCATTATCAACTAGCGTTAGTGAAGGAATGCACAACACACTGCACAGATCTATTATAGCAAATTACCATAAAACATGTACATACATACATTACACTATACAGATACAATAGTGACGCGTGTTTGTAATTAATTGAACTTACATCTACATTCCTTACACAGTATATATCTATACTACTAGGTATATGTAGGTATACGCTATATAGTGTATACAACATGTTGATGAGACATTTCATTATTCACACTCGCCACCAGCCACCAGCCACCACTATTTATTAACAACACCGCCATGACACCCTGACTGAATGTCTATAGTATCTACTTACAATATGTTAGAATACAATCAGTGGAAGGTGTGGTATAGTGTACATGTAGTGGTCTCAGGTCTCAGGTCTCAGGAGGGTTGCAATACAGTGCAGCTATACCCGCCTGATGCAGATGTAATGTTACTGCCATGCCATCAACTGCACGTGTGGACTGTACGTACAGTGTGGAACTAATACTATTTGTAATAAACAGAAAGAATCATAACATTACTAGTGTTTACAAGTTAATAGGTATACTTAGTACTAGTACCTACCCTACAATCCGTATATTAGATTACCACCTGTATGTATATACGCTTAGTTGAATTAGTAGAAACACCAGATAGCGGTACAGATTACAGATATATAATTAACAAGAACAAATATGCGGTGTTTCCTTGGTAAATTACACTTCCACTTTACTATTGACTATAGAGTGGGCAGAAGATTGGGAATGATATCTAAATGTTATATGGAGTTTTATAATGAAGCCTACCTATACTAGAAGGGAGGTTGCCACTATATACATTATACAAGTAACACTAGGATAGCCAATGTGCTGTGTGTATCTCTACTCTGCCTCAAGCACAGTACCAGTAATATCATTGTCTATCAAATATTTTTATGGTTTGTATAGTATCACCATATGTTCCCTTCACATCACTCCACATACTCTCCCCTCCCCAACATATTATACTCATATTAATATACGGCGGAGAGAAACATTTACTTTGCTTCCAAATTCAGGATATTTGCTTCAATATTTCTAGATCGTCCAGTGCGCTGTGGTCCACTCATTAGAGACACAGCTTTTCTAAATTAGTACGACTCCTTCTGTCCTCTGCTTTACAATAAGAGTGTCTCACGTCCTCTTTGCCATTAGCAGGAGACCGAATCTTAATTATTTAGGAAACATATGGGGGATATTATTCTAATTTTAGTACAAGTTTTAAGCCAAACTCTACACAGTAGGTAGGTGTACCGCGCGTATAGTAACGGATGTTTTGAATGACTTACTGAAGTAAAGAATTGGTGGTTCAAATTTAGCAGAGTGTATTGGAAAACCCTTTTATCTTTGTAGTTTCAAAGTTACAACCATTTGGTAATTATCTCATAGGTTCTTATAATATTACTCGTAAGATTAGTAAGGAGTGTTTAAAAATACTTTATTAGAAAGTGAACGGATGAAATGTATGCAGAGTCGATCCAAGAGAGATTCTTCAGTGACATGCATAATTTTCTGTATTTTTGAAAAAATAAAGAAATAAACATGTAAGGGAAATAGAACTACCTAATTGCCTCACATTAAATCATATCATTTATCCTACCGTACATACGAGTATTCACCTATTAAATACGTTGCTTATTGTAATGTTGTGATGTTAATTCATTAATTAGATTATACTGTAAGACTAGTTGATAATATTACCTGCCAATATAACGACTGTAGTGTAGAATATAATATTACCTACTTGTTATTTAATTACTTCCTCACTCATCATTAGCCTAGAGGAGAACACATTATTATAAGAAAGTGTGTGGAGTGTGGAGTGTGGAGGGTGGACAATCCTAGTGCAGCTGTACCTCCCTAAGTAATCATTTAGTAGTAATTAAAAGCAAGTATAGTGTGTAGTCAGTAGTGTAGTATACTATAACAAGAGGACATATTAAATAATTAACGTATTATAAAACATTACTGGTGAAGTATTTAATGCCTGATAGTCCAAGAGCCCGCTGCTTAATTTATGACGTATCTGTTTTTTGATTGAAATGTGGTATAAATGATAGCTTACCAATAGGGTATTACATCGCACTAGGGTTGCCTATCAAAATCTTGCCGCAACCCCCCCTGCCCCCCCCGAAAAGGTCCCTCTTCGCGGTTTTTCGCATTTTATAGGAATATGGTAAGAGATAGGAGAAAGTAGTCAATGACAAAAATAATCCTTGCTAAATTCTCTACAAAAAATGTCAAGTCAATTTTTCGTAGAACTAGCAGTTTACCCGCAATGGCCGGTCCAAAACCGAAATTCATTTAAAATACTAAAAAAATGTATTTAAACTAAATTGGTTGAAAATTGATAAGAGCTACAGGAAAATAGTCAGAGAACGAATTAATTACCATAGTCTTAGCTACAAAACGAGCTATAACTTATGTTCATACATCTAATAATTTCGGAGTTATTACAATAAAACTCAGTGACGAAAATTCTTAAAATTTAGTTTTTCATAAAATAACCAGTGATATAGCGCCGCAGGCCAAATTTTTTTTCCATAAAATGTTAGTAATAATGGGTGGAAGAATGTGTAAGAAAAAAAATCAAACTTTTTTTTTTATTTTTTCAAAAAATATCCTGTTTTTTGACCGGCCATTACGGGTAAACTACTAGTCCTATGAAAAAATTGACTTAACGTTTTTTATAGAGAATTAAGCAAGGATTATTTTTGTCATTGACTACTTTCTCCTATCTCTTACCATATTCCTATAAAATGCGAAAAACCGCGAAGAGGGACCTTTTCAGGGGGGGCAGGGGGGGTTGCGGCAAGATTTTGATAGGCAACCCTAGTGCGATGTAATACCCTATTGGTAAGCTATCGTTTATACCACATTTCGATCAAAAAACAGATACGTCATAAATTAAGCAGCGGGCTCTCGGACTATGAGTACTTTACATAATATAACTTGTAGGAATATTCATACAACTGGAGTTGTACTGTACAGCATACATTATCATACACTTCATTACTCTCTCTATTCAATTACTATAGTGTTTATATAGACTCGTATAATAAGACTAACTAAACAGGCGGACATGTTGGCAGTACACTGTAATAATATGCTTCATCTAATTACATAATTATTCAATAGTTCCGACGTCATATTAATTGTTATGAAAAGTTTCATAGTAGAAATAAAAGCCCTATGTATTTATATTTTTCGGAAATTCTTCTAAATGTAAATTTGCAAATATGTATGTGTTTACTAATATTGCTTCGATGATATCTACTAAATCTAGGATATCTGAAAACAAAATAAATAAAATATTTTCTACTCCATACACAAAGGGCGGGCTTATTGCCAAATGGCAATTTTTGCCATCCAACCCAAAACAGCAACCATAAGAACAAAAAAATAATAAAATGGTGTTTGTAAATAAACAAATTGTCATTAAACCTCAGTCCAATACCTAAAGGTTTATATCTGCGTTTGTATAGAATGCCTGACTTATTTTCAATCACTGTTGATTGGAATTTTCTAAAATGCACCGGAATAAGTTGAAATGAATACGTGGTGCCTGTAATACGAGTACATTCCTACATCGGCTTTATAACTTTACATACATACTTAGTGTAATGCAACTAGGAAGTTTAGCAGAGCGACTGTTCAAGGGAAATGTTTACTCGAGTGAATCAGGTGCCAGGTATGTACCGCTACTATACTTTCTACATACTTGAGGAGTTAGTCCAGGTAATAGGTATTTTTACCTTACATTTTGTATAGTAGTTCTGGTTTTTGGATATGTTATATAGGTCGGTCCTGTGATTAAGAATCCAAGTTTTCGACCTCCCAACCCTTGTGCGTTCACTAGGGCGAGCCAAAAAGTGTCGAAATTTCGGTCATTTTTCAGTTTATTGATCATAACTTTTTTACAATGCATTTTAGAGAAAAACATTGTACCTAAAAGTTGTAGAATATTAAATTCCCTGCAACTTATGTCTAAAAAGTTTTTTTGTAAAATCAATATACAAAGAGTTATGCGTTACCAAAATTTCAAAATAGTTCAAAAAAATGCACTTTTTTTACAATTTTTTTCTTTATTTGAATATATTTACTAAACGGTACATTTTAGAGAAAAGTGTTGTAAGCAAATGTTGTAGATCGTTCAATTTCCAATAAGTTTGATGTCAAATATTTTTATCTCGGACCAACTAAAATAGAGTTGTGATCTTCTGAAAATATATAAGACGAACATTTTCGAAACTTTCAGTATAGTACGTATGACAATAGTAATAATCAGAAAAATGCAATTTAAGAAAAATTTTTTTTGGATCTTATTAAGATTGGTGTCGTGGTTTAGAATCCAAGTTTTCGACCTCCTCACTCGTGTGTGTTTACTAGGGCGAGCCGAACACTGCCGATATTTCAGTCATTTTTCAGTTTATTGATCATTATTTTTTAATTATCCATCTTAGAGTGAAAAATCGTATGTAATAATTGTACAGTATTAAATTTCCTGTAAATTAGGCTGGAAGTATTTTCTTTGAAAATCTATTATTTAAAGAATTATGTAATAACAAACATATTTTTATTAAGAAAAAAAAATTGTTTTCACGATTTTTGTGTTTTTTTCAGCACGGTACGTTTTAGCAAAAAATGTTCTTAGCAAATATTGTAGAATATTAAATTTGCAACAAAAAATGATTCTACACTTTTTTGACTTGGACTAATAATAAAGGAGATATGCTCTCCTGAAAATTTATTTAAGCTCAATATTTAATTTTCAGGAGAGCATATCTCCTTTATTATTAGTCCAAATCAAAAAAGTGTAGAATCATTTTTTGTTGCAAATTTAATATTCTACAATATTTGCTAAGAACATTTTTTGCTAAAACGTACCGTGCTGAAAAAAACACAAAAATCGTGAAAACAATTTTTTTTTCTTAATAAAAATATGTTTGTTATTACATAATTCTTTAAATAATAGATTTTCAAAGAAAATACTTCCAGCCTAATTTACAGGAAATTTAATACTGTACAATTATTACATACGATTTTTCACTGAAAGAATGCTCTCAAATGCTTTCAAAGAATGCTCTCTACATTTAACGAATGCTGCTCAAAGTGTAACATGATAATTTCCACAATGAAAACCAAAAGTATGACATTCTCTAGAAACCCGGTGAGATGTGAAATATCCGTAGGTGACAATCTGATCGAACAAGTGACCCAATTCAGTTACCTTGGTGGTGAGCTACTGAGCACTAATGACCTCCCTAACGAAATCAGACCCCAGGTAAACAAAGCTGCAGCTGTAGCAGGTTGCCTGAAAGGTGTCATATGGAGGAATAAGGATATGAGAACAGCCAGCAAAGTTCGCATCTATAAGACCTGTGTGCGACCTATTCTAACATATGGTATAGAGGCGAGGGCAGATACTGTTAGAACAAAGAGTATGCTGAGAACCACAGAAATGAGGACGCTGCGAGCCATTGCCGGGAGGACTCTGAGAGATCGGGTGAGAAACACTGCAATTCGAGAAATCTGTGATGTCCAAGATGTAGTCAGATGGGGACGACAGCGGCGGAGATTCTGGCACCAACATGTATCAAGAATGAACAATGCCAGACTCCCATACATCGCTTTGCATGGGGTGCCTGATGGTCAACGCCCGCCAGGAAGACCACCGAAGCGATGGAGAGACAGCTGGAGTTCCACATCACAGGAGAACAATCCTGTCAATACAGACTCGCTGAGTCTAGATGCAGTTTAAGAAGAAGAAGAAGATTTTTCACTCTAAGATGGATAATTAAAAAATAATGATCAATAAACTGAAAAATGACTGAAATATCGGCAGTGTTCGGCTCGCCCTAGTAAACACACACGAGTGAGGAGGTCGAAAACTTGGATTCTAAACCACGACACCAATCTTAATAAGATCCAAAAAAAAAATTTCTTAAATTGCATTTTTCTGATTATTACTATTGTCATACGTACTATACTGAAAGTTTCGAAAATGTTCGTCTTATATATTTTCAGAAGATCACAACTCTATTTTAGTTGGTCCGAGATAAAAATATTTGACATCAAACTTATTGGAAATTGAACGATCTACAACATTTGCTTACAACACTTTTCTCTAAAATGTACCGTTTAGTAAATATATTCAAATAAAGAAAAAAATTGTAAAAAAAGTGCATTTTTTTGAACTATTTTGAAATTTTGGTAACGCATAACTCTTTGTATATTGATTTTACAAAAAAACTTTTTAGACATAAGTTGCAGGGAATTTAATATTCTACAACTTTTAGGTACAATATTTTTCTCTAAAATGCATTGTAAAAAAGTTATGATCAATAAACTGAAAAATGACCGAAATTTCGACACTTTTTGGCTCGCCCTAGTGAACGCACAAGGGTTGGGAGGTCGAAAACTTGGATTCTTAATCACAGGACCGGCCTATATAACATATCATAAAACCAGAACTACTATGCAAAATGTAAGCTAAGGTATGATTTTTTGTATTCGTTTCCCGGAGTAAGTTTTTCACTAAACAAACAATAGGTAGGAATTGTTTGATTACATTACAATATAAGTGAAGCTTCAGTCAGGAGTGCAGTGTTCCTAGCTCCTAGTAGCACAAGTGGGACCCAGTCTAGATCATTTATAGTTGTATGATCTCTGATCTAACTTCCGTTACTTTATTACAGTAAGTCATACATTTCGGTATTAAGAGAGGGGGTTAATATTTAGTGAGTAAAAATATGCAGTGGAGACCTATCCAACTTTAACTATATTATGCCATAATAATTCTGTGCACTTACTATCCAGATAAGTTAAAATTTATACGTATACTTAGCAGACAAAATAATTCAATAACTCAATATCCTTAATGTTGTAAAACTCTACTTCAGTTGGTACATAGATTCCTTACTTTATAGTATACATGTTGAGTGCCTGTAGAGTGTAGTTGTAGATGATATGACTACTGACTAGCTGTATAATATAAAACCTGCAGTTTATTGTGCATCGCTCCCTCTCCACACACCTGATGTTTGGTGTAACTGAATCCTCTGTGGAGCTGGAGCCACTATACCAGCCACCACACTGTATGGGTGGATGGAGGGAACATCATCTCCTGATGTTTCAACTAAACTTACATAATGTTTATTATCATTTACTAAGGGAATACTATCACACTGTGTAGTGCAATGTGTACCTTCCCATATGATTCCTATGTAAAGTACAGCACAGCACAGCTCAGGTATAATAACTACTATCTGGATGGGTTGTTTCCATAAGTTCTCACCAGCACACCACACCACACCATGTGTTTACCTCTCGGCTCTCCCACTAGCACAGCACAGCACAGTGTGCTCCATACATTCACTAAGTGTCGGTATATTCACTATTGTAGGTACTCCTAACACCAGGGCGTTTCCAAATACTACGGAAATACTCTATCTGATTTCTCTACAGAATACAGCTTTGTATATCACTATATAGGCACAGATTATGAATCACTAAATTGCAACAAATTTCTTAAGAGAGATACAAACAATTGAAGAAATAATCAAAATAAAAAGACATTACATATTATGAAGAGCTGAAATCTCTATGAAAGAATTTAACAAAAGGAAAAATCTTTATTTAAGTATATTTTGTTTATTATATGAATTACCTATATATATATATATATATATGTGTGTATAAAAACACAAACAATCTTTCTCTCTTTGCTAAATTAATATTCAGAATATATGACTACCTAATCTTATTTCTGAAAAAAAAAAGTAAAAAGCGTCTTTAGGAAATTTGAGGAACTTAAATATTATATTGTTAAGAAGTTACTCGTAAATATTGTATGCAAAAACAGATTATATCCCACATAAATATTTTAGTTCGTACCTATGTTTATAACATTTTTCACTATATCCTTAATAGACTCCTAATCCGTGGAGAGTTGCACATCAAAAAACTGAGTAGTCGGAGAGCCCGTACCCGGGAGCGTTCCTACGTATAAAATATTTCATAACGTATAGTCACCGATAATACATTTCATTTTACAACACATCGTAAGTTAATTTCCTCGGCAAAAATGGCTGCCATCGTGTCAAATCATAATACCAAAGTGTATTTAAAACTATTTACTGCTCCTATTTCTAAAAAAAAAGTGGTCAACAATAGAGCATAATGATTTATTATGTTTCAGTATTAAAATTAATCCTTCGTTATAAATAAATTAGGCGAAAATCTGAAATTAACGTTTTGACAAATAGGTATGAATGTACAACACCGCAGAAGTCAGCTTTTGCTATAGAGATATAATTATGCCCTGATATGGTGTACTATTGAAGAATTAATAAAATGTAGGACACCTAATTGAACTACAATATTCAACAATACTGGGCACATATTAGGCATCTCAAAGACGAATGCAGAGAAATAATAGTAGGTAAATAGTTTGCGAATAAATGAATACACCTTCATTAATTTGATTCATGTTTTCATAAAAATCATAATATTTTGGCATTTCTAATCTAATAGCAGATACCTACTCTATGATTTCAATAAAAGTATTTCCTCTTTCATAAACAATACCTCATCACAATAAAAATTCCAGGTACCTACCCATTTATTTAATTGCCAATCATGATTAATCGCCTTAGCCATAAATAATAAATATTTTTAAAAATAGAACCACTGGCCAGATGAGGTGAGCGAGTTCATTTCACAAGTAGGTTCAAAACATTTGTTCTGAGTAGCAAAAGACATTTTTCATGATATATTAACGTACTCATTTCCAACAGTACTCAAATAATGATATTTCAATACTTTAAACACATATTTTTAACATTGAACTTCTAAACTCATTTCAAGATTTGTTCGACAATAATGACATTGATTCAATTCTTAAATGTCAATGTCAAAAATTTTGCCTCCAATATTATTTGGTGTTGCCCGAACGCAGAAATATCATCAAATCAGTAAGATAAATATCACATTCAATTATAAAGGTAATCTTTGATCATAGAAATACCTGATCAAAATTATTTTTATTCCGTTTCGTGTAATCGAGTGATTTATAGGTAGGTATACAGATTGTCAAAGTTGGAGTAATTTCATTCCGGCAGTTTGTATTAATGGCAATGTTTTTCTGTGCATCCGTTGTTTATGGTCAGCAAAGCGATGGTTTAGAGACGTCACGTCACGATACTTCGAAGTATTGATATTTACTCATATGAGTAGTATTCATAACCATCTTTAGATACTACGCATATGAGTACTTAGAAAGTACAGATACTTACAAATATCGATACTCATAGAGTACTTTCGAGCGGGGAGGGAAGCTAAAAAAATAATGTACACTAAAAAGATGTTGTAAGTGTTTTTCATTTCATTAGATAGCTTGAATCATTTGAATCATTTCATTCGATTCCAGTACTTCTGATACCAAGTTAGTATCGGAAGGAATGTATTGAGACAAATAGTACTTGGTATCGGAAGAAGGTATCGATAATTTACTTACCGTGACGTCCCTACGTGTGTTGTTTCTGTCAAGTGAGTTGTCGGTTTTGCGTTCGCGGGACGCGTATAATTTATTTACGCTGTAAATAATACCGTTTTCAGCCCTTTTTTGTCGAAAGTGTGGTCCCAATAGTGTAACAGTTCGTCTTGCCCTGTTATATGTTTAACATAAGAAGTGATAGAAGCTAAAACATTAGATAACTAAAGCGATCATATTGCAGTGCTCCGAAGACAATATTGCGTTAAGATGTCAAAACAACAATAATATGTACTCTACAGGGAAAGGGAACTTGGAGAAAATAACCAGATGTAAGTATGTATGCACATTGTTTGTCATGAAAATACTGCTATTTTAAATTCATGTCCAAGAATTATATTACATTGGTGATTGGACATTAAATACTGGGTGTTAATAAATAAAATATTATTACAGTCGAGTCTCGCTAAGCCGCCACTTCAACACATCGACATGTCCAGTAGTAGGACACCCTAAGCCATCGCTCTCCACCTGCACTTCTTTCGCAGCTTCCTGCGCTCAGTTAATGGCTTCATATTTTAAGTTAAAGTTGGTAAGTAAGATTGTCATATTGAATTGTTATGTTACATTGACATTGAGCCAACAGGCAGACCATTCAACAATAGTTACCGGGTGCATGTGCACTCAGAGTGTTCAGTGGCAATGCATCAGACTTCCTCACCCTTGGAGACCAAGCAATACAATAAGTACATAAGAAATCTAGATTTAAGTCTCTGACAAGCAGGAAAATTCACCCTGCGCTTTGACATAACAAATGTTAAATGATATAGGCGTGATGTTGGCCATACGATAAATAAATTATCTGCATACATATACGATCTTTTCCAATGATTCGTCACCCTCCAGTATTTAGTAGTGCCAGATTAGTGAGACTCTACTGTATATCTCAAAATATATAGGTACAATAACTTCTTTCAGGGCAAGATGTTTGATAAGCTGATAGCTGAAATACGAGATGTGGTAGTGGAGGAGAAGTAAGAGCTCAGGAGAGTGTCGGAAGACAGGGATAGAACACAAAAACAACGCTTCCATATTACCAGAGCTCCACATAGATACTCGGCTCTCCACAATAAGCCAACAACATATACGTCGTCTGATCGGGCACATGTCCAGACATGAAGAAACCCTCTCACAACCTTCACATCACCATTTCTTTTATTTTTTCATACTATATAAATTTCATGGTTTTGTAATAAAAATATTCATAATATTTAGAGTTAAGTTAATTATATTTAAAACAACTGTTCAAATAAAAATTTGCAACTTTAATATCTTCCGACACACAGTAGATTCGTACTTTGATAAGTTTCTTGATTAATTCATGTTTTGCCCCCTCTTTTATACATACACAGATGTATGTAAACTTGCTAACACATTTCTCAGTCATTGTACACATTAGATTATTATCAGTGAAAATACTGAACATTAATAATATGTATTTGGAATATTTTTATAGCACCATCTATGTGCCAGATCACCTCGAGGACGCTTTACAAAAAAATACCAGTATTAGGTACATGGATCATTCTAGAAGACGAACTTTGTAGAACCTTCTTAGAAAAAAGTCTTGGAAATTAATGGAACATTGCACAACCTTCTAGAAAGTTGTCAAAATGAATGAACAGTTGAATGCGCTTGGATCATACCGTCAATCAAATAACCATCCAAATTTTCTGTTGCGAAGCACGGATAATTCAGCTATAAATCAGTAAAATTATATATTGGTGTGCCACATCTGTAATATATTTTTTTAATCATAATGTATCTAAATTTAATGCTTTTTGGTATAACAATGTAATATGATATTGCGGAATTTGAACTGTTTTTTAATAAATGTGTGTTTCTTAAAACAACCCAATTCTGATTTTTCTTCATCTTAAATTTAATTTTATTTGTACGAATCTTTATACATAAAGCAAACCGTCTGTCTAAGTGTTCATAGTATCTATGTTACAATGAACATCCACAGACCATTGGTTGGTTTGGGTTCAGATCCCGTCTATGGAAGAATTTTGGGTAGTATACAGGAAATAAGTAAATTAAATCTTTATTGGGTTAAATATATTTCAAATAGTGGTTCCTGGCCGAAGGCAATGTTCACTTAGAAATTATATAGTTAGGTACTTAATGTCAAAATTAGAAATGGGACGGCAGTGATGTTAGAAGAAGAAGTGAAATAGGGCTGGGCAGGCGGGGCAGAGTATCCTGAATTAAGGTAGGGGCAGGGTTGTGCATGCAGGGAGTACATGCAATCAGAGAGTATGAAAGTCACCAATAGAGGTAAGTACCCACACAGTGCTGACATAATTCACCATCCATACACAAACTCTTCCCGTTGCAAAGCACGGGCACTAACGCTAGTATAATAATAATTTTGTTATGGTATATGATTATTGTCTCTTATATATGTCACAGATATTCCTACAACTTGAGGAACACGCCTGATGCAGGTACCTACCTATAGTATTATAGTATACTGTAGTACCTAGTGACAATGCTACCACTGCACGCGACACCACCATCTGTAGGGTGAAGGGGGGGGGGGGGGGGCGTAGGAGCGGGGAGGGGTAAGAAATTAAAAACTTGAAAGTTGACAAGCGTCGTCTTGAGATTAGAACTAGAGGCAAGTATTATATGGCGATAATAATGCACAACAGATAAAATACACTATACACTATAGTAGCTGTATACTAATGTAGGTAAACTATATTACCTGCAACTAACTATACCAACAACAGACACCACTCTATAGAGGTATGCTCTAGGTATAATATTATTCTATCAAATATCCAAGACAATTACTACAGAGATGGCACATTGGATTATTTTGCGTTGCAGGGAAATGTTAAAATTTAATCGTACATATTTAACATAGAAATTATTGTCGAACGTAGTTATAATTGAATAGGTCTCCATATTTTTGCATACTAAATACTACCCTCCCGTGTCTCTCCCTTCTGGGAGGCTAACCTAAGACATTTCCATAGTTAAGAATATTTTGCATGTTTTATCAATTGTTATAAACTAATGCGCTGTTCATAATGTTATGCAGGTAGGTACTATGTATTGGTGTATGTATGTATCCTACGTGTATTATGTATAGGTATATATAGTTGGAGGAGATGTTAATTCGTCTATTTAATTCTTCTTATAGTAGAGAAGAGTATTTTGTGCAAACTATTAAGTGGGCACTTAAATACTTTAATGTCCCCTTAAAACATTTTATGGCTTAGAGATTATGCAGTCAGATTACTTTGCAGTTGTTATAGCTCCACACTCTCCTCTACACCCTCCTCTCCACAGCCAAGGGAGATTCTAATATTAATATTTTAATAAAACAAAATGAACTACGGAGTGTACGATTAGTTAAGATTTAATGATTTCTTTATTGAAGTTACTAAGGCCTTTTAAGGACATGTATGCTCCTCTTCTTATTTTGAATATCAGGTGCGTATTTTCTCCACCAATATTAATGATATCAACATTTTTACACAAGAGTACTTGCAAACACAATTCTTTCGTTTCACTATTAAATTAAAAAATATAGGCATCTTTGGTTGAGTATAAAGTGGCATGGGGTAAGGAGTCAGCGCTCTTTCATTTGATTTGCTAAATGTTTCAATTAATGTCCAGCACTCACCATTAGGAGTCTTTATGTATGAGACTGATGCACTTTATTGTTTAATGGTAGAAATTAAATTAATTAAGTACCTAATAAAGTAGTTTCATCTGGGAATATTCCACTATATAGCACTAATACATAAGTAATCTCATCAGATGTTCAGTGCTATTATAATACGTATTACTCTCAATAGAGTTACATACTAATGTAATTATACTTCATTTACTTTGTATCCAAAATAAACCCACTAGAAAAGTAAAAGTGAAAAACTATGATAAGTACTTTATTGTAATATTTTGTAATTTATTTGATGACATTTACGTATTACATGCAACTAGTATGCGAGGATTCTCAGTATCATCTTCAGGCTTATACGTATAAATGTGGGATAAGCATTAAGCATCGGCGTATATATTACTGGTACTTATTTTGTCTATTTTGAACTATAAAACAGTCTTTCACGTTCACCTTTTAAAATGGACTTCTAGCATGTACCGGTGGCTGAAAATCTTATATGATAAAGGCATGACGTTTCTATTTTGCGTACTTTAAAGCTTGCATGGTTACTGCTATAACATACGTACGTATAGCAGGAATCAAGTTGATATGATAGTAGGAAGGTACGTACACTGTACAGTCAGAGTAACAAGCAATCAATAGTGCGAGTGTATTGAGTGAAATATTTATTACCTGTTCATATTTTAACAAAGAATATTTCATACGAGTATGTCCCAATTATCTGCAATGAATACAATACAACTCACACTTTATATAAAATGCGATGCGACAATAAAACAAACAATAAATGTAATAATTAACAATATGCACCAGAATATAATGATCTCCTACACGGGTGTTCTAGTAAATACAAGGAAACACTTTGCATACTTATGTGTATGTGTATGTATATAATATTACCATTATTTCTGTATTGCATTCTCATTATATACTAAATGAAAAGTGATATAATAACATTAATAGGTAGTCATGTAAAGACTAAAATAATAATATCTGTTGATATCAGTTCAGTGCAATATCAGGTAGGTACCTCTACTACCTCTACCTCTCATTGCCTTATATAGGAAATACCTAAAATGAGAGAACACCTCTCAGACAGGACAGAACTGCCACCTCTCTGTCACATTAAACACGTTGCCAAAACAAAGACACGAAAGCAAAATAACTGATCGACGGAGTTTTTAGAGTTATGAAATTACTGCGTCCAGTTATAAGTATAATAATAATGCCTAGAGCCCGTTGCCGAGCATATTTATGAAGCATCCGAAGAATCGTTGCTACGTAGTTGTTCCTGCCGGTGATGCCATCGAAGGTGACTGTGGAGGCCGATTCTGGACAAGCACACTTTGTCGCACTTTGGACAGGGCTGCTCTTCATTTGTGATGGGTCTGCGGGTGGTTCTATTCTGCGGGCCGCTGTAGTTATTTATGGTCTTCCGCCAATTTTTCCGATCACCCGCGTATAGTTAATTAGTAAAGCACCAAGGAAGTGAAAATATACGGACAATGTGAAATTATTCTACTTATATATAAGAGATGGCTGTTGTTATTCATTTCCATCTTTGTCCTGCAGAACTATTCACAATGACTTGACAAAGAGAGAGGGACCTTGTACATGAGATGAGTTGAGTAGTTAGTAACTCCCTATAGTAAGTTCTCTTATTGTTTGTGATATTTTAATAAGTATTTTCCTTTTACCTGAGTTTTATTAAAACATACTTCAAGTGAGGAGACGACAGTGTTTCAAACTAAGTTATTCGTAGAGTAGAGTTAATCCAGAGAGTAGGAACATACTCAGTAGAAACTCGTTTGTTACTCTGTGAAGAATGAAGATATATGAATTAGTTTTATCATAGAAAGTAGACTATTTAATATTTGTAACACTTATAAAATTAATGAAGTTCACGATTTCCATTTTCACTTTCACGTTATTTTACAGTTTTCCGTAAAAATGTTGGATTCGAAACATTTTTCTTGAGTTGCTAAGCTTTCGAAAAATGCAACATTAGTTCTATTATTATATTCGTAGTGTCCATAACATGTTCTAATGACATCGTAGGAGACTTCGCTTTTATCAAAAATAGGAAATAGTAGCGTATAGGTACTACAGCCTCACACTACTGTGTACAAATATTATAATGTATATCCTTATACACCACATCATAATAAAATACACGTATGACTTGCCAATATAATGAGTTACGCATCAATATAGGACGACCTACCTCCCTATAGGATTATTATATGACAACCACATTATTTCCTCTGAACCTATACCTACATGATGTAGAGTACTCGTGTAGCCGTGTGTATTGTCAGAGCTCTGGTATTTGATGTTGGAAATAAATATGAATTTTATTGGCGAGCGCTGGGTTCAGTTCCGAGTTAATAATCCATACGAGTATAATAACTCAGGTAATATTATACAGGGAGTGTATTCAATGTTCATATCTCATAATGCGAGTACACTGAAGGTATAGGAGTATGTAGGTAATATATTATACAGGCAGCTTATATGGTGGATGGTGTAAGTAATGTTCTTCTGAACGAAATGATGACAAACATAAAGTTTGATACTCCCATACTGCCATACACAGCATAAGGCAATGTATGGCGGGTGATATAGAGTTATTACTATCTACTATATGTAGATATACACAGTACTACACACATACAGTATAGTGAAGGTGTAAATAGTAATTAAAGGGAGTGTTGTTGTGTTAATGATAAGGGAGTGTAATATTATCAGGAGAGGAGAGAGGGGAGGAGAGAGGAGTGTTATCTCGCCCGGGGCTAATCTCAGTTATTAATCACAATTTAATATAAATCACTATCGTACAATACTTCTATAATATGTATATCTATGTAAGTAGGTTATGTTGTATGTTTTATCTATTTAATATGTTGATGCAATGTCATACTTTACAGGAAGTAGGCTTTAACCTAACTAACCTAACCTAACCGAGGAATTTATATATTTGACCACCTACTCGTATATAAATTATTTATACTAGCACTACTTGTAACTATACCATCACATCACACTATATCCCAATAGTGGGGTAACCAGTGAAGGCAGTGTGTATGTACATTTGTACAAACAAATGTAACAAATGTTCTGTGTGTTTATCGGTTACCCCATATAGTGGTGTAACTGGTGTACCGTGTTGGTTTAGACGTAGGTAATATATGAAAATAGAAAGAATAATTGTTCTCCCCCGATGTTTAGAGTTCTCAGTGAATTTCAAACATTACAATGCGAGTAAATGTCTCATAGTGAAATAAGGATCCATTATAGCGACTGTTTACTTGGTGGATATTGCTATCTACATGTTATGTTATATTATATAGGTACCTAACTACTCACAGTGTGGATATGGAATCTCCAGAATACATCGACCCTGCATAGTGCCAGTCAATACATTGCATTATAGATTATATATACAGCTATACATAGACTGCGCCATACACTGTAAGTGCGTGTGTGTGTGTGTGGAAAACCTTTTTATCTGAAAGAAAAGTAAGTGTTTATGAATTTCCATAATATCCATTATCTCAGCTCGGGGTTTGGAGAGGGCCCTCCCTACAGCCTACAGCCTACAGCCTACAGCTCACCAAGTACCAACACCTACACCTACGTATTATTACTTGTGTTTACCTCTAGCTAGATAGTACCTTCAATAGGTTAGGTAGGTATACCTCTACCTATATACACTGGACGCCTCTACCTACAGGCAGTGAACACTAAGACTAACTAATGAAATAATGACAGGCGAGTTTATTACATTCCTATCTCTTCTCTTAGATAAGTGGAGATGTCATTATCACTAAGATTTTTCCAAAGCGTATCTGTGTGCTGAATAAATGGAAAGGTACTTCGGGTAGAATAATTAGTTTGGTAGAAATCATATCACATATACATACATACCCCACGTCACATTATTGTTAGGTATTCTTTGTTAATTTATTTATTTAATTTATTTAATACACTTTGTTGACAATGCAATAAATTGTCATTATTTCGGTAGATAATGTTTATTATATGAGACACTGTGATATTATATACCTACCTAGTATTATATACAAATATTTATTCTAGAGTAGCGGTTGGTCTTGTGATGTTGTCCATGGGGGGGGGAGGAGGCAGGGAGGGGGGGCATTGTTAATATAATAAAGATACCTAATCATTATCTCATATAGACACTATATGTAGGTAGATACATATTAGTGAAAGTAATTTAATCCTAAGTGAAGTTTAGGTGCCAAATGCTTATTTACATTCTGATAAGATTAGTTAGCCGCTGCATCCTTATCAATAATGTTTATGCTATTATATTGTATATACTTGCAGATACCTGTAGGTGATATATTTCATAGGAGGTAATTAGGTACTAACAACATTTTATAAAATAATAGTACCTCTAACGCTAAGAGAGGATGGAGTTTCCTTCAAGTAATTGTGATGAGGGTTAAGTTAAGGAATAGGATCGCCTCTTTACAATTTATAAAACAGAATTAATCTCAGGCAACATCCAGCCTCCAGTTAGTCTTATATACTATTAGGTAATAAACCTTATTCCTTTTAGACTCCTTGCTCTAACTCCTAATACCAACTTGTAATAAAATATTAACAAGACTTCCATTGTTCCTATACGAGTATAGTATGTAGATTGTAAGTATATGTGATTATATTTTTTCCTCAGCAGTTTTATATCTCACTTACTTACTCATTCAATGTATATTATATTATATGGGAAGGGAAGGGAATGGAAGGGAATGAATCTGGCTCTTTTATAAACCCTAAAGTAATCTCCTTACCTTCCAATGTGGGTTTTATACTATTTCCACTAAATAAGGATTGAAATGTAGATTGTTTATGTATAAGAAGTGTTGCCTAGATATAGTTTTATGTCTATATGTAGGTAGGTACTCTGTTGCTAGATTTCACCAATTATTTAGGTGAGGAATAGCGGAGATACGAGCCACTTATCACTATTTTTCATGGAAGTTTAGTGCTAGGTGGTTCCTATCTCCGCTATTCCTCACCTAAAAAGTTGGAGAAATCCAGCATGATCTTCTATAGTTTTGACTACACCTACCTATGAAGTGTTATAGTATAGCACACCTATAGGTACCTGGTACATACAGGGTGTCCCGTAAATCAACGTCACCCCGAGAAGGGGTGATGGACCAGCTCATAAGCTACCAGAAAATCGAAATATGACCTTACTAAAAATCGCTCATTCTCGAGATATCGGCACTTTTTTGTTTTTCGTGAAATTCGACACCTTCGATCAGTTTTTTGATCGCCACGGTCACAATATTCAATATTATGGGATTCAAATTTTTGATTCTAAATCCTGAATAATTCAGCTATTTGATTATAGTCCAAAATAAAACTTATTAATTCACAATTTTGAAAAAAAGAACATCGTTTCCGCCTCTCGAGTTTTTTGTTTTTTATTAGCAAATTTCGACTCCTCTACACTGTAAAAATTTAATATGACATAAAGCTGGAAAATTACATTAAAAACTTCCTCATTTAGTGCAGTTTTTAAAAAGGTACAAAACTGGATATAGTTCTCTTAACAAAAAAAAGATATTCCTGTTTTACTTCAAAAGGACCTCATTATAAAAAAAATCTAATGCAGGGTTATAACTTCGTTATGTCCAATATTTGGACAAGTGATAGAGAATGAAAAAATATGAAAAAAAGTTTAAAAAATGTATGTCGAAAAATCAACTGTTTTGGAGTTATGGTCTTTTGAAAATTGAGGAGTATGAAAATTTCTCATATGTTTTTTTTTATAACTCAAAAACCACCGAGTCGATTTTGACAAAATAAACTAAAAATCATAGTCAATAAAATAGGCTTTCGATAAAGATCTTAATTTGTGGCCTTTTCCTTAGAATCCAGTAAAAATTTTGTAAAATCTATCTATCTATCTATCTATACCCTCACGCCACATCCCTTGCAGGGTAGGCAGAGAGGACAGAGCGCCAGACAGCCCTATCCTTACACACACTGCTCGAGAGGTGTAAAATAATATTGTTATTTCACAAAAATACATGTTTCTTAACAGAATTTTCACGAAATTTTGAAGAAAAGGCCGCAAATTAGGAACTTTATCATTAGCCTACATTATTTACAATGATTTTTAGTTTATTTCGTCAAAATCGAGTCGGTAGTTTTTGAGTTATAGTCAAAAAACCCATATGAGAAATTTTCATGCTCCTCAATTTTCAAAAGACCATAACTCCAAAACAGTTGATTTTTCGATAAAAGTTTTTTGAACTTTTTTTCATATTTTTTCATCCTCTATCACTTGTCCAAATATTGGACATAAGGAAGTTATAACCCTGCATTAGATTTTTTTTATAATGAGGTCCTTTTGAAGTAAAACAGGAATATCTTTTTTAGTTAAGGGAACTATATCCAGTTTTGTACCTTTTTAGAAACTGCACTAAATGAGGAAGTTTTTAATATAATTTTCCAGCTTTATGTCATACTAGCTGTATTACCCGTGCTTCGCTACGGAAAAATTGTGTGGATCCCCCCCCCCTTCGTGCCCCCTTAGTGTCCCCCTCCTCGTACCCCCTACCACAATAAGAACATTCCCTGGGGCAAGCACAATAATTTTCCAAAGTTTCATCTCAATCGGATGAACGGTTTAGGTGTCTATAAAGGAGAAGGTGAAAAATGTTAGGTATATACCATAGGTACGAACTAAAATATTTATTATTGGGAATCATCACAATCTGTCATCTAAATTGTCTGAATTAATTAATACGTATCATCAAAATTTATATACCTACATTTTTTTCTGAAATTAACAAATTAACAAAATTACGAATATTATTTTACTTAAAAGTTTATATTTTGCAATTTAAATTTCGCGCCGTTGGTGTTCCAACGGGCGGGGTTAATAATATGTATTTCACAATCGATAAAACACACTATGCAATATATTATGTATGTCCCAAGACACCCTTCTATCAGCTATGTGATCTGAATGTCGCTTGCACAACTGTCCATTGTTCTTAAGACGAATTAAATATGTTCTGCTACCCAGATTTTTCTCCACAGTACCTACCAACCATCGAATTTTTTTAGACCTAAGGTCTCTGGTTAACACTGTACTACCAATTTTAAACAACGCATTAAATTTTTTTCCTCCCTTATATTTTTTCTGCTTTTCCTGTGATCTCAACATTCTATGATATGTTTCATCCGTTATCTTAGTATAAATCTCACTGTCACATTCTTTTCTACAAAAGATTGTGTCAAACTTCGATCTGATTTTTCTTCCTAACATCAACATACTGGGTTCGATACCTGTTGCCTCCTGAGGTGTGTTTCTGTGATCTACTAAAAATTTTAACAATCTATCCTGAAAGTTATGAGGCAAACTTCCATTTTTTCCAATTTTTTCCAGGAATGATTTGCAAGTTTTAACATTAATCTCCGCCTGTCCATTGCTGGAAGGGTGATTTATACCAATCGATAAAAATTTAATATTGTATTCATTGCAAAATGACTGAAACAAATCTGAAGTAAAAGCTGTCCCGTTGTCAGACACTATCGTATGTACAATTCCAAATTTGGAAAACAAAAATTTCAATTCTCTAACAGTCTGATTCGAATCAGGCCCCATGACTTGTACACATTCTAACCACTTAGATGTAGAATCTACCACTATTAAAAAATATTTTCCAGCAACCGGACCGAAAAAATCTATATGTATCCGTTTCCACACTTCTTTGTCAATTGGCCAAGGAGATATTTCCAATTTTCGTGGCGATTTTAAATGTTCACTGCACAGCGAACATGAACGTACTGTCTCTTCTATTTGTTTATTAAAACCTAACCAATAAAAATACGCCTTCCCCAGACTTTTAGATTTCGTAATACCTAAATGTGATTCGTGTAAAAATGACAAAATCAAATTTCTCATACTCTCCGGTACAATTATCCTATTTTCATAGAACACACAACCATTATAAACACACAAACTATCTCTCATATACCAGTATTTCAAAAGATCATCTTTTAATTTATTCTTTTCAGGCCATCTTGTTTGCACATACTCACACACCTTAGATAATACCTCATCACTCATAGTATTTTTGACAAAAGTATCGTGCTCCAGTTTACAATTTTCAACTACAAAATTTAATTGTTCTTGTTCCACATCAGATACACATATATTATTAAGAAATTTCCAGTCACTCAATTCATCGCTCTCATTATTACCTTCCATAGGCAGTCTTGAAAGGAAATCCGCTTTGTTTTCATCAGTTTTAATACATTCTACATTATAATCAAATGTTGACAATATAAGTGCATACCTTTGTAACCTACTTGCAGCCAAAGTAGGAATATCCTTATGTTCTCCGAGTATATGAACTAAAGGGCGATTATCACAACATATAGTAAATTTTCTACCATACAAATATTTAAAAAACTGTTTTAGTCCAAAGATAATTGCTAAAGCCTCTTTATCCAGAATGCTATATCGTTTTTCGCTATCGTTAAAAGTTCTACTTGCATAACAAATGGGTCTTTCACACTTATTTTCGAACACATGTAACAGAACCGCAGAAATACCTTTATTAGAAGCGTCACACACTAATTTAACCGGTAATTTTTCATCGTAATGAACCAAGATTTGATCCGAAACTAAGATAGACTTTATACAATCAAACGCTTTTTGACAGTTCTCCGTCCACACGAATTTTACATTTTTCTTAAGCAATTCGTACAAAGGTGACATTATTGTCGAAAGGTTTTTAACAAAACTTCTATAAAAATTAATCGCCCCGATGAAAGCCCGCAGTTCGCTTATATTGCACGGTATAGGCATTTCCATGATTGCATTAGTTTTAGCCGCTAGTGGCCTGATGCCTTGTCTATTCACCAAATAACCCAAATACGATATCTCTGGTTTACACCAAACGCATTTCTCAACATTCAAGGTCAACCCATTATCACTTAACCTTTTCAATACCACCTTCAAATTTTTATCATGTTTTTCTTTCGTATCTCCCACAACTAAAAGATCGTCAAAGTATGACGTCACACCCTGTAACCCATTCACTACTGAATTAACTACATTTGCAAAAATACACGGACTTACTGTTAAGCCATAGGGAAGTACTTTGTATGAAAATAACCCCATGTGAGTTGATATAACACATAATCTTCTAGACTTTTGATCCAACCTTACTTGCGCGAACGCATTTTTCAAATCTAATTTTGTAAAATATTTTCCTCCATTCAGACTAGCCAATAAGTCTTCGATTCTAGGGATCGGATACGAGATCTCTTCCAACATAGGGTTCAGTGTTCGTTTAAAATCTGCACAAATACGTATATCCCCGTTATTTTTCTTAACCACAACAATAGGACTTGCAGCCTTGCTACATTCAACCGGTTCAATTATGTTTTGTTCGACCATGTTTTTCAACTCTGCCTCTACTTTAGATTTTAGGCTATAAGGAACGGGTCTAGCGCATACATATTTTGGGCAATAATTTTCTTTTACTGGGATGCTAGCTTCATATCCAACAAATGAACCTACTTTGTTTTCGAAAATTTTTGGGAATTCACGCTTTACATCTTCTAAAGAAAAATTTCGGTCTTCATAATTATTGGCATCCAACAGGTTAACATTACTGAAATGAATATCGAATTTTTTCATAAAATCTCTACCCAGCAAAACATCACTTCCTTGACGTGTAATAATGAATTTAATTTTCTCTGTTTTTCCCTTAAACATTGTGTTAAACACTTTACATCCATTTAATACCAGTTCACTACCGTCAAACGTCTTAAGAGATACATCACAAACCTCCAGATTAACCTTTCCGAATTTCTCATGCAAAATGTTACTTGGAATCGCACTGATGGATGCCCCGCTGTCCAGTATACCAGAGAAATCTTTCCCATTTATTTTAAAATCTAATATAATAAAATCTCGTGAACCCATGTATGACGTACTAAGTACTAAATTCACATTGTAACACACTTTACTAACATGCCCTCTTTTAGAACAGGTTTGGCAAAACGCATTTTTAAATTTACATGTATTTTTATAATGATTACCACCACATGCAAAACATGTAACCTTATTATTTGAAAACTTCCCCCGATTTTTATAACTAGTATTATTGTCGCTACCCTTAGAACTATTCGAAACCGACCTATTCTTACTACTACTAGCGCGTTCGGGTGATCTACTGTTTCTTTTAGTTGCCTCGTTATAATTACAAACCTCTCTCGATTCATTCCCTATATTTAATATGTGCTCATAACTAGCCGCGATAGTTACACATTTTGAAAACTCAACTTTGTCATTGTCACCCTCTATGAATAACTTTTGTTTCACCCTGCTGTCTCTCAGCCCAATAATAAATATATCCTTCAACTCCTCGTCTAGTCTTTTACCAAAACTACATTTGAGGCTCTGTTGCCTCACTCTCAGAGAAAAATCGCTCACACTTTCTCCTTCTCTCTGTTTTGTACGGAAAAATTTTTCCCTCGACTCAAAAACACATAACAACGGTTTACAATGCTTTTCTAGCACATTTAATACGTCTTTGTATGGCAATTCACCGACTAATTGTGGATGTATCAGATCACTAACTAACCTGATGGTGTCTTCAGATAACGAGCAAAGCAAAAAAGCCCGTTTTCTATCCTCTGACCACTTATCATCATTTAAAAGCAAAGCATGTTCCCATCTAGTTCGGAATACCTTCCAGTCCATTGTCTTGTGACAATATGGAATGAACTCTCTCATTACAGACATATTCTGGCCAGAAAACCCAAGGAAACAAATAAACGTCACTTATCTGAACTCCTGGCAAGCTGGTTGCCAACGGAAAACTTCTCTGTAGATTCTCTTCAACCTCACGCTGTCCAGATCCTCTCACACTGAAACTTCTCACCCTGCTGCTTGCCAAACAGCCTGTCCTCGTCTATTCTGCAGGACTCACTCGTCTGCTCTTTGCGCCTTCTATAACCCAGTTGCATCTGCTTCAAAGTTGACCCTGCGATTTCAGCCTCCACGTGATCCAGATGACACCCTCCGATATTTTGCCTCCACGTGCTGCAAAAATCACCCCGTGCTGGCATCCAGTTTGTGATTGCTGTCTCCACGTGATTCAGTCTCCACGTGTCCTGCAACAATAAATTACGCCAGCCTCTCTCTCTCAAAGAACACTTTTCCGAAAATTCACTCTTAAATCAATTATTTCCAACGGCTAGCGCCAGTGTTGTATTCTGAGGGACGTAGGATTATTGAATATATATATATATATAGTTGACTTTATATTTGTATATTGTATATATCGTATATTATAATATTATATCGGATATCACGAGAGAGAGAGCACTGTGCGTGTGTATACAACGAGTTCCTGAAGCGGAAAGAGCCGATCAGCGCGTGCTAGTATTATCTGACCGCAATGGCCGGAAACACCTTATCGGTGTTACCAGCACACAGACTCCAACCAGTGCGGCCAGCACATAAATACAACAGGCACTTTCGTTTATTATTAGAGATTAAATTTTTACAGTGTAGAGGAGTCGAAATTTGCTAATAAAAAACAAAAAACTCGAGAGGCGGAAACGATGTTCTTTTTTTCAAAATTGTGAATTAATAGGTTTTATTTTGGACTATAATAAAATAGCTGAATTATTCAGGATTACGAATCAAAAAATTTAATCTCATAATATTGAATCTTGTGACCGTGGCGATCGAAAAACTGATCAAAGGTGTCGAATTTCACGAAAAACAAAAAAGTGCCGATATCTCGAGAATGAGCGATTTTTCCTAATGTCATATTTCGATTTTCTGGTAGGGTATGAGTTGGTCTATCACCCCTTTACGGGATGACGTTGATTAACGGGACACCCTGTATAATTTAATTCCTTTAGTAGGGAAAAGTATACAAGTGTTGTGTGATGTTTATCTCTCCCATAAGGCATGAAGTATTTCCGCACACGCGGCATCATACATAGGTACCTAGTGTGGTCTGTGGCTAGTTATAGGTATGTAGGTATAGATACTATTATGTTGGGCACTATCTGAGGGTACCTACCCAGTACCCTGTACCCACCACTGTACTCCCAAGACAGCCGTAAGGTCCGTGGTTCAACTAATGGATTTCATCACTCATGTTATTTCGTTGTTCCATGTTCCCCAGCCCTCTCCTCTCTCAGTAGAGGTTGTATGTAAAGTGAGAAGCCTACTCTCATTATACAATACACACTATACACATAGTAGTATAGAGGGACCTATCTCCACTGCATATGTAACTACCAGAATACTGGTCTTCCACCTAAATACGAACCGCATACTTATTTTTATTTACTGTGCTTATGAAAGTAATTTGTTACATTCTCCTTCATAAATGTTGAATACTATAACATCTCCTCCGTACAAAGCACCTTAAGTGACACAACACAAGGTAGAACTAGAAGAGAAGAATATAATATTCAGAAACACGAAGCTCTAAAGTGACATCTGGGGAGGGAAGGGATCGAGTACTACACTACAGAGTACCCGCCCAGAGCCTATAGAGCCTGACTACCCATTTGGTTTTTATGATTGCAAAACCAAGAGTTGAATTTCAACAAGGGGTTCCCAGGCTCAGGTAGGTGCCTATACCTACACCTACATTCACACAGAGTTGATAGCAACTAGAAGGGCATTACTTGTATAATATAACGAAGCCTAATCAAATCAAATATGGCGGCTATTACCTAATATACTACGAGCTTACAGACAAGAGTCCTTTGAGAGAAATCTTATAGATCATAAATATTATAAATGCAGTACTTAATTCATTCACTAGGACACAATGTATAGATGTCGTTAAGGTATATGTAGGTACTACCTAATATAATTAATCAATAACCAAAGACAGAGAAGAGCATAAACATCATGACATTATAAAACAGGTCATATTTTGGTGGAATGAGACATCATATTTGGTAGAATTAAGAAGCAAGTTGGAACGTTGTTTCTCTACACGATAAACCCGAAAACCAACTCTACATATAATACATGGGTAATCGTGAAAACCTTCAACAACTAGAGTGCGATATTCATTAAGTGGGTGTAGGCAGTACTGAAATATTCCTACCAGAGGATGTGGTAAACATTCATTAAACAGAGCCGATACATTTTCATACAAAATACATCATGTGGTTTCTAATACAGAATTATATTCAATTAATTTTACAAATCATCCTAGTGAGGAGAATAATGAAGACCAATCTCATTCTTATAAGACCAAAGGTGATTCATTTAATGAAAGTGTAAAATGTAAGTAGATCTTACACACAATTGGAATAAATAAAATATCGAATCAATTAATATTTACTATAAGGTGCCAACATGGCTTTATGGATTTAAAATCAATTAATACATAAGTCTTTATTCGGGAAGTGCAGAATGTGTCGTCAACACTCAGGTTTGATATGCGGTCATCCATGTAACGCCTAACCCACCTCACCTCAACTATAACTCTGTGCCTTCTGTAAAACATTTAAGTAAATGCTTTGCAGTAAGTAAATAAAGACATTATTATACAAACTGATTGATGAGTCTTGAGTTTATATAAGAAACATAATGTATTTGAATTCATTTTATTTATCCTTTTCATTTCTTTCCCTTTCATTATCATCCTCTAGTCACGTGACAATGTATATATAAGTCTATGTATACCAATGTCTATTATCATAATATAACAAGTCGGTGTACATATACAAGTATTTATATAAATCAACTGTAGCTATCAGTTGATATCGTGACAGTGTGCTGGTTGGACGTCTGTGTTGCTGTGTTAGCTGAATTACGTGAGCGTATCAATACTTTTATATTTCAAAACTTCATTATTAATTTTTATTTTAAAAAGTCGAGCTGACTCTTTTTGTTTATTAGAAATTTTTAGTTTATTTTTTTGTGTTTTGTATTTTTTTTTTTATTATTATTATTTTGTCAAATAAGACTTCGTCAACGGGATGGACATCGATCCGCCCCTGAACACTCCGGACCCTCCCATTCCTCCTCCTCCTCCTGATCCTCCGGATTCGCGTAAACGAAGATTGGTGGACGAGGAGGGCGAGACGTCGAAAAATGTTAACGCTAAACAATTGTTTACCATGCCTCTTAGGGAACATTTTTATTCTCAAAAATCATACGGGCCGTTCAGCGTATATGTTCAAATGTGCGAAGAGGGGAAACCCATTTATCCCATGAGTTTCGGGAAATTCCTGCATTCGAAAAAAATCCCTAATATCGTCAACGGATCGGTTAAGGCGGAGGGACGCTACAAGATAGCAATGGAATTCGCAAGTGCACTGTCGGCAAATTCATTTATAAAGTCAATTTATTTAACGTCAAATGGAACGTACAAGGCGTTTATACCCTCCCACAATGTCACCCGAATGGGTGTCATAAGAGGAGTACCAACGGACGTGAATGAAGAAGAGATACTGGAATCAATCTCGGATTCTAATCCGGACATGAGCCCAGTAACCAAAATCAGACGTATTAATTATAAGGATGTGTCATCTGGAGAGACGGTATGGAAACCATCTCGGTCATTGGTTTTGACCTTCGAGGGTCAGTCACTGCCGTCGCATCTATATATTTTTTACAATTCTTTTACTGTAGAAACATACTGCTACCCCACTGTACAATGCTTCAACTGTTGCAAGTTTGGGCATGCAAAAAATATCTGTCGTTCACCCTCAAAATGTTACACCTGTGGAGGTAGCCACACACCAAATGATTGTACAGCACAAGATGCGAAATGTTTTTATTGTAAGGGGCCACATAGGGCTATTAGTCAATCCTGCCCTGAGTACTTAAGGCAAAAGGCAATTAAACAAACTATGGCTTGCAGAAACATTTCATATATCCAAGCAGCTTCTTTCCATCCTCAGTCTTTTGACAGTTATGCAAGAGTAACTGCAAAGATGGCACCCCCCAAGTCTACTAACTCTCCTACTTTTAACAGCTATGCAAATGCAACTGCCAAAACTATGTCATTTGATCCCTCTCTCGCTCCTTCTAACTCATCCAACTCTGTACCTGCTCCTTCTAATCCTTCTAGCTCTAAGCGCTCTACTATGCGAGGTAAATTCACATATAAAACTCCCAACGCTTCACTTCGTCCTTCTTTTACTCGAGCTGAGTACGAATCTTTGCTGTACTTCCCAAACGGAACTACTCCTTCACCGTCTCCAAATGGTTGCGCTCTGACAGACAGTCCCACTCCCAATAGTAATAAAATCAATCCCAACCAAACTGACAAGCTTCAAAGCAAGTTGGTTTCCGACAATACAGAATTTCTTAAAAACATCATAAATATACTGATTGAAACTCTTTCCTCTTCTGAAAATCAATTACCGTCCAACGCTGCTCCATTAATCTCATCTCTTCAACACTTTATCTCTCAAAATGGCTTTACAACATCCTAATAATCACTATTTCTCAATCCTACAGTGGAATAGCCGAAGCGCTGTTTCAAACTGGCATGAATTAAGACAACTAATCAAATCCTACAATATCAACATTGCAGCTGTTTCTGAGACATGGTTCCCTCCTGGGTCTCATTTCGAAATCCATGGCTTTTCCTGCCTTCGACAGGATAGACTGGATGGTAAAGGAGGAGCTGCCCTATTCATTGATTCCAAGTTTCCTTTCACTCAAATTAATTTACCTTATAACATTAACTTTCAAGTGGTGGCTGCCCAAATCTACGATATCACTTTTGTTTCCATATACATTCCACCGAAGAAGGCTTTCGACCTAGTATACTGGAACAGTATAGCAAATTCTTTCACAAAACATTTGATCTTTCTGGGTGACTTCAATGCTCACGCTAATATGTGGGGTTGTGCTTTTACTGACCACTCTGGAAGAAATGTTCTGGAGTATGTGGATTTACATAACTTGTGTATTCTAAATAACGGGCAACCCACAATAATAACGCTCCCTAACCATAGACCCAGCGCAGTTGATCTCTCTATCTGTTCGGCTAGTTTGGCGCCTTCGATCGAGTGGACAGTTCTGGATGATACTCATTCAAGCAATCACTTTCCCATCATAATACGCTTAGGGAAAAACCATACTCCAAAAGTAAATCCCAGAGGCACTCGCACTTACAACTTGAGTAAGGCAAATTGGGCAGAATTCCGAAAAACTCTGGATTCTTCCTCTGAGCATTACGAATGCTCAATAGACCCCAGTAATATCAACAGAGCTGCGGAAGATATCCACGAAATTGTTGTTTCAGCAGCTGAAAGGTTTATCGCAAAAAATAGTAATAAACCTAAAAGAAATAAAAATCCACCTTGGTGGGACAAGGAATGTGATGAAGTTGTAAAGGAAAGAAAACAGATGCTTAAAAGGTACAACAAAGATATGACATTTGATAACTACATCCTGGCGAAGAACTCACAAGCCAAGGCCAAACGTATTATGAAAAAGAAAAAAAGGCAGGGATGGTATAATTTTTGTTCCAGCCTATCGCCGAATACACCACAATCAGAAGTCTGGAGATCAATTAAGAGATTTAGGGGTTCTGGAAAGCCCCATGGAAGTGCCAATCTGAGAGAAGAACTGATTTCTGATTTTTCTAATAAAATAGTGCCATCATATGTTCCGCATCTTTCAGAAATTCCATCTTTGTTTTCAAATCCATCGGATAATAAATCACACTGGTCCTATCCTTTTACTATTGACGAACTAATGATGGTCATACAGTCTTCTGGAGATTCAGCTCCGGGACACGATGGCATCTCTTATGCACTTATTCGCAACTTTCCTGAGAGCCTCCTTTCTTTATTACTCAGACTGTACAATGCAATTCTGAACTCTGGAATGATTCCGGCTCAGTGGAAAGTCCAAGTCATTATTCCTATCCTAAAGCCGGGTAAGGATGCATGGTTGGCATCCTCGTATCGTCCTGTTGCCCTTTCCTGTTGCTTCCTGAAGATATTCGAACGTATGGTGAAGACACGATTAGAGTGGTACGTAGAGAATGGTTCCTTGCTACCTCCATGGCAGTATGGATTTCGACGAGGGTTGTCTTGTTTGGACGGACTTAGCGTGTTGACAACGGAGGTCAGATCGGCATTCTGTGGGAAATCGAATATTGTTGCCGCTTTTCTCGATATATCTAGTGCCTACGACAATGTCTCATTGACGGTATTGAAACAGAAACTTTCGAAAATGGGATTACCAGACAATTTTTCTCAACTCATAATTAACATTATGGCGGAGCGCTGCGTTCGTTTAGATTGCCCTGAGGGAGTAATTCACAGGAAAGTTTTCCGAGGATTACCTCAAGGATCAGCCTTGAGCCCGATTCTCTTCAATATTTATACAGCGGATTTGCAGGAAATCGACACAACACCATGTGAAATAATTCAATTCGCGGATGACTTTGTGTTATACTGCGAGAACAGGAATATATCGGTTGCTGCCGAGAACTTGCAGAGAGTTTTATCAAGACTGAATGAATGGCTGTCTGCCAGTGCGCTTAGTCTGTCCCCTTCGAAAAGCAACATCGTTATATTTTCTAGGAAGCATAAACTCCCGAAGGTGTCCGTGAAGGTGAACGGTACAGATATTCCGATACAAAAGTCTGTTAAATTTTTGGGAGTATTTTTTAACCACAAGTTGTCTTGGAATGAACATATAGAACATACTATCACAAAGTGTGAAAAAAGCATGAACGTCCTCAGGGCGGTATCGAGAGTATGGTGGGGTTGTAACCCAGCAACCATGAGAATTTTATATTTTGCTTTGGTACGCAGCCACTTGGATTATGGATGCCAGCTCCTGGATCCTTTGCCCACCTACTTGAATGAAAAACTACAGCGTGTCCAATCCAAATGCTTAAGACTAATACTAGGAGCAATGAAATCATCCCCGGTGAACGCCTTGCAGGTGGAGTGTGCTGAGATGCCTTTGCTGTTTCGTAGAGAATTTCTCTCATTTAAGTTTATCCTAAAAATGCAAAACTCGAACCACCCCTTGCTTAGTAAGCTTTCGTCTCTAGTTGAGGTAATCGCTGGACCCTCCAGGGCGAAGGATGCTAGTGCTCCATTTTTGTGCACCGCTATAACAGAGAGAACAACACTCCTTCCATCTTGTAATGCGTCAAATATGCCAGTATTTTCGGCGCCGTTCGAGGCCATAATGTTCCGACCGCAGATCTCTGAGTCAATGGGTTTAAATAGAACTGCTTCTGGGTGGAGCCAGGCAATGGTCAATGCGATGTTTGACTCAGAAATCGATTCTAGATGGAATGATTTCACCCCCGTGTTTACTGATGGCTCAAAATCGATTGGGGGATGGTGTGGGGCAGCATTTTGCATCCCTAAATTTGGTTTGGAAAGGAAAATTACTCTTCCCAGGAATTCGTCGGTGTTCTCAGCAGAGTGCATTGCACTAAGGGAGGCATTGACAGAAATTTCAAAGATAAAGCTATATAAGGCAGTAATATTTACCGATTCCCTTAGCCTCGTTCATAAATTAAAAAACATCAAACAGGATCCTCGAGATGCGACATTCTGGGCAATCAAGCAAGCGTTGTTTGATCTCGCTCAGAGTCATTTTACAATACATATTGCGTGGATCCCAGCCCATGTCGGGATCGTAGGTAATGAAATGGTCGATCAATTGGCTAAGGATGCTTGTCACTCGGGTACTCCAGTTGAGAAATTTGCCCCTCCAGCATCACAGATGCTGGTAGGAATCCGTAAAAAGATAGGAGATAGATGGTTTTCTGAGTGGCAATCTTCACCTAAAGGTAATCATTACAAAAATATACAAGAAAAAATTATATCATCCCCGTGGTTCCTACATTGCAGACTGTCCAAGGTCGATATATCGTTATTGTGCCGAATGCGAATAGGACATTGTTGCACAGCTTCCCACTTATATAAAATTAAAGTGATCGAGTCTCCAAAATGCAGGTGCGGTGATGAGGAGGAATCCCTAAACCACATCTTCTTTGAGTGTCCTCTCCTCGATCGGGACGAATTAATTAGCGAATTAATGAATGTGACGCCGTTTCCGACTAGTATTCAGTCACTGTTGGCAAGTGGAGATATTGTTATTATGAGAAGTATAGTTAGATTCCTAAAATACAATGAAAAATTTTTGTAGAGAATATGTAAGCTTATACCTATTTAGAGCAAAGAAATAATACTACCTAATAAGTAAAAAGTTTAAAAAATATATATACAAAAAAATAATCTAAAATCCATTGTTCGATCGAAATAATCAGCTCGGTTTATATTATGACCGTGCGCTGTACAAGTATAATGTAGTATCGTTGCAATTTTGAGTATAGAAATATTGCTACCGCGCCGCACAGCTCCTACTGAGGGCTGTTGCAGGTATGTACGATGGCTGTATCACTCGGCATCGGGTGGAATGCCGTACAATAAAAAAAAAAAAAAAAAACTGTAGCTATATAGAGCAGTGTTATACTGTGGAGCAGATAGATAGATAGGAGTTCCTACTCTATGGAGAGAAGGAAGAGAGAAGAAGAGAAGAGAATATAATACTATGAAGTATAAGGTAGGTAGGTAGTTATATTATTCTCTTATTAAATGTCACAGTTGAAGGTCCCCGTGATGGTGAGGACCTACCTAACCTAACTCATTGTGATTATATCAACTTATACTAACGTGTTCTCTACTCTCCTACACTCCTAACAGTAATACTCGTATGAACCACAACACAGATCAATGTTATTGTGTTTGTAATTGATAAAACTTGTTTGAATTTCTAAGTCTGCACGGCGAGGCGTCTCATTCGAGATAGAGAATCTGTAGTCCTTCACTACTGTGTATTGTTTATTATAGGCTCATTAAATATTGAACTACGAGTGATTACATATGTTACTTGAAGAACAGTAAAGGAAATCGCAGTCGGCCAGCGATTGAATAATCTATTAAGTCAATATATTCGTGTCCACTACAGGCACACCAGTACTAGTTGTTGTAAAATGTTTACTAGAATGAATACTTCAATACAAATGGGCCTATTTGTAAATATTTTATTGGAGTTAATGTATGTAGGGGAGGGGAGGGGGGGGAGGTATTATAATAATCCCTTTTTGTTTGTTTGGTGCGTGGCGTGGTAATCATACTTCATAAATAATTATTACCCCCTATTACCCCCTGTTACCCCTTTACTGTACAGAGTCTATATTATAATATAATATTTTATTACCACTACTTGATTTGATGTTTTATTTGTTATTATGACATAATGGAGGTTTATTGAGCATAATTTCATGTGATTTTTTTATATATTTACTAAGTATAGGTACCTACATAATATAATTTTCTTCTGAAAAAATATAACACGCTCATAAAAATATGAGTGAAGAATGTGGCAAGGTACTCGACATAATATGGAATTATCAAAGATGATAATCGTAGAAAACTCTGTATTTACCTAATATTGTATGGCCCTGTGACCTCCCTCTATCACACGTCAATATTGGTGGCAGCATTTTAAATTTAAAATCTGCGGTAATTAATGACATGTTTTAGTATCGGGAATCACAAAACGTGACATTCAGAAATTCCCTCGATTAATAAATATTCGAAGGTATACCTACCTACCTATCAGTAGTAGTTATTTAATAAGTATATAGAACAGAATAAAATGTGTCAATAGCTCACATTTTTCATATTCGATTCTTTTATTTTTAAAGGTAATACTTCAATAGACAAACACACATTTTTCCGCCCACTGTTTCACAATATTTGAGGATTATAATAGTTTAAGAGTGTGTGTGTGTATTGTGTAATCACCTACTTGTGTGTAGCTGATAAAGAATTGTAAGATCTCTAGTGGATTAACTATTGTGTAATTCTTTTAATGTCCACTCAATTCACATTTTTGACATGACAATATGGAAGACTTTGTAAGCAGTAATAATAGTTATTATAATGTATAGTAGGTCTGTGTATATTCAATATGTCTACCATTACTTTGTATTGTGGATTGACATTGCTGGAATTTGAAACCCTTCGTGTCTTCCAATTGAACGTCAGTATGACAGGTGCCACATTCTAAATATGAATACCAGGCAGGCACCTACACCTCCCTACAATAAGATTACATTCACATCACAATACCTCTTCATACATTCAGTTATCAGATTTCTTTTCCCTCCACATTATTGCCTGAGTGTGTGAGTGTATGTGTGTAACGCCTTGGGAAGATAAGTCCATCAATTTACGTAGTTCTGTTGAAATTTTCTATTGAATATCGTAAGCGAAACGTACTAGTATTGCAGTAAAGTAAAGGAATAAGGATAGAATCAAGTGGTTTCGTTATACTAAATTTATTACAGTGTTAAGTAGCGTTAATCGTTTAACTTCGTGTTTCACTTTTTACTCTGAATCATTCAAGTACGTACCCTCTCACACAACTACCCTCGTATTATTATTATTCTTCAGTAAAGCTGCGATGACTGTGTGAAATAATAATACTAATAATAATAATAACCTACATAAAACTCGGCTAACTTTGCGGCCAGCTGCCAACAGCCTAAAATCACAACACCATTGTGTAACGTGAGGCACAGAGAAGGTATGGGAATTAGTAGATAGATGAATAAAACACGACCCAAACAATAGGAGGAAAACTCTACCAGACCCTTGTTTCGTTGTCAACTTTTTCAGATAGTAAATTTCAGATACTGAGTATGTAATACATAGTTTCTAAATCTTTGATTAGACGCCAAAGTTCATGCATCACTTTTCTCTAAACATTTCGAGGCTCCTCTGTCGTTCTTATTATAGTATAGACTAGTTAGTTGGATTGAAGTAATCTGTTTATAGGATCATAATATGTTGAGTGTTGGGCGAAGGAACCTAGTACCAGTCCTACTGCTGGCCACTGTTATATCTCAAGTGACTTGTCTTAAGGTTTAAGAACTACAGTAGAATACCTAATGTTATGAAGTTACCTCGGCTGACTGACTGACTTTGAGGTGGAGGCCTTTAACATTTGCTTTAGAGGTAATTGTTTCCCAGACCACTTCCTGTTAGGTAATCTGTACAGATTTATGTGAATAATATATTAGTTACTTATTAGCTACAGCTACCCTACAAACTAATTATATGGAGGAGAAAACTTTCAACACATTGTAGGTACTAGGTAAGTACCTAATAATTGTGTAAACTAAGGTTAACACCAAATATTACCTAAGCTAAGGTAATGTAATATTAGCGCGGCTGGAAGTACATTACATAATATAAACATCAAATACCTCACATATGACTGTTATAGCGCAGTCGTGTTTCTATATTCATTTCATATCAATTCATTCATTAATACTATTTCTCTCTGCTAAGAATAAGAAACAATTCTATTAGGTAGGTATCTATATTATACATTGCAGTTAGGAAGGGAGGTTAGTAGCTGTACCTGCCTGATGAGTTGATTCAGAATTTCTCCTCACGTAGGGAGATGAGAGATTGAGAGAACCAGCTTCCTATTCAAATGCCTGGGAAGTCCCGGGAATACGGAATGATTTACCCTTCCACTTACAATCTTCAGCAGCTCAGTTGCCGGCAGCCGGCAGCGCATCTTGTAAAGTGCAAACCAAACCAATCTCATACCAACGAAACATCATCAGTACACCATTAATACATCTAGATCTACACAGCCATACCCCTACGCCACTAGGTAGGTAGGTGCATAATAATGTATGTGAGGACTACCTGTAGATGTTGTGTTGTGTACATACTACCTATTTCATGTGTAGGTGTTTGTGTAGGTAGGCACCCGTACTTGTATTAATATAAGACCTACTCTTAATGAGAATAATAATTATACCGAACTAAGGGAAGAGAGAAATTATACAAAATTATACCAAGATAAATTAAAAGATAAATTTTTATACTAGGTATACCTATCTATCTATATTGAGACAAAACCCATAGTAATTAATTGCTCATAGTGCATAAACCCCAAAAAAGACAAAAGTTCAACAGACAACGGATAAAAGCCAAACTTTATAGTTGTATTCCGGTAGATATTTTTTTTTAAATATGGGATATTCTAAGGGGGGCCTTCCATTCAACTCTCTAATTATTTTTATAATCTTTATAATAATTAAGTAACCTAAAGAAATGTAATTTAATGCAATGTTATAAATCTAGCACAATTTATTGGGAATTCCCTATAGGAATATAATATAGGAAGGTACTAACTAATTTAATGAAACACTCTAAATATGTGTAAGATCTACGTACATATTATATTTTATTTATATATGTTACATGTTTCGGCTTACTGGGCCATTCTCAAGCATACCACACCGCATCATAACACATTTAGTTTATTTAATTAGAATTTTGAAAATTTTCACCAAAATGTTATTAAAATATCGAATCAAATAATAAATTCAGCTCTTGTCCGTTTAGCACTATCCTTTGTGGCTTTTGTTCTCCTTGGGGTTTATTAATCGTCAGTATTATTCTAATTTATTTTTGTCGGGTCACTATCATCCATAATATCATCTCTTCAGGCTTCAGGCTCCACGTATCAGAATATTTCCACATCCAAACAAATTGATGTTTACTTGAGTGAGTCTCATAGGAGTGTGTCTGGGTATATTCTAACATTTAACGTCTCATGGAAGTAGACAGAGACAGGGAGATAATAATTTGTTATAGCATCTCTCTCTCTCCCTCTCACTGCAGTAAAGGAGTTCTTTACAAATTACTTCACCTTGAGTTGGAAGATTTTCAATCAAATAAAATAGATTTGTTGAAATTTTCGACGCTAAACTTTTTCCCAAGTTCCCATAGTGAGGAGTGAGAGGGATAGGTAGTGTGTCTGCCCGTCGCCTTATAATATGATGATGTAGCACAAAGTGAGTTAACTTGAGTTGACAATTTAGTTACCACTTACTTCTTTATAATAACATTTCAAAGAAACTGTCTACCTAATAGTTTATTAAAATACATAGCACCTACCTACATACGTAAACAATACTCTCTCAAGGAACATATTATTAGAGATTCTACATTGAAAAATTGTACCGTGATGTAGTTGGATACGTCCCCATATTATTTCACACTAAATAGTAACTTCCCTCTTTCAGACCACCATCTTCTTACAGGAGTGGGTTGAAACTTTTCCATAGTTTTGAATATCTTGCATGTTCATTCGATTATTGTGATAGTGTAGTTATTCATAATTCTATGCAATATTGAGTTCTTTAAAGATTTTGAGAGCAAAGGTAATCCCTGGTCCTGGGCCCTAGGAGTAGGTCTAGAGATATTAGGTATTCATGACACATGGCCGGAGAATATTTTACATACATGAGGATTTCCTAATCTTTGAGTGTAAGCGAAGAGTGGAGTTGCTTTTATTGAAATAATTTAGCTGATATATTATAGTACTCTTATCTGTTTTGTAAGTGAAAAATAACCTAATAGATTTTTAGATCGCTCTCTCAAAAACACACAAATCTCCACGGTGGGCTGTTGTCTCTTTGCAAGACGTTTCTAGTAGCCGTGGCGCACTTCAGGACGTAAGTACCAGGCTCCTACCTATAATAGTACCTATACGTATAATACAATAGTTGGAGAGCTCCCTGCAGTCCCAGGTGGCAATCAATGTCATGACATAAAGAATAAGTGCGAGAATAATGTAACACGTACCACGTGTTGAGAATCGTGCGTGATTTTTTCACACGTCCATAAAACATTATGATGGCGGCATATATTCCCTTGTATTCTGTATCTGTGGTGCGTGTGGGAGTGGGAGGTAATGGAGGACCAGGCCATAACTTACAATAAACCAACATTAAATATTAACCATATAAAGTAAAGTACCTTAATAATAATATCTAAGAGAGCATCCATCTCATAGTAGGCAGGCACCTATATGTACCTACATATGGTATACATATATTATTAGGCAGGTACCTACCTAGCATATCTATTTGAGTACTAGTTGCTACGATTTTTTCGTACACATATCATGTACAGTGTGCACTACGTAAGTATTTTGCAGGGCCACAATACCATATTTTTGTAAACAGCAAATTTTGAAATGGGTATTGAAAATCTAAACATTTTTATAATTTTATACACATAAGTAATACTCTATTTTTTGTTCATTTAACTTTTGGCCAAAAACTCAATGCGGATCACAATGGAGACCTCTTATTATAGTAGATCTATGTGGTGAAGATAAAATATATGTACTCAGTTACAGTAATATATTTCTGAAAGTAGGTACTAGGTATAGGAACACATCGAATACAATAATGTTTTATCTCCTGAGGTGAGCAGGTAGGTACCTCACCATACAAGCAGCCATTAAACATTGGGAAATAAACAATATGAAATATCTTTATATCTCTCCATAAAACTTAATATATTTATGAAACACATTCGGTCGTTGAACTCTCCAGCTCAGTATGAGACGCTCTCCATTATTGGGCTTCGTACGCCACTGCATATTGTAATCACAATCTATCTGCAGAGTTTGCATCGTATGGCTGTACCAAAGTAAACACTTACCAATAGATAGAAGTAAAAGTAAATGATGATAAATAAATAAATAACGATGTTTTTCATTTCAATAATTAATATTACATGGTTCACACTAAAAAGTCATTTCAATTACAAAAATTTCGTGACCAAAGTCATTTAGAAATGCATCTTAATTTCCACTCCCTTCACCCCCCCTTAGGGCCCGGGTATCGCCCTAACGAGTGGTCCCTACTCCCTACTTAGTAAATTTGTTTATTACCCTTACCTAGTCTACTAACAATATAATATGTCCATTTATTAAATGTACTTATTCAACTCTGTATAAAAATTTAAGATACGAAATATCATCCTGAAATCTGACAATTATGATTTTGAAGTCGTATTTTATTTAAAATAAAGCAACCTTAAGTTAATAATAAAAGTCCCTTAACTCTTTCAAATGAACTAAGACATGTTAATATTATTTTGACAATACAAAATCAAAGGAAATAAAATCCAAGAGGTAAGGGATAATTTCATATTTTCCTCTAGAAGCATTTACCGAATTAATAACAAGAAGAAAATATTATTCAAGTAACAACTTTTTAACGAGAAAAGTGTGAAATTACCACTGACCTCTTTGATTATCTCCCCCCTCATCTCCCTCGGTTTAGCATCGACTTATCAAACACTCTGTATAACAGAGTACTTACTCATACTATGTCACTGACTCAGAGGAAATGCTAACAGAGTCCTTTACACTCTTTAGCATTGATATTGTGCATTATTACTATTACTGTTAGATTGACGAGTCCAAGTGCCTGATATAGGGTCTAAGGACGATAAACAATACTTACGGAGTTAGTATTCGCTTTCTGCTCGTCAAAATAAAACTTTGTAAGGCAGTCAGGTAGCAGTAATTTATAATTCTTGTTTTTGTTATTTTCTCAATAGAACCAAATGCCTCCCTCCATAGTATAGTTGCCAATAATGAATATAGAAGGCGTAATATCTGCGTGTTTATAGACTCATAACAAAAATGTTTTCATAAATGAAAAAAAAACAGAATTTGTTTAATAAAAGCTTATAGTATCACAACTTGTAGAATAAATGAAGGTAGGGAATATTATTTTCTTTAACCAGCAGGTGTTTCACAAAGGGGAATATAAAATGTTTCCTGCAGATATTTCTCCAGTTAATATTTTTTCAGAAAGCATTATGTAGATTGCACTCACAGTACACAACACTTTGCTTCAGAGGAAGTGTTTGCAGAAGGACTATTGTTTTCTAATATACGAGTAGCAGTGTAGGTAGGTAGGTAGTATGGAAATTGTAGGTCTGGCGTGTACTCGTACTTAGATGGGTAAATTATTTCTATAACTGTTTCTATGTAGCCAGTAGCCACTCCCTATATTTATTTTGTTCTCTCTCATTAAAATAGTGAACTATGTGACTTATGGAATTGACGTAACATTACGTCATCTGGAGAATAACAAGGTCCCAACTAGTTGTGACGTCACGGTGCAGGTGTGCAGTGCACATAATGTTTTATTAGCTTATTACAATCATAAAACTATATAGTATTTAAATAATGAATGGAGGAGTCTCTTCCTTTATGACTCGCGGTAGTTCAGGTGGCTGTTGTCTCCTCCACACCTCACGGCATACTGCCGTCTGCCATAAAGAAAATACTTATAAATAATGTTTGTAAGGGATGGAGTATGTAATATCATATCAGAGTATTATAGTACTACACCTATAGTAGAGTGGGATCACTTGAATAAAGCCATTCAATACAAATAACATCACGTCACGTCAAGCTGCAACATATTCACTACACTTAACGCCCTCTACAAATACAAAGATAAAGTATTGTATAGGTATATTGGTACTCAGCAGTGGCGAAGAGTGGATATATGCAGAAGGGAAGTCGGAGCTAACATTTCTTATTGGATTACGTCAGATTAGACATTATTGTACCTTATCATTTTATCCAAAAGGTAACTCGATGGGAATCGTGTTCTTAGTTAGCTTTGCGCCTGGTAGGTACCAATCCCCGTAGTAGATATTTTAATTTATATTTAAATTCATGGTGTGCTGATAATGAGCTGTTGCTAATGTTAATAAAAAAGTATCTTCCCAATTTTTTAATAGCGTACTTTATACCGGTGCCGTGGTGTGCTGAAATTGTGGAACCCTAAAATAAAAAATGTATGTAGATAGAGTATGTAGATAGGTATCTATAATTCTTGTTTATACTCGTATGAAAAGTAATCTGGGAACTTTGTGAATTTAGTCTCACGTAACTCCATATTGTAACACATTCCACACGTAGGATTATTATTGAAGTTATATTAGACTCAGCGCACATATCATTATTATTATTACTCATGGGTTATACACAATTTTATATTAAAAATCGTAAAACTTTATTATCCAAAACTAAACAAAGAACTGAACAAGGGAAATTATTCAGAATATAAGTACTTAGTTTGATAATGGGGAGGTACCTACCTTAATATATTAGTATTCATATAGTAAATAAAAACTTGTGGAGCGAAAGTCGGACTTATTGTCGAGACAATATTATTATTATTATTATTCTCTTTCAGTTCCCTAAGCTGGGGGAGGGGGGCGGGGTGGGGGGGGGGGACCCCTGATCCTATATAAATAATTAGGGATGTGCCAAGTAAATAACGGTCTACTTAAATATACGAGTATATTTACTTCTGTAATAATTGGAATTTAATGTCCGTAATACATACAGCATCCTTAGTGTGTGCTTTTCCTGTACGAAAATTATCAATAGATGGCGTTTACTATATTGTTCTTAATTTAAAAATTATACATATACTAAATAAATGAGTGTCTTTTATACAAGGTTTGTGAAAAAAGAAAAAAATAGTAGAGGTTTTCAGTATATCCATAATATTAAATCCCTCAGTACACCACTGTTATGTTAGTCGGGTCAGAACTAGGTATGCTTTGTATAATATTAAAATTTGATGTTAGATATGAAGTTAATATTTGACAAGTCATTTGATGTTGATTGATGGAACTAAGTAAAGAATTAATAAATCTAATATCTCTCTAATAGTTTTCTATTCACGAGACACCATTATTTTATTTGCAGAGAAGTTTAGTTCCATGAATTATTATTGATTATTTCTCTTATTTATTTAACTAATTCTATTTTTCAGCAACTCATTCATATATATTGCTCAAATATTCTGAAAGTCCAACTAATTCATTATACCTACCTATACCCAAGAAACCATTTCGGTCGCAATTTGGTCGCCGTTCGCACACGTTCCCACACTACTGTGTGCACACTAATCGGAAATTCGGTCGCTGTTCGGACACAGTTCCGGAACCGCAACCAAAAGTGGGGAACATTTGTGACTAAATCTGGTCGCATTCGGTCACATTCTGGTTACAAATGCGACCAAATCCGGTCGCATTCGGTCGCATTTGTAACCAAAATGTGACCACTTGAATGGCCCGCCGGTGCTGGCGCGTACGTATTTGCGGTTTCCCGCAAAAATAAATATATATAGTTATAATTTTAACATGGATGCGCAACAAAATTCTTAACACCAAAATACTTTACAGCCATGATATAATATTAATGAAAATAAAAACGGACGGGTATAGCTAAATAATATCCGAATTTCATTGCGAAACAAAATTTATCGTGTAATTTAGTAAAGTAGGTGGCTTATTTTTAACGCGCCTTTTTAATTATTAATTTTAACAACAAATAATAAATTAATGTGATAGTCATATTTATTTATATTAAATTCTATACATCTTCCAATAAGTCCATTGTTTCGCAGAAACCTTAATTTTGACCTATTACGCTATAATCCAAAGAAATTTCATCCTGTAAAACGATTAAACATGCATGTTAATGAACATAATTATCAAAATTTCGTAGAATATGGAGTAGTCGCAAATGTGACCACTTATGACCACTTGTAACCAGTTGTGACCGCTTTGTGACCGAATGTAACCAAAAGCGGTCACAATGCTTTTCATTAGCTAGCCGCCATAGTTCTTGATCTACTATTCTCAAACAGTTTCCGCTCCTCATGTCAGAACGTCTTCAGTCTTTGTACAAAATGCAGTATATGCTCGTCGCAACAAAGGAAAATTCGGCAGTTGTGATTTCTGCTTTTCCTAGTGGTTGGGTGAAGGAGGGTCTTTTGTATTGGCCAAAATTTATACGGAAAACTATATTGGAAGAGGCCAGGAGAAACGAGGACAGTGTGCCTGAAAGTGGTTGGATGCGCATAAAATGCCGAATAAAAGTTATAGATATTCCAACATATGAAAAAGCCATGGATTCTATTCGCTTCAACACTACAAACACGACTGAACAAGAAACAGATTGAGAACTACTTATAGCGTGGACTAATATATTTTGAACAATTTGAACCAACTTTGTTCGGACACATTCACCACACAGTGTGCACACTCCGCGACCAAATCTGGTCGCAAAGCGTACACAATGTGTGCGCTTTGTGACCAAGCTATGTTCGGACACATTCACCACACAGTGTGTACACTCTGAGACCAAATCTGGTCGCAAAGCGTACACAATGTGTGCGCTTTGTGACCAAGTTCTGTTCGGACACATTCACCACACAGTGTGCACACTCCGCGACCAAATCTGGTCGCAAAGCGTACACAATGTGTGCGCTTTGTGACCAAGTTATGTTCGGACACATTCACCACACAGTGTGTACACTCCGCGACCAAATCTGGTCGCAAAGCGTACACAATGTGTGTGTTTTGTGACCGGGTTTTTGTGTGCACACTGTGTCGACACGGCAACCACATGTGACCACTTGTGACCGAATTGCAAATTTCGCGACCGAATTTGGTTTCTTGGGTAGTTTAGCGCTATTCCATTCCATTCGAGAACTGCTTTAGATTATGAAGAATCTGTACTAGTTACGAAAAATACACAGATCTTGCACTAGATAAAGGTTCCAAATATATTTCCTATTTTTCCATATTTACTATGTACCAGTGAGCTAAGATTCACTTTGAAAAAAAAAAGAAGTTACAATGAGTGTAGGCTCTACCTACAATTCCCTCTGCCTGCTCCAGATTTGTAATGAATTCCCTCAGGGACTTGTAAGGACGACCTTTTAATTTGTGGGATCCTAGATACGACCTAACTCGTTAGTCTCATTTAATACTCGATCTGTTAGCCACATTACCTCCGTATCGATTTATAAATTAATGTCATTTAAATTGAATTGTCCAATAGCCAGTGAAGTGTATTATATATAGACTGTGTAGTGTGTAGTGGGTAGACATTCAGTTACTGGATAAATTGTACTTCATTCTATTTGGGAATTGAGTAATTTCCTTTGGAAGCGATATGATGATGGGTGAAAACTTAGAAATTGTGCTGGGAATATAATATTCTTCAAGTCAAGTCCTCCCCTAATACTACGAGTCAGAGTATGTAATGTGATATTTACATTACGACAACCTGCAACCTTTACTCTGTATTTTATTTCGATGTGCAAACCATAAAATAACCTTGTAGGTTGGTACTCGTACTACTCGCACTACGTGGCGACCTAGTTAGTTCGTGTATTTGTTTTACGTGTCGAACGGGAAAAAACAATCAAGTATATCCTGGAGGTATACTGACTGAGTAAAGTGCACGGAACATTGAGATATTGTCAAATAGTATATCATTGCACCATAATTAGGTGCGCTGGATTCGTCCGGTAAAATGCCCTATCGCTCGCTACTTTTATGGCAATCCTCAACCCCACACCTCAGGCGATTTAAAGTAGTTCAAAGTCCAGTTGGGCTCCTGAAAGAAGGTGTTTTCTTTGTCACACATTTGGGCAATGTTTTCCATATAAGACATCTTCAAATCTATGTTAATTAATTATTACAAAAGAGACACTCATAAGGTATTATATAAACCTTAATTGCTTTAAAAATCTCGATTCATATGAAATGACTCTTATTATTTGTTAGTGCCTTCTCATACTTTATTATTCTACTTCCACTGATTCTCCACGTGTATCTACTCGGTATCTCCACGTATATGAAGATTCTAGTAACGAGTTGCCTTGAGATGAGCATTCAGCAGAACACAGCCTCATATTATTATACGTTGTACTGCACGAGTATAAAGACAACAGACAGTAAGGAGAAAGTAAGCAGCAAGAAACACAAATGAAATTTGGTTTAGTCATGACAGTCTGAAGTCATATCTCCCGTGCACTTTGCTTTATTCAGCATAACTCTATATGATGTGATGAAAGAACTTTACTTTGCAGCCCTAATTGCCTTCATACAATTCTCTGACATTTATTATGCGAGTATTTCATCTCTGTCACATTCACATTATATTATTATCTCTACATACACATACCTCTCTACATGAAGCTGAACAGACTATATGATACTTCTTATAATAATGCATCGGCAACATGTCAAAATGTTTACGATTGAGAGAAATAAATTTCATTTAGGACTTACAATTTCTGTGTACAACATACTTTATACATGTAACTAAATAATATGTCATTTCAGATCAATACTATGTGGTGCTTGCTCATGTGGGCACTTAAAGCCAAAATTTCTACAATGTTTTTTACTGCTTTAGATAAGAAGTTAGTTCTGATTAATGAAATAAGTGTAAAGAGTTCATCCTTCACTGTATATCTGCTGAGCAGAACACAAAATATTCAATCGGGAATTCAGAGCCGATATCAGAACTAGGAGTCAATGAGTAACAATGTATAGGTGTAGGTAGTCAAGTACATGTAGGTGTAGAATTATAGTAATACTATATTATATGTAGGAATAGGATGGTATAGTGTGGTATAGTATAATGCAGGGTTAGCATATAGAATATGGAAGGAGTGCAAATGATGACTCTGAGGTGATATATTATTATAGGATAACATATTTATGTCCCTAGTGCCACCCTGGATATTTATTTACATAAAAAAGTCGTGTATAAAATGTTGACCTGTGCCAGTCATATTTCAGATTTTCTCTTTCAATTTTTTTTCTTCTATAACTGAAACTGAAATGTTTAATATAAAATGTATTTTAACATATATGAAATATATGTATGAAAAGATCGAGTGCATGACCTTTGTTGTTTTTTAATCAGAGAAAGTGTTTAATATTATATGCAGATTGCTATGAATGTGTTGTATTGAGAGCAAATGCGCTTAGGTAATTATGGGTGATGGATGAATTACTTCGCCAGCCTTTCCTAATGAATTAATGGGCTGTGAATTCAGCGCTTAAGCGTGGTGGTACATTTTACCGAATTAACTGTTTATATTTACTTAAATTTCTTAAAGATAACATAAATAAGATAAAATAAGTGCAAAATATTACAAAGAGTTCACTCCAAAGTATAACAACATAATCATTCTTTATTTACTTAACTACAAAATCCATTAAAACTTAAATTGCCCGAAAGTGAAAATTAATCCTTAAGCTTTACAAGTAGAGTGGTGCTTGATCACAGTGACAGAATAGAAGAAGCTTTATACTACAGTCTACTGTAACACACAGACATACGCAGTGATGTATTACTGGAATTATTTCTATGTACATACTCGTATATACTACAGTCTACTGTAACACACAGACATACGCAGTGATATATTACTGAAACTATTTCTATGTGCATACTCGTATATAAGTAGGTACGCCTGAATCTAGTGGGAGGTAGATCACAATAAACTTCTGCAAAATAAATCATTGAAAATAATAATAAAACAAACATTCAATATACCTATGTACTAAATCACTCTAAGGTACCTACTTACTTTGATTTGTAAAACAAAATCGAAATTATGAATCGCATGAAGTTTTTCTTGTTTAAAAATTGGTTATCAAAAGTCTCTGTTTTCGTGCTGGTGCCATATCCACTTAACCCAAGATCCCACCTCCCCTCTATACATACACATCATATTATTTCTAGAACGTTTTTCTGTGATGAGATTGTCCTGAAGGAATTTGGCCGATAGTACCTGCCTTTTCTATTCACCTGGGATGTACCTGCTACCTGATGGTACCTTCGCTTTGCCAACCACCAACATTTGTCTACATCACTGTGACATATACTTACTATTATTGTGGAACACAACTTATATCAAGAGTGATTTATCTTACGTCACACTAAGTAGTTAGGAAACAATTATTATTATACTCTGGTTACCCACAGATATACAAAGCACTGCTGAAAAATAGTTTCAGATGTCGTGGAGTAAAATGCGGTGAGTAGTGCGTAGGTAGGTAAATGTTTTGTGATCCATATATCTCTATGTATTGTAATGGATCTACTGAATGAATCCCTTTCCCTCTAGTGGCCACTTCACATACACATTACAAAAAAAATTGTATTAAATCAAAGGGCCTTCATCTCTAATATCAACTAGTGTCCTAATATCGGAATCTATTGAGTGATTAGTTAAATATTCGTTGCTTCTTAGAATCCATTATAATCCATTACTTTCTCAAAGGCTTTCTTAGATTGTTTCTTACAAAACATGAGTACAGGAGAAAGAATGTTTAGGTACCTACGAGTATGTAACCAGAATAAAGTAACGGATACACAATACACATTACACATTCCATCTCCTTCAGCCAAGGAACACAATCACATGTGATAAACACAGGACCTTGTTGACTTTCCACTCAACCTCAAGTTTTTCTTCAAATACATTCTAATAAATTTTGAACTAGTGAACAACGATTTATAATCTGTACTATGTCCATTTTTTATGTTTATATGTATTTATATTCTTCCTTCTAAGTTGTTCGGGTGTTGCTGTCGAAAGCTCGAGACAATCAACGTACACTAGTCCAAGAGCCCGCTGCTTAATTTATGACGTATCTGTTTTTTGATCGAAATGTGGTACAAATGATAGCTTACCAATAGGGTTTTACATCGCACTAGGGTTGCCTATCAAAATATTGCCGCAACCCCCCCTGCCCCCCCCGAAAAGGTCCTTCTTCGCGGTTTTTCGCATTTTATAGGAATACGGTAAGAGATAGGAGAAAGTAGTCAATGACAAAAATTATCCTTGCTAAATTCTCTACAAAAAATGTTATGTCAATTTTTTCGTAGAACTAGCAGTTTACCCGCAATAGCCGGTCCAAAACCGAAATTCATTTAAAAAACTAAAAAAATGAATTTAAACTTAATTGGTTGAAAATTGATAAGAGCTACAGGAAAATAGTCAAAGAACGAATTAATTACCATAGTCTTAGCTACAAAACGAGCTATAACTTATGTTCATACATCTAATAATTTCGGAGTTATTACAATAAAACTCAGCGGCGAAAATTCTTAAAATTTAGTTTTTCATAAAATAACCAGTGATATAGTGCCGCAGGCCAAAATTTTTTTTCCATAAAATGTTAGTAGTAATGGGTGGAAGAATGTGAAAGAAAAAAAATCAAACTTTTTTTTTTATTTTTTCAAAAAATATCCTGTTTTTTGACCGGCCATTACGGGTAAACTGCTAGTCCTATGAAAAAATTGACTTCGTATTTTTTGTAGAGAATTTAGCAAGGATTATTTTTGTCTTTGACTACTTTCTTCTATCTCTTACCATATTCCTACAACATGCGAAAAACCGCGAAGAGGGACCTTTTCGGGGGGGGCAAGGGGGGTTGCGGCAAGATTTTGATAGGCAACCCTAGTGCGATGTAAAAGCCTATTGGTAAGCTATCATTTGTACCACATTTCGATCAAAAAACAGATACGTCATAAATTATGCAGTGGGCTCTCGGACTACACGCAGCCAACACCCGAACAACCTAGAAGGAAGAATATAATATATTATACCATGCTGCCCAAACCTACAACATCATTTATATGTATTTATTGTTCAATTAAAGATTGAGTAAATAAATAAATAAATTTTCGAATAATCTTTTTCATGTTTGATCTCGTTTTGAGCATTCATTTTTAGAGTGTGTGTTTTCAGCTCCAAATATAGTATTTTTGTCGCCATAAATGAACCAATCAACAAATACACACAAAATTGTTAGAATATAAAATCCACACAAAATGATGGAAAAGTCCCGACACCATAATTTCCGTAAGAAGTATGAAAGAAGGAGGTGCTATTTAGGTAGTATGAAAAAGATGCGGCTTATCTAAGTTCCATACTAGACCTACGAGTATGTTAGGAGTAAGTCGAAGTAACCATTAAGATACGACCTACAATTTTGTAGTGAATATAATCATATAATTATAATACCTACCTAACAGGTATGGAGATTCATAACTTTATGACTATGGTCCTGCAGGTATTATGGGTACTTATCTAATATTACATAATGTAATGATAGTACTGTTGGATAAGTACCTCATAATGTTAGGTACTTATCTTCCTACGTAATATTTGATTCACAAGTATTTGATCTTCCATTTACATAATATTGGTATTAGCTGATATAATTTTATTAGTCAGTCAGACAAGCAGTAATTCGCTAAGCAGTAAGCTTATTGAAGGGTTGTAAGGTAATAAATGTTAAGGTATAGGTAGGCGTAGGTTCTATTATTACTATAATTACTAAATAATTCCTAGGTACATTACCTAATAACATTATTACATCATTATGCCACTAACTTTTGTAACCCGGGATATTCAGGATAAATTCACTTATGATAAATATTGATGTGGTGCTGACTGAAAATTACTGCTGCTGTACCTATCTCCCTACTTATCCAATAATAACCAGAAAGAAGGAGTCCAATGGAAGTTGTACGAACACCTACAGATCATTTGAAAAAATACACAAAAGAGTGGTGCCTAATTTACAAACCCATTAAAAATTATTATATTCTTGTCCTAGTGGTTGCATAAAACAAGGAGTAAAAAACACGATACTTGTAATTTTCTTTCAATTATCGATTTTTGATGTGAAGTTTTTGTTCTATAAGCACTAAAGATATCATGATTCATAGTTTATTTGGAATAAGGCTTAGACACTCTTGACAATTGCAATACCTCGACATTTAGCACATCCATGCATCGGTTAGAAAGTACCTCACCTGACCTGGCGTGGCAAGAAATGTCAAAATAGAAATTCAAATGTCATAATGTATGTTTCATAAATAGTACCTAATGTATGTTGCTGCAAAATAAATTATGTTTCAAATCCCCCCTTTTTACCTTCTACTTCTCCGTCAATCTACTGCCATACTCCTATAGTGAACAACTCGCAGGCAGTAGCTGTCAGTGTGAAATATCCATACTAGTACATGCTATACTGACATGCTGTCATTCGGCCAATACATACAGATATACGTTATACAAACAAACAGATATACAAGGAATGTAATAATTTAATTTGATCCATAATACTCACTGTATTGGAGGTATTAATTTTAGTATTACTCGCGTACCTTCTTTAGATAATTTCATGATATTTTAATTAGCCACCTACTCAGGTAACACTAAGAAAACTTCTTACTTTGCATAATCTTTATCATAAACACCTCAGCCTTCCTGCATTCAATGTCGGGCATAAGCCTCCCACTTAAATCTCCACATCTCTCTCTTGGGCACAGCGCATCCGGTCACCTCTTACTTATATCGTCTGACCGTGACACCTTATCTGAGGTTTACTAACGCTTCATCTGCGCATTCTCATCTTCAATTCCTGATTTTGTAGAGAATATGTAAGTACGTACATAACCTATATACAAATTTCTACTACCTACTATTATCCATATTAAGTATAAGCTACTAGCAGTTTACCCGTAATGTCCGATACGTCACAGCACAGCAGGTTTTACATGAACCTGCTATATCAGTGTCTGTGTCAGCTATAATCCCCTCCATGCCCTACAATACGTAGTACAGTATATTCAACTAACACTCATATATCACAGTGACATCTTTATCGACTGTTAGCAATAAATACTAATTTATTGCCTTCCTTAATTCAGAATATTATCTCAGCAGTAACTCCAACCTAACCTAACCTAACTACTGTACTGTGCTGTGCTATATATGTATACCTACTACATGATGGTAACAGATTGCAAACCTAATTATTCTACCCACCATCCATACGTTAGCATTTTATTCTACGTCGGTAGAATTAGTATGCGACGTCATTAAGACCCCATACTAAATTTTGACCCCGTTTCTCCACAGTACTCTCTTCCGACCGAAACGACTGGATTAGAACTTTTCTATAGTTGTGAATGTTATTCATATTCTGTTTTGAGTATAGAACCTACTTACAAGAATGGAAGTATTTCCAAAGTAGAGTAGATGGGTAAGGGACCGAGCAGTAAGCGCTCCTTGCGTTATATGATCAGATTAGATACAATAGTACTTAGATAGCCTCAGCAGGTCACCTACCACTATACTAGTAATATATTACTTTATTTACACTGAATCTCCAAGATACATTTCAACTTCCTAATGAGTAGTCCACAGTCCACAGTCCACAGTCCACAGTCCACAGTCCACAGTCCATACAAATAAATTATTTACAGCCCATATCACTAAATATTCATTACTTCTAATCTCTCCCATACTTGCTCTCCTACGTCCCTTCAGTCTGAAATGACAACGAACCTGAAATTTGAAAAAAATCATGTGTTTTCCAAAGTGTGTGTGCATTCACATGCTACATTTAGGTTCAAACAGAACCATCTAGAAAACACGAGTTTTAAAATGAAATATCATCGATATTTTTTTATTATTAGAAAATATTTCTTATGTAAAATATTCCCCGATAATCTACGGTTGGAGATATTTTCAAGCTTCCTATAAAAAAAGTCAGATTCGTAAAATTTTCATAATATGCTCTTCATTTTTTCATCGATGAGATTCGCCAACTATTCTGAATATCACATAAATGTTTTTGTAAAGATAATGTTGTGTGTGTGTACTTATACACAAATGTCTTGTACTGGTTATCACACTATTGGGATAAACCGCGACGGTATAGTAGTTGTACCTAACAGAATCTCAAAATCAACAATTTTGAGCTGTTGCCGTTTCAGATTGCTAGGACGAGTTTTTCGGGACCTCCAAATATCCTTTGAGATACTCACACATTGAATAATAAACCAATAAACCTTTTTACTAAATTGTTTCCCACCATATTTTCTCATCTACCTTCCCAGTTCCCTCACTTCATCCCCCATAAAATCAGATAAACCCGCGAGTGTGTAAGAATAAGGTTGTTACGGTGTTCACAGTTCATATTAACTACAAGATGCTTTTATTCTCTCTACAGCCCAGAGCTTTGAACTTAAATGCCACTTAGAGGAATATTACATTAGCAGAAAGTTCATTTCGTTTTGTCTCCACCTACAATACTTTGGCGTAATCAACTTTTCTCACTCTGTATTGTATGTAGGTGTAGGTATTCTTATAATAACTTCATTCCATTCCTTACTGTATAAAGTAATCATTGCATTAATTGAAATATCACGAAGATTCACACGAAGTAACATGTTTGCACACAACATCTAAGATGTGGCGCAATTGCGTGGGAATTGTATTGTGTGTACCCAAAGTGATTAAACATTATTCGATTCGTAAGCATCGGAACACACATCAATGATTGTATGTATACATGCAGGTACTACATACTATTATAGGTAGTTGTTAGTATATTTCTGACTGTTGTATTAATCAATGCCAGAAATGTCCATAAAAATATAGAACCTGCGTTCCATATTGTAAAAGTGAACCCGGTGTGCTAACTTCGCTACTTGATGCACTCCAAGGAGTTTACAAAATGTTTGTGCCTTGTGTAAATGATTGTTGTATGTTGTGTACTCATGGAACACTGTTCTTGTTATTTAGTCTCTTGGTTAAGACAATCCATGCTAGTCGAAAGACTTCGTGTAGAAAATTGGATTTTTGTTATTTTAAGAGAGATGTCTATGAAGCTAAAATCTACAGAAAAAACTAATCAAGTACCTAGTCTTGCATTGTACTAAGTACTTTATTTACATAAGCTTTGTCGGGTATTTGGAGTAGCAGCTGTTATTATAATGTGGCGTATTATAAATCTATCCATCTATTAGTAATCGTGAGAGCGTTGTATGGCTGGGGAGTTAGAGAGAAAATAACATTTAAGCGGAAATAAGAGTCTCTAAACTAAACTCCCAGCCCAACTCCTCTCATAGACTCAACTATCTACTCCGCTATCTTGTGGTGGATTATTCAATTATTATTTTAGCAACTCACTTCATTAAATCAGGTAAGTACCTACACCTACCAACGTATGTTTGTTTATCCCACGATGTTTAAGCCTCTCCTCTTCTCTTCTTCTTCTCATAATAAGAATAACTAGAAGCCCCCAGTTATTCGCACCAACTGGGCTTAGGAAATAATGAAAGAAAAAAATCTAGATAAAATGATGAATTGTTTTTCATTTAATTTTTAATACCTCAACAAAGTTGCACGTATACAAAAATCTAGAAGTACTGTAAAACACTTATGTCGGAACATCAGTAGACACTCGTAAATGTGAAAAAAAGGAATCTTCAGAACAAAGAGTTGTTGGTGATAGTCACCAACACACACAAGGGTTTTTTCATAAAATTTAAACAAGTTTTAAAAGAGAAGTTTGTTTATTCACAATTTTATTTGCATAGTTATTTTTAAGAAGTTTGTTTACAATATTATTTTTAATGAGAAGTTTGATTATTATTTTATTACTCGCGCCCGGCGATCAGAATGGAAAGGATTTTCACGCGTTAGCATGAACAAAAATTATCTCTGAATATGGAAAGGAGGCTTGGGAAGGAGTGCTTCGCTGTCGGTACTACTACCGCCTTAACGTACCAGTCACTAACCATAATACCAATGGCTGCGTGTAGGTCAGCGGGAGAACGCTCAAGCTTAGCAGGGCTGGGGCCTAAGCCCCAAGGAAAGGTGCCAGACAATTCTCAATCGTAACCTATATCATATTTGGCACCATCGTTCGTGTGCGAGATGAATAGTCTACTAGAGACATCTATGACATTTCTACAAAAGCACTAATCTTTTATAAATTTTTCAACAGAGTTACTTACAAATATTTTTATACTACAACTAATACAGTACTTAATTACTTAAATTAATTACTTAATTAAATACAATGAATACATAATAATAATAAGGGTGGTGCTTCATCGCGTTGGCAACATACCTCCTCTTGGCGCAGGAAAGCGGTTCTTCTGCGCCTGAATATGCAGTAGGCAATGCGATGACTCTGCTGGATCCACTCTTGGTTCCTCCTTGGATGACTCTAACCCTTTTGTCTTCGTTTTGTATTGTAGAAGCAAAGGTGCTTGTAACTCTCGCTTGCTTTACATCAGAATATTTTTGGAATGTGAAGTCAGTTTGCATGACTCCTGCCATGCCAAGCAAGTACAATATTGAAATCTTGTACCAAGAATAGAGAATCTGTATAACATCATACAGTATACACAGCTGTTTTGACCATTGTACAGTGAGGATAACAATAATTGACAATCCATCTATAAGTGTGTTGAATGTGAAGCGTCGTAACTTCTTAGCTCTCTTGTACTTGTACTCACTATGATCTTGGTTTGCTATCATTTGATTGTATAATATCTTCTTCACGTACACTGACATTACATATTGATATTTCATCTTGGCTGTAACATACTGAAGTAAGTAACATGTATCCCTTAGAGGTAATGCACATGCAAACATATTCTGATTCAATTCTACAGATTTACTCTTATTATGACTATTGTGTTCATGTAACTCAACGTCATGATTTAAGTTGTTTTCTATTGCTTGTAATCTTTGTAATGAGAATCCATACGAGCCGTTGATGTCGTATGAACTCGGCTTGAGAGGCATATCAACCTCGGACCTTCCAGGCTCATCGCTGGACCGGTCTGCATTGTAATGCTTTTCACATAGAATCTCCTCTTGTCCGGGAGACTGCTCGTAACTTTGTTCTTCCTTCTTTGTTTCCCCGAAGCTGCAAGCTCCTAAGAGAAGTTCTGAAGTATCGTCTGCACTCTGTAATCTTTCTTCTGTGACGCTGTTCTGCGCTGGGCTGTGGACCTGCATGCCAACACCTGTGGTAGACACCAGCGTCTCACCTTTTCCCAGAGAAGACTGAGGAGTTTCACTCGCACATATGGATGAACTGCTCTTGATACTGCTCTGCGCTGGACTGTGGACCTGCATGCCTACACCTGTGGTAGACACCAGCGTCTCACCTTTTCCCAGAGAAGACTGAAGAGTTCCACCCGAACATATGGATGAACTGCTCTGCGTCGGGTTGTGGACCTGCATGCCTACACTTGTGGTAGACACCAGCGTCTCACTTTTTCTCAGAGAAGACTGGAGAGTTCCATCCGCACATATGGATGAACTGCTTGCTCGGATCTCCTCCCTGTCTTGCGATAGTTGCCTCTTACTGGCTCTTGAAGACTTGACTTTGTTGAACCTTTGCTCAACCGATAAACTTTTGATAGTTTCACAATTTTGTAAGAACTGCGAATCGTCGCACATTGGACATTCACTTTGCTCAACAGGTGTGTCTACCTGTACTTTATCCTGCTTGTTCTCGTGGAATGTTATGTGTACTCGCATGTCATCATGCTGTTCAATCTCAGGTTTGATCCATGTGCATGCAATCACTTTACTTGCTTGTTCATAATTTTCTATTTCTTGGCTTTCATTTTGATCTTGTGATACAGCCGGTACTTGTTGATCGAAGTGGAGTAACCAGTGATGAGGTCTATCACATCCGTTTGTGCCACAACTTTCCGCTCTGCAGCTGACGCAATTGTGTTTTCCTATTAAACATCTGAAACACACTTTAGTTTCTTTTGCTCACGTCCATCTTTGGTCTAGAGTTAAATTCTTTATCTTAAAACACTCGTCTATGTTGTGGCTTGTGTTTTCGCAATAACTGCACAACATATCTGCTTTCTCTGTAGTCACAACATTGTTCAAGTAACGGTTATTATTATTTGCAAAATCGTTATTATTTCTTCTAAAACTATTATTATTTCTAAAATTGTTATTATTAACATAGTTTTTTGACAATGTATCAGTTGGTCCGTAGCGTAGCAAACGATCTGCTTCACGATTCAGAAATTTAGAAACTTTTACTAAATTTGGTTCATTTATATCACTGTCAAATGCAAAATCAATCCATTTGGATATTAAAGTTACTGTTAATTTATCTAAAATATTATTAAAAAGTTCTGGGCTATGCAAATATCCCACATTCGAAAGTGATTTAAGTATTACAACACAGTTTTCTATTTTAGATGCAAACGTTATCAAGTCTTTAGTATTATCGCTGAGTTTGGCCAACTTTCTTACAATGTTCACTTGCTCAATCACTATGTATTCTGGACGACCAAATCTTCGATCTAAGGTATTCAAAATATCTACTGGATCATTTGCTGCATATAATAAGGCGTTTACTGCTTCTTTTGCTTCACCACGCAAACACATGCGAAGACGCGATATATTTTCTTGTTTCGTAAACGCGCAGAGCGTTGTAGATTCTTCGTACACTTTTTTGAAATGCAGCCATTCCAAACAATTACCGTTAAAGAGTGGAAGTTCTTTAGACATTCTTGAAGTATTACAAATTACGGTTTTTTTAATCGATTTTTGAATAGCATCTGCTAATTTATCGTAACTATTACTGTTATTACTGTTTGCACTGTTATTCATATCATTTTCATTATTCAATGTATTTATTTTGTTCTTTGAGTTATCATTGATCCGTTCACTCACTCGTTGTCCTGAATGAGTGGTAACTGATTCCTCATCACAATCAGAATCCGATATCATTTGAAGTTCCAGCTCTAATTGATCTTTTATAAGTTTTTCCTTGATTTTCGCAACTTTTTCCAATGCTTTTAACTGAGCTTCGATTTTTCTGTTGGAGGCACTCGTTTTTGAAGATCTTCTTGAAGTTGTTGTTTTCCCTGCACATGACGACGGTTTATTTGACGACAGATTCGTCAACATAAACTCCTTCGTGCTGTCTGCATCCACTTGATGCAGTTGTGTGGCCCCGGTTTTCCTTACACATGACGACGGTTTACTTGACGATAGCTTCGTCAACATAAACTCCTTCGTGCTGTCTGCATCCTCGTGATACAGTTGTGTGGACCCGCTTGGCATTTCTGGATCGTAACAAACTCCTTCTGTCATCTTCTCACTGTCCCCGTTAAGTGGAACCGTCTTCCTCTTGTTAGACTGACTTCGTGTTGTCGGCATTTTTACTGAACGTTTTACTTTATTATTATTAAAAGAAGACTCCTCATTTTACAGACATTTACATAACTCGCGTCATAGGTATTTTTACAAAACATTTCGTTTTGTTTTTAAAATTAACACTTTATATTTTACAGACACTTATTTTAATATATTTTGCTTTACTCGTTAAGCATTTTTATAAAACATTTCGTTTTGTTATAAAAATAAACACTTTTTATTTTACAGACACTTGTTAGGTATTTTTACAAAAACATTTCGTTTTGTTATTAAAATAAACACTTTTTATTTTACAGGCACTTGTTCAACTCGTTAGGTATTTTTAAACTGTTTTACTCGTTAGGTATTTAAAATAAACAGAAACACTTTCATTTTAGCAAATTGTTTTTCAGTTTCACTTATTTGGCTTACGTAAGTCCATAATTATTTTTAGTTATTTCATTTTTCGATTTTGTTGTTAAAATAAACACTTTTTAGATTCATTCATTCGGCTTTCGAAGGACCAGCTTATGTTGGTGATAGTCACCAACACACACAAGGGTTTTTTCATAAAATTTAAACAAGTTTTAAAAGAGAAGTTTGTTTATTCACAATTTTATTTGCATAGTTATTTTTAAGAAGTTTGTTTACAATATTATTTTTAATGAGAAGTTTGATTATTATTTTACTACTCGCGCCCGGCGATCAGAATGGAAAGGATTTTCACGCGTTAGCATGAACAAAAATTATCTCTGAATATGGAAAGGAGGCTTGGGAAGGAGTGCTTCGCTGTCGGTACTACTACCGCCTTAACGTACCAGTCACTAACCATAATACCAATGGCTGCGTGTAGGTCAGCGGGAGAACGCTCAAGCTTAGCAGGGCTGGGGCCTAAGCCCCAAGGAAAGGTGCCAGACAATTCTCAATCGTAACCTATATCATATTTGGCACCATCGTTCGTGTGCGAGATGAATAGTCTACTAGAGACATCTATGACATTTCTACAAAAGCACTAATCTTTTATAAATTTTTCAACAGAGTTACTTACAAATATTTTTATACTACAACTAATACAGTACTTAATTACTTAAATTAATTACTTAATTAAATACAATGAATACATAATAATAATAAGGGTGGTGCTTCATCGCGTTGGCAACAGAATAATTGTCTCATACAGACATGATGATTTTTGGATGACCAGATGACAGCAGCTCCAGAGGTCGATCTTATGAATTATATGTATGAAGATTGTATGTAGTAACAGTCAGCAATGTAAAATACATAGGTACCTCATATACAGATGGACTCACCTTCTCAGGTAGAATTAATAAAGTTAGGAATCTTTTCATTCAATCCTAAAATGATTAATCTTTAGAGCTTTTGAGTATTTCGTTTTAAAACTAAATGATTAGAGAACAAATTCAGATTATATTGATCCAGAATAGGGACGTCTATTTTAGGAAAGGTCCTGAGGTAGAATATATCTCATCTTATCTCTCCACTCTGTGGTTCAATCAAATGGAATACAATATTATTTGAATAAGATTCATAGGATTTATTTGTTTTTATCTTGTGATCAATACTTTGGCTTTTACTCTCTAGTTTTTTATTAATACTTTTGATCTTTTGTTGATAAGAGGATAGGGGCCTACCTACCTAAATAATATGAAGGTACCCAAATCTCTATTAATATGTCTTTTTGAAGTTGACATTACTTACGGGTAGAATGATTGATTTTGTAATAAGTCCGCTTTTTGGCACACTACCATTGTCTTGTTTTTGTAACTATGCATATTTTTCTTTTGCCAATAAAGATTTATTTATTTGGTAAAGCGAAGAGGTGTGAAGAAGCGCGGCCGGCCGAGACTGACCTGGACCGATCATGTCGATTAGATCCTCAAGGATGGACGCGTTTTAAGTAAAAGAAATCTGAGAACGCGTATGACAAATTTCATAAGTGTGACGGAGGCTAGGAGTATTTGTAACGATAAAGCAGTCTGACGTTCTGTCCTCTCTGCTTACACTTTATATTATAATCTCTCCTAGTTTTTGCATAGAATAATACTATTTTATTTACTCTACTTCCAGTAGAGGATCTGTATGTTTTCCATTCCACACCAGTTTCCAGTAGATTGGTGCGAGGTTAGTAGGAGTAGTTAGATATGTATGGAGTAGTATAGTACGAGCAATAGTGGGAAATCTATTTCATTAGCAAACAACCCGCGAACTAACAAGATGCTTAGAATTCTATAAAGCGCTTCATTGCTCTGCTCTGCTGCGAGTACTTGGGCAGTGGGGGGAGAATAATATCATCTCTGCCTGGTGCCTAGTGCCTGGTGTAGGTCTGTATAGTGAGACACACTACACAGAGGTTCACTCTATTGACCCCCTTATTACTTAATTCGAAACTACAATAGGCCGACATAATTTAATTCCAGTTTTTTTTCGGCAAACTGAAATTATTTCATCACAGTGATGCACAAAGCACACTGTATTGATTCATTTCTATCGCTTTCCAATTATCACATGAAAGAGAGTTTTTCAGTTCAGATATTTTCTGCATATCAAAATAATTTGACGGATATGAAGGCTTCACAATATATTCAAATAGATACCTAACTCTATAATCAACATTAGGGATGAACTGGATAGTCATATTTTACAGTCCGAACTAATGGAAGTCGTTCATAATTTACAATCAACAGTTTATAGTCGAAATAGTTGCGATATTTTACAGTCGATATAATGGAATGTCCTATTGATAAATCGCCCATCACTAATAGATTCTCTCTCTTCTTGGCTCGTCTCTCGGTTTCGAGGATCCATGGTCCTTGCCTTGTCTTCTCAATCCTTCTCGCTAGCTCCTCAATCTTTCTCGTGGACTCGTTTCGTCCAGCACCCGTTTTAGTAAAATTAGTAAATATTTCAGAATAACTAGCCGTCACTACTGAAATAATTCTGTCTCCCATAAAGCACGACTCACACTTTCGGTCTCCTGTCGGGATTAGTCGAGTGTAGTGTAGTATCGTACATTACACATTACAAACATTTCCTTATCTCTTAAAGGACTTAAGGGATAAATAAATAGGCCAATAAATAAACCTCGACATCCTTTAATCTGGAGATCTGTAGCCGAGTATACTCAACCCTACTTCTCCACAATGGAATGGAGACGAGATGTATTTAACTCACGAAAACCAATTATTGTATCATCACAGTTTCACCAACTTTTCAGTTCTTAATTTTACGAGGGGGTACCCAGAAATAACCGAACTTATGATGTGGAGGGCAGAGTTTTCGTAGTACCGCCTTATAACTTTAGGAGTGTATAGAGCCATCATTTTTGAGTAAGTAAGCCAAAAATCGTTGCTGAAGATCGTTTCGTTCGACTTGTGTGGGTTTTTTAGTGGCCGCTGTTTTGTAAGCTCGTCGTTTTTTTTCGGTGGCTGATTCTCGAGAACGACACACTGCCCTAAAATTTTGCTTGTTACTCAGAAAAACTGAGACAAAAACTCTTGAAATGTTAAAAGCAGCCTATAATGATGATGCTATTGAGAAAACAGAAGTGTTTCAGCGGTTCTCCTGATTCATAAGATCCACTAGGAAAGTTTCAATGTAAGTGGATAAAAAATCTCGCTACGGTCGGCCTAAACCGATGAAAATGTTAAAAATTGCTGAAATCGTCCTAAAATATCGACTCTGAATCATTGAAGAAGCCGTGAAGCTAACCTGGAGTGGCTTAGAGTTCAGCTGAGTGAATTTTAAAAAAAGATCGAGGGATAACAGTGTGACTGCCAAAATTCGTGCTTCTATTGTTTACTACCGAAGAATTAGAAGGTCCCTTGGGAGTATGCTTAACTTTGAAAAAAGAGTTCCGAAATGATCCAAACTTGGTTTGTAGCTCGTTTTTAACATTACAAGAGTTTCTGTGCTTGTTTTACAGAGCACGAGCCGAATGGAACCTTATCTAGCAATGATTTTTGGCTTACTGACTCAGAAATGATGGCTCTATATAAACTCCAAAAGTTAGAAGGCGCTACTTAAAAAACTCCGCCCTCCACAACATAAGTTCGGTTATTTCTGGGTACCCCCTCGTACTTATGTATGTATAAAATAAGTGTGTGTTTTTAATTTATTTTCATGTAACATAATTGTAAAAATGACGTCTTATTTACAGAATTGGACGTCATACATAAATTTAATGTTTGGGCAAAAGATGTTTTGTGTGTTTTATACACAAATATCATTTACCGATTACCCCACTATTGTGTTTTACCCTGATGGTATATAGTAATAGCAATATTAGTAAGAAACCCATTATTTATTATTTCCACAAAGCAGTAATGATATAATACCGTATTATATAGAGTATGTAAGTACACACATAGCTATTGTATATTGATAGCTGGTAATATTATTAATCGTATTATAGTACAGAGGATAATAGGAAGACATATAATACATACATCTGTGCCCTTCTATACAAATCTCTTTTATACTAATACACTCACTCTATACTTTCTATCTTTTTATTCGTGAATGTTTTTTTTTATTTCAATTGTTTGAATTTTTGCATTCAGCAATTTGCTGGTTCTTATCATATCGCTTTATTGAGTTTGTAATTATTTGTAGTATTTATATTGACGAAATTGATTCTGTGTATATGTCAAAGGCTTCTGGCCGTTTATGATTTAATAAATAAATATAAGCAATGGTGCCATACAACAAAAAATAAGGGAGACATTTTTAATAAAATTAATGCATGGTTTTTATGGTTCTTAAAGCAATTCACAATTTATTTCATACACGGCGTAAGCCATTAACAAAAAACACAAACAATACAACACCATTAAAACGATAAATTATAAACAAAAGAACCTAAAAAATTTTCAAAAACATCCTTCAATTATGTAAACATAAAATTACACCACAAACAAAAAAAAAACACACACTACATTAATTTACCGTGTTGGAGACATGAGACATAATAAATTATCCTATGCTTGAAACTGTTACTCGTCAAAGTGCCTCGGTGGCACAGTGGTAAAATATCTACAGGTCTTCCATTTATGTGATCTCCCATTCGATTTTCAACTCTGCCATTACGCTAATTGGTATAAGATGTGATGTATTAATTAAACCGTACCGCTCAAAATATGGTGAACCCTGTGGCATCTCTGTGTTTTCTTAAGGAACGTTAGCAATAAAGTAAATAGGTACATTAGGTCGGTACTATTAAATATATCTAGGTAGGAAGGTAATACATCATAAGCCTTCCTTTTCAAAGTCTCACTCTGGTAAGCCACTGGCAGTTGAGCTAAGGAAGTGACTCTGTATTTTTCAAAAGTAAGATTTCAACAATACTTAAGAACGTGAGGCGAAGCCAAAAGTTATTATAGCTGTATGCAGTAGGTCTACTATGTATAGACCATGAAGCAGTGGTCGGCAAACTAGAATCCGCGGATTATTCAATTATCCACTAAACTTACACCATTTTGAGTTAGCGGCCAATAAATACTATAGGATTTTTGATCTTCCTCTGAAATATAGCCTGTGTTCGACATGTTGTTTGATAAATATAAAAAAAACGTCCAACATAAGCAAAACCAAGGAATCTACTAAAAAAAAGTATTATAATAAGTATATGTGGTTTATAGGTTACATTTGCATGCAAATGCAACCTATTACACATGCAAACATTCGTAGATCCGATATTTGTAATAATTTTGTATATATCTGTATAGATAGATTAATTTCATTAGATTTGAAGCTTTTAAAAAAATAGTTTAACTTTTAAACTTTTACCCACTAAGCTAATATATTTTTACTTAAATTGATATGTTTATATAGTCTCTAATAATGTTTCCTACCCCTGGTTTATCGTATAGAGTATACAGAGTATAATACTCCCCGTATGACTCAGCACTTGTGTTCTCTACAGTGTACACTGTATAAAGTATAAATGAGTTTGGCAATTCAACTCAATAAATTCCTTTCTCTATTACAATACGATATGAGTACTTATATAAAACTCTATTATACTCGTACTACTGCGCACATTATACAAATCCAACACTTTGGCAATCCATTAGGTATAATCAAAACCAAAATATGTCTGCTTGCGTTAGTACATACTTGATTCCTAAGGAATTACAATGATACATGCAAGTTTCACTTTTAAAATAGGAGAAGAAAATTTTTTTGTAATAAATTAACCTTTCAAAAGCACGATAAATAGAGAAAAAAGCTTATTCTTAGGTAAGTACTTACATTCATTTTTATTTTCTCTCTCGTAAAATAATAAATATTTCCAGGTACCCCATTTCGCAATGGGTATGACATTTACACAGCATTTTTTTTATATTGTGTTGTTTTATTACGCATGTCATCCTTTTTAGAAGCATTTTAGGAATATTTTAAATTCCTTTAGATGAAATATTTTCCATTTCTTCAGGTGGGTGTGTGTGACTCTCTATTCTCTCTGCCTACCCGCCATCTTGCTCTGACAAACTTTAATAAAAGGAACCAAAAATACAGAAGTACCTATCTAAAAACTTTACAAGAATTTTCTCCGAAAAAAACTTGTATAATGAGACGCGAGATGAAGGGAGGGAGGGAGGAGAGAGGGGGGAGGGGGTAATATACTTTCTGTTTATGTTTTAAATCAAGATTTCACTTTGATTTCCAAAACTCAATATTGGTTCTAGGTATCTCCTCCCTCGGGTCCCCGCCGACTGCCAACTACACCGCGGCCCAAGAGGAATAAGAATTGGGGGTGGGGGGTAGGTACCTCTACCTAATTCTATTACACGGTGCCTACTTACAAAACAAATACTTCGGGTTCCTACCACTTAGTATCTCATCCCGTATATATATTTCATACTTTTTTAATGTTTTTTGATAACTTTTCACTGTAATGGAATCGCATGTTAGTGACATATTCTCATTACAAGTTCTTTCCTTTTTTTATTATTTTATAAAGTTTTCTGACCTACGCTATTCCTTATTGGAACTCGGGAAGGTGAAAAGTCTCGTTAATTATGGGCCATTATCTTCGCTCAAACATTTACAATATGACAAACACAATGCGTGGCGAACCTCATTGGTGGAAAATATGTGACATTTCTTACACATCAAGCTTTTACAGGTCACTTAAAAAAATATAATAAAAAGTGGGGCCAAGTCCACAACCTGAGAACACATAAACTTGATTAGTATTATACATATAAGTTAGTTTAAATATTTTATACTAGCTCAGTTACCAATCTTTGATTAACTTTAACATCTACGGAAGTGCATTTAAGAACTTTTAGCCAAGGCTGCAAATTTCAGATTCTTGCATAATTTATTTATAGAGAAGGATAAAATTTAATACTGAAACATAATAAACTAATATGTCTGTTAGTTTAACCACATTTTTTTCAAATAGCAGCAGTAAACACTCCTAAATACGTTTGGTAGATATTATGATTGACACTATGGCAGATATTTTTGCTTCAATAAATGTCAAGTTTGAAATTAGAACATTGCTCTGTTTCAAAAAACTTGTCCACTGGATACTTGATTCTTAGTAGCAATTCTATCGAAAAATTTCGTATCCAAGGAAACCCACGAGACAAATAATGTGAAACGGAGAGTACGTGATACAAATAAATATATTTACAGACTTAAATATTTATGTAGGATTCCTTTGTCACTTCGTTCCCCATTTAGAGAAGCCATTATAATATAAAGTTTTATAGCATTTAATAAAATAGTTGTGGAGTATATGATGATTAAACTAAATGAATAATTACTCTCTAGAGGATCTTGTATAGGCCACGGCCTAGTAGTACTACTAGATAATATAGAGGATCTTGTATAGGCCACGGCCTAATAGTACTACTAGATAATATAGTCTTTAGTTGCCGTACTTATAGTAAAATACGAGAATTTAATTATAACCTCACTAAACGTAATATGTAAATTTATGTTCTGTAGATATACCTAAACATAATATTATATTTACAATAAAAGCCGTTGAGTGTACCTATACCTATATAATCATTACGAATGCTATGTATGTACATAATATAGTTAATTGCCTAATATAATAATTTGTTACAATTGATGGAAAATGAATAGCATTCGTGGAAAAGTCCTGACCCCATATTATTTTCTGTATAAAGACAATTGTATGGAAAAAGGGGTGGAGTTACTCTTTAGTATGTAAAAAATTGGGGACCTATTCAACCCTCTTGCTGGCAGTATGATTGTCTGACGGTCTTATTATCACTATGCCTGCCTCTGACAATTAAGACTCCAATCGTAACTTTTTACACACCGACTGACGTCGCTAAATTCTTAATTCTTTTCAAATATTTATAAAAATTTATATTCGGATTTCTACAGTAATCCCAACAATAAGTACAAATTCCCAACTCGGGCCTACGCAGCTACAATAAAATAACAATAACTACACTAATTCCCATTCTAATTCTGTATGTACCGTCCAGATACGTTAAAGAACCTAGTGTACCTACCTGTGGAAGCTTTCCTAAAATGATTATTTTCATTTTTAATCCATTAGACTGAATTCAGTTAGGAGATTTTTTTCTCTTTATTATTGCACCTCCCGGCTGTACTTCTTTACGGCCCTCCAAACGGTTGGATATAAAAATGGATTTCAGGATCCCACCTCCCCCCCTACCTTCGCATTAATATCCCGACATACTCCAATCATGGAGCTGCTTAGTGCTTATCTCCCATACAGGACGGCCATTTCTTCTGCTTGCATATTTGTATATCCCACGCACCTACTTGCTTGGTATTTTTTTATATAAAAAAGAATCTGGGTTTTCATCAAACAAACCCAAATACTTTTCTGCACATCTTGCACTAGGCTAAAAGCTTGTATCTCAAAGTGTGGAATACATCGCAAGCGTCGGGGTTTGAATCTGACTCCTCCCGCTTAAGAGACTGTCGCCACAACCAAGTGCGCCAATCATGTACTCGTTGTTTTTTTTTTTGTAAGAACTTTCCCAAACCGAAGTTTTCAAAAGAAAAATGAAACCTAATAATGAACACAGAGACGTCAAAAATGTCTTCACAAAGATGTTTTATTTCAAAACATAAAAAAAGGAGTTAACATTATAGGTAATACAATTGCATTTTCAATACATTTTATAAAAAAATACAACATCGAGAATCGACGGCGAAGTTATTGTAGAACATAGAAGGTAATTATGAAAGGATAATGTTGTGAAACAAATAGGAGTATAAAATCTTTTATTGTTTTTAATTTCATTCAACAAGCACAGATACACTTTATGTATTAAAATAAAATTCCCCACGTTTCGTATGTGATTATAATTAGTTAAGTATAGTTTAGTGAAGACAATTAGTGTACTGAAAACATTTTTGAGTTGGAAATGTTGAAATACTCATGTCTTCGTACGTAGGATTAAGAAACATGCCTCCAGGTTGAGATGTATCCAGGTATCCAGAAGTACCTAACACGCCCAATAGTTTTCTTCTTTCTCTTTTTACGATCTCTTTTTTATTTTATAGCCTTGTTATTTTTTAGATATGGTTAATCAATTCCATTCACTCCCCTCTCCCCTCCCCCTGCCCCACCCCTCGTGTATCCTTCCCTCGCCAGCTGCTAGACTGAGTCAGGTCAAAGTACTGAAAGTAGCACCACTCCTGTACTGCAAATGTTTCAGCATTAAAATTCATAATACGGCCTGGAGTTTCTTTCGCAATATAAGGAAAGTATATTTGTTCTTTATTCTAAGTACCTTTTATTTTGTACTAGCTGACCCAATGCTAACGCAAAGGCCGCTGATTTAGTTAATATAGGAATTTATAGACTACTACTAATAATGAGGGGTAACTAGAAAAAGCTGTTCTCTTTGAACATTTTTTACGATAACCTGCCTCTTGCAAGACCCTCGAAAAAATGACAAAAATGAGAATGGAATTTAGTGGTCAAGAGAAAATTGGCAAATGGTTAATTCAAGAATGTAATTAGAAACTTGCAAGCCTCAGTCATTAAGAGCAATGAACAGTGAACACCTATCACTGGTTACTTCACGCTGTGTGAAAAGTTGTGGGGGCATATTTTTATTTGCCTTACGAGTATTTCACTATATTGTTTTTGGGTCACCAATCACCATATTGTTACAATTTATTTCAATAGAACTAATACTAATGTAATCATTAATCAAGTACCCAGCGGACAAGACGTTCTACGAAATGATTCAGGCAGGCCTTATATTCTTTTTCCCTACGTATGGCCATATTATGTGGCCATATGTACACCGTGTATAAATAAATAATAGGTACCTACTTATCTACATATAATTTACGAGGAAATAACCCTAGGCTTCATGTTTATATAAAGAATAAACTTTAATATACGAGTAATTAAATATACATCCAATATACACTCCATCAACCAGCCTCTTTGAGGTTGATACATTACCAGTAATACTAGTTCTTTAAAAGGAAATAGATGCCTCCATATATATAATTGTATCGCTTTCTCTGATCCATTTGCGTCCCGAGTAGGTACCTCCACCTCCACTACCTAAAGAGGTCTGTTAAGCCGCTTTATAAAACCTATTTGTTTTAGGGAATTTCAATTAATTTTGTTTCCGAATAAACTCTCTCCACTGTGTTTCATTCATTTACATTTTTCCACTTCTTCAGCCATCAATCTACTACTTCAACTTATAGGCTTCTCACACTTACTCTTTACTATTTTACAGAACTTCATTATTCCTCAGCTTCCTTCCCACCGCGTGTTTCCTTTTTCCATTCTTCCCCTCTGATATATTCCCTACCGTAGCTACATTATCATTGAGTTGAATTGATGTTTTTGTTTAAAAAAAATGGTTTCTGTTTTGGTCGGATTGATCGTAGATCAAATTTTTACTTACTTCTCATTCTATCTCTCATTTTTAGCTCAGAATTTGTCTTTCCATAGATCCGTGATGTGCATACATGTTACCGGTCAAACCCGATTTCAGGCCAAACTAACCAAACGCATGTCAGGATATACTTATAGTTCTGCTCAGGACGATCTGGGTTGTTCTTGGAAAAAAAATATTTTAGCACATAAAAACAAGACAACCTGACGAACCTAAATAATACTTAGGCACTGACAAAGATCTTTGGTCTACAAACAATATCTACACTCCATGCACAATGCACATACACAGGCTAAACTAGTATATCCTGAGACGCGTTGGATAAACCGGTTTGTACGTGAATTATTTTTGGTTTACAAATTTTTATTGTAAAGGGTTGTATTTTTTTTACATTGCGTAGTATATACAATGAAGTATTCCTACAACAGTGTAGAAAGATTAACTCAGATCTTCCGGGTTCGAACCCCAGCCGGGGAGAACTGAAATGGCGAATGTTTATCAAATGTAAAATGATCACTTAAGCCAGCCGAGGTCTGTCGTAAGCCCAACAATGTTCCTCCTTAATTCTTCTACACTGTTGTAGGAATACTGCATTGTATGTTGGCCTGTTGTATAAACTAGTTTGGCCTGAAATCGGGTTTGGCCGATAACATGCATATACATCTATATCATACAAACACAGAGAGGTTGTTCACCAGCCCTGTTATATTTGAAAAGGTTTAAAAATTCTAATTAAAAGGTTAATGCAAAAATAAACTCTCTACTAAGTAAATAAGTAAGACAACTGATGTTTATTTATCGAAAGCCGTAAAGTGTGACAAAATGACCTCCAGACAAGCAAAGTTTTAATGTAACTTTTTTTGCAAATAACCTTTCTTCATATTAGGGTTGACACATAGTAAAAGTTAAACATGGTTTTTACCTTCGGGTAATTATTTGAAATGGGATTACCGCAGACCCTCATTCACACTACCAGTACACACACACACACGCACACACAAATTATTATTATATTAACTAGTGTTAGAGTGCTTGCTAATACATAAACTTACATCTAATGACGATATTCTTTCATTTCAATAAAATAGGTAAAAAAAATGGACAAGTCACTATTGTCATTCGTGTAATTTTAAAATAAAAACTCTTTTCCCTTCATTAAAAATTTTTGCAACAGGGTGTATGGATATTGGACAGCAGGCGTTTTATGTATTTGGAAGTTCGGTTCCCTCAAGGATCCATGCGAAAATTCGGCCTCCATATAGTCACTCCAATTCGGCAGGATAATCAAGGCAAAATCAAACAACTGATTAATTGAAAGTCAAATGAAATAAAATAGAAAAATCTACTCAATATCGAAAACTTTCCCAAAAGGACTTGCACGCGATAAGAATATGATATATTAGATTAGCATTAGGTACATACCTAGTGTTATAAATACTAGGATTTAATTATACCCTCTCAGTGCCCCCTCCCCCCTCCCCCCACACCCTCCCCCTCCCCTATGTACATAAAACCATTCACTAAAAACATTTTAATTTTATAATCGCTAACGTGCAACCATTTTTTACTTTATGTGCCAATATTTCTTCACTTTATATGAGTTCTAACAACCGTAATACCCTTTTTACTTGTATTAGGTTTTTTTGTAATACGATTTGAACCCCAAAATGGTATATTAAGTATTTATAAACATATGGATTTATGTTCCAAGTGTTCTTTAAAGGTCCGCTGAAATATTGGCTAAATAGTTGAAAAGTTATGAAGAAAATTACTAGGCATATTTCAATACAAATTAGTCTGTGTTTAAAGCATAATAAAAGTAAGTAGTTTAATTAAGTACCTACTCGCATGGTAACTAGAACATAATTTTTACGCCATATAATAAAGTGTCAGTTGACTGCCATAGAATATTATGTGTGCCCAAAATTCCTGCGCCAATCAAAGATGGTGAACTTCATTACTGAAAAAGGGTTTTACGATCACCAGCTGGTCCTTACATGCCCCTCTAATAAATATCAAAAAAGAGTAGGGGCTGATTCAAAAACCTGGAGATCCCACGGGATCAAAGTGTACAAAAAGCGTACCTCAAATATTTTTGAAATATTGAATCGATACTTTCTATTGTTTAGAGATGTTTTTGAATTTCGGAAAGATAATCCAAAATAATACAACAATAGAGTAGAATGAGTCTGTGACGTTATATCAAGATTGATTGGAGGACAAAGGATTCGTTGTATTGAAAATATATCTCCAAAGGGTCCATTTCAATAACCCAATATTTTCTTTTCTCTTTACAGAGGCGGCGAGTCAAGAGGAGCGTGAGGGTCGGCCGGAGAATATCAAACGAAATATTTGAGGGTAAGCTGAATGTTTAGTGGATGTTTATGATATGGGTGGTATTGTTTTACCAATATAGGTACCTATCACATATATAATCTCTATATTAGGTAAGTACTGTTTGTTGTTCGCAAATCCCTAATATAATTCATACATCACAATACTCCCTCCCTTCCATGGATCTGGGTCAGAGGTCCGAGAGATCTTTATCAATTTGTGATAGGCTTCAATTTATGTTGTCAGTATTTTCAACAAGCGTTCAGTATTTATTACGTGAAATATTTATTTTAATTTTACATATTCTTCGAGTGGAGAATCAGACAAAACACATACTCGTAACAATTATAGTAGGTAACAGTAATATTAAGACGATGCATACTACGCTTCATGATACAAGCTTTTAGTGTAATGTAAATTGACAGGGAAAGTATTTAATTAGGCGTATACAAGACCAGATCCTTTAATGAAAAGATATAATAAATTGGCTCAGAAAATCTTGTTAGTTTACACAGCAAGAAGAGATGGATATTTCAATTATTAATTTCAATTTATTAAACAAACAATATTTTCTTACATTAATTTACAATTCACACATACATGTATAATTTAATACCACATTGAGTTATTCATGCCCCCAGACAGCATATATGAGCTGGTATAAGGGGGTCGACCAAGTAGTAGTTTGATATTAATTTAGACGCTCGTAATTCAATAATTTGATAAAAAACTGACCAACATTAGTATTGTGTAAAATACTGACCATATAATAAATGATGTTCTATCAAATCCCCATAGTAATGTCTCCCAGGGGTATTCTAATAAAATATGTTTTATGGTTGGAAATGTAATTTAATGCAAGTCCCGTGATTTTTTGCTCTTCTTGTTGCAACGTAATCAGAATAATTATATTTCTTATCTTAATACTCATGTAACCCTTCCCCTTAGGATTAATTAAGGGTAGATATTAGACGAGTATTATTATTCATTAAAATAGCTTACTTATGTGAATAAAATTACACATAACCTTCACCCAACACCAGAGGAGAATAATGAATAATTATTATTAATTTTTGAATTAATTATTTAAACATTTTTTCCATCAAATACTAATTTATATTTCAAAGATTACGGACCAAGGAATTTCTTATTTTAAGAGCCCTACATATCCTGAAACTAAACTTTGCTAAACTACTATTTATTTATCGTATAGTCATACAAAGTACATCACATCAATATAATAAAAATACATAGACACATAATTAGACAGACACTACGTGTATATTGCACAATGAAAACTGTCAGAGTCCGAAATCGAGTGTCCTTAGGTATGTCTTCGCCGCTTCATTTAGACACATGAAGTCAGATGCTTCACCCCCATATGCCCTGAGAGCACATTCGGACACGATATGCCTCACAGTCTGCCTCTCCGCTCCACAGTCGCACTCGGGACAATCCAGCCATCCGCATTTAAAAAAAGAAATCATCACATATGGTGTGCAACTCGTACTTATAATGTGTTACTATGTCGTGAAAGGACAAAATTGCTTACTCATAAACGAAGCACATTTGGAAGAGAAATTTCTCGACAATGTACTCGTATTATGTTTTATGATATCTTTAATGAAAAATTTCCTGTGTTTGAAAAATTACATAATTCATCTATTAGATTTCATCCCACTCAATCATTGTTGGTAAAAAGTAAGTATCTTACACACGGTGAGATAAATGCGTTGAAAAATATTTCAGGTATTTCTTACAGATTTTTTTTGTTGAAAAAATTGTCTTCTTCTTCTTCTTCTTCCTTCAGCCATCTCTCCACTGCTGGATATAGGCCTCCTCCATTTTCTTCCATTGTTCTCTATCCTGAGCTTTGCGAGCCCATCTTCTACCCGCGACTGGGATTATATCGTCGGCCCATCTTTTCTGTGGCCGACCTACTCCTCTCTTTTTGTCCCACGGTCTCCATTTTAGAACTCTGGGGGTCCATCGCTCTGTCCCCTGTCTGGCAACATGACCCACCCACTGCCATTTTTGTTTGGCGACCCGGTCCATGATGTCTACGACTTTTGTTCTGCGCCTTATTTCCTCATTTCTTATTTTATCTTTCAGGCACACGCCTAACATTTGTCTTTCCATGGACCTTTGTGCACATTTGAGTTTGTGTACTGTGTAGCCCAGGAAATTTAGCTTTGTAGCGTAGATAATTGTCGGAAAGCTGGAAACTGTTTTAATCCCTTCATTAACATGCAAAGAAGATTTCTTGAAGTTTGCACCAATTTTCCGCTTGTGCTAAGTACAGGGTGACCCATAAACCGTAAAAATAATGTACTTTTTTCAGTAATAACTTCTAAACGATGCTTTCTAGGAAAATGGTGTCTTTTTATAAATTAAAGTACATAATATTCTGCGTCGTTTGAGTACAAATACTCATTTGTACCTCAAAAATTATTGTGATACAGACACTGCCAAATACATATTAATTTTCGGAACAAATTGAAATATTCGTATTTTTCACTTTTGTTGTTGAATAACTCCTCAACTCAGGTATTTACGGTAATATTTCACTAAAAATATTTAATTGTGGGTCAATTTTCTCAAACTTATGATTAAAAGTTTAGACCTACGGCACACAGTTCAGGATGCACAGGTGTTTAAAGAGAGACATGTGAAATAAAGAAATTTATTAAATGATAGATTTAGATATGTTAAAGACAAGCTAATTTAAATTTTACGATTTCATTTCATTAATGTATAGTTTTTTCAAGTAAAATCTGATTTTAAATACTGTTACGCCACTGCCTAATATTTTATATCGAAAAGAGTATTTTTTTTTACGTTCATTAATTTTATTAAAATATCTACTAAACGGTTAGTGTTCGGAAAAAAATATTTATATCGGAATTTATCTAAAATAATTTCTCTATACTATAATTCAAAAATAATTTCTTTGACTTAAATACTAAGTGAGGTAGAATTGATTAAAAATTGTATATTAAAAATAAGTTCATACATGTCGTCACTTTTTGTTAAATTACTCCTAAACCAAGATGTGCAGTAAAAATTAATTAAATTAAATTTAAAGTTAAATAAATTTTCTATAAAATGAGTATAATAAAATTAATTTGTGATTTATAATAAAAAAAGTACTAGATGATCAAAGTTGATTTTGTGTAGAGGCACGTTGCTATGCAGGAACATTTTGTATGGGAAGCGTGGAATTATTTTACAAAATATTGATATTGATCATCTAGTACTTTTTTATTATAACTCCCAAATTAATTTTATTACACTTATTTTATAGGAAATTTATTTCGCTTTAAATTCAATTTAATGTATTTACGCTACACCGCTTGGTATAGAAGCAATTTAACAAAAAGTGACGGCATGTATGAACTTATTTTTTATGTTCCATTTTTAATCAATTCTGCCTCACTTATTATTTAAGTCAAAGAAATTATTTTTGAATTATAATATAGAGAAATTATTTTAGATAAATTTCGATATAAATATTTTTTTCCGAACACTAACCGTTTAGTAGATATTTTAATAAAACCAATGAATGTAAAAAAAATACTCTTTTCGATATAAAATATTAGGCAGTGGCGTAACAGTATTAAAAATCAGATTTTACCTGACAAATCTATACATTAATAAAATGAAATCGTAAAATTTAAATTAGCTTACCTTTAACATATCTAAATCTATCACTTAATAAATTTCTTTATTTCACTAATCTCTCTTTAAGCGCCTGTGCATCCTGAACTGTGTGCCGTAGGTCTAAACTTTTAATCACAAATTTGAGAAGATTGACCCACAATTAAATATTTTTAGTGAAATATTACCGTAAATACCTGAGTTGGGGAGTTATTCAACAACAAAAGTGAAAAATACGAATATTTCAATTTGTCCCGAAAATTGATATGTACTTGGCAGTGTCTGCATCACAATAATTTTTGAGGTACAAATGAGTATTTATACTCAAACGAAGCAGAATATTATGTACTTTAATTTATAAAAAGACACCATTTTCCTAGAAAGCATCGTTTAGAAGTTATTACTGAAAAACTGAAAAAAGTACATTATTTTTTCGGTTTATGGGTCACCCTGTACTTCGCACAAGCGGAAAATTGGTGCAAAATTCAAGAAACCTTCTTTGCATGTTAATGAAGGGATTAAAACAGTTTCCAGCTTTCTGACAATTATCTACGCTATACCCCCTTTTTTAATGTAACTTCACCGGTCTAGTATTGGCAGTGAGTGTAATTGTAAAAAAATTGTAAAAAATTGTACTACTTTCGAAAATCCATGCACTACCAGATTTAAGTTCCAAGTATATTCACAACTTTTTTCTGTAGCCTACTACCTACCGGGATTCTGTAATTAAAAAAAAATGCTTACTTAGGGATGTTAGCCCCTTAAACTGCTTGAATATGGAGGCGAAATTAGGTTATGAAATTAATAAAGCGGAAAAATAATGTTCAGATTATGCAACCTTGGTTTTTAAAAGTACTTGCATTTTATAAAAAATAAATTAATATAGGCTAAATTCTCCCTAGTTACATTAAGTGGTTCTGATTCTATAATGTTCCAAAGCATACGTTATTATACAAGGAATGAGGTTATTAGGGAAACGAGTGACTGCAAAATGGCATTGTAACTAGAATGAAAGTGAATAAACTAAGATGATTTGGGCATGTTGAGAGAATGAAAGATGACAGGATGACAAGAAAGATATATTTGAGCGAACGAAGTGGTGTAAGGAAGCGCGGCCGCCCGAGACTGGCCTGGTCCGATCATGTCGACCAGATCCTTAAGGATGGACGCGCTTTGAGTAAAAGGAATCGAAGAGCGTGTATGACAGATTGCATGAATGTGACGGAAGCCAGGAGTGTGTGTAAGGACAGGGCTGTCTGACGCTCTGTCCTCTCTGCCTACCCTGAAAGGGACGTTGCGTGATAGTATAGAAAGACCTTTTTACATCATATTTAAGGTAACACTGGTCCGTAATCTGTGAAATAAGGTATTTATTTTGAAATTTATTTGAAAATAATCTATTAGTCTTCCAATTCACAGTAATATTCGTGCCTAATGCCTGAATTGAAAGAGATTTCCTCTGAAGATAACCGCCTGGTTTAGTTTAGTCAATGTGTAAACATCCAACAATCCTAAAATATCATTTCCTAAGTACTCCCACTTCCACTATCTGCTGTCAACTCATCCTACTACAGCCTACTAATACTTTGTGAGTTGTAATGGAATATAAAGCCTTCAACCTCAGGACTCAGTAATACGGCTGATTGTGCTGACAATAAGTTTTAATCTATTCAACTTTGGGTGTAGAGTGATTAAGGATAAACCTACCATAAAGTTATCCCAACTAATCCAACTGTACTCTGTACACTATACACTGAGAACATATTATTGCCTATACTCGTATAGAAACACAAACATTCCCGGGGGATGGAAGTGTTCGGCCTAATTAACTACATAACACGGGACAGGAAACGCACACACATATGTACCAACATAATATTATGATTTTATAGATTTTCAGTTCAAATAATTGTTTAGGTACCAGTGGCTAACTTCCTTTTTAAGTCCGGAAAGTCTGACATGTATACACGATCACATTGTAAAAAAGTACCTCACTTTCAGATCCCTTGAGAAATATTCGAAGTCTGCAAAATAACATTTCCAACTACGCAGTAATGTGCGTCGTTGATGTTAGGCACTCCTTGTATTTATGTATTACTTATTTACAAGTACGAGTTGATGCATGAAATCAAAATTTCCATTTTTTTTATTTTTGATAATATAGATGAAAAATTGTTGATTGATTAAAAATAACAACAACAATGATCATGCCCTATAGATCTTTCAATATTCTATCTGAAGGGTGAAAGTAAATATCTAAATCTTACACGCGGCGAGATAAAATTAATTGAAAAATGTTTTTGGAATATCTTTCTTACGAAGAATCTATACTTCTTAGGAAAAATTCACACATATCATTTTAATAATAATATGATGAAAGTTATTCGGGTGTGCGGAGGGACCTTCAATAGATCTTGCACTAGACAGAAGTTTGAATAATCTTCCCTAACTTTTCCATAGCGTACCTATGAACTATTTCCCAGTGTGCTGACATTTTTAACTTTGTGATGTAAAAGTCTCGTACCTAAATTGTTTTTTTCCGGTGACCGGTGATACTAAAACTAAAATAATGAATAAATATTCACATGAGAAGTTTAGGAATGGGGTAACCAGCGAACATAGAAAGCCACGCGAAGCAGAAATAATAAAATAATAACAAGACATTGTATGAAATAAATTAAATTTCATTGTTCATGTTTTCTGCCCGTTTTATTATTTGATTTATGAAAATGTCTGAGGGAATTTATATTTTCCCTGTTACGCGGTAATGCCTGTTTTTTTTTATTTTAAAGGGATTAACTAAATTGAGCAAAATGTTTTTTTACGCTAAAAGTACAGCTATTGTGAGTGGATTAAGAGCTGGAGATCTTCACAGCTGTGAACCCGAGGGAGGGGGGGTTCAGCGCAGGGAGGGGGGACACATTCTCTGACCATTCAGTGAAATTCATTAATTGATTTGGCTATAACGTAAAGTTTCTTAATTTGTTTTGATAAAATGTTTGAAGTCACGCTATTTTATTTCTTATAGGGCGTTATATTTCCACGTGCAACCTACTTGACCAACAATGATTGACCAATTTAGCGTTTACCGTATTCTACCCCAGTGCCTAACAAACCCCTATACTTAAATATCTTGCGATAATTCATCGGAATTATTCCACAAAATTCGAGATGAAAACTTTCTCAAAAATCGCGGTGATGTGTGTGCGAGTTTTGGAAAGATTTTATGACATTGGATTGCTGTAATAATAAAGACCTGTAATCGAAAAAAAGTGAAAATTCAGTTTAGTAGTTGTGACAGTGTTACGTGGGAGGCATTGATTTGCGCATCGCTGATAACAGAATACCTACAGCCAACATCAACTAATTTGAATTTTATATAAGCACTTAACTTTTTAGATTTCTTATTAAAAAAATGTAAGAATTTCCCTAAAATAAATAGAAAGGGTTCCATTATAATGTACAAAAGTAGAATTAGCTTGTTGAACCTTCTGATGGAAATACAGCTTATCTTTGGGATAAAAACAGCTTACGAAATTGACGATAAAACAATATGGGATTGAAAGAAGTCTGGATCAGATAAAAATATGTAATATTAGGAAGGGGGCTTATTAAACATTGAATGTTATAAGCCTCCCACAACCCTTTAATAAATTGAAGGCATATCCAAAATGACGAGGCAAGATTGTTCAACAATTTTTGCAAAAGAGATTGCTCATTGAATTTTTTTATCTACCAAGGATTTTTTTCTTTATTTATTACAAAATACACAGCACCAGTGTGCCTTTTAAAATATAATAGTCACTGTTTAACACGGGGAGAGAGTACAAATAATCAACAAATAGACAAAAATCTGTAAAAACAGAATAAAACAAAAAATAGTAATCTTGAATATGAAATGGATGCAAATTTGTCAAAACCAAAATGGCAATAGAAATAAAAACAGGAGGAGAAAAGGATACGTAAATGTTTTGTTTGTATGTTATTTGTGATTTATTTATATAAAAATACATTTTTAGAAAAACTTGAAGCTTAAAATGTAAGGTGCAAAGTTCAAAGTTGAATACAATGTAATTGATGAGTGGGTAGGCACCCCAGTAGTACCAGTACTGAGTTCCTCTCATCCATCCTCTTCCATTGTTATGTAATAATATTTTATTTCTCTTCCTCGTTTTGTTTCGTTATTTCTTCTTCTACTTCTCTCTAAATGCCAGCCGCCTTATTGAGTTAACACTCTGACATTATTTCATATTTTTCTTTTGTAATCCGTTTGGAGTTTCAGATTAAATTATTTTTAACTTCCTTCTGTAATAATTTGTTTGAACTTTTGAATCAGGTGAATATACTACCTGGGTAGGTACCTACTACATCATTACATTTGACACTTTGTTCTTTTGCACCAAGCCAGTATTGAATTATTTTTTGTTGAGTGAATACCGTGGGATCTCTGGGTTGTAGAACTGGCCATTGGAAGTTGACAGTTATGCAAGTCAAATAGGAGCTTGGGATGTCATCCAAGATGTGATCAGTGGTGTGCTTCTAGTTATAAGGTTTTATCTCTTATTGATTACGTGTTCAAGTGATCTAGGTACTCGTACATACACACACTATAATAATTAACTTGTTACAGTTGACTTAAGCCGATTATTATAATCGGCATTCTCGAATATAATGGAATAGTTTCGATAGTACCTCATAATTAATGGATAATATTTAGTATTTTGGATGTTTATATTAAACTATGCTAAATATTTGATGTAGGTGTAGATAGGTATCTTCTTCTCCAGTTACGATTGGTGTGTTGCATAGCCCTATATCTCCTCCTCCACTTATCCCTGTCCTGTGTGATTCTTTTTAACTCTTTATATGAGTCGAAGCCCTTATACCTACTGTCCAGGTATTCTTTCCCTGGACGTACTCTGTAGTTTGTCCCCTCGTTCATCCCTTCAATTAATTCAAATAGGAGACCCTCTTGACGCACTATGTGGCCGATCCATCTGGCACGTCTTTCTACTATTGCATTGAGCAGGTGTCTTCCTCCTTTCATTCTGTTGAGAACTTCTTCGTTCGTTATGTGATCCCTCTAAGAAATTCTCCTGATAAAAGTGATATCTAAAAAAATATAATCAAATCTTCGAGGAATCTACATGAAATTTATATATTTCTTACTGTCGATAGAGTCGATTGTGCTATCGTTTAATCTTCCCACCACTTGTCTTAAAATAGCTGTTTTGGTATAACAGAGTATAATAATATAGTATAAACAGTAGGTATAACTATTGATATCTATTTATAGAACTTGTTCCTTATATTATGTATACTATAGAGTTATAATACTGTATATTCTGTATAGAGAAGAGTTGTATTGTAAAAACAAAGACAGAGAGAGTTTAATGAGAAACAACAGTTCATCTCAGCCTAGGATGATTTCACACTTCAGTAGAGTAAGTAAAGTAAAAGATGAAATAACAGCTGAGAGATTAATCACACTCACTTCTGTCACTGGTGGAGGGGGAGGGGGCGGCGGGAGGGAAAGTAGGAAGGAGTAATAGGAAAAGCAATGATTGTACACAGGCTGTAGTGTAAACTATACGTAGGTAGAGCCTTAACCCAACAAGTGCTAATTGAAACGTCTTGTTGATGTAATGGGATCAGATCTCAAGGTAAACCCACAAATTGACAACTTATATTATTATTCACTTTACTTCAACGCTTCTTCCTTAAATAACAAAATTCAATAATTCATTCCTACCACCAGATTATTAAGTACTAAAGTACGTGCTAAACATGGATTCATTTAAAGACATATTTATTTAACTCAAGACAAAATTAATTGTAGAAAACTATTTCATGGCAATATACGAGTACTTATAGTTTTTTCTTCTAAGAATCTATAATAAGTTCTTCAGGAAAAATCCATGCATCGCAGAGAATTATTAGGTAATTCGGGATGTACCTAGGTCCTTAAAAATTGATACAGAAAATGGTTATTTTAGATTTAATTTTCAATGAGGGCTTTATCTTGCTATCGAACCTTTCTATTCTATAAATTCTACTTTTCTTTCAGCGTTATTTAATATTCTTCCATTGAACTAGAGATACGGAGAGATAGTGCCTACGTAGTTGGCCGGGTGTATAATAATATGGAGTACCTACTCAATACAAGACTCACTCCTTTGAATGGATGTAAATTTGACTGGTTGATTCGGATGGACATCTTCCGTAATTGAATTTATATGGAGGAGAAACGTCAGGTCCAATATTCAGTGGGATGAACAATATCCAACCAGATGGAAGGAGATAATATTCCCAGGATTGGGAAAATACTATTTTATTTAATGTAGGTGGAAGGTACCCAGTACCTCCCGAGTACCCAACCAACTAAATCCCTTCCATTCAACACATCAAAGAGTTCGATATGGAATTATTTTCTTCAAAAGATGATTTAGCTCTGAGACCACCAGAACATAATACATTAGAAAGGTTTAATTTTTAGTCCTTTTCTCCCTTTCCCTAAAAGTAACTGAGTTTGTATAGTATTTACCCATATATGTATTTCAATGTCTATTTTTTTTTTAAAGGATCTGGGCTTGCATACACAAACCCAAATACTTTCCTGCATATCTTGCACTAGGCTAAAAGCCTGTATCGAAAAGTGTGGAATACATCGCCAGCGCCGGGGTTTGAACCTGGCACCTCCCGCTCGAGAGAATGCCGCCTCAACCAACTGCGCCAACCATGTACTTATATTTACTACGAGCATGTGCATGTTTATGTTCCACACTGAGGTCTGCTGGAAGAAATTGCCGAAAGGCAATATGCACGCCCATTGTACATTTTTTTATTGACAATGAAGAGGTATATTAATACTACACTTACCCAAATACTTCCCTGCCCACTTCACAGAAAGCTAAAACCTTGGTTTTTAAGTACGGAATATATTTATCTTCGGCGCCGAGATTCGAACCCGGCACCTCTTTAGTAGAAGACCGCACTCCAAGCAACTGCGCCAACTGTTTTTTGATTAGGTTGTTTATTGATAAGATCGTTGAAACATTGTGATCCAAGAAGTTAAGCCTGAAACAGAGGGTGTGAGGAAATGTGGTCCTCAAGAGTCAACTGGAGTGGCGAACCCTTATGCTGAAAAGGATGAAAACGGTCTTGCGTAAGTTTTACGAACACTTTACCCTTTCAGGACTCTTATAAAAATATTTAAAAATAAGTGGGGAACAATTCTACAACCAGTGATTTCACGAGGATAATGTAAATCTACTTGATTTCTATTTTAAGTACGTATAAGTGAAAAATACGCGATTGTACGAGTAAATTTTTTTGATAAAAATTGGGCTGTTTCTGCAGTGTATGAAACACATAATAAAACTCATATGTAAGCAGTACAGTTCATTTATACAAAATAATTCGAGGATTAAACATTTATTGGTTTTTCCCCAAAACATTGTGTAAAATTAATAAACTGGACTGTAAAATCAACAGCGAAGTGGACAACGAAATAAAATAGAAAATAAATTGGAAAATAAAATGACAAATACAATATGTTGGTGTTCTGTCTACACGCAATACAATTTAATATGGACATTCATAACAAAGCAGAATATCTAGTGGTGGACAATACAAAATAAAATCACGAAACTATAATAAAATCATTATTGTGTATGTCGTATTGTGAAAATTATCAATAGATGTCATTAATCCTCGAGCTTTGCAAATAATGTGACAGGTCACTATGTTGTTATCGAGTTGTTATAAAGGGCGGACCAAAAGTCTTTGCACTTTTGAAATGGCCATAAAAATAAAAATACAATTTGTATTTAAAAAATAATTTATTAATAAGAACAACAAAAGCTGGGAAATTTATTTACTAAAAACCATATCATCAAGATGTCCTCCATCTTGCTGCTGGCCCTCCTCACATCTAACCCCTATTTTTTTAAACTTTTCTATACAAGGCGTAGGTATGTTTCGAAAATTTCAAGACCAGATTTTCTCTTGAATATTTGCTTTCAGTTGGATTATTATCGCTAATTTATTTACGTAGACCCTATTTTTAAGATAAACCCATAAAAAAATTAACTGTGGTTGGGTCTGGGCTGCGGGAAAGCCATGGAGTATCTCCTCTCCGCGAGATTATTTTGTTCTGAAACTTCTCTCACACTACTCTATAGAGATATTCCATGACTTCTCAGCAGCCCGGATCTAATCCCACCTGGTTTTTTATGATGTTATTTCAAAAGTCAGGTCTACGTGAATAAGTCAGTGACAATACATCAACCAAAATTGAATATTCGAGAGGGAATTGTCAATATTTCACGCTTAGGGCCGAATTTTTTAGAAAAAAATCCTACCCAGATTTGAGGAACGTCAGCGGCAAGATGGCGGATATCTTGGTGATATTGTGTTTAGAAAAAGAATTTCCCGTTTATTGTTGTTCTTCTTAGCAAAAAAAAAATTAAATACCAACTGTAATTTTATTTTTAGGGCCATTTCAAAAGTGCAAGGACTAATGGTCCACCCTGTAGTTATAGTGCACACTGCACATGTCTAATGGAAACATCATGGTGGCATTAACTTTGACGTAATCTGATAACAGTGATAACACTCGTATATAATCAATATTACATCTCAGTGGCTCAAGAAGCAGGTACTACAATGCTAACAGTCCAGGTAAACCTTTCCTGACTTCCCACTCACTCCTAAAACCTTTCCTTCCCTCCTCATTTCATTCTTTAGTTTATTAAGTAAGTATGTTTAATTTAAGGTGCAATATATAAGTTTAATCAGTGATCTATATGTGTGTACATGTAAGTGTGGAATGGATTACTCCTGTGTTTGCGAAAGTTTGTCTAAACTCTATGTATGTATTTATTATATGTATGTATGCATAAACTAAATAAATAAATAATGAATAGTTAATTTAGCGCCGTCACTTCATTATGATTTGGTCTATATTTTGTTTTCTTAAATACTTTTCGATTCCTTTGCCAATACTTCCATCTATTTAGCAGGCCACTGAACACTAGTTTGATATAAACCATGTTATTCCTAACACAGTAATAATAAAGAGAAGAGAGAAGACATAATATTAGGTATTATTATTATGTATTGTGTGTTCAGTTGGGATTCATTGTGTTGTGGATTTTGTATGAAACGAGTTTTTTAATGTCGGGTTTATTGGGAATGATTGGTTTATATGAGGAAATATCCAAACCGTTCTATTTTCCTCTTTGTTGACATTATACAGACACACACTCATACACAGTGGTGGACTAAGGCAGCCAGGGGGCAACGTTTTTACGCCCCTCTTTAGAGGGTTGCCAATAATTTCGAGACAATATGATATTTTCGTAGCGAAAGTGCCAATAAATGAACACTTAGTATATACTAAAAAAAATGGACCACATCAGTGTCGGACTTTAAGGGGGTGGGGCACAATTGCATACACCTCGTTACTCAGTACTGATAGTATAAGCGTGTGTCGAAATATCGAATTAAATTTCAAAAGGCCCGAGGCTTTTGTCTTTCTTGCCTGTTAGATAATCCGTCACTGCTTACACACACACGTATACATAATACATATGTAATACTCCTAATACTAGCACAGTTGGATAATTTTTGAAAGGGTATATTAAGTATTTCCATATATAACATTTTGTTTCCTTGGTATACGCGTACATACCGAACCCTCATTTATTTATTTCAATAAAATTTCGGACCAGAATTAGGGGAATTTAATCAGATGTTTGGCACATATTCTGAATGTCATATACATTCCACACAGAGTAGGTATACTCTACCTATGCTCTAACAGTTGGCAACATAGCATAATGATCGAATAGGAACACCACTCCTGTCAAATTTCGTAACAGAATATAATGCGTGGTCTGTCATACTCGTTGTTAAGAAGCTGTTATTCCATACATTTCCTTAACGAAGGTGATGGCATCCTCTCCTATAATGTTGAATGTATTAATCCTACATCATAGTTAGAGATAGATAGAAATGTCAAGATGGCGGTGCTATAACATAAAAAATGCACAAAATTGGCAACCTCGCAAAGCAGTTCCAAGTGGAACCTTGTGACCTCCCTCGGTTCAGTCGAGGAACGACAAAGTAGAGAATCTATTAAGTGTGTAGTCACATTATTATAACGCATAGGTATAATAGTGTCAGAGGAATTGATTGTGAATTGAGAAATACAAGATTATAGTTTCAGCTCTCTCTCGGGGGAGTTGTATCCTGAAAGCATTTCCCACTATATGTACTGAGAAGTGAGTATACACCTAGCTGTCTATCTCAGTCAAACCTACGTTCTATTGTATGGGTATTGTGTATTCATTTATTTATCGTATGGTCAAAAGAAGTATATCACATCCCTCAAAGGAAAAAGTTTGAAGGTTGGACATTGGGCAATGAAGCTTGGTCGTCAGAAATTAAATTGAACGTTCTTTAAATATTCAGTCGCTGGATCATTCAGGTATAGGAAGTCTTCGAAGCTCCCTTCGTATGCTCGGAGGCCGCACTCAGTCTCAATGTGGCCCACAGTCTGCGTCTCCTGATATTGTGTATGGCCAGATCATACATATATTGGGAACTCAGTAACATATTTGACATGCGAAAGACCACACACTGTAAAGAATGTAAAACAGTATCGTCGTGTTTATTTTCCATGACATTTCCCCATCACAGGGTTTTGATATTAAGCTGTATGATGTGTGTCACTAGCTACCTGTTTGTATGGTAATGTATTGTATGCATGCTCCTAATGTAATCCTAACCCACATACAATACAATACACATACACGTATAACATTTGTTTCAATTTCTATTTTTACATTTTGTAATCCCACGGATACAATTTGAATGTCAGCCCCTCCCCCCCCCCCCTTTCATTGATGAGAGACAAGCGATTTTATTTTGTTTCACGAGACTGTTCTATATTTGAATCCTCCGTGACAAAAGTAGAACAAGAATTTAAAACATAATAAGACATTCCTTTCTTTATTAATAGAGATTTTATTTCAGTACATTACTTAATTCTATACAATTGTATAGAATTAAATGAATACCTGGATGTTCTTTTAAGAGAAAGTCAAAAGACCAAGAATCTCTTCTGACATCATAGCAAGCTCTCACAGCTTCCTCTAAAATATATTATAACAAAGTTGTTGGCCTGAAATATAAATGACATAGGTAAATAGAAGAAAGACGAATCAAAGAGGTTTATAATAAACGGAATAAAATTATTTTTTTAGAAACTTATAGTCAATATAGGTTATAGCATATTTTTAAGTTGACATTAGATCCAATTCTGTAACAAATTAAGTCGTACTAACTAAAACAACAATTTTTTTTTTAATTATTTCATAGTAAAATAAATTTAAAACAAAACACAACTCTTCTAGTTCTAAAAATTACGGAATTAGACCCATTGTAGGTAGGTACTTCAGGTAGGTGAGAGTGACTTATTATTTTGGTGATGAATGAAGTTAGGTAGTGTCTCTCTGTACATATTGTATGTAGAATATACCAAGTGATTGATGTGACAGCGGATGTGGCGTGAAGAGGGACATCCCTGGAGGGTAGGCAGGGAAGGGAATTAGCATCACTACACTCAAAAACAGAAAAACTCACCACTTAATAATATTGTTACATGTATTTTGTATGTACTGGGAATAACACGTCAACATAACGGGTCTTATCAAAACCTTCATAATTCTCCCGATAATACTGTTAGCAGGGATCTCCTTCTTCTGCGTCGATGTCCTCACTGCTGAGGGTCGTGACCATCTTCTCTCCTTGTCCGTATCATGTTCTGGATTGTTGTCCTCCACCTCTCCCGACACACTAGCAGGGCTAAAGGATCCTAAAACACGATTCAGATCGAGATAGAACATTTTTACAGCATTCAGGATGGGTGGAAAACCTACATAATTGCTGAAGTAGGTAGATGTGAAGTGTGTTGCAAATTATACAAACCCCTGACTCTTACAAGACATGTCATAAAATATCAAAAGAATACTAGGCACGATTAATTAATAAACTTCAAGGGGGCGCGAAATACCAAAGTTTCAGTAGGAACCCCTGTTTTATATAACAAAATATTTTATTTATTTAAGTATTTATATATAGTGAGAAATATTACAATAGTTTAAGATATATAATACAAATATAACACAAAGAAATCATATTATCCTCAAACAGCAAAAAATGCTAGTATGAGAGGAATTTAAACCTCTATTGTAATTACTTTAGCACTTATTTTGTCTCACAGTTTAAACTTGTAGGTACTTTTAATTAATAATATCACTAACACTAACACTCATTCATATTATTATTATTTACACTCCATTTTACTTACAAGTTTTAAGTCCATAAACAATAATTATTTTATTCACACAACTGCCACAGTGCGTCTTCCCATAACATATTCCTTTAAATACGAGTACTTTTAGGTAGATTTCCAAAAGGAATTCTACCTATTCGTTTCTCCCGTGATGTCGCAGAATTGAAAAATTTCTACTCAGGATCACTAATTAGGACCAGGAGAACCCGAATCCGACCTTGGTTTAAAAGTTTATATATATAAGCCATATATATGTCCCTTTTCTTGTGCGCACGTTTGCGGCCAAACTATGCGTCACAGAGACGTGAAACTTGGGTGGTAGATTTTTGGTAAGTGGTAGATGAACTGATATGAGATTGGGTTAAATCCATTAACAGGAAGGTTCACTTTTTAAGGCTTTAAATACAAAAACATTCATTCTGAGGGGATTCAATGATTGTGAGGCTCCGTGTTTGGTATCGTATGAAAGGGCATTAAATAAGGAATACAGATCAATTTACAGATTTTGTCCAGCTCAATTCCTTGGACGACATTGATCGATCGAAAGATCTAGTTTAGTACTTACCGCATAGGTACTTAGCGTGTTTGTTGTCTTAGAAAAGTGCTTCACGATACTAGTAGAACTCACATCTTTTTTTCAAATTTCTAGTGCTTAGGTACCGGTACCAATCCATATTACGAGTGAAATGAAAATAATTTGATTAGGTACTTCGATAATCAAAGAATTAACTACATCCATACTACTTCATCACTTCGCTGGTTTATTTGCTGATGATATTGTGATTAATTTTATTATATGTACAGATGTACTCTTAAAATTAATAAAATAAATAAATCACTTGAAATCTACCTATGCCTGCGTCCTGCCAAAGGATTTTTTAAATTGTTCGATAATTTTCAGTTATTTGATACCGGATAAGAATCCGGTAGTGCTTTGAAAATTAATATTAGGAATTAGAGAAGTTGTTACTATATAATAGACAAATATCTGTCTGTAATAATAATAATGATATAAAGAATTCTCTGGAAGTTGGCTCACTGCCGATCCGGAAGGTAAGAGACGTAAAAAATGGCCGAATGGAGAGTGTTCCGTCTTAATAAATGGCTAATAATCCTCACTAATGGCCTCTCCTAGTTGGAATTGAAAATTAAATGTTCCTTGCTCGTATGAGGAGTGATGATAATGTACAGAATAATATGTTTAGATCCTATGAGGGGAATTATAGTAATTTATTACAATCACAATCATTATATTCCATTTGGGGGATCTGGAGAATTTACCAGAATGTTCAACTCTCCGGTCCAGCGATCGTCCATTGATAGTCAGTACTTAAGGGCTTAGTACCAAAAACGACGTCATGTTCATTTCCCATGGCATTAAGGTTCAAAATCGCCTGAACAATCGCATAATAAAATTGTAAAAATAGCGTTTTTTTCCATTTTTTGGGGTTAATTTTGCGTCTTTCAAAAAACTTTTACGGTTATTCTCTAGATTTTAATGTATATTATCAAAACAAAAATAAAATCTCCGCAACTTTCGGGAAACGAGTGTCCGTCTTTCGGAAAAAAGATTAAAGGGGTTTTTCACATTTTTTTTTTGAGAAATCTATACAACATATAAAAAGTATTTTACGGTTATTCGCTAGCTAAATGTTCAATGCATCTACCCTATTTTGTTGCAAAGCATATTTAGTAACGGTTGTCGAGATATAAGCACTATAAGCAGGTCTCCCGTTTTTAGAAATTTTTGAAATGTCGGTATGCATACTCTTAAATAAATGAAGTCAGAATCGTTTTAAAAGCTCGATTTAGTCCTACATTAAAAAAAAATCGTAACACAAAGTTCTAAAATCACCCATTGATTTATCTCACTACCAAAACCTATATACAGGAATACCTTAATTGTATTTCAAGTTGAAACTTAGTATAAATTTACCAGAATGGTTTGTGCTTGGAGGAATATCTGTAATAGCCCTAGACGGATGTTTATTTTGTGTTGGAGCTAAATAATGAACTCTTCTACATACATCGAGTACTGTCAGACATACTATACCGTGTAATGTAATGTAATACTAGTGGTACAGGGAGGAGAGATGACATAACATACAATGGGGCATCGCAAAAGATGGACCCTATTTTAAAGAGGCATAACTTTGAAACCGTTCATGTTAAATCAGTGAATATTTCACTGTATGGTAATTGATGAATGTAAGTTTTGTTTGACGCACAATACAATGCAATGGCGCATGCGGAGACTAACTGCTAGGTCGATAAAGCCTATCGGAAAAATTAAAAATCAAATTCTTCTACCACCTTCCAATATAATGGTGATCATGAAACACAGTGCGTTGTTTTTTTTTTTCATTTTCAAGTTGATGTTTTTTAGTATCAATAGAAAGATTTTTTGGGTTCCTGATAGGTACAAGAATGGCGGATACGCTCAACATTTTCTACCGATGTTCTTAGTCGGTAAGTCTATTGCGTTTTTTCCACGATGCCCGCTTCTCTACCAGGTGCAGTTGTACCTGAATAAGTTCCTACTAAGAGCCGCTGTACACTGACAGTTGACTTTTACTTCGCGAAGCAAAATATATCGCACTGCTTACTATTGCACGATCTCCATTATATTGGAAGGTTGTAGATAAACATCGCCGATTAGCTTTTTAGACCGCGCAGTTGGTCTGTGCATGCACTAATGCATTGTATTGTACGTCAAACAAAATTTACATTCATCAGTTACCATGCAGTGAAATAATCACTGATTTGACACGAACGGTTCCAAAGTTAAACCTTTTTAAAACAGGATCCATCTTTTTCAATGACCCTGTATGTAGTAAGTGCTGTACAGTATAATAATATAGTTAAGTGTGATCACATGTTGATATGATCACTACACGCCTTGATCACGTGGCCGTGTGGGGTCAGGCAGGGTCGGGCAGGGTGGGAGATGTAGCGAACTCAATCAAGAATTAATCAAACAGAACCACGCAGCGCCACCCACTCACGGTGGACAAATAATAATAGCAGTACTTAATAGGTGATGCAAATACCTAGAGGATCTAGGGGTGGGAAGATTACGCGGAAGGCTCTGTCATAGGTACCTTTACCTTTACAATTTATATAAGAGTCTAGCATACTATATAGACATTACTAGACAGTAGGGATGAAATGGGTTTCTGTAGCATGGAGGCCAGAGGGCTATCATTTTCTATCATCGAATCAGACATTACATCTATATTTTTTATAAAACAAAGTCCGCTTTTTTGTAAGTGTTACTCCTGCATTTACTGACGGATTGCTGCGATAATTTAGAATAACATTTGCGATAATATAGGCCGTGTCCTAACGTCGCCGATTTTTGGAGAAAAAGCTTTTCCTAGAAGATGCCACGATGATGAGGGGATCCAAGGGTTGTGTGGGGTCGAGTGAGGTATCGTATAAAAGGGCGTTGGAAAAGAAATTCAAATCAGAAAGTCACATTCCTATAAAATATGCTGGGTTTTTGCCGTTGCGAAGCAAGGGTAACTAAGCTAGTATAACTATAAAGGTTCGCTTACACGAGTAAATAAATAGCTTCACATGGTGTAATTTTGGTCCAGAATGCTAAATAATTTATCAATACGATTTGTACGAGTTGCCGCAATTATCGCTCGAAAAATTGCTCGTGTAAGGGCACCTTAATATTTCAGTTTAAATGGAAACATTCAGAATGGGTGACTAGACTCTGTAAAACATCTATTATGGTTGTTCATTTAGCTTGTCACTCGTGTCATTTTGTAAGGTTCCGTAGTACATTGGAGGGGAATTAGTAGTGATGGAGGGGGAGGTATAAGGGGAGGGGGGGGGATATAGTTTAGGATGAATTGGAGAAGTTGTGATGAGAGACGAGGAGTGGGGGAGTAAGGCAGGGGGGGACGGGGGGCAGGATGATGAAAGGAGATTGCAAATTAACCATTCAGCAGTCAGTGTTCCAATAAATTGTTAGGTGGAGTAGGTGCTGGTACATAATATCGAGCGTGTCTGCTGCTTGTCATACAACTTACTTACTACATAATACACTAACCTAACCTTTGTAGAGAATACCTCATATCTAAACCTCAGATCATACATATAGTCAGGAAACCAAATGTAACATACTAAATATCGTCGCAATCCTGTAAGTTATTCAACTGTTCTGTTAAAGGCTTCGGCCGTTTATGAATGAATGAATAAATAAATAAATCAACTTGATGCTGTCTAATTGTGTTTACATTCTTACTACTTTACCAACTCCACTATCACAATACAAGCTTTTCTATTACATCTCCGTATTGTGAGGTATAAACAGATATTTATTTGCATGTACTCATTTCTCCTGAAAATCAAAATAAACTTCACTTTTTTTTTCGAGTGTCCCACAGCATCCAGATAACGGAGAACTTCCATATAAGAACGAATTCCAAGCAATTAATTTAAACATGTGTTTTATCTAAACATAATATAATATTTCTGGCTACCTCAGGCCCCAGAATGAGGATATTATACCTTGGTGTGGTAGTAGCAATAATAATTATAATTTGATTTAATTGAGTCATTTCCTTGGCTTCATGTTAAAAAGGTTAATTAATTGCCTCGCCTACTGTATAGTGTATAGAGATTCTCAGTACATACGAATAGATCACATCCTATCTCAATTTGCAATCACTTACTTAAGACTCCTATCACGATCTCTGTATGCTTCTACCCTCTTTAAGGCTCGCAACCTAACTATGATATCACGGTCATTTCTCACGGCATTAAGGTTCAAAACAGCATGAACAATCGCAAGATAAAATTGTAAAAATAGCGTTATTTCCATTTTTTGGGGTTAATTTCGCTTCAATCGAAAAACTTTTACGGTTATTCCCTAGATAAAGGTTCAATGTATCTACTCTATATTTTCCAAAGCATAGTTAGTAACGGTTGTTGAAATCCAAGGTCTTTTTTCGAAGGCCGTTTTTAGATATTTTTACACTTAAAAGGCATCAAGGATGTGAATTTTCCTAATTCTTATTATTATAATATACTTACTGTGAGAATTAGCAATATGTTTTAAGTAGTTAGGTAGTGACATCAGACATCACTAAAATTTGATTTTATGAAAATTTCTTGATAAAAAAATATTCGATGATACTCCTGAAAAATCAAAAAAAATTTTTTTTTGGTTTATTTATCTATTTATCGTATGGCCAACATCACGCCTATATCATATAACATTCGTTATGTCAAAGTGTAAAAATAAAAGCAAAAGCGCAGAGTGAACTGCTTGTCAGAGACTTAGATCTAGATTTCTTATGTATTGTATTGCTTCTGGTAATTTGTTTAGACACAAAGCTTCAACTTGCTGATAATTACGTTTAAAATGGATTTGAAGGGAGTCAAACATCAGATTGTTCCTATTCAACCCCGTTTTTCGAAATAAAGGTACCTAATTTATGCAAACAGATATTTTTACTTACTATAAATAAAAATCATTGGTCCGTTTTCGCGCTGAATGGTCCAGGAAACCAGCGCTCTTTCATTTAAATGTTCCAATTGACCACTCCTTGTCTATAAGGCGTTAAAGGAGCCTTAATATTATATTATATTGCTTAATGGACTGCGTAAGGTTTCTTCAGTATTATTATCTAAACATGGGGTAGGCAATTAGTCAAAGTGACTCGTGTAGCCCAAAACATAAAGCTAGCGTCATACAGTTCTGTTCACATAATGGCCCATGCGGCCTCATAAATAATTGGATTTATCGCCAATTCTTTTGTGGAAGTGACTCCATACTATTATTATTACTAGGAACTAGATTGTAATAGACTCACTATGGCACTAACGGATCCAGGGGGGGGGGCACGGGGCACATGAAATACGTACGAACGTAACATTTCAATTATAAAAAACTAAAAATTAAGACTGAAATAATCATTAAAATGACTCCAAAGCATTTACCCCATCGACAAACTTTGAGAGGGTGTAAAAAAAAATTGGACCGGAAAATTGAGTGGCAAGAAATGGATCCTTGTTCCTTGACCTATCTTCAACAATAATCAATTGATGGAATTCGGTGCTCATATTAAGTATACGAAAAGCATCACAGCGCCTGGTCTAGTATCTCTCTGTAATAATGTATATTTTTTTCTATGAAAATAAAGTAAGAAAAAAAACTAAATTTTCACCATCGTTCCACAATTATTATTCGTCTTTTTCGGTAAATTTACTACAATATTTCTTATCGAGTCACTTGATGACGCATTGGTTTAGTTTTAAAAATATTTTGGCATAAGCCAATGTTATTTTTATTAAGCTGTAATACAGTACGAGTAGGAATGTATTTCTCTAACTTTATAAATGAACTAAACTCTACATAGTGTCCAATCATTGTGGCCCTTCCCGCTGTGAGAGAATCCTGTAGCCACCACTGCTCTGTGGACTAACTTTATGGTGTAAATCAACTGTTTGCTGAATCGAGAAAAGTTTTAAGCTTTTTTTTATTACTTTGATTTGATTTTCTACCCAGCAGGTGTTTTATATTCTGATTCTGAGAATATAAACGATCAGTTTACACTTCAGAAAACTACTCGAGTACTGAGTAATGTATTTTAACGATGAACGGATCGTTCAGAAATAACTAACTCAGAACGCGCCATAACAGAACCTATTAATTTGAGATAATACTTGAAGTATTAAGGTACGGAACTGGATTTATCTGTACCTATGGACAGACGGAATTACATTCAATTTTTCGTCAACAGAGACGAGAGGCATCCTTATTCACATAATGCAGCGGTTTGTGAACTCCCTTAGGGAGGAAGCAAGATGGATGTTCCGACGCTTACGAGTCGGCTTTAGCTGGCTTAAATGATCATTTTATGCCCAGGGAAACGTTCACCTATTCCACCACATCCTGCTGTCAATCGTGTATTTTTTAAAGTTGTATATATGCTACAGTTGGAAACGATTTCACAATTAACCCAATTTTCGATGCTAATGCCATCCGTTGAGGAGTAGGAACCTAATAACACTACTAGTAATTTCAGAATACTACCAATACATTACTGAAACTTATACTGTATTTTCACTTTGTGTTATGCCAAACCCAATGCCCTTGAATGGCTTGGAAGCCGGGATATTGCTCTGTAGGGTACATGTCTCCTGTATGTAGCAGACAGTATAATTCTCTTATCTTCTGACGTTGCCACCCAACGGTGGCAGAAGCCATACGAAATAATATTAATTTTGTATTAGCCCGAAGGAGGACACAGCAGCGTCCGTAAATTAGTCGCCTATAGAGTGATTTCAAAGTTTGTGGGAGATGCTAAATATACTATTGATAATACAAAGAACTTCCGCCAAGAACCTTCGGTCAAAACACTCGACATACAGAATGGAAGAGTATGAAACAGAACAGGGGTGCTATAGGTATTTGCGATATTTATGTTACAACAACTTTTTTAAAATTTGGTTTTATTATAATAATGTATTTAAAAAAATAAGGATTGAGTATTGATACGTTCTCAGATTATATTATGATTATCCATTATTCGACATGCTAGAAATGAAAAACTGAGATATAAAAAAATCATGAAAAATAAACAAATAACTAAATTTCAATAGAATATTACAAGAGAATTTCCATCTTTCATCCCGACTAGATAAACTCTGTTCCAATATATTATTGAAAATCTGATACCACTTTAACATACAAATTATATTTTCTATTTTTATCACAGACGTATATTATGTCTGTCGAATACACGGAATATCGGATATTTTTCAAAAAGCCTTCTTTATTGAAAAGATCACTGTACCCGCGTAATAAATCAGGGCTGGTTGCAGGTGTGTAGAGTTGGCTGTGCCAGGGCTGGTCTGATGGTGGGCGGTGGATACACTCGTAAATAAATTGTAAATTACTGCCACTGCCTACCCAGTACCATCCATCATTGAGATTTATAGAAACCAAGTGACGTCCTTTAAATAATTACCATGTTTTTTGTAGTACTTTTCAAAATACACAACAATACGTATATAGAGTAATTCTAAGCACCCGTACGTTTTTTTCATAAAAACTATATTTTTTCATTCAAATGGTATATCTCTTTTAGAACATTAATGAAAATTTTCTCCGATTAAAAAACGACAAACATTTTTTCGTACTCAATCGTTATAGGTAAAAAGCACATACCTAAGTTTTACACAGGTTGAAATAATTGCTTAGAATTTTTCCTAAAGAAACTGTACTATTTAGGAAAAATCCACACAGATCATTCACTAGATATCGTCTGCTATGTACTATACCAGTATCTTGAAATTTATATTGTAATAGACCCCTTAAATTTTGATATACATATCTAGAAATACGACGTATATAGAAAATGGTTATTTTAGGTTTCACGTTAAGTAAAGATTTTATCTTGCTATCGAATCTCTATATTTCATATTTACTTATTATTTCCTTCCAGTAAATAATATTATTCATTCATCTAGAGGAACAGCAAATGTAAATAATAATCCTTATCCAATTCCTGCTTATAGTTAGTTAATCTTACTCTGATCTTTCCAGCTCAATAATCTCACAAGACAAGCGATCCATCTCCATTGAGCGAGTCATGATTTCTAATTAGCAATTTAATTTCATTTTCATATCAGACAATATGGACTCTGATGAAACGCTTCCTTGTGCTTGTGATAATTATACCTATAATATGAATGAAGTTGAATAAGAAGATTGGCTCCGAGCCAACCAATTAGTGGCTTAAAACTAAGCCTTATAAACGAGAGATTTATTTAGTACTCAAAGTCTTCTTCGCGTTTTGTATTCTGCAATCTACTCGTACGTACGAGTATATCATATTCACATCTAATTCTGTATTGAATAATGTGTTTCTGTTTTTATACTGATTCTAATGTCTTGCAATACTTCGGGTTGACTGTAAGATATTGCTTTTTCAATAAGTCTGCCTTTTGGCACACTGCATTGTCTTGTTTTTGTTGTTATGTATATTTACTGGCCAATAAAGATTTATTTATTTAATCTCATTGACGTAATGTACTTTTGGACAATTTCCATCCAGACCTGCATTAAATTATGCCAACCTCACCTGTTTTTATTATTTTGTATGTCGCCATGTATTCATTATTTTCTACGAGTAACTTTCCGTATCCGAATGTCTCAAATCAGGAACCTCCAATAGTTGGCCACATGTACGGCCCTGTCATTTGTATTTATGAGATCTTCTCGCGCGCAATACGCAATGCGCATGTCTTCCCGCGAGATCATTGATTTCCATTTTCTTATGTTGTAACTACTTTTAGCGTTAGCTAGTTAAATTTGTCGACCTGACGATTCTAAGTGCCTTTAAAAAGACGAACGGATGATTCAAACAATAAACAATTCTATAGATTTTTTCATAACGTTTCTGCTCCATATGTATTTTGTTACTGTAGCATCCCTAGCCCCCTTATGTCCAATCCCACCAACTTACACCTAAGAAGGAGAGCCCTAAGTAATTTCCATACAAAAACAGGGATAATATATTATTTACTGAATAAAGAACATCAGCCAGCAGCATCACCAGAGTCTAAATCCATATGAAATTCTACATGCGACTCCCCTACGTTAGGTGCCCAAATATCTCCGCCCAGAATCTTCCCAACTAGGAGAGCCGCATGTAGAATTTCATATGGATTTAGGCTCTGGTGATGCTGCTGGCTGATGTTCTTTATTCAATAATTAATATATTATCTCTGTTTTTGTATGGAAATTACTTAGGGCTCTCCTTCCTAGGTGTAAGTCGGTGGGATTGGGCATTAGTCACTTGGATTCATCAAGTTCTACACAAATCTTAAATAATAACATTCCATGAAGCAGCAACAATAAAACAATAACGGGTAGTCGATGCCAATCACAGTGTAAAGGATTCTGACAGGATTATTGTGTGGCAGATCTATTGCCAGTCGAGATATTCATTCCGGTAAACACTATTCATCCGTAACAAGGGTTTCCTAGTATGCAAACAATAATGTCTGTTGCGTAAAATTTCTATTCCAATAGATAACTAAATCCGTATTACTGTTATTGAGTATCTTGTATGAAATGCTTCGCTATACAAAGTGGCATAACAGATTATTGCATTCAGTTTAGATTTGTAATCATAGAACTACCGGGAATGCGTCATTCAATACATTTATAGAGAAAGACTAATCTGCGTCACGGATTAGGCAGAGTGTATTCTGAAATTGATAGTTTTCTATAGAATTTTGACAACATGACGTATTATAATTGAATATTACCCAATGTTTTGAAAGACAGATTTTAATAGCATACAGTTTTGTTTACGAATTAATGTTTCAAAATTAAATTTAAAAAAAATCTTTATTGTATATAGAAACATAGAAAGGGTGGGCTTATTGCCAAATGGCAATTTCTACCTCTAATCATTTAATTGAAAAATTTCCAACAATAGGAGTTTCCTTATGATTTACGTGTTTGGGATTGAGATAAAAAAGGCCAAATATATCTGCACTCTTCACCCCTATAGACACAGATTATTTTGGTTGAACAGTTGCTTCAGTAGTCGTAGTGTACATGTATGTAGAGTTCGTAATATCTCTCTTCTCTACTTCTAAAGTACCTACGAGTATATGAACTGTATATGAAGTATTTCAATATGATATTTTCCTTGTGTAATCATGAAATAAATAGGATCCTATTTAACTTGAGTTAGATCCAAGTGCTTACATCAGCGATAATGTTTGAATCTATTCTAAGTGTTTCATAGAAGGATTTGTGGAAGTACAGATATATATTTACTACGTGTAATAACATACTTACTTGCTTACTGCTAGCCACTTGCCTTCCACTGCTGGACATAGGCCTCCTCTAAACTCTTCCGCTGTCTTATTTCTTGGGCTATCTGCTGCCGTCTACGACCCGTAACTGGACAATGTCATCTGTCCACCTTTTCTGTGGTCTTCCTACGCCTCTTGTGTTCTCCCAGGGCCTCCACTTCAGGACAGGAAAAAAATGGAATAAAAATATATGAAGTAAAAAATATATACATACATATGTTAGAATAAAATAAGGAACAGAATGCATACATACATAAAAACAAAATATATTTAGTTGAATCTAGTCCTAAGGTTCCTTTAATTACAAAACAACATCATGCAATAGTGGTTGCTTAAAACTTAAAAATCAGTCGCAGGATCACAGGGAGAAAAACCTAGTACCAAAGTAAATACATTATTGGTGTAATGTATGTCACAAATGGGGCGTCCATCAGTCTACCGTAATCCAACACAATACATAATATAATTATGAGAAAATGTATATAACGATGTACGAGTAGGTACTTACTGCTTACGTCAGGTGTGCTGTTCTACCTTGTAACTGTCAAACTATCCAACAAAAGGACGTGGGTCAGAAGCAGAACAGAACATATTGCAAATAACTGAATAATATGTTTATGAGGGAAATTCATATTTCTGTATCATACAATCATACATGGGATTAATTCATAGGTAGCTACCTGCACCTATTTACATTTACCTGGAAAATCTCTACACCTTACAAAAGTTACATTACCACATCGTTTTTTCCGCTTTTTTAAGTATAAATTCATACCATTACAACTTTATCATAAAAAAATATTGACGGCGGCGCAATTATGGATGTACTCGTGAACACACTCTTCATGTTTTATTTGAAAACAATAAACCAAATCTATATCATACTCGTCTTTATTAAGTATAATAAAAAAAATTTTCCGTTACTATATTTACCTGGTTTTCACGCCACAATAATTATTTCTAAATACTGATATTTCAGGTACAATGCTTGTATTTTAGACCCCGCATTGAGCATAATCCTGTGATATTTGGATAGGTGAATTTTTCCCAGCATTAGGCTGATGAGTTTATATGTGATTCATGAATGATAATATGCAGACTCTTCTGGCTGACAATACTGAGAAGTGTGGTGGCAAGTCTTGCCTCCGCGTTTAATAATAGTAAAATAAAAATATAGTACCCCTCCCCTAGTTCTGAAGTTGGTAACACCCCTGTATTCTGATAGTACTTCGGTAAATATAATGTTCATTTTTTAGTCATGTCGATATCTAGTAGTAATATATGGTAGTGGGAATACATGTGGAGTGGATGTGACACAATTATATGACTTTCCACTTCCAGTAGAGAGAACCCCGCGGCAGTACGGAGTTGGAGCTGTCGAGTTTAATTCAGAAAGCCATCCATTCGTTTGGAAAGTGGAACATTGAATTGAAAGTAAAGCTATAAATTTTTCAATATTGTCACGACACATGACACGTTGGTACGTTTCACTGTCGGATGCAGAAATGTTATAAATTGAATAGAATTCCCTTGAGTCAACTCAAATACTGCACAGGGATTTTACACTTTAGTGATGGACGGTTAATCGATTGGAAATTCGATTACACAGATGATAAAAAAATATATAGCAACTGTTCTATTGTATGCGAGAAAGTCGATTAAAAACAACTGATTTCAACTATTTTGAAATCATTATTATTTCGTACCATTGGGCGGCAACATCAGAAGATAAGAGAATTATGCTATCTGTTACACACAGGAGACATGTACCCTACAGAGCAACATTCAGGCTTCCAAGTCTTTCAAGGGCATTGGGTGTGGCATTGTGGATATCTGCATATGGTCCAGGGAATGCTCTTAGACAGTCTTCAACAATGTGCTTGATGGATTGCACTGGCTCTCCGCACTCACAGGAGTTTTTTCTAATAATATAATAGTAAAACAACAATTATTTTATTTCAAAAAGTTATGGAATTTGACCTATCCTTGAACATATGCCTTTAACGACTCCAAATGCCCATGTTGTATTAGGGATGCTTAGAAATGGTATCACTACTTTCTGATAAACCATCAGGGTATATTAAAACAATGTGGTAACCAGTGAATGCTGTGAATACAGAAAATAAACACAATATTCTGTCTACGCAAAATTCATATGATTTCTAAATAGTTGCTGGGAAAGCTCATTGCTGAAAAATATGTGAAGCGTCTTATAGAACTTTTACGAAAACCTGACAGGACACTCAAAAAGTATATAAAAAGAGTGGAGGCCAATTCAATAACCCGAGAATCTCTCGGGGACATTGATTAAAGTACGATATGAATGGTGGCGAAACGCTATGTGAATTCAATGATTGAATCTCGCAAGCAATATATATGTGAAATTAGGTGATTGTAAAGAGCCATAATTAGCCTTGGTCCTACATCACATTAGTGGCTAACATAATAATATAATATATTATAAAGCGTAACAACATCATTGTATAACGCAGCGGCTGGTAGATTAGTTTGTTTTGTCCTACAATATTTCACTACTTGGAAACTGTCTGGAGCAGTTAATTATTATTAGACCCTTTCTTCACCTCTATCTTATATAATCGTGTAGTTTAAAGCTCTCGACCCAACTATGACGGCACTTTAATTTCCCACAGTATTAAGGTTCAAAATCGCGTGAACAATCGCATGATAATTTTATATTTAATCGTAGATTAGCTTCTAATTTCTTATTATTATTGACGATATAATATTGACTAAATTTGTACACCCTAATTAGGTCGCTGTTTGAGCTATATAAATACTCCATGTCCATTATATTTCTATGTGTATTCAGTGTCTGTGTTGTACTTATGAAATAAATAAATAAATACACATGTAAAATGGTAAATATAGCGCTTTTCTCATTTTTTGGGGTTAATTTCGCTACAGACAAATAACTTTTACGTTTGTTCTCTAGATTTTAATGCATATTACCAGTACAAAAAAAATATTTTACTCTGAGACTTTCGAGAAACGAATTCCCTAGATCCGTCTTTGGGAAGAAATATCAGAGGTGTTTTACACATTTTTTTTTTGAAAAATCTATATAAAATCTTTTTCGTTTATTCCCTAGGTAAAGGCTCAATGTATCTACTCTATTTTGTTCCAAAGCATATTTAGTAAAGGTTGTCGAGATCGAAGGTCTCCCGTTTTTAATTTTTTTTGAAATATCGGTATGCATACTCTTAATATAATTTCTTTCAATCGCCTTCCAGCCTCTAGATTAATAAATCCAGATATAGAAGTATGTAGGTAGGCACTATACTCCAGTATAGGAGTTATACATCACAGCAAACACCTTCATTAATCAGCCTAGACTGGACTGGACTGACTCCCCCTCATTTCCCAGACAATTCAAGTGATTAGTATTTTACTAAAGAAAACCAAACCTGGAAATTTGAAGGTGTGTGTGAGCTTAGTATTGTAATATTATGTTAGTTTCCCTAATACCAGCTTATGCTGTCTGGGGACCTTTTTTAAGTTTTTTAACGTTGTTTCTGATCTTGTTGTTGTATTGATTATGCATGTATTTATTTGTCTTTTTAATAAACTCTTTTCAATTTAAATTCAAACTAACTTAACCTATCTTCATCTTCTTTCTCAGCCGTTTTAATTCTAATGCTAGACATAGGCCTCCCCTTTGACTTTCCACAGATCCTTATCCTGGGCATGCTGCATCCACTTGCTTCCTGCAACTCGCCTCACATCGTCAGACCATCTTGCCCGAGGTCTTCCTATGCTCCTTTTGCTTGTTCTAAGTTGCCACTCGAGAATCTTTTTGGTCCATCTAGAATCTCAGCGTCTGGCAACTTGTCCTGCCCAACTCCATTTTAAGGCAGCTGCTCGTTTCGCCACTTAACCTACATATAATAAGCTATAATTATACGGTGAACTTGTATAGATAAGGCATACATGTTTGTAATGGCGCATTTTTAGAAATTTTGTTGCTTGAAAATGAACATATTATATGGGGTTGGGTCATGTAGTATTGAAAAATTGTCTCACAGACACAGCATTCACTATTTACTCACTTCATAATTGGAATAATCCGTAATGGTATATTATTATATAACTGAGTTATATATCGTTATATAAAAAGTTACATAACTGAAATAGTAATATTTGGTAAAAATCACGATAATTTCTGCATCTTACCTGTTTCATAATGTAATGTTTAAAACATAAGGTATATAAATATTTGTTTTGTAAAAAAACAAGAACAGATATTTTATTAAAAAGAAATCCGACTTGAATTTTGTTAATTTCTTTTTGTTCGGACAATATTTCTAATAAAAAATACACGCAATCTGATGTAAGAATTCTTAATATTTTTAAGAAAGACTTTATAAGGAATAATATTTGTATGGAATTAATTATGTTGAAGATTTAGTTAAATTATGTACATTATAATATTGTAAGTAGGTACAGTACATGATAAAACCACACTAGAAAATATATCACACGGAAGAAATCTCAAAAGAAGAAATACCACATTTTTATTTTATTCAAAATTTATATATTTTTTTTCAGAAATGAATCTGGGTTTGTTGAAATAAGCCCAAATACATCTTTGTACAGTTCACACAAAGCTTAAAAGCTTGTGTTGTGTAGTAGAGTAAGTCGGGGATTGAACCCGCGCCCACTGGTTTAACAGTCGAGCACGTTACCAACCAGGCTACCGACCACCTCGGTTTTTATTCAATTTATATTGATAAATTTAAAAAAATATATAGAATAGAATAAATAGATCATTAAATTCAACTTCTTATTCATGTGCCCTGTCGGGTCGCCCCAACGTTGGCGATCACTTGGGCGAACTTGTCTCTGTCCTGCGCCACTCGGAATAGCTTCCCTACACTACGAATGCCGGCCCAATACAACTATAAAATATCAATTATTGTGTCTTCTAAATCAATAATGAATTTTGAATTTCTTCTTGTGATATTATTTCCATGTGAGATTATTTCAGTGTGATTATTCCCTGCCACCCCTAATATAATATTCGTAGTAGAAATGATAAAGGCTTCATGGCTCTGGCTGTGAGCTGCCAAGATATATTCTAAATGAAGATGAAGAATGTTAATGATATGATAAGATATTCAGGCACAAATTATCTTTGTACTGTATACATAGTGACTGTATAGTGTACACTATACACTGTATGTATACACATGTAACTCTAGATAAGCTTCTATTTAATACCTTGTTAACATTCATGGATTCATATTCAAATCTCACTAACCTATACTGACATAAACAGTGAACACATACAGACATCATATTGCTACAAGAATTATAAGGAATAATATATTGTTAGCCAATCTTCTTTATTCTATCAAATACCTAAGTACTGGACTAAATTCTCGATTTCACCAACTTCTTAGGGGAGGAAAAGCGAGTCAGTTATCATTATTTTTCATATAAAAATTGTGCTAGGTGGCTCCTATTTCCGCTATCCCTCACCTAAAAAGTTGGTGAAAACCAGCAAAATTCATTTATTTATTCTTTAAATGAACATTACATTACTTGGGTTGGCTGGTAGAAAGTGACACTAGGCAATAGGTCCGACTTTTGTAATATTATGTTTACATTAAAGAGTATTTGTTTTCATTCAATTTATATACACAAAAAAATTTATAAAGTCACAAGATATTGCACATTCACAATAATGAGTTATGCTCACTAGGGCGAGCTTAACTATACGGCAATCTCTCCCAGCTTACCCTTCCATATATACAATGAAACATGTATAATAATGAACGAGGATTGCTAGAAAATATTTTTTCTATAACTTGTTAAGGTATATCATCATAACCAATGATATACAACACAAATTGCATGAATGTGACGGAGGCTAGGAGTGTGTGCAAGGATAGGGCTGTCTGGCACTCTGTCCTCGCTGCCTACCCTGCAAGGGACGTGGCGTGAGGGTATAGATAGATAGATAGATATAACACAATATAAATTCTAAGAAATGTACAGTAGGGTCTAAAAATTTAATATGAACAGAATGTGACATACATTTTCATTTCAGTATAATAATGTACCTCCTGTAATTGAGGATGACGGATAAATGAAATATGTACTGATAATCTAAGAGCTTCTCTTCCAGTATGAAGCGAGGCACATTCAATGTGCTTAAAAGCTCGATTTAAGAGGACGCATATTGACATTTCAAACATTTTTAAGAACGGGAGACCTTGATCTCAACAACCTTACGAAATATGCTTTGGAAAAAATAGAGTAGGTACATTGAACCTTTATCTAGGGAATAACCCTAAAATATTTTTAGTATCTTGTAGGTATAGTTTTTTTTTAAAAAGTTGTAAAAAACACCTCTGATTTTTTTCCGGAAGACAGAAACTCGTTTCCCGAAAGTCGCTGTGATTTTTTTTTTATTGATAAAATGCATTAAAATCTAGGAAATAACCGTATAAGTTTTTTGTTTGACGCGAAATTAACCCCGAAAAATGAAAAAAAAAAACGCTATTTTTAGCATTTTATCGTGCGACTGTTCATGCGATTTTTAACTTAATGTTGTTGGAAATTACCGTCACTTCATAGTTGGGTCGGGAGCTTTAAGAGAGCGATGAGTAGGAAGGTGGGTGCCTCTGCCTGGTGCCTACCTAGCAATGTAAATATACATAAATGAGTTGATTGGAATATCGTATTACATGAAATCCAATTTGTAATGATTACTGCTTAAGTGAACATTTCATCTTCCCCTCCTCTCGTTTATCCTCTTACCCCGTCATCCCTCCCCCCCTCTCATCCATCCGACATCTGGATCGGGTTTTTTCCTCATCACTTCAATTATTATATTGAAAATAAACGTACCTCCTTCAACTATCAATCAGAAGGACGTTGACACCAAGTTTTCATTTCTGACAATCTTAAATCAGTTTTTTTATTGTGCTAATATGTTGCTCCGAATATAGAATTCGAGTAGATCTTTTTCTATGGCGCAACGGATATTTGTTTCTTAAGGTTTTCTCTATGGTCCACGGTATGTACGAAGCCATCGATATATATTATTATCTATGCCCTGACATTTAAATGGTAACCCCACTCTTTTGATGACGTCAACTTGTCTCAGTGACAAACACTTGGGTTACGGAATATTTTCCCCATACATTTCTTTCAATCTTTGGTAACGTCACCATCGCCAAATGTCACTTAGACCGGACCTCCATGATAATATTACGCGGGCCTTGGGTATGTAGAGTCCAAGGTGTCAGTTATAGGTTCGTCGAGACGTCTGAACATCTTGTGTCTCTACACACAAAAGAACTCGAAAAACTTTACAGATTATGCATTGTGCAAGGGCCTTGACACTTGTTGCATCTGTCTCTGTCTCACATCCACAGCATGTATTAGAATATGTAAGTGGTTATAGTTCTTGAGAGGGGCTTCTAATACCTAAAGGAATAATGTCTTGTACATGTCGACTAGATGCTTGTTTTCAGATAAATTAAAGATAAATAGTGTATGACTAATTCCTTGTAATGTTACGGAAGTAACAAGTGTGTAAGGTCAGGGAAGTCTGGATCTCCGAATAAAATAGAAAAATCAAGAATTTTTTTAGCCAGTATGGATAAAAATCTACAGTATGGATAAAAACTTTTTGGCAAGAATCTTCTTCTCTAGTTTCAATCCTGCGGATTGGTTTTCATGGAGGTCTGAGTTCGATTCCCAGCCGCGGCAGATGGATGGACTGGAATCGGTGAATGTAACTTAAGTGTAAAGTGATCACATTAAGCCAGCCGACGATCAGAAGGTCCGTCCTTTGCTGTATATCTGTTGAGATATAACTACTTGTTAAATTCAACTACGACATGTAGAAAAATTCCAATGGTCTCACAAAACATAAATTGTGATTTTCATAAATAATCTCAAATTGTTTTACTGCGTGAAATGAGAGAGGCGTGTCCGATACATTAATTGAAATCTTGAGTGACTGGTAGAGTAGGGAGGGGAGGGGGATATTGGAAGCAGATCAAATTATAATATTATTATTGGTTGGGTTAGGTGCGGGTGTGTGTGTGCGGGTGTGTGTATGTCAGACAAGACCTACGTCAATAATAATATATAAAGTTTGATACGAACTGAATGAATTACCGACACAGTGGGGAGTTATTTCCCAAGGCGACATCAGCCGCTCCGTGGGAGACCATCATGACTCCAATTATTACGTTGTATTTTTCCACTAATCAATGTTTTTTTTTATATTCCTACCACGCTACTCTGCTAACGCGATATATGCCAATATAATTTCGAGGTGGTCGGTAGCCTGGTTAGTAACGCGCTCGACTCTTAATCCAGTGGGTGCGGGTTTAACTTGCGGGTTTAACGTGACTTACTCCACTTCACAACACAAACTTTTAAGCTTTCAGTGTACAAAGATGTATTTGGGTTTATTTCGATGAACCCAGATTCATTTAAAAATATATTGTAGGCTTTCGCAGCGTGATGAATCCATTTCAACGTATGTGTATTCACCCTGAAGATGGCAGTAGTATCGCTGCCGAAAGCAGGGTTATTCAACCACTCTACACGCAGTAAGGAAACCCGAAGAACAAACAACATAGAAATGGATATGCCAATGTATTGAGTACCTACCCTTTATCCTCACATTTTATTACAACTCTTTGTCAGGTGTTATCCAATAATGGTGTAACCTGTTAATACTGTGTATGTATAACACAGCTTAATACGGCATAACAATAGCCATTCAATGGGGACCTTTCTCGACATGTTCACTAAATTCAAATCATAATGTGAACAGATAGGTATACCTTTCTCAAAGGATGGACTTTCCATCAGGCATATGACTGATCGTCGGCTGGCTTGATGTGATCATATTACACTTAAGTAACATTTCATCCAGTTCATCCATCTGCTGTTTCGAGACCTCTAACCTGAAACCCCAATATTCTACCACAAGCAGGCTAGGGACTTAGATGATATAGTATAGTATAGAACAAGTATCTTAGTGTACTACCAACATCCCTTGAGATTAATTTGGTATTTAGCGTACAAGCAAAGCATGTTTTTTGATTACTTAAAATAGTAATTTTACTAAGATATTCGTAGGACAGATAGGGGTAGGTTATTCAGCTTAATCGTTCTATTACCGTCGGCGTCGTGGTGCAATATTTTTAAAATGCAGCAATTTCGTCTACAGAAAAATAAGAACATAAATTTTCTCGAATTTTCGTTTAAGAGTATTTTTAGTGTGCCGAATATTGTGAGTTAGAGACTGTGTATGTCATGAGAGTTTAAGAGTATGCATACTGACAATACTAAAAAAAAATTAACGGTTGAAATTATATCTCGACAACTATTGCTAAATATGCTTTGGGAAAAATACAGTACCTAGATACATTGAATCTTTATCTAGGGAATTACTGTAGAGAATTTTTTATACATATCTTGTATCGATTTCTAAAAAAAAATTGTGAAAACCACCTCTTATCTTCTTTACGAAAGACCGAAACTCGTTTCCCGTCAGTCGCGCAGAATTTTTTTTTTTTGTACTGAGAATATACATTAAAATCTAGGGAATAACCATAAAAGTTTTTTTGATTGCAGCGGAATTAACCCCAAAAAATGGGAAAAAAACGCTATTTTTACCATTGTATCATGCGAGTGTTCACGCGATTTTGAATCTTAATGTGACCGTGACGTCACAGTTGGGTCGGTCGTGGGTCGGTATAAGCCTTAAGAATAAATATAACTTTTGATATGTAAGGTCACCTCTACTTATTAGTTAGGCACTTCATAGGTTAGGTCAGTAACTCAACCCAGTCTGAGGATTAGTGTAGCTATATGAGAGAAAATTAATTGCATTGATGTACTAAATAGCCTCCCCCTCTCATCCCCTCCACATAATATAATATTATTATGTCCATTAATAACTAATTTTAATGTTATTCTATAAGTGAAATTATTGCTTACTAGCTAAGACCTGTCAAATATGATGGACTTTAATGGGTATAGTGTTTTGAGTGGCGCCTGTGCATTGACCTTACCTACCTACAATATGACAGACATGGAGCCTTTATGAACCTAAGGTGCTCTTACACGGGCAATTTTTGGAGAAATAATTGCGGCAACTTGTACAACTCGTATTGATCAACATTATTTCGCAATATACTCATATATAGCAATTATTTCGTCAAAACTTAAATCGAGACAACGATTTTGCGTGTAAACGTAAAAGAGAATTTACTAAAATGTCCAAACCGATTGAAAGTTCAGCAATTCATGTCGACGACATCATAACAATTCCCTTTCTCGTTTGCTCTCAATGTCTTTATCTCCCTTTAAATATCGCTAAAATATTTGCTATATATTGCGAAATAATGTTGATAAATACGAATTGTACGAATTTCATTTCATACCTTATTCCTATTCGGGGGGCAGGGGGGGACGCGTCAGGTGGAGGGAGGGAGACCTGATATTCTGAAACACCCCATCCAAAGGTATCATACTGCATACTTCCCCATACATTTATTTCTAAATTGGAAATAAGGGGAGTTCAAACAATGCCCTAATTAACGTGTACGCTGTACACATACTATAGTCAGACAAAACATGAAGACAGGATAAACAAGAAAAAAAAATATAATATTTATAATTAATAAAAAGTATGTTGAGATTAAAACTAACCTTAAATTATTTGTCAAAATTGAATAAAGTTAAACCTACACTGGATATATAAATACTGTAAGAATCTTAGCTCATTGTTGATTGGTGATTTAACGTCTTTCTGAGAAGAAAGTATTATACCTTCTTTATTTCTTCCAAATAAATATTATTTCTTAAGGATTACTTCAATAAGTAAATACATTATTTAGTAGAAATTTCTCAGAAGTGTTTCAAATTAAAAAATAATCAAGTATATTTCTATTTCTATTTCTAGACGATACTCTGAAGGCTAATCATTTTTTTAGCTTTGGGGGATGAGAATTAATAAACAGTACTAATGGAAGAGATTTAAAAAAATATTTGTTTCTCCTGATATTGATTCCGAAAAAAAAACTAAATTAAAGAAACCAATTAAATGAAGAACTGTGAAGCTTTTTAATTTGAAAGAAAATCTCAAAGCATACCTTGATTATCAAATAACATAACTCCATAAATAACTTAAGGGGTGGTGAAGAAACGCCTCAGCTTTACCTTCATACTTCATGCTGGATTCACCAACTTCTCAGGTGAGGAATAGCGAAAATAGGAGCCACTTATCATTATTTTTCATACGAAACTTGTGCTAGGTAGCTCCTATCTCCGCTATTCCTCACCTAAGATGTTGGTGAAATCCAGTATTAGTCTTTTGAGTCTAAGTGTCTATGAGCCATACATAGCGATACAGGCTTTTAGCCTAGTGCAAGGTGTGCAGGGAAGTATTTGGGTTTGCGTATGCAAGCCCAGATCCTTTTAAATAATAATAATAAAGGTAATACACTGTAATCCAATAAAATAAATAAATATTAGATTTATCTTTTATCCAGAAACGAACATGGGGTGCGTCCGATTGCTTAACATTCTAATTAATAAAAATACCTATTACCTTATTGAACACAGAACAGGCACGTAGTATGTACGTTCCTAGAATATTTTAAAATCAAGTAATTATCAGAGTTAGCAAATTTGCATATTAAGGAATCGGAAAGGTCAAACAATCCTTCAACGCAATGGAATAAATAAATAAATAAATAATATAGAATAAATTATTTACTTATTGGTTAATTTGTGATTTATGTGAACCACCTGGTGTGTTCAGAAAGTAGCTGCTGAGGTGAATGACCCCTTAGTGGCAGGAGTGGGGGACGGGAGGGGATGAGGTGAGGGGAACAGCTGGGAAATTCAGAGGAAATTATTATTAGGGATCCTCTATTTATACTTTTTACCGTAAAATAAATTTAGGAACCTATAACATATACATCATAACATTATGGAAATTGCGTCATTGAGTCTACCACACGTACGTTAAAGTTTTAACGTATCTGGATAGTATACATCCAATTAGTATGGAACGTAATAAGTAGCAGTTCGATAGATCAATATTTTTACGTACTAAATTGTAACCCCATTCCTCCTTACCGCTGTTTTCATTCCGAAACGCCGGGTCAGGAATTTCCTTAGTTTTGATTGCTACTCATGTTCTATCCATTGTAGTAATATACGAGTAGCATACAAACCCTTATACTTTCCTACAAATTGACAGCTTGCGTTGTGAAGTACAAATAATAGGTACATCGTCTGCGCTGACATTCGAACACGGAATCTTTCGTTTTGGAGACCCATGTTTCATCCATGTACTCATATAATTCTACAGATCGTTTCTTCTAACTTGGCTGCCGGCGGATGTTAGCGTCAAGTGGAGTTTCAAATTGTGTTGTTGGTAGCCCTGATTGTCGAATCTTGTCATGCATGAGAGCTGTCAGAGAACCGCAATATTCTTATATTGCATCTTTTACAAGCAAGCTGCAATGCCGAAAATATTACAGAGCAGTGCTAGGGAAATCATTTCAAAGGCAAGATAGTTTTGCGAGTTGGAAAAAGAAAAAAAATACTTCGATAATTCCTTAAAACCACCACCGCAAGTTTAAAAAACAATGTTGCCAGTTTATTCTAACAATCCAATTTTTTTTTCTAAACAACACTTCTAAAATATAATTTGAAAGTAGCGAAAAAATGTACCTAACCATGTCTTATTATCACATCAAGCAACACTAAACCATGTTTGGTCCGGCGGACTTCTGTCGGGAAATAGATTATATCTACTCGTACTTAATGTCGTGGGTGGGTGGAGGTTCAAGGAATCACCGCAGGAGGTCGCTTTGTCAATAAAAACATAATGATTAATAATAATATAAATAAGTTGATCCGCAATGGCGGGGGGTCAATGAGCTAATATGTTTCCAACCCGCAGACAATAATATTACCCCATGGCCTTCATACTGACATTATGAACCAACAAGGAGCTCAAATAGTGGGACGCAATAAGCTACAAAGTTACCTATAATATTGGTGATAATATCGCATTCCTATTGTCAAAGGCTTTCGTCGCACATACATGGTTAGTGCAGAAAAATCATTATAAATTATGTCATACATCCAGCAAAAAAATTGAATTTTATAGTTCACAGTTGGGTATATCTATAATTTAGGTATCTCTCATTCAGGGAGGTATTTCCAATGCAGTATTCCTACAACAGTGTAGAAGAATTATGGATGAAAATTGTTGGGCTTACGACAGACCTCGGCTGGCTTAAGTTTTCACTATAGAAACATTCGCCATTTCAGTTCACCCCGGCTGGGATTCAAACCCCGAAGGTCTGGGTTAATGCTTCTACACTGTTGTAGGAATATTGCATTGTATATACTACGGAATGTAGAAAAACTCCAATGCTTTACAAAAATAATTTGTAAAACCAAAAATAATTCAATTCCCAAACTATGTCGTTTGTGAATAAAAGTGTTGCAAAGCTATGTTATCGTAATCTTATTAGTAAGGTAGCAAATAGTCCTCTCATCCCTAACGCTTCATTCTTATTTTTTGTTTTCTCAAAATAACATTTCTTGTTTTTTGTATTTGTATTTAATTATTTCGTAATAAAATTGTAATATCTGAGGTGTGCGTCTGCAACGTGTGAATGTGTAAGGCGACTGAAAGGAACGTATTACATGTTTCAATTTAACTGTGGCGCATGCTTGTGGGTGACAGCTGAATTACGAATGGACTCATAGTTTTTTCCCCTTTATTTTCTTATTTATATCTAAGTTGTTTGTCTTGGGCTCATAATTGTAATAAAATAAAATATTAAAAGTATATCAAAATTAGGTGAGATGAGAACGAAAATACGAGTAAACTCACATGAGTTAAATAATAGAAAGTACCATTCCTAGGGAGGCTAAGAACATTTTATCGACCAGCATTTAAAAGAAGTATTATTACAAAAGTTTAAGGTTTCATGTTGACGTAGAGACGTAGACCATCTCACAACAGCCCCCCTACCCCCTGGCATGTAGATTTACTATCACAGTGTGTATAGTTACACCCCCTATGTATGTAGTGTAGTGTAGTGTAGATCTCTCCCATCCATACAAAGACATACCACCCGCCACTTGTACGACACACAACAACTCTGCGAATAGTCCAAGAGCCCGCTGCTTAAATTATGACTAACTAATTTACGGGTAAACTACTAGTCCTACGAAAAAATCGACTTAACATTTTTTGTAAATAATTTAGCAAGGATTATTTTTGTCATTGACTACTTTCTCCTATCTCTTACCATATGCCTATAAAATGCGAAAAACCGCGAAGAGGGACCTTTTCGGGGGGGGGGGGGGGGAAGGGGGGGTTGCGGCAAGATTTTGATAGGCAACCCTAGTGCGATATAATACCCTATTTTTTTTTATTAGGCATTCCATTCATAAAGAACGAGTGATCTCTGAATATAATACCCTATTGGTAAGCTATCATTTATACCACATTTAGATCAAAAAACAGATTCGGCATAATTTAAGCAGCGGGCTCTCGGACTAGAAAATAATATTCTCTTACATTACAATGGGACTTATATGGAAGGATAGCAGGAGGCAAGAGCAAACAATATTGCTTTCGATCATTTGAGATGAATTTCAGTTTTACTCAAGTTTTTCTATCAGCATGCTACATAATCAAATATAATAATATTGTATAAGTACCTATTAGTACCTAGATGATATATTTGTCTACTCACTGTCAGATGTATCGCGGTCAATGATCGTCTGCTCCAGTAGACATATCTTTACAAGTAATTTATTGATTATTTAAATTAATATTACCAACAAGAAAAATAAAAACATGATAATATATATTAATTGATTTATCTATAACAATACTAAGTTATGCTTACACATGTATACAGGGTGCCTGTAAATCAACAGTATCCCGTGGAGATGTGATAGACCAACTCATAACTTTACTGACCAGAATATCGAAATTTGACTTTAGTAAAAAATCGCTCGTTCTCGAGATATCCCCACTTTTTTTATTTTTCGTGAAATTCGACACCTTCGTTCAGTTTTCCGATCGCCACGGTCACAAAATTCAATATTCTAGAATCATAATTTTTGATTCGTAATCTTGAATAACCCAGCTATTTGATTATTGTCCAAAATAAAACTTCCTATACCACAGTTTTGAAACAAGAACATCGTTTCCGACCTTCTAATTTTCGTCTCCTTTACAATGTAAAAAAAATGCATCAATTTAAATATTAGTCTTTCATTTTATCTTAAAATGTACTTCCACCATAACCCGATGGTTAAAAACATCGAGAATATATTATATCGTTGTCTTCCAGCTAACCCGAACATTTTTTTTTATCACAGTTGTAATTTTCCTGAGCTAAGGTAAGGGGATTCTTACCCGGTCCCATCTGCTGTAAAAGCTTTGTTTTCAATTATTTTTAAAAGAGCCTTCTTTTTTACTATTTATTTACATTCTTCATTCCAATCCTCTTTAGATTGTTTCGCTTATTTTACCAGACCGTTTGAACTCTCGTAAAATATGCTTTGGTTGGTAAACAATTTTTTCTCAATTTTAAAAATGCGTAGGTTTTCGTAAAAATGTAAGTAATTCAGTGGGCTGTACATAAGGCTTAAAATGTGGAAAATATGAAAGGAAATCTTATAAAGAAAATACCTACATATATTCTGTTAAAATATAAAGGAACCTGAAGTAGGTGGATGCCATATTATTATGTTTCCACATATCACGCACAGAGATTCATCTAATTAATAAAAATCCTACTGTCTGTACCTACTGTTGTAAAAATTTTAAGTAGGTATTGTGGTTTGTTGAGGGGAGCCCTTCCAGCAAACCTTAAGTCCTCCTATGTTTTTTTTGCCTGAAAACTGGATGATTAGAAGCTCCTGAAACATCTAGAAGCAGGGTGGGTTTACCCTTATTGCACTTGAAATATTAATAAATCATTTCGCTTGACTTTAACATCTAGTGAGAATTTTGAAGGAGAATACCTCGAACTTAAGGCTCTCCACATCCCCTGGTAGCTCAGGCGCATTAATAGCGACCTCTTCACCCGCACTTATAGACAAATCTTACTAAGAAATGGGCCCAAGGTTAGCCTTAAGGGAGCCCCCCGGCAAACCCCACCCCTAAATTACATTCCTTCAGTGTCCTTAACCAAGGAGGTTACAATTCACACTTACATATAAGAGACTTAAATACTAATTCATCCACATATATGTACAAGTCTTAAATACTAGGTTTACAAGTGAATTCTAAATCTAGTGAGAATGTATGTAATAATGTGGAGTTACCTGTCTCACTAGCACTAGCACTAGCACTAGGTAAGGTAGTATCGTATAACAAAACCCCTTTCATCACTCTCCAGTAGACAGTAGACACATGATTTAGTTCATTTCCCTCGATATGAGGTACTGTACGTATAGTGTGTACTCTGTACGGGTCTCATTCAGATCACACCTCATATATTATCAAGGCAGGGCGAGGGCAACCTTCCTCACTGTAATGATATTTTGTTTCATACATTACATCACATTACGTACAGTATATAAATCTCCCTTACATTATTCTATGTAACTGCGAACACAATCCTTCCTAGGGAAACTGGTTAGCTAGATATTATAATACCATAGAAAACCCTAATAATTGCATTCGTATATTTTTTTCTATTCTATTCTATCCTCTCACGCCGCATCTCTTGCGGGGCAGGCAAGGAGAACGGATCGTCAGCCTTTCCTATCCTTACGCACCCTTCTTGCTTCCGTCACATTTGTGCAATTCGTCATAATATATGTACACTCTACGCTTCCTTTTACTCAGAACACGTAATGTTATTTACGTAATGTAAGTAACTTATAACGTAACGTAATTTGTGTAACATAATTTTAGACGAACATTTGCCTTGTGGTAAATTAATAACCCATTTTTTTTAAATATTATAGATGACTTTTTGTAAGTTTTACTGCAATAAAATGTTCATCGCCTTGTATGGAGCTTGATAAATCTGAGTTAAATTTGTGTGATATATGTATTTGTGCATTATTTATTACGCGGAGGCATGACTTTGCCAACACACTTCTCAGTATTATCAGCCAGAAGAGTCTACATATTATCATTCATGATTCACATATAAACTCATCAGCCTAATACTGGGAAAAATTCACCTATCCAGATATCACGGATATCACAGGATTAGGCTCAGATGCGCGGGGCCTAAAATACAAGCATTGTGCCTGAAATATCAGTATTTAGGAATCGTCTTACAATATTGCAAGTATTAATAATGACCGATTTTTGCATTTTTATGTATAAATTTTCCGGTAAATCTAATTTTTTTAAATTGTTTATTAGCGATTTTGGTATTATACCTGTAGCTGATAATACTAATGGGATTATATATACCGACCTAGAATGCCAAATATTTTTTATTTCACCTGCTAATTCTGTATATTTACGATTTTTTTCTGCGACGGTTGTTTGAATATTAAATGTATTTGGTACAGCGATGTCAATTAAATAAGTAATTTTAGTTTGTTTGTTATGTAAAACTACATCGGGTCTATTATGATGTATTGTTCTATCTGTTAGATTATTGTAAACGTTAAATTTTAAACCTGTAAAGCACAACTCTTTAATTAATCAATTTGATTCGATTTTCACTTCATGGTTTCACAATACTTTGATCAATCAAAAGAGGACCGTTCATTATAGAGCGCGCATCAAAAAATATGACGTCATTGAATTTGAAAATATCAATTCCAATTGCAATTTTAAAAATGTTTATTTACACATTTACCTATTAAATTTTTTTATTTATACAAGGATTCACCTACAGGCAAGGTGTTTCTGTATAACATTTTGTAGATATTTTTTTCATATATTTCACACCATGCCTTTTTTAGAAATACAGAAACTAAACTCACAATATAAACGGCTGTTTTGCTCACTTTTGTTTTTATGTTCGTTCGATATTCAAACAAGATAACGTCTGATTTATTTGTAGAGATTTCATGTTACTTTCATATGAATCACTTGCAGGTCTTAGTGTAGAACAAATACACAAGCAGGCGTAGACACATCACTCTTCCTGTTACTGAATCTTACATTTCTTTCTTCACTCATATTATCTTCTTATCAACGTCCACCCCATCCTCCTCGCTTCCACCCAAAAGCCTTTTTCCTTCCTTTCTTCAGCACAGAATGTAATGGACCTAATATAGAATGATGATTCATTCATTTTATGTAAATCTGACAGAGATTCTGGACTTTATGTATTATAGGTTCCTCATTTCAGACGCCTCAACAAAATAACAAATTCAGACAGACAAAGCTTCTTTGAATATTAAGTCTTGACACTGAAACAATATGGTGGAAATCCGCCAGATACATGTAATATAATCCGATTTTGATGTGAATCTTATTACCTAGTAGTGATTTTTCGAAAACATTTTTTTTTAATAATGAACTTAGGTTTATTGAAATAAATCCAAATACATCTTTGTACACTTCACAGAAAGTTTGAAAAGGTTGTGTCGTGAAGTGGAGTAAGTCGGCATTTATTTATTTTATTTTCTTATCTTTTTTAATATTTTTGTGTTTATTATTGTTCAATATAATAAACACAAAAAAAAACAAAAAAGATAACCGGGGATTGAACCCGCGCGCCCAGCCAGGCTACCGACCACCTCAAATTGATATAGGTACAGTATTTCCATAATATGTATCTTTCGTGGTACACTTACAGTTACCGAAATAATAAAAGTGCTTCGCATTTACACAACAAACTAGGAAAAAATATATTTAAGTAAGTATAAAAATCAAGTATTTATCTCAACAGATATTCAGCAAAGGACGCAAAGGACCAGTCGACAATCAGTCATTAGCATGATGGAAAGTCCATCCTTTGCTGTATATCTGTTGAGATAACTATGTACTTCATAAAAATCACTTAGGTACATACTAATAAATTTTGGTCAAACGTCATGTAGACTAGGACCTCTGTCCAAACTCTGGATTGTCTTGAGTCAAAATATATTTTTCTTATACGAAACCTTTCCAGGTAATTATGCATGTAGAAAAGAGTAGGTAATTGTGAAGTCTGAGATGGGTCCATATAATGAAATTGTAATATTTTAGCATTTTGTCCTGGATAAATCAAAGTAACTCGATTAGAATAATTTGTTCTATTAGTCCATAAGTCCAGCCAGGTTCCCGTCTCTGTCAAATAGTCCAAGAGCCCGCTGCTTAATTTATGACGTATCTGTTTTTTGATCGAAATGTGGTATAAATGATAGCTTACCAATAGGGTATTACATCGCACTAGGGTTGCCTATCAAAATCCTGCCGCAACCCCCCCTGCCCCCCCCCGAAAAGGTCCCTCTTCGCGGTTTTTCGCATTTTATAAAAATATGGTAAGAGATAGAAGAAAGTAGTCAATGACAAAAATAATCCTTGCTAAATTCTCTACAAAAAATGTTAAGTCAATTTTTTCGTAGAACTAGCAGTTTACCCGCAATAGCCGGTCCAAAACCGAAATTCTTTAGAATACAAAAAAAAATGTATTTAAACTAAAATGGTTGAAAATTGATAAGAGCTACAGGAGAATAGTCAAAGAACGAATTAATTACTATAGTCTTAGCTACAAAACGAGCTATAAGTTATGTTCATACATCTAATAATTTCGGAGTTATTACAATAAAACTCAGTGACGAAAATTCTTAAAATTTAGTTTTTCATAAAATAACCAGTGATATAGCGTCGCAGGCCAAAATTTTTTTTCCATAAAATATTAGTAATAATGGGTGGAAGAATATGAAAGAAAAAAAATCAAACTTTTCTTTTTATTTTTTCAAAAAATATCCTGTTTTTTGACCGGCCATTACGGGTAAACTACTAGTCCTATGAAAAAATTGACTTGATGTTTTTTGTAGAGAATTTAGCAAGGATTATTTTTGTCATTGACTATTTTCTCCTATCTCTTACCATATTCCTATAAAATGCGAAAAATCGCGAAGAGGGACCTTTTCGGGGGGGGGCAGGGGGGGTTGCGGCAGGATTTTGATAGGCAACCCTAGTGCGATGTAATACCCTATTGGTAAGCTATCGTTTATACCACATTTCGATCAAAAAACAGATACGTCATAAATTAAGCAGCGGGCTCTCGGACTAAAATTACAGAGATAATCTCCGAGTAGATAATTAAGATACGTAAGAATTTGTGTTTTCTTTGAGGTGCGTGTACCCTAAATCTATCTACCGACATTTGAATTACATGGCTACACTTATGCATTGATAGGGGTACGTAATAATGATAAAATTTAATTTCAATTTTTATGGTTAGTTTTTTGAAAGAACATCGGAATTTTCTACATGGCGTAGTTAAATATAAAAAGCATTTATTTCAAAATATATACAGCAAAGGATGCACTTTCCATCAGGCTTGTGATTGATCGTCGTCAGTCTAGTCAGGGATACATAAAGATGGTTGGAGCGTGCACTGAAATACCAAAAAATAATCTCAATAGAGGGCCGGCGTACAATATACTCGTATATACACGTTTTATTTCGACTCAGCTATCAATCGTAGCACAGCGCCAGAATACCGGCTTCTCAGGTTGGAGGTTTGGGTTCGATTCCCGACCGCACAGATGGATGGACTGGAATTGGTGAATGTTACTTAAGTGTAAAGTGATCACATTAAACCAGCCGACGATCAGTCATAAGCCTAATGGAAAGACCATCTTTTGCTGTATATCTGTTGATATAACTAATTGTTACAATCAATTTTTATTATTATTTCAAAGATTATATACACATACTCCAATAGACCATTTCACATCATAAATCTTGAAATAATTAAAAACACACAGATAGATATTATCCCCCTTTAAAACACATTACTCGATTATAAACTCAGTTGTTCTGATTGTGTGTTGTCAGTTATGATTTAGTGGAATGCATCCACTGTTTCTATAATAAGGATATTGTTAGGTACCCACATCTATCTGATGGATAAGTTTCCTGTTGTTCTTGAAATAAATTAAGAGACTTCGCTCTCATCTCATCTTCACAAATTAGGTATTCTGTTTTACAATATAAGAAATCTGGACTTAAAATGAATGAGACAACAACACGACTTTCTCTCTCAGTTTCAGTCCCATCACCATCAGACGATGTCTAGTAATTTGACAGAATAAATGCAAAGAGAAATAGTCATAAATTATATATAAAATTATACAGTGTTGCTCCGTATATTCGCTAGGAAAGAGTTATTTATATTCGTATATCCATGCCTCACTTACATGGCTGAAGAAGGATGAATCAAGTATAAATGCTGTCGAGATGAGATCGTTGAGAAGAATGTGTGGAGAGATATGATAAGAAACGAAGTGATTAGAGAGTTGAGTGAATGTAAAACGGATGTTGTGACTAAAATGAAAGTGAACAAGTTGAGATGGTTGGGACATGCGGAGAGAATGAACGATGAAAGGATAGCGAGGAAAATTTACCTGGTTGAAAGAAGTGGTGTAAGGAAACGCGGCCGTCCAAGAACCACATGGCTGGATCATGGTGACAAGATTCTCAAGGACGGACGTGTTTTGAGTAAAAGTAATCGTAGAATGTGTATGAGGAATTACATGAATGTGACGGATGCCCGAAGTGTGTGTAAGGATAGGAAAGTAGGAAGGTAGGAAAAATAAGTTTTTCAAGGACCAAAACTAACACTACCATTAAAATATAATTAGATATACAAAATTATGAAAAATTTAGACATGCAATAGTTTTGTATGGATCTAAATAAACTTGTAAGCTGTGTAATATGAAAAATCCTTTGTGATTCACCCCTCGATTTACCCTTACAACGTCGGGTAATTTGGGTTTATAATAAAAAATAAATAAAAATCCTTGTCTCTGAATAAAAACGTAAATCTACATAATTCTTTTTTTCTCTTTTCACTTTCCTGTCTCATAGAATTCTCAGTTAGGGAATTCAGTCCCTGACGTAAAGAGAGCCAACGGACCGTATATTGCGTGAGGCTGTGAGGTCTATTCTCATCTCATATTATTATTCCTTCTCCCTCTCTAATGAGCTTCCCAAACTGGGAGTCGTGACCTCCACGCAAAACTTTGATCATCTGAGAAATAGCTGGCGACCTTCCCGTCCCGAGATAATACAAAGTAAAGAAGTTTTCAGTTCACAAAGCACTTGTAAAGATCACAGATTTTTTTGATGCGGAAGAAAGACATGTAAACACAATTCTCAGTATTATTAGCCCGGAAAAGTCTACACATGATTGACATAAAAACTCATCAGCCTAATACTGGGAAACATTCACATATCCAGATATCATGAATATATATTAAACGATTAGGCTAAGTATTTAGATAAACTCCCGACCCAACTATGACGTCACTGTCATTTCCCAGGGCATTAAGGTTCAAAATAGCGTGAACAATCGCATGAAAAAATGGCAAAAATAGCGTTTTTCAAAATATATTTTTTGTGAAATCTATACAAGATACAAAAATATTTTACGGTTATTCCCTAGATAAAGGTTCAATGTATCTACTCCATTTTTTCCAAAGCATATTAAGTAAGGGTTGTCGAGATCTAAGGTCTCCCGTTTTCAGAAATTATTGAAATGTCAGTATGCGTACTCTCAATCATTACAATTTTTTTAAGATAGATCAGTGTTCAGTTTGAAATGTTTCGTGCACGAAGTTTTGAGATGTCCCTTACAATGTACGTAGGTACCTAATGGTTGAAATCTCAGTAGATTTTCTTATTAATAAATCAGAGGAAATTGTGTTGGACTTCACTTGACACAACCGTAGGCTGGACAGGGCCGGCTCTAGGGAAATAAGACACGCGTGATGGAAGACCTCATGAGACTAACAATAATATGGTAGTTGCTTCTTACAATATTCATATACAGTAGGGTACTAGGTAAGTTCATCTAAAATCAATTGGTCTAAAATCAATTCGTCTGAAATCAATTCGTCTAAAATCAATTCGTCTAAAATCAATAAGTCTAAATTCAATTAGTCTAAAATCGACGAATTCATCGTTAGGCAAATTGGTTTTGGCCAAATTGATTTTAGACGAACTTACCGTAAAACAGTAGTTTATTGTATTAGTTCGTGAATTTATTATTGCATTAATCCAAATCGATGGTCCTGGATTCGAATTTCAGTGCAGATGATGTACTACATAAGTACTTTCCTAATTTACTAATTTATTTACTACAGAGAAGGTCACTAGTTTTTGAAGACAAAACATTTTTTCACAACCGGAGAGACCCCCTTACACTGTACACCGTTCTGACGATAAGGTATTGAACACCGGGGCGTAATGAAGATCCTGCTTTCTGTACAGTGTACCCCACATTGTATGGCCCACTATTATAGAAGTAGTTTTTCAAGTTGCCACAGAATGCCAAGAGACGGTCGGTAACGCGCTCGAATGTAAATCCGATGGGTGCAGGTTCGATCCCCGATGCCGACTCACGTCACTTTACTACACAAGCTTATTAAGCTCACTGTGAAGTAGACAAAGATTTGTATTTCGATAAATATCAGTTTTTTTTAATGTCACTCCGAAAATATACTCCAAACGAAGCATGTTGATGTTGAAGTATTTCGAGACAAAAATTTTTGCAAAAATTTTGGATAACTTCACAATGCGATCAATAATATTATAATCATATGCCGGTTTTCCACCTGCAAAAAAACTTCTGCAAGAAGTGTCTGACAGACTCTCGGACACTTCTTGCAGAAGTTTTCTTGCAGGTTTCCACCCGGCCTTAGAAAAAGAAAAAAATACTGAAGATACACGACGTTACTTCGATTTGTCTTGGACACTGGAGCATCCTGTATTTACAGTACAAATGTTGAAAAATTCAGCCTAAAGAACTTTCTTTTTTCGATTGTCACCTTATTATATGGCGGCGACTGGCGTCGGTCATGTTAAGTCAAATGGAAACATTATTAATGGAATCGTGTGGTCGGTAAAGCAGGAAACTTTTTAATTAAATTACCTTTTCCAGTCGTTGTTGTGGACTAAGTTAGGTATAGTATGGGGATCCACCCACAGTTAGTTCAGTGAATAAATGTGTTATTGACTTCTTTACCACAGAGGATTGTGACTCTACTACTGACTCTACTATATACATTACATTAGGTACCTACCTGTCTTTATCTTTATACAGTTTGTCAGGAGTTAGCGATCTACGGTGTTTGTACCGTAATATTTAAGGATGTTTCATTACAATACGATAGAATTGCACAAGGAGAGTGCTTAGGTACAATAACAAGTGTTCACTGGGGCGAACTTATGATAAGCAATCTCTTTCAACCGACCCTGCTTTTCTATGTTTGAAATCTGTTTCTCAAAAAAAAATATTCTGTAGGTTTTTTTCATTTTTTAAGCAAGCAGTAGATACATCTCCCGGGTTCTACGCAAACTCAACAAATCAATGATTTAAAAAGACACACACATCTTAATGCTGGCGCCAAACGCTCGCCGACCCTCGACGACCTCGCCGTGAATGAGTAAAAAGGCGTGTGGTTGAAAATGTTTGTATTGACGTGTACGTAACCGACCGTTGACACCTTTCTACTCATGAACACCGAGCTTTCACGACCCTACACGAGCATGTGGATGAAGCATAAGAGAATGTGCGTAATGACATTTTTTAAAGTCTTCAAATCATCACTTCTACGTGACTTTATACAATATGTGCGTTGTGTGTAGAATATGTCAGATTTCTGTCGATTTTGCTGCAGTTTAAGTATAAGTTCATGGTTTCTTGTAATACCTTGTATTCCAGTGAAAGGTTCTATACTCCTGTCAGATAAAGATAGGTGTATTATACATATATAACTGGCAGAGTGCTAGGCAAATACCGAAATGTAATAAAATTCCAATTATCTTTCATTTAAGTTTCCCACTTAAGGTTACGACTATATTGTTGAATACTACCGTCACCGCACTAGCTCAGACTAGTAGGGGGAAGACAGTACTGGTTACTGGTTAGTATATTCCACTACATTGTGTATGGAGGTCGCTCCTCTCTCTCTATACTAGGGGAGCAGGGATCACTAAATATTTTCATTGAGAGCCCGTTTTTTTTAATTATAAGGCTGTCACGGTCCGTTTGTTAGTTGTTGACAAGCAAGATGGGGGGGGGGGGGGTTACCCTCGATGCCGGCGCAATATTGGTCACACAGGCCGGGCCCAACCGACATTTGACGATGATGACGTCACCAAGGGTGGGAGAAAATGTATAAGAAAAAATATTCCATAGCTCAAGTGTTTGTCACCGATACAAGGTGACATCACCAATCATGATGGTGATGGAATTCGTGGGTGTAGGCTTGTATACCATCGCTGGCTTCGTTGACCTCTGGACCACAGACAATAAGTAACAAAAATGGGCGTCGATATTTTAAAAAATGGGTGAATGAATTAATCTGGTTGTCTATCAATAGTATCTCATTTCTATCTGGATATTATATTTCTGTGTCACTTCCCACAAGAGAAACGACTAGCGCCGCGGCCGCAAGCGAAAATTTTATCAAAAACAAAAGAAGACAGATAAAAAAGAGCCGTGGTTCTCCATTTTATTTTTCGTGACAAAAATACTTATGAAGAATACGTAACAAATATTTATGTTAATTAGCGCCGCAGGTAACAATAGTTATTGAAAATTCTAACATGATAAAAAATCGATGTTATTTTGTTTTCATTTGATATTTTTAAATTCCTTCCACCATATTTAAAAGAATTGTGAATTTTATCTGCTGTTTTTTAAGTTTCGCACAAAATATGCTGGCGGTCCGGATCCGGTCCGCGGTCCGCCATTTGATGACCCGTGCTCCAGAGTCTCCGCTACTGAGTGAGGTCTGGAGGACGTCGCCCTTCAATAAATAATCTCTTCGCTTATACAATGGTGTTTTTTATTCCTCTTGAGAAGTCTCCAATGATTTATATCTGTAGCTAAAGAGATTAAGATGTATCGACTATTATTTTTTTGTTATTATCTTATTTTTATATTGGAAAACTTTAGATACAACTTTGTTAGATGGTTTCCCCGGCGTAGCTTAGATAAATAAATTAATACTTCGCTCTGTTATGTTCCTTGAGGGAATACAGTGACACCACAATACCTTAGCTACTCTTCCCATTTACTTTATATTATCTACAATTTTTGATAAAAAAAAAAAAACAGGGAACCGAATAGAAACAATTCTGAACAAAATTGATACACTTTATTCATGTTAAACATTATTTTCATCAAGTTGGAGCTTTGTGTCCTACAAATGGTTGGTACAGTTGGTTGGAGTGCGAACTTCGAATCAGGAGGTGCCGGGATCGAATCTCGGAGTTGACGTTGTATTCTATACTTCACGACACAAGCTTTTAGCTTTCTGCAGTGTGTGTGGGAAAGTATTTGGGTTTGTGTTTTGTGAACACATTTTGCTAAGATTTTCCTGGTGCACCTTAGGAATATTATTTATCATTTCCAAAATTTGTATTTTGAGCTATGTCGCCGTTACTAAAACGTATTCCAAATTATAACAGTTCCAGACCGCCAATATGAGTTAAGAAGATATTCCCTCTCTTCGGTCTTATTCCTCATTGCTGAGGGTCGTGACAAAATACAATTTTCATGATATCTGCGAAAGGGGAAGATTATATTCTATCGACGCCACGTCCCTTGCGGGGTAGACAGAGAGAACAGATCGCCAGACTTTCCCCTATTTACACACACTTGGTGCTTCCATCACATTCATACAATTCGTCATACACAGCCTGCGGAAGGAGGGAACCACACCACAGGAAAAGGGGAGTAACATAATTATTATATTTGAAGCCTGACCTCCGTTTAAAGGGCCTTGAACCCAGTTTGAAATGCCATTCCGTGTTTTGATGTATTGTTTGACGACTCTGTTGACGCGAGGCGAGCCTACTACCCAAGAAACCAAATTCGGTCGCGAAATTTGCAAATCGGTCACAAGTGGTCACATGTGGTTGCCGTGTCGACACTGTGTGCACACAAAAACCCGGTCACAAAACACACACATTGTGTACGCTTTGCGACCAGATTTGGTCGCAGAGTGTACACACTGTGTGGTGAATGTGTCCGAACAGAACTCGGTCACAAAGCGCACACATTGTGTATGCTTTGCGACCAGATTTGGTCGCAGAGTGTACACACTGTGTGGTGAATGTGTCCAAACAGAACTTGGTCACAAAGCGCACACATTGTGTACGCTTTGCGACCAGATTTGGTCGCAGAGTGTACACACTGTGTGGTGAATGTGTCTGAACAGAACTCGGTCACAAAGCGCACACATTGTGTATGCTTTGCGACCAGATTTGGTCGCAGAGTGTACACACTGTGTGGTGAATGTGTCCGAACAGAACTTGGTCACAAAGCGCACACATGGTGTACGCTTTGCGACCAGATTTGGTCACAGAGTGTACACACTGTGTGGTGAATGTGTCCGAACAAATTTGGTTCAATTTGTTCGAAATATTAGTCCACGCTATAAGTAGTTCTCAATCTGTTTCTTGTTCAGTCGTGTTTGTAGTGTTGAAGCGTCCATGGCTTTTTCATATGTTGGAATATCTATAACTTTTATTCGGCATTTTATGCGCTTCCAACCACTTTCAGGCACACTGTCCTCGTTTCTCCTGGCATCTTCCAATAAAGTTTTCCGTATAAATTTTGGCCAATACAAAAGACCCTCCTTCACCCAACCATTAGGAACAGCAGAAATCACAACTGCCGAATTTTCCTTTGTTGCGACGAGCGTATACGGCATTTTATACAAAGACTGAAGACGTTCTGACATGAGGAGCGGAAACTGTTTGAGAATAGTAGATCAAGAACTATGGCGGCTAGCTAATGAAAAGCATTGTGACCGCTTTTGGTTACATTCGGTCACAACTGGTTACAAGTGGTCATAAGTGGTCACATTTGCGACTACTCCATATCCTACGAAATTTTGATAATTATGTTCATTAAAATGCATGTTTAATCGTTTTACAAGATGAAATTTGTTTGGATTATAGCGTAATAGGTCAAAATTAAGGTTTCTGCGAAACAATGGACTTATTGGAAGTTATATAGAATTTAATATAAATAAATATGACTATCACATTAATTTATTATTTGTTCTTAAAATTAATAATTAAAAAGGAGCGTTAAAAATAAGCCACCTACTTCACTAAATTACACGATAAATTTTGTTTCGCAATGAAATTCGGATATTATTTAGCTATACCCGTCCGTTTTTATTTTCATTAATATTATATCATGGCTGTAAAGTATTTTGGTGTTAAGAATTTTGTTGCGCATCCATGTTAAAATTATAAATGTATATATATTTATTTTTGCGGGAAACCGCAAATACGTACGCGCCAGCACCGGCGGGCCATTCAAGTGGTCACATTTTGGTTACAAATGCGTCCGAATGCGACCGGATTTGGTCGCATTTGTAACCAAAATGTGACCGAATGCGACCAGATTTAGTCACAAATGTTCCCCACTTTTGGTTGCGGTTTCGGAACTGTGTGCGAACAGCGACCGAATTTCCGATTAGTGTGCACACAGTAGTGTGCGAACGTGTGCGAACGGCGACCAAATTGCGACCGAAATGGTTTCTTGGGTACTGCCTATTATTCCTTATTACTCCTTATTATTATATAATAATGATAATGGGCAATAAATCTTTAAGTGAGATAATAAACACAACAACTCATAAAACTTCTCCTTCTCACTTCAGATGGGGCACTAAGGAGGGGGGGAGGGGGCGGGGGAGACACCAAATGTCACGTTTGATTGCTGTTGTATTGTAATAATTAGGAAATTCCTTACTTATGAATAACAAGTACATTATTATTATACATAATAATATTAATTTACTTTTGTCATTTATATCAACCTCAAATCCTCAAATGAATGTGAATGAGGAGTCATGAAAAGAGAAAGATTCATTTGAGGATTGAATATGCACTAATCGTAAAAAACTTTATCAAAACAACGCTTATATTTTTCCATCTTCTTCCTTCAGCTATCTCTCCGCTGCTGAATATAGGCCTCTTCCATTTGTTTCCATATTTTCCTCTATCTTGAGCTTTGCCAATCCATCTTCTACCCGCGACTGGGATAATATCGTCGGGCCATCTTTTCTGTGGGCGACCTACTTATCTTTCTTTATCCCACGGTCTTCATCTAAGAACTCTGGAAATCCATCGCTCTGTCCCCTGCCTGGCAATATTTTTTTTATTTAAAGGTTTAATGAATTAAGATTTACTAATTCAAACGTGCTTACTTACGATAAAACAGTACACATAATTTTATTTTACTTTATTTACTATCACCTTGATCTGTGTGCAAAATTTCAAGGTGGGACATTTGGCAGTTAATAAAATTTCAAGACGAAAGTGTAGACTCAAATAACAACAGCAACGACAGATGAAGTTAAATGAACTACGATACTGCTTGTAGGTACAGACTAATTTGAACACTCAATTCAACGGACATACGTACAGCGAAAGATGGACTTTCCATCAGGTTTATGAGTGATGAAAAGTCCATCCTTCGTTGGCTGTATGTTTGTTGAGATAACTAGTTATTCAACTACTACATGCAGTATAAGATGTTCTCACAAGATACTTTAGAATCTTTAGATGTTCTCAAAAAAATATTTATTCAAAAAATACTTTAATTCATGAAAAAGATCTTATATAAAAAGAGAGTGTATATCTTTTAATAAAAATTGTACGAAGGATCCAGCTCTGGATCCTTTCAGCTCTGGTCTGAAATCTTTCAAGAATAAATTAATGAAAATAGTGGACGTTTAGCGGTAGGGGCGTGCCGGCGCGTCGAGTGTGCCGAATGCCGACCGTTACCAAAATCTTTAGAACTGTTGTCACTTCCTTTCAGCATTTTCCTTCCTATTTCTGGATCCATTCCTTTCCTATTTCCTACTTCTTACTTATAAATTATACTTATAATTTTGTTGATAGCACGAAGAACACTATAATTGGCTCCATAAAACATGAATCTGTATAACATATTATATTGTATATTATAGCTGTTGTGTTTTCAAAACAAAAAAAAGGTATTAAATTTTAGATGATACCTTTACAAAAATTAGGCATAATAATGAAACGTGAGTACTTAATGAGAATTCATCCGCTGTGACTAGGGATGGGGAGAGAAGAGAAGCAATATTAATATTAAGTTAGTATAGAATAACATTTATTAGCAAATAATTTAATAGTCGGATGATTCCTTCATAAAATGATTATTACGATCATTTGATTATTTTTTCCGCCACTAGAGTTCTCATAAATTCTCTGATGCGTACTAAATAATAATATTCTCCGCTTTACTCTGAAAGTAGGTACCTGTTCAGTACTCAGTACTACAATAAAGCTTTCTTTACCTCTGTACTCACCCCCTTTCACCCCCCATCCCCTCATCCCCCCCCTGGTATTACAGCTTATTGTAGCGAAGGAATTCGTGACTGAATGGAAAGCTCACTACTACTGTTGTATTGTGTGTATGTATTGGTATTGTATTTGTATAAAGGTAAACGTAAACATATCAACAACAGGTAGGAACATTTTATTATGAGGCAAGTCATAACAAGAGACTCAAGTAGATTTAAAATATCACAAAGAATTAAGAGTATGCATATTGAAATTTCAAAAATTTCTAGAAACGGAAGACCTTAGATCTCGACAACCGTTACTCTCACTGTGCTTTGAAAAAAAAAATAGAGTAGATATATTGAACCTTTATCTAGGAAATAACCATAAAAGATTTTTTATATCTTGTATAGGTTTCTCAAAAAAAAAGTGAAACACACCTCTGATCTTTTTTCCGAAAGATAGAAACTCGTTTCCCAAAAATCGCGGAGATATTTTTTTTGTGCTGATAATATGCATTAAAATCTAGGGAAAAACCGAAAAAGTTTTTTGATTGAAGCGAAATTAACCACAGAAAATGAAAAAAACTATATTTTTACCACTTTATCATGCTCTTTTGAACCTTAATGCCGTGGGAAATGACCGTGACGTCATAGTTGGGTCGCGAACCTTGTAGGAAACATCGCAAACATTTTGAAGTTGGAGCATCATTGGATAACCCTCGTATTATCTTCTAAAGTTTAAACTTCGCTAAGTGTCAATTAAAATATATAAGTACTACTTATTATTTATAGATACTTTCTGATAATCGTATTAATAAAACTACTTAACCAACCTTAAGTATTAAATGAGGGAGAAATGTTGAAAGTTTACAATAAATATTTAATGGGGAGTATTTTATAACATTGGTAGCTTGAACTTTCACACGCTACACATTAATTGAAAAATGATACATAAATAGAGCAGGCGCTCTGATGACTTTTGTATCCATTGTTGGAGATAGATCAAGGATTAAGGAACCGGTTCTTGCCGCTCCATTTTCCGATCCAATTTTTTAAACCCCATCAAATTTAATCGATGAGGTAAATTCTTTGAAGTCATTTTAATGATTATTATTATTATTATTCTTCAGTCTATCAGTCTTCCTCCCTCCACAGCTGGACATAGGCCTCTTCCATTTCCTTCCACTCATCTCTGTTTCTCCCCCTCCGCATCCAGGTTCTTCCGGCTTGCTGGACTAGGTCATCAGACCACCTTTTGGGAGGTCTTCCGACGCTTGTACTTTTGCTCCAGGGCCTCCAATCACAGTGGATTATTATTACCGTCTTAATTTTTAGTTTATTATAATCGTAAACTGAAGTTGGGTTATTAAGTGAAATAATAAAATGAAAATAAAATTAATAATAAATGAAAATGATAGATTTCATTGTATGTCCTAGTTGAGGCGGCAAGATGTGAGGACCGGCAAACATGTTTGGATTCTTATTCCTGATAAGACCCCAAATACATAAAAAAACATCTTGTCGGTAACTGCGGTGGTACCCTCTTGTCCCTTCCCCTCCCTTCTTCACTTCCTATGGTAATTGTAAACAAATAAGTCGTTATTACAGAGACCCAATATTCAGGAGATCGTGAAATTTTAAATTAAATGTGAATTTATACTGTCTTGAAAATTTTAATCAGAGCTTTACTTATCATACTCTATTCTACAGGTTGAAAGCTCAAATGTAAGCTTTTAAGGCATTGCTAATCCTTTGTTATCGTTATTGGTATCAGTTTTTTATTATCTCGTGTGGCAAACTAGAGTTTGTTCATGTCTCATTGTATGTACATGGAATACACGTATCTTCAATACTCTTTAATTTCATTTCTTATAAAAGGAATGAATATTTGACTTAAACGGTACAAAGAATGCCTTCAATAATATTCGTTAAATTTGGCTTACCATAATCACATTATGCGTACCCGCTACCTACAATAATACAAGCTTATTCGGCACGCATACTTAATAGACTTTTCAGAAAATCGAGTTGTCATGCCACCTTTTTGAAATTAAAAACTGTAGACATGCATTGAAAGACTTCCACGGGCTTAAGGCCCTCCGCATCCCCGGGTAGCACAGACGCATATAGCGTCCTCTTTACCCGCATTTCTTGGTTTAATATTTGTATGAGTTGGGCTCATGGTTAACCCGAAACAAACCCCACCCGAAAAGTCCATAGAAAGTCCATCCTTCGCTGTACATCTGTTCTGAAGATTGATTTATAAACTCATCAGCCTAATAAAGGGAAACATTCATCTATATCCAGATACCATGGATATCAATGGATTTGGTTAAGATATACTGCTATTTATAAAATACAAGCATTGTGCCTGAAATATCAGTATTTAGAAATCTTCTTACAATAATGCAAGCATCAAAATTACCCATTTTTGCATTTTTATGTTCAGATTTCCAGGTAAATCTAATTTATTCAAATTACTTGGTACTTAGCGATTTTGGTATTATACCTGTAGCTGATAAATGATAATACTAATGGAATTATATGAGTTTAATATCGTAGATTAGATAAGATTGCATTAAGTAGAGATAAGTACTCGTATTATTAAATAAGGTACTGTAGATGTTCCCTGTACCTAAATGCTATGAAGGGGTGTATTATTAAGTCGAAATGAAATAACGAAACAAAAATTTAATATCTTTCATTTCGTATTAGTACTTAGAATGAGGGAATCATTACTGATGAAACAATCTCTGTGCATACTTTACATTAGTAGACAATTAAACTGAATAGCTTTTTAATGATATTGAGAAAATATACCTAATATTCAGCGAGCTTTTTAAAATTTGTTTTATTAATAAAGAAATTTCATTTCTTGATAATTTTCAATCAAATTGTTTAAATTTAATTTCAGTTGTCTGTCTGAATACACCAAATCAAACGAACCAACTTTTTCAGGCTGTCAAAAACTTTTCTTCAGCGACTTGTTCAGGTTCTTGTTTCTTCCACTGCTCGGCTGGATATAGGCTTCCAGCAAACGTTTCCTCTGCTTCCTCCCCTTCCTTCCTTCACCCACGCCATCGTCGCAATGTTGTCAGTCCTTCTTTCTTTAACCTTCATTGAAACTTATTAAGCGTTATTTATTTTACTCGGTTAGAAATATTTAGAGGTGTTTTCAAATTAAATTAAATATATACATCGCGCTTGTTGGCGAGGACAGTGACGTAAGTCGAAAAATGCGATTTTTTGAGTTAGTCAATACCAAAGTAGTAAGGTACACAACGTATTATTTCAAAATCTCGATGTTTTTGACCGTCAGTTCTTGGTGGAAGTACTTAAAAAAATATGTGGATTTATTACTTTCACAAATATTTAATTTTCAATTTTTCTAAAGAAAAATTGAAAATTAAATATTTAGATTTAAATCCACATTTTTTTTAAGTACTAGATTTTGCGACTAGTATTCGAGGATTTGCACCCTCATCATCAGGCGATTGTGAATAAAAGCATAAAATCACAATAATTTTGAAAATGATAGACCAATTTAGTCACTTCTCTTCAAAAATGCGGTCTAATGGTCTTACAATAAGAGACGTCGATGATCGTGTCAATAAATTATAAAAATAAGTCAAAATTAAAAAAAAAAACAATGACTTGTTCTTTTGGAATTAATATTCTTTTTTTTTCAAAGGCACTGGTTCTACCTAGATGGTTATCAAAGGAGATTAATACTATAGGTAGTATAAATGAAAAAAAGAAGCAGCCTGTATGTTTAATATAATAATCCGCATCAACAAAGTATTTGTAAAAATAATAAACCATAATTTAATTTGTAATTTTTAAACTTATTTTTTGAATTGTGTCATTGTCCTCACAAACAAGCGATTTTCACGTTTCATGTCCAACTCTCTTAACCTAAATACACAAAATTCTCGCTGCAATAAAAGTTTTAAAGTGTAAAACAAACCAAAGAAATAAAAATAATACAACTTGATGTTGACTTTGTGGAAACACTTATACTTTGTGGAACAAGTTTTCTATAAAGAAACTGTTTAGTCCACTATCATGGAGCTTTCGCGGAGAAAAAAATACAATGTCAATTTCAAAATTCTTTTTATTTTTCTTCAATATTTTACACATACACATATGGTTCCTTAAAACTATACATGTTTCGAGATACCTCCGCAATAGAGACAATTCTCGTGTGTGGGGAGGGATCCTGCATTTATATATACATAGCATATATCATACATAGCTAAATATCATATATAACAAAGATCATATATAGTAAATTCATAGATAGCAAGCATCATACATAGCAACAAAGTTACATCCCGCGAAACAAATGAGCAAATTTCAGGAGACTACTGGGCCAAGTGCCTCTATCATGTGACTCTTAATTTCTTTTTTGAAGGCCACACTGTCTCCAATATCCCTCATACAGAAGTATTTTTTCCCATGGTCCCGTATGCAAACGAATATACGTAATTTGTGCTGTAGGGTGAAAATTACGCCCTTGACTCGCTCTGACGCCTGAACGGTTTATGCCACAAAAAAGATACGTATGTCAGTTTGAAGGAAATTTAGTGAAGTTTATTCTTGTCCTGAGCTTCTTTTCTCTAAAATGAATACTTTTCTTTAGTCAAATTCTGAAAAAAAAATCTCTTTCTTTCTGAGATAACACAGAACGCTTTACATTTACGAGGTGGCAGAAATTCAGAACGCGTAGAAATTCAGCGCCTCCAAAAACATGTGGGACGATGGGAAAAAATACTTTCATATTTTTTTCCTAGATATGCCATCAAATTTGCTCCGGCTACAGTACTAGTTGGTGAATTCAAGAAGAAGAAAGATCCCTGAGGGTAAAGGAATATGAATTAATTTGTAATTAAATAATAATTTAATTAAAAGTCATTTATTTTTATTGAAGCTGCAACTGATTTATTCAGTCGTTAGTTTGGTTAAGTGAAAATAAAAGGTTTCTTTCATTTTCTTCGATCAATAAATGGTTTAAATTTTTTAAATATTTTTTTGTGTTCACTAAAAGAATTGTGTGTGGCATAGGGAGCAATCAGTGGAAGATTCAGGAGGGGGGGGAGGGGGTGACAAATATGTTTAAGCGAAATTTGGAATTATCATTCTGATTTACTGAAATAGTCCGGCAAAATCGACCCTCAGTCCCTCTAAAAATGAATCCTAGGTATTTCGTCGAGATACAGCAAAACCAACACGTGGATAATAAAGAGAAACTCTAGAGCAACCGACGTAGTCCACAGGCTTCTTTTTCAGCCCTGGTCTCTTCGCTGCTGTAGGTACACGGCCTTTTAAATTATTTTCTATATTTCGCCTTTCTCACCCACTGTTTACCCGCTACCAAGTTACTGCCTTCTACTCATATCTTTTGTGACCTTCCGGCACCTCGTATGTTTGTCCGAGTATCCACCTATACCATTTTTTCTTGCCTTATGTCCTTCCATTGCCACTTCATTCTAGCTGTACGACCTGGAGCTGGGCTTGTTGGTAAGGGGGAGGCCCATGTCCAACACTTAGATGCTGTGAAATTCAATTTATTGGTACTTACTTACTTCAGATGGCCGTATAAATCCGGTAGAGTTTTGGGCTCCAGAACAATGATTCTCCAAGCCTTCCTGTCCGCAGCAACGGACTCCCAGTCATCGCCAACATTTAGTACGTTCAGATCTCGGGTTACATTTAATGGAACAATTATTAAAATTTATCACTTATGTTATAGTGTGGATGTTTTCGAAATATGGTTTCAGATAATGCTAGGATGATCTAACAAAAACTTTGGGCGTAAGCAATTACATTTTTTAGAAAATCATTGCGTTTTTTTGTAACAAAAGTTAATTAGATAACTGAATTCCTGAAAGCGTATCCAAATAATGAGATTAGTTTTTACTTTAGATTGATCCTTCTGTATGAAGCACACGAATATGTGGTGTAATTATAGAAAGACTTGGAATGTGTGGGGATTTCATTCCATTTGGTGAGAAAGTGAAGACGTAGTAATATTGGATTAGTAATTTATTTCTATTCTTAGAATTTAATCTCCTCCATTGTACTCGTAGAGAACATTTCAATATAAAACTAATATTACTTACATTACATATTAACTTCAGAGTTGAGTAATCGAAACCATATTATATTAATGTAAATGTGAATGCTCCAAAAGATCGACGTGTCCTGAATAATATTATGGTACTATAAATAAATAAATTATACAATGATATAAAAAATGAAGGCGCCAAAACTAACAGAGTAAGCAGGTTTAAGAGTACGCATAAATAAATAAATAAAAACTTTATTGCACATAAATTTACACACAAAGGGCGGATTTATCGCCTGTTGGCGATTTCTGCCAATCAACACATACTGACATTTCAATAATTTCTAAAAACGGGAGATCTTAGATTTCGACAACCGATACTAAATATGCTTTGGAACAAAATAGGGTAGATGCATTGAACCTTTATCTAAGGAATAACTCTAAAAGATATTTTATATCTTGTATACATTTCTCAAAAAAAATGTGCAAAACACCTCTGATCTTTTTTCCGAAAAACTTTTTCCGAAAAAAAAAGAAAAAAAAAAGCTTTTTGGGGTTTATTTCGATAAACTCTTGGGTTTATCGAAATAAACCCAAATACATCTTGCTACATTTCACAGAAAGCTTAAAAGCTTGTGTTATGAAGTGGAGTAAGTCGGGGATTGAACCCGCGCCCACTGGATTAACAGTCGAGCGCGTTACCAACCAGACTACCGACCACCTCTGCGATTGTTCACGCGATTTTGAACCTCAATGCCGTGGGAAATGATCGCGACGTCATAGTTGGGTCGCGAGGCTTAATGATTTTATTTCTAAAAGTATACGGCAAAGAAAAGGTGTTTGTATGATTTCAATTAACATTTTTTTCGGTATGTGTCTCTGTCTAGTTGGGGTTAGCTTGTCCTAGTGAACACATATTATCGTACCCATTACTTAATATAATGTTAACCTATATCTGTTTTTTATTTACTTACAATAATATTTCGCTAATTCCAAGTTTATCACAAAAAGTACATAAATAAATAAAAGAAGTAAGTAGATAAAATAATCCGTTTTTACACAATCGTAACATGATATCTATTAACATAATTTTGGGGCCCCTAATTCCCAAAGCACGAATCGCATATTTTTGTTAAGCCACTGATTGTGTGATATAATATAGATTTATGTACTTTCATGTCAATATTCCACATACTCTAGCATAAGAGATTTTGCAATCACATGAAATTAATATATGGCCATATTGTTTGTCGGAAAAAAGTTTTTTCGATATTTCCCAAAGTTTGTACATAAAATCTCCGATTTTGAAAGCTCTCAAGAGGCAATTATGTTCAGGCTGTCCCTCGACTCCACGGGGTTGAGGAGTGAGGAGCTCCCAACTCCATCCATGATACTCCATTGTGAAGAAGTTTGTGAATGAATTCCATTCCATGAATACTTTGTGTTCTCAATGTGGTTTCACCCGACCAAGTATTAATATTATTCTCATACAGAATGTATTTATGGGTGAATTAATATTAAACTTGTTTTGCTTTTTGGGGTTATTTCTGGCTTTGGCGTATTTTATTACGTAGTACTATATTTTATTACTCATAATGGTTCCTTTCTGGAACAAAGAGAAGCTTAAAAGTTGTGTATATATTTGAAAAATATTCAACGTGTGTTTCTTAACAGATATATTGAAGGATGGCTTGCCGTCAGGTTTGTGAATGATCGTCGGCTTGTTTAATGTGATTACTTTATACTTATGTAAATTCTGCATTTCCAGTCCATCCATCCGCCACGATCGCCATTCCATGAGATAACTACTGCTCACTATTCCAACTTATTCTTCTCTCGTATGTGAGCGACCATTGTACAGTGTATCTGAGAGTCAAAGCTCCGCGTCAATATTTCTCAAATATTCTATTGCCCTTGACGTCACCTCATGGATTTCCCCAAAATCCCCTTGGAATTTCTTGTTAGGACAGTGCCCCACGATTTGATCAATCGACTCGATCCCGCCACACTCGCAGTAAGGATGTTCCCTCTTTCCCCACCTGTGGAGGAGAAGTCCACATCTTTCATGTCTGGTTCATTCCAACTAAAAGATGTAGACAATCTGATGTTTCTCACAGAGCCGTTGGCCGTTGTCTCAGTAAACAACGGGGTCAGGACTATTTGTTAGTTTTGAATGTTATCAATTTTCTATCAATTGTAATAAGTAATGTCTAGCAATATAGCATTCGAAGTTCTGTGGTCCCGGTGAATGTTCCCAATATCCCAATATTTCATCGCAAATTGAATTACATTGTACCGCCCCATTACTTACCCAATCGTGTTCACTTCAGTGTTGTAAATGTTTCATCATAAATCACTTGAAAGCGGGTGCTTTGCCTGAAAAATAAGACGAAGGATAAGTAGTATTAATTCCAACGTATCTAATGGTTCGATGTACTGCTTTCAATTGACTTTACAATGTTTTATTATCGAACATAAACACAAAAATAGTGATGGACAACACACAAATCAATACCGAAGAAGTTGTCTTTCGTCTCACATCTGGACTGGTCTCGGAAATTCTACCAATTCCTTTAGTTTACAATATGTTCAGAAGTAGTTAAATACTCCCTAAGCATTCTCACGCAAAGCACACTTCTAGTCCAAGAGCCCGCTGCTTAATTTATGACGTATCTGTTTTTTGATCGAAATGTAGTACAAATGATAGCTTACCAATAGGGTTTTACATCGCACTAGGGTTGCCTATCAAAATCTTGCCGCAACCCCCCCTGCTCCCCCCGAAAAGGTCCCTCTTCGCGGTTTTTCGACTCTTGTAGAAATATGGTAAGAGATAGAAGAAAGTAATCTATGACAAAAATAATCCTTACTAAATTCTCTACAAAAAATGTCATGTCAATTTTTTCGTAGAACTAGCAGTTTACCCGCAATAGCCGGTCCAAAACCGAAATTCATTTAAAAAACTAAAAAAATGAATTTAAACTAAATTGGTTGAAAATTGATAAGAGCTACAGGAAAATAGTCAAAGAACGAATTAATAACCATAGTCTTAGCTACAAAACGAGCTATAACTTATTTTCATACATCAATTAATTTAGGAGTTATTGTAATAAAACTCAGTGACGAAGATTCTTAAAATTTAGTTTTTCATAAAATAACCAGCGATATAGCGCCGCAGGCCAAATATTTTTTTCCATAAAATGTTAGTGATAATGGGTGGAAGAAAGTTAAAGAAAAAAATAAAAAAAAAAATTTTTTTTTTTTCAAAAAATATCCTGTTTTTCGACGGGCCATTACGGTTAAACTACTAGTCCTATGAAAAAATTGACTCAACATTTTTTGTAGAGAATTTAGCAAGGATTATTTTTGTGATTGACTACTTTCTTCTATCTCTTACCATATTCCTACAAAATGCGAAAAACCGCGAAGAGGGACCTTTTCGGGGGGGCAGGGGGGGTTGCGGCAAGATTTTGACAGGCAACCCTAGTGCGATGTAAAACCCTATTGGTAAGCTATCATTTGTACCACATTTCGATCAAAAAACAGATACGTCATAAATTAAGCAGCGGGCTCTCGGACTATTCACAAATGTTTGTACGAAGCGTAGCACCTGACACTTACATCCTTCCACACAATCAATGACACAACTAGTTTGCTTTCAATACACATTTCCGCAGCGTGTTGCGGATAAGAACGCTTTCGAAGTATCATCCCTTGTATGATTTTTTTTTCAGTTTCAGAGTAGTAAGGACATGTTTTGGATATCATGAACAATTTGTAGTGTAGTAAAAAAATGATACTTACATTCAACAAAATTCGTATACAGAGAAAAATATTCGGTTTGCTCTAAATCTAAACTAAAAAATCTGTTAAAATTACACTTAAATTAAACCGAGTAAACAATCAACATAACAGCGTGTTCGGTAAACTAAACTGTTCAATCATTTGGCAGGTAGGCTCCCAGTTAACCGAGCGTTCAATCTTGGTCCGAATATAAGGTTGTATTGGTCTTGATCTCACGGTCCTAGTCAGATCATTATCTTCCCTCATCACTATTATACAGACCGTACGAACTAGGTCCATCAATGCGAATATTTCTCCACACACTAACATTACATTGTCTATTTGTGTAAAGCTGAAGAATGCTTAATATGTTACAAGTATGGGAGATACATAATTGAAGATCCGTAGAGTATTATCTCGTATTAAGACCACGTATTGGTTTACTTCAGGCTATAAAAAATAAATTGTTTTCCCATCAATATTGTGTGTGAACATTAATCTACTATTAAATTCATCAATAAACTTTTTTTAAAGGAACTGGGCTTGCATACTTAAACCCAAATACTTTCCTGCATACCTTGCACTAGACTAAAAGCCCGTATAAGTGTGGAATATATCTTCAGCGCCGGAGTTTGAACCTGGCACCTCCCGCTCGAGAGACCGCCGTCTCAACCAACTGTGCCAACCATTATATTCATTAAAAGGGAGCTAACCGTAATACAAAATAATTTAATAAAAAAATAAACCAATTGGTCTTTTTTTATACACAACATTCTCAGAGCATTTTTTTTGTGTTGAGCTTAATCCCGAGTGGCGATTGTCCTTCTTGGGGTTTATTCATCTTGAGCAATAGTATTATGGGTTTATTCGGGTCACGAATTACATTTTAATGCACTTAAATATTGGCTTGTTGCCAGGTGTAATATTTTATTACTTATAACATCTCAATACGATAAAATGAAATTCTCTAATTTTAATGGAGCGTTTCAACACTGGACTGCTTGAGATGTTAACTTTACCAGACATATGGGTATTTGGAATACCCCATATCTTTATTTTTAACGATAACTTTCCCGGTAAAACATTATGCATTTAAACTTAAGAGTGTGCATACCGACATTTCAAAAATTTCTAAAAACTTTATATCTCGATAACCGTTACTAAATATGCTTTGGAACAAAATATGGTAGATGCATTTAACATTTATCTAGGAAATAACCGTAACAGATTTTTTATATCTTGTATAGATTTCTCAAAAAAAAAGTGAAAAACACCTCTGATCTTTCTTCCTAAAGACGGAAACTCGTTTCCCGAAAGTCGCGGAGTAAAATTTTTTTTTGTACTGATAATATGCGTTAAAATCTAGGGAATAACCGTAAAAGTTTTTTTTTAAATTAACCCCAAAAATGGAAAAAACGCTATTTTTATCATTTTATCATGCGATTGTCACGCGATTTTGAACCTTAATGCCGTGGGAAAAGACTGTGACGTCATTCTTGGTGCCATGCCCTTAAACCTAATGCTTAACGCGTTTCCCTTCTATTACTCCTAGAATGCAGCACACAAAAAATAGTTAATAGCACCCCATGCTCTGTAGCAGTTATTCTTGCCTACAAGTCAAGATCATTCAGTAATGTTTGCACTGCGATTCCAATTTGTCGCAATTAAACCGAAGAAACCTCAAAAAAAGTAATTTGTTTTATTTACAGAAATGGTTACCGTATTTTTTTCAATCGTCGTGAAAACATTGCAAGAATTATTGGATTTAGTCCTAAAAGAATGATTTAAGAATTATAGACAACAGTAGGTCGGTTGACTGTAAGATATTGGTTTTGCAATAAGTCCGCCTTTTGGCATACTATAATTGTCTTGTTTTTGTAACTATGTATATTTCCTCTAGCCAATAAAGATTTATTTATTTATTTACTTAGGTAAATTAATGCCTCCATTTAAGCACAAAGTTAATTTCGCATGGGGTGATAAGCGTGCCCCTTTATGGCTTGCATAATATTTTTTTATTTACAAACCCTGAAAGGTTAGTTGAAAATAACACAAATGACTGATGCACATTCCGTATCATTGGCTACTAAACTTTATAACATTAAAATCATACTAAATCTCAAACATTGTATTGTAGATACTAAGAATGTTTGCACCCGGAAGTAAAAAGACGAATGTTCCGCACACACTCGATCGACAGTTCGCACGAACAATCGCATGATAAATTGTTAAAAATAACGTTTTGTTCCATTTCTTGAGTTTAATCTCGATTTATACAAAAAAACTTTTACGGTCGCTCCATAGATTTTAGTGCTGAATATTATCAATACAAACAAAAAAAAATCTCCATGACTTTGTGGAAATTTGTTGCTGTCTTTCAGAAAAAAAAATCAGTGGTGTTTTTCACAATTTTGTAAGACATTTTGTCGACTACCACACATTGTTGTTGGTTTATTGGTTTTTAATCATCCGTAGGCGTTATTTAAGGCACTTGTAATCATCAAGATTACATATTGTGCAAACTTCACAAAGTCAAATGCAGCAAATTAATAAAAAGTTACAAAAAAAAAATTCATAAATAAATAAATCCATGGTGACAAAACAAAACTATAAAACAGGTGTGGTTTTTAGTTCAATACAGGTCTGGATGTAAATTGTCCAGAACTACATTACGTCAATGACAACAGAATTTAATAAAGAAATCAGTATAGTCAGAGATATATTATTCAACGCAGGTCTGGATGTAAATGGTCCATCAAAACTGCATTTCGTCAACAATCAATAATACTAAAACAATTACGATGAATTTACTGAGCAAGCCAGACAACATCCCATCAATGGAATAGTAGGATTTATTGACAAGGTATTTTTTCACCTCTCTCCAAAAGACGACATCCTCTAACTATAATATCACATGTAGAAAGGTTGAAAATTATTCCTTACTAAAAATTGTTTATTTTATTTATTTACGCATACAATCTGTGCCATCTTCACTATTTATACTTGCTGTGATATTAATGTAATATTTTCTTATCTTTCCAGATTTCTGTTCAAGATGATGCGATTCCAACACATGGTGGATATTATTAATGTCTCCAGATGGATCTAAAAACAATGTGAAGGCGAAGGGCTGTAACAAATATTCCTCATATAATATCTTGTGTTGTGTCGGAGACACGAGTGAAAAATAATATTAAAAATATAAATTCCCCTGAAACGTGAAAGGGAATCACTTAGTTTTATATTTTTTCTGCGGAATATTTTCAGTAAGGAGCTTTTTTACGCCACTTGAAACTGATGGGCGGGCAATCTGTAACAGAAGCTTTTTTTGATATCAAATGGAAAAAAAAAACATAATTTAAATATGGTATAAAAATAAGATATAAATTCATCTCCAATTCACTTTTACGTAAAACAATTTCTCGGCTTATTTTTTCAATGTCTGAATTTAAATTTTTCTTTTTATTGTAATAAAAATAATACATTTGTATCTACTTATTCACGCTCGTGTTAAAAACTTCTTAAAGAAATGTTTAATTCAATATGGTTAAAATGTAATAAACTTATCCACTATCAGTTCAAATAAATAAATTATTATAGAATGCTTTGTGTATTTGTGTTGACAACAAACTAAGTTAAAGATAATTTTACTGGTTGGTATTTCAAAAAAATGTGGTGTCGGTTTTCGTTGTGAGACTTTGAAAAAGAGTTTAAAATGACTTGATTTCAAAAGACAATTGTGTGTAAAATAAAATAAAAAATGTTTTGATAAGATCGTTTTTTTTTTTTAAAGAGAGAGTGTCAAAATGTTACAACACCCCGATATGGGCGAGAGGAGATCGAGCGACGTCCCTCAGGACTTGTCTTCTTATTATTTCCCCAACGCTTCAATGTTTGAAAACAATGAGATCCCTTTAGAGAGCATCCATCACACGAGACACAGAGACAATGATAAATGGGACAGCCTGGAATCAATCTTTAATACTCGAGTGGATTCAGAGTTGCAAGCCATGATGTTCCCCAACACCACCACTTCCTATCCCCAGACTGGGGTGACTTCAGCCGACGACCTCTACGGATCATTAAACTCATCCTCCATATCCAACGTTACGGGGTTACCTTGTAGAGTCAGTCAATCGTTCTACATCAACGTGACGTGTGAACTGCCGATAGCCTACGCCCAGCCCATGTACGGGTACATCGCCCCCTTCCTCCTCGCCACTACTATAGTAGCCAACACTCTCATTGTAGTGGTGCTAAGCAGAAGACATATGAGAACTCCCACTAACGCAGTACTGATGGCTATGGCTCTGTGTGACATGTTCACCTTACTGTTCCCGGCACCTTGGCTCTTCTATATGTACACCTTTGGAAATCACTACAAGCCGCTTACGCCCATAGAAGCCTGCTACGCATGGAACATGATGAACGAGGTAAGCCACATTATTTTTTATTTAATTAAGGGCTAATATGCACTGAGTTCTATTTTGGCTTCAAGTTTTTAAGTTTTTCAAATATTGTTAGCGCGAAATAAGAATAACGTAAGCGACAAAGTGTTATGAGGTGGTCGGTAGCCTGGTTGGCAACGCGCTCGACTGTTAATCCAGTGGGCGCGGGTTCAATCCCCGACTTACTCCACTTCACAACACAAGCTTTTCAGCTTTCTGTGAAGTGTACAAAGATGTATTTGGGTTTATTTCGATAAACCCAGATTCATTTTTATATTTAAAAAAAAAAAAAAAAAAAGTGAATTATACCTTTTTAAGAAAAACCTGGAATAAAAATAAAAAATCTAAAACAGTCAATTTGTTAAGATTTTAATTACGAGTATTTTGGCTAAATTATACTTTTATATCTGAAAAACTGAACGGAAAATCCTCAGATCCCGTAAATTACAGGAGTACTTTCGGAATATTTTTTTATTCAAGGAATTTCCAAATGTTGTAATTCTAAAACAGCCGATCTGTAGTCCACACTTTCATCTATCACTGTCTTCAGTTTCAAGACGATTATCTCAGTATTCGCTGAGAACAATTTAGGGCGTCGAAGCCGAATGTGATCATTCTATTACATCTCAAACTAGAAACTGGGGTGCGAGTATTTGTAGTATGATATCAATATAGTTACCTAGAACTTCCTACAATAATTTATTTACATCATTGAAATTATGTTGTGAAACACTCTTCCCCACTTAGAAGCAGGAAATCTACTTCGAGATGCATATAGAATTCATCACTACACTATATTCCACTATAATCAATGCCACTTATCACCTAAACTAAACTCTAATACAATTTACTTGAATGAGTATTGAATAATCACTTTGAAACTATAAGGTACCTGCCTAGGTCTACATACCTGTAACTTGATGAAATATAATACTATTCAACTATACTTATTCCCTGCCTACAGTAGGTAACTAACTGGATATCAATTGCTTAGTTATTTGTTCTATACGTAACAACCTAGGCATGAAACACCTACAGAACGTAGAATAAAACGATTTTCTCGGTAATTAATATTTTTTATGTCATAAATAATGTTATTAAGACTTCATCGCCTTTAAGACTTACGACTTAAGAAGATACGCAAATACCTAAAGCTTATAATGATAATAGTTATTATTCTTATATCACAATGTCCCCCTCGAGTGTAGTTACTTTTATTGTAAACAATATGTAAACATAAAATCATTATTTTATTTAACGTCTAGACGAATAGAAATATTGATGAATTGTACTGCTGAATGAATTTGCCCTTTTTACGGCTTTATCATCTATTGATCTTTTATTTACATATAATTGTATTGAGGGACCCCTGCGGTTCATTGTCCTGTTCTGTATTGTACTAATTTGTATTGATGATTCCATCTACCTCCCGTAGAGTGACAACTCCTCATCACCGTGTCAATTATTCCCGCTGTGTGAGTGTTAGCTCCATGTACTGTGAGGTACTTTCTGACTGTTGTGAGTACTCAATCAATCAAGTAGGCGCCAACGTAGTGTCAACGTTGACACCTCATTAAATTGTATTGGAAGGAAGACCATCACAATAACATCGTGTCCCATATAAAAGTTATGCCTCATAATAAATATATTGCCATTGTGGGAGGTGAAAATGAAAAATGTATGTCTCTAGTAAACAGGTACGTAGTATTGCCTACTTCAACGTGAATTCTTTGTTTAATAATGAGTTTTTTCTACTCGAAATTGGTAACAATAGTAACAACTTTGTTGGCATGACATAAGAGAACTTAATTATGAAGGTGTATGCATAGCATTTACTTATATATTCAGAGAGATATCGCGATTTCTGTAATCGGTGAATGATGCTCACTAGAGCTTTGAGCGGTCACTTCTCCAAAACTATATCAGACTTATTTCGCTCTGGAATTGAGGTGTCAATAAAATTATTTATCAATTAATTGCCGAATTTTTCTATCACTGCAAACGATGAAAACAAAGAATGTAGTGACTTTGTTTCAAAGATCTTCTCATTTAAATGATTCGTTATAAAAATGATGATCTAAAAGAAAAAACGTTTTTCTAAAATAATGCCTTTGACTTCTCAAAACAAAAAGCCAATAGAAAAAGGATGTATTTGAGAAATTTGAACAGCTTTTTCATAAATATATTAAGTTATAATATCCCTCACGTGTTTTTGAGATTTGATTCTAGATTTGTTCTTTAGAAAGCCGTAAGCTTAAAAAAAAACACTTTATCCATCAAAATTATATTTTCCAGGGACAGGCTTAACCTTATAGGAGCCTAATGCCTAATCCCACCAACTACTAGGTATCTAGGAAGGAGAGCCCTAAGAAATTTCCATACAAAAACAGGGATAATATTGTATTTATTGAATAAAGAACATCAGCTTCTATTTAGAACACAGCCAAAATCTATACGAAATGCAACATGCAACTCACCTACACTGGGCGGCGATATTTGGGCACCTAACGTAGGTGAGTTGCGTGTTGCATTTTGTATGGAATTAGGGTGTGGTTGGTAGGCCTGCGTGTCAAAAAATAGAATATTATCTCTGTTTTTGTATGGAAATTTCTTAGGGCTCTCCTTCCTAGGTAAAAGTTGCTGGGACTGGGCATTACACTTATTTTCATTTTGTTTTCATATTATGTCACTGTTATTTTTCTATTATAACATATTGTATAAATTGTAAGGGATTCTTGGAATAAATAAATAAATAATGCAAATCACGATGAACTTTAACGAGGTCATTTCTACTCAAGCCTTCTTCGTGATTTGTTTTTAAAATATTCATTACATATAAAAATATAAGGACAATATGATAATGTTAGTCTATTTTATTAATCCGTAGTACTATATGGAATGGATAGCAACTAGCAACATAATATAATCCTCATTCTAAATTCATACACAACTCCAGTAGATTATATTGTAAGGAGGGAGATATTATTACAATTAGGGTTGCAACAAACGTCCGCTTCTACAGAATTTCCGCATATTTTTTTACAAAAGGATCTGGTCTTGAATACACAAACATAAATACTTTCCAACACACTTTACACTAGGGTAAAAGCCTGTATCGCACAGTGTGGAATACATCGCCAGCGCCAGTGTTTGAACCTGGCACCTCCCGCTTGAGAAACTGCCGCCTCAACCAACTGCGGTAACCATATAATCATTTCAATTCAACAACTGCATTAGCTTCTTCTTCTACATCTTTCATAATGGATGTTTGTTTCTAGCGTGAATCGCTAGAGTTGAACTTAAGAAATGTATTAGTATGCTGATCATCGCAGTGGGAGTATCTTCCAAGTGACATTAACAGGGTTCATAGTAATTTTGGGAGAAGTTTATTGAGGGGAGCTCTTCTGGCAAACCTTAAGACCTACCTGGGGAAAAAATGCGTGAAAACCTGGATGACACAGGAGCTGAAGCATCTGAAACATGCGGGGGTAGAGGTAGGTTTACTTTTAATGTTTCAACTTATATACACATGTGTCATTGTGCGTGAGACAATTTTATCATTATCTTATTGATATTGGTTCTTCAAAAGCTCCATCGAAAGTTTACCAACGTAACATTTTTTGATCTGTGATTCTTGTACTATGTAAGTAAACTGGAGAATCTGGCGTCCTTTCCGTACGATCCCGAAAAATGCAAAAGGACGCTATTTTTTAATTGCTATTTGCCTTTCTGCTTTAGATTTAGCTTCACTTCCGTTTCTGGAGAAGTTATAAGGTAACATCCGCTGCTGCTTCCGCATAGGTCTCTTCTGTGACAACCCTAATTAAAAAATTCCCAACATATTGTAATCTCCTCACAACATCTTGCAGATAGATCCATAGATCCAAGCCCCTGAATACTAAATGTTTATAACAACAAAAAGTACTTCGCTGAAGGTAAGAATGGAATTTCTGAAATAATTTTTCCAGAATAAAATCAACAAAGACTCTCAAATTTTAAGCCTTTGTATAAGAACGCAAAGTGGAAATCTTGAAAACATTTTAGTAACTAGTTGGTACGTACCCGTGAGAATTCACGGAAGATTAATTACGTATTGACACCTTTAATAGAGGCCGCACTTCCCATGGAGCAGGCAGGATTTAGACAGGGGAGGAGCTGCTGCGAGCAGGTGCTATCCCTGACAGCCTTCATAGAGAATGGTCTACAACAAAAACTTAAGTCTGGAGCAGTCTTTTTGGATCTTTCCTCAGCTTATGATACCGTTTGGAAGAGGGGCCTCCTCCAGAAACTTGCTGGGGCTACCCGGTGCAGAGGCACGGTGGACCTACTAGAGCAAATGATGTCGGACAGAAAGTTCAGAGTACACTTAAATGGTAAAACAAGCCGGTACAGGTACATACAAAACGGCTTACCTCAGGGATCGGTACTGTCGCCGCTGCTCTTTAACCTATACACTGCGGACATCCCAACGACAGAGTCCAGAAAATTCATATATGCAGATGACGTGGCGATAGTCTACCAGTCTGAAAAGTTTGAAAGACTGGAGGAGGTTCTGAACAGGGACCTGAGCACTCTCGAACAGTATTTCTCAAACTGGCATTTGAAACCAAACCCCAGTAAAACTGCATCCATAGTATTCCACCTTAATAACAGGGAGGCCAACAGAAAACTTAACCTTACAATGTGTGGAGAGGAGGTCCCTAGTGACATCAACCCGAGGTACCTCGGTGTCAAACTGGACCGAAGCCTCACATATAGACAACACATGGAGGGTTTAAAGAACAAATTAAAGACTAGAAACAACATGATATCCAAGTTGGCTGGCACTAGCTGGGGATGCAAGGCGGACGTGCTGCGAACCTCGACTCTAGCTCTTGTGTACAGCACAGCAGAATACTGCGCCCCAGTATGGGCACATAGCGCACATGTCGCTGCTGTAAACACACAACTGAACAACTCAATGCGAATGGTGAGTGGTACGGTCAGGTCAACTCCGCTACCCTGGCTCCCGATCCTCTCTAACATCGCTCCCCCTGATTTACGCAGGAAGCAGATAACGTCACGGGAGATAACCAAAATGGAACGGAACCCACAACTGCCAGGTTATAATGATATTTTCTCACCCCCTCCACTCAGATTACCATCAAGGAGCGTGTTGTGGAGGGAACTGGCATCCTCTCCCCAGCTTCCTACGCTCAACGAGGATTGGCATTCCCTTTGGAATGAGGCTAATGTCCCAAATAGACACCTAATAGAAAATCCTCATGAGCGTGTACCCGGATTTGACTTGCCCCGAAAACAGTGGTCCGCGCTTAATAGAATCAGGACAGGCCACGGAAGATGCGCAGACCTTATGCATCGATGGGGGTTTTCCCCGAGCCCCGACTGTGAATGTGGTCGCCGCCAGACGATGGGCCATATAGTTGAGTGTCCAATTTTTGGTTTCGAGCGCGGTCTAACTGAAATCCACGGGGTCACTGCTGACGCTGCCAATTGGCTGAGAGATTTACCTCTGAATTTGTAATTGCCGGGTCTATTGCCATATGCGTTAAAAAAAAAAAAAATTACGTATTTTTTATTATATAAACCTGGTGAAAATTTGTGGCTTGAAAATATTTTATTTATTATTGAACGTTTATTTTCTTTAGTGACATCGTCTGTATGTAAATCGATCGACGCTCATGCAAAATCAATGTTACCAGTTAGGTTAGTTTTTCAAGCCCTAAAATATACCCGCAGCCGGGCAAGACAAATAACACTTTTTAGCGCTTGGTAAAAAAAACTAACCGGCATGTCCGCTGAAAAGTTAAAAATAGAACGTTTCATGTCTGCTGGGTGACCTTTTTATCTTTCATAACTTTTAGGTTATCCTGTTGAATATAATGACGTCGCTATTGACGGCGAAGCCAAGGTTTTTGTAAAGCAGGCCTTTTTAAAACTGGTAATACAATAATGTACCTAAAATGGGCGTCGCCAGCCTCGGAGCTAGGGGGAGGAGGACAACAAAAATTAAAAAAAAATATATAGCACAAAAACGCGTAAATAGCGCCCGCAGGCGAATTTTTTGTGAAACATAGTGAAGAAGGTCGTGATGTGGTTTGCTTATTTGAAAATTTGTACAATACTTTGCACAATAATATGTATAAAAATAAAAAAAGTGATAAAAAATAGCGCCGCAGGCAATTTTATGTATGAAACTGGTGGATTTTCATACTAATTTTAGAAAATTTATGATATGATGAGAAAACGTGTCGTAGTAATGTGATTTCATGTGAGGTTTTGCCATTTAGTATGAAAACATAAATACCTATTTCCCCCTTTGACGACGTCCATGGTACCTATGTTTTTTATTTCTGAGAATTCCAGGTTATAAAATCTAGTAGAAAACACGAGTGTGTATATTTCCCATGGTATTATATTTATATTTCTTGTACGTCTGTTTGGCACACGTGGTACAATATTATAATACATATTATTCTGTTTTCTTTTTCTGCTCTTTTTTACATTCAACTTAATGGACGTATAATCTTCTGGCGGAGAGAAAGATCTCTTGAGATTAAAATATGGAATTTCACCTAGGGCATGGGATGGAAGCCCTAATGATAAAATCAAGAGTACAGTATTTTTATATTCCGCATACGAGAAAAGCATTTTCAAGCCTAAAGATATAAAGAACATACTTGTATGCTGACTGTAAAAAAACGCTTGGAATATTCCGTCTTGTAATTTCTACTGTATTACGTGGAATGGTGTATGGAAAAAATAAAATGTCATGTACAAAACCGCTTTAAAGAAGTCGTGTGACATCCATAAAGTTGTCATCCAAGTTGTATTATTTATTTATTTATTTAAGTATATTTTAAGTCATTAAAATGAAAAGACTATATATTTAGTTTAAAATCCACATTTCATAATTTTCTAAGAACGGGAGACCTTAGATCTCGAAAACCGTTAAAAAATATTCTTTGGAAAAAAATAGAGTAGATATGTACATTGAACCTTTATCTAGGGAATAACCGTAAAAAAAAGAATTTCTTGTATAGATTTCTCAAAAAAATGTGAATAACACCTCTGATCTTTTTTCCGAAAGATCGAAACTCGTCTCCCGAAAGTCGCGGAGTTTTTTTTTTTTTGTATTGTTAATATGAAATTAAATCTAGGAAATAGCAGTAAGAGTTTTTTGATTGAAGCGAAATTAACCCCAAAAAATGTAAAAAACACTATTTTTACCATTTTATCATGCGATTGTTCATTTGAACCGTAATGCCATGTGAAATTACCGTGACATCATAGTTGAGTTGGGAGCCTTAATGGATTTTTAATTAAATATACAGTCTTTTTATTTTGACCTTAAAATAGACTTCCATCATGTAACGACGGTCAAAAACCTTGCTTAAAAAAACTTATTTGAAGTGAACAAAATACAAAAATATATCAACAATAGGCACTTCACGACACAAACAATAAGAATTTTGGGTTGGAGAACCTGTTGCCCAATGGTTGGCGCAGTTTGTTGAGGTGGCAGTCTCTCAAACGGGAGGTGCCAGGTTCAAACCCCAGCGGTTTTTAGCGTAGTGCAAAGTGCGCGGGAAAGTATCTCGGTTTGTGTATGCAAGCACAGATCCTTTTAATGAAAAAAAATTAAACAAAGTCCCTTTTTTTAACAAAATGTACTATAATATGTGTTTAATAGAGCGAGCGTTAAAATTTTAAATACCTGGATAGAACGTTGTTCATGTTAAAAGTTTGCCATGCATTTTTAATTCCTTTGTGTGTCGCTGTCTTTTTGCCAAAACAACGGCATAGGACTTTTCTTCATTATTGAATGTTATTCATGTTCTACAATATGGCATTGTGACTCTCTGTATTCTTATAAGGGAAACGTTTTTTCTTTATGTGTTACTCGTATATTAACAAAAGAAAATAATATTTCGTCTTCAATTTTGTGATCTCTCCTTTGGGCATAAGGAAAAATAAGTACAAAGAGAGAATAATAAAATAAGTACTACAGGTATCTAAATATTTCATTTTGTGAAATTTTGAATTTATGTAAATGTATTGTATATAGCTAGGTACAATATTATGTATATTACTAGTGGGTACCTACCCGTGAAAATCACGGAGGCTTGGTTAAATATTTTTTTGTGTAATCACTATTACTACTCCACCCTTCAAAGTTCCTCGAGTAAACACAGGAAGATGACAAGGCTCCGTCTTTTCCCCGTCTCTCCAATATCGTCATGAAAGTCGTGAAATCAGATTCACATGTCGACCTTTTTACTTAGGTACTTTACACACATAAAGAAGGTGAATACTTTAAATAGTTCGATTTGCAATCTTTACGTGTATTGTATAGGGACGTATCATTTAGTATGTATGAGAATTCGATTTTCATTTTCTGTCACGTTATATAAAATGGTACTTGATTATTTCCACGAAAGAAATATTTTAAAACTATTTTCATTCATAATTTCATAGTAGGTAATAGATATTTCAAATTTTCATTCATAAAAAGTGAGACTTCGACGAAAAATTTTAGCTACCCACGAAGGCGTCGCTGCTTTAAATTTACATACATATTCATAGAACTTCCAAAATTTTCCAATGGTCCAGCGTTACATACCTAGATGACTTGGATAATATCAGTATTGTGTTATGGAATAGTAAATGATATCGCACTTGAGGCAGAATACTGCTCTACTTATATTTTTTTATGAAACAATTGCTGTGAAATAACAATAGTAGGTACCTGCTTGCTTAATTACCATAAATAGTTCCTGTTTTAACTATTCTTTTTATTAGATGAATACATTATTAGGTATATTTAATGCACGGCATTAAAATTCTCTAACCACTTGTAATACATTACGAAACCTTCGTATTTTTGCACAACGTCTAACATTATTGAATGATTTGAGATATACCTAAATTATTTGAGGTATTGAACTGGATTTTGTAGCAGATGGCGTTAGCATCGGAAACATTTGTTCAATGTGAAAAAAAATCTAGCTGTGACATATATGTATAAGTTAATAAAATTAAATTAACCTAATTAATTAATTTAATTAATTAACTTTCAAAATTTACACGACTGACAGCAGGATGTGGTGAAATAGGTGAACGTTGCCCTGGGCATAAAGTGATCACTTAAACCAGCCAAAGCCGAATTGAAAGCGTCAGAACACTCATTCTGCCTCCTCCCCAAGGGAGTTCACATAACGCTACATTATGTGAATGAAGATGCCTTTCGTTTCTTTTGAGAAAAAACTGTAATTATTAAACGACATTGCTATATTGTGCGATGTATTTCAGTATTGGTTATACGGTAGTAGGTTTGTGTAAGTAGTCTTCTTCTTTCGTATGCGAATACAACCATTGTACAAATGATCTGGGAGTCTGAGTCAGAGCTCCGTGTCAATATTTCTCAGATATTCAATTGCCCTTGGCGTCACCTCATGGATTTCCCAAATATCCCCCTCGAACTTCTTGATGGAACAGTGCCCCACAATGTGTTCCACTGTCTCTATCTGCCCGCACTGGCATTGGGGATGGCTAGTGTAAGTAGTGTTGGCTTCTTTATGATCAACAATATGCATACTGTCAACTACAATATCGTTTCAGTTTACTGTGGTTTTTATTTTCCGACCTCGTCCCCCAACCTTCCGCTGCAACATATAGTTAAGTGTTTTATTAATAGTTTGCTTTTTGTTATAATTATTTGAGCTAGGGCACGACAGAATACATCATGCGTTTTAATAATGGTCGTATTGTTTTATATGCAAAGTGCGGAGTGAGTACAGTAAGTATTATAATTTCACGTCAAATATTAATTTAAAATGCGATGCGCCACTGGACCTTGACTGCATAAATTTGTAATAAATCACATAAAACGTTACATACATTAAAATATTATGAAAATTCATGCAACCATACAGATTAATAATACATACAGAGATCCCTAACGCGAGAGTGCTTGGCCATGTGGAGAGAATGTCTGAAGATAGAATGACAAAAAAATAAGTCTGAAGGAGAGGATGTGAGGAAAAGTGGTCGTCCAAGAGTCACCTGACGTACACACACTGACAGCAGGACTTGTATGACGAATGTTTATTCCCATTCTGGATTATGCCGATGTATGTTATCTTGATCTTTCAGTTGAAGGCTTAAATAAACTTGAACGCCTGCAGAACGCGTGCATCCGTTATGTCTTTGGTCTTAAAAAATATGATCATGTCTCTGACTACCGTCTCAGACTTGGTTGGAAAACCATTCCGAATAGAAGAGATATCCATATATTAAGCCAATTATTTAAAATTCTATTTGACCCTTCTTCACCTTCTTATCTAAGGGAGCGTTTTCAATTCCTAAACTGTCATGGTCGCCCGCTCCGTTCAGCTGATAACAATCTCCTGTTGATTCCACCTCATCAGCCCAGTTTCTACACAGACTCCTTTACGGTTCACAGCGCAAGACTGTGGAATCAGCTCCCAGATAATATTCGCACTTGTTCTTCCCTGAACTCATTTCGTAGGATGGTCGTTTCTCGTTAGTCTTTCCGGCTTCTTCTTCTCTGTGTCGTCGACCTCAGGTCCAAATGTTCACAGCGAGTGGTCCCTTATTCCCCATCCCGCTCTTCCCCCCTCCCCTCCCCTCCCCTCCCCTCCCCTGTGTGTATACGTATACATTTAAATTTATTAAAAGCTCATTATCTTTTTTTTTTATGTATATATATTTATCTTATTATCGATTAGTATGTATTTATGTCTGTATGTATGTCTATCTATATATTTTTTTTTGCTTTATTATTATTTATATTATATAAGTTATCTTTTTCTTATCTCGGGTTGACTGTAAGATATTGCGTTAGCAATAAGTCCGCCTTTTGGCACACAAGATTGTCTTATTTTTTTGTAATCATTGTAATCATTTTGGTCAATAAAGATTTATTTATTTATTTATTTATTAATGTTGTGAAAGTGATGGAAGCAGGAGATGTATCTAAGGATAGAAGTGTGTGGCGCTCTACCTTCTCTGTCTACCCCTCAAGAAATACGACGTGATGGAATTTAGTATAGATAACTTTCTAAAAGTCAGCACCTAGATTAGAACCGGCACCCCTACATTGGGAGTCCGCACTCCAACTAATTGTTCAACATTGTAGGTACTCTAATCCATTTACAGAATGTAATCTGATGGGATAGGACCCCTTTACAGCAATATGATTTTATGAAATTAAATTAAGAGTAGGCATATGTATATTTAAAAGAAAAATGAGGCCTTTGATCTCGACAATCTTACTAAATATGCTTTGAAAAAAATAGGGTAGATACACTGAACCTTTATCTAGTGAATGACGGTAAAAGATTTTTTATCTCATCTACCTATAGATTTCTCAAAAAAATTGTGAAAAACACCTTATTAAACACTTATTTTTCGAAAGTCGCAAAGGATATAATATTTTTTGTGTTGATACCGTAAAAGCTTTTTTAAGTGAAGCGAAATTATCCTCAAAAAGTAAAAAAACACGCAAGTTGATGACATGACCATACGATTTTTCATGCGATTTTCAATCTTAACGCCACCGGAAATGACCGTAACGTCATAGGTTGGGTCCCTAGCCTTAGTATACAAATCCACACACGGAAAGTGAATTAAAATATTAATTTAATTACAGAAATTTCCATAAAACATGCGGAGTGGAAATGACTTGCTGAATAATTGGAGCACAGTGTGCCTAGGAGAGTGTATAGGGCAGGAGAGCTACCTGCTGAGGTGATCCTCGTCCTATACAGTCCATTGTTCTACTTATCTTTTATTATATTGTTCTACTATTCTTCACTTATCTTTTACTTTTATACTCATTTAATCAGGGGTTAAAAACTTACACTTTTTTTCATTAACGGAGCTTTTTTTGCATAGCGAAATTATCTCTCTATCTCTCAGGAAAAAATTAAAGACTCTATAAGTACCTATATTCTCATAATTTAAAAATCACATATAACTACGTGTGTACTAGCCTTTTATTTATACCTTTAATAATGAACTTTTTTTTTATTTATTTATTATTCAATTTTTCCAAAAGTATAATTTACATGATGGGTATTTTGCTTACCTAATCCTAAGGATTTTTGGCTTAAAACTAATTTACATCTACAAACCTATTTAATTTAATCTTACAAACTAACTTATATACTATGCACCTACAACACCATACGTCTAGTTATACGAAAGATAGGAGGTTTTTTAATAGTTTTTTGAACTTCGATCGGCTTTTAATGTTTTTAGCCGAATCTGGCACCTTCTTCCACAAGGCCGGCACCAACACATCGTACCGTCGGCAAAAAGCAGATTAAAAATTATAGACATAATTTGAAGCCATTCATATGTAGTCCCTGCACTTTTGTAAACTATTTCTAACACTAGCCACTTCAATTGAATTCAATGAATGATAGTGTTATATTCAATGGACATGGACATAGAAGTAAGACCTAGAAGACCGGGCAGACCCCTGACTACATGGATGTCCACAATCGCAAGAGACCTAAAGGAGGCAGGGCTTCGTGCTGAAGATGCGGAGGACAGAATGATTTGGGGATGAGGACTAGGAGAGCCGACCCCAAGTAAATGGGACAAAGGCGAAGGCGAAGAATGTCTGTGTTATTACGAATACAGAATGCTTGCCTGTCCCTACATAATTTCATGACTTCTTAACTACTAGGAGTAGAGTATATCTAGTTCTGTGGTTGGTTACTCCATCCTCTCTGTGTATAAGTTCAAACTAATTAACGCCGCTCCTGTTTTTATTTTCATAAAATTATATCAGTCAAGTACCTACCTACCCATCTACATACCGTCAGCTTCAAACAATTCAGGAAGAAAATACTCCAAGCATAGTTATAAAAAATAATATTGTACTTACTACACTACTAACATTTTTACCAGGTGTTGCCCAGGTAAATCGTTGAACGTAACTACCTACATAAAACCTACTAATATTTACTGCCGATTATGAAATTTCTAGAAAAAAAAAATATTTTTGATTTACAAATTTTATTCTTGTAAAGCGTTGGATTTTTTCTACATTCCGTTGTATATACAATGTAGTTTCCCACAACAGTGTAGAAGAAATTATTAAGGATGAACATTGTCGGGCTTACGACCGACATCGGCTGGCTTAAGTGATCACTTTACACTCGAGAAACATTCGCCATTTCAGTTCACCCCGGCTGGGATTCGAACCCAGAACTTCGTCTCGCTTAGTAGGGATCATATCCACTACACCACGAGGAGCGACGGCTGTGTTGTCGAATTTCATACCACCCTCTCCGCACAGTTAGAAATGCAACAATACATGGGTACTTAATACATATGAATACGCGTCGGGGTGACCTGATATTGCACAAGAAGAAGAAGAATTTTATTCCATTTGCCTTCCAGTAGTGTAATCCTTTGGACTATACCGTTTATATAATTTCATAAGTCTTCAACTTCATTCTGAAATATTGTATAGGTAGCTACTCACATACTTACAGCTATACAAACTCATCAACTTTTTTGTTTAATTAAAGAGAATATTGTCTTAAAGCTTCTACTCTATTTTACTCAACTTGTTTAAAGGACTTTATTAAAAACTAGCTGTAGTGCCCTGCGTATGCCGAATAATTTGATAAACTAACAAAAAAATATTATAGCCCTTGTTAAAGGTATAAATAAAATTAACATTTTAATCATTAAGGCCTCTCATGAAATGCAAAAAAAAAATTGACTGGTATGTTGTAAATAAAGATCGCCAGAAACAAAGTTATTTTTAACCCCTAAAGATTTTATCAAAATAAAATAGAAAATAGCACATGTAGTCTAGTGATACATCACAGATATAATCATAGACATTTTATCTATGGACCGCCAGCCTGAACATTTGAAGGGTGGAAACATCGCATCAGCTGATCGTTGGCAGAAGCTTTTTGGCGTTGTTTAACTGAAGTTTTAATCAGCATTATTATAAGTTAATGTGAAGTAAGGGTTATTTTTGGTAAAGAGAAGATATATGGGAAGATAGTTATCGGTTACAGTGATAAAATTCAAATTTGCAAACTTTCTTGCCAACGGCCACGTGACCCTTCCAGTACAAATGATGTTTCCACCCTAATTTGTTCCTGTGCCAGCTCAGGTTGACAGTCCATAAAGATAATATATCTATGGATATAACAGTGAAATACATCACAGATATAACAGAGAAAATTGTGTATAAATAGAATCAAATTATCTTCCCGCAAATAGACATATTTCTTGGTGTGAGTAGAAGAATTCTATCAAAATAACTTGCGAAATTACAATTTCAACTTCAATATTGAGAATAATATCCTCAGATAACAACTCCTAACATTTACATACAGACAAACATACATTTTAAATTATTCCGTTGACATTATTTTCCGGGGACTTGACCTTAATTATTTTAATTATAATTATGAAGTTTTCCTTTCTTCTTTCTTTCTTTTCTTTTCTTTTCATTATTCCTTTATCTTCAACTACTTACTTACACTCACTACCTACCCTTCATACTGTTCTACTTCTACTTGTAATATTAATTTGTCTACTAAATGAAATATTTTAGACTTATTTGCATATTCCTTAGATTATCTACTCAGTTACCCTCGCGATATTTCTTAATAACAAACTATAAAGTAATTATTCAGCAGGGACACGCGAGACATTAAATGTTGCCAGTTTTTATGTTACTAGCAGCTGCGAGGAATCGCAAGACTACAAATACATACTTGTTCTTCTCCTTCTTCATTCAACCTTGGTCTCTCCACTGCTGGATATAGGCTTCTTCGAAACACGATACGATAACTTGAAGAGGTCGCTCATACCTTTTTCTTTTTTTTTATCGTCGTAAAAATTTCCATTTTTTTTTTATCGTCGGTCCCCCGCATAGTCGTGGCTCGTTTTTGGGGTGTCTCTTTTTCGAAACTTTGGTTCAATGATTTGCGTCGTTGTTGTTTCATCTGATTGAGGCTGGTGGGCTGAATGTACTGAGCCCATATTCGAGTGACGTGGGGGAGTGATGGGGCTGGGTGGGTGCCTTTGCTTGCGGTGCTGTTGGTGAGTGGTTCGGGGTTTTTCGGTGAGGGGTTGGAGGCTCGAGTGGCTCGACTTCGTACTGGGCTGGGTTTGGCTCGCGGGATCCAGGATTGCCTCTGCTGTTGCCTCTGGGGATTTCTGTGTCCGTCTGTCGAGCACCCTGTATGTATGAGCATTTAAAATAGCCGAGCCGAATTTGAAAACAAACCTGCAAAAACAATCTATAGAAAATTAAAGAAAATAAATGTTCGTCCATTCTTAATTCAGCTGTCACCTACAAGCATGCTCCACAGTTAAATCAAAACATATAAGTTCATTCCGGTCGTCTCACACACCCATACTTAATCTCTCTCGCACACTCACCCATCGCACACACACACCTCAGATTTTACTAATTTATCAAACAAAAAAAGAGAAAACTAACAAGAATACAAAAAAATAAGAAAGAGTTCGGAATGAGAGGATGTGGAGGAGGGAAAGGGGGAGGGGGAGGGATGCTGTGCATGTCAGGGAGGTAATATATATGATGTCAACCTAGCACGCAAATAAATAGGTAAACTTCTTAATATAGATAGCATTGTCGGCTCAGGGAGCATCTCCGTAAACTGGGACTTGAAGAGGACGGCACCTGCAGATTCTGTGAGGAGGAGGAGGAAACTCCCCACCATCTTCCGGCAGACTGCGATGCCATAAGATACACGGGGTTGAGAACTTTGGGCAAGCACCAGATAGAGGTGGAATCATTTCCCACCCTAGACCCCCTCCGAGTGCTGAACTTCGTAAGACGTCTAGGACTAGAGGGGCTGCTCAAACTGGGTAGTCACCAGATGGGCAGAGTAGGGGGAGTACAATAGATCTTAAAGGTCACAGTACATAATACAAATATACATATAATATAGACAGTATAATACAATAGTTTTTATTGTATGATTATTATGGTAGGTCATTGCCATATAAACTTTAGTGGTTCCATTACACCACGGAGTAAGTAGTATAATAGAATATAATAACATTACCTTAATAAGACCTAATACTCGTAACACTCGTAACACAACAAACATTCCATCCTCCTTTAGTTCTATTTAATTGAGTTTCTGGTTACAACTTTACTTTACTAACTACTCATTGTTTGTTATAAAATCGTCTTCCTTATTATTGTACTACGTATTAACACATGTACCACTCTGTACTAAGTACTATCATCATACAAAGTCAAAACAACGTACGTAGCATGACTTTTTTTTTACTATACATTGCTTCGCTAAAACTATTCTGAAAATAAAAACTGTTGAAGATTGTCATGATGATCCATGTTTTATCATTTCATACTTCACTTACCATTTTTTGTATACAATGAATTATGTATGCAAACCCAGACCCTTTAATAAAATGGTGTAACTTATAAATACTTTCCAGCACACCTTGCACTAGTCTAAAAGCCTGTATCGCAAAGTGTGGAATATATTCTTGGCAGCTAAAAGACTGACCGAAACGTCAAAAAAAAAACGAAAAACACGATACTATCCGAAACCGAATCCGAAAGAGTATCCGAAAGAGTATTCTAAAAATAATAGGTATCTCTACATAGTTGCAGTAAGCTAGCTTGTTTTTTTATCGGGTTTGATCGTGTTTTCGAGCTTGACATTTTTGGAACACTCGCTAGGAAGGGGGTAGGAGACTCGAAAATCTTAAATCTTCTGTTATAAGAATGCATCCCAACTCTGTGCTACTTGATTGGGGAATTTCCCATACATTGCGATCTTGTAACTCCATTTTTTTTCCTTGTTAGGTCAGGGGACTGTATATCCCCTGCGTCACTGCGACCAGAGTAGGTGTATTGTGAAACCCTTCAATGTTACAACTCGTCCTCAAGGCCGACGTGTCTCATGTAGCTCACGATCTGTCTTGGTGCGAGTAGTCTTGCCTTCTCGGAGTCCAGTAGGGGCCCTCCAAGACATTGTAACTCCATGCAAACACTGCAATAATTTTACAGTGTTTTTATCGAACTGTGTTTTGTGAGTTACACTGTTTTCCCTCTGGATAGCAGCGTACTTTGTGTACACAAATGAACACTCAAATATAATTTGTATAATTGCCACTTGCCAGATACACAAAGTTTCTCACTCAGGTAAACTAATCGTGTTTCGTAATTATTACGGTATTACAGTGATCCCATTGTACTGAATGTATACTGTTCAGTCAGTAGCGGATCCGGGGGGGAGGGCTAGGGGGCTGAGGCCCCCCCCCCCAAAACCGCAACTGACAGTACTTTATATGCAATTAGTTTCCAAAGAATGACATTATTACCACATCGTTTTCTCATCATGTCATGAATTCTCTAAAACTACTAGGTATATCGTTTGGTAAAAAAAAATTCTCCTGAAACGTTAATTAAGTCTACTGTGTGTTTCACTTCATCCATTTTTCTAAAAAAATTCGTCTGCTGCGCATTATGCCAACCCTGTCAAATGATCTAAAATTATATTTTACGTGCAGCCCGTCGCTCATTTATAATTTGTAATGTCCCTTCATCCAAAAAGCTTGCCCAGGGCTGCTATAGAAAGACAAGCAGGTTCATTATTTCGCGCATTTTCTAAAAAAATCTCATTTTTTTACTATTATTCATTATTGTTCTTGCATGCATGTCAAATATATGTTAATTGGTAATTCTTGAGCCTTTACTGGTCCACTTGTTGTTAATGTTGTACTGTAAAGAGAGATTCTAGAATAATGTTGATGTATCTAATTAATATAGTTAGTATAGTTTGTACATAATTAAGCCTAGTTTTTAAGTTATAAAATGTACCCTATTTTATGACTTCATTAATAAATAAATAAATAAAAAAAAAAAAGATTTTTGTAAGACTGTCTGTGCTCTAGAAAATAAAATAAAAATAAAAAAAAAACACATGTTTAATACCACAAGAACACATTTGCATGTGACGACCTTCAGCCCCCCCTAAATTGAATTCTGGATCAGCCACTGTGTACAGTACTAGAATGAACAATATTGTACAAAACTCTGTACTATCTAGTTACTCTGTAATGCTTTGTTCCATACAATTAAATGTTATAATTGTACCAAATATAAATGTGGTTACAAAACTCATGGAATATTTCATGAAATAAATTAAAATCTTGTTGGTACCTACCCGGAAAACTCGCGGAAGGATATAAACACTTCCTTTTGTTAAGGCTTTCGACCCAACTATGACGTCATGGTAATTTCCCACGGCATTAAAGTTCAAAATCGCATGAACAATCGCATTATAAAAATAGCGTTTTTTACATTTTTTGGGGTTAATTTCGCTTCAATCAAAAAAATTTTACGGTTATTCTCCAGATTTCAATGCATATTACAAGTACTAAAAAATTCTTCGCGACTTTCGGGAATCGAGTTTCTGTCTTTCGGAAAAAAGATCAGACGTGTTTTTCACAATTTTCTTTTGTTAAATCTATACAAGATATAAAAAAAATCTTTTGCGGTTATTCCCTAGATAAAGGTTCAACGTATCTACTCTATTTTTTCCAAAGCATATTTAGTAACGGTTTTTAGATATTTTTGAAATGTCAATATGCGTACTCTTAACAAACCAAGTAGAAATAAACGAAAAAAAAAAATTGATAATAATTGATTCGGGCGAAACTTACGATGGTTTTTAAACATTTTCTTAATAAAGTAGCTGGGACTCCTAAAGTTTATTAAAATAAAAAGAATATATGAAAAAATCACATTCGTACAACATTTATCCGCAGCGCTAATTGTAAAGTCTTGTTCTGCTTTAGAGTGTTTTATAAATATTTTTATTTTACGAATAATAAACTAAATTTACATTACAAAAAAATTGTGAATTGAATCACTCTCTCAAATTGCGGTGGGCAGGTCACATGACTAGAGATCCAGATTATAAGTGGTCGAAGAGGGTCTTAACCTGGAAGCCTAGAATGACTTCCAGGCGCGTAGGAAGACCACCACTACGATGGAGGAAAGACCTAGTCAAGTACGTTGGTGTCAACTGGATCCAGAGAGCCCAAGACGGAGCGTGGACCGGAGTGGGCTGATAAAAAAAACATATGAATATAAATATTTTTTCGTAACCGCAGTCGACAAGCGATAATTATTTTAACGCAGGCTCTATTACGTCAATATGTTCGGGTGTATAGCAGCCCTATAAACTCCTTTGATCCTCCAATGATCCTTCATCAAGTGAAAGGAATGTACGTCCTGTAATACTTGCACCCACTTCAATGTCACTTCCATTCCATACATTCTCTCATCTCATCTCATCTCATCACACTTCTTATCTTTGTTTTACACACACCACTTTATTATTTCTTTCCTGTGGTTGTAGGTTAGGGCTGCCACACGTGCCGGTACACAGAGACATGTCTCGCTTTTGAGGTCCGTGTCCCGGTTCGAGAGACATTTGCCCCGGTCAAGCATTTCTTGATATTAATTTCTCAGTAAAACGATTCCCGGAGAGTTATTAAAAAAAAAACATTTTTTCCATTTTTTTCATTAAAAAAATTGCCTGCGGCACCAATCACACTTCTTCTTGTTTAAATATTCTGCATTCATGTCATCAGTACCTACTTATTTTTTATTTCGATAAAACTAAACAAGATTGACACCACTCCTTTTTATGTAGACAGGTATACGCTCATGTCTTATGACGGAAATTTCGCCTGGGGCGCTACTTACATGGTCACTTCTCTGTCGGTTTTGTGTCGGTCTGTGTCCCGGTCGGCAGTTCAACATTTATGGCAGCCCTATTGTAGGTACGAGTAATATGTATTATAAAAATATTAGGAAACCATATTATTTTGTCGACAACACATTTTCCTTGATGTTCCAAGCACGCACGTGTAACCTTATTATACTATACTAGCTGTAACCCGTCAGAAATGACGCTGCTTGTGAGGTAGGCAGAGGGAAGATATTACCACTATTCTGAATATTATACTGAGACACTATTCTGAATATTATACTCTGAAAACTACACTCTCTCAAAATTTGCCATTAGACTGATAGGAATAATGTATTTTGTGTTACCCCATGGATCATGAATCGCGTAGCAAGTCTGAAGTGGCAATGGGCGGGACACGTGGCAAGACAAGACCCCACAAGATGGACCCTAAAAATCCTAAAATGAAGACCTTGGGAGAATAAAAGAGGCGTCGGAAGGCCCCAAAAGAGGTGATCCGACGACATAGCCGCTGTGGGGGGAAAAAACTGACTGCAAGCAGCAAACAGCAGAAAGGAATGGAGGAATATGGAAGAGGCCTATATCCAGGACAGAGGGCTGAAGAACAAGTGTTACCCCATTATTAGGACATAGCTGTTTTTTTTTTTTTTTTTTTTGACATAATTTTATAAAAAATATTAAGTATGGTTTCCATGCTACAGAAATTTACCCGTGATGGTGTTATAGTAGAACTACTAATTTGTTTTTTGAAAGTACTTATATTATTAATATCCCGACTAAGAAATGAAGATGTTTTGAAAATTAAGAAATGATAAAGTCGACACTGCCAATATTTAAAGGTCAGTAAGTTAGGTATATACTAGTACCTGATCAACGCAAAATATCTATCTAATATTTTCTGTTTTTCTTAGCTTGTCAATTTGTTTTCCCAGATTTAATAGAAAAAGTTTTGTTTATTAAAAAGTTTGATAGAATTCAAAAAAGAAAATCTAAAAAATCTACCTCCGAGCATTACGCCACGCTCTAATGCTTTTTTTAATTATCAGGATAATTATATTTCGGGGCTAAATTATGAATCAATTTTATGGACGGCCCACGTCAAATGCAGATTCAATCCTTTCATCGTTAAAGGCTTCTTGAATGGAGGCTGGTCTCTATTAGTATACCCTCCTTCCCTTTTTAAGAGATCAGAAGATGTGTATTATCAAATAATATTGATAATTTTATCTAAAAATTAAAAACTGTCAAAGGTAGGGATATGTTTTCGAATCTATATGAAAAGAATATGAAAATTTGAGAGTAAGAAAATTTCGAATTTAGGTTTTTTGAAAATATCTACAAACGTCATTTTGACAAAACAAAACAAAAATCATAGTAAACCATATCTTCGTTGTTGGTTTTTCGGGTTTCCTTACTGCGTGTAGAATGGTTGAATAACCGAGCTTTCGGCAGCGATACGACTACCATCTTCAGGGTGAAGTGATCATAGTAAAAATTTAAGGCTTTCTACAAAGACCTTAATTTGTGACTTTTGCCTTTGAATATATAATGAAATTTCTATATACATTTTTTTTTAAATGTTCATTTTTTCCAATGAACATCATTTTTCTAAAAGATCACTAATATTGCCTATGCTATTTATCAGAATCCGACATCCCTTAAAATTTAGAAGGATACCCCTGAAAAAACATTTTTTTTCAGCGACTTGTTTTATATAGGGCTCCAAAATTGAGCCCATTTTTCAAACAAAAATATGCAATTATCGTTCGTTCACCCGATTTGCTGCGATTGATTACAGCTATTCAATTAGAAGTAACAGTACTCTTAAAACAAGATGAAGTACAGACACCACAATAGCCTTCCGCCCCATTCCGTCTTCCGGGTTACGCCTCTGCTTTCACCCACCCCACTGCATGTCATGGAGACCTCAGACCTTTCCACTCTCCATTGTAGATACAGAATCTACAATGTCTTGGCAATAGACAATTAAATCTCTGTATAAATTACATACTAAGAACAAGGTCGTCTGCATTCCACAACCTCATAATAGTTCTACTCGTATTCTGTATTCAGTAATTTGTTTAAGAGTATATGCATACCGACATTTCAAAAATTTCTAAAAACGGGAGACCTTCTATCTCGACAACCGTTACTAAGTATGCTTTGGAAAAAATAGAAAAGATACATTGAACCTTTATCTAAGCAATAAGGGCAAAAGATTTTTTATATCTTGTATGGATTTCTCAAAAAAAAAAAAAAAAAATGTGAAAAACACCTCTGACCTTTTTTCCGAAAGACAGAAACTCGTTTCCCATTGATGCATTAAAATCTAGGAAATAACCCTAAAAGTTTTTTAATTGAAGCGAAATTAACCCCAAAAAATGAAAAAAAAACGCTATTTTTACCATTACCCGACAGGTTATACTTAACTTACAATTGGTAGTAAATATCTTTAATTATTACGTTTTAGTTCAATGAGTAACAGAATCATTTTACAAATATTAGAGTTTGCCCAAATTTCTCCCAACAAATTCTAGCTTTTAATATGTGCTTAGTTTATAATATAATATGTAGTCTTATTATTAGAATTTATGTATTGTTTTGTAAAGTAATATTATTATTGTAGTTAAATGGGCTGTGATGGGAATTGCGCAGATCTTCCCAAAGCGAGATATTATAAATGTAACGAGGGTATACCAGTGGTCGTCACACTTTTCTGGCCAAGGGCCACATAGGACAATAATGTAAGGTATTATGTACTACAGGTTGCACACTTATGAATGGAATTATGTACATTACCAAGCAAATACCACTCTACACGAGGCCGCACACCTGGCCATGGACAGAGGCTCATGGAGGAGGATTGTCAACTGCGGGAGTGAGACCCGCGACAGAACGCATTTGGGTAATTGATTCAATTGGAATTGTCAAACAGAGATAGAGATTATATGAATATACTAATAAGAGTGAGTTGATAGATATACATCGAGATAGCGATATCACAACACTCTTCTTTGGTAGAAAGGGATAGTCATATTGCGTGTTAATAAGAGTGAATGAACAGCACGTGCGGACCACTCTTATATCTATGGCGAGCGAATGTCACTCAACTTAATAGTTATTGGGTGTTATTCGCAACAACCGAGCGTGTCAACTGTGCACATAGAAAAGGTTGAATCGCACGACCGGTTGACTCGCACCGATGATAGAACGGAGAAAAATGGGACCATAAACAATCGAGCGAATCACTGAGTGAATTTTAACGAACCCAGAACGAACCCCCGGGCGGCAGTTTGACGACCACGGGCATAGTGGGTGGTGGTGGCCCCAATATTGTGTCACGTCGTAGTACTGCGTAGTATAAAGCGTTTTGCTACGAAGGGTTTTCTCCTTATTATTGTAGCCTTTTATTATTTAAGAAAATCCTTTTATTATTATGCACAGCGGCCAGCAAATCCTATATTAATTTTATTACAATATAATTATATTATGTACGAAACAATAATGTACATAGGATGTCGCTGCCTTAGATGTCAAACGGACAAAACAAACACAACTCAACTTGTTTATCTGCACAAGAACGACGCAATAACTTATAAAAATATGAATGAAACGTTTGGTAGACGGAGGATGAACGTTACTCGAACCCCCATCCCCCTTAGAGTTTGTAATAGGTATGTATATATTTTTCATACTAAATGATAAAAACCTCACAAAAAATCATATCGTAAATTTTCTAAACAATCCATCGGTTTCATAAAAAAATTACTTGCGGCGCTATTTTTTGTTGCTTTTTAATATAAAACTTTTTTCATACATATTATTGCGCAAAGTATTATGTACATTTTCAAATAAACAAACCACATCACGACCTTTTGTTGCCCCTCCCCCCCTAGCTCTGAGGCTGCCAAAGCCCATGGTGTAGACTTGTAAAGTGATCACTTAAGCCAACCAATGACCGTCCAGTAGATGTCCTTTGTATGCTTAAGATACCCATATAATTATCAACATAATAATTTAGTAAAGTTACACAGGTCACGTTATTTCCCGCGGCGTTAAGATTCAAAATCGCATGATAAAAATAGCGTTTTTATAACATTCAGGGGTTAATTTCGCTTCACTCTCAAAACTTTTACGGTCATTCCCTAGATTTTAATGCATATTATCAATAAAAAAATCTCTGCGACTTTCGGGAAACGAGTTGCTTCTTCTGAGTTCTTTCGGAAAAAAGATCAGAGATGTTTTCCACATTTTTTTTTTTTGGGAAATCTATACAAGATATAAAAAATCTTTTACGGTCATTCCTTAGTTAAAGGTTCAATGTATCTACCCTATTTAAAAAAAAAATACTTAAAGTTGTCGATATCTATAAGGTCTCCCGTTTTTGATTACTTATATTTTTTTGAAATGTCAATGTGCCTAGGTAAAAAACGACATGTATGTATGCACTAGTGGCATTTATATGAACTGGAGTATGTACGGAATTTATCAAATTACAAATTACATTCCTCCCCATATATTTACATAGCAGCTCCATGACTGGAATTACAAAACCAATACCTGGATATTACGAGTATTTCTACTGGAAATTATGGATCAACGTTTATTATTTGTTTGTTTATTTGCTGATATCTAATATAATTTATTATTATTATATTGGATTACAGATTTACTTACTGAACTGAATTGTTATTTATTGATATTATTGTAATAAATTCTGGGCTTACGTCTCAATAAAATAATCTAACCTCATATTTCATCAAATAATAACTAAGCATTTATTTATTAAGTGTACCTAGCTATCTCATCTGTATTTCACAAGTAGGTAATAACCGTTACGGGTAGGGCTGCCACCTCTCCAGGTTTGACTTTTTGATGGAATTTTTTCATGACCAAATAAAAAAAGAAAAAGAAAAACTTCACGATAGTAAGACCGGGGCTCCAAGTCAGCATACTGTATCTCCGGGTAAGTAATTATGGTAAAGACCAAAAAAGGGGTCTTTATACTTACCAACTTTTTTTACAAATTATAATTACAAATTCGTTTTTTCCGAAATCTCCGGGCCTACGCTCTTACAAAGGTGGCAGCCCTTGTTACGGGTAAACTACTAGTCCTACGAAAAAATATAAGTATAGAATATTTTTGGTAAGAATATTTTTAGAATTTAGTAAGAATTTGGTAGAATTTAGTAAGAATTATTTTTGTCTTTGACTACTTTCTCCTATCTCCTACCATATTCCTAAAAAATGCAAAAACCCGCAAATGGATGGGAATAATCACAAATCCATTCTCAACGTTGGTAGCGAAACTTTGTTCCTAAGAAGAATATAGAAACGGCGAAATAAACTAGTCGCCTGATTGATAAATCAAAGTCTGCGAGCGATACTACATATGTACCTACTCTTTATTTACACATACGCTAATTTCGCTCCTTTTGATTTCATACACTTAAGGGCTTATATGCACTCAGGAAAAATCGTTCTATATTTGCTTCAACTTTTTCAAATTTTGTATGAGAATGTTAGTGCTCATAATATCACTCGCAAACGAGTGGAGGGACTTAAATAGAATAAATAAATGTTAGTGCTCAGTAAGAATAACGTAAGCGACAAAGTGAATTATACCTTCTTAAAAGAAACCTGGGAAGAAATTTAAAAATCTAAAACAGCCGATTTGTTAAGATTATAATTAACAGTATTTTGGCTAAATTATATCTGATACTTTTATATCTGAAAAACTGAACGGAAAATCTTCAGATCACGTAAATTTAGAAATATTTTTTTATTGAAGGAATCCGGTAATTCTAGAACAGCCGATCTGTAGTCCATACTTTCATCTTTCACTGTTTTCAGTTTCAAGACGATTCCCTCAGTATTAGCTGTGCAAAATTCAGGGCGCCGAAGCCCCCTGACATCATATAGGGCCTTTACGAAAGTGTGTGCCTTGGGTAAATGATTAATGTCTGTTGTCTATTAATTCATATAACATGTATTTATTTATTTATCGTATGGTCATTTCTAGTAGAAAGACTTGGAGGATGAGGACTAGGAGAGCCTAAGACTAAGACTAAGTTTGCACAGGTCACCTACCTCCAGGAATTAGTTGGAGAACTCTCAGACCAGATAATATTTTGAGTAACGATAGAGCAGAATCCTGGCTGGGACGTAGACTATTAAAAAACCAAATACCTAACACAGTTAATAGAGGAAAATGACTAGGGATCCAACGATGACGTTACGGTCGCATCCCGTGGCGGTAAGCTTCAAAATCGCATTAACAAACGCGTGATAGAATGTTGTGGTTAATTTCGCTTCATTCAAAAAATTTTTACGGTCATTACCTAGATTTTAATGCATATTATCAATAAAAAAATCTCTGCGACTTTCGGAAAACGAGTTGCTGTCTTTCGGAAAAAAGACCAGAGGTGTTTTTCACATATTTCTTTGGGAATTCTATAAAAGTTATAAAAAATCTATTCTATATTATTGTATTCCTTAGATAAAAATTCAATGTATCTACCCTATTTTTTCCCAAGCATATATTATGTAATTTAGTCGAGATCGAAGGTCTCCCGGTTTTTGATTTTTTTTTTGAAATGTCAATATGTAATTACAAAACAACATGTAGATATGCTCTATAAGTGGCATTTATATGAACTGGAGTATCTATGGAATTTATCAAATTACAAATTACATCCCTGCCCATATATTTACATAGTAGCTCCATGACTGGAATTACAAAACCAATACCTGGATATTACGAGTATTTCTACTGGAAATTATGGATCAACGTTTATTATTTGTTTGTTTATTTGCTGATATCTAATATAATTTATTATTATTATATTGGATTACAGATTTACTTACTGAACTGAATTGTTATTTATTGATATTATTGTAATAAATTCTGGGCTTACGTCTCAATAAAATAATCTAACCTCATATTTCATCAAATAATAAGTAAGCATTTATTTATTAAGTGTACCTAGCTATCTCATCTGTATTACGGGTTACGGGTAGGGCTGCCACCTCTCCAGGTTTGACTTTTTGATAGAATTTTTTCATGACCAAAAAAAAAAAGAAAAAAAAAAACTTCACGATATTAAGACCGGGGCTCCGGGTCAGCACACTATATCTACGGGTAAGTAATTATGGTGAAGACCAAAAAAAGGGGTCTTTATACTTACCAACTTTTTTCCAAATTATAATTACAAATTCGTTTTTTCCGAAATCTCCGGGCCTACGCTCTTACAAAGGTGGCAGCCCTAGTTACGGGTAAACTACTAGTCCTACGAAGAAAATATAAAGTATAGAATATTTTTGGAATAGAATTTAGTAAGAATTATTTTTGTCTTTGAGTCTCCTACCATATTCCTAAAAAATGCGAAAACCCGCGAATGGATGGGAATAATCACAAATCCATTCTCAACGTTGGTAGCGAAACTTTGTTCCTACGAAGAATATAGAAACGGCGAAATAAACTAGTCGCCTGATTGATAAATCAAAGTCTGCGAGCGATACTACATACCTACTCTGTATTTACACATACACTTATTTCGCTGGGGCTGATATGCACTCAGCAAAAATCGTTCTATTTTTGCTTCAATTTTTTCAAATTTTGTATGAGAATGTTAGTGCTCAGTAAAAAGAACGTAAGCGACAAAGTGAATTATACCTTCTTAAAAGAAACCTGGGAAGAAATTTAAAAATCTAAGACAGCCAATTTGTTAAGATTATAATTACCAGTATTTTGGCTAAATTATACTTTTATACCTGAAAAACTGAACGGAAAATCTTCAGATCACGTAAATTTTAGGGGTACTTTAGAAATATTTGTTTATTGAAGGAATTTCCAAATCCGGTAATTCTAGAACAGCCGATCTGTAGTCCATACTTTCATCTATCACTGTTTTCAGTTTCAAGACGATTCCCTCAGTATTAGCTGTGTAAAATTCAGGGCGCCGAAGCCCCCTGACATCATATAGGGCCTTAACGAAAGTGTGTGCCTTGGGTAAATGATTAATGTCTGTTGTCTATTAATTCATATTACATGTATTTATTTATTTATCGTATGGTCATTTCTAGTACATCACATCAAATTATATCTATCGATAGACAACGTTATGCCGATACCAGTAGACTGATTAATTTTGAAATACCTCCATCATATTATGTTATTGTATAGAAGTTAGCTTTATGTCCCTATAGAATATTTAATGATAATATTGAAATACAATAAACAGAATAATTGTGATTGGGGATCAACTGTTATGCTTTGAGCTTGAATAACAAAGGTAATGGAGAGATAATATGATGATCCTACGATTTCAATACCAATTACAAATTATTTGTTACTAGTCACATTTTGTCCAGGTCAAGCCTCGGAAGACACCGAGCGATCGAGAGGATCCAGTCAGCGTATTTGGTATCTCACGAAAGTGCTTCACGAGTAGAACTCATATCTTTTTACAAATATTGAATCTGTCAATTCTTGGTGGGAGGCGCCATCGGAGTGAAAGAATCCAAGTGCCTCGCGTGTTTGGTATCGTTTAAAGATCGCGGAAAACGGATCTAGTATGTAAAGTCATAAAATCTTGGTTTTTAAAAAAATAATTATGAATACTGAATTATTTAATAAAATTGTTCGTTTAAAGATTGAATGAGTCTGATACTAATGATATTTCAGGCACTAATGCTTGTATTTTAGGCCCCGCGTTGAGCCTAATCCTGTGATATCTGGATAGGTGAATGTTTCCCAGTAATAGGCAGATGAGTCAATATATCAATCATGATTGCTTATATGTAGACTCTTCTGGCTGATAATACTGAGAAGTGTGTAGGCAAAGTCATGCCTTCGCGGATTAAAAAAAAACTTAAGTATATATTTTTACAAATTTTGAATCTGTCAATTCTTGGTGAAAGGCGTCATCGGAATGAAGGAATTCATGTGCCTCAGAAGGGCGAATGATAATATGTAGACTTTTCTGGCTGATAATTCTGAGAAGTGTGTTGGCAAAGTCATATTCCTCCGCGCAATAAGGATTCCGTGTATCTGCCTGCATGTCTAAATTACTGACATATATTGCAAGTTTCCTCAACAGAACATAGGGTAAGCCAGCTTTTTATTATCACGATATTTGTATACACTAAAATACAAATTAGTAGCTATTTTATTATCTGCTAATAAGCTGTCAGTAGCAATACAATGCTGTCTAATTATATTCATCATGATCACATCAGATCATTCAAATAAAGCAATTATTATGTTTGTGAGTTCTCTAATCAACTCTGTATTATAATTCAATGTATGTTATACTAAACAATTTCATCAATATGTATAGTAATTAGATGCTTCACATGGTATAAAAGGCTCAATTATTAGTTGTATTAATTCTATCCTATCAACAAACATGGGCGTAACCAGCCTAGGACCTAGGGGGGGCTCAAGATTTAAAAAATTATATAGCATAAAAGAAACACTTAAATAGCGCCGCAGGCGATTTTTTTTTGTGAGGCATGGTTAAGAAGGTCGCAATGTGGTTTGTTTATTTGAAAACGTATATAATATTTTACAAAATTATATGTATGAAAAATGTTTTTTATAAAGAGTTAACAAAAGGTAGCGCCGCAGGCAATTTGTTTAAAAACTGTTGTATTGTCATACCAATTTTAGAAAATTTGTGATATGATGAGAAAATTTGTGTTAGTAATGTGATTTTTGAGAGGTTTTATCATTTAGTATTAAAATATATATACCTATCTCAGTCTCTAGAGGGCGCAGCTGCTCCCCCTGACGACGCCCATGAACAAATATATTTATTATAGGTACATCAATACTATGTTCAACATGACTATTAAGGTTGTCTTATTGGGGGGTGATTTGATGAATTAGATTAGAGCTTATACAAATTTATGATGTTAATTATATTTTGTGAGTGTTCTCCAGGCCCGAGGAGTTATACAAGGCAAATCCCATCGGCTTCCCTTGTCATATACCTTATTGACAACAACACGAGCCCTTTCGTTGCAAATCGCAAATTTTATGTTAACATCAAAAGCGTACTAAAAAATATGATCATCCAATCACAATACACAGATTTTTAATTAATAGATTAAAGAATGAGTTATAAAAAAAGCGATTACTTAAGCCAGCAACACCCATCCTGCTTCCTCCCCAAGGGAGTTCACATAACTCTACATTATGTGAACGAAGATGCCTCGATCTCGTCTCTGCTGAGAAAAAAAAACTGTAAGTTAGAAAACAATTATAATAAACTAGAAAAAATGAAATCATGAAAATATATGTTTGAGTTGAAATGAAAGATGTGTATTCAAAAAAATCGCCGTGCGTCTTAGAGTAGTTTTTTGAATTGGGCGGTGGATACCTACTACCTACCATTGTCGATTATTGCTCATATATATTATTTATTCTATTTGGATAAGGGTTTATAAACCGAAATACCTCTTTACAGTAAACTTGAAAAGCTTGTCATTTGAAGTGGAGTAAGTCGGCATCAGAGATCTTGATAAGTTTGACCCCGCGCCTGGTAAGTTGGTATATTGATTTAGTAGGTTGTATGGAAGAAGTTAATATATAAATCCTTGAGATGAAATGAATAGGTATATAATTACTATTACAAGCTATGTATGAAACAACGAGGCTTTTGATTGAAACAACCACGTTAGTAATATGGATATTCAATTGGTTGTTCAATATGAACTGAACATCATTTCTCTTTTATATGGAAACCATTGAAATCAAGGACCTTTGAAAGGAGGCAGGTCTCTATAAGAATACTCCTCCCCCTTTGTAGACATCAAGAGATGTGTATTAGTTCAACTTATATTGATGTAATCATTAAAAAATAATACCTATGATTATTAGAAACATGTTTAGCGATATCTCCAAATGATTTTTTTTACGAAAATAAGACTCCAAATTTTAATATACCCCTTGAAAATCCTGAAAATTGTGCGTTTGTGGTTAATTTGTTAAGTGAAAATAACATTCAACACACAGATCAATACGTCAATACATGCATGTCAGATTTTACGTTTAAAAAAAAACTTCTATAAGCAAACATATTTCCGCCCTCCGATACGCGGTATCCAAAAAATCCAAGATTTTCCCAATTCATTTTATTTATCCTTTATTTATTTATTTACACTTTTGGTGAACAAGGTAATAATAATATTATTAATAATTGGGCGCCGTTTAGCGATAAAATCTTCCCGAGGGCACCTTTCATTTTTCTTTATAACCATATAGGATTGTCACAAACGGTAAAAATGATAGATTAAATCACCAAGAAAAAATAAATAAATCAATCAAATAAGATACAGAAATATGTTAACATTACAAGTATAAATCATAACATTTGTTCACTAGGGCGAGCTTGACGCAGTGCTGCGATTTTGCTTGCAGACATGCCAGCAAACCTCAATATAAAAAGTTACGAAATCCTTTCAATAAATTACGAAGTTCAACCTTTGATAATATTTTCATGATGGGATATTTTCATGAAAATAAATTGTAACCAAAACTTTATTATTATCAACAAAGTTTCCCAACAAGACGAAGAAGAAGAAAAGTGATTAGCATCGGGAGGCCGCAATGTAAGATCACCCAGGCGCCCTTGAACCCTACAAGGGTGACGTGTCCTTCCCTAATGTGTTTCCAGAGCATTGCCCTGTAAACTTCCCTGTAAAGTGTCTATTTCTGTAAGTATCTAGAACCCTTATAACATTATGTAACCTTTGCTGAATATCTCATTTCACAAACTAATTTCCTACGAAACCTGAATACTACCCACTGCTTTATATTTCTGTATTTATCCACATACTGCATCTCATGGTCTATCCCAATAATGGGGTAATCAGTGAATGCTGTGCATTGTATATTGTATAAACACACAGCTCGATTTGCTATCTTTACGTGTATAGGTACGTACAATATAGTATGTATGACAATTCCATTTTCTTTTTTGTCATCTTGTATAAAATGGTACGTACTTGATTATTTCCATGAAAGAAATAAGTATTTCAAAACTATTTTCATTCATAATTTCATTAGTAGGGACCTACACTTCTAAATTTGAAATTTTCATTCATAAAAAATGAGACTATGGCGAAAATTTTTAGCCACCCATGAAGGCGTCGCTGCTTTAAATTTACATGCATATTCATAGAACTTGCAAAATTTTCCAATGGGTCAGCGTTACATACATACATGACTTGGATAATACCAGTATTTTGTAAGGGAATAAGAATTTGGTACCTACCTACAGTGCTGTAAATTAATTTTGGGATATTTTTTTGACTGATGCATACAGTGATAGACGAACATAATTCGGACATCGACCGATTTAACAAAACCCCGAAAATAGTTGAGGACTCGAAATTTCTTATACAGTGTGAGGTAACATGTTAAAAAATTACCGTTGAAAATAAGTGATCAACATCTGATAATAATGTGTTTAAAATATTTTATTCACTAAACTTATTGGACATTTTTTTGTTGTAAGTGATCTTATGTTGATCTGTTGTAAATTGTCTAAACACACTGCTTGTGAAAATCTTACTCCAAAAATATTAAAAGAGATATTTGTAATTTTATGTTAAAACAAGTAAATCCTGAAGCCTTTTCGTTTGCCTTTTAATACGAGGAATACATAGATAGTTGGGTACTTGGGTAGTTTTATTAGATATTATAATACGAGGGGTATATAATATGTAGTATTTGTGTTAAGCACATTAGTTCCGCGTACAAGCACCGTGGCGCTGGGGGCGTGAATGTCAATTTATTCGCTAGATTATTATAATCATGTTATTAACTTGAAATTTTATATGAAAATTAAATCGCATTTATTAATGCGTGAAATTTTCTTACAGTATATTAATAATGTACCTATATTCTCGGTAGATAATTATATAAATAATATCACTATAGTTATGTAAGTACCTACATTATTTTTTAGACATGTAAACCTTGACAGGCAGCTTAAGGCTTGGGGAACAAAACCTGGTCCTCGGTTCAGTTCCCAGTGTCAATAACTAACTACTTATTTCTGTGCTACCTGAGGGCTGTTTGTTTTGGAGGAGTGAAACAATGGAATGGCAGTTTAATACATATATTTACAAATAAAAACTTAAAGCTAGGTACTTACTCTATGATGCTATACAATAAACACTACACACTAATTGTCCGACATTGTCTATGTACGTACATACACTACACGAATTACGAACACTGACGCAACGTTCCTCGATGGTGGAAAACTCCAACGATGATAGCAGGGCACAGGCCTGCGAAGATCTCGGCGGTGATGATATAGGGAGGCTGTCCAGCCCTCCCTGTGACGGCAACGATGATGTGAGGGAGGCTGAGTGAGTAGCCTTCCTTGTGATGATGCAAGAACTCTGTCCTCGCGTTATGCAATGGTGCAACGTGTATAATGTGAAATTACGTAACTCGAGATAGTCACACATATAGCAGATAATAATGGTAACAGTTCAGGCACTCAATAAACAGTTCGTCACACAATGAAACAAATAATGAATAATAAATAGGTTGCGCACACGATGAATTAGATCACAACTAAGTTCGTTCACTCAAAGTTCAATACAGTGTCTATGATAAAATGATATGGCGTATTACACAATAAACAAATAGGTATTTTCGAACACAATATACACATAAGTTGCCCGAGGCTTAAATGTCCTGACGTCTATATTATGAAGGCCATTGGCTTCGTGATTATAAGTTCGACTGAACGTGACAAGCGTTGGATATCGACTGATTCAAAACAGGTAAGCAAAGACCCTTCATGAGGCTTTGGTTTTTCCATCACGTGGCTGAATTCCTGTAACGCCTTTGAAACTAATTTTTCAAACAATGAGCCCCTATACTAAAATGATGTACCCCGCTAAATGCAAACTTTCCAAGTTGCTATCATATAATGTGTCTGCAGTTAATTCTATTGACAATAGACCCGTAAAACAATGCATCTACCTGGCTGCCTACTAACAATAGATGTGGAATGTGTACAGGTACCTGACTTCAAAAACATTGATTTTTTTGAAAGCAATAATATTTTAAAATTCAACTAAAATATTTTTTTGGCATCTATTAGAAATATATCAACCTCTTTTTAGAATGTTTCAGAAGCTTCAGTTCCTATGTCATCCAGTCTTTCATGCAAGAAAATATTATTTTTCTACGCACAGATAATTAACCAAAATCCTGTTATTTCGACAATTTTCCTGTTACATTCGGGACGCTAAGAAGTTCCTGTTAAATCTACAGTAACGCCTTATAGCTGATTTAACAGGACAGAAGTCAGTTTTTTTCTTGGTTATTTTGGGTGAACCGTGTGTAGATAAACTTGATCAAAGTTTCGAAATGTCTATCAAGTTTATCTACACACGGTTCAGCCGAAATAAACAAGAAACAATGTCAATCGCACACCGTGAAAACCTTCAATATTTACTAGAAGTTAACTCCCGTCAATTTTTCTATTACTGAACTTTCATATCTACAGTTTTCATACATTTATCTGCAAGAATCTCAAAACGGTGATCAAAGGCAAACTAAACACGGTTCCCCCTAAAACCAAGCAAACCCGTCAAGCATTCACTGCGAAAACCTTCAACAATTTCAAACATATATATTTTCAAGATGGCACGTTTTGAAACCTCATACATATCTAAGTTACGAGTTAGCGCAGTTTAATAACAAATTGAATGTATGAATAAATAATGTGTGTATATTGCGCGGGTATCTACAAATGGTTTCCTCTATCTTGGCCACCGTGCAGACGTTAGCTGCAAGTGGAGTTTAAGATTGTATTGTTGGTAACCCTGATTGTCGAATCTCGTCATAAGAGCTGTCAAAGATTCGCAATATTCTTACATTGTATCTTTTACAAGTAACCTACAATGCCGAAAATATTACAGAGTTGCACTAGAGAAATCATTTTAAAGAAAATATAGTTTTACTAGTTGCTACAAGTAAAAAATATTACGATAATCCCTTCAAGCCGCCATCACAAGTTAGAAAAACAATGTTGCCAGTTTATTGTAACAATTCGAAAATTGGCATTTTTTTGTAAACAACAGTTCTGAAATATAATTTGAAAGTAGCCAAAAAATGTAACCATATCTTATTATCATTCTCTTATCTCGGGTTGACTGTAAGATATTGCGTTAGCAATAAGTCCGTCTTTTGGCACACAAGATTGTCTTATTTTTTTTGTAATCATTGTAATCATTTTGGTCAATAAAGATTTATTTATTTATTATTATTTATTTATTTATCACATCAAGCAACACTAAACCAAGTTTGCACCAGGGGACTTGTAACGCATAATTCACTGTATATTAATATAAAGCATAAACGATAAAGCATAAATCACGGTGTTTGTTGGTTGGTGTTGCCACTTCTCGTCACCACCGCTTCACCACATATTCTGTGCTTTATGTATATACTTGTAGCAGGCAACACTGAATTAATTAACTTCAATATGCAAACACCACACAAGCTGTGTGTATAATGTATAACACAATATAGCAACATTTAATAAGTTATCGAGTTTAAAGCTCCCGACCCAACTATGACGTCACGGTCATTTCCCACGGCATTAAGGTTCAAAATCGCATGATAAAATGGTAAAAATAGCGTTTTTTTCAATTTTTGGGGTTAATTTCGCTTTAATTAAAAAAAACTTATATGGTTATTCCCTAGATTTTAATGCATATTTTCAAAACAAAAAAAATCTCCGCAACTTTCGGGAAACGAGCCTTTCGAAACTGTCTTTCGAAAAAAAGATCAGAGGTGTTTTTCACATTTTTTTTCTGAGAAATCTATACAAAATATTAAAAATATTTTACGGTTATTCCCTAGATAAAGGTTCAATGTATCTACTCTATTTTTCCAAAGCATATCATTTCCAAACATAGCCGGTTGTCGAGATCTAAGGTCTCCCGTTTTTATAAATTTTTGAAATGTCAGTAGCCGTACATAATACTTTCTTACTTCCGATGGCCGTACAACTCCGATAGAGTTTTGCCCTTCAAAACAATGGATCTCCAAGCCTTCCTGACTCCTTGTCATCACCAACATTTAATACAGAGAGACTTCAAATTTTGTCAACCTCGGAAGACGAGCATTTGGTATCTCATGAAAATGCTTCACGAGTACGAATGATGGAATCCAAGTGCTTCAGTAGGGCGTGTTTGATATCGCTTGGAAGACCGCGAAAAACAGTTCTAGGATGTGAAGTCGTAAAAACTGTTTTCTTTTTAAAATTACGATTACAATCAAGCTCCAATCTACAATCAAGCTCCTTTTTCATACAACAATGTAAATTAATTTGATGACCCATTTTTAGTTTCATTCACTTTGAAAGCTTCCTGCCAAGTCTCTACAACAATATGATGATTATTATAATTATCTGTAACGTAATCAACATTCAGCGTGACGACTGCGTGACGATTGCGTGACGAATACATCGCGTGTCACTCCGACATCACGATTACATCTAACTCTATTATTAATAACTATTATGTTTATGTCAAATTACTCTATCAATCATTTATAAAGACTCGTATTAATATGCTAATGATGATAATACTAATCCTCTCTATCTACCCCTTAAGAAATTACACTAATTAATTGTTGTTATCTATCGTTCATTAATGTATTTTGTCATGAAATTAATTGTATTATAGTAGTTACTTATTTACTTGTGTTAGCTGTAATAGTTCGTTGGTTTGCCTGGTTGGTAACGCACTCGACTGTTAATCCAGTGGGCGCGGGTTCAATCCCCGACCTACTCCACTTCACAACACAAGCTTTTAAGTTTTCTGTGTAGTGTACAAAGGTGTTTTTGGGTTTATTTCGACAAAATTAAAAAAAAACAAGAAATACGCTATAGAGTTTGCATAAATATAGGAGCAAAAGTAGAAAAATTTGACCTAATTGTGGAATACGCTGTACATACGCGAACTGGCACTGTAAGAAACCAAAGCTTCTTAGAGCATCTGAGATGTTGGAAGCACACTCTGGAAGAATAAAGAGAATTAGATCCAGATGAAGATCTGTAGACACGATGTTGCCAGAAATTATACAGTATCAATGAAACCCCGCGAGTGGAGATCAAGAGGCGGTTAAAGACCATAAGCGCGACCTACCTAGATGGATGGACGACATATGCCGGACCCCAGTGGATGGGAATCGCACAGGAGTAGGAGAAGTGGAGGAGAGAGAGGCCTATGTGCTGCAGTGAAACCCCACTAGACACTTGGAGTTCATCACATCATCTTAAGACATAGTTTCTATCTTACAGGTCAATAGCTCTATTAAAAGAAAACGAACAAATACTCACATCTGTCTTATAAATAATTGCTTACTCTCTAATAGTGTCTCACACCTTACACCTGAAATGAATAGGTATTATTACCTCCCTCTCACTAGCGCTGAGTGAGTCGCAGGTGTGGTAGGTGTATTACAAACTAGCCTGATCCCCCGGGGAGCCCAGGCGTATTGTATTACAAGATATTACGATACATCATCTTACCTTACGTAGTGAAGTATCTTCATCCCGCACTTCATTCGCCAATTCAAAAAAGCAACAAGTAAAATTTATTATGTGATGTTAAATCTAATACCAAGTTTTAAACTAAAATATGTGTAGGTTATTTGTTAAATTAAAAGACATATCCATACTTTTCCTTTTCTTTTTTTCATTTCCCTTTTTCAAAATTCACAAGACATTCATCTATCAATCATTAAATGCATTTATCAAAATAATAGACACTTTTAGCACTTACTTTAATGTAATAATATGTTTAGTTTATTTTATTGTTTTTCTTTATGAATCTATTTGTAATCATCATCATCATCTTTCATCTTCTTATCAAAATTATTCTAATGCATTGATTTAATTAAATTTATTTTTGTCTTGGTACAAATCCCTCTTTACGGGTGGATTTCCACAATAAATATTTATAATATTAGCAATATGTGTTGGTATTTTAAATTTCTTATGCTATGAAAAAATTGAAAAAAAAGTCTTATTTTAGTTAGTACCTACTCTCTTAAATGACCCCATTATGTAATTGTCTCCTGGAATATTTTCAACAGGTTCTAACTCAATACATTTGCAAGAAAACGTTACATTTTTTTTTTGTATTTATTTTCCGAAGATAACTTCGAAAAAAAATGGTAAATAAAGTTAGTTTCTTCTTAATAATATCTGAAATTGTGGCAGAAGAATTATTTATGTTGTCGGCATTTTTATTTACTATATTTATCCTGTCAATGAAAATTGACTCTTTTACTCATAAACCGGCTTCTTTTGCGTGCCATGTTTAACAGCTGTTGTTACATTGAAAATTTCCTACAGTGAATAGATAAAAGAATTCAATTGAAAACATATTTGGTTGAAATAGTAACATACAATATTCTTTTTGTTTTGATTTAAGGTGTGTTCACTTTGTATATACATCAGAGATTATTACCTGTTCTATTAGGTTCACACGTCTAGTTCTCTTTTGAATTGAATATTTAAAGTAAGTTATAGTGACAAGGGTTTTCCCTCTAGGAAACCAACGGTGAGAACCCAGAGATCTTAGAAGGGAATAATGTTACGTAATCCTCGCCATATGATCCCTCGTTAGTGGCAACTTGATGCGGCCCTGATTCCCCATTAGATATTAAATAGTATAAACCTGGCAGGTGGCAGGGACGGCAACAGGACACCGTGAGCCTCGCACCTTAATATATCAAAATAGCTATGTTCATACAAAACTCCTGAATCGTATAGTAACAAACATAATAATCTCCATTTTTGATGATTTTACAGGAATTAAAATAAACGTTTAATTTTAAAGTATTCAGCGAAATTGTTGAGATATATTTTTTTATGGAAACATACCGACACATATTTTAATAATGTCGTTTAAGAAATGTCAAAAATTCAATAATTACCTATTTATAACGAAAAAAAACAGGAGATTGCTGACTTTTGTTACTGAGTTTCGGACATTGTTGTTTATAATTCTTATGCCGCGGGAGATTGTTGTTTATGATACGTGCAACTGGCCACAATGTACTGAAGTACTTCTAGAACAGGAGCCCCCTATTGGTCAATATGGAGATAGATGTTTTTTGATACCAACTGTAGTTTTGTTTTTGATTTTTTTATGCCAAAATGTCGTTTTTGATACTGATTTAATAATTCAAACAACTCTATAGTCTGAGCTCTATGTGACTCAACCGAAATCTCAATTTCGATTTTGTATGGAGATTGTTGTGTTTGTTACTATACGATAGTCCCATACTATACAGAGTGTAATAACTCTTCCCAGATTGTAATGGAACAGGGGGTAAATGATAAATAAGTCAATTACGACAAAATGATTAGAGTTCATACTTCAAGGTTATTTCTATGCTATACGTATGCCCTCTTTCAGGAGATGTGAACTTTCCCAACTAATAGATATTGGTAATATCATCCTATGAGAGGTAATTGGGAATATGTTTTAGTATCCACCATCGCCAAAAACAAGACTCCTATTTTTTTATGAAAAATATTCCAAACGCAGAAAAATAATGAATGTTTTTTAGTATTTTTTCAGATGTAATATTTGGTCAAAATAATGTTGAATACGTAGTAAGCTCAGTTTTTTTTACATTCGATCACCATTTTGCCGATGTTGAAAGTTAAAGGTAAAAGTAAATGTGATTAAGTCAGCTGGCGATTAGTCATAAGGGAGATGGAAAATCAGTTTTTCCTCAATATATTTTTTGAGATTACTACTTGAGATGGTTGGGATCGTTGCGGTAGCGTAAATCCGGTGGGCACGGGGGCAATCAAAGTTGCCGACATACTCCACTTTACAACACAAGCTTTCCATGAAGTGTACAAATATGTATTTGAGTTTGGCTTATCCAACTACGACATGTAGAAGATCCGATGATTCACAAAAAGATAATAATCTCATTACATATTCACTTATTCACTCAGGTTCGCCCTAGTGAACAATTTTGTATGACAATTATATTTGATTGCATACCTTTTTTGTAATATTATTTAATTGTTCGTTTAAAGAATGAGTTAATAGGCAGCGCACCCTGTATGAGGGGAGGTTGGTAAGTAAAGGGATCAAATCATTACTTGAGTTAGGTAGAGTTATCTTACCTTATCATAATGCTAAATTATTATCTATCGCCTGTTATTGGTTGTACAATGTACTGACGTATTATTAATACAAGCAGCTATCTATCTATATATCATAATTAAGTTTCATCCCATGGATGATTAGGGTTTATTCAATTGGGAATTAGGCAACTGTGTATGTTTCTACTTAGCTGTTTGTTTATTATCTTTATATTAATTATTATTTATTTAAGTACCTATTTATTTATCGTTTGGCTACGCCAAATTGTCACAGTGTTAAAGCAAATACTGTTGTTATAGTCTGATATCCAACGCCGCTATCCGGCTATAGTCCTTTGTAAAATTATGTAATCTATCTATAATGACAGACCATAAGGTTGTTAGTTTCGACCATAAGGTTATCAGTTTCATCTTCTTAGTTAGTCTAAGACCAATAGGTTGTCAGTTTCGACTTCTTTTTCTTCTTCAGCCTGTAGATGTCGACTGCTGCTCTAAGGTCTCCTCAGTCCCTCTATACGAAACTATCTTGGGCAATTAGCAACAATATTCGTCACCCGAGAACCCTTTTTATTCTCTGGTAACGAATTATACGATCGACAGACCAATTCTGCTAACATTAAGTCAGGTGATCGTGAATTTTTGGTATGTCGTGTAGGTCGATGAGGGGGAATGAAAAATACAAATCTGCACAATTTTTCTTCCTCCGCCATCTGAAAAAACCTTAAAAAATCGCCACTTTTTCTATATTATGCAATATGACTTCGTTATTTCGCGTTTTAGGTCAAAAGTAGTCATTTTCTAATTTGTACATTATAAAATTTCCTACAACTTTCCTGTATTTGTTCTAAAATAAATATCAACGGAGCTTTTTAGCTCTCAAGATTGGTCGAAAATCACTTTTTTTTTCAATTTTGTATTTTTAGCCATTGAACATCAAAATAACTTCTTCATGGCTTATTTTTGCCAGAAAATGTTCTTTCTATCCTATAGCGAATTCAATTTGCTATAAAACGCGTATACCTTTATCCATATTGTGCTCAAGACAACGGTTACATGAAAGATGTTCGAAAAACAGTATTTCGAATTCCAAATGTTCGAAGAACAATTGTTCGAAAAACAATAATCAGAATAACAATAGTTCGAAAGTAATGTGTTCGAACCCACATTTGTTAGAAAAGCCAATTCATCGAATCACAATAATTCGATTCCCATTTTACAGGAATATATTTAATTTTCTACAAAGTTTTGAGGCAGGTTAAATAAACAGGATTGTCATATATCTCAACCATCTCAACCGACTATCATAACCTCATTTTTGTCGCAATATTTTGACTTTTTCTCACATACGTCATCCAAGTGCGAATGAAGTGGATGAGTTCATAAGGAGCTAATGTCACTTTTAGTGTTAACAGAAAATGAGGCGATTACTTACTAAGTACGGTTCCAGATTATGAATATTACCAAAATGATTTATTTCCGTATTTTGACAGTTTAGTTAATACAGTTTTTAAATTTATTACGAACTGAATCATATTATTAAAATATTTTAGTTTTTAAGTTTTTTATTCTTCGAATCATGGTCATTTGAAATGAAATACCGGGAAATGCATCCGTTTAGTTTTTACAAAAAATATAAAATTTGCAAATTGTCTTTAAAATAATTTATTTAAGCCAAAATATATTTAAAAAAATTGGAGATTCTGCCATGCTAGGTACCAGGAATAAATGAAAGAAAAATATTTTTTCATTCTTATTAAAGTTATTTATTTAATAGTGGTTAAAAATGCAAAAATAGTGTACCTTGAAAACCATAAATTAGTCTAATGATCTTATTAATAGATTCCGGCGTAACTTAATGGTAGTTTCTAAACATTAAATTTTTAATAAAGATTTACGGCTTCTAACATTTTCTAAAAAAAATGTCTAATTATTATTTTTATTATTAAACACTTACTATCCGAGTGAATAAATCTATATAAACCAATCCTGGATGAATAAATAACAAGAGGAAGAAGAAGACAAATAAGATTCGTCTGAGGCTGAGCAATGTAAAAATATCTTAAAGATCGAAAACTAATAGGGTTGAAGACGGGCATATTTATGCGTAATCAGCAGCTGTCACAATACAAGTTTTAATTTTTCGTTTCAGTTGGTTAATCAAAAAAATATTCATGCATATTGTATTTTTTTTTAACTAAGTAGCCAAGAAATGACATTGGTACTTATTGAACTACGATTTTTGTGTAGCTATGTTGCCGCCTTTTGTCATTTGTTGCCAGTGAAAAAATATTTGATAGAAAATCATCAGAGATCAAGGTAAGTACCTACTTGTGGTATTATTATTGAAACTCTTTTTGCATAAACAAACAATAAATTGTGGAAAATTTAGAATGATATAGTGTCTAAATACACATAGGTATAAAATAACTTTATACTTAGTTGAACAAATTATAAATGTGATACAGCACGCACTTGTGCTTTTATAAAATAGCAACACAGGGAATTTACAACTTAATATGGCAACACTGTCGTGACGTCATTGAAAACCCGCGAAATTCGGCATTTTTTCACAAATTTTCACCAAGCTAGTTTCAGGAATTAGGATGGAGTTTGAATATGTTATTGGGGAAAAGGGAAACAGTAAATTATTGTTCCGGTCTCACCTATTCGTCAAAGATAAAGTTGTGGGAGATAAAGTATATTGGAAATGTGAGAAATTTTGCAAATTTAGATGTAGGGCTCGTGTTGTGATGAAAGAAGGAGAAATCATGAAAGTTAACTTGGAGCATAGCCACGTTGGCAGGGCTGAAGAGATAGAAAGGAATAAAATCATGGAACGTCTAAGAGTACAAGCTGCTGAGAGTCGGGACACACCGACATATATTATATCTACCTTAGTTCCTACGAATCAGGTATGTGTTGAAGTTTTGCATTCAAGTAATATCATAAGCTAAAGAAATTCTCTTTACAACTGATGATTCATTTACATTTTTCTTCTTTTTCATACACTTACATGTGTATATCAGAAATTAATGCCACAAGTGGTTGTTTGGCAGACATTGCCTATGGCAATAAACCCGCCATATAAAGATTTTTAAAACAATAAAGATTTATTTATTTAATCATGTATTTCTAGGTTGTTGCAGCTGAAATGCCCACGGTAAGCAGCTTAAAGAGGACGATAAATAATATTCGTCGAAGGTTCGACACTGCTCCTACCACTCCCTCCACTGCATGCGAGATAATTCTTCCCGAAGGCTACAAATTAACAGAAAGAGGGGAACAATTCATCATATTTGATTCTGGAATGATTGAAGACCGAATGCTGGTTTTCAGCACTCACAGGAATATGGAGGTTTTGAGGCGTTCCAACCATTGGTATGGTGATGGTACTTTTAAAACGGTACCACACCTCTTTGAGCAGCTATACACCATACATGGGATGGAAGGGCACAATGCCACACCATTGCTATATGCTTTGTTACCAAACAAAACCCATTCGACGTACTGCACGCTGCTGAATAAGATAAAGCAGCTGTATCCGGGAGTGGCGCCACACACATTTTTAAGTGACTTCGAGTCTGGAATGATAAAAGCCATCCGTGACACATTTCCACAGGTCTGGCATAGAGGGTGCTTTTTTCACTTTTCACAGAGTATTTTTAGAAAGGTACAAGCGCTCGGGTTCAAGCAACAGTATGAGTCGGATGTAATTTTTGCATCCAAAATTCGACTATTGCCTGCTCTTGCGTTTGTGCCTATTTCCAGACTCGTGGAATGCTTCGAACTTGTGTGTGGTATATTCCCCGAAGAAGCACAGTCTCTCATCGACTATTTTGAAGACACTTGGATTGGCAGACCAGACCATCGTGTTGGCCGTCGCCCACCACTCTATGCCCACATTATGTGGAATTGCTTCCAAGTGGTGGTAGATGGACTACCTAAAACAAATAATGGTATTGAGGGCTGGCACAGGGGCTTCCAATACCAAATATCTGGAGACCATCCGAATATATGGAAGTTCCTGGATGCCATGAAAAGGGAGCAGAATTTGTCTGACTTCAGAATGGACCAGCTCGAGAGCGGACAGGAGCCTCCACATCAAAGACGAAGATATAAGGATAGTGCTGCCAGGCTGAGACAGGTTGTCTTAACCTGGCAGCAGGATACTGATGTAGTAAGATATTTGCATAGTATAGGGACTAATATTGCTTTTTAAGTGGGGACTGTATCATAATGTAATTTTTTTTATTCAACATAGAAATTTTGTATATTTTTAAATGGCTGTACTAAATACAATATTTGCACATAAAATGAAATGCATTTAACAAAATAATAGAAACTTTTAACATTTACTTTCTTGTAATATGTTTAGTTTATTTTGATTGTTTTTTGTAAGCCTATTTGTAATCATCATCATTATATCAGATAATATTTATTGTTCATCTAATTATCTAAATTATTTTACCCTATATTGTGTGAATTTATTTTCATTCGTTACGGTGGATTTGCATAACGATAATAAATAAATCATAATTTGCGCATAATAATACACAGGTTATGTATATAAACAATAAAAATAAACCCATTCAATTCAGAATACAGTAAATCCAATACATATAAAGAAATTAGATATTAGTGAATTGTACAGTCTTGTTGAAGCTGGGAATAAGCACGGCGATGCTCTTAAGATAGAGCCATCTATTGTATAGTAGTGAAATTATCTCAGTATTCTTCATCCCGCTTTCGCTAGTCTTCCGCAATTGCAGTTGGATACCAAATATTCTATATAATGACTACTTCTTTAGTATGTACTTGTACATATGTCATATTATTCCTATGTATGTACATACCAATAGTGAATTGAAATGTATGATTATTTGTTGTAAATAGGAAATAATGTCCATAATGTGTTTCTATATATGTACATGTAAATAACAATGTCAACAAAAAATGTGTGCAAAAATATGTTTTATTTAAAACTCTTAACATTAACATTCCTCTTTGATAATATAGTAAACAAAATCATTATTAACGGTGATGCTTTGTACATAATCTTTTTTGTGATGTTTTGTATGTATATATTTGTAGTGCATGTGTCTGAAGCAAAAATAAATATGTAAATACAAGGTAAAGTAGAGATCTAATTGATGTTTAGGTTTTGTTAAAGTACAGATAGTATTAAAAACTGTTGTGCATTGTTGTTAATTAAATTATTTATAAAACATTGGTTAAATATAACATTACTATGTATCTAACAATATAGTAATTTCATCCACTTTACAAAGGTTTTTCTTTTACAAATATACTTCCTGCTTTTCCTACTAATAGATATTTGATTCTTTTGTGAAGATAAAATGCAGCAAAAGGCTCCTGTGCAAGCTTAGTAACTAATCGTTAGTACAGACAACAGAATCATCACCTATATAAGGATGTGTATTTTGTAAGCCCCAAGTATTAGTAGCGAGCATAAGTAAAATGCTAGCGCATCATAGTGCGAGTGGTTAGTGGACGTAGTGAGGATTAGTAGCGAGTGCAGTTGCTTCTCTAACAAATGTGAGTTCCAACTATTGCTTTCCGATAACTGATTTTCAAACAACTGTTCTTCGAAGAATTGGGATTTGAAACACTTTCATGTAACCATATGTTAATGTAAATGTATGAAATACAGCATTAATAATATAGTGTAACGAAATCACATGAGCTCCACATTATACAATACTATGTTACTGCAAATGCTTCAAGAACAAAATAATACTGTCACCAAGTGAACTCAGCAATATTATAATTTCAATAACTTTACTAGCAGTAGCATGTAAACATCAAGTGAAAGAATCCAATCCAGCGAACAGATGAATGATCTAGAACAAGTTGACGAAGAAGCATACAGCTCCAGAGATCATGAGATAGAATTTTACTGCAAGCAGTCTCCAGTGTTGTTTTCGCATGTGTAGGGTAATCTGATAATAACTTTTATATGTAAAAGCTATTATTCTCTCATCAATTTATCCAAGTTAAGATGAGGTGGTAGGGGTGCAGGTGCTACATTAGTCTGTGTCTGCCTTCACTTTGTACTGTTACTCTGTGCTGGGTTCTGTCTGACGCTTCATGTCAGTTAAAACTAGATTCCGACCTCATGCGACCTGCCAGGTTTGTTTTGTTTTCCGATAATACAATTTTGGCCATCTTCCTCTGCTCAAAGCATATATGTTTTGTACCTGGAAACAAATGAAGAAAAATAATACATTTATTAGAAAGACATTGAATGACACATAATATATTATACAATACCTACATAGGGATGAAAATTGTCAGATCCAAGACCTTCGAAAATGTTACTACAAAGCCACAGATCCACAGATATCCATTTATATTAGGCCAGTGGCTATTACAAGAGGATGTCTTTTGGTCTTTGTTTGCCTTAGCAAACCCTCTGAGTAAGGAACACAAACACTGAAATGCTTCATCATAAAGTATCTGCATTCTGTGTGCATAAGATTGTAGGAAATCATATTACTCCTTGTTTCATATAACTTGGCCACTGGCTACATAGTAATTCTATACAAAAAGTGTGACAAGACGGATGAAATGAAATGTAAGCTATGTAATGCATAATGTACACCACACGTATGAAAAGATTATGTCAACATACTCGCACTTACCGATTCCAATTTGCTCAGCTTTCTTTTCGCAAACAAATTTTCATCGACGCGTTACATTACATTACAACTCAATATTTGTTCACACGCCGCGCCGTGACAAATGACGATTATTTTTGTCGTTTTTACCTGCTCACGACGATGTGCTGTCTCCACATAGGTTATGGTTTATAATTATGTTTTTTATATAAATTAAACGCGTGAATTTCAATTTTCGACAAAATTATACGAGTACTGTACAAATTATAGCACAACCTTCGGCTACAACGCACGATCGCAATGTTTACAAACATCTCTCTGACAGCACAACGCCATTTTTTCTTTTTTTTCTAAATCACTTGACAGTTGACGGCGACACACTATTGGCTTGCGCCTTTAGCTAGCAAACTTTTTTCGAACAATTGTAATTTCGAACAAATGTATGTTCGAACAAATGATTTTCGAAAACAAGTGCGTCGAACTATTGTCATTCGAAAATTTGTATTTCGAAGTATTGCCATTCGAAATGTTGATTTTCGAACTATTGTGCGTTCGAAAATATGTAAATCGAACAACTTTCCTGTCACCAAGACAACGACGTAGGAATATATTTAGAAAAAAAACGTTATTTTTTCATTCATTCACTTTCATTCACTCATCTCTTTTATCATCTATCTCCGTAAAATGCGTTAAGGGCATTTCTATTTTTAAAAAATGGATAGCTTTTTAGGGAAATGAGTGACTGCAAGACTGGTGTAGTGACAAGAATGAAAGTAAACAAACTAAGATGTACAGGGCATGTTGAGAGAATGAATGATGACAGGATGACAAAAAAGATATATCTGAATGAGCGAAGAGGGGTGAGAAAGCGCGGCCGTCCGAGACTGACCTGGTCCGATCATGTCGACCAGATCCTCAAGGATGGACGCGTTTTGAGTAAAAGGAATCGGAGAGCGTGTATGACTAATTGCATGAATGTGACGGAAGCTAGGAGTGTGTGTAAGGATAGGGCTGTCTGGCGCTCTGTCCTCTCTGCCTACCCTGCAAGGGATGTGGCGTGAGGGTATAGATAGATAGATAGCTTTTTAGAATGATTAATATTATGACTGGGATTACAAAGTGTTAATGTTACTTGTAATCTTCAAGGCGCTTAATAATTGAATAACGATTCTAATTTTCTAAGCTCCGTGCTACAGTCGAGGGGAGTGGGGTGCGGGGTGAGGGAGATATCGCGTCACTACAATATAACACAATTAATAGAGATTGTTAATTACAAAGCCTCCTATAATAACACCTATACATATTACACACTCATATATATTACACACTCATATATGTATATTACACACTCATATATATTACACACTCATATATATTACACACTCATATATATTACACACTCATATATATTACACACTCATATATATTACACACTCATATATATTACACACTCATATATATTACACACTCATATATATTACACACTCATATATATTACACACTCATATATATTACACACTCTACAATTAATAATCACATTAACTATAGTGTTATAGCTGTGATTCTCAAATTGGAACAACCCCCCACCTCCCCCAGTAACGTGACAGGAGAGGGGGTGCCAATTTATCTAGTTTAAGTCAGAAATTTGTAATGCGGCCGCTTCACGCTCGGCATCCCTCCACGAGTTTTGTGTGAATGAGTAAAAGGACGTACGGACGAGGTGATTGTCTTGAACTGTATACGTAACCGACGGTTAACGCCTTTTTACTCATTCGCGCGGGACTCGTGGAAGGTCGGACAGCATGTGGATGAGGCATTAGATATGAGTAATTCAAAAATATGGTTCTGTATTGTAGATAAGTTATAGTAATGTATTGTATTATACAGGGTGTCCCGTAAGTCAACGATATCCCGTGGAGGGGTGATAGACCAACTCATAACAGACCAGAAAAATTAAATATTAGTAAAAAATCGCTCGTTCTCGAGATATCAGCACTTTTTTGTTTTTCGTGAAATTCGACACCTTTGTTCAGTTTTTCGATCGCCACGGTCACAAAATTCAATATTCTAAGATTCTAATTTTTGATTCGTAATCCTGAATAATCCAGCTATTTGATTATAACCCAAAATAAAACGTACTATGTCACAATTTTGAAAAAAAAAGACATCGTTTCCGGCTCTCGAGTTTTTTGCTTTTTATTGGCAAATTTCAACCCCGTTACACTATAAAAAAATGTATCACATTAAGCTGACAAATTATATTAAAAACTACCTCATTTAGTCTAGTTTTAAAAAAAGTACAAAACTGGACATAGATCCCTTTCCAAAAAAAGATATTACTGTTTTACTTCAAAAAGAGCTCATTATAAAAAAAATCTAACGCAGGGCAATAGGTTCCTTAGGTCCAATATTTAGAGAAGTGATAGAGGATGAAAAAATATGAAAAAAAAGAATAATAAATGTATGTCCAAAAATCAACCGTTTTGGAGTTATGGTCTTTTGAAAATTGAGGTTTATGAAAATTTTTCATTTGGGTTTTTTGACAATAACTTACAAAATACTAACTAGATTTTGACAAAATAAACTAAAAATCATAGTTTATAATATAGGCTTTCGATAAAGATCCTGATTTTTGGCCTTTTTTTAGAATCTAGTGAAAATTCTGTAAAAATAATATTTTTATTTCACAAAAATACATGTTTCTTAACCGAATTTTCACTGGATTTTAAGGAAAAGGCCAAAAATAAGGATTTTTATCTTAAGCCTACATTATTGACTATGATTTTCAGTTCGTTTTGTCAAAATCGAGTTAGTAGTTCGTAAGTTATTGTCAAAAAACCCAAATGAGAAATTTTCATACACCTCAATTTTCAAAAGGCCATAACTCCAAAACGGTTGATTTTTGGACATACGTTTATTATTCTTTTTTTTCATATTTTTTCATCCTCTATCACTTCTCTAAATATTGGACCTAAGGAACCTATTGCCCTGCGTTAGATTTTTTTTATAATGAGCTCTTTTTGAAGTAAAACAGTAATATCTTTTTTTGGAAAGGGATCTATGTCCAGTTTTGTACTTTTTTTAAAACTAGACTAAATGAGGTAGTTTTTAATATAATTTGTCAGCTTAATGTGATACATTTTTTTATAGTGTAACGGGGTTGAAATTTGCCAATAAAAAGCAAAAAACTCGAGAGCCGGAAACGATGTCTTTTTTTTTCAAAATTGTGACATAGTACGTTTTATTTTGGGTTATAATCAAATAGCTGGATTATTCAGGATTACGAATCAAAAATTAGAATCTTAGAATATTGAATTTTGTGACCGTGGCGATCGAAAAACTGAACAAAGGTGTCGAATTTCACGAAAAACAAAAAAGTGCTAATATCTCGAGAATGAGCAATTTTTAGTAAGGTCATATTTCGATTTTCTGGTAGGTTATGAGCTGGTCTATCACTCCTCCACGGAATGACGTTGATTTACGGGACACCCTGTATACTACAGATTATTATTATATACTACATGCATCTGTGTATATTTTTATATTTTCAATTGACTTTCTTCTTCTTCTTCTTCTTATCAGCCTCTTTCCCTCCACTGCTGGATATAGGCCTCTTCCTTTGTCTTCCACCATTCTCTGTTTTGGGCTCTTTGTCTCCACCCATGTCCCACCGACTCGATGATATCATCGGTCCATCTCCTTTGTGGTCTCCCTACACTTCGTTTACTTTCGTAGGGTCTCCAGCTTGGTATTCTGGGGGTCCATCTGCCGTCCTTCTGCCTCGCCACATGACCCGCCCACTGCCATTTTAGTGTCCCTACTCTCTCCGCAACGTCTGAGACCCTTGACCGTCGTCTTATGTCTTCATTTCTTATTATTGACTTTCTTAATTTATATTTTTTGAAGATGTAATTTGAAGTGTATGTTTGATGATTGTAATATTGTAAATTGTTAAAGGCCTTGCGGCCGTTTATGACTAAATAAATAAATAAATACACTTGTTCTCGAATTTACTGTAGCATTCTTGAATAGTCATTTCTTTATGTTTATTTTTATCTTAGTTGTTCTTTAAGTGGAACCAGGTGGTTTGACCATGTAGACCAGATTCTCAAAGACATGTTAAATGATCGATTCTTTCAGTGTAAGGTAACTGATGAATGTAAGTTTTGTTCGATGCATGATACAATGCAATATCGCGAATCAAATATCACACTGCTTACTATTGCACGATCACCATTACATTGGAATGTATATACCATTAATATTTGTCTGAAGTATGTGACACATAACTAATATAATTATAAATTTTACAGACAACAAGTAATTGGGGCACTATGTATATTGTTTTGATGTTATGTAATATTATGTATTTATATGTTATGTAGTGTACCTGTTTGTTGTTAATAAATTAAAAAAAAAAAAAAAATAGCGCAGATTGGTTTGTCAACCGTACAGTTAGTCTGCGCATGCGCTATCGTATTGTGTTGTACACAAAACAAAATTTACATTCATCAGTTACCATATACTGAAGGAATCACTCATTTAACACGAATTGTTCCAAAGTTATACATTTTATAAATAGGATCCATTTTTTTCGGTGATGTATTATAATGCCTCATCCACATGCTGTCCGACCTTCCACGAGTCCCGCGCGAATGAGTAAAAAGGCGTTAACCGTCGGTCACGTATACAGTTCAAGACAATCACCTCGTCCGTACGTCCTTTTACTAATTCACACAAAACTCGTGGAGGGTTGCCGAGCGTGAAGCGGCCGTATAAGAAAGTTGTAGGTTTTCAATTTAATATGAAATTATTACAAATAATATTTCCCATTAGGTAAGCAAGATCAAATAGAAAAGTAAGTAGGTACCTATTTAAATATTTAAAATAATTTCTCCGAGTTATTACGTAGACTTAACATCAAAGGGGACTTAAATTATATACGTAAAAATTACAAAATGGCTGCCTGTGTACGTAAAAATAAAAATACAAAATACGCGCACACTCTTTTCAAGTGAAAATTATCTCAAAAACTAGATTGCCACCCGTCGATCTCCCAAAACGCCATGTGTGACTAAAATATTCACAAATTTCTTTATTGAGATAACTGAACGTTCTTCGTGAGATCCCTCAGTTGTAGAATAAGCCTATATTTTTAGAGTGTCATGTAAAAATTAGACGCTCGAACATCCACAAAACATCCATAAGACATTAATTCAATCTTTTCAGCGATGAAGTTTGGCATCTATTTAAATGTGCTTGCACACCAGTGGTGAAGGGTGGATTTCTGCAGAAGGGAAGCCGGGGCTAACATTTGTTATGGGATTATGTCAGATTAGACACTATTACACCTATCATTTTATCCAAAAGGTAACTCGATGGGAATCGTGTTCTTAGGTAGCTTCGCGCCTGTTGCACACACACATATATATATATATATACACACAAACACACGCACACGCACGGAAATATTTAATAATTATTATGAATTTTTTTGTCGGGCCTTCGCCAGTTTACAAGATGTAATATCAAATGCCTCATCCACATGCTGTCCGTCCTTCCACGAGTCCCGCGCGAATGAGTAAAAAGGCGTTAACCGTCGGTTACGTATACAGTTCAAGACAATCACCTCGTCCGTACGTCCTTTTACTCATTCTCACAAAACTCGTGGAAGGATGCCGAGCGTGAAGCGGCCCCATAATGATTTTCAAAATTATACAACACCTGTTTCCAAATGTGTGGTACGAGAGTAAGGCTTGAAAGTTGAAAGTTCTTTTGAAAGAATATTAGTGAGTAGATCCCGTATTATAAGGAGGTGATATTATGAGAATGATTGATTGTGATGGATTATGATTTTACTAAAAGATATAATATATTTAGACAAAGTTTTATTTTCACGAGTTATTTTATACTCGAGCGCTTTCGCTGACTATTACCAACGGTCAGCATTGTCAGGAGAACTGAAACGCTTACCTTTTTTTTTCTACGCGGAGGCAGAATTCAGTATTATTTTGAAAATCACAATTAATATTTTTGAGAACGAATTTTTTACATGTAGTAGTTGAATAACAAGTACCTAGCTATCTCAACAGAGAAACAGCGAATGATGAAGTTTCCATCAGGCTTATGAGTGATCGTTTCGAAGATGCATGGATTGGGATTGGTGAATGTTACTTAAGTGTATAGTGATCACATTAAACCACCCGACAATTTTCAGTATTAAGTACATTCATGATTGATATACTATAAACTCAGCCGGGATGATCTAAATTGGCGAATGTTTCTCGAGTGCAAAGTGATCACTTAATTAAGCCCGACAATGTTCATCCTTAATTATTATTCTACACTGTTGTAGGGATACTGCATCATCAGCCTAATACTGGGAAACATTCACCTATCAGATATAATGGATATCACAGGATTAGTCTCATATATACTGCTCTATATAAAATACAAGCATTGTGCCTGAAATATCATTGGTTATAATCAAATTAGTAGTTCTGAATCATTTAATTGATATTGATTGTCTAAATTCCTATCATTACTATTGCTTTGATTGCACGTACATATAATGTTAATATTATTACAGTGTCATATCCATTTCATTCTATAATTAATGCAGGAATACTAGTTCTATTATTATAATTAAACCTATTATTATTTGTAGAGACCGGATTATATGCATTTGCATATTTTTGTATGAATTTTTATTTTCATATTTCCTATGCATTTGCATATTTGCCTATGCATATTTCCTATGCATTTACATATTTGGCCATGCATATTTCCTATGCATTTGCATTTTTGCCTATGCATCTGCATATTCGTCTATGCATTTGCATATTTGCATATGCAGTTGAATTAAATTTTAACTGTATTTGTAAAATGTAACGTTTTAAAAACAAAAATGTTGGTGTCTGGTTGAAATTGTAGTAGGTAAATAAAGTAATTTAATAAAAAAATAATTGTCTAATCGTATTTTTTTAAATGAACAAAATTTTATGACTTCACATCGTAGAACTAATTTTCGCGGTGTTCCAAACGATACCAAACATAAACTAAATAAAAAGTAAGTTAAATAAAATCTTGTAGTAACGTTAATTTGGTGTATTTATTTAAATTTATGTTGCATATATCGAGCATATTTGCATGCATATTTCAACCATTTTGAGTTTCATATAATCCGGTCTCTAATTATTTGCTTTGTATCCAACGATCAATTAATTAGAATTACCCCCGCAATGGAATTCATTAACAACTACCTAATTATGTTATGAGATTATTGCCTCTCTGCCTACCTATAGTCTCCTGTTTCACGATGATAATTTTCTACCTAATATTGTTAAAATTACCTTAGTTATTATATTAGAGGAAAGGCTGCAAATATGGAATACAGTTTACATGTTTTAGAATAACTATTTTTTATTCGTAAAAAAGTTGATAACATTTGTGTAAATATTTGCCTTTTTTTTACCACCATAACTGAAATATATGGGATATTGAACATTTTCTTTAATGTGTCACAAATATGGAATAGGATTTCAAAAATGGATAAAGCTGAAAGTCTCTCTATTCTTGGTAAACTATTCTCGGCAATCTCGGCATAAAGTAATTTCTGTTTCAGACATACCGATGCTTATTTTACTTCAACAACTTCAGAAATGTTGTTCTTTTTGGTAGGTTTTCAGCATATTTCTTCGTGTGTCCTTCACGTTACTTGTATGGCTCCCTTAACCTTAATTGAAAACCCTGTGTATGATCTGTGAAATATTAACATGAGTATTAGAATCTTCACAAAAAAAAATATTTTTTTAGATATCTAAAGCACCATGTGCAGCACTTGATCTAGTGTATGATTTTGGTCGTTTTTCACTCCCAACAAAATTTTGCTTGCAAACGCTCTCTTGTGTAGTTTAGCATATATTAAGTAGATACCAGGCCCAGACTCAAACCGACCAGGGCATTTTTATAGACATCGGCCGCCTACTTCTCACGAAACTAGTAAATAGCACCGCAGGCGAATTTTTTTTCGAAAATGAGTGAATTGATGAACTTGGTTGATTTTAATACTAAGGCATCGGGATATGTATCTGGGTTATAACACGAAATTTTGCCATAAAACGTAAGAAGATAGGAACATGAAATATCGGGACCTGTACCCTTAGTACACTGTCCCCAGTTGTACAGAACATTTTCTAGATGGCGGTTCAATTCAGTTTCTTTTGCATATTTTTTTGCGATGTAATCAGTCGACGTTATTAACAAGACGGTCTTTTGGCTAGACCGGCCCATCGGCCCTCTGACCCGACCGGCCCTTCGGGCATTTCCCCGAATTGCCCTGAGGCCAGTTCGGGACTGGTATAGATACATAGCAGTTAGAGAAAGTCTAGTTTTGGGTTGTAGACTATAATGCCACCCTATCCAAACCCTATTTATACTGTCAGATACCTACAATCATGTAGATATATATTATAGATATACTAAATAGGTACCTCCTTTAGTATAATTGTCTACCAGCTGTAAAGATGAAACTTTATTGGTTGAATTGTTGTTTTAATAAAACACAATATAGGCTGAGGGGATAGCAATAAACGCAGAATATCGCCTAATATTATTGCCCCATTGCCCCAGAATGCAAGAGGGAGGGGGGGCGCCCTCATGGGATCACACTGTGTTGTAAAGCTGCGTAATGTATTTTGGGTTAGTGTCGTTTGTGAGTCTTATTACGCCCAATTTTTGAGGGCTGGGGCCTGAGTCTAACCACGAAAGGTGACGAAAACGTTGGCGATTTACGCATTGTTTCCATGGTGATAATGTTATAACCATGGAAACAACGATACCACCATGGCAACAACGCGTAAAACGCCAACGTTTCCGTCACGTTTCGTGGTTTGACTCAGGCCTCTGGTCAATCGAAACATTTAGCAAATCAGGTAGTTCTACTATACCTACTAAACATACTACTCAACATAGCGAAATAACGGGTGCAAAAATATATTAAAAAAAACCCAACGGTACGGAGAGTACCTTACCTACTCAAAAACAAATATTATGATAGGTTTAATATGTTTTTCAAAAATATATTAACCTAAGTATACTAACTTTTTTGATAAACGGTGATATACCTACCTAATGTGAAAAGTTATATAAGTATTTTAAAAACCTATAGACGCACTTTTCTTCATGTCAAACATTATTAAATTTTCATGTTGGAACTTTGTATCTAATGAATCGCCGTAAAACACAGTTTTTGGGATTTTCGGAGAATATATATATTTGAAATATTTTTTCATTAAGATAATTTCAAAAAATCTTGTTTTCTTTTACGATTCCGCATAATTCCCAATATTCAGATTTAAATTTGAAGATGATACCGTAAGCTTTGGTTGAGAAAATACCCACCTTCTGATGTCTGAGAAGAGGGGGGAGCACACGTATAGAGGCGCCCCCGGTAAAGGGCCCGTTAATGTGAATACAAACGCATCGTTACTGAGATAGACTGCGGCAATCAAATATATCGATAAGATGTAGTGGAACCCGAAGGGGTGGCATCACTGGCATCAAAATGAAATGCGGCCTTAACAACGCATGTGTTCAGTGGCGGGTCCTGAGGAAAGCATAAGAGGTGGTCATCAGTTGGATGATGGTTGCATTCTCTAAAACTATGCAATTCTCTGAATTGCTCATTTGTTTTAAACATATTTTTTTGCTGTTTTATTGTACCAGCTTCCAGCACATTCTGTGACTGCTCCCGAGTTGTCGGTTTTTTTTTTTAATCATTTATCATTTCGTTGTTTTGTTTGAAAAATGGTAATTATACGCTGTTCTTTTTTTTTTCATTTTCTTGTTATAGGTATACCATGTAATTTGCATTATGATTTTATATTTTTCTTTTCATATTTATAACTGTTTTAAAGGGTTAATAATGTAAATAAATAAACTTAAGGACACCTTAAATAATCACGCTCATCCTTTTTGTGTAAACATTTTTTGTAATTACGCTTAGTGGCGTACTAGCCGCTCTTGGAAACTAAAGGCTACCGAAATTTGAAGCCAGGATAACCCTTCTCATGTTTACATAGCGCCGCAGACGAAATTTTCTCATAAGACAACACATATTATGTTATGTATGTATGTACTTGTATGCAAAAGAATTTCTTTAAAAAAATATATAATCCAATATGAAAGTATCTCCTCAGGCGAAATATTTTTATGAAGTGGTTGTAAATATATGGATTTACATAAGTAATGTACATGTAAACATTGTTTTTAAGTGGTTTTTTAATGAAAAGTGATGTGTTTTTGTGGAGGTGATACCACGATTTAGGTACACGTGTATGTTTTCTTCATGACAAAATTTATGTATCTTTTAATGTAAGTAGGAATTTTATCTGAGAAATTTGTAAATTATTGCCTCTAGTAATCTTATTGCAAAGATTTTCTTCCAAACATATTTCATCGGAAGGTTGAGTTACGATTTCAATTTCCTAAAACGCTCTTAATGAAATTCCTTTACGGTTATTCGGAACAATACGAGTAATATTAATCCCCCTAAAGTAGGAGAAATATTACCTAATGTCATCCAAGTAACATTTTTACGCGTGTTATTAAATGTCTGAAATCCGAGTAATTGTATGTTTACTGTAGGAATATATGCGTACCTTAACTAATTCACAGTGGCGTGCTTGTCGTTTTGACTTATTTATATTTCTAATTGAAACTAGGTACTACTAGTGAAAATGTTCAATTGGTAAGAAAAATTACAATGTTTACGAAAATAATATTTTTCAGGAAACTTTGCCAACTTTCGAACACCTATAGCCAAAATATTTCACTATATTTTTGTATCTTATTTAACTTACAGACTTCCATCCAAAAAGGTAAAATATGCCTCATGAAACTTAGCAGTAATGGACAAAATTAAACAAAAACGTAAAATAGACAACTTTTTTCCCAAACATTTTCGAAAAGCATGTGAAATCAGAAAATCTATGGAAAATCTAAAAATCACTATTTCGTTTTTTTTTAGCATTATATGAATCATAATATAGGTACGCGTTTTGAAGAAAATTAAATAATTGTAGGTATAAAACATACTAGTAGATATCAAAATTATCTTTGGCCGCGGATGGACCAGGCTCCATAAAAATTTGCCCATTCTCCTTTGGATTCTAAACTACCTCATATACAACATACCAAAAATTCACGACTACCTGGTTTCATGTTGGGTCTCCGTACTAACGATTGTTAGATTTACTGGGCTATTTAAACGGCCATCACATGTTTAATAAACAAAGTTCCAGTTTATTCGAACAATCCAAAAATTGTCTAGTTTTTTAAACAACAGTTCTGAAATATAATTTTGAAGCAGCGAAAAAATGTAACATATCTTATTATCACATCAAGCAACACTAAACCAAGCTTACTTCGTGAGACTTCTGGAAAAAAATAGATTATTAATCGAGTTTAGGATTGCCATGATAAAAAATACTATGGTATCAGAAATTGTCCAAGGTGTGAAACCGTTGGCACGCCACTGATGATACCGGAATTCGAAAGAAATGTTGAAATAACTACAGTCTAAGTAGCTTATAAAATATAAGAAGTATTTATATTATACAGTGTATATCTATATTAGAAGGCAGGATGCGTGTATTTTGTTTGTTTGTGCGTCTGCTTTTAATTGTAAAGCTTGTCGGCCTGGCAGAAGTAACATCATAATAATAAACATTAAGATGGGGAAATAATGTTTCCTACCAGTACTTGAGTATAATAATACAGAGAACATGTCTACTTAATACCAAATAAAAGGGGAAAGTTACACTCTGTGTAATCTGTACCTACTTATAAAGAGATAGTTAAAGAACATTCTAATAAACGGTCTAGAACCGAATTGCGGATTATTCGGCAATATTTACGTCGAATATTTGACAGGCTATTCGACACAGCTGCAAATATTGATATTTTAATCTACAATCAGAAGAATAATCATTTCTTTTTTATATATCCTGTCTTCATTGTGCAATGTTGTTCTCTTGATTAAAATTTGGTGAGTATGTAGGTAGTCTCTAAGATGTATCTGTAAGATTTTTTAAAGTTTTCAAGTAATGTAGTAGGTAGTATGTATAGATCCTTTCAGTGAGAGTCTCCTTCAAGGGAAAATAGGTAAGGGTTTCTTCGGGAGGGGTGTGTTTGGAAGGAGGCCTTCCAGCGAATCTCGAACCCTTTCGTAGAGATTTTTGTGAAAGACTGGGAGCAGAAACTCCTGAAACATTGAGAACTGGAGGTCTTTTTATCCTTAATTTATAAAAACATACCTACACAAAATAGTACTAAATGGCTGAGGGTAGTTGGTTAGAAAGCGGATTTTTCAAGCGAAAGATGCGGAGAGGAGTTTTGTCCCTCTTATTGAATATATTCTGCGCTTCCCACGCCACGAGATACCTACTCGTATATGCAGAGAAGTTATTGTTTGGAATTGGGAATACAAGTCCTTAAGTCATTCAATTGACAATTTATAGTAAAGATTCAGCTCTGAATTCGGTAAAATACTCTCAAACAAAGTATCAGCTGATCCAGCATTCCCCGAATACCGAATGTTCTGCCTCTTGGCTACGTGCCTAATGAAGGTAAGGTAGTTCAGTTGTTAGGTAACAGTTTGGAGGTTGTATGAATATGTTGTACCCTGGTAGTACCTTACCTTACCTAGTACCGGAGGTAATATCCCGAACATAACAGTTTGTTTTGGTTGCACGCTCACTGAATTCAAATGTGAGAAGAATGAACATTGTTAACAGTCTTTACATAAAGTGATGTGGGGCTGGGGTAAACATCTACCTGGAACCCACTCTGCCCCACTACGCAGGTCCTTACCTTAATATCTACATATATAAAGTAATGTCTGATTTTTGAAAGTGTTCGCATAACTCCCGCATTTTACGGTGAATTGCTGCGAAAATTTAGAATAACATTCGCGATAATATAGGCTGTGTCCTAACGCCGGTTTTCGGATAAAAAGTTTTTCATAGGAGATGCCATGATGATGAGGGGATCCATGAGTTGTGTAGGGTCGAGTGTGGTATCGTATGAAAAGGCGTTGGAAAATCAATTTAGATCTTAGGTCACATTTCGTCCAGCTTCTGCCTTTAAAGTATGCCGGGTTGGTTTGTTAAATTTGCCGTTGCGAAGCACTGGTAACTCAGCTAGTATATGTATGATAATACATACTTTTATGAAAATAAGCAAACGATAAAATACTTTTAAATATTGGAGTGACCCCAAATGAAAGTTTGGAATTTGCGTTGAATAAATTGCCACTATTTTGCCACGATCAAGTTAAAGACCGCATTTTCTAAAGTCACGGGCTTTAAAGTAGTATATAATACTTTGCACAATAATATGTATAAAAAAGTGATAGAACATAGCGCCTCAGGCAAACTTTTTTATGAAACTGATGGATTTTCATGCTAATTTTAGAAAATTTATGATATGATGAGAAAATGTGTGGTTGTAATGTGATTTGTTATGAGGGTATACCATTTGGTATGGAAAAATATAAACCTATTCCAATCTCAAGGGGGGCAGTTGCCGCCCTGCCCCCCTCCCGCCGCCCATGCTTGCGGCCTCTGTGTATTCTTAAAATGAAAAAAGACAAAACCATTTTAGTATCATCATTCATCCTCTCATAAAGTATTACGTAGGTAGGCACTTTATTATACATATTGAGTGATCCGTATTTGGTAAATTAATTCAATATGAGGATTCTTGGATGATGGAATCGGAGTTGGTGTCTCCTCCAATATTCCATCAAAATTACTTTTCCATTAGCCTCCCCCTGGTCCCCTCCCTCCCACCCATTACCCCCGTTCTGGTGTACTCGTGAAATGATAAGAAGCCCCTAAAATTCACGAAATTAATTAGATTTTTATCAGATTTTTGTCATGTAATCAGTCCATCACTAGAACGTCCAGAAGACATTAAAGCTCCGACCAATCCAAACATCATTAATATTATTATTGGATGATGAATTTTCTCATCCACGTAAGTATGAGCTTATGAAGACGTCTAACATTTTTCATTTCATTTCATTTAATCGAAAGGCCAATCAATTATAACACAATAGATATATCAATTATCATTTTATTTTATTTTATTCTTATAAAGCAAAACAGTGAGTGGCATTACAGCTATGGGCCTTTCCGCCACTCACTGAAATTACAATGAAAAGTACATTACAACAATTGCAACGAAAAGTACATTACAACAATTACAACACAATAACAAACATAAAAAACAAAATCAACATTCACATTAAAAATCATTTATGCATCTCGACAACCCATCATCATGAGTACAATCGAGACAAACTCTCTATATTGAACATGAAATATGTCCGTGCATGATGCAACCCGATTGAGCAGTCTCGTAGCTCTGCCCACAGGAGAATCAACAAGAATGTTAGTTCTACCTGATGGCGAGTAGAATAATGCATGTCTCCGTGATCTGGTGTATGCATCAGGCACGTACAAATCAATCTCGGAGAGAATTGTGGGATTATGTATAACCCCCCTTAGCAATTTGTAGAAGTGTCGACACAGGTATTCATCTCGTCGACTTTCCAACAGTGAGTACCCCAGACATCCCATCACGAATAGTGAAGGGTATAGATATGGGTAGTACCCATATTCTTTTATTTTTATTTATATATTTATTCACAAATAACATATATCAATACAATATCACCGGGATTGCCCAACTAGGTGTAACCTGTATTTGGGTCAATCCCACTAAAAACACAAAGTTAAACAAAAAAAAAGATATAAAAGAGAAAGAAAACAATGGATAAAATAAAAATCCAAAAAGAAAAAAAAAAAAAAAAAAAAAAAAAAAATACACAGTCACACAAAACAAAACATCCTGGCAGCGCAGACATGATCGGTCACTCACATACACATCCTAAAGCATATCAATACATACACCAACACACACACACACACACACACAACCGCATCCACTCACTCTTGCAACCCAACACACACACACACAACCGCATTCACTCATACTGCAACCTAGTACACGCACAACTGCATCCATCCATGCCAGCATAGTCAGCCCCAGCAGAAGTCTGACTCTTATGCCCACTCCGCTGATAGAGATGCCGCACTCCCCACCCACTTTATGATTTTTCTTTTAAATTCTACCACGGAACCCGAGCTCTTTATCTCGTCTGGCAACTGATTGAACAGTTTGGTAGATTTGTATTTGTATTGGTTTTGGGCCAGAGTTGTTCGACAGCGGGGTATGGGATAGCTTATGTTACGTGCCGTGCGCGTGAGGTAGATCTGCTGCGTCCTAGACAAATTGCGTTTTTCCTTAAAGAAGTGCAAGAGGGAAAACTTCACATAGAGCTGTTTCAGATTCAATATATTCATCGTACTATATATGTCAGCAGTAGGAAAGAGAAATGGAAGTCTTTTTATCACTCGTATTACCACTCTATGTGCCTTATTAGCCATCTCATTCTATGCGATACAAGAAGCGCAAAAAGCGCTTTTGTACTTTTTCTAGCATAAGTTTGTATGTGGTTTCATTAGGACTCCATATGATTGAGCCTGACTCGAGAATTGAGCGAACTAATGTATCATATAGCACTTTTAAGGTGTCTGGTTTCTGAAAGAGTTTTGCATTCCGCAAGACAAATCCCAAAGTTTTGTACGCCTTTTCAACCGTAGTAGTAATGTGGGAGCGAAATGTAAAGTCCTGTTGAAAAATGATTCCCAAATCTTTTACTTGTGTTAGTCGACCTAAACCTGCTTCATTCATTTTGTACGGGTAAATTATAGGATTTCGTGATCTAGTATAAGTCATCGCGTTACATTTTGGGGTGCTGAATCCCAATTTGTTTGTTTCTGACCACACAACAACCGAGTTTATATCTTCCTGTAATAAAGCCGCGTCGTTTGCACAGGATATGCTTTTGAAAATCTTCAAATCATCCGCATACAACAGGTACCGAGAATGTTTAATAGTTTCGCCTATATCATTAATGAACAATGTGAACAGTAATGGCCCAAGATTGGAACCCTGTGGAACGCCGGATCGCGTTACGTAGCTATCTGACTTGAATGACCGATAAGAGATATACTGCATTCTGTCTCTAAAATACCCTGCGAAATAATTCAATAAGCCTTCGGAGAAACCATAATAACTCAGTTTACGCAACAAGATGTCGTGATCTACCTTATCGAAGGCTTTCTCAAAGTCATTATACACTACGTCCACCTGTCGCCTCCTATCTAACTCCCGACAGACATAATTCTGAAAACATTATAGTAAGCCCGTTACCGTTGACCTTGTTGGGCGAAACCCATGCTGCTCATCAATGATCATATGTTGACAAGAATCCCATATCCTCCTATGCAATATAATCTCCAGCAGCTTTGCTGGAGATGACAACACCGCCACCGGTCTATAGTTAGTAATGTCAACGGTTTCCCCTTTCTTGTGGATTGGTGTGACCTTGGTCATCTTCCACTTTTCAGGAAATACCCCGGATTGTATAGATAAATTAAATATAAATTTAAGAACATCCCTCAAAATATCGCCAGTTTCCTTAACTACAAAATCAGGTATTAAATCTGGCCCGGAAGATCGTTTAGGCTTTAACTTTTTAATAGCGTATTCAACGTCGCTGGATGTAATCTCTGTAATATTGCATGTGAGCTCTCTTGTAGGCATAGCAGGGATTAACTGTGGATCGAGGACTGGTTCAATATCGCTGTACACGGACGAGAAAAAAGTGGCAAACGCATTTGCTATATCTTCACCGCAAGAATATGTTATATCCTTCAGCCTCATACAAGAAGGCACACGAGGACTATCACTTTTAGATTTAATATAATTCCAGAATCTGGAAGGGTCTTTAGTAATGGCGTTTTCGCAATCTTCAACATGCTTACGATGATATGTTTCAATTTTATTCTTAACAGTACGTCTTAGTTCGCTAAATTTGGAGTAAGCCAGCTCTGATTTAGATTTTTTCCACAATTTATGGAGGAAGTGTTTCTTATTAATATCGTGTACGAGGTCTCTAGGAAACCAGGGGGGAAATTTAGGGTCTGAATTCACTGTATTTCTAGCAAAACAATCATCAAAAATGTCATATAGCAATCTATAGAACTCGGCTACAGCAGTATTCACATCAAACGCAGAGTAAACTTCTGACCATGTACAACGTGACAGAGATTCTTTGAATCGTTCAAAATGCTTTTCACAAAATTTCCATGTTGCGTCACAGTTCCCAGAGATGACCCCCGAGACATGATCGGCATAATATGATGCATTGCGAGGTGCAATGCTCACATCAATGTGCAGAGTTGGATGCAATTTATCCTCCTTAACCAACGGGGAGTCATGTCTGCGAACCGAAACACCTGATTTCACATTTGATAAAACCAAGTCCAACATCACACCGTCACAATTCAAAACATTATTAAACTGGCCTAAATCATACAAATTCAAAAAATACAAGTGTTCATTTTTAGGGTATGAAGAAGAAGGCAAATTAAAGTCGCCTAGTATTACTATCTACTATCATGTATACATATCTATATCGTATGGCCTGGGGAGATCAAAGTGTATATATATCGTATGGCTTTGGAGAAACAGAGTCAAAGATTAAAAGAGTTCAGGTATTGGAGTGCTTTACCTATGAGTATAAAGGTGGTGAGAAAAGCGACTTACAGAAAATAATGAGTACATGGTTGGCGCAGTTGGTTGAGGCGGCAGTCTCTCAAGCGGGAGGTGCTAGGTTCAAATCCCGGCGTTGGCGATGTATTCCACACTTTGCGATGCAGTCTTTTAGCTTAGTGCAAGATGTGCAGGAAAGTATTTGGGTTTGTGTTTGCAAGCCCAGTTTTTCATTTCTTTTTCAACTTATAATAGGAAAGCCCGTGGGCGTGGTATAGAAAAACGAGCTGCAATTTTCAAACACAACGTCTTAAGCCTTGATCTCTCCACTGTTGGATATAGGTCTCCCTCAAACGCTTTGTCTTGTATTTCTTATAGTAAAACGTTGGCTTTAGCAAAAACTTTAAAAAGTTAAATATGATACGAGGGTGGTATGAAAACTTCGCGGTCTTGAGAAAAAAATGTACTAGCCAGTTTCAGTTTATTATGGATATGGATAATTTAAACATTTTTAAGGCTATTTACAAAATTTGGCATCAATAGGACCAAGCTGGCACTCTTGGAACCGTTTTTAATTCAACGTGTTTGACATTTTTATGAAAATGTGAAATTTTCAACTGCGACTCGAGATAAAATATTTGTTTACCAAAGGTTTTGCATCAAAACAAACGCCTAAATTGATATCAAATGAACTGCCGGAGTCTGCTCCATCATATGCGATAGTTAAATAGTGGGTAGCAGATTTTTAACACGGACAGCAAGGTGTCAAAGACAAACCTCCCAGTGGAAGCCAAAAAAAATGCAGTGGTTCCGAAAAACGTCGAGAAATCATGGATTTGGTTTCCAAAGATTGCTGAATTACTACTTAGGAGATAGCAGAGATTACAATGATGTGATGTGAATAAGTACAGTTCATCTTAACTTCAGAACAGAACCTGTATATAAACTCTCAAATCGTCGGGTAGAGAGGCTTTTGATTTTTTTACGCTCAAACAAAACACATCAACACTTTTATTGACTTCGCTGCATGCCATTTGGCTTCCAGTTAATGAACTGTCCATTTTTTTCACCTGATATGGAATCGTCAGGTTTTCACCTCATCCCTAAGCTCAAAAAACATGTCAGTGGGAAAAGACTTGACTGAGATAATGGCGTTTTAGTGATGGTGTAGCGGTTTTTTGAAGACCTTGATGAATCCTTCCATAAAACTGGGTAAATGGCTTTGAAGCATCGCTGGCCTAAGGGCATTCAACTTCGAAAAGATCGTATTAAAAAATAATTATGAGACCCAAACACACTCCAGTACTTTTTTTTCCAAGGCCGCGAAGTTTTCATACCACCCTCGTACTTCTATCTTTACTGGATATTTTCGAGTTTACCTATCTGATTACAATATATGCAACCTCACATTTGTAATCATTGCTATGAATTATTACCTCGAAGATGGAGCTTTGCATCAGTACCTAAAATTTCCCATGATTTTTTTTGTTTAATAAATCATATTTTTTAAGATATTCTGAAATTTTACATTAATTTGTTTCACTTGTGGTGATTTACATAAAAAAAACAGTTCACCCCTGGCGAAATATTTTTTTAAAAGTATAACAACTTTTATTATGAAAATTCCTTGCAAAAAAAATATTCATGGGAAATTCAATACTTACTTAATTTAGAACGGCACGTGACTTTGTGAAAAAATCATTTTAACTCAGTTATTTTATCAATTCCCTCGTATTTAAATTCTCAGAAAGAAATATTATATTTGAAACTGGGAGAATTTCATTACTCATGTAAACAGTTAAAGAAACTAAGGAAAAGTACTACTTAGCATGGGCGTCGTCAGAGGGGGGCAGCTGCCCGGTGTCCGGTAAGTTCGTCTTAAATCGACAAATTGATCGTTAGGCAAATTGATTGGCCGAATTGATTTTAGACGAATTGATAATTAGACGAATTGATTTTAGACGAACTTGCCGTAAACCCAGCTGCCCCCCCTAGAGATTGGAATACGTATATATTTTTACATACTAAATGATAAAACCTCACAAAAAATCACATTATTACCACGCGTTATCTCTTCATGTCATAAGTTTTCTAAAATAAGTATGAAAATCCATCAAAATACATTTGAGTCATAAAAAAATTGCCCGCGTCGCAACTTTTTCAATACTTTTTTTATAAAATACATTTTTCATACGTATTATTGTGCAAATAATTATGTACATTTTCAAATAAACCAAACCACATCAAGACCTTCTTCAGTACCTGTCTCAAAAAAAATTTGCCTGCGGCGCTATTTACGCGTTTTAATGCTATATATTTTTTTTAAATTTTTTGTTGCCCCCCCCTCCTAGCTCCGAGGCTGACGACGCCCATGCTACTTACTACTCGTGTATACTTTGTATTCCCAGAACCTAACCGTTTTGATACTCCGCTACTTAGTACGTATGTAGGTATTTACATACCTGAAGGTAAAATTTCGAAGAAGACGTCTTTTAAGAATAAAATACAGCGTTAAGTACCTACTCACTACTCAGCAACAAAACGAACACTCCCTCACTCTCTGGCATTGAAAATTAATTGGTATTGAAGATATTCGCGGTGAATACTTGATATGATTGCTTGGTTTTCGGGCGAACCCTGTGTAGATTGACTTTGAGCGCCGCGCCGTTTCCACATTCCTGCAGATAAATATATGAAAACTGTAGACATGAAAGTTCAGTAATAGAGAAATTATCGGGAAGAAGTGTAGAGTCAGCAAAGTAAAACACTGTAAAGTTAAACCTACTTCTAGTAAATGTTGAAGGTTTTCACGGTGTGCGATTGACATTGTTTCTTGACGAACTGTGTGTAGGTAAACTTGATCAACGTTTCGAAAGGTCTATCAAGTTTATCTTCACACGGTTCACCCGAAAAACCCAAGAAAAAAGCTTACTTCTCTCCTGTTAGTTAGACACATTATAGTGCATCTACATCCGTGCTGGTCCATTCCTCAATAGGGTCCTTGCACGTTTTTTTATTTATTTTGGTTTTCGGTACATTAACTATAAATTAAGGTTTTCCGAAAATTTGAGATTTCAATTCTCTGTCTTTGTGGGTATATTTATAAAATAAAGTCTCATATTCGATTCTAGCGCAAAAACAGGTTTTTGACTGGCCGCCATATTACGCCATATTGTGACGTCACTTTCCCCAACACCATAGAAAAACTCGTCAAATTAACATTTTCCATTAATTATTATAAATTAACGGTAAATTAAAATTACATTTAATAATTTTATTTGTCATTATAGTTAGTAGAACTGTCGATTTAATATATTTTTCGAACGATAAAAAAAATGCAAGTACCCTATTTATAGCTTTTTTTACTATCCTACAGAATTATTTGTACAGAAATGTTCAGCAATCCAGTTTTATATACAAGAGATTTCTCCCACACAACATCTGTTTCTAAATATAGGATAACTTTTGCTCCCCACGAGAACAGATCAAAGGTAACACCAACTAACTACTGTAGCCAGCCTTTAATAGATTTTCCCAGAATTGTTGTATTCTCGTGTATTAATATATCGAATTTCATTATTCCTCCACGTCTGTTTTATACAATTTAAAATTAAAGTTCCCGACCCAACTATGACGTCACGGTCATTTTCCACGGCATTAAGGTTCAAAATCGCATGATAATATGGTAAAAAAAGCGTTTTTTCCATTTTTTGGAGTTAATTTCGCTTCAATCATAAAACTTTTACGGTTATTCCCTAGATTTTAATGCTCATTATAAATACAAAAAAATAACAGTGATATCGTGAAACGAGTTTCTGTCTTTCAGAAAAAAGATCAGAGGTGTTTTACACAATATTTTTTGAGAAATCTATACAAGATATATATTTTTTTTACGATTATTCCCTAGATAAAGGTTCAATGTATCTACTGTATTTTTTTCCAAAGAACATTTAGTAACGGTTGTCGAGATCAAAAGTCTTCTATTTCTAGAAATTTTTGAAATGTCAATATGCCTACTCTTAACTTAGCTCGCAATTGGTGGAGAGAGTTCCTACCTATATCATTATTAAGGACAGGTGTCGTACGAGAGCTTATTACTTAATGCACGCTAGGGAGGTGCTACGTACATGCTAGGGAGGTGCTACATACACGCTAGGGAGGTGCTACATCCAGGCAGCTCCGGCCCGAGCAATCTTGGCGCCTTAGGCAATGGCTAGAACGGCGCCCCCCCCCCCTTATACAAAAAAAAAATGGGACAAAACAACAAAAAACAGATAAAACAGGTAAGATATATTTACATGAAGGAGAGTGTATCACGTTCTTTTTCCGCCTTCCTACTCTGATCACAAAAGTCTTCAGTGGTTGCGAAATTTATTCGCACTTAATTTTTTTTTTATGGGAAATCAAGGTTTGAGATGTGAGCTACCTGTGCAAACGACCGTCGATAAGCTCGCATCGAACCAATTCGTTTGTTATCATTTTAAGTCACCCGTTTGCTACGCCGCCGCGCCGATGGCACCCCCCCACCAGAATGAAAGCGCTCTAGGCAGATGCCTACCTTGCCTATATGGACGAGCCGGCACTGCATCTACGCTGGGTAAGTACTACATACCCGCTATGCAGGTACTACTGGGTAGGTACTACACAACACCCGTCATGTAGGAAACCTTTCAACCATCAGACTTTACAATACGTCAAAAGCACTCTGACGATCCGAAGCTCCAATCAATTAATATATTGGAGTATTGGAGAGCTCACAAAGACCTGCAAGAGAACAATATCAATTATTATGGACGATGAATGTATAGGTGTTCTTTTAGAGTCCTATAACGTTCAATTGACGGGGAGGGGTCAATCAAAACGTTTAGCAAATCGTGTGAATAAACAAGGCATTGTAAGTTATACCATCGCACTTGCCTTTTTTTATGAATTGTACACTTCACAGTAAGCTTGTATCGTGAAGTGGAGTAGGTCGGCATTGGGGATCGAACCAATGATGTCATTTTATATTGTGAAATAGGCACTCCCCCTTCTAATGTCTTTTTTTTGTACTGATAATATGCAGTAAAATCTAGGAAATAACCGTAAAAAAATTTTGATTGAAGGAAAATTAACCCGGAAAAAACACCCAATTTTTTACCATTTTATCATGCGATTGTTTACGTGGTTTAATGCCGTGGAAAATGACCGTGACCTCGAAGTTGGGTCGGGAGTCAAAACACTAATCTACATTAATTTTCAAACGGGACAGTTCGCGAAAAAGTAAGCGTGAAAGAATTGTTCGCTAGTAATACGCAATACTATAAGCTCTCTCATTTTTATTATCAACAATACTTACGATTTCTTAATCGATTCAAAGTCAATTGTAAAGGAACTTCCATACACATCACTGAACATTCACACATGAGTGGAGACTGAAACGAAACAATCATAAATTCAAAGGTATTTTACTCTTTAAAAGAGAATTTTCATTGTTGACTATACAAAGAAATACTAAGAGACATATGCTTGAAGAACCTTTGAAGTATTGATAATATTAGATCAAACAGTATGTGAAAATTCATATCCCTTAATAGAGAAATATTCATAAATGTTGGTGAATCTGATTGCTGAATCTAAAGAGAAGTAGATTTCAGAACAAATACATAAAAATAAAATTATAACAACAAAAATATTAAGAGTAAAGTATAAAAGTCAGATAAATAAAATATTGATATAGTGGATACTAGTATATATATTATATAGTTTAAAATCTACGTAATGACTTTTATCATCAGGGATTTGACAATAAATATTGAATACGTACTTATGTATATTCGTATTTCCGTTTTTTTCCGGATTCCAAGAGTCCGGATGAATCTAGGAATGATAAACGACAACAAAGATTAAGTGCTTGGAAATCTGGGATTCGTGCGGAGAAATTCAAACACACTCAGATATTTGCAAACTACATACAATAATAGCCTTACGTAATACTAGGAATGAGGTTATTAGGCAAATGGGTGACTGCAAGACTGGTGTTGTGACAAGAATGAAAGTGAATAAACTAAGATGGTTGGGCATGTTGAGAGAATGAAAGATGACAGGATGGCAAAAAAGATATACTTGAGTGAGCAAAGAGGGGTGAGGAAGCGCGGCCGCCCGAGACTGACCTGGCCCGATAATGTCGAACAGATCCTCAAGGATGGACGCGTTTTGAGTAAAAGGAATCGGAGAGCCTGTATGACTGCATGCATGAATGTGAGGGAGGCTAGGAGTGTGTGTAAGGATAGGGCTGTCTGGGGCTCTGTCCTCTCTGCCTACCTTGCAAGGGACGTGGCGTAATACTATTATTTATAGATAGACGTAATACTATTTACATTATTTACCAGGAAAACTATATTATGATATTGATAATTTTAGCAACATACATAGGTATATAGGTATTATCTAGACTAGATACAATATGTCTAATGGGTGTGTTGTGTGTAGTGTGGGCGTATGGACTGAAGGTAACACATTAGCACCCGAGTCTGTAGTTGATGTGTGGAAAGCATTCAACCACGCCTGTATGCAAAATACACTCTAGTATCTACTATAGTAGTAAACTACAATATACTACTTCTACATATCTGTTTTACTATACGTTCTGCACGTCCCCCCTCCCATATATATTTTTTTATACTAAATGATAAAACCTCACAAAAACCACATTACTCCCACACATTTTTTCATCATATCATATGCCTCTACTACATGCTCGCCGACCCTCCAAGTTTTTGGTGTGAATGAGTAAAAAGACGTTAACCGTCGATTATGTATATAGTCCAAGACAATGACCCCGTTCGCACGTCTCTCATTCACACAAAAAACATGAAGGGTCGCCGAGAATGTGGTAGAGGCAATAAATTTTCTAAAATTAGTATAAAAATCCATCAGTTTCATAAAAAAAATTGCCTACGACGCTATTTTTCATTACTTTTTGTAAAAGACATTTTTCATACACATTATTGTGCAAATAAGCAAACCGCATCACGACCTCCTTCACAATGTCTCACAAAAAAAATCTATATATTTTTTTGCTGGCGACACCTGTACAGCGATCTCTTCCAGCTAACCCAATTTCCCAGATCCTTTCTCAATAAACGTACCTCAAGACTTATTTAGTAAAAAAAATATTATTCTATCATAATTTTTCTTTGGGAAGTGCATTAAATAAAGATGTTTCCAATTATGTAGGTGATAAGCAAAGTTGAGAATAAATGAGGAAACGGAAGTGAACTGCTGGTGGAATTTTCCTCCCGCGCCCCCCTCCGCCCGCACTCACCTCACGTTGCATTCAGTTTACTAATTAATTCATTAGTTAATTAGCGTCTCTAGAATATATTATTATATAACCGCTGTATTTCAGTAGTTCAGCCCTGGAATAATGGGCCTCAGGGCCGTATCTAGGACACACACTATCTAGGCTACAGACTAGGGGCCACCTCCACGAAGAAAAATGTTTGTTATTTTTTTTTTTACCAAAAATGAGTAAGTATTCTAAATTTCTTTATAACAATCAATACATCTCATAATATACTGAACAGTTTCCTGTTAGTGCAGTGATATAAAAGGCACGAGATGACAGTTTTACTTTTTTTGCCTCATCCACATGCTAGCCGAGCTGTTTTGTGTGAATGAGTAAAAAGGCGTTAACCGTGTGTTACATATACAATCGAAGACAACCACCCCGTCCGCACGTCTTTTCACTCATTCACACAAAAAACGTGACAGCTAAGCCAGCATGTGGATGAGGCATTAAAGAGCATGTAATTTTAAAGTCAAATTGAGAATGCGCCATAATTTAAAATCAGCTTATGTTATATTTGTCAAATAGTTTTGTCACAGATTTTGTTGATACATCTGATAGTGCGGGAATCAAATTTCGGAAATTATTCTGTAACTAGTCTATAACTAGGTACTTTACAGTTTATTAAAAAGTCTGCAAAAGATAAAGGCCCTCTTTTTTTATGTCATTCCACCTACATACATACTCATTAAATTTAAGATTTGGTAATGAAATTTGGACAAACTCAAAAATTTACATACATATCTACTCGATGTATTAAAAATAATCCCCACATTACGTGATGAGTCCTCAACCACAAGCTTGACCTAGGGTCCTACAGATCCTAAATACGGACCTGATGTTTCTATGTTGAAAACGTGAAAATTGTAGGTATTGTCTTTTAATAGATCAGAGTTCGTCAACACGTTTCGCGCGAACAAGCAAGTGATTTTTAAAAACTTAATTTAGTGAGTTTACCTATATACATACAGTAAACGATTAGGTTCCATGAAGCCTGTGATAGGGTGGTTTAAGATTGTGATCAGTTTGTTTCTAATTAGTCCCCGCAAAATACCGGTAATTATCGCTGCTCCATCAGAATAGAGGGTAATTGTTACTAGTGATGGGGAACTAACCAACAGCAAATTCGATTATATCTATAGTATCGCTGAGATTAGGGTGGTGTCTTATCGTTCGAACCAACGAATAATAAGTGCTTATATTTCGTTATTAATTTTACATATTGTCTGCTGTTAAGTTTACCACTCCAATAAGCCGTGACTTTCATCGCCTTGTCATTGGCCACAATCAGGTCCCCAGGTGTACAGCCCTCCTCCATCAGTGGGCACATCAGTAGGTGATGATAAAATGAGTATTTAATTTAGTATTGTAACCATTGTTTGCAACTTGTACATTTTGTTCTGAATAAGCTTATTATTATTATTACTTGAAAAAAAATATGTGTAGCCTAGCGCCATCTATGTATGCCTGCCTTTGTAAAATCATCAAAATATATTTGGTGCCATACAATGTTGTGGGCTACTGGTATCTGAAGTTAGATTTGTTGTTTGTTTATAATGTTGCGGTAATTGAACATGATTTGGTAAACACGCGAGCTTCCTTATTCAAATCAAATAATCACGCAATACAACACGTGCCAATCTCCCTATAATCAATAATTAACCAAATACCAATCAATTCGTAGAATTCCGTTCAAATTTCATGACCTTAAAAGCCTTATTATTTGGTTGACGATTCATGTATCCAAAAACTTCGTAGTCTATGTCAGCCAGTCATTTCAAACGCATCTAGTGGGAAATAACATTTTTTTTAAGGATCTGGGCTTGCATACACAAACCCAAATACTTTCCTGCACACCTAGCACTAGGCTAAAAGCCTGTATCGCAAAGTATGGAGTACATCGCCAGCACCGGGGTTTGAACCTGGCACCTCCCGCTTGAGAGACTGCCGCCTTAACCAACTGCGCCAACCATGTACTCAACCTTTTTTTATCTAACCTTTCCCTTGATGAGATCTTGCGGTGAAAAAAAAAACAACGTCAACCTTTTTTATAATATCAGAAGAAAATATACCTTTTTAGGACAGACCTACCTTCATTGTTTGTAGTATAGTTTAACTTTTTTTCAATAAGTAGGTAACAAAAAAATTAACCATGTTAATAAAAAAGGGTTATTATTAAATTTCTGCTGTTTTAGTATAAATGTGCAAATTCATCGGTTCACGTGATATTTTTAGTCCCAAAAAGGTCGGCAAAAATGATAAAAATATAAATTTATTTCACTTTGATAATCCCCCCTCCCCCCCTGGTCACTTGGTTATTCCATTTTGTACCTCACTTCATTGGCTTTACCAGGGACGGACTTATAAATATTTAAGGTTTGTTTACAGAGGGTCAAATCCTCATTATATTTTCATTTTAACTTCTTAAGTTGTTTTTCGGGAAAGAGATAAAAAAAATACAGAAGTCTTATAATAGATTTTTTGAAAGGTATGCGTTTTATTTTCGTTGGGAGTAAAAGTTTGGTAATATATTATACCTTAAGTAACTTTATATTATATAGGATCCCATATTGAAGTACTCCTAACCGTTGAAGAAGATTTATTTAATCTAGTGAGTAGCTATTTCACCATAAAGTATTATTTTTATAAAAAGCATTTCAGTTATAGACAGATTTCTTCAGAATAACATCCGACTTATAAATATACTTCCCCGAATGTTGCTTTGCGTGTTTTTTTTATTGTTATATTTTCTTTTGAGAGGATTTTCTCTTTTTTCTATGAATTACAGATTATTTTTGGATATAAATACTTGAAAATATACTACCTTCAATATTTGGATGATATTTTTGAATGTTTTCTCCTAGGTAGCGCGGTATATAAGTATTTATAGACGTATTTATATAACCTGAAGGTGACTGTTTAGCCCTTCAGTACAAGGCACGCGTCTCATAGTAATCTACCAATTATCAGAACACATTATAATCTAAAATTAACATTATAATCTTAAACTGTTGTTTTGTGGTTAGAATTGCACCAGAAAAGGCTAACATAAAATCCAGTACTTGTTTTTTGCTTAAATTTTAATTTGCTAAATGCTTTTTCGGATATTCAATAAATTATTTATTTAATTAATTAATTTATTCAAACTTAAAGTAAACAACAAACACATATAAATATAAAAAATGGACATTGTATAGATTATAAAACGTTGTTCACTAGGGCGAACTTATCGCAGAACTGCGATTTTTTCCAGTTAACCCCAAAAATAAATGAAAATTAAAAGTTGTTTTCTTTTTTATTTATTTCGGTAGAAAAGAATCAAAAAATGTGTGATATACCTGCACTCCTCACTCCTATAGACACAGTACTTTTTCTATAAATTTACTGAATGACGCATTCCAGGTAATATGCGGAGTGTGGTGGATGCAGCCATGCATATTTTATTCCCTTTATTTTCACCTTGAACTTTTCGAGCAAAAAAGCTGCACTTTGAATCCTTTTGAAAGTTCCATTAGACGGGGTGGAAAGGAGATGCGACAACCAATGTCTTTGTGGGAAACCTTTGAGAATGCAAAAGATTCCTGGAAGACGTGTGATTCAATAACAATAATGAAAATATGCAAGGTAGCTGATGACACTCGCAGACATAAGATATATTGTTATTCGGAGCAGAGCTGGCAGAACTCCTCATATTGTATTTTGTCTTGAAGGTACGAGTATGCAGTATGGAAATATAGTATTTGCTGTATGAGTGTTTCTGCTCTTTGTAGAGAGTAAAGATATAATATCAGCAATTTACGGAATGTGCACATGATTGCGCCACATTACACTAAAACCCTGTTTGATGGAAGGATACTACTAAATATTTATTTTTTTATTCATAAACGGTGAAGTACACTTCAACGATTTTTGAAACGTATCAATGTTTTAAGGAACCATGAATGTCCGGCATACTTTTATAACTATCATCATCGTCATACTCGTTTTCTTCCTCCCCTCATCTTTGACTGGGGTAGGGGGCTCAAAGTATCTGTGTATCTTCGGCAGAGGTCCGCGCATCTTGCGGTCTTTAAGACCTCTGGACATTTGAATCACAGTCTATGTATCTTCATACTTTCTTGTTGTTTCCTATTGATTATTTTACCATAGTTCAATAAATAAACAAAGCTTTGATAAATATTTATTTATTTAATTAAAACATTACACTTTTCGGCATAAGAGCGTTCAGCCTTTGCGCCGAAGAGTGTACACAGAACAAGTTACAATTTAAAACAATATTGTTAATCTTTACAAATAAAACTCCCTCGTTTTATATAGGCATAGCAATAAATTGCAAGTGCAAATTTCTTTATAGTAAAACGACATTTTCAGGTTGGCATTTGATTCACTATGCGTTATTCAAAACTTGACGCAAAACTAATGGACATTTAGCGAGGAACGATTGTACCTCATCCATACTTGTATTATAAGTAGTGATTTGCATATAGAACCAAATACTTGTACGGCTTGCATCTTTTGAAAGATTCAAGAACGCCACGGAATGTAACGCTCCAGGTATTCGCCCTTTGATGTTTTACTAAAGACACCACTGCAATATTGAAAATCGTGCGAACAGGGACGTACTTGCATTAATAATATTTTATTTTATTTTTCAATTCTACAACTTTACTTTATTAATTCTGAAAATAATCTACTTCTGCAGTAGGAATTATGGAATATCCATACATGTTTCTGAAGAGCTTTTGTATTTTCTAGAGTCTAGTTATAAAAGTCATTATGAGCAATATTATTACAGATTTTTCTCAGGAAAACTTATTATACAAATACGTCTATCTATCCTGTTGCGTCCCTTGCGGGGTAGGCAGCGAGGACAGACCGCTAGACCGCCTTATCCTTACACACTCCTTACTTCCGTCACATTTGTTATACAAGCTCTCCAATTTCTTCTCAAAATACATATTTGATAAAAATATTTGATTCGGGTCAGTCTTGGACCACTTAATTTGTTTACACACATTTTTGGCAATCTTCATAATAAGGAACATGGCAAAAAATGAAGGATATATTTTTAATTAAAATTATTAATCTTGGATATTTATCTACTCGGGCAACGGCAAGCGTAATAAAAATGTGATAAATCAATATGTACGTTATTCTTACATTTCAGGAGCCACAACGTCTTACAATACAATACGAGTACAATACAATACACAGACAAGACATTACATAGACAATACAATACAAGATAAGATAATTTTATCACGGAGAGGCTCGACGTCTTCCTTTTGTTACCGGAACACTTTATTACTTCCTGTTGCTTTCCTTATTGGCTATTTCACTTCTATAAATCACACCAAATACTCTTAATTGTGACACTTCAGTTACTTAAGGACTTACAGAAATAGTAATTGAAATCCCACATAAATATTTTAGTCCGTAAATTTATTTTTACGTGAAATATTTAAAAAAAACGGGAGACCCTATGGATAACATCTTACTTCCCACTATCTGTGCACGTCTGCGATATTATAGCGATATCTCACGGTACGCGAATCCAGATTCGTCCGTGATTTTGGATTTGTACGTACCGCCATACAAATCGCTACGAAAGCGTCTGTAGGTTTACGGACTTACCCCTTCCCACGGCGTGTGAATCTAGGTACGAATCCGGATTCGCGCTCAGTGGGAAACAGGCTTTACGTATCGCCATACAAATCGCTATGAAAGCGTTTGTAGATTCACGGACGCACCCCTTCCCACGGTCGTGAATCCACGTACAAATCCAGATTCACAGACCGTTGGAAGCGGACGTTAGATCTCGACAACCTTACTAAATATGCTTTGGAAAAAATAGGGTAGATGCATTGAACCTTCATCTAGGGAAAGAACGTAAAATATTTTTAAAATGAAGCGAAATTCACCCCAAAAAGTAAAAAAAATACGCTGTTTTTAATTTTTTATCATCAAGTGGTTCGTGATATTTTGAACTTAACGCAGTGGAAAATGACTGTGACGTCATAGCTGGGTCCCTATCTTGAATATAAAAATAAATAAATGAAGAATAATGAGTACATGGTTGGCAGTTGGTTGAGGGGGCAGTCTCTCGAACGGGAGGTGCCAGGTTCAAACCCCGGCGCTGGCGATGTATTCCACAATTTGCGATACAAGCTTATAGCCTAGTGCAAGGTGTGCAGGAAAGTATTCGGGTTTGTGTATGCAAACCCAGATCCTTATTTATAAAAAAAATGTAAATAACATGTCATACATAATTAAATATCAATCCCTAAAGTTCCTTTCACTTCACACGACACGTCATCACATCGCATCACATCCCACAATGATATTAGAGCAGAGAATTATTATAACTTTATAATATAATATTATACCACACCACAATATATAATATCTGAAATAATTTAATACAACACGTGCAACTTACCTAAACTACGTCAAAAATAATTTAACTTTTCTCGCTACGAGATTTAGTTTCAGTAAACCTACATAGAGGTATACCCACCTCATAGTATGTAGATCTACGTAAAGTCAGAGATCTACGTGTATATTATTATAATAACATTTTACAGTTTTAAATCAAGTTATTTTATCCATCATCTGTATAATTGTACTCGTATGACATATTATCTCGTCAATGTTCTTTTTGTTAAGAGTGTGCCTACCGACTTTTCATCTAAAAACGGGAGACCTTCTATCTCGATAACCGTTACTAAATTTGCTTTGGAACAAAATATGGTAGATGCATTGAACCTTTATCTAGGGAATAACCGCAAAAGATTTTTTTATATCTTGTATAGATTTCTCAATATATTTTTTTAAAAACACCTCTGACCTTTTTTCCGAAAGACGGAAACTCGTTTCCCGAAAGTCGCGGAGTAATTTTTTTTTCTTGTACTGATAATATGCATTAAAATCTAGGGAATAACCGTAAAATTCTTTTAATAGACGCAAAATTAACCCCAAAAAAATGGAAAAAAACGATATTTTTACAATTTTATCATGCGATTGTCACGCGATTTTGAATTATAATGCCGTGGGAAAAGCAAGGCCGTACTAGTCAAGATTAGGCCATGGCGCGGAACAGGTAGAAAACCAACTTAGTGTTATGTTTCTCACTACTGTACTCGCATACATAGATTTACCAATGTTTTTATCTTAACATTATGGACATATAGAATATATTCTTGATGTTATTTCCAAACCTAGTGAAAAAATTCTTGCCAAGATAGGTATCCATGTTATAATTGATCCGTTTGCGTAAAAGTAGCTATATTTTTCTTACATAATTAGGTACTAGAGAGTAAAGTTGTGAGTAGATAATTTATTAAGTCATTGGGAAATCTAGGATAAAATTAAAAATGGTTTATAATTAAACAGTTTATTGTCAATTTAATAAACACAATCTTGAGAGTAGACAATCAAATTATACCAATTTTATACATGTGTGTTATACAAATATTACCTTAATGTTATAAAAAGACAGATAACAAAGTGATTGAAAATATTATGTCAAACAGTCCAAAAGCTTGAACATCATAAGCTTAACACAAATTAATATTATATTTACAGATTAATGCATACAAATAGTACGCACAGTGAATGAGAAGTTAATTATAATTAATTAGAACATCATAAGCTTAACACAAGTTAATGTTAAATATTTACAATTCAATTTAAAAAATGTTGTAAATCAATGAAAGAGTTAGTACAGATCAATAGGTATTTATTTGATAAAATATTTGAAAATTTAAGAAGATTTGAGTTTTTTTTATTTTCCTATTACTGCTTGATTCTGATTTTTCAGAGGATATTTTATTGTTTTTAATTTTGACCATATATTGAAATAGCAAACATTAAAGTGTTTACAAAATATTTTCTTTGATTGCTCGGTACTTCGGTAAATTTTAGTTGCTCCAAAATAAAAGAAATCTGCTGGGTGATTTGATCAAAATAATTTTCAAGCATTTCAATTAGGTCTGTCAAAGTTATTAAATGAGGATGTCCATCAACAATTTTTGACTCTATAAATTTAAATACTAATTCTTAATCATCAAAAGATTTCAAGATACTTAAAGGATAATTGCGTTTACTTACAGTTTTTCCTTTAAAGGAAAGTATAATAGACAAATCACTATTAATAACAATGGATCCTAACACACTAGGAACATCGTCACATAAATTCAAATAACAAAAAATGCTTTTATCAGCTTTAGTAATAAGCGTCCACTCTTTTTTATGCTTGCTAATTTATCACTGAAGTAATTAATGTTAACATCACTAAGAGATTTAATAGTACGCGCATCATTCTCCTCTTTGAACGACTGAAGACTCTCCTTAATAGCAGCCTTCATGCGGATCTCTTCAACGTCTTCGAGTCTCCTGGATATGCTGGAAGTTGAACTGAGATACCCGTGGAGACCTGGAAATATTCTAGGAAATGAGCCCTCCTTCAGCTTGGCAATTTTTCTTTCATACTCCACAAGTTCACCATTTATGACACATTTATTTGTTCGAATGATGGAGCTCTCGTCAAAATGTTTAATGCATACAACAGGATTCTTCACATGGCTAAGGTCTGTTGGAACCTTTCGAAACAACAAGCTCCTGAGAGGTTCTACTTTGGGAAAAGCAAATGTAGCAACTGTTTCATTTTCCGACTTATAATTGGATTTGCAACCTGCTACGTTGCAACACCGGGGCATGATGAACAATATATATGATCTGGAAAGAAGTAAACACTGATCTTAGTTTGCATTCATGTTATAAGAAACATATTAAAAACTGAAACACAGGCGACTACTAACAACAAAAATATGTGATAGCGATAAGACAGACAAAATTCACATTGTTTGAGGTTATGCTACCAATAAAAATAATGTTACAAATATATCGGTTATAAAAGGAACAACTTAATATTCATTGTAATCATTTATGTTTCAGATCGTTCTATAAACAATATTTAAGTAAATATAAGCATTTCATTATGTTTTACACAAAATAATCACTGTCAAAATTAGCATACAGGTGGTCGTCAAGTTATGTTGAAATTATCTGTCAATATAAACTTTATAACTTACCATTTAATATTCCAGTAGAAAAATATGTATTTCTTCCTTCGTAGGTATAACTTTAAGAACGTTTAACACACTTTTTAAGATTTAAAACTTTAAAAACAGCAGAGAACACACGCAAACGACACCACAACGAAAACACGTCAAGCAAAAATGATCGGCGTTCCATAGATATAAGAAAGCTTTCTCATCTACGACCCCAAGTTCCTAACCCTAACGGGGTCACGTGACCGACAAAATATCGCCCGGCGCCATGGCCTAATCTTTACTAGTACGGCCTTGGGGAAAAGACTGTGACGTCATTCCTGGTGCCAAACTCTTAAATATTAGGGACGAGATGCTGGCATGAGACTATTGCTATTTAATATTGCTTATTGTTATTGAATTTGTTGTTTAATATTGCTTATTGTTCAAATTGATTATCTGTTCCCTAGGAAATGCTAGCAGACTTTCTACACTCTGTTAGCATTGATATGCTTATCTTTTCTTATTACTGTGTAAATTTGACTAGTTTAAGTGCCCGAAATAAGGGCCTAAGGAAAATAATGAACAATAAACAATTATGAAGATGATACGAGTACGTACGGAATAATATACCTACATTTTTTTGTTTGTTTCAGGTAATTTTCTTCAAAATATTTCCTCCTTAGAGATGATAACTCCAGGTAAGTAGGTACTTATAAGTTTTATTTATTTATTTAAACTTACGTCTTTGAAAAAACTTTAGGATTGGTCTTGAAAAACCTTTACCCCTTTACTGGGTGTTTAAATCCATAAAGGCTGTGTACTATTACATATTATCTTTTATGAATGGAAGTCAATACATTATTTTTCCACTGTGTAGAGATAGAGCTACTTAGTTCTGGCATTTTTGGTTACAGGTGCATAATATGAACAAATTGATTTAACCAACCAGATTCATTCTACAAGATTATATTTAACTTCATTTCGTTGCTTTTGATATGTTTTTTGTCTGTGCCCAAATTTCGTAATCGGTTTTTCAACCACTTCCTGACTACTGAGAGACCTGAAACTTTGCAAACAAACGTAAAGGGTATGACAATACAATTCTGTATCACTTTGGATCAGCCTACTCCAGAGACAAAAAAAAATGTAAAGGGTTTCAAAAGGATTCAAGGGACATGTGGAGTCGTGTGTAGTATCGTATGAAAGGGCGTTGGAAAAGAAATCCAGATCTTAAGTCAGATCTTCTCTAGCTCAAGCCTTGGAAGACACCGAGCGATCGAGAGGATCCAGTCACCGCATTCCGTCGTGTTTGGTATCTAACGAAAGGGCTTCATGAGTATAACTCGTATCTTTTTACAAATTTTGGTCGAGGCGCCATTGGAATTAAGGAATCCAAGCACCTCGGAATGGCGTGTTTGCTATCGTTTGTAAGACCAGAAAAAACAGTTCTAGGATGTGAAGTCATAAAATCTAGTTTAAAAAATAATAATTTAATAAAATTATCATGTTTTCTATCCTCCTGAGTGATTTGGTCCTACATGTAGTACTTAAAAAAATCCTTTGATAATCCTCCATTAACATCTGGATGGTGTTGGATACCATGGTACTTTATATATAGTACGTATGGAAAATGCACATCTTCCTACCGGATTTTCTAAAATATTTTTTTTGGTTACCCTTGAGGTCTATAAAATTCACTCATTGCTATTAAAACAAAAATATTTCTCAGTACTCAGTACATAATCTCCAGAGTATTCATTTCCAGCTTAGCGCAGGTGTTAGTGTATGTAGTTCTACATACTTAGTGTAGGTGTAGTTCTACCTACTTGGTGTAGGTGTAGTTCTACCTACTCGGTGTAGGTGTACATAGTGTAGAAGCCAGCAGGTGATCTCATTAACGAATATAACTTTTCTAATAGAATTACTATTTAGTTTGCTCAGTACACGCCACCTCATGAACTTTTAACTCCCGAAGGGGAACGCTGAAGTCAAAGGAGAAAGTATAAAAATCATTTCACCTATGAATACCTTACAAATTACAGTTTATTAAATTACAGAATTCATTTTAATCAGAACTACACTCGTTGAAATGAGAATTCTATATTATTAAAATTGATTACTGGTGTCGTATATCCTCATGACTGAGGGTCGTGACTCTCATTCCCGCAGTTGACGATCCTCCTCCACGAGTCTCTATCCATGGCCAGATGTGCGGCCTCGTGCAGAGTGGTGTTTGTGGCTCCAACGCATCGGCGATCTGCCTCTCGGTCTCCTGCCTTGTACACTGCCTAGCATTACCGTTCTTTCTAGGTTGGTCTCTTCGCGTCTTGATAGATGTCCTAAAAAGACGAAGCATACGTTGTTGGCATATTGTGGAGACAATTGATAGCATATTCATAATTTTACAAATCTATGGAGAAGTCCTGACTCGTCGTTCCTGAAAAAGACAGCGGTATGGGTAAAAGGGATCAATATTTAATTTAAAAAGTAAAAATAGAGTTTTTTTCCATTTTTTGGGTTAATTTTGCGTCTATCAAAAAACTTTTGTGGTCATTCCCTAGATTTTAATGTACATTATCAATTAAAAAATATCTCCGTGACTTTCGGAAAAAGAGTTTCAGTTTCTCGGAAAAATGATCAGTGGTATTTTTCACATTTATTTTTGATAACTCTATACAAGATATAAGAAATCTTTTACGGCCATTCCCTATATAAAGGTTCAATGTACTTATCTGTTCTATTTGTTTCCAAAGCATATTTAGTAACGGTTGTCGGATTTAAGGTCCCCCGTTTTTATAAATTTATGAAATCTCAATATGCACACTCTTAAAACTTAAGAATGTTTTTTTTTATATATAAAAGGATCTGGGCCTGCATACACAAACCCAAATACTTTCCTGCACACCTTGCACTAGGCTAAAAGCCTGTATCGCAAAGTTTGGAATACATCGCCAGCGCCGGGGTTTGAACCTGGCACCTCCCGCTCGAGAAACTGCCGCCTCAACCAACTGCGCCAACCATGTTCCAACTCTAGTGAGATTAAACTTACTATTGGGGTACGTATAGATGAATATAGTTGAATAATTATATTGTTGAATGTAGTATGAGTTTATTTATTATTTATCGTATGGCATTTAACATCACATCTTAAAATAAGGACATAGAATAGTAACAATAGCACAGGTGGATCTGATTGTCAAAGGTTTATGTCAATGTTTAAAATGTATTCGGGAGGAAGCCTCAGACCCGGTACATCACTGCCTGCCCTGCATATCAATGAAACCGCCCGGATTCGACCAACCACGCAAACTCTGGTCCGCATTGAACAGGATCCGATCAGGGCATGGCAGACGTGCCGATTTCTTGCACAAGTGTGGCTGGCTGGACTCCCCTGGCTGTGACTGCGGGGCGGAGAAACAGACTATGCACCACATTGTATCCGAATCCGAATGTAGCCTTAGAGCGTATGCGGGGAGTATCAGGGACTTCTTCATACTGACGGATACAGTATGAGTTTAATATAATAACAACTAACAATGATGACTTTATGACGTTAGCATTGTATGTAACTTGTGGTGAGAAACTTTCCCTGCAGGTTAAACAATTGTTTAATAATTAAACAACAAACTATTAATTGATTTGACAACATACAATACAATACAAATACAATACAACACATAACAATACAATACAAATACAGGACAATACAGTACAGACTATACACGTCCCTTCTCATACCTCCTTTCCATATCCCGAGGTATAACAATAAGCCTTATCAATTTGTTGCATTATAATAGTACTAACGAGTTAAATAATTTCTCGTGGATAAATAAACTTTTTTTTTTATTATATTTTGTTGGAAGACAACATACAACAAATTAAATAATTAAAACTAAAAAATGATGACACACTTTTATAAGAATGATCTGGAGCACTTTCATGAGACACCAAACACGGAGGTATGCGGTTACTGGATCTTCTCGGTGTATCCCGTAGGCTTGAGCTGGACAAAATCTGAATCCTCTGATAATCTCGATGTTTTCGACCGTCGGAACATGGTGGAATTCCATTTTCAAGGAAAAATGAAAACACTTAATATTTAGTTTAAAATCCACAAAATTTGACTTTTTGGTTCGCGACTAGTGTTAGAGGATTTGCACCCTCATCGCGAACTAAAAAGTCACATTTTGTGGATTTTAAACTAAATACTTAGTGTTTTCATTTTTCCTTTGAATCCTCTGAAACGTTTTTACTTACATCTTTTTGTCACTGAAGAAGATACAATGTGGCACAGAATCTGAATCTAATTTAGTTAAGACAATTGGTGATAGTTACAGAGCTCTTTCTAGACTTGAAGACAACGACAACAATAATGCCAATGAATGCCATAAATGGCTGTGAAACAGGCGACAGTATAGGCGTAATAGAGCCTGTGTTTCCATTGCTTGTCTAACAAAATGAATGTATTGATATTTTTGTTACATTTTTCTTTGTATATCATCCCAGAACACACTGGGTAGGTATCTTGTGAAACATATTGTGATATGTGAAGCTTGAAATTTAAATCGAATTTCCGTGCGCGTCATAAACTCTCAATGAGGAATCGAATATTGCTTCCGGTATGTCACAACACTATATACATAATATAAGAAGATATCACATCGCATCAGAAAATACAACACGTAGATACATTCCTTCATGACAATGTGTCTACCGAGTAGTGATGGGCGACTAATCGATAACATCGATAGTAAAAAAATATCGAAACTATTCGATTCTTTCGGGGAATCTCGATTATAATATTCAATTTCTCAATCGAATTGCGCAATTATTTTTTTTGTACTGATAATATGCATTAAAATGTAGGGAATAAAAAGTTTTTTGATTGAAGCGAAATTAACCCCAAAAAATGGAAAGAACGCTATTTTCACAATTTTATCGTGCGATTTTGAACCTTAATATCATGGGAAATGTCTGTGACCTCATAGTTGGGTCGATAGCCTTAAGAAAAATAACACATTTGTGCTATAGATCAAATCTTTTGTTATTTTTCCAATAAGTAATTTAATAACACGAGCTTCTCACCCACAAATCTGGGAAGGAATTAGGAGGGGAAGGGGAAAGGAGGCCGCCTTCCTGTAATCAATCTCGTAGTGGGGAGGACGTCTTAATATAATATTTAATATTAGCCACCTAAATCTTAAATGAGAAGAATAGCGCATTCAAGTAAGGTCGTTATGTAGGAAGGCCGGGGAAGGGAAAGGGAATGTTGACGGTTCCTACCTCAACTGAGAGAACAATGCGTATAAATTATTGCAATATTTCTTTTGTATGTTTTTAATAAGAAGAAACCCTTTTTTGAATATCCCACAAAAAGAATTTTGAACCTAAAGATTTAGCACAGTATTGTCATTGGGGAAGTTGTTCTATGGACTTTACATACCAACGAGTTGAAGATATTATACGAGCCAAACTTTACTACATACTAACCTACAACTCGGTTATCTGTAGCGTTCCCTTCCTTGTCTAAGGTACCGAACTATCTTGACACTGAGAACTGGAGTATATTGAAAAGTACTTACCTTACAAAATGATACAATTAACAAGATGCTGCCTTCCGCAGAGGGGTGAAGAAGTACCTCGTTGATAAAGTTTTTTATTATTCCATTGACGATATGTTAAATAATTGATTTTGTGTATGACGAAATGTCAATTAGAACCCTTTACACTCTGATTGGCATTGATCTGATAATGATTTTGTTATCGTTCATTGTGAAATATCATATTATCTGTAAAAAACGGACGATATAAAACAATAAAAAAAGAAGATCCAAAACATATTATACACTACGAAATTCGCGGTTTGTTCCAAATATTACAGAAGTACAAAATTTTTGGGAAAACATATGGTCTGAACCAGTTTACCATAATCAAAATACATCTTGGTTAATAACAGAAGAAGAAAGAAATCAAAATTTAGACGCTATGCCGGAAATTGAAATAACTAAAGATGATGTAACTCTTGCAATAAAGAAAACACTAAATTGGAAAGCACCCGGGCCAGATAAAATACATAACTATTGGATAAAATATTTTACTGCTACTCATGAACATATTGCACAAATTTTTAATACACTTATTAGAGAACCAGAAAATATTCCTACATTTTTTACACAAGGTATCACATATTTAAAACCAAAGGACTTGGATACATCTAACCCTGCAAAATATAGACCTATTACATGCTTACCTACAATATACAAATTACTGACATCTATTATCACACAAAAAATAAACAATCACATAACTCTTAATAATAATATAATAGCAGAAGAACAAAAAGGTTGTTGTAAAGGGTCTAGAGGTTGTAAAGAACAACTTATTATTGATGCTGAAATACACAATCAAATCAAAATTAAAAAAAGAAACCTTCAATATTCTTATATTGATTATCAAAAAGCATATGACAGTGTACCACATTCATGGTTAATACACGTCCTAAAAATATTTAAAATAAACAATGAAACAATAAATTTTCTTCAACATGCAATGTCTAAATGGACAACTAGTTTAAAAATAGTAACTGAAAATAATAATTTAACATCTGAATTAATCAGTATAAAACGTGGTATATTTCAGGGTGATTCACTTAGTCCATTATGGTTTTGTCTTGCTTTAAATCCATTATCCAGAATTTTAAATGATTCACAATATGGTTATCTAATTGACAGAGAAAAACAAATTAAAATAACACACTTATTATACATGGATGACATCAAATTATATGCCTCAAATAGACAACATATGGATCATTTATTAGAATTAACAGAAAATTTCAGCAATGACATAAAGATGACATTTGGCACTGACAAATGTAAAATAAATAGTATAATCAAAGGAAAACATCAAGAAACACACCCACATAATCTTATATATAGCGACAATAGTATTGATAATATGGAATATAGGGAAACATACAAATATTTAAGTTTCCACCAAAGTACAACACTAGATCACACTAATATTAAAAAAGAGCTCACTATTAAATACAAGCAGAGATTAAATCAAATCTTAAAAACACAATTATCTGGAAGAAATAAAATAAAAGCAATAAATACATACGCGATACCGGTTTTAACATACTCATTTGGTATAATTAAATGGACTGTTACGGATTTAGACGCATTAAATATAGCGACCAGATCTATAGCAAACAAACACAGAATTCATCACATACATTCGGCAGTTGAGAGATTCACATTGAAGCGAAATTTGGGGGGTCGAGGTGTTATTGATATTAAAAATTTACACTACTCACAAATAGAAAACCTCAGAAAATATTTCATACAGAAAGCAAACAACAGTAATATACATGACGCAATAGTTGGACTTTCAACATCAGGAACACCATTGCAATTTAATAACAGACAATTTAACCCCTCTGACAAAATTACTAAACAGGACGAAAAAATAGCTAGATGGAAAGAAAAATCACTTCATGGAAAATTTCCATTCCAGTTAGACCAGGAACATGTTGATCGGGAAGCATCCAATTCATGGCTCACTTATGGCAATATATTTTCGGAAACTGAGGGATTCATGATTGCAATTCAAGACCAAATAATCAAAACACGTAATTATTCAAAATTTATTATTAAAGAAAATATTGACAATGACAAATGTAGACTATGTAACACGACAACTGAAACGATTGACCACATTACAGGAGGTTGTTCTGCTTTGGCTAGTAGAGAGTATACTCAACGACACGATAACGTAGCAAAACAAATTCATTCAAGACTTGCTTTTAAATATAAGTTGACTGAACAAATTACCCCTTACTATAAATACCAACCAATAAACGTACTAGAAAATGACATGGCAAAATTATACTGGAATCGGGACATAATTACTGACAGAACTATAACAAATAATAGACCCGATTTAACTTTAACGATTAAATCGACAAAAACGACTTTTCTTATCGATGTTTCCGTACCAAATACACAAAATTTAAGACAAAAACACCAAGACAAAATTACTAAATACACAAATTTGGATGAAGAAATACGGGATATGTGGCATCAAAATTCAGTAAGGGTGGTTCCGGTCATAATTTCATCTACGGGGGTCGTACCAAAAACACTACACAAAGCAATAAAAGATTTGGATTTGGGCAAAAATATATATAAAGAGTTTCAAAAATCGATAATAATTAACACGTGTTCAATAGTACGGAAATTTCTCAACAATCCTTAATAACCACAAATTTGATAGAAAGCAAGGACTTGGCTTTTGCCCGTCCTTGCTTTCTTATACTACCGGCTTTTTAAAAAGGTGGAGTATAATAATTTCTTTATTCATCTCATCAATAAAGTACATATTATAACATAATTGAAAAAAATAACAAATATAATTAAAATCACCCCTCAAAATTGAGCAATGCTCGTGCTTTGAGGGAGAACACACACACACACACACATGAAGCAATAAAAAATAATAAAGAAGATAGATATTAGTTAGTTAGTAAAGATAGTAAAGAAATACAAAGAGTAAAATATAATAATAATAAAATAAAAAAATTAAAAATAAAATAAAATAAAGTGAGATTAAAACAGAATCAAAAGATAGACCAAAAATAATAAATTACAATATAAAATAAAAAAGCAAGAATAGAAGAAAAACAAAGAGTAAAAGTGTAACACAAACACACAAATAAAAATAGTAAAAAAAAAAATATATATATATATAATTATAAAGCCAATATTTTTATTGTTAACTCCAATCCATTACCACGTCCATTCATTCATATTTTACTGTTAACTCCGATCCGTTATTGCAATCATTCGTGTTTTTTACTGTTAATTCTAAATCGTCATCTCATCCGCTTGTTTTTTTACTGTAATTTCCAATCCGTTACTATTTTCACTTCTATTTTAACTGTTAATTCCAATCTGTTACCACATACATATTTTCCTGTTAAAGGATCTCCCTTTCATCCCCTCATCAGACTCAAATCTTCGCCACAAATGTTCATATTGGAATCATCGTGTAACCTGTTGCTGCTTAATATTATTTGATTTTTTCCGAGTGTTTATATACTTGATTATTCAGAAGGGTTCCTACTCCGCAATATTCTCATCATCATCTCCCCTCTTCACCACCAGATGGCGCATTCTTATTACAGAATCATGATTTCCTGAAATACTTGCGGTATTTTTGCTGATAAAGCTGAACGTGTATTATGTTTCGAAGTTTCTACCTATATAAAAATACTGCAGATTACATTTGAAACGTATGATTTTTTCTGTATAATGAACCGTTTGGGAGTTATTTTGAAAATTGAAATGGATGGCAGAAAATTAATGTGTTTTTCCGCTACCAATTGGAGCGCTGCAGCCCTAGAAGGTCACATTTTTAACTTAACATTCTAGGACCAGCACTAATAACATACCAAAAATACAGAACTACCGGACCTTTTGCAAGGCAAATGTCTAATTTTACTGGGGTATAAGTAGAAATCTACGAAACGTATTTAGGTCCCCATACGTTTTCATAAACATAAATTGCGACCCTCCTAATACCGAAACGATGGCGTCAGGACTTTCTTTAATTTTGAGTGTGGCGCATTTACCGCCAATTGTAAAATTATTTTATCATTCATGTTTCAGCGCTATTTAGTTTAAAAAAGGGAAACTTAGCTACGGGCCATACTTATTTTACGTAGGTACGTACCATTATTATATGTTAAAATACGAACAGAAGGTGGATAAAATGATTAATTTTTCAAACTCTATACTGTGTACTTTATGGCATTTGATGTTAATTTATTGTTGATTTATATAGGTACCTACATACCAAGGGCGTATATAGGGGGAACCTTCTCCCCGAAATGTCAACGATGATTTGCCATCTACTATAGAAAAACTCCAGGTTCATCACTTCACCCATCTTAAAAAAAAATTCGCCTGCGGCGCTTGTTTTCCACGACTCATAATGCCAATCTGAAACACAACCTTTTTCACTCACTTTCACGAAAAATTGCACTATTGTTCATATTTTTTTTACTACACGTCTGTGTTAAAATTTTAAATGCCTCCCCAGGAGTTTTTTCGGCCTAAGGACTTTAAAGAAATCAGATTGAATGGTCAGGCTTAGTCCCCCCTCCCCAAAGTAAAATACCGGATCAGCCCCCCTCCCCCTCCCCGAAATGAAAACCTATTTACGCTACTGCTACGAGTACGATTTACTAATCATTTTGGCAAATGGTCGATCCAATTGTCACTTTTAAAACTAAAATAAGTGTGTTTTAAATCTATTTTACTATGAAATAATTAAAAACATAACATCTTTTTTCTATCATTACACATTTAATTAGTTACAGCATCCGACCTAGTATGACATACTCGTAGCTTCATACATTTCAATTACTTTTGTTAATCCACATATTTACCTTGACAAATCCGGGTACAATATAGCTGGTAACATATCTACTATTTATTCACATGGAGGCCTCGACGTGTATTAATATTTACTTTAGCTACATTTACATTTATTTCCTGAAAACACACAAAGTGAACAGGAGTTAGAATTAAACATATTCCTGAATTCCAACTCAAACAACGATTAATTATACATACAAGTGAGTACCTATACTACCTACTCGCTGTCAACGCATGTTTCTTTTACAATAAAATGTTCACATGACATTCTTGTGGGTACTTAGCATATTCACATACGTTTGAATTTAATATTGTATGGAAAAACACAATATTACAATATGCGTTGATTCCATTCACCCACCCATAGACCCATACCAGGCATTTTCCTGGGAAACCATAAGGTTTTAGAACTGCGAAAAAATCATAACTCAAAGAATAACAAGGTTATCACTGACAAGACCAAAATGCTGAGAAAAATTGAATCAAACTCATATCTTTTACACACAGATGAAACTTTAATAGTCTCTTGATTTTACGAAAACTGATTTAAGGTAAAGGAAAAAACTGTTATTACAAAACAATGATGTATCTATGCAAAAGTGGTTGAATCAAACCTAAAATCCAGGCGCATGCTCGCCAGGCGCAAAAGCTGTTTTATTAATACTTACTGTGTTTTTTTTTATATAATGAGATATTCTGGAATAATGCACAGCTATAGTAAAATAGAACAAGTGTTATGAAGTGGAAAATTTAAAAAATAATTAAGTAAAAAAACAAAAAGGAACGCTCAGGGCCGTACGGTGCCTTGCGGCAAATAGGGCGGCACATCCAGAGGGATGGCAAAATCGTCCAAATTGAAATAAAAAAAATAATCACGAATAATAAAAAAAAATTTCACGAAACGCTTTTCTATACCAGATTCACCATTATTATCAATTTTTCTAAAAAAACAATTGACCTGCGGCGCTATCTTGTATTTTTATTATAAATCACTATTATTATGAGCAACACGTGTTATTGTGGAAAGTATTCTTTACATTTTTATTTTAAGCAACTACATCAAAATGTTATTCTCTCAGTCCCTCATAAAATATTCGTCTGCGACGCTTTTTTAATGTAAAACGAGTGGATCAGAGACAAGACAAAGGTCACGGACGTAGCACATAGAATGGCGTCATTAAAATGGAATCGGGCTGGTCACATCATAAGAACTACGGATGATAGATGGACCGAGAACCGGCTACAGAAATCCAGGCAGACCACAGGTGAGATGGTCTGATGACATCAAGAAGGTGGCAGGACAGTGGCACAGACTGGCGATGGATAGGGAAGTGTGGAAATCGGAAAGGGGTATGTTCAACACTGGACGAGGGAAAGCTGATGATGATGAAGTTTGCGGAGCGGCATTTAAGAGTCTTTCCTCATTCCGAGAAAATCTGCCGCACGGCCCTGAGAACCCTTAGGAAATTATGAAAATAGCGAACAAAGCCGTCATTTTGTAAGGAAATACTTGAGCACCTATAATAACAGGTGTTGTATACTGCAGGTCCCCTATTATATTCAGTAAAGGTGTCAATGAGGGAGAGTGAGCTGTAACAAGAACAATGTATTGTATGAAGGAGTATAATAATTTATATAAACAGGTCGTAATTAAAATTCCCGGAGCGTTTCAACATTTATTTAATTAATGTTTACTTCACGGTGACCGCACCCCCCTTAACCCCTCCCCTCAACCCCCATTATATTATGTGACATTTACATTTACACACCACCCTATAATACATCTAATGGGTGTATAATAAGGTAAGGACATCAAAAACGTAGAGTGGAAAAATGTGGTAAAAAAATCTACATCAAAGAATTAAATATTATCTTCTAAAAATAATATCATTTGAGTGTCATTTAAGGTCTGTACCCTGGTTGGTAACGCATTCGACTGTTAATCCAGTGAGCGCGGGTTCGATCCCCGATGCCGACCTACTCCACTTCGCGACACAAGCTTTTCAAGCTTACTGTGAAGTGTACAAGGGTGTATTTGGGTTTATTTCGATAGACCCAGATTCGTTTAAAAAATAATAATGTATGATAAATTTTTGCAAAAAAATAACACGACTTTTCCCGAAAAATAATATATTTTTTCCATTCATTACCAGGAAGTAAATAATTGTACTGAAAAATTACTTCTCACATTTCAATGCATTGGATCTATTCAGTGTTCCTCCTTGTTATATCGGAAGCTTCTTTCCTTTCCAAAGTGAATACTCGCGTCCTCATCCAATACTTTGTACTCCTATGTACCTCCTTGTACTTGTACAGTGCCTACCTATTTATTATAAGTAGCTTCTGGAAATTCGCTACTACACATGTTTTATTTCTTGTAAGTACATTGTTTCCATGACATATTAGGTACCTATTAGGTAGTATTTCATCCGCCGTCAAAAGACAAAACGCGGTAAGTCCGAGAGCCCGCTGCTTAAATTATGACGTATCTGTTTTTTGATCGAAATGTGGTATAAATGATAGCTTACCAATAGGGTATTACATCGCACTAGGGTTGCCTATCAAAATCTTGCCGCAACCCCCCCTGCCCCCCCCCGAAAAGGTCCCTCTTCGCGGTTTTTCGCATTTTATAGGAATATGGTAAAAGATAGGAGAAAGTAGTCAATGACAAAAATAATCCTTGCTAAATTCTCTACAAAAAATAATAAGTCAATTTTTTCGTAGGACTAGTAGTTTACCCGTAATGACCCTATTGGTAAGCTATCATTTATACTACATTTCGATCAAAAAACAGATACGTCATAATTTAAGCAGCGGGCTCTTGGACTATAAGTCGAATAACGATTATTTATTTACATTTTTGGTGAACAAGATACAGAGACAAAACATTTCATGTAAACATTTACTCAAATATAAATCACAACATTTTTTCACTAGGCGAGCTTTTATGCTTCATTTATTTTTTAAATTTTGGTTGCCCCCCCTGGTTCCGCGGCTGGCGACGCCCATGCTGCGATCTCTGCCAGCTAACTTCAAGGATGATCCAATTTTATACAGAAACGAATTGTTTACCGAGTTTACGTACGTTTGCAAAGTTTCATTCACGTCTCTAAGATGTCAGAAAAAGCGGTATTCCTACAAGAGTGTAGAAGGATGAGCATTGTCGGGCTTACGACCGCCCTCGGCTGGCTTAAGTGATCACTTTACACTCAAGAAACATTCGCCATTTCAGTTCACCCCGGCTGGGATTCAAACCCAGAACTTCGTCTCGCATAGTAGTCCACGAGGAGCGAAGGCTGTGTTGTCGAATTAGTGGTTGAAAAATTGATTACATGATTTGCGCACAGACAGAGAAAACACAAAATCTAGTAAAAACATCGCAGTGAAGTTAAATAAAATCTTGTAATGTAAAAAACAGTTTTTTTGCAGATTCTCTACATTGCTATAGAGATGATGATACATGTGAGAACAAATTATTCCCCTCTTCTGATAAAAAGTCTCTTATTTCATTATTTATATTCATGGTACTATTCTGTACTCATTCAAATTCAATATCAAACATCAAACACATTTTTTCAATTCATTCTCTCTCTCTTCACAGGCAAAGCACCCGATCAGGAGTGATACATATTTTTTTCAATTTGTCGTTATCTTTTTGTCCCGGTATCGAATATCTCTTCACGAATTATATTGAAACTAGTGGGTCCCGTGAACACTATAATCACGAAATTTGGCATTTTTTATTAAGGGCATGGCACCAAGAATGACGTCACAGTCTTTTCCCACTGCATTAAGGTTCAAAATCGCGTGACAATCGCATGATAAAATGGTAAAAATAGCGTTTTTTCCATTTTTTGGGGTTAATTTTGCTTCTATCAAAAAACTTTTACGGTTATTCCCTAGATCTTAACGCATATTATCAGTACAAAAAAAATTTACTCCGCGACTTTCGGGAAACGAGTTACCGTCTATCGGAAAAAAGGTCAGAGGTGTTTTTAAATTTTTTTTTTGAGAAATCTATACAAGATATAAAAAATCTTTTACGGTTATTCCCTAGATAAAGGTTCAATGCATCTACCCTATTTTGTTTCAAAGCATATTTAGTAACGGTTGACGAGATAGGAGGTCTCCCGTTTTTACAAATTTTTGAAATGTCAGTATGCACACTCTTAACTAACTACTCATACTGCCATTCTACCACGCCCTTCCAAAGTTCTTCGAAGGAACATAGAGAGAGGGTCTTGGTCCAACCTACTTCCCATACTAATTCTACATACGTACCTACTATAGATACCTATGTACAGTAAGTATGATTATACTAAAGAATTCGAAATGCATTCTCTATCAATATAATAGGTAGGTCTGTAGTACTTTTACGCGGGAAATTATTTATTCATAACTTCATTAGTAGGCACACTTCTAAATTTCAATTTTCGCGGAACATTATTTTAATTCATAATTTCATTACAGTGCATTTCGCGATAGAAGTCCCCTGGTGCAAACTTGGTTTAGTGTTGCTTGATGTGATAATAAGATATGGTTATATTTTTTCGCTACGTTAAAATTATATTTTAGAACTGTTGTTTAAAAAAAATTGCCAATTTTCGAATTATTAGAATAAACTGGCAACATTTTTTCTAACTTGTGATGGCGGTTTAAAAGGATTATCGGAGTATTTTTTTCTTTTTCCAGCCCGCAAAACTATCCTGTCTTTAAAATGATTTCTCTAGAGCCACTTTGTAATATTTTCGGCATTGTAGGTTACTTGTAAAAGATACAATGTGAGAATATTGGGAACCTTTGACAGCTCTTACGACAAGATTCGACAATCAGGGCTACCAACAATACAATCTAAACTCCACTTGCAGGTAATGTCAGAACGGTGGTCAAGACGGATGGTACAGATAATAGTACATAGATACATTCGATATTTCAAATTTTCATTCATACAAATTGAGACATCGACGAAAATTTCTGCCCACCAACAAAGGAGTCGCTGCTTTAAATTTCCATACATATTCGTCGAACTTGCAAAATTTTCCAATGGGCACGCGTTACATACCTACATGACTTGGATAATACGAGTATTATGTAATGGAATGATTTTCTCTTGAAGAGAAATGTTTATAAAATAAAACATATTGCGACACTCGAATACAAAACGCTACACATGAAATACGAGTATATTGAAAAAAAGCAAAGAATTTCAATTTAAAATCGAGTGCAATATAGGTATTTCAATAAAGATTAATAAAACTACTAGATACGAGTATACCTTGTCATGGGCGTCGTCAGGGGGGGGGAGTGCTGCCCCCCTAGATATAGGAATAGGTGTATAATTATTCATACTTAATGATAAAACCTCAGAAAAAATCACATTATTACCACACATTTTCCCACTATATCACAAATTTTCTAAAATTAGTATGAAAATTCATTAAAATACAATTGTTTCTTAGATAAAATTGCCTGCGGCGCTATTTTTTAGCACGTATTTCACAAGAAAATAAACCAAACTACCTAAATAAGAACCTTTTGCACTTTGTCTCCATAAAAAAACTTTCAACCCTATATTTCACCCCCTTAGGGGCAGAATTTCCAATAATCCCCTCAAAGTAGATCTGTTTTGAAAATTTCACTTCTCTAGGATTAGCCGTTTGGGCTCTGCGTTGATGAGTGAGTCAGTCAGGCGTTTTTGTTTATTATTAGAGATCTATCTATTTCTATCTTCATTCTTTAATATACTTTTAATAACTCTTACGATCGTGTATGACTATTTCTTATTGAATGACTTGTCTTTGTGTTGATAAGGTGCTTGATATTCCATAAAGCTACTCTAGTGAGACGACAATATGTTATTACCTACGTGTCCTCCCTCTCTACCCCACAAGGGAGGGGGCTGGAATAAGAGATATAATGAATTTTCACAAATAAATAGTTGCAAAGAACTAAAGCAATATTGGCACTTAATATTTCAGAGTGTATAGTGTCTGACTCTGTCCTTTACAATGTCGATGTTTTCGACCGTTGGTACTTGGTAAAAGTCAATTTTAAGGGGAAAAAAATGAAATCACCAAATATATAAATTAAAATTCATAAAAAATGACTTTAGCGTTCTCGACAAGTGTTTGAGGATTTGCACCCTCATCATCAGGAGATTAATGATAAGGGTGCAAATCCTCGAATACTAGCCGCGAAAGCTAAAGTCAATATTTTGTGGATTTTATTCTAAATATTTTGTTTTTTCATTTTCTTTTTAAATACAACGCCATACAATATACCTACGTCAAATAAAAATATAATTAATACAATGAAATTATCTCCTTTCATTCCTAAATTCGATGGTTAAAGTTTTCCCACACACTTTCTCCTCAACGATCTCATTTCAGCAGCGTTTATATCGGATATATCCTTTTACAGTCTCTCTCGTCTAATATAAGGTACACTGTTTATATTCCTGGTAAGGACGTGAATTCAACGGAATTAATTAGTATTTCCCAATAATTCACCTGATTTTATTTATCAAAGTATCTTATCTAAAGATTAATTAAAATCAAACCCTTTTACTGTAAAAAAAACTAAGAGATTTTTAATTAACATTATCGACATGCCGAAGGAATAGACGGGTGTATAATTACAAGAATATCAGCCTCAGGTAATGTTGGGTCGTAATGTAATCTCATACTGAAAACCTAATTACTTCAGAGGTATGTTTATAATTACTTGCTAGGTTTTATATACCTCAAGGTTTAACGCTAAAGAGTAGAAAATAATACCTTTCCAGCTTTTTCTATCCCACACTCATACCAATCTTACATATAGTAAAAATGGATGTATGTGTGTATGTATTGGAAACGAATACTGTGTGGTAGCAACTTCTGGAAATCCATAACCTTCTGGGAAATTTTGCTGATGAGGGGATCCAAGAGTTGTGTGGGGTCGTGTGTGGTATCGTATGAAAGGGCATTGGAAAAGAAATTCAGATCGCAAGTCAAACTGTCGATCTACTTCACCATCCAAATTAACCGTTGCGAAACACGGGTAACTAGACTGGTAATATTTAAACAGTTAATCCTGGGTGTGTATAACACACACAACTCTGCTCAAAATTAACGTGACATTCAGAGTGAGTGGCAAACCTCATTGCTGGACCTCCTTTTTCTTCTTCAGCCCAGTGTCCTCCACTACTGGCCTCTTTCATTGCCTTCCATTTCTTTCTGTCGGTTGCTGCTTTTGCACCCAATTTTTACCCCCCACAGCAGCTATGTCGTCGGACCATCTCTTTTGGGGTCTTCCGACGCCTCTCTAATTTTCCCAAGGCCTCCTAAAATTTTTGGGGTCCATCTTATGGGGTTCTTTTCTTGCAACGTGCCCCGCCCATTTTCTCATCTCAGTCTTGCTACGCGATCCACGACGTCTGCTACTCTGAATCTGTTCCTTATTTCCTATAATTTCTTATTCTGTCTCTAAGACTTATACCAAGCGTTTACCTTATATTATGGTATTCTATCATTTACATACCCAACCATAATCACACAGGCATGTGAGCACACACACGATTTTTCTCCTTCGAAGGCAGACTTAATAATGCACATATGCTCGAATCTGAAACGCAAGACCTTCTTCATAAAATTCACGTGCGTGATTTTGCTAACGACCCACCGTCTACAGGCATATGTAAAGACTATATATGCCTAAACTGTTCACGCTGAAATGGAGTAAAAACCGAATCATTGATAGTTATACAGGTGAACAAGATCTCAGTGTTTCTAAGGCCCAAATCCACTAGCTACGATTTGAGTGCTCCCAATACCAGAAGAAGCAAAAAAATACGATTGTCCCTCATACTATGTGATTTAGAATTCTGAAGACAATGTATATGAAATGACTCTGACTAAAACTTTAGCATTCACTCGTCCATACATACTCGCATATTCATATTAGATTTGTACGTTTGATATATTTTATTTCATTATTTGTTACTTTGCCTAAATAACATCATTTTTCTTTTCCCTATTTCTCCGTAGAAATAAAACCTTTGGTATCGATTTCTGATCAAAATAATAGCTTTGTATTTGATGTTATTATTGTATATATAGGATCCTTAGTGGTGCCTATTTTGTTTATTCCTTTTCCTTTTTTTAATAAAATTCTCCTCCCATTTTCCTTCTGTAACGTGGAATTGGTCCCTCTTTGTTATTTTTTCATCTCACGTTGCATTTAATAATAAGTTGGTGAGTACATTGTTAACCTTGCTTATACTTGTATGTTTTCATACATAATGTCATTGAAGACAGCTTTTTATTTGAAAAGAGTAAACAGCAATAGGTATAATATTATCATTGCTTATACACAATTCTAAAATGTTTAAAAAATAATAATAAACTCTACAAGCCTAACGAATATAAATATTTAGCACATTTTTGCTGCTCCTTCACACTGACCCTTTCAGGATAAAATATCACTATCCTCTGTAACAGTATAGGCATACTGTAGTGAGCTCAGGGTTCGCCAGAAGGGCTCCCAAGGCCCCCAACAAACCCCGGAACTATTGTCGAAGCGCGGCCCCATTCTAAATCAAGCTTATTTTGTTTTAAAAAAGCGTTAAAAACGGTATTTTTTCGCGTTGGGCGCGTGCCTAGACCCTAGAATAAAAAAAAGTTTTTCACAAAAAGTGGGGCCGCGATTGAACAATAGTTCCCAAACCCATCCCTGATTTTACGTGGCCGTTAATGTTTACAAATTTCCTTACACCTAATAATTTGTTACTACATCATATTCAGCATCTTATAGTTTCTTGGTTGCTATGTACCTACCAGTATTCATAAAAATGTTCAAAGAAAGTGTTTCCGGCAGATCTACGAAAATTATTACCTTATTTGAACTTTTTTCAATTCACCATAAAATAAAGTAGAAAAATCCTTATTGAGGCCATATTTTGAGAAACACTGTATTCACGAGTAAATAACTCGTGTAACTACAAGGTTAATAAATTATTTTCGTAAAAAACACCTACAATAAATTTTATATGGAATTTACAAAAATAGACATTGGTGCTTTCGCGTAATACATAATTTTATTATTCGCGACGTTTTTTGGTTAGAAATAAATATTGTCCTAAATTTATGCGTGTTATCTAAAAACGATTTTTATGAAATATTGTTTACTTTATGATTTAAGCGAATTCATATAAAGGGGAGAGTTTTGTACCTTGGGACATTCATTTATGAAAATTTATCACATGAGTTTGTGACATTTTTTAAAAAAATTAATTGGATTTTTGTTCTACTCCATTGAATATTTTATCAAATTGACTCGTCAGCTTACGATGGGAAATGTGTTTTTTTTTTAATATTTGAACGTTTCTGTCCTCTCTACCTATTCCGCAAGGGGCGTGGTGTGACTGAGGGGATAGATAGATAGGTGTCAATAAAAGGTAGCATCTACATTCACATCTTACTGAGGTATCATACATTCACATAATGAAGCACTATGAGAACTCCCTTGGGAAAGATGATGGGTGTTCCGACGCTTAGGATAAATAATCACGTTATGCCCAACGCAACGACCACCCATTCTACCATATCCTGTTGTCAAACATGTAATTTTTTAGATTTTTTTTAAGATCTGGGTTTGCATACACAAACAAAAATACTTTCCTGCACACCTTGCACTAGGCTTTAGCCTGTGATCGCAAAGTGTGGAATACATCACCACCGCCGGGATTTGAACCTGGCACCTTCCGCTTGAGAGACTGCCGCCTCAACCTATTGCGCCAACCATGTACTCTATTGCATAATGTATATGCTGCAGCTCAAAATTGTTCCACAACAAACGCCTTTTTTGATACTACCGCCATCTGCTGAGGAGTTTTGACATTCTAAAAATCTAACAAATGTATAAAAAAACTTGTGGCCGCTCGCAAGCGTGTGGCGAGATAAAATGTGTCTATTTAATTTTACTGCAGTTCTAAAATATATTAATATGCTCTTGTTTCTCTACCATCCCATTACTCAATGTAATAAATATTTGTAACATTCTGGTTAGTTGGAAGATGAACATTGAGCGCTACACAATGTGAGATCATCTGGCATCTGTTCAACTACTGAGGCAATATAAAATCTTTAGTACTTATCATGGGCGTCGCCAGCCTCGGATCTAGGGGGGGGGCACAAAAAATAAAAAATATATATATGGCATGAAAAAAGCGTAAATAGCACCGCAGGCGAAATTTTTTTGTGAGGCGTAGCTGAGAAGGTCGTGAGATGCTTTGGTTTACTTGAAAATGTGCATAATGCTCTACACAATAATATGCATGAAAAATGTCTTTTACAAAAAAAGTAATAAAAATAGCGCCGCGGGCAATTTTTTTAAATGAAATAATTGTGTTTTGATGGTTTTTCATGAAAATTTATATATTATGATGAGACAACTTGTAGGAATAATTTGATTTTATTGTGAGGTTTTATCATTTAGTATGAAAAAATATATACCTATTCAAATCTCTACCCCTCCCCCTGATGACGCCCATGGTACTTATGGCTGGGAAATTGGATCAAAACAATCATGTCGTTAAATTTTATATCGCAACACAACACAACATTCTTATGAAGTCAAAGCTCAGCTTTAAGCTGTGGATTCCATTTTATGGATCTATATCCATTATAGGCGGGCTGGCATGCCATGATGGTATTAAAATAATGGGTGATTGCCCCATATTTTACACTCAAAATAATCGAAGTAGTATTCTAATTTTACCTCAGGCGATATACTCGTAAACCCATAGGTATTCATTTTTATAATCCTAACAATTAAACTGGCCCGCAAAACACAAAAACCCGCAGACCTGTTACAAATAAGGAGCATTCTTGTCCAAAGTGTGACAGAGTGTGCATGTCCAGAATTGGCCTCCATAGTCACCTTCAATTGCATCATAGGCAGGATCAGTAATAACGTACAGCGGTTCTTCTGAGCTAAAGACATGCTCGGCAACAGGCTCATGGCTATAATTATTCAGTTTTATGCTTTTTCACTTCTTCTCCAGTTTCAATCGTTACGACTGGTTTGCAGTAAAGCCCCGTGTCTCCTTCTCCACTCATCCCTGTCCTGTGCGGTTCTTTTTTAACTCTTTTTACGAGTCGAAGCCCATATCATAGCACAGGTCGTCCATGTATTCTTTCGGACTGTAGTTTGTCCCCTCGTTCATTCCTTCAATTAATTTAAATAGGAGACCCTCTTGACGCACTATGTGGCCGATCCATCTGGCACGTCTTTCTGCTATTAAACTGAGCAAGTGTCTTCCTCCTTTGATTTTGTTGAGAACTTCTTCGTTCGTTATGTGATCCCTTCAAGAAATTCCTAAAATTCTCCTGTAGGATCACATCTTTTTACTAGCAACGCGTTAATCTCATTGTTACAACGAAGACCCCAAAGTCATTGTATAGGTAGGAAAGGCTATCTGCTACTTTCTTCAAGTAGAATCCTATTCTTCATCTGTCGTTGTTACTAATTGTATGACTGTTTTTGTTATTGTCTGCGTCTAGATTTTCTTCTTCATATTTTAAAATTTCTCAATCTCCCATCAGGGCCTTAAAATTTTGCACACACATTTGTTTAAGGTGCCAGTTTCAAATAATTGTAGTAGGCACTGCAGTGGCGAAGGGTGGATTTCTGCAGTAGGGAAGCCGGGCTAACATTTCTTATTGGATTACGTCAGATTAGACACTATTATACCTATCATTTTTTCCAAAACGTACCTCGATGGCACTTGTGTTCTTAGGTAGTTTCGCGCCTGGTAAGCAGAATCATTTTATCAAAACACGTGTTTCAACTGGCAAATGATAATTATTTTATTTAAGCGTTCAAAAATAGAAAAATATTTACCCTTTATATCTTAAATTACAAATGTTTCATCCTAAATTATAAATATTATACGGATAGTATTTTAAATACAGTTGTATGTATTTAGTTAAAGCTTCCAACCCAACTATGATGTCACGATCATTTCCCACGGCATTAAGGTTCAAAATAGCATGTTAAAATAGTAAAAATATAGTTTTTTCCATTTTTTGGGATTAATTTCGCTTACATCAAAAAAGTTTCACGATTATTCCCTAGATTTTAATGCATAATAATAATATTAATCCAAAAAAAAAACTACGCCACTTTCGGGAAACGAGTTTCTGTCTTTTGGAAAAAAGATCGGGGGTGTTTCACACATTTTTTTTGAGAAATCTATACAAGATAAAAAATCTTTAACGGTTATTCCCTAGATAAAGGTTCAATGTATCTACCACATTTTTTTCCAAATCATATTTAGTAAGGTTGTCGAGATATAAGGTCTCCCGTTTTTAGAAATTTTTGAAATGTCGGTATGCATACTCTTAAGAATAATTATAATTCTCTACCTTGCGGGCGGCTACTTGATAACTGAATAAATAATATAAATATACTTGATAACTGAATAAATATTATACCATGGACAGTAGGTACTGTAAGGTAAATATGATGAATAAAATAACAGAAGGTATTTAGATTTGATGTTCAAATTCTCTGTTCACTTTGCTAAAGGGCACTTTAACGTGGGAGCGTCTATCATCAAATATTTCGCAATATTCAAAATTATCTCTAAACATTGCCGTCCTAGGGAAGAACCACGTACAAACCAAAATGTTGAAACTGATATAAACAACCATGACGAAGTGCCATAAGAGCCTTATACACTCTATTTGGCATTGAATATCCCTGTTAATTTATTGTTTTAACTCTATTTTTGTATATTACTGTCAACATGTAACTTTGACGAGTCCAAGTGCCTGTAAATGGCCTAGGGACGATTCACAACAATAAACAATCGCGAAAAAACGTATTGCGTCGTCCATTTACACGACATAGATTTGCATGACATAGATGGCTTGAAAAATGGAAACTCAGACTTTTTGTGATTGAAATATGTGGATCTAAGGTTGAAATACTCATTTCTATGAAAAACTCAAAATACCTAAAGGTGGCGTATACGTGGTTTTTGCTTAAGAGGGCAGAGTATAGAAATCTCTCCCTTAATAAAATAGATGTTACGGAGAACCCCTTTAATTTCTGTGTATTTATGATGAATAGGTATTTAAATAATTATTGTAATCAGAGTGTACTCAACGTGGAGCGATGGTTTGTTAAAAGAAATTGCCTTTGGCTATAAACCCGTCACTCGTAAGTCTTCTTCTTGGCTAAATGTTTACTTCTAGTCCATTTTTTTGTTATTTTTAATAGGGTGGATGGAAAAAACGTTTGTTGAGTGAGATATTTGAATAAGTTTTTGTTAGTTTCCCGTAAGTCAGGTGTTTGTCAAACTCTCATAGGACATATTTTCATGTCATATTTTTCAGTAATGAGGCTCACAACCGATTCTTAATGGCAAATAGCAAATTCAGGACATGGTTGTCGCAGTTGGTTGAGGCGGTGGAGGTGTCAGGTTCAAACCCCGGCGCCGGCGATGTATTCCACACTTAGCGATACAGGCTTTTAGCCTAGTGCAAGGTGTGCAGGAAAGTATTTGGGTTTGTGCATGCAAGCCCAGATACTGTTTTAGAAAAATAAAAAATCAAAAGCGCAAAGAGAATGTTGTTAAATAATCTTGTAGGCTTTCGCAGCGTGATAAATCCATTTCTGTTTTTCGGTCTTCGGGTTTCCTTACTGCGTGTAGAGTGGTTGAATATCCGAGCTTTCGGCAGTGATACTACCGCCATGTTCACCAGCTGTTACTCCACCAGCAGTTCTTACCCCACCAGCATTCACTGGTAACCCCACTATTGGGTAACATTTGAACTAACGTTCCTTTAGCATCCAAGGGTTATTGTGGGAGGGAGCAACCCTTAACATTTACCCCTCTACTGGGTTATACCGTGATGGTTTAGTATTACCTAGTACAAAACAAATGAAATTGTTTATATCTCCAAATTTCTAAATATCGACTCATTTGTTTGTTTGTTTATTTATTTAGCGAATCCCTTAATATTGGGAATCATTGAAGCGAGTCAAGACTAAACTAATGAAATCGTAAACAATTCGCTGTACCTTCACTGAAATTCAAGTAGGCATCTGATTTTTCATCTCAATAAGGCGGTAGTACACTTTGTCTCTTCATATAGTCGCTCCTATATCATGTTGGCGATTTTTAAACTTCAGAGTAGGCATATTGACATTTCAAAAAAATCTAAAAACGGGAGACTTTATATCTCGACAACCGTTGCGAAATATGCTTTGAAAAAAATAGAGTTGAAAAATAGCATTGAACCTTTATCTAGGGAAGAACCGTAACCGTCTTGTTTAATTTTTTATTTTTTACAACACGACATACGGACAGCAGGCATTTTATTTAAAAAAAAAGATATCATAAAACATTGTGCTGAATTTAATATGTATTAGTACTATTGGTAGGCACCTACTATATTTTTTAAAAATACGAAATTTTAGTTACTTACCCCTATAAGAATTTTGTGTTTTAAACTATTTGCTGAAGATGGTGTACAAAAAAATGAAACATTTTTTAACAGAATTGGTACGTTAAAAACGCATTGAAATGCATAATAAGTTATCAATACGATGGGACACACTTGTACATTTCAGAGATGCGTCACAAAATCGCATCTGAATAAACAATCGCCTTAAATAGAGGTAGATAGCCATATATAGATTTCAATCCAATTATTTTACGTTACGTAAAACCTTACGTTTTATTTTGTAAGTGGAAATGTAAAGAAATTGTTTTTACTTCTGAGAAAGGATTGTAAGTACTCCTATAAATATTAGTAGAGATCATGTAATAAATGTAATTTGATATAATTGAATCAGAACAAGGTAAGGAGATATGGAGTTATTATTGGAGCAAATAATAATATAGTCTAATATTATTTACTATTCTGGATCGTGGAATGAATTGGAAAACATCTTATGTAAGGGAAACTGGAAAACAGTAACTTATTATGTAAGGTACTCTGTTTTTTTATCACAAAAATATAACTTTTTTTTTTTCGAGTAACATAAACTGAATTTTACCACGAAGAGGAATAACCTTATTCTTACGTCAACGTTATCTGCTAATCTTCCCTCCGCATACCGCTTCTTCTTCTCAGGTTTCAATCCAATGGATTTGTTTGCAGCAAAGAACATTGAAGGAAAATCCCGCGGGCTTAAGGCCCTCCACATCCCCGGGTAGCTCAGGCGCATTAATAGCGACCTCTTTACCCGCACTTCTAGCAAAATATTATTAGGAGGTGGGCCCAGGGTTAGCCTTAAGGGAGCCCCCCGGCAAACCCCACCCCCGAATTACGTTCCTTCAATATCCTTGTCCAAGGAGGTTACAAAATTTCACTTATTTTCGCAGCAAAGAACACCTCGCTTTCCACTCCGCACAACGCTTCAGCTCCAAGTATGAGGAGCAGCTCATATCCTGGAGAAGTATTACCCTGCCCTGCCCCGCCAGATCTCCATAAAAACGAGGCAAACTCACCATCATGTTCACTTCTTCTACTCTTCTTATTAGCCCCTTTCCCTCCACTGCTGGATATAAGCCTCTTCCTGTTTCTTCCACAATTCTCTATTTTGGACACTTTGTCTCCATACCCATGCCCCACCGACTCGATGATGCCATCGTCCCATCTCCTTTGTGCATGGTCTCCCTACACTTCGTCTACTCTCGTAAGTCTCCAACTCAGTACTCTGGGAGTCCATCTGCCGTTCTTCTACTATAAATACGATATATTTTACAATAACTTGTAATAATATTATACTTTAGAAAGGGAATTTCGGAGATTCGTAGATTCAACGTCCAAAATCCTCAGTAGGCTAGGCAGGACTCATTTGAAAACGAGATGTATGTACGAGAAAACGAGGAATATTCTGAAATTGCTTTTTTCTAATATTTTGAATGAAAAATTTGCTTTAATCAAAAAGGTATCTAGGGGATACATTAGGTATTATCAAATTCTTATTTTTTATCTATGTTCTGTACTGAACGGTAAAAATAATTTGTTTATTTTTCTGAAGAATCACTTTTTAGGTTAGAGAACAACTTGAATCTATATACATTTGCACACATTTCGGGTACACGCTCTACCTACGGTTTATTAATTTCATAATAGATAGTACACCGATCATATTATATTCATTACCTACCTTAAATGAAATAAATACCAATTGGCAAAAGATCTAATTTCCTTTTACAAGGAAGAAATTTTAATATTTTAAATACTTATTTAAAATAGCTCACAGTAAAGTCTCAATTATAAGGAACGGCTTAATGTGAACCATATAAAAATAAAATTATAAACATTTATAGGTATTATGTGACCTAAATATTTGATCAAATAATTTGATTCCATAATCAAATAAAGAACTCAATTTGTAATCTGTAAACGAAATTTTGTAAATCATTTCACGAATTTAACCATTGATATTGAGTAATACTATTATGTGTCGTTGTGGCTATAGTATTATAATATTATGAAACAGTAACCTTTAATATAAATTTACGAACAGTAACTCTCAATACAAGTTTACAAACAGTAACTCTCAATACAAGTTTACGAACAGGAACTCTCAATATAAGTTTACGAACCGTAACTCTCAACACAAGTTTACAAACAGTAATACAATTACGAACAGTAAGCAGGACACTCGAAAATTGCCTGGTCAATTGGTCATATGTCCTGCCCATTGTCACTTGAGTTTTGACTCACGGCTCATGATATCGGAAACTTTGGTTCTCTGTCTAAGATCTCGGAGACGAACACCAAGCATCTGCCGTTCCATGAACCTTCGTGTGCATTATAGTTTTTGTATACTTTTTACTGTAAGGGTTGCTGTCTCTAGTCCATACGTAATCATTGTTAGTTGTATTAGTTTTGTTTATTATAAGAGATTATTACTTTCTATCTTCATTCTTTAGTATCCTTTAATATCTCCTACGATCGTGTATGACTATTTCTTATTGAACGACTTGTCTTTGTGTTGATAAGGTGCTTGATATTCCATAAAGCTACTCTAGTGAGACGACAATATGTTATTACCTACGTGTCCTCCCTCTCTACCCCACAAGGGAGGGGGCTGGAATAAGAGATATAATGAATTTTCACAAATAAATAGTTGCAAAGAACTAAAGCAATATTGGCACTTAATATTTCAGAGTGTATAGTGTCTGACTCTGTCCTTTACAATGTCGATGTTTTCGACCGTTGGTACTTGGTAAAAGTCAATTTTAAGGGGAAAAAAATGAAATCACCAAATATATAAATTAAAATTCATAAAAAATGACTTTAGCGTTCTCGACTAGTGTTTGAGGATTTGCACCCTCATCATCAGGAGATTAATGATAAGGGTGCAAATCCTCGAATACTAGCCGCGAAAGCTAAAGTCAATATTTTGTGGATTTTATTCTAAATATTTACTTAGTTTTTTCATTTTTTTCCCATACAACGCCATACAATATACCTCTACGTCCAATAAAATTATAATTATTACCATGAAATCATCATCTCCCTTCATTCCTAAATTCGATCGTTTAAGTTTTCCAAACACTTTCTCCTCAACGATCTCATTTCAGCAGCGTTTATATCGGATATATCCTTTTACAGTCTCTCTCGTCTAATATAAGGTACACTGTTTATATTCCTGGTAAGGACGTGAATTCAACGGAATTAATTAGTATTTCCCAATAATTCACCTGATTTTATTTATCAAAGTATCTTATCTAAAGATTAATTAAAATCAAACCCTTTTACTGTAAAAAAAACTAAGAGATTTTTAATTAACATTATCGACATGCCGAAGGAATAGACGGGTGTATAATTACAAGAATATCAGCCTCAGGTAATGTTGGGTCGTAATGTAATCTCATACTGAAAACCTAATTACTTCAGAGGTATGTTTATAATTACTTGCTAGGTTTTATATACCTCAAGGTTTAACGCTAAAGAGTAGAAAATAATACCTTTCCAGCTTTTTCTATCCCACACTCATACCAATCTTACATATAGTAAAAATGGATGTATGTGTGTATGTATTGGAAACGAATACTGTGTGGTAGCAACTTCTGGAAATCCATAACCTTCTGGGAAATTTTGCTGATGAGGGGATCCAAGAGTTGTGTGGGGTCGTGTGTGGTATCGTATGAAAGGGCATTGGAAAAGAAATTCAGATCGCAAGTCAAACTGTCGATCTACTTCACCATCCAAATTAACCGTTGCGAAACACGGGTAACTAGACTGGTAATATTTAAACAGTTAATCCTGGGTGTGCATAACACACACAACTCTGCTCAAAATTAACGTGACATTCAGAGTGAGTGGCAAACCTCATTGCTGGACCTCCTTTTTCTTCTTCAGCCCAGTGTCCTCCACTACTGGCCTCTTTCATTGCCTTCCATTTCTTTCTGTCGGTTGCTGCTTTTGCACCCAATTTTTACCCCCCACAGCAGCTATGTCGTCGGACCATCTCTTTTGGGGTCTTCCGACGCCTCTCTAATTTTCCCAAGGCCTCCTAAAATTTTTGGGGTCCATCTTATGGGGTTCTTTTCTTGCAACGTGCCCCGCCCATTTTCTCATCTCAGTCTTGCTACGCGATCCACGACGTCTGCTACTCTGAATCTGTTCCTTATTTCCTATAATTTCTTATTCTGTCTCTAAGACTTATACCAAGCGTTTACCTTATATTATGGTATTCTATCATTTACATACCCAACCATAATCACACAGGCATGTGAGCACACACACGATTTTTCTCCTTCGAAGGCAGACTTAATAATGCACATATGCTCGAATCTGAAACGCAAGACCTTCTTCATAAAATTCACGTGCGTGATTTTGCTAACGACCCACCGTCTACAGGCATATGTAAAGACTATATATGCCTAAACTGTTCACGCTGAAATGGAGTAAAAACCGAATCATTGATAGTTATACAGGTGAACAAGATCTCAGTGTTTCTAAGGCCCAAATCCACTAGCTACGATTTGAGTGCTCCCAATACCAGAAGAAGCAAAAAAATACGATTGTCCCTCATACTATGTGATTTAGAATTCTGAAGACAATGTATATGAAATGACTCTGACTAAAACTTTAGCATTCACTCGTCCATACATACTCGCATATTCATATTAGATTTGTATGTTTGATATATTTTATTTCATTATTTGTTACTTTGCCTAAATAACATCATTTTTCTTTTCCCTATTTCTCCGTAGAAATAAAACCTTTGGTATCGATTTCTGATCAAAATAATAGCTTTGTATTTGATGTTATTATTGTATATATAGGATCCTTAGTGGTGCCTATTTTGTTTATTCCTTTTCCTTTTTTTAATAAAATTCTCCTCCCATTTTCCTTCTGTAACGTGGAATTGGTCCCTCTTTGTTATTTTTTCATCTCACGTTGCATTTAATAATAAGTTGGTGAGTACATTGTTAACCTTGCTTATACTTGTATGTTTTCATACATAATGTCATTGAAGACAGCTTTTTATTTGAAAAGAGTAAACAGCAATAGGTATAATATTATCATTGCTTATACACAATTCTAAAATGTTTAAAAAATAATAATAAACTCTACAAGCCTAACGAATATAAATATTTAGCACATTTTTGCTGCTCCTTCACACTGACCCTTTCAGGATAAAATATCACTATCCTCTGTAACAGTATAGGCATACTGTAGTGAGCTCAGGGTTCGCCAGAAGGGCTCCCAAGGCCCCCAACAAACCCCGGAACTATTGTCGAAGCGCGGCCCCATTCTAAATCAAGCTTATTTTGTTTTAAAAAAGCGTTAAAAACGGTATTTTTTCGCGTTGGGCGCGTGCCTAGACCCTAGAATAAAAAAAAGTTTTTCACAAAAAGTGGGGCCGCGATTGAACAATAGTTCCCAAACCCATCCCTGATTTTACGTGGCCGTTAATGTTTACAAATTTCCTTACACCTAATAATTTGTTACTACATCATATTCAGCATCTTATAGTTTCTTGGTTGCTATGTACCTACCAGTATTCATAAAAATGTTCAAAGAAAGTGTTTCCGGCAGATCTACGAAAATTATTACCTTATTTGAACTTTTTTCAATTCACCATAAAATAAAGTAGAAAAATCCTTATTGAGGCCATATTTTGAGAAACACTGTATTCACGAGTAAATATCTCGTGTAACTACAAGGTTAATAAATTATTTTCGTAAAAAACACCTACAATAAATTTTATATGGAATTTACAAAAATAGACATTGGTGCTTTCGCGTAATACATAATTTTATTATTCGCGACGTTTTTTGGTTAGAAATAAATATAGTCCTAAATTTATGCGTGTTATCTAAAAACGATTTTTATGAAATATTGTTTACTTTATGATTTAAGCGAATCCAGCGAATTCATAAAATAGGGGAGAGGGACATTCATTTATGAAAATTTATCACATGAGTTTGTGACATTTTTTTAGAAAAATTAATTGGATTTTTGTTCTACTCTATTAAATATTTTATCAAATTGACTCGTCAGCTTTCGATGGGAAATGTGATTTTTTTTAATATTTGAACGTTTCTGTCCTCTTTACCTATCCCGTAAGGGACGTGGTGTGACTGAGGGGATAGATAGATAGGTGTCAATAAAAGGTAGCATCTACATTCACATCCTACTGAGGTATCTACATTCACATAATTATATATTATGAGAACTCCCTTGGGAAAGATGATGGGTGTTCCGACGCTTAGGATAAATGATCACGTTATGCCCAACGCAACGACCACCCATTCTACCATATATTTTTTTAATTTTTTTTAATCTGGGTTTGCATACACAAACAAAAATACTTTTCTGCACACCTTGCACTAGGCTTTAGCCTGTGATCGCAAAGTGTGGAATACATCGCCACCGCCGGGGTTTGAACCTGGCACCTTCCGCTTGAGAGACTGCCGCCTCAACCTATTGCGCCAACCATGTACTCTATTGCATAATGTATATGCTGCAGCTCGAAATTGTTCCACAACATTTTTTGATACTACCACCATCTGCTGAGAAGTTTTGACATTCTATAAATCTAACAAATGTATAAAAAAACTTGTGGCCGCTCGCAAGCGTGTGGCGAGATAAAATGTGTCTATTTAATTTTACTGCAGTTCTAAAATATATTAATATGCTCTTGTTTCTCTACCATCCCATTACTCAATGTAATAAATATTTGTAACATTCTGGTTAGCTGGAAGATGAACATTGAGCGCTACACAATGTGAGATCATCTGGCATCTGTTCAACAAACGACTGAGGCAATATAAAATCTTTAGTACTTATCATGGACGTCGCCAGTCTCGGAGCTAGGGGGGGGCACAAAAAATACAAAAATATATATGGCTTGAAAAAAGCGTAAATAGCACCGCAGGCGAATTTTTTTTTGTGAGGCATAGCTGAGAAGGTCGTGAGATGCTTTGGTTTACTTGAAAATGTGCATAATGCTCTACACAATAATATGCATGAAAAATGTCTTTTACAAAAAAAGTAATAAAAATAGCGCCGCGGGCAATTTTTTTAAATGAAATAATTGTGTTTTGATGGTTTTTCATGAAAATTTATATATTATGATGAGACAACTTGTAGGAATAATTTGATTTTTTTGTGAGGTTTTATCATTTAGTATGAAAAAATATATACCTATTCAAATCTCTACCCCTCCCCCTGATGACGCCCATGGTACTTATGGCTGGGAAATTGGATCAAAACAATCATGTCGTTAAATTTTATATCGCAACACAACACAACATTCTTATGAAGTCAAAGCTCAGCTTTAAGCTGTGGATTCCATTTTATGGATCTATATCCATTATAGGCGGGCTGGCATGCCATGATGGTATTAAAATAATGGGTGATTGCCCCATATTTTACACTCAAAATAATCGAAGTAGTATTCTAATTTTACCTCAGGCGATCTACTCGTAAAGTCAAAGGTATTCAGTTTTATAATCCTAACAATTAAACTGGCCCGCAAAACACAAAAACCCGCAGACCTGTTACAAATAAGGAGCATTCTTGTCCAAAGTGTGACAGAGTGTGCATGTCCAGAATTGGCCTCCATAGTCACCTTCAATTGCATCATAGGCAGGATCAGTAATAACGTACAGCGGTTCTTCTGAGCTTAAGACATGCTCGGCAACAGGCTCATGGCTACAATTATTCAGTTTTATGCTTTTTCACTTTTTCTCCAGTTTCAATCGTTACGATTGTTTTGCAGCAAAGCCCCTTATGTCTCCTCCTCCACTCATCCCTGTCCTGTGTGGTTCTTTTTTAACTCTTTTTACGAGTCGAAGCCCATATCATAGCACAGGTCGTCCATGTATTCTTTCGGACTGTAGTTTGTCCCCTCGTTCATTCCTTCAATTAATTTGAATAGGAGACCCTCTTGACGCACTATGTGGCCGATCCATCTGGCACGTCTTTCTGCTATGGCACTGAGCAGATGTCTTCCTCCTTTGATTTTGTTGAGAACTTCTTCGTTCGTTATGTGATCCCTTCAAGAAATTCCTAAAATTCTCCTGCAGGACCACATCTCTTTACTAGCAACGCGTTAATCTCATTGTTACAACGAAGACCCCAAAGTCATTGTATAGGTAGGAAAGGCGATCTGCTACTTTCTTCAAGTAGAATCCTATTCTTCATCTGTCGTTGTTACTAATTGTATGAGTGTTTTTGTTATTGTCTGCGTCTAGATTTTCTTCTTCATATTTTAAAATTTCTCAATCTCCCATCAGGGCCTTAAAATTTTGCACACACATTTGTTTAATGTGCCAGTTTCAAATAATTGTAGTAGGCACTGCAGTGGCGAAGGGTGGATTTCTGCAGTAGGGAAGCCGGGCTAACATTTCTTATTGGATTACGTCAGATTAGACACTATTATACCTATCATTTTTTCCAAAACGTACCTCGATGGCACTTGTGTTCTTAGGTAGTTTCGCGCCTGGTAAGCAGAATCATTTTATCAAAACACGTGTTTCAACTGGCAAATGATAATTATTTTATTTAAGCGTTCAAAAATAGAAAAATATTTACCCTTTATATCTTAAATTACAAATGTTTCATCCTAAATTATAAATATTATACGGATAGTATTTTAAATACAGTTGTATGTATTTAGTTAAAGCTTCCAACCCAACTATGATGTCACGATCATTTCCCACGGCATTAAGGTTCAAAATAGCATGTTAAAATAGTAAAAATATAGTTTTTTCCATTTTTTGGGATTAATTTCGCTTACATCAAAAAAGTTTCACGATTATTCCCTAGATTTTAATGCATAATAATAATATTAATCCAAAAAAAAAACTACGCCACTTTCGGGAAACGAGTTTCTGTCTTTTGGAAAAAAGATCGGGGGTGTTTCACACATTTTTTTTGAGAAATCTATACAAGATAAAAAATCTTTAACGGTTATTCCCTAGATAAAGGTTCAATGTATCTACCACATTTTTTTCCAAATCATATTTAGTAAGGTTGTCGAGATATAAGGTCTCCCGTTTTTAGAAATTTTTGAAATGTCGGTATGCATACTCTGAATAAATATTATACCATGTACAGTAGGTACTGTAAGGTAAATATGATGAATAAAATAACAGAAGGTATTTAGATTTGATGTTCAAATTCACTGTTTACTTTGCTAAGGGCACTTTAACGTGGGAGCGTCTATCAAATATTTCGCAATATTCAAAATTATCTCTAAACATTGCCGTCCTAAGGAAGAACCACGTACAGACCAAAATGTTGAAACTGATATAAACGACCATGACGAAGTGTCATTAGAGCCTTATACACTCTATTTGGCATTGAATATCCCTGTTAATTTATTGTTTTAACTCTATTTTTGTATATTACTGTCATCATGTAACTTTGATGAGTCCAAGTGCCTGTAAATGGCCTAGGGACGATTCACAACAATAAACAATCGCGAAAAAACGTATTGCGTCGCCCGCATGTAACTCCATACATTTGCATGACATAGATGGCTTGAAAAATGAAAACTCTGACATTTTATTATTGAAATATGTGGATCTAAGGTTAAAATACTCATTTCTATGAAAAACTCAAAATACCTAAAGGTGGCGTATACGTGGTTCTTGTTTCGGACAGCAGTTATAGATATTTCTCTCTCTAATAAAATAGATGTTATACAGAAACAGAACCCCTTTAATTTCTGTGTATTTATGATGAATATGTATTTAAATAATTATTGTAATCAGAGTGTACTCAACGTGGAGCGATGGTTTGTTGAAAGAAGTTGCCTTTGGCTATAAACCCGCCACTCGTTAGTTTTCTTCTTGGATAAATGTTTACTTCTAGTCCATTTTTTTGTTATTTTTAATAGGGTGGATGGAAAAAACGTTTGTTGAGTGAGATATTTGAATAAGTTTTTGTTAGTTTCCCGTAAGTCAGGTGTTTGTCAAACTCTCATAGGACATATTTTCATGTCATATTTTTCAGTAATGAGGCTCGCAACCGATTCTTAATGGCAAATAACAAATCGAGGACATGGTTGGCGCAGTTGGTTGAGGCGGTGGAGGTGCCAGGTTCAAATCCCAGCGCTGGCGATGTATTCCACACTTCGTGATACAGGCTTTTAGCCTAGTGTCAAGTGTGCAGGAAAGTATTTGGGTTTGTGCATACAAGCCCAGATACTGTTTTAGAAAATAAAAAATAAAATTAACGTTTGCGCAAAAAGAATGTTGTGTGTACTGTATACATACAGCATTCGCTGGTTACCCCACTATTGGATAACATAAGAACTAGCGTTCCTTTAGGATAGAGGGGGAAACAACCCTTAACATTTACCCCTCTGCTGGGTTATACGGTGATGGTTTAGTATTACCTAGTTCAAAACAAATGAAATTGTTGATTTCTCCAGATTTCTAAATATCGACTCATTTATTTGTTTGTTTATTTATTTAGCGAATCCTTTAATATTGGGAATCATTGAAGCGAGTCAAGACTAAACTAATGAAATCGTAAACAATTCGCTGTACCTTCTCTGAAATTCAAGCAGGCATCTGATTTTTCATCTCAATAAGGCGGCAGTACACTTTGTCGCTTCATATAGTCGCTCCTATGTCATGTTGGCGATTTTTAAACTTCAGAGTAGGCATATTGACATTTCAAAAAAATCTAAAAACGGGAGACTTTATATATCTCGACAACCGTTGCGAAATATGCTTTGAAAAAAATAGAGTAGATACATTGAACCTTTATCTAGCGAATAACCGTAAAAAATATGTCTTGTTTTTTATTTTTTATTTTTTACAACACGACATATGGACAGCAGGCATTTTATTTAAAAAAAAAAGATATCATAAAACATTGTGCTGAATTTAATATGTATTAGTACTATTGGTAGGCACCTACTATATTTTTTAAAAATACGAAATTTTAGTTACTTACCCCTCTAAGAATTTTGTGTTTTAAACTATTTGCTGAAGATGGTGTACAAAAAAAGAATCATTTTTTTACAGAATTGGTACGTTAAAAACGCATTGAATTGCATCATAAGATATCAATACGATGGGACGCAATTGTATCTTCAAATATGCGTCACAAAATCGCATCTGAATAAACTATCGCCTTAAGTGGAGGTAGATAGCCATAAATAGATTTCAATCCAATTATTTTACGTTACGTAAAACCTTACGTTTTATTTTGTAAGTGGAAATGTAAAGAAATTGTTTTCACTTCTGAGAAAGGATTGTAAGTTCTCCTATAAATATTAGTAGAGATCATGTAATAAATGTAATTTGATATAATTGAATCAGAACAAGGTAAGGAGATATGGAGTTATTATTGTAGTAAATAATAATATAACTTAATATTATTTACTATAACTGGATCGTGGTATGAATTGGAAAACATCTTATGTAAGGGAAACTAGAAAAACAGTAAATTATTATGTAAGGTACACTGTTTTTTTTTATCACAAAGTAAATATAACTTATTATTTTCCGAGTAACATAAACTGAATACATACCTAACATGAAGAAGGAAAATCCCGCGGGCTTAAGGCCCTACACATCCCTGGGCAGCTCAGGCTCATTAATAGCGACCTCTTTATTTTTTTATTTATTTATTATTAAACTTAAATTAAACAACAACCACATATAAAAAATGGACATAGTACAGATTATAAAACGTTGTTTACTAGGGCGAACTTTTAGCTGCACTTTTAGGCAAATCTTATTAAGAGGTGGGCCCAGGGTTAGCCTTAAGGGAGACCCCCGGCAAACCCCACTTCTAAATTACGTTCCTTCAGTGTCCTTATTCAAGGAGGATACAATTCATTCTTACAAATAAGAGGCTTAAATACGAATTCCATCTACATGTACAAGTCTTAAGTACTAATTTTTGTTATGTAATTCCTAACCTAACCTAATATGAAGAGGAGTAACCTTATTCTCACGTCATCAATATCTGCCAATCAGCCCTCCGCATACAGCTAAGTTTTCAAATCTTTACCCTGCCCCGCCGGACCTACATACATAAATACGATATGTTTTACAATAATTTGTAATGATGTTATACTTTAAAAAGGGAATTTCGGAGAGTCGTAGATTCAACGTCCAAAACCCTCAGCAGGCGAGGCAGGAAAGATTTGAAAACGATGTATGTATGAGAAAGAAACTACGCTTGTTGAAGAAATATTCTGAAATTGTTATTTCTAATATTTTCAATGGAAAAATTGCTTTAATCAAAAATGTGTCTAAGGCTGGCCACAAACGTCCCGAAGTTCAGTTCCGGAATCGACCGTTTTGCAAAAAGGTTCCGACCAAAACCTCTTTCTGAATTTAAAATCGGGGTGACGCTGAATTCAGAGAGAGGTTTTGATCGGAACTTTTTTGCAAAGCGGTCGATTCCGGAACTGAACTTCGGGACGTGTGTGGCCAGCCTAAGTGATTAGCCATTATCATCAAATTCTTTTTTTTTATCTATTTTTTATACTTTACGCGAAAAATGGTTGAAAAATTCAGCAGACATGCTGACGATAACGTCAGAACTTTTGAACAGAACAAATCTTGAATTTCTTTACATTTACACATAATGTGGTTATACACATTACAGAACACAACTTCGATCTCTCTACTTTTGCACACACTTCGGTTAAACACATTACAGAACACAACTTCGATCTCTCTACTTTTGCACACATTTCGGTTACACAGATTACAGAACACAACTTCGATCTCTCTACTTTTGCACACACTTCGGTTAAACACATTACAGAACACAACTTCGATCTCTCTACTTTTGCACACATTTCGGTTACACACATTACAGAACACAACTTCGATCTCTCTACTTTTGCACACACTTCGGTTAAACACATTATAGAACACAACTTCGATCTCTCTACTTTTGCACACATTTCGGTTACACACATCATAGAACACAACTTCAATCTCTCTACTTTTGCACACATTTCGATTTCACACATTACAGAACACAACTTCGATCTCTCTACTTTTGCACACATTTCGGTTACACACATTACAGAACACAACTTCTATCTCTCTACTTTTGCACACACTTCGGTTAAACACATTACAGAACACAACTTCGATCTCTTTACATTTGCACACATTGCGGTTACACACATTACAGAACATGCACAACTTCGATCTCTTTATATTTGCACACATTTCGGGTACACGCTCTACCTACGGTATATTATTTGAATATGTAGATAGTACACCGATCATCATATTTATTAATTACCTTTTAAATGAAATAAACACCACTTGGCAAAAGATCTCATTTCCTTTTACAAGGAAGAAATTTTAATATTTTAAATACTTATTTAAAATAGCTCACAGTAAAGCTTCGATTATAAGGGACGGCTTAATGATGAATCATTTAAAAAATAAAATTATAAACATTTTTACTATGTGACTTAAATAATTGATAAAATAATTTGATTCCATAATCAAATAAAGAATTCAATTTGTAATTTGTAAAATAAATTTTGTTAAGTTTTTTTTTTTTAACTCAACCTTTTTAATTAAACAATATGACATGAGGTTGTTTCTGCAGTATTGTAGGAAATATTATCAAATTGCTAAAAGATGTTGCCGCCGCGGGCGGCGCTAGCATCGCCATTATGGACTAACTCTGAGTTATTTTCAGCTGACCGTGTTTTATTATTTATTTTTGTAGTTTATTATTTACTGTATTTCTCCACAACTACTATACCTTCACAGGTGTAAAAAATGGGCTAACCGCTGATTGCTGTGTGTATGGAAACACAAAACATTTTCTTTGCGCAAACTTCTTCTTCTTCTGGTAGATCTAGGATCTGTGTTGACAGGTGTCATTCTTGGTCTAGCGACGAGGACATCCAGCTCTCTCGCCATCTCTTTGGGGGTCTCTGGGAAAGTCTGGCTCGGTCCATTCTCTCAACATGATCCTTCCAGAAACATGAGCCTCCTCTGCCTGCTCCATCGTACGCAAACATGTATATAAAAGTGAAAAAAAAAATAAACTGGGGTCATAATATATAAAACCCGTTAATCCCAATGGGCTGAAGAATGAAGATAGATAAATAGTTGAATTTTGTATTGTTATGCATAAAAGGTTTCAGCCTTAAATTAACGAATAAATTAGGTAATTAAAATTTATGTTAATCCCAATAAATTTTTATGATGGCGTGCATAAAATATATCGCTTAATTTTATGAATTCCGATTAATATAGAATGCATTGTATTAAGTGTTGAATGTAGAATTATTGTAAGTTGTTGTTGACGAGCCAGCGAGACGTATTAATTTATTCGGGGAATAATTGAAATTGTATACAATACAGAATACATAATACAGCCAGGTATCTTTCCATCGTAACTTGAGAATTTGTAAACCTGTGTAATTAAAAATACCGAGGCGTAGAGTGACCATGGAGTATCAAATTTAAATCGTAAATCAATAGGGTACATGATTTTTTTATCGTTCGAAAAATATATTAAATCGATAGTTCTACTTGTACTAGAATTACAAATAAAATTATGAAATGTAAATTTTATTCACCGTTAATTTATAATAATTATTTGTAAATGTTAATTTGACCCATTTTTCTCAGGTGCTCTGAAACGAGCGTCCATTGTTTAAGGTGACTGTGACGTCATAACCCCATGACATTCATAGTCAGAAATTGGATTGTTTGTGGGTTATGTATGGATGAGTTGGGGAGCGTGACGTCACAATATGGCGACCAGTCAAAAATTGTTTTTACGCTGGAATTGAATATGAGACTTTATTTTATAAATATATCCACAAAGACACAAAATTAAAATGTCAAATTTTTGGAAAACCTTAATTTATGTATGTATGATGTACCGAAAACCAAAATAAATAAAAAACATGGAAGGACCCTATTAGGTTGACTATCTGTAACTCTTCGAACTAAAATAAGGGTATAAGATTTATTTTACTATGAAATAATTGAAAAGAGTTGACTTAATTAGTTATGTTGGACCTAGTATCGAGTTACCTTACTTTGGTTATTGTTTTATTTTCTTGTCAGTTATCGATAATTTTCTTTTTTTTTCGTTACGGCAAATACCTATACTGACTTTTTTGAAAATAAGCGTGACAGGTTGAGAGTGGAATTCAATAATTTCAATAATTACTCTCTTACTTTTACTAGTCTTTTTGTTTGATTTTTCATCTATGGAATTTCTCCTCTTGTGATTTCTCCCTACATTATTTCATCCCTACGGTATTTTCTCTGAAGTTATTTTTCCTCATGTGATTTCTTCTCTTGTGATTTCTTCTCTGCGTTATTACTTCGCATGTGGTTTTTTTCTATTATATTTTTTCACGGTGTCACTTTTTCTGCGTTTGATTTTTTCTATGTTATTTCTACCCTATGTCATTAATCTCTGTGCGATTTCTTCTCTCGTGATATCATTCCACGTGATACCTTCTCGCACCGAGTGGCATCATGGCAACCCTATTGAGTGAGAAAGGGTAAGGTGGGCATTAAGTGGAGTGGGTAGAATCAGAATATAAAATCCCGAGAAATAATTGTTGTTAAATAATTAGATCTCCTCTTCTTTAACTTCGCGATAATTGTTTCGCAAACTTGTAATTGAATTTCGGGGAAATCAAACGGCCGCTTGGATTTAATTAATAAATAAATAAGTAAATAAAAAGTCGATATCTCGACTCGTTATTCCATTAATTATTATGACTTGTCCCGAAGGTAGAGGGTGGGGGGGGGACGCCAATAATTAAAATGGTAACATTTTAATTTAGAGACAATCATTTTGTACTTTCTACTAAACTAAGTTGAATAAACTGAATATTATTTTCACATTTTATTCTATATCGTTTATTCTTTCATAACATATTTGTCCACTTCACAGAAAGCTTAAAAGCTTGTGTTGTGAAGTGGAGTAAGTCGGGGATTGAACCCGCGCCCACTGGATTAACAGTCAAGCGCGTTACCAACCAGGCTACCGACCACCTTATTAGCTACTGAAATATCAGATTTTGTTTTGTCTATGCCTAGGAGCTATTAATTAATTCCATTATTCAAAAGGTTTAATTACTCCGATGTTTAAGATTTTTTTTTCATTCAAAAAATGTAGGTAAGATGTTCAGATTATTAAAAGCTTCTGTGTTGCCAGGTAAAAGAAAAAACATCCGCCGTAATATTGTTTACATCGCTGGTATATTTTTTGTCTTCGCTCTCCCAATTAACTCTCTCAGAGCCTCGCGTCAAACAGCACGGGCGCCTTTATAAATCTCAAATGGAAATCCTTTTAAACAAAAAGCCTTATGGTTACAACATATTTAAAAGTTTTTTGTATAACAATATCAAGGTGAGTTTACACAAGGTAGGTTAAGGGTCGGTAGGTCTCTGAGAGTTTTAATTCGTACTGAATTAAGGATAGTGGTATCGTTAATTAAAAGAGATCAATTTTTTAATGTAATAGTTACAGGTCATGTCTTTATTATAATTTGTTTATAGTTCTACCAAATACAATTGGTGGATTTGGTAACTGGTTCATGCTTCATATTTTTTTCAATTTTTGTTTCCTTTTTTAAAAAGCTTTATTTCAAAAGATCTTCCTTTAAAATGATACTGCACATGATGTCTACTTACTTCCATTTGACCAACCACCAACTAAAAGTAACTGCAGCTGAAGTCAACGTCTAATACAATCTGAAGTTGTGCTTTCAACACAAGCAGTGTTCTATAGTGTAGATATTCGTAGGTTAGTTAGTAAGACTAGTGTCGTATTAGTATTCATGTATAATTAACACTGTAGCTAGGGTTACCACATGTCCGGTTTTAGACCGGACAGTCCGGTTTTTATGACATCTGTCCGGTCGAAAAAATCCTAAAAACCGGACATAGGGCTGTCCTGTTTTTCGATCGGACGTCAATAAGTTCGTATAGCTATACGATTGATGAAGTACCTGTTTTTTCATAAAATCATTTCAAAGTTTTTTCATAAAAGTACAATCTTATGTCTATTTCCATTATGTTTTCATTTTTCATACGTAGTAGGCATCTACATTGTCTTTGTGAAAATCTGAGTATTTAAATAGGTACCTTATTTTTTATAGTGAACACTGTTTTGAATTACTTACGTAAGTATTTTTTTTTTAATATTTCCTTAAGCAAAAATATCACTCTTTAGAGCTCATTGTGCATGCGGCGCAAATTGAGTGTGCGTGTTTGAAAAAAAATATAGTGGAGGGGGGGTAAAAATTAAAAATTTTGTCCGGATTTTTTGTACAACATATCTGGCAACCCTAACTCTACGAGTATAGCACATGCTTATGGATGGCACCGCAGATTGAGACGAATGATAAAGCTTAGCAACTTGTAGCTCTAATCTGACTAACATGAAGCGAAGGGATAATGAGAAATTTGCATATAGTGTGTGTAAAATTACATCACAAAGGTATTTGAGGTGTTAATAACAAATTACTATCAAAGGATAGCTTCCACCATAGAAATACAGAACCTTGGAATGATTTGCCTATTTTCCATGTCGCTGCAGAAATTGGAGTGGATGTGAATTGTTCATTTATTTATTTAAACTTAAAGTAAACAACAAACACATATAAATATACAAAATGGACATAGTACAGATTATAAAACGTTGTTCACTAGGGCGAACTTATCGCAGAACTGCGATTTCTTCCAGTTAACCCCAGGACAAAACAGAAAAAAAAGGAGTTGAACAAAAATATAGGAAAAAACAGAAAAAAGAAATTGAATAAAAAAAAATATACGAAGTAGAAAATATATACATACATACATATTTGAGATAAAAAACAAATAAAAACGGAATAAAAAAAATAATAAACAAGATACAGAATGCATATATACATAAAAACATATACAGTTGAAACTACAATTAGGATTCGGATTCAGATGCCGCATTCGACGCCAACATGCGACGCCAACATTGTCTTATAAAATAGTTTTTTTTTTGAAAATTCGAACATGTCTTTATTTTTTGTTATTTTAGATTTTTGTGATTATGTGCTATTGTTTGTCTACTTCTAAACTACTTTAGTAAAATTGTTTTAAACTGTCGAAGGCAGACATAAAAGTGTGAACGAGAAGGGACGACTACCTGCTTGAATAAAGCAGGTAGTCATCCCTTCTCGGTCACACTTTTATGACTGCGTTCGACAGTTTAAAATAATTTCACTATAGTGCACTATCATGGTCCATCCATTTAGTCAGGTAAGTACCTAATCAGTGAATGCTGTTTGTGTCCGTATATCTGCATAATTTGGGGAAGGGAGCCCATTTGGGGAAACCAGGGCCCTCCCTTTAATAAAATAATTAACCGAAAGAGTTGTAATATCTTAATTACATTAAATAATAGTTTCCTCATTAGAGTCTTTTGAACTTTTTAAATGTTAATAAATTATCTTAGTTTGGGGCAAGGATTATCTCTTTTATTCGACTTAGTAATTTCTTCCATCAGAGCGCCCTTTCTTTTATCAGTTTGTATAGTTCCTATAATTATTATTTAATGACTTCACTGTCTCCAGCCAAGCGCGATTCATTACATTTTAATTAGGTACTAAAAACAATCCCCTGAATATTATAACGACATAATCAAGGGACAATTGTGTACGGTCAAACTTGGTAAGACTTTTAAGGGCATAACACCAGGAAAGGAATGACGTCACAGTCTTTTCCCACGGCATTAGGGTTCAAAATTGCGTGACAATCGCATGATAAAATGGTAAAAATAGCGTTTTATCCATTTTTTGGGGTTAATTTTGCGTCTATAAAAAAACTTTTACGGTTATTCCCTAGATTTTAATGCATATTATCAGTACAAAAATAAAATTTTACTCCGCGACTTTCGGGAAACGAGTTTTCGTCTTTCGAAAAAAGATTAGAGGTGTTTTTATTTTTTTTTTTTGAGAAAAATATACAAGATATAAAAAATCTTTTACGGTTATTCCCTTGATAAACGTTCAATACATCTATCCTATTTTGTTCCAAAGCATATTTATTAACGGTTGTCGAGATAGAAGGCCTCCCGTTTTTAGAAATTTTTGAAATGTCGGTATGCACACTCTTAATAGTAATTATAATATGCCTACCTAAAACTTAATTATTTTTAAGCCAGCCATTTTTAAACCTTTACACGAAAGTGTCCTGCCTGAATGAATGACTGACCTACTCACTCGTCAACACATAGTCCAAATGGTTAATAAACAGATTTAAAACCTTCCACTAGAGGGTAATTTTCGAAAATTCCGTCTCAAAGGGAGTGAAAAAAAAAGAGAAAACGCAAATACAAGTTACGTGGAATTTGTTATTTACACTTCACTTATTGTTTTATTCTCCCATAGATACAGATGGTCAGTGGCGGATCCAGGATTAAATTTTGAGGAGGGGGCTGAATGTCGCCACATGGAAAAAAGTACTGTCACAAAACGTTTTGGGGGAGGGGCTAAGGGGCTGAAACCCCTAGATTTGTTGTATATAAAGTACTGTCATTCATGGTTTTGGGGGGGGGGGGGCTTCAGCCCCTTAGCCCCTTCCCTGGATCCGCTAGTGCAGATGGTTGTATAGAATTCAGGTAAAAATGGAAACATCTATAATTTAAATTCGAAGAGAAATAATACTTTTGGTCACGAGCTGTCTATGGAATTAGCGGATTAGCAAAGTTTTATTGCTCCTAAGCAGTAAAACGGCATTCGTTTTCCCGATGTATACTTATAATTTAGAGAAACATTCACCTGAAAATTAGACGTCAAAGGACTTGTATCTCACACTAGGGCTATCTCGACGCTCCTTCGATCCTATTGGTTAACATCTGACCAATAACAACGCCTCAGATTTCAAAGGATAATGTTTTCACTGTTGCTATTACAACGAGGATGTTTTTTTTTTTAGAGAAAGCTCTTTAAACAGATCTGTCAAATTTAAGCGGGCACCTAAAGGACACCAGAACCAATCAGAGCTTGAAAGTAAGTCTTCTAGGTTGCGTTCGTCTAAACTTCACTTGAAATCTGAGGCGTTGTGATTGGTCAGATGTTAAGCAATAGGATCGAAGGAGCGTCAAGATGGCCCTGGTGCGAGACGCATGTGTCAAAGGTCTAGGATTAAATTCATTGTGACATATTATTGAATGTTTAGGCGTTGTTTGTCACAAGATGTTGCCATCTGCTGTCATTAATTAATAATGTCCTTGATTGTATATGTTTATGTAAACACCAGATTGGTTGTTTATGGGTCTACGGAGTGAGGGATGATGTGTTACATGAACCCCTGATAGGGTTGACTACATTATTATATTAATAATAAATTATTATTACACTAGCTGTTACACGTCAAACATGACGAGGTTTGCGGAGAAAGCAGAGAAAACAGTTCGCCAGACTTCTCTATCCTTACACGTCATTGTGCGTACCAACATGGTAAATTAAATTTTTATTTTGCATGGTATTTTATTTTCTAGTTAATATTTGTATTACAATATTCACCAATTCACTTTATAAAACAAAATATACAGATTAAACATAATAGAGCTCAATATTTACTTTTTTTAAGTTCTTTTTTTTTAATGAATCTAATCGAAATAAACCCAAGTACATCTTTGTACACTTCACATTAAGCTTGTGTCGTGAAGTGGAGTAGCTCGGCAACGGAGATTGAACCCGCGCCCACTGGATGAACAGCCGAGCGCGTTACCAACTAGGTTAACTTAATAATTAATTAAAGCTGCGAATTCTAAAAATGTCGACATCTATCGACAACCACCCAGAACATTTTTAAAGACATCTAGTGTTAATGAAAATATGTGGTATTAGCCGAATATTTTCGGTGATAGCTGAAGGCGCTGCGATCGCGGAATGTCTTAATTTCCCTATATTCGAATAACTTGCAAAAGCTGGCACGGTCCTACTGCGTTACATTGGAGGAGAATTATGCAAGTGATACCAGTGATACTGTTACGATGTCACGCAGAGGATGAGTGACAACCACAATGATAGACGGGGGGAGGATGATATGGTGATAGGAGGGGCGGAGGTGGAGGTGGGTGGAGACGAGTAATAGTATTATGGTGGATAGATTAAGGAATAGATGACCCAGTAATAATGAAACGCCTGAGAATTAGACGATCACTACAAGACCCTATATTGCAAACTATACATAAAAGTATTGTTTTATTTTGATTTTTATACTGCACCTACTAAAATATGGTAAAAAAGAAAAGAAAAGGGAAAAGGAAAGGTGGAAAAATTAATAATTGTTATGAAGTGGACTGTACGATTGGATAAGGATGTGATACCACCTACCTTTTTGTTGCTGGTTCAGTTTATTTGTAATTCTTCAGTGCACTGAATATTCACCGTTCAATGAGGATACTTCACAAATTAAATAACAAATCTTCGATCATAGTACTGGAATTAACACAAATCTAAGTAATTAATTCGCAACACAAAAACGTCTCCTCTACGGGAATTCACACAAATCTTATGCACGTACCACTGTAGGGTCAAAATTGTCATAGCATTCTGAACTAACGTAATTAAAATAATATGGCGTTGTGGGTTTTACTGAATGTCGTCCAATGTCGTCTAGATACGCCAAACCGCCCTATCCTGACACATTTTGCTTCCGCAATATTCATGCAATTTGTCACACACGCTTTCCGATTTCTTCTACTCAAAACGCATCCGTCCTTGAGAATAAATAAAATCAACTGTAATAAATGTGCTACGGATGATAGATGAACCAAGCGAACCCTAGAATGGTGACCGAGAACCGTCCACAGAAATTCAGGCAGACCACAGGCGAGATGGTTTGATGACATCGAGAAGGTGGCGGGATAGCAGCGGCACAGACTAGCGATGGATAAGGAAGTGTGAAGGTCGGAAAGGGAGGCTTATATTCAACACTGGACGAGTAAAGGCTGATGATGATGATAATAAATATAGGTACGCGTGGGTATAAAACATCTCTGAGTTACTTAGGTTCATAGTTGAATAATTGAATTAAAGTTAATAATTTAACATAGTTACGTGCTTAAACTCGTAAATAATATCATTTAATTAATAGTCGCCTCTTCGTTGTAAAGTCTAGAAAACTAATACATAATTCACTTGGCCTTCTTCAGTAACCTACTAATTATTTTATACATTTCCTCCCACTAAGATACAAAGTGCGTACTTTACTTTACGGATGATAAATTTATATTTCAGTGAAAAGTGGTTAAAGAGAGAAATCAGCCCTCGTAGACAAGATGATATAGACAGCTTATCTACTGACAGAAGACAGATTTATTTTCCAATAAATTGATATACCTAGCAGTGGCGAAGGGTGGATTTTTGCAGAAGGGAAGCCGGGACTCACATATCTTATGGGATTACATCAGATGACACTATTATACCTATCACTTTATCCAAAAGGTGACTTTTCTTTCGCTTCGCGCCTGATACCTATATACTGAACAGTGAACAGTGTAAGCAGCTGCTTGTGTAAGCCACTAGCGTAAAACATTATCAGTACTTACAAGATTATTTTCGAATCACAATTCATGCCCTGTGAGAACATCGGAACTTTCAACATGTTGTATTTGAATATAACAAGTAGTTATATCTCAACAGCTATAGGATGAACCTATGATATGTGTAAAGTGATCACATTAAGCCAGCGACAATCAGTCATAAGTGTGATGGAAGGTCCATCCTTTGCTGTGTATCTGTTGAGATATAACTACTTGTTAATATCAGTGCTATTTTTCACGATATTAGGTATTTTTTAATGTACCTTAAAAACTATGAAATCAAAAATGTAAGAAACAACAATGTTTCAGCATTGAGTTCAGCAGTCTTGCTCCTGGCTTTATGCAACCACTACTACACGCGCAAACCCAAATACTTTCCTGCACACCAAAGTGCTACACTAGGCTAAAAGCCCGTATCCCAAAGTGTTGAATACATCGCTAGCGCCGGGGTTTGAACCTAGCACCTCCCTCTTGATAGAGCCAACTTCGTCAACCCTGTACTGTTGTAACACGCACCCGTATGTCGTTCGCTAGTTTTCTCATACATATACTAAGAAATACTGTGAGAGGCCCGACTTCGGTGGTATGGACACGTGCAGAGAAGGGACGAGGATTCAGCTCTGAGGAGGGCAACAAAATGGTCAGTGGAAGGACAAAGAAAGAAAGGACGGCCGAAGAAGTCCCTTCAGGATACCATCAAACTTGGAGTTTACTCCAGAAGACTGCTTGGATAGGAGCAGATGAAGAGAGAGGATCCGAGCCGCCGACCCCAGATAAATGGAATGTGGTGCAGAGCAGAGAGAACTGTGACGGTATGAATGAATGAATATATCAACCAAATATTTCAAACATCTGTAATTTCGTCCGTCGGAGTAAAATAATTATTTCTCCCAATAAAATTTCATCCCAAATATACGTACTTTGGAAGAAAATATGTTTTTCCTGAAATATTTTCATATAAAAAATGAGAATTATAGGGGAATGTTGAATTAATATATTTATAGATATGTACGCTGATTGAATAATTTATGTCAAGTCTCCTTACAAATTCAATGAGCTTCTCAACTTCCTCACCACCCTGAGGTGGCGCTGCTGCCGTGTGACACTCTGAGGTGAGGTGACGTAAGGTGAGGTGAGGTGGGGTAATCCACTTTGTGGTTTGGATAAAATCGTAAGGTCTATTCCCATCACGAGGGGAACGCAACTCCTAAAAGGTATGGAAATCTAATAAAATCTACATTCATACTCAACTTATTACCGAAGATACATTCTGTGAAAAAAGAATCGAGGATTTATTGTCAATGAAAGACACATATCGCCACAATACTGCCGTTCTAAGTAAAAATTGTGTAAAAGCCAATATAAAGCATTTAATCTCGAGATTTTTGACCGTCAGTACATGGCAGAAGTCCATTTTTAAGGGAAAATGAAAAACTAAATACTTAGTTTAAAATTCATAAAAATGACTTTAGATTACGAGACTATTATAGTGTTCGAGGATTCGCACCCTCATCATCAGGCGATTGTGAATAAAATTAATTAAGCAGAGACACCTTTCCAAACTTCTTCTCCAGTTTCAATCCTGCGGATTGGTCTGCAGCAGATTTTTGCATCTCGATCTCCGTTATTTTTTATCTTCTGCAGCTCTCTTCAGCTAGACATACTATGTGGCGCAGTTCATGTCCTCGTACACCTGGTCCAGGTACTGCCAATATACATACCAATTCACTTCATGAATCTAGAAATAATCTAAAAAAATACGTTAAGAGTGTGCAATGTGCATACCGACATTTCCAAAATTTCTAAAAACGGGAGACCTTCTATCTCGACAACCCTTAATAAATATGCTTTGGAACAAAATAGGGTAGATGCATTGAACCTTTATCTAGGGAATAACCGTAATAGATTTTTAATATCTTGTACAGATTTTGCAAAAAAAATAATTTTAAAACACCTCTGACCTTTTTTCCGAAAGACGGAAACTCGTTTCCCGAAAGTCGCGGAGTAATTTTTATTCTTGTACCGATAATATGCATTAAAATCTAGGGAATAACCGTAAAAGTTTTTTGATAGACGCAAAATTAACCCCAAAAAATGGAAAAAAACGCTATTTTTACCATTTTATCATGCGATTGTCACGCAATTTTGAACCTTAATGCCGTGGGAAAAGACTGTGACGTCATTCCTGGTGCCGTGCCCTTAATAATAATAATTATTTTCTTCGATTCGGCAAGATTGTTTACATTCCACAAAACTTGTAAGAAGGAAAACTCTGTAGATTAATGGTTGAATCTCCCTTGAGTTGTAATAGCTTTGTCTAATTCAAAGTTTAAACTCCACTCGAGAACAAAATGCTCCTCTATATTATAACACAACCTATCCAAGTATCAGATCTTAGAGGAGATAGGATCTTTTCGAGTGGAAAACTATAAGTTCATATCTCTCGTATATATTGTTATACACTACTATCTACACGCCTTACTATAATAATAATTTTCTATATCCGAGGGCTTTAATGATATAAATATGTCATCGCCATAATAAACGGGATATCGATATTATGTTTTAAGTTCCTTCACAGTGTCGTGTGGGAATATTGAGAGGAAGGGATCTGATAGAAAATTGCTTCAATCATCGATGTCACCTAAAGCGGAAAACCCTTGTTTATCAAAGTGTTCTGTACCGAACAGGAACAAAATATATTTCACCAAAACAGAGTATATTTTACCAAAACTGCTATGACCCTAGACACTTAGACTGCGCACGAATTATTAAATAATGTGAATCGTTATTTGTTTGAACTTGTGTGTACGGTACCGATGGCAAACGATAACCATTTAAGAATGTTGTCTATGGTCCCTGATAGGAAGAATCCTTGAGACCTTAGGGTATTTCCAATTCAGGTGCTGTATAAAAAATGCTTCATTAAACCTTAAACCATATGATGATGATGCGGTTACAATCTTGTAGACCTTGGTCATGTGACCAAGGCGGCAGTAGGTTCGCCGAAACGTCGGATCATCAGATCTTCACACGATTAAACCCGAAAAAAAAAACATATCTACATATGGATCATCGTGAAAACCTGCAACTACTATTGGTTACAATTTTGCCGACTGATTTGTATCAAGCATTTTTGTCCTTTCACTCCACGCCGTCCTGTCACTCGCCAATCTCTTCACTTCCATGTAGGTGCTACAGCGCACGCTCTTAATAATCTGCTCCATATAGCTGGTTCTTGGGCGACCTCTCACATTACTGCCCTCTACCATTCCTTCTTGGTATGGTGATAAGCAGGCCGGGGTGCCTGATGTTATAGCCTATCCATCGCACTCTCTTTGGGCAATCTTATTCAATTCATTTGTCTTGTCTCTCCGGCCTTACTCAACACCTCACTGTTTGTAATGCGGTCTGTCCATATAACACATTCTAAATAGGTAGTAAACTCATTACAATAATATGCAAAATGCGATTTTGCATCTTGCATACTTAAACATGAAATGTTAAAGCACTTAAAATTACCAAACAGTTGTACAACACCTTATATAAATAAATGGTTAGAGCAATTGTGACAAGTTAATTAAAGTCGAAGAGGTGTGGCTTTAAGCACAAAGGCATCAGTACGAGTATAGCTCAGAGGCATGGAAATTATTTCAGTTTAATAAGACATCCGAAAGTAGGAGAAAAACCAATCAGAAAAGCTTCAAACGTGGTGTTGTAATTTAAACAAAACCTCGTAAAATGCACGAAATAATGAGGAAATTTTGTAAATAAATAATTGGCTAAAGCTGTGAATAATCAAAACAGGGGTCGTATTTTTTAAGGAAAATATTTCCCTAAAAAGAAAATCACTCACAAGTCCGGTGTAATAAAGTTTTTTTGAAAAATATTAACCTCTCAGAATACATAATTTCCCCATTGGGCGAGGAGTTATTATAACGAAAAAATGTCAAAAACACTGGTCGTAGATTTCGGAAATATTGTAGTGAGAGAAGCCGACCCTCATTTACCTTCATCTGCCCTCCCATCCACTCGACTACCTTCAGTCTGTCCTCACAATTTATTTCCAGTAACTTATCCTCTCGTCCCAAGGAGTCAATTGGGTCGCAAACTTAACGAGACGATACAAAATTGACAGCCTTTTTATACCAAAGACAGTTTACGTTTAGTTTTTTTTTTATTTTTCATATCTGATATTTCTACAAGATTTTATTTAATGTCACTCCTTTGATTTTTGTGAACAAATCTTGCAATCGATTCTTCAACCACTTCCTGACAACTCAGAGACCTGGAACTTTGCGAACGTATATATGTAAACTGGATGACAATACGTTTCTGTGTAAAATTGGATCGTCCTTCTCTAGATTTTAAAAAACCACCTGACATTTTTACCACGATTTCATTTAACTTCACCTTTCATTGCAGTTGTTGCCTGAGTCTACATTTTTCTCTTCAGACTTTATTAACTTTCCAATATCCCTTGAAATCTTTTCCCGGATAGTTGAGGTCACTTTGTGCTAAATGTAATGATTTGTTTATGTATACCTATTTATTTATGTGTTCTGGAAAAATAAAGAGGAAATTCTGGAAGAATTAAATTTATTCATTCATTCATTCTTATTATTTACAATTATAATATGTTTCCTACATTATATTTGTGTATTGTTTGAGAATTTGTATGTCGTTAACATTATTATGAAGGTTTCAATTAATTAAATAAATAAACAATGATGTTAATTAGTGTAAGTTCATTTTGTTTGTCTGTAAGCTGTTGGTAATTGTATTTCTAGTGACACTGTACTACTGGGTGTTTGTGAAGGAGATTACCATATATAGGTTACATGGGCGTCGCCAGCCTCGGAGCTAAGGGGGGGGCAACAAAAATGAACAAAATTGATATAGGATGAAGAACGCGTGAATAACGCCGCAGGCGAATATTTTTTGTGAGACATGGTGTAGAAGGCCGTGATTTGGGTTTGGTTCATTTGAAAATGGACATAATAATTTGCACAATATTATGTACGACAAATGTTTTCATAAAAAAAGCAATAAAAAAATAGCACCGCAGGCCATTTTTTTGTAAATGTATTTTGATGGATTTTTTATACTTATGTTACAAAATTTATGACACGATGAGAAAATTTGTGGTAATAATGTGATTTTTTGTAAGGTTTTATATATCATATAGTATGAAAATATATATACATATTCCAATCTCTAGGAGGGCAGCTGCACTCCCCTGTCCCCCTTGACGACGCTCATGGTATGACACCATGATTGTTACTATGTTCATGTATGTAGATATGTATTATATGTAAACCTCATGTGAGAGCTTTGCTCAGATAATTCAGTTGAGCAAACAGTGTTGCAAGTTAACAACCTGAATAATTAGTTTTCAGGCTAAAGTTGGATTTTAGATTCAATAATGATACGTGTGATATTCTACCACAATTGTTATTGGATATCGTTTGTTCTATTCTATTCTATTCTTCACGCTGCATCCCTTGCGTGGTAGGCAGAGAAATAAAATCGCAAATTCACTAATGTTTTTATATGCATTTTTGTTGATATTTTACTGTATATACTTTTTATAAGACTGTCTGTGCTCTTTGAAAATATAATAAAAATAAAATTTTCTTATCCTTACACACACTTTCGTTACATTCATGTGATTCGTCACACACACACCCTACGATTCCTTTTCCTCAAAACGCGTCCGTCCTTGAGAATCTGGTCGACATAACCAAGCTTGAATTTACGTGGTTTTTGGAAAGCCGCGCTTCTTACCACTTCTAATCATCCACGTCTTTGAAATCAAAAATCATTATCACAATCCCTCACTGATCCAATGTTGGACATAGGCCGTCCTTCCCAACGTCTATGAATATATATCCAAAAAATCTATTGCCAACCATTCGTTTTACTCACAATGTGTCGTATTTTCAAAATTTTAATAATAATGTTTTTTTTACTGTTATGACATTATCGTCTTTTGACTTATTTCGTGCTTACTTAGAAGCTCAAACGGAGCTTGATAAAAACAGCCCTCGTAATTTGTGCATTTCAGAGTTCGAGATATGAGATGGCTTACTAAAGGTTTATGAAAGTGAATAAACTAAGATAGTTTGGACATTTTGAAGGAATGGATAACGACAGGGTGGCAATAAATATATATTTGGGTTAGGGAAGAGGTGTGAGGGAACGTGGCCGCCCGAGACTAACATGGACCGATCATCCCGACCTCCTCGAGATCCTCGAGGATGAACGGGTTTTGAGTAAAATAAATCGAAGAGCGTGTATGACAAATTGTATGAATATGACGGAGGCTAGAAGTGTGTGAAAGGATTGGGCAGTCTAAAGCTCTGTCCTCTCTGCCTACCCTACAAGGGACGCGATTTTCCTAAGCAAGTATTACAATACTGAGTATAACTACGCTCAATTTGACACTGGAAACTTTCAATTAATCTGGAAATCTTTTCAGTTGAGAGACAGAGGCACTTATCAACCTCCTTCATGAATCAATTTCATTCCACAATGTCTGGAGAACTAAGCTAAGGATTAGAGATTAAAACATTAGAGGATATTATTCATCTATTCAATAATTTAACTTCTCAGTCGTTACAAAGTTCACGTCAAACTTTATTAATACAATTAGTGCGGGGGCCCGGGCCCTCTGTAACAGGGGACCCAAGTTTGTTACACGACAATCGCTCTTTATCACCCCCCGCCTCCCCTTCCCGCATCCCCCGACGTAATGGTGCCTACCTACGTCACACTATTAAATACAGGATGTTGTAAAATAATATTACATCTTTTTAGTCATTAAAAAAAATTTTGTGGAAGAAGTTAAGAAGCAATGGCCGTCCGAGAGTGACTTGGATCGATTATGTCGACCAAGGACAGACGATTTTTGAGTTTAAAAAAAAAGTAGGTACAAAGTTGAGTCAGAGGGCGTGTATGACAAATTGCATAAGTGTGCCGGAAGGAAGGAGTGTGTGTAAGAATAAGTAAGTCAATCGTAATCCCTGCAAGGGACGCGATGTGAGATACCAGACTATACTCTAGTATTTTTTCTATACAATACCTACTCGACGATATCCTGAAATTGGGTTAACTGAAAAATATTGCTGTATCGCTATGTATATCAGTTCATCATGTAATATCTTGTTGTTCAGACTTTAACGCTGTGACAAAATGATAAATAAATCAAATTAATAATAAAGAATAAATGTAGGTATATATTCGTATATTGCTAGTAACGTTGGCCGTTGTCCCATCCATTATTAATTATATTATTGTTGTCTTTTTTTATTATTATTTGTTGCGTTCTTCTGACAGTACCTGTATCAAATTATTTCCTTTACTTACGCATACATTCATAGTGTTGGATTTATATGCATTATATATTTGCTTTAGCTACATAATTTGATCATTTTTGTTTATCTGATAACACACAATGAGAATTTAAATTAAATGGGTGATAATTTATGTACTTTGTGGACACTTCTAATTAGAGGGTTGACGCGTTTCTCATTTTATGTTTGTTATTTTGTAATGTGTACGTGTCGTTAACTCTCTGTCAGTGTCTTGTAAAATAAAATCAAATCAAATTGCATCCTGTATAAGAGATTGAGGTATTGTGGGAAGCAGACAGTATTGCATAATAACAAGACAGGTGAAGTTAGGAGATAGTTGTAGTGATGGGATTCTAACCTAACCTAACCTATGTTACCAAGTCATAACAGCACAACACTATTATTACACAATGCTGTGATGGATGAGGTACATATAGAAGTCAGGTTAGGTTAGAATCAGATTAGAAGTAATGATGTTATTAGAAATACAAGTACTAAATGTATATTACAATCTATAATCCCTAAAGACTTCTGACAAAATGGAGCATGAAAATAAGTTATACTGTATACTACAGACGTATCGGATATTTGCATAAGTGCATATTTTGACACTTTGCCACAAAGACGAAATGGAACCGGATATATCTGTACCTATTATACAGATGGAATTACATTAAGTTTTTTTTTTCTTTTTTTTTCCTAAACAGAAACGAGAGGCATCTTCATTCACATAATGCAGCGTTATGTGAACTCCCTTGGGGAGGAAGCAGGACTCGTAAGCGTCAGAACACCCGTCCTGATTCCTCCCCAAGGGAGTTCACATAACGCTGCATTATGTGAATGAAGATGCCTCTCGTTTCTGTTGAGGAAAAAAAAATTAAAATAATATAAAAATTTGAAAAAGTTAAAGCCATAAAATAGAACGATTTTCACTCAGAGCGTTTCGCCCTTAAACGTCTTCTTCATGTCAGGGAAGCGTGACAAATTAAGGGAACTTCCCCAACTTCCTGCCGTCAATTTATCAGTCCAATTCTTCTCACAGACTTCTAACTTCTACCTACCTACGTTTCTCAATTAGAATCTTAATTTAATTAGAAGAAGTACGCCGAGATCTGAACGCTTCACATGGTACTTACCTACCGAGTATCAAGTGCCTATCGTAGTGACAAGACAAAATCACACGGGAATTAATAACACACGATAAAATTAAACGAGAAAAATAACACAAGAAGAAAAGTACCTACACCTAAATTGGATGCCTTATTAAGGCTCCTGACCAAACTTTGACGTCACGGTCATTTCCCACGGCATTAAAGTTCCAAATCGCATGATAAAATGGTAAAAATAGCCTTTTTTCCATTTTTTGGGGTTAATTTTGGTCTTTTGTTACGTTCATTCCCTAGATTTTAATGCATTGCATTTTAATGCAATTTTAATGCATATTAATTATCTCCGCAACTTTCGGGAAACGAGTTTCTGTCTTTCGGAAAAAAAGATCAGAGGTGTTTTTCACAATTTATTTTGAGAAATCTATAAAAGATATAAAAAACCTTTTACGGTTATTCCCTAGGTAAAGGTTCAATGTATCTACCCTATTTTGTTCCAAAGCATATTTAGTAACGGTTGTCGAGATCTAAGGTCTCCCGTTTTTGAAACGTCAATACTTAATTACTACTATTGCATAGGCATGTGCTTTCATATGTATCTTTATTTTGCTATAATCTCTGTATGTGTGAGATGTGTATGAACGAGTGCTGTTGAATGTTTGTTTTTAACCATTTTTTACACGCTTTTTTTTTCATGTGTTCAAAGAAAAAAAATTCATTGTTAACTTCATTTATGTATTTAAAATAGAAAAAATAAAAAATGCATACTCTTAAATTTTGAATATACTTAAATAAATATTTGAGCTATCTTCTTGTGCTATTTATTCCGTGTTATTTTATAACGTGTTATTTTATCATGTAACCGCCTACAGTGTAAGTGTGTACCTTGTACTACTGTTTACCTATCAGCTGCCATCACACAGCTCGTCGCACACTGACATCTTCAACAACAAGCATTTTAAGTTTTCCAATTTAACTTATGACGACATCTCTCGACAATAATATTAAACACTAGTTAGTTGCTAATACCCGTGAACATTCACGCAGGGTTAAACACGTTTGTTGTTTACATATATCCGTCGAAAATGTTCGTGAAAATTCTTGAACATATTTTTTTACTCTCATTATCTTCTGACGATCCCACCCTTCGGTGACTGACTTTTAACAGTAACCAAAAAACGAAGTGTAGAAATTATTTCATTAATTATAGATTTATTTTGTGTGAGGTGGTAGGTAGCCTAATTGGTAACGCGCTCGACTGTTAATCCAGTGGGCGCGGGTTCAATCCCCGACTTACTCCACTTCACAACACAAGCTTTTAAGCTTTCTGTGAAGTGTACAAAGATGTATTTAAGATTATTTCGATAAACCCAGATTCATAAAAAAAAATGCCGCTACATATTTAATCTATAGTCTAGCTAGGTACAGTACCACATACTTACCAACGTTCCATACTACATAATTCTACAATTATACATACGTATTATGCCTATGAATAATTTCCTGTAAAAAATCTAATACGTACTTGACGAAGAAAATGTGTTAACAAAAAGACAAGTAGAAAAACTTTGACGCGTAAAACAAATTACAAGGAAAAAACAAACAACTTTCTGATCGATTATTATAGGACCACCTGCCTTGAAGGAAAAAGTTTAACAAATTCCGTCAATTACCTACATTTTTATTTTATTACAATATATAATACAGCACCGACCAGCTTGACAGCTCATCTCTTTTCACCGGCCGGGATAATATGGAGCCTCGTTAGAATCTCATCATCAGCACGACAGTCCTGGGTGGACCCTGGCTGAGTCAAGAGCCTTCCTCCACTCCGTCCTTCTGAGGGCCGCTGACCTCCAGCTCCTCAGTCCAATGGCACCTGCATCTGCGTTGACACCGTCCATCCACCGCAGCTTGGGTCTTCCCGCTCTTCTACGACCTTCGGGATGCGTGAGGGTTAAGCGTCTGGGCTGTGCCTCTTCGTTCATTCGTATTACGTGCCCAGCCCAGCGTAATCTAGCTATTTTGATTACTTGTATGACGTCGGGATCTCGGTAGAGATCATACAGTTCTTGGTTATATCTCCGACGCCATACTCCTCCCTCGTTTACTGGTCCATAGATTTTGCGGAGGATCTTCCTCTCAAACACCGCAAGCTGTCGCTCGTTTGTTTTACTGAGCACCCAGGTTTCAGAGGCGTATGTCAACACTGGTCGTATGAGTGTTTTGTACAGCACCGATTTTGTCCTTCTACTGAGGTTCCTTGATTGAAGTTGTTTGATCAATCCATAGTAGCATCGACTGGCAGCCATTATACGTTTTTGGATTTCCTCAGTAGTGTTGTTATGTGTGTTGACAAGAGACCCAAGGTACACAAAGGAATTAACTGTTTCAAATCTATAGGTAGCGGCGATGAATGCGTTTGTTTGGTTAAGGCTGGCTGTTGGTGAAGAGATCATGAACTTTGTTTTGTCCTCGTTTACCCTTAGGCCCATCCTTTTAGCGCTGTTCTCGAGAGCCAGGAAGGCTTCCCGAGTGTCCTCTGGTGTTCTGCCAATTATATCAATATCATCAGCGTATGCGAGAATTTGAACCGATTTATGGAAAATGTTGCCCGAAGTATTAATTCTCGAGTCTCTCACAACTTTTTCTAGGGCTATATTGAATAACAGACAGGCCAGTGCATCTCCCTGTCGAAGACCAGTGCGGCTATGGAAAGGCGTCGAGAGATCTTGTTCAACGCGCACTTTGCTCCTGACATTGGTCATGGTTGCCTTAACAAGTCTGACAAGTTTATGTGGTATCTCGAATTCCACCATGGCTCCATAGAGTGCATCTCTTTTAATACAATCATAGGCGGACCGAAAGTCAATGAAGAGGTGGTATGTGTTGATATTGTGCTCAAGGCACTTTTCTAGAATCTGGCGGAGGCTGTGTATCTGGTCGATGGTGCTCCTTCCACTACGAAAGCCACTCTGGTAGTCTCCCACAATACCCTCTGCAAAAGGGGTCAGCCGTTCATATAGTACATTGGATAGTATTTTGTACGCAGTGTTCAGGAGGGTTATTCCCCTATAGTTATTGCAGAGGAGTAAGTCGCCCTTTTTGTGAAGGGGGCAGATGATTCCCTCTGTCCACTCCACGGGCAGGGTCTCCTGATTCCATATATCCACTATGAGAGCGTGCAGCGCTTCCAATAGACTGTCTGGGCCATGTTTGTACAGTTCACTGGGGATACCATCGGCGCCTGGGGATTTGTTATTTTTTAGTTTTTTTATAGCTCGTCTAATCTCTATTATATTGGGTGGATCATCATTATTGCTATGTGCGTTCTGCTGTAGTGGAAGTTCGATCTCTTCTTCCTGTTGGCCATTTTCTGTTCCGTTTAGTAGTTGGTTAAAGTGTTCAGCCCAACGATCCAGTACTTCGGTTCTTTCATTTAATATAAGGCCATCCTTGTTTCTACATGCAGAAGTTTTGGGTTTGAAGTCTTTCCTGATAAGGTTAGTCTTTTTATAGAAGCCTCTAGTATCGTTTTGACTATGCAGCAGTTCAACCTTCCTGATCTCCTCTCTCTCAAATATTCTCTTCTTGGCTCTGTGTATTTTCTTTTCCTGTTGTCTCATTCTTCGGTATTCCTCTCTTGCTGCTCTGGTGGAGCGTCGCTGAATCATGTTCCGGTATGCAGTATTCTTCACTTGTGTGATCTGTGCGCATTCATCATCAAACCATCCCTCAAACCGTCTGGCGGGTCTATTTCCAAGTGTGTTATGGGCTGTGTCTGTAATAACATCTTTGCAGGTTCTCCATTTTTCATCAATTGTAGATTCGTCAGTGTGCGTCTCAATCTGTGATAGTTTTTCAGATATGTGGTGTTGATACTCGTTCTTTGCTTCGGATTCGTTCAGGCGGTCTGTATTGATCCTTGATGTTCGTGTTGTTCTTCTTTTTTTGGCATTTGAGATACGTGCTCTTATTCTACTGATGACAAGGTTATGGTCGGAGTCTATGTTTGCACCTCTGTAGCTTCTGACATCGATGAGGTCGGAACGATGTCTTGAGTCAATGAGTAAGTGATCGATCTGATTAGTAGTTTGACGGTCTGGTGATCTCCATGTAGCTTTATGGATGTTCCTATGCGCAAAGAGTGTTCCTCCAATGACCATTTGTCGTGTTGCAGCAAATGTGATAAGGCGTGTACCATTGTCATTAGACTGCTCGTGCAAGCTGTGTTTGCCAATTGTTGGTTGATATGCCACCTCTCTCCCAACTTTGGCATTGAAGTCACCAAGCACGATTTTAACATCGTGTCTTGGGCAGCCTTTCCACACCTTATCTAGCTGTTCATAGAATTCATCCTTCTCATTTTCGCCTTTATCCTCAGTTGGTGCATGTCCATTTATAATGCTGTAGTTGAAGAACCTTCCTCTCAATCTTATTTTACAAATTCTTTTGTTGACTGCTTTGAAATCAATGACAAGGTGTTTTTTGTCTTTCTTAACGAGGAACCCAGTTCCAAAGCTATGTTCCCTCTTATCGCAGCTATAGTACAGGTTGTAGTCACGCTTCTCCATCACTCCGTCACCCAGCCATCGTATTTCCTGGAGGGCGGTAACGTCGGCCCTGTATTCCCTGAGCATGTCAGACAGTATTCTGACTCTTCCGGCACTGTAGAGTGTTAACACATTCCAGGTGCATAATCGTAAATCATTGTCCTTAGTTCGTTTGCTTGGTCGTTTTGCTGTCTGGCCGGCTATTTTTTTCTCTTGACTTTTCGTAACATGTGCTGTTTTACAAAGGTGGGGTCGTTAGCCCCACGCCCAACCCCCTACCAGGAGGACCAGGGTTTTCTGTCGGGGTTTCCATCCCTTAGCTGGGGGGTTCCGGTTTTGTGGCGCCGGAGATTCGCCATTCATCCTCTCCTATCTGCTGTGGCATTGGTGTTAGTGTGCCAGTGACCACATTGCCCAGGGCTCGCGGGGCTTAAGAGGCCACTCGTGGACGCTAGGAGTAGGACTATTGGTAGTGTTGCTGATGGGATGCAACTGTGGCGTTACACGGTATTTGAGTGACACATTTTTTCCAGCAAAAAATGCGTCTCCGTGACCCTACCAAACTTTGAGCCTCGTTAGAATCTACCCGTAAAAATTCACAGTGGGAAACAATTTTTTGTTTATATTACGCCGGATGACGAGGACGAGAATCCTCGAACGCTGATAGCGCATACACGTCTGTATTTCCTTTTCTTTTCCTTTTCCTTCCTTCTTCCCTTTCTTCACTTTCTAGTTTCATCTTTGTTTTTTTTAGGTATTTTTAAGTTTTTTGATTTATTTTTTTCTCTTTGTGTCACTCCTTTCGATGTTTGGCGAAAACATTCTCCCGAAACTCATACAAATCTGTCCCATTTAATTTACGGTCACAATTTTTAAATAGAGATTAAAAATAATTAAAAATATATATTGAAAAAAATACATTCAAATGGCAGGTTTCTTAACGTCGGCAATGACTGCCAACCAACCACATGTGACATTCATTTGAGGTATAAAATACATACATGTTTAAGTGTATAAAAAACAACTGAATAAATATAAATAACAATAAAATACATACATAAATATACATATATAAATAGTTAGGTGAATAGGATGAAGGACAAGGAAGGAAACACGGGATTATCAGTTAGAAGGATTATTCATCGAAAGGTAATAATGCTTCAGTTTACTTTTGAAAGAGAGAATAATTGGGACTAGTCTGATATGAAGTGGAAGATTATTCCATAATCTAGCCGCGTGCGTAGTGAAAGAAGAAGTGAAAAAAGATGTGTGATGTGAAGGTTAGAGATTTTTTAAATTCCGTTTAAACAAATTTTCTCAGAACAAAAGCATAGGTCAACTTGTATATTTTGAAAGGTTACATTTCTATTATCTCTCCTCTAAGAGATTAACCTCTAAACTGCCAAGAGGTCAAAAATCTAAGAGTACGTTGATAATAATAAATGATCCTGACAATATCATGACACAGCAAGTATCTCACGTTGGGTCGGGCGCCTGTAATAACTCTTAAGGAGAAGAAGATGATGGATGGATCTCATCTTACAAAATACAATATAATAAACAATGTTATTGCCAATTAATTTCTTGGTTCGGAAACAAACTTGGGGGAGGAATTTAAGAGATTGCAACAGCATGATAAATTCGTTTAACCTTCGTTATTTCATTATTGAAAAACGATCGAGTCATTAATGAAAGATTAGGTACTACTAATGCTGGATTACACCAACTTGTTAGGTGAGGAATAGCGGAGATAGGAGGATTATTATCATTATTTTTCATGCAAAATTTGTACTTGGTGGCTCCTATCTTCGCTATTCCTCACCTAAAAAGCCCAGCATTAGTGTAATGAATAAATATGTGTGGACCGCTGTCGAACGACGAAAGGCCACATACTTTGGCCATATGTTCTGCTGATTAAAATATGTCCATCTACAGCTTGTAGTGGAGACGAAGGTAAAAGCTACTCTCTATTTCGCTTTAGAAATCTCACGAAAACAAATTGGTATTAGTGAGTTAAGTGTTGCTTGATTTGATTTTTTTTTAAATAAATGAATCTGGGTTTATCGAAATAAACCCAAATACATATTTGTACACTTCACAGAAAGCTTGAAAAGCTTGTGTTGTGAAGTGGAGTAAGTCGGGGATTGAACCTGCGCCCACTGGATTAACAGTCGAGCGCGTTACCAACCAGGCTACCGACCACCTCTAAAAGTGATTGTATGATAATAATATTGGCTATATTTTTTCACTTTCAACTTTCTACTACTTTCTCTACTTGCTACTTTCAAGTTATCTTTTAGAAATGTCGTTTAAAATGATTACCCATTTTTTTGATTGTTAGAACAAACTGGCAACGTTGTTCTTTAAACTTGTGATGGCGGATGGCGAAAAACTCTCCTGCCTTTTTAAATAATTTCTCTAGCGCTGCTCTGTTATATTTTCGGCATTTTAGCTTACTTGTAAAAAATACAATGCGGGAATATGGTGCCCGCTTGGCCCGCCACCCGCCGAGCGTGTGAATGAGGCATACCTTTGACACTCAAGAGATAAGATTCTACAATCAGGACTACAACAATGCAATTTTGCAACGTCGCTTGCAAATTACATCCGTCGGTTGCCAAGTAAGCTAAAATCATCTGTAAATAGGGTATGGGACGTAAAAATACCTCATGGTTTAGGAATATTCGACAGTGGTTTGAAAACCCCTTTAAAAAAATATTTGTTTACGTATTTGTTTTTGAATTAATGTCTTGTCATGAATGAATTAATTATTGGCAATAATTATATTTACTTAATTAATATTCATTAATAATTATTTGAATTTGTTTATTTTTGACAATTTAATTCATGTGAATTGTACATTTGTATGACAAAACAAATAATAACTAATATTTTATTTATTGAATTTTAATTAATTCAATATACAGGGTGCGAATAGAAAGGAATTAAAAAAAAAACATTATTTTATATATTTTTTTGTGATACATAATGAATAAGGTCGTGATGTGGTTTGTTTATTTAAAAATGTATATACTTAATACTTTACACAATAATATGTATGGAAAATGATTTTTTTTTATAAAAAAGTAGAAATATATTGCGCCGCAGGTGATTTTTTATATGAAACTGATGGATAATCATACTAATTTTAGAAAATGTATGATATGGGAAAAAAAATGTATATGGTAGTAATGTGATTGTTTGTGAGGTTTTATTATTTAGTATGAAAAATATTAAAAACATATACCTGTTCCAATATCCAGGGGGCAGAGAGCTAGCTGCCCCCCCCCCGCCCTTGGCGAAGCCCATGACTACTACTACTCTCAACGTTTTTCTTATGTGCTTTTGTGGAAAGTCAGGACAGCTAATGTGATCTCCACTCTGTTGACACAAAAACTTGATATTTATTATTATGGAATGGAACCAATCATTCTGTATACAAATATTAAATATAAACCAAATATGTATATTGTATAAACAACTTACATATAATCTCTGCAATGCAATCGTCAATTGACAACAAAAACACATAAATAATTGTAATTTGGAAAACAAATACATGTATTAATATTTACCTCTATCTGTACACTCAGTGTACAGTATACACTCACCCTACATTATATTTAATTAATTTTGTAGAATTCATTATCATGACATTATTTTATTTAAATCAATTATTAATTATTGACAAAACGTAGACCTATTCAGTTCATCTCCTGGGCTGCGTTTTTTTGCCGTTAATCTTCACTCAGCGAGTCAACGGGCGATTATCGCTCGAATCGCGTAATTGATCACATTGCGAGACACTGTCCTAACAAGAATTTCGTGTGGGATTTTGGGAAAATCCATGAAATATTTGAGAAATATTTGCTTAAAAAAAATGATTGGATATGGTTGGACGGCCACAGCTGAGATGGAGAGGTCCGACATGTCGGTACAACCTGGATGCAGTCTGCACGGGACAGGACAACATGGAGGCAGATGGAGGAGGCCTTCGTTCAGGAGTGGACGGGATAGGCCGTTAAGAAGAATAAGAAGATGGTTGGATTAAATAAAACAAAAAGTGGTCGGCAGACTTACACAATACTTTTTAATGTCCCAAAACGACGACAATAATCACATCCACGATAAAATCTTAACAATGCTGAAATGTCAAACGGGAACAGGAAGAAGAGTAAGAATGACAGCTCTCTGACAGAACGTGGTCATAGACAAAATCGTCGACCCGCTCTGCCAGAGACGACTGTAAGACTTAACAATATTGACGCAGAGTTTGACTCTCAAATATATTTGCTGTACATTGTGCAGTGGTCGGTCACATACGAAAGAACATGAAGAAATAGCTCGATTTCATCAAAGATTATAGTGTTTACGTCGTGCATTTTATTTTGCAGAACAGTATTATCACTCTTGTCAATTCTGTTAATAGGTAACTACATAGTACCTGTCATGAGTACAGTAGTACTACCGGTAGTACACAGGGAGACCTCACATAAATTTATTTCACTAGAGTCATTACACATATTGTTAACCGCTTCCGCAGAACTAACTCTCAACCATATTAAATGTGTACAATAATAAACTAAATCATATGGGATTACTCGTACGTACAATGTGTGTACGAACGTTTGTTAAGGACAGCATTAGGCTGACCTTATGGGGGTGGAGCTTTAATTTTGCGAAATTAGTAGGTGTATCAGGTTCGCCCCAAAAATTTTGTCAGTTAGCGGACAGACATTTTGTTAGGAAATTATTCGGATTGATGATCGTAGTCACCATGACAAACCTTAAGATAATAACACTACCCCTACAATGCGAGGTGATTAACAGGTGAATCAAAATGAAAGAAGGATAACCTAAACTAACCGATGGCTGGTCCTAAGTCCAGCATGCCCATTGCCCATACTATACTGTACATCAGTCAAGAGACTACACTAATCAATATAAACTTTCCCAAATTTTATTTTACTAAGTACAGTCGGTTGAAAATCCTAATATTGAGTCACGGTAATTTCTAACTTTTGGTTCTCTTGCTGTCGTCAAGGCGAAAAAGGTCTATAAAACACTTTCGGGTTTTGCGGTTGCTGGGATTTGAACCTGTGACCTGCTTCATTGGATTCAATCTAAAAGCGCTTTCTTGGCACAAAATACTACTTATATGCCATGTGTAATGTTTACTTATATGACATGAGAGGTGGTCGGTAGCCTGGTTGGTAACGCGCTCGACTGTTAATCCAGTGGGCGCGGGTTCGATCCCCGATGCCGACCTACTCCACTTCACGACACAAGCTTTTCTAGCTTACTGTGAAGTGTAGAAAGATGTTCATTTAAAAAAAAGATGACCTATACCCAGTTTCATAGATATTTTAATAAATGAGTACTTTTTGTTTACTTATCTATTAACCAGTACAACGCCGACTATTACAGCTAGAATGATGTTATACTTAACAGAAACAACAATAATTATTAGTCTAGTGGAAAACTAAAGAGTAATTATTTAAAACATAAACCAAATAGAGAATTTAACGATTCATTTACTCCAACCGACAATTATTTATGTTGCTTACTTACTTCTTTATTACTACCGCCACTGGATACTAGCAGTAACCCGTCAACATGATGGACTTCTTCATTATATTATCTCAATTAAAAAATACTCTAAGTAACCAATATAGGATATCCTATCTGGCCGCAAAATCAGTAAAATTTTGTTTGCCAAGAATTTTCACGATATTCATAATGGGTGACGAACTACATTGCTGTAAAATATGAAAAACGTCTTATGGAAGTTTCACGAATACTTGAAACTTACAGGATACAAAAATAGCAAAAAGAGATGAGCCACATGCGATAATTCTATAACGACCCGGAGATCCCGTAGGAATATTATAGCATATTATGGTCACCTGAAAATTACAAGGTATTATCTGACAAGCCAAAATGTTGTGAAAACCCTTCTGCCTATCGTATTGGTATTTACAGAACTAGCCTACTTTAGGGTGTTTCTCATAAATTATGGCATCTTAAAACCTTTTCACACAGAAAATCAAATCAAATATCAAAAATTTGTTGTTTTCGAACCTGGCTGTTATGGCAATATCACTGGTAGGCGGGTGGAGGTCACATACAGAGAAGAAGAATCTTTGTTATTTTCAAATACGATATCTACCTCCTAAAATATTATTAAGCTGTACTCGTATTTGTCAGGTAATTCTCCGTGAAATACAGACAGATACGGTAAGTAATTATCTCCTATGGATGTGTTGGCATTATATTGCTACCTACTAATAATAACTCTATGTGTTCTATAATATCGTATATTATACTAGGAGTAATTAGCAGTAATTAGTGGGGATTAAACAACCCAACCCTATCACCGCCACAGATACGTTGTGGAAAATTATTATATTATACTCGTACACCCATACATATCTATACTAATTAATAAATTCTCAACTATCTCAACCGATCTATACCTACAGCTTAAGGCCTTGGCACCAGGAATGACGTCACAGTCATTTCCCACTGCATTAAGGTACAAAATCGCGTGAACAATTGCATGATAAAATGGTAAAAATAGACTTTTTTTCCATTTTTTGGGGTCAATTTTGCGTCTATCCAAAAACTTTTACGGTTATTCCCTAGATTTTAATCCATATTATCAGTACAAAAAAATTACTCCGCGACTTTCGGGAAAAAAGTTTCCGTCTTTCAGAAAAAAAATCAGATGTGTTTTTAAAAAAAATATCTATACAAGATATAAAAAATCTTTTATGGTTATTCCCTAGATAAATGTTCAATGCATCTACCCTATTTTGTTCCAAAGCATATTTGGTAACGGTTGTCGAGATAGAAGGTCTCCCGTTAATAGATTTTTTTGAAATATCGGTATGCATACTCTTAACGCATAAACAGGGCGTATACAGGACCCACGACCGGCCGGCGTGAGTATGCAGATCTGAAGATCCAAAAACATTGCATTGGGCTCAGCTTATACTAAAGATATCATCCTAAAACTGGGATTCAGGACATGGATAAATGACAATATGTTTTAGTGACTACCAGATAGAAATTTAGTTCTAGTAAATTACCATGATAAAAAATAATTTCAAAGTTTCCTCCGAAATTTACTGTTGAGGTTTTACCAGTAGTTTGTGAGATAATATAATGCTGTAATTAGGTATTACTATATTATTATAATACTAATTATATTCAGACTTCTCATAATTTCAGTGTGATAAAATGTTTTGACAGTTGTAGATAGTATGGGATAACGGGCCACCGTGGGATTCTTTGGGCTTGAGAAGTTTTGCATGTAAATGAGATATTTATATATTTGTGTATTTATCTGCATACTCCAACAACTCGGATTTCTAGTACTTTGTAGAATATCATTAAAATAACAAAATGAATTAAGTAACGACTTCACTATAATAAACTAAATTATCACCTACGTTAAAATTTCTACACAAACATCAAACACAAACTAACTATATAACTATAGCATTCTTCTGAAAGGGATACAAGTACATATGTTTAAATAAATTCCAGCTTACCGATAGATAGTACGATATGGATAAAATTAGGGTAGATAGATAGACTTTTAGTTACCTCCATACCACCGAGATGAGAATGCTTCGCTGGTCGCTCGGAATAACTAGATTAGATAAAATCCGTAACGGATATATTAGATGAACTATGAAAGTGGCCCCGATTGACCTAAAAGCGCGAGAGGACAGACTTCGGTGGTATGGACACGTCCAGAAAAGAGACGAGGATTCCACTCTGAACAGGGTAACGAACTGGTCAGTGGAGGGACCAAGGAAGAGAGGACGGCCAAATCATGAGGGGACATGGAACACCTGAAGACTGCCTCCAGAAGACTGCCTCGATCGGGTAAAATGGAGAGGGAGTTTCCGAGCTGCCGACCCCAAATAAATGGAATATGGTTTGGAGAAAAGAAAAGAAATAGACCTTTATCTATCTAGTGCATGATCTGTGTTGATTTATCATAAATGGTACAGCTATAGAAATTTAAGCTTACGTAAGCTAGTAGTAAGATCGTTTATAGAGTGAGATTTAAAATGTGTTTATACAAAACACGAAAGGGTAAGTTACTGTCGTGTTTACATAGTATATGGAGTGAGTTGAGCTACGCAATACCATTCCTGATTCTTCGGAAAAAATATTAAAGTTACTCGAAAGAATTACCAACACGTGTAAGACTTAGACATTTGCTTTCCACCCACAATGATAGAATATGAAAAGATGTTTTTAAATTTTTAATCATGGTAAATATTCAATGTGAAATTCTGAAAAACATTATAATATCTCGAAATTTTGTTCCACACGCACTCTGTTTATGAACAAACAATATTAATTTGTATTAAGAGTATGCATACTGAGATTTCAAAAATTTCTAATAACGGGAGACCTTATATCTCGACAACGGTAACTAAATATGCTTTGGAACAAAATAGGGTAGATGCATTGAACTTTTATCTAGGGAATAACCGTAAAAGTTTTTAAATATCATGTATAGATTTCTCAAAAATAATTTGAAAAACACCTTTGATCTTTTTCCGAAAGACGAAAACTCATTTCCCGAAAGTCGCGGAATATTTTTTTTTTGTACTGATAATATGCATAAAAATCTAGGGAATAAGCGTAAAAGTTTTTTAAAAAGAAAAAACGCTATATTTACCATTTTATCATGCGATTGTTCACGCGATTTTAACCCTTAATGCCATGGGAAAAGACTGTGACCTCATTCCTGGTGCCATGCCCTTAACACAGTTATACATAATAAATAAATACGAAATAGTTTGCCAAAGTCTAGACACGGGTTGTGGGGCTTTCAAATCTACATAAAATGTAATTTAAAATTCACAGTAACGAATTTTATAATAAAATCTGCTATTACGAATTTTAAACCATAAAAATAATCCTATTAAGTTTCTATGAAATATTAAAAGCTCATTACTTAAACCAGGTGAATAGAATATTCAAAGTAGCTTTTCCTAGAAGTAGAGATTTAAGATATTATAATAACAACCTACCTACTCGAATAATCAGCTTTTAAAAGCTCCATACAGCGTAATAAGCTCCATACATTAGCCATATTGTACGTAGCTTTACATAATACACGAAGTATACATTAAGTCTTTTGTATTCCACATGTACATTCACATAAAGTATGCATGAGTATGTATTATGGTAATAAAAATGTATGCAATTTTCCGCATGTTGCCTTTCAATATGATATTATATTATGATGGTAACAAATGTATACAACGTTAATGTATACTGTATAATTCATATCATGATGTATAGAAAGTATACATTCTGTAAGCAAGCTTTAATGGGATAATGGGTGGAGAAACGTAGCCATGTTTTTCGCTGTTAAAAACTTTTTTTAGGTTCTTTTTTCGTCGCTTCAAAACTCTGTCAAAATTACGTAAATTTCTAACATTGCGCTATTCACAAGTGAAGAATAATGCGGAATATATTACAGAGTAGTGCAAAAGAAATAGTCATGCTGGATTTTACCAACTTCTTAGGTGAGGGAGAATAGCGGAGATAGGAGACACTTATCACTATTTTTTAAACAAAGTTTGTGCTAGGTGGCTCCCATCTCTGCTATTCCTCACCTCAGAAGTTGGTGAAATTCTGCATTAGTCTATTTGAGAAATAATGTCGACAGATTTTATCTGCAATCTTCAAAGTAACCAAACTTTATTCATGATTAAGAACACTTTTATTTCCCTTCATCATGTACCTACGGAAATAACAGCAGAATTCAGAATTATTGTGAAAATATAATATTAGATATTTCATGTTAATTTTTTTTAAATCATTGCCTTGATAACTGGATGTAGCAAACAATTATAAGCATTTTTTATTATTTCTTTAGTAACACCAACTAAGAAATACCAAGTTTTAATCCACAGGAAGAGTTACGAGTATATTGGACCATTGATACTAGGCAATTTTTTATTTATTTTATTTATTAGTCACAAAATATATACAAAGTTAAAACAATTACGTCAAACCTGACAAGTTTGTCGGCGTGTGCTCTTGAACAATAATCAAATGAATTAACGTGTTTTCCCACAAAATGTATTTTGTTAAAATCACTGTTCTTTTCTTCCTGTTATTTAATCACTCCTAGAACAATAACATCACATGATGTATTACATACGTCTATGTAGATTGTGATTGTTGTGAAGAGGCTATGCATCCTACTAACATACCTACATGCATTATTATTGCTGTGGTACTTGGCATCCGTATAACCATTTGAAGCGTCGCGGCGAGGCTTTGTATGGCGTCGCGATGCAATGTTACATGCACCTAGATACAATATACTATAAATACATGCAGTTTGACTAGATATAGCAAACAGCACGTGTATCAGAGTATAATAATAGTGGAATTAAATTTTAATATGCATTATCATGTTATTATAACTAAATCTTCACAGTATTTCGCTAATTTAATGAAAACATTCACCATCATGGGACACGCTTTTAAAATATATTTCATCTAATTCTTCTCCTAAGACAAACTGGATTTTATGTAATGTCTTCTTCTTCTTCCTCTTTCCCTCCTCTGCTGGATATAGACCTCTTCCTGTGTCTTCCACAATTCTCTATTTTGGGCGCTCTGCCTCCACCCATGTCCCACCGACTCGATGATATCATCGGCCCATCTCCTTTGTGCATGGTCTCCCTACACTTCGTTTACTTTCGTAGAGTCTCCAACTCAATACTAATGTAATTTACTCTTTTATGTAATAATGAAATGTTCTCTTTTCCTATTTAGATTTTTATATTAATTGGCGAAAAGATAATCAGAGCCCTTTACACTTTATACATTGATTAGTTTTATTGTTAGCCACTTTATAATAGTATTTTTTTGCGATTACTAATTTTGTTGTTTAAACTGTTACTAACGAGTCTATATTATACCACAATAAACAATTATTTATTATATTGTTACTAACGAGTCTATATTATACCACAATAAACAATTATTTATTATATTGTTACTAACGAGTCTATATTATACTACAATAAACAATTATGTATACAGGTGTAATCCTAGACAGGAGCATCCTCATCATAATTCCGTAATTCACCTCAGCTAAACCACAAGACAGTGAAACAAGGTCTTAATATAATTTGTCGCTTACGTACCACTTCCTTACAGGTGTAAGAAATTAGTGAATGCAATCGTGTAACATCGGTTTTTAAATTTATCTCAGAGCGCATGAATTAGGTACTTAATTGATTATTCTCGATGAACGGAGTGGAATCGAGATCTTTGTGAAGAATCTATGAGAAAACATTGAGATATCGGATAAGAAATGATGTCATCAGAAAAACAAGTGACTGTAAGACTGATGTAGTTGCTAGAATAAAAGTGATGAGCTGAGATGATTTTGGCGTCTTAAGAGAATAAATGAGGGAAAATACATATTAGAAAGTATGGTCACGTTTTTCCCAAAAATCTGTGTGTACACTATTCAGTAAACATTCACCACAAGATAGATACGATATAGGTATTATGTCAAAATATTTTTGAATACTTATCACAATTTTTATTTTGCGAGAAACATCGGATTTTCTACACGTCGTAGTTGAAATAACAATATGTAGTTAGATGGACTGGAATTCGTTAATGTTACTTAAGTGTAAAGTGGTCCAGTCGACGATCAGTCATAAGCCTGATGGAAGGTCCATCCTTTGCTGTACATCTTTTGAGATAACTACTAACTAGTATTACATCAAAAGCCCAGGTACTCGTATTCGGGTTTGTATTCACAAGTCCAACTGCTATTACAAAAATAGTACAAACTTTTCGACATTTCGATGAGCCTAATAGCATCTCTATACTCTTTGGAACCCACGTCACCGCAAACGATCATCTTACCCCGCGATCATCTTACCCCGCTGTGCCAGACAATGTGAATACCATCATCATCATGATCATAATACAGTAATATGGTATCAAGTCTACAAATAGTTAGGGACCTGGAGGAGGAGGGCTTTCTCAGAATAGAATGGAGCAATCAGGCTAATATTAATAATCAGCTTGTATAGTGTATAGCCCGGGTCACCAAATGGCGGACTGCGTTCCGGATCCGGACCGTCGGCATATTTTGTGTGGACCTAAAAAAAACCGTATTCATAATTCTTTAAAATATTGTAGAACGAATTTTAGGAATATCAAATTAAAACAAAATGACATCACTTTTTCATCATGTTAGAATTTCAAATAACCCATTAAATCAGTTTCATTAAAAAAAATTGCCTGCGGCGCTAATTTAGTTGAGGGTTTGTTATGCATCACATTCTTCAAAAGTATTTATATTTATCACGGAAAATGAACCGGACCTTTCAACGACTCTTTCTTATCTACATTCTTATGTTTTATGGCAAAAACTTTATCAATTCAGCGGTCAACCCCCCTCCCTCCCCGAAGTCAATTCCTGGCTAAGACCTTGGTTGCTTATCACCGATGCCACCAACTACTTACTCTTCTCTTCTTCTTCTTCCTTCAGCCATCTCTCCACTGCTGGATATATGCCTCTTCTATTTTCCTCTATCTTGAGCTTTGCGAGTCCATCTTCTACCCGCGACTGGGATAATATCGTCGACCTACTCCTCCCTTTTTGTCCCACGGTCTCCATCTACTCTGGGAGTCCATCACTCTGTCCCCTGTCTGGCAACATGACCCACCCACTGCCATTTTTGTTTAGCAACCCGGTCCAGTACTACTTACTTACTTTCCGTGTCCGGATGCCTCAAATCAAGAACCTCCAATAGTTGGCCACATGTACGGCCCTGTCATTCGCATTTATGAGATCTTCTCGCGCGCATGTCTCCCCAATTTTAGGGAATACTAGTAGGTCCAGTACTATTAGTCTTATAATTTTCAAAAACGAGCCCCCAATGAAAGTATTTGGTTCACCCTGGTGTATTGACTGTATAGTGTATAGTGTATAGTGTGTGTTATCTAACAACTTGTCTAATAATATTATACTAGGGTAAATTAGTCCTATTATCCTCTGTGCTCCTAACACTAAATCTCTATTACTTATACCTACTCTACTAATCTTATACTATAAGTTACTTATACCTAATAATCTTATACTATAAGTTACTTATACCTACTTATTATACTATAAGATACTTATACCTACTTATTATACTATAAGATACTTATACCTACTAATTAATTATTTGGTATTATACCAGCTACAGGTATAATACCAAAATCGCTAATAAACAATTAAAAAAAATAGATTTACCGGAAAATTTATACATAAAAATGCAAAAATCGGTCATTATTAATACTTGCAATATTGTAAGACGATTTCTAAATACTGATATTTCAGGCACATTGCTTGTATTTTAGGCCCCGCGCATCTGAGCCTAATCCTGTGATATCCGTGATATCTGGATAGGTGAATTTTTCCCAGTATTAGGCTGATGAGTTTATATGTGAATCATGAATGATAATGTGTAGACTCTTCTGGCTGATAATACTGAGAAGTGTGTTGGCAAAGTCATGCCTCCGCGTTCTAATCTTGTACTATATTATAGTACGGTACATACCAGTGAAGACCAGTGACTTTACCTCTTAGGTGAGCCGGTAAATAATCATTGTTTATTGATTTCTGATCATCCGTAGGCCCCATTTAAGGCACTTGGAATCGTCAGGTTTACATATTTAACAAACATCACAAAATAAAATGCGAGAGATCAATTACAGCAAACAAGAATGAAATCAATAAACACATGGTTACAAAACAAAACTTAAAGCAGGTGTGGTTTAGTTCAATGCAGGTCTGGATGCAAATTTTCCAGAACCACATTGCGTCAATGACAATAGAATTTGAGAGAGAAATCAGTATAAAACAGAGATATATTATTATTCAATGCAGGTCTGGATGTAAATGATCCAAAACTGCATTTCGTCAACAATAAATAATACTAATAAGTACAATAATTACGATGAGTCCGACATCTCTTCAATAGCATTTATCGACGAGGTACTGTTTTACCTCTCTCCGAAATGCGACGATTATTCTGTTTATCTAAAATCTAATACATAAAATTCTTCTGGATAACTTGGGAATTTTTCACAAATCTGTCGAATCGCTAAAGAAATAGTTACGATTAGATTCATTATCATTAGAAATACTGTGTCCTTACATACAGCCTTAACTTATAGACATCCGATCGAAAAAACCGGACAACCCTTTGTCCGGTTTTCCACAATTTTTTCGATCGGACAGATGTCATAAAAAAAGAGATCAATCTGGCAACCCTAGTCATAAGCCTGATGGAAAGCTATCCTTTGCTGTATATCCGTTGAAATAACTATGTACTTGTAGATTTCTATTTCTCTGGAAATGAATGCGTATAACTTTGTATGTTGGTAATATACCTAAATTTCTGTCATTGACTCCATTGTAGACATAAGATTTCATACCACTTAGTATGTAGGTACTATAGCAGGCAATTATCTGTGGTAAATTATTGTTTACGTCTGAACTTTGGTAATGCGTCACATGTACGAGATGAATAGTACTAATTTGGTGTCATTTCTGTGTAATTTACACATGTTCCCAGTACCTAGTTAGTGATATTTTGACACATTCAAAGGAAGATTATAATTTATGAAATGAGATCATTAATCATTATCATTCATTTTCCCTTGATTTTCGTTTTGTACACGTACGTAGGGGTTTCTTTTTTATTCGGAGAATTTGCAAACAAGACCCCACAAGGTGGACACCAAAAATCTTAAGATGGAGACCTTGGGAGAATTAAAGAGGCGTCGGAATACCCCAAAAGAGATGGAAAAAAATTGGCTTCAAGCAGCAAACAACAGTACGGAAGAGGTCTATATCCAGCAGTGGAGGACAGAGGGCTGAAGAAGAAAAAGTAGACACGTACGAACGTAGAATTAGAATGGGAAGTATTATAAAGTTCCTAATTTTTTTCATATCAACTAAATTAGCGCCCTCTCTCTCCATACGCATCATGCCTTCTTACCGAAACTATCGCGTCAGGATTTTTCTTTAGTTTTTATTCAAATTCTGTCAATTGTAATAATACAATAGTCATATTTTTATGTAGAGAATGTTCCCAATGTGAATAAAAAACAAACTTTACTAAGTGTAACAGGAAATAAAGGGAGAAAACAAAGCAATCAACTTACATGATTCTGGTGGAAGTCGGGATACAATGTAACGCAGGCCCTGTGGCAACTCTTGCGAGTTGTTCGAATATACGGAATTTAAAACATTCCGTGATAGCAGCTCTCTCACCTACAGTCGATTTTTTTTCGGTTGATACCAGATGTTGCGCAACATAATTCTACTTCTTCTTCCAAATCGGTCCCTCAATGCTGAGGATCTTGACCTTCATGTGGTTCTTCTCGCAGCAATCTGGCCCACCCTGGTCTGTCTTCAGCCCGCCGCAGTGACTCCGCAAACGTCGTTCCAGTGGCATAATTACGAGCTTGCTAAATGTTTTAAACGTTTATCGATAGATGTCGATGTTTTTAGAACTTTAGAAGCGCGAGAATGTTAAGTTTGTACATTTTTTTTATTAAGTATTACATTACAAACGGCCAAAAGCCTTTTAAAAAATTTATACAATAAGGTCAATAAAAAAAAAATCTAAAATTATTACACAATTCTACACAACCCAGGAGAAAAAAAAAGTGAAAATTCACAAATCAATCATATAAAAAAAACATAATATAAATTAAATAAATATTAAATTGACAAAACAACAAAATATGATCCAATACACTCGACAGATAAAACTATAAATATGGTATAATTAAGCAGAACAAACGTAAGTAAGTCAGTAAATAAAACATTAAATCCAACAGTCAAAAGAAAAAAAAAAGATAAAAGACAATACAACACTATACACAAATGTAAAATATTAAAAATGTACAAATATAAAATTGATTATAATATTGTTATTGATAAAAGGTCATAATACAAGCTGTGAAACACAGCGCAAGACAGAGACATGCATTCATGATTCAAATTGTACACTTTTTTTTGTTTTGTATTGTACAAATTGTACAATTTTTGTTTATTACGTGAATTGGTAAATATTGCAGTACAAATATTATTAAGTAGAATACTACGCTGAATAAAAAATTGAAACTACCATAAAAATGTATGCACATTAATCACACATGTATGAATAGGGTTTGTTATAAGTCTGATGGTGATCTGTTTTCACTACGTACGCCGCAAACCGCGTCATTTCTGGCGGGTTACTGCTAGTAAAAATATAATTAGGAAAATGCAGATAAAATACGAATATTATTATCTACCTAAAGTGAAAGATAAATAAATGAATAAAAACTAACAACCTCTGTGGTTCAAATAATAATAAAAATCAGAAATACTCTGAGAGGATAACAACAGGAAAAGGTTTATAGAGGGAAAAAATGTATTGGTTGTTTTCTTACAATAAAAGCTTTCTAAGGAAATCTATAAAATACAATAAACTATTGAATTGGGCTCCTTTAGACTCGGACCTTTCAATACTAAAAAGGTAATTTAAAATGAATTGTATTTCATGGTTTGGTTGGATAATACCAATTTTTATTTTATTTATATTAACAACGGTATTTGGATTAACCTTTCATAGGGTATTGCAATGGGTGTCCGGTTAAATCGACGAATTTCATCGTTAGGCAAATTGATTTTGGCCGAATTGATTTTAGACGAATTGATAATTAGACGAATTGATTTTAGATGAATTGATTCTAGACGAATTGATTTTAGACTAATTGATAAATAGACGAATTGATTTTAGACGAATTGATTTTAGACGAATTGATTTTAGACGAACTTACCGTAAACCATTGCAATGGAGTATATATAGGTTTTCATTTCAGGGGGCGACCTAGTATTTGACTTTGGGGATGGAGGGAAACTAAGCCTGACCAGTGAACATTCCTAAAAACCGAAAAAACTCATATCAATTACGGTTGCGACAGAAACAGGCCAAACCACGGGCGAAGCCTGCTTCGAAGCTGGGGGCGGACCAACAAAAATTTTAACATAGAAATTTTTGTTGGTCCGCGTCTGCATAGTAAAAAATTGGATATCGTGCCGCAAGAGATTTTTTTTTTAATAATAACTTGAGTAACATTCATGTTTTTTAAAATATTTGTTTTAAATTTAGGGGGGCCCTCGCCCCTTCATATACGTCCTAGCAGTTCTATATAATAGCAAAGCTGTTTCGAATAGTGAAGCTTTATGACATTCCTATGTTCCCATAATAATCATGAAAGAGCGATGAATTCATCGTATAGTATATTATCTAATGGTGGAAGTACATGTTATGACTGACACTACAATATTCTCACCATTATTTTCCTATCAATATAATCCATCTCCCTAACAGCAAACTGTAATAATGGCAGGATAATGTCATGTCTTATAGGCAAACATCAGAAATGGACATAAAAGTCATGAAAGAATTTCAGATAATCGTCATGTTTTGCTGTAAATGTCATTATTTTATTGTTTTGCCAGAATTATGCGAAAATGTGGTATTTCGCAGTTATGAAGTTTTCTTTATAGCCACCTTGGCGGATATGGAGCGGTCTTTTTCAAATTTCAGGTGTAGTGATCTCATGTAATCCAATATTGTGGGAAAAACCGTAATTTACAAATGTTTTTTTTTTCAGAAATTTCGATAAACGGGAGATACATTAAACATAAAAAAATAAAGAAGATACATTGAACCTTTATCTAGGGAATAAGCGTAAAAAAAATTATATCTCGTATGGATTTCTCAAAAAAAAATGTGAAAAACACCTCTGAATTTTTCCCGAAAGACAGGAACTCGTTTCCCGAAAGTCGCAGAGAATATTGCATTGATAATATACATTGAAATCTAAGTTTGCATTGATAATATGCATTAAAATCTAAGGAATGACCGTAATTTTTTTTTCGATTGAAGCGAAATTAACCCCAAAAAATTGAATAAACGCTATTTTTACCATTTTATCAAGCGATTGTTCGTGCAATTTTGAACCTTAATGTTGTGAGAAATGACCGTGACGTCATAGTTAGATCGCGAGCTTTAAAAACGAATGAACACATTATTTTCGTTCTTTCGGACAGTGTTATAATTTAAATTAAGGCGAAGAATATCATTGCCACGACCACGCTAGTAAAACATGCGAAAAACAAAAGTCATGAATTTTAAGGTCATAAAAGGCATGCATATTTTCGAGAGAGTCATGAAATTTCTGTCTTGACTTTAACTTGTGTTATTATTGAACTAAACATTTTGCAGATACTATCTTCACAACAAAACCAATTTCCCATCTTCCCACAAGGAAAATAACATTGTATCTACAAAATCATTATACTAAACAATTTACTACTACGAGAGTTTGAATCATGCTATAGAGTTGCAATGAGAAACAAACACATAGAAGTTGAGGCCGGATACAGCTTATCATATAAAGGGTACATTCTGCACTTCAAAGCAATTTGGTTACTGCGAAATAATATAACATCCCTCATTTCTGAGATATAAATTTTCATCAATCGGATGAGGGCGTTTTTGGGTTTACGAACTGCATTTGTTTTTTCGAAAGTTACCGAAAGTCAGTTAATCGAAAAAACACACGCGGTGTGAAAAAAAGACGAAAGCCTCAACCCATGATAAGTCACGCTATGAAAGCCTACAAAATTTTCCATCAACTTGTTTCACTTTTTCTGTCATTTTTTTTAAATTCAGTTTATATAGCACAATTATAAGAAAATTAAAGTTCAATTTAATTTCTGACGACAAGGCTTGGTTGCGAAATTTATCATTGCCCAATGTCCAACCTTTAAACTTTTTCCTTTGAGGGATGTGATATACTTTTTTTGAACTTACGATAAATAAATAAATCTGATTTCATTTTAAAGGACCGCTTATATTTTCTGTTTCAGCATTTTACGATTAAAAATTAATTTTAAATTAAAATTATGGAAATATTTATGATAAAATAAATAATTGAAATGACGGGTTTATCTATCTTTTATTATTTACTTATCAATACATGTTATTTAATGTGAATGTGGCCAAATCGAGACTGTTGACCATATAGTAGAGAGGTGTCCTGACAAGAAGTTTGCAGGGGTTCTTGAGGAAATCCATAAGGTGACGCCAAGGGCTTACTATAGATTACTTGCAGAATGTTGACGCGGAGCTGTGACTCCAAGATAACTTGTACAATGGTCGTGTTCATACGAAAGAAGAAGAATAATTGAAATAGTAGTTCATTGTTATTAATTCATTATTAACTAATCGGTTTCTTTTTGTATATTATATGTAATTGTCCGTCTGTCTATTCAACTCTTTGTATATTTGTTTTATTTGCTTATATTTTTATTTACATTATTTATTTGCATTATTTGTTTACATTGTTTACAACTTCCATTGTTTATTTACATTATTTATTTGCATTATTTATTTACATGGTTTATTTACATTATTTACAATTTACATTATTTATTTACATTATTTATTTGCATTATTTGTTTACATTGTTTATTTACATTGTTTACAATTTACATTATTTATTTACATTATTTATTTACATTGTTTATTTACATTATTTGTTTACATTATTTACAATTTGCATTGTTTATTTACATTATTTATTTACATTATTTACAATTTACATTATTTATTTACATTATTTATTTGTATTATTTATTTACATTATTTACAATTGACATTATTTATTTACTTTGTTTATTTACATTATTTACAATTTACATGATTTATTTACATTGTTTATTTACATTATTTACAATTTACATTGTTTGTTTTCATTATTTACAATTTACATTATTTACTTACATTGTTTATTTACATTATTTACAATTTACATTATTTATTTACATTGTTTATTTACATTATTTACAATTTACATTATTTATTTACTTTGTTTATTTACATTATTTACAATTTACATGATTTATTTACATTGTTTATTTACATTATTTACAATTTACATTGTTTGTTTTCATTATTTACAATTTACATTATTTATTTACATTGTTTATTTACATTATTTACAATTTACATGATTTATTTACATTGTTTATTTACATTATTTACAATTTACATTGTTTGTTTTCATTATTTACAATTTACATTATTTATTTACATTATTTATTTGCATTATTTGTTTACATTGTTTATTTACATTGTTTACAATTTACATTATTTATTTACATTATTTATTTACATTGTTTATTTACATTATTTGTTTACATTATTTACAATTTACGTTGTTTATTTACATTATTTATTTACATTATTTATTTACATTATTTATTTTTATTATTTATTTACAATTTACATTATTCATTTCTTTGTTTATTTACATTATTTACAATTTACATGATTTATTTACATTGTTTATTTACATTATTTACAATTTACATGATTTATTTACATTGTTTATTTACATTATTTACAATTTACATTGTTTGTTTTCATTATTTACAATTTACATTATTTATTTACATTGTTTATTTACATTATTTACAATTTACATGATTTATTTACATTGTTTATTTACATTATTTACAATTTACATTGTTTGTTTACAGTATTTATTTGCATGGTTTATTTACATTATTTACAATTTACATTATTTATTTACATTATTTATTTACATTATTTATTTGCATTATTTGTTTACATTGTTTATTTACATTGTTTACAATTTACATTATTTATTTACATTATTTATTTACATTGTTTATTTACATTATTTGTTTACATTATTTACAATTTACGTTGTTTATTTACATTATTTATTTACATTATTTATTTACATTATTTATTTGTATTATTTATTTACAATTTACATTATTCATTTACTTTGTTTATTTACATTATTTACAATTTACATGATTTATTTACATTGTTTATTTACATTATTTACAATTTACATTGTTTGTTTTCATTATTTACAATTTACATTATTTACTTACATTGTTTATTTACATTATTTACAATTTACATTATTTATTTACTTTGTTTATTTACATTATTTACAATTTACATGATTTATTAACATTGTTTATTTACATTATTTACAATTTACATTGTTTGTTTTCATTATTTACAATTTACATTATTTATTTACATTGTTTATTTACATTATTTACAATTTACATGATTTATTTACATTGTTTATTTACATTATTTACAATTTACATTGTTTGTTTTCATTATTTACAATTTACATTATTTATTTACATTGTTTATTTGCTTTATTTATTTGCATTATTTATTTACATTATTTATTGTTTATTTATATAATACTTTTCGTTCTGTTTACTTTTAAGTACCCTTTTATTTGACTATTTTTGTAATAATCTCATCCATTTGTATTTATTTCATTAATCATTCAATTAATCATCAGGCTGTATTTTTGTTTTTATTTTTGCTTTTGTATATATATTTTCTTTATGTGTTTTTTCGTTCATGGTATTGTAATTAGGTGAAATGTAGAATCTTTGCTGGTTTATTTGTTGGTGATGTGTTTCTTCTATGTAAAATTTACTAATGTAACTGTCTGATTCTGTGAATAAAATAAAATAAAAAAATAAAAAAAATAAAATAAAAAATTGTTTCTCAAAAGACTCAAAGGCAAAGGCCCATTTAAAAATAAACAATCTAGCACCAGTTTAGATTCAAGGCACCGTAGATTCATTCCGTCTATAGTAGAGCACAATCTCTTTGATAAAGTACAGTACAATATATTATTACATTTCTATACAACTTTTCTACTGAGTAGTCTGTTTGCCTGAGTTCACCTGTAATATTACTACTGACTACAGACAGGTAAGTAAATGAGTGACATGCAATGCAATGAAACATATTAGATATTATCAAGTCTAGTCCCTGGTCTACTATTATTCAAATCAAATGTTGAGCATAGCAGCACGATAGTATTGCCAATGGTGTCCGTTAAGTTCGTCTAAAATCAATTGGTCTAAAATCAATTCGTCTAAAACCAATTGGTCTAAAATCAATTGGTCTAAAATCAATTCGTTTGATTATCAATTCGTCTAATTTTCAATTCGTCTAAAATCAATTCGTCTTAAAAATCAACGAATTGATCGTTAGGCAAATTGATTTTGGCTGAATTCATTCTAGACAAATTGATAATTAGACGAATTGATTTTAGACGAATTGATTTTAGACGAATTTTTTATTTCAGACGAACTTAACGTAAACCTCCATATTTTATATTATTACTAGATTAGAGAGGCGTAACTAAGATAGACAGATATTATAGAGTAGACAACAGACTACAATCATTTACACAAGCACACATATTGTGTAAACCATAAAAAAGAGTGTACGAAATCATCTAACGTAGTTAGCGTATCTGGTACATCTCAGGCATTTGGGGTCGCAGGTTCAAATCCTAGACACTGCACAAACCTTCGATGGTAGTAAACTAACTTTGTCAGGTCATAGAAATGGGTGCCTTAAGCAATTTTCACCAATTCCACCATATCATAATATTATGCTCCTTAATTTTTGAAACTTGAATATGACAGAAAACGCTATCATAAAATCTAAGATGTTCTACTTATGACCACTTACACTAACTTTTCTCACGGCTTCCGGTGATATGAGTGTCTTCATGAAGGTGATAGGTTCCCCAAAATTCTAAACTGGAGACCTTAGGAGAGTAAAAGAAAGGTAGGGAGACCACAGATGGAATGGACCGAAGACACCGCGAAACACGCGAGGCATATGATTGGCAGCAACCCACAAAGAACAGAAACACATGTGAGAATTTGGAGGGAGGCGTATATCCAGCAGTAGATTAGAATAAGTGAAGATTATGGTTGTTAAAGATCAAGTCATCATGCAGGTTTACATGCATTAGTCTCTGTAGTTTAGTCAGACTAAGTATCTACATACAATACGTACCTCGTTACAGAGATTAGGTAGTGTTAGAGTTGTATGTACTCAGGCACTTCCGACAGCCTTAAACCCCGTGAAATTAATACAGGCACTTCACTTCCGATTACCCTAAAGCCTTTTTAGTGCTATAACCTCCCTAACGACTATAATAATAATTAGCCCTAACCCCCTCCCCTTCTACTCTCTTCTCACCATCCATTCTTCTCCACTAGATTAAAACAGTACAGAAGTATTATCCATTTGTCTGTCTTTGTCTGATCCTGGTAATCGCACCTTTCCTATAACTCTTTGAATTACCGATTCTCAGTTTTTAAATTAAATATCTTTGGACTATATTGATTGGTTTTAGGATTGAATGCAACAACAGTATCTGTTCAGAAAAATCTTGTTACAGTGGTCACTTTCCTAATTCGAGAGCGATAAAAATGTATCCAAGCAGGGATCAGCTGATTTTGATATTGCTATTAAAAAAAAAAGTAAGTAGCGCCCCAGGCCTCTGCGATACAGATCAGATTTATTATCTTTAAATAGAAATATAAAGGATACGTTACACAAAAAGTCTAATGAAACGTATTTTGATGCCTTTCAGAAAAAATCGACGCATGGCATAAATTTAAATTGTTTGTCATACAAGTACTTGGCGCATATGTTTTCATTTTATAAAAATTATTTTTTATATCTATTTATATTTTAATATATGTTTTTCACTTGTAACTAGTTTTTAAAAATTTAATTTGTTTTCGGTCTTCTCTTTAGTAATATTTTTCTGGTAAAATCGACGGGCCTTTACTGGATTGCCTTCTGTTTTTATTTAATTGTTTGATATAAATGTGCTGTTATAACTGTTTGTGCCCTTGTGACTAAATAAATAAATACTCGATTAATTTTGATATAATCGGTTCATTCGTCATTACTCGTTAGTTTTCGGCTATTTAGCTTGTATTTACGTCTGTTTATCAGGCCATTGAACGCTAGTCTCCCATATTGCTCATTCCATTTTCCTATTCCTACACTCCCCACACACGTTATAATATTATCCGTTCAGTTTTTAATTTACTCTGAAACACCACAAGACGTCTTCCACTTATAATCACCTCACCTCTCCACATGTTATTATGTTGTCGGGAACACTTCACTGCTGAGTAAGTACCTACTAGAGATACTCCACCCTCACACCATAGCTCCATACACTAAGGGGAAGGTATTGTTTCAATGGTTGTTGATGCCGAACAATCAAAATGATTCTAACGTTTTTCTCCCATAACAGCTGTTGTTTTATAAGCACAATAATTTTGGTCTATATCTTACATAATAGAGTAAAGTCTGATTTTTGTAAGTGTTCGCATAACTCCCGCATTTACAATGGATTGCTGCTAAAATTTAGAATAACATTGGCGATAATATACTCTGTGTTCTAACTTCGCCGGTTTTTCGAGAAAAAGCTTTTCCTAGGAGATGCCGTGATGATGAGGTGATCCAATGGTTGTATGGCGTCGTGTGTGGTATCGTATGAAAGGATGTTGGAAAAGAAATTCAGATCTATAGGACACATTTTGTCCAGCTCAAGCCTATGAAGTAAGTAAGAAAATATTTTCTTATTCTTTCACATTCATTTCACCTCGCGCTGCATCACTTGCAGGTAAGACAGAGAGGACAGATCCTTGCACACACTCCTTACTTCCGTCACATTCATGCAATTTGTAACTCTCCGATTTCCTGTATACTCTAAACGCGTCTAGACACGATTTGTGCGAGTCAGTCTCGAACCTCTTCTTCATGCATATATTTTATGTTAGCTTCATTCTTCCAACATTACCAAGCCATAACATTTGTCAGATCCTGAATCTATTTTTTTTTTCAAAGCGCTTCCCTTGAGAGGTGATGCGCGTAGCTGGGGAACGTTTTAAGAATATCTGTTGATAACTATTAGCCAAGAAGGCTGTTTTCTAAACAACATTTTTTCCGATGACTTAGAAAGCACACTGTGTACCGTTCCTGTAACAATTATTTCAAAGCATTTGTTCCTTCGACTCTCATACTTAAAGACGAGATTCGAATGTACACTGTACAGTTGTCATCCTACTCCAATATCACAATATAAGCTTTCCCAGTAAACAAAGTAAAAAAGTAAATTATTAGAGTTTTATGTAATGCAAAGTATTTTAAGTCAACCATTTAAGATTTACTTATTCAAGAAACTTAATATTATTATCGGAGATCCACAACATAATTTCAAACGTAACCTTTACATAACGCTGGTAATAAATTTCACTATTCCCGTCATTGCTCACGGGCGTCACATGTCGATGTCGTAAAAGAAGAATATTATACCTTGTTCTATCAATTTCACACATTTATCTACACCACCATTCACTACACCCCCCCTCCACCCCCCCATACCGCCCCTATAATAATAACAATATCTTTCCAACATCTCAGATATCCACAGCCACCCCCCCCATACACTATCACCCCCCCCCCCCCCCCCCCCCTGCCTCCTACGCCCCCCACGTCCATGTTCATTCAGTCTTTCCAGAAATAAACCATGAGGTGTTATAGAATCAATTATGAAACTATTGTTTTTAATAGAACTAACACAAACTACAACAGATTTGAAAATAATCTTGTAGGTAATCACGCAGCGTGGCGAATACATCGGTGAAACATATTGCCGGGTTTAATAACAATAAATAAATCATATACACGTGATAATCTTTAAATGAATGCATCGCATGACCTGGAAAATTACACTGCCTCACTAGAGTCTGTTCTAAGGCAGCGGTCTCCAAGCAAATTAATCACATTATACAACGAGGTGGTCGGTAGCCTGGTTGGTAACACGCTCGACTGTTAATCCAGTGGGCGCGGGTTCAATCCCATAAAAAAAGATTAAGAGACAAAACGTAACAAGAAGAAAAATAATTAAAAGGTTAAGTGCGTATTTCCTGAAGCAAGGCCGTCTTTTTTCAATTAATTCATGACACACTTTGATATTAGTCCGAAAAGCTACACAATTGGACTTAGACTATGATTTACAAAAATTACACCGAAAGCGCAAAGAATTCGAAAAAACACACGCACAGTAAAAAAACCCGACAACCGATGTGTTTAAATTTTAAATGTTTGTTTTCTAAACTAGTTATATCAACTGATGTATAGCAAAGGGTGGACTTTCCATTAGGGCTCATGACTGAACGTCGGCTAACTTAATGCCATTACTTTACACTTAAAAGTACCATTCACCTCTCCCAGTCCATCAATATGCCGCGGCCGGCAAGCGAACCTAAGTATATACATGTTTTACATTAATTTTATTTGTTGGTGCCTTCTACTTGAAACAGTTACAATTCCATTATTTCATGAGAATAGTTATTGATATTATTTCAGCAAGCCAGATTTATTGCTTTTCAGTTTTAAACGTCACGAGAATTTGTTCAACTCGATTGTGTAATCTCAATATGCTGGGAATATTCTGGTAATGTTCTGGGAATATTCTCCCGAGTCCCACCACACCATCTGTGGGTGATAAGATAATAATTCTACATCCAGATTATATCAGTCAAATTCTGTACGTAAATTTATCTCAGTTTATCGTTTGTTTCCCAGGACGATGATATAATTCAAACTTCATCACTTTTCGCAAATCTGGTTTAAAGATTTCCAACTAAATAATGGATTCTTTCCTACACGGTTTTTGATTTAATACTTTCACAAATATTTGGTTAAAAACGTGTACTGTTTTCTTTTGAGTATACTATAATATTTGTTAAAAAACAAAACAATTAAGTGCAATAGCTTTGTAGATTTTCATGGTCCTTGTTAATCTCTTCTCCATTCTTCTCGGGTGTACCGTTTGTAGGTTGTCGATGTTGTCGAGCTTTCGGCCTACTTGCTGAGGCCATCTTCATGACTAATGTAGTTATATTGTTACTACATTAGTCCTGAAGATCACCTCATCAAGTAGGCCGAAAGCTCTACAACATCGACAACCTACACACCCAAGAAGAATGGAGAAGAAATTAGGTACGAGTAGTTATTTCAACAGATCTATTGAGAAAACTATATACTATTATTCAACTACGACATGTAGAAAATCCGGTGTTCTTTTATTGCTTATTGTTCGTTATCGTCCCTAGGCCCTAATTTCGGGCACTTGGACTCGTCAAATTTACATAGTTATAACAATCAAAAAGAATTTTGAACAATTAACAGTGACAATGTGCCAGAGAAGTAGAATCAATGCAAGTTCTGTGCACAGAAGTGTGCAGAAAAGCATTTAGGTTTATGAGCACAGGATTATCGTGTTTATAAAAAAATGTAATTCTGCGTCAACAACCAATTTCAAGTGAGGCAGTTTTTAATTTGCTGACTATTATCGAAGTTGATAACCATCAAAAACATTATTTTATAATGATAATACCAAGTATAACATCACAACTAGTACACTATCGGAGGGAAACTGATTATATTTTATTTGGAATAATGTAACGACCAACAAACACACCCTCCGCCACCCTATTGGTCATTATCAGAAACACATAAACTTTTATAGGGGTCGTTAGTATCCCGATAACCAAATTCACCTAAGAAAAAAAAAACGTGTTAGAGATTTCAATATAAAAAACGTTACGACAGCTCTTAACCCTACGATGATTTCACTTATCTGTTTTTATGTTAGACCTCATCACTTTATACACAAATTCGGGACGAAATGTTCATAAAATCCTACGTAAAAATAAGAGTAATCTATTGTTAGTACTAAGGTAATGTATGTCATTTGGGAAATAGGTTTGTTTCCTCTCATAATCTGTACGTGTACACCTAAATACATGTCGTCCAGGTTAAGTTAAGGGTTAAGTACTAAATATCGGTATTTTATCTAATGTCTAGGTAATCTATGAAAAAAATTACCTTATTGCATTTTCAACGATGTGATGATGTTTGAGAGTAACGTATATAGTCAGCTGATTCAAAACAATCTTAATACAAGGTATTGAAATCAACGCGTATTTGGTTAGGTTAGGTTATCAAAATATAGTATTATTCTTAGTATGGAATTCACATACTTATCAAATGCAGTTACACTTTCAAGTTACATAGGAATGATTTTTTTATAAGGAAAAAGTAGGTATCTGTCATATCTGGCATATTGAAAGCACAGTCGAAAGAATTGAAGCCGGCACCTCCCTCTGCATTTTAAAATTTATTTATTTATGCATATGATTATACAATTAATGAAACAATCTCATCTAGACTTATTTGCTGCCGATCAATAATAATAATAATCTTTAATCTCCCACGATAGAGAGTTGCAGTATGACACAGTTATTATAATTTTATAATATTATCACGATTTTATAATTTACCGAACAATTTCCCGGGTATTGTGTAAAACATCTGAAATCATAACTTTGCCTGCAACATCCATACAATGTTGTTAACATGACCTATTTATTTAGATCAAGTGCCGGTTTAATGTGTCGCACGACTACAAAATACCTCCAAGTAGTTATATTGATGAAAGTTGTTTTGCTTTCCTGATGGGAATAACGACAGATAATAATAGCAGCACTGAATGACTGGAGGAAAACTAAATATAACCCAATTTCCGCAGAGAAATCCAAATATTACGATCGTGTCTAGACATTTTTTTCCAATTCAGTTTTTTTGCATTAACACTTAAAACACTGTAGTAGGCATCACGGACATCCGACGTACAAAAACAATTAAATTTTAAAAAATGATGACAAGCTTTTACAATCTTCGTAAGCTTCAGTCGATCATGGATGGTACTTCCCAAGCTTTCTCACCCGAAACACGCAGATAAAATATTTGTGGAAAATGACCCTTACAGCGATATACATAATGGCGTTTGCATTTTATCTGCGTGTTTCGGGTGAGGAACCGTAGAAAATGCCATCCCTGAATCTGAATTTCGATCTGAATTTCTTTTCCGACACTCTTTCACACGATACCTCATACGAGTAACCCTTGGATCACTTCAAATGATTTACATTTCTTATATTTCTGAAGAAGGCTGATCCAGTGTGGTACGGAATCGTAATGTCATCTAGTTTACACAATTGCTGAAAGTTTTAAAGCTTTAGCTCGTCTGGAAATCAGTTCTAATTCTCCTGGAAGATTTGAAGACAACAACGCCAAGTGAAGCTAAATAAAGCGGTAAAAATAGTCGACTTACAATACTTACAACTATTGACTTCAAAATAATCAACTTGTTACATTATTAAGGAAAAAATGAAAAAAATCCACAAAAATGACTTTAGATTCCGCGACTAGTGTTCGAGAATTTGCACCTTCATCATCAGACTACTGTGAATAAATAAAAAAAAAACTTTATTCACAATCGCCTGATGATGAGGGTGCAAATCCTCGAATACTAGTCGCGAAATCTAAAGTCATTTTTGTGGATTTTAAGCTAAATATTTAGTTTATCATTTTTTCCTTAAAAATGGACTTCTACCATGTACCGACGGTCAAAAAATCGATGTCACATTGTCCATACGTTGTTTTTATTCGCTAGCTATACAATTGTAAAGTATGAACGATTTTGATCGTTTTGTATATGGTGCTATCGCCCGTCCCTAGTCGAAAGAGCGATCCCATTTCTCCTGATTTGATTTCAAATAAACAATTGTAAGGAATTTGAAGATTTAACAGGATGGGTGGTGGACTGTGGGGGTGGGGTGGGCGTTACTTTAACTGGAGTCGGTTACTTCGAGAGAATAATCCCAAGCAGAATACAAAGTATCTTGTTATTGTTATCCCGGATGTTATTATGTAAAGCAGGTGAATCAGATAGATTTAGAAGTTTGTAAAAGAGCTGCACTAACTAGATAGACTTGGAGTAAATACTGCTTAGTAGTTATCTCAACAGATATACAGCAAAGGATGGACTATCCATCAGGCGTATGACTGATCGTCAGCTTGCTCAATACTATCACTTTACACTTAAGTGACATTCACCAATTCCAGTCCATCCATTTTCCGCGGCCGGGAATCGAACCCAGCAACCTGGCAAGTCGGTATTATACCGCTTTGCTATGACGGTTGGTAGTTGAGTCAAGAAGAAATATGTATATATGTATATTTACGCCGGCCCTCTATTGAGATTATTTTTTGTGTTAAGCGTACGCACTAACCATTTTTATGTATGAAATATATACCATATTAAATACTGGTTCAATGCTTGAATGATTGAAATCATCCATATATTTATTTATCACCTCACGCAGCTCTCCTTAAGGAATAGACAGAGAATACAGAAGGTCAGATACCCTTCGTTCCCTACATACTCGTACACTCCTGCTTCTGCCACGATCGGGCAATTTGTTCATCGGTTTCAGTTCTCGGTAGGTAACCGTACTTGAAAATCTGGTCGACATGCTCGGGCCAAATATTTCTTGGTCGGACTCATTACCTAGAAACACTTTCACCCATATCTCACCCTCCTATCTTCATCATGTCATCACTCATTCTCTCCACGTGCCGAAATCTAAATTTAAAAGATATCTGCCTACTCACAAACTTAATATCGTTTTCAGTACTTCCCAACGTACAATACAATTCTGAAGTGAGGGTTGATAACATCCCCTATTTGAAATACGATACGAGTATTTTGAACCTTTGAACTTGGGTAAACTATATTGGAAGAGTCATTTCAACCTTTGACTATAACATTGGTTGATTTATACATAAATACCACTCCGTCTCAGCGGATGTAGGTGAGAGTAGGAAATTGAACTAGAAATTGGTGAATGATGTATATACCTACTTAAGTGTATAGTGATCACATTATTAACCCAGCCAACAATCAGTCAAAAATAGACCAAACATCACAGTTCTTTCCTCAACAGAGACGAGAGGCATCTTCATTCGCAAAATGTAGCGTTATGTGAACTCCCTTGGTAAGGAACTAGGAAGCAAGGTGGGTGTTCCGACGCCCATGAGTCGGCCTTGGCTGGCTAAAGCGATAACTGCCAAAATCTCGGTTAGGCGATCTCAAAAGATGTACAGCAAAGGATGGACTTTCCGTCAGGCTTATAACTGATCGTCGGCTGGTTTTATGTCATCACTTTATGCCCAGGACAACGTTCACCCATTTCACCACATCCTGCTGTCAATTGTGTAATTTTTTAAAGTTGTATAATATATGCTACTGCTGGAACTTATTTCACATTGACCCAATGAATCAGATGCCAACGCCATCTCCTGAGGAGTTGATGCAACATTTTCAACCTACTTTTTATTGCGAAACGGAGGATCTGTCGAGGAAAGGACTGTAATGTATTTCCGTCTGTGCAATGCAGATAAATCCGGTTACATACCTACAATAATTTAGGTATATCTCAAATCAGGCCATACATCATTTACCGTATATCCGTTGATATATCTATACAGTCACCTTCTTCTTCTTCTTCTTCCTCAGCCTTCCTCCCTCCACTGCTGGACGTAGGCCTCTTCCATTTTCTTCCACTCATCTCTGTTTCTCCCCCTCCGCATCCAGGTTCCTCCGGCCTGTTGGACTAGGTCATCAGACCACCTTTTGGGAGGTCTTCCGACGCTTCTCCTTTTGTTCCAGGGCCTCCACTGTAGGATTCTGGGTGCCCACCTAGTATCCTCTTGTCGAGCCATATGCCCAGCCCACTGCCATTTTAATTTTGCAATGCGGTCCATAATATCGGTAACTTTAGTTCGGCGTCTTATTTCCTCGTTTCTAATTTTATCTCGAAGGCTCACGCCGAGCATCTGTCTTTCCATGGCCCGCTGTGTACACTTTAATTTGTGTATGCTTTTGGCTGTTAGTGTCATTGTTTCTAGGTCACAGTCACAGTCACAGTCACCTTGATGGTGAATAATTCCTTCGAATACTGATTTTCCTTTACATTTGTTCCAGGTTATACCGGCAATGTTCCACACGGCCAGCATATGGCTGACGCTAGCCCTGGCAGTCCAGAGATACATCTACGTATGTCACGCACCAGTCGCAAGAACATGGTAAGTGTTAAAAAATTATGGCCTATTTCTACGCTCAGATCGATTGTTAGTACCCGCTAAGGGTTGCTCCCTCCCACTTACCCTGGATGATGAAGGAACGCTAGTTCCTATGTCATCCAATAATTGTGCAAAGCAGTTCTAGAGAGGGCTCAGGGTTCGCCAGAAGGGCTACCCCCGACAAACCCCTCCCTGATTTAATACCACCCTCAACGTTCACAAAATGTCCTTATATGTTAGTAGTAGCAATGTGTCTACGTCAGCAAAAGTGCTAGTGCAAAATGCTGTTTTGGTGCCAACCCTTATGTATGCTAGTGAGACGCGGACATAGCTGAAGAACTATGAATCAGGGTTGAGATCGTTGAGAAGAATGTGTGGGAAAACAGTGAGAGATCGAAGGTTATTGGAGAGAAAGTACCACGCTTGTATTAACTTCATCTGTCGTTGTCGATCTGCGTCTACATGTTCCTTTTCAAATTTTAGTAAGGTCCCAGCACCTTGACATTGTGCACACATAGGTACTTACCTACCTGTTTGAATTATGTAATTTATTTATCGTTTGGCAACGTCGAAGTATTGTCACATCGTTAAAGTCTGACATCCAGCGCCTTCAGCCACTGGAGGAACTCAGGGGACAGGCTGGCAACACTGTCAATGGTACCGGGTAAGCACGTATCTAGTGCCTCATCCACACGCTTGACGAGCGGCAGGCCAAGCGGATGATTACGAGTAAAAAGGTGTGAACGGTCGGTTACCTACACGAGCCAAGACAAACGCCGCATCCACACGCTTTCGCTAGTAATTATAAGCACCCGCTCGGTCCGGCTCTTGTCAAGCGTGTGGCGTGTGGCGGGGCATTAAAGTTTAAAATTATAGTAAGTACTTATTATTATTTATCTTTGTTATTAGGGCGACACCGCGTCCATAAAGTAATGAAATAATTTGACTACTTTCCACGATCTCTCCTCCCACTTAGGCCTCAATCATTCAGTGACACGCGCCTGTCGTGAAATGTTTAGAATTGTGTCAAAAGAAAAAAGTTAATAATTGAAGTTTGAGAAACTTTTATTCGGCCAGTTTACAAAGTTAGATGTTTCTCAAATTGGTTGCTTCGGAAGTATTAAATGTTGTTATTATTATTTTGTTTTACACGAGTTGTTTGAAGCATGGGCGTCGCCAGGGGGGGCAGGAGGGAGGCAGCTGCCCCCCCCCCCCCCCTAGAGATTGGAATAGGTATATATTTTTTCATACTAAATGATAAAACCTCTCAAAAAATCACAATATTACCACATATTTTCTCATCGTATCATAAATTTACTAAAATTAGTATGAAAATCCATCAGTCTCTAAAAAAATTTTACTTTTATTAAAAATTGTTAGCGCTATTTTTTATTACTTTTTTATGAAAAAACATATTTCATATATATTATTGTGAAAAGTATTATATACATTTTCAAATAAACAAACCACATCACGACCTCCTTCACTATGTCCCACAAAAAAAGTTTAGCCTGCGGCGCCGTTTGCGCCTTTTTTATGCTATATCAATATTCTACATTTTTGTTGCCCATCCCCTAGTTCCGAGGCCGACGACGCCCCAGGTTTGAAGCGTGTTTTATCGCAATTCTTCCAACCGATCTTGCTTGTTAGAGACTTCCAAGTTGTTATAATAAAGTGCGATGAAAACACAAAAGTAGGTATTTTCATCTTAACCCTATAATGCGCAGTGATTCATATATGAATCAACCGGATTTTTTCCAGATAAGTCCAATTCCGTGGTTACTAGCGCACTGTTATCAATCAGTACTATCTATTGAAATGATTCAAAGCAATAATAGTAAATTAGAAAGCAATTGTAGTGACAAAATTAAAAGTTATTTACTTTTCCAATTTTCTGCATGTGTGTGGAGAACATTTTATTCCCTCTTTCAATGTAAATAACTCTATATTTTTTAAGCAAGGGAAGGTGATATTTTTTTGTTTCACTGTTGTTATATTATATTTCAATAATTATGTGAAAACATCATGTTCGCTTATTTATTTGTTGCCCGGAGGCCTTGTGGTCCAAAAAAATCGCCTATAATTCAAAATTATGATTTTTTGTAGATCAAACCTTTCTTTGTGCATCTAAACTGTTAGATGGGTTAACTGGAAGAAATCGCAGTTCTGCGATAAGTTCGCCCTAGTGAACAACGTTTTATAATCTGTACTATGTCCATTTTGTATATTTATATGTGTTTGTTGTTTACTTTTAAGTTTGAATAAATAAATAAATAAACCTATCTTCAATTTTTTTTACTGCAAATAAAAAAATGCGCATTGTGGGGTTAAGACACATTTAGTATTTCACTCAATCCGATTTATCTCATAAATGAAAAAATATGTCAATATTGGTATTTTTATTTTACAAGCGATCGGCTTTGCCCATTTTCTTGCACAGAATGGAGACTTGGACAAGAAATTCAATGGACAGAATGAAATTAAAAATGCTAAGTAGTGTTGGGTGATAAACCGATAAGATTATACCAATAGTAAAAAATATCGTTAGAATTCGATTATTTTCCAAAAATTCAATCATAATAATCGACAACAAAATCGATTATGTAAGTGTGAATAAAATATATTAATTGCGTACTTGTATTATGTACGTTGATTTGTCGGTTCGTCATTTCATCAAATAAATATAATATTTCTCCGGATTTTGCTTCCAAACGCCTTCTGTTTATGAGCAAACAATACTGATATTTATTTATTAGGTTCGTATATTAGCTTCTAATTTCTTATTTGTTGACGATATAATATTGACAAAATTTGTACAACCTAACTAGGTCGCTGTTTGAACTCTTTAATACTCCATGTCCAATTATTTCTATGTGTATTCAGTGTCTGTGTTAAATGTACTTGTATGAAATAAATAAATATATAAAAACATAATATATAATAACACATAGCAAGTAGATACAAACCATTTTGGTAGAGTCTAATTTCGGGTCATAGGGCCTTAAGATGTTTGCTTATTGAAAATGTGAACATTTTCTTATTTTGTAAAATATGTAATTCCAGGAATTCTTTATCAGGAAAATGGGAGAATATTAAAATGAGATTTGTCCCCAAATATGTGTGGGAAGAAATGCAAATATACTTAAAGCCTTTACAGCGCGGCGGCGGCGTTCCTGGAGCTTCAGATTACAGAGCTTTTTGTCAGGAAACCTTTGGGAAATTAGGATAAGTAACCTCATCCCTCAGGAAATCTCCACTACCTACTCTTCAAATATAAAAGTAACGTAACCCGTGTATAGGCAGATATTTCCTACATAAGAATTAGCACTTACAAGTTTAGTACGTCGGGCATTGTCAAATTTTCTGTACCTCTGAATTTGAGTTAACGTTTTTTTTTTCATCTTAAAAAAAAACAATTGGTTTATTGGTTTTAAATCATCCATAGGTACTTGGAATCGTCAGGTTTACATATTGAACAAAATTTGTACATTGCGAACTTATAAACTGGAAACTCATATACAGTTACTGCAAAAAAAAGAATGGAAACAATAATTACATGGTGACAAAACAAAATTATAAAAAAGGTGTGGATTAGTTCGATGCAGGTCTGGATGTAAATTGTCTAGAACTACATTACGTCAATGACAACATAATAATAAATACATACAAAAAAACATCACCATTTGATAAAGCAGCGAAGGTTCTGAGAATTACCAACAAATAGAAAAAGAATCACTGATTACGATTGAATAAACCTTTTTTCATGGAAATAATCACACATTTTTGAAATATGTTCTATTTATTACACATGAAAAGTAGATTTTCATAATTTATCTTTAAAAAAAAGCTGTCATTTTTATTTCACATTTAAATGCCAGGTCCCATTTCATTCCCATACAAACGTCCGTTTCGCAACGAAATTTGTATGCGAAATTTCGATACAAAACCGACATTTGTATGGAATAGGTGTAATTTTACTATGAAATAAAAATGACAGAAAATTGTGACTTTTTAAAAGATTAATTATGAAATTGTACTTTTTGTGTGTAAGAATAGAACATATTTCAAAAATGTGTGATTACTTCCATAAAAAAAGATTTCAAATCATACAATATTAATTCAAAGTCAGTGCACATCAGAGGTACAGAAAATTTGACAATGTCCCATGTACCATTAGGTATTATATTTGAATATGAATGCGACAAAACGTTTTGAATTTGATTTAAAAGTACATTATGTTATTCAATAAATCGACCCACGTATCCACAAGCAATATACTTATACCTTACAAAAAGCCTTACAAATAACCTTTTTTAGACAACTTCCGACTGAGAAACAACTTATAGGAGATGCCTATATGACATGTTATAATTGTAAAATTAATCTAACGTTCAGAGGTTCGCCACCAATTCTGAACGTCACGATATATTTTTTTTGTTTTAAAATAAGGATCTGGTCTTGCTTACACAAACACAAATACACAAATACTTTTCTGCACACCTTGCGCTAGGCTTGTTTTTTTATACAAAAAGTATTTTTTGTTTACCCCATTATTGAGTGTACAGCAATGGTATATAATAGTCATGTATAAGAACTACTCATAATATGTCATAATATGACAAACAAGTTGTGAAATGACCGAAGTTTTACGAGCAGCAAGCTCTTACAGGACGCTCGAAAAATATGTGAAAAGGGTGGGGACTTTTTCTTCAACCCGAGGATCCTCTGAAATTAAGTATTAATTTTTATTTTATTTTAGGTACATGTGACACCCACAGATACATCAACAAAACATGAATAGATTATCATATAAAAAAGAAAAACATCTCATGTCGACTTCCCAATTAAGGGCGCCTGCAGCATACATCAACAACAAAGGTTGTCAAAAAAAAATAACAAACTAACTACAGCCAAGCAGTGTTCGCAAAAATACCATCAAATAACGAACTCATTATACAACAAAAATAAGAAACAATACCAATTTCATGTTAATACAAGTAATAGTCCGATCGACAGACCAATTCTGCCAACATTAAATCAGGTGGTCGTGAATCCTTGGTATGTCTTGCAGGACGATGGGGTAATGAAGAATACAAATCTGCACAATCTTCTTCTGCACAAAATTGAAAAAAAAGCAGGAGGAGAGCATTGCATCCACAATGAAAATGATTCTATTTGTTAACTGAATTCACGCAATCTGACGGAACAGCCAATTAAAACGCACATTGCCTCTTATAAACAAAGTTCAATAACTAGTGGTACCTCTGGAGTAAATAAAATACCGCACTTAAGGGCTTGGCAGGGTCTGGAGTTTTTGGTGTGCGCCCTAGGTTGAAGAAATCAACCAGTCTGGGCGAGTACGCCACTGTATTCCAGGCAGAAATGAGCGCTATCATTGAATGTGCTCATTTGAACCTTCACCGATCATATCACAACAAAAGCATCTACATCCTCTCCGACAGTCAAGCAGCGCTAAAGGCTCTTGAATCGGTAGAGGTTAGATCCAAATTAACCCAGGAATGCATACAGGTCCTGAACCGCCTCGGTGCAAAAAACACAGTGAGGCTGGTCTGGGTACCTGGGCATTGCGGAATCATGGGCAACGAAGAGGCCGATGAACTTGCCAGAATTGGCGCAGAAAGACCCGCAGTAGGCCCTGAACCTATTTGCGGGTTACCGCGTAACACTCTCAGAGCCAGCCTGAAAAGCTGGACCAAAGACCAGAGTTATGAAATCTGGGCAAACAGCACAGGGTTGAAACACGCGAAGGAACTAATTACAGGGTACTCGCAGAAGTTCACCACCGAAGCTCTCAAGCTTTCCAAAAAACAAATAAGAATCCTAACCAGGACCTTGACTGGGCACTGCAGACTGCGGAAGCACATGTTCAAAATTGGGCTTTCAGACACCCCAGTCTGTAGATTCTGTTCAGAGGAGAACGAAACACCTATTCACATCCTCTGTAACTGTGACGCACTCGCTCACAAAAGAAGTCACTCTCTTGGAGGGCCCCTACTGGACTCCGAGAAGGCAAGACTACTCGCACCAAAACAGATCGTGAGCTACATGAGACACATCGGCCTTGAGGACGAGTTGTAACATTGAAGGGTGTCACAATAGACCTACTCTGGTCGCAGTGACGCAGGGGATATACGGTCCCCTGACCTAACAGGAAAAAAAAAAAAAAAAAAAAAAAAAGGGCTTGGCACCAAGAATGACGTCACAATCTTTTCCCACACCATTAAGGTTCAAAATCGCGTGAACAATCGCATGATAAAATGGTAGAAGTAGCGTTTTTTCCATTTATTGGGGTTAATTTTGCGTCTATCAAAAAATTTTTACGGTTATTCCCTAGATTTTAATGTATATTATCAGTACAAAAAAAAATTTTTACTCCGCGACTTTCGGGAAACGAGTTACCGTCTTTCGGAAAAAAGGTCAGAGGTGTTTTTAAATATTTTTTTTGAGAAATCTATACAAGATATAAAAAATCCTTTACAGTTATTCCCTAGATAAAGGTTCAATGCATCTATCCTATTTTGTTCCAAAGCATATTTAGTAACGGTTGTCGAGATAGAAGGTCTCCCGTTTTTAGAAATTTTTGAAATGTCGGTATGCGTACTCTTAATAACGATTTTAATTATATTTTCCTAAAATTACATGTAATTTCATATTGCATTTTGTTTTTAACGAGGGTACGGATAGTAAAAACACTGTTTCCATTTACTCTATGAGTTTTATTACTGTTTGGTATACTACAAAGTGTGTTTGGTATCGTGACCGGACAAAAACCCACGAGAATATTGCTCGACATGAATAAATCCTAGAAAAGACAAAATTTCTTTAGAAATATGGGTTTACGGTAAGTTCGTCTAAAATCAATTGTTCTAAATTCGATTAGTGTAAAATCAATTTGTCTAAAATCAATTCGCCTAATTATCAATTCGCCTAAAATCAATTCGCCTAAAATCAATTCGCCTAACTATCAATTCGTCTAAAATCAATTCGGCCAAAATCAATTTGCCTAACGATCAATTCGTCGATTTTGGACGAATTTATAATTAGACGAATTGATTTTAGACGAATTGATTTTAGACGAATTGATTTTAGACTAATTAATTTTAGACGAATTGATTTTAGACTAATTAATTTTAGACGAACTTACCGGACACGAGAAATATGTATGTATGCTAAGGGAAAAAAGTTCAAATCTAACTGGATTTAGAAAATGAAATTAATTGTATCTATTAGTATACGATTTCTTTCAGTGTGCCAGAAACTACCTTAGATTAGATAATAAACAAATAAATAAGCGGATCTAAATTGGTACGGACAATAAAATAGTCATCATTTTATAAATAATTCATATACTGGAATGCAACTAGAAAGTTTGGGCTTTTATTCGTTGAGGATATTTATGAAGGACTTCTTTGGGATTCATTCATGTTGAGCAATATTCTTATGGGTTATTCTCGGGGAACCATTTGGTATACAGCTAAAAACAATATGCCGTCCCTCCTTTATTACAATGTGCCTATTAAGGCTCGGACCCCAATTATGACGACAAGGTTATTTCTTGCGGCATTAAGGTTCAAAATCGCACGAATTATTTCATGAAAAGGTGGTCGGTAGCCTGGTTGGTAACGCGCTCGACTGTTAATCCAGTGGGCGCGGGTTCAATCCCCGACTTACTCCACTTCACAACACAAGCTATTAAGCTTTCTGCGAAGTGTACAAAGATGTATTTGATTCATATAAAAACAAAAATGTAAAAAACTGCGTTTTTTTTTAACTTTGAGGGGTTGATTGTGCTCAATTCAAAAAACTTTTGCGGTCATTTACTAGATACATTAGTATTTCAACAAAACAAAAAAAAATTGCGACTTTCGGAAAACGAGTTTCTTTCTTTCGGAAAGAAGATCAGAGGTGTTTTTCAATTGTTTTTAGAGAAATCTAGGCAAGATATAAAAAATGTTTTACAGTCATTTACTAGATATAAGTTCAATGTATCCACCGCATTTTATTTCCAAATCATAGGTTTGCGAGATCTAAGGTCTCCCGTTTTTATTTATTTTTAAAATGTCGATATGCCTAGCCTTAATACAACTGAACAGAACAACACTACTGCCGTTGTAGCAAAATCCTCGTATCTCCGGAGTCCGGACACAAAGAGTATAATTGCACAGCTTTTATTGTTATTGCGTAATATGTGCAGAGCTTAAAGCTCCCACTCTCTATGTTAAGTACACTGTACAGTCAGCATCATTTATTTATTTTATTTTATTTAGTTACAATATAACACAGCTCAACGTTACAGCGTTAGCCTTTGTGCTGAGCTGTGTACAGAAGAAGAGTGTTGAAAAACAACATTCAAAACATAAACAAAAAGGTAGAAAATCTACAAATACTAATCTATAAATACACATCAACATGCGCGATGAACACTGAGTAAGTGACACCAAACATGTCAACATGTACTGCGAGCTCATTCAGGTAGCAGACTGCTCTTGCGATAGGAGAATTGTGTATTACATTTGTCCTCCCCCGTGGAGGGTAGAACAACGTGTGCGAGCGCGAACGACCGTAGGAGTCCGGATCGTACAGCCTCAGTTCCTCTAGAATTGTAGGGTTTATAATTGTCCCGTGCATCAATTTATAGAAGTGACGACATAATGTAGTCCTTTCTATCATATTATATTACTCACTATTATTATGACATCTATCAAATTGTGTTTCTTTCTATTATTCTGTGGCCATCCTAACGCAGTGGCGTAGGTTTTCATTTCGGGGAGGGGGGCTAATTAGTGTTTGACTTTGGGGGGGGGGACTAAGCACGACTTTTCAGTCTGATTTCTTCAAAGTTTTTAAGCCTGGGGGAGGCAATAGAATTTTTAAAACACACGTAGTAAAAAAAAACAATAATAGCGCAGTAAAAAGGCTATTTTTTGCGTGAAGGTGGGTGAGAAAAATCATGTTTTACGTTGGTATTATAAGTGTTGTGTTAAAAATTTAATAAAAAAGAAGCGCCGCAGGCGAAATTCTTTTGAAATATGGGTGAATTGATGAACCTGGAATCTTTCTAAAGTAGATAGAAATCATCGTTTGACATTTCATGGGGGCCCGGGTGCCCTCGCCCCCCCCCCCTATATACGCTACTGTCCTAACATAAAGAATTAATAAATACTTTCTGTAAATTGCTGACGACTGAAATAAAAATCTTCTACCACTAATCGTTTAAAATTGATTTTGATAATCTGTAAATAATAGTGCGGAAATCAGTACGTGCAATATTGTAATGTAACACGCGCGGCGAGAATATCCTAGTGCTTATCTACTCTAACATTCCTCGCCCTGTCTCTCTCACACCAACACCCCAAACCAACATAGTTCCGCTCTCCTCTGAGACTTGCCGTCTCATTCACACAAGCACCTTTTCAAGATGGCCGCCAGCTAGAATCAAATAAAAGGCACAGAGCTGCAACCAAGAGGCTAGTCCTGTGCAGGGCCTCCAAGCCACGATACTTGTACTATGAATAATATTTTTTTTAGGTAAGTACTGCACTTTTTTCTTTCTAACATAGATGGCGTTATACATGGTTTGCGACACGGATAATTTGATGGAAATTAGGTAAGTTCTTAGGTGAACGGATAATTAAAATTTTGAATTTCAGGAAAAACTTTTGTTTTTTTTTTTCAATTTTTGACACATTGAAATGTCAAATTGTGCGATTAATGGCGTATATCCAATTTGTTTCAATTTATATTGATAAAAGTGGTATTAAATTTGTTTAAGATTTAGTTAATTCCGTAAAGTTTTACAATTGTTGTGTGACACATATTTTAAAAACCAATGGCGTGCTGTATTTTACCTAGGTATATTGATTACGTGTTTTTAACATTAGTCGTCGTGGAAAATGCCGTCGATAAGATTTTCTTATATTTGCATATTACATTCGTAATTTTCATCAGTAGATTTGGGTTCTTATTACATTGCATCTTGGTATAATACCTATTTTATAGTGATATAAAGATAAATATTGTGAAAACATATTATGAAAACTACATATTATCAAAGTTCATATGTAGGAAAATAAATACCAATTTGTAATTCAGTTTTTCAATTCTCTAAAACCCTTGCAAAAATACCTAATATTTAAAATAGTTAATAATAATACCTACCTGTGTAATTAACCATATAGCATGAAAGATATTAATTTGATATTTTTATGTTTACGAATATACAAAATTCCATATTTATATCCAAAACATATAATAATAAACATAAAATAATATCTTTCACAATCATTCAACACTACCAACATTTTTATGCCTGTTTAAACTTATGTAAAAAAAAACTAACATTATCATTTGTATTGCTTTGTACCTATTCTACTTTCATTTTTTACATCATATGTTGCATTTGTATTCTCTTGTATTAAACATAAATGAAGCAGGCAAAAAAATATCAAGAGTAGTTAGATGTTATTACCAGGTAGGTGAATATTATAGGAAAAGAGGAACAATAATTAATTTTGAAATTCCCGCCTACTAGGCCACTTATTTACTTGCTAACATAGATGGCAGTTTATTTAGTATCGTTTTTTTAGTTCCTGGTGTGGTTTCTATAGGTACTATATATTATTATTCTATGGTCCTGTGAGGACTCTGGTAGAATGAACATCTAACCACTATGCGCCCAATGTGTTGGACCGTAGTACAGATGCTCCCCTCAAACCAGAGTACTCATACTAAGAGAAGATACGCCCACAGGAGTTGGACTGTCTTCCTCTTCTTTTATTCACCGATTGTATTACATACAACGCGTTCAATGTGTTGAGCCGTTTCTGTAATTGATTGAGATGATAGTACTTGTGTAAAGAACCCGTTATTTTAATAAACAACATTTTGTACAGTATATCGTGTGTTTTAAAGTCAAAAGCCATATATACTACGTTACAAATTGGCTGCCCAAACGTGGCGCAAGTTAAACTGTCATAGAATCAGTGTTTTTATGTGTGTTAAAATCAGTGTTTGTCAAACTTTTCTTAATTGTTTTAATTTTTTACAAATTTTACAATTGAGTCACAAACTATTTACCAGTGTTTGGTATGTCTAATGAGTCAGTGTTTCTCAAAGAGTCAGTGTTTCTCAAACTTTTTAAAATTGTTTTGATTTTTTTTTTTTTCTCTACGAGTCAGTGTTTTTGTGAGTGTCCAAGTCATGCGATGGTAGCATGTCGAAAGAGAGAAAAAGAAACCTGCTATGGCAGTTGCTCCTGCTCAAGTCGAGAAGAACCACTGTTTATCCTGTTACGGATACGGGCTTAAATACGGGCAACACTGGTGCGAAGTGTCACGAAATTTTTCTACTATAAATTTTTAATTTATTTGATGGTTGATGGTCCGGTGCGGGGGAGGTCTAGAGCGAGACTGGCAGTATTCGGTGATGGGGGTGCAAAGGGATTGGGAGCACAGCTGCATGGAAGGGTGAATGATTGTAAGGTTGAGTGTATGGTTAGGCCGGGGGCTGGGATTGGGAGTATATTCAGTGATGTATGCAGATCATTGAAGGCTGCAACTAGCAGGGATACATTTGTGGTTGTGGTAGGAGAAACTAATAAACTTATAAGTTTTAAACAATATAAAAGTGCAGTAGAAGGAATTGTGCAGAGATGTGATAGGATTGGTGTAAGACTTTATATAACCTCATTGAAATATAGCAAAACAAATGCGTCTATAAATGAAAAATTATATGAAATGAACTGTTATACATATAATCTAATTAAGACTTATAATAACATTAATATAATTGAATTGAATCAGGACGGACCTACTATCTGTGAACATCTAATATATAACATTACCCATAATAGTTGTAAAAATATGAATCTCGTGCAGATAAAACTAAACTACGGTACTAACGAGCGTGCACAGATTGGAGTGTCTAACAAATCTTGGCTCAACCATGTGGCGGAAGAAACACCATCAACGAGCCAGAATCATGACGAAGTGGAGGCAGCTTTTTTATACATGGACCAGGGTCTTCAAGAGGGGCCCAATCACAAATCCAACTTCAACCTGGAGGCGTAAACCTCAGCACAACACTGCTTATTGGACATCAGAATGTGGAGGGAATGACGAATAAACAACACATATTGTGTACGGATCCTGTGTTAAATGAATTGAATGTATTGTGTATTACTGAGTCATGGCTAAGAGAACAGCAAATCATGAACTTTAAAATTCCTAATTTTGAAATAGCAAGCTATTTTTGTAGAAAAAATGCTATAAGGGGAGGTACTTTAATATATGTCAATTGTAAATATAAATGCAAAAATAGATGTGACATTGTAAATTTATCGGCGGAAAAAGATTGTGAATTAAGTTGTATTGAAATGAATAATATTGTAATACTAGCCGTATATAGATCACCTTATGGTTGCCTCAACAATTTTTTTTATATTCTTGAAAATGCCCTAAACAAAATTTCAAACAAAAGTAACAAATATGTGATTGTCTGTGGTGACTTTAACATTCATTTGAATAAACACTCAGCTGAAAAATACAAGTTTATAGATTTAATGAATAGTTTTTTGTTAAGGAGGTGCATTTATCAGGCTACCAGAGTAACTAGGACCTCGGCCTCATGCATAGACAATGTTTTTACAGACTTAAAGGTACCACACTGTCAACTTTATAACTTTGTAAGATCTGATCACGACGGACAGTTGGTCAGGGTGGTATTGGAGTCACCTGTGTCTGCAGATAAACAGGACACTCAATATATTAACAAGAGATGTTTCAAATCTGAACAGATAGAAAACTTTTTAAACTCTGTAAATTTTGAAGATGTTTTCAGCATAGATAATAATAATGACCCCAATGTACTTTTTGATAAATTGTTCAGAGACACTTTACTTCAATTAGACCTCCATGTACCAATAAAAAAAATTAAAATTAAAAAGAAACAAACATTTGACAGTTGGGCAACACCAGGTATTAGAATATCAAGGAATAGATTGTTTAAACTTTACGAAATCAAGAAATATAACAATTCTGATGAAATGAAAACATTTGTAAGTCGATATGCCGCAATGTTCAAAAAGGTCTGTGCCGAAGCTAAAAGAAAATTTCTGTATGATAAAATTAGGACGTCACGTAACCCCATTAGAACAACATGGGATATAATTAAGGAAGAAACAGGGAGATCCCATGCTGAGTATGACAATATTGATTTGACTGTGAATAACATTAAATTGACAAATTTAGAATTAGCAAACCATTTTAATAATTACTTCATTAATGTTGCTTCTTATGTAACGCAAAATCTTTCATCTTCTGTAGAGAATTCCATGAAACACCTAAAATTTTCAGTAGAGTCAATATTTAAATTTAAAGATGTGACTGTAAATGATATAAAAAGAATTTGCAAACAATTAAAAAATAAAAACTCCAATGACTTATGGTATATATCCACTAAATTGCTCAAATTAATCATAGACAAACTTGCTCCTTCTCTGACAATCATAATTAACAAATGTCTAAAACAGGGAATCTTCCCTAATAAATTAAAATTAGCCAAAGTCATACCAATTTATAAAAAAGGGGATAAAAATGACTTGAATAACTATAGGCCTATTTCAATATTGCCGGCTGTTAGTAAAATATTAGAAAAGATTGTCGCTGAGCAGCTCACCCACTACCTCACAAGCAATGGTATACTGCATCCCCAGCAGTTCGGATTCCAAAAAGGAAAAAGTACTTCATCCGGTATAGCTTCTCTAACCAAAACGATTCTAGAATGTTTAGACACAAAGTGGGACTCTTATGGAATATTCTGTGACTTATCAAAAGCATTCGATTGTGTAGAACATAAAATATTAATCAAAAAGCTAGAACACTACGGAATATGTAACGCCGAAGGAAATTTTTTTAAGTCATATCTGGATGGCAGGCAACAAATTGTAGAGGTTAATAATGAAAGATCGCATTTGGAAACAGTGGACTATGGAGTCCCACAAGGATCCATTTTGGGTCCACTATTGTTCCTGATCTACATAAATGATCTTGCTCAATGTATACCAGAATGTAGCCATATTGTAATGTTTGCTGATGATACTTCCCTTATAATTAAAGATAGTGTTAATAAGAATGAAACAATCAGAAATACAATTAAAACCTTAAATAGTGTGGAGGGGTGGTTCAGTGACAACAATCTAGTTTTAAATGTGACTAAAACAAATGCTATTCACTTCTCTCTGAGGCGCTCCCGGGAGCCTGATCAGGTTGTTGCCGCTCTCTCTGAAAGAGGTCTTGAGGTGGTGGACCAGTGTAAGTTCTTAGGGGTGAAAATTGATAGACAACTCCAGTGGTCACCGCAAATAGATGACTTGTGTAAGAGACTCAATGCAGCAATATACGCGATTCGAAAAATAAAAGAAACGTGCGGTTTCGATGCTGCGAAATCTATTTACTTTGCTTATTTTCACAGCATAATGACGTACGCAGTATTGTTCTGGGGCACGGGTGCTGATTCCAATAGAATATTTGTATTACAGAAAAGAGCCATCAGATCTTTGCTTGGCATGAGGCCAAGAGATACATGTCGTAATGTATTCAGGGAGCTGGGCATTCTTACATTGCCCAGTACCATAGTCTATGAATGCATCTGCTATGCGAGATCAAACCTAGCAAACACCCCGCTTAACGGAGAGTGTCATGATTACAGCACTCGGTCTAGGAATAATATTCGCCCTGTGGCTCATAGACTGAGTAAAGTCTCTAAAAGTTTTATTTGCCTGAGTGTACGCCTATTTAACGTTTTACCTGACAGCTTGAAACACCTGGAGCTTGGAGCTTTTAGAAGAGAGGTGAAAAAGTATCTTGTGGCTAAAGAATTGTATACAATTGACGAAATGCTATCCAGGACAATAAGTCCAGTTTAGCATGGATCACTATGTAAGGATATTATTATCTGTATGACGAAATGCAAACCGAGCCCTTTACACTCTGTTTGCATTGATTCTACTTTTCTGGCACATTGCCTCTGTTAATTGTTCAAAACTCTTTTTATTGTTACTTATAATTATAACTATGTAAATTTGACGAGTCCAAGTGCCCGAAATTAGGGCCTAGGGACGATAATGAACAATAAACATTAACAATACGGATGTAGAAAAGCAGGAGTTATAAGATGTCGCTGCCCTGAATGCCAGAGCCAGACAGCGACGAAGTTATCCCAGGTGATGGTAAACTTGGAAGGCACTGTTGTGCGGACCCAATTTGCATACATGGAAATTGGTACAAAGGTGAGCATCGTGTCATGCGAATTCCTCGACCACCTGCGAACTCAAGGTTACGAGTTTGCAGAACAAGTCATTAATTTGAAGTTGACTGATAGCTCCGCAAGAGTACAGAATGTACTGGTATCCCAGGTGGTGGTAAACCTGGAAGGCACTGATGTGCGGACCCAATTTGCATACATGGAAATTGGTACAAAGGTGAGCATCGTGTCATGCGAATTCCTCGACCACCTGCGAACTCAAGGTTACGAGTTTGCAGAACAAGTCATTAATTTGAAGTTGACTGATAGCTCCGCAAGAGTACAGAAGGTACTGGTATCCCAGGTGGTGATAAACCTGGAAGGCACTGATATGCGGACCCAATTTTCCTTTTCATACACAGGAATTGGTGCAAAGATGAGCGTAGTGTCATGCAAATTAATCGACAACCTGCGAGCTCAAGGTTACGAGTTCGCAGAACGAGTCATTGAATTGAAGTTGACAGATAGCTCCACAAGAGTACAGAAGGTACTGGTAGCCCAGGTGGTGGTAAACCTGGAAGGCACAAATGTGCAGTCACAATTTTCCTTTGCATACATAGAAACTGGTGCAAAGATGAGCATAGCGTCATCCAAATCTGACGACCACCTGCAAACTCATGGTTACGAGTTTGTAGAACAAGTCGTTGAACTGATTTTGGCTGATGGCGCCGTAATAGTACAGAACGTACTGGTAGCCCAGGTGGTGGTAAACCTGGAAGGCACTGATGTGCAGACCCAAGTTTCCTTTGGATACATAGGAACTGGTGCAAAGAAGAGCGTAGTGTCATGCGAATTCCTCGACCACCTGCGAACTCAAGGTTACGAGTTTGCAGAACGAGTCATCGAATCGATGTTGACAAATGGCGCTGCAATAGTACAGAAGGTACTGCTAGCCCAGGTGGTGGTAAACCTGGAAGGCACTGATGTGCAGTGACAATCCGCGTTTGCATTCATAGAAACTGGTGCAAAAATGAGCATAGTGTCATGCAAATTAATCGACCACCTGCGAGCTCTAGGTTACGAGTTCGCAGAACGAGTCATTGAATTGAAGTTGACAGATAGCTCCACAAGAGTACAGAAGGTACTGGTAGCCCAGGTGGTGGTAAGCCTGGAAGGCACTGATGTGCGAACCCAAGTTTCATTTGGATATATAGGAACTGGTGCAAAGAAGAGCGTAGTGTCATGCGAATTCCTCGACCACCTGCGAACTCAAGGTTACGAGTTTGCAGAACGAGTCATCGAATCGATGTTGACAAATGGCGCTGCAATAGTACAGAAGGTACTGCTAGCCCAGGTGGTGGTAAACCTGGAAGGCACTGATGTGCAGTGACAATCCGCGTTTGCATTCATAGAAACTGGTGCAAAGATGAGCATAGTGTCATGCAAATTAATCGACCACCTGCGAGCTCAAGGTTACGAGTTCGCAGAACGAGTCATTGAATTAAAGTTGACAGATAGCTCCACAAGAGTACAGAAGGTACTGGCAGCCCAGGTGATGATCAACCTGGAAGACACTAAGATGCAATCGCAGTTCGAGATCTTGCCGGAGAGCAAGGACAACAAGGCCAACAGAGTTGTTTTGGTCTTGGGGGAGGGTACAGAAGAACACGCAGTCGAGTACGCAAGCAGACCGCTAACTCCTGCGGAACGAAACTACTCAACCACCGAGCAAGAAGCTCTTGCTGAAATATGGGCTAATGTGTTAGTCGCATACCATGATGATCTCGCAGCTGGATATTATGGAGCAGAAAGAACCTACCGACGGATTGCTTCCCGATACTTTTGGAAAGGAATGCGGGAGTATATCAATAAGTATGTGAAAACTTGTGTTGAATGTCAAAAATACAAAGTTACGAACATGCAACCTGCTGGAATGATGATGACATCACCAATGAATCAACGATTTGAAGTACTGTCATTCGACCTGTTTGGTCCACTGCCCAAATCAGACGATGACAAGAATTGGATTTTCATAGTTGAAGATCTAGCCACACGATGGTTAGAACTATTTGCCTTAGAAGAGATGGCCCGTACACCATACTCCAGAAACAAGGCCCAGCCAGTTATGAGATTGCTGCCAATGATGCTCCAAACGTGGCGTTGGAAGTATACCACGCATCAGCACTGCAGCCTTTTAGAGGATCAACAGAACCTTTGCCTGCACACTGAGGAAGAGAGGTCGACCAAAGAGATTCCTGTAGTTCAACATAATCTTCTGGATCTTCAGCGAGGACGTTCTTTGATCCAGAGGGGGAGATTGTAACACGCGCGGCGAGAATATCCTAGTGCTTATCTACTCTAACATTCCTCGCCCTGTCTCTCTCACACCAACACCCCAAACCAACATAGTTCCGCTCTCCTCTGAGACTTGCCGTCTCATTCACACAAGCACCTTTTCAAGATGGCCGCCAGCTAGAATCAAATAAAAGGCACAGAGCTGCAACCAAGAGGCTAGTCCTGTGAGGACTCTGGTAGAATGAACATCTAACCACTATGCGCCCAATGTGTTGGACCGTAGTACAGATGCTCCCCTCAAACCAGAGTACTCATACTAAGAGAAGATACGCCCACAGGAGTTGGACTGTCTTCCTCTTCTTTTATTCACCGATTGTATTACATACAACGCGTTCAATGTGTTGAGCCGTTTCTGTAATTGATTGAGATGATAGTACTTGTGTAAAGAACCCGTTATTTTCATAAACAACATTTTGTACAGTATATCGTGTGTTTTAAAGTCAAAAGCCATATATACTACGTTACAGTAAGAAGATTTCAAAATGCTAGTAGAAATGGTAATAGTGATAATTAATTATACATTTATTATTTATTATCTCCATTGTAAGTTTCATTTTTATGTCGAGTAGACTTGCATAAATCTTCTGAGATTAATATTTTTGTTTAAGAAAATAAATAGCATATTTTATTCCTCCGTGATCACAATTAATTAAATAAAAACATCTTTGCTCCAACAAGCACAGAGACGCTGCTAACAGTTTCTCCGAGTTATTTCTATGCAAATGAGCTTGGCTGCTGGCTGCTGGGCACAATGCCACTTTTTTCTTATTTTTAGCTGAACCGTACATTCTGTATGCAAATCAGAAACCTTCACCAACCTTCTACGTAGAGAACTGCATCCGCAGCAGTAACTCGCAGATTAATCTGCAATAATGAATATGATCTGCAAGAATAAGTTTTCTGCAAATCCAACAATTGTTAGTAGTAGTAGAAAACATTTTTTTAAATATGAATTTCAGCATACCGTACCGGTACAATAATAGGTACACTATTAGTCCAAGAGCCCGCTGCTTAATTTATGACGTATCTGTTTTTTGATCGAAATGTGGTACAAATGATAGCTTACCAATAGGGTTTTACATCGCACTAGGGTTGCCTATCAAAATCTTGCCGCAACCCCCCCTGCCCCCCCCGAAAAGGTCCCTCTTCGCGGTTTTTCGCATTTTATAGGAATATGGTAAGAGCAGTGGCGTAACTAGGGTGGGGCGGGGGGGGCGGTCCGCCCCGGGCGGCGCATTTCAAGGGGCGGCAAAATGGCACAACATGTAAAAAAACATCGTGATAAAACACACAAATTAAAAAAAATCTCTGAATTTTCTAAAATTATTATGAAAATCTATTAAATGACTATAATTTTCATAAAAAAATTTGCCTGCGGCGCTAATTAATCATGTTAGCGTTTAAGGTACATATTATTTATAGGTGCTCAAATAAGATAGATTTTCGATATCTCAAGGCTAAAATTTCGTTACTTCTTGTATGGTCGCTTCCCCTATACAATACCTGTAACCACATGTGTTACCTACTACAAAAAGATAACCAGGTTCATCATTTCACCATTTGTCCAAAAAATTTCGCCTGCGGTGCTCATTTTATAATATTTTTTATATCTTTTTTTTGATGTGTACTTATTTTAATGCCACCTTAGTACGGGCTTTGCCTAGTTAGGTGGCAAAATTGTGAATGTATTTATTATGTCTGTTTATGAAATAAAGTATTTAATTATTTATTTTTATTTAAAGAAAGTAAACAAAACTACAACGTGACCTTCATTTGCATTTAGTTTTATGTAAAAAATTTCGCCTGCGGCGCTATTTATGTGCTTTATTGTGCCACATCTATATTGAAATTTTAGCTGCTCTCGTCTAGCTTGAAAACTGCAGACACCAATAGGTATGCAATGTAGGTATATACTTGTATAGTTACTTAAGGGGTCGGGTGGGGCGGCATTTTCAGAGTCCGCCCCGGGCGGCACTTATGCTAGTTACGCCACTGGGTAAGAGATAGGAGAAAGTAGTCAATGACAAAAATTATCCTTGCTAAATTCTCTACAAAAAATGTTACATCAATTTTTTCGTAGAACTAGCAGTTTACCCGCAATAGCCGGTCCAAAACCGAAATTCATTTAAAAAACTAAAAAAATGAATTTAAACTTAATTGGTTGAAAATTGATAAGAGCTACAGGAAAATAGTCAAAGAACGAATTAATTACCATAGTCTTAGCTACAAAACGAGCTATAACTTATTTTCATACATCAATAAATTTAGGAGTAATTGCAATAAAACTCAGTGACGAAATTTCTTAAAATTTAGTTTTTCATAAAATAACCAGCGATATAGCGCCGCGGGCCAAATATTTTTTTCCATAAAATGTTAGTGATAATGGGTGGAAGAAAGTTAAAGAAAAAAAATCAATTTTTTTTTTTTTTTTCAAAAAATATCCTGTTTTTCGACCGGCCATTGCGGGTAAACTACTAGTCCTATGAAAAAATTGCCTCAACATTTTTTGTAGAGAATTTAGCAAGGATTATGTTTGTCATTGACTACTTTCTTCTATCTCTTACCATATTCCTACAAAATGCGAAAAACCGCGAGGAGGGACCTTTTCGGGGGGGGCAAGGGGGGTTGCGGCAAGATTTTGATAGGCAACCCTAGTGCGATGTGAAACCCTATTGGTAAGCTATCATTTGTATCACATTTCGATCAAAAAACAGATACGTCATAAATTAAGCAGTGGGCTCTCGGACTATATGAAAAGATACGGAAGAGATACTTGGATTTATTTATTTATTTATTGTTTAAACGGCTTCAAGGCCTTTGAAAAGTTTGCAATACAAAAAGTTAAAAATATCAATACAATAAAGGTACACAGCCAAACAATACACAGCGACAACAGACAAAATAATTACAATTGAAACAGTAAACATACAATATGGACCAAAAAACAGTAAAATAAAAATCGCTTAACAATACAGATACAAAACACAACAACATAACAGTACATTAAAATCTAGGAGTAAATAAGTAAAATACTTTTCATTGAATAAATAAAATAAATATGCGAAAAGGTGGACTTATTGCGAATGGAAATATCTCCCAGCCAACCCAAAAGTAGTGTACGTTTTTTTTTCAGAATAAATATATTCTTACAGAAAAAGATATTCCTGAAGCTTTTTTAACTCATTTATCTCACCTTAGATTTTTTTATTTATTGAATTCATTGATGTGTAGTGTTCACTAGGGCGAGCTTATCATTATCCAGCGATACCTTCCGTCTAACCCAAATTATTATTATTTCTGTGTAATTTTATATCTCATTTTTTTTCAAACAACTTTAAACGTACATAAAAAACAATTAAGACACCCAAATGTCGAAATAACAAAAAATAGTAGTAGCTAAGATTAATTTCGGCATAGTTTTTTTCTTGAATATACAACTCCAGATCCTTGTTTTTTTTTTACAAAAAAGGATGTTTCTCCCTAACGACATATCAGTTGATCCATTTGGCGACCATAAAATCTATTCAGCAAATTTAAAATTCAGTCGAAATGTTCGAAAGTTTGGATTTCAAATCTCCATAATAAATTATGTGTCTCCTTGGTTTCTGAGGCTAGACAAAACGTAGTTCATGTAGGCCTGCACACTGGAAACTTATATTTCAGCCAACAGAGAAGCGTTTACATACATTTGGAGCAAAATTTCTATTGACTTTGAATTTTGAGTTGTTTTCGAGTACAACTTCTTCTTCTCTATAGCACTATAATCTTTAATGAGTCTTGGCTGCCTCTAAAATCCGTCGCCATCCTCTCCTATCTAGAGCAGCCGTCCTCCAGTTCACACCCGGCACTCTGATGCAATCAGCCGTTACCGCGTCGAATCAGCGAAGCTTTGGCCTTCCTACTCGTCTTCTTCCCACAGGATTGACAATCATCGATCTCTTTGTTGGTTCCCTATCCATCCGCTGCACATGAGCGAGCCATCGAAGTTGGGCGATTTTAGCAGCTCGAACTGCGCTTATGTTTCTGTACAGCTGACAGAATGAAGCATTGTGTTTCCGTCTCCAGACACCATTATCGCAGATCGCTCCATATATGCGTCGCAAGATACGCCTCTCAAATTTATCTAATACTTTTTCATCCTGGATGTACGCCAATTTACCATTAAATTACATAGGTTATTTCCCAAAGATCATTGTATCATAATTTCCACACTTATTATACATAATAAGTCTCAAAAATCGCTGAAATATCATCAGGTTTCATTCAATTAATGACAACCAAGTATGACTTGAAATCATATGAATGTTTTCACCCCCTGATGGCGTCCACCATAGATTTGTCATAAATAATGGATGGGACTCAATGTTCAATAGTCGACCTACTCTACTTCACAACACAAGCTTTTAAGCTTTCTGTGAAGTGTGCAAAGATGTATTTGGGTTTATTTCGATAAACCTAGATTCATTTTTATAAAATAAAAAAAATCTTTCCACATTTATTTATTTATTTATTTAAGTAAAAATATTACACTCTTCGGCATTACAGCGTTCAGCCTTTGCGCCGAAGAGTGCACACAGAACAAGTTTCGAACAAAACAATAATAAACACGAAAAAAAAATCAACTCAACATACTAATAAAAGAAGGCAATTTACCCTGGTAGGTATCACAATAACATTATAACAATACATGAACAATATCACCATATGAAGAAAACAAAAAGAAACAAGTTTCTTAAGTTTCTTGTGTCACTGTGTAGAGGCCTCTATAAACTACTTTCAGCTTGTTCTCGGCCAGACGTATTAATCAGCATGCCACGTCACAACTAAGATCTCTGGAGCAGTCATCGCTTTGTGGGGAGACGGGGACAATATAGACTCCTCCCCTACATTGGAACATCTGGTCCCCAGAGCATTTCATCACCTCATGATTGGTCACCATTTTATTATCGACATTCAGGATTCCACTATCATACCATAATGCCTCATCCACATGCTGTCCGTCCTTCCACGAGTCCCGCGCGAATGAGTAAAAAGGCGTTAACCGTCGGTTACGTATACATTTCAAGACAATCACCTCGTCCGTACGTCCTTTTACTCATTCTCACAAAACTCGTGGAAGGTCGCCGAGCGTGAAGCGGCCCCATAATACGGAATACCTGATCCACATTTTTTTATGAGACTCATAAAACATTTAACTCTTTGAAGCTCCGACCGAATGACAGTTTGTCCTTTTTAAGACGTTCTGATAATGCCAGCCAAATATGACCTTTTCATCAAGCTTGTGACTGGTCGTCGGATGGATTAATGTGATCGCTTATGTAACATTTACCAATGAGATGGAGACCGTGGGACATGAAAAGAGGAATAGGCCGGCTTCAGAAAATATGGGCGGATGATATTGTCCACGTCGCTGGCAGTGGGTGGATCCAGAAAGCCCAAAGAAGATAGGACTGGAAAAATCAGGAGAGGCCCAAATCCATCAGTGGAGATATGGCTGAGAAACAAGAAGAACAAAAACCAATTCTGTCGCGCCCGTATAATAGGTATGTAACAGTTTCGGAGGGGGGATTTCTCAGCCAATGCACCGTTTTATACATAGGAGAAATGAATCACATTATTACCACATCGTTTTTACATCATGACATGAATTTTCAATAATTATTGTGAAAATCCATTAAATCTCAGTTGTTTCATTAAAAAAAATTGCCTGCGGCGCTAATCTAGTTAACCTGAGGGTTTGTACATTGTTTTATCATCATGTCATGAATATAAAAAAATATTTATTTAAAAATATTGTTAAAATCCTTTAAATCACAGTTTTGTCACTAAAAATTTTCGCCTGCGATGCTAGTCATTTACGAGTGTCATATTGTGACACAGAAATATATCAAAATGCCTTCCTAATGAAATCTACCAGGTTCATCAATTTACCCATTTTTGAAAAAGTGCTTGTTATTTTTTGTCTCTGGTCCAGAGCTAGAACCCCCCCCCCCCCCGAAATTCATTCCCGACTACGTCCCTGGAAGTAAAGTAAGGAGTTAAACATCAAGATGCGGCAGTTTTACGATTCTTAGATATTTTTATATGAAAATGATTTTATTATGATTATGAATTTGATATAAAGGATGATATATGGGCAATAAACAGTGGTGCGCGAGCCTAATATGAAAATAAGTAAAATGTTATCAAACACATTACCATCTCTCACATTATAATATTATTATGTGAGTAGGAAGCAGAGATCGATAACCTTTTACACGCCATTCGGATGCGGAAAGTCTTCAACATAAGATGAACATTTTTAGAATTTATTATTGCACTGAAAATTATGTGTCTAGGGGGCGTTCTGGGTTTGTTAAATTTCACTCAGTGATTCGCTCGATTGTTTATGGTTCTATCCACTCTATCATCGGTGCGAGTCAACCAGTTGTGCGATTCAACCTGTTCTATGTACACAGTTGACACGCTCAGTTGTTGCGAACAACACCTAACTATTTGGTTGAGTGACGTTCGCTCCCCATAGATAATACATAGAGTTGTCCGCACATAACTTTCCCTTTCTACCAAAGAAGAGTGCTGTGATATCGCTATCTCGATATATATCTATCAACTCACTGTTATTAGTATTCTCATGTCTCTATCTCCATTTGAAAATTCCAATTGGAACAATCATTATTACTAAAGAATATTACTTAAGTGTAAAGTGATCACATTAAGCCAGCCGAAGATCAGTCATAAGCTAGATGGAAGGTCCATCCTTTGCTGTGTATCTGTTGAGATAACTATTTATTATATTTAAGTACGACATGTAGAAAATTCCGATGTTCACACAAATCGCAAATTATGATTTCAATATATGCTTTATGTTCTAAATCTGTAATCACTTGTCGGGTAGGCTGCTAAGACTAAAAAACCATCATACGAGTATATTAACATAATGCACCTTCAGACACCACTTGTCTTTATTATCCTGCGAAGTGAATTAATGTGAACCCTCCACATCATATTACATTACCATATTTTATTATCCCCGTGAGACACGCGGAATGGGGGGCCGCCGCAGTGTGAGGACGGTCTGTTAATTAAATTACATTACACACACCAGCATTCTACTGAAGCTCGTGTGGCCTAGTTTTTAAAAAGGGTAAAAAAGTATTCCTGAAAATTCTTTTGAAAGCTTTTTTTTCTATTACGTTAACACTTTAATACGATCATCTAACGACCTGCAACCTTTTGATTTTGTAACAACCTGTTTACAAAGTGTTACGGTTTTAAAGCTTATACAGGTTGATTCCAAGCATTTTTTTTTTTATACTGAATATGGGTTTATCGAAATATACTTACCCAAATACATCTATGTACACTTCACAGAAAACTTAAAAACTTGTGTTGTGAAGAGTAAGTCGGGGATTGAACCTGCGCTCACTGGATTAACAGTCGAGCGCGTTACCAACCAGGCTACCGACCACCTCGCAGCATACATTACAGGTGGAAAACATAAGATTTTCGAAGCTGGGATTTTTTTGGATATAAACTAACGCACATGTTTTGCATATTGGTGATCTAAAACATGTCTATTCAGTTTCAGATACTCGTAGTCATCAAATCAAATTTTGGTCCTACAGGCCTCCTCCTGTATTTTAAGTGAAGTACAACCTTTATTGCATAGTACTATTTTTTGAGTATTTTTTCTTTTTGATGGTCTTTTTTTAACTGAGGTGCAATTGTACATGCATACTTCTAGCTCAGGCATTTTGCAGTTCTAAGTTGGCAAAATTCATAACAGTTTGGAACCGACTCAGATGGGTGTTTCAGAATATCAAGAGTCCCCACTCCCCACCTGACGTGTCCCTCCCTGTCCCCTGAATAGGTCCCCTACGTGGTTTTCCTCAATTTTTAGAAAAACAGCAAAAGATAGAAGAAAACTCTCGCAGAAATAGACAGACAAAAATAGTCCCTAATAAATTCTCTACAAAGTAAGTCCGCCACATTTTTTTGATAAGACTAGCAGTCTACCCGCAATAGCCGGTCGTAATATCGTAATTTATTGAAAAACAAAGTAAAATACAGTAAAAAAAAATCTGTCACTGATTGTCCCACGGAAAAGCTAAGATGGTTCACATCATGAAAAGATAAGAAACATCGCTTTGTGAACTGGAAGTAAAAAATCTTCTCTTTCAAAGCGACCATTAAAGATGACACAATAATTAGTAGAGGGGACCGTCCTAATTAACTCTTCACAATGATTAATTACCTCTCTCTCTCTGTGTCTCTCTCTCTCTCTCTCTCTCAAGTGGAAGGGCGTGTTTCATGGACGTCGCCAGCCTCGGAGCTAAAGGGGGGCTACAATTTATTTTTTAAATATAATATATTTTCATTGCTGAAGTCCAAATTGTGAAACATATTATTATCTACATGCTGTAAATATTAATAGTGATTATTGTCAGTCTGTCTGTACCTGCAAATTAGTCTTTACAAACCATTTCTCATGTACTTTGATTTGATATTTCATATTTACCTACCTTTACTTACTTATTTTTGTTGTTGCTTGTATTGTACTTGTATAAAACTATTATAATTGTTGAAGGCTTGTGCCGTAAATAAATAAATAAGTAAATATATAATATAGCATAAAAAACGCAAAAAACGCCCCCCCTGATGACGCCCATGGAGTGTTTTATGATGACGTACGAACGAAACCAAATACGTTTCTGTTAGTCGCCAGTAATTATTCACTGTAATAAAGGCTAAATGTCTGTTTGCTTTGACTTTTTATGTTTGGTCACTTATTTTGAACAAAATTTAATTTACTTAGTAGAAAACGTATTCAACTCTACATAAATTTTCGAGGTTAGGTACCAACTAGTCAAATAATATTAAATTTATGAGGCTATAGTAATTAATACTCAGAAAAATGTAAGGTGCCCTTGGAGAGAATATATCGCTAAACGGCGCCAATAAGTGGTCCGATTTTTTATCAATTTATTAAACGGTCAGCAATATATTGAATATATGGGCAGCTCACAGCTGTGAACGACATTTTGTCTGAGGATCAACAAATAATGCTGCCTATTTTATTTTATTGACAAAATAAATACTAAGTAGGTATTTTGTGACAAAATTTTATAGCATATGTTTCGTGCTTCTAAGAAAGATCACCTCAACATGTTTTGAAAAATGTAGATATACCAAATAATTTTTAAAGGCCTTTTTCGTAAATACCTATATGGATAAATAAATAAATATGCCTGCTATTGATGCCGACCACTTCACGACACAAGCTTTTCAAGCTTACTGTGAAGTGCTCAAAGGTGTATTTGGGTTAATTTCGATAAATGAGGTGGACGGTAGCCTGGTTGGTAACGCGCTCGACTCCAGTGGGCGCGGGTTCAATCCCCGACTTACTCCACTTCACAACACAAGCTTTTATGCTTTCTGTGAAGTGTACAAAGATGTATTTGGGTTTATTTCGGTAAACCTAGATTCATTTTATAAAATTAAAAAAAAAAATACAGATTAGTTTTACTAAAAGAAAAAACTATCAAACCATAGGTAGGTATATTAGGATATTTTGACGTTTAGGTCAAATACGACATACGTGTCTCCTATTCCTGTATTGTGACTGCTTTGTGGCAGCAATTTATCTTACAACAATTCTGCTGACCAAATAATAATTATTATGCTACAAAAGACGTACTTTACTACTAACCATTAAATTACGCTTTATTTTCCGACAGATTGATGCCACTGATATTTTTATAATGCGGACATAATGAGTTAACAGCTGAATTTTACTGCTTCAGGAAAAGTAAAATGGCGAATCATTTAATTACTACCCTGTTTATAATAACTCTTGACCGAGTCACTTAACTGCGGCTTATAGTCATATTGACATTTCAAAAAAATTTAAAAACGGGAGACCTTAGATCTCGACAGCCGTTACTGAACATGCTTTGGAAAAAATAGAGTAGATACATTGAACCTTTATTTAGGGAATAACTATAAAATATTTTTTTATATCTAGTATAGATTTCTCAAAAAAAAATGTGTAAAACACCTCTGATCTTTTTTTCCGAAAGACAGAAACTCGTTTCCTGAAAGTCGCGGAGATTCTTTTTGTATTGATAATATGCATTAAAATCTACGGAATAACCATAAAAGTTATTTGATTAAAGCGAAAATAACCCCAAAAAATTGAAAAAACGCTATTTTTACCATTTTGTCATGCGATTGTTCACGCGATTTTGAACCTTATTGGAAATGACCGTGTAGTCATAGTTGGGTCGGGAGCTTTAAAAGTAAATATAACTCAAGAAATGAGTTTCGTTTAATTAATTTTAATGAACTTCCGTAAAGAGCTTTTGCTTTTACAAGAATACTCAATAGTCTTAAACAAATAAACTTTAAATGGTTTCTTTTTTTTTCTTTGCTCTTTCTTTCGTATTTTCCGTTAATTAACTGAAAGATGGTAAGTACTTCTTGAAACGAAAAAAATATTGAAAAAATAAGATACCTTAATGTACCTATGTAAGGAGTTCTTCACAACTTGATGAGATAATGAAGGTATATAAACACTGTAAGTAGGTACACCTTTTGCTAAGGTTTTGTAGCAGGAGCGAAGATGCCTAAAATTACGATTCCCATCAAGTTACCGATTGATTTCGGATGATAAAATAATGTCAAATCTGACATCGTTTTTACTTGATTCGTGATGTTTTTTTTTTGTTTTTTATTTGTCTGATAACAAATCTTGTAGCCAATTTTTCAACCACTTCCTGAAACGGTGACAATACGATTTGATGCAAAAATGGATCAACCTTCGCTCTCAAGACAAAAACTATGTAAGGGGTTTTAGTGGTCATGTGTGGTTTATTGTTTATTGTTGTGAATTGTCCCTAGGCCATTTACAGGCACTTGGACTCTTCAAAGAGAGACTCTACATGTTGACAGTAATGTTGACAGTAATATAAAGACTCTACATGTTGACAGTAATATACAAAAATAGAGTTAAAACAATAAATATACAGGGAAATTCAGTGCCAAATAGAGTGTATAAGACTCTATTGGCACTTCGTCATGGTCGTAAAACTAGGTACATATTGGTATCGTATGAAGGGGCGTTGAATAATAAATACAGTTCGTATGTCAGATTTTGTCCAATTCTATCCTTGGAAGACACCGAGCGATTGAGAGGGTCCAGTCACTGCATCCCGCCTTGTTTGGTATCTCACGGAAGTGCTTTACGAGTACAACTCATATCTTTTTACAAAATCTGTCTATTCTTGGTGGGAGGCGCCATTGAAATGAAGGAATCCAAGAGCCTCGGAAGGGCGCGTTTGGTATCGTTTGAAGAACCACGAAAAACAATTTTAGGGTGAAATGTCATAAAATCTTGGCCCATTTATCTTCATTTTCACTAGAGTCACGAATGTCGACAATAATTAGCAGTAAGACATTCTCAAAATACACCATTTCAGTTGCATTCTATTAAACTTCCCATTGTACACAGCACAAGTTTGTCATGAATAGTGAATCCCCCGCCCTGAGCTCATGTTGTTAATGAGACGCTTTGTATTCAGAGTGTCCCATACGACACACAGTACAGTATTCTAATACACTGGCTACCATGGGCGTCGCCCCCCCTAGAGATTGGAATAGGTATATATTTTTTCATACTAAATAAAAAAACCTCACAAAAAACCACACATTATCTCATCATCTCTTGAATTTTCTAAAATTAGTTTGATTGACAGTTGGGAGTCGACATCGCAGGAGGCTAATCCATCTTCATAACAGGCCACAAGGCCTATACTAAGAACAAGAAGAAGAAGTTTGAAAATCCATCAAAATACAAATGCTTCATAGAAAAAAATTGCCTGCGGTGCTATTCTTTTTTTACACTTTTTATAAAAAGCATATTTCATACATATTATTGTGAAAATTACGTACATTTTCAAATAAACCAAACCAAATCATGACTTTCTTCACTATATATCACAAAAAAAAATTAACCTGCGGCACTATATATGCACATTTTTCATGCTATATCTATTTTTTTGTCAAATTTTGTTGCCCCCCTAGCTCCGAGGCTGGCGACGCCCATGCTGGCTACTTATTCTAAATAAACCAGAGTACGCTGTGTACACAAACTCTATAGAATGCCGGCTAGATGAGTTACAATCAACAAGTAGTATTCTGTATGAGAATGTATGGAATAGTTTAGTATTTAACTTCAGCCTTTCAACAGATGGTGCTTTAGTTTAACCTTTACATAGATGCAGTAGACCACATGAACTTTACCTATTTTGAGGCATATTTTCCTATATTTTTACCATGCCTTTACCAACATCGTCTGTCGTTGTCTGCCACTACATTTAACTCTTCATTTTCAATAGTATATCTCAATCTCCTAGCGACTCGAAATTTTGAATACATATTTGTTTTAGGTATTGGTATTTTTATTGTATGTAGGTATTTTACTTTTGTAGTCCTGTTTACAACTAAAGCTACTAGGCCCTGATTCGGGCACTGTGACACGTCAAGGTTACAATACATATTATTATACATCCACAATATTGGGACTATGAAAATAATCATCGATTATTAAAGTACCTAATCAAATTATTTTTTTTCGTGGAAATAATGAAACAACGAAACAATATCCATGCCATTAGAATGTAAAGTGTTCTATTGGCATTTCATCATGAATTTATAAAATAAATATTACCGAGGTCCAGAAAATATCCACTGAGCAAATGATTTTCCCCCCATGCTCACTAGAGCACAGGGTTTGTCAAGTACACAAATTTACAATTTGGCATAAAAACAGAAACTGAATGAATATTAGATCCACTCTAACTTATCTAGTATGACACAGCATTTCCTCAACATCAAAGAAGGATTTATTCACCAACTATTTATTTACCTCTCTTCGGAAAGCAACATCATCCAGAGCTCTTAGCTCCTGAGGCAGATCATTGTATAGGCGCAAACTCTGACACACAAAACTCTTCAACTGCAAAGAGAGCCTATGCGCCACAGCACGGATGTCATTACTCTTGAATATACCAGCGGTTGATATTTTATAAAATATAGGTCCAATCTGTAACCAATTAAGTGCGTAGAAACTAAAATAAGACGCAATTTCTTAAATTATTTAATAATAAAATAAATTTAAAACACCCTTATTTCAGTTCGAAAAGTTACACAATCGGATCTAATGATATTTGAAAGAACCATTAAGGGCGTACTTAATGTGGTAATATATTATCAAGATGATAGTAATTTCCACTCTAAAGTGTGATGGTGATAATGCTTTATTAAAAAAATATATACGAATAAATCCAAACCCTTAGATTTTTTTAGATCTTAAATCAACATGGGTATTTATTAAAATCTTTTAAATGTCAGGCTGTTTGTCTTACCGCCTCCTAGAGTAGGTACTCTAGCCGTGCTGTAACAGTTGGCAACATAGCATAATGATCGCATAGGACCACCACTCCTGTCAAATCCCGTAACGGAATATAATACGTGGTCCGTCATACTCGCTGTTAAGGGACTGTTATTCCGTATAATTATGGTGACGGAAACCTCGCCTATAATGTACCTTAATAAAATACCTTAAGAGTATGCATACCGACATTTCAAAATTTTCTAAAAACGGGAGACCTTAGATCTTGACAACCTACTAAACATGCTTTGGAAAAAAATAGAGTTAATACATTGAACCTTTTTCTAGGGAATAAAGGATTTTTGATTGAAGTGAAATGAACCCCAAAAAGTGGAAAAACTCTATTATTAACATTTTGTTATGCAATTGTTCATGCGATTTTGAACTTTAATGCCGCGGGAAATTAGTTGGGTTTCCAGTCTTAAGAAAAAGCTTTAATATAAAGGTAATAAAATCTCTGATAGTTCTAGTCCAGTTTTTTTCTCAATTCATTCTGACATTATTACAGTTAGGTCTGTTATAGTCCAAGAGCCCGCTGCTTAATTTATGACGTATCTGTTTTTTGATCGAAATGTGGTATAAACGATAGCTTACCAATAGGTTATTACATCGCACTAGGGTTGCCTATCAAAATCTTGCCGCAACCCCCCCTGCGCCCCCCGAAAAGGTCCCTCTTCGCGGTTTTTCGCATTTTATAGGAATATGGTAAGAGATAGGAGAAAGTAGTCAATGACAAAAATAATCCTTGCTAAATTCTCTACAAAAAATGTTAAGTCAATTTTTTCGTAGAACTAGCAGTTTACCCGCAATGGCCGGTCCAAAACCGAAATTCATTTAAAATACTAAAAAAATGTATTTAAACTAAATTGGTTGAAAATTGATAAGAGCTACAGGAAAATAGTCAGAGAAAGAATTAATTACCATAGTCTTAGCTACAAAACGAGCTATAACTTATGTTCATACATCTAAAAATTTCGGAGTTATTACAATAAAACTCAGTGACGAAAATTCTTAATATTTAGTTTTTCATAAAATAACCAGTGATATTTTTTAAAGTAAATTTTTTTTTCCATAAAATGTTAGTAATAATGGGTGGAAAAATGTGATAGAAAAAAAATCAAACTTTTTTTTTTTATTTTTTCAAAAAATATCCGTTTTTTTGACCGGCCATTACGGGTAAACTACTAGTCCTATGAAAAAATTGACTTAACGTTTTTTGTAGATAATTCAGCAAGGATTATTTTTGTCATTGACTACTTTCTCCTATCTCTTACCATATTCCTATAAAATGCGAAAAACCGCGAAGAGGGACCTTTTCGGGGGGGGCAGGGGGGGTTGCGGCAAGATTTTGATAGGCAACCCTAGTGCGATGTAATACCCTATTGGTAAGCTATCGTTTATACCACATTTCGATCAAAAAACAGATACGTCATAAATTAAGCAGCGGGCTCTCGGACTATTAGGAGTAGGTGGTAGTTGAAGATATTTTTATCTTTCTCATTTGATGTGTGAAGTATCATAGAAAGAGGAAAACTTTCTATTCAACTTACTTTCTTTAATCAAGAATACGACTGAATGCTCCAACGAGGGTAGGGTGAAAAGTTCTCAGCATAACACAGATATTAATTTCAAATACAATTTTTTTATTAGCTTTTGATAGCCGACGATAGCTTTTAAACAAAAGCTATCATCGGATTTCAATATTACATAAACACCACTCTTGCTAATTTAACGTACTTGCTGGATTTTACCAACGATTTTACGTGAGGAATAGCAAATAAAGAAAACCCGTATTTTCGCTATTCCTCACCTAAAAAGTTCGTGAAATGCAGCATGAAAGCAGCATTCTTGCAATTTTCATTATTTTGTTTTCTTTATTGAATAAAGCATATACAAACTTCCAACAAAATATGAATAGCAAATATCAACAACAAATGGTTCAGTGAAGACTTGAATATCGTTTATTAGTCGTACAGTGCAAACACAAAATCCGCAAATGTATCTCAACAAGAAACAAACAACTCTGAAACAATCAACAGACATGTATGGGATGATGTCAAGTCAATCAAAACAAACAGTGAATCAAAATTAAACTTAAAAAAACACCAGTATAAAAATGTTCATGTTGATACATCATTATTCTCATCAAACTTATTCAGCTTGATCCATCAAATAGTTTTCTTATAATAACTTCATTTTTTCAACATGCTTCACTCTCCACAACGATAAGGCAACTGAATAAAAAGATGGCACTATTTTTACTGTAGGCACTATCATGGGTTATCGCAATAATTGGGTAAGTAAATGCTGCGATTCTAAAGACACACACAAAATGTTATCTGGATGAAATCGGCGTGACATTCAAAATGGATGGGGAACCTCATATCTGAAACATTTCTGTATTTAAAAAAAGTCCACAATCTGTGACAGCGAGGCTGTGAATTTTTCACCCTACCCTCATATACTTCAATACAACTTTTGTGAAACAAAACTATTAGAAAAGAATGATATCTCAATTCAATAGTGACGTTTATTCAATATCCATAAGTACTCACTGCCAAGCGATAGACGACTTTATGCCACATCGCAATAACGTTCATTTTTCTGTGCAGAATAATTTGTGTTTTGTACAAAATGATTCTGAAATTGAGAAATATCATTTCGCCCCAATATTGTTTGGAGAACATTCTTCTTCTCGAGTTTCTGATAACAAAATGATAATAATACAAAATGACATATTATTTTATTTATTATAAATAGATACTCGCACCTACTAGCGTCAAATACCCGAGAATTTATTTATTGGAAAGAAAAAATCATAGAGGACCTATCTATACTTAACGTCCTTCCGAAGTTCAGCTTCATATAGAAGCACGAGATAATTTGTGTATAGGTACGAGTACGTGATTAATATACAGTAATATTGTCGTACAAGATTGATATACAGTAATATTGTCTTTAATAGATGTAAAAAGTCTAATACTTAATAACAAAGAATTAGCTAAACGGATATACAGTAAAGGATGAACTTTCCAACGGATCAGTCAAAAGCCTGATCTAAAGATGTGTTAAGTACTTGTTATTTTAACTACGACATATAGAAAATCTGTTATTTCTCGCAGAATAAAAATTCAGATATTCAAAATACAACAATTAACTTAAGGTCCTGGCTCGGGCACGTTCTATGCAATAACAACGAAAATTCAGTTTCTTTTTTAAGATAGGAATAATATCAAATTACATGAATGTGACGTAAGCAAAAGGGTCCTTTTTATTTAGGTACTAACAAGGCACATTTACAAACATTGACTACAAATTAGACGAAAGAAAAATATTTCAATACAAATAGTTAATTCAAAGCCCTATTACAGTGTACACAGAGAAATCATATTATGGGGACAAATGGGAGGTGGTCGGTAGCTTGGTTGGTAATGCTGTTGATCCAGTGGGCGCGGGTTCAATCCCCGACTTACTCCACTTCACAACACAAGATTTTAAGCTTTCCGTGAAGTGTACAAAGATGTATTTGGTTTTATTTCAATAAACTCAGATTCATTAAAAAAATACATAATGAAAATATACTAAACTACCTAATCTAAATTAAATTCTATCAACATTTTTTTATAAACTTACCTATTAATTACAAATTATAGACAAAACTAAGTCAAAGAATCAAATTTATAGAAACATTATAACCTAAATATTTGCAAGCAACAATCAAGCGGTCCGACGTTCGGTCATCTCTGTCTATCCTATAGGATGACAGACGCGGTCTGACAGGATAGTTAGATAGATCAAGCGAATATTCATTCCTCTATAGATTACCCTGGTATACCATATAGGCCCACACTCTATTTTGATATTTTAAATCAGGTGTTCGTAAAACTCCTGCACGTAGATTTTTAGCAATGAAGTTAGGATACCCACTCTGAATGTTTCCGTAAAGAAAAATTTGTGTGTTTTTAAAAGCACATAGCACTCACTGCTTTGATGCATTTTTTGATATCTTTTATCCAGTTAAAAATGCATCCAAATAATTTTTCGTCGACGGGGGGAGGGCGTCCCTAGGAAAAGCTGCGGAGAATAAAACCTTGGCCTCCCCGCTCTTCGGTTTTTTCTTGGCCAAGGTCGACAGTTTTCGTCTTTGTAGCTTTGCTTAGGGATCCCACCCCACGAGGCGTAAAACCGTTGACAGTCCCGGTAAACCGGGACGTCTGGCAACCCTGGGTTACCCCATGATTAGAATATACCTGGATAGTATACTTTCCTGATATTATAGTAGTTTATTTATTTACCTGAACATTTTACATCAAAAATATACCTAATGAATACTTTGAAGTTTGAATAAATAAAATCCGTTGCCTAATATTACACGGGTATTCAAAACCAGACAAGTTTTTCAATGATCGCTTGAAATGGATATTTGTATTTACTGGGTAAAGAAAACAGAAACAAACATTTATATAAATAGTTTTTTCTCTGTTTATGAAGGGTTGGAAACCACTAAAGATTTAAGATAAATAAAATTTGTATACGACAAATAAAATAACAGAGAAAAAAATGCAAATAATCCGAAATATTGTGTCGTTATTTCAAATTGTTTTGTTTCTTTTTTTTTTATTCAAATTTTCTCTCTCAAAATAGGTTCAAAATTGAGGAAAATAATTGTGCTACTTTATTGTTTATTGTTTTCTATGGTACGTTAGGTTGGGTTGGTCGCTTGTACTCGTCAATTATGCGCAGTTAAATCGGCATATTTTTTTACGCATGGTATGAAAAAGGTCGGATAGTTTCCATTTTTGACATGTTTTTAATATTGAGTGGCGAAAAAAACAAGATTTGATGATACGTTATGTAAGTTTTTTCAAAATTCTGCCTTTTAACAGTTAGTTTTAGAAAAAAACGTTCTTCCTAAATATAGTTATTAATAATCTTCCATTCTGTAATTTAAGTTCAAAATCAACCCTGCACCTAAAAGATAAACAATTAAGATACAGGAATTAAATAGTCATATTGTTTTTCTCGATAAAATGCACTTTTCCTGTATATCTTGAATTGTAAAATTTATAGCAAAATTTTGGCAAAAAATATCAAGTTGTGGATCAATTTCATACAAATTCAGAATACGACAAATTCTTTAGGAGATATATGTGTTAGAGAGGGGAGATTCTAAGAAAATACCCGACAAATTTTTCACCTCTTTAGCAGGAATTTTCAAACACTAGAATAGTTTGTGAGACAAAATGTTGCCATTTAAAAAATAAAGGAAAAATTCATTGTTTTCTATTGAGGGCACATCACTACAGTATAATATATCTAGGGATTATATAAATATAATAAAACATATTATTTATACAGGGATTGGTTCCATTTATTTGTATTTACGACCCCGCATGTACCTTAAACTAATATTTGTGTTGAACAAACTCCTGTCCTTTTTCATAATATCCCCGAAGTAAACAATCGTCCCTTAGCTTTGTGACCATCATGATGTGATACATGGGCGTCGCCAGCCTCGGAGCTAGGGAAGAGAGGGGCAACAAAAATTCAAAAATATGACATAGCATAAAAAACGCCGCAGACGAATTTTTTTTTGCGAGACATAGTGAAGAAGGTTGTGATGTGGTTAGGTTATTTGAAAATGTACATTATGCTTTGCACAATAATAATATGTATGATTTTTTTTATATTAAAGCAATAAAAAATAGCGCTGCAGGCATTTTTTTTATGAAACTGAAGGATTTTCATACTAATTTCATAAAATTTATGAAAAAATGTGTGGTGTAATGTGGTTTTTGTGAGGTTTTATCATTTAGTATGATATGGGCAGGTCACCTTGTGAGACAGGGAAATGAAAGATGGGCACCCAGAATCCTAATATGGTGACCGTGGGAAAGGAAAAGACCAGTAGGACGACCCTAAAAAAGGTGGGTAGGTGATGTAGTCCCAGTCGCAGGAAGAAACTGGTTGAGCAAAGCTCAGAGTAGAAAAAAATGGAAAACGTTAGAAGAGGGCTACATCCAGCAGTGGAGGGACAGCTGAAGAAGAGATGAAAAAATATATAAGTACCTATTCCAATCTCTGGGGGGGAGGCAGCTCCCCCCCCCTGCCCTCCCTTGGTGACCCCCATGATGTGATATATGATATTATCAGATCTATAGACAAGTGAAACGTTCCTTCAAAATAATCGCGTATTTGGTTAATAGGTTTAATTACGTGTTGGCATAAAGGATCGTGTTTCACGATACGTGATACTTCCTTCCTTCCCATTCCTTTCCCTCTTCCCCTACTTCCTTTTCCCCCCTCGACAATCACTTCTGTATTGCATAAATTTAATCAATCTACATATTAAAAAGTAAAGTCTGATTTTTGTAAGTGTTCGCATAACTCCCGCATTTTACGATGGATTGCTGCGAAAATTTAGAATAACATTTGCGATAATATAGGCTGTGTCCTAACGTCGCCGGTTTTAAGAGAAAAAGCTTTTCCTAAGAGATGCCATGACGATGAGCGGATCCAAGGGTTATGTGGGGTCGAGTGTGGTATCGTATGAATGGGCGTTGGAAAATGAATTCAGATCTTAAGTCACATTTTGTCCAGCTCAAGCCGCCTTAAATGTGCCGCCGCGAAGTACCACAACACGCCTTTTTACTCATGAACGCTTCGCTCGTCGAGGCTTGGCAAGCGTGTGGCGCCGGCAAGACATACATTCGTTTCAGCTGGATACTGCCCGAGACAGCTTTGATTCTACAAGGGGAGGCCTATGTCCAGGACTGAATGTAGAAATGTGAACGATTTGTGAAAAGATTATATGAGCTACACCGATTTACAACAGCTAGTAGTAATTGTCTTAATAATATCCGCAATGATTTTCAATTTAATTGATCAGATTTTACACTTGCAAATATTGCCTTTGTTTCTGAATAAGCACGTCGCTTATTATAATACTAGCTGAGTTACCCGTGCTTCGCAACGGCAAATTTGACAAAACAACCCGGCATACTTTATAGGCTTGAGCTGAACAAAATTTGAACTTCTTTTCCAACGCTCTTTCATATGATACCATACATGACCCCACGCAACGCTTGGATCCCCTAATCATTATGGCATCTCTTAGGAAAAACTTTATCTCCAAAAACCGGCGACGTGAAAACACAGAGTATATTATCGCAAATGTTATTCCAAATTTTAGTAACAATCCCTCGGTAAATGCAGGAGTTATGCGAACACTTATAAAAAAGACTTTATTTTATATATTTAGATACTTAGTACCTACACTCACTTTTCCTTCCTCTTCCAGCTCCCCCCCATTCTGCCTTCATAACATTACGGCGATCATTAAATCCGCTGAAAAGAAAAAGAAACTTATTTTTTATGTAGTCTAATAATTAATTATTCAGAACTCTGACACTGGAGTGGGTTTTTCAAATTCATTAAAGAATCCATAGTAACTATGATGAACATGCGAAAAATTGCGTCTGGAAAAGTAAGATAACTCACCTAATACTGAAGATATCAACCTAATACTTAAAACATAGATAAATGAGAATATGTTTTAGTGACTTTAGTGGGTGTGACATGATTTTACCAAATTTTCTCCATAAAAAATAATTGCAAAGCTCCCTCTGAAATTTACTGAAACTGAAGATTATTTCTGTAATTTGTTAGTCATTAAATGATGTAATTTGGTAGAAAGTTAAGGTTGGCTACATTGACTCTAGAGAATATATTTTTGATATTCAATCCCCTTTTTTATACAATAAGCCAAAATCCTGTTTTAATAAATGTAATAATCACTTAAATAATAAATAAATACATAAAGAAAGCATTTCTTTTTCTCTGAACTAAACTAGCCAGCCGCCAAAAATAGTAATAAGCCTGTTGGCAAGTCTGTTGGGATAACTTTGATAACTCTTCTCCATTCGTCTCATTCTTCCTAATGTCCTAAAGTTGGCCTCAGCAAGTAGGCTGAAAGCTCGACAACATCGACAATCTACACAGGGTAAAACCGAGAAGAATGGAGAAGATATTAACAAGCAGGACCGTGAAAATCTACAAAGCTTTCTTGTTATCTAACTAAAATATTCCAACTAAACGTCCATCTACTCAACTAAATTATAATTGGTGAAAGAAAAACTGATGAAATTAAACGTAATCCCAACAGAGCAACAACGTTTTTAATAAAGTACTCTCTCATCCAAAATGGAATGTCTTAACGTTTCAAATAATTACTAATTACTGGTAATTCCCCTACATTTAAAAGTAAGTAACTATTGAACAACCGGGCGTTATCATGATACAACTCTGTTATTCACAGTGGCTGGTATCTCTCGAGGGTAAGTGAGTGAGTCTAATGGCTATATCCCACGGAAGGTGAATCCTGCTTCGTCCGTAGATTCGCATGCCGTGGGAAGGAGTGAGTCCGTGAATCTACAGACTTTTTCATAGCGATTTGTATGGCGGTACGTGATATCGCAGACGTGCACGGATCGTGGGAAATAGGTTGCCTGTGAATCCGCGGACACGCCTTGATGAATCCAGATGAATCCGTCTAATCCATAGCGTTTGGATAACTTGCAATACAAGTGTTGAATCCAATATACATATACGTAGATATTTCTTTAGGAAACATCCCAAACAGACAGTTTTTTTAATTTTATTTCTTCTTTTCTATTTTAAAATGTATTTTAATTAAAATTAAACTTTTTTTTCAATTATTTTAATGTTAATTTATAGTTTGATAATTACAAAATGTGTAATATAATTATGTGTGTGTGTGTGTGTGTGTGTGTGAGAGAGTGTGTGTGTGTGTGTGTGTGTGTGTGTGTGTGTGTGTGTGTGTGTGAGGGTGTGTGTGTGTGTGTGTGTGAGTGTGTGTGTGTGTGTGTGTGTGAGTGTGTGTGTGTGTGTGTGTGTGTGTGTGTTGATTCTCACAAAATAAAAAAGGTTTTATTAAAAAATATAATTATGTATATATTTATGTAGGTACCTATTAGCTTATTAGCGCTCGCAAGCGTGTGGCGGCGACATTAACTTTTACTTAAAGTATTATACCGAATCGGTAGGTATTACCTATATAATTGGCACCAGGAATGACGTCACAGTCTTTTCCCACGGCATTAAGGTTCAAAATCGCGTGACAATCGCATGATAAAATGGTAAAAATAGCGTTTTTTTAATTTTTTGAGGTTAATTTTGCGTCTATCAAAAAACTTTTACGGTTATTCCCTAGGTTTTAATGCATATTATCAGTACAAAAAAAAATTTTACTCAACGACTTTCAGGAAACGAGTTTCCGTCTTTCGGAAAAAAAGATCAGAGGTGTTTTCCATTTTTTTTTTGAGAAATCTATACAAGATATAAAAAATCTTTTACGGTTATATACGGTTATATAAAGGTTCAATGCATCTACCCTATTTTGTTCCAAAGCATAATTAATAACGGTTGTTGAGATAGAAGGTCTCCCGTTCTTAGAAATTTTTGATATGTCGGTATGCATACTCTTAACATTACTTACTGTAAATTAATACTGATTCAAAAGTTATTCATAGGTACAAAAATACATAATACAAGAATATGATACTAAATTGATAACATGTAGCTACCTACATTAACTGAAAATAACGTGTTGTAATTTTTGCTAGTCGGGTAATTTGTATATTTTTGTAACAATTTTACAATAAAAATAATTATTATTCGATATATTTTCGGATATATATTTACTAACAACGAGGGTTGTCAACCGTACTAGAGTATAATAATAATATTGAAAATGAGTTGCAAGAAATATATGGATCGCAAAATACTATATATTTTTTTTTGGCAACATTAAAACTAAGGAAATATCAACCAAATCCGCTTCACTTGTAAAATTTAAACGCAGTTTAAGAATTATATCATTGCCTGCAGTTTTCGACTGACGAATGAGTGTGTAATTTACATTAATTTGAAAATTGAGAAAACCACACTTTTCTAGCAAATAAAAATATTATAAAATTCAAGCAGTTCATAAAATGACAGTTTTTATTTAAATAGACAAGTAGATATTTATTTATTTATTGCACATGGAACAGATACAGTCACAAAAACAAACATTGGCAGGTACATTAATACAAAAATATCAATACACAAGACCAATTACATCCGTTCACAATTAGCACACACGCAAAACAAATAGATTACAAAACATAGTTAAAAATATATATCTTATATCTATAAAACATTTATGGTAGGGAAGGAGGAAGCATGGGAAGAGGAAGAAGAAGAGGAAGAAAGGAGGGGACAATGAAGGAAGCAACAAAAAAAGAGTTAAGAACTGATATCAAGAACAATAAGATAATGTGTATGTTTTCTTTTATTTTCATAAAATTATCGAATTACACCCTGATACATATTTGTACACTTCATAACAAGCTTAAAAGCTTGTGTCGTGAAGTGGGGTATGTCGGCATCGAGGATCGAGCGCGTTAGCAACCAGGCTTCCGATAACTTTTTAAAATTACTTATTGATGCAGATGGAATAATCAGCTGAAAAAATGTTGACAACCCTACTTACATGTTTCAGCGCGTGTATACACAACGGTTTCCGAAGAAAAACCCATAGGAGTATTTACGATGATGTAGTATGAACCCCAAAAAACACAAAAACCCTTCAGAAATATGACGTACTTAATGTAGTTCTGGACAATTTACATCCAGACCTGCATTAAATTGTACCACAAATGTGTTATAGTTTTGTATTGTCTATGTGTTTATTGCTTTCATTCTTTTTTGTTGTGTTTATTGATTTATTGCATTTGATTTTGTGTTTGTAAACCTGACGATTCCAGGTGCCTTAAATGTGGTCTACAGATGATTAAAAACCAATAAAAAATCCTCAAATAATAAAAGCTTAAACTTTTTAGTTGGATTTCAGTAGATGAATTATTTATAAAATGTTGAAATCATTGTCTATCCCATTTTAGATCCGCTTGCTTATTCGTATTTTTTAATCTATTCTAGTTCCTAATATAATTTACTCGAATACTAATCGATACAATTAATTTTATTTACAAAATTCAATTAGATTTGTGCTTTTATCCCTAAAAAAAATCCTGTGTGGCTTTTGTACGGCTTTTGTGGGGTTTATTTATTTTGAGCAATATGCTTATGGGTTTCGTACTGTTACAATATACAACGAGAGTGAAAGAGATGCAGATACCCGCATGATTCGAAAAATAAAAATCAAAATAAATAATGTATAAATTTAGATTCCCCAGTTGCCATAGAGTGGGGAACATTATATTTTCTTATTATTTATTGAATTAATTTTTCTGGAATTTTGTTACATCGAATTATAAGTCCATGTGGTGCATTTTATCAGTATGATGCCAATCTTTCAAATGTCTCCCTTCAAAAATTATGTACCTAATCTATTAGTCTAAATAACACACGAATGATAAAGAAATTATAATTTTATTTAAAATGAAAAAAAGTTTAAGGTACCAATCATTATATTTTTCTAATACCACGGACCTGAAAAAGCACAATTTTTGCACTGTTACTGGGCCGGTATTCTTTTATTCTGATAATATCGACATTAATAATATTAAAAATAAATAAATAAATTATTTAATGGGTTCTCTAATTTCCAGTTATGGCAGACATTTTTTCCCGTACAAAATAAATATAATGTACACCCCGACACATAATGCGCCCGCTACACGCTCGCGAGTCACCGCGACCTTTTGGTGTTCATGAGTAAAAAGGGGTGCGGATGGATCGTTTGTCTTGACATGTACGTAACCGACCGTTGACGCCTTTTTACTCATGAACACCAAAAGGTCGTGGTGACTCGCGAGCGTGTAGCGGGCCCATAACGGGACTGAGAGAGATTAGCAGCTAATTTGAGAAAAACCGGTGTTGAAAAATAACGCGTGATACAAGATACAAAAACTCCGTGTGACAAACTTTAAAAAATATCACCCACAAACAAGTTTAATTAATGCCGCAGGCAATGCTTTCATTTTTTTTTTTTACTAAATTACAATTAATATTGGTGTAAAGACAATAATTTATTCTCGTACCTGATCGATCTAATTTTTAAACACAAAAACAGAATTAGTATATATTCAACAGTATGACAGAGATAATTATTATTATCTATTTATTATATTATATATTTATTTATTTATTGCTTCAACGGACTCAAGATATTTTCAAAATTTACAACGTTAAAGTTAAAAAGTTAAAAATATTAATACAATGAATTATTATATTATTATAAAAATAGGGAACTATTTCCCCATACCCCGTGCACGAAATCATCCATCCGGAAGGGATTAATCCAGATTCGCGTACGAATCCGGATTCACTTGTCGTGGGAAGGCACCCTAATAAGTAGACAACGGACACTTTAGTGAAAAGGGAGCGGTTATTATTATTATTGTCTTTTAGAGATGATTCGACACGAAAGTGCTTTTAAAGGAATAAAATTTCATTATTATTACCGAACAGATAAACGAATTACTTGGGACTTACTGCCATAATATGAACTAATATTATGACGAAACTATGACGTTTACCGCGGCGTTAAGGTTTAACACCGCATGATACAATGTTAAAACTAGCGTTTTTTTTTATTTTTAGGGTAAATTTTGCTTCATTCAAAAACTTTTACGGTCATTCCCTAGATTTTAATGTAAGTACATTACCAATACAAAAAAAAATCTGCAACTTTCGGGAAACGAATTGCTGTCTTTCTGAAAAAAGATCAGAGGTATTTTTCACACATTTTTTTGAAAAATCTATACAAGATGTAAAAAAATCTTTTACGTTCATTCCCTAGATAAGTGTTCAATGTTCAAATAAATTCAATTCAAATTCAAATAAATTTATTAGTAACTAATATCTTACATTTAATACATACATATAAAACTAGTTACAATATTTACAATTTTCCATACTACCCTCCAATGTGAGGAGACCTCGTGTATTGGAGGGGAGTTCCGGGGTTTTCATCGATTCAACACACAACATCAACAACAAGACAACGACACATTTTTTACAAATTATAAAAGAAAAAAATAACAACAAATTCATTAATAAATTGGATTCAATGTATCTACCCTATTTTGTCATAGCATATTTAGTAAGGTTGTCGAGATCTAAGGTCTCCCGTTTTTTGAACTTTTTTGAAATGTCAATATGCTTACTCTTAAGTACTCGTAAAAACATACCTACTATCTATAGGGCTTAGTATATAGCTACCTTTACACATAGCCTGTGGTACTATGAGATTCATTCCAACTATTTAATCGTCTATTGCAATAACAGTAAATATCGATTCTCGATAAACATCGGTTGAATATCGTTACATAACTTTTCTTTAATGTTTTTCCGGTTTCTCGACTCAGCTGAGATTTTGAAATGTTGATAGAATGAATTATAGGATGGCAATGAAAATATACATAACAAATTGGTCAAGTCGACAACATTCTCATGAATTCAATGCCTTCAATGTGTATGTCGTCTCAGTTTCCAGTGGGCAATGGCATGGGCGTCGTCAGGGATTCGAATAGGTATATATTTTTTCGTACTAAATGATACAACCTCACAAAAAATCACAATACTACCACATATTTTCTCATCATATTATAAATTTTCTAAAATTAGTATGAAAATCCATCAGTTTAAAAGAAAGTTGCCTGTGGCGCTATTTTTTTATTGCTTTTTTATAAAAAAAACATTTGTCATGTATGTACATTATTGTGCAAAATGTTATATACATTTTCAAATAAACAAACCACACACGACATTCGTCACTATGTCTCACAAAAAAAATTCGCCTGCGGCGCTATTTATACGTTTTTTTATGCAATCTCTTTTTTCAAAATCTTTGTTGCCCCTCCCCCCCCCCCTCTAGCTCCGAGGCTGGCGACACCCATGGCTAATGGGTCTACAGTTGATCAAGTCGATAAATCCGTCTGTCTCAATCTCAGTCTAGCCACATTCATCGGGTCTCATAAAAATTAGATCTATAAAACTAAACATCTATTGTTAGGTGAGGTTTGGATTGGTTGGAATAAATTGAATTAACTTTGTCATATACCCACGCAGATTAAAAAGATCTGGAAGAAATAATGACGTTATTTTCGCATTGAATCAATCTCTCAGGCTTTGGAGAGACTATACGGAGTACGGAGCCCATTTGCTAACATTATCACGCTGTCAATCTTGATGTGGATCTGACTTCGTCTCATCCTCTTTCCTTACTGCCTCCGACTCACTTCTTACAATTTAGGTACCATATTACTATACAATTTCGATGTAGTTTTTTTATTTGAAACGTAAACACCTTGTATGACGTAGTTATCTTATTTTTAGTAACATTGTCTTCTTAATGCCCTCCAGTAGCCAGAAATAAAAAATATATACCTAGAACTCCAAAATGTCTTGTTTCGAATGAACAGCGCTGAATGCATCTGTGTGCGTTTTTACAAGATTTTATTTAACTTCACTCCGACGTTTGTCTGTGCGGAAATCGTGAAATCCATTTTTAAATCACTTTCTGACTAGGTACTTAGAGACCTGAAACTTTGCAAACGTACGTAAACTTGGTGACAATACGTTTCTGTACAACACTGGATCATCCTTCTCCAGAGACAAAAAAGTTGTAAGGCGTTTCAGGGATCCAAGGATCGTGTGGGGTCATGTGTGTTATCGTATTAAAAGGCGTTGGAAAATAAATCCAGATCGTAAGTCAGATGTTGTTCAGCTCAAACCTCGGAAGACACCGAGCGATCGAGAAGATCCAGTCACCGTATACCGCCCGATGGTATCTCACGAAAGTGCTTCACGAGTAGAACTCATATATTTTTTAACAAATTTTTATTCTGTCAGTCCTTGGTAGGCAGAGCCATTGGAATGAAAAAATCCAAGCGCTCCGGAAGAGCGTGTTTGCTATCGTTTCGAAGAGCGTCGAATTTTGTTCTAGGATGTCATAACATCTTGTTTTAGTAAAAAATGATTTATTGTGCTTACATTAATACTACTAAAATTACGTGAATGGACTTTCGTGTAATTACAATGTCTCTCACACCACAAAAAGGCTCGTATTTTGGCGTCATATCTATAAAGCTTTCACAGATAAATTCTTCAACGGGTAGTACATAACTGCGTAACAATAATACTTCAGGTCCCAAGTTTGTGACGTGCTGAAAACATTTGGAAAATAAGCCATAATTAATGAGCGGGCAGAGATTTGACAAGACGAGGGTACCTCAGGACCAGAGAATGTGACAGTTATTGTACCTATTTGTATGTCTGTGTCTGTGCCTGTCTGTATCTTTGGCTGTGTCTGTATAGTGGACGGTAAGGCATAGAGAGGATGAATAGATATTATGGTAGAGTACTTTACAAACATGTCATTTTGGTTGAATAAATAATTAAATATTTTTTTTGTGTTAAGAATTGCATAATTGCCTATCTTTCTTTTAACGTGTTATTAATGATATTGTGCTTTAGTGATAAAGATACCAAATTTCTGTTATGTTTTACGGCTATCCACTCGTCTGCGAGTGATCTTAGAAGGTTCCAAATTCTGTTATAGAATATTTCATTGTTCCCGGCGCCCTGCGCCTGGATTTTAGGTTTGATGCAATCACTATTACACACATAATGTTTTGATTTCTTTTTTAATAATAAAGGATCTGGACTTGCATCAAACAGACCCAAATACTTTTCTGCACACCTTGCACAAAGCTAAAAGACTGTATCGCAAAGTGTGGAATACATCCCCAGCGCCGAGGTTCAAACCCGATTCAAAGTTTGGCGGCTCTTTCTTCTCCAAATCTCACGACATGTCCGATCCAGGTCAATCTTCTGGACCTGATCTCGCTGGTGATTAATGCTTGTCCCGTCAATGTACGAATATCCTCATTGCTTCTCAGTCTCCAGGTTCCTATTACAACTCCAGGTCCAACTTCATCATTATGCAAAATATGCAGTCTGAGAGTTCTCTCGGACGCCCTCCATGACTATTGCCCTCAATCACTCTCTCGACGATGTTAAAGAGCGGTTTCATATTTCTATATTTGCTTTTTGGATATTTCACCTGTTTGAGATACCATTTATTAACACACTCGTAAAAAATATTTACAATTATTATCACATTAGCACTTGTAGATCTGAACAGTAAATTATATTTAAGTGTTGCTACATTGCTATACCAATCATTAATCATTTTGTGATATTTAAAGTAGGGACAGAAATAAAATAAAAATGCAAAATGAATATAAAAGTGAAATTGTTTTAATGTTTTTGTCTGTTTATTTCTCATTGTCCTTTTGTTTGTGTTTCTTTTTTATTATAATTTTGTATTTTTGCGCCCCTTTGACAGGAAATGAAATACGACAGTTTTACGCTATAAACCAGTGTCGCTCTAGGGACTGAAGAGTATCAAAGCTTTGTGATGTTTATCAAATATTTTTTTTATAAAAAACTTCAGATATTGTGTCAAAAGTATTTGTTTTCACCTGTATCAAAGGAAAAAATATAGGTATCTAAATAAAGTAATTTTACATTATAATTCCGAAATCACAAATTACACAGGGTCCCACATTTTTAAATGACTATAATTTTTAATGTTAAATTGAACAAAGAACCAATTTTATAACATGTTGATCAAAAATAAGTGTTACATTTTTTTCCTCAACAGAGACGAGATGCATCTTCATTCCCATAATGTAGCGTTATCTGAACTCCCTTGGAGCGAGGAAGCAGAATGGGTGTTCCGACGCTTTCGAGTCGGCTTTGACTGACTCAAGTGATCACTTTATGCCCAGGGCAACGTTCACCCATTCAACACCCTCAACCTCATCCTGCTGTTCACCCTCAACCTCATCCTGCTGTCAATTGTAAAATTTTTGAAAGTTGTATATTACGAGTAAATGCTACAACTGGAAATTATTTCACATTGAGCCAATGTTTCAGATGCCAACGCCATCTGCTGAGGAGTGGATGCAACATTTGCAACCTTCTTATGCAGATAAATCCGGTTCAAAAACTAAAAAAATATAATATGAAAAATTAAATGAAATACATCTCCAGTTCGCCCCTGTTACAATATCATTTCTACAGCGTGAAATATTTTTCATGCTTCAGCAATAATGATTTTCGAAGGAACCACAGGTGCGGAATAGCGTGAAAACTTTTCATATTAACATCTATAAAAAATTATAAATATTTATAAAAAATATTTTTTACATATTTGAACATATTGGAATTATTTGTACTTAGATTATTTATACCTATCTATTCATATTATTTTCTGAATTTCAGAAAGATTCGATTGAACGAGCTTTCACAAAAGACATAAAATTGATTCTAGTATTGAAGAAATGAAAAATTCATATTTTGGCCTTCCTGAAGGTCACAGGTACATATGTTGTTAGGGCTCTCGACCCAACTATGACGTCATGTCACGTCACGTCCCATCGCATTAAGGTTCAAAATCGCGTGAACAATCGCCTTTTTTCCATTTTTTGGGGTTAGCTTCGCTTCTATCAAAAAAACTTTTACGGTTATTCCCTAGATTTTACTGCATATAATCAATACAAAAAAAAATCTCCGAGGCTTTTGGGAAACGAGTTTCTGTCTTTCGAAAAAATGATTAGAGGTGTTTTTCACTTTTTTTTTGAGAAATCTACACAAGATATATAAAAATCTTTTGCGGTCGTTCCTTAGATTAAGGTTCAATGTATCTACTCCATTTTTTCCCAAAGCATATTCAATAACGGTATTCGAGATCTAAGGTCTCCCGTTTTTAGAAATTTTTGAATTGTCAATATGCATACTCCATAACATAAATCCATTTTTTATACATCGTCAGCGTCGGGATTCGAACCAGGCAACTTCCGCTTGGGAGACCTGGCGCCCAATCTTCGTAACTAAATTCCTCCAGTACAGCTTGGGGAAGTTGGTACGTAATTTCGGACGGCAGATTTTTCATTATTTTTTTAAATTTCATTATTAAAATTTAATTAGACACGACATCAAAGGCGCTGCAATGTTTGTATAGAAAGTTTGTAGCAGAGAGATAATTGGAAAAAGGTGTTTTTACAAGGTGCCACGACGCCTACCTACTTTTAATTTTGGATTCAATTATTAACTTAGAAGCAAGCTACCAAAACGGTACAAGTCAAACTCTTTCATTTTTTTAAAGCTCTCGACCCAACTATGACGTCACAGTCATTTTTCGCGACATTGTGGTTCAAAATCGCATGGAAATGGTAAAAATAGCGTTTTTTCCATTTTTTGTAGTTAATTTCGCTTTCATTAAAAAACTTTTACGGTCATTCCCTAGACTTTAATATATAGAAAAAAAAATCTCCGCGACTTTCGGGAAACGAGTTTCTCTTGTTCGGAAAAAAGATCAGAGGTGTTTTAATTTTTTTTTTAATATATAAAAAATCTTTTACGGTCATGACCTAGATAAAGATTCAATGTATCTACTCAATTTTTTTCCAAATTTTATTTAGTAAGGTTGTCGAGAGTTTTTGAAATGTCAGTATGCGTATTTTTAATGTATCTATTATCTTTGTATATTGTTTACGTGTGTTGTTTACCTCTGGCATCTTCTTCTTCATCAGCCCTCCTCCCTTTACTGCTGGATGTATCTCTTCCATTTTCTTGCACATACCTCTTTTTCTACCGCTTCGAATCCAGGTTCTACCAGCCTATGGCATTAGACCATCTTTTAGTACCTCTCATCACGTATTTCTGTACACGTCATTCTACAATACCACGGTCGTGGAACCTATATGATCGTATCAGTAGTATTTTGTTACTTCTTCTTCTTCTGCAGCCCCTTAAGTCCATTGGTTAAGTCCCTTTTGTCCTCCACATCTTCCTGTCTTGGGCACACTGCATCCATGATATCGTCAGACCACCTTGCCTGAGGTCTACCGACGCTTCTTCGGCTTGTTCTTGGTCGCCATTCCATTATCTTTTTGGTCCATCGGGAGTCTTGGCACCTCGTAATATTCCCAGCCCAGCTCCGTTTAAGGCTAGCGACCCTTTCCGCTACATCGGTTACCTTGGTTTTTTCTCTAATACGAACATTTGGTACCCTGTCTGTTTTTTGATTCATTCAGTTTGTTTTCCCAGCCAACACTCTCCAAGTATAATGATTATTTAGTTCTTGTAGATAATATTAGGTAAGGTTTAATATAATCTGAGAACACCCTTACAATTATAATTATTTTAATCTCATTATATTAATATAAGTACCTACAATCTACATACCTGTGTTATTATTACATTTATAATTTAATATCAGATTCAGGTACGTCTATTATTACAAAGCATGGTGATAGACGATTCCCTCCAGACTATATCAAGCTAATTGTACACAATACGAATTAGTGTTTAAAATTCTAGAATTGATTAAGTTGCGAGTACATCAGCGGACTACTCGCTTAAAGGACACCTTTTATTGTAACAATAATACTACAAAATATGTTTGCAATACTGTTATACACAGACTACATAGTGTAGGGAATACATATCTGAATAATATAGATATATTCAACTGTACACTCAATACATATAAATCATTGCTGAAGTCCAAATTGTGAAACATATATCTATATACTGTAAATATTGTGTGATTATTGTCGGCCGTCTGTACCTGCAAATTAGTCTTTACAAACCATCTCTCATGTATTTTTTTTTTTTTTTTTTTTTTTCTTTCAATTTATAAAATGAATCTGGGTTTACCGAAATAAACCCAAATACATCTTTGTACACCTCACAGAAAGCTTTGATCTCGTATTTTATATTTTTTTGTCAATGTTTCAGATGTACCTTAACTTAATTGTTTTTGTTGTTGCTTATATTGTACTTGTTATTATTATTCATGTTAAAGACTTGCGCCGTAAATAAATAAATAAAATATTATTTCATTTAAATTTATCAACATACCTACCAGACCAGTGGCGTAGCGTGGGTTTCCTACCACCCCCCTGCCCTCCCACGCTCCGCTACTGCACCAGATCTACCTAATATGTTTTATTCAATTTTCTATTATTAAAGCATTGAAATGGGACAAATGGTTACAAGATAACAAATAAAATGGGATGTCTGGCGTTTACTTCTCTCTGTCTATCCCGCAAGGGACGTGATATGAGGGGATTTAATAGAATAGAAATAGAAGCTCAAAAGACAGTGAACCAGTGTTTTGGTTTGGTTGCGGAAGGCGAAAGTTGGTGTTAGTATAGATGGATTGGTGAATAGATATTTTAGAATTTCGTCTAGAATTTGGCAGCATAAATGTCCAAAAAATGTTGTGCATACCGACATTTCAAAAATTTCTAAAAACGGGAGACCTTCTATCTCGACAACCGTTACTAAATATGCTTTGGAACAAAACAGGGTAGATGCATTGAATCTTTATCTAGGGAATAACCGTAATAGATTTTTTATATCTTGTATAGATTTCGCAAAAAAAATATTTGAAAACACCTCTGACCTTTTTTCCGAAAGACGGAAACTCGTTTCCCGAAAGTCGCGGGGTATTTTTTTTTTTCTTGTACGGATAATATGCATTAAAACCTAGGGAATAACCGTAAATTTTTTTTGATAGACGCAAAATTAACCCCAAAAAATGGAAAAAAAACGTTATTTTTACCATTTTATCATGCGATTGTCATGCAATTTTGAACCTTAATGCCGTGGGAAAAGACTGTGACGTCATTCCTGGTGCCATGCCCTTAAAATCTGGCAACCTAGATGTACGTATATTGTGCATAGCCATAGTACCTACTTATTGGCGAGTTTTTTTTAATGACAGGAAGCGATCTGTGAAAAAATTGAGCTAAATTGCTCTCCGAACCATTGACTCTAAATTATTAATAAGTCGAGTGAATGAATGAATAAAAAGGGAGAATTATAATTTATGTGAAAGTAATAATGTGTAGGGAGATAATAAATTATTTTTATTTAATTGCCTGTGAATTACTATGTCACTTCCGCCACTTTTGTGCAGAATTCGTAATTTTTACGAGATATGTATAATACTAGCTGAGTTACCCGTATTTCGTAAATCTTGTGATAGCATATTACTTTTATTTTGGAGCAACGATTTCTGTCTCCTTACCGTTACCACCCGATGATACTATTCGTCGAGCAACCGGCCCTAAGAGATCGGATAAGGAATGAAGTTATTAGTGAGAGTGTTTCTTTTCTTTCAATCCTCGCCATCACTCTATGCTGAGAAGATGATGGATGATGCGTGGTGTCGACTTTTCCAGAAGACATTCCAATCTTAAGACTACATCGCGGTACATTTATTACGATAATACCGAGATTATGCCAGCGCCTTTTCAACAAAGGGTTTATCTTCATTTTTTTCCTTCAACTTCTGGAACATTCCAGACACGATGACGTGACAAAGATATTATGCCATAGATATAAGAATCTTTATAATACTTACAATGATTTATGGGTAAACTAGTGCTTGAATAGGCCCGAAAAAAGCGGAAATATTGCTAGTTCATGCACGATTGCTTTCGAAAAATTGGACTTTATCTACTAACGTAAGTACTCAGCATAAATACTACTGGCTAGTTAGGTATATTCGTAGGTGTGAACACTGTAGAAATCGAAATCATGTCATCGAAAAAGAATGCCCTAATTTTCAAACGGTATAATTATAGACTTTTATATTAAGTACCGAGACGGCGAACTCAATGCTAGTAGTAAAGTAAACTGGTGCCTACAAACTTTCAAATATATGGAGAATTTTGACATTTCGTAGGCAACGTTTTCGAAATTTTGTTCTCATAGCGTTATTTAGGAATTAAGCGATAGTTTTAAAGATGTTTTAGTTTTTATTATTGATATCTGCGATACAGTGTGAGTTTTGCGACTCTAAAGTACCAAAAAGTACAAAAGTGAAATTGCGTCCCTTCTTTTTTATTCAAAATACGAGTACATGGAGGCAGACGTCTAGGGGTATAACTTAGGAACCATTTATGTTAAAGAAGTGATTTTTTTCAATATCGGTAACTGATTAGTGTAAATTTTGTAAGATGTACAACACAATGCTTTAGCGCATGCCCAGACTAGCTGCAGACTCGACAAAGCCAACCTGCGCTATTCATCAATTGGTGATCGTGCAACATCAACCTCTTGTAGTTTTTTAAGTGTCTAGCGTTTTATGTATTAGATTTGATGATTTTTAATACGGACGAATATTCCCACTAAATCATTATTTTATTTATAAAATGTCTTGCACAGATGAATTAATACATTCCGTTTTATTAACATTTCATTTGATGTTCTGGTAATAAAACTTTATGTATAATCATTTTATTCTAAGATCATTCATTGATTACACCATCGGTGATTTCATCATAGTCATCTCTCAGTAGTAGGTACATCTATTAGCTGAATAATCAATGACATTCCTATATATCTAGTGTCCCTTCCTGGGTAGTCAGAGAGGACAGAACGCCAGTAGACCTCCAGATGCTTTGTCATTGGCCCTATATAGGTCCACTTTATCACACCCCTTCGCCATGTCTGGGCAGACGAGGGAAAGTTCATCTTCTTATTGGATCTCTCCACAGCTACAGGAGATGTCCTCATCCTCACTTATACTACACCTAATCTAATGTAGTTTCTTTTTGCACCGTGTTACACCCACTCGGAGTCTATTTCGCGATTTCCACGTCTAAAGGGCAGATGGTGTCCCTGCCCCAATGTCACTTTGTAAAAAAATTATCCGCAGCCTAAACTTGTTGTAAACGTGTCCGGATGGGCCATACCCTACCACTCCAATATGCGGCGACAGACATCGCCTTGTCATTCCCTAAAATCAGGTCCCAATGAGAGCAACTCTCTCCCATCAGGGGACATATTAATAGGTGGCTGTCGTCCTGGGTCAACTTGATATATATATATATATATATATATATATATATATATATATATATATATGGCGGTAGTGTCTGAAATTGGGTGCATATGAAATAGGTTGTTGTGTATTATATACTCAACGGCCAAAAATTTCATTTTGGTAGCAGGATGTGGTGGAATGGGTGAACGTTGCCCTGGGCATAAAGTGATCACTTAAGCCAGCCAAAGCCGACTCGTAAGCGTCGGAACATCCATCCTGCTCCCCTCCCCAAGGGAGTTCGCATAAGTTATTATGTGAATGTTGATATCTGCCGCCTTTCGTTGAGAAAATTCTCAACATATGCCATCTGCGAGATGCAGACATGAAAAGCCAGTAATACCTAAATGATTTAGGTATCTTCCTCTCATAATTCCACTGGTCACAGTAACCAAAAAGGTGGAAGCTGTAATGCTCCCGGCGCCTATAGAAGTGGGTAGATCTCACTATAATATAGGTTGCTAAAGGTTACACCGCTCCTCAACGGATGGCGGTAGTGTCTGAAATTGGGTGCATATGAAATAGGTTGTTGTGTATTATATACTCAACGGCCAAAAATTTCATTTTGGTAGCAGGATGTGGTGGAATGGGTGAACGTTGCCCTGGGCATAAAGTGATCACTTAAGCCAGCCAAAGCCGACTCGTAAGCGTCGGAACATCCATCCTGCTCCCCTCCCCAAGGGAGTTCGCATAAGTTATTATGTGAATGTTGATATCTGCCGCCTTTCGTTGAGAAAATTCTCAACATATGCCATCTGCGAGATGCAGACATGAAAAGCCAGTAATACCTAAATGATTTAGGTATCTTCCTCTCATAATTCCACTGGTCACAGTAACCAAAAAGGTGGAAGCTGTAATGCTCCCGGCGCCTATAGAAGTGGGTAGATCTCACTATAATATAGGTTGCTAAAGGTTACACCGCTCCTCAACGGATGGCGGTAGTGTCTGAAATTGGGTGCATATGAAATAGGTTGTTGTGTATTATATACTCAACGGCCAAAAATTTCATTTTGGTAGCAGGATGTGGTGGAATGGGTGAACGTTGCCCTGGGCATAAAGTGATCACTTAAGCCAGCCAAAGCCGACTCGTAAGCGTCGGAACATCCATCCTGCTCCCCTCCCCAAGGGAGTTCGCATAAGTTATTATGTGAATGTTGATATCTGCCGCCTTTCGTTGAGAAAATTCTCAACATATGCCATCTGCGAGATGCAGACATGAAAAGCCAGTAATACCTAAATGATTTAGGTATCTTCCTCTCATAATTCCACTGGTCACAGTAACCAAAAAGGTGGAAGCTGTAATGCTCCCGGCGCCTATAGAAGTGGGTAGATCTCACTATAATATAGGTTGCTAAAGGTTACACCGCTCCTCAACGGATGGCGGTAGTGTCTGAAATTGGGTGCATATGAAATAGGTTGTTGTGTATTATATACTCAACGGCCAAAAATTTCATTTTGGTAGCAGGATGTGGTGGAATGGGTGAACGTTGCCCTGGGCATAAAGTGATCACTTAAGCCAGCCAAAGCCGACTCGTAAGCGTCGGAACATCCATCCTGCTCCCCTCCCCAAGGGAGTTCGCATAAGTTATTATGTGAATGTTGATATCTGCCGCCTTTCGTTGAGAAAATTCTCAACATATGCCATCTGCGAGATGCAGACATGAAAAGCCAGTAATACCTAAATGATTTAGGTATCTTCCTCTCATAATTCCACTGGTCACAGTAACCAAAAAGGTGGAAGCTGTAATGCTCCCGGCGCCTATAGAAGTGGGTAGATCTCACTATAATATAGGTTGCTAAAGGTTACACCGCTCCTCAACGGATGGCGGTAGTGTCTGAAATTGGGTGCATATGAAATAGGTTGTTGTGTATTATATACTCAACGGCCAAAAATTTCATTTTGGTAGCAGGATGTGGTGGAATGGGTGAACGTTGCCCTGGGCATAAAGTGATCACTTAAGCCAGCCAAAGCCGACTCGTAAGCGTCGGAACATCCATCCTGCTCCCCTCCCCAAGGGAGTTCGCATAAGTTATTATGTGAATGTTGATATCTGCCGCCTTTCGTTGAGAAAATTCTCAACATATGCCATCTGCGAGATGCAGACATGAAAAGCCAGTAATACCTAAATGATTTAGGTATCTTCCTCATATATATATATATATATATATTCTTTATATTATATGTATTTTTATTTATTTCTTAGATTTGCATCACAACAGTTTTTACTGTAACAAAGAAATATTTTTGCAGCTCAGTAATCCGTACATCCATTTTTCAGACTCCTAATGGGCATTAGGAAGGGAAAGTGGGTACTCGTCTTATTCATAACCTCCTTTGCTGTAAAGAAAAACTCCTTTGCAGTAAACGTGACTTTTATTTGATAAATTCAAGTGCATTTCATTACAATTATTACTTGGAGAGTCTTTCAGGATAAAAAGAAATAAACGAGGGTAGATAAGGTGTGGAGAGGCAGGGGGATGTGGGAGGGGATGGTGCATTAATAATAATAATAACAATAACAATAGTTTGTTTGTCAAAAGATGTGATTGTCTGTATTGCCTGGCAGCATGCTGAGGGGAGGTGTTACGAACGCAACCCCCACTCCTCCCCTCAGTAGACAATAATTGACTTTACAAGCGCAAACGACTTTCCGAGGAGAGGGGGGTGGGGTAGTTATAAAGAGGTGTGGGGGAGGCTTTTTATTTCCATCAGGAATGAGGAACAATACGTGCATCGAATTCCACAGCAAAAAAATAGACCATGTCCTTTTTTATTACTAAATATTTGAAATCATGAAATCAACTTTTGAACATCACTAGCAAAAAAACTCACTACGTTTTCAAATAATATTAAGATCTTACGATCTTACTTAAGACGGTACTTGTCGGAAGTCCATGCTATAATGAAAGAAAAAAGACTTATTAGAATACTTTACAATTTTTTCCCGACGAGAGGCATCTTTATTCACAATACATAGCGTTATGTGAACTCCCTTGAGGAGGAAGCCCAAGGGTACCTTTAAGAGTAAAGTAAATAAAATATCAAAAACAAAGTATTTATAGAAATTGAAAGAGACTGTAAGCAAGTGGAAGTAAATAATTTCGAGAACCAAAATTACAATTGACTGTAGGAATGCATGACAATACTCGTATATATTATTATTTATTTATTTATTTATTGTACATGTACATATTGTACAAAAGACTAGCAAAGTGCAGCTCAAACAGTTTCCCATACATTTTGAAATTGAAGTTGTCTCACTCTATACTAAACAAATTATTAAAAAAAAAAAATTAATAAATGGTAATTTTTGACTCTGTATATTTTCGCTACTAACTTTTACGAATACAGTCAATTCATAATGCATTCTCTATAGCACTCTGTGTAGGACATCTTATTTCCGGAATAAACAGGAAACGGGGAAAAAATGACAGAAGGCGGAAATAGAAGGGTAGGAGGGATGGTGGAAGTAGAAAGGGGGGGAGGAAGTACAAACTAACAGCTGTATTATGAAAAACTTCGTACAGCCCCTGATCACTTTTTTATACTCCGATTTTTTAGTAAGTCTATGTTAAGGCCATGGCACCAGGAATGACGTCACAGTCTTTTCCCACGGCATTAAGGTTCAAAATTGCGTGACAATCGCATGATAAAATGGTAAAAATAGCGTTTTTTCCATTTTTTTGGGTTAATTTTGCGTCTATCGAAAAACTTTTACGGTTATTCCCTAGATTTTAACGCATATTATCAGTACAAAAAAAAAATTTTTACTCCGCGACTTTCAGGAAACGAGTTTCCGTCTTTCGGAAAAAAGGTCAGAGGTATTTTTAAATTATTTTTTTGAGAAATCTATACAAGATAAAATAAATCTTTTACGGTTATTCCCTAGATAAAGGTTCAATGCATCTACCCTATTTTGTTCCAAAGCATATTTAGTAACGGTTGTCGAGATAGAAGGTCTCCCGTTTTTACAAATTTTTGAAATGTCGGTATGCACACTCTTAATTTGTGAATAACTTTTGATTGGAAAATGGTACGACCGCAATCTAAAGCTTATTTTGTGGATAGGACCTTTAAAAATATTTTTTCCGGGAATCAAAATAATGTTGTTCTTCCACTGCACTGAAGTTAGCACCTAATGACAAGTTCTCACATTCGGTATGTATATTTGACCATTTCCAATTCATCATGATTTTTCAGAAATGATCATTCATATCAAGTCAAAAATTTATTTTTCTGCTTAGCAATTACTATTTTTTCTGGTCTTTCGCCGCCACTTTGCTCTACCTTTCACCTCCACCGGTACAACGTCACTCTCTCTCATGTCCTGCCTCACCACTTCCCTCTGTTAAAAGTCTTATTTTATTCTCACTTTCATGGCGTCGAGGTCGGTGATTCCAGGTGCCAGATAAAGTAAAAACACATGTTATGAGTAGGGTGGTTTAATCGATACTGAATAATATGTGACAATGTATTTGTTAATATAGACAGACATATCAAGTTCACAACTTATTAATAATATTCGGGCGGAAATAAGATTACTACTTCCGCCAAGCATAGAGAATAGTACAACCTGAATTAATGTATTTAGTCATAGACAAGAATATTTTTATGTCTTTAACATTCTCCCAACAAGAAAAAGATGGTGTCGCCAGTTGATCAATCAGCTAGAGGCAGTGGACTGTATTTTTTATTTTTAATAGCTCATTAGATAAATAGTACTGATTGAACTCCTAGCGACAACACCCTCCCCCTCAATGAGACATATTTACAATTGTACCTTTTATAATCAATGTCAATGCAAATCAGCATAACAAACTTATAAGACCATTGAACCCAGTTGTATCCTTATTGACAATAAAGTATGTCTGTAATTATAACTGCAATTTTTTAATTTACCCCCAAAACTATGACAATGTATTATAACAATGCTGAATATTTTCAACTCAATTTCTTAACAAAAATTAATTTCTTCATTTTTTCCTTTATACTTTACTAAGTACATAACAATAATATTCTAATGCATATTTCCCCACAATAATATGATTAACTGTCAATACAAAGTATATTGACTTAAAATATACCTTGATTAAAACATGAAGTTATTTTAACATATGTAATTACGTGTGAGTTACAAGTAACAAATTGATGAAAGAAGTTATACAATTCCAACCCTTTTTTCAACTAAAAAATATGCATTTTTCTTATAACCTTAATTAACGTACTATACTCATAGAAGTATATACTTATTATCGACATTCCTTACATATTTTTTATCTTAATTTTACAACTATTTTAAACTTATGAGTACAATACTCATTGAAGTACATATATACTATTATGAATATACGAATCATCACCATTCGATATTCTTATAAACTATACAATACAATATTTCTGTAATATATTATATGTCAATACAGAGCTTATACTTGATAAAATTGGATTTTCTTTACACAATATTTACTTGAAAATAAAATTGTTCATATTTAATAAATGCGTTTAATGCTATTTTTCCCTCCTGACCAAAAAGAAATTCGTTAATGATATTAACAGAACTTTAATCAATACCTTGTTCTGTGAGATTCAAGATGCTCAATCTAGAATCACTCCATTAAACAACAAACTTAACAATTCCAGACCGGAGCCAAACACTTGTTTACTCCTAGCCAACTCAATGACAAGGGTCTATAATTAATGATATTATAGACCATTTTTAAGAACTTATAATAAGAATCTAACAGACCATGATACTAATTCATTAATACACTCTATAATAAGAATTTATTAATACATTCTATAACAAGAATTTAACAGATTATAATAAAAATTTACTGTTTGACTTCGTCATTAATACATTCTATAACAAGAATTTAACAGATTATAATAAGAATTTACTGTTTGACCCTGTCAAAGGATTCAAATCCAAAAGAATATTTATATGAATAGGCTATAATAAGAATTTACTGTTGACTTTGTCAAAGGATTCAAATCCAAAAGAATATTTATATGAATATATGCAAACATGCAAAGACAGACTAATATAATTGATTGCCCAGTATGATGATATGTAAGAGTATTTCAGTACATATAGTATAGTAGCCATGGAGGCGGCAAAATTAAAGGTTTCGGTTGTCAAACGAGACCGCATAGTGGGCAGTATTTGTAGATTAAGGGGTCTTGTGTCCAAACGTCCATTCGAGGTGGAATATGTACAGACATGCAAAGACAGACTAATAGAATTGATTGCCCAGTATGATGGTATTAATGCTGAAATAAATGATTCAGAGAATATGTATGAGACAGAGGGTCTTTATCTGCAGTTGTTAACGCAGATCAATGATACTGCAAGAAAGTCAACTAGAAAGGCAAAAAGTAAAATTCCCTCCGTTGCAGGTTTACTAAATTTCTTTCTTAAATGTGTATATATATTTTTTAAGTACTGTATTTATCTCTATATTAACCTATTTTACCATACTCACTTATAACTATGCTATACCTAATACCTATTAGGTAATTTAAATTATTTTGCATGCCCAGAATGCATGTCTCATTTATAAATTATAATAAGTACCAAAATTTCTTATACTAATTTTGTTCGTTTTGTAATTTTTACAAAATGCATCTTATAACTGAAAGAATCTAGTCAATACTCTTTAGTAGTTGACTAGCTGTAAAGGCTCAAATTTTTCTGATAAGAATCCTGATAAGAAAGGAAACTGTCCTTTCTCATTACAGGATTAGGATAATACTCAACATTTTTAAAACATTTATTAATGTTAATCTGATCAGTTGGCAATGAAACCATTGATTGTTTCCACGCCTTTGCCTTTAACTTAAAACATGGAATAAATTTATCTAATACTTTTTTAACATGTTTCAACTCATTTACAATACAATATTTTTTATTGCGACTAGCTGATAGCCCTAAATGCTCATCTTCAATTATACTTTTTTCAATAAAAGAATCTTTAGGAAATATTTTTTGATGGTTATGTTCCAATAAACTTAAATTTTGATTTCTATCCTCAACTCTCACAATACCTTGAGCATTCAAAAGTGGATCCAATCCACTCAATGTAGAATTTACAATTTGTTTCTCATTCTTTGATAAGTTTATTTCCCTCGGATAATACATACTTTGTTCATCCGTGATGACAGCATTTAAGGCTACCTTTTCTTCCACGTGTGAAGGAATATCATGTTTCAAATTAACAGAATCATACACATAATCATAAGAATTTGAGTCGACGAGTGACGTGGCACACGTTTGCCGGAATTGTGCCGAGTCCGCTCCTGTTTGTGACCCATCAATCTCGCACTCCTGCTGATTATATATTAGGTAATAATTACAATCAACTGCTGTTGGTATCTCTAAATGTTGAATATTTTCTATTGAATGGAGAGCTACAGCGTGCCGATGTGGGTCCTCAGGCTCCAGACTCGGGACTCTTCCAGCAACGACCGTGCCGAATGGGGTGTCCAGCATCCTCCATCCTGTTACGTCACTCGCCGCCCTCAGCACCTGGAAACAAACATCAGCACCGAGTAACATATTCACAGCTGACGGAACATGGAATTTTTATCAGCCAATTTAATATTCGACGGCAACACCAAGCTCGAAATGTCTACCTGACTTTGTGGCAATAGTGACATTATATTATTTACCACTAAACACTCCGTTGAGATTGTGAATGGCTCAACCAGAGAGTATATGTCTACCTCTATTGAGTTACTTGTACGCAATTCAGATTGCGAAATACCAAAAATACTTGTTGGTTTAATATTTTGCCTCTTGCCAATCTTTTTGGCAAGCCTGCTTGTAATAAAAGAATTTTGGCTGCCTGTGTCCAATAAGGCCCTCACCTTCAATTCGACTCCCTTGGGGGTTAATATTTTTACTATACAAGTGGGTAATAGCACTGATTGTGTATTACTGACATAAGAAGAAGTTAATGATACTACCTCTTGATTTCCTTCAATATGCAACAAAGTATTATGATTGCCTTTACATTTATTACATCTACGGGTAAAATTGCAAGTTCCCCGATGTTTATTTAAACAAATACAGCAAATTTCTTCCTTTTCTATAAATTTAATTCTTTCTTGTGTGGTTACCAGAAGAAACTGAGGACACCTAAATACCCTATGTCCAACAGATTTACAAAAACTACAGTTTGCTACTTTAGGTCTGTCATTATCAATTTTTGGTCCGCTATTAGAATATAAAACTGGCTGGCGTCTACCTGAATTGTAAGATCCTTCCAGGTATCCATGTTTTTGTCCATGTCCCGTCAGCTGTGGTGAAGGATGAAGATGGCCATCCGTATTCTCTAAAGCAGAGGCCTTGTCTTCCAAAAATCGTAAGAAACCTGAAACAGTAGGTGTATTATTCTTTTGTTCAAAATAAAAGGCTCGATTGGTCGCACTATCAACCTTTCGGGCAATTATACATACTAATAAAGAATCCCAGTATTCAACTGGTTGATTTAAATTTTTTAAAGCTGCCAAATTCTGTTTAATCAGTCCTGTGAAGGCCCTTAAGTTAGGAGCTGTTGACTTTGTCAGAGGAGTCAAATCCAAAAGGACATTTATATGGTCCGACACTATTTTATGCGGGTTATTAAACCTCTCCTCCAAAATCTCCAACGCTTCCTGATAAGATTGTCCCACTACGGGTAATTTTTTTATTAAATTGAATGCTTCATCCTTCACAAAATGTCGTAAATAAAATAATTTTTGTACATCTTGCAAGCTATTATCCTCATGGATAATTGCGTTAAAAATTTCAAAAAATGGTTTATAATCTAATTTATAATGTACCGGTAAAATATGGAATCTTTATATCGGGTAACTTTGTCCTATTCTGAACGTGCCCTTGCGACACACAATGTGAATTGTCATCTGACTGTTTTAAACGTTTAATTGTAACGTTTAAATTTGTTAATAAATCCAAATAAACATCCTCGAGATCCGACCCTAAATCCTCATCATTAAGCTGTGCATTAATATGTTCAAACTCACTGAATAAAGACACCAATCTTTCCTTCCTGGTTAACAAAAATTCTAATTCGAACTCATAATTGTGTGTTTCCAGTAACTTCTGTAACTTTATTATAATATTACGAATTCTTTCCCGTTTAATTACCAATAAGCTAACCTTATCTTCATCCATGGTAATATTTTGATTGTCGTTATCCATTTCAAACTAAATGACACACTACTGAACAATTAAAGAACAATTCAAAACAACAAATATACGTATCTTAATGCCTCCACTAACGTTTGCTGATGCTTCAGGTGACAGTTATTAAGCGCCAACTTCACTCTGGTCGTTCCCTTGTCTTCTCTGGTTTTCTCCGCCCGACCGCAACGCCCTTAGTGATCGAAGCAGGAAGCACTGCCGGAATTCCGAGAATGTTGAAGATGAAGCGAATGTCGAAGATCGCTGCATACATACCAAAACGGATGCGTACCTTTTTGTTTTCGGAACTAGATTATTAACAATATTATTAACAAGGAGTTCGAACTTATATGAATTGTAATCACTTATGAGGTATTGTTACCTCAATATTTTTCACATGTTCAAGTTCCGAAGCTTGCACGTAAATTCTTAATGTGTTGAATTTTTATATTAATGTAATGATAATTTACCACGAACTTTTTAGGAGACACTTAAATTTATTACAATTAGAACCCATGTTCTTACCTAATTGGTATTGTTACCTTATTAATTTTTAATCTTCACAGCACGTGAATTTTATATCTTCTAATCTTGTTAATGGTAGTTTAACCGATTACAATTTTTTAATTTTTTATACTAACTTAATGATAAGTTACTTCGAACTTTTTAGGAGAAACTTATATATTATCATAATCAGAATGTCCCATGTTCTTACATTTTTGGTATTGTTACCTTATTAATTTAATCTTCACAACGTGAATTTTATTTCTGTACGTATTATGTACGGATTTTCATGTTAATCTTGATTTAATATTATACTGAGCATCTTCTAATCTTGTTAATGGTAGTTTAACCGATAACAATTTTAACCCGACACGTGTTTTACAATTCACAATTGGACCGGCACATCATTGAATTATGAGCGACCCGCGCTTGTAAATTTCAGAAAATTAACTCACGGCACTGATTACATTAATAGAAGGGTCGTAAGGACCAATGTTAAAAGTCTTATTTTATTCTCACTTTCATGGCGTCGAGGTCGGTGATTCCAGGTGCCAGATAAATTAAAAACACATGTTATGAGTAGGGTGGTTTAATCGATACTGAATAATATGTGACAATGTATTTGTTAATATAGACAGACATATCAAGTTCACAACTTATTAATAATATTCGGGCGGAAATAAGATTACTACTTCTGCCAAGCATAGAGAATAGTACAACCTGAATTAATGTATTTAGTCATAGACAAGAATATTTTTATGTCTTTAACACCCTCCACCTGCGCTTGGGTCTTCCTCTGTATCTATAATATCTAAATGTTGAAAGTTTTCACGGGACATTGTTTTTCGGTTTTTCGGGTGAACCGTGTGTAGATTAACTCGATCGACGTTTCGACACTCCTACTGTTGTCTTTCTCTTCGGATAAATGTATTAGAAATGTGTTAAATTCCATACACTACAAATTAAGTTAATCTACACACGGTACTCCCGAAAAATCAAGAAACAATACTATAAAACTTTCACAGTTTATCCAAAAATATAATTTAATATGACCAGTGACTGTAGTTTTGGAACTCGTGTGACAAAGGACGTTTGATATTCAACTACAATAATGTTATGAAGTCATTATGCACATTGAGAAATCGTATTTTTTAATTTCTGATTTTTGCCTCAACTGTTGGAACATCGTTGGATTACCAGCGATGTATACAGTACAACAGATGTATACAACAGATGAAAAAGTATATATCGTCTCCGTTTCCATATTTTAATAACCGAAAATAACAAAAACGTAAGTCAATTTTTGATACAATGATGGAAAGATGTTTAAAGGAAATGACAGTCTAGTGTAGTAACATCAGTTAGGTCTCTCAAAAAAAAAAATATCACGAATAAAGATGAATATAAAAAATTAGATGGATTAAAATACAGCAATCTTAATGCAGTATTCCTACAACAGTGTAGAAGAATTAAAGATGAACATTGTCCGGCTTACGACCGACCTCATCTGGCTTAAGTGATCACTTTACACTCGAGAAACATTCGCCATTTCAGTTCACCCCGCCTAGGATTCGAACCCCGACCTTCGTCTCGCATAGTAGGGATCATATCCACTACACCACGAAGAGCGACTACTGCGTTGTTGAATTTCATATACATTAATTACCAGTGTATTGTTGCATTTCTTAGTGTTGAAAGGAGAGGATGGTATTTTACAGGAATCTAAAAAAGATACAGCAATCTTAATTATATCAAAGACTTCAAAAGAGATCAGAGATCAAACTGCTGTTTTTATACGAGTGTATAGTTACCATGCACCCTGTAGAATATTGAAGCAGTGTAAGTGCATTGTATAGAGTCTATATCCTATCAATAAGTTGTACTGCAGTAATAGGTAAAGCGTTTTAACAAAGACACTCGTATTTCAATTAGTAGAGGAGGCGCTCAGCTGAGCCGCACACAGCTGTATTGTGTATCACAGGACTATGTGATCAGCAAATACTTACTTACAGTCAGCGGCACCTTGCTGTAATGGAAATTGCAAGGTACTTCACTTCAGCGACATAATGGTATCTATTCATTACAGAAACTAGTGCGATTTACTCAGGAAAATCGTTATTTTCAGAAACTTTTCAGTTTTTGTTACAAGTTTCTGAATTCTGAAGTAGTAATCGGTATTTAAGTAATGCTGGATCTCACCAATTTCTTGTGTGAGGAATAGCGGAGACAGGAGCCACTTTTCATTCTTTTTTATACAAAATTTATACTAAGTGGCTCCTATCTCCGTTATTTCTTAGTTAAAAAGTTGGTGAAATCCGGCATAAGAGCCCTACATCCCGAATTGATCCATTTTTTATGATAAATTTCAGCACAGCGGCACATACTACTCAATACTCACAATTAGGAAATCTTTTTTTCATGAATTTCTATCTTGATTTTTTCCTAAATAACTAACTAATAGATTCAGATGGAAAGGCGACCAAAAACAAACCGAAAAAGAGTGGGTAGACCTCAGGCAAGCTAGTCTGATGGAAATGTGGCGGAAGGAGATGGATGCAGTGTGACCAGGACAGGGAGTTGTGGAGGACCAAATGAGAGACCTATATCCAACAATGTATCCGAGAGGCTGAGAAGTACAGATTCTTGAGAAAAGATCCTAAAAGATATTTCTGACATATATTCAAACGCTTTTATATCACAGTGTGTAGGACTTAGATAATTGCTTTTTACCCACAATAATAAGAGTATGAAAAATCCAACTCATGATTGTTGAAGTTTTTAATCAAAGCAAATTTTTCTCTGTCTTTAACATCAAAAAACATATTATTTCTAAAAACTTTACTTGCTAACTTTTAAACGTTGCGACTAATAGTTTTTTTTCTTTAGTTTTAGAAATGATTGAAAAAGTTTTCGATTAATTTTTCATCACAGAAAATCTACATGACTTTAAAATAATAATTTTCACTATTGAAATTTTGTGAAAATAACTTGTATTCAGACGATAAAATCGTCACAATTGACGTGTCTAAAAAGTTGCATACTGTAAAATTCACCATTCGTCCGTCCAACTGTTGTGTATTCCTTTTTATTAGTAATTGAATAGAAATTTCACAGTAGGTAGGTACCTCTCATGCCCAATCTATGTATCAGATACCTACATAGAGAATTGATACATAATATCTGCAATGATTGTTCTAGCTGGGAGATTGAATTATAATGGACTCCAGTTTATTGAACACTAATGGATGATTGGAATATCGCTTTGTTTGTAGGTAGGCACCATAGATATCACACGTATAACAGAATTGGGTCACACCTCCAAATAATACACAAAGTTTTTCGGGGGAAAAAATATTTTTCTATTATACATTATATTAATTACACCACAAGGTTCAACATTGTATTCTGCAGTTAAGACACAAGTTTTTAACTCCACCGTGTGCACGAAAACATTTGAGCTTGTGTAAAGAAGCCAGAACCTTTTTGAACGAAATGACATCATCAATAAGATAAGGAACGAGGTTACTACGGAAATGAGTGACTGCAAGACTGGTGCAGTTGTGACGAGAATGAAAGTGAATAAACTAAGATGGATTGGGCATGTCGAGAGAATGAAAGATGATGACAAAAAAAATATATTTGAGTGAACGAAGAGGGGTGAGAAAACACGGCCGCCCGAGACTGACCTAGTTCGATCATGTCGACCAGATCCTCAAAGATGGACGCGTTTTGAGTAAAAGGTATCGGAGAGCGTGTATGACAAATTACATGAATGTGACAAAAGCTAGGAGTGTGTGTAAGGATAGGGTTGTTTGGCGCTCTGTCCTCTCTTCCTATCCTGCAAGGGATGCGGCGTGAGGTTATAGATTGATAGAATTGTGTGTACAGACAGAGAGATAGTTAAACTTGTTAATTAAAACTAAGTTGCCACTTGTCAATCTCAATAACCACAAAACTCTCGAGAATTCTGAATAATCCTCAGGCTATCTGCCTCTGCTTTCTCCGACTGATGGGTGAATAATAATAACATCAATATCCTTCAATACAACTTAACCTAACCTGACAATATTGTGGATCAATTAATTGATTAATTATATTTAATACTAATTGTATACAGTACAAGCACTTAGACATGCTCTCCTCTCCTGTTGGATCACACAATTATTATGTAATTCACTTTGGATCGTCGAATGCTCCAGCCGATATCCAGCGGTTGATGATGGGGTGCAATATAGTAATCAAATGATTCAGTCTGATATACTGTCAAACTTATGATTTCGCATGGATACAAAATTTGTATTGCTACTTGCTAGGTTTGTGTTTTTTTTTTATTATTTCCTATATTTCTTTTTTTACTATTGATTAGAAGCGGGGCCTAAAATACAAATATTGCGCCTGATATATCAGTATTTAGAAATCGTATTACAATATTGCAAGTATTAATAATTACCGATTTCTGCATTTTTGCAATTGCAAATTTGTAAATTTTATGTTTTTTAGTACAACTGACTATTATTCTTGTTGTGGCTATCCACTCTATACAGAGTGAATTGGTTATATTTGCATCTGAGTCTCTCATTTAAAACGCAGTATGGAAATGGTATAAATTGAATATTCCTATGAACTCGAAACCACAACGAAACTTAACGAGATATTTTCACACTTTGCTCTGTATGAAATGCTATATCCATCTTCATATATAGTATAATACAATAATTGATTCCTACGTAGATATTATTATTTCCAATCTAATATTATTAGAAACTAGGACGCACTCTCCAGTATACTGGATATATTATTAGAGAAATACCTAGTTTATTTTAACTAACTTGTTGAGTAAATGGATTCTCAACTTCAACTGAAATTCAATGAAAGATTTCTAATAACCGTATGACAATTAAAAAGTTGGGTTAGCTGGAAGAGTAATAAATAGTCGTTGTAAAGAGCGATTAGTTCGTCCTAGTGTGCAGTACCTTTTATAATTACAAATCTTGTCTGTCATGTTGGACCATGTAGACCAGATTCTCAAGGATGGACGTGTTCTGAGTAAATGCCTATCCTGCAAGGAATGCGTCGTGAATGTATAGTATAGTAGTAATAGTAAGTTTTTAAGTTTATTTATTTACCTGGGCACAGCTGGGTTATTAGCATAAAACTGAAAAAACACGTACGTATGAGAAGAATTAAAATGGAAGCATATGTTAGTTTTATTCGAGTGGGAGTAACATCCGTATATATTAATGTACTAGATATATATACCCGGAGAGCGCCAACAGTATGCCAGTGAAACTTTAGCAAATAAAATTTTATTTACCTATAAATTACAGACTTTTGTGCGACTTGTTTTTTCTCTTTTTTTTATATTCCCAATCTACCTTCCTCGTACAAACACAAGCGTTTCTCTGTCGGAGTTTTCCCATTAAAACGACTGCATTTCAACATCATAAAAGTATAATATACACAAACTCTCCCGATTAAATAAAATCGTGGATTATCGGCTACAACTGATGTCATTATGAACACCTGCAGTCTTCCTATATCAATTAATATAACTTCTTCTTCTTTGTCTTTATATAGATCTGTCGCTCTGTTCTTCTCAGATTACTTGGTTTCTTGCGTTGAGGCTAGGCTGTCTTTCCACCGCTTAGGGGGCCATTCAGGTGGGCGTCGCCCAGACGGTAATTCCGTGTACACCAGTCTATTGCTGCTCATTCTGTCTATGTGGTCCCTGCAGAATCTTCTCCGAGATCTGCTCCAGTACACCATGTCTTGGATTTTGCATGTTTCCCTTAAAAGATCATTTGTGACCCAATTTAAGGCTCGCGACCCAACTGGTCACGGTCATTTCCTCTCAAAATCACATGATAAAATGGTAAAAATAGGTTTTTTTCTCATTTTTTGGGGTTGATTTCGCTTCAACCCAAAAACTTTTACAATCATTCCCTAGATTTTAATGCATATTATAATTACTTAAAAAAATACTCCGCGAATTTCGGGAAACAAGTTTCAGTCTTTCGGAAAAAGATTAGAGGTGTTTTTCACAATTACTTTTGAGAAATCTATATGACATAAAAATAATCTTTTACGGTTATTCCCTAGATTAAGGTTCAATGTATCTACTGTATTTTTTTCCAAAACATATTTAGTATCGGTTGTCGAGATCGAAGGTCTCCCGTCTTTAGATTTTTTTAAATGTCAGTATATATGCTCTTAATTATGTATTCATTTTGTCTGTTGTTTAAATAAATAAATAAAAAAACGAATAAGTACCTATGCACAATCGCACAAATATGAATGGATCAATAATTTTATATACGTAGATAAATAATACCATCGTCTTTCATTATTTCTTGAACAAATACCCAGTTAGTGTGAATCTTATCTGTAATTTTATAAAACAGTTTTAATTCTGCGTTTCTCTTTCACTTCCTCACACTAACACTATTTCTACACGCAACTTCACTATGTAGCTATGCTTAATATATTCCAGTTCTAATCATTAATCTTGTTGTCTTTCCCTTCTTCTTATCATCCCTGTCATGTCCCATTTATCAGGCAATCCTTCCCACGCAATCTCTACATAACGCTAATACAGCTAATACAAAATACAAAATACATGACATTAACATGACACGATATGCTCAGATGTTTAAAGTCACTACTAATATTTTGTACAAATTTAATTAACATGTGTTTTTATCTCGCAAGCTAGTATTTATGTAAAAGTCAAAAGCATTTTGCAGTTAATTTCTTTTTTTTTTAATGAATCTGGCTATTTTGAAATAAACCCAAATACACCTTTGTACACTTCACAGAAGGCTCGAATAGCTTGTGTCGTGAAGTGGAGTAGGTCGTTATCGGGGATCGAACCCGCGCCCACTGGATTAACAGTCAAGCGTGTTACCAACCAGGCTACCGACCACCTCAATCAAGGAAAACTACATTGAGCCATTCTGATATTCTACGATTCTTTGAGCATCTAGTCTACATGATCAAGCAAAGTGGTTCTTGACGGCCGCCTTTCCTACACCTCTTCTTTCACCTACCTATATATTTTTGTCATCTTTTCCTTCATCCTCTTAACATGTTTCAACCATCTCGACTTGTTCACTTTCATTTTAGTTATAACATTCGTCTTCCATTCACACATCTCTGTAATCACTGCATCTCTCAAAGTTTTATCAAAAACGATCTCATCTTAACTATATTCACATGATAACCCCATCTTCTGTATTAAAAAAAACGGTTTAATCTGATAACTTTTACAATTCTGGGAATCGAGTTCATCTTTAATCCTTGTTATCACCAGAATTCGAACCCCAGACTGTCGACATAAGTCATGAATTTTAATTCTGTTTTCTTTTGTTCCAGGTGTACAATGCCGCGCGTCACCAAATGCATCACATACATCGCCATCTTGGCTATAGTCCACCAGTCAACCAGATTCTTCGACAGAACCTTCCATCCTGTGAAGATATTATGGAACAACAGAGTGGAGAATGTCTGTCACATGAACATAGCCGGCTGGGTCGACAACATCTTCACAACGGACGTATATTTCTTCACATATTACACCTTCAGAGTAATATTCGTCAATCTCGTTCCCTGCGTGTCATTAGTCGTATTAAACGTTCTGCTGTTCCGAGCTATGAGAGCCGCGCAAAACAGAAGGAGGAAATTGTTTAAAGAAAATAGGAAATCGGAATGTTCTAAATTGAGAGATTCCAATTGCACAACTCTTATGCTTATTGTCGTCGTGACTGTGTTCCTTTTAGTTGAAATCCCCGTAGCTGTGGTGACAATTCTCCATATAATCTCAAGCGGCATTGTGGAGATATTGGACTATGAGAAAGCGAACGTTTTAATAATGATAACCAACTTCTTCATCATGGCGTCGTATCCAGTGAACTTCGCCATCTACTGCGGGATGTCCAGACAGTTCAGAGAGACCTTTAAGGAGCTGTTTGTGAGAGGAGCCACAACGACGAGGAAGAACGGCGGATCCAGTAGATATTCTTTGGTCAACGGACCTAGAACTTGCACCAACGAGACTGTTCTTTAATCATTTCATGCAGTAAGTATTTTTAGCTTTTTTTGTATCCTGTAAATTATAAAATAAAACCATCATTTATTAACATCGGGTAAATTTCCGAGTACGAGTAAACAACTATTAAAAAAAAACAGCATTCTGTAAACTTAGACACCTGAAACTTTGCAAACGTACGTAAAGTCGATGACTGTACAAAACTGGATCATCCCTCTCCAGATACAAAAAAAAATGTAAGGTGTTTAAGGGGGATCTAAGGGTCGTATGGGGTCATGTTTGGTATCGTTTGAAAGGGCGTTGCAAAATAAATCCAGATCGTAAGTCAGATGTTGTCTAGCTGAAGCTTCGGAAGTCACCGAGTGATCGAGAAGAGCCAGTCACTGCATACCGCCGTGTTTGGTATTTCACAAAAGTGTTTCACGAGTAATCTGTCAACTCTTAGTGAGAGGCGCCATCGGAATGAAGGAACCCAAGCACCTCGTAAGGGCGTACTTGGCGACGTTTGAAAGACTGCGAAAGACGGGTCTAGGATTTGAAGACATAAAATCTTGGTTTTAAAAAAAATACGATTAGGTACTTATCTGTATGTGTATAAAACATTTGCCATGAGTTTCTTATATCGAATAGACTTGTCCCTACACTTTTTATTTTTTTAAATAATCCCGTACAAGTCATGTTATTAAAAAAAAAACAAAAAAAAATAACATTTCATAAAATATAAAATCTGTATTATTTTCCATGTTCCATTTAGTTCGATGTCAATTAGAGCCTGACAGAATATCAAACATGTCACGTCATTGTGACGTCACTGTGACGTCATTATGACGAAGTAGAATGACATGTTGGATTATTTTTTAAAAAGAAATATAATTTATTTTCAACCAAATTCTCAAACATTAATAATTCAATTTTTAATATTCATTACGATTCATAAATTTCACTCAACTACTCGTATGTACAGTACGACCTCGATTAACTGACTGTATATCCGATCCGTTAGGTCCTTCATTTATTAATCAGGTTCTCGTTATGCTAATTAAATCATTTTTTAAGGACAAGACCATCGAAAAAGATGGACCCTATTTTTTATTAACTTTGGAACCATTCATGCTAAATGAGTGATTCTTTCACTGTATGGTAAATGGTGAATATAAGTTTTAACAAGTAGTTATATATCAACTGATATACAGCAGAGGATGGAGAGTCATAAGCCTGATCGTCGGCTGGCATCTGCCGCGGCCGGGAATCGAACCCTGGAATTGGTGAATGTTACTTAAGTGAAAAGTGATCACATTAAGCCAGCCGACGATCAGTCATAAGCCTGATGGAAGGTCCATCCTCTGCTGTATATCAGTTGAGATATAACTATTTGTTAAATATTCAACTATAATCATGTAGAAAAATTCTGTTGACCTCTCAAAGAAATTGTGATTTCAAAAATAAAATATGTTTTGTTTGACGCACGATACAATGCAATATCGCATGAGTAAACTACGCGGCCGACAAAGCCAATCGGCGCTTTTCATATACCAACTTTCAATTACCAGAAAGTACAAAAAAAATCTCCCTGCGACTTTCGGGAAACTAGTTTCCCCTAAAGTCGCAGGAAAAAGATCAGAGGTGTTTTTCACACTTTTTTTGAGATATCTATACAAGATATACAAAATCTTTTTTTTTTTTTTAATTTTTTATTTATTTATTTCGAGAATACAACAGCTAAATACATAATATAATATTTTATATATATTTACATTTTATAGCGCCAATTATAGTATTCTTCGTTTTATTAATAAAAGTATACGTAGTTACATTATATACATTATATATAAGCAAGAAATGGGATAGGAATGGATCAATGGATCAATGGATAAATTTTACGGATATTCCCTAGATGTTCAATGTATTTTTTCCAAAGCATATTTAGTGACGGTTGTCGAGATCTAAAGTTTTCCGATTTTTAGAAATTTTTCGAAATGTCAATATGCATACGTACTGTTAAATCGTCAACTTACTGTAGTTTTTTATTCATTGATTTTTATTAGCGGTAACAAAATTTTCATCTTGAATTACATTTTAAATATTTCACAATGACAAATGACTTTACTTGACTCTACCTACTCCAGTGGCCGGCAAGCTTTTGAGAGACTGGGTAAAAAAAAACAATTTGAAAATTTATTTCTAAGTGGGTAAAAGCAATAAAAAAAATAATTTGATACAGCATGAAAAACGCGTAAATAGGGAAGCAAACGATTACTATTTTGAGACAGTAATATCATTTTGTATCTTTTTTTGAAAAATATATTGTAATAAAACAAGAAACAGCACCGCAGGCGTAATTTTTTAAAGAAAAATTGATATAAGAGGCACAAGATGTGATAAAATAAAAAAATCATATTTTCTTGGTGGGTAAGTAATTCAAAATGTCGTAGTGGGCAACTCCCGCAATTACGGCCACGGGTAGTAGGTTGCCACAGGTTGCCGACCACTTCTCTACTCTCTTCTTGTGTTTAGGTATGGTATTCCTTCTTTCCAAAACAGTTATTGTTACAAAAGTCTTAAATCATTCTAAAAATAATGGTATTTTGAATGCAAAGTGAAAGACGCGCTCCCATCGGGAGGGTGGCATGTGGCATGAGCCATCCATCATATTCATTATTCAACTATAGTAAAAAACATAGTCACATTTCATGAATGGCGAATCCCAGAAGCCACCAAGACAAAACCTCACCAAAATACTATTTTATTTTTATTTTATTTTATTACAGGTATAAGTGCAAAACAGATAACAACTATAGATATAAGTAATTGAAGATTAGTTCATTCATAATTCAGCTGTCACCCACGAGCATGCACCACAGTTAAATTAAAACATATAAGTTCATTCCGGTCGTCTCACACACCCATACTCAATCTCGCTCACACACTCACCCATCGCACACGCACACATCAGATTTCACAATTTTTAGGCAGAAAAACAGGAAATAAACAAGAATATAAAAAATACAAAAAAATGTAAAACTATGTAGACTTGTGGAATAAAACCTAGAGAAATGAATAATATGTATTTATTTTTCCACAAAATCACATTATTACCACTTTTATTATTACATATTTGTTTTTGTTGTGAGCATCCATTGCAATCTATGAAAATATATGGTTTGGACATACTTAGAGAATGACAGAGGACAGAATGACCGGAAAGATATGAGTAAAAGATGAGCATAAAGACGAACACATCTTGGGTAAAGGGAATCTAGGGTCTGTATGACAAATTGCATGGATGTGATGGAATTAAGGAGTTTGGTATAACGGATATGCCAGCCTGTGATTCTGTCCTCTCAGGCTCCCTCACAAGGGACAAGGCGTGAGGGGATAGCGAAATAATTTTATAAAAAAGTTGCCTGCGACGCTGATTACACCTGTTATTGTGTAAAACGTATTCTTTATAATTGTAAATCTATATCACGACCTTCTTCACTCAGCCTCACGAAAAAATCGCTTATATTTTCATACCATATTTACATTTAAAAATTCTTGCCCCCGCCCTCCCCCAGATGTGAATCTAGCGACGTCCCTGTATCATTAATACTTGAATATATTCCAGCTCCATCCTTTACGAATGGAGAACCCATGGAGAGGAGGTATCTCATTAGATTAGGAAGCTACGTGCAACAAGCTGCTGTATGCCTCAATCATTTGAATATTCATGTACACACGTATATGCAAATTAGTGGTACAGGCATGGGCGTCGCCAGCATCGAAGCTAGGGGGGGGGCAACAAAAATTGAAAAAAATCTCGTAACACAAAAAACGCATTTTTTTTTGTGAGACATACTGTAGAAGGTCGTGATATGGTTTGTTTATTTGAAAATTTATATAATACTTTCCACAATAATATGCTAGAATAATGTTTTTTTTTATTAAAAGAGTAATAGAAAATAGCGGCGCAGGCGTTTTTTCATAAAACTGATGGATTTTCATACGAGTTTTCGAAAATTTAAGATATGATGAAAAAATGTGTGTTAGTAATGTGATTTTTTGTGAAGTTGTAAAATTTTGTATGAAAAAAATTATACCTAATTTATTCCGATCTCTTTTAATCAATCAATTTAAAGTACATGGTTGGTGCAGTTGGTTGAGGCGGCAGTCTCTTAAGCGGGAGGTGCCAGGTTTAACCCCGGAGGTGGCGATGTATTTCACACTTTGCGATACAGGCTTTTAGATAGTGCAAAGTGTGCAGAAAAGTATGTATATTTGGGTTTGTGTATGCAAACCCAGATCCTTCTCTAGGGGGGGAAGCTGCCTCCCCTGCCCCCCTTGGCGAAGCCCATGGGTACAGATAGGGAGACTTGTCTTGTAGTACAAGCACACTTCAAGTGTTTTCCACTATTCATATAATAGTTCTAGTATAGATATACATATGAGTATGAAGGAATGTTCTGTCCCAAGCGACGCAGTGACACAAATAATTTTATGGAAATCGTCTAAAAGGAACTTCCATAGGAATTCACTACCTGCTAAACTATTCAGACCTTGTCTTTGTAAATTATAAGACTGTCTACATACAAGTGGAAAGCATTACTGCATTGTTATTCAAGCAGGACAAAATTACACGAAGACGAAATTACTTTCGGACTTATTGTGATTATTTCTGTGTAATTTCTTCAAATTTCTTCCGGTATCCACACTTTTGTATGGAGTAGTGCATGAATATGGTTAAAAAGGGCGAAAGGGAATATATTATATGTAATGGAGATGAGATCACTGAGAAGAATGTGTGGGAAAACTCTGAGAGCAATAGAGAGATGAGTGGATGTAAGGCGAGTAATGCTGGATTTCACCAATTTTTTAGGCGAGGAATAGCGGAGATAGGAGCCACCTAGCACAAATTTGGTATGAAAAATAAAGATAAGTGGATCCTATCTCCGCTTTTCCTCACCTAAAAAGTTGGTGAAATCCAGCATTACACGCCTTACATCCACTCATCTCTCTATTACTCTCAGAGTTTTTCCGCACATTCTTCTCAGTGACCTCATCTTCACTACATATAATATATTCCCTTTCGCCCTTTTTAACCATGTCCATGCCCTATTCCATACAAAGGTGTGGATACCGGAAGAAATTTGACGAAACTAAACAGAAATAATTACCTACTAAATATATTAAGTGGGTGTGTAATTTACGCGGGACAGAATTACATTATTTTGTAAACAGCAGTGGCGAAGGGTGGATCTCTGCAGAAGTTCTCTTCTAAGGGGTGTTTATATGTTTATATGTCTAGTCTATTTTTTATTTTGTTATTCTAGAAATATTTTATTATACTTATATATTTTTTAACAGAAACGTAACCTTAGAGGGGTGTAAAAATAAATAAACAAATGTGTTTTATATCGGTTGATAAATAATCGGCGACACCGATATTTATTTATTTATTACAAGAGACATTGAGAGATGGTTGATAAACCATTCATGAAAAGCAAATTAAACATAATAATCTGGTCAACGCTCCAATTAGGATTGTGTCTACAGCGTACATACATAGCCTAACTATTGAAAAAAAATATTTATAACAAAACCTTGAAAACACTTATAATAAAAATAAGAAAAAAGAAAGACATTTTACCATTTGCAAGCATAGGTTTAGATAGCTAATATCGGAATAAATCACAGTAAGATTACATATATGGCTAGCAATAATAGCCCTATATGATCACCCTGGCCCACCTGGAGGAGAACATCCATGCCCTAAATGTAATAAGATATGTCTACCTCGGATCGACCTATTTAGCCATCTGAGATGGCATAGTAGAATGGAGTTACGACGCGATCCACATGAACCCCCAGCGCTCACAATACACGACCTATCGAGTTGTTGGCATATAATATAACAACAATGTTGAAACATTACTGCATGCACTGCGTCGACACAAAAATAAAAGAAATATTAAAAAATTATATGTAGTGAAGATGAGGTCACTGAGAAGAATGTGCGGAAAAACTCTGAGAGCAATAGAGAGATGAGTGGATGTAAGGCGAGTAATGCTGGATTTCACCAATTTTTTAGGCGAGGAATAGCGGAGATAGGAGCCACCTAGCACAAATTTGGTATGAAAAATAAAGATAAGTGGATCCTATCTCCGCTTTTCCTCACCTAAAAAGTTGGTGAAATCCAGCATTACACGCCTTACATCCACTCATCTCTCTATTACTCTCAGAGTTTTTCCGCACATTCTTCTCAGTGACCTCATCTTCACTACATATAATATATTCCCTTTCGCCCTTTTTAACCATGTCCATGCCCTATTCCATACAAAGGTGTGGATACCGGAAGAAATTTGACGAAACTAAACAGAAATAATTACCTACTAAATATATTAAGTGGGTGTGTAATTTACGCGGGACAGAATTACATTATTTTGTAAACAGCAGTGGCGAAGGGTGGATCTCTGCAGAAGTTCTCTTCTAAAGGGGCTAACATTACTTATAGAATTACGTCAAATTAGACACTATTTAATTACACCTACCATTTTTTTCCAAAAGGTAACTCGATGGGAATCGTGTTAACACTTACTTCGCACCCGGTAAACGGTTAGTAGTATTCACTTAATCGTATAAATTTCCAGAATTCATCTTCATAAAAACAAAATTCACAACCAAAGTATGATATATTTCCTTCTGGTGTAATTTACACCCCTGAGTAATTTTGTCCGGGTGTAATTTTGTCATGTAACTATGATTTCCTAGTATCCAATAGACATACAGGTGCAACGCGTCACCTCTACAAAGGGAACTTTAGTTACCATCATGTCATGTAAATCAAAGGAAACGTGTTCCCCCTTATTCCTGTACCTCCTGTACCCTGTACCTGCTCCTGCCTTTACACAACGCCTTTACAGCGTGTTTTTAAATAGACAATATCGTGTAGGCTATAAGGTACAAAGGTTTCTACTAGAGATGTAACGATACACAATTTTACCGATACGATACAGATACCGATTACTATTATTAATTTATCGTATGGTTCCACATTAGGAAGTTCAGTGGAAGCCTCCAAGATATCCATGAGGCGACGCCAGAGGTGGTGGACTGGTTGACAGCACTGGATCCAAGACGGTAGTAGTACGAGCACTTTCTGACTCAGCCCGGACGGCTGAAGATATTTCAATCACCGCGCCACACGAAATGTAAAGTAGTATGGTCAAAAGAAGTATATCACATCCCTCAAAGGAAAAAGTTTGAAGGTTGGGCATTGGGCATCGTCAGAAATTAAATTGAACGTTCTTTATATATTCAGTCGCTGGCTCACCGATTACTGTAGTAGTAGAAAATAATCGTCCGATTCCGATATCGAAAGCTTTTTTTATTCAATAATTCTGCATTTCAGCCATGATGTAAAAATTAACGAGTGGTTTCTGAATCGATAGCTTTAGTAGATAAGAAAATGAAGTATTTTTTTACTAGACCTACACATTTTTATAGAGGGTAGTGTTTATGTGTGTTTTTGCCTAGTCAATTTTATTTTATTATTTTAGTATTATTTTGTTTTACTTATATTTTTTTAACAGAAACGTAACCTTGGAGGGGTGTAAACATAAATAAATAAGTGTTTGATATCGGTTGACACATAATCGGCAATACCGATATATCGGTATCGATACATCCCAAATCTACATCTACATATCGTGTGCATGTATAATTCTATACACGTCTCTTTTAAAGGTGAAACTCGGGATTTTGAAATGACAAAAGTCAACCAACCCGACATTTTGATAAAAATAGCCCGAAGCGCCGGGAAATTTTAATGAAGTATTAATTAGTTCATACCTTACTCGTATAAAGTTAATTGGGAAGCTTTTAAAAATAGAATTTTATGTTCTATTGTTTCAGAACCTATATGTGATAATTGTTGTTTAATGTTTTTTTAAGGATCTGGGTTTGTGTAATACCTACTTTAAAAAATAAAAAAACGGGAGAACTTAGATCCCGACAACGCCTACTATAAATGCTTTGAAAAAATAGGGTAGATACAATGAACCTTTATCTAGGGTAGGACTGTAAAAGATTTTTTAAAGCTTATATAGATTTCTCAAACAAAATGTGAAAAACACCTCTGATCTTTTTTCCGAAAGACAGCAACTCGTTTCCCGAAAGTCGCAGAGAATATTTTTTGTATTGATAATGTGCATTAAAATCTAGGGAATGACCGTAAAAGTGAAGCAAAATTAACCCCAAAAAGTTAAAATAACGCTATTTTAAGCATTTTAACATGGGGTTGTTTATGCGATTTTGAACTTTAACGCCGCGGGAAATGACCGTGACGTCATTCTTGGTACCAAGGCATCAAGTAACATTACTGAATTGTAGTTTGCTTATTCCTGTGATGATTGTACTATTGTGAAGATCTTATACCTTGTGGTGAGATACAGGCCAACCAGCTCTAGTTCACCCACGGTTACGCTCTTTTAAACATAAGATGAGCTGTTCACATATTGATAAATGTCTATTGCCCGATCCCACCAACTACCACCTAGGAAGCAGACTCCTAAGGAATTTCCATACAAAACCACAGATAATTTGAGTGATTATTATAACTGTCAAAACCTTTAAGATATAAATCCATACAAAATACAGCATGCAGCTACTTAAGTGAGGGAGATTCTGGGCCGAGATATTTGGCCACCTAACTAAGTAGAGCTGCATGCTGTATCTTGTATGGATTTATATCTTAAAGGTTTTGACAGTTATAATAATCACTCAAATTATCTGTGGTTTTGTATGGAAATTCCTTAGGGGTCTGCTTCCTAGGTGGTAGTTGGTGGGATCGGGCATATATCTTGCATTGAAATACTTATATGTCCGCTATAATAACTAAATAAAGAATCCAACTATCTATCTGTATTTTAATTTACTCGGACTTCGCTAGTACAAACGAAATATGTGACAGAGTACTTTATAGAACATTGTTTCTATGAGGTATTTCAGTTGATAATAATATTTCAAATTTCCTCTCAGACAATTGATTTTGAAGGAATTTCAATTCCGCTCCACATATCGATATTTCTATATAAATAACTCCAGCATCCTCTCTATAATAATATCTCACATGAGATACACCTCCCATATATCTCACGTGAGATACATATAATATCTCATGTGAGATACACATGCAATATATCATTACGTAATGGAAAATACTGCAAAACTTATTACTTTTATAAATTATAGTTTCGCCAACTTTTCTCTCTATATTCAGGTAAACAAATTTCTAACAGAAATATTACAATTTATTGCAATGTGGATTGTGCTATAAAAATGCATGCATTTTGATGAGATTGGGCAAAATAAAAGAAGTATGTATTCAAAGACCACCAAGTGAACCGACGATATTGTCCAGGTCACTTGTGGAGCGAGGATTCAAAAGACAGACGAGTGGAAAGAGTTGGAAGAAGTCTATATAAGTTTACACACCAGTGGAGATTAAAGGTAAATTAATCCATCTCCACCTCCAGATATTTTAGAAACTCCAGCTCTTAGGTCATCCAGTCTTTCACACATTTTTTACCAGATTTTTATTTAACTTCAGTGTGGTGTTTTTGCTAAATTTTTGGAAGATTGTTATTTTTTTTTGTTCGTGCGCAAATCTTGTAATCGATTTTTCAACCACTTTCTGACTACTTAGAGAGCTGAAACTTTGCAAACGTACGTAAACTCGGTGACAATACGATTCTTTGCAAAAATAGATCAGCTTTCCCTAGAAACAAAAAGATTTAAAGCATTTTAGGGGAATCTAAAGGTCGTATGGGGTCATGTGTGGTATCGTATGAAAGGGCGTTGGAAAAGAAATCCAGATCGTAAGTCAGATTTTGTCCACCCTTGGAAGACACTGAGCGTCCGAGAGGATCCAGTCACCGCACCCCGTAATGTTTGGTATCTCACGAAAGTGCTTCACGAATTAGTAGAACTCGTATCTTTTTACAAATTTTGATTCTGTCCATTCTTGGTGGGAGGCGCCATTGGAATGAAGGAATCCAAGCACCTCGGAATAGAGTGTTTTGTATCGTTTGCAAGACCGAGGCTTATTTTGTCTAGTGGATAATACGCCTCCGCTTATCTCATGTCTTACTAATTTTAAACTTAGTAATTAAAGTCACGCTTTCTTAGGAATATTTCACTAACTTAATAATCTAAGATATATTTCAGTAGGAGTACTTTCCTATATTTAGTAAGCCATACCTTTTGAACTTTCAACTACGCTAATTAAAATACCTGCTGTAAATATACGACTTCATTAGACAATACGTATATTGTACCTACCTATTGGGAGTTTGAAACTTTGCCGCACTGTGGCGCTAGTAGGCATACATAAAATGTAGTATACATCAACATTCAACATATATTAAGGCTCCCGACCCAACAATGAAGCCACGGTCATTTCCCGCAGCATTAACGTTCAAAATCGCATGAACAATCGCGTGATAGAATTGTAAAAATAGCGATTTATTCCATTTTTGGGGTTAATTTCGCTTCAATCAAAAAACTTTTACAATTATTCCCTAGATTTCAATGCACATTATTAATACAAAAAAAAAATTCCTCCGCTACTTTCGGGAAAGGAGTTTCTGTGTTTCGGAAAAAGGATCAGAGGAATTTTTCACCTTTTTTTTGAGAAATCTATACAACATATAAAAAATTGCGGTCATTCCCTAGATTGTTCAATGTATCTACCCTATTTTTTTCCAAAGCATATTTAGTAAGCTTCTCGAGATATAAGGTCTCCCATTTTTAGAAATTTTTGAAATATCAATATGCTAAGTAAAGAATCCTGCACCCATCCCATACATTTGACAATACATGGCTACAGACTTTTCGAAATCCTCGACCATAAAGTATTGAAAATAGGAGTTGTTTTGTTCTATTAGACGCCATCTATCAGAGTTATGGGCAAACAATTCGCGTTCCAATAGATTTAGTATATTGGAAATTGTTTTGTCTAGAAGAAAACTACTTTGTATGTAAAACATATTATTATCTAAATCTATTCAGTTCTATTCTGTCTGATGGATGGTTGCAAAATAAAATCAGAGTCCTTTAGTCTGGAGTTCTAGACGAAAAAGTTTGTTTCATACGATTATTATAGGGTAAAATTCAGTTCACATCCGTTAAATTTAACGGGATTAGAAATAACAAGTAGTTACAAAGGATGGACTTTCCATCAAGCTTTATAAAACCGGCCGCGGCAGATGGATGGCTTGGAATTGGTGGATGTTTTTTTGTGTAGTGATCACATTAAACCAGACTTGTTGTCGGGCTCACGTCCGATGTCGGTTGGCTTAAGTGATCACTTTACACTCGAGAAACATTCGCCATTTCAATTCACCCCGGCTGGGATTCGAACCCAGACCTTCGTCTCGCATAGTAGGGAGCTTATCCACTACATCACGAGGAGCGACGGCTGTGTTGTCGAATTCCGTATACATTAAATATATATGTATTGTTGCCATTCTTTCTTGTTAAAAGAGGAAGGTCGTATTTTTTTATAAACACTACTTTGTAAAATCAAAAAAATAATAATCCAAACACACTTATTTTAGTTCAAAAAGTGGACCAAATATCTCCGTAATATTAAATTTATTCAAAAATATATAATGTTCTTTAAATTCCTACTGCTGTTTCCAAATTGATACAGGTTGAAAAAAAAACTTGAAAACGTGAAAATTCAGTTGGTTTATTACGTTATAAATCTGTCGCCTTCACCGGTCTGCTTTTTATGTACAGTTCAACTTCGGATGTAGAAAGATCCGATTTACGATAAGAGAAATATCTGACACTAAAACACATATTCGTAAATAAGGAAAATCCCAACAACTTGAAAGATACAGTATAAAATTCTTGTGTTTTGCCAATAGTCAATATAGTCAGGCTTTGAAACTATGTCAATCACTGGAACAACCCAACCAGCAAATATATGACGTAATATATACTACATCGGGCCATAAAAGTTATCTTCTATATCTGTCTTTTTTTGGGATACTGACGTACAAGCGCCTTAAAACCGTTGAAATCTAAGCAGGTAGTCTCCTAGGGCCCACGATATAGGATAGTCTGAAAGCACGTCAAGACAAATATTGGGATATAAGGGAGTGAATAAGGAATCGGGAAATAAGATGGCGTAGAAAGAATTCCGATATCGCAGAAAGAGTGGGACAAGATTAGCAATGGCCAAGTCATGTAGCGAGACTAGAAGATGATATATAGGTAGACCCCCAAATTCCAAATTGGAGATCTAACGAAAGTAGCTAAAAAGAAGGCAGGGACACCTTCTTCTTCTTCTACTTCATCAGACTTCTTCCCTCCACTGCTGGATATATGCCTCTTCCATCTGTTTCCACTCGTCTCTGTTCTGACCCTTCCGCATCCAGGTTCCTCCAGCGATTTGGACAATGTCGTCGATCCATCTCTTTGCTATATACCGAAGACATGGTCAAACTAGAATCGTCAAACGAGATACAGAAAGATATTAAAGAATCTGGAAGAGATCTAAATCCAGAAGCGTTTGATTTGTACCAGAAACAGGTTGATAAGAAACTGAAGAATTGAAATGAAGTAGGTACTTTTCTTGGGAATAATTCTAAGGTTTCCTGTAGAAAGTAGTCAGATAATATAATGTCATCAGATGTTTGCCTCGAGGCGAGGTAAGATCTGGATGAAGGTGTAGATTTGTTATACAGTATGAGTATTATAGAGTAGCACGGAGCTCAGGGATCTTCATCATGAATAATAATTTTAATTTATTCCGGAGTAATTCAAACCTGTGCCATTTCCATACCACCTTTACTATACTAACTTCTATATTACTATAGGCAGACCAGTGAAGACTCCAAAGAGGGGGGCACATTTCAGATTAAAGTCAGCAAACCAAGAACCTCACGCTTATCGAATTTCGGAAACAATATTTCTCAAATAAAATTATATACTACTCGTACTTACGAGGGGAGTTCAAAGTATTCTCGGTATGGATATGAAATAAATGTCAGAAAAATCTGAAATAATTCTGTTTTTTAATATAGTCCCTTGCAATCTCGATACACTTCTTACAACACGAAATCATCTTCTCAATACCCTCCAAAAAGTAACTTTCTTCCTTCTCTGAAAAATGAACGTTAATGGCCGTCTTAAGTTCTTCATCGCCGGAAAATCGCTTTGCACGAATCTTTTTTTTTCAGCTTCCGAAACAAAAAATAGTCACTAGGTGTCAGGTCTGGGCTGTAAGGTGGATTATTGATCTCTCGGTAACCACACTCCTGAATTTTTACAACATTCAATTCTCACTTGTTTCTGCGGTGGTTCGAGCATTCGTGGCACCCATCTTGCACTGAGTTTTGAGAGGTTTAAAAAGTCATGAAGTATTGAGTGTATGGAACCAAAATATAGCTTGGTCATCTCTGCTAATGAATTGATTTTTATTTGAGCATCTTCGAGTACAAGTTTCTCGACTTTTTCACGTTTTCTTCCGTAGTGGCAGAAACAGGAACAGGGTCATCTTCAATGCTTTCTCTGCCCCTTTCAAATTCACTTGACCACTATTGAATGGTAGACAACGAAGGAGCAGAATCCTTATAAACGGCTACCATCTCTTCCTGGAAGTTTTTTTTGAGTTTTTCGGCGCGGTGTTCGATTTTGGTAAGCATTTTCGCGTCAAGACATTTTATTGCACTCAAAACACGATTGTGACAAAACTAATGATAGTAAACCGATGAAATTTTCAAATTTTCACCTTAGAAAGTGCCATAACAGAACCATAGAAAAAAATACCCCCATTGCTAACAAAAAAGTTGCCATACCGAGAATACTTTGAACTCCCCTCGTACTTACTGCTAGCCACTTACGTTCCACTGCTAGACATAGGCCTCTTCTAAACTCTTCCACTGTCTTCTATCTTGGGCTATCTGCTGCCATCTACGACCCTTAAGCTGGACAATGTCATCTGTCCACCTTTTCTGTGGTCTTTCTACGCCTCTTTTGTTCTCCCAGGGTCTCCACTTCAGGATTTTAGATGCCCATCTAATGACACTGTCCTGTCTTGCCACATGTCCCACCCACTACCATTTTAGCTTTGCTGTTCTTTCTGCGATTTCGGCAACTCTTATTGATCAACTGGTCGCATTGCCATACTAAAATAGCTAAACGTGTTGCCATACAGGAATTCGACCATGGGACATGGAAATAAGATAGGCCAGCTTCAGAATAGATGGGGCGATGACATTGTTCCCGTCGCTGGAAGTGGGTGGATAAATAAAACCCAAAGGAGTGAAGAATTGAAAAAGTTAGAAGAGGACTACATTCAGCAGTGGAAAGACGGCTGATTAAGAAGAAGAAAAGACTACACCATCACCTTATATCCCAACGATAGGGTATAGTGAAAAGTGGTGTGTTAATACATAGTTAGCGCAGTTGCCTCAGGCGGCGGTCTCTCAAGCGGGAGGTGCTAGGTTCAAACCCCGGTACTAGCGATGTATTCCACACTTCGCGATACAGGCTTTTAGCTTAGCGCTAAGTGTGCAGGATTGGGTTTGTGTATGCAAGCCCAGATCCTTATATACAAAAAAAAACACAGAAAATTTTGCTGACTCAAACATGTTTAGGACTTTCGGAATGAGTGAGGAGACTCATTGCCGGACATAGATGTATAATGTTCTTTAGAGGTTTTGGGCGTATGATCCCCTGAACCCCCCTCCTCGTTGGGTCCGTTAGTGACCCAAACCGATCATAATGTTTTTTCAAGGAAATCATAAGACGAGTGAAGAGCGAAGAATCATAAGAATAATATTTAAATGAATTCCCCAAGGAAAACCAATCCTCGTCCATCATTTCTCAGATTTACTCTGTAACTGTAACTGATTCCCGGAGATGGATGCTGGAATTATATGACTAAAATATTCTCATCCTATATAATTATTATTAATAACAGGAACTGAACGTCTTCTAAAAAATATCTCATGATTTTTGGTGCTACCTATAGCAAAAAGTGATAACATCCAAATGTCACAAAATGATTAAATCATTTATGCAAAATATAATATGGCAAAGACCAGTATTTTCATACTTCTGTTGTAATATTAAAAGTATGCATATAAAAACACACACAACATTTTCTTTGCGCAAATATGTAGATGACATTCAGAATTATTGGTAGCGAACCTCTTTCCTGAAATTGTTTCTTGGTTTTTCGGAGTGAACCGTGTGTAGATATACTTGATCGACGTTTCGACAGTTCTACTGGTGTCTAATTCTTCTTAGCATAAATGTATGAGAAATGTGTTTGTGTAGTGTGGAGTGTTAATTAATGGTGATAACGTTGTCTCCACTGTGGTAACATTGTCACACGGCGTAAAACGCCAACGTTTCCATCATTTTTCGTGTTTTGACTCAGGCCCCAAGTGAGCGTGCAAAGTTAAAACTCCACAGTACACAAAAACATTTCTAATACATTTATCCGAAGAGGAAGACACCAATTATAGGAGTGTCGAAACGTCGATCAAGTTAATCTACACACGGTTCCCCCGAAAAACCATGCAAGCAACAATGTCAATCGCACACCGTGAAAACCTTCAACATTTACTCTTTCTTGAAAACATGTGAAACATCTTTTGATTTACGAACATCTGACCTTTACGTGACAGTCATATATTCTTTAATCACAATTTTCTCATAAATTTTATGAAATCGTAGATACGTAGACAACTAAAATATCTATCTATACCGTCACTATACGCCACGTCCCTTGCAGGGTAGACAGAGAGGACATGGCACCAGACAGCCCTATCCTTACACACACTCCTAGCTTCTGTCACATTCATGCAAGCTGTCATACAGGCTCTCCTATTCATTTTACTCAAAACGCGTCCATCCTTGAGGATCTGGTCGACATGATCGGACCATAACGGACCCAACTAAAATATGACATTTCTATAATAATTTCTATAATTTGCTGCTTTTACTTTTAAGAATAACTCACTGTAAACTAATTCTTCATGTCATCAACATTTCATATTCTGATATTAAAATCTACTAATTTTCATAACACATTATAATCTGTGTCATACCAAAAGTGTCTCACAGAATTTAAATGAAATTTTAATGAATATGTGTTTTAATCTAAGTTGTGTGTGTTCAGTGAACATTGTTTATGTTCAATGTTCATGACATTGTAACTGCAGAAATCAGTGTTCAGAAACTCCATTTGTAAAACAGTTATTAAAGTTAAACAATTTCATAACAAATCGTAAGACAATGCAATTCAGAAACTTATTTACAATTACGAACTTGAGGTTTGCAGCCAGGCGTGCTACTGGTATGGTATGGTGTGGTATATTTATGGTAACAATTGAACCCCATATTATTCAGCATCATCATTATCATGTCAGCCCCCCTGCGTCCATTGTCGAACATAGGCCTCCCCCATTGATTTCCACAGTTCCCTATCCTGGGCAGACCGCATGCAACCGCCGCGCCTCCTGCAACTCGCCTTACATCGTCCGACCACCGTGCTGAGGTCTACCAACACTTCTTCTGCCTGTTCTAGGTCGCCACTCCAGGACTTTCTTTGTCCACCTAGAGTCTGTGACTATGACTGTGTATATGTAGGTGTAAAAATTGCAATTATTTCATTAAATGTACAACTTAAAGGATATAAATATTTCACTAGTTATATATAGTTGAGTTCATTGTGGATATATGAGTGGTGCCTCACTAGACTTGATTCCGTATTGAGGTTACCTATATCATTATTATACTTATGTCACTATTATTGTCTATTACCGAAATTGGTAAGCTTCCATTTTTTTGTAAATTTTTCTATTTTTTGTAAATATTTCTATTTTTTGTAAATATTTTTGACGGCTCATTGCTAGAAGTTATAGAATAGGTATGGTCTATACTAAATTGTTTGTACCATGAAGTTAAGAATTATAGTATGTATAGGTATGGAGAGACCAATTTTGAAAAACTAACGAAAATGCCATCAATTTTACCATTTGATTTTTACTACTTTAAATTACACAACAAAGCATTCAAGTAAATGTAGTCTAAAAATAACTCGAGTAAAAGGACGTCCGTTCCGGAGAATTCTTCTAGAAGAGTCTTATACATCTTGCAGTCGTGTGGGAGGTCGCTCCATCTTGTTTCCAGTTCCTAAAACTTCTCAATTGAAAGCGCCTCATTCCGTTTCAGTTGAACAAATATCAACAATCTCCAAGTCTTAACCCTCTTAACTTTCTCTCTCTCACTAAAAACATTAAACTGCTTGGAGTTGGACATAATACAAAGTGTGGACTATGAGAAGTAATTAGCAACTTTACTAAAGAGCTTTCGGCATAGAAATACTTTTGACCCTTAAAGCTCTAGACACAACTATGACGTCACGGTCGTTTCCCGCGGGATCAATGTTCAAAATCGTATTATAAAATGTAAAAAATAGCGTTTTTTGGGGTTAATTTCGCTTCATTCAAAAAACTTTCACGGTCATTCCCTAAATTCAATACATAATAAAATTCTCTGCGAGCTCTGGGAAACCGACTTGCTGCCTGTCGGAAAAAATTCGGAGGTGTTTTTCACATTATTTTTAGAGATCTATAGGTACAAGATATATAAAATCTTTTGCGGTCATTCCCTAGATGAAGGTTCAATGTATCTACACTATTTTTTTCCAAGGCGTATTTTCGAGATCTAAGGTCTCCCATATAATTTTCTTGAAATGTCAATATGCCTACTCTTAATGTTAATAATAATCATGAGTAGATACGAATTTGTTACTAAATACCATTCAATAATATAATATAAGATTTTAAAGGCATATCATGTAAAACAAGATACAAAACAGTTTTCTCTGAACGTCGCCGCAGGCTTAATTCGATGTTCTTATTTTCGTCACAAGATATTACGAATATTGCGGATAATTTTTTGCCCAAACCATCCATTTTTGGGTACTACTTAGAGAGTTAGAGACGCGTCATTTTATTTTCAAAGGAGTGAATCGTTGCGAAAGCGAGTCTGATGTGGTGAGGAAGATCGTTCCATAATCTGGCTGCATGTGTAGAGAAAGAGGAGGTGAAAATGATGAATAGTAAGCCATGAGATGCCACGGGTGTGAAGTTAGATTTAAGATATTTGGTTGAGGATGGATTGTTGAGAACATTGTAGAGAAGGGAAAGAATATGAATATATGATTATGTCTCCAAAGATTTATTTACCAACTAAAATAAGTTTAGAATAAAATCCATAGAAAGCTGTTTGTTTCTGTTGTTTTATCTTTTAATTCATTAGTTATTAGTTATATATTTTGCCTTAAAGATCCTGTTGAATAATTTTGTCACTAGATGGTGCCCAAATCGTCTTATGTAGTTCATTGTTCGTAGATCGTAGTTCATTTGAAACGCATACTCTATTTCTCATCCGAGTAGACTTAACTAAACCCTAGTATAAACAAATAGAAAAAATGCACGTAAATCTTTAAAGTATACACGTGTAATAGGAGTCGGATTATAGGAGCCGATGACCCATCCAGTATTGGTCCGAACTTTTTATTCAATGAATAAGGTCTTCTTTATAGTAAACCAATTGAATTTAAAATCACGATTCACAAAGAAAAAGGGTTGAAAAGAAATAACGAAGGAATATAATACACTATTAAATAAATTATTCCCTTTTTTGTAATAATATGAACTTTCCAAACAAAAAAAAAACTTAATGAATGATTGTGTCGAAAGCGTTGAATTCAAATATAATATGAAATATTAGTTCGCATATAAAAAAATCATTGTTTCGAATTCACTTAATTTACTGTATAAAGGTATTCTATTCTTATCCAACGTCCTTTCATACAATACCACACACATGACCCCACAAAATCCTTGGATCCCTCAAACGCTTTACATCTTATGTCTCTGGAGAAGGCTGATCCAGTGTGGTACAGAACCGTAATGCCATCTAATTTACACAATTGGTGAAAGTTATCTCTAGCTGGTCGAAATTTGGAGACCACAACAACGCCAAGTGAAAGTAAATAAATAGAGATATGTCTGATCTCACAACAGTATTCACTCATTCAGTCTGTCAAGTCCATTGTTTAAATACATTCACACTTTAAACGCAACAACAAGCTCCATACCATCCTCCATACATACACAACTCTATTGGATAAGAAATATAGCACACAGGGATTCTGCTTGAAACTGTGTTTGTTTAGCTTCAAACTGTGACCTCTTAAATGAGTATTTAGGTTGAGGCAGTATTACAGTATCAGCTTCAGTTCAGGGCAGTCATAGTGTTGGTTTCATATTTTATAAGTTACTATGAGATCCCGTGATAATAAGATGGGACAGTTAATAAATAACTACTGAACACTTACACTATAATGCATGGCGTCTTAAATCGCAGTCATTTTATTTTAATATACTCGTAGTGTACTGAAGATTTTATTTTGTAAGTAAATTCTCCGAAATGATTTACTGACCCAATAAATACGAGCTTAGAGTTACTCTTATAAAGGTCAGAGCGGCGTATATCCTTCTGCCCTTGAAGCAAAGTCAAGGGCGAGTCATTGGCCCTTCATCCCTTCATCTCGCAAAGCCTTTGTGACATATTGAGGGGGGAAGGGGAGGTGTAATAATATGTATATACCTCCGCATATCTATATAATAAAACAAAGTCAGTTTTTTGTAAGTGTTCGTAAAACTCGCACATTTTCCGATGGATTGCTGTGAAAATACACAATTTTTCTTCCTACCGATCTGCCCTAGGTTTTAACGACTCCATTTAAAAAAAAAGCTTGATAAAAAAAATCTAAATATGAAGAACACTTAAACAAGGCGGCCAACTTGGAATCTTTATTTTCTAACCTTAGATTATTATTAGTAGACAGGTGATGTCCGATGTCACAGACCATAGATTGTAATTATAGTACTAATTATTGTATTAACATGCTGTGTCTTTGGAGAAACAGCTTTTCCTAAGAGATGCCATGGTGATGAGGGGATTCAAGGGTTGTGTGGGGTCAAAAAAAGGGCGTTAAAAAATAAAATCAGATCGTAAGTCATATATTCTTCTTCTTCCGCTTATGCTAGATCTTGGATCTGTTTGTTTCGGCGTTTGGTGCTCCTTCTTGGTATGTGGAAGACCAGCTATCTCTCCATCTTTTTGGTGGTCTTCCTGGCAACCTTTGACCTATAGGGATTTCGTTTGCAGCAACGTGGTCATATATTGTGTCATACAACAGTCATATATTGATTAGCTTAAAACATTGGGGGACACTATGCCGTTGCGAAGCATGGATAACTCAGCTAGTACCTAATATGTTTTAAGTTTATATTGTAGGAAGCTTTATTTCATCCCCTGCACGTACTCCACAATGGAAAATATAAACGTGCACAATATTTCAGGCGACGTCTTATCGCCTTTTTTAAACCTTACAATATATTTATTTCTTTTCTTTTCCATTTTCCACCCCATTTTGCGACATTCTTTATAGGATAAGCGGAGAGGATCGAGAAATATTCGCAAATATTGATTGTTGGGTAGGCGTAAGTACCTACCTACAATCTTTTAGCTCCATCATTTGAGCGTTTTGTAAGGGTTTCTTACTGCGTGTGTTTTTTTAGATTGATTGATCGAGCTTCAGTTACCCGTGCTGGTACTATCTTCAGAATGAAGTGTGAGAAAATCCGACAAAACGCGAGTCTTCGTCTAAAATAGGGAGTTTTTTCAAGATAAATATCTGCTCACATGTATGTATATAATTGCCTATTTAGTTTGTACCTTTTCTAAGGAATCCTTTTGACGGTTTTTTAAAAAAATGTATGGATCTCCGGAAAAAAAATCTAAAGTTAACATGTGATGATTTTTCAATTCATTTTTAGCAAAAACTACAAAAGATAGATAAAAAAAATACACATAGTGATAGAATTTTATAATACCTAGTGGATCCCTTTGGCACTTTTTTGATTATAACATTTTTTTATTCAAAACATTAAAAAAACCAAATTCAGAATATTCCTTCATCGCGCGTGCTTTCTTTCTCATACATACATCGTTTTTAAATCAATTCTTCCTCGCCTATCGAGGTCTTGGACGTCGAATCTACGACTTTCCGAAATTCTTGTAAATTATATTGTATTCATAGTAAAAATGAAGGTGGGTATCTGAAAATATTCAAGAGTTATTTTAGGTGTACGTAGGTCAGGATTAATGATTTGGTTCATACCAAAATCATTGTGGCGAGGCGTCAGGTTGGTGATTAAATAGTTCCACGAAGAAAGGCAGCATATGGATCACTCGACAACGGGTGCTAACATATGATGGCAAATCATTTATTCAGGAAAGCAACTGCCTGCTTGAACTGAATTCATTCAACATACAAACACACGTACGTCTTCTCCTACGATCTTGATGAGAAAATGGCTCAACACGTTCTTTAGATAAATCAAGCGAGTTCAGCTTGTGTGTGTGTGTGTGTGTGACATTTAGTATTTGGGATTAAGAGTAGGTACGCATACTGACATTTCAAAAAATTCTCAAAACGGGAGACCTTTAGATCTCGACAACCGTTACTAAATAATTGAAAAAGAAATAGGGTAGAATCTAGTAGATACATTGAACCTTTATCTAGGATATCACCGTAAAAGATTTCTCCAAAAAAATGTGAAAAACACCTCTAATCTTTTTTCCGAAAGACAGAAATTCGTTTCTCGAAAGTGGCGGAGTATTTTTTCATTTTTTGTATTGATAATATGTATTAAAATCTAGTAAATAACCGTAAAAGTTTTTGATTAAAGTGAAATTTACCCCAAAAAATTGATAAAACGCTATTATTCCCATTTTATCATGCGATTGTTCATGCGATTTTGAACCTTAATGCCGTGGGAAATTACCGTAACGTCATAGTTGTGTCGGGAGACTTCAGGGGAGCTGACAAAAAAGGGGCATATAAATTTATCGCATTGTGATATTTCACTGTAAAATAGGTCAGGCCTTAACAATAGTAAGACTTCGGAACACAAAGGATTGATTAATATAAAGGCAATATTACAGACTTCCCTTTTTCATAAATCAACGGTGTAACCGCTCACTGGCCGAAAATGCGATGAGTTGTTGTACCGGTTAGTGTAATATTTTGCTCAAATACAATAGCGAACTGAAATGGCGAATATATCTCGAGTGTGAAGTTAGTGATCACTTAAGCCGGCCAAGATCGGTCGTAAGCCCGACAATGTTCATCTTCAGTACTTTTGTAGGAATTCCTTCATGGGGAATTAAATATAAAAATATGAAAGTAAACAAGTTGGGATGGTTGGGACATGTAGAGAGGATGAATGATGAAAAAGTAACGAAGAAAATATACCTGGGAGAAATAAGAATGGCTGGTCACGTGACTTGACCATATAGACCAAATTCTCGAGCAATGACGCGTTTTGAGTAAAAGGAATTGTAGGTAGAGTGTGTATGACGAATCGCATAAATGTGATGGAGGCAAGAAGTGCATGTAAGTATACGAAAGTTTTGCTATCTGTTCTCTATGCGTACCCCGCAAGGGATGCTGCAATAGAGGGATAGGATGGAATAGAATAGAATAAAATTCCCCCATCTCTTAACACACGTAGCAATTCGTATCACTTCTTTCAGTAGATATGTTTAGTTTAGACAGTTAACCATTGGACGATTTCACTTTAAATCGGAGAATAAAATTGGACCGTGTAATATTGGCTATAGAAGGGTGATACCTTATAAGACCACACTCCCCTTCGAAAATCAAAAGCTGACCGCGGATACGGCTACTTCCGGTCGGTTTAGAATGCCGGAAATATCACCAAACGGTTGCCATGTGGGTTTTTGGTCATGTAATAATTTATCCAGATTCAAAAACCTTACAGTTTCAGAGAAAATGCCTAGTGTGGGTGCTTTGAATCATCATACGTATTAATTTTCTTTACAAATCGCACTCGGTAATCAGGTCTAGTGCCAAAAAAAAGATTTTCTTCTTGCCAATTCTAAGTTAAGAGTGAGTCTATTTTACATTCTAAAAACTGTAAAATATCGTTGTCAAAAATAACCGGGCTTGGCTATCACTTAAGGGCATGGCACCAGGAATGATGTCACAGTCTTTTCCCACGGCATTAAGGTTCAAAATTGCGTGACAATCGCATGATAAAATGGTAAAAATAGCGTTTTTTCCATTTATTGGGGTTAATTTTGCGTCTATCAAAAAACTTTTACGGTTATTCCCTAGATTTTAATGCATATTATCAGAACAAAAATAAAATTTTACTCCGCTAATGGAAAAAATAGAGTAGACACATTGATCCTTTATCTAGGGAATAACCGCGATTTTGAACCTTAATGCCGTGGGAAACGACCGTGACGTCATAGTTGGGTCGCGAGCTTTAAAAAACAAGTAACGGATTACTATATTGCAAAAATTCAGGAAATCTCTTTGAACGAACCTGGAATCCCTAGATAAAGGTTCAATGTATCTACTCTATTTTTTCAGAAGCATATTCAGAAACGGTTGTCGAGATCTAATGTCTCCCGTTTTTACATTTTTTTTAAATGTCAGTATGCGTTCTCTTAACTGTTCTCTGGCAAGCTTTGCATAGTACCTTCCTTTAGTTTAGTACTTTTTGTAAGTTGTTGTGCAATGTATTCCTCCATACGTTGTGTACGTAGTGTACCCCACACAGGACATGAAAGGGGTGTGATTTATCGACACTAACAACTTAATAGCCGGAGAACCTTTTCGCGGTCCCCATCTCCCATTAGACTATGCGAGTGTGAGGACCACATTTCACTTTATTAACTACAAGTCTCTCACTGCAGTGTACTAAACTGAGAAATTCATGGAAGTTTTGTAAAAAACTACCGTTGTTTATCACACAGTGAAAATAAACTATGTGCACTGTGCAGGCCACCTCTTGCTGCCAGTATGTGTGGTCACTGATAGCTCTACTGTTTGACGCGAATGCTGATCTGAACCTCATACACTCAGTTCAGCGTTCGATCCTGTTATAAGTATACCTCTGACAAGACGACAATTGGAACTGTTTACACGCCTGACTACTCTCAGTGTTTGAAATTAGGTAGTAATAAATTTTGTCGTATCTTTGATTCGTAAGAAATTTTGAGGTCGCAGGGTCGTTCCCTGTTCCTTCAATGCACAAACAAATGAGTTTATTGTTTTTTATATTATTGTTTATTGTGGTCAATCATACGTAGGCCCGAGACGGGCACTTGTACTCGTCAATTTTTACATATCATTATATCAATACAAATAATTACACAAAGTTAGACATGGCAGACCAAACACTTGAGCAGATTAAAAAGTTCATCAAGTTGTCGACGCCGATTGGAGTGCAAAGAGTTCCAATTGGCTTTTCGTCAGAAACATGCACGTCGATAACAGGATCAAATTCTGAACTGAGTGTATAAGGATCAGGGGTGGAACTTTCTAAAGCTTTCTCACCCGAAACACTCAGATAAAACGCAAGCTAAAAACGCCCTTATGGATTTCGCCGTAAGCGTTATTTTCCATAAACTATTTATCTGCGTGTTTTGGGTGAGAAAGCTTACAAACTACCACCCCAGGTCAGCATTCACGTCAAACAGTATTGCGGCAATATACAAATTAAATATATAGTTTTTGTGCTATCCCAGAATATTGGTGAAATTTGGCTTAAAATTTCAATATGTAATGGATCCTAATTTGGGTAATGAGTACCTATGTAGTGCTTGGAAATAGTTTCAGACCAAAGGAACGGATAATATAAATGAATCGCATGAATTATGGTTTAGCACAGCTGGGGATATGAACCCTAAATTAATTACACGAGGCAAAACACTATCCATACGTACGGGTGTCGGGTACCTACCAATACGTATTGGATTGGTAGACACTTTGTCTCTCCACACACGTCCGGAAGTTCAGTTAACTGAATTGACTGTTTGCAAAAAAGCTCCGACCAAAAAATGGAACTACGAGTATAATAATTATTCCCGTTGCCGACCTACTCCACTTCACGACACAAAAATTTCAAGCTAACTGTGACTTTTTTTTTTTTTTTTTTTTCCTGTTAGGTCAGGGGACCGTATATCCCCTGCGTCACTGCGACCAGAGTAGGTCTATTGTGACACCCTTCAATGTTACAACTCGTCCTCAAGGCCGATGTGTCTCATGTTTAGTGTAAGGCGATACTATATAGTTATCAGAAGGTTGTTATAAGTAAAATGCGTGTTGTTGGGACCAAGGTTTATTGTGGACTGATTTATAAAATGATAAACAGAAAGATATATACAATACAAATGTCTTAGGATCTATAGAGTACCTAAATAGTTATACCTAGGTAGGGGGTGTTCATACCCCTACAATTCACCACTTTAGTGTAAGGGGTTAGCCCACGGACTTTTTGAGGGCTGGCATATTCCCAAATCCATCATTTTCTGAAATTCATCTTTGGCAGCTTTATATTTGGCCGGGTTTAACGGGCGTACTTTCTCGTGTACAGGTGGTCCTGTAGTAATTATATGATGATAAATTTCATGTTTGGACACTTTATTCATTTTATTAAAATTATTTGGCTTCGATATGTCGGGATATTGCGATAGAATTCGATGATACTTGTTGCTGTTATCCACGACATATATAGATGGGTCCGTTGAAATTATCGTGTAAGCCTTGCGGGATAAGTTGGTTTCCTTGTCTACTAATTTTCTTGAATCCAGGTCGACGATGAGTTTGTGTTTTCGTAGGAAATCCGCGCCGATAATCGAATGTTTCACGTCGGCTACCACGAACGTCCAGCGATACGGTCTACGGAGACCGAGGTCGAGTGCAAGAGATTGTTCGCCGTATGTATTTATTCGAGTTCCGTTCGCGGCGTATAACTGGTAGTTAGATTTATGTACTGAGCTATTGTTCGATTTTGTTTTTGCTAAGACAGATATTTCCGCGCCCGTGTCGATTAAGAACCGTGTACGACTTTTTCGGTCCGTCACGATCAATCGAGATGTCGCTTCGGCGCCAGCTATCTCGTTCACCGGCGTCGACGTTAGTTTTCCGAATTTCGAGTACTGTTACCGGCGAATGTACATAGGTCTTGGCATTTCGTCGCGTTACGCCCGAATTTAAAATGGTAATAACATAGGTAATTCGCGTCGCCCGGTTGCGGTACGCGACGATTACCGCTGTATCGGCGTCTATACGGCGATCGGCTGCGGTTACGGCTTCGGCTTCTGTTTTGTTGCTCGGCTTTTAGGGACGCTACTTCCAAATACAGCATCTCAATGCTCTTAGCTAGTTGCGCCAGAACATTGTGCGTCGGTTCTTTTTGAACTTCTGCAACTTCAGCGGTTCGAGTAGAGTCTACTATTTTATCCGCTATTTGGGCCAGTTTTTCGATGTCCTGGATCTCGCTGACGGCTAAAACCGCGCGTGCCGTCTGTGGAAGCCTTCCGATAAATAATATTTTCAATGTGTCCTCTGTGAGTTTATTTGTCGCAAGTTCCCTCATTCGTCGGAGCAATTGCGACGGTTTCTGGTCCCCAAGTTCTAGTTCGCTTAACAGTTGCTGAAGTTGTCGGGCCTCTGATTCTTCATATGTTTGTAAAAGTCGTTTTTTAGCTGTATCATATTTTTTTTCTTCTGGAGGGTTGGCCAGAATATCAGATATTTGGCGTAATTCGTCCTTCCCTAATTTTGCAATTAGTACGTGGAATTTAGTTTCGTCTGCTAATTTTTGTGGCGTAGTGACGGCCTCGAATTGATGGAACCATAGGCGAGGCTGGTCCCTCCAGAATTCCGATATTTTGGCATTCATGGTGATAGGCATTATCACCTCGGTTACGTTGGTTGTCTTGGATGATTGAGGCATTATACGGATAGATGTGTATGATTTTGTAGGTCGATATAATATAACACTATGAACATTTGCACACGCACACTTCACTATTGAGTTTAGGGTCAGAGTCAGGTATAAAGTTCGTCAACACTTTTTTTGCACTATATTTTTTTTTTGTAGATCACGTCGGGATGTCATCACTTTAGTGTAAGGCGATACTATATAGTTATCAGAAGGTTGTTATAAGTAAAATGCGTGTTGTTGGGACCAAGGTTTATTGTGGACTGATTTATAAAATGATAAACAGAAAGATATATACAATACAAATGTCTTAGGATCTATAGAGTACCTAAATAGTTATACCTAGGTAGGGGGTGTTCATACCCCTACACATGTAGCTCACGATCTGTCTTGGTGCGAGTAGTCTTGCCTTCTCGGAGTCCAGTAGGGGCGCTCCAAGAGAGTGACTTCTTTTGTGAGCGAGTGCGTCACAGTTACAGAGGAAGTGAATAGGTGTTTCGTTCTCCTCTGAACAGAATCTACAGACTGGGGTGTCTGAAAGCCCAATTTTGAACATGTGCTTCCGCAGTCTGCAGTGCCCAGTCAAGGTCCTGGTTAGGATTCTTATTTGTTTTTTGGAAAGCTTGAGAGCTTCGGTGGTGAACTTCTGCGAGTACCCTGTAATTAGTTCCTTCGCGTGTTTCAACCCTGTGCTGTTTGCCCAGATTTCATAACTCTGGTCTTTGGTCCAGCTTTTCAGGCTGGCTCTGAGAGTGTTACGCGGTAACCCGCAAATAGGTTCAGGGCCTACTGCGGGTCTTTCTGCGCCAATTCTGGCAAGTTCATCGGCCTCTTCGTTGCCCATGATTCCGCAATGCCCAGGTACCCAGACCAGCCTCACTGTGTTTTTTGCACCGAGGCGGTTCAGGACCTGTATGCATTCCTGGGTTAATTTGGATCTAACCTCTACCGATTCAAGAGCCTTTAGCGCTGCTTGACTGTCGGAGAGGATGTAGATGCTTTTGTTGTGATATGATCGGTGAAGGTTCAAATGAGCACATTCAATGATAGCGCTCATTTCTGCCTGGAATACAGTGGCGTACTCGCCCAGACTGGTTGATTTCTTCAACCTAGGGCGCACACCAAAAACTCTGGAGGCCCCTGCCCGGCCATCTTTCTTGGAGCCATCCGTGTACCATACAATGTCTCCATCTCGAAAGGAGTAGGGATCATTCTCTCTCCATGTCTCTTTCTCGAGTATTTCTATTGTGTAGTGTTTGACAAAGCTGTATGCCACATTCATGGTATCCGAAGGCATGCCCATGATGGGAGCTTTGTAGAGGTCCGAATTCAATCCTCTAAATACGCTGGAGCGCCAGTTGTTCCTGCCACCCGCCGCCGCCCGAAGTAACGCCATGCGAGCCTCCATCTGCACATGTACATGTAGAGGCACTAAGCACAGCATCGCCTCTAGCGCAGTCGTGGGTGTTGAGGACATGGCGCCCGTTGTAAGGAGACACGCAAGTCTCTGAACCTTGTTCAGGTCATCTACGCACGTCTTCTGCTGGGTTTTTTTGTGCCATGCTACGCAGCCGTAGGTGACCATTGGCCTGACCATGGCTGTGTAAAGCCAAAGGGCTTGCTTCGGCTGTAGGCCCCATTTTAACCCAGCTATTCTGAAGCTGCTACCTAAAGCTATTTTAGCTTTCTTGGTGATGTACTCCAAGTGGGGGTTCCACGTCAGTCGTTTATCCAGGATTACGCCTAGATACTTGACTTCTTTGGAAAATGTTATTGTTTTACCAAAGAGAGTTGGAGCTTTAAGTTCATCCAGCTTTCTCTTGTTGGTAAAGGGGACTATGATAGTTTTGTTGGCGTTCACCGAAAGACCATAGTCTTTGCACCAGGTTTCCACCAATCTCAGGGCCCTTTGCATCTGACTGGATACGGTGCCTTGGAATTTTCCTACAACCGTGATGACCAAGTCGTCTGCATAGCCCTGTGTGTTGAAATAAGCATTATTTAGCTTCCATAAAAGACTGTCGACTACGATGGACCATTCCAAGGGTGATAAGACACCTCCTTGGGGACATCCTCTCGCTATTCGTACAGCTAATGTTTTGTCTAATAGTGTCGTTTTGACAGTCCTATTTGACAGCATCGCTTCGATCCAGTTTAGTGTCGTTTGATCGATGCTTCTTTCTTTCATGCCCTTAAGTATGACATCCGTTGAGGTGTTATCAAAAGCATCCTCAAGTCCAAGAGCCCGCTGCTTAATTTATGACGTATCTGTTTTTTGATCGAAATGTGGTACAAATGATAGCTTACCAATAGGGTTTTACATCGCACTAGGGTTGCCTATCACTTGCCGCAACCCCCCCTGCCCCCCCCGAAAAGGTCCCTCTTCGCGGTTTTTCGCATTTTGTAGGAATATGGTAAGAGATAGAAGAAAGTAGTCTATGACAAAAATAATCCTTGCTAAATTCTCTACAAAAAATTTTATGTCAATTTTTTCGTAGAACTAGCAGTTTACCCGCAATAGCCGGTCGAAAACCGAAATTCATTTAAAAAACTAAAAAAACAAATTTAAACTAAATTGGTTGAAAATTGATAAGAGCTACAGGAAAATATTCAAAGAACGAATTAATTACCATAGTTTTAGCTACAAAACGAGCTATAACTTATTTTCATACATCAATTAATTTAGGAGTTATTGCAATAAAACTCAGTGACGAAAATTCTTAAAATTTAGTTTTTCATAAAATAACCAGCGATATAGTGCCGCAGGCCAAATATTTTTTTCCATAAAATGTTAGTGATAATAGGTGAAAGAAAGTTAAAGAAAAAAAATCAAAAAAAAAATTATTTTTTTTCAAAAAATATCCTGTTTTTCGACGGGCCATTACGGGTAAACTGCTAGTCCTATGAAAAAATTGACTTTACATTTTTTGTAGAGAATTTAGCAAGGATTATTTTTGTGATTGACTACTTTCTTCTATATCTTACCATATTCCTACAAAATGCGAAAAACCGCGAAGAGGGACCTTTTCGGGGGGGGGCAGGGGGGGTTGCGGCAAGATTTTGATAGGCAACCCTAGTGCGATGTAAAACCCTATTGGTAAGCTATCATTTGTACCACATTTCGATCAAAAAACAGATACGTCATAAATTAAGCAGCGGGCTCACGGACTATTAGCTGACGCGACGGTCGAATAATTAGTCCTAACTACCACGTAGCAAAAAAACAAACATTCTAAAAAAACAGACACAAAAAACTTATTAATTCTGTTAACTTTAAAAACATTTTCGTCATCGCAATTCCGGTCACGACCGCCATTAGGCGTGCGTCGAACTCGGGGAGAGAAAGTTATAAATACATTCAGCACATTTTTTATCGCAAAATATTTAAATACTTTAATCCTTTTCATCGTGTAATAATAAAAAAAAAGCTTATTTCTTCTACGTGGGCTTATACAGGGTGTAATTTACCACCCGCACCAGCCGGGTTTCTCGGAAATTAAACATTTCCTTTCACGTAGGTACCTTCTGTGATTTGACGTTAATAATATAATAGCCACTGAATTGTAGTATTCATGATTTTACATTTTGAAAATACCTCAAATAAATTCTATACAAATTTGTCGAATTCAAATTTGTATTCACGAGAGAGTTTAAGTAATATAATTTTTGAATTGAGAGAAGGTTTGAAAATTTGTTTCAATTAAGATTTTACTCAAACGAATGCTTTCCTGGAAGGCCTCAAACCTCTGTTTCCATTAAGTTTATTGGTTCTAAGTAAAGATGTTCCATAGAACGCTTTGAATTTATTAAAATTTTAATCTAGGTATACAATATTTACAGTGATGAACATTAAAAAAACTAGTTGACCCTTTGAAAATAAGTGTCATTTTTCGAAAACAAAAAATAGTCAGGTATTAACTTTTATACCTTATACGGAGATACTTACGTATTTTCATTAAACAATCAAAAAAATATCATATGATAAAATTATCGCCTGCGGCGGTAATACGCAATTCGTTGCCTTATAGATGCAATATAACTAGGTTTATTACTGAATATAAAATTGAAAAAATTACCTGTTGTTTGATTATTTTTTTATAGTACATAATTCTTAAGGATATTTATGAACATTTTAGTAGCCCTCCTAGCTTCGAAGGCGGCGATGCTCCTGGCTGTATGATACAGCTATCTACGTGCAATCGTTACATGGCATTTTGAGAGAATGAAGGATGACGACGACAAAACAGACATATCTGAGGGAACGAAGAGGTGTGGGGAAACGCGGCCACCCGAGACTGGCCTGGTCCGATCATGTCGACCAGGATGGACGCGTTTTTTTTTTATTTCTTTTTCTTACTTGTATAAACAAACAAACAGTATTACAAAAATCTTAATCTTAAAATATTTACTAATTAAGTATACCAATAAATATTTGTTAACAATCTTACATACTATTAAAGTGTACATATGGCAATTATCCTCTACGTTAATTACAATGCAAATTTGAATACAAAAGAAGAACAATTAATAAGTAATACATGAATATAGTGCCTCAGAAAGGAAAAGGAAAAAGAAAAGAGGAAAGGATGTAAGTGTTTGTTTTTTGAGTAAAAGGAATCGAAGAGCGTGTATGACAGATTGCGCGAATGTGACGGAAGCTACATAGGAGTGTGTGTAAGAATAAGGCTGTCTGGCGCTCTGTCCTCTCTGCCCACCCTGCAAGGGTATAGATAGATAGATGAATAGAATCGTTACACTCTGTATAGTGTTCATTGCTCTGTAGTAATTGAGTACAAAGTTGGGATTATTTTACACCATGTCAAATTTCCCTGCGGGTTTTAATTTCCATAATATAATTCCAGGATTCAGAATCAGAGTTTTCGTGAGATATTATTCTGGTAAAATTGTCTTGACATCAGTCGCGCAACGTGGGTTTCTGCCACCTGGGGTGAAAGTCAATTCTGCCCCCCCCCCCCCATAATAGGCATATAAATCCAAAATTCTCATAAATTTATAAAGAAATTCTAGGCTGGAGTGGGTCAACTAAAATTTTGATGTTGATTTGGCATAAAAAAAGAAAAATAGCGCGAAGAATTTTTTCCCAAAAAATTGAGCTTGAGCCTCCTAACACCCCCCCCCCCCCCCACGCTACGCTATTACTTGACATTGTATTACTGGTAGACAGAGCCGATGCAAGATTTTACGCCGCCCTAGGCTGAAAATTCAACACCAAACGAAACGAAAAATTTGAAATTCATATGGGCTAAATGTGCACTAAATTTTACGACTTTGAAGCCATGGGCTGTTTTGAGCATAGCTTGAAAAAGTTTGTTGTTTCTTGAAATTTTTTCTATTAATAAAATATGTTTTCCGTTGGAAAAACACATAGTTACTTTTTTCAGAAAGCTTATGATTATTTTTTCAAAACAATGGGTAATTGGATAACTTTTATAAAGATTTTTGTCGATCGCCCCAGGCTGTCGCCTAGCTCCCCTACAAGGCTCTGCTATTTGCTCCCAGTACGATTCTACCTAATTGAGTATTTGTTCAATAAATAATGAAAGAAAAATATATTCAAGTATACAAAATTATTGTTTTATTTATGTAAATAGAAAAATACGGCAAAAAACTAGGGGAAATTTTTCATATAAAAAGAAGGGACATTGTTCATATAAAAAGCATTTTAAAAGACAAAATAATAGAAATATACATAGGCGTTACTACTGATGGCCAGGGTAGAGCAATGCCCGCCCAACCCCTCAGAACAATGAAGTTTATATAATTAACCCTACAAAATCACAAAAAAATCTAAATTATCGTTATTCTATACTGCTTACAACCTATTATAAAATTCCATTCATTTGTTTCCAAAAACTGCTTGCGTGTGTTATGTATTTTTTTATATTTTGAATTTAAGGTAAAAATACTGATTTACATCATGGACCCTTTCATTTTCATGTTTCTTGTTCGTGATACACACAGTGGCGCATATGTATCCAAATTTCAGTTCCCCCCTTCTAGCTTCGATGCTGGCAATGCCCCTGAAAATGTACCCAATAATTTAATTTTAACAGTATATTTTTTCCTCTTGATATCATCTATGGATGGGAAATGTCTTCGAATAGTATTTTCCTTTCAAATAAAATAACTCAATGATGTAAAGTAGAAGACTAAGAACTCTATTGAGAACACAAATCATTTTTTTTTCAGAGAAGACAAGCCGTTTTTTTATTCGCTAAAAAATATATTGAAAACGTCTAAAGATACTCTTGAGTCCCCAGCATTTATTAGTTTAGGAAAGTTTATGTGCGTATAATAATATCGCCTACTTCAATAACAATGAGGTTTATTTATGCAAATTATATTAAAATAGATTTTTTCTCATGTTTTTTCTTCAGTCTATCTCATATATAATCTATTTTATTTATATTCTGTTTAAGAAAAGCCCCAAGATATTGTTATTTCCTTAAAATATTCAATTTATTTCCACTACTAACTATTTCAATAATAGGGTAGCCAGTAAATTAAATGCTGTGTGTGTATAAAAAACACACACACTACATTTTCTTTGCGCAAACATTTATATGACATATAGAATGTCTTATGGAAATTTTACAAACATGTCCTGACTCTTTCCACAAATCTATTTTTTGTGTATCTTTCTTATAAAACTCTACAGTAATTTTATCATACGATAATTTCTTTCAAGTAATGTAATTAATATTCAGTCAAAAACATAGATTAAAACTATTTAAGAAAAGAAGGAAAATTGCAATTTGACAAAAAAAATAATAATTATGTCCCAATTATTTTTAGCATGCTCTTATTTAACTTCATCCCTCATTGTTGTTGTTACTGTCTGCGTCTACATAATCATCTTCAAATTTTATTAATTTTCCAATCTCCAGACATCTTGAAAATTCGCGCACATATTTGTTTAGGCGACAGTTTAAAATTGTAGCACTTTTTTATTATTTAAACACGTTTCAATTACAAAATTTTAGTTAAAATTTAACTTTTATTGTGGAAATATGAACGTGGTTCATAAAAAGATTTGTACGATTACTTAATTATCGTAGAACGTTGATTTTAAGTAGAGATTTACTCAGAATATTTGTGAAGAACTGTTTTTGTGTATTTTATAGGTAAGTATATAAGTCTAACATACATTCTTATATTTTATTGGGTATATTGGTAATGTCGATATGACTGAAGGCTACATAATGTAAAATATGAAATGATTTTTGTCAATTGAATTCTGTATCCGTTCACAATGTGTAAATTCCCGGGGGAGACCCCCCGCGCCCCACTCAGCCAGCTGCCACTGGAGCCGGCATGATGGAAGACGAATCATCTTTACAATATTATTACCCATCTCCTTTGGAGTTTTCCAAACACAATTTGCCGGGCGGGGACGTGTGGGGGAGGTGAATGGGAAGGGAAAAGGAAGTTTCAATCAGTATTGAGGTTTAGTTTTATTTATTTATTTATTTATTCTGTTCTACGCAACAAAGTTGCATTTACATTTCACTTAATAAAGATAAGTACTTATACCATACATATGAAATACAACAAGAGAAAAAAAAAAAAAAACAAAACAATTCATTCACGACAGCAAAAAGCAAATAATATTTGTCCAAGGAGCAATCACAAAGACCGCGAATCAAACAAGAAGATATTTAAAACGTAAGAAAGTATAAACAATTCATTATATATTTCACCAGTGCATCGGATGATTAGGCATTACTGCAACAAAACACAGAGAAAGTACATACATCAATTCACACACACACACACCGCCATCCACACCACACAAATACACACCATATACATTCATACAATATACTCTCTAAAGACAGTCAGCACACACATACAATAAACCAACCAATCCAAGATAGTAACGTCAATCGAACAACATGAAATATCATACAGGGAGTTCGGATTAACCGTATTTTTTATTTAGTAAATTTTTTAAACATTTTGTACTTGTAGAAAATATATCAATATCATCTAGATCGTTTGCTTCCCTGAGCAGACGCTGCACAGGCGCATTATAGGAGTAGTTGGTCGTACAATTTGCCGTATTAAATGTGATCCTGCTGCGCGTGCTTCTCTGCGGAACTCGTAGTTCTATTCTTTCCAGCAGCCGGGGCGCATCGATCATACCTCCAATAAGCTTGCACAAAAAGGTCATATCGGAAACACGCCTTCGGGCCGAAAGCGACGCAAATTTGTATGTTTCCCTGAGCCGTTTGTAATCTATGTCCGCCGCAGGTATGCCCAGCTTATAATTAATGAATCGGAGCAATTTGTTCTGGACTCTCTCAATGCTATTCATATGTACTTCATAGTATGGAGACCACAGCACGGAGTTGTATTCGACAATCGGCCTAACCAGACTCACAAAAATAGTTACAAAGGTCTGTATGTTGTGGAAATTTCCACACAGTCGCAGAGCGAACCCCAAGGTTCTGAGAGCCCTATCCATCATTGCATTTATGTGCGGAACGAACGTCAAACCAGCGTCCAATACTACCCCCAAGTCTTTTATTTGTTTAACTGATTCAAGCTGTTCACCATCAATCGAATACGAGTACACGATGGGCTTCTTGATCCTATGGAATCGCATTACTTGACATTTTTCTATATTTAACTTCAGATCGTTATCAGCGCACCAACCAAAAAGCACATCGATATTTTTTTGCAATGCTTCGCAATCCTCAATACCACCAATTGTCTTATAGATTTTTAAGTCGTCGGCGAACATGACAAATTCCACCCCGTCAAACTCACTCAGAAGGTCGTTGACAAACAGGTTGAAAAGGATGGGCCCGAGGTGCGAGCCCTGCGGTACGCCGCTCCCGGCTAAAAATGAGGAGGAGACCATGCCCGATACACATACCCTAAGATCTCTCCCAGCGAGATAACTTGAAAACCACGCAAGGAGCGCTCCATCAACACCAAGCGACCGGAGTTTTGCCAACAGTAATGCGTGAGAAACACGATCGAACGCTTTCGAATAATCTGTATATATACAATCCACCTGCCCCCCTTTTACCAAAGTATCCATGATATCACAGTGAAATCCCAAAAGGTTTGTCAAAGTCGATCGATTTTGCATGAAACCGTGCTGTTGGTCTGATATGGCCAGCGTTAGACTATTCTTAATCTTACTAAGAAGAATATATTCAAACAGTTTGGGTATGCAGGATTGTATACATATTGGACGATAGTTAGTAATGTCAGACTTGTCACCTTTTTTAAAAATGGGAATAATATGGCTTAATTTCCAAGCTGTTGGAAAAACTCCTGACTCAATAGAAATATTGAAGATTCTCTGCAGTACCTCACACAAAACAACTGAACATTCCTTTATAAATACTGGCGGTAACTGATCAGGACCCGCAGATTTGCCGGCATCAAGTGAGTCAATGCCACGCTTAACGTCCGATACAGAAAAAAGTATACGCGGAATATGAATCTTTTCAGTCATTGGGAGCATAGGGTTGTCACGATTCATAGGAACATCCTCGTAAATTGACATGAAGAACCTTCTAAATAATTCCGCAATGTTAGCTACACTATTGGCAGACTCACCATTAAAATGCATTATTTTGGGATAGTCACTGTGATCATCTTTCAAAGATTTGGCTAGCTTGTATAGATTTACAGACGTACCCGGTAGCTGATCCTCGATGCTTTTGTAATACTCAAACTTCAGTCTCTTCGAAAGCGTTTGACACTCCTTTCTTACCAAGCTAAATGCCTCGTAATCGTTAGAACTCTTCGTAATCTTGTATTGGATATGCAATCTCTTTTTTGAGTTTATCTTAGCAATAAGTTCGCGTGTAAACCATTTGGGATATGTACTACGTACAGGCCGTTTAAGAGGTACAAAATTTTCAATGGAAGCGTTTATTATATCGTAAAACTTAGAGACAACCTCGTTTGTATCGACACTTGTGTCCAGAAATGACCAATCAGCAACAGAAAGATGGTTATTCAAGGAGTTGTAATCACACAATTTAAAATTTCTAACGACGCTATCTGACAAGCTCTCAGTTTCATAGTCCAAAATAAATTCCATCTCCAAAGGAGGGTGAATAGGATCAATCTTCAGAATAACATCCGTTGCATTACTTACATTGAAATTATCTATGTCGGAAAATATCAAATCTAACATTCTGTTGCGATTATTACGCACTACGTTACATTGAGCCAAACTTAGGAATGAGGACATATTTCTTATTTCAGTAGTACATTCATCATCATCATTCATTACTTCAGAATCACTCATATTCCATTCAGCATTAGGAAGATTGTAATCCCCGGTTATCAAAATTTTTGCCTCCGGATATTTAAAACGGATCTTTTCCAAATCCTCACAATGATTAGCATAGATTTCAGCGTTAGATTTCGGTGGAATATACACACATCCTACAATTAAAATTCCTACCGGGAGGATAATTTTAACAAATATTTGTTCTATTGATGTGTGCGAACACTTTATTAGACAGGACCTAAACTTTTTTGCGATACAGATTATTACACCCCCTCCCGTCTTTTTACCACTCATTCTACGATCACGATCTCTCCTATACACACAATAACGATCAAAACCGAGCTCCCCACCATGCACACCCTCACTCAGCCAAGTCTCTGTAATAAACAATAGATCATAAGAAGTTAAGGATGCACTGGCAAACAAATCTGATAACTTTGTGTTTACTCCTCGGACGTTCTGATAGTAAGCGGTTGTGCTGATCCTCTTGCGAAGTTTTTTCGTATCTTTACAATTTTTGGAACCGAATCAAAGAATTTCACGGTCAGATCTTCTTCACCCGCTGCCCGCCGCTCGTCGACCTCACTCCATAGTCCTCGAAGCTGCTCCCTCTGTGCGATTGTTAAATCAGCTTTCGCTCGTACACCATCTTCGAGTAGTTTACCATTCTGCATTACAATTAGTTAGAAAACATATAAATCTATTTTTTTTAAATCACGAATGTGACAGATAGCGGAGATGGCTCAATGGCAAATATTACTTTTCCGTCTTATTCAAATCATTTGACATAACTTTGACGTCATTTTGGATTGAAAGTGACCCCACAGAAGTCATTACACTCATTAGGTCCAACAATAATTAGAACACTCTGACATCGACATTCGAGAAAAACAGTGGCGGCTTACTACATCCAGGGACTGTAGGCAATGTCAGACGTGAGAAAATCACTCATCAAACAATGGATTACATCAGTGTGAGCTCAGGTTTAAAACAAATAGAAGACCTATGAAAGGGATATTTTCTTTTACACAAAAAAGTAAACGAAATATAATTCTTTCACTTTGAAGTCTGGCCTAATTTTGAGGCCCCAAGCTTCGAGGTATTGGGACAAATTGTTGTTCTCGTAGCTTTCCTATGTTCTCACGTGGAATGATAAAATGCCAAAAATATATGGTATGAGTACCTGTATTTATTTAGATTTTATATCTCAGACGACCCCTTCAATACAACAATTTTATGTGAGATGTATTCCCTGGTTTGTTTGAAGAAAGAATGACAAATCGTCATAAATTTATGGTAATTTCTAATTTTATTTCTCTTTCTGCAATTTACCGAGATTTCTAACCCTGTCATAAAGGAGAGATGGAGGAATATTGTGAAGGGTCTGGACTTATGATGTAGTCTAGAGCTGTGCCAATAATGGCCAACAGTTAATCTTCAACAGTTGTTCAACTTCAATACTGTTGACATAAAAGTATATTGTCTGCTAACATTAATCCACGCATTAGCGTGGAGTGAGTATTCCAACCAAGCACACGAAAAGAAAACTAAGCGAAATTTCCGCGCATATTAGTCCATCAACAATAATACCTATTAATATCAACAGAAAAATGAACGATTAGGTGCTGTTATTAATCTCGCGATATCATTGAACAGGAGCGCCTGTTGACCGGTGACCAATGACATCGCGAGATTCATTAGCATTACTCGCGAGACATTAACAGGAAATCTTCCGAAATTGATCAGCAGTGAGACGACCATTTTAATGTTAGCAGTTAACGATAACTACTAAACGAGGTTAACATTAGCATCTGTTAAAGTTAACTTAAGTTAGCGTAAACGCCCACCACTAATACAGTCATCCCCGATAGAGAATTGCATCATTAACATATTGATGGGGAATCAATCCCCTGTGGATGCAATAAGAAAGCGAGATTTCAGTGACAATACGATTGTACTATGTATTGTATTGAATTATGTATACTACTTATTACAATCCCGGGATTGAGAATCCCAGGATCACGAACGATAACTTTTGATATCAAAACTCAATTTTATGAAAAAGTATGTGCAATCCTGCGATCTTCAAGATTGTAAAGTTATTTTGCACCTATACATTATACAAGTCAAATACCCGCCACTCCCGCCAGTCAAGATGTAAAAAGATGTTTCAGGGAGATCCATGGATCATGTGTGGTATTGAATGTCAGATTTTGTTCGGCTTAAGCCATGGAAGACACCGAGCGATCGATAGGATCCAATCACCGTATACCGCCGTGTTTGGTATCTCACGAAAGTGCTTCACTAGTAGAATTCATATCTTTTTACAAAGATTCTGTCTATTCTTGATGGGAGGTAGTGGCGGATCCAGAATTCAATTTGGGGGGGGCTGAATGTCGTCACATGGTAAAAAGTACTGTCACTCAACGTTTGGGGGGGGCTGAGGGGCTGAAACCTCTAGATTTGTTGCATATAAAGTACTGTCACTCATGGTTTTAGGGGGGGCTTCAGCCCCCTAGCCCCTACCCTGATGGGAGGCGCCATTGGAATGAAGAGGAATCCAAGTGTCTTTGAATGGCGTGTTTGATATCGTTTGGAAGACCGCGAAAAACAGTTCTAGAGTGTGAAGCCATAAAATCTTGTTTTTAAAAATAATAATAAGATTAGGTACTCATTTGTGACACGATCGGCAAAATAACGAACACACACATACAATCTATACTGTTACTAAGAAAATTACAATCCAATTTGTTTGCTATAAATTGCTTGTTAAACCATTCACATGAGAACCGAATTTCCGTTGTTTATAAAAAGTTATTGAATTTCTATTAGTACATTGAAACGATAAATTTATTGATGACGTATTATTTTTATTCAGTTTCTTCAAAAGAGTTTAATCGTATGAAAAAAACACTCATTAAAACCATACGGCTGGTGTATATTAGGATAGGTATTCGTATTAATATGTCCATCTGATATTCGTAGTATAAATGGTGATTCCGTTTATTCGAAATATCGAATCCTAGTCATCATTCGAAAGAGAAAATGAGTAAACAGTGGACTTTCATCAAAAAGAGTTGACCGAGTATCGATTTTTTTAGCTGCTTATACACCGAATATTCGGCAGGCCGTTTATTAGGGTATCCCGTCAATGTACGGATTTTTTTTTCAAATATCGGAACACAAGAGATGTCAAAATTTAGGTATTAACGAGTAGTTTCAGACTACATATTTAGTTTTTAATTATAACACTATACTTGTAGACCTCTACCAGGCCCTAAATATGAAAATTTGTTCCTGAAAAAATATTTTGCAAATCTTTAGGGCTTGGTAGAGGTCTATAAGTAATCTCATAATTAAAAACTGAAACTACTCGTAAATACCCAAATTTAACCACCTCTTGTGTTCTGAAACTCGCAAAAAAAATTCACCATAAATGTATGGCAATAGCAATGGCCGGGACACCCTACTTTTTAACCCTATTTTGACCAGTTGTCTTCTTTAGACACACGTAATATGAGCAAATAACTCCAGACAAAATCATTTACAAAAGGTAAACATTGTGTTGAAACTGTCTTAGGGTGTGTGAAATCAAATGGAGAAGTTAATATGTCAGAAATTTTAGGGTCGCAGGTTCAAATCCCCTTTGTTTTTTTGTGATTTGTACTGTGATCCATCCATCCATTCAAAATTTAGTCGCTTATTCAATAAATCAACATCTGAGTGAGATATTAAATATTGTATTCATAACCAATAATTCGGCTTTTCTTTTCGGCAAAGCCGATAGGCCGAATACCGAATAGTGAACGAATATTCTTTGCGAATGTCTGAACTGTGTTCCATATTATTATGTCCGTGTGTTTATTTATGAAACATTTACAGTCCGCCAGTAAGATTAATTGCACGCGGAGACTGATAAATATTTATTCTGAATTCTGGATACCTACTAATTCTACCTAACATCTACAAATTATATACTTGGGCGTCGCCAGCGTCGGAGCTAGGGGGGGGGGACAACCAAAGTTTTGGTATTTATATAATATGAAAAACGAGTAAATAGCGCCGCAGCCGAATTTTTTTTAGGTGACCAAATGAAGAAGGTCAACATATAGTTTGGTTTAAATACGGAAACCATAGTAAATAGCGCCTCGTGCAACATTTGGCACCAGACTGAATTGTTTTATGAAACAATTGCATTGATTATCATACTGAAAATTTATGATATGATGAGAAATTGAGTGCTAATAATGTGATTTTTTGTGAGTTATTATCATTCAGTTTGAAGAAGTATATACCTATTCCAATCTCTAGGGCGGCTGCCCCCCCCCCCCCCCCCTGACGACGCCCATGATTATACTGTATTACTGATTTATATTGATTATACTGGCTGGAGTCCATAATTATATTATTATCCGAAAGATAACTTTAATTGCGGGATTGGATAAACAACATAATCTATATTATATTGTTTTGAATTTTCTTTATTTCACCATGTTGGTACGAGTATCATTGTTATAAATCTGTATCACAATTTTTCACGTCAAATAAAAACTTTCATACTTACTGCTAGCCACTTGCGTTCCACTGCTGGACACAGGTCCCTTACTCTTCCACTGTCTTCTGTCTTGGGCTATCTGCTGCCATCTACCACCCGTAAGCTGGATAATTTCATCTGTCCACCTTTTCGGTGGTCTTTCTACGCCTCTTTTGTTCTCCGAAATCGTTCATACCTAGGTGTACTATTTTTACACGACTTGTTTACAGATGTAGGTACTGAGTAATACATTTTCACAAAATATCTGATTATATAAATCATTGTTTTTTGGCATTTGGTGTTTTTCCCAACTTTTTTCCAGCAAAGGCATTGATTTGAAAATAAGTCTGTTATTTCGCATACTACGCCCATCTTTTTTGTGACTTTTTTTAACTGTGATTTTTTTTAGTAATTAGTGTAAAGATATATTTATTTGTTATTTTAACGCTGCGTTCCCTACGTGGAAGGCAAAGAGACACAAAGTGCCAGACACAGTTTTCCCTTCCATCACATCCACGCAGTTCATCATAAACAGTACAAACTCTACGATAACTTAGGGTCTATACCCTCCCGCCTCCTCCCCCCCCCCCCGCCACCTCACCCCCATAAAAAGTATCTACTTATTGAAAAAAGCCACGCGGACAAAAATTGACAAACTGATTTTACCAAACCCGCATATAGATTTTAGGGATTTCGCTCTAAAATTTATGAAGAGACCGAAAAATGAAGGGAATTCACCAACTGATTTGGAGCCCCTTAAACTATGGCGTCCCTGGGCAGATGCCCTCTTTGTCCCTTCCTAAAACCATTTCCCAAACTAAACCTACGAGTATCTATACTTTCTTTGTTGCTCTTTCATTTTTCACTTCTTTGCATGCCCAAATGTTTAGCCTTACAAAAACTCGTCTTCTAGAAATGAAAAAAATAATGACGTTGCATTTCTAGTGAGCATTATCGTATCGCATTTTCTCTTATTTCACTGCGTAGGTATTTGTCTGAAACAACCAACAATAGTGGTACCTGGTACATATCACAATAAAACTCACCTGATTGCACCCTTGGTGGTCGTAACATAACATATAACATAACAAGCACACTCTCTCCACTGGCACTCCTCTCTCACATCTCCAGGCATTATTCCTTATTTCATGAGAGGACGGACCATTCCATCTGATGTGATTCCGAAATAAGGGAGAGGTCGATAACCCCATAGGTACCTACACCGCAATAACAAAACATTACCGAATTCTTTGTACTAAATAAAAGGAAAATCTCTTTCATGATATGAATCTTTATTATTTTAACATTATTGGTTTAAAAATCAATTTATTTTGTCCCCATCTATCCATACGTTAGCATTTTCTCCTATGTGCAGTCTATCAAAGAACTGTGAAGGGATAGTTTTTGTTGAGGTCACCAATTGTAGCATTTTGGCAACCATAGTGGCAACACTAGTAAAAATTTCAATAGAAATGTCCTCAAACTTTCAACAATAGTTCATAAATCCGAGACCATGTCTTCCTTGACAGACTGTAATTAGAATCTATCTTATATTATTATGGAACGTGGTTACTCGTAAGACTCCATTTTTTTTTTCTTTATTGATTTTTTCGTGTGGAATTTCCGGGTCGAAAACACATCTCATATTCACAGTTCACATCCCAGCCGGGGTGAGCTGAATGACGAATGTTTCTCAAATTTAAAGTGATCACTGAAGCCAGCCGAGGTCGGTCATTAGTCCGACAATGTTCATCCTTAATTCTTCTACACTGTTGTAGGAATACTACCGTTAAGGGTTGCTCCCTTCCACTTACCCATTCTTGAACGCCAGTTCCTGTAGCAATATCTGTGCAAAGTAATATATAGGTACTGAGGAAGGCTCAGGGATCACCTGAAAGGCTCCCCCCAACAAACCCCTCCCCGATTTAAAACAACCGTCAACGTTTACAAATAGATGATGCATGATGATAAATGAATACTGCAAATATTTATTTATTTATAGCAGGGAAAAGAAATTAATTGTCTTTTAAATTCAATTTTCTGCTAACTGCTTCCTACTATTTGTGCCAGGGAATGACTATAGCACATCTGTTGGAAATTATAAGAAAACATAAGTCTTCTAAACTTAAACAATACCACTAGGTGAAGTACTTGAGATCCTCTTTGTAGGAGTTTTACTGCTCAATTAACCGTCCCTTAAATGACTGAGAGCGTTCACCCCAACAACGAGAAGAAAGGCTTTATTACCCGAGTCGGGAACTTTATTCATCCAAACACAATATGATGATATCAACCTACTTAATTCTCCTCGCAACCCAGTATCAATGTAACGCAAGACCGTGGCATTCTTTGCAAATAATTCAAATTTATATGAAAGTTAAAATATTTCGCGATCACATTACCTTCAACTATATCCAAAAATATTCAGCCACACTACAAGTTTACTGTACCTTTTAATAAATTTAGGAACTACATAATATTAGAATCTTACAAAAAATATGAACAGTACAACATCAACAAAAAGTGGACCAGTAAAGGCTCAATAATGACCAATTTATAGTATATATTTGAAATGCATGCAAAAACGTTAGTGAAATAATATAATATATGGAAAGATCAGCATACAATTAAAAAAAAAATAGCAGACAAAGAAACATAATATAAATATTAATAAATAAACAAATAAAATAAATATAAAAATAAATAAGTAAATGAATAAAGTTATAAGATCTATATTTTCAATTGTAAATATTCTATAATCTGTGAACTTATTGTAAATAAACAAGTCTACTTCTAAATAAATAAATAAAATATGCCAGAAAAAAAGGAACCATACGTCCGAAAATTTCCGAAGGTAGGGACATACTAGTAGGTACTAGAGTACTACTACATTGTGCTCGACTTGTATGAAGTATGGACACTGTAAGTAATACATCCATATTATATTATATGATGGAAGGAGAGCCTTACACTCTGAACTAAACAACAGAGCAATGGAGCACATCCTAACGATTCAGGACATTTAATATCCTTTCTGTATGTGCCACATCATATCCTCGTACGAAATACACTCGCTCTGCAATCAACGAAGTCTTGGGGATTTATTTATTTAATAAGTGGCACCTCTAATGACAATACAAATTAAGGTATAAACTAGTCAGACTAACCCACAATACAGTGCAGCAACAATTAGCTTATGGCTTATTGTTTTTTTTTTTTTGTTGTTGTTGTTCTATTATCATCCGTAGACCCCATTTGAGGCACTTGGAATCGTCAGGTTTACATATTAAACAAACATCACAAAATAAAATGGTATTAGTACATCAATAAACAGTTACAGCAAACAAGAATGAAATCAATAAACAAAACACATGGTTACAAAACAAAACTTAAAGCAGGTGTGGTTTAGTTCAATGCAAGTCTGGATGTAAATTGTCCAGAACTACATTACTTCAATGACAACAGAATTCTGGATTCAGAATTTTGAAAAAGAAAGCTGGACATTGCATCTGTCCACCTTTTCTGTGGTCTTCCTACGCCTCTTTTGTTCTCCCAGGGCTTCCACTTCAGGAGCCTCCGTCTAACATTAAATAAACCATACATAATACACACTTTTAGATACGAAGAAAACATTGAATAAACAAAAAGTAAAAAAAGACATTTAGTTTCCACGCTTCAGCACCGTAAAATGAGAATGTCAATAGCACGTCGCATTTTGACTGTTTTTAATACTACATGTATTAAAGCAAAACGACATACTGGTGATAATACATATTCATCTGCCTCGACTATGTCAGGTCGAATACTAATGTAGGTATAAAAAAAACGTAAAATTATTGATTTTCTGTCGAAGCAGTCACTCATCATTTTTTTATGATTCCGGTAAAGCTGTTATGCATGGATTGACTGTGACGTTTCTGAAATGTATGTAATATTGTGTGATATGAAATGTCTGCTACATAAGAGCAGAATTATTCGATCGAAAATTTCGTTTCGGGTTCGGCTACTTTCGGTCAAATACTGCGGTCCAGTCGAAACTTCGACTTCTTTAAGAGTATGCATACCGACATTTCAAAAATTTCTTAAAACGGGAGACTTTAACGTAGGCAGAGAGAACGTAGGCAGAGAGAACGGATCGCCAGACTTTCCTATCCTGACACACCCTTCGGGCTTCCATCACATTCATGCAGTTCCTCATACATACTCTCCGGTTACTTTTACTCAAAACACGTCCGTCCTTGAGTATCTGGTCGACATGGTCCAGCCAGGTGGTTCTCGGACGGCCGCGTTTCCTTACACCTCCTCTTTCACCCAGGTAAACTTTCTTCGTTATTCTTTCATCGTTCATTCTTTCCACATGACCCAACCATCTCAACTTGTTCACTTTCATTTTATTCACAACATCCTTTTTACAGTCACTCAACTCTCTAATCATTTCGTTCCTTATTCTATCTCTCAATGTTTTTCCACACATTCTTCTTAACGATCTCATCTCGACCGCATTTATACTTGATTCATCCTTCTTCAGCCATGTCCATGTCTCACTTGCATACATCAGTGTTGGTACTAGGATGGCGTTGTGCACCAACAACTTAGCCTTTGTCGATACGTTGCGACTTTTCATTATTGGCCTAATTGCCCCATTTACCCTGGTACCTGCTAACTTTCTTCTTTCGATGTCACTTTCACATCGACCATCTTTTGTAAACAAGCTTCCCAGATACACATACTCATCAACTTGCTCCAAGCATTCATTACCAACTTTAATCGCACAGTTCGTCCTTATCTCATCTCTTTCAAATACCATTACTTTCGTCTTGTTGACATTCATCCTCATCCCGTTTCTTTCGCAGCTACCATGCACACAGGATATAATTTCCTGTAACTCACTTTCGTTTTCAGCCATTAGTACTAAATCGTCCGCAAACATCAACGCACATACCCTTACTCCATTCAGGTCCACACCAACATCCATTTCTTTCAACGGACGCATACAGTTGTCGAAGAACAGATTGAACAACCAAGGAGACATGACACACAGCCTTGTTTTATTCCTTTTGTGAGGGTAAACCACTGTGAGAACGCACCGTTCACCCTGACACACGCAGAGCTCTCCGTATACAGCGATGCAAGTGCACGAACCAATTGGCTCCCCACCCCGTAGTCCGACAATACACGCCACATTCTTTCACGATCCACGCGATCATATGCTTTCTCCAGATCTACGAACGCACAGAACAACTTCTGGTGTTTATCCAAAAATTTCTCCGCGACCATTCGCAGGGAGAAGATCTAATCGGCGCACCCTCTTCCACTTAGAAATGCACCTTGAGCATCCCATACCTTACATTCCGTAATCTTTCTCACTCTTTCAATCAATATTTTCGCGTACAGTTTGCCCACAGAACTCAACAGGCTGATGGCCCGGTAACTACCACATTCCAGCTTTGGGCCTTTCCCTTTATATAGAGGACATATGACAGCCCTCCTCCAGTCTTCCGGAGTGTAGCCATCCCTCCAACACAGGTTGAAAAGCTCCCAGCACCACCTGAGAGCAGAGGGAATAATCGTAAAAGATTTTTTATATCTTAATAAAAGTCTTATAAAAGATCTTTTTTCCGAAGGGCAAGAAGTCGCGGAGATATTTTTTTTTGTACTGATAATATCCATTAAAATCTAGGGAATAACCTTTAAAGTTTTTTGATTGAAGCGAAATTAACCCCCAAAATATAAAAAAATAAATGCTACTTTCACCACTTTATCATGCGATTGTTCACGCGATTTTGAACCTTAATGCCGTGGGAAATGACCGTAACGTCATAGTTGGGTCGCGAATTTTAAGTTCCATAAATTCGGCTTCGAATTCTGCCGAAAAATTGAACCATTATCGGGCTGTAATACGACTAAGTATCAACATTGTATAGAGTAGTACTACTGACTACTAGCGACATCTGTGTCATGTACGTGTAACATATTGTAGACCTTTTATTCCGTGCAATTTAACATTTAGTATCGTGCTTCATACATAGTATTACATTACATACAAGTAGTGCCACGCCAGTCAGAAACAGGACAACCCTTTCCATCACACCCCCTATCCCTCCACCATACAACACTCAACAATAAAATCTCTAAATAAATAATTTCAAATGTATGAGATTCTGGCAGTACCGCTTTGTCTGGTTAAGGGCTTAAATGCACTGAGCAAAAATCGTTCTATTTGCGCTTCAACTTTTTCAAATTTTGTATTTGAATGTTAGCGCTCAATAAGAATAACGTAAGCGACAAAGTAAATTATACCTTTTTAAAAGAAACCTGGGAAGAAATTTAAAAATCTCTAATAGTCAATTTGTTTAGATTATAATTACCAGTATTTTGGCTAAATTATACTTTTATATCTGAAAAACTGAACGGAAAATCCTCATTCCCGTAAATTTCAGGGGTACTTTCGGAATATTTTTTTATTTGAATCTAGGAGTGTGTGTCCTCTGCCTGCACCGCAAGAGACGTGGTGTTAGGAGACAGAATATAGAGTGATTGGACCTTAAAGAACAAATCAGCAGAGAATGAGCCATAACAGAACTGACTATTTCAAAACTGTTATTACAGAACATGAACATTTCGGAACACTATACCAATACAGAACAAATCAATGTCGATTTTATTTATTGAATTCAGTTTCCCCAAGAAGAATAGATTATTTCCATTCTACCATACAATAATATGAATATTGTTATTGAATTATTTTCCATGAAAGTATTGTAATGCATTTGCCTTCCAGCAAATCCAGTCTATTATATTGATTGCGACTAGATGAAATGAATTCCATGAAATGAAACTAACTTCACGTTGTTTGTTTACAATCTTGTTATTTCCTACTATAATATTATAGTTAGTTCTATTTCCCATCACAATCGCTAGGGGCGTTTTTACGATAGGGAATTATTATGCAGTAAATTTAGAAGGAGAAATTCTCATAAATGAAATACTACCTATACTGAGCGTACGTATGTGTGTCATGTTAACATTTTTTTAAACAGATGTCGGTAGTAGTCATATGAACTGACATACGGAATCATCTGATGTTCTCTATGATTTTGACAGGTTTTCTGGTCTAGGAAATTTGAATTTCCATAAACATCAAAACTGACATATTTCATTCTTGCTATAAAATTAGGAACCTATATTTTTATACAAAATTATAGAGTTAGTCAATTTAATTATTTTATCCGCCATCCAAACGTAAATATTTAAACATATGTAGATGGTACGTAGGTAGAATTAGTGGAACGGGATTGTCAGTTAGAAGGATTATTTAAGGAAAGGTCTCAAAAAATGCCTCAGTTTGAAAGAAAGATTAGTTGGAGCTAGTCTGATAGGAAGTGGAAGGTTATTCCATAATCTAGCCGCGTGTGTAGTGAAAGAAGAGGTGAAGAAAGATGTGTGATGTGAAGGTATGGTTAACTTACGGCGTTTTTTGATGCGATTAGATTAAAAATAGGTATATTTGTTAATTCACTCAACAGATGTAAATTCTCTCTGAAAATAGCTTATAAATGATTACATCGACGTCACTAAGGAGCAGATCATGAAAATTGACCGCCTGCAAAACATCTGTATCCGTTTCGTGTATGGCCTGCGGAAATTCGACCACATCTCAGAATTCAGGTCTGAACTTAGATGGCTAACCATATTTCATCGCCGTAATCTCCACACCCTCTCTCTTCTATACAATGTCCTATACAATCCCTCCTCACCTGATTATTTAAAGACGAATTTCACTCCACTGGCATCTCATGGTCTACCACTCCGTTCTGGTGCACAACGTACGCTTTTAATCCCTAGCCATCATACATCTTTTTTCACTAATTCTTTCACTGTACAGGCTGCGCGATTGTGGAATGACCTTCCATTATCCATCAGACTCGCACCAACTATTTCCGTTTTCAAGAGTAGACTGAAGCAGCATTACCTTTCTATTTTAAATCCCACAACCCGTCCCTCCTGAACCCATCATCCCTCCCTTACCCTATCCCATCCCATTTACCATTCATATATATTTATATATTTAATATGTTTATCTATGTATGTATTTATGAATTCAATTTTTGTTATGTATGTATTTGAGTATTCAGTTAAGGTACCCTCTTGGTACTGAATCTTATAATTAGGTATATCTCATTTTTTGTTTCTATCTTGGGTTGGCTGGCAGAAATTGCCATTTGGCAATAAGTCCGCCCCTTGTATGTTTTTCTGTACAATAAAGTTTATTTTATTGTATTTTTATTTAAGTTATTTATGTAATAAAATTACTACGTATTTCCTTGATGTCCATAATGTTATTTTTCATTTTTATTGATTGAAATACAAGTCGAACCATCCATCTTATCGCTGTAAAAATAACTTTCAATTGTAATAAATCTCTTACTTAGCGTTTCCCAAACTTATTCATGTTTACTGGCGCCACGGCCACAGTACACATGAATTTAAAAAAATAGGAAGTGGTCAATTTGATTTATAATTAAGCTAATAGAATAAAGCTATTAAGGCTCCAATACACCACAGCTAGGAATTCGAAATGAACGTCGCTTCCCCTCTCTTACCGCTCCAAATTTTCAAATATTTCCACCGCAAGTTTTGTGCAATATTTACACACACATTCATCAAAACTTATACATTCAAATAATACAACTACGGGGCCTACATATTATAATATTTTAGTTTGAATTTCTTTAAATTCTATCAAATACCATTGTATTTGATAGGTGCATACCTGTTGGTTTTTGGAACATATTTTGATACTACTAATTCTATCGATACTAGTTGTCCTCAGTGTGATTCGCACTAACTGGGATTTGTTCAAGTAATAATGAAAGAAAAAGGAGTGCATACTGCATAGAGATTAATACATGGGCATGTAAATAAAATTATTGTACCATATAATACAATTCAATTTCAAAATTCTTTTTTTCTTCAATATACGGCTAGAGAAGCCTTTACATAGATAATAATAAAAAAATATATAACAATATGTCTAAAAATAATAATACAATCCTTTACTTGTAATACCTTATAATAACTGTATACAATCATGTACATACGCATCTATGTATTTTAAATAATATTAAAAAAAAAAACAAATATATAATAATATGGCAATTATAATAGTAGTAGCTAGAGGTACATAATTTTAAAATAAAAATAAAATAATATAATATAATAATTTTCTCTTAATATTTTTATCACCTATTATCACCTATTTTATCACCTAAGAAGAAGTTGCCTGTAGGTTCGTGAAAATCTTAAATTATTACAAAAAATGTAAACTAAGTAGAATTTGTAAATTATATAAAGAGATATATTTTCTAGTAGGTACTGTAAACAAACTTTTTAATTTCAGTTCAATTCAGTGTTCCGAGTAATAAAACGATTTTGCCTTGCATTAAGAGAAGTATTTCTGATTTTTGGATATGTCTTAAAGGTGAGTCTTGTGGTTCGGAATCCAAGAATGCGACCTCCTTACCCTTGTGCGTTCACTAGGCCGAGCCAAATTTTATCGTAATGTTATTATTAAAAAAGTTATGCATTATCCAAAATGCTTTATTATTGAAAAAAAAAACCTTTTTTTACGATAGCTGAAATTTTCTGAATATATTTTCGTAAGGGTAAGTTTTAAAGGAAAATGGCATTAGTAAAAGTTGTAGAAGATTCAATTTACTATAATAAGAAAACTTCATAAATGGTAATTTTTTTTAAATGGGATTTTGGGCAATGCACTAATTTTTAAATAATAACATAACGAAAAAACTTAATAAAACAAAGGTATAGGAAATTTAATATTCAATAACTCTTACTTTAATCTTTTTTCTCTAGGGTGCATCTGTAAAAAGTTTTAATCATTCAACCGAAAAACGGGCGGAATTTCGTCGGTTTTTGGCTCGCCCTAGTGAACGCACAAGAGTGGGGAGGTTGCCAACTTGGATTCTGAACCACAAGACCAACCTATATAACATATCAAAAAATCAGAAATATTTCTCGATTAGCAAGGTAATGTACCATGTTCATTCTCCATTCAATGGGCTATACAGAAAATTTCAAAATGTGTCGCTTAGTTCAGTGGTCCCCAACATTTTTTTCGCCACGGACCGGTCAGCGTTTGATAATTTCACCGCGGCCCACTGAGGGTAGGGGGGTTACATTGGGGGAGGGGGGTCACATTGAATGTAGATTTTTTATTTTTTTATTACTTAATAATGAAATATCGTTTTACAGAGAAATATAAAAACTCCGAAACGGGAAAAATTTCGCTACTGCCTGATTCCACCATAACCGCAACCGTTTTTGTATGGAATAGGGTCGCTGTTATAGTCCAAACCGATACAAATCAGTACGAACGAGATAAGAATATTATTTTATTACAAAAAAAAGACAGAAAAATTATCTGAATCTCGATCGACAGAGGACGACTTTTGACATTGATGACGTGTTTAAATACGATTTGGCTTATTTAAGTTACGACAACACCGCCTTCGGAGTCAAGGTGCGACCAGTTTAACAAAAAACGACATCGCATTCGGAACATATATTGTATATTATGGCAGTGTAGTGTTGTTTTACTTCGCAGGTATTAAGATGGTAACTTTACGTGAAGGGGTTTTTAACCGAATAATTATTTTAAGCTATTGACGATTTTTATCAAAAAAAATATTTTGATTTTTAAGCACGCGGCGTTGCCCAGTACCATAGGTTGGAGACCACTGGCATAGTTGACGGTGTTAGTGTGGTATAAATAACTAATAACTATTTGAATATAGTATGTACCTATTTCTTTGATGGTGTTCGTAATAATTAAAATTCAAATGAAGAATTCCTACTTAGAGTTCCATATCTATTAGTCCAAGAGCCCATCGTTGAAATCATGACGGATGTGTTTTTTGATCGAAATGTGGTTTAAAAGAATGTTTAGACATAATATAATACATTGCCATAGGGTTGCCTAGCAAAATCTTGCCGCGAGTACCTTTACCATGATGATTATTGACACCAATTTTGAAGCGAATTGCACCCATCTGTTTTTTAAGTAAAATTAGCACCATCGGAAAGAGGCCGATTTGAAGATATAGAAAAACATGGGTTGCCTGTCCTCAGTCTGCCGCAACCCTAGGCAACCCAGGCCCAAAGATGCCATTTTCCGAAGTAAAATGCACCCATCTGTTTTTTACACGAGTGACACATCAAATTGAAGCTACTGTCTTCCTCGATACGATGGGATAGGGTTGCCTACCTAAAACCTGCCGCAAATTAGGGTTGCCTGCATTTGAATGATGATATTTGAATGATGATGACCTAGTGAAAATGTGGTGGCATATCCAGGAAAATATTATATTATATTACGGGTAAACTACTAGTCCTACGAAAAAATTGACATAACATTTTTTGTACAGAATTTAGCAAGGATTATTTTTGTCATTGACTACTTTCTCCTATCTCTTACCATATTCCTATAAAATGCGAAAAACCGCGAAGAGGGACCTTTTCGGGGGGGGGGGCAAGGGGGGTTGCGGCAGGATTTTGATAGGCAACCCTAGTGCGATGTAATACCCTATAGGTAAGCTATCATTTATACCACATTTCGATCAAAAAACAGATACGTCATAAATTAAGCAGCGGGCTCTTGGATTAGTAATTATTAGAATATAATATTTCTTTGATGGTGTTGGTAATAAATAAATTCAAATGAATAAACAGGAGTTCCTAAATAGTGTTAATAGTTCCTATCGATACACGATTTTCATTTAGTAGTGTTGGTAATTATTTCGTAAAATATAAATAATGAATTCAAAATTGTGCAGTACGTCCATCCCGTGCAAAAGCAAAGCTCAGACTGAATTTGAAAGGAAGGGTATACTAATTCTAGGAATGCCTTTTTAAAAGAAACCTGGAAAGAAATTTAAAATCTAAAACAGCAGATTTGTCAAGATTATAATAACCAATATTTTGGCTAAATTATACTTTTATATCTGAAAAATTGAACGGAAATTCTTGGAATTCCGTAAATTTTAGGGGTGCTTTCGGAATACTTTTTTATTCAAGGAATTTCCAAATCCTGTAATTCTAAAACAGAAGTCCTGTAGTCCATACTTTCATCTATCACTGTCTTCAGTTTCAAGACGATTCCTTCAGTATTGGCAGAGTAAGAGTCGCCGCGCCGAAGCCGTATAGAGTACCGTAGCCCCTTAATAATTCCTAAAAATTGAAATTAATTTAGTTTCAACATTTTGTTTGACATTTTATTATACAAAGTAATGTAAAAAACAAATAAAATTACCCATTAGCGGTTCGTAAAATTTTCGATTTGACGTGATCTGAATACTATAAAATAATAATCTGGGTTATCACTGCATCCATTTGTCCAAAAAAATCGCCTGCGGTGCTAATTTTTTGCGCATTTTTTGTAAGGAAAAATTTTTGTTGTAGGGGGAGGACGGCGAAAACTCAGTGAGTGCCTATACCTAGGAAAATTAACGAGACGCTTGTACACCCCCCCCCCCCCCATGTCTTTTCGCCCCCAAGAGCTGGGTCCCAAGATTAGAAATTTTTGTTAAATGTGTCGGAGCCCAGTCAACTTTGAGAACCACTGCTCTAACTAATAATATATTATTGCTAAAATATGGAATATAATGTGATATCATAAAAGATGTTCGATACTCGTAAAAGGCACAAATCATCCTATCTGAATGGATTGCCCCATTTAATATAATAATCTAATAACAACATGATGATATGATATGACTCTACGATTGTAAACTTGGACAATACTCATAAAACTCAGATGTATAAACTCGTGTATCCCATTGTCCTGCAACTGGACTGGGCCGTAGAGAATAAATCAATACAGAACACGCCATAACAGAACCAACAATTACAGAATGTATGGGTTTTCTCAAAATTATCATTGCAGGACAATGATAAATTTTAGAACGCGGTCTTCGACGGTCTTCTTCGGTCTTCTCGCTTTTAGACAGTGGTCTGGCAGTGCAGTGGCACTGTGAAACACAACGCTTTTTTTTTTAATGAATCTGGGCTTATCTAAATAAACCCAAATACATCTTTGTACACTTCACAGAAAGCTTATAAGCTTGTGTTGTGAAGTGGAGTAAGTCGGGGATTGAACCCGCGCCCACTGGATAAACAGTCGAGCGCGTTACCAACCGGGCTACCGACCACCGCTTTTATTTAACTTCATCTGTCGTTGTTCTCTGCGTCCATATTTTTCTCTTCAAATTTCAATAATTTTCCAATGTCCCAGCACCGTGAAAATATGCCCACAAATTGTAGTACCTACTGTTTTATCTACAGCCTGGTTGGAAACGTACTCGACTGTAAAAATCTGATACCGATTTACTGCACATTTACTGCGCATTTACCGCACAACACAAGCTTTTCAAGCTTATTGTGAAATGTACAAAGATGTATCTGGATCTGGATTTATTGATACGTTTTTAATAATAAAAAAATATATAATTGACTTAATTTTTATATGGAGAAAACTCTTTGTTCTTTAATAGTCAGTTGTGCATTGACATTGTTCCGATTCGTTCGAGTTCTGTTTTGTCATCGTTCTGTATCGTTCTGAAATGATTGGTTCCGTCGTATGGCTTCCTGTATTGGAGCGTTCTATATTGGTTTGTTCAGTATGGCCCGACAACCCCATTGTCCACCATAATAATACTTCGAATTTAATGTCGTATTGGTTTTGTTTGTTATTGTGAAAGATCTGAAAGTAATGTTGTACCGTCATCGATAATATAATTGAAGAAAGATTGTGTTATACAAATAGGTACATTATCTATAAGTATATATTAAAACCCTTATTTTCCATGCCTATATAAGTATGTATATACTTACCCTTATGTAAAGCCCTCTTATCCTTATAAAAAAATACAATAAATGTTGACAGTAAGATACTAACCCCCGTTTTCACCAACTTTTACCTAAGAAGGAGACCCCTAAGAAATTTCCATTCAAAAACAGAGATAATATTCTAATTATTGACACGCAGGCCTACCAACCACACCCTAATTCCATACAAAATGCAACACGCAACTCACCTGCGTTAGGTGCCCAAATATCTCTGCCCAGGCTAGGTGAGTTGCGTGTTGCATTTCGTATGGAATTAGGGTGTGGTTGGTAGGCCTGCGTGTCAATAAATAGAATATTATCTCTGTTTTTGTATGGAAATTTCTTAGGGGTCTCCTTCTTAGGTAAAAGTTGGTGAAAACGGGGGTAAGTTTTTTAAATTAGATAGGTTAATATAGGATAGGATTAATTAGATATGATAGGCTAGGAAACGAAAAAATAGACGGAGGACCAAAGTTGCCGATGTCATGAGCCGTGTGTCAAAACTCAAGTGGAAATGGGCAGGACATATGACCAGGCAGGGTGACACCAGATGGGCGCCACGAATATTGAAGTGGAGGCCATTGACAGATAGAGACAGGAGTGTCGGAAGGCCACCAAAAAAACGGACCGTCGACATTGTCCAAATCGCTGGGGGAACCTGGATGCGGAAGGGTCAGAGCAATTGAATTGAAACAGTTGGAAGAGTAGAAAACTCCGATGTTCTCACAAAACATGAATTGTGATTTTCAAAAATAATCAAAAATACAATTTTAAACTGTCATATGTGTGCAACTTTTTAAGGCGCTAGGACATTGTGTGGTTTGTTCTCTCTGTTTACTCCGCGAGAGGGCACGGCTTGACTGGTCCAAGTAAGCAACACAGACTAGTACACAATAAAGTATTCAACATATTAATATTTTTATTAGGCTCTAAACAACATGGATGCTCCCCTAAGTACCGGATGGGACTGAATGATATCACACTATTACCCTATTAGATACCAGTAGTACCTTCTCAAACAGTATTGTAAACTTCTCGCAAGAGGATATGTTCCATATTACGTACAGGGGGTGTGATAATGGGGGATTATTTTGTTTATTACAAAGCTGTGTTAAACGACGTCATGAACACCCGGTATACGCTTGAGCGGCAACACGCTTTATATAAAACAAATAATTTTGAAATTATGATTATGAAGCTTGACGATCACCTTTGGAGATAGATTCTTTATTTAGTAAAAATAATCCAAATTTCTAAAACCGGGGGGGAGAACTCGACAACCTTACTAATGATGCTTTGGAACAAAATAGAGTAGACACATTGAACCTGTATCTAGGGAATGACCATAAAAGATTTTTTATATCTTGTATAGATTTCTCAAAATAAATTTAGAAAAACACCTCTGATATTTTATCGGAAAGACAGAAACTCGTTTCCCGAGGTCGCGGAGAATCTTTTTTTATCGATAAATATATGCATTAAAATCTAGGGAATGACTGAAAAGTTTTTTGATGGAAGCGAAATTAACCCCAAAAAATGGGAAAAACGCTTTTTTTTACCATTTAATCATGCGATTTTAACCCTTAATAAATAAATAAATAAATCTTTATTGCCCAGTTAATATAAATAACAACAAAAACAAGACTATGCAGTGTGCCAAAAGGCGGACTTATTGCAAAAGCTTACAGTCAACCCGAATGCCACGGGAAATGACCATGACAACATAGTCGGGACGCAAATGTTAATCTTGTTTTTCATTCTTGTCAGTGCACCTAGCTTACAATTGCTCATCTCTCTCCTTGACTCATAAAGTTCACTTAAATTATTTCAATAGGTACTAGCATATATATATACCCAGAGTAGGTAATAGGCTGGGCCGTTTTCACTTTTTTTGACTTTCTCGTGGGGCTTTTTGCAAAAAAGGTGCCAAATGGGTTTAAACCAACGGGTGCAAAATATTATTCCATTCTGATCAGATCTTCTGCCTCCGGATCGTAGTTAAGTAATCGATTTTTTAGCATTTTACTATTGCTTTCTGGAAGAAAATTATGTAATAACAATCGAGTTAAAAGTTGATTTCTAAATCAAATTAAGACTGTTTTATAGTCAAAATATAAAATAAAAATATTATATAACCCTGCGTACGCGAGAAGTGAGGGGAGGGGGTGGAGAAAAATCGCCAAATAATTGAATATAATAGAATAATAAAAAATCGAACAAAATATTTCTACAGATAATTTGTTGGCGATGATAGGGTGTGATGGAACCAATGTGAACGTTGGTAAGCAAGGAGTAATTATTCGTCTTATCTAAAAACGATTAAATAGACCATTACAATGGAACATCTGTCTTCTTCACATGAACTCAGACGGCAAAACTTCAGAACCTCAAACACTTTCAGGACCCATTGGAAAGTATTTAGAAAATTGTGAAAATAGACCTGTTGTCCAATACCAACCTATTCCCGCTTTGTAACCCGATGTTTCTGCAGAAGATATGAGCGCTAATCAAAAATATTTATACAGAATCATGTTAGCGGTAACAAAGGGAAATTTTCCTGCTGATTTGGCAAACAAATCGCCTGGGAAAATGTCCCATGCCTGATGGCTAACGCGGGCGAATAGAGTTATGCGGTTGTATGTTTCCATGTAATCTCCGTCTCAAAACCTGATTGTTCTCGCAACGTACATCGCCAAAGCTTACGCTCCGACTTGGTTCACAATCAAAACACATCCTTCCTGTAAAGATGGAGCGCGACACCTGTACCAACTCATATCTGCCACTAGATACTTGCCAGCAGAACTGAAGGCAATAATAGATACAGTTATTCAAAGAAATAGTTACTTCGCCCATCCTGAAAATATATTGTTGGCAATGTTAACCGATCCACAACAGCACATCCGTGAACTGGGGGCACGTTGCATATTAAAAGCTGGAAGTAACAAATAAAATACACTTTGACTGTTCCAACTAAACCTTGATGCATCATCCTATATACATTGATCTCATTCAGTGGCATGATAATGATAAAATCACAGACCCACCTATGTTAAAACCGATACCTAATGAAGAAATCCTACTGTTTATCGCACAAAAAGGAGAAGGTGACTTGCTTCTTCTACGGCTTCCTTCCCACTCTCAAACAGTGGAAAAAGCAGTGAAGACTGTCACTGAAGCTTCAGCCAAGCTAAGCTCAGCACAAAAAGCGCTAGGGAAAGCTATATCCCAACTCAAATTGAGTCTCGAAAAGTTATGCCAAAGTTCGGAAGTAAGAAAGATTTTCGTGCTAATTAAAAGTATTTTTTTTTATTTTTTCATAACATATTTCTCTGTTTTATTTTTGTAATACATCTTTAAAGCTTTAAAACATGTGTTTTAATGTTAAAGACTATATTGTGCTGCCTTTTTACTTCGTTGCAATGACTTAGAAATATCACGTATTTTTTTCATAATTCAATAATTTCAAACCCAATCCGGAGGCTGAAGATGAAGTCCTACCGAGGCCATATTTTACATGTAATATAAAGTAATCATTTGGCACCTTTTTCGCAAAAAGCCCGAAAGAAATCGAACAAAATTTTTTTTTCCATACAATAACGGCCCAGACTAGTAGGTAATACTCGTAGTAATAAAATGTACAAAGTAACTAAATGACTACATAAAACATAATACTATGGCTAAGTGCCTGACTGAGTGAGTCGCTGTCACGCAATAAGTCTGTTTATTTGCGCATACCTACATACATTATGTTATGGCTAGAGACCGGAAAACGTCGCGTTCGCGATAAAACGAATTTATTCGCGAATTTCGTGCTTTTTACGCGAATAACGCGAATTTCAACATTCTTTTACGAGAATAACGCGAATTTTCGCATATTTTAAGGGAATTTCAACATTTATTTTGGAAAACACCGTAATTGAAACATTATAAAAAGGAATGTGGCTTTGAAAGTAAGAAGAACCACATTGAAAAAATCTTGCAAAAGGCGTTTTTTTGTTTTTCCAAAATATTTTTGTTTTATTTTATTGCTTTAGAGATTTTTTTTTAAATAATGTACTTATATATATTTTTTTTATATAAATTGCAAGATTGTCCACTTTAATGATATAAATGTATGAAAAATAACACTACATTTTGCCATAATTGTGAAAAATTACACCCATTCTGCACAAAATAACACCACATTTCCCGAAAAATAACACTGATGTTTTCGAGTCCCTAGTTATGGTTATGGTGTGGTAGTGCTAATTATTTACGTTACGACTCCGGGTAAGTACGGCTAGTTTCATTTAGTGTAATATACGAGTATTAGATGGAATGGGGTATGCCCCGTAAAAGCTCTCTACAAACAACAACTTAATGCTTTATATAAAAAGTAATAAATAGGCATTATATTATACCCACATATGTATCCATATACATAATACTAGTCCATGTTACCCGGATAAATTTATGATATGATGAGAAAATATTTATTTGATATTAATATCATAGTGGCTCTTCTGCGCGTTCTGCGCGTTCGTGGATCTTGGTGGATCGTTCGTGGATTTATGATATGATGAGAAAATATTTATTTGATATTAATATCATAGAGGCTCTTCTGCGCGTTCGTGGATCTAGAGAAGGCATACGATCGTGTGGATCGAGAAAGACTGTGGCGTGTGCTGTCGGAATATGGGGTGAGCGACCAGTTGATTCGCGCCATTGCGTCCCTATATGCGGAGAGTTCTGCTTGTGGCAGGGTGAATGCTGCGTTTTCGCAGTGGTTCACGCTCACAAAAGGGGTAAAGCAGGGTTGCGTCATGTCACCTTGGTTGTTCAACCTGTTTTTCGACTACTGCATGCGTCCTCTAAATGAGCTGAATGTTGGTGTGGATCTAAATGGAGTGAAAGTATGTGCGCTAATGTTTGCAGATGATTTAGTGTTGATGACGGATAATGAATACGAGTTACAACGGGTAGTATCCTGTGTGTATGAAAGCTGCGATATGAATGGTATGAAAATGAATGTAAATAAAACGAAAGTATTAGTGTTTGAAAGAGAGGAAGTAAGGACAAATTGTATGATAAAAGTTGGTAATGACTGTCTGGAGCAAGTGAATGAGTATGTATATTTGGGAAGCTTATTTACTAGAGATGGACGCTGTGATGGAGACATTGAAAGAAGGAAGCTGGCCGGAACTAGGACGAATGGTGCACTCGGTCCGATTGTTGGTAGTAGCAATATGTCTATGAAAGCAAAAGTGCTAGTGCACAATGCTGTCTTGGTGCCGACCCTAATGTATGCAAGCGAGACTTGGACATGGCTGAAGAAGGATGAATCCGGGATGAATGCAGTGGAAATGAGGTCGCTAAGAAGAATGTGTGGGAAAACGCTGAGAGATAGGATAAGGAATGAGGTTATTAGGGAAATGAGTGACTGCAAGACTGGTGTTGTAACTAGAATGAAAGTGAACAAACTGAGATGGTTTGGGCATGTTGAGAGAATGAAGGATGAAAGGATGACAAAAAAGATATATCTGAGTGAACGAAGAGGTGTGAGGAAACGCGGCCGCCCCAGACTGGACTGGACCGATCATGTCGACCAGATCCTCAAGGATGGGCGCGTTTTGAGTAAAAGGAATCGGAGAGCGTGTATGACAAACTGTATGAGTGTGACGGAAGCTAAGAGTGTGTGTAAGGATAGGGATGTCTGGCGCTCTGTCCTCTCTGCCTACCCCGCAAGGGACGTGGCGTGGGGGTATAGATAGTAGAATATCATAGTGTGGCATTACAGTGTAACACACCTTTGCGCCACACAATGTGAATGTGGTAGTATTGTGATTTTTGTGAGGTTTTACCATTTAGTATGAAAAAAATATATACCTATTCCAATCTCTAGGGGCAGCTGCTCCCCCCCTGCCCCCCCTGGGGACGCCCATGTCACTTTCAATCTACTCATCGTATCCGTCTTACTACTTCTAACATCATTACTTATCCTATCTCTCAGTGTCTTTTCCCACACACTAGCTGAAAATACATTTCGATGACCGGAAATTTGCAAGAAAGCAAAGGTGAGATACGAGAAAGTTGCGCGAATCTTTATGGTTTCTTAGAACTAGGGAATACCTGCGATTACCCTCTCCAACTGCGTATGATGCAGAACCGATACGCTGAACGATAAATGATGAACCACATTATTACCCAGCAAAAGATAAATGCTGGATTTCACCAACAACGGAGATTGGAGCCACTTATCATTATTTTTCATACAAAATTTGTTTTAGGTGTCTCCTATCTCCGTTATTCCTCACCTAGAATGTTGGTGAAATCCAGCAATAGGCTCACATTTCTCTTATACTAAACTGATATTCGGATAGTAAAACAAACACGGAAACAGCACTATAAAACTATGTTTTGTAGTTACGTTAGAGGGGTATAAATATCGGAGCAATATGTCTCTGCTGTAGGACTAATATGAATGCATGTTATACAGAATACTCTAGTAGTATTGTTGGTTGGAGTAATGTTTCTCCACTTGAGAGTGGAAATAATACTTTCCCAGGAATGCTTCCACCTCTACAGGGTGTTTGATAGATGGATACAGATATCTTCAGGAGTGATAGAAGAGGTCATTTAGCATCTTTTGAGCCAAACTTAGCTTAGTCAAAAGTCGCATGGTTCTCGAGATATTCGAGATTTTAACTTTTTTTCGAAATACCCCGAATTACTCAAGTTTTAGCCCGATAGCATCGTAAGTAAAGGTACCTACTTAGTTCTATGATTCTTTTTTGTTACTTGAATATGTGTTTTGTCTATTTAAATCATAAGTTTCAATCTGACAAACAATCATATTAAAAAAATATCGGATTAAAGTTTCGAGAAAGAGATATTTCAAAAACGAGTTACGACTTTGGAGAGGATTTTAGATAAGAAAAAAAATGTCCAAAGATTCAGAAATCTGGAAAAAACTTCTCTGGTTTATGCTCCTTCAAATGATATACAAAACATTATAAAAAAACATTAGTTTCGTAAATCTATGATACAAAAACTTAAATAGATCACCTCTAATTTAAACAAATTTCCATACAAATTTACTATAAGTACAGTTGCATAGTGAAACACACATTTCCTTTCAATTTACTGTTTCCGAATTTGTATGGAAATTTGTTTAAATTAGAGGTGATCTATTTAAGTTTTTGTATCATAGATTTACGAAACTAATGTTTTTTATAATGTTTTGTATATCATTTGAAAGAGCATAAACCAGAGAAGTTTTTTCCAGATTTCTGAATCTTTGAACATTTTTTTTCTTATCTAAAATCTTCTCCAAAGTCGTAACTCGCTTTTGAAATATCTCTTTCTCGAAACTTTAATGCGATATTTTTTTAACATAATTGTTTTTCAGATTGAAACTTATGTTTTAAATAGACTAAACATATACTCAGGTAACAAAAAATAATCATAGAACTAAGAAGGTACCTTTACTTACGATGCTATCGGGCTAAAACTTGAGTAATTTGGGGTATTTCGAAAAAAAGTTAAAATCTCGAATATCTCGAGAACCGTGCGACTTTTGACCAAGCTAAGTTTGGCTCAAAAGATGCTAAATGACCTCTACTATCACTCCTGAAGATATCTGTATCCATCTATCAAACACCCTGTATGTGTTATGTGTTATATGATGAATAATGCATAACACTAATGCCCGCCCGGCACTACATGGAAATACAAACAGACGAGTACAGTGACGGATTAACTATTGTAGCACTTGTGGCATCTGCCACGGGCATCGCGGATTTGGGAGCCTTGCGCCCGGTTCCATATCAAAATCTCAAGTGAGAAAATCTCAAATGTCAAAAGGGTAACCTACTATTGACAGAATCGCAACTCAACACCGGGAAATATGATGCCGTTGTTTTTTTTTTTTTGAACCTAACCAACGCCCAGTGGCGTAACTAGGGGGGGGCGGGGGGGGCGGTCCGCCCCGGGCGGCGCATATCAGGGGGCGGCAAAATGGCACAACATATAAAAAAACATCTTGATAAAACACACAGATTAAAAAAAAATCTCTGAATTTTCTAAAGTTATTATAAAAATCTATTAAATTACAATTATTTTAATAAAAAAATTTGCCTGCGGCGCTAATTAATCCTGTTCGCGTCTTAGGTACATATTATTTATAGGTGCTCAAATAAGTTAGATTTACGATATCTAATGCCTAAAATTTCGTCACTTCTTGCATGGTCGCTTCCCCTATACAATGCCTGTAACCATATTATGTGTTATTTAGATACTATAGAAAGATAACCAGGTTCACCATTTCACCCATTTTTCTAAAAAATTTCGCCTGCGGCGCTCTTTTTTAATATTTTTTTATATTTCTATTTTAAGAAAGTAAGCAAAACTACAACATGACCTTCATTTTCACTTAATTTAATGAAAAAAAATTCGCCTGCGGCGCTATTGAAGTGCTTTATTATGCCGCATCTATATTAAAATTTTAGTTGCTCTCGCCTAGCTTCAAAACTGCAGACACCAATGGGTAGGTATGTACTTGTATAGGTACCTACTTTAGGGGTCGGGTGGGGCGGCACTTTCAGAGTCCGCCCCTGGCGGCACTTATGCTAGTTACGCCACTGCCAACGCCTCCTAGAGTAGGTACTCTAGCCATGCTGTAACAGTTGGCAACATAGCAAAATGATCAAATCGGACCACCACTCCTGTCAAATTTCATAATAGAATATATGTAATGCGTGGTCCTGTGATAATAAGTAATGAAGTCGCAAGTGAACTGCAAGTGTAAGCAGTTCTGTCAAACCTCGTAACGCAACAGAGTAGGTAATAGGTAGGTACATATATAATCTGCGCCGGTGCAAATAAAGTCACAGAATATATAAAGAAATTCTCATCAAATTGAACTCCAACAAAGCTATAATTAAAAACAAAGGTTTTTCCAAGTAAAAGAATCATATTTATTTATTGAACTCATAATGTTTAACAAAGTGTGCAGCATCACCCGTAAATCGGGTGCAAAGCCGTAATAAGTAAAGAAGAATGTTTAACAAAAGGAATTACTAAAATAGAAAAATGCACAAATTATGCTATGTAGGTATTTCATATACGCAAGAAGAAGGGATATACTTTTTAACCAGCCTATTAATTTGCTATTGGTGAAGGAATGTAGCTTCAGGATATATTCCTTGTCTTTCAGTTGTGTAAGCTGTAAAACCATGTGACACTGGCTTCACAATATCAATTGTCATTGGGATTGAAAGTTACATTTTATCGTCATGATTTGATTGCCACCAGCATCTGACATCTGGAAAAATATATACATATTGCTTATTAATTGTGGAGTGGATATGATAAGTAGGTATAGGTGATTTCGATTGACCTTGAATATTCTGATATTTATTGAAAAAAACTTTAATTTCGCAATGTTCATAATAACCGTGCTCTGGAAAGTCGCACAAACCCGAGAGAAGTACACCACAGTAAATAAAATGAAAATATCCGGCCGCGGACCGGAGGTTGAATTCACTGATCCACAATGTTCAATCAACCCGAACAAAATGTCATTTGGTAGGTTTTGGTAAGGTAAAGAAAAAGATAAGATGGTTAAAAACCCTGCCTTTCTTCAGTTATATACCTATTTATGTATATATTTTTTTATAATTATAATAGTTAATAATTCAGTCAAACCAGTTAAGACTTCAGCTACACATCATAACATATAGTATACGAATAAATACCTTAATAGAGATCTTACCTTTATCTTAACTCGATTGGGAAATGTAGAAATTACATTTATTTTATATATTGTAAAATATATTTATTTTAATATACAATATACATTTATTTTAATTATTGTAAAATAACACGGCAGATTCAAATTGCACGACATTACGACTTTTTTATACGTTGTTAAGCAGTTGTTATTTTCTGTCATTATGATATATCCTTAGCAACGAAAATGGCAACGCCGCAACGAGAGGTGGTCCTAAATTTCTACAGCACGGCTGGAGAAAGACTATCTAGGTGGCAGTGACCTAACCCAACAATATTGAAATTGGCGGCAACAGGTTTTCCGGCGATGAGTTGCAATTCTGTCAATAGTAGGTTACCCTTTTGACAGTTGATGAGTTTCTGTCTGGTTACCCTTGCGCCCAAGTATAGGATTTGCACGAGTTCAAGACCCTTTTTATAGTGATCGTGAAAGGACTGATATACCTGCCTAACGCAGCTGTGTGCATTCGTGTTAATTGTGCGCTCACTAATACTATAATAACTGCGTGTACGGACTTGAGTATATAGTCCGAGAGCCCACTGCTTAATTTATGACGTATCTGTTTTTTGATCGAAATGTGGTACAAATGATAGCTTACCAATAGGGTTTTACATCGCACTAGGGTTGCCTATCAAAATCTTGCCGCAACCCCCCTTGCCCCCCCCGAAAAGGTCCCTCTTCGCGGTTTTTCGCATTTTGTAGGAATATGGTAAGAGATAGAAGAAAGTAGTCAATAACAAAAATAATCCTTGCTAAATTCTCTACAAAAAATGCTAATTCAATTTTTTCATAGGACTAGTAGTTTACCCGTAATGGCCGGTCGAAAAACAGGATATTTTTTGAAAAAAAAAAAAAAAAAATTTGTTTTTTTTTCTTTAACTTTCTTCCACCCATTATCACTAACATTTTATGGAAAAAAATATTTGGCCTGCGGCGCTATAACGCTGGTTATTTTATGAAAAACTAAATTTTAAGAATTTTCGTCACTGAGTTTTATTGCAATAACTCCTAAATTAATTGATGTATGAAAATAATTTATAGCTCGTTTTGTAGCTAAGACTATGATAATTAATTCGTTCTGTGATTATTTTCCTGTAGCTCTTATCAATTTTCAACCAATTAAGTTTAAATTCATTTTTTTTGTTTTTTAAATGAATTTCGGTTTTGGACCGGCTATTGCGGGTAAACTGCTAGTTCTAAGAAAAAATTGACATGACATTTTTTGTAGAGAATTTAGCAAGGATAATTTTTGTCATTGACTACTTTCTCCTATCTCTTACCATATTCCTATAAAATGCGAAAAACCGCGAAGAGGGACCTTTTCGGGGGGGGCAGGGGGGGTTGCGGCAAGATTTTGATAGGCAACCCTAGTGCGATGTAAAACCCTATTGGTAAGCTATCATTTGTACCACATTTCGATCAAAAAACAGATACGTCATAAATTAAGCAGCGGGCTCTTGGACTAATAGTAACGCTGTCTCACACTACAAGAAGGCTCTTAACTTCCCCGCGACTAGTATACTTACATACTTACTTCCGATGGGCGTACAACTCCGGTAGAGTTTTGACCTCCAGAACAATGGATCTCCAAACTTTCCCGTCTTCAGCAACGGACTCCCAGCCATCGCAAACATTTAGTACGCTCAGATCTCGGGTAACATTGTCCATCAATCTCGGAGCCCAAGTAGCAAAAAAAAAACAAAATTATAAGTAGGCATCGAGGTAAATTAAGTATAGTGTTTCGTAAATAATATGAAGTATCAAAGTAGGTAAATTTAAAAATGTTTTTAAAAAAAATTGCATGCGGCGCTAATTAGCTGTAACTGTAAAAACACACTAAGTTGTTTTTATTTCACGAAGAAAGAATAAGCAGGTTTTTAATCTCTTAGGACAAAATTTTCGCCTGCGGCGCTATTAACCTACTATTTATGGTATGAATTATAGTTGTGTCTCCGACACACGGTGTCGCTGTTTAGAGGATATATGCATGAATAAAAAACGAAGACGTATTAAAACTGTTTTCATAATTTATTTATTTATAGGGAACTCACAGAGGATTGACAGATATACTTACACAATTAAAATGAATGAATGAGTGATTGAATGAAGATTTATTTCCCATATATACAAAGTATACACACTCATAACAGTTAAACACAAAAAATTACAAAATAAACATACATAAGACAACTAGATACATGGGAAATTGTACTGCCCAAAAATATTGAACAAAAATTTTACGTCAACCCCACAATTACGAATGTCCACACATGTACGTAGATATATTATGTTACAAAACAACAATTTTCCTAACAATCCTCTGGAGATAATAAAAAATATTTCGTTCTGCTTCACTGCTAGAAAAAAATTGCCACGGGCTTCGCACAAGCTTAATCCGGCACTGCCCGAGTATCTATTTCATTCTGCTACAAAAACATTTCGGAAAAGTTCCGTTCCCAAAAATACACTACAGTAAACATAAATATCACTTATATTAAAACATTGTTTGTTTATGTGTGCATGGCAAAGCTGTGTTCATTCTGCCATAGAGTTCATTTCGTGAAAACATTGCGAGCAATTAAAAGTAAAATTTACCTCTATGACATCCAAACACTGTTTTATCAAAGGAGTCGAGGAGGGTATCTGGGTAAACCTAGTTTTTATTTATTTATTTTTGTACTTCTTCTTCTTCCTCAGCCTTCCTCCCTCCACTGCTGGACGTAGGCCTCTTCCATTTTCTTCCACTCATCTATGTTTCTCCCCCTCCGCATCCAGGTTCTTCCAGCTTGCTGGAATAGGTCATCAGACCACCTTTTGGGAGGTCTTCTCAGGTTTTTTAATCATCCGTAGGCCTCATTAAGGCACTTGGAACCGTCAGGTTTACATATTAAACAAACATTACAAAATCAACTGCAGCAAATCAATAAACAGTTACAGCAATAAAGGATGAAATCAATGGTGACAAAAAAATAATAATTATAAGACAGTGTGGTTTAGTTCAATGCAGGTCTGGATGTAAATTGTCCAGAACTAAATTAAGTCACGATATACCATAATGGTATGTATTACTGTATTAGTAGTGTAGGTCGATCGCTCGTAGCCAAGGTCACCTTGAATACTTGCAAAGAGAAGAACATAATATGTTGGAATATTTTGTTTAAAATCCATAAATCATCATTACCAATATAACTTCACTATAAAGTTCAAGTCTTGAGTTGAAATAATTTTAAAATATCGAGAAAGTTGAAGGCAAGACCAAAGACTTTGTAATAATATGATTTATTTATCCCTTATACTGTTTATAGCAATGATTCTCAAACTTCTCTACGTAGACTCCTTCTTCTTCATCAGCCTTCTTCCCTCCACTGCTGGATATAGGCCTCTTCGAACTGTTTCCACTCGTCTCTGTTTTGACCCTCCGCATCCAGGTTACTCCAGCGATTTGGACAATGTCGTCGGTCCATCTATTTGGTGGCCTTCCGACACTCCTTCTATCTGTCCAAAGCCTCCGCTTCAATATTCGTGGCACCCATTATGTCCTGCCCATTGCCACTTCCGAAGCCAATTAACTCCACTTCGCGACACAAGCTATTCTAGGTTACCGTGAAGTGTACACAGATGTATTTGGGTTCATTTAAAGTGCTTTCATTATATACATAATTAGCTTGCTTCATACCATGTTACTGTCACTGATGAAGGCCTTTTTAACTTGGCTATACAATTGCCCAGATTTTGGACAGACCGATTTTTCCTCCATCCGCTCTGAGATTGAATCCGGAAAGACAGTCGCAGAAAAAAACTGAAAGGCGGGGATTTACGCAAAGTAGAAAAAATTGGCACGTGGTCTAGGAGACAAAAACTTTTAAGGACCTCTGGATCATAGTACGTTCCTCCAACAGAGGAGTTCATAGTTTCTGCATGGTTAGTTCCATATCGGTGCTCAGTAAATTCGCCAAGTTTATATTTCCAATACCATTACTTACTTTATACTTTATTATTTCAGTGACGGATTCAAGGGAAGGAGAGAGTCTGAGAGAAAACGAATAATTCAATAGAGAAATAATTCGTGCACTGAATATTATCCATGTTGCTTTAAAACCAAGAACTTTGCAAGTAAAAGTATATTTGGTACTATATACACGGTGTAACACAACTGATGGATCAACCGAAGCAGGATGATAGAGGACCTCAATATCTATCGATTTAACCCCCATGTATGTTCAGCGATTTTTTGTAGTTTTCGAGTTATGAAAGTTTTTCTTATTTTTTTTCCCAACCCCGACTTGCAAGACGTTATTGGTCACAGAGACGCCAATTATTAAGATACATACTTGATTTTTTTTTTCTAGAATAAGTGAATCTACCTGATACCATAACCCTATAAAAAAATGTTGAATCTCAAAATTAGTCACAATTGAAAATTTTAATAAATGTTTGAGGACGATTTAAAAGAAATAATCATACAATATATATATTTTTTTTATTTTTTTCAAAAACTTGCCAATTTTATAAAGTATCTACCCTGTGAATTTCATTGAGCTATCTTTACGGATTCATACCTAAAAATTGTTCCAAAGCCATTAGGGCCGTAACTCACGAAAATAAATTTTGATGATTCTCCATACTAAAGGTATGTGAAGAAAATTTCCCAAAAAAAATCATAAATTCATACCTACTATTTTCATACTCGATTTTTTAATCTTGTAGTCGAAATCTAATGCGTAGATGAAAATAGTAGGTATAAATTTATAATTTTTTTCGGAAATTTTCTTCTCATACATTTAGTATGGAGAATCATCAAAATTTATTTTCGTGAGTTACGGCCCTAATGGCTTTGAAACAATTTTTAGGTATGAATCCGTAAAGATAGCTCAATGAAATTCACAGGGTAGATACTTTATAAAATTGGCAAGTTTTTGAAGAAATTAAAAAAAATATATGCTATGAATATTTCTTTTAAATCGTCCTCAAACATTTATTAAAATTTTCAATTGTGACTAATTTTGAGATTCAACATTTTTTTATAGGGTTATGGTATCAGGTTGACCCATAATTCTTTTTATATCTACAAGGTACACTATTCACTTATTCTAGAAAAAAAATCAAGTATGTATCTTAATAATTGGCGTCTCTGTGACCAATAACGTCTTGCAAGTCGGGGTTGGGAAAAAAAATAAGAAAAACTTTCATAACTCGAAAACTACAAAAAATCGCTGAACATACATGGGGGTTAAATCGATAGGTATTGAGGTCCTCTATCATCCTGCTTCGGTTGATCCATCAGTTGTGTTACACCGTGTATAGGTAATTTTATTATGCATCAAGTAGACCTTTGATAATATTGCCGGTTGATGCGCAGATCTTATTTCATTCAACTCAAAACTTTTACAAGGACAAAAAACGCCCCCGTCATGAAGGCATATGAGACAGAATAAAAAGTGGGCACCTGAAGCTAAATCGAATTACCTGAAACTTATCATGCGTTCATTCTACAACATAAAAACTCAAGCTTGAGCTCAAGCAAGCAAAAACTTGACATGATAAAACAGTACATAGGTACTACAATTTTAAACTGACACCTGAAGTTAGTATGCGTGCCCAATTTCAAGGTGATTGGAGAGACTGGGAAATTATTAAAATTTGAAAAGTAGAATGTAGTCGAAGAAAACATATAAAAGCGTGGTAAAAACATTGAAATTTTGATCTAAACCATAATTTATTTTCTATCACTTTCATTTTTTTTTTTTCAAAAACTGAGTCTTTGGTTTTTAAGATAACACCCCTGAAATAAATATTTAAAAAACTAGTTTTTTTCAAAAAGTCATATGTCCTAAGCAGTTGACCATACCTTTAGATTTCTTATTTCACTACTATTTATAGTAATTCGTAGGAATACCATGCCAATAATCATGTAGCCAGAAAATTCTTAAAAACAAGACACACAACATTCCCTTTGCCCACACATTTTATTTTATTCAATAAAAATGCATCTACCTACTTCTATTTGAGTTTTAATCTATGTATACTTTTTTTTATTAATCGACATTCCACCCATAAAGAACGAGTGATCTCTGATCTATCTATACTTCACAGTGAGCTAATGAAGCCTGCGCCTGCGTCGCAAGTGGATTAACTCGGCATGACCATCTTAAATTTCATTTTAATATGATTTACCATTTTTGTTACATTTAGAATGGTTAGCGCACCTCACTGCTGAAGAGGATGTAAAATATTTTATACCACCTCTAAAATTCTTTGAAGTATTTGCCATACGGAAGACAACTTCCTATATTACGAGTATAATATTCCATCAACACAGACGTGGCACTTATTATTTTTACATCCGAGCTCATTGAATAGCTCAAGTCGTATAACTCGCAGATGATATTGCATCACTTCACACCGACCATACGTTACTCCGATCATGTAGAAGTATACCTACACCTACACTACGTAATATTATTATGAAATCGCTGAAATGTGAAACGTTTCACAGACTTTCAGGAACTCGCTGAAAAGCGAAGGAGAAAAGATCCAACTATGACCTATGAAGGCGACATACTAGCTTTTCCGCCATAAATTTTTCTCAGTCAATACTGGGAGAATCGACTTGAAACTGATGACAGTGATAGTTGAAAGTATGGGCTATAGGTTGGCTGTTCTAGAATTACAATATTTGGAACGTATCCACTATTTTAACAGCCTGTCAGAAATGTCACTGTCAAATTTTAATCTTATTTCTACAGATATATGTTAACTATATGTTAACGATATATGTTAACTCGTAAGAAATTCTCCGAAAAATTGTTAACTTGATGTCAATCTTTGATAAGGTTACCACGGCAACTAGGGACAAACATAAACATTTTTTTTAGTGTTTTTTGGAGACTTTCTATGGAATTTAGAACATAACTGATAAGGAACCTATGTACAGAACTAACGTAACTAAATAATTGACTAAATTAACTTGATCTTGAGAGATTAATAGAATGGACGGAGTCACCGTAATTTTTTGCGGAATCGGGATGGTATTTTCGCTATTTATGTGTTAGTTTTCAGTTTGTGTTTATTGTTCTGTAGTTATTGTTTGTGTATTTGTGTTGATATAACTGATAGAATTGGTCTGTTTCGATTATAATTTTACTTTTATAAATAAGTAATAATATTCAGTAAAATGCAGTACTAACCAAATATGCAAAGTGCAGGTGTAACCTCAAAATTACTTACGGGTGGATTAATAACTAGTTCTAGTTTATTTCCTACTCCTGGAACAGTATCAGAGAGAGCCTTTCCTTGCAGTTAAGAGTGATCAATGCAGATTGTACACTAAAATTAGATCTTTCAACCTCTGACATTGCATGGTTAAGACAATTATAATCTTGTCATAGAATTAGGTATAAGGGAAACATTCTCCTATATAATCTAAAAGTCTTGTATTAATTGATGACACAAAGTTTACATTCATACACACAGCACAATGTGCAAACTTTTTCAGTGATATTGCGTTGGTCTCGTTTAATCATTGTTTTTAGGTTAAACAATCATAGGTGTACGAGGACATGAACTGCACCACATATGTCTAGCTGAAAAGAGCTGCGGGAGACAGAGAGGAGTGGAGAACAAGATGTGGGAATTTGCTGCAAACCAATCCGCTGGATTGAAACTAGAGAACAATAATCATAGTGTGCCAAAAGGCGGAGTTACTGCAAACACAATATCTTACAGTCAAAGTACTATATAAAGTATGTATAAGTACCCAAAAGTACTATAAAATATAAGCCTCAATTATACACAGGATATCTCAACTGAGACGTCACAGGTATACTGCTAAATACAATATGCATCGAATCGAAAACCCATATTGGGGTTCGTGGCATTGTGTTTGAGGAGCCAAATAACCCCAATAAGGGTTAGCGGCAGTGAACAAGTTAATACATATTATATGCTCTTCTGGTAGCAAGGTTAGTTGCAATTTTAAAAATCTATTAAAAAAAATCTGTGGCCACGGAGTCCCTAAATACGGCCCATGTAGGCATAGAAGATCCACCGTTCGAAAAGGTGAAGATCAAGTCGTGCTATGATTGAGTTTGTATTTGTATTGTAGGTATACAATGTATATTTTAATGAAATATTTTGTAAAGCTCAATAAAATATTTAAAAATAAATAAATATATCAATTTATTATTAAATCCTTTTTTGACCATTACAATTGTCAACTGGGTTACTGTCCTGTGTGAAACAGGGGAACATTGCAGGCATCATCACGCCACTCCTATTTGTGTCTTGATATTTTTTATTTGCAGAGGAAAGATATGTTGGAGGTTAACTAAAAAACATTACAGTGTTTTCCACAACCATGTTTTAATATATTTAAAAATTGAGAGACAATTAATTTTCCACAAGAGGAGTGGAAGAACCAGTTATTCTTGTCACACCATTTTAATACATTAATTTCCTTTTTCATCTTTCAAAGCAGAGTGCTGTCTCACACATTATTTTTATTAATTTTACCTGAGCAAACCGGCCGCATGTGGCCTACAGCATTAAGATAACCTTTTTCAAAACCGCTCGACTACCTGGGTATCGGCCGCATGTGGTCTACAGCCGTAGTTTCTTATTTTTAATTACCTGTATAGTGTCAAATGATGTACCCACCTGTTTCCTTGATCCAATGGTACAAAGTAATTAAATACCAGATTATTTTTGAAAATCACAATTTATGTTTGGTGAGAACATCTGAATTTTCTACATGTCGTAGTTGAATGTAACAGGTCTTTGCTGTATATCTGTTGAGATACCTACTTGTTAATTAAATACTATTTCAATGAAACATAAGACACTGTGAAAGTATGATTTTAAATAAGAAGCTTCGGGACGGGGCAAAAACAAAGCAAACACAAGATATTTAAAAATGAGATATTTTAATGTACTTAATAAATTTGTAAGTCCATGAACATGTAAGCCAATAATTTTGTCTTAATGCACATTGCATAATAATAAATGTACAATAAAATATTACGTAATAGTAAATTGCACAACTAGGTATTATACAATATTCATCTTTTTATGTTGGTCAGCACTAATCTATATCCTCATCCACTCCCAGAAAGTCGCAATCTCTCCTGTGCCATCCTCCAAGGGGCACACTCAGGGAAAGAGGGTCTTCCAGCGCACCAACACTTGTGCGAGTGTAAAAGCAGAGCTTACTTTCGCCAACTGTCATGAGGCATCAAGATTCCACAATCAACAGTTCCCCTGAATTGCTGAGAAAACTGATCTCTGCTGGACTGTATTAATAAAGGCTATGACGAATTTTTTCAAGTGTCCACCACCTTAATTATGCATCTATGTTGCTAAAAGTTCTCCTCCTCATTCCATAGGTATCAGGCACCCCTTCTGTAAAGCATTTCAATCAGAGATGTAGGTTTTTCAATGGAAAACAAAATTGCTAGGTAGGTACCAGAATTACAAGATTTGTATACTTACTAATACTTGGTTTGGGTCCTTCGACGCCATGGATTAAGTTAGGATTGCTTTAATGTACATAATAGTGTAAAAGTTCAGCAAATTGGAATTAAGTATGCACAACCACAGAACTAACGAAAAAAACTTTCGTGAACAAAACTTCAGCCATTATCTTGACAAAATACTCGTCAATTATTCATCTGACAGCTGCAGTGTTGCCATGATCCAAAAATGAAAATCTGTATCTCAAAGTCTAAAAATCTGTATAATAACCCAAAATCTGTACAAAAAGGGTAAAAATCTGTATAAATGAAATTTTAAAACCAATAAAATATGGTAGTTTATTGCAAAACTAATCTTTTTGATAAAATAATAGTGCATAAAATATATTAATTTCTTTTTCTACATAAGTACTTTTACTCATTTTACAAATGAGATTTTTATCTATTTACCTATTATCAGATGATAATCGTGCTCGAATCTGTTTTTTTTTTTGTACTTTATTCCGTTTATTCTTCTGATTTATCATAGACAATTTCCAATTCCAAAAATCTCTATAAAACAGAGTAAAATTTATTATCTGTATTTGTCTGTTCCCGTAGCCTAAAATCTGTATAAATACACATAAATCTGTATATATGGCAACACTGGACAACTAAAATACTTCAACCAATCACTGCGCTCAATGTTTTTGCGCATGCGTTTTTCCGTTTATTATCAAGTTACATCGAACTAATACAACATAGAGCGCGTGTATAATAATGCCTATGATACACAATTTATCTCTACGATAAACAATACATGTCTATGATGTTAAAATTTCTTCTACCATAGACAAAAGGATAATTTTATCTATGGTTTTCTGTAAACAAAAGTCTGTAGAAATAAGGCTTGCCTATTTGGAAATACCTTGAATAAAAAATATTCCGAAAGTGCCCCTGAAGTTTACGAGATTTTCTTAATTTTTATATCAATTTAAGTATTATACCATCACGCTTTATCCCATTAGTGAGGTAACAAGTGAATGCTGTGTGTGTTGGTGAATAAAAACATATAATCTATATGCAAACATTTTTTTGACAGTCGAATCTCATATCTGAAAAAGATGTAATTATGTAAAAGGTCTTTAGAACAGTGGGAGAAGAAAGCTGCAATATTATTTTACAGGAAAATAAAAAATGCTAATAATAAATTATTAGCGCCGCCCTTAGTTATTTTTGTTTTACTGACTTTTAGTGCAGTAACGAGAGCAAATTTAATGGCATTTTCAGGAAAAAAATACAGTAGTCTACTTCCCTTTCCTACTTTACGTATTTGGGGGCGCTGAATTCGAATTTCAACTTTGCCACCTCGTAAATGTGATGCGTTCTGAGATATTCGAGAAAAACTCAGAAGAAAACGTTCTTTTTAGAGACTTTCGCTCATAACTCGAAAAGTATACATTTTAGAGAAAAGAATCTCGAGACAAGAATAAACTAGAGTAAATTTCCTACAAATAGCGATGATATTCATTTTTCTGAAATAAACTGCTTACGCGCTACTATGCGCTAAAAAAGGGCATAAATTCCACTCTTTTTTAAAAAATATTTTCTCTTTTAATTTATTGACTATAACTCAAAATATATAGAGTTTTTTGGAAAAATATGTTGTACATAAATAAAGTACACTATATTTTCTACAATTAGTGCTAAGAAGGTTTCTGAGAAAGACTAACCTCTATTACGTTAGAGCGCATTGAAGTTCACTATAGTACATTAGAAGAAAATTCTTCATTATTTAAAATGAATATATAACATTAAAAAAAATAAAAAAATCTAATAAACTTTCTTGATGCTATAAACACAAGGCTGAAATTTTTATATTTAAATGTTTGCTACCCCTCAATAGCGATGGGTTGGTACAAATTTGAGAATTCCTTAGAAACAAAAGCTCATTCTCCAGTTTTTTGTCCATAATGTGAAAATTAAAAACAATAGGGACAATTATACTAAGACAAAAATAAAGTACATTTTATTATCTATGAACTACCTTAATAACTTTTTTTAGTCAAATAGACGATTCAGCAGCCAGAGTCCGTTAAAAATTTTCCATATCTCGAAAATATTCTAAAATTTCTACTTATTTTGGTTTACCGCCTGCAAATAAGAATCTAAACATTTTTAAGAAACAAAATGTGAAAATTCATCAAATTTCCTACAAATTATGTCTCTTGCGTTTTCGCCCTCGCGAACTGGTTCGCTGTTAAAAAGCATCGAAATTTGGTATAGCGTGTCATATTAATTAAGCGTTGATAATACGAACTACGACTATGGTATGTAACACACGTACCATAGTCGTAGTTCGTATTATCAACGCTTAATTAATATGACACGCTATACCAAATTTCGATGCTTCTGAACATCGAACCAGTTTGCGAGGGCGAAAACGCAATAGACATAATTTGTAGGAAATTTGATGAATTTTCACATTTTGTTTCTTAACAAGGTTTAGATTCTTATTTGCAGGCGGTAAACCAAAATAAGTAGAAATTTTAGAATATTTTCGAGATATGGAAAATTTTTAACGGACTCTGGCTGCTGAATCGTCTATTTGACTAAAAAAAGTTATTAAGGTAGTTCATAGATAATAAAATGTACTTTATTTTTGTCTTAGTATAATTGTCCCTATTGTTTTTAATTTTCACATTATGGACAAAAAACTGGAGAATGAGCTTTTGTTTCTAAGGAATTCTCAAATTTGTACCAACCCATCGCTATTGAGGGGTAGCAAACATTTAAATATAAAAATTTCAGCCTTGTGTTTATAGCATCAAGAAAGTTTAGTAGATTTTTTTATTTTTTTTAATGTTATATATTCATTTTAAATAATGAAGAATTTGCTTCTAATGTACTATAGTGAACTTCAATGCGCTCTAACGTAATAGAGGTTAGTCTGTCTCAGAAACCTTCTTAGCACTAATTGTAGAAAATATAGTGTACTTTATTTATGTACAACATTTTTTTCCAAAAAACTCTATATATTTTGAGTTATAGTCAATAAATTAAAAGAGAAAATATTTCTTAAAAAAGAGTGGAATTTATGCCCTTTTTTAGCGCATAGTAGCGCGTAAGCGGTTTATTTCAGAAAAATGAATATCATCGCTATTTGTAGAAAATTTACTCTAGTTTATTCTTGTCTCGAGATTCTTTTCTCTAAAATCTATACTTTTCGAGTTATGAGCGAAAGTCTCTAAAAAGAACGTTTTCTTCTGAGTTTTTCTCGAATATCTCAGAACGCATCACATTTACGAGGTGGCAAAGTTGAAATTCGAATTCAGCGACCCCAAATACGTAAAGTATGAAAGGGAAGTAGACTACTGTATTTATTTCTCCGCGAAAACACCATATGACTAGACTATTTCTGGTTCGCAAAATCAAAATTTTGATAAAATGTCGATGTTTTTCACAGTCAGTAACATTACATTTGTAAGTAAATATGAAAAACTGAATTTTTAGATTAAAATCAACCAAAACGACTTTCGATTTCGCGACTAGTATCCGAGGATTCGCACCCTCATCATCAGGCGATTGTGAAAAAAGTAGCCTCGAATACTAGTCGCGAAATCTAAAGTCATTTTTGTGGATTTTAATCAAAATATTTAGTTTTTCATTTTTCATCAAAATTTTGATAATTATTATGACGTGTCAATAGTAGTGGCAGGTTTTCACGGTCACATTTTACATCAGATCTTCACACGATTAAACCTGAAAAAACGAAAAAAAAAACAAATCTACATTATGATGTGTAGCTGGTCAACAATTGTAGCCTCCACCTACAAATATAATATTTTAATGTCCTCATGTTCGAGTGGTTTCGTCGTTCCATTCAATAACTCTCAATCGCTGGCAGCATATATAACTTGTCTTCTTGTCGTATAAATTATTGATTCAAGCGGGAGTTACGGTCTTTCGGTGGAAAGCAGAAACCATATCTTTATTACACTCGCTCGTAAAAAACCTCCGTTTTTTAGGACATTTTATTGAACCTAAAAGTTCTTCAAATTACTTCCAAAGAGAGCACAGTACTTGAACACGGGAAAAACTGCGTCAGCAAAATTACTACTCGGCTACTAAAACTAAAGATATCATCCTAAGAATTAAAACATGGTTATTGGTTAGTGACTCTATCGGGAATAAATATGATTTATGGAAATTTTATCGGTAGAAAATTGTTGCAATGTTACCTCAGAAATTTATTCTAAATGGTTATTTTTTTTATATTAAGTAGGTCCGTTTTTTATACAATAACACAAAATCAATTTGCTAACTTAGAAACTGACCATTATACACCATATTGTATCCGAATGCGGCCATAGAGCGTATGCGGGGAATATCAAAGACTTCTCCATACTAACGGATACAGCGATATTTTAAACATTGACCTAAACCTTTGACAATCAGACCTACCTGTGCTATTATTACTGTTTTACGTCATTGTTTAAAGATGTGATGTAACGAAATGCCATACGATTAACATTAGTCCTGAAGATGGCCTCAGCAAGTAGGCCGAAAGGTCGACAATATCGACAATCTACACACGGTACACCCGAGAAGAATGGAGAAGAGATTAGGCATTCTTGTTTTGTGCTTAGGTAAACTCCATTAAAATTTGCGAAAGTTGGAGCCATAATAGAACGACTTTTACTCAGGGCACATCGCCTCTTAAAAACGAAAATTCTGAAATAAAATACAACAAAAAACTACACCGACGTAGTTTCTTTAACACGAGTTTTAAAAGAAAGTAACTGTATTAAACTTTCGCTATAATTTTCTTTTAGTTATTTCGATAAAGCTCATCCATCCATCGATCGGACAGATAGATACAGTGCTTTTCTATATCTTGACAGCCGGCGGAGGTTAGTTGTAGGTTGAGTTCGATATCCTTGTCATACGAGCTGTCAAAGATCCACAATATTCTCACATCGTATCTTTTAGAAGTAACCTACGATGCCGAAAATCTTACAGAGCGGCGCTAAAGAAATGTTTTGCGAGTTGGAAAAAAAAAATACTCCGATAATCCAAACGGCCATCACAAGCTTGAAAAACAAAGCTGCCAGGTTATTCTAACAATCCTTAAATTGGCTGACTTTTTTAAACAACAGTACTGAAATATAATTTGAAAGTATTGAAAAAATGTAACTATGACCATGTACAATATAATATACACGTTGCACCTCGACTCAACCACCAGCCATCATAGCATAGCAGTAGAATACGGGCTTGTCAGGTTGGAGGTCTGGGTTCGATTCCCGGCCGCAGCAGATGGATAGACTGGATAGACTGAAGAGACTGGAAGTGTAAAGTGATCGCATTAAGCAAGCAGACGATAAGTCATATGCCTGATGGAAGGACCATTCTTTGCTGTGTATCTGTTGAGATAATATACCCAACTACTTGTAACCATATCTTATTATCACATGAAGCAACACTAAACCAAGTTTGCTCCGTGAGACTTCTGAAAAAGATGGACTGTACATAATATAATGTAAGATGTATGTATCACACAGGATATGACTGTGTATGATATTGGTTTGATCTGAGTCCCACTCCCAGTAGACCGACTAAAATATTATTCTTTTGATATTGTGACACCGAGGTAGTTCATGTATTACATACAGAGTCATCTCCTATCATACATTCCAACAATATTACATCATAACACATAACACATAACATAACATATAACACAAGCATCCGTCACAATTCCTCGTGAGATTCCCACGGATTTCCCAAATAATATCTATTCCGCACCTCACTTCCGTATTGTTGAAGAAAAAATAATAGCATTTCCCAACTACTCGCACATACCATCAGTGTGTGGATACAATGTCTCTACAAAAACATCCATCTCCACAAAAATCTGCTATTTTTAATGCAAACTTCCCGAGTCGCCAGTAAATTCGAAACAGGATGAAAACATGACATGACTGCTTCTGATCAGGTGTGACTACAGCGCGATCTTTTATTTTATTGACGTTTGAAAAAAAAATTACCAATCAGAGCGTCGAAACGTTAATGAAATAAAACAACTATATAAATGAAATCAAAAATTGTTACTGTGTATTGTTTGGCTGTGTACCTTTATTGTATTGACAATTTTAACTTTTTGTTTTGTAACTTTCCAAAGGCCTTGTGGCCGTCAAACCTATAAATAAATAAACACACGATTTATCTGACAATCAGAAACAGGTATGTCTTCTAGTAAATTGAATAAAGTACATTCATAGAAAGTAATGTGTTATTCGGCGTATTCATAGAAAAATTACTGTTTCTTTATAGGAGTGAGCAGTGCAGCATATTTTGAGGCCTTGTGTCTCATTCCTACTCACGCAAATCGTAAGAAAAAATTATGGCATTTAAAATTTTGCAATTTGGAATGCTGGTAGAGCAATGTCTGCCGAAACATTTGGTATACAATTCGTTGCTTTTGCTTTTAGTAATAATCTACTCTGAACATTTTATAAATAAATAAATAAAATCTTTATTGAAAAGTAAATTCAAACGGCGGTTTACTGCCGTAGGCAATATCTGCTAACCAACCTCTTACGACATTACATTAGAAATACACAATACATACAAGTGGGTGTATGAAAAAGAAGAAGCAACCATACAAAACAAATATAAAATATAATAATATGCATACATAAATAAATAGCTGAATGGGATAAAGGACAAGGAAGGAAACAAGGGATAGTCAGTTAGATGGATTATTTTTAAGGAAAGGTAATGATGCCTCAGTTTACTTTTGAAAGAGAGAATAGTTGGAGCTAGTGGTCAACATTTTATACTAATCTATGTTATAAATTACTGCGGAATGAAAATTTTAATATTTTTTGTATACTTATTCATTATTTAACTTTGATAAATCATTGTGGAGATACGCACTTTTGAAAAAATATTCTCACGTATTAATATTTTCTATGTCACTCCGGTAATGCCGCGTCGACGAGAATTTCCTACGATAGATAATATTAGATAATATTTTTTTATTTACTTATTTTTTATATAAAGGTTCCTTTGTTGACGCCGAATCCCCAGAAGAGGAAATGGATTTCAGGCTATTGGATTGACTTTATTGCATTTTGCGAAAAAGAAATCACAAATTAAAAAAATATACTTTTTTTTCTATATTGGCCTCCACTAAAAAAAAGTACTTCATATGAGTAAAAAATATATCACCTGTCGTTGAATAAATACTAAAAAATTGCAATAATCGTCTCATTTCTATTTTCTATTAACATTTGTAATCCTATCTATGTCAAAAGCTAAAATCTTAACTACGTATGATTTTGGCTTGGATAAAATCGAGCTAATATTTTGCGATTGATTAAACGACCAATTCTATAATTTTTGTCCTCAAAGTGTCCATATCTTGGTTGTTGGTTCTTCGGGTTTCCTTACTGCGTGTAGAATGGTTGAATGACCGAACTTTCGGCAATGATACTACTCTCATCTTCAGGACGAAATTAGGACTTCATGACTTCATCCTGAAGATGGCAGTAGTATCGCTACCGAAAGCTCGGTCATTCAACCGCTCTACACGCAGTAAGGAAACCCGAAGAACCAACAACGAAGATATGGATTCATCACGCTGCGAAATCCTACAAGATTATTTAAAATAAGTTTGTTGTAACTTTATTTTACAATGAAATGATAGAAAAAAGGACCTCTTGTTTTTGTTAGTACGCACTTAATTATTAAATTTACGGAATTCGATCATTTGTCAAAAAAATCTGAGAAACAAAATTTTCATACCCTTACATTTTCACAAAAAAAACATGCACTTTTTTCATATTTCTTCATCCCCTATCATCCCTAAAATATTTTACATTTTACACCCTGATATTGTAACGTGTTTAGTAACTTTTTTCTTTCATACACGTCAATGCACCCGTTGTAGAGTGATTTATGCTTTTTAACATCCATACGGTGAAAAAGCTGTTAGAATATCGACGGTGAAATATCATCATCCTTCATCATCATACGAGAAGGTCAGCTTTTCCAGCTTATTCAGCTACCTAGCTCCGGCATCATTCATCAATAATATAGTATAATAAGTCTGCATTGTAAAAAGCTGAGCATCATAATGCTCGTCGTATATCATGGTAACTGAAATTCGCTGACAAGATACAGCTGTATGGCACCCATGGGAAGTTTACAATTCCTACCCTTACGAGGGGAAACATATAATATAGTATATAAGGATATTATATACTCATAAAATATAAAACCACACACCTATAAATATAATACATGTATGTCTACATATTTTAGGACGCAATCATAAATGTAGGTAGGACAATATCACAAAGAGACGAAATCACACGAAATATGGTAAAAAATACTCAAGCACAAAATATAAATAAATAAAAACTTTATTGGATATAAAACATTATACTAAATGGCGGGTTTATTACCGTAGGTAATGTCTGCTAACCAACCACTTGTGACAATGAAATGAGATAAATAATTGTACAAATGTACACATACATACTTAGGAAATATGGAAACCAATCTACTCAATTGGTAAAAATAAAAAGACTTTAAATTACGCGACTAGTGTTTGAGGATTTGCACCCTCATCATCAGGCGATGGGCAAAAAACTTTATCGTAATTTAGTCATTAATGTAGATTATAAACTAAATATATATTTCATTTGTACCTTAAAAATGGACTTCCACCAAAATCACATTATTATACTACGCATTTTCTCATCGTATTAGGTACACGTATACAATTGTTTTATAAAAAAAATTGATTGCGGCGCTATTTTTATAACTTTTTTGAAAAAGACATTTTTCATGCATATTACTATGCAAAGTATTATATGTATGTAGTATGTACATTCTCAAATAAACCAAACCACATATGATTCTGTGATTTAGTGATTTTGTCCATATTATGTAACTTCGTCCCTTTGTGATTTCAGTGATTTCATCTCAATGCGATATCATCATTAATTAATAGTATTCACCTATGATAACGTTCTTTATAAAAGCCCTGCTAGCTGTGTGTGTGTGTAGTTTCCTTTGATGTAAAAAATATATTATTGTGATATGACAGATAAAGTCAACACCACTGCCTGATGTTATACGTTATACAATATCATATATTATATAGGTGTGGTGTATATTATTATTATTTATGTGGTCCTAATACCTATAATACAAAAAATATGATTTCTGTAAGCCCACATAACGTATACCTACGAAAATATTCACTATATCCGGTGGCAGTTCTAGGAACTAAAATATACTTTTTAAATATAGAATGTGTTACATTGTTACAGGTGACAAAAACATGAGTTATATTCTATAAGTGAACACAAAAATATAACAAAGACAAAGATTAGGTACTGTAATAATCAATGTTCACTAGGGCGAGCTCTCTTTCACCCAACCCACATTTCACCGAAAATTCCTTAATCATTTTGTACCTACATAGAAAAATGAATGCTGATGTAATTTAAAAAAAAATATTGTCAGATCACGAATAACATTCGATGCTAAAGGAAAGTCCTGGCGCCGTCGTTTTCGTAAGAGGACAGCAGTATGGAGAAAGGGGGTCAATATTTAATATTAAAAAATATGAGAGCTTAACTCTTCAAACTAATTCTAAGTAGGTACCATCTACTTTATACAAATACGTTATAAGTAGTTTCTCTCTCTCTCTCCGTGGCCGAGAATCGAACCCGGACCTCCAACCTGACAAGTCGGTACTCTACCGCTGTGCTACGAAGGCTGGCAGTTGAGTCGAGATGAAACTTGTATATATTGTACACGTTCCTCTATTGAGATTATTTTTTGGTATTTTAGTGCGTGGTCATAAAGGGGTATCCTTTGCTGTGCATCTGTTGAGATAACTAATGAGTTTGTTATTTTTGGAGATATTGAAGTAGTCTGTGATTAGTGACGGGCTGTACAGCTAGTAGTGATATAATAAAAGGCGTCTATGAAGTTACGCCGCCGCAATCTCCCATCAGATATTCCATAATATTCCCTAACAAAGACAGACTGAAAGAATCATGATATCAAAGGGCTTTCATCCTTCATCGTCTTCTCTTCTTCCCACTCGTACTTCCACACGTCACACCCACACACACACCCACACACACACACACACACACACACATACTCTACTCAACTAAACAGGGAACTGAACATATCATAATATCACTAGGAGCCCTCAATGTGAATCGCACTGAGAAATTGTTTAAGAAATAATGAAAGAAATATTAAGTTTTTCCTCAACAGAGACGAGAGGCATTTTCATTCACATGATGCAGCGTTATGTGAACTCCCTTAGGGAGGAAGCAGGATGGGTGTTCCGACGCTTACGAGTCGGCTTTGGCTGGCTTAAGTGATCACTTTATGCCCAGGGCAACGTACACCCATTTCACCACATCCTGCTATTTTTTTAAGGATCCGCATACACAAACCCAAATACTTTTCTTCACACTTTGCACTAGGCTATATCGCAAAGTGTGGATCGCCATCGCCAGCGCCGGGGTTTGAACCTGGCACCTCCCGTTTCAGAGTCTGCCTCCTCAACCAACTGCGCCAACCAAGTACACTTCCTATTGCTTGCTATTGCTCTGCAATTTGTATTACTTACTTAAAACCCTCTCACTACCACTGTCCCTGCTGGAGGACACGAAGATAAAATAAATAAAATTCATTTGAAGCAAATTCTCATACTTAATCCATGCTAAACTTTTATAGAATGTTTACTGTCTATGACTAAATATGTTTTACCAGTAAATAACTACCAGTGTCCTCCGTAGAGGACATGGGGCAAAGTCCTAAACGAAAAAACAAAAAAAAAATCTAAATTCATATAAAAATATATAGATATTAAATCCATAGTCAAAATAAATATATAACCCTTCTATTATATTCTGGTAGTGAGAGGGTTTTAATCGTAAAAATGAAGATGGCTAGAAATAATGAAGATCTTTTCTTGTAATGGAATGGATCAGTAGGCATGGTTCATTAAAAGTTTATATTTTATTACACCTACTTACTTATTTCTATGTCTCATACTACAAATGATAACGATATAGTGAAAGAGAATATATAGCAGATATAATAAATACACTACAAACTAATTTAATGTTAACACTATAGAACGTGTCTATGTTCTACTTACATATTTGTGTTTTGTTCTACATGTTTCGGCTTGTTAGGCCATTCTCAAAAACTTATCACCACAACTATACCATCACAACACTCTTTTTTCACCCCCAAATCATTGCTTTATCTCTAACAATCAATTGATTTTCACTCGCCTCTTAAATAAAAACACCGTGTCATCACTGAAAATTTAATTTAATGATTTGGGGTGAAAAAAGAGTGTTGTTATGGTATAGTTGTGGTGATAAGTTTTTGAAAATGGCCTAACTAACGAAAAATGTAAAACCAAAACACAAATATGTAAGTATGTAGAACTCAGAACTCGGAAACTCAGTGTTAACATTAAATTAATAATGAAGTTCTACAAAATAAATATCCAATCAATAAATAGACTACAGATTATTAGATCATAAACCAAAAACCCTCTTATCGCAGATAATGTAGGTTTAACTGGAAATGTGGATACAATATTGCCATCACTATTATCCGTATATATTTAGAGATAAGCTAGTCGATTAGAAAGTAGATATACATGGGCGTCGTCAGGGGGGCGTGGGGCAGCTGCCCTCACCCCCAGATAATGGAAGAGGTATATATATTTTCATACTAAATGATAAAACCTCACAAAAATCATATTATTACATTTTCTCACGTTTCTCACATTTCGTGTAAATTATCATAAATTTTCTAAGATTCGTATGAAAATCCATCAAAATACAATTGTTTCATAAAAAATTGCCTGCGGCGCCATTTTTTTATTACTTTTCATAAGAAAACATTTTTCATACCTACATATTATTGTGCTAATTAGTATGTACATTTTCAAATAAACCACATCACGACGTACTTCACACAAAAAAATTATGAGTTTTCATGCTAGGTATATAATTTTTTTAATTCATGTTGCCCCCACCCCCCTATCTCCGAGGTTGGCGACGCCCATGTATATAGAATTATTTGTCGATTGATTTTCCGATTAGAGATTAGAAGTTAAAGGTAACCTAATCTACCTGTGGAGGTTATATTATATGATTAGTCATATCACTCTACTCAATAACGAATCTATTATATGTACATTTACTTTGCTTTCATTGCCTCATATCACGCACCATCTACTTCAATCAAATTATACTATAATGTCTTTATACAGAGTGTAACCTAATTTTACACTGAAAAAAAAACGCAATCGCGTAACAACGAATTCTTCCATTTACGCGTTAATTTTTTTTATGCTAGGGAGATCTGAAGGGGTACTTTCTATCTCAAGTGACAAGCGTATCACTCTATAAACGACCGTAATTTGCTTTTTCGTACCGTCTAAATCAGTGTTTCCCAACCCTTTTCATGCCATGCCCCACCAAAGCCTTTCTAACAGTCGTATGCCCCACCGCAAAACACATACATATACGATACATTTGTATGCCATGTAGTAAAACCGGGGGCCCCCTGTACACTAACTACATACCTCATGCAATTTATATACAATTAGAGCTATGATTAGCGCCGCAGGCAAATTTTTCTAACGAAACAATCGCAAGTTAATGAATTTTCACAATAATTTGTGATTAATGTGAGATTACTTCGCGCCGATGGCCATGACTGCGTATATGATCTTTCTAATTCATGAACCTCTATCATAAACAGCGCCGCAGGCGAATTTTTTTTATAGAAATATTTTAAATAAATATAATGTATCTAATACGTGGAATAGTTGGTAATTTCTGAAGGGTCCCATCTGAGGCGTGGTGTCCCACCTCTGAGGCATGGTGCCCCACCTCTGAGGCATGGTGCCCCACCTCTGAGGCGCGATGCCCCACCGTGGGAATCACTGGTCTAAATTGATATCTCTCACTCTTAAAACACTCTTCATAAACGATCTCACGCGTGCTTTCATCATGAGTTATATTTTCATACAAACGTCGGGGGAGCCATGCCCTCAGCCTCTCTCACCGTACTCTGTAAAAATATGTGTCGTTTCTATAGCGTATTTTGACAGATAAACACACTCCAAACATTCTCAATAAAACGGAGGAATCTTACGATAGCTGAAAAAGGGTGAATGGCGTGAATCAGAGGTGAATGTTGTTGAGATGAGACCGTTAAAAAGGATATGTGGGAAAATATTTTATTTATTTATTTATTCACAAGCACTCGTACAGATTACATAAATAAAATATATACTTAGTCAGTAAATCAATTAAATTATCTCATTTCATTCATACATCATCTAACAAACACAAGGGCACATCTAGTCCATTCATATAAAAATATTCGCCGTGGTCCATACGTGGTCCTCGCCATTTATTGAAAATTTTCACAACGCAGGGTATATGAATGGTGAGCTTTACTGTGTCCGATCATTTCCTTTGATCATTATTAAGCAAGGCACACTGTATAAATATTATTATGATATTATGGAAGGAGGGTATAACGGGTGTTTGGTTTGCCATAGATATCTATTATTTATATTATTAGTATTAGACTAATGCTTTATACTGTCAAGTGTTTTGTTCCTAATAATATTTACTCTGGTATTCACTATTCACTATCATTATACCTCGCATTAGTATTAGGCAACAACTGATTATATAAATATATTAGTATTAGATAACATTCCATATAAATTAAACCCTCCTTTTCAATGTCGGGTACTTTCTTATCACACCCTTCCTAAACTAACTACTAACACCACAATACAATATACTAACACCGGGATATATAATATTAAGAGAATGCATACCGACATTTCAAAAATTTCTGAAAACGGGAGACCTTAGATCTCGACAACCGTTACTAAATATGCTTTGGAACAAAATAGGGTAGATACATTGAACATTTATCTAGGGAATAACTGTAAAAGATTTTTTATATCTTCTATAGATTTCTCAACAAAATATGAAAAACACGTCCGATCTTTTTTCCGAAAGACGGGAACTCGTTTCCTGAAAGTCGCGGAGTACTTTTTTTGTACTGATAATATGCATTATAATCTAGGGCATAACCGTAAAAGTTTTTGATAGACGCAAAATTAACTCCAAAAAATGGAAAAAACGCTATTTTTACCATTTTGTCATGCGATTGTTCACGCAATTTTGAACCTTAATGCCGTGGGAAATTACTGTGACGTCATTCTTTGGTTTTTTCAGTTTTTTCATTTCGGTCACATTTATAACCAAAATGCGACCAAAACTGGTCGCATTTCGTATTTTACCTTCATTTTTGCCTTCAAATCACTTTTTACCTTCATCATACATAGGAATAACAGTAGCATTCCACAATTATTGTGAAAATAAAAAATGAATATTTGATGTTTTTGAGAAAAAATGATATTTTGTAAATTACTCCCTGGATAACTGGATACCTAGATACAGAAAAAAATTAAAACATTTATTATTTATTTATCTATTCATACATATTTATTCTATTTGTTTCAGATTTCTTTTGCTGCGAAGAACAACCAGCTGCACAACGCAAGAATATTCTATTTTTAAAAACATTAGCTAATAAATAATTACTAATTATTAAATTATAATTCATATTAACAATGTTTAATTTATAAATTATTCTAGGCACATTATTGTAAGATACTTTTAATTTTTCGTTCAATTACGTGCCATGTAAAATACGACGCACAATTTTTTATTAAATTATTAATTAAATAGATAGGTATATTTTGACATTTTATTATAGGTACTTAATAATTGTAACTATGTTTTCATAACTTTTTTATGAGTTTATTTTCTGAATAAATGTACAACAAACAAATTCACAATAAAAATGCAACGATAAATTTCATATTTAAAAGTAAGCATATTAACATTTCAAAAATTTCTAAAAACGGGAGAGCTTAGATCTCGACAACCTTACTCGAATATACTTTGGAAAAAATAGAATAGATACATTGAACCTCGTCTAGGGAATAACCGTAAAAGATTTTTTATAGCTTGTATAAATTTCTCAAAAAATATATGTGTAAAACACCTCTGATTTTTTTCTGAAAGACAGCAACTCGTTTCCCGAAATTCGCAGAGCGTAATTTTTTTCTGTATTGCATTAAATTAAATCTAGGGAATGACCGTAAAAGATTTTTTGAATGAATCGAATTTAATCCCAAATAGTTAAAAAAAAATGCTATTTTTAATATTTGATCATGCGACTGTTCATGCGATTTTGAACCTTAACTGAAATGACCGTAACGCCATCGAATGTGTGCTTATGTCCTAGTATTTATTTACTTATTTATTTTATCGTATTTTTTGCATAAAACAATATTCAGCTTTATTTCGATGTGCTATACTTAATTAATTAAAAAAATATATTTTCCGGCTGGTAGCAACCCTCCAGAAACGTCTCTGAATTGTATCTATGGTTACCTGAATTCAAAACGGAGAGAACGAATTCTCCTCTCGAATAATAATTACCTTTTTGAAAATTCAAACTTCAGCAAAATAAGTCTTTGGGCTTTTGTTGAATTATTGTTATAATTCTATTGAATGTATAGATTATTTATTGGCAAATAAGCAATTATCTACTTGATTCCAATATTTATATTATACACCTTAGTACTGGGAATCTATAAGTCCATATTTTGATAAAAATAAGTGCGTAAAATCTTATGTTACGTGCCACACTTGTAAAAAATAAACAGGTAAAAAATCCATTTCTATGTTGTTGGTTCTTCGGATTTCCTTACTGCGTGTAGAGCGGTTGAATAACCGAGCTTTCGGCAGCGATACTACTGCCATCTTCACGTCACCCTGAAGTCGGCGGTAGTATCGCTGCCGAAAGCTCGGTTATTAGACCACTCTACACGCAGTAAGGAAATCCGAAGAACGAACAACATACAAATGGATTCATCACGCTGCGAAAGCCTACAAGAGTATAGGTAAAAAAATGTATTACAATTAATATACTTACTTATAGTCCAGTCTATATACATTTCTCGATGGAAAATTGTGGGAAAGTCTGGATTTCTTTCATTCTATACGTTTTTTTTGGGGTGCTAAATCCGAACCCGAGATTTGCCAACCAAATTTCGTGACGGAACATAGCAAAAAATGGAAAAAATGACAATAATCCAATTTTCTGGCGAATTCTGGATTTGAAGTTGAAAACTATGAACTTTTTGTAGGTTATGTTTTGAGAAGAATGAAAGTACATAAAATTTCCTACAAATTTGCCATATATTTTTTTTTCTCTAAAATAAATAGCGGAGCTGTCAAGCTCCAAAAACTACCCAAATTTTCTTACTATTTTAAATTGTGAGAATGGTAAATGTATGGAGAATAAATAGATAAAATCACCAAATTTTTACAATTATTCTTCAGATTTATGAGACATATTTTACCTCGTTGGAATCAGAGAACATCCAGAAAGTGTTTACACATTTAGACATTGATTTCGATGATGCCCCCTATGCAGTATTAAATTACTCATTTTTACCAATCATTTAAGTTGGGTACATTTCGTTCAAGCCGAGCCTGTTTTTTTTATGAATTTGGTACACTTCACAGAAAGCTTGAAAAGCAAGTCGAGTAAGTCGGCATCGGGGATCGAACCCGCACCCACCGGATTTACGGTCGAGCGCGTCACCAAATGATGAATATTTCCATACTAAATTAGCATTCTCCTTTCTTCGATATTGTGACTTATATGATTTGATGCTGAGGTATAGTACAACCGATATAATAAGTCCTTACAAAACAGAATAATAATGATTATTATAGACTTGCTTGATGTGACGTGCTTTGATCTGCTTACATCTAATTTCTTTGTTCTCCATTTCTTTGAGTCGATGTTTTTCCAAAGCAACAATAGACAACATGCTTAAGAGTATGCATACCGACATTTCAAAACTTTCTAAAAACGGGAGACCTTATATCTCGACAACCGTTACTAAATATGCTTTGGAACAAAATAGGGTAGATACATTGAACCTTTATCTAGGGAATAACCGTAAAAGATTTTTTATATCTTCTATAGACTTCTCAAAAAATATTTTTAAAAACACCTCTGATCTTTTTCTAAATTTTTTTTTTGTACTGATAATATGCATTAAAATCTAGGGAATAACTGTAAAAGTTTTTTGATAGACGCAAAATTAACCCCAAAAAATGGGAAAAAACGCTATTTTTACCATTTTATCATGCGATTGTCACGCGATTTTGAACCTTAATGCCGTGGGAAATTACTGTGACTTCATTCTTGGTGCCATGCCCTTAAATTCTGAATTATATTATTTTCTATTCAATACTTAACGTAATTTAATAACAATTTTGCTTATTTTTGATCTGATGCCAATCATGCGAAACACAAAAGCTCGATGCTTTATTCAAATAAATTATTAAATCGAAATGTTTTTTATTGTAATATTCTTACAATGAATTATATACTCGTACACAGGGCCGGATTTAGAGGTGTGGAGGCCTCGGGGCAACAAAGGAGTGGAGGCACCCTACTAGCCCCAAATTATTTTCCAAATAAAATGTTTTTTTTTTCAGTCGAGTTTTCCAATAAATAATTTATTGTGAAACCAAGTTTAGATTATTTTAAAAATTAGGAATAGTCTGAATTTGATTTCTTTTTCCAAAATCTCTATTATGGGGGGCCCTCTTTTGTGGAGGCCCCGGGCAGTAGCCCCGGTTGCCCTCCCCTAAATCCGGCCCTGCTCGTACATCAAAGTGGGTGTACTTACCAGTGGATCCACTTCATCTAGTGCATGATCTATGTAGAAAAATGTTCAGCAATTTCAAATTACATATTATCTAGTACAAATTTTATTACTGTTTCTTATTTTATTTATAATATGAACCGACCGAATTATTCATTACCTACATTTTAGAAAAAAATATGCACAAAATTAAATTATTAATTTATTTCTACGTTTTCTAAAACTTGTAAACTTTTGTAATATAAAAAAATTAATAAATACATTTATATCTCTATTTGTATCTTTATGTATGTAACTGTATCATATACATGTTTATTATAATGTAAAATAAAATAAATATATTTACGAATAAACAAAATGTATATAAATTAAAATTGTATTGTTATTTATTTTGATTAATATATTGTATTTTTTAAACAAGATAATGACAAAAATATGAGTTTAAAAAGCTATATGAGCCCGGCTTTTTATACTTTTATTGAAATATATAAAAAAATATATAACATATACATAATATAATTTTATTAACTGCTTAATTCCAAAGATTGTGTCATTGTTTATTTATTTTACATTAATTATAGATATAATTTAATACTTACAAGATATACATAAAATTCTAATACCTATATATAAATAAATATATAAATGTTATATATTATATACTTAGTATAAATATTTTATATATAATATATAAGCAGGTAGGATAATAATTGTATAAAAAATCATATTATTATAATGACAATTGACGAATAAAAGAAAATATGTAAAATTTATATATTACTTATGTACTTCTAAAATTACAGTGAATAAGGATAAATGTATAAAATAGTACTTACCTATAAATATAATTATAGAAACTTACCGTTTTATATTTGTGTTTAATGTTGTTATTATAAAAAGATTTTTAATTTAAAATTAAGAAATATCTAGTGCAATTTAAATTTAAATTAGTGCAATTTAAATTAGTAAATGAAATTTAATTTTATCTATATGTTGTGTTTCAATGTTAATTTTATATATCTTGTTTTTAATTGTATAAAATAGGTACTGATCAGGCACAATTCTGGTATTCTATATAGAGCAGTATATCTGAGTCCTTTGATCCTATGTCCTTTGATATCCATGATATCTGGATAGGTGAATGTTTCCCAGTATTAGGCTGATGAGTATATATGTTAATCATGAATGATAATATGTAGATTTCTGTTAAGAAATATTGAAAAAAAAAATGTTTTCATTGATTTTGGATGCCATAAAATGAACTAAAAAAACCTGCATACTTTAATGAATGCCAAGTCCTTCCATCATTTAGTGTTTGGTTTAATTAATAATTATGTATCATGGGCGGCCCTGTATTATATCGAGTATCCAATCCACACTACGGGTTTCATGACATACCTAGTCCTAATTTTTTCATTAGGTTGTATTCATGGCATCACATTTTTTTTGGACCACAGCACAAATTAATTTATACCATAACTGTATCTTTTTTATTTCTTTTTTATACTACCTGTTGACTAAAAGATAATACATACCTACTTTTGCAGCTGACGACGCCCCCGATGTTAGGTTTATGAGTTGTGTTTTTTAAATGTAATTTTTAATTTTTAAATAAACAATTGTAATATGTATCTGTTTATATACAATATGGTGTAACTTTATGTAGAGAATAAGGTAGATAGGAATACATAACGTATTAATTAAATGTTCAATGTATTAATAAATTATATATAAATTATTGTATTGTATTTGTGCATTTTTATTTTCTAAAGTAACCACATTATAACCAATACTTATAATAAAGATTCGCAATATAATGGACCATGGAGAGTCACATTTAGACGATACCTACGAGAGTACATGTTCATGCCTTGGCACTAGAAACGCCACCATCTTTTTGGCGTCTTGATTGGCCCTTAGACTAAAATAGTAGGATAGACTGATCAAAACTAATTGACAGGAGTGCGTGGGACACCAAGTGTTTTTTTAATACAAACGTGAAATTGCCTGCAAGTGGTAGCAAAACAATTGCTACCTCTATGAGGATAACAATGCATTCTAAATGTTAGGTTGGCCAACGTGGCAATGCATGCTGGCAACATAATTATGACATTCCTCTTCACAAAGAGTACTCATACAATCACATGATAGTACGTCTATATATTTTTGATGTCCTTGGATTGACCAACAGTTGTGTGGTCATCATCGTCAAATGTCACTTCAGCCCGGCCTGTATGATAATACTATATCGAAGGCCTCGCTTTAGATATAACCAAAGACAAAGTTGATTGCAGTGAAGGTCTTCCTAGCTGTAGGCGCCTGGTTCACATCTTAGTGCTGACGATCTATTCTACACTTCATCAAAAATCAAACAAAATCAATTCGTCTAAAATCAATTCGTCTAATTATCAATTCGTCTAAGATCAATTCGGCCAAAATCAATTTGCCTAACGATGAATTCGTCAATTTTAGAGGAATCGATTTTAGACGAATTGATTTTAGACTAACTTACCGTAAAGCAATTACCACGTAGCAATTGTGGCCAAGTTATTTGAAACAATGAGTAACAATGAAGTGTACAGAAAAGTATTTGAGTTTGTGCGGTATGTCACTTGCAAATAGCTTCAGTTTACTGAACATTAAAACAGTCAATGAGTCCTCAACTAACAAGCAGAACAATAAGTAAAAAGGTAAGAAGATGTGACAATAAAAAGAACAATTTAAAATAATAAATATTAATCTCTTTTTATTAATAATCCACAATATTTTATATAAAATATACACTAATAATAATCACCTACATAACAATGCATAATTAGGCATCAATTTTATTATAATCAGGACAGAATATTAATTAAGATTAAAAGTAAAAATACTGATTTGAAATAGTGCGACTCAAAACACAAGGTGGAGAGAAAAAGTGATTCTATCCGATCAAGCTGGGTCCCTTGCATCAAAAAAGGACTTTTTTTTTATATATAAAAGGATCTGGGCTTGCATACACAAACCCAAATACTTTCCTGCATACCTTGCACTAGGCTAAAAGCCTGTATCGCAAAGTGTGGAATACATTGCCAGCGCCGGGGTTTGAACCTGGCACCTCCCACTTGAGAGACTGCCGCCTCAACCAACTGCGCCAACCATGTACTCTTCACTACTATTGCATGAATGTGATGGAAGCAAGGAATGTACATAGGGATAAGGCAGTCTGGCATTCTGTCCTCTCTGCCTATCTTACATGGGACACAGCTTGAAGGGATAGATAGATAGATAGTATTAAGACAAATTACAAAAAAAAAACTAAACATAAATATCATAACAAGTAGTTATCTCAACAGATATAAGTACAGCAAAGGATGGACTTTTCATCAGGCTAATTACTGATCTTCGACTGGTTTAATGTCATCACTTTACACATAAGTAACATTCACCAATTCCAGTCCATCCATCTGCCACAGCCAGGAATTAAACACAGAACTTCTAACCTAAAACACTGGTATTCTATTGCTGTTCCATAGAGGCTGAATAAAAGCGTGTAAAATTATAAATCTGTTATTTTGGTAGTACGTGTTGTATTAGGACCGGTGCAAAGTGTAAGAAGAGTCGAGATAAAATAGAGAAAAAGAGAGAGAAGTCTCTTCGTCATTCTTCTCGGGTGTACCGTGTGTAGATTGTCGATGTTGTCGAGCTTTGGTCCTGAAGACGGCCTCAGCGAAAGCTCGACAACATCGACAATCTACACACGGTACACCCGAGAAGAATGGAGAAGAGATTCACAAGGACCGTGAAAATCTACAAAGCTATCAGAGAGAGAAGTCTTCGTCCGGTAATGTTCAACATTACCTAATAATAAAAAAAAATGCAGTAAATGTTGTACATAATTTAGAAGGAATTTTAACGGATAATAATTATCACCATTTGATGATGACGGTGTCGCCTTCGCTTACAGAATAATACTCCAATTCTTTAAGATGATTCTCCAACTGGACTGTCATCTGACTAGCGTCACTCTTACTCGTGCATAGACAATACAAACTCGGCTCAGTCGAGACACTGACATTGCTGCTTCCGCTAGTCCCATCTCCTTTATACTTTGCCGAGAACATCCTTCGTGCCAGTGCAATCAACTTCTGCACAATCATAGTGGAGGGAACCTTCTTGGTCAGCGTCACACCCGAAGCTTCGTCTTTGAGAATGATTTCTATTAATTTTGTTCGGATTATATGCGTCACCTTTTTGTTCTCTAACAAACTGTCATCCGGCAAGCCGTACTCTGAAAATTAATTAAAACGTAATTAGGCAATACGCTTGGCGCAGTTGGTTAAAGTGTGGAAACAAACGGGGTTGCTGAAATTGAATCTCGATACTGATGATTGAAATGAGATTATTGAGAAAAATGTGTGGGAAAACATAAGTGAGGTTACTAGAAAAATGAGTGTTGGTGAGATGGGTGTTGTGAATAAAATAAAAGTATATTTATAAGCTTATACGGGTAAATATTTATTTGGGTGAAAAAAGAGACTGGTGTGAACCGATTGTGTCGACCAGATTCTCAAGGACAGATGCATTTCAAGCACAAGGAATCGCAAAGGATGCATGACAAATTGTATGAATGTTACAGAAGCGTGTCCAGATAAGGCAGTCTGTATCTCTCCGCTTATCCCACAGGGGATGTGGTGTGAGAGTATAGTGCGATATGTTGACATGTTTGGTGTCACTTACTCAGTGTTCATCGTGCATATTGATGTAGATGTAGACTTTCTACCTTTTTTGTATATTGTTATTGGAATACTGTTTTTCTGTACGCAGCTCAGCACAAAGGCTAATCGTTGAGCTGAAATCGCCTCTCAATTAATCCAGCCAAAACCTCTGTGATAACTTTCACCAGAAGAAGGAAGCTGGAAGGCCTTAGAACCTTAACCCTCTTTGGCACTCAACTGGAGTGGACCCGGCAGGTGAAATATCTAGGAATCATACTGGATAAGGAACTAACCTGGAAAGCTCATATGGACGCTAAAATAGAGAAGGCATACAAAATCATGAATATTTGTCGCCGGACCTATGGCAAAACATGGGGCCTACAACCCAAGGTCCTTTACTGGATCTACACGCAGATGGTGATTCCAACACTCACCTACGGTAGCATCGTCTGGTGGCCTAGAACCTCTCTTGATACATGCAGGAGGACTCTGACAACTCTGCAGAGATACGCTTGCATGGCCGTCACGGGAGCGTTCAGAACGACACCAACAAGAGCCATGGAATCCATATTGGGGTTAAAACCATTACACCTGGTGATAGAAACCGAAGCAAGGAAGGCTATCCATAGGCTGTCCAGAACCGGACTATGGGACAAATCCAAGCTCGGGACTAGACACACCAATATGGAGTCCACAAGAGAACTCGAAAGGATACTAGACATGGAATGCGACAGAATGTCAACCAAACTAGTAACTAAAAGAAATTATAAAATCCACATCCCCTCGAGGGATGAATGGAGACATAATTTCAACCCCAAAGAGGAAAATAGCCTCATATGGTTCACAGATGGCTCGAAGATGTCATCTGGAACAGGAGCAGGCATCTACTCAAGAAACTGCTCAATAAGCCTGAGCCTGGGTCACTGTGCAACAGTATTCCAGGCGGAAGCATGTGCCATACTGACATGTGCACAAGAGATATTAAACAGGAATACCAAAAATATGACTGTTTATATCCTCAGCGACAGCCAAGCGGTCCTCAAGGCACTTTGTGCACACAGGATAAACTCAACACTGATACTGAATTGTACACATGCACTCAACAAGTTGGGGCGCTGGAACAAAGTCAGGCTGGTGTGGGTCCCTGGGCACATGGGCATAGAGGGAAACGAGAAGGCTGACGAACTAGCAAGACAAGGGTCAGAATCCATATTTATAGGACCAGAACCGGTCTTGAGACTACCATATGCATCTGTCAAACAAGCAATACGCGAGTACACAAATGACAGACTGCTAAAAGAGTGGAAATCCACACCAGGACTAAAACACTCCAAAAGATTCATCACAGATGTGAACGTAAGCCGAATAGACAAAATCTGGAATTCTGGCAGAGAGCACACCCGAACGATGATTGGTGTACTCACAGGGCACTATGGGGTCAACAAAATCCTATTCAAAATGGGACTTGCTGAGGACCCAAGATGCCGTTTTTGCGGCGAGAGTGATGAGTCAATGGAGCACATTCTATGTGACTGCAACGCTCTGGCAAGGAAGAGACTAATGATGCTGGGTAATGGATATCCAAGACCAGAAGAAGTGGTCTCATTCACACAGGGTTGCACATTGGGCTACCTAAGGTCCATCTTTGGATAAGGAGGGGGAAGGTATAATAGATCCCAAGGGTCGAGATGCCACAATAGCATAAGCTATGCCCCCGCTAGAAGGATAAAAAAAAAAAAAATCGTTGAGCTGTGTAAAAGTAAACGTAGAATGTGTATGAGGAATCGCATGAATGTGACGGAAGCCCGAAGTGTGTGTAAGGATGGGAAAGTCTGGCGATGCGTTCTCTCTGCCCACCCCGCAAGGGAGGTGGCGTAAGGGTATAGTATAAAATAAACAGACTTGATTATTGTTATTATTTGCTCCATTCTAGTCACTTCATCTGTTTTACAGTCATTTACCTCTCTAATATCTCCATTTCTCATAATATCTCTCACCGTTTTCTTTGTTTATTGTAACTAAATAAAATAAATAAATAAATAGTGTAGGTATACTTACTTTTAATGAGATATTGGAATCTGGAATGTGTAAGGAGGAATTGTTTGATATCTTCTTCATTATTAGGACAACTACTATTACTAGAGTCAGTGGTGCCAACTGTGAGGGCCTTCCATTGCTTGCCATGCTTCTTCAGGTAGTCGTATTCAGCACCGCGACGCAGCGCACTAATTATTTCAGAACCATTCAATTCCTAAAAGTAAAAAATACAACTCTTATGCTGGATTTCACCGACTTTTTAGATGAGGAATAGCGGAGATAGGAGTCACTTATCATTATTTTTCATACAAAATTTGTGCTAGGTGGTTCCTATCTCCGCTATTCCTCACCTAAAAAGTTGGTGAAATTCAGCATTAAAAATATAACAATAGATCAGATCGCGTAAATTTCAGGGGTACTCTCGTAATATTTTTTTATTCAATAAATTTTCAATATAGTAATTCTAAAACAGCAAATCTATAGTCCATACTTTCATCTATCACTGTTTTCAGTTTCAAGACTATTCTCTCGGTATTGGCTGAGAATAATTCAGGGTGTCGAAGCCAGATAACAGCATATAGGATCTTAAGCGGCACTCACACTACATAAAACTATGAGGTGTGAAGCCACAAAATTAAAATACAAAATACTAATAAGACCATTGTTAAATATTTATGGTATCTTGGTTAGTGACTACTGTATTCTCCAGTCAAAATAATTTTAATCGATCATAATTTAAACAACATAACACACTAATAAGTGGACAAAACATACTAAAATACAATGCGTCATAAGTTCCCCTTTTCTGTCATGATTTTATAAGTCTAGAAAAATGATTATGTACCTTTAAATGTCCTATCCTAGCTATAATGAGTTGTGAGCAAGTATCATAGTCCTCTACATCTGTCACAGGATTCTTCCATAGGAAGAGTTTCTCTAACTTGTGTAGTTTGTCCAGCTCACTCACAGATCTCCACTAAAATCAAATAAACAATCAATCAATTACTATATCTATGTATGTACACTTCAAGTCAACAAAATCTGAGACGGTCAGTAGCCTGGTTAGTAACGCGCTCGACTGTTAATCCAGTAGGCGCGGGTTCGATCCCTAATGCCGACCTAGTCTTAGTCACAAGACAAGCTTTTCAAGCTTACTGAGAAGTGTACAAAGGTGTATTAGGGTTTATTTCGATAAACCCAGATTCATTCTTTATTAAAAAAAAAATTACATTACAAATATAAATCAAAACATTTGTTCAACGGGGCGAGCTTATCGCAGTGCTGCGATCTCTGCCAGCTTACCCCAACTGAGAATGGGGTTCCTATCAAGTTACTTTAGGATAAATAATAGGTGCGATAATGATATAACGCAATAAAAACTATTAGCCCCTGCTCCCCTGTTCCAGAAAACCCTTCCAAGTAATAGACACTAACATTTGTTCACTAGGGTGAGCTATGAGTGTTTCTAGCTTACCGTGAATTATAACCATCAATAACTAGTCAAAAAACAAATATCTGAAAATGAGATTCTAGGTTCAATAACCGGCCGCGGCGAATGGATGGACTGAAATTGGTGAATGCTACTTGGGTGTAAAGTGATTACATTAAACCATCCAATGGTAAGTTATAAGATTGATGGAAAGTCCATCTGTACATCTGTTGAGATGACTACTTGTTATTCAACTATGGCATCACAATCAGATGTTTTCACAATAATAAATTATGACATTAAAAAATAACATAATTAGTACAATGAAAAAACGGTGTTTAGTATCTTCCACAGACTTAAACACTGTTTTTTCATTCTAATTATATACTATAATGAACCTCCACTGAGAACCTTCGGTCATAACACCCACCATTAATAAAAAAATAAACTAATAAACTCACATCACTAATTAAATTCCATTTCAAATGCAAAACTTCTAAATTCTTAAACGCCTCCGTCTTCTCACCGTTACACGTCTCATCAAATCTAATCTCCTTTATTCTGCATTCGTTCAGACACAGAACCTTGAGGGTGTCAATGCGACTCAGGTTCATTATGGAAGTCCAGTCCTCCAGAGGGTTGCTGTCCAGGATCAGCTGTGTGAGGTTCATCAGGTTGGGTGGCAGGAAAGCGTCGATGCGGGAGATGTTGTTGAATGCCAGGATGAATTCGCTCAGAGCCGGCAGCATGTGGGATGTCCTCTTCACCTGCTCCCAATCCAAGCAGCAATGCGTGAGGATCAGCTTGTGTAGGTTGGGGAAGCTGGAGGCGTATTGTATGGCTTCCTCGTCTGATGACGGCAATGATAGTTTATTGTTCCTAGAAATATAGAATTAAGATAATAAGACATAGAATACATTGAGAGATATAAGAAAGAAGTGTATGTAAAACGGTTTTAGTAACTAGAATGAAAGCGAATAAGCTTTAACTTAAAGAGGTGTAGGAAGACCACAGAATTATTGAGGTGATCGGTAGCCTGGTTGGTAACGCTCTCGACTGTTAATCCAGTGGGCGCGGATTCAATCCCCGACTTACTCCACTTCACAACACAAGCTTTTAAGCTTTCTGTGAAGTTTTAAAAGATGTATTTGGGTTTATTTCGATAAACCCAGATTCATTTTATATAAATAAAAAAAAGAAAAAGTGGACAGATGACATTGTCCAGCTTACAGATGGTAGATGGCAGCAGATAGCCCAAGATAGAAGACAGTGGAAGAGTTTAGAAGAGGACTATGTCCAGCAGTGGAACGCAAGTGGCTAGCAGTAAGTACATATGTAAGATTAGACCAGGTGGTTTGACCATGTTAAGAGAATGAGTGATAACAAGATAACCAAAAAAAATATACCACATGGGTGAATGAAAAGGTTGTCAGGAGGCACGGCCCTCCAATACAGACCTGAACCCATCGTGTCTACCTGATCCTAAGAATGGACGCATTTTAAGTTGTTTATCGTCTGCAGATAGATGGACTCATCAATAATGAATTTATCCGCTAATGTCGCCTCTTACATGGTAGGCAGAGAGAACAGAACGCCAGACTGCCCTGCCCCTACACACACTTCTTGCCTCAGTCACATTCATGCAATTTGTCATAAGAGTTCACCGATTTGTTTTACACACAACACGTCCATCCTTGATGAACTGGTCGGACAAATACATTCATTGTAGAAGTGGCCTGAAGTTATCCCATATAGTAGAAAATCTCCTAATTATATGACATAGTTTATATTGTCTTAATTCTTCCATAGAATTGCTTACAACGTCTATAATCCATTGTTTTTCATACCTGAGGTCAATCCTCTCCAAATGCGGAAGCTGAGTAGCGATGTCCACCACGGTGGCCCAGTCGGAAAGGAGGTTCTTGGAGAGGTCCAGCAGCCTGAGGGAGGGGCACAGTTGGGACAGCCGCCCTGCGTGACTCACGTTCATATCCGACACACAGGCCTCAATCAGACGTGACAAGTTGCTGGAATAATGAAATCTCATTTATTATACAAAGTTAATCAGTATGCATCGGGAGATTCGATGCTACTAATCTCCTGAGGTGCAATAAAACTTTACTAATCCTCTAATTCCATAGAAATCATGAGCAAAAGTAGTATTTTTCTTCGTATTTAAATTACGGGGGTTTCCATCTTTACCTGAATTCTATACAACCATCAGCATCTATCGGATTTCCTAACCCTTAGCGACGAAGCAATACAATACATAAGAAATCTAGATTTAAGTCTCTGACAAGTAGTTCACTCTGCGCTTTTGACTTTTATTTTTACACTTTGACATAACGAATGTTATATGATATAGGCGTGATGTTGGCCATACGATAAATAAATAAATATAGGGGAATACAACAATAAGTGAAGTGTAAACAACAAAATCGACATAACTTGTATCACCGTGCATTGTGCAGGTAGTATTAACAAAATTTGCCAAGTAAATAAACTGTATAATATTTTTGTTCACTCTACGTCCCTGCACATCCTTAGTCCCAGCTACCTAGAGCATTGGATCTCCCGATGTATAATAATCGGCTGCATGGTTGGTTACCTCGCAAGGGATGTGGCATGAGATTTAAGATAGATATAAACAGAAAAACAGGTAATATAGACTTACGATTGTTTCTTCCTTATGGAATCAAACCCCACCATCTCAATGAAGGGTACTTTGATCTCTCTCTTCCAATCCTCAATAACGGCCTTACACAGGGCGGCCGTACTCTCATCCTCTTTCTCTCCATAACACTTCCAGATAGCGTAGGCGCAGCTCACAGAAGGGCCGATCTTGTTCTCCCGGATGAAGGACCCTGAAGTGGGGCCACTGGCTGCGAAGTAATGGACCCCTCCCACGCTCCCACTGTGCTTCCCTCTGCCGTCCTGGTCCCAATCTATTCCGTACCAAACTCCGTTATATCCAGATACCTCGCCTATGTACCTGAAAATTTTAAGAGTACAGTAGACATTAAACCTATGGTAATTGGGAAAATTGTCGGCTAATTTGTCATGAAATAAGAAATTAGGTTTAATAAAAATATACAGAAATATTGGTCATTAACTCTTAAACAGGCTACAAATGAAGATTCTATAACGACATTTCTCTGCCGAAACCAATCCATAATATCTCTTCTTTATTCTTCTCGGGTGTACCGTGTGTAGATTATCGATGTTGTCGAGCTTTCGGCCTACTTGCTGAGGCCATCTTCAGGATTAACATGGACTGTCTACAAAGGAATCCATGACATGTCCGTAAGTCCGGTATTTGTGCAGGAGGAGGAAGGAATTTGGAAAAATTCAAATATTTTGAAATAATAAAGACGTTAAGTCATATTTCATCACGAATCGTAGGTACTGTTCCAATCTAGCAGTTCTACTAACAACTGGATGGTAAAAGTGATTGGAAAAAATGACAGATGGGCTTATTCCTTCAACAAAATTTAACAAAGGTGCTAAAGAAACATCCTTGTATTGTTAACAGTACCAACAGGCCAAACATTTCATTTGTTTTCAATTACAATATTTGCTGGGTGGTTAGGGCTGTAGATGGTAGAATAATAGCATCTTATGTATAGTAATTGTGTTTCTGATCCATATAGTGAAGCCCACATACTAAACAGCAGATGATATCTTTAAATAATAAGGAGGGGTCATACCTTACAGTTCCAATGCTGTCATCACATCTTATTCTACTTCCCACGCGTACAGCGGGCCTTTCATTATCATCTACAACTGGATTACTGAGGTTTGCGCTATCCATAATAATATTACCATCACAGGGCCTCGAGTCTCCGCCGGATAACATTATGATATTACTGTCACTTCGTAGGGGCAGAGCGCCCACCATAGCACTATTTACTAAATTTAATCAATTGCCGCAACGAATAACTCACAATTTTATCAACTGTTCGACTTTTCTCTCACCAATAAAACAAAATAATCATCACGATTAATGACAATGACACTTCCTCGATGACAGTTGCATTGAAACAAGTTTGCAACATTAAAAAAATTATCGCCTCTATTGTGTAAACGTCGTGATGCTTCTTTTAACCTAGAGTCAAAATTAACAGTGCAGACCGTTAAAAACAACACTAACTTTCCTGAAAAAAAATTTTGAATGCATGATCGTGGTACCTATTGGGTCAAAGTACAATTATTTCTTAGTACTAAATTGCGAATCTGTAATGCATTTTTTTTAATTTGCTGTAAAAAATAATTCTGGGTTTATTAAAATGTGTCGTGAATAATAAGTCTTAAGTGAAGTGGGTACCTATGTCGGCATCTGGGATCGAACCCGTGCCCATCGTTTAACAGTCGAGCGCGTTACCTTACCAACACAGCCACCAACTTCCGTAATTATTATTGATTAACGGCGATTCCCTGAAAAACAAAATCAGCGTGATTTCTGCATACTAAACTACTACGTTTTGGTAAAATATGGAAGTAACAAAATTTTGGTGTTAAAAAAATATATATTTAAAAATTTAATCCTACCAATATTTTTTTTAAATTTTAGATTGTCGGTAGGTGTACCGCCGTTTGGGGTTATTTCGCCTATCCATGGGTATCTTTGGCCTAACGCTTTTTTTTTGTTTAACCGCTTACCAGAAGACATAGGTAATTAATTTGTTATTTTTTTGTTTCTGGTAATGTAAACACATCTTTTCTGGGTGCACTAAGCATGATGATTTGTTGGTAACTTCACAAACCTTTCAATAGAAGCATTTTTCCAGGAAGCTGTCAAAACGTCTAGAAAACTAAGTGCTGAAAACTTTTGATATATATCCGAAAATACTTGGAACATGTTCTCTAATACTCTCCTATATTATACTTTGATGTTTTGAGAACAATATTAGCGAAAAAAAAATGTATTTTGCTTAATTTTACTAGTATATATACCAATAATAAGTAGGCACCCCCAACATTATTAGAATCTCGGGGTTATTTTGCCTACAATAGGGTTGCCTACTTCGGTGATATTTAATATTATTTAATATTTTTAGCCACTTAGGTATCCGCACATAGGTACATATTACACATTTTGTCAGAACTTTTTTTTTTCAAAGTACCAAAAAGGGTATTTTTTCACTCGGCTCGGCTGCGGATAGACCGAACGCGCGCACAATACGTCAGAATGTGTTTCTCAAAAAGATTTCAGTTAATATTTTTTTTTAAATAACAAAGATGTTTTAGTCTTAAAACTGTTATTCTTGTCAAAAATTTGTGTTTTTAATAGGCGCAATAAGCATACAGGAATTGTACGTAATTCTTCTACGTTTTTTTTAGTCTAAACCATTTCGGTTCTTATGTACTTTTTATTTTACGGTATAATTTAGTCTTTTGTCGCCACCACACGCTTGCGAGCGTCCCCGGCTTTTTTGTGTAGGTATATAAGTAAAAAAGCGTGTGGATGGAACGTTTGTCTTGGCTCGTGTACGTAACCCACCGTTGACGTCTTTTTACTCGTAGACACAAAAAACTTGTGGACGCTCGCAAGCGTGTGGCGGCGACATTAGGTTTTGTTATTTAACTCTTTGTTTTTCACAACGTTATACAATAAAAACAATTTTTTAATAAAATTAATATTTTCATTTTAGTAGTCTTGTTCAACCCTAAATATAAAAGTAAATTTGTATGGAAATGACCGCGAACCCAGGGGTAAATTGGCCTAATCGTCAATAACTAATTTTAGATTATCTTTTTCTGAAATTTTATTTTGGATTCAATTTGGATCGATGTTTTTCCATATTTTTCCCTTTTTGACTTTTCATTTTAAATAAACTTTTAGTGGTTTTATACGCGTAGGCAGAATAACCCCAAACACGGGGTTATTTTGCCTAACTACTTTGTTTCATGAAAAAGGTATATAATATACATATTTCTTAAAAAATATACTTCAAAGTATCTAACTATTGCACTAGCTCATCGATTAAAATCATATTTTACATATCTTTTCATAGAAATATTAATGGCAAATCAAATTTAAACTTTATTTTTAAGAAAATTTAGGCGAAATAACCCCCGGTGATGGTACCGCAAAAACCGCATAGATAACGTCCAGACATTTTAATTCATAATACACCCCAACTATCATATATCAGGTCTAGCAACATTAAGAAAACAGTGTATAATTGCCATAAAAAATAATTATCGGTAGGTATTTACTTATTGTGAGATCACACAAAAATAAATAAATGAATAAAAACTTAGAATGAAAATATTAGATAAGCACTTATTCAAGACTTGAAGACATTATTTGTTAATAGTTTTGTTTCAAGGTAATCGTAAGTCAACGTTTTTGTTTTAACAATTTTATTTTAAAATTTAGTTTATGCCACTGGCAATGTTCTTCTAATCTTATTTTCGGTATATATCGCTAGATGGCGTGATTGCATTATCGTTTTCGCCGATGTGATTGGTCGCTTTCAGGGTTGGTCGAAGAACTTTATGCAAGTTGAACAGCAGCGTGCTACCATTATTTATCTCTTTTACTACAGTGCAAATATATAAACGAGAAAAAGAGAAAATAGATAGGGCGCGTAAGTTTGTCTAGAAGTTGTCGACAGTGTTGCCGTTTCTAGTATTTTTAATACTAAACTAGTATTTTTTGAGGCATTTTGAAAAATCTAGTATTTTTCTAGTATATTCCGAAAATCTGGTATATTCTAGTATTTTTGATCAAAATCTAGTATATTTAGACCTAATTCTAGTATTTTCCGGCACTTTGCAACAAAAATTTCTTACGCTTTCAAATTTCGTTCAGAAATCAGTAAAGAATGAACGAAAAAATGTGAATATATTGTTGGTTTATTCATTTTATTAAATCTCCCCCCCCCCGCTCGTCAAATTTTTAGTCGTCAAGGTCAAAAGAAAATAGCACGATCGATTAAAAAATTTTATAAAACATAGAATTCTCTCCCCCCCCCCCCCCCCCGCCATCAAATTATTTGTGATAGAAGTTTTTAGCTGGCGACGAAAAAAAAAAAAAGGCCGTCAATTTTTCCCAAGAGTCACTTTTCCTAGGGACCCCCCCCCCCCCCCGTCGACGTATTTTCCAAAAAATTGACCAAAAAAAAAAAAAAAAAAAAAAAGGTCGACAAAAAAATTATCTGGTATTTTTCTAGTATCTTGTCGACCCCCATCTAGTATTTTCTAGTATTTTTTGACAAAAAATCTAGTAGTTTTGCTAATTTCAAAACGGCAACACTGGTTGTCGAGCCCTCATAATACAAACATGGCCGATGTGCGGTACGGACGTGCAGTGTGATAGTCTTGTGAAATAAGGGATGTTTTCACCCGTTATGAATGGTGCATAGTGTTTTAAGTGATCCAAGACTTTTCTCAAATGTGTGATAGTGTTTTCCAGTCGGCGTAATCATCCGTAGAAGCGCCGCAAAGACTCAAAATGAGGTAAGTACTCAGGGTTCAATGAGCCCGTAGATCCTTTTCGCCGACATCTCAAACAAAAACAAATAAATAAACACATTCTGTTCCGTATTTAGGTGAAATTATTTTTAGACTCGACAGATTTATATCCCGTACTGCGTTTATATCGCGTTTTCCAATCTATTGTGTTGTTTTGAGCGTTACATTTCGCCTCCAGTGCGCGACTGTCAAGTGAAATGGACATACACACAGTAGTATTTTAGGTAATTAATTAGTGCACATAACTGAGTGGATGTATTAATTAGAGATAAATGACCAGATGTACGAGATGCTGAAGGGCATAACTAGTATTTTATGTGGAGATAATGTTGTATATTAGAGTTTTATATGATAGAAACATCCTAGTGTAGTAATAGTATGACTCCATCCCATCATGTGCATCGTCGAGTATTGATTTTTACATCGCGTTGTTCCACCCTCTATGTGATGTTATAATATTTTGTTGGTGGTCTGTGTCATTATGACTCGCTCCATATAACCCCTGTGACTGCAGGGAAGCTCTCCGTATAATTCTTATGTCATAAATATAGTTTTATATGTGATATTGGTTGAAATAGTCATGGAATCCATTGTGATATTGGTGTCGGTGTGACAGATTGCGTTGTGTATTGAAAGTACACTACTCCCACGATCTCCGCCCCCTATTATATACCTACATAGATCTACTACCGATATTTTGTACATAAAACTTGTACATTATTGCACACACGACACAGCTTTTAGGTTTGTATAGTTTAATATTCGACACACGCAATGAATTTTGATTATTTTCTTCCTACATACAAATATCGACCGAGTTCTTTGAGAAACTATGCGTCTGTCTATGGTTTGTCATTGTTGTTCCTTTTTTGAAGTGATGAATTCTACTAAATTATACAAAAGTATTGCTGAATACACATGTATGTAATCGATTTTAGGCCCTACAACCCGAAACTAGACTTTGTCAAACTGATTTACGTACCTACTTATAATGTGTTACTATGTTATTAAAGATCGATATTGTTTGTCCATACACAGTTGGCAAATTGAAGCTAAATTTCGAGAAATACTGTGTTTTTTTTATGTTGGCCCCGTTGAAGGATAGGCAGAGAGAACAGAATTTCAGATCGCTTCGAATCTCTGCACACCGTCACATTTATGCAAGTTCCATACACGCCTGTACATCATAGTATAATGCATGTGAAACAACTATTTCACCCTCTATTTTATTTATTTATTTTATTTTATTTTACATATAAGGGACACTGACAGAGAGTTAACAACACATACACAATAACAAACATAAAATATGAAACGCGTCAACCCTCCAATTAAAAGTGTCCACAACTTACATAAACATTCTATATCTATAACTACATATATACGTAGGTATATATGTACAACTATCATACTACATCCACATCTTTTATTTTCAAATAAAAATATCAAACAAAAAGACAACAATAACAATTAATAATCATTGATGGTGGGGCAACAGCCAATGTTACTAGCAATATACAAAATGTGAACCGATTTTTTTATTATTTTTTTTAGAACTAGGCGAGTGTGAATTTGTCTAGGTTAGTGCGGATTATTGCCTTAAAGGATGACAGACCACTATTAAAGATGTCGACACCCTCCACGCGCCCGGCACATAGTACATTGTAGAATCTGCACATTCGGCAGATGGGATTGTACTGACCTATATTATTTTTATGCTTATTAGTCAAAAACGTATTTACATTACGGAGGCGCGGATTTGGGGCGTAAAAATTTAATAATTCTAGTGATGTTGTGTCAATGTTATAGTTAACAATTTTGTGAAGTAAGGAAAGATCAGCAACAATTCGTCTGTCCTGCAGCTTTTCCATCCCAAAGAAAGTGAGACGATCCTCGTAGCATCTGAGGTTCCTGCTCTGCCCTGCCCGGTATGATAATACTCTAAGGAATCGTTCCTGTACACGTTCGATATTACGGCTATGAATCGCGTAATAGGGCGACCACACTTGAGAGTTATACTCCAAAATACTACGAACTAAAGAAAAATAAAGTGTTTTAAGACTCTCTGGTCTCTTAAAGTCTTGAGTGATTCTACAGATAAAGCCAAGCATTCTGTTCGCTCTATTTACTATACTCCCATAGTGACTCTGGAAACTTAGTTTTGAGTCCATCATGACGCCTAGATCCCGAATCTCGCTAACCCTTTCCAGAGACTCGTTTTTTATAAAGTAATCGTACTTTGCGATATTTTTCTTGTTGCTGAAAGTAATAACAAAACATTTCTTAGTATTTAGAGACATATCATTTGCATCGCACCATTCTGATAGTGAATTTAAATCGTTTTGAATCACTTGACGGTCATTTTCTGTTGTAATAGGATGAAAAACTTTTAGGTCGTCAGCATACATCAGTGTACGGCACTGGAGGCGTTGAGGAAGGTCATTAATAAATACCAAAAAGAGAAGGGGGCCCAAGTGAGACCCCTGCGGCACCCCGGATGTGATAAGGGAAGGGGGGAATCGTAACCACCAACCACCACGTACTGCAGTCTGTCATGGAGATATGACTCGACCCATCTTAGTAGGGTACCATGTATCCCCATTGAACATAATTTCTGTATAAGAATGCTGTGATTTACTCGGTCAAAGGCCTTGCTGAAGTCAGTATAGACGGCATCGACCTGACCCCTACGATCCAGTGAGGAGGTTAGGGAATTCATATATTCCAACAAATTTGTACTGGTTGATTTTTTATGAATAAAGCCGTGTTGTGAAATGCAGAGAAGGCTTCGAATATGATGATACAATTGTGTATAGACAAGCTTTTCAAATACCTTTGCTACGCATGACAAGATACTTATTGGCCTGTAGTTAGATGCGATACTATGGTCGCCAGATTTAAATATCGGTGTAATCTGCGCTATTTTCCACAAGTCAGGAAAGTTACCCTCCTGCAATGATTTATTAAATATAGTACAGAGTGGGGACGCGAGTTCGGATGCACAGCTTTTAACAAACAAGGGAGGGATCTCATCCGGGCCGGCGCCCTTATTAGGATCAAGAGAGGAGAGCAATTTAAGTGTTTCAGACTCTGAGACACTAATTGAACACTTCGTGCCAGGAGCATTAGGTAAAGAAACCGGTGTGGGTTGATTCGAAGGAAAAGAAGCGCCGAAAACAGAGGAGAAATATTCGGAGAAAATGTTGCATATATCTTGGCCGGTCTCAGCGCATACGTCCCCCAAGCGAATGCAGTTAGGAATACAATTGGTCCCCTTTTTGGCTTTTACAAACTTCCATAGGTTTTTCGGGGAAGAACGCAAGGACTCCTCAATTGTGTTAACGAATTTTGTATAATTTTCATGTAAGCATTTTTTTGATCTTGCTCTTAGACAAGAAAAGGTTTGGTAATCTAGAGGATTCCCATGCCTCTTCCATCTTTTACGAGCTCTCTCTTTCTCCCTGAGTAGGCAAATAAGAGAGCTAGTGAACCAGGTTGGGTACTTATTGCCGTTAGTGTTTTTAATTTTGGGTGTATGTTCCGCGATTAACTCACCTATCACGTTATAAAAATAGTGTACTGAGTCGTTGCAGTTCATATGTGACATTGGCGACCAATCGAAAGTGGACAGTTTCTGCTTGCATTGGGCGAAATTCGTCCTTCTAAAGTTGAGTCGTGTTTGTTCGTTGTTAGGGTGAAGAAAGTTGAAATTTGGGAGTTTCGCGTTAATTAGCAACGGTGGGTGATGATTGTCTGGTTTCACAAGTGGCATAGTCGCGGACACATCCAATTGAAGGTCAGACGCAACCAAATCCAGGATATTACCATAACTATCTAGTGTTCCGCACGGAAACACAGTGACATTATAAAGAACTGCCACTCAAGAGTGGTGTTGTACAGTTAAGTTTCGAGGTGGTCGGCAGCCTGGCTGGTAACGCGCTCGACTATTAATCCAGTGGACGCGGGTTCAATCCCCGACTTACTCCACTTCACAACACAAGCTTTTAAGCTTTCTGTGCGGTCTTCCTACGCCTCTTTTGTTCTCCCAGGGCCTCCACTACAGGATTTTTGGTGTCTATCTGACGTTGTCCGACTGTCTTGCCACAGTTGTCCATATATGACGGTATAAGACATTAACCTTTAATATTATCTAGTCATATTCTAAATTTACAGTCGCAATATTCATAGCTATTTGAAATAAAACGTACCTGCATTCTATGAAAAACAATAACTTTTCTATATTATACGTCATCTCAATGCAACATTGTACCTATCATAATTCTTACCTCGTATTAATGAATATTATGAACTATGTTCCTAGAATATTATATGAAGCTCGTAGTAAAGTTAGTTGTAATACATACTAATGTAATATTGTATCTAATGTATTCCATCCGAGTCAGATCCTTTCCGCCAGGAAGTATTATGTACTGCTGATGCTAATAGTAATAACCATCAGAGGCTTATTATGTATGCATTTTGCATAATATTCATTTGTTGATACTACAGTACCTTCTCAAATATGTATAAACATTTGTAGAAATTATATAAACAAACAGGTACTTATTGAACTCGGCTGGTAAGAATGCAACTTCTGTCTAAAAAGATAATAGAACAGAATCTCAGTGTTGACGTTGAGCGTGCATTCTAATTTAAGAAGATTATATCCTTCCTTTCTAAAACTTTCATAAGACAATTTCACATCTTCAGCAATGAGGTTCGCCACCCATTATGAATGTCACAAGACTGTTTGCGCACCAGGACGAGCTTATCGCAGTGCTTCCATCTCTGCCGGCTAACCCCATTATTTTAGTTCATCATCATCATTATGTCAGCCCCCTGCGTCCATTGTTGAACATAGGCCTCCCACATTGATCTCCACAGCTCCCTATCCTGGGCATACCGCATCCAACCGCCTCCAGCAACTCGTCTTGCATCATCCGACCACCGTGCTTCGTGCACCGTGCCACTCCAGAATTTTCTTTGTCCACCTAGAGTCTGTGGTTCTAACCACATGACCAGCCCAACTCCATTTCTAACTGGAAACTCTGTGAACAACATCAACGACTTTGGTCTTCTCTCTGATCCATACATCAGTTTTCCTGTCTCTCAGTGAAATACCCATCAATCTCCTTTCCATGGTTCTTTGTGTCACTGATAATAATTTGTGTAAAATTCTTTTCGTGAACACAAAAGTTTCGCAGCCATAGGTGAGCACTGGCTTAAGATGAACTAAATAGATGCCCTCATCTTATAAAGATTTCATGTTTCAAATCACAAATCACGTAAAATACATTCTCGTTTTCGATTAGCTTTTTAATATGTTTACTTCCTGCCAACTTTGCCACTTCTGCTATTATACAGGGTCATCGAAAAAGAATGCCCCTATTTTAAAATGGAATAGCTTTGGAACCATTTACATCAAATGAATGATTCTTTCACTGTATGATAACTAATGAATGTAAATTTTGTTTGATGTATGATACAATGCGTAAGCGCATGCGCAGAATGGCTACGCTGTCGATAAAGTCAACCGACGCTTTTCATCTACCAGCGCCCTCCAATGTAATGGTGATCGTGAACAGTAATGCCCTCATTTTGAAAAGGTATAACTTGGGAACCATTCAAGTTAAATTAATAATTCTTTCTCTGTACGGTAACTAATGATTGTAATTTTTGTTTAAAGCCCTATAGAGTGGATAGCGCATGCGCAGAATAGCTGCTTAGCGGAGAAAGCCAATCGGCGTTAACTATCTACGTCTTCCAGTATTCCTTATCACCATGCAACGCAAAGCACAGTGCGTTTGGTTTTTTGCAATTTCGAACTCTTGTTTTTGTAACTTGGTCAAGAAAATGATTTTTGTGGGTTCTTAACACTAGAATTCCGGATACGTTAAAAATTCTCTACTGACGCTCGTAGTCGGCCAGTTGAATATTTTTTTCGCACGCTGCCTGTTTTTCTATTAGGTACGGTTTCAGCCTAATTTGTTTCTACAACGAGCCGCTGTACACTGAAAATTGACTCTGACTTGGGTAACCAAATAACGCAAGGCTTATAGTTGCGCTATCACCATTACATTGCGAGGCGGTAGATAAAAAGTGTCTTTTGGGTTTGTCGACTGCGCATCCATTCTGCGCATGTGCTAACGCATTTTGTTATGCGTCAAACAAAATTTACATTTATTAGTTATCGTACAGTGAAAGAATCACTTATTTATCGTAAATGGTTCCAAAGTTATTCCATTTTAAAGTACGGGCATTCTTTTTCGATGACCCTGTACAACTCGTCTAGGTCGACAGCTTTTCGTATTAAATAAAAACTTGCACCGTTTGGTTACGTGACGTGACGCTGTGCCTCAACCAACCAACCTGTTATCTAATATCTTCACTACATTACATTATTCATAAGGTGTCGCGAGATTTTAATGCATTAATAATTTCATTTTGGAGGAAACTAGCTAGAGAGATAGCGTTAGTATCAAACTAACTAGTGGGTACCCGTGAAAATTCACCATATTTGGCATTCTTTATTAGCTAAACTGCCACTCTACCACAACTTTGAAGGAACACATCAGGGAGATCACAAGACTCAGTCTTTTTCCACGCCCCTGCTATTGCTGTTGATAATGCTGCCCTGATAATAAATTCTGATATGAATAATGTACCGTAAAAGAGTCGGGTGTTCCTGTGCATGGGAAACCCTGTGTGTCTTGCATTATTAAAACATGCCCTAGAGAGGACCGTGCGAAACTTTTCGTAGCCAACATCTTCGTACAGGTGGCGAACTGGACTATAGTAGGTATATGGGTTATTTTGAATCGCCGCTGTATGTCCCTGAGGAACTTTAAAGGGTGGAGTTGTAATAGTGGTTACACAAAAACATTTAACCAACACGGGTAGGTACCCACTAGTAATATTATGATTAGTAAACTAACCAACCTTTAGTTCCTATTAAACAGCTTATCATTGAAAGATTCCTAATCATTCAAGGTCATACATTTACCTGTAGGTACGTCGTCACTATTATATTTAGATGATAACAAGAAGGTGTGGCTCATTTGATAATTCTGTTATGTTACACTTGAGTATTTCTGTTATCTCCTTGCGCCGAGTATCAAAAAGATCGTATGTTGGAGTTGGATTATCTAGCATCATCATAAACTGTCCCCAATCTAGGTAGTTCGATTGTCCCTACCTGCAATGAGTAGTTATTATAGTTTTCACCCCACACGGGGAAGAAGGCCCATCGGGATTTAAACATGTTATATAATTGGAGAAAAAATGTGGGGTTCTAAAGATCGCGAAAGCAGGATTATCCAGTAAAACCGAGGATCAAGTTTCCAGGAACAATGTAATAACTAATAAGTATCTGTCTTTACTGGAACGAAAACCGGGAGGACCCTTGATGCAACACTATGGAATAAGTCTTTATGATAAACTACCTAACCCAGTGTGAAATTTGTGAATTGGTTTTAACTCTGGACTGGCCCCACAAATGAATTAGGCGTAATATTGTCAATCCTTTTTAGTACATATCAATATAGTGATGTTGTTCCACTATTCCATGTTGCTTACTCTGTAGTGTTGTATATGTGTTGTATTGTACTATTTGTGACTTTAGAGATAGGACTGTCTGTACGATAGTACCTCTAGGTACTTAGAGTAGATTTGGTGCAGCTTTGAGAGTATTCCTACAGTGTTATGTGTACGCAATATGGATGTTAACAGAACAGAGTCACGAAATGTTTCATACATTATTATTTGAGTAATTTGATACACATCATCACAGATGCAATGCACCACACACATGGATGCTAAACCAACTGGTCAGTCATACAAATGCTAGAATGCTATGATTGGTCAGCATTCTACACTCATATCTGTCACCCGCCAACTTCTTCATTTCTTGGTAGCTGCTGCAGCGTACATCGGCTATCACCTGGTCTGTGTGGCAATCTCTTATTCTATATAGTGGGCTCAGGTGTTTAGAACCAACCTCTTGTCTCTGCTTACTGTTAAATACGGAAATGTGAAGTGTGCAATACGTGTTCTGATTTTTTTTTACGAAAAGAGCGAACATGATTCCTCTTCACTTTCATACTATCCCTATGTTTATTGTTCAGTTTCCATGAGCTCACTCCTATAACTCTAATTATTTATTTATTTTTTCTTGGGACGAACAAAATAGGCATACCTATTATATAAATTATACGAGATTGTTCACGTTTTCTTCACCAGTTTCAATCGTTACGATTGGTTTGCACTTTGCAGCAAAGCCCCGTGTCTCCTCCTCCACTCATCCCCGTCCTGTGCGGTTCTTTTTAACTCTTCATACGAGTCGAAGCCCATATCCTGGCACGGGTCGTCCAGGTATTCTTTCCTCGGTCGTCCTCTGTAGTCCCCTCGTTCATTCCTTCAATTAATTAAATTGTTCACTAGGGCGAAGTTATCGCAGTGCTGCGATTTCTGCCAGTTAACCTCAACCAGTTGATTCATGTATGATGTCTTTCTACCATACAGAATTTTGTAGTGTTTTTATTTGTTTGTTACTACAACTGACAAACTAGTGTTGAACGTTTCATACTCGGGTGTAGTAAAAATAACCCATACTGTATACATAGTATATGTATTGTGTTTTATAGTGATGTGATAAACATATGGTTAATGAGCGATGTATTAATTGTTATTAGTGTTTAATTCATTAACTTTAGGGCTTCCCCCTCCCCTCCCTTCGTCCTTTCATTACACATCACTCCTGTTAGCCCCATATGTCCATATTTTATTATTGTAATGATTGCACGTAGAGACACTGGGTCTCCCTCAAGTCCAACCATACAACGTTTACATACATTCCTACATAATATAGACATCATTACAATATGAAGGAGTATAATACAGGCTGTTAGCTGTTCAGTTCCTCAAATTCACAGCTGACGCTTAAATTTTTGGAAGGTACTATATTGTTATACGTCTGCTGCTTCAGAAAATGTTGAATTGCGAATCATTTAATTACTTCTCATAATATTTATTATATTTTCGTATGGCACCAGCCAGCAATGGGTGGCAACGTGAGACGTTAAAAGAAATCATGCTGTCTGCTACATATCATTGTACCCTAAAGAGCAACATCCAGGCTTCCAAGCCATCATTCAAGGGCATTAGGAGTGGCATTGTGGATACTATCTAGGAAACGCTGTTAGATGACATTCTTCAACAATAATATAACATATATTCACCGTGAGTCACATTCTTTTTCCTGCGACATATTTTTCTTATTTATTGGACCCACTTTCGACATTACTACGGTCTTCGAAACCTATCTTAGATCTAAGTAGATAAAGTTGTATAAAAAGCCAAATCACCTACAAATAAGTAGGTATATAATTTTCTGATATCTTAAGTTGTAAACTCTAAAAACCGTCCATCATCGATTTATTATAAACATAGCCTGGTTGGTAACGCGCTCGACTGTTAATCCAGTGGGCGTGGGTTCAATCCCCGACCTACTCCACTTCACAACGTAAGCTTTTAAGCTTTCTGTGTGGTGTGCGAAGATGTATTTGGGTTTATTTCGATAAACCCAGATTCATTTATTAAAAAAAAAATAAAAAAAATGATATTGCAGTGTATCATAAAACAATATTTCCAATGCGTGTTATAATATTTTAACATCAGTATCAACTATGGTCAATATACAACTTGCACTACCTACCTATACATACATAATATTTCGTAATAAAATAATTAACAACATTACATACACAGAGTGGACCAGCCAGCATGTAACATTCTGTTCTGATACATAGTATTACATTTGACATTCAATCTCTCTAACAAATGGAATATTATATCGAATGTGCTTTAATATAATGTCATGTGGTGAAGACGAGTCGAACGTGTTGTCGACCAGATTCTCAAGGACGGACACGTATTGAGCAATAGAAACCGCAGATTACGTACCTATTTATGTATCGAGTAGGTACACGATAGTTGGTCCAGTTGACTGGAGTTCGAATCCCGGAGTTCACGAGGCATTCTGCACTTCACGACACAAGTTTTTGCTTACAGTGAGATGGGCAGGAAAAGCATTTGAATTTGTCTATATGTGTGCAAGCCTACCTATCTTTTTATAGAGAATTACGAATAGTATGAACTCGATAGAAGAAAAGAGATTTACGTAACGATAGAAGTGTTGTGACGCACTGCCCTCTCTGCCCATCCCTCTCAAGTGACGCGGTGTGATATTACAGAGACATTTTCGTTATCTGGTAATTCGATATCAGTAAGATATACCTACTTACCAGTTGCAAAGGGTCCTAAGAATTCGATTGATTCCCATCGAGTTACCTTTTTTTATTTAGGATGATAAAACAATAGATCCAATCTGACATAATACAACAAAAAATGTTTATACCGTTTTTGCCAGTACATTATTTTCCAATTCTCATATTCTTGGTAAAACATTGTCTCTACGATCAGAAATCTTTGTATTCTTTCTCTGTTTTGACGCGAACATCATCTGGTTAATAACATTAGTATGTATCTTCACAATGTATCACTAAACTAGTCCTTCACATTTCATTTTCATTCTCACATTTAGTAGATACGTCATTACGTAATAATATTTATACACAGACTGCATATGGTGAGTTACGCAACTCTTTTAGATAAACACAGTATCGTGGATTTGTAATTTTGTGTTGTTTTGGTTTACCTATATTGTGCATTAGGAACTTAAAATAAGTTTTAAGTTCGAAACAGCGTGTGTTGATGTTTCCAGTTGAATAATGTAATCAGTTGGATGGGGAATTGAGAATAACTTGAATTCTGATGGTGTAAGACTGTAAGATACTTGGTGAGTCATTTGTATAAGAATTGAGAATTTAAGTGTCAACTCTAGATGGTAACAGAAGTGTGGACGGCCACAGCTGAGATAAGAGAGACGATCTGGTCCGACATGTCGGTGCAACCTGAATGCAGTCTACATGGAGCCAGATGGAGGAGGACTTTGTCCAGAAGTGGACGGGGATACGCTGATGAAGAAGAAGAATAAGATGTCACTATGAAGTGCAAAAATATTGGTCTCAGTCAGGCCTTGCAATAAGAAAGAAAGATAGATAAGTAGAAGAGAAGGAATCGGTCAGAAAAGAACATTGAGGAGAGTGGAAAAGTTCAGGGATATCTGAAAAAGCATTAGATGGTGAAAATCGCCGAAATCTCAACTACGCAAATTATACAAATGAAATGTCAAAATGCCGAGATTTTGTATATTGACAAAACGAACAATAAATTAAATCGTTATCATATAGGTTATTCTTTTAAATACCTACTAAATACATAGATTAATTTGTTATTGTCTACGAATAAATAGTTACGTACAAAAAACACAGATAAAATCTGAAATGAATATCAGATATCCTATTCGTGCAATGACTGTGAATGGAGCTGAATATTCGGACATACTTGAATGTAATGCAGACCACAGAAGAATTATCGTGTTTCCTATCGACGACGCTTCGTCAATCACTTGAATGATTCATTACTAATCAAAGTTTAGTAATATTTTGTACTTGTAATTTGAAGTTATATGTATTACCTATACACCTACTGCCTGTGTTTCCTCACAACGAAGTATTCTAGTTTTTGCTTTGCGGTAAAATGTTGCGTCTACCTAACTTCTTTGTTTGTGCTGTGGCTTGGTGTATAAGTGAGGCTCTGCAACCTGATAGGATTTATAGCCTTGGAATCGTGGACTAGTTATCTTACTATTGGGTGTATAGGTGTATTTTGTACGTATTATCTTTATTCAATATCACTAATCTCTGTAGTATCTTTATTATTTCAATAGTTAGATGTACTTTTTGTACAAGTATTTTGCGGTTATATTTTGTAACATAGGAATGATGATTTTAAGACTGTATCTCGTAAGTTTAATATTTTGAGTCTGTTTGGCAATTACTTATAAAATTTTCATTAAGATTCCCATACACATTTTAACTTTCTAGCGAAAGTAATAAATATGTAAGGAAGTTATACAGTAATTTACTACTTACGTATTGTACCCATACGTTCCTTAAAACTTATACCGTTCTGTGTGGGCCTCCTAACTCATTTTATATTTCTCTGTAACTTTTGTTCAAGTTTGAGAAACTAGCTCCAGAATTCCCCAGGTTATATGAGCCCAAATTACTTGCAAAAAAGAACAAATCTAGGATCTTACAAAGTGATATAAGAAGACTAAATTAGGTACTCAGCGTTTCATATACAATTCATTCTCCAATCAAACTTTTGTAGGAATATCAGGGTTGAACATTCCTACATCTGAAGGCGTCTCTGAATGATCTTTTCAATTTTTGAGGATGCATCTCATTGATTTCTAATTTCTTAATAGCAGGTGATCTAGGACCACTGAAGGCCAAGGTCGATGGGAATAGAGAGAGACGAATATCGCACGCAGTCAAGCGATACGGCTCCCCACGATTCCGCATGCTTAACGATCTGTGACATTCGCGAATTTATAAAAATAAATATTTGCTATATCCAGCGAACTTAAGCTGTACCTTTACGAAAATTATTGTCTTAACAAAAACCTTAGTAACGTGCTTTCAATGTGATCTATCCGTTCAAATTGCGTACCTTGTAGGTAAGGCAATTGAAACAAAATGTCTATCAAAACACCTTCAAACAAATTGTCATGCATGATCTACGATTCAGTTTACTCAATCATTCAAAACTTGCATGTCCTTGAAAATCTGGTCGACGTGATCTGTCAGAGTCCGACGGCCACGGTTTTTTACACGTTTAAAGTATCTTAACTTAAGTACCTGTCAGGTAATTCATTTATTATAGAAAACTTTATAACTAATGCAATGAACTAAGAAACTAAATACAATATGAATTCACATTTGTGCGTACTTCTTTCCCTCTGCTTATGTACGAGTATTTCAGTAACGAGTTATTGATTACAATATTGTGAACTTTGACATGTACCCAAAGTTAGTAATTATCATTGAATGAATGTAGTTAATTTGCAACCCAACCCTGGAAATTAACAATTAATTCTGTTGTATAGATGTATGTATATGATTAGGTACTTAATTATTATTTGCATTAGATACATATTTGTTTCACCTCACCCTTGTTGTTTGTTATTCACACTCCCTTTAATTCGTACATTGTAAGCAGATACTAATGTTACACCTATATTGTGGCATACGTAATATTTTTCACCTCAATGTGGCAATTTTTATAAATGCGAAATTAATTTCCTTTTTGTAATGTGACAATAGAAAAGATAATCCTGGTCGAGCTGTATTTGTTTAGAGAATGTGCTGAATGGTTTGACCAACAAGACGTTGTTTTTCTAAGGACAAGGCTCCTCCAAATCAAATTGTTTTTATGTAATTATTAGGTATATTATACAAAATACTCACATCATAAAATACAGACATTAAACCCAAAGCAAGTTGATCACGTACCCAAATTAAGAGGTGGTCGGTAGCCTGGTTGGTAACGCGCTCAACTGTTAATCCAGTGGGCGCGGGTTCGATCCCCGATACCGACTTACTCCACTTTACGACACAAGCTGTTCAAGCTTACTGTGAAGTTTACAAAGGTGTCTCTTCTGCTTCTTCAGCCCTCTGTCCTCCACTGCTGGATATAGGCCTCTTCCATATTCCTCCATTCCTCTCTGCTGTTTGCTGCTTGCAGCCAGTTTTTTCCCCCTACAGCGGCTATGTCTCGTTCACGTTCGCACATGTTGTTCTACCCTCCTTCGGGCAGAACCAACGTTATGGTTAATGCACCGGTCAGCAGGGCTGTCCGTTACTTGAATGAACTGGCACAGTGGGTCGACATGTTTGGGGTGACTTATAATGAGTTTACCAGACGTGTCGAACAGCATCTGATTTGACATTATTTGTAAGTGTAGTATAAATGTATTTTTGAATCTGTTTGTAATGTGAAATGTCATGATGTATTGTAATTGTTTACACCGAGCGACGCAAAGGCTAAAGCTGTAATGTTGCTCGGTGTAATTTTAAGTTCAAATAAATAAATGTCGTCGGACCACCTCTTTTGGGGTCTTCCGACGCCTCTTTTATTAGGTGTAGTTTATTAAGGTGTATTTGGGTTTATTTCGATAAATCCAGAGCAATTAAGAAACAATAGATTGTTATCTATAGTTCAATATTTCGTAATAATACTGTAACCACCTATTGCTCTTATTGTCTTCAATTCAACATTCAAGGATTCATAATATCTTTCAATTGACACATCCTTCCTCATAAATTAGGTGGAAATATTTCGCAAGAAATTAAATTACCGTTATACGAATATTCTACCTAAGTACCTACTTACAATATTAAACAATAAATCATAGATTAGTAAGTAAGTGGAACTAGACGAGCAACAACAAGCCACCCACGTCCAATCATTTGTTTATCAATCATAATCGTAGGGTATAGGTGATTGTACTTACTTAAGAGTTTGCATACTGACGTTTCTAAAAAACGGGAGACCTTATATCTCGACAACCGTTACTAAATATGCTTTGGTACAAAATAGGCTAGATGTATTGAACATTTATCTAGGGAATAACCGTAAAACATTTTTTTTATATCTTGTATAGATTTCTCAAAAAAAATGTGATAAACACATCTGATCTTTTTTCCGAAAGACGGAAACTCTTTTCCCGAAAGTCGCAGAGTGAATTTATTTTTTTGTACTGATAATATGCATTAAAATCTAGGGAAAAACCGTATAAGTTTTTTGATAGACGCAAAATTAGCCCCAGAAAATGGAATAAATGCCATTTTTACCATTTTATCATGCGATTGTTCACACGATTTTGAACCTTAATGTCGTGGGAAATGACTGTGACGTCATTCTTGGTACCAAGCCCTTAATGTGAATCTATGTTAAATAGTGCTATGTTCATGTAATGTAGTACAAACTTGCCGTATGTATGTAGGTTCGCCCCCGTAATCACTATAAATGTATCAAGTAAACGTTATTGTGAGATAAAGCGTCTCCTTATGATTGTCAGACAAGCGCGAAACTTGACACGTCTAATTCTACTTTGGCAATTATCTATGAAGATTGGTATTATTCTTTTCACCACGAATCTCATAGTATCTAAGTAGTAGAAGGTATGTAATGTATTTTGTCTATCCCCGTAAGGTTAGCCGGGTTGTATAGAATTATTGACCCCTTCGCCACAATTATTTTTGATATTTTTCGAGTGTCCCGTCAGTCCCGTGAGAGTCAGGTGTTCGTAAAACTTCCGTAAAACATCTCACATCTTTTTCAGCAAGTGGTTTCGCCACCTGTTCTGAATGCATATAAATGTTCACGTAAAGGGATCTGCAGTATTTAGTATAGTACTTTGGACTGTGGTATAGAAGTAGCTTATCAGTATCCATTACAAGTACCTACATTGCTTTCTTTTTTGGAGTTAAACATTCGTGAATTTTCACGGGATGACACCAGCTAGTATGATATTATGACATCTCACCCTAACAATAAAATATTTTATATTTTGTTCTAATTGCGTTTAATGTGTCAGTTAAGAGTCCTATTACGCCTGATTGAATGGGAGTGGTCATCGTAAAATTTTGCAAATCAAGCGAATGAACGCCGCGTATTTCTCTCATCTCACGCGAGGATCCCATTAAATATTGCAAAATACTGGGTTGGAAAAACTTGTGTTGTTATCCTTTTTTTTAAAGGGAATTGAAGTTTAAAAAATATTTCCTATTGACGCACCTCACTTCTTATTGTACAATACTTATTGTAGAATTATTTTCACTGTGGTTGAGCAACTTTGTGTCAAATTAACAAATTGTCGAAAAAAATGAACACAATTTGTGGATTTTTTGGGGGTATCATGGAATATTTTTTTAATCTAAACAAATGAAGAAATCGTGTATTCGGAGATGTCGGATGGTAAAACGTATTCCTAATTATGACAGTTTCTTAGGGATCCTTAGTAACAATTTAGCTTCTAGATTGGTTCTAGAGCAGTCCTAGAACCGGTCTATAGAACCAAATCTAGGAGCTAAATTGTTACTAGGAATGACACCACTAATATTAGGTGGCAAAGTGCACCTCTCTTGATGCCTTTAAAAAGGGGAGGAGGGTACAATATAGAGACTGGTCTCCGTAAGGGGTCTCACACATTGATATTGTGTGTAATCATCGAGTTATTTATAATTTGTCCCACAGCCTGTCGGTCCTCTTGTGCTGTAAAGTTGTAATAATGTGTTGTACTCTCTGTTATTGTTATTACTTATTATACGAACAATTATTATAATACTGTTAATGATATGAAATGATTGCTGTGCTGATGTAGTGTATAGGAATATTCATATTAACATGATGAGGAGTAGTATAATATAGAAAGGACGTTGACTCAGGAAACTGTAATCCGCCTACGGACTACAATAAATTCATAACATTATTATTGTTAATAGTACGAGTACTTATTACATACATACATTGTTCACACTTACTTACTTAAGAATGTATTTTTTCTCATATGTATCTAGTTCTTCTTCGTAGTTTCAATCCTGGGGCAGCAATTTCAATACATTTCGTTCTCATCTGCAGTTCTTTTCAATCCTCATGTCCTCGCACTCTTGTTCCAAGTAGTACTACCGTCGGGGACGACCTCTGTTATTTGTCCCCTCAACCATCCCCTCTAATATGTCATGCAGAAGACCCTCACGGCTCATACATAGAGCTCGCCTCTCTGAGATAGTTTTAATCGATCGAATCCCTCGTCCTTTAACTCGTCCAGGAAATTCCCAATATTTTTCTGCAGAACCACACACCGCATCTCAAGCGAGGCCTCCAGTCTTTTTTGAATTCTTTTTATTAGGCACCATGTTTCACAGCCGAACATCTGGATGCTATTTGCTGTGTTCTTCTTGATCTAACTGCTATTCTCAGACGAATCATCCAGTAACCAAAATGATGCGGTCTTGCAAATCCTAATGTTTATCGGTGGCCGATTTTGTACGACCGTTAATGCTTAAATTACAATCGGTACTTATACATCCCATAATTCGATTTTCTTATTCAAAATCTTACAGTTATGTATGTAGATACATTCTGATTAACATATTTAGCATCCATAACTCATATTAATTTATTGTGATTATTCTTTCCTTTTAAGTATACGCTAATTGTAGCGTGCCGTCAGATTGCCTTTTACATAATATTATAATACCTATCAACCTAAAAATAAACAGTGAATGTAGTAAGTATGTGTGTTGTATGAATTATGACATTTGCATACAGAGCGTACCGCCGGATACAGTGAGGATGTATGTGCCTAGTATATTATATTGTAAATTGTAATACATTATATTATGGAGGACATCATATCAATTGTGACATTTTAGATTTGGAAGTGGCGCCTGCAAGATGTCAGCCATGCAGAGTTTGTTGCTGACATATTAAGATTTTCGTATTACAGTGTATGCTGGAAGTCAATTTTTAAAGAATCTCATCCTCTTTCCCGGGCGTTTTTTACGAATAATGTAAATGTAGAAACAGACCTGAAAATGGCAAACGACAAGGCGATATCTGTCGTTGCGCATTGGATTGGCAAGGTCTGAAGTCTGGACCGTTGAGTATTTTTTTTTTCAAACTGAGACAATATAAATTGGGACCGCAATTAAGAACTGTAAGTAATGAATAACGGAAAAGGGGAATTTGTTCGGAAGAAGTACTAGAATAGAAATGTCCGTGCACAAGTAATTCTGAGAAGGTTTTGTCCTTCCGGTGAACCTTGAGCCCTCATAGTGAAAAAAAAATACCTTCAAAAACTGGATGACGTACGAGCTGAAGCTGCCGAAACGTTTGGGGATGGAGACGGTTTTAGCCTTAATGGAGATTTCACCAACTCACTCCAACAGTTGGTCCCACACGCACGAGATCTTCTTCGAGGTTACCAGCATCTCTTTTGACAGTATTCCCGAAGTGCTGCAATATTCGAACTGTACATCATTACAGATAATACAACAGTAGGTATACTAGTTAGTACCTATAATAATATGTCCCTCACGAGTATAGTTCCATGACCTCCTACATTACCTCGTGTCGCTGGATTTAGTCTCCTTTCTTTCCCAATGTCTCTCCATGTCACCGTCCATTATTCAACTGATATCTTTCTCTTTACAATTCACCACGACTCCGCATTATTTATATTCCCATTAGACGTACCTACAATCTACATACACTACTACCTCCACGTTCGTCAGTAGTAAATTTGTTATGATACGTGTTAACGGTTAGTGCAACAGTATTGCAAAAAGGTTGAAAAACACAATCGAGTTAGATTCGACACAATAGATTATTTAAAGGTAATATGAAATTTTCTGTTTTGTGCTCGCCTTTGTGAGTATTTCACATAAAGAAATGTAACTCGTTGTATTACCCTTCGAAATGCTGACGGAGCCTTTTACGCACTACGCTTAGTATGGGCAATATATTTATTTATCGTATGGCCAACATCACGCCTATATCATTTAACATTCGTTATGTCAAAGTGTAAAAACATGTTAAAAGCGCAGAGTGAACTGCTTGTCTATCTATCTATCTATACCCTCACGCCACATCCCTTGCAGGGTAGGCAGAGAGGACAGAGCGCCAGACAGCCCTATCCTTACACACACTCCTAGCTTCCGTCACATTCATGCAATTAGTCATACACGCTCTCCGATTCCTTTTACTCAAAACGCGTCCATCCTTGAGGATCTGGTCGACATGATCGGACCAGGTCAGTCTCGGACGGCCGCGCTTTCTCACCCCTCTTCGCTCATTCAGATATATCTTTTTTGTCATCCTGTCATCATTCATTCTCTCAACATGCCCAAACCATCTTAGTTTGTTTACTTTCATTCTTGTCACTACACCAGTCTTGCAGTCACTAATTTCCCTAATAACCTCATTCCTTATCTTATCTCTCAGCGTTTTCCCGCACATTCTTCTTAATGACCTCATTTCTACTGCATTCAACCCTGATTCATCCTTCTTCATCCACGTCCACGTCTCACTAGCATACATCAGGGTCGGCACCAAGACAGCATTGTGCACTAGCACTTTTGCTTTCATAGACACATTGCTACTACTAACAATCGGACCGAGCGCACCATTCGTCCTAGTACCGGCCAGCTTCCTTCTTTCAATGTCTCCATCACAGCGTCCATCTCTAGTAAACAAACTTCCCAGATATACATACTCATCCACTTGCTCCAGACAGTCATTACCAACCTTTATCACACAATTTGTCCTTATTTCCTCTCTTTCGAACACTAATACTTTCGTTTTATTTCGTTTAATTTGTCCTTATTTCCTCTCTTTCGAACACTAATACTTTCGTTTTATTTAACTGCTTATGAACTGCTTGTCAGAGACTTAAATCTAGATTTCTTATGTATTGTATTGCTTCGTCGCTAAGGGACGATATAAAACAGAGTAAACACTAATCATCGACTTTGTCTATAATGAGATAAAGAAAACAATATATTTTAATCGCTTGCAATGTTTATCGATTATCAAAAGATTCGGCTTCGACTTTGTCACCGCTTATATTAGTTTTAACTTCATTAGCAATTTTCACCAATATTTGAGATAATGGCATAAAAAATCTAGATTTTTAAAATAATTAACATAATACGAGTATATTTTAACGTAGAGAGAGGTTCCACAGTACTCTTGATATTAATGACAACCATTTCTAATAGATGTAAAAGGATTTCTGCAATTCATAACAACATTATTAATATGTAGATTGTAGGTATAGTTTTCATCTATTGATCTATTGAGTGGCATTTGTACTGCTTATGTTACAATATCTAAGTACTTAATAATTTATTGAATACTAGAAATATAATATGTATTAATAAAACACAAAGAACAAAGAGTCTCTATCTTATTGTGTTTCGTAAAAAATCGTGTTTTTTGTTTGTTATCAAAACTCTTTTGTTTGATCCAGTTTTTCTACAGTTTGCTATTTCGTCTGATCGGTATGTAGGTATTGCAAAGCATGCAAACAAAATCCATGTACTAAGTATAAAATGCAGTTTATGACGTAGTCGGTTAGACTTCCAATCTGAAGGTGCCGGGTGCGAATTCCGGCATAAACAATTTATCTGCACCTCACGACACAAGCATTTACCTGTGTGTGCAGTTGTGCACTGTGCAGGATGATTTGAGTTTGTGTGCATCGAATCGAAGAAAATAATTATTGTCCATATATTTTCAATTATCTCTAGGTTTATGAAGAGAATTGGTTTGGTATATCGGGGAGGTATCTTGAAATATTATAAAGATAATTTTATTTAACGTATAAGGGACACTGACAGAGAGTTAATAACACGTACACATTACAAAATAACAAACTTAAAATGAGAAACGCGTCAACCCTCCAATTAGAAGTGTCCACAACTTTCATATATAATCATTCACCATTAGTTGAGATAGATAAGAAGAAATAATAAATTTTGATCTTGAAATGTGATTTTATCGCTAATATCTTTAAAGTTAGTGAGTATTTATAACGATGTTATTCAAATTCAATAGATAAAGTTTGGTTACATGCTGCGGTGCTGCGTACGTGATTTAGTTATTTTTTTCTTTCAACCGTGTCGTGTTGAAATTGAAAATACTAGACGTTATTTTCTGTTGATATTTGAGTATTTCTATATCGGATACAGTGTCATGTTCCAGATGTCTCATTAGGGAACAATCTCGCACAACATGATTAGGCCAGGAGTGATTCAGCATGTTATTATATTAGGTATCAACTTAGGTGATTCATCATCGTAAGAAAATCAAAAACTTCAATCCACTTGTGAGGAAATTTAATTTTAACTCACGCTCTCGATCAAACTAATCTCTAAATAATGTTTTCTACTTGACCAGGTGGACCTAATTACCTATTGGAAGTCCCGCATAAATTTTCGTGTGGATACCAAATAGGTGTTGCCTTATTTGATGTTGTTTACGTCAGAATAAAAGTGCTTTTAATAATTGTTTGCAATATCCAGATATCCGGGGAATAATTTACAGAATATAATTAACACGATATATCCAATGTTTGATTTTCCCAAAACATGGGAAATGCTAGTGTTATTTGTATTCGTATGGCAAATAAGCAGTGTTTTCTTTTTAATCGAAAATAATGATTGCCTATTTTTAAGGTTCCAAGTGAATGCTACTAAAATTATTTTTCCAAGTACATGGTTGGCGCAGTTGGTTGAGGCGGCAGTCTCTCGAGCGGGAGGTGCCAGGTTCAAACCCCGGCGCTGGCGATGTATTCCACACTTTGCGATACAGGCTTTTAGCCTTGTGCAAGATGTTCAGGAAAGTATTTGGGTTTGTGTGTATGCAAGCCCAGATCCTTTTTATAAAAAAAAAGTAGATACAATAAGTGGGTCATCACGCAAAACCCTCGTATGTTTAATATTATTTCAATATAATATATTCGGCGTTTTTCTTCCCTTGTTTATCATCGTCTCGTTCAAATTATATGACTCGCGTTTTGACTCAACAAAAGTCGATATAAAAAGTCCGCGTCGTGAGTGAGTCAGTCTGCATTGAGTTGTGTTAAAATGCTTTACTTAAATACCCACTGATTGCCGTATGTTATTATTATTAACATATTTAACCAAACTGTGACTATAGTAAAGTAACCATGAACTGACCGAAGGCAATGACGGCCGACGGCGGCGTTTGGATCATCGTGAACTATATTGTATAGTATTATGTACTTGGTGTACTGTATCGGATTGGCTAACTCACTCACTCGTCCGGCCGTCACTCCGAGTCCGGCCGTCACTCCGAGTCCACTCGTGCGTTGTTGTCTGTACTTTGTTATGGGAACTGGTTCACATCTTAGGGTCATTGTTAAATGTATGTTAATCCCGTATTAATACGGGAACTTAAAACTGTTGAACCTTAAAATCATCTTCTCAATGGTTCTATCGAATGTTTTAGACTATTTGTAAATAATTTTTAGATGAATCCATGTTACCTATTTATTGTTATATCCAGCCTTTGTAAAGATATGAACGAGTAGTAATCTCAACAGGTATACAGCGAATCAGGCTTATGAATGGTCGTCATTCAGCACATTCACCAATTTCCGTTCATCCATCTTCCGTGGCCGGGATTCAAACCCAGTACTTCACACCTGAAACACCGGTCACCGCTGTGCTATGCTTGATTGCGACTTATTAAATCTGTATTATTTGTCAGTTCTAATTCACGCGAAAGTAAGCTATCAATTTTATTCTTCTTGGATCTTCTTTTTTTTCTTCTTCAGCCCTCTGCCCTCCACTGCTGGATATGGGCCTCTTCCGTACTCCTCCATTCCTTTCTGTTGTTTGTTGCTTGCAGTCAGTTTTTTCCCAGTTCAGTTTTTGGATGCGGAGTATTATTGCTTTCTTTCTGCATCCTACTTTCGTATAGGAGATAGTTAGGATATTTCGTCCAACATTTGTGTTTTCCGTGTGTAGATTAGACACTGTCTTGCATGGGTAACCCTATTCTTATGTACATCACTATATTCACTATTCACTACATAATAGGTACAACAGTGCGGTACATGGTCGGCGCAATGACCAAACTTTGTACACAAAATGCAAAGCTTGGTGAAGTTATCACACTGTCTAGTACTATCTATCTATCTATACCTTCACAACGTATTTGCTGCTACACCGCAAAGATATAGTATTATTCGGTACATTTACCTATGCTTTGTAGTAGGGCCATAGTACAAGATTTATGTGTTGGTACAGGCAATTTTATTTTGGTAATTTTTGTATATAGACTCCTTTTTCTTTCATTATGTCGTGAGCGAATACTCAGTTCTGGGGGCGTTTTACTAACTAAACTAGTCGCCTATTTAATAAAGTCTATAGAAGACACTAAATACTGTGTGCCATTACGGGTAAACTACTAGTCCTACGAAAAAATTGACTTGACATTTTTTGTAGAGAATTTAGCAGGGGTTATTTTTGTCATTGAGTACTTTCTCATATTCCTATAAAATGCGAAAAACCGCGAAGAGGAACCTTTTCGGGGGGGGGGGGGGGCAAGGGGGGTTGCGGCAAGATTTTGATAGGCAACCCTAGTGCGATGTAATACCCTATTGGTAAGCTATCATTTATACCACATTTCGATCAAAAAACAGATACGTCATAATTTAAGCAGCGGGCTCTCGGACTAATACAAACTAACATTCTGATAGTAACTCTAAATTTAACTGTTACTGACTGAATGCTGATGGCTGACGTTATGAATAGGGGCCTACAACAATTAGGTAGGTTCAATATTAATTCTTGTTTCAATTACATAACTTGCAACTTCGTAATTGCTTATTTGTTTTTGTGTCCATTTTGTTTCTAAGCGCTTGTAATGTTTCTTTACCGAGCCTTACTAATAATAAATTAATAGTAGTGTCCTTCAAGGCTAATCGTTGGTCGGTTGTTTTATTATTAATAGGTAATTTTACAAGTCATTATTCTACTGAACAACTAAATAATTGATTCGTTGATTGCAAACTGCCATGCCCTTTGTTGATTTCTGATTAGATTATTATTTTCTGTACGTATTAGATTCATTAGTCATTGCGTAGGAGAGTATTGTTATATTCCATACAAGTACGAATGTTATGTAATTGATAGAATATGAATAACAATACGAATAACAAAAGTCTTGACGCCGAGATTTAGGTAAAAGATAGCAATGTATACATTGAAGGACTCCCACGGGCTTAAGGCCCTCCGCATCCCCGGGTAACACAGGCGCATATAGCGTCCTCTTTTCCCGCACTTCTTGGCAAAATATTTTTAAGAGGTGGGCTCAGGGGGATAAGAATAATAATTACTTTATTTCTCAAACTTGCGTAATTAATGCAACTATAATTTTGCCAATTTCCACAATGTGGAGACAGCGAGTGTAGCTATTTAGTATGAAAAAATATGGAGTCTTAACTACGTTCCATACTGATTCTGTCTACGTACAATCGATCTTATAGGTCGCGGTACATAATACACCCCATCTAATAAAATAAAATATACATGTAGTATTTGTTGCATGAATATTGAATATACAATAATATAATCTGTTACATTATGTAGATGTGTACCTATCGAGTAAGTGTGTTCTATATAAAGCCTCCCTTGAACTTGATAATGTACATGGCGTGTCACTATGTCGAACATAAAGGTTCTCATTTCCTATTCTTACATCACTGGGTAAATATGGGTATGACATATTAACTATACTAGTTAGATATAATAACACCACCACCTAGTATAACAACACATATCTATATGTAGGTCCATCCAGGGCTGCGTTTTTTATCGTTAATTTTCACTCAGCGAGTCAACGAGTGATTATCGCACAAAAACAGAACGCATTTGGGTGATTGTTCCAATTGGAATTGTCAAACAGAGACAGAGATATGAGAATGCTAATAAGAGTGAGTTGATAGATATACATCGAGATAGCGATATCACAATACTCTTATTTGGTAGAAAAGTATAGTCACATTGCGTGTTGATAAGAGTGAGTGAACAGCACGTGCGGACCGCTCTATTATCTATGACGAGCGAACGTCACCCAACCAAATAGTTAGGTGTTATTCGCAACAACCGAGCGTGTCAACTGTGGACATAGAACAGATTGAATCACTCGACCGGTTGACTCGCACCGATGCACAGTAGATTCTTTCGAGGATTTAGAAATCAGAAAATCATAACAGTCGAACTATCAATAAATTTATATATTTTTTGATGTACGATGATTAAATAGACATTATTTTATAGATATTACGTAATTACACTCAACAAGCATGCTTGCGGTACATGCTATGCACATATAACCGTAGGCTTATGTAATGGAAAAAATACGGTGAAAGGCAGCTTTCATAAAACCTGGTTCCGGAACTGGAAAATGATCCAATTTTCGATTTATTAATCAATATTATCATCCTTTATTTGTTTAACACCTGTACATGAACATAACATCACTTTTAGGTAAGGCCTAGGGTCAAAAATCTCTCGCAATAATCACGGATATTCACCATACAAAAAATGCAATAACATTGTGCAGCAAATCTTGAAACATAACCATTTAGCATTGTCATTGCACATTTTTTTTATTCCCGATTCATTTTCCACATAATACTACCTATTATATAATGCCCATATGATGTAAACACGTACGAGTATGTCTATCCTTATAAAATAATACTTAAGTGTGCCAAAATTATTATTATTATAATAAAAAACTACCCAGAATACTCCCTAAAACTATTTATTTTACTAATAAAAAAGTTAATAAGCTATACCCAATACTTTTTATTTATTAATTAACAAAAATATATAATGAATACCCAAATGCATGCAAAGTACAAAATTACTCTACAAATAATTTCGAGGTGCGATTTGATTTATACAATTTCCTCCGTAAATGTGTACAAAATGAAAATATTGTTCTCTTATTTAATGTGTTATACAGTCCTCAATCAGATAAACCTAATTTATTATGAATGTATGCTCTTAAAAATTGAGAATGATAGAACAACGATTGAAGATCGCCGCATTGACTAAGAAACGTAACCATTTCTAGGCGATTTATAGCGCGACTTCGCTCAGCACAAATTACAAAAACCCTCGTTTAGGCACCTATCGGCAGCCAATTTTTTTACCACTATTAGTAGAGATATTGGGGCTTTAAAATATTAAAAAACTAAAATGTAGCTCGGTGTAGCAAAATAGTTACAAGCCTTTAAAAAAATATTTATATATTCTCAATTGACAAATTATATGAGTTTTTTTTATAATTAATTAAGTACATAATATGAAAATATTTCCAAGATATTTTTTTTTCAAATGTACACTATGTTTATTGAAATTCGAAATGACATAAAAAAATAAAACTGTTTAATACAAATTTACTGAGAAAAATGCTCTCTAACGCACAGCAATAAACGAATTGAATTGTTCTCAAATTTGATCTAGCGCGTGAACTTGTATTTCGCGATGTTGTCAAAGTAACCTAAAGGATGCACCAGTGTTTTCTTTGGTAGTTTTGGATTCCACATTTATCTAGCTATTTGGAAATACATTTATTTTTCCAAAAATAAAGTGTGAATTTTGTATTTTCCGCGTGCTAATTTGTATGGGAGGGTCTATTGTGCGATGATAGAACGGAGAACAATCGAGCGAATCACTGAGTGAAATTTAACGGATCCAGAACGGACCCTAGTCTAGGTAATAAAATAGTCTATTACTTTGTAGAGTGGATTGGCGTATGATTGATGATGAATGGAGTAGGTACGTACCCTATATGGCCTAGTCATCATCATCATCATCACTTTAAACCCTACTAACCTAATGCCTTTGCCTATAATACCTACGGTGATATTATCGCGACTTCTATTAAACAAAATTTCCAGAGATACTTTTGTCAAAAGTATCTGATATAATGTCTATGAATTCAGTTGTATTTGCTCTGTTTCCTCCCGTTCTCTAAGGGAACACAGGTATTGCCACAAGACAATTAGTACAATACATGCAACGATATGTTTCAATCGTTCCCCTAATATAAATTTGCGCATATTGGTGTTGTTATGGTTGCATAAAATCAGGAGTGAATTATTTCGACATGTTGGGTATTTTGATGTGTGAATATAATGGTATTATATCCTCTCATGCCACGTCCCTTGCAGAGTAGGCACAGAGCGCCCGACTTCCTTTTCCTTACACACACTTCATGCTACCGTCACGTTCATATTGCAATTCGTCATACACATTCTACGATTCATTTTACTCAAAACACTACCTTCTTGAGCATAATTGTGTAGATTTTATGTTTCAAAAGCTAGGATAATATTTATTGATAATTATTAAGTAGATTATCCCAGTTACGAGATTTTTGGTTGTATCGCTGAAATCTTATCACAAAATCTCACTGTTATCACCATCTATGTATTTTATTCATAAGCAATGAATTATTCGCTAGGTATATTTATTTTGATTTTCTGTAGGTGCGTTCTGTGATTACGTATAGATTTGTCATTGGAAATGTGAATAGGTATATCTACGTATATAATATTGTAAGTAGGTATAGGTAGTATGATTGTTTACTGATCTCTCGGTGTGGTCCCGGATAACGGGAACTGAGGGATATGAATGCATCAGTTATTAGGAATAGGAACTCTTCACTCAATCAATTTCTTTTTCTATTAAATTATTGTTTATCCACAGTTCCTGTTTACTTGCTACTAGTCCTAATAATTAACTGTTTATTGTTGCGTCACGCATGTTAGATGTGACTGCAAGTCACAGTAACTGCTATTTATAAGGTGCCATAGGATTTTATCAGTTCTTTCTAATATGTATATTTCCTATCGTGTGATACCTTAACGTAATGTTGCTTTTACTTTTTTTTCTTATTAACTGTTGCTTGTTTTACATTTTAAATTTATTTTCCCCATTCATATGTCTTACTCAATAGCCTCTTTGAACCAACACCCTTTCCGTTAAAGTTGTTGCAGTTGGGAATAGCGAAAACAATCCCATTTAGCAATAAATGACAAAACTGCTTGTCAACCCGACTGCGTGTTTTAGGAGAAGTTTGATTCACTTTGAGCATATATTAGTCGCATTGATAGCTTGAAAGACAGCATGCCAGTATCTAGCCGTTTCCAGTTACTCTTACGTGTAATTCACACTGACATATGGGTAATTCTCATTTTTGAAAAAAAAAGTGTGACTATCATTTTTCTACGTTGTAGCACTTATACACTAGGATCATGATTTGTATTAATAAAATATAAGCAATATATTGTAAATTTAGAATATATATATGTAAATTAACTGCGTAGTTATTTTTTTATTAAGTGTCAAAGCATCAAAAATGTCCCTTCCATGGGTGTGATTATTCTGACTCTGTGAGAAATAAATATATAAACGTTCTCTTTCTTCACAATAAGCGCGTAACAAACTATACCAACATTAACTAGAATAAATTTACTACTTAAATATATAAACATCATTTATATAGCTATACAGATTCTTCCTTATCTATATATAAAAGTTTGTGATCAATTTATTTGTCCCTTCCATGGGTGCGTGTCACACCATTCATATTTTTTAAAATATTGCACTTGTATCCAAACGCTATAGCACATAAACAAAGTAATGATCCGCCGCCTTGACTCAGTTTGTCAGTTTCTACCAGGGCTGTGATAGCTGCTCGAAAATCTTATTTAGTTTTTTAGTCTCAAAACTCGTTATGCATAAGTGGTCACAACTATGTTGGTTGTCAAAGCTAAGTACACTTCAATTATGAACTTTGATATTGTGGTTTCATTGCGTTTATGTATCAAAAATACTATACTAAATTCGTATGTCCATGCTTGATTTAAAGAAGTTATATTTCTACAATTTTAATGTAAAAAGTCACTTCCATGGACGTCACTTCCGTGGATCCATGGATAAAAATCTACCCATTAAAGTGACCGCTGACCCATGGAAGTGACAATCAAATTGCCATATATAGATCTATCTGTATTTATGTGGATATGAGGTTTTTTATCTGTATTTTATGTATTGTTATCTGTATTTATCGATTTTTTATCTGTATTTATCTGCATTTATATGGATATGATTCCATGGATATGAGGTCACTTCCATGGAGGACATTTTTTTTGAAACCCCTGTAATTCACTACCTTAGGGGTTGCAAGCTCTGCAAATACTTTTCCCTTGAAGAGTAAGACCAACACTAATAAGATCCATCATCACTTTTATCAAAAAGACGTTTTCATTTTTTTATTATTTTTTACAACAAAAAATGAGAATTACCCATATACGTAGGTACATAGTAGTATATTACACTATCAAACAAACATCAGTTTTGACATTTGAATTTATATTTTGACATTTATTTGTATGACTTGGCGAAACTAAGGAATGAAACATTCAATAACAAAGTATAATAGGTGGTCGGTAGCCTGGTTGGTAACGCACTCTACTGTTAATCCAGTGGGCGCAGGTTCGATCCCCGATGCCGACCTACTCCACTTTACGACACAAGCTTTTCAAGCTTACTGTGAAGTGTACAAAGGTGTATTTTGGTTTATTTCGATAAACTCAGATTCAGTTTTGAAATAAAAATAAATAAATAAATAAACAAAAGAGTTTTGCGCATAATTATTAAATATTCCATACGGAAAATAATTGCCAGTATTGCAAGCCAATTCACTGTTATTTATTGTAAAGTGCTTCTGTTACAAATACTACACAATTTTCACATTATGCAGATTGTTACTGTTCTTCGTTTCTCGTGCCTTCACTACCTTGACTAATCTTTATCTAATCTATATATGTAGGTATATTTATGTATTTCGTATATCCGTTTGTCTGTTGTAAATACTTATTTGCTTTTCCAGAAAATATGACTTTGTCAATATCGGAAGTCGCAAGGAATTTTTATAAGCAAATCATTCCTTTTTTCGTCACAATTTATATTTCATAGTAATATTATTTGTAGTGTACATGACCTTTGCAATGAAATTGTTGCGTAATTGTTACCTTTAGATATCTAAGTCATATTATTTTGTAAAATTCAATCAATTTTTCAACCATTTCTTATCATTATTTATGTATTTTTGTTACAGGTAAGGAATATCATTTGATTTGATCGAGAGATTTGAAAACTGAGTCGTCATGGGGTTATGGTAAATATATTGTTTATTATTTAATTTAAATATCTGTGTGTAGGTACCTTGGTGGAATGTCATGGTGGAGTTCCATTGTAACAAAAGGGGAATTTTAAACATAAGTTTCAGTTTAAAAGAGATAAGTTATTCTGGTTTTTTCAGAGTCGTGCGGGTAATGAAAAAGGTTGTGAAAAACTGATCAGAACGAATGAAGAAGAGCCGAGCGAGTCTTCTTATTCATTAGCCTTCTTCCCTCCACTGCTGGATATAGGCCTCTTCCAACTGTTTTTCACTCGTCTCTTTTCTGACAGTTCCGAATCCAGGTTCCTCCAGCGATTTGGACAACGTCGTCGGTCCATCTCTTTGGTGGCCTTCCAACGCTCCTTCTATCTGTCCAAGGCCTCCACTTCAATATTCGTGGCGCCCATCTGGTGTCACCCTACCTGGTTAACGAATGATGAGGATTAATTGCCGGACGTTGATTTCTTTCAATAGTAATTGTACATCTCGTTGTAGGTTTGTTGTGCAGAATTGTACCCAAATTAGATTTCATCAGATATTGTGTCGGGACGGGTACGTACCTATCGCTTCGTGGTGATTAGTTTGTTTGCTTTTCGACTAATTAACGAATGTCTCAATCAATTAAATAAATTGGTCGTGTAATTATTTACTCGCAATTTTCATTAGAATGGCACACGCCATGTGGCGTTATACTAATCGCCAAGGTGTGTTTTTCAGTTTTTTTTTTCACTTAATGAACATGATGATTGTGGATTTTCTAAATTGATTCGTAGGTACCTACCCACTAATGTTATTTACCTTGCTAACGAATTTTTTCGACGAACGATCACAATGACAACACGCAATCGTTTTCTCTGCTTTTTTAAAGTAATTATCGCGAGCAGGTATCTCAGCCACGCATATTGGCATTGGCGAATGCCTCTACATAAACTACAAGCTTATATGGTTGGTAGATTTAGAGAGGATGAATGGTGAAATGATAACAAAGAAAATATATTTGAGAGAAAGAGGGCGTGTTAGGAAGCGCAACCTTTCAAGAACCATGTGGACCAGATTCTCAAGGAGGGACGTGTTTCAAGTAAAAGGAATAGTAGAGTGTGTGTGATGAATTGTGCGAATGTGACGGGAGCAAGAAGTGTGTGTCTGAGGATAGGAATGTCCGGCGATCTGTTCTCTCTGCCTACCACGCTAAGGGATACGGCGTGAGGGGATAGAATAGAATGTCTATATAATCTGGAGTAATCCAATAATAACTTGCAATTTTCTTATCCGAGATTATTCATGTTGCACATACTTAATTATTGTAATCTCAACGTGCAGTTGATAAGGCTACGCATGAGACAGAAAAACAACAATAACTTTATATCGGGAACAATTGTTATGAGACATATTATCAATATGGTTGCTTCTTAGTGGGTGGTCGTATTAGTCATCATGTTATATAGGGTGTTTTATCGCGCACCCATGCCAATTACTTCGGAGGGTGTGATGATTTTTTTTAAATTTTTGATTAAAAATACAAACTCGTGCAATGGCGTTAGGAAACTTATTTGGATTGTATACCTGGGGCCTGAGTCAAACCACGAAACGTAGGCGTTTTGCGCGTTGCTGCCATGGTGGTATCGTAAAACGCCAACGTTTCCGTCATGCTTCTAGTATGGACTCAGGCCCCTGCTCTGCCTGCTTTTGAGTTTGGCTCAACGATAATAATTAAGTATGTAGTCGTAGTGTATTTAAAAATATATAAAAAAGTAGGATAATGTATATATCAGTCATTTTTTCAGTCCTTCATACAACTCGATTGCTCCCTGTATACTTCTATCTATCTATCTATCTATACCCTCACGCCACATCCCTTGCAGGGTAGGCAGAGAGGACAGAGCGCCAGACAGCCCTATCCTTACACACACTCCTAGCTTCCGTCACATTCATGCAATTAGTCATACACGCTCTCCGATTCCTTTTACTCAAAACGCGTCCATCCTTGAGGATCTGGTCGACATGATCGGACCAGGTCAGTCTCGGACGGCCGCGCTTTCTCACCCCTCTTCGCTCATTCAGATATATCTTTTTTGTCATCCTGTCATCATTCATTCTCTCAACATGCCCAAACCATCTTAGTTTGTTTACTTTCATTCTTGTCACTACACCAGTCTTGCAGTCACTCATTTCCCTAATAACCTCATTCCTTATCTTATCTCTCAGCGTTTTCCCGCACATTCTTCTTAATGACCTCATTTCTACTGCATTCAACCCTGATTCATCCTTCTTCATCCACGTCCACGTCTCACTAGCATACATCAGGGTCGGCACCAAGACAGCATTGTGCACTAGCACTTTTGCTTTCATAGACACATTGCTACTACTAACAATCGGACCGAGCGCACCATTCGTCCTAGTACCGGCCAGCTTCCTTCTTTCAATGTCTCCATCACAGCGTCCATCTCTAGTAAACAAACTTCCCAGATATACATACTCATCCACTTGCTCCAGACAGTCATTACCAACCTTTATCACACAATTTGTCCTTATTTCCTCTCTTTCGAACACTAATACTTTCGTTTTATTTACATTCATTTTCATACCATTCATATCGCAGCTTTCGTACACACAGGATACTATCCGTTGTAACTCACATTCATCATCAGCCATCAACACTAAATCATCTGCAAACATTAACGCACATACTTTCACTCCATTTAGGTCCACACCAACATTCAGCTCATTCAGAGGACGCATGCAGTAGTCGAAGAACAGGTTGAACAACCAAGGCGACATGACGCAACCCTGTTTAACCCCTTTTGTGAGAGTGAACCACTGCGACAACGCAGCATTCACCCTGACACAAGCAGAGCTCTCCGTATATAGAGACGCGATTGCGCCAATCAGTTGGTCGCTCACCCCATATTCCGACAGTACACGCCACAGTCTTTCTCGGTCCACACGATCGTATGCCTTCTCCAGATCCACGAACGCGCAGAAGAGCCTCTGGTGTTTAGCCAGAAGCTTCTCCACGACCATCCGTAGGGAGAAGATCTGATCGGTGCACCCCCTGCCACTCATGAAAGCACCCTGCACATCCCATACTTTACTTTCAGTCACTTTTCTTACTCTTTCAATCAATACCTTTCCATACAGTTTGCCCACAGAGCTCAGCAAACTGATAGCCCGATAACTGCCGCATTCCAACCTTGAGCCTTTCCCCTTGTACAAAGGGCAGATGACTGCCCTCCTCCAATCCTCAGGAGTGCAGCCACTCTCCCAGCACAAGTTGAAGAGCCTCAGGCACCACTCGAGAATCTTCGGGCCACCTTGCTTGATGAACTCTATGGCCACACAGTCATGTCCCGCAGCTTTACCATTCTTTGCTTTTTTCAATGCAAGCACAACTTCATTCATACGTATTTCCTCGTCCTCAGCAATATTTACATTCATACTATCTGCTACATTCGTCTGGTTTGTACTAGTACCACTTTCATACAATTCTTCGAAGTATTCTTTCCATCTTTCAACAACTTCTTCTCCATTCATCACTAAATCACCATTCTTATCTTTGATGCAATTCATACTGTTTTTCTCACTTCCAGATCTCTTTCTTTTTACTTCCTTCCAGAATATTTTCAAATTCTCCTCGGCGTTGCTCGATAATTTCATACATTCCTCTTCCTCAAGTTTTCTCTTTTTCTGGCAAACCATTTCTTTCACTTCTTTCCTACACGCTTTATATATATTCTTCTTTCTTTCTTTCTCACCTCCATCATCTGGTTTCGCACCAAGCACATCATTCCACGCTTTCTTTTTCCTCACTACAGCATCCTTCACCTCATCATCCCACCACGCATCACCTTTTTTCTTTCCTACCAACGCTTCTCCACATACTTCTCTTGCACTCTTTACTAGCACCTCCTTCATAACATTCCATAGTTCACTCGTCGAGCGTTCCTCATCATCATGTACTTCTAGCCTTTCGTTAGTCAGTCTTTCATATTCATCCCTAACATTCGTCTCTTTCAGTTTTTCGACCCTGATTCTCCGGACAGGCTCCAACTTCCGAGCCCTCGAGCGCCAACCGGAGAAAAGATCAATCCTTGTTATCACAAGGAAGTGATCCGTCCACAGTCCGGCGCCCCGAAATGCCCGGGTGTCCTTTGTCGCCTTCCGGAGCTCAGAGTCCACACATACAAAGTCAATCATCGACCTTTCAATACGATCAACTCTCTCTCTTTGCCAAGTGTACTGGTGGATCTCCTTGTGTGTGAAGAATGTGTTCGCCACAAAGAGATCCAACTCCAAACATACTTCTAACACTCTTTTCCCGTTATCATTCACCCTATCATCGCCATGCAATCCCAACACTCTCTCAAAATTCTTCCTTCTGACACCGACCCAACCATTCAGATCACCTGCCAATATTACTTTTTCATTCGCTCTTCTTTTATCCGCTGTCTCCCGCACTAAGTTCCAAAACTCATCCTTCTCATCATCCAAGGCATCATTCCCTGGACCGTAACCTATAATAAGGAACAGCCTGGTCATGCCTACCTTGAAACGAATCCAGATGAGTCTCGGTCCTACCAGTCCATACCCATTACGCTTCACCATACATTCAGTCATTCTTTTTGATAATATAGCACCCACTCCCTGACGTCCATGTTCATTTTCAGGCACTCCAGACCACATCTCTGCCATTCCATTCACCACATCACAATCTCTATCCTTTCTTTTCGTCTCACATAAACACAATATATCTAAGTTCCTCTCATGCAAAACATCACGCAATTCATTCATCTTACCTTCCATATCTCCTCTTATATTCCACACACCAATCCGGCATTCTGCCCTCCTCTTTGCGCCCTCCCTGGTACTTGACGCGGCGTGATGGGTGGCGAGCCTCATCGACTCCATGCGTCAAGACCACCACCTAATTTCTTACATCTTAGGACCTATAGGTCCCGTGTCTTGGTTTCCCTCCACCATGTTAGTAGAAATGTATATATATACAAAATAATATAATAAGAATAGAAATAGAAATAGAATAAATAGAACTACCACCACCAGAAGTATCCCACTACCAGCCGTTGAAAGTCCTCAAGGTCAGCGTTTTCGTCGGAAGTGGCCCTGAGTGGGTTTTGAGTAAAAGCACTCGAAGACACACAAACACGATTTTGACTGGAAAATCACTGAAGGAACGACACAGAAGGTGGAATACACGAAATAGTATTAACGACAATATCGAGAAGAAACACGTGCGGTCACGACGGATGGTAGAGGGCTACTGATTTTGCGTTCAGTGGACGCCTGGGGACCACGCGTATGGAATAGTATGATAAAATGGCGTCTGAAAAACAGAGGACAAGATGGCGTACGAAGGCAAAAACCAGTAATACTAGGGGAAAAAGCTTATTAATTCCGGCACTGAGTGGGTTTTGAGTAAAAGCACTCGAAGACACACAAACACGATTTTGACTGGAAAATCACTGAAGGAACGACACAGAAGGTGGAATACACGAAATAGTATTAACGACAATATCGAGAAGAAACACGTGCGGTCACGACGGATGGTAGAGGGCTACTGATTTTGCGTTCAGTGGACGCCTGGGGACCACGCGTATGGAATAGTATGATAAAATGGCGTCTGAAAAACAGAGGACAAGATGGCGTACGAAGGCAAAAACCAGTAATACTAGGGGAAAAAGCTTATTAATTCCGGCACTGAGTGGGTTTTGAGTAAAAGCACTCGACGACACACAAACACGATTTTGACTGGAAAATCACTGAAGGAACGACACAGAAGGTGGAATACACGAAATAGTATTAACGACAATATCGAGAAGAAACACGTGCGGTCACGACTGGTGGTAGAGGGCTACCTGTATACTTATTGTTTATAATGTAATTGTTTATTGTTTTATTGCTGCTTGTAAAATATAAATATGCGACACATTCATTTACACATACACTGTATGAAATAATCTCAACTGTGTACAACTAACATTACATTGTTAATATTGTACGTATAGAAAACACGTGTGGATAACAGTATGCGAATATTTTGATGAGACACACACTATTTAACAATAAAGTCTTGATTACTGAATTAGCTAGAATTTGTCTTAGTTAAAATAGCTTTGTAGATTTTCACGGTCCTTGTTAATCTCTTCTCCATTCTTCTCGGGTGTACCGTGTGTAGATTGTCGATGTTGTCGAGCTTTCAGCCTACTTGCTGAGGACATCTTCAGGACTAATGTAGTAGCTTAGTGTAGCTTTAGTTTAGTAGCTTTGTCTTAGTTTATTTTGTAGTGTCACTGTCGGATTCCACAAATTGCATTTTCAGGAGGCATAAGTTTTTGGATGACTTGATCAGAGGTACTTACTGCCTGTGTTGAAGATTGGAGTTAGTTTTAGAATTTTGTGCTGTGGAATAAGACTTTTCCATTTTAACCATGTCTGGTGCAACGTGTATAATTTTCCAGTGATTCATGTATCACCCATGTATGTATCGTAATAAAATTCCAGTATGTAGTAAGTCTTTGCGATCCCTTTATTTCTTGTGCAAATGAATGTTCAGTATATTACTGTACAAAGCCCCACGTATGTTCTTTACTATGTGCTCCATATATCAATCTATATCTATGCCATTATTTTTCATCGATCTTTGACAAATCACACGTAAAAATGTCAAGGTAACAAATGTGTCAAAATATCATAATTTTAATGTGTTTATTTTATGAGATTTCACCCACAAAATCATTGACGATTCAACGAAAAACATTTCAACTTCTCAACATTCTTTCGCAATTTTATTGGCGTCGCGAACCGAGTAACTTGAGTAAGGTACATAGGTATTCGACTAACATGTTGAACTTTTGGGTGACTCAGTATGTACCTATAGAATTTGGCTGGTAGGGGACGCCGAAATGACTCTGTGAATCATTGTAAACATTTATTAGACATTTGTCTTGTTCTTGAATCTGTGGAGATTACTCCAATGTGTAAAATTCGTTTAAATGAGTAAGACTTAGATACATACCTGTCCACTGTAGTCATACTATTTGCCAGTTTCTCAATCAATATGCGTAATCTCATGTTATACGTACGAAGAAATTCCCCTCCAATGTTTTGATAGTAATTTAGTGTGAAGGATCAATCAACTTGTTTTACGCCGTCAATCTAGTTTTTTTATTACACCTGTTTACCTTGACGGCGAGTGGTTTCCTGCATTGTAACAAATAAACTATCTAGAAATGATTAAAATTACCTATAGATTAAATTAGTTTAATCTATAGGTGATTTTAGTTTAATTAGTTTAATCTATAAGCTGAGATTGGAGTCTTTTATCTGTTAGGCGTAATACGAAGTAACTGCGATCAAGAATTTCGTATAGAAATATTGCTTCTTCTTCTGCAGCCCTCTTTCCTCCTCTCCTCTGCTGGAGGTAGGCCTCCGCCATTTGATTCCCGTACTTTCGTTTCTGTTCTTCCCCCTGGCATCCAGGTTCTGCCGGCTTGTTGGACTATATCGTCAGACCATCTTTTGGGAGGTGTTCCAACACTCCTGTTTTTCGTCCAGAGTTTACATAGTATAATTCTGCCCATCTACTATCTTCCTGTGTAGCCATGTATCCAGTCCGCTGCCATTTTAGTTTTGAAACGGTCTTTTGGGCAGTCAGCTTTTGTTCGGCGTTTTTCTCTTCATTTCTGTAAATTTTGTAAATTTATGTAGAAATAAGAAAATAATAGGCCAAGAAAACCTTCATGTATGTAATACCGTATGAAGGTCACGATCCTCAGCATTGAGGGACCGATTTTGAAGAGGAGAAGAGATACTGCCGTCCTAAGCAAGAAGCACGCATACGCCACCTTTAGGTATTTTGAGTTTTCCATCTAATTAAGTATTTGAACCTTAGATCCACATATTTCAATCATAAAAAGTCAGATTTTCCATACGCAACCCCTATTTTTCAAGCCATCTATGTCATGCAAATGCATTATGGAGTAATATGGGCGACGCAAGACGTTTTTCGCGATTATCTCAGTTTCAACATTTTGTTTTATACCTGGTTCTTCCTAAGCTACAAATTTAACAGTCTACGGGCGATTAGCGAAGTGATGTTATAGGTTGAAATTTTCCATGCAGTTTAGTTCCAGTAAACGCTTCATACTATACTCGTACAGTAGTATGAAGTAGTATACACTTCACACACACACATTGTTCTATTATTAGTTACCTATAGTTAACTCTGTAACAGATTCACTTTCAACAAGACACATCGCACGTGCGTATCATACCGTACCGTTGTTTTATTATCGTAAGACTACATACATTGTTTTGTTTTGCAGACTGTTTTGTTTTATTGCAAACAGTCATGTGCGACTCACATTTATTTTCTCTGAACTGGTAGATGTTGCGTTGATATGACAAAGCTTTTCTGTTACCAGTCTACCACCTTTATTTATTTATTTTTTTTATTTATTGAATCAACGGCTTTAAAGCCTTTTAAAGATATATAAAACAATATACTTATTGTGCTACTAATATACTTATTGTGCTACTTATAATAATATCATACCAATACTTATACTCAAATTAATAAAAATATATATAACAATAGCAACAATACCTGCAGTGCGAACTTATAATATTCCGCCACTATGATAATATTAACCACATATATAATACAAGTAAACAGTGAGAACAGCACTATACTTAGTACCAGTTATATTTATACATAGGTAGGCGCCAGGTAGGTACCATAACGTCACCTCAATGCACTATACAGAATTAAGAGTACGCAACTAGGCACTCGTAACAATAATCTTTAGTTGATGCTGAAGTACACATACAAAAAAAACAAATTCACAATACAATCTAACTGTAGGTAAACACCTATAGAACTGATAAATTATCTATAGGTATGTGTAATAGCTAATAGCATACAATACAAGTTATATCAAAAATGCAAACTTATATCGAAAATATGTGGTATTTACAAACGATAAAACATAGCAATCTATAAATAATAATACAAATATCTTTTGTAATTCGAACATTAAACTTCAGGTTTGTACATTTCTTTAATAGTATTTTTAAACGAGGGCAGATTTACATTAAATATGTCTACATGTATAGGTAGGCATTCATTCCCCAAGCGATGCAGTCTAGGTATCACCGTATTTTTTAGGTAGTTTGTGATAATTTGATTGTTACAATGAAACAAGTCAACACTTCTAGTACGTCGCGCGGGTACACGAATATCTATCAGCTGCAAAAGATCAGGGCTGTCATAAAGAGAATGAACTATTTTATAAAGGAACACTAAGTCGAAAACGGTTCTTCTATCAATCAATTTTTCCAATGACAAATGGGATAACAAAAAGTTGTAATTTAACTGTTCCTTAGGTATTTTTAGTTTATAATTTATGAAACGCAAGAATTTACGTTGAATTCGTTCTATATTATCAATATGCACATTATACCCGGGAGACCAGATGGGCGAGTTGTACTCCAAGAGACTTCGCACTAGGGATATATAAAGCAATGTTATTGTATGTACATTGTTGAAACATTGTACAGTACGCAATACGAATCCAAGATTTTTCATCGCCCTTCCAGCCACCTCGGATACATGCTCAATAAATGACAACTGGTCATCAAAAATGATTCCCAGGTCACGTATGCTGTGAACAACCTCCAGTTTGACACTGTCAATGCTATAATCAAATTCTGTTTTATTTTTTGTTCTGCCAAACTTAATTACTTGGCATTTTTCTGTGTTTAAATATAGATTATTCATTCTACACCAGTTATAAAGATTATTTAAATTTTCTTGAATTACCCGGCAGTCATTTACACTATCTATTCTTTTGTAAATTTTTAAATCGTCGGCAAATAGTAAAACATTGACGTCACGGAAAATGCTCACAACATCGTTAATAAAAATTAGGAACAAAATAGGCCCAAAATGGCTGCCCTGCGGAAGCCCGCTTGTCGCGTTAAAACTATTTGATTGACAATTCTCGACCTTCACGCGTAGTGTTCTGCCACTTAGGTAGCTATAAAACCAATCCACCAGTGGACCATCCAACCCCAGAGCAACCATCTTTTTCATGAGAATTTCATGAGAGACCTTGTCAAAGGCCTTGCTGAAATCAGTATAGACCTTAGGGAATGTTGGATTTCGAGGTTTGACTTTCTGCGTTCATCCCCGTACATTTCTGGACAATGATATTGTCTCAAAGTTTTAAGTAAATCATAATATAAAACAGCGAACTATTTTGCTTTGGCCGAATGCTGCGTACAGGATATCTAGCTGAAACAACCGATTTTTTAAACGAAATGAATTGAACCCAGCACCATAATCTGCTTTAGAGACTCCCATTGCAACCAGGTACTCAAAATGTGTGGCAACCAGCGACAGTTCTGTAGATTTGCACACAAATAATAAACATATTTTTATCCTTCTCTGCTGTGACTGATTTTGAGCAGATTATTGCTGAAGTTAATTTACGTTATATTCATTGTTCAATGTGGTGCTACCAGCAACTGTATGCATTTCGCTCATATAGTCTCTGACTCTGAGTATATTAGCAGATGAGAATATATTGTCAATTAGTAGGAGTTGAATAGTATTCTTGAATAGAGGAGGTATGATGTGTACGGGAAACCCATAATCTATCCTGGAAGCGTTACGAAGGATATTATCTTATCAGTTATCACACATACATAGGTGTAGGTCTCATATCATAGAATGGAGTATTGTGTTGTGGTTGAGTTGTTGATACCAGCAACCAGCATGACCATACTATACAGTCCTAATAATAACGTGACAGAATTACATACTCACTCGCACAGTTTGTTCCTTATCAATCATTTATCAACACTACCAGTATCGGGCCTAACTAGTAATAAAAACACACGCATTGTATGTGATGTCAGATGTGTAGTGTGTACCCAGTGTACCTACCAATATAATATCACGTATTGTATAGTGAAGTGTCCTGTGCGATGGAATGCAGGCCGTGGTATGAGTAATGTATGAAACGCTTGCTATTCGTATGTCATGTTGAGGCAATTTTCAGCACAAGGCGATAATGCCTTATTTTTTTCTTAAAATATTTGAATTAGTCCAATTTTTTTTCACCAAATCCTGGATTTCAATCATGCAGCAAGTTGTCTACATTATACAGAGTACATAACTGACAACGATCATTTACTCAAGGCACATAAGTACTGTTTGTACACCTAACTTAGCTGCTTAATTTCATATAGACGCTCGAAGAGAGTTGGCACAGTGTGCCTTGTGTATATGATTTTCGTCTATTCGTCCGTCATGTACCTAGTCATTTCTTTAAGTTTTTTTTTGTGTTCATGCAATTTTTAAGTGGCGGGACTTATCCGAAATTGCTACCTATTTTGAAAAAATACCGTTAGATGGATATCGTTATATTATTAAACCTTTCAATTAGATACTTAAATAGTAGGTAATTATGTCACTAGATGAAGTCCGTTTTCTTTGAATTACCCATATTTTCCTCAATTTTAGCAGGGGTGTAAACTAGCTGTATATCACAATAGTAATCATAAATTCATATGCCTATATTATGATATAGGTATTATGAGAGATGTGACAAATTGTAGGTACAATATTATAAGTATAGATAGATATGAATTTGATTTATTGTATTATTATTTGTTGTGCATTATAATATAATATAGTACTCGTATGTAGTAGTATGTATAGTATTAATATATTATGATTATAATATAATTATCTCATTATATTCCAATCAATTCACTCCTTCCTGATAGGGGAATTCAATCATTTATTAACGTCATTTATGTTGTTGATACAGTCTCCCTTTGGTATAAGTTACTCATGCGTGGTGTCTCTACATCTTTTGATAAGGTAACTACTGTATGTCCTAGTGGCGAAGAATGGATTTCTGCATAAGGAAATCCGGGGCTAACATTTCTTATGGGATTACGTCAGATTAGACACTATTATACCTATTATTTTTGCCAAAAGGCAACTCGATGGGATTCGTGTTCTTAGGTAGCTTCGCGCGTGGTATGTCCGCACACGTATCTCTGATACCTCACATTGTGTGATTTGCTGGATGGATTCTGAATGCATGCGGAATCTATTGCTAAAAAAATGATATGGAATTTCTACGAACCCCTGACTCTTAGAGCACACTCGAAAAAGTGTGTAAAAAGAGTAGGGGGTCAATTAATTGCAATACGTTCGTTCACAGTGTATTTAGAAATCTGCAGTTAGGCCATTACTGTCATTGTCACGAACGTTTGTTTCTAAAAAATTATATCAGTAGGTCTTCCTGAACTAAAAAATCAATTCATTTGAGTACATGACCCCATAATAATCAATCAATTAGCTCCCCTGTCTGTATGCACTAGGCCGCTTATCGCTCTTCCAACACAGTACACCACAGCCGCAGTCACACCACTCACTAGCAGTTAGCAGTCGAGTGCGGAGTACTGACACGAAAGGTGTTTTTAGTTTTTACGATACGATAATCAAAGCGGTAGTCAGTCCAACGCCGCCGCGGACAGCCCGCAACACAACGCGGTCTTTGTGAAGCTTTGTTATCGCAACAACCCCCCAATGGAAAACCGCCTTTCTTGAACAATGTGCTGGTGAAAAGTCGTTCGCTGTGAAATATTATTATAGTACTGAAATTATTCAGTTGTGCAGTGCAGTTTATATATGATTTACTGTGTTTATTATTTCTTTACTGACATTTTCTGTATACTGTCTGCAGTATAATAAAACAATGGAGTGACATTTTAAACGTATCGCCTAATTGAATTTAATGATTTTTACTTGAGTGTACATATTCTATTGTATTTGGTTATACCTAGTGGGTATGAAGCGGTGAGATTGATATGAAAATTCTGTAAATTGTATAGTTTTGTTGTGTATAAGTTAGTTTATTTGGTATCTCTTTGATATTTACTTAAGTTTGTACCTAATATTGATTTTGTTATCAGCTGGTTGTAGGTAGAGGTATATTGTATTGTGTATCTGTTTTCATTCAGTTGGATTATTCCATTACTTTTATGCCAGATTTCCGGATTGAAATTCGATAAAAAATGTTCTCAAATAACTCGTATTATATTGTTCCCTCGTATTTCTCTCAAACACTGGGTAGAGCGTATAAGGAATCAATTTTCTTGAAGATTGTTATGAGACTTAAAGCATCAACGTCTCACAAGCACAACACAAAAATCCCTACTAAAACTTCAGAATTCATCGTCAGTTTTGCCAAAACCTTTCTCGTTCTCAGTTCTTGACAATTCGTACCACTCCTCAATACATTGTGTTCTTATCACTTCTTTGGTAATTAATTCTACCGAACACGAATAAAAAGGGTGGTGCATTTTCCACAGGACTAAAGTATGCAAGCGAGGAGTCGATGTACTGCTATAAATAATGGAGAAAATACATCGCGTTTTTAATTACTATTATGGATACAATTTTTCCTTTAAATTAGTATAATTCTCACGAAATACACATTCGTGTGGTCCTATGTGGAAATGGTTCCACGAAACGACAAGCAATGGGTACTTACAATGTATCATAGTTTAATTCAATTGTATTTTTAATTACTTATACAAAAGCATCAATTTGGACAGAAGCTGACATTTATACTATACCTGTTTCTGTGTTATTATCCCTTGACTATATTTACTACTGGCTATACGTGTCACATTGTTATTAAATAATGTCTCCGTAATTAGCACTAATTATTAATATAGCACATTATCATTTTTAATTATACCTGCCCCACATACCTGCATGCATAATTATTGTCTTCTTAGGATCTACCTTCGAGTAAAACTCTTAAACGTTGGTTGTATGGAATTTTCTTCACTTGGGATGCAGTCTTGTATATGAGACGTATAGTCAATTTTGATAACAAGTTTATAATGAAAATTATGGAATTTGACGGAATATAGCATCATTAGTTTCAATTTCGCAAAATATGTCATCAGCCTTGATACTCCGTCTAATAGAGACTGTAAAGTGTAAATGATACCTTGCCTTGCGATAAGAGTAGTAATTCTGCTTTTTGGATATGTTATAAAGGTCAGTCTTGTGGTTCAGAATCCAAGTTTGCGACCTCCCACCCTTGTGCGTTCACTAGGGCAAGCCACAAGGGTGGGGAGGTCACAAACTTGGATTCTGAACCACAAGAATGACCTTTATAGCATATCAAAAAATCATAAATACTTCTCTCATTGCAAGGCAAAATCCTTTACTAGGTGGCAGTGGCGAAGGGTGGATTTCTGTAGAAGGGAAGCCGGTACCAATATTTTTTATTGCAATATATGTATTGTAATTCGTGGGCACACACGGCCACTGAACACCATCTATCAAAATCGAAGCAAAACACGCAGCTTTCAAATTTATTATGCAGATGTCTCTATCGTTATGCAAAATAAAAAAAAATAACACGCTTCTACTATATATTATCAATTTTCCAGCGTATTGTCGAACATAATAATTACCTAAAATATTAAATTAATATACATACCTAATATAATTAAGCACGTTCCCATCTTTAAGGTTAATCAGGTATATCAACGTTCATCGATTGAAAAAGTTTGTAATTATATTTAGTTAGTAAAAATGTATTAAGTTGAACCGCTTTCCACAACTATCACTAAAATACCTCCATATGAGTATTAAAACATAAAAAATACAATATAATATTATACTAAATACAAAACCCGGAGATAAAAATATACAAAACATATTCCATTTGTTTTGACAGCTTGTGTCAGATAAAATCTTGCCATATGAAAAGTTTTATATCGCTAATAATTTGAATGTCATATTATGAAGAAAAAAACATGTATCTAAAATATTCTAAAATTGAATATGCGAAAATCTACTACTTGTTAATAACCTTATATTAATACCTGTAGTTAGCAATAGATTAATATACTTGTCCTCAAGTAATCAAACAAAAAGGGTCTAAAATCCTCAAATTATTAGTCACATCTAGCGATTATATTTGTAAACAGCAATACTTCTCGTGCTCTTCATTTTTTTAAAAAAACATTACAAATTTGACCCATTCGTAAAAATATCTTTGTATTAGAGAATAGAAATGTGCAGTGAACTAGTCTCTTTTGAAAAACATTCCTAAATTACTGCCGCTAAGACATGGTAATTTTTTTCCTCTATGACGTTGAAAGAGATAGTAGTATTCCCGTTTTCTCATAAGACTGAGAGAGAAAGATATATTTTTGTCATTTTAAAGGAATATGAACACACCCGCCTCGTAATAAAATCTGCACCAGTAACTAAAGACGACACGGTTTACCTCACAGTATAATAGCGGAGTACGGGTACCTATCGGAAACGTTTCCCGCGGTTATTTAAACTACTAATATTATTATACCGTGCACCGCCATCTATCGGAGACGAATCTACAAAGTTTGAATGTAATATTTTTTAGTGCATTTCTGATTATACATCATTCTAACTATTATTTATCTATCTAAATCAAAGGATAACTCGATGGGAATCGTGTTCTTAGGTAGCTTCGCCCCTGCTAGGTGGACAATGATTCTAATCGACTTATATTATAATTAGTATTTTCAAATATCTAGGAAAAGTACTATATCTGTCGTCAATTTTCTGTTGTGCTATATTAAATTTCTCTGTGAAAAAAACGTGTAATTGGACCTGCAGCGTATCAAATTAGGAACAGTAAAATATGATGACTTGTCAAATTTTAATATTATCATCACATCAGCTAGATTTAATTTCTTTTCATATTATTAATGAATAAGATACAAGTCGTTTATTAGTTTGTCATATGTTAGGTATTAATTTGGTTTACACGTCAGCTTATTCTTGGAAATATTTTCGTACTAATGTTGTGTTTTCATTATAATCTGCCGATCTTATAAACTGATATGTAGATAGATATTTTTAATACACCTAATATTTTGTTGTATGATTAACAAACACGCTTTAGATTTTTAGGAAACGTTACTAATATTTTAAGAATACAATTAATTATTTCTATATCCGAATAGTGTAGGTTACTCGAATTTCATTTTAGTTACTCGGTTGCTGGCTTTGTTATATTTTAATGCGGGAATCCCCCATGAAATAATTTCTACTAAACAGTATAGGAATAGTATTACAGTTTTTTCCTCCAACAGAGATGAGAGGCATCTTCATTAACATGATGTAGCGTTATGTGAACTCCCTTGGGGAGGAAGCAGGATGGGTGTTCCGACGCTTACGAGTCAGCTTTGGCTGGTTTAAATGATCACTTTATGCCGAGGGCAACGTTCACCCATTCCACATTACAACAAATAATTTAGGTATATCTCAAATCAAATAGGAATATGTACAAATTCGTATGTAAATAAGAGAATTTTCACAATGTGTGTTTCTCAAATCCCCTGTTGTGTTTCATGTGAAGTAGGACTCTGGGTTTACGTTGGTTCTGAGTGATAACTGAAAAACCTGGAAAAATAGCACAATGAATGCATTATGTATTAAAAATCGATAATTGTATTGTTAAGTGGGTAGTTTTTATATCATTGTCGTGTCGTAGAATTGTGATAGGTTCGTGTCTCTGTGCATATTTCATTCACGGGTCTTTAACGGGGGATTGTGTCTATATGTATGCTCTTACCCCTTTTTCAGAAATCGGGAGATGTGTATTTTCTCTTAAAATTAAAACCTATGATAATTGGGAATGTGTTTGAGTATCAAATATCGTCAAAAACGTGATTTTTTTTACATATTCTTGGTTAAAAATTGTTACAAGTTACGCCTGATACGATGAGAAATTGTGTTTTTACAATATTTTTGATAATGCAAAGTTCCCACATAGTGAACAAAGTGGGGTCAAGAGGTCAGATTCTTCATATTCGATCCCCATGTTCAAAAAAAGGTAAATCAAACTCATTTCCACCCACTATTTCGAAAAATTCAAAAATGTTTTGGGAAGTCATCATTGCTCTAAGCTTCGCGTAGGATATAATATGGTATCGATCTATCGCTCTTTTACCTGATTGGGTAAACGTTTCAATTGACGAGCCCTCGTAAATGAAGCGTTATAGGAATCTTAATAGATTATTTTCAATAGCTATCGAACTATCAACTACTATAACATTATGCAGGAATGTATACTGTATAGTATAGAATTATACCATATTAGGCCATACCATATTATCCCCCTAGGTGATTTCTATTTGCTTTTAATATCTATTGCAATCAGTATTTTTATTGATTCGTTATTAGGTAGTTATTATCGTAACTTCTTACAATATAGTTGTGTCTCTGGAGGTGAATAGTTCGCGTTACACGATCACTATTTACTGTCAGATTTGCTGGCAGATTTAACTGTCAGGATTGCCGATCGTGTACCGTTGTGATTGACAACCCGTCGCGATAGAAAAGCTGATTATAGTACCTACCTAGTTTAGTATTTATTTTATAATGCAGATTTTCTCAGAGATTTTTCTAGTACGAGTGTGACGGAAGCAAGAAGAGTGTGTGTAGAGATAGGGCTTTCTACCTACCTCTCAAGGTAATGGCCATCTCACTTGTGTCTCACCTACATACCTACATACCTGTGCTCCAACAATTTTCAGGTTTTACCGTACATGTATTAAGTGTAGATTTTTACCTTTCGATTTATTATATTCTGTAGCAGCCGAAAACTAAATTCGCCCTTTAAGTACGGAACATCTTTTACCCGAAATGAAATTGTTTTCTTGGTGATGTTTTAGCTGAGCTTTGACGAAATGCTAATACGTAATTATTAGATAAATGGAAAATTAACAGCCCGTCAAAATAGTTCAATGTCATACAAGCATCCACGTTAGAAATCCATTCGACTACTACCAATGATAGAAGCCTGCATGTTTATACCGTAGCCTGTAGAGTGTAGTTACAATCATTAGGTATTTAGATTAATCTTCATCACTTGAAGGTCGCTGTGATACCATCGACTAGTTAGTTACTTCTCTATTACTTAATAATAGACAACACTATTGTATTGTGTGTGACGTGTGTTGTAATTTGTAATGTAACTCATGTAAGTTAACATTTACCTACTGTACTATCCAAACAAGACATTTTCATGAGGTATTTATTTGGTTACTGTTGTATTGTTCTCCTAAAGTATTGTACATGAACTTGTTTTAAATAAAGTCATGTTGTAATCGTCACAATCGATAACATTATTACTTTTACTAAACAAAGTCAACAGTTAGTATAGTGATGTGAGTCGTATGTATAGTATGTAACGATAAATGTTCGATATTTGTTGATATTGACCTTTGACTACAGTTGACATAATATTTAGGGAGGTAAGGTTGACTCTACCACACTATGTAGCTAATTTAGTACACGTATCTTCTTCTCCAGTTTCAATCGTTACGATTGGTTTGCAGCAAAGCCCCATGTCTCCTCATCATATGAACAACTCACTCACTCATCAACAACACTCATCCCTGTCCTGTGTGATTCTTTTTAATTCTTTATATGAGTCGAAGCCCATATCCTGGCACAGGTCGTCCAAGTATTCTTTCCTCGATTGTCCTCTGTAGTCTGTCCCCTCGTTCATTCCTTCAATTAATTCAAATAGGAAACCGTCTTGACGCACTATATGGCCGATCCATCTGGTACGTCTTTCTGCTATTGCATTGAGCAGGTGTCTTCCTTCTTTGATTTTGTTGAGAACTTCTTCGTTCGGTATTTGATTCCTACAAGAAATTCCTAAAATTTTCCTGCATTAGGTATATATTATCTCCGCATCTATGTAATTCCTATCTAAATCATAGATCGGCCTAACGATAATCCTGTCTGAAATCCAGGATACTCCTACTGAAGTAGTGTTGACATTTATATTCGCAATTCGGTATAACTCCTGGACATTGGGCAAGTGTCTACCACCTGTGGGTGAACTATGTTCCGATAATGATCATATTGGTAATTACTGATAATTGCTGGCTATGTTTGTGTAATAACTACACATGCTACAATAATTAAATTATTGTGTAAGTAAGTAATTATAAAATTCTGGTTACCTGTACCCAATTTGTTTTCCGAAGGTTGAATATACCCTTGAGCTATATGGCACCATTGGTAACCCATTTCGATTCAGCAACCCTGGCATTCTGCGGATGAATACGACTGTCATTACTATAGAGAACGGATTATATGCAATTTAAAATGGATGAAATATGCATCATAAATGCACGAAATATGCGACAAAATCACCCAAAAGTGCCAAAATATGCCCCATAAATTTAAATAAATACAACAAAATTAACTTATTACAAGACTTTTTTAACTTTACTTTTATTTCATTTATGTTTGGTATCGTTTGGAAGACCGCAAAAACGATTCTAGGATGTGAAGTCAAAAAATCGTGTTTTTAAAATAAAAATTACGATTAGGTACTTATTTTTTTATTACATTACTTTATTTACCTACTACATTTTCAACCAGACACCAACATTTTTGTTTGTGAAGACGTTAAAATTTTACAAATGCAGCTAAAATTTCAGAAAATAAACCCAAATATGCACGATCAGTAGATTTTGGTCAAAATATGCAAAATCCTGAATAAATTGCCAAAATACGCAAATGCATATGTAAATATGCAATTGCATATAATTCGGTCTCTAGACTCATTAGTGTAGTTGTCTTCTGAAGTGGTAAATTGGAGTTGGTTCGCAGTAGGTTCTGTCTAAAACACATTTTTATTCCATGTGCCACAATTATGTACTACTGTGAGCACAGTGCATGAAGCATGCACATTGCATATTGTGATGGGAACACCCTACTAGCTAAAAATAAAAGAATACTAAACTAAACTTTTGGTGTTCAACATTACCTCCTAAATAGCTGCTACCTAAATTCAAAACTAAACCCTATTGCCTAGTTCTAAAAGCTGCTTTCCCTAAGTTCATTTCTACTTTCACTCTATCACACATTCTAATCTCACCTTTCATTCCAAACTTACATTCAGACACTGAATTTGCGTAAAACGAATCGCCGCTTGTCCACCGTTATCCTGTTTTCGTAATTCGTAGCGAAGTCTTTCTTTGTTCTACAATATTCGTTGTAAATTGGCCTTTACGTGATCAGTCTAATGGTTAGATTTTCTTTAATTCGGACCCACATTGTGTTTTCCCGCTGAAATAAAATCTTCACCTCAATTTGGTGCATCTACCTATTATATAATACGAAACATCGACTCAATAAGTACCCCCAGCGTGTCACTGAGCTGTAGGTACCTGTAGCTCAACACGAAGTACGTGCTACACTCATCTCCTACACATAACATTCAGGGGCGTATTCAGTACGTAAAAGTTACATTATAATTTTACAAACAGATAAGATATTCTTTCATTCGTAGATGTTAGTAAAATATTGATAGTATCACCTACCTTTGTCCTTCTGAAATGTTACATAGAAAGCACACACAATAACACAAAGAGAATTCAATAAATATACAATTCAAAGTACCACGAATGAAAGATTATGAGCTGTGGAAAAATTAATTAAGATGTTATTTGTCTTTTGTACTACAATGTTAATAAAAGACAAAATTAAGGTGGATTGAGTTTATAATCGTAAATAATTAGATACTTTTTACATTCGAGAATAGTACTTAAACAAATGGACATTGTCAAAATTGTTTGTCATGCAGTTAGCTTAGGGCGCCCTCCCACGCACGCGCCCTAAAGTCCTGAACAACCAGAGTCGATTTCAGGTCCAGTTAGTAATCTACCCTCTATCCGTTCGCGGAATAAATAAATTTCATTCCAAAAACGACAAGCAACTACTATATAATAAGAGTATTTCTGACTAATCCATTTCTTTCGAAGATACTTTCCAGCCATGAAAGTCGAAATGGATTCTACGATGAGTGTGGGATCTCATAAGCTTGCATGAGATGCATTTCTTCTACAGAAATGCGCAGGTTAGGACATGGATATTAATAGAATATATTTTGTTAGTTCCATTCAAAAAATCCAGTACAGACATTTTTTGAATCCTGGGATCGGATTTGGATATATAAATTTCTATCGGGAGGGAAATAATAATAAAAGCATGCTTTATAAGGGCAAGGATAGAGTCAGGTATGTTAATATATAACTTTGTATAATACAATGCTATAATCATATGAATAAATGTTATAAGATGATGACACTATCCACTTTTGTAAATTGATGAGTAAATCTTCGCATTGGCTGAAGATTCACAACAAAGAAATGGTAAATAATAAATAATTTGTCTCAATCCGCCTTAACCTAGTAGTAGTGTTAATACAAGTTATTAAAGTTAAAATAATAAAACAAAATAAAATTTCTCATCCTTAAAGCGGTCCTGTTCTCGTTGCACTGATGCTAAATCTAATATTAATATAATTAGGTCGGTTACTGCTTCCACCATATTCTAAATAAGAATATTTCACTCCAAAGTTAAATTAGACTATTTGAAAGGCGAAAGAAATTAATAAATTTAAAATAAATAAAACACACGATAGTCTTAAAGCAAAGCCCTTCCAAAATTAATTAATGTCATATCTTATCAACGAATGACCCGCCCGAATCGTTAGATAGATATTCACCCTCTGTCCCGAGAAATCTCTTCCAAGCCATCACAACTCGATTCTGGATACCTGAATCCTGATAAAAAATATATCTATTATCCATCTCACTCTTATTATAGAAAAATCTTAATCCTATTTCATCTCCTCTTTAGTAGATTCTGAAAGAAATATGTTAAGTGGGAGTCATCTCTCTATAAAGGGAACAAGTATACCTAACCTTTGCCCTATAATATATAGCTACTTACTACTCATGATATTGCTATAAAGATGGGCCTCCATCACACCCCCCTACGTGTACTGACGTTTTGATCCAATTGAAAATTTTAGCTAAATGTCAGTCCACGCCAAACGTAAAATAAAACATCTGAAAATAATTTTATTAATTCCTTAGTCCTGCCCTGTTTATCTGAAAGAAATGCATCGCAGTACATATTTATTATTAGTCTCGTTCTCCAACCGTCATCAGTATATTACATCGATCCACTTGAAAATGGTTACACAAAAAATAAACACATATAAATAAATGAACCCTAAAAGTTTATTATTATTTCGTTTCCTATACGCACCTTATAATTAATTATCCACTCAAGATACCCTAATATTCTAGAAACTCAGAAATTTATAATCCGTCAATATTATTCTTAGGATCGTCCCAAAATAACACTTGTATCTAATCTAGTATTATTTCATTCTACTAACATTTAGACTCATGTACTACATACTACATGAAATATATACCTAACATGTTGTAAGTATAACACATTTTTATATCCCGAAGTAGGTAGATTTCCTGTTGTATGATAAATTCCACATCGATAAGTTGTTTCAAATTTTATCGTCTTGTCAATCGAATATCGGTGAAAATCAGTGGCGAAGGGTGGATTTCTGCAGAAGGGAAGCCGGGGCTAACATTCCCTATTGGATTACGTCAGATTAGATACTATTATACCCATAATTTTTTTCAAAAGGTAACTCGATGGGAATCGTGTTCTTAGGTAGCTTCGCGCCTGGTGAGAATATATCATCTATGACATAGTAATTACTTCCCGCACTATCTCCATATTCTATTTTCCAGCCATCCGTAGAACTCTCTTCTTCATAATCCCTGAAAAACTTTCAGGTCCTTGGTTGTATGGTTTTTCTGTGGTGGGTTTTGTGACGATCCTCTTCAATTAATTTCGTCACAACGATGAATTTCTTCTCGATAAAAGATTACGTATAATGCATATCTTCATTGTTCCATTCGTCCTCTTAAAGCAACGTCCATATTGGTGAATTTCCTCTGAACATCGATGAAATATCAAATCATTTATTTAATAGTAAGTTATCCTAAAATTCCGTGGTATAAATCCAACGTAACATTCTTAGATAGGTGTATTTCTTGTATACCCACTACAAACTCCCCAATAGGTAATACGCATATACCTACATGTCAATACACAAATGTAGGTAGGTACCTTCCTACATAACGAGCGCACAGATCTATACCGCTGCAATCAAAGTAACAAAATTATCGTGTCACTTCATCTGTACTTGTAGTATCGCATCCTCCTGGAAAACTTTCTCCGTTTGTAGGTTCACAAATCGCAAGTATCATCATACTGCGTTACGTTCTTCACTTATAACTTACACCATTACCTTATTACTAAACTGAACAATTATAACAAAATTAATGGTCATAAATATTTTATCCCGGACTTAACCTAATTACAAAATTAGCTTAAGATATTTGAATACTAAAATAATATTAATTGTAATTAAGAATACATATTACAACCAAAAACATCCTTGACATGGCATCCCTCTGTTGTATATCCGGTCACCTTTCCTTATCTGACATATAAAACATCTGATAGAAGCTAATTATTATTATTATTTTTGTCCATATTTCACACTATAAATTATTGCATAACTTATTTATTTGAAACTAACAATAACGTCTTAATTATTTGATATTAACAGCGTCATACTTAAAATAATAAACCTAAAATTTAATTATAAATACAAAATTACATTCTACTTGTTAATTATAATATAGTCTCTTGTCCCTCACGTAGTCTAATATTTCAAATCAATGGAGATGAATGTCCGCACACTCTTAGCACTTTACATACATAATAATATAAGATCGTTGATAAATCCAGCACTAATATCGAATGTACCTAAATAGCTATGTATCTAAATATCCATAACAGACGAACGAGATACATATCTCTATATAATCCCTCCGTGATACCTAAAATTCAGGTATAATCCTCTGTAAGTTCACTAAAGTACCTACTGACTTCGAAACAAATCTAAAGTCAATGACCTAAAATAAACATATCTTGTCCCAAAGTTGTATTCTTTCATAATGTAAACAGTCAACGCATACATTCGACTAAACTAAGTACCTACTTCGGATCGAATAAATCCTAGGTCTCTTATGACGAATCCATTCTAAAAAAATGTATTTCGATGTTTTATTTATTTAACTAAGTCATATCTATATCACTCGATGCATCATGTACCTAGACCGCAGGTATATTCCAATACTATCGGAGTATCTATCTTCAATCGTTTCATAGAACTAAAATCGTCCGTAACCACTTCTCGATGTACCTACAGAGCCAATATCTCTAACTAATAATAATATTATTAGTTTCCGATCCCCGTTGTATAACACTACGCTGTATAACTACAGTCAAACCCCGTGTTACGTATATTCGAACGTATTCCGAATAATACACCAATATTTTCGTATTATCTTTTTTCGTATCACCAATACTAAAATATCACATCACTTAAGGGGTTAACAACGAAAATCCCCCCCCCCCTTAAATTATCAGACGATACATAATTTTACGCAATATTTTGATGTTCCTTGTACCGATCCTAAGGATAGTTTTGCCGCAAATTCCTACATACATCTTGATCTCCATGCTTCTCTGACTCCAGCAGCCCTCCTCAGCTTAAACATTGCATCCCTTCGATGGCAAGCAAAGTGACTTCTTGATTTAATCACCACCTCCCCTCAGTTTTTAAGACGTGTCATATCTTCCCATTAGTGTAGACAAGCAGATTTAAATTTTCTTCGTACTATTTTTTTTTTCTAACTAATTCTAAGTCTATTTTCTAAAGCTATCCGTAGTAATCCAGTAAGTATTTAAAAAATACTTATATCCTCTGTCACGAGCACCATTTTTTGTGATGGGAACACCCTACTAGCTAAAAATAAAAGAATACTAAACTAAACTTTTGGTGTTCAACATTACCTCCTAAATAGCTGCTACCTAAATTCAAAACTAAACCCTATTGCCTAGTTCTAAAAGCTGCTTTCCCTAAGTTCATTTCTACTTTCACTCTATCACACATTCTAATCTCACCTTTCATTCCAAACTTACATTCAGACACTGAATTTGCGTAAAACGAATCGCCGCTTGTCCACCGTTATCCTGTTTTCGTAATTCGTAGCGAAGTCTTTCTTTGTTCTACAATATTCGTTGTAAATTGGCCTTTACGTGATCAGTCTAATGGTTAGATTTTCTTTAATTCGGACCCACATTGTGTTTTCCCGCTGAAATAAAATCTTCACCTCAATTTGGTGCATCTACCTATTATATAATACGAAACATCGACTCAATAAGTACCCCCAGCGTGTCACTGAGCTGTAGGTACCTGTAGCTCAACACGAAGTACGTGCTACACTCATCTCCTACACATAACATTCAGGGGCGTATTCAGTACGTAAAAGTTACATTATAATTTTACAAACAGATAAGATATTCTTTCATTCGTAGATGTTAGTAAAATATTGATAGTATCACCTACCTTTGTCCTTCTGAAATGTTACATAGAAAGCACACACAATAACACAAAGAGAATTCAATAAATATACAATTCAAAGTACCACGAATGAAAGATTATGAGCTGTGGAAAAATTAATTAAGATGTTATTTGTCTTTTGTACTACAATGTTAATAAAAGACAAAATTAAGGTGGATTGAGTTTATAATCGTAAATAATTAGATACTTTTTACATTCGAGAATAGTACTTAAACAAATGGACATTGTCAAAATTGTTTGTCATGCAGTTAGCTTAGGGCGCCCTCCCACGCACGCGCCCTAAAGTCCTGAACAACCAGAGTCGATTTCAGGTCCAGTTAGTAATCTACCCTCTATCCGTTCGCGGAATAAATAAATTTCATTCCAAAAACGACAAGCAACTACTATATAATAAGAGTATTTCTGACTAATCCATTTCTTTCGAAGATACTTTCCAGCCATGAAAGTCGAAATGGATTCTACGATGAGTGTGGGATCTCATAAGCTTGCATGAGATGCATTTCTTCTACAGAAATGCGCAGGTTAGGACATGGATATTAATAGAATATATTTTGTTAGTTCCATTCAAAAAATCCAGTACAGACATTTTTTGAATCCTGGGATCGGATTTGGATATATAAATTTCTATCGGGAGGGAAATAATAATAAAAGCATGCTTTATAAGGGCAAGGATAGAGTCAGGTATGTTAATATATAACTTTATATAATACAATGCTATAATCATATGAATAAATGTTATAAGATGATGACACTATCCACTTTTGTAAATTGATGAGTAAATCTTCGCATTGGCTGAAGATTCACAACAAAGAAATGGTAAATAATAAATAATTTGTCTCAATCCGCCTTAACCTAGTAGTAGTGTTAATACAAGTTATTAAAGTTAAAATAATAAAACAAAATAAAATTTCTCATCCTTAAAGCGGTCCTGTTCTCGTTGCACTGATGCTAAATCTAATATTAATATAATTAGGTCGGTTACTGCTTCCACCATATTCTAAATAAGAATATTTCACTCCAAAGTTAAATTAGACTATTTGAAAGGCGAAAGAAATTAATAAATTTAAAATAAATAAAACACACGATAGTCTTAAAGCAAAGCCCTTCCAAAATTAATTAATGTCATATCTTATCAACGAATGACCCGCCCGAATCGTTAGATAGATATTCACCCTCTGTCCCGAGAAATCTCTTCCAAGCCATCACAACTCGATTCTGGATACCTGAATCCTGATAAAAAATATATCTATTATCCATCTCACTCTTATTATAGAAAAATCTTAATCCTATTTCATCTCCTCTTTAGTAGATTCTGAAAGAAATATGTTAAGTGGGAGTCATCTCTCTATAAAGGGAACAAGTATACCTAACCTTTGCCCTATAATATATAGCTACTTACTACTCATGATATTGCTATAAAGATGGGCCTCCATCACAATATGCAATGCATGCACTCGTATCATCTGTCTGTACCACCGTACCTATTAAAGTGAGAGTTATACTATACCTATGTGTAGTATACTTCCTTCCTCTCGATTGTTAGCGCAGCTCTGATTAGGTATACGAGTATATTGTTTAGGTATAGTGAATGCATTCCATTGTGAATTGTGATGTACATAAAATGATTTTATCATGTGAGTTAGTATCGCACACACTATTAAACATATAGTACAATAACACCTCTATTATGTATGGATTTACAATATCATCAAAGGTTTCATTCATCATATTATTATTCAATTGACAAGATGCTAAATTGAAATATGTTTTGATTTGATCGGAGCCCTTTACACTGTGATCACTGATCAGCAACGATAATATCAACATTTGACATCTTAGATTTTTTATAAACTATTGTATTCAATGACGACCTGAAAAGTGTGTGGTGTATTGTTTTCTAATCTGACCTTCTTCTTCTTTCTCAGTTGTCTATCTATCTATCTATCTATCTATACCCTCACGCCACATCCCTTGCAGGGTAGGCAGAGAGGACAGAGCGCCAGACAGCCCTATCCTTACACACACTCCTAGCTTCCGTCACATTCATGCAATTAGTCATACACGCTCTCCGATTCCTTTTACTCAAAACGCGTCCATCCTTGAGGATCTGGTCGACATGATCGGACCAGGTCAGTCTCGGACGGCCGCGCTTTCTCACCCCTCTTCGCTCATTCAGATATATCTTTTTTGTCATCCTGTCATCATTCATTCTCTCAACATGCCCAAACCATCTTAGTTTGTTTACTTTCATTCTTGTCACTACACCAGTCTTGCAGTCACTCATTTCCCTAATAACCTCATTCCTTATCTTATCTCTCAGCGTTTTCCCGCACATTCTTCTTAATGACCTCATTTCTACTGCATTCAACCCTGATTCATCCTTCTTCATCCACGTCCACGTCTCACTAGCATACATCAGGGTCGGCACCAAGACAGCATTGTGCACTAGCACTTTTGCTTTCATAGACACATTGCTACTACTAACAATCGGACCGAGCGCACCATTCGTCCTAGTACCGGCCAGCTTCCTTCTTTCAATGTCTCCATCACAGCGTCCATCTCTAGTAAACAAACTTCCCAGATATACATACTCATCCACTTGCTCCAGACAGTCATTACCAACCTTTTCTCAGTTGTATTAATTCCAATGCTGGACATCGGCCTCCCCTTTGACTTTCCACAGATCCCTATCCTGGGCATGCTGCATCCACTTGCTTCCTGCGATTCGCCTCACATCGTCAGACCATCTTGCCTGAGGTCTTCCTACGCTCCTTTTGCTTGTTCTAGGTTATTTACAATCTGACCAACTCGTGATAATTTACCTATATAAACCTGTGGCAGTTTTCTTTTATATTTTGGCCATATATAGTTTTGTAGATATGTATTATAATAATTGTTGCCATTACTACGTCTGGCTTCTTACTTATTTTGATAAAATACTTAATTATGTTGAAACAAAAGGATTATTTTATAGATCTGTACTGTAAATTAAATACTAAAAATCGTGCGTATTATCTTCGTATGACCCAGTTTTTACTCCTTGTGATTATTTTAATGATAAATATGTACGTCATATAATTATTATAAGAAGTCTGTTCTTGTTTAAATTAAGACTGCAATCTGCAATATTATTATTGTTTGTGCAGTTATAATATTGCAACAGATATGAGAGATAACGTTAACACTATTTCTTATGAGGTGAAGAAAGATTGCAAAATAATCATAACAGAAATGTATAGGTGTAATATAAATGTAGGATAAACAACGCAAATGGAATAAACGTGAATATTATGCTTTAATCTAAAATGTATGTCACAATATGTGAGATTTCTTTTATGCTTGCATCCCAAGTTGTGAAGATTTCTTTTTTTTTAATAAAGGATCTGGTCTTGCATACACAAACCCAAATAGTTTCCCGTACATTTTGCACTAGGCCAAAAGCCTGTATCGCAAAGTGTGGAATACGTCGCCAGTGCTGGGGCTTGAACCTGGCACCTCCCGCTTGAGAGGCTGCCGCCTCAACCAACAGTGCCAACCATGTACTCATGGTAGCATATTATCAATAATTTGTTAGATTTTATTGAAGAATGTCACGGGAAATGCTAAAATATGTACTGTACAAATTTGCTCCTGAGTGGTGGGCCTTACTACCTTCCCATGTTACCATAGGTAACGTAAAGGTCAAACACGTCTACTAAGTACTCCAAATATTGTGTCCATTGGCCTACAGTAGTAACTTCATACGCAGTGCGCACTGAGCAATATATTTGGTCCCTTTACAAACAAATTGTTCATATGAATAGTATATGACAATGTCCCCCTATACTACAAAGTGACGATGTAGTTTAGTTATTAAGGCAGCTTCCACAGGCTCCGTACGCTCCTCCCCCTTTTTGGACGTCAGCAGATGTGTATTTTCTCAACGAATATTGGTGGAAATTGAAAACTGTAGAATTAGAATATGATTTAGTTACCAGACATTGCTAAAAAAATCCAAAGATACCAGATAAATTGTGATTTTTTTTTATAATCTGTTAGATTTGAAGCGCCAACTTGGTGAAAACAACGTTTATCATGAAGTGAAGGGCGTCAATAGGTCAATTTTTTCATATTCGATCCCTTAGCCCTAGAGATCATTAATATAGGGATTGGGGGATCATTGATCTAGTTTCGCGTGGGAAATTGCTGAACGTTTTAACTGATCTCTCTTCGTCGGTTTGTTATAGGAGTCTTAAAGAGAATTGAATAAGTAGTAAGGTACCGGTACCTAAATCAGTTGGGCATATTTTTGTTTGTACTAGGTCTAGAATCTAGACTCTAGATCATCACCATGTCAGCGTTCATTGTTGAACATAGGCCTCCCCCATTGATCTCCACAGCTCCCTATCGTGGGCAGACCGCAGAGTCTCTGGTTCTGGCCACATGACCAGCCCAACTCCATTTCTGAATGGATATCTCTTGTTAATAATAATTCAGTATAATATGTATGAAAATCAAGATAATTTGTCTTCAAGATAATAACTTTATTAATATTCCTTTCAGTCCATACTAATCTGTTTTCTTATTTCCTCTACTCAGGTAGTGTTGTACAAACAGGTAAGTAATAAGTTAAGTGTAGCGCTCTGTCAGTGAGGGTGGTAGTTGGTAGCGGTAATAGAATCGCCCACTGCGGGGGCATCCATCAATTTCAATAATCGAATCAATTTACTCGGGGCTGCTTTTGAATGACTGAACTACCGAGCAACCTACGTACTATCTGCATCTATACTACTTTATAGTTTCCACTTTTACGTTGCTCATAACCAAAATCTAGCGAGTTTGAATCATTTGGCTATAAATACTCACCTACTAGCTGCATTTTGGCACACTGTAAGTAATTTTCATAACAGTTTCATGTTTTATTTTTAATTTCAATAATGAATTTTACAAAGTTTACGCAAAAAAGACATTTCTTTTTAATATTCCGAGATACTTCAAGTGCACGGTTGGCACTGTTAGCTAAAGCGCGAACTTCTAATTAAGAGGTACCGGTTACGAGTTTCGGTGCTGATGATGTATTTTCCACTTCACGACACACGTTTTTCGCTTGCTGTAAAGTTTGCAGGAAAGTGTCTGGGTTGTAAGTTAATATACTTACTTAAAGAATACCTAACGGAAAACTTCGCCAATATGCAATATACTCGTAAGTCGTAACAATAGGAATTCATCTTGAAATAATTAAAAATACACACGTGGCACTTTAGGATTCGGAAAGACGCTATTTAAACCTAGTTGTCAGCTTTTGTTTACATGCTACGACATCCCACGTCATTCCCGTCGTAGAATCGGATGTATTAAGCGTAGCCCTACTCCATTTAAGTCTACGTAGATATGTCTAGTACAACGTAGAAGTTAGCGTGCTGTGCCGTAGTCTCTATTCTGTACTATCTTTATTTTCATGCTTGATACTATAAGTAGTATAAGTATACAACTCAATGAATGTTTCGCTGTAATTTTCTCTGTCGGATTTCTACGAGTATCTATACTTTATTCCTGTATACAACGGCATAGTGATTTAATATTTATCAATCAGTCGAATGAGAATTGCAAATCTGTTTTACAAAACAGTTTCCACCGACTGCATTGCATATTACTTATCAGTTGATTTCCAGTCAAACTGACGCAGTTTGAGATGTTCCTATTTTTATTTTATTTCAGATCAAATTTTACGTGATTTTTATTTTATTTAGCATTGTCAGCATTGTTTCATTCAATTGTAGGTATATTGTTTTTTTATTTTGTTTATTAGGCATATAATTTAGCAATGCTCGCTGTAACATCACAAACTTATCGTCGCGCATCGTAAACATTCACAACTTTACTTTCCGTGTCCGGTCTAAAGTCTACCACTCCAGTAAGCCGCGACTTTCATCGTTTTGTCATTGGCCACAATCAAGTCCCCAGGTGTACAGCCCTCCTCCATCAGTGAACACATCAGTAGGTGGCTGTCATCCTGGGTGCCAGCCACAATTGCAAGTGATGTCTTCATCTGCGGAGAGGTACCCCCACTTCTTGAGATTCTTCTTATATCGTGTGACACCAACTCTCAGTCTGTTGAGGGTAGTCCACAAGTGGTATAGAAATTGATCACAAGTATAACATTAACAACAGAAGTATACAAAACAAAAAAAGAACATACGTACCTAAGTACATATTAATTATCCATGTCTGGGATCCTGATTTGGGCTTTAAACTGTAGGCCATACAAAACACTTAGTGTGAGGTATACACTATACAGTTACACAGGAAAGTATTTTGAATTAGAATGTAAATAAACAAACAGGTCCTCTATAATAAATACTTTAGTTATCATTTACTTATTATTTATATTGCGGTTTTTTTAACCTCTATCCGTGTTTATCGAAACCTAATTCACGTTTGTGGATTCAAATACCGTTTGCGTTTCCTCTTGCGGTCAAACGCATTGTGATAGTAAAATATGATAACCATAACATAGTATGTGGGTGTCACAGTCACATGACTGCTATATATACGGAGTCTGGGAAGTTGCTCCTTACATCACATCCTTATCAGGAGGTCCCGGAGGGTCACCTTAAGGAGGTGTTAAATACGTGCGATGTAAAACATGAATTCACGGTGTAGCGCCGTTATTGTTCTTGTGTTGTGATTGTAGGCGGCATCAGTAGTTGACATTCCGTACAATCATTCCAATTGACATAATATGTAATGTCCACGTGCTGTGCGAGACACAATAATTAATCACGATTACTTCACATACGAGTATATTGTCTTAGTGACAGGAGACAATGTATTTTGTCTTTGATAGTACGACATTTGTTGGCATGTCATTTTCAGTAGATGAATACAACGGATTTTGTTAAATTTGGTTTTGAATTACGTAGCAGTTTTTTCACTGTCCTTAATAGCGTTTCTTTTATCTGTAAACTTGATTTGGACGAGACTTGGTAAGATAATTTAGCCGAGCTTTTGACCACCATGCCGAAAGAACTTTGAAATAGTATTGTACTTGGTGACCAATTAATTTTTTTATATAAAAATGATCTATCTGGGCTTGCATACACAAACCCAAATACTTTCCTGCACACTTTGCACTAGGCTAAAAGCCTGTATCGCAAAGTGTGGAACTTTAAGTTAACAAAACACGGGAATATGTTAACATAACAATAAATTATTGAATGCCAAAATATTTGTTCACTAGGGCGAGCTGCGATCTCCGCCAACTAACCCCATCCAGTAAGTAATTGAACACTTGACATGACTGCTTCCGATTTTCGGGCGAACGCTGTGTACTTTCAATTTGACCGACGCTTCGACACTCTTGTTGTTGTCTTTTTCTTGAAGAAGCAGTGCAGTCACGAAATGATCAAATATCCAAACGTAGCTTTGGGTTTCCTACGCGACCTAATAATAATAATCATTGCAGTCTATAGAAACTTAGGCTACAGGAAATGTTACCCACACATAAACAATGATTACATAACACTTTTGTTACAGTAATATTTATTTGTAATAGTCAATAGATGTAATGACTGCATTCACGCAGGGTGTATGGAACTATATACTCGTACTATTACTTGCATCATTACAGTATTGCCTATTCACCGTTGTTATTAGATGCAATTGTTGCAAGTGTATTCATAGCTTCATACGTAATTACAATTACTATAGGCTTTACTATTACCTGATTTAAATGTACGAATGATATTTAAGGGCCTATATGCTGTCATTGGGCTTCCTGAATTTTACACAGCCAATACTGAGGGAATCGTCTTGAAACTGAAGACAGTGATAGATGAAAGTATGGACTGCAGATTGGCTGTTTTAGAATTACAATATTAAGAAATTATTGAATTAAAAAACATTCCGAAAGTACCCTTGAAATTTGCGGGATCTGAGGATTTTCCGTTCAGTTTTTCAGATATAAAAGTGTAATTTAGCCAAAATATTCGTTATTATAATCTTAACAAATTGGCTGTTTTAGATTTTTTAATTTGTTCCCAGTCTATTCTTAAAAACGTAAAATTTACATTGTCGCTTATGTTATTCTTCTTTCGCGCTAACATTCTCATACGTAATTTAAAAAAAGTTGTAGCGAAAATAGAACGTTTTTTTCTCAGTGCGTAGGCCCTTAAATGCATGATATTTTACTTTGTATCACTGTATGTAGTTTATTGTATGGTGCGTATAGAAGTGAAGTGAAATTCATGTTATTAAATTAATGTAGATAATAAACCTCTGTAACTATTTTTAAATATCTATGTAGGTCGCTTCCTATTTAAATGCTCTATAATTTGTTTTCACAATCGTAATAACTGCACAGGTATATGGGCCCTGAAAATGTTTTGTTATTTTTACATTTCGTATCATATGTTATTGCAATTGATAAAATATTCAAAAGTAAGGAAAAGTCCTGACACCCTCATTTTGGTTAGAAGACAGAGGTATGCCCAGAGGGGGTCGCTAAGTCACTAGTTAGTAGGAAAAAATATGGGGACCGTACGTTTTCCAGATGCGTTTTAAAGTTTCAACAATTGCGCGATTGGCAATTAACAAAAGATCCTTCTGGTGAGTGTTGCACGCTTGTCGCTGGTTACTCCTGCAATGGGACGGTTAGACAGATGTAATTAAATATTGACAGTATTCCCAGTTCCTTCGTCCATGAACCTTGATACTTTTGTTAGTAGGTATATCAGAAGTCGATAATGATTAAATGTTTTATTGTAGGTATGAACGTACATCATAACATTACAAAGTTTTGCATTGCAATGCACATCAAAATTCCTGCCAATAGACGGATAATTATATCAGCTGTTTGCTGTTACATTGATATACATAGGTAGATACATAACTGAAAATGTACGAGTGGAAATTCTTTACTTTTGATCTATATATAAAGTAAAGTCTGATTTTTGTAAGTGTTATATAACTCCCGCATTTTACGATGGATTGCTGCGAAAATTTAGTATAACATTTTCGACAATATAGGCTGTGTCCTAACGTCGCCGGGTTTTGGAGAAAAAGTTTTTCCTTGGAGATGCCATGAGGATGAGGGGATCCAAGGGTTGTGTGTGGTCGAGTGTGTTATCGTATGAAAGGGCGATGGAAAAGAAATTCAGATCTTAAGTGACATTTTGTCCAGCTCACGGGTAACTCAGCTAGTATGCAATATGAAACATCAGTACTACACTCGACTGCATTACATGTATGGTAACATCAGCTGACCATGCTAATATAATAATTGCATTGGTTTGCATAGCAACACCTACACCTCGCACGAACACTTGCAACTTATTATATTATGTAGGTAACAATGCATGTCATATTGTGTGCTGCATTTCTTTCCTTATTGTCTGTTTTGTATATAGATCTTCCTACTCGTGTGTCTGCATCGATCTACTTTTCCTCTTTGAGCTGTATAGTGTATAGACTATAGATATTCTAGAATTCACTTATATGGCGTGTATGTCTGATATTGTATGGCATTGGAAAGACTGCATAGAGTGAGAGCTGAGGTATTGAAGAGCTTCAGGAGACAAGTTTGGAATGTCTTCCATTGTGCTGTTGAACCATTTAAGTTGTCATTCCTCGGCAATGTGGTTAGCGAACTCCACCCTTTCTTTCTGTCTTGTGTCATCTCACTGGTCAGCTGCTTCTCCCTTAGGTCTTTCTCAATACTGTTCCACCAGGTGGCTTGTGGACGACCTCGACCTCTCGCTTGTGTGGGGATGTCTAGCGCAAGTCTGACCACCTCATTTCATCTGTTCTCGTGTTCTTACCACCGGAGTCTACTTTATTTTAGTTTCTCTGGGATAGGCGCGACCCCAAAAATTCACCCTACCCCGAGAGTAATTGGGGTTGTACCTACATAAGTGTTTTGCAGGGCCACAGTACCAGTTTGTTATCTTCTTCTGCGTCGATATCCTCACTGCTGAGGGTCGTGACCATCCTCTCTCCTTGTCCGTATTACGTTCTGTATTGTTGTCCTCCACCTCTCCCGACACACCGCCGTACCCATTGCCCCAACCACTGTTTTATTCAGATTGTTATATACCTACCAATATGCAATATTTGTATACTTATGTTTTCAAAGTCTGAATAAAATAATAAATACTATCTTTATTATTTCTCGAGGAAATACTCAGCAATTTCTTCCAACGTTTTATACTGTATTGATCATGTCTCTTGTAACTCGTTGTATGACGCATGTAAAGCTTAAGAGTAGGCATATTGACATTTCAAAAGAATTCAGGAAACGGAGACCTTAGATCTCATAAGTTTTTTTGTATGAAGCGAAATTAACCCCAAAAAGTAAAAAAAACGCTATTTTTTAATTTATTTATTTTTAAAAAAAGGATCTGGGCTTGCATACACAAACCCAAATACTTTCCTAAACACCTACTTGCACTAGGCCCGGCTAGAAGCCTGTATCGCAAAGTGTGGAATACATCAACACCACCGGAGTTTGAACCTGGCACCTCCCGCTCGAGAGACTGCCGCCTCAACCGACTGCGCCAACCATTTTATCATGCGATTTTGAACCCTAACGCCGCGGGAAATGACCGTGACGTCATAGTTGGGTCCCTAGTTTTAATGTCCCATACTGATTACATTACACTATATAACAGTGATTGTTTTTTGTTTATGTAACGACAACAGGTGATTAGTACAGGTAGGTAATTAGTTACCTACCTGTAAGCTGTATGTAATATGTATGTACTGTGTAGTGTAGTAATTAGTGAGTGATTACTCTGAATGAGAGAGTGGCGCCTGACTCCATATAATATAGTCACTCACTGTGTTTATCTGTCATTAGCCTCTCTGTAACTAAACTTGTTATACTCGTACGTACGTATTACGCATTACTACAATTTAATTTAAGCCCTTAATGTATTGGTCCATAATGTATGCTAACCAACTCAGTTAATAACAAAGATCGGGCAAGTCAATAAGGATGGAGTAAAAGTGAACCCAAAATTGGAACCATTGCGATTACCTAAAGGTCCGATATATAGCAATTATTTCGGCATTATTTAAAGCGAGACAACGGTATTGCGTGAAAACGAGAAAGAGAATGGTTATGATGTCGGCGACACGAATTGCTGAATATCCAATCGGTTTGTCCATTTTAGTCAGTTCTCTTTCGCGTTTGCGCGCAATATCGTTGTCTCGCTTTAAATATGGCCGAAAGAATTGCTATATATTGCGAAATAATTTGTGCGAGTTACCGCAATTATTGTTCCAAAAATTGTTCGTGTAAGAGCACCTTAAGACATGTTCAAACGATAGTCAAAAGATGGGATCTTCTAATAGGATATAACATTGTATATAAAAATGTGATATTTTCAGCATTCATTTTCCAAGCTCACTACCGATTTAGTAGATGTGTGCATAGGTAAATTTTATGCATTACCACAACTTTGCACATGGAAACATTGAGATGTCATTATTAGCAACTTGAAACTGTTTTGTCCAACGACTATTGTTACGTTATTCCTAAATCCGAACACTCTGGTACCTAAATTTTGGACATCAAGTAACATTTTGTACCTTCATATCTCAAACGTATCCCCATAGGAACACGCGATTGTCTCCCTGCACAGTATAATCATGTCCTGGTCGGGGATGTCCTGTTTTTTTACATAATTTCTCGGAAAGAAGCGTCACTCCCCTAGCTGTCGTTGTATTCAAAGAAATCACGATAAAAATATTCCTGTAAAACCACGTCATCCTTCAGTCGAACATTTCCGCGTTTGAAATTCCCGCCACGGCCCCGCCCCCCAGGTGCGTCAGGAGGAGGGCTACTCCCTGTCTGGATGATTAGCGTTTCGTTTTCGCGCCCACGTCTGTTTGTCTTTCTTTGTAGGTCTGTTTGTAGACTCGCCTAATATTTATTGAAGGCGAATTTATTATTGTAAGAAATGTTTGTGTGATAAAAGCCCCTCCCTATTCGAATTCGTCTGTGAATAAATAAATAAATTTTAGTAGTTTTTCGGAGATCTCTGATATACGTACTTATAAGTTGTTCCACATTTCTCCTTGACCGCGGTTGTTGACACATTTCAAAAGGGTTTTGAATTCACATAGTAAATAACTAGCCACTTGCGTTCCACTGCTGGACATAGGCCTCTTCTAAACCCTTCCACGGTCTTCTATCACTGGCCATCTGCTGCCATCTACGACCCGTAAGCTGGATAATGTCATCTATGCACCTTTTCTGTGGTCTTCCTACGCCTCTTTTTCAGGATGTTAGGTGCCCATCTGACAATGTCCTATCTTACCACATGTCCCGCCCACTGCCATTTTATTTTTGCTCTTCTTTCTGCGATGTCGGCAACTTTTGTTCGGTTTTTATCGAAAAAAGATTGTCATGTAAAATTAAAGAGTGTTTTATTTAAATGACGAGTGAATCGAATCAATGTGTGCTTTCGTCGAGCTAACTTAACTTTACATTTTCGTTTACAAGACCTGTCTCGTTATTGACTGTGGCCGAAAATCTCTAATCTCTTAAAAAAGTATTTTGTGACCTACGAATGCTTACCGTACCGTCGCATACTTTATACTTTTTAATATAGCGTTGGAACATTTTTGCACAATCTGTATCATACGTAGTAATAATATGATTCATTCATTCAATATAGTTATCTTGTGATATTCTTATTTGCATAAATATTTTATCTTTACTTAATCATCTCACTATGTAATCATATGTACATAATGTTATTATCTATATTATCTACAGATTAGATCTGTTCTCAGTATTATTCTCACCACAGCAGTCGTCATATTCAATATTCATTAGAGAAATAGTATGCTCTTTAGTACTAATCATGTGTGGATTATTCGCAGATTCGCACGTCGACCAGTTTGCGTAACAAACGTAGTATGATACATGTGTTGTGTTGTTTTTACGCATTGTATATTATGTCTTGTACTATTTATATTCATTGCAGAAATATTCCATCAATACCTGTAATTAATCGGTATATTATTGATTCACGTGGAATAATAAACAATATCGTATAAGGCATTTATATTAGCGCACCGCACATTCCAGCTCTACTAATTATATTATCATTATACTATATTAGGTATTATAAAGAGTGCGAATTGTTGTAGTAATCATAGTGCTGTATTCATTGAATAAAAACTATAAAAATGAAGTTGATTTGTAGCAGTAGCACTAATACTAGGCATCCTTGATAATTCACAAGCATTTCACGTACTCTGATGCTTGCCCAATGCCCACCCCAAAGCTAAAGTTAATTTTATCATTTCACCCGGTTGTCTACAAAATGTACGTCACCTGCTACCCCCCAATCATTCAATTTAGTTCAGGCAAGGGTTTTTTTATGTGCAATTCATGTGAAAACATGAACAATTCCAGTTTTTTCCTCAACAGAGATGAGAGGCATCTTCATTCAACTCCCTTGGGGAGGGAGCAAGATGGGTGTTCCGACGCTTACGAGTCGGCTTTGGCTGGCTTAAGTGATCACTCTATGCCTAGGGCAACGTTCACCCATTCCACCACATCCTGCTGTCAATTGTGTAATTTTTGAAAGTTGTATATATGCTACAGCTGGAAATTATTTCACATTGACCCACTGTTTTAGATGTTTACGCCATCTGCTGAGGAGTGCATGCAACATTTGCGTATCGATTCTTGTAGTTATTTATACCAACATTTCAATATTATAAGTACGAGTAGTCATTAGTTTAGGTATCTCCTTTCAACCATGATGAATGTCATTATGATGGTGAATCTCCACTCCGCTGATTGAATAGCAAATATAGACATCAATTGTTTTTATTAGTTTTACCGAAGCCTGCGATAGTAGAGTACAAGCCTACATCCTCGGATTCCATCTTCGCCATTATCGGTGACGTCACCTTGTATCGGTGACAAACACCTTGTCTCGGTGACAAACACTTGAACTACGGAATATTTTTTCCCATACATTTTCTCCCACTATTGGTGACGTCATCATCGTCAAATGTCAGTTGGCCCCGGCCTCCGTGAACAATATGGCGACGGCCTCGGTTTTACATTGAATTAACAATTGAATAGCTGTACATTCGTTTCAATTGTTTCCCACTTCATTCTATACCTTCGCCGCATAAGTTCTACAATGTCGTTCTTTAGTTCTTTGTATTGCAATAGATGGAGTACTTTTTTTGTACTAGAATGCGTACTTCTCAAGATCTTCTTCTTTCTTAGCCATCTCTCCACTGCTGGATGTAGGCCTCTTCCAATTTTTTCCACTCTCTTCTTTGGGCTTTCTGAATCCACCCACTGCCAGCGACGGGAACAGTATCATCGGCCCATCTTTTCTGAGGCCGTCCTATTCCTCTTTTCATGTCCCACGGTCTCCATCTCAGGACTCTAGGTGCCCATCTTTCCACTCCCTGTCTAGCAACATGAATTGCCCATTGCCATTTTTTTTGGCAATGCAATCCATCACATCGGCAACTTTTGTCCGGCGTCTGATTTCTTCATTTCTGATCCTATCTCTCAAGATATCCGCTCAGTATTGAATGCGCGTTACAGTCATTACTAGAATTAGGTACTATCTCCATATAGCTTGCATAGATAACAATTGAAGTGTGTGTCAAATATTGGAAACGTTCAGAATATTAGATGACACGGTGATAAGTGATAAGGAATAAGCATGATGCGGCACGTATTATGTTAGTCAGTAATATAGCTCACTCATATGATAGTGTCACTCAGCTGTCTGATTGATATGAGCTATAGACTTCAGATGTCTACACAATACCTACAATTAATTTTTATAACAGTTCGCTGTGATTTATTGGACTTCGATCACTGTCTTTTGTACCTAACGTCTTTAATCATTTAGTATTGCAATTCGAATTTATGTTTTATTATTTTATTAAGCATGCTTTCACTTACACCATCTTTCATTTTGTGTATAAAGATTGCTAATACGTACACAACACATTCATGGGCAAAACCTTGATGAGTTTGACATTGTGCATATTATGAAGACTTGCCTGAGTAAACATTGAGTGAGTTATCTTAAGCAGGTGATCGAAGGTTTTTCTTTCACATTACTCGTTGCCTGTTTTAAGTTTTCTTTGTATTGTATGAAAATGAACGATTTTGTAGTGATAACTCCTAAGTTAAACGTTTTACAATTGTAGTATTACGACAAATCTGAAGAAAGTGCAAACGACTATGAAAAACGTTTCCACTGATTTTCTTCCCCTTGGATTTTTCTTCAATCCTAACACGTCCTACTTTTGAATAATTATAAATCCCATTTTTATGTGACGATACAATCTATACACCTGACATAATACGACTTAATTCCGTATCTCTTCTATACAATGTGTATCGAATACAGGAAAACATATTAGTGATGAATGGAGAAGAAGTTGTTGAAAGATGGAAAGAATACTTCGAAGAATTGTATGAAAGTGGTACTAGTACAAACCAGACGAATGTAGCAGATAGTATGAATGTAAATATTGCTGAGGACGAGGAAATACGTATGAATGAAGTTGTGCTTGCATTGAAAAAAGCAAAGAATGGTAAAGCTGCGGGACATGACTGTGTGGCCATAGAGTTCATCAAGCAAGGTGGCCCGAAGATTCTCGAGTGGTGCCTGAGGCTCTTCAACTTGTGCTGGGAGAGTGGCTGCACTCCTGAGGATTGGAGGAGGGCAGTCATCTGCCCTTTGTACAAGGGGAAAGGCTCAAGGTTGGAATGCGGCAGTTATCGGGCTATCAGTTTGCTGAGCTCTGTGGGCAAACTGTATGGAAAGGTATTGATTGAAAGAGTAAGAAAAGTGACTGAAAGTAAAGTATGGGATGTGCAGGGTGCTTTCATGAGTGGCAGGGGGTGCACCGATCAGATCTTCTCCCTACGGATGGTCGTGGAGAAGCTTCTGGCTAAACACCAGAGGCTCTTCTGCGCGTTCGTGGATCTGGAGAAGGCATACGATCGTGTGGACCGAGAAAGACTGTGGCGTGTACTGTCGGAATATGGGGTGAGCGACCGACTGATTGGCGCAATCGCGTCTCTATATACGGAGAGCTCTGCTTGTGTCAGGGTGAATGCTGCGTTGTCGCAGTGGTTCACTCTCACAAAAGGGGTTAAACAGGGTTGCGTCATGTCGCCTTGGTTGTTCAACCTGTTCTTCGACTACTGCATGCGTCCTCTGAATGAGCTGAATGTTGGTGTGGACCTAAATGGAGTGAAAGTATGTGCGTTAATGTTTGCAGATGATTTAGTGTTGATGGCTGATGATGAATGTGAGTTACAACGGATAGTATCCTGTGTGTACGAAAGCTGCGATATGAATGGTATGAAAATGAATGTAAATAAAACGAAAGTATTAGTGTTCGAAAGAGAGGAAATAAGGACAAATTGTGTGATAAAGGTTGGTAATGACTGTCTGGAGCAAGTGGATGAGTATGTATATCTGGGAAGTTTGTTTACTAGAGATGGACGCTGTGATGGAGACATTGAAAGAAGGAAGCTGGCCGGTACTAGGACGAATGGTGCGCTCGGTCCGATTGTTAGTAGTAGCAATGTGTCTATGAAAGCAAAAGTGCTAGTGCACAATGCTGTCTTGGTGCCGACCCTGATGTATGCTAGTGAGACGTGGACGTGGATGAAGAAGGATGAATCAGGGTTGAATGCAGTAGAAATGAGGTCATTAAGAAGAATGTGCGGGAAAACGCTGAGAGATAAGATAAGGAATGAGGTTATTAGGGAAATGAGTGACTGCAAGACTGGTGTAGTGACAAGAATGAAAGTAAACAAACTAAGATGGTTTGGGCATGTTGAGAGAATGAATGATGACAGGATGACAAAAAAGATATATCTGAATGAGCGAAGAGGGGTGAGAAAGCGCGGCCGTCCGAGACTGACCTGGTCCGATCATGTCGACCAGATCCTCAAGGATGGACGCGTTTTGAGTAAAAGGAATCGGAGAGCGTGTATGACTAATTGCATGAATGTGACGGAAGCTAGGAGTGTGTGTAAGGATAGGGCTGTCTGGCGCTCTGTCCTCTCTGCCTACCCTGCAAGGGATGTGGCGTGAGGGTATAGATAGATAGATAGATAGATAGAGAAAACATATTAGCGGTAACCCAACACTTGTGTTATTCGTAATATCATATTCCACAATGAAAACAGATCTGCACACACATACAATGTTATCTCTTATCTCTACCACAATACAACTACAGTATGTAGCTGAATCTGCTGATATCAGAATTATTATAATTCAATACTTAATACAGTTTGCAAATATCGCATTGTATTAATAAAATAATAACTGTGTTAGTATGTTAGTTACTCACAGACATTGTTTACATAACTATACTCCACTGTGCTGGATGTATTGTTTTATTTTCATATTTTATAATATCGATTGTTTTTTTACATTTTATAGCATCAAAGCTGTTGCCATAATAACATTCTTCTCTGTTTCTTCTATTATTGGTATTGATGTGAATAAGTGACCCACTTGTATTGTGTATTGTGTATAATGTGTGCGTATGATAATATCAGCAACAACCTACAGATGTACATTACTTGTAGTATCTTCAATCGCTTATTAAATACATAATTACATGTCGTACGTAATATCTCTCGCTTGCTGGGAACATTTAGTATGTGACGGTGTTGCGTGCCAATCAGCTGTCTACTGATGACAATATTCATATACATTAAAGTGACTCTAATCAAATATTCGCAAAGTGACTTATAGACTGCAGTGTCGTTATAATGCGTCTCTCGCTAAAGTCTGATTCCGCTCCGGAGCTGGTGGACTTGGAAGCGATGCTCGCCACAGTGCAAAGACAGATTCAAGAAGAAATTGAAAGTACTGATTTTGTCGAAACGGCTCCACCTAACAACGTCAGACCGGCTCCCAATGTGGAGAATCTCTCACAAATGAACCAAAGAATGTATAATCCACCTGAAGTGGAGGTTAGGATGAACGGTAGAGGAGTCAGACCCGTCAGCAGTATGAGCGTACGGAGTGCAGAAGATGCAGGAGGACACATGGGCCACAAGACGTTCTCGACCAACAGTCTAAAGACTGATTATACCAGCGAATATTGCGACGTCTCACCCGTGGGGAACCAACACAGGGCGAGCGCAGTGCTACCGATATCTGGAAATTTCTTACAACAAGTGCAAAGCAAATTTGACGAGAGCAACAGAGCGGGATCCGCTGGGAATCTGCAGCCGTCTGCTGCCAGTTGGACCCTGCCGCGACAGAGGAAGGAGGGGAGGGTGGATGATGCGGGGAGAGAGGGATCCCCGGAAGCAAATGCGAGTGGGGGTGGTGGTGTCGGCAGTCAGAGGAAGTCTGTGGATTCTGTGCCTGAAGCTTGGAAGAATTACTGGGCATGGTAAAGTATAATTGTATTTTTATTTAACAACATCGTCACTGCATTGTTTATATGAGTGAAGAAATGAAGTGATTAGGGAGATTTTAGTTACTGTAAGATGAATGTTGTAACTAGAGTGAAAATATACATGGGTGAAGGAAGCTGTGTAAGGAAACGCGGCCATCCAAGAACCACTTGGCTGGACCAAGTCGACCAGATGAGGACGTACGTGTTTTGAGTAGAATTAATGTAGGGTGAGTAAATTGCATAAATGTGACAAAGCAAGAAGTATCTGTAAGGATGGGGAAGTCTGTCTATCTGTTCTCTCTTCTTATACCTCAAGGGATGCGGCATGAGGGGATAGAATAGAAAATGATTTGTATGTTACCTGTGTATGTAGGTGTTTCTAATTTATACATACGAGAACTTGTAAAAAGAAGTTGCACCCAGGAAGGAGTTAATGATTTTTTTTGCGACAGCATAATGTATTCCAAACAGAAGCGAAACCCAACGTCTGGTCAATAGAGTTTCACTCAACCAAATCCACATAGTCATTATAAATATATTTTATTGTAATGTGTGTGTTGGTACAACTGATGGCATAAAGTCATAACTTTTAATTTCTTAATTTGCAGTGATGTATCTATGTAGGTAGGTAGGTACTTTAGGTCCACTTACATTGTACCTACTTGTATGAAATTAATTAATTACTATGTACCAGTGGAGTACATATTATAATAACTATTCAAGGAGAGTTGAACGTACTACTTACTTACTTACTTGAATCTCTGATCTATTGTAATGTATTGTTGTGTTATTGTGTAAGATGCTGTGAGAATCTATTTGTTGTTATGTAATATCACTAGATGAATACATAATATTATATTAGGTATACATAATGAATTGATTGTTCTAATTTTTCATTGTATTGTAATTAATAATTAGATTCAGATGATGGTGTAATACTACATATTATTTATGCTTGTTTATTATTTAACTATTTTGTAACAATATGAATTTATATTAATGACCTCGTGATTTGGACAATAATCTCGCGGTTGTAATTTAAATTTGTAAATTCTCTCTACTTACCAACACACTTTTCAATAAAATCAGTCGGAAAAGTCTACATTTGAAAGATACCTGAGTTTTGTGTGGTTTAAAAAGAAAGTAATGCTGCGATAATTTCGATGAAGTACTTACGTATTGTCGTGTTGACTGTAAGTCTTACAGTGTAAGATATTGCTTTTTCAATAAGTCCTCCTTTTAGCAGACTACCATAGTTTTGTTTTGTAACTCTTCATGATTGTTTTGGCCAATAAAGATTTATTTATTGTATGTACATATTTGAGAAAAACAAAAGTGACGTTTTCACTTGCAATCCTAAAAATAAACAAAGTATAGGTACATACGAATAACAGTAGCATTCCACAATTTTTATGAAAATGGTGCGGCCGCCGCTGTACGGTGCAAAAAGGAATAAAATAACCCTTTTTCTCTTTAAGTTTGATAATACAAAATCTAGTTGTGCCAATAAATAATAAAATTATATGTAGGTACCAGTGGCGAAGAGTGGATTTCTGCAGAAGGGAAGCCGGGGCTAACATTTCTTATTGGATTACATCAGATTAGACACTATTATACCTATCATTTTTTCCAAAAGGTAACTCGATGGGAATCGTGTTCTTAGGTAGCTTCGCGCCTGGTAGGTACCTACGTACTGTGTATTAGAATTTCCTTCATTTGATTTTATTGGCATTTCATGACTTGGGGTAATTTGGTATACTTAATGCATATTCTATCAATATTATATTTATTGGTACATTGTTAATGATATCTAAACCAATTTATAATAGACCCCAGCTCCAATACTATAATATAATCAACTTACATAATTCTGGTGGAAATCGGGTATGTTTCTTTATTTGCAAGTTTGCAAGAATTTAAAACACTATTCTAGATCACAATCCCATCAGTTACGGTAAACCTGAAGCAGCGACGCGTTCATGGGTGGCTAAAAAAATTCGTCAAAGTCTCACTTTTTGTGTCGCATGTTTGCAGAGCTTGGTGAAATCAAATAGGCACGTTGGAAATAATGGAATTAATATCAGATTTTTGTATGAATGTATGGAATTTTTTAAATTCACTATACCATCGGCGCTTTAAATCGGTCAAAAAATATTGAAAGTACCCACTAGTGCCTAATAATAGTCTGCTCTGCCACTAACCAAGTATTCAAATTATCTACACCACTTTACTATAGATCCATTCCATACTTCTTGCTATAATTTATTCCCAAGGTCACAGCTATGTATTATTATTGTATTAAATTTCCCACTGTATATAATTACTCTACATATTTATTATTAATTTACCATGCTTCCATACCAGCGTAATATACTCAGGCGAGACGCCCCGCCTTTGGTCTACTCAAGAAAGAAACAAAAAAAAATATAGACATTCTGAGGCCGTAATTTTCTGCACAATTCCCAAACACAGAAAACTTTTCCCGAGTGTCATATGGATAGTTGTATGTTTTTTGTAATAAAATATATTAATGCTGGATTTCACCAACTTTCTAGGTGAGGAATAGCGGAGATAGGAGTCACCTAGCACAAATTTTGTATGAAAAATAATGACATGTGGCTCCTATCTTCGCTATTCCTCACCTAAAATGTTGGTAAAATCCAGCATAATTATTATATCTCTTATCGATTATCAAAGATTTGTGAGTGAATAAACATGATTATTTATGATGTGCTAAAATTAACTGTTTCGATGATGTGTAATGCCAAGAACATTTTTTTTTTGTATCACAAATCGATAAATGACTTTATTTCTCTTATGTGTAAGGAAGTTATTTTGTATGATAATAAAAAAAGTGACGAATTTTAGGCTTTTTTGTGAGGGGGAAAAAAAATTCTTGAAATTTATATTACACATTCACCCATGCAGCATACCAAAATTTCACAACTATCCTGTACTTTGCAGGGTCACCATAATAACAAAATCCCTGTTGTTCGGACCAATAGGGCTTTACTGTTATTAGGTAGATTTCCAAAAGGAACTCTACCTATTCGTTTCTCCCGTGATGTCGCAGAATTGAAAAATTTCTACTCAGTATCACTAATTAGAACCAGGAGAACCCGAATCCGACCTTGGTTTAAAAGTTTATATATATAAGCCATATATATATATGTCCCTTTTCTTGTGCGCACGTTTGCAGCCAAACTATGCGTCTCAGAAACGTGAAACTTGGGTGGTAGATTTTTGGTAAGTGGTAGATGAACTGATAGGAGATTGGATGAAATCCATTAAGAGGAAGGTTCACTTTTTAAGGCTTTAAATTAAAAAACAATCATTCTGAGGGGATCCAATGATTGTGAGGGTCTGTGTCTGGTATCGTATGAAAGGTTATTAAATAAGGAATACAAATCAAAAGTCAGATTTCGTCTAGCTCAATTCCTCGGACTACACTGATCGATCGAAAGATCTAGTTAAGTAGTTACCGCATAGGTACTTGCGTGTTTGTTGTCTTAGAAATGTGCTTCACGATACGAGAAGAACTCACATCTTTTTTTCAAATTTCTAGTGCTTAGGTACCGGTACCAATCCATATTATGTGTGGAATGAAAATAATTTGATTATTGGATTAGGTACTTCCTTTGATTATTGAAGTACTTAATCAAATATTTTTTCGTCATACGGTACTTCGATAATCAAAGAATAAACTACATCCATACTACTTCATCACTTCGCTGGTTTATTTGCTGATGATATTGTGATTGCTTTTATTGTACAGATGTACTCTTAAAATTAATAAAATTAATAAATCACTTGAAATCTACCTATGCCTGTGGCGTGCCAAAGGAATTTTTAATAAAATTATCTGCCCTCGAATATTCAAGCTTACAAGCATTTGGAATTTTATATAGAATGCGTACAATAGTAATGTATGGAAGATGCAAGGCACGAGATAGTCCAGTAAACTAGTTCATACTTATTGTTGTTATTATTCACTTTTATTTTCTTTCATTGTATAACACAATGGTGTATGTTAATTACTGTTATTATATTATAATTATAATTGGTTATTCTTTCACACATCATACTATTGTAAAGGTCAGCTAGAACCGACACTATGGTGATCTATGTGAGGTTTTACTTTCAATATCCAATAATTCTACATAATTGTTTCTATTCATATTATTATATTTTATACAGTCGTTATCTTAACCAGTATGCAATATCGAAAAACTTGCTAATCCTCGCATGCAATGTAATTGGCACAGTTGCTTTGTTGGAGCATGGGCATCCAAGTGGGAAGTACCAGGTTCGAATCTAGTACTGACAATGTATTCTGTGTCACAAAGTGTGTTCTGTGTTAGAAATGTGAAAAAGCAGAAAGATGAGTTATATCATTATCAGAAAAGGTAATTTCCATAGGCACTGTCAAAACCAGAGCGTAAAAAATTATGTAAGGTAGAACATTTGTGAATAGTCCGAGAGCCCGCTGCTTAATTTATGACGTATCTGTTTTTTGATCGAAATGTGGTACAAATGATAGCTTACCAATAGGGTATTACATCGCACTAGGGTTGCCTATCAAAATCTTGCCGCAACCCCCCCTGCCCCCCCCCCCGAAAAGGTCCCTCTTCGCGGTTTTTCGCATTTTATAGGAATATGGTAAGAGATAGGAGAAAGTAGTCAATGACAAAAATAATCCTTGCTAAATTCTCTACAAAAAATGTTAAGACAATTTTTTCGTAGAACTAGCAGTTTACCCGCAATGGCCGGTCCAAAACCGAAATTCATTTAAAATACAAAAAAAATGTATTTAAACTAAATTGGTTGAAAATTGATATGAGCTACAGGAAAATAGTCAGAGAACGAATTAATTACCATAGTCTTAGCTACAAAACGAGCTATACCTTATGTTCATACATCTAATAATTTCGGAGTTATTACAATAAAACTCAGTGACGAAAATTCTTAAAATTCAGTTTTTCATAAAATAACCAGTGATATAGCGCCGCAGGCCAAATTTTTTTCCCATAAAATGTTAGTAATAATGGGTGGAAGAATGTGAAAGAAAAAAAATCAAACTTTTTTTTTTTATTTTTTCAAAAAATATCCTGTTTTTTGACCGGCCATTACGGGTAAACTACTAGTCCTATGAAAAAATTGACTTAACGTTTTTTGTAGAGAATTTAGCAAGGATTATTTTTGTCATTGACTACTTTCTCATATTCCTATAAAATGCGAAAAACCGCGAAGAGGGACCTTTTCGGGGGGGGGGCAAGGGGGGTTGCGGCAAGATTTTGATAGGCAACCCTAGTGCGATGTAATACCCTATTGGTAAGCTATCATTTATACCACATTTCGATCAAAAAACAGATACGTCATAAATTAAGCAGCGGGCTCTCGGACTATTCACAAATGTTCTACCTTACATAATTTTTTACGCTCTGGTTTTGACAGTGCCTATGGAAATTACCTTTTCTGATAATGATATAACTCATCTTTCTGCTTTTTCACATTTCTAACACACACAAAACCCAGGCCGGGCCCAAACGAACTGTGAAATACCTAATCGAAGTTTACAGGGGTCACATGAATGTGTTAGTAAAAGGAGCATTGTACAGTTACAACTGCAGTTTAAAAGCGTATAATATGATTAGTATAAGGTGACCCGTCTTCTTCATCAGCCTTGGTCCCTCCACTGCTTATGAAATCTCTTTCGTTATTCATAGTAGTTTTGTTAGTATTCAGTATATTAATGTGCATTATTGTGTTGTTGTTTCAGTGAGCAGTCGATTAGTAGCGCTCGTGCCTCAGTCATGGTGTACGATGACGCCCTGAAGAAGTGGGTCCCCTCGGGGTCCAGCTCGGGGCTCTCCAAGGTGCACATCTACCACCACACGCAGCACAACACCTTCAGGGTGGTGGGGAGGAAGTTAAACGATCATGAGGTAATTGGAATTCAAATAAAACACCACTTCATACTATCTTGCTTAATTGTATCTCTTTAGCAGTTTTGTACAGAAGCCATGAAATCATCGAGAGATAGGATAAGGAATGAGGTTACTAAAGACATGAATGGTTATAGGATAAGTGTTGTGACTGGAATGAAAGTGATTATAATGTAAGCTTCAATGGTTGGGCAAGTTCAATGAATGAACACAGCACAATGACCAAAAAGATATACATGAGGGAAAGGATGAGGAAGCCGCCCTGGACTGATCATGTCGACCAGATCCTTGAGGATGGTTGTGTTTTGAGAAAAAGAAATCGGAGAGCTTGTAAGTAAGTATTCCAAGAATGTGACGGAAACAAGGAGTGTGGCTTTCTGCCCTGCCTGCCTAAGACTATTGACACACCGTTAAGGGTTGCTCCCTCCCACTTACCCTGGATGATGAAGGAACGCTAGTTTCTATGTCATTCGATATTTGTACAAAAACAGTTCCAGAGAGGGCTTAGGGTTCACCAGAAGAGCTCCCGCCGACAAACCCCTCCCTGATCTAATACAACCCTCAACGTTCACAAAATGTCCTTATATACTAGTAATTAAGACTATTGACACAGAGTTTATATTGATTGGCTTATTGTAATGTGTGTTTCCAGGTGGTGATAAACTGTGGCATAGTCCGCGGCCTCAAGTACAATCAAGCCACAGCCACGTTCCACCAATGGAGAGACTCCCGCCAGGTGTACGGTCTCAACTTCTCGTGTCGAGAGGACGCAGACTGCTTCGCCAGGGCCATGATGCATTCCTTGGAGGTAAACCAATACACTGTATTTCATAACATTCAGTCAGTCACGATCTTAAGTTCGTTATATTCATAGTATTGTATTGATGATTGCAGGTGTTGGCTAATAGAGCTGTAGGCAATGCCGTCCCGGCCCCCCCTCCGGCACTCAATGGACACCACCCCTCAGGGGGGCATTATGATGAAGACATGGGATATAGGTGAGCATCAGAACATAATCGCCTTACATTACATATTTAATACAACAGAATACCCTATCCTTACAAACACTCCTTGCTTCCAACACATTCATGCAATTTGTCATGCTCCGATTTCATTTGCTCAAAACGTGTACATCCTTTAAGAGCTGGTTGACATAATCAGACCAGGTCAGTCTCGGATGGCCGTGATTTCTCACACCTCTTCTTTCACTCACGTATATCTGTTTAGTAATCCTGTCTATTTATCTCTATCTATCCCCCTCTCGCTGTCTCCCTTGCAGGGTAGGCAGAGAGGACAGTGCGCCAGACAACCTTCCACACACTCCTAGCCTCTGTCATATTCATGCTATTTGTCTTTTTTACACTCAAAACACATCCATCCTTGAGGATCTGGTCGACATGATCGGACCAGGTCAGTCTCGGGCAGCCGCGTTTCCTCACCCCTCTTCGCTCATTCTTTATATACATATATCTTTTTTGTCATCCTATCATCTTTCATTCTCTCAACATGCCCAAACCATCTTAATTTATTCACTTTTATTCTTGCCACAATGCCAGTCTTACAGTCACTCATCTCTCTGATCTCATTCCTTATCCTGTTGTTCATTGTTTTTCTACACATTCTTTTTAATGATCTCATTTCCACTGCATTCAGTCATGATAAGTCCATCTTCAGTCATGTCCATGTCTCACTAGCATACATAAGTGTCGAATATTGATTTAAGCAAGTTATCAAAATATTTTTACATCCTAATGATACTATTAATGCACGGTAGTGATGTAGTATGATAGAATATAAGAAGTTAATGTTGCACATGAACATAGATATGTTTTCTATTTATATTTCAGTATACTTAATCAAGAGCGTGTTTCCAGATCCATGACGAGAGAAGACGCGGCCATAATACAACAACAACACCACCAGCAACAGCAACAAATAATCAACAATCAACAGCAACAACCTCCACCACAACCGCCACAGCAACAGAATAATATAATGAATAACCAACAGCAGCAACAGAGCATATACCAGCAACAGCAGATATACCAACAGCAACAACAAGTAGTGAATCAAATGGCCAGCATGGGGCTCAATCAGCAGAGCCCCATGGTGCCCCAGCCCCCGCCACACGCTCATAACATCCCCATGCAGCAACAGAATAATACGCAACACAACTCACACACGCACCACAGAACTAGCAGGTAAATACTTTCCACTCTTTTTGTACAATAATGTTAGTGTTTTCTATCCATCTATTCTCTCGTGCCAGGTCCTTTGCGGGATAGGCAGAAAGGACAGAATGCCAGATTGTCTCATCCCTCCCATCCTTGCTTCCATCACAATTTGTCATACATGTTCTCCAATTCTTTCTATTGTCTCTTTGAGAGTCCACGTCTCACTAGCATACTTAAGGGCAGGCATATGAGTGTTTTAAATTTTATTAATGATTTTGTGTTTAATTTTTATTACAGTGCTCCAATGTCAGCCGCCATGTCTCTACCTCCAGCGCCCCCCCCTGTGCCCCCCCACCAGAACCTCATCTCGCACAATGTAAGTGTACAGCTCATACTGAATATCTAGAACTCATTTAGTAGTCTGTCTTGTGGTTTGAGTTTAGATTGATGTGTTTTGTTGTATTATTTTATTTCAGTCTCCGGCTCCCCCGCCCCCCACGCCCCCTGCACCGCCACCCATGCAGGTCGGTCCACCACTGCCTTTTTTATATTAATTATTTTATTTTGGTTACATTTTTTATTAATTGTATCAGGAATCATTAGAAGAATCCATATCTTCGTTGTTGGTTCTTCGTTTTTCCTTACTGCCTGTAGAGTGGTTGGATAACTGAGCTTTCAGCAGTGATACTGCTACCATCTTTAGTATAAAGTATCTCTTCTCCATTCTTCTCGGGTGTACCGTGTGTGGGTTGTCGATGGCCTCAGCAAGAAAAGTGGAGAAGAGATTAACAAGGAGCGTGAAAATCTACAAAGCTATCTTAGTATGAAGTAGTTTTTCTATGTAGAAGTCTGTCGAGGTATCAGTAATTTACTGCCCAGCGTGAGCAGCTGTGTGTTGAGTTTTGATGTTATGATGATTTGTGAGTGTTAAGATGATCGGCCTGCGGTGTAGTAAACTACTTCATCCTGAAGATGGCAACAGTATCTCTGCCGAAAGCTCGGTTATTCGACCTCTCTATACGCAGTAAGGAAACCCAAAGAACCAACAATGAAGATATGGATTCATCACTCTGGGAAAGCCTACAAGATTATCTACCATTAGAAAGGTGAGTGGATGTTGAACGAGTGTTGTGAATAGGATGAAAGTTAACAAGTTGAGATGTACAGGACATGTGGAGAGAATGTCTGAGGATAGAATGACAAACAAAATGTAAATCTGAAAGAGAGGGTGTTGAGGAAACATGGTCATCCGAAAGTCACCTAGTGTGAGAGTAATGTCTACTAGATATTGAGGACATGTGTTCTGTGTGTGAAGAAGAGAAGTCTGTGATGGCGTGTCCTCTCCGCCTATCTTGAGAAGGATATGGTGTGATGGAATAAATTGATTATTGGTACCCATCGTATGCACTTCTTCGAATTGTGTAAATCTTCGTATACTTAATTTCTCTTGTATATTCCAGGGTGGAGCCCCTCCCCCACCCCCTTGTCCCCCTGCGGCGCCGGCGGCCCCCGGTGTTGCCGGAGGTCCCCCTCCCCCTCCGCCGCCCCCCTCGGGAGGCCTGTCCCCCGCCCCGGCGCTCGCCACCTCCCTGGCGGCTCAGCTGCAGCATGCCAGACTCCGCAAAGCCAGTGCCTCTCCAGGCGGTCCCCCGACTCAACCTGTGTCGCAGCAACCCCAGGAGAACAGTGGCTCCAGCACGTCCTCTGGGGGCAGCTCAGCGGGTGGGAAGGCCACTACGCCCACACCCATGCACTCTATGATGAATGAAATGGCCAGGACGTTGGCTAGAAGACGAGCTCAAGTTGATAGAAGTGAGGTAAGCCCACACAAACAGTATAAATATTAGTCTTTTCGTTATCCCACATAAAAGTCAGATTGACAATGCATAATTCAATTGATTTTCAATACTCTTCTACTTCTTGCTATTTACCATCATTTTCATTGATGAGGTAATCCAGGCTGTAATCTGTTGGCTTAGGCGAGCCTCTGCCCCTCCTCTCAGGTGACACCATTCTCCATCAACTCCGGATTATAGAATCTTTTGATTGTCTGGCTAGACCAGCACTCTCTTTTTGTGCTTGAATAGATGTATATATCTATGCTGTTTAGTGACGTAAGCAGGCCATGACCTAAACACTCTTGATAATTTGAGTCACAGGTTGAGTTATTTTGCCGTTTTGCATACAGTGGTGTTGAGTACGAAGTCAAACCCTTTCAAAGGCATTTGTTTCAAAACAATGTGTATTTTTTACTTATTTTATATAATTGTGGTATATTCCAGGAGGGTGGACAAGACGGCATGAAGAACTGGGAGAAGTCAGCCACACTGCCTCACAGACTGGGGAGCAATGGTTCCATATTAAATAATGGCACGGCATCCAGTAATACTCCAAGTAATGGAAGCAGTAATGGCAATACTCCCGTACCCGCGGCACCCGGCGCAGGCGCCGACAGCTTGGATGCCAAGGCCAGGAGAAGAATGGCGTCTGCCAGTGAAGAGACTATACTTAAGGTATGAACTTGTGAGAGTCTCAAGTCTTTGAGGTCGAGACTCAAGGGAGTCTTAAGTCTCTTAAAAATATATAATTACCAAGTATCGAATTGTTGACGTCAAGTCCAAAATATGAAATTCTAGGGTCCGTTAAATTTCACCCAGTGATTCGCTCGATTGTTTATGGTTCTATTATCCGTTCTACAAACAGTGCAAGTCAACCAGTTGTGCAATTCAACGTGTTCTATATGCATAGTTGACACGCTCGGTTGTTGCGAATAACACCGAACTATTGGGTTAGGTGACATTCGCTCGCCATAGATAATAGAGTGGTTCGCACGTGCTGTTCAGTCACTCTTATTAACACGCAATATGTCTATCCCTTTCTACCAAAGAAGAGTGCAGTGGTATCGCTATCTCGATGTATATCTATCAACCCACTCTTATTAGTATTCTCATATCTCTATCACTGTTTGACAATTCCAATTGGAACAATCACCCAAATGCATTCTGTCTTCGTGCAATAATAATCGCCCGTTGACTCCTTGAGTGAAAATTAACAGCAAAAAATGCAGCCTTAGATTATTATTATTTTTTTTTTTATTAATTTTATAGAGTGCATACAGTTATTACATACAATATAAACAATCACTTAGATGCGTCATTGTGCTCTTTATAAGGGGCTATCTAACGGCTTATGTAACCATTCTGGTTGTTATCCGCTCGCCATTAGCACACTGCACAGATAATCTGGTCGGTGACTGGATTGCAACCAGTATGGTTAAATAGGGGTGACTGAAATTACCTTAGATGTTATCTGTTGTCTGTAGTTCTTCGAGAAGCAAATACTGCAGAAGATGGATTATCCCGGGTTGTGGACTATTAGTGAAATTTGTGATGTGTGATGATGACGGAGTCAGACTTGGAGACACAGACTCCAGACTTATCTCGAGTCCTGATAATTTGTTACAAAATGAAAGCCTACGACCTTTTGTTTTATATTAGTGTTATGTGTGTTGCAGGTGAATGGTTCAGGAGACATGATGTGTGTGGGCCCCGGGGAGTGGGAGGCCTTCAAACAGGAGTTGCTTAGGGAAGTCAGGGTGCAGGTCAACTCTATCAAGCAGGATATTATTGATGGTATGTATTAACTTCCTTTCATATTAGGATTTCATATCCGTTTAAATCTACGTCATCATTTTTATAAAAAAGTGTTATTTTATTTCCATCACAATTTAACACATGACTCTCAAATGGAATTCGACAACACAGCCGTCGCTCCTCGTAGTGTAGTGGATAAGATCCCCACTATGCGAGACGGAGGTCTAGGTTCGAATCACAGTCGGGGTGAACTGAAATGGCGAATGTTTCTCGAGTGTAAAGTGATCCCTTAAGCCAGCCGAGGTCGGTCGTAAGCCCGACAGTGTTCGTCCTTAATTCTTCTATACTGTTGTAGGAATACTGCAGTTTGACAAAGTCTAATTTCAAGATGTCGGGCTCTTAAATTTGAGTAGACGGTAAAATTTATTGTACAGACGAACAAATATTATAATTTTGTTTTGTTTTTGTTTCCAGCTATCAAAATGGAATTGACGAGAAGGTAATTGCGTCTCAAACATTCTTCGTCTCTCTCGTAACGTGAACGAGGGAGAGGGAGGCAACAAGGAGCGCCTACTACAGAAACCGAGTCGTGCACGTGAAGCTAACTCCAAATAGCTAGAATATGTATTAATATTTATAGTGAATAGTACAGTGGGAGGGAGACAACAATATTCTGCTGCTAATTAATGTTACTTTGTAATCGTGGGAGAGAGAATGAGACGGCAGATCTCCGCATATAATATACTACCTACTATATAGTGTACGTGTGATATAATACTACTACTACTTTAAATGTAACAATGTTCAGAGGGGGTCTTCTCTCGTCAAATTTATATTAATTTATTTCATCAGATTATGTTTTACGGTGTCTGTATTTTTTGGAGCGGTTGTGCCAAAGGAGTGTCTCGGATCAGTGGTGGTGAGAGTGACTCAAGTATTAAGGCTCGCGACCCAAGTATGACGTCACGGTCATTTCCCACGGCATTTAAATCGCATGATTAATCACATGATAAAATGGTAAAAATTGAGTTTTTTCCATTTTTTGGGGTTAATTTCGCTTCAATCAAAAGACCTTTACGGTCGTTCCCTAGATTATAATGCATACTATCATTAAAAAATAATTGTGCGCGACATTCTTGTTAATATGAGTGAGTGAACAGCACGTGCAGACCACTCTATTATTCATAGCGAGTGAAAAACACCATACAATTTTGTTGAATGTTATTCGCAACAACTGAGCGTGTCAACTGACGTACATGTAACACGTTGAATCGCACAACTTGACAACACAAAAATAATTGAGCGAATCGCCTTTAGCGAACGTTTAGCTCGACACCAAAAGGCAACTCGTTGCACAACCGCTTTCAGGAATACGCATGCTGGAGCTATGGGTATATTCCACAACTTTGGAGAACTGTGTATAATGAATTTAACCATTCGTTCTCACTTATGGTTCTAGTAATTCCATACGATTATTTTGTTTTGAATTTAGTTACTACTACCTACGTAGAACAATAAATACAAATGATTCCATACGATTGATAATAAACACGACAACAGATCTTCCAGATAAGATGTATTATGTATTAACAAAGCCTACCATTCCTTATGTATCTTTTTTACATAACATCTTTACACATACCGGATGTAGAAATATTTTTGTAATATTTTACCATTATTCCTCCACGATAGTTTTGTCAGTCTTGTCCCGATTGTTTATTTTTTTATTTGTTGAATGGATTTCAATTTATCCTTATTTGTATAAATACGAGACTGGCGTAAATATTATTCATATAGGCCCATAAAAAACCAATACAGTGACTACATTTTAGAAATGATAGATAATCTGTTGGTTTATATTTATTTATGTATTTTTCATGATGCACTTAAAGAAATCGAATACACTTTTCGCAAGAGCCCAGAAAAAATATTGATTAAAGTCGTACAAAAAGCAGTGTTCTTCGGCTTAGAAATAATAGATGGCGGGTGTATATAAAAAATACCACCCTCTCCCCTCAACAGTAAGAATGGCATCAATACATAGGTACTTAATGTATAAGGAACTCGACAAAACAGCCGTCGCTCCTCGTGGTGTAGTGGATAAGATCCCTACTATGGGAGACGAAGGTCTGAGTTCGAATCCCAGCCGGGGTGAACCGAAATATGTAAGCCCGACAATGTTCATCCTTAATTCTTCTTTACTGTTGTATGGGAATACTGCAAGAAGTAACTTTTTATGAATAAACTACATATTAAGTTCGGTTACTCTGTGAGTTGTATCACTTTCTTACGTCACTGTGTATAAGTCTATATGAATTATATTGACGTGCATCTCGGTACATATTACCACCCATTGAGTCGAGCAACATGCCATAATGTAAGTGAAATAGTGTAAATACTATAATAAAATACATAACACAACAATCACATATGTACGTTCATTTAGCTATGTGGGATTGTTGTCACAAAAGTCATACAAATATCTGGACACGCCCCTTTTTAACATTGGGTCACATCTACTCTTGTGCTCCGCCCATTTTATGGTTATTGTTTGATGTTGGGTGTCCTCTTGTTGATCTAACCCAAAATTCAGCTGTCAAGTTTTTTGTGTTTTGTTCATTTTGCATGTGGATTTGGACAAAAAATTCATTTTGTAAAACGGTTTATTCATTTTGTAAAACGGTTCAATCTTTTTGTAAAACGGTTCATTCATTTTGTAAAACAGTTTATTCATTTTGTAAAACGGTTCATTCATTTTGTAAAACGGTTCATTCTTTTTGTAAAACGGTTCATTCATTTTGTAAAACGGTTAATTCTTGTTGCTCTTATGGTCGCATCTAGAATTACAATAAAGAAAACGATACATTATTATTTTTGAAAATCACAATTTATGTTTTGTGAGAACATCGGATCCTACTGAGCGATTTTCGTACCTCTATGACTGCAACAAACTCCGCCTATTTTGTGTATATTGACCACACCCATTTTCGTAACTCCTCCCATTTTTTTTTGTTGACACTCCCATTTATTTCAGGGTTGCCTTGTTCTACAGATATTTGTATGCTTTTTGTGAATATTGTATGATATAAAATAATAGAAATATTTAATCGAAGGTACTTAATGAATTACATAGCATTATTATTATTATTATGTAATATTTCGAACCCGGAAAAACCCCATAAGAATAATATTGCTCGTGGTGAATAAACCCCAAAAAAGATAATCTTTCAGAAATATGCTCAATGGATTAAACTTTCTAGTTTAATTCCAGTAAATGAATTATAAAAAATTATGGACTTTTGTTTATTGTCTTATCGCATGGTATGTCTCAATAATGGGGTAACCAATAAACATTCGGAATGGGCAGCAAAGCTCATTGCCGAAAAAAAAAATGTAATTGTATGAACTGGAATTGATGAATGATACTTACATAAGTGTAAAATGATCACTTTAAACAAGCTAACGATGATCAGTCATAAGCCTAATGGAAAATCTATCATTTAATGTATATTTGTTGAGATAACTACTAGGATGCTAACTTTATTTATAATTCCGCAAAAATCTATCAGATTCGAGCTTTTGTCCGTATGTCTTTTGCTTATTGGGGCTTATCCGCCTTAAGTTATATTCTTATGGGTTTTTGTCGGGTCACGATGATATTTATAATATACATAGTTTGTTTATTGACTGATATGCAATTTCTTATTGTATAAACTAATATAAATTAATAAATAAATAATATAATATAATGTAGACCATTTTATACATTGTGGTACAATTACCTAAACTATTTAATAACATAATGTTCACTATGTAGATGTTTTATATAATCTTTATATCATCGTCTATTTCTAATTCTCTGTAAGATAAAAAGCTCGCGCTGTCGATGAGGAGTAGGAGGTCATTCATTAGATGTCTCATATTTTCAATGGGGTAGATTCTGTTGCACTATTCTTCAACAGCGATAGATGGTTAGCACCAGTTGACCTTGTCAGATGCGCTGTATTTTATCGTGCATCATGCAAAACGTACGCTAACCAGTTACCATAAAAAAAATTTTTTTTTTCAAATGAATCTAGGTTTATTGAAATACACCCAAATACACGTTTTTACACTTCACAGTAAGTTTGAAAAGCTTGTGTCGCGAAGTGGAGTAGGTCGGCATCGGGGATCGAACCCGCGCCCACTGGATTAACAGTCGAGCGTGTTATCAACCAGGCTACCGACCACCTAATTTAACATAAATGGTTCTATCATTATACTTTTGTTTAAATCGGGGCGTTCATTTTCGATTACCCTGTATTATCTGAGTCACCGCCTCCTAGAGCAGGTACTCTAGCCGTGCTGTAACAGTTGGCAACATAGCATAATGATCAAACAGGACCACCACTCCTGTCAAATCTCCTAACAGAATATGATACGTGGTCTGTCATACTCACTGTTAAGGGACTGTTATTCCATACATTTCCTTAGCGATGGTGACGGCAACCTCGCCTATAATGTTGAATGTATTAATCCTACATCATGGCTAGAGAAAGAGAGAAATGTCAAGGTGGCGGTGTCTAAGCCCGTGTTGAATATACGTTCATTCATACATGCACAACATTTGATGTGCGTGCTAATTACCGCATTATATATGATTTATATTGGTTACTATTTGTATTATATTTCTTATATTGTGTGAATTATTTTAGTTGTATTATTGTTTAGTTTTGTGCTGTGTTTGTTTAATTACAATTTATTTATTTTGTAAAATATTTGATCCAATCTACTTTAGTATTACTACTTATTTATTTCAACATTTCTCTATGTTTTTTCTATTATATTATTTATTTTATTTATTTCAAACTATTGTAAACGTCAGATTTTAACAAAAATTACTTACTAAAATGTACAACATCGTAATATACTTTCACACATTTCATAAAAAAAATTTTCAGCAGGACGAAAAACTTACTTTTATCCAAAAATATAGCAATAATATTAACTACATTTTGATGAATTTTGGGCACTGTTTCTTTGGCACAGATGTATTACTTTTAAGGTAATTTCTACCAGCTAATAAGTTTCATCTGCCATCATTCATAAGTGCGAAAAGGGTCCAGATAAATTAGTGGGGCGAGTGAATAGTGGCGAATAGTGGGACAATGGGTATTCGAACCTCCCACCCCAAATTGAGCCAGATATTCTAACTTTGCTACTTGATTTCATACACTCTTCAGAGAGTTTTTACAGTGTGTAAGTGATTGCCATTTTGATTCATGCAAAAAAAATTAAACAAACTCTAATATTTGCAGTACAATGAAGAAAAATGCTAACGATTCTACGTATTCTCGAGTTTTTTTTATAATTTCCTAATGTCCCAGTACAGTCTATGTAGATTTTCCATACTCATCATCTAATCTAATATCTCCAGTACTAGTGTAATAAATAGTTATTGAATAAATAAAATATCTAAAATAATGTACGACTTATATCCCATTAAGTATTTATTATTATTCATATGAAGTAAGGGACGAGATAGTGAGTAAGATTTTTATAAACGGAGAACTAATTACTAATTATTGTATTAAATAATTATAGCCAATACTGTATAATTATGTAGAAATTACATAACTAACATGAACTATGAATGATGGATTCAAATTTTAATAAGATATTGAAATTGTGAATATTATGGGAAGTTTATCTAAATCGGGACAATTTTTCTCTAAGTGGGACACTCGTTTTCTAAGTGGGACACTAATTGTATGTTGCGGAATTTTAAATGCTGTATATTGTTATGATTGATAAAACGTGCATGACTTTCAAAATTAAAGAAAAGTAAGAAGATAGTGGTGTTACTATTCACTATGAAAAAATTTGGGGATCTGTCTGATGTGTACATTCCATACTCGTTCTATGTAAGTGCTGTCCCAGATGTGTTAAATTTTTTTTATTCACTAATTTGGTTTGTAGCAATATGCTATGCTGGTTTGGAGTTTGTGAAATTTTAAATAAAATAAATTGTCCCATTTTTGGTAAATTTCCCTTAAATAATAATTAGCGACAACTTTGCACTTTTATACAATTACGTATGTATAATGTTATTAAACCTTCATGTCTGTAATATTTCCCATTGGTTTGTGATTGACTTTTATCATATTACTGATATTTGACGCAATATTTTCATCAGTAGTGATGATTAACTGAATTATCAATGAATGCCTTCTGCCTGCGGAACCAAATGACATCACTGCCATTTTGTATGAACCACGGATATAAGTAGACTAAATTCCTCGTAAAGAATTCGTTGTGTCTCATTTTCACTTTAAATTGAATGAATTTTGGTGTCTTTCAAAAATAATAATTGATTTATAAGTGTCAACTTTTATGTAGTCCGTGTGTTATTAGTATTGGGACACTACGATTTATCGATTGTACTTCAGCTACTCGATAGTCTTATACATCGCAAGTGGGTTATAGCAATCAGCTATTATAACTTAAAAACGACTTTGAATTTTTCGAGCGTGAATTATGGCACTAATTTAGCGGGACACACTGAAACTTATATTTGTCTCTTTCTTGTAAAGTATTTTTACTAGCAGTTAAAAGAAGATAGCATGAGCACACACTTTACAGCTTAAATAGACTCTCTCTACTTATGTCTGTGGTATGAACCAATATGAAAAATGATTTATCAAATGAATTTACACTGTGATTTTCAGGGGAAATGATGTATGTATATTTCTTTCTTATGCATTTCATTATCCTACAACAGCCATGTCAAACATAAACATAAATTTTGAAAACGGCCAGATAATGCGGCCCGCGCGTGTTAAAAACCTAAAGACTATTTTTAAAATGTCTCATTTTTTGTTCACGTGTGTTACCAATTTTCTACCACAAATAGTGGAGTTTTAAGAGTTATTTCTGCCGATAAATTAACACCACAAATAGACACAAATTAAAGATAAAAAAGATGTCAAATATCTGGCAAAAGAATTAATTAATGTTTGTACTTTTTTTATTGGAAATGTAATAAATATACTTGTCCTATAATAGTATTGTTTTCCGTTAAGATTTTCAGTAGTTTGCGGTCTTTAAGATTAAGTTTTGCGGCCCACCTAGTCTATGGTCTCCATGCTTTTGGCCCACTAGTGACTTTGAGTTTGACATGGCTGTTTACAACATAACATTTCATCAGGATTACTAACTTTCTGATTAACCTCACGCTCTATGTATTTGTTATATTATCTAAGTCATTATTTTATAATAGCTCCTATCTATTACTTGCTACTACTTATTATTGTATTGTGTTTTATGAATGCATTTATTCTGTGTTTTCTTGCTTTAAATTAATATATCGGTGTTGTCTTGCTTTTGTATGATAATCATTATTCACTTTTTATTTTCAAATTACGAAAACATGCAGAAAATTATCTGAATTTATTAATTAAACTTTGATTTCGTTTGGAAAATGTGTTTGCCAACAGTTACTTTAACTTATTTGGGTTAAATATTGACTATTTGTTTTTTTTTTTATATTCTTAAAGCACAAACAATTGATTGAAACTTTTGCATTTAAAGATACAATAATTCATCATTGTATCGAATTATTACTACTACATATATTAGCCACTGCAGAACAAGAAGGTTCCAACTACTGAAGTTTTAAACACCCATATCTTTTACACGCAGATGGAACCTTTTTTATCTCATTTTTTACAAAACTACCACATTTTGGAGTGTTTTTTGTTAATTTACACGAATAGATTGTGACAAGTAGTTATCTCAACATATACACAGCAAAGGATGGACCTGCCATCAGGCTTATGACTGATTGGCTGGGTTAATGTGATCACTTTACACCACATTCACCAATTCCAGTCCAGAGGTCTGGGTTCGATTCTCGGCCGCGGCAGATGGAACGAATGTTACATAAGTGTAAAGCGATCACATTAAGCCAGCCGACGATCGGTCAAAAGCTTAATGGAAGGTATCCATTCTTTGTTGTGTATCTGTTGAGATATAACTACTTGTTACATTCAACTACGAGATGTAGAAAATTCCCATGTTCTCACATCAAAACATAAATTGTGATTTTTGATTTTCAAAATTAATCTAAACATTTTCACCTTAGTGTAAAAGTCAAAATCTCAAAATGACTACTAGTTGGAGCCTTGTTATTCTCAGGTGGTGACACATAGTTATTAACATGTAATATTATGTTACATACGTTTAGGTTACATTCTAGTTTTCTAATTTTGGTGCTTAAATTGTATTTTGTAATTTTATATTATTATTATATTTATATTAGAGTACGTGCAGACATATTATATTAAATTATATTGATTTACTAATATATAGATCTATAAACCATAATATTGATCTCTTTTAACAATAGCGTGTATCATTATTTATATTATTATTACATATTATAATATTCAGTGGGAATTTATCAGAACTGGGACACTATTTTTACCATAAGCGGGACATTATTGTTACATACTATTATTATTTGACAATATAATGTCCCGTTTGTGGTAAATGAGTGTCCCGTTTATAGTAAATTTCCCGTTATGCTACTTCTAACACATTCTTTATTACTATATAAATAAAAGATGAATTGATTAGGTTTTTTAAATTTAAATTCAAGTATTCTTAATTTTAGAAACTTTAACTCAAGACTACTTATTTCTAGTATTATTTTTCAAAACAATGACTTTTTATGAGTGTTGTATGAACTTTAGAATTGCACGAAATTGAATGTTTGTCAGTGGTGGGACACATTGTCCCGCCAGCCTGCGTGACTAGCACTGCCTACTTGTATTATTTATTTTGTGTTACTTCAAAACATTCTATGACGATTTAGTATTCCACTATTGCCCAGTTGCCCATATTGCTTTTGTAAAGGAAAAAAGAGCAACAATTTTTGATTCTCTTGGTACATATTTTACGAAGAAAGTGTGTAATTTGTGAGTTTTTAATGCCAGGGACCCAACTATAACGTCACGGTCATTTCCCGCAGAGATAAGGTTTATAATCGCATGATAAAATGTTAAGAATAGAACTTTTTTTAACTATTTGAGTTTTTTTTTTTTTAATAAATGTGTCTGGGTTTATCGAAATAAACCCAAATACATCTTTGTACACTTCACAGTAAGTTTGACAAGCTTGTGTCGTGAAGTGGAGTAAGTCGGCATCGGGGATTGAACCCACAGTTTAATTTCGCTTCATTAAGAAAAACTTTTACGGTCATTCCCTAGATATAGCTTCCCTATTTTTTCCAAAGCATATTTAGTATGGTTGTTGAGGTATAAATTTCCCATTTTTTTTGGAAATTTTTTAAAATTCAATTTAATTTCAAATTCAATTCTCTTAATGCAGAATTTTCCCTATTAATTTTACATAGATTTCGGGCGACTGGGCCTCGGTTATTAACTCTCAACAATTATTTCCAATTGTAATTTAGTTTGTATTTAATAATTTTAATGAAAAACAACAATTACAATATATTTTGATACGACATATATTTTAGATTTATTATCAAAATAAACTTGTGAGCCAAAGTGTGTCTGGAGAAGTTATATTATATGATTGTGTATAAAGTTATAAGATTATATGGATAGTGGTTGATGTGAGGGCCGTGTGGAGGACCGGGGGAGGTGTAGCGTAAGTAGGTAGATGTAGATACTAATAATGTTTGCTGCATGTGTGTGTGTGTCTCTGTGTCTGTATAGAGCAGCACACACACACACACCGTGGTACCTACATTATTACTATATAACTTATATTATATAATATATAAGGGCAGACATAATGTAACTGTTTTTTTGTATTATTTATATATCGCTTCCTTCATGTTGTAAATATATCAAAAATATATGAAAATAATTCCTTGTTTCATTACCATGTCCAGCAAAGTTTACATAAGGATAGCCATGTCAAATATGCGGCCCACTGAGCCCAAATGAATTTTGAGAACAGCCAGGTAAAGCAGCCCGCAAGCGTGCCGAAAACTGAAAATAAAGGACTGTTACGATTGGTATAAAATGGAAAAAATAATACGCATAGTAACTATTTTTCAAATGTCCCATTTAATGTATACTTAACTTAATCACCTAAAGACTAAAGATGTCAAATATCTGACAAAAGAAGTTAATGTTTTTATGTATTACTTTTTAGTATTGTCCTTTTTATTGGAAATAATAGTACTTTATTTCATTAAGATTTCCATTAGTTTATCTTATTTAAGATTAGGTTTTGCGGCCCACTTAGTCTACGGTCTTCATGCCTTTGGCCCACCAGTGACTTTGAGTTTAACACGGCTGCTCTACGCCTTTAAACCTGTAAAAACTCATTGTTTTGGAGATAATTTCCTTGTTTTTTTTTGTATTCTTATAAAAAAACATCTTGAATCAGCGAACAGTTCCCTTTAGGTAGAAATATCCACAAAATGGCATATTGAGCACAATCACATGCACACGAAATCAGAGGTGGAAGCAAAGAGTGTGCGTAAGGATAGGGTCTGGGGTTCTATCCTCTCTGCTCGCAGGGTAGGCAGAGAATGTTAGAAAGAAAAACAATTGTTATATAATGTACATATTATGCATTTTATTTTATTTCATGTTGTAAACATCGAAACCCACCATGAATCATAATAATTATTAACACTAACTAGTTTATATAATCTGTAAGAACATTAAACAATTATAATACAATAAGTAAGTAATAGTTATAGTACAATACTTTCAGTACACAATACAATATTATAATACAAACATAACCATACAAGTAGATACAAACAATTGTAATTCTCGAGAATCTCGGAATATCAGATCAATACAAATCAAATAACATGGAACAACACGAATCGACATGGCTGGATCGTAAAACCAGACAAAAATCAATAAGAATATTGCTCGAGAAGGACAAAAGCCATAAAGAATTATGCTCCTGATATAAATACAGAATGCAAATCACAATATATAAAACTAAAGATTAAAATTAACAAGTTTACTAAAAATGGGACGTTTTAAGCTAAGATAATGTCCCATTTAGAGAAATTTTATGTACGAGTTGTAGTATCAGAAACAACAATCTAATTGCGTAAACTGAGTTACGAATGTGGAAATTTTGCCAGTATTATAAAACTACACGTTGTAAGATATTAACATCGCAACAAAAGCAGCCATAACCCATATAAATATTTCATATAAAGTGAGTTGGTTTTGAATACACCAATTTGCAATATATGAAAGGCAACAACAGCAATTTAGATAAAACACTTTTTAAAGGATAATGCTCGGTATTTCACACATTGAGCCATTGATTTCGATGATGCCACCAGCAGTATTTAATTACTCATTTTTATATATCATTTGAATTACATTCTGTTAGCGCCGGGCCTGGGTTTTTTTTCCATACTAAATGAGCATTCTCCTTTACTCCAAATTAGTCCAAGATCAGATAGCTGTTTTCGATATTGCACGACTCATACTTAACGATAAATATTACGGAATCATTGGAATAAAAAATAAACTAACGAGCAATAGATAAAATAAAGTAGAGATTTGATTAATTTAACAATAATTATTTATATTACAAATTAAAAACAAATTACAAAATAAAAGTAATGGACAGAGATGTCATACATCGTTCTAACTTCGTTGATGCAAAATATTTATATTACATGAGAGCAAATTTTATTTGACTATTTGTTGCATACACATATCAATATTTATTTTACAATATAAAAACGTCCTATTTCTAAGTAATATCTAACAATTCTAAATGATTAACAATAGGCGGGAGGAAAAGTTATTAAAAATGGGACAGTATTGTTTTTACGTAAAGTGGGACATATTATTATTTGTTTAGTGATTTATTTACGCTTTTTGGTGAACAAAATACAGAGATATATTAACATTACGAACAGTACAAATTATAATATTAGTTCACTAGGGCGAGCTTATCACAATGCTGCGATCTCTGCCAGCTAACCCCAAAAAATCCAAAAAATTTCCAACTAGCCATTGAATTAGGAATGCTATATTATTAAAATTTGATGGAACTTGAATAACATTCAAAACCGAGGAGAAAAGTCCCGTGGCCACACATACAGAGGTTTTGGTAAGAAAACACCAGTATGGAGAGAGAGGGTCAATATTTAGTACGAAAAAATATGGGAACTCGCTCCATACCAATTCTAGATACTAACCATCCAGATACATTAAAATACTAACGTATGGATGACCATGAAACGAGTTAACGCTTCTTATAATTCTTGAAATAATATTCTGATGCTGCCACCCATCCGGAGATGATGCCATATGAAATAATAATAATCCCTGTGCACTCAGTTGCATATTTCAGAAGGTAACTAAATAAAATTTACCATATAAATGTCCCGCTAGCGATAATGTCCCACAAATGTTAATGTCCCACTAATGATAATGTCCCACAATTGATAGGTTCTCCACTAGTAATTCTGATTATACACGGATTATTAACAATGAAAACACAAATTTCAACAGGCAACACTAGACTATACATAACACATATATCATTATTATCAATTTTTAATTTTATATCTTCGTAATCAACAGATTCGTAACTACACACATATATATAATTTGAATAGTACAATTCAATGAACGTAGAATTGTTTCCCGTTATAACGAAATCGAAGAGCTTATGTATTTCTACACGTATAAAAAAAGTTTTTCTTGTAATTTTAAAACATTTCAGAGTTTCCTAATTATTTAATCTGTCTCGGACATTTATACCTTTCCCTTTTTGGACCTTAAAGAAGTGCCAAGACTCAGTCTATCCTATGTCTATGGTTCTACCACTACCGCCTCGAAGTCTTTGTCTAGCCATGCTGTAGAACTGGCAATATCGTGTGATATAATGCGTGGCCTGTCATACCCGTTGTTAAGGGATTGTTATTCCATACATTTCCTTGGCGACGGTGACGGCAACCTCACCTATAATGTTTTATGTATTAATCCTACATTGTGGCTAGAGGAAGAGGGAAATGTCAAGGTGGCGGTGGTCCTACACTACAATGTAACATCGATAACCTATTTTTTTTTATTAGAAAGAAATAATTTAGAGTACTCATTATTGGCCCGAGTATTTAGAATTTTTAAGCCTCAGCTTAACGCATAACCGAACGCATATTTAAAACGTGAACAATGGATTTTATCGCAGATCAACATAACATAAATCGCTTACAGATTAAAATAATTACATATACAATATACAACGCTCTTTATGTTATAAAGTATAGGACGTATAATACAATAATTTCTCTATTGATAAAAACATTTATAATAACTGCAATATACATAATATTTTTTTGTAATAAAAAGTATCTGGGCTTGTGTCTTCACAGTGAACTTTAGCTTATAAGCTTATTTCGTGAAGTGGAAGCAAGTGAATACAGGGTCAGCGCTGAGATTTGAACTTGTCACCCCCAGATTGAGAGCTTGCTCTAAACAACTGCGTCAACCGTATTCAATATATCAACTTAAAAGAAAACAATATTAATTAGTACACAACTGTTTTACAGATTTATTTAAAATCTCAAAAATATTATGCAAATTTATCGCCAGAATTTCAACAATCTGTGTTTATTTTCATAATTTTCAATAATGTAACGAAAATTTGCATACCTGACATATATTCATTGTTGAAATTTGTAAAAAAACACTCAAATAGCATAAAATCAAGCATAAATCACCTTATTTTTTATTTTCTATGACTGAATAATGGGCGTATCTAAACTAACTGTACTTATACAAAAATTTGTACAAAAATTAATAAAAACGATGCACTTTTAGCAGAAAATATTTTCTACTTAGTATTGATTAAAAAACAATGCTCTATTTTAATCTATGCTTTTTTACAAAGCTTTTTTCAAAAAAGACGGCAGTATTGGCAAAATGTGAAATACAAAGATAGAAATTCTATTTGTTTTCAAGTCTTTTGAGGAATTTCTGCCAGCTAATAATTTTTTATTATTATTTTTTTAAAGAAATGAATCTGGGTTTATCGAAATAAACCCAAATACATTTTTGTACACTTCACAGTAGGCTTGAAAAGCTTGTGTCGTGAAGTGGAGTAGGTTGTCATCGGGGATCGAACCTGCACCCACTGGATTAACAGTCGAGCGCGTTACCAACCAGGCTACCGACCACCATAAGGTTCAAGGCAGTCTATAAACTATAAAAATATTGCAATTTTTTTAGGTATTATAACTTTTTATACGCTCCAAAATCCAGGATTCATACAAAGAAATTTGGATCAACTCGAATACTTGTAAACAAATATATTACGATAGGTAGAAAATAACTTATGTTTTTTAAACAATATATACATATATATTAAAGTAATGTCATTGAAATTAATCATAGTATGTATCAAGATCAGCTGTGCTGAGCGCCTCATATAATAATTATACATCGGGAATTTCAATGTCACTAATCTCCTGAGGTGCAATAAAACTTTAGTAATCTCCTAATTCCATAGACGGCTCGTGAGCAAAAGTATTATTTTTCTTCGAATTTAAATTACGGGGGTTTCCATCTTTACCTGAATTCTATACAACCATCAATATCTATAGGGGAATAAAACAATAAGTGAAGTGTAAACAATAAATTCCACGTAACTTGTGCCAGCGTGCATTATGCAGGTAGTATTTAACAAGTAAATAAACTGTGTAATATTTTTGTTCACTCTACATCCCTGCACATCTCCTAGTCCCAGGTATCTAGGGCATTGAATCTCCCAATGTATTATAATAATATCATGTATTGCACTTAATTCAATTTAATTAAATAAATAAAGACTATGTATTATTATGCACCATATTATGTCATCAGAAAAGCTTATCGTGTGAGTGGGGAGTCAAAGATAGGTTCATGAAATTGTTGAAAAGCACCACGTTTGAGCAATAAATTACAGTACTAATGCAAACAGATATAACAGATTAATAATAAGCAAGATACAGTCCGTCAAGAAAGAAATGGTTTTCGATAGTGCACTACTTGTAGTCGTTTGGGAACACTTGTAGAATTTTAACAGAAATGTCATTGTTGCCAGCAAATAAAATGGTATTTCTCAATTAATTCCAGACCATATCTTTCTTGATAGACTGTAATGTGGAAACATTGGACAATATTAAGTATTTTCAAAAAAAGGAAAAATGTATACATAAATATATAGTATCATTAATAGATTAATTATTTAGTAATTAAGGAATGGGTCGATTTTACAGTCGATCGTTATATCGTTTCTCGTATAAAAAAACATTAACTAAAATTACTAAAAATACAAATTACTGATTTTTAATAATAAGTCTAATAATACATAAAATCCTCGCTGTTCAGTTGTGGAAAAATTTCAATAATGCACGAAGTTTTGAAATTATATACGGAATAAAATATTCGGATTCATAATGACTTACTTTTGAAATTTTTATGATTTTTAAATCTTAACAATATTTTGCTTTCGGGGCCCTGCTGAACAATTATATCACTGGATGGAGCTCAAATTTCGATCATAAACTGCACTGAAAATAATTAAAAATAATTTATAAACTAACTGAGAAAAAATCAATTGAAATAATAAAAAAATCCACCTGTCTTTATTAAAATCCAGCGACATAATATAATCTAAACGGAGTAGTCAATGCTGGATGTGTAACAAAATTGGTGCCCACAAACTGTCAATTCGTATGGAAAATTTTGACAGTTTGTGGGCAACGGTTTCGAAATTTTGCTCTCATAGTTAAAAACTGTATTAGTTTTAACGTTATTTAGGACTAAAACGATACTTTTGAAGATGTTTTAGTTTTTATTATTGATATCTTGTTAATAGTGTGAGTTTTGCGACTCTAAAGTACCAAAAAGTGCCGAGCGTGAAATTGCGTCACTTCCGTTCTATTGAAAATATGTACATAGAATCAGACCTCTAGTACTTAATATGTAATCTATTTGTTAAAATCCAATGAGTAAAATCATAGACTAGCAACACACATTAATCGTTGTACAAAATATAGTAATTAATAAAGAAAATAAATCTACTATAATCAATCAAATATAATAATAAGTATGTAAATAATACAAGAGTTTGCGAATAAATAAATAAAATATCATTCAAGCAGTGGTGGAAGGAGTCTAAGCCACATTTGAAACTAAGTTGTAGCACCTTGCGTAAATGATTGTCGTCATATATACAATAAGCAAGATTTGGTGCGAAATTTATGCCAAAATTCAGTAGGTGTTTCTCTTTATCTTCGAGTGTATCAAATGTGAATACAGAACGTAAAGAACAAACAACTGTGTGTGTGTGTGCTCCGAGTAAAAGAACTCTAAACAATGTGACAACAATTGAATCGTAAAACACAGAACACAGTATAAAAAAACCAACAATGAGTATTAAGAGATCCAAGTGACACTTTAACTGCATATTACCATCCAATGCATTGCCACTTTGCTCAATCTTTTTGTGTCTTGTGGTCAGAGACAAATCACGACAATCAAGACAATCAGAAAATTGAAGTTCTAGACAGTTTGTAAAAGCATATGAAGCGATTTGCGTACATTTTTGAAATCTTTACAATCTAATAATCTCAATTCTCTCACCAAACAAAATATAATCGCTATAATCATTTTGCCAATCGTTAATTTATTTTAAAAAACATGACATGTGGGTTAGCTCCTTTCACCATCACTCAACATGACGAGACAACATCAAAGACAGTGGGTTATGCCACAATACTGAACAGAATACAATATATTATGCTATAAGCTATACAACATATGAATACAGAACAGTGGGGTAAATAATAATATAATGTACGATTAAAATTCATTATCACTGGAAGCGTCCTGGTAGAAGGCGGCGTCGCCCGCACTGCGATCCATCACAGACATCCGAGTGCTGGAGGTGACTTGGCTCATTGGGCCGTGGAATGATTGCGACCGGAGTACAGAACTGCTGAAACCCAATCAACACACACGTTAATTTAATCGTACAAAATTACTTTTATTTATCTAGACAAATCAACCCAAATAATCATAGAGTATCTCAAATCTCATTTTTAGCATTGTGTACATTAGGGAACCTGTATAAATGTAGGAAGACTTAACGGATAAAGCCATAGACAAAACTTGACCGCCGCCATTGCCTTTCCGCTTGGTATACGCCATTTTTTCTTGATGTAAAGTACACTAATTTACCGAATTACATAGGTTTTATTCCAAAGGTAATTTCCACACTGATTATACATAATGAGTCGCAAAAATCACTGAAATATCACAAGGTTTCATGCAACTGTGGACAACCAATATGACACCAAATCATATGTTTGTAGCTCTAATGGCATCCACAATGGATTTGTCATAGATAATAGAAGGGGATCAATGTTCAATAGTTCTCCCCACCTTTACATAGGTTCCTTACTTTATATAGGTTCCTTAGCTCAAATGATGTCCACCATAGATTTGTCATAGATAATAGAAGGGGCTCAATGTTCAATAATTCTTCCCACCTTTATATAGGTTCCTTAAATAACCTTAATAACCTAACAATGTTCTAAGCCCACATAGATAGCTACGAGTCTATACAAGTATAAGATGAAAGCATATTTACAAATAATGAACAAAGACAACGGTATTAACAATGTGATAGACACATTGGCCTCATATTCCCTATCAACATCTTCATCTCCCATGTCGGGGACTTTAAGGTCTGTTTTATCTTCTACGATATTCGGTCTTGACGTACTCGCTCTGCAAGACAAATAAATTCTTTTGTGAATGTCACAAATATTATTTTTTTAAGGAGATTAAATTTTCTACAAGTTGTGTTGAATAACACATAGTGATCTCAACAGATATAGAGGAAATGACTAAATTTCCATCACGCTTGTGACTGATCGTTTAATGGTTTAATGTGATCACAATACACTTAAACCTTTTTATAAACCGATAGTTTCAAACGATAATAAAATTGTTTTTTTTTTTACAAGTATATGTCATAGTATTTTGCCTAACTCCATTAGATTTTTGGCCCTATGATTTATTTGGCCCTATGCATATTTATGAGGGCGAATAAGACAAAAAAAGGCCTAATATATTTGCAATCCTCACCCCTATAGACACAAACATTTGGCTGATGAGTTGTTCCGGTAGTAATATAGGTATATAGCCTAATACAGATCTCAGAGGTTACTTAGTTAGTTGCCATACTAGGGTTTAAGTAACACATAAAAAACATTTTATTCAAAAACCTTACTTAGCCGTCAAATAACTAATCGCGAAGTTATTAGGGTTTCGGCTGGGTTTTGATTATGTTTGCTACTGTATTCCATAGAAATGTCTTAAAAACGTGCAAAATTCCATAGAAATTTGTTTATGGTTATCTTTTTGGCGCTACTTTCCGTCTACTTTCCGTGGTTCTTCTATGGTTTCAATGTGTTTTGACTTTGACATATTTGTCAATTTGTGTTAAAGTATTGTGATGAAATGGATGCAGTGTGGACATAATGCCCGATAAATTCTTTAAAAATTCGCCTAATTACGCTTTGCTTACAGTTGTTATATTTTGTAGTGTTTGTAACACCTTGAATGTCATTCGATTTGTAGCTAAGTACCTACGTAAATTCAATAATATGTCATATACTTTTTTTCGACGCGATCTCTGGCGATCTCAAAACAACTCATCTGTAGGAAACATGTGTGATGGCTGTCATGATTGTATTAAAATGTCAAAAATATGCCTAATTACACTTTGATTAGTGCCCCTGATACCTAGATTGGTTTTTTTTACTCAATTTGCAATAAATTACGCGTGTTCAATAATAATACATTGTTTTTTGGTTGTGCTTGAAAACAAATCACCTGTTATAATCGCTGTAATAGCAGCCATATTGTTCCGTATTAGCGGTAGTACACGGCTAATACACCTCATGGCTTGTATTAAAGTTACGATGCTGAGTAGCGGTTACATAAAGTTAAATAAAGCTTATGAATAATGTTTTTCGCTAGTACACCCTTATTATACTGATTAACTTTTAAGTAAAGTTTATAAATAAGACTGATAGAGTTCAATGCTTCAAAGTAAGGTCTAGAAACCTAAAAAACTGTATAAAAAGATGCAAGAACATTTGTCACAATTCCCAAAAATCAGACATGTGAAAATAGAATAGAAGTAGTGCATTGATTGTGCAGCACATCCAACCACAAGATTGTGAATACAAGTGCTGTACATTATGTATTTGTATTGTAGTGATCATACATAGGTGGCTAGCTTATTATAGATTGTGTCTAACTAGTTGCACGAATACATAGTAATTTCTATTTCAAAGTTTGGTGTAGTTGCTATAATTGTTTGCTATATCCAGTTATCCTGGGACTAAATAAACTTAACATGAACTATTCAATGTTTTGTCTTCACTATGTGAAATGCTACTTTTATTCCTATGTATCACGAAAGTAAATAAAACAGAAGAGGTAAGTACAAAAAGAGTTAACTTGTTGTTCTTAAGAAAGAAATTTTATTTCTAAAACATCTAAGAAACTATAGTGAAATTATTTTAAACTGTCGAACGCAGTTATAAAAGTGTGACCAAGAAGGGACGACTACCTGCTTTATTCGCACTTATGCCAGAACCATAAGTGAGCCATAGTCGTACCTTCTCGGTCACACTTTTATGACTGCGTTCGACAGTTTAAAATAATTTCACTATACTATGTTAAGAATGTATAAACAATAATTATGTAAAAGTATTAAATTTATAAGAAAAACACACAAGCTAGCCAATTAATTGAAAAAGTCTACAATCACTTAAATATGTTTAGTAAAAATAAAACCATTGAGATATTGTAAAGACTGCATTAGGTAAGCTACATATGTGAATATGTTGTAAGCAGGGTTCGCTGGTATATATCATGGTATGTATCCAATATTTATATAAAGAACCCTGGTTGTAAGCTTATGAGAACACACACGCATGTAGGATGTAGGAATGTATGATGAATGTTAAGAAGCAGTTTTGATTTAAAATGACTTATAATCTTTATTTATTTATTTACACTTTTGGTGAACAAGATACAACATATGTAAACATTAAAATAAAATTATAACATTTGTTCACCAGGGTGAGCTTATCGCAGTACTGCGATCTCTGCCAGCTAACCCCATCTGCCAGCTAACCTCAAACTCTTTGGACTATGAAATCCACAATTGTATTTTTATACAGTGATACCAGAAGCCCCCAGTGAGAGTCGCACTAATTGGGTGTTTGTTGAAATAGTGAAAGAAAAAAAAAGTATTTATCTGTGCCAAATCTATTTATCACTTCACGCTGCGTCTCTTACTGAGCAGGCAGATAGGACAGAATGCTAGACTCCCTTATCTCTACAGACACTCTTTGCTCCCATCACACTATTCAGTCAGTCTCGAATGGCCATGCTTCCTCTTGCCTCTTCATTTCACTCATATCTTTTTAATCATCCTGTCATACATTCTCACAACATGCCCAAACCATCTAAAAGTATTCACTTTCATTCTTGTCACAACACCCATCTTACAGCCACTCATCTCTCCAACAACCCCATTCCATCTAATGTTCAACAGACATTGATCTATAGCATCTGGTAATTTTTTTTAATTCACAGTTATAACATGATTTTTTTCCTAATGATTTGCGTGAGTGAGAATGAGACAAAAAACCTCCAAATATATCTACACTCCTCACCCCTATAGACACAGACCTACAATGAGTACATGAGAGAAGCACACAGGTATATGAGAGGCTAAGAGTAATTTATGAAATAGTGTATTGTGTATTTACCACAGGCCCTAAACCTCCGTGGCGGGGTCACTAGTGTATGTACAAACAAATAATATATTAGAAAAATTGTGTATAAACATAGTGTAGTTCAATTCACATTCCCCAATGTCACCATCATAAGTTTTATCACATTAATTAATGTTGCCAGTCGTCCCGGTTTACCGAACAAACCTTTCGGGACGCCTATATGTCCTGGTTTTCAGAAATTTTGGTATATTCTCACGATTTTTATAACTTTGTGGTATTTTTGACAGTTTAGGTATACAATAAACATAGAAAAGCTACGCATTAGCGGTTCGTAAAATTCATTTTTTTTATGCATCTTTTATTTTATTATTATTTTATATTTTAATTTTTTAAATGCATTAATTGGATAAAAAAATTTGAGCACCAAAATAAAAAATGGATCAAAAAACCTTTTAGACATAAGCGCAACAACAATTTGTAAAAAAAATAACAAGTAGTTATCTCAACAGATACACAGCAAAGGATGGACTTTCCATCAGGCTTATGACTGATCGTCGGCTGGCTCGATGTGACCAATTTACACTTAAGTAACATTCACCGATTCCAGTCCATACATTTTACGCGGCTGGGGGTCGAACCCAGACCTCCAACCTGACAAGTCGGTATTCAACCGCTGTGCTATAATGGCTGGTAGTTGAGTCGAGGAGGTTCTCACAAAACATAAATTGTGATTTTAAAAAATTATTTGTTAAAAAAATACCAGAGTCAAAAAAAAAGACCAAACAAACCTACTGGAAAATATTTTAATCAACGACTGCTGACAACCTGACGGTGACATTCCAGAGAATCTGACATTGAACTGTAACGTGACGATTGAATCATTCAAAAGCATTGTGAATCGTTAGGGTGACGGTGATAAGTCAGGTGAGTGATTATTACTGATTATTGTTACAAGACTTACAGAGAATAGTTGTATCTGTGTGACGAGATTATGACGATGTGACGGTTAAGACTGACGTCAATGGTGCAGACGCCAAGGTCACAGCCTTGTCATGAATAAAATAATACAAAGATAGTTAATGTTTAAGTTGTTAAATGCTAATGTGTAAAATGTTATGGGAATGGACACAGTAAGGTTTAACGTGATCCCAAAATTTTGTATATTTTCAATAGTATTTCATACAAATTACCATATTTCCAAAGGTAGGCTCAAAATACCAAAAGTTAACAAAAAAGATACCATAAATTTTGAGTAAAAAAACATATAATAAAATGGTACGGCAGTCATGTGTAGTGTGGATAGTTACCTGGGACTTTTGTTGGCGGGTTTAGTCTTGGCCTGGGCTGCTGCCTTTCTGGGATCATATGAGGCTCTCCGCCTCCATTTCTCCAATTCTTTGATCTTCATCTCTGTAAAACAATGACAGGTGTAAACAATAAACAACACTATACAGGCAAATCTCAGTATTCAGGTTGACTGTAAGATATTGCTTTTGCAAATGTCCACCTTTTAGCATACTACTAATGTCTTGTTTTGTAACCACTGATAATTTTTATGCTAATAAAGATTTATTTATTTACATATCCAACAATGAGCATATATTGGCGATTCCTGTCCAATCCTTTCACTCAATCTCTGCTGTGGTGCTCGTTGTTGGAATAAACTTCCTTCTACCTTAAAAATCTCTCTATCATCAAATTATTTTTTAAGCACATCTAGCAGTTTTTCCCTAATTCATCCTATTGGCCCTGCTTTCGTATCAATAATATACCTAACTATATACCATATTCTATAGGAGGACCTATTTGTGGGGCCAGTGGATGAAGTGTCAAGATTTGGTTAGGCAAGAAATTATCATTTAAACACATTTTGGTTAAAAAACAGATAGGTCATATTTTGAGCGGCCGGATCTTAGACTAATACATTTGATGAGATATTTAACGCACCTTGTTCTTGTTTGGCAGTGTTCCTCCTCGCGTTGTGTTGTGATGGCAGCACCGCCACATAAGTCTTGCTGGGGTCCCGTCGCAGGAAGTTCTTAGCTGGTGAGGGCTCATTGCTCTTGTATTTACTAATGTCCAGGTAGCGGGGCTGTATGCGGCCCCCCGCCCCCTTGCCACCACCAGCCTCGGGGACTCCCTTGGATTGTGATGTGGTGGTGGTGGTTGAGGATGATACGGAGAAGTCACCACTGTGCCTACAACAAATACAATATAATAATATTAACACTGTTTATAAAATCACGGATGGACGTGTTTTGAGTAAAAAGAATTGTGGTGTGTGTGACGGAGTGCATGAATGTGACGGAAGCAAGAAGTGTGTGTAAGGATAGGAAAGTCTGACAGTCTGTTCTCTCTGCCTACCCCACAAAGAATCCATCATGAGGAGATCAAGTATCAAAATAGATTAAACTCAAGAATTTGGAGACGCATAAATACCAGCCAACTCACAAACCTTTTTCTATAGACCTACTATCCCTTGATTGCAGTAGCTAGCTGGTAGAAATTACCCTAAGGTAGGACCTGGTAGAGGTCTAAAAGTAGTACCACAATGAAAAACTAAATACGCAGTCTGAAACTACATACTTGTTAATACAGAAATTTTGACACATCTGCATACTCATAAAAAAAAATCTCCATACAAGCTTGGCAAGCATAGTGGCAAAACTACTTGTAGAATTTCAATAGAAATAACAAAAATCTAGTTCCAATTTAATCCGAGACCATCACATTCTCGACAGACTGTAGTATCTTATATGCCTCTCCACTCTCGCCTCACCATAATGTTGACAGCTGTATTTCTTTGTATCATCTTACCTTTGTTGTGGAGGAACAGATCTGCTCTTCTCCCTCTTAGTGACCGGCGCAGGGGCCGCACTGTGATGGGCGTGCCCCTCCATCTCCCAGTCTTCGGGCTCACTGCTCCCCGTGTTGGTGTCACTGTGGTCTATCACGTGCGTGACGCGCTTGGAGGGATCTGATATACAAGGAGCGGGACGCTTCACTACATTCTCTCCTTGGTTATTTACCTTAACAAAACAACAAAATAATTGTAAAAACAAAGAAAAATTTACATTTTGGAATTGTTTGTACTACGAGTATGCATACTGACATTTCAAAAATTTCTTAAAATGGGAGACCTTAGATCTCGACAACCGTTACTAAATATGCTTTGGAAAAAAATAGAATAGATACATTGAACCTTTATCTAGGGAATAACTGTAAAAGATTTATTATATCTTGTATAGATTTCTCAAAAAAATTGTGAATAACACCTCTGATTTTTTTTTTTTTCGAAAGACAGAAACTTGTTTCCCAAAAGTCGAGAGGATTTTTTTTTGTATTGATAACATCCTTAAAAATCTAGAAAATGAACTAGATGAACTGTAAAAGTTTTTTGATTGAAGCAAAATTATTACGCTATTTTTACCATTTTATCATGTGATTTTGAACTTTAATGCTGTGGAAAATTACCGTGACATCATAGTTGGGACAGAAGCCTAAAAATAGTCTAATAAGAGGTGGTGCAATGAATGACAAATTCTTATTAAATTACCTGAAACTTGGCAACATATTCGTTGGAGAGGGTGATATTTGTATTCTGAGGTTGCCTGGATCTTCCGTTAGTATTCTGAGATCCTGGGATTCTGTAAATAAATTAGACAGAATTTTTACTCGAGTCATTGGAGAAACTCGAATGTTGTAGCTGGAATAAAATGAACAAGTCGAGATGGTTGGGAGATGTGGACAGGATGAATGATGAAAGGATAAAAAGGAAAATATACCAAAAGCCACTTTTCTCGACAATGTCAAGGACAGCGTAGAATGTTGCAACTGCATTAATGTGATGGAAACAAGAAGTTTGTAAGGATAGGGATGTCTGAGGGGTACCTCAAGGGTTATGGCGTGAGGAATAGAACAGAATAGTTTTCACTGTAAAGTTGATAATATAATTATGTTGAAGCTTACATATTAATGGAAAGATGATCGTCTTCCGTATCGGAGCTGGGCTGATCTACAAAGGGAATGTCTGAGACGGACATAGCTTCGCCACAGCAGTTGAAGGAGCGAGATCTGTGTACTGGAGATGACTCGCTGTAACAACAAGAGGACAAACTTCAGTCAACGAACAAAAAAAAAACTGGCGACAATGTGCAAGATTTCCTTATTTACCATCAACTTTCGCCTGATCATAAAGTACAGACCACTAATAATCAGACTTTTTAAGGCATGAGTGAGACAATGTACTGGAATTGAGATTATGATTTCAGACAGAGATTCCACATGTGTGAGGCCATCCTAAGAGTTCTGTAAACTGGACTGACCTGATGTCCGTGTGCTCGGAGACATGCTGTCCCCTGGCATTGCCCCTCCCACTGCTGACTCTTCTCTTCCCCTCCTGGGCCGCCTTCATGGGATCGTATGTGGATCTCTTCTTCCAGTTCTGTAGCTCCACATCTTTAGTGTTGTTCAACAGTGGAGACTGCTTCTTATTATCTGCAAGGACACAAACAAAAATTAAAATAATATAGAGGTGGTCGGTACCTGGTTGGTAACGCGCTCGACTGTTAATCCAGTGGGCGCGGGTTCAATCCCCGACTTACTCCACTTCACAACACAAGCTTTTAAGCTTTCTGTGAAATGTACAAAGATGTATTTGAAACCCAGTGGTTCTTCTACGGCTACACTTCCTTACACCTCTTCTCTCTCGCACGTATATATCTTTGTTGACCTTTCATCACTCATTCTCTCTACATTTCGCAACCATAACTTGTTCACTTCATTACTTATCCTATCTCTCGATGTTTGCCATCTAAGAAACTACAGTAAAAAAATTGCATAATCTTATTTAAAATAACTTACTTTTATCATAAGGTTTGCTGGGCTGGAAATCTTTGGCAGTGGAGCTGGACCTTGTTAATCTATTACTAGTCGTTTGTTTATTATTCTCCTTCAAATTCCTTCCTCTCGTTGACTGTTGAACTGAAGGACTAGACGTCTCCGGCCTCCTCGAATCCCGAGAATGCGCTCTCTGTCTGGTGTGAGCTCCCGGCTCAGTGCCAAACTTCCTCCTCAATTCAGGTGTGCCGGGACAACGCGGAGAATTCGTTGGAACACATTGTTGAGATTTCAAATCGGGACTGTCTAGCCTAGCTCGTCTCAATGCGAAAGCTCTATTGTACTTTGTTGCGGTCAATACGTCGACTGCGTCAGTTCTTCTCCCACTCTTTCTATCATAATCTGAATAGAATCCTCCATTGGATAAGTTGTCGGAGTCTTCGGACATATAATCCATCTCTGGAGTGTTGGTCCTCCCCTGTAGGGAGGCGATTTGCGGGAGATTCTTGGTTTTGACTGTGACTCTAGTGACCGGGGAGCCGTTTCTCGTCTCATTATTGTTAGCATTTTTATTAACTATATTGAAAGAGCTGGACCTCTTGATGGGTGAACCTTGCAACACTGTACTGAGATTCACACTCTTACTGTTGACTTGGTTTTGATTTATTTGTGAGATGGTATCACTACTGTTCCTATGGTGATTACTACTTCTAAGACTATTCAATATTTGGTTGCTAGGTGACGAACTTCTTCTGTTTGTTGCGAGATCAATAAGTCTCTGCCTCGTATTTTCGCGGTTCATCTTTTCTATTAAATTATTCTCGTCTTTGGGATCCATGTTGAGACTCCTAGTCATGTTGGCATTCTTATAATCCCTCATGGTCTCGTATATGTCTCTAGTGTTTCGCCCGTCGAAGCTTCTGTTTCTAACGTGTGTTTTCAATTCGTCTATATTGTGTTTCCCCAAGTCCATCCTCCCTATAATGACGTCGGGTTTGTCCTCGAACCTCCTGTGTGTTGTTTCGTATCTGTTTCTAATCGGTGAAGACAGTGTACTTCTTAATAAATTGGGATCGTTATCTAATGATTTGGAAGCTCCTATGTTCGCTAGGAGTAATCTAGTGCTGGCTGGCAAAGCCTGTGTGCCTGACACGTAATAATTCCCTGGACTTCTCAACGGGGAACCTTCCAGTGAATCATTCCTTCTGTGGAGTCTATAGTTGAGTGAATTGGAGCGACTGAGTTGTGACACGGGAAGTTTAGTGAAATTGTTACATTTGTCTGGAAGTATTTGCATGTAGTCTTGCGAGGAGTCCAACTGCGACGACTTGGCCTTCTGTAGTTTGGCCTGGAGGTTGCTGATGACGCTCTGAGTGCTCGCCAGGTAAGATTCCGTGTCTGGCGTCGACGATAGAATATCCTGAAACAATGAAAATAATCACATTAGTAACATTACATTTTTTAGTGTCCATACCTGCCGCAATTTGAACACTTATAATCAGCTGATTACCTAAGTGTTTCAATCAGCGGAAATGATTGTATATAACAATGAATCGGTAATGATTTGTATTGCATTTCCATTATGCTGTATTATCAGAGTAATTGTCTTTCAACCTTGAATGTTCCATCAACCTAAATATTGGCTACAAAGCAAGTAGCTGGTAGGAGCTACACAGTACACACATCCATCATGTAGATGGGTTGGTTGGTAATATAATAATGTAGACATTAAGCAAATTACATCCACACTCCACACATGTTACTCCATTACAAATTACACCTGTAGTTACTCAAATAATCTTATGTAGGTTACTAGAACAGGGAAATTTTGGTGATTATGCATCAGTTTTTAAGTGCCTTCATTTTTCTAGTCCAAATTCATTTGTGTATTTATTCTTTAAGCGAACATTACGGTAATAGATAGTTAAATTAGAAAAAAAAAATTGTAAAATGTAAAAAATGAAAGACTATTACATAGTTTAAAATCCACGTAATGGCTTTTCTTACTCGCGACTACATAGTATTAATATTCAATAACTCATATCCTCATCATCGGACGATTACAAACTACATATTTACAAACGTAAATGTTGGCTTACACGAGCAACTATTGCCGAAATAATTGCGTAATTAATTGCTCCAGTCGGGGCAACACGAGTTGCCTAGCAATTATTGCTCGAAAAATTGCCCGCGTAAGAGAACCTTTACAGACGAATTATCTAAAGCATTGCATTTCGTAGAAGGTACATTGTATCGCATTTACTGGGTACCAGGCGCGAAGACACCTAAGAATACTATTCCTATCGAGTTACCTTTTGATTTGTTTCGCAAAATGGCATCAGCCACCGATGGGTGGTAACGTGGTAACGCGCAGGAGACCGTGAACCTACAAAGCAACATCCAGGCCAACAGGCCATTCAAGGTCATTGGGGTTGGGAAAATACAATTAAAATGTTACCCCGGGTTTCCTTGCTCTTGCTACAGGAATCCATTCTTCGTCACTGGTGAGTACTTAGTACTAGGTACCTAGGCAACAATTTAGAGTGTTCTGTGTACAAGACAGATACCTAAGAGATAAAATAATGGATATGATTGTTTTGTTATTAATATAATCCTTGAGAATTTCCACGACTAGAGATTGTACATAACATACAGTTAACTACTATATACCTAGTGATTCAAGGCTAAAATAAAAGGCTGTATTTGAATATTTATAATATCTTAGAGTATTATTTATTTTAGGGGAATATTAGACAGGTACTAGGTATCTCAGTCAGTCAGTCATGCAATGGTGAACATATTTTTTAATTATACAGGATGTTTGATAATAAATGGACGCTAATTGGACATTTTTGCATCCGTCGGTGACTATGACTGGTCCGATATTAATAAAATCTTCAAGCCAAAAGAATCTTCAAGAGTTACAAAACAAGACGATAGTGGTGTGCTGAAGGGCGGACTTATTGCAAAAGCAATATCTTACAATCAACATGATTACATAAATACATATACGTATACCATGGTACTTGCGTATATTTTAGGAGGTCGGATCACAACGTAATATCGAAACAGATTAAAAAAGGGCTCTCAAATGCCCCATGGTGATTGGTCAAATTAATAAGTTGCTATAAATTCTCGACATATGTCAATGGCAAAACCATTGGTGTTCTAGAGATAAGCACTTGACAAACCCGTCTAAAAACATTACCCATTTATTAATATTATCAATTGTATGATAAATTTCTTCGTCCATTAATATTACGCGATTCTCTTTTGCATGGATCGCTGGTAATATAAATCAGGGAATTCCTCTATTCCTAAATACATGTGGGCACGACAATTCGTGTGGTGATTCGATTGGTTTGCAGCAAAGCCCCATGTCTCCTTCTCCACTCATCCCTGTTCTGTGCGGTTCTTTTTAACTCTTTATACGAGCCGCCATATCCTGGCACAGGTCGTCTTTCCTCGGTCGTCCTCTGTAGTTTGTCCTCTCGTTCATTCCTTCACTTAATTCAAATAGGAGACCCTCTTGACGCACTATGTGGCCGATCCATCTGTCTTTCTGCTATTGCATTGAGCAGGTGTCTTCTTCCTTTCATTTTGTTAAGAACTTCATCGTTCCTTATGTGATCCCTCCACGAAATTCCTAAAATTCTCCTGTAGGGCCACATTTTATTAATGATGTTGGTGACGAAATCAATCATTCAGAGTACCTATTATATGCAGATGACTTGAAAATATATCGAAAAATCGAGTCTGATAGTGACGCAACACTATTACAGCGGGACATCGATGCAGTAGTTGCCTGGTCAATAGAAAACAAACTGGCTTTCAGTATACCTAAATGTAACATGATGACATTCACAAGATCACGTGAACCGATTAATTATCCTTATAGTATGAACGGGACCACGCTCAGTCGGGTTGATGAAATGAAGGACTTGGGTATTGTATTTGAATCTGACCTCTCTTTCAGGAAACATGCAGTGGGGACTGCGGACAAGGCATTTAGAGTGCTTGGTTTTATTTTGAGGAACGCAGTACATTTTCGAAAGAGTAACACGCTGCGCATCCTATATGAAACACTGGTTCGTTCTATCCTGGAATCGGGATCTATTGTATGGAGTCCAGGTGAGGCGACGTATATATTGATGTTGGAAAAGGTTCAGAAACGTTTTATGCGGCATTTGTATCGTATGGAATATGGATATTATCCATATCTTTATCCTTCTCTGTTTGTCATGGGTAGCTTGGGTTTTAACACCCTAGAAAAAAGGCGGAAAGAGTACGTTTGTAGGCACTTCTTTAAACTTATTCACGGGATTATACAAAACCCAACAATATTGGCCGAGATCAATTTTTATGTACCCAACTCATATTCTCGTTCACGTTCGCACATGTTGTTCTACCCTCCTTCAGGCAGAACCAACGTTATGGTTAATGCACCAGTCAGCAGGGCTGTCCGTTATTTGAATGAACTGACACAGTGGGTCGACATGTTTGGAGTAACTTATAATGAGTTTACCAGACGTGTCGAACAGCATCTGATTTGACATTATTTGTAAGTGTAGTATAAGTGTATTTTTGAATCTATTTGTAATGTGAAATGTCATGATGTATTGTAATTGTTACACCGAGCGACGCAAAGGCTAAAGCTGTAATGTTGCTCGGTGTAATTTCAAGTTCAAATAAACAAAAATCTCAAAAGCTTCCAGTCTCATTTTATCCCTTTCAGATAGGTATTAGGTCTATCAAAAGAATGAAATTTTATTAGCATGTAGCGTAAGTTAGGAAGCTATAATAACATATTGGTATCATTCCAAACTCTATGGAATAACCTCCTAATTATACACCTTGCAATAGGTATGTTGAATCATTTCTATATTATAACGGTGCGCATTTAAGCACATGTGTACCTACTTGTATACCATAATAGGGGGTACTTACCTAATGACACAATAATACGGCTCATACTATATAGTATGGTACCTAATAATATAATGGCTAATGAGCCTAGGTCACGGTCTGACGACTGTTAATATTCGGGTTCATAACCCGCGCACATTGCAAATACTACTATGATATACTATATGTAGGTGTACTATACTATACAATACTATACACAGGTAATACAGTAGCAGGTGGACTACTGTTACAATATTGTTATTCGCAGATAAACATCTCGCAAGTATAAACAACAATAGTTACATTACATTTCTATCAACATACAAGTTGATATAATACTACTACATTATTGCTGGATTTCACCAATTTTTTAGGTGAGGAAAAGCGGAGACAGGAACCACCTAGCACACATTTTGGAGGAAAAATAATGATAAGTGGAAAGAAGTCGGTGAAATCCAGCATTTATATATTCCGATTTCCGTTCAGTTATTTGTCGCATGTATCACCATGGATACCAGATTTGGCGATAGAGATACTAGGGTCGAACGTACGTAATCAAGTACCCAAGTGCCAAGTTATGATAAATAGTCTTTCTTTACCGAAAAAATGCACACTCGGTTGTTGTCGGAATGTCGTAAAATAATTTAATCGATGATATTATTATTGAATTTGTATCCTGAAGTATGAAACTTATGGGTATTTTTTTTAAATAATTTCGGAAGGGATAGATGTTTTTCTTCTTCTTTTCAGTCCCTTTCCTTCACTGCTGGGTATAGGCCTCTTCCTGTCTCTTCCACAATTCTCTGTTTTGGGCGCTCTGCCTCCACCCATGTCCCACCGACCCGATGATATCATCGACCCATCTCCTTTGTGGTCTCCCTACACTTCATTTATTTCCGTAAAATCTCCAGCACCGGGGGTCCATCTGCCGTCTTTTTGCCTTGCCACATGACCCGCCCACTGCCATTTCAGTGTCCCTACTCTCTCTGCAATGTCTGAGGCCCTTGACCATCAGATGGTGCTATATTTGTAATTAATTAAAAGTTACTTTGTCTTCGGGACTCTATTCAAAACGCAGGCTATTATGCCAATATTATGACAGCTGTTTAGCAGACTATTTCACACTAGTGTTAATATTGTACAACATATAAGCTCTATGCATACTGATTGATACATCTTATAGATAATATTCTAATCGTGTTGATAGATACATGATCTGTCCATCATTGTAATTAATAATTATATGCACAATATACTGTGTATAATTAATTACAACATGAAGGTAAACACGACCCACACACACTACGTACAAGACTTCATTAAAAATCTTGTCGCAAATATTACTAATGATTTAGAAGTGGGTATGTAAGAAAGTGCAACAAAGATGCAGGCAAATAGTGAAATGAAAATTGACCCTACGATAATATTTAAGCTGATCCATCGTGCGAGGCATTTTAATTTTGACTTCAATTTATATCTCAAAACTACCGACGTTTTCTAAACCATTATTCGCATTATGCTAGTAATTTTGAGGAGTAGCGAGTAATTTAGTCAACTAAAAGCGTCTGAATAGCGATTCTTGGTGTAATTTAGTCGCCAAACTTGTCTGAATAGTCTAGGACGAAATGGCTGTCGAGTCGACGTCCTAGGACTACTGTGAGAAAACCTGGACGACCCCAGATTCACTGGGGGAGAGATAATATTACAAAACATGCTGGAACAGCCAGGTGTATGCAAATAGTCTATGATTGTTTGCATGGAAAAGGATGGGGTCTGATGGTCGATAGGATTACCGGTCATCAGTACTGATAAAAAACTCAGACCTCGTGAGCTTTAAAGTCAGAGATTCAATCACAAAATAATAACACTACACAATAGGACAATTACCAAACGTAATCTGCTAACAGGTAAGCTAATAAAAATATTAATATAATACTATATATAAAGATATATGTAGCAAATATTGATCTAATTTCGCCACTCCTGTAGTAGGTGGGTACGGTGCGACGAACCAAATTACTGTGTACAATGTACATACCGAATCTATGTAGTCCATCCTCACTGTATAAGCGTTGTTAGTATAATATATTGTAGGTAATGATGATTAGCATTAATACAAAGTACAGGGTGGACCATTAATCCTTGCACTTTGCAAATGGCCATAAAAATACAGTTTGTATTCAATATTTTTTCATTAATAAATTAACAGATAAATTTGGTGGGGTTGGGTCCGAACTGCGGGACAGCCATGGAATATCTCCTCTCCGCGAGATTATTTTGTTCTGGAACTTTTCTCACACTACTCTATAGAGATGTTCCATGGCTTCTCAGCAGCCCGGATCTAATCCCACCTGTTTTTTTTATGAGTTCATTTCAAAAGTCAGGTCTACGTGAATAAATCAGTGACAATACTTCAACTAAAATTGAATATACGTGAGGAAATTGTCAATACTTCACACTGTGTAGATTATTATTTTGAAAAAAATCAGAGCCAGATTTGAATAACGTCAGCGGCGAAATGGCGGACATATTGGTGATATTGTGTTTAGAGAATTAATTTCCCATTTATTGTTGTTCTCCTTAACAAAAAAAAATTAATACCTACTGTATTTTTATTTTTAGGGCCAATACAAAAGTGCACGGATGAATGGTCCACTCTGTATTATATACCTAGAGTTTGTACTAAGCAACAGCCGGCATCAGGTTGATATAATAAGTATTATAAGGCGATGCTATGAATTAGTATTGGGTTATGTATAACACTACAGGTGTGTGTACTGTCTAGTGTAGTATGAGGTAAGGTGGATTTAGTTTAGTGTGACCTATTTGCATACAATCAAATCAATCTAACACGCATCATGCATGAATCAATCTCACATACTACACATAGCCATACAGTATTATGTATAACTAACCCACCCTTCATACATTATTATACCTACAAACCTTGACCTAACAAACAAACCATTTAAAAGATACAAGTGAATAAACACTGCTGTGTTATAAAAAAACCTCTGTTAGAAAATGTGTCGGATTACTTAAATTTATTCACTCTTCAAGTGAACAATCAGATATAACAATAAATAGGTAGGTAATCGTAAAAAACTTTTGAAGAACCACTCTTTCTCCACAACATTGCTAAACTTAATCAGATGTAATAAAATGAAATGTGAAAACTGTGAAAATAAAGAGTAGAGGAATATATTATAAATAAATAAATAAATAAAATCTTTGTTGAAAAAAAAATATTTTTCCAAATGGCGGGTTTATTCCCGAAGGCAATGTCTGCCAACCAATCACTATGCCAGTGGCTCCACGGTTCATAGTAATATGTGAAGAATTTGACTGGGTCCAACTGCATCAAGAGATAGATACGAGTATTAGCAAAAAATAGTATATTCTGAGGGTGGCAAGTGTAAGCGGGAGATCGATAATCCTAGTAAGGAGTTCACAACACTGGGAGTTCAGCTACCCTGGCTGTGTCCGTGTGACTTTAAGAACATTGGAGGTTGAAGCTATTGTAGATTAGGTCTAGTATAGTATTCGATACTTTCATATATGTTACTTTCTCACATTCACCAACACAGACTTTATGACGTCTGCATCAGCGCAGTCGAAAACAGACGTAGAAACTCGTAAATAAAATACAGAGCTAATAGTATTACTAATTCATAGAATTTTACATCTCTTGCACTGCAGCCTGTAACCACAATACAGCCAAAGGCTGTCAGAAAGAAATGATTGTCGATAAGGGCGCTACATACTCGTATAGCTTTTTGGGAACCATAGTAACACCACTTATAGAATTTCGATAGAAACATCGTTGTTGCGAGAAAACAAAACTGTACTTCTAAACTGATCCAAGATCTCTTTATTTTAGACTGTAGGTATATCTACTGACGTACTAACTTTGAGTCGCATGACTATAAAAATCGACTTACTAACTAGGTATATTTTGCTACACTTTTACGACTCAATCCATATTTTTTTTTTACAAAAACTGTCTAAAATTTCAGTTTATGGACATCAAAAACCCTAAAATATGCATAAATGAAAAAAAAGGTATCAAAATATGCATAATACGGATATGCACCTGTACTAACATCCGTTGTCTATTAGTCATTATTCATTAATAATACGAATTCCAGGTAAACTCACCCTGCTAGACAATTGGTATTCAGTTCAGAATGTTTTATATTACGATACCTAACTCTCACATTATGCTCCTGGAATCAATGATGGAAACACAGGCTACATCAGAGATACACGACTTTATACCCGAGATGGGAATACACTTTATTATTCCTAGAAGCAATAAAATACAGGAGAAGAGGTTACGTATTATCTACCTTGAGATACTTTACATCGGTGACCGGATAAATAAGAACAGACAAACGAGAACAGACAAAAGAGAACAGCAAAAGGAGAACGTGGACAAACGAGAACAGTCAACCAGGGAACATGACACTACAGAACGCGGACAAACCAACACAGTGACATAATGGAACGGTTCATTACAGGGCAGACATAACAGAACAAAATATCATTTTTTCTGCCTAGTTAAATTCGAATACGTTTTTTATTATAGTATTAATACGTTTTGAATATTAAGATAGTTCAATAAATAAATACATTAATGTATGTACATATGTAAATCTAATATTTTCGCAGTATAAAAGCGATAATGAGGTAACCAGCGACTGTTGTGATACATACTAGTTATAATGTAATGCTAACTATACTGAATTATAAATACCTATAAAATACATCTTTATTTATTTATTATTTATTTATTTATTCATTCACAATGAGAAATATTACAATTGTCTAAGATATAAAATACAAATACAAATAGTATAACACAAAGAAATCATAATCACAAAAATATAACATATGTAAATCTCATATTTTTGCAGTATAAAAGCGATAATGAGGTAACCAGCGACTGTTGTGATACATTCTAGTTATAATGTAATGCTAACTATACTGAATTATAAATACCTATAAAATACATATTTATTTATTTATTCATTCACAATGAGAAATATTACAATTGTCTAAGATATAAAATACATATACAAATAGTATAACACAAAGAAATCATAATCACAAAAATAAAACATATGTAAATCTCATATTTTCGCAGTATAAAAGCGATAATGAGGTAACCAGCGACTGTTGTGATACACACTAGTTATAATGTAATGCTAACTACACTTAATTATAAATACCTATAAAAACGCATACCTATGTAAATCTAAAATTTACGCCGATATTCCATAAGATATGAGGAGCTCACCACCCATTCTGAATGTCACATACGTGCTTGCTCAATAATGAGGTAACTAGCGACTGTTGTGTGATACTAACTAGTTATAATTGATAACACCTATCATTTAATTAGGTATAACCCGCTGAGATTTTTTCTTTTAGTAGTTAGGTACCAACTTTCATAATGAGTTGTGTAGGTATATTTACTATCACTGTATGCTGTGCTGTGTGCTGAACTGTGCTTCGTGCCGTGATGTGTGCATAATTTCTCTTTGGATTACAGTGATATGTTTAGGATTACTTTTTTATGCTTTGTTTTAAAAATGAATATGGGTGTTACCAAAAAACCCTTTTTTTTTTTTTACTTGTTTTTAGGTACACACAATTATAATTACTGTCGTGCTAATATCCCGACAAAGGAATTCAAACAATTTCTTGACATAATATTTATAATACTTGAGTATAGTATTGCGCGATGTTATTGTTATTAAGGGTCCGAAACAGTATTTTGTCTTCATTGTTATAAAAATAAGATATTAGTAAATGCTGTTCACCAGATGTTTTTAAGTTTTTTAAGGAATCCTCTGGTATGTATCGACTTGGGTAATAATGTAACGCAGGACTTGTGGTAACTCTTACAAGTTGATTTATAAATTATTAATTATTTACTAATTCAATTTAATTAGTAAATATTGTAGAGCATAATGTTATTAAGTAGAATAGAAAATACTATGCTTAACAAAAAAAATATTTACCTTAATAATGTACGTAGTAGTACGTACATACAATAATTATACGTGTAAGAATAGGGAAATTTGGTGATCTGCGAAAATATGAGATTTACATATGTATGTATTTTATAGGTATTTATAATTAAGTATAGTTAGCATTACAGTATAACTAGTATGTATCACAACAGTCGCTGGTTACCTCATTATCGCTTTTATACTGCGAAAATATTAGATTTACATATTGTGTGTATTTTATAGGTATTTATAATTAAGTATAGTTAGCATTACATTATAACTAGTATGTATCACAACAGTCGCTGGTTACCTCATTATCGCTTTTATACTACGAAAATATTAGATTTACATATGTACATACATTAATGTATTAATTTATTGAACTATCTTAATATTTCAAAACGTATTCGAATCTAATTAGTCTGAAAAATTGATATTTTGTTCTGTTATGTCTGCCCTGTAATGAACCGTTCCATTATGTCACTGTGTTGGTTTGTCCGCGTTCTGTAGTGTCATGTTCCCTGGTTGACTGTTCTCGTTTGTCCACGTTCTCCTTTTGCTGTTCTCTTTTGTCTGTTCTCGTTTGTCTGTTCTTATTTATCCGGGAACCCTTTACATCAGCCATGTCAAAGATGCGGCCCGCGGGCTACAAGCGGCCCACTGAGCGTTTTCCTGCGCCCCAAATGAATTTTGAAAACAGCCAGATAAAGCGGACCGCAAACGTGGTAATGACCGAAAATAAAGGACTGTTACGATTGGTATAAAATGGAAAAATACGAAAAAATAATACGTGTATAAACAATTTTTAAAATGTCCTATTTTATGTTCACGTGTGTTTACAACACGTGAACATAACTTAATAACCTAAAGACAAAAGATGTCAAATATCTGACAAAATAAGTTAATGTTTGCAGTATTTTTTTTATTGTCCTTTTTACTGGAAATTTAATAAATATTTTACTTGTCCTATAATAGTACTTTTTTTCGTTAAGATTTTCAGTAGTTTGTCTTCTTTAAGATTAGGTTTTGTGGCCCGCCTAGTCTATATGGTCTTCATGATTTTGGCCCACCAGTGACTTTGAGTTTGACATGGCTGCTTTACATTCTTCGACCAGGTACATTCATTGTCCTCTCTCAACTCAATAAACATAACACCATCGTCCAACACCATCACGGTTATAAATATTCATTCCTCGACCTGCGACTAATCGTCAAACGAATGGAGAAAACAAAACGAAAAGTGTAAGTCGTTAAAACACTGTTTATGGCGAGTGACAACGTCATTCTAATTTAGTAAAATGCACGCTACACAGAACTATGAAAAACACTTTAATGCCGGTCTACACGCTGGCCAAACCTCGAGAAGCCATCGGGCGATTGGCTTTGCTTGTGTAGGCTTGCCAGCACTTGTGGATGATCCGATCGAGCGTCGGTTTTCTCACAAATCAAAGGAAGTTTACGGCAAGCGCCTGCAAAGTGACGACTCGTTTGTATGTTTGTTTAGGCATGAACTTTGCAAAAAGTGCAAAGCATGAGATGCCGTGGCCGAAAAGAGCTGTATTGGGCATGTTGCCAGATGCCAAGACTCCCTATGGACTAAAAAACAAGCAGACCAAGAACAAGCCGAAGAAGCATCGGTAGACCCCCGGTAGTGGTCTGATGATATTAGGAAATGTGCCGGTGATGGATGGATGCAGTTTGCCCAGGACAGGGAACTGTGGAGAACCAAAGGGGAGGTCTATGACCAACAATGGACCTAAGTGGCTGCAGAAAAAGAAGATGAGAAGCTGACATTAGATAAAACTTAACACAATATTTTTGCATCGTCATTAGCTATGTAGATTATATTTGTTTACACAATATATTGACTTAATGACCAAATGCTACCTACCGGATACAAAGATAACATTAGGAAAAACAGGATGCAGGAATTGTGTCATGTCAATGAGCCTTGCATGTTAAACAGAGAAATTCAAATAAAATATTAAATTAATATACCGCTAATAGCAAGAAACCTGTATTCTGTGAATCAAAGCCAGCATAATCTTAAATATTGAAACTCATCAAGTATACGTACAGATATTATCTGCTTTTTCTATCAAGCTATTAGCTAATACCACACCTAATACTGACACATAGAAGTATGTACATATAATAATACACAAGACCCTCTCAACTATTAGTCCTGGCCAACTATTAGTCCAACTATTAGATGGCCTCAGCTAGTAGGTCGAAAGCTCGACAACATCGACAACCTACACACGGTACACCCGAGAAGAATGGAGAAGAGATTGACAAGGAACGTGAAAATCTACAAAGTTATCATGTGATCCTGTTTTGTCGAGAACCGAGGTAGTCATAATGATAAAATCACCGTAGAATAAGTACCTAGCTACGTACAGTACATACCAAACACATCTATTGGGTACTATGTTAAATACGGTGCTTTTAGATTTCTCGATGGAAAGTTGTGGGGTAGTCTGTTTTTCTTTCATTCTATACGTATTTTGGGGTGCTGAATCCGAATCCGAGGTTTGCCAACAAAATTTCGTGACGGAACATGGCGAAAAATTGGTAAAATGGCGAATATTTACATTTCCTGGCGAATTCTAGATTTGAACTTAAAAACCATCAAATTTTTGTGGGTAATCTTTTTAGCAGAATGAAAGCACATAAAATTTCCTACAAATTTGGTATATAATTTATTTTTAGAAAATAACTAGCAGCGGAGTTGTCAAGCTCCAAAAATTGGCCAAATTTTCTTGTTATTTTAAATTGTGAGAATGGAAAATGTATGGAGAATAGGTCACCTTGTTCGAATTATCACCAAATTTTGACAATTATTCTTCAGATTTATGATACATATTTTACCTCGTTGGAATCAGTAAACATGGAGAAAGGTTTTAGAATAAATTTTATTTAAAAATATAGTGAAATGTTTAAGCTAAAAAGGTTTAAACATTTTTAGCTTAAACAAATTACTATATTTTTAAATAAATTTATTTAAACATGTCTAGCTCTTCACGGTGTTTTTAAATAAAAATTTCGTTAATAGCTTTCTTTGTGTTTTCTGATTCCAACGAGATAAAATATGACTCATGAATTTAAAGAATAATTGTTGAAATTTGCTTATGAAGGCAACAAGGTTGAAACGAAAGTTGTCAGTTTTCGAGATCTTATAAAGAAATCGCCAGAAAACGAGTATTTTCGCAATTCTTTCTATTTTTCGCCATGCTCCGTATCGAAATTTTGTTGGCAAACCTCGGATTCGGTTCAGCATCCCAAAAAACGTATAGAATGAAAGAAATCCCTACTACCCCACAACTTTCCATCGAGGGACTGCTTTGTGTTTAATTTCACCGGATTAGTTGTTATGATTCTTTTTTTGCACACAATAATAAATCGAAGATCGTGTTGCCGACAAATTGCATGAATGTGATGGAAACAAGGAATATGTGCATGGATAGGGCAGCCTGGCGCTTTGTTCTCTAGGACCCCGCAAGGGACGCGGCTTGAGGGGATATGTAGATAGATGGACATCAAGAAGGACCTATTGATCTATATGCATAAATGATTTGCGCGGTCATAGTACCGGATTTTTGTACAAAGGCCACTTTTGTATATCTATTAAAACTCTAATAACGTAAAACAACAATTTCATACAGATTTAAAAAAGATACTTGCTGGATTTCACCAACTTTTTAGGTGAAGAATAGCGGAGATAAGAGACACCTAGCACAAATTTTGTATCAAAAATAATTATATGTGGCTCCTATCTCCGCTAATCCCCACCTAAGAAGTTGATGCAATCCAGCACTGTTTTTTCTCTCTCGTTATTTCTTGAGCAAACACCAAGTTAGTGCGAATGGCACTGGGGGGTACTAGTAGAAATATAATAGTTTTGATGAATAGATAATGATCATTGATTTGTTTCATGACACGGAAGTGGTGATAAAGATTAAGTTATTTCATCACTTTAGTGCAATTTACGAAGAGTCCCTCTCCTAATTTCGGTGATCCATATTTCATGCCGATAGATATTATTTCTTACCAATGATTATTGCGTTTTTTGAATTGCTGGTTTTATGTTTTTGAATTGTTCTTATTGGTTGATTTTTTTTTGCAATTGATTGTTTATATTTTGGCGATGACTGGTATATACATATATTTTAATTTGTTATTACCTAAAATCAATTTTATTGAATTTGACAGTTACTATTGTTTCTCTTTTTTGTTGTTAACTAGTTATTATCTACTCAATTGTTTATTTATATTTTAACAGTGACCTTTATCCTTTGTTTTAACTATTTAGTACCTATTATTGATTAAGTATTGATGTTTTACAATCACTATTTTCATGAGCATTTTACTAATTACTATCGATTATCAACTATTATATATTATTTTAAATGGATTATTATTTTATTTTAATCTTAACCAATTATCACTTATATTTTAATAACGACTATTTTTGTTTTGTTTGTCTATTTGTTGCCTATTGTTAATTATTTTCATTTTTTATAACCACTATATTATTATCGTTGTAATCTTAATATGGATTATGGATATCTTTTTGTTTTTTTTAATTTCATATATTCAGTGATGATGGCCTTACCATGATTTTAATTTCAACTAATTATGATTAATAGATCGATTGTTTATATTTTAACGAAGCCATTGTTTATTATATGTGGATGTGTGTGTGTTTGTTTTATTGTTAATGATTAATTATTGTCTTTTACTGATTATTTGTTTCCTATTTCTATTGCCGTTTTGGTTTAACTATTTACTACCCATTTATTGATTATTGGTGTTTTTCAGTTAATTATTATTAGTATTTTGTTTTTAACAAATTTCCATCCATCATTGACTATTCATGTTAATATAACTGTTTTTTATTCTTTTTTTGACATATTTTTTTCTTGATTATTTATACTCTTCCCGTGTTAAACATGTACTATTATATTGTTAAAGGCACACTGGTGCCGTATATTATGTAATAAATAAAATAAAATAAATACAAGATACATATTTTAAGATTACACCAGTTATAGATATAATATAGTGTACTCCCGAAAGAAATTGCCAGAAGCTCAATAGAGATAGATGATGAGGTAAAAAGAAGATACCTCGATGGCAAAATAATATGCGACGGAATCTACCGTTAAATTGTTACACAAGGTAGAGCAGATAATAGAAGATAATACTCGTACAACAAAACATCATGCAGGTAATTTTATGTATCACAAAATAATGTAATCGTAACGTAGGTACCGTATAGTGAATTTCGTCACGTAATGAGTTAAAATGACTATGATTTGAACGGACAGCTAAATTTAGAGGTTTTGGCAAGCTTAAATCACATTCTGTCCGCAAATAAAGACGACTTAAAGTCGGCATATGGTTTAAATCAATCTATTGGTAAAATACTTAGCACGAAATGTCTTTTATTGGTAAATCATTGTGAGAAAATGTTAATCAGATATAATGACTGCAACGGACAGCAATCAATATTTAAGTTTCGCAGCAAAAAATCTATTATCAGAACCAATCACATTCAGTAAAAAAATGTGAGTAAGATTTAAAAACCTTTTCTTCTTCTTTGTCCTGCCATTCTGTCCCGGTTCATCCAGGGTCGGGCCTCCTCGTACGTCGGCGCCAGGATCTCCTGTCCTGGGTTGTCACTGCTGGGATTCTCTGCGCCGCTAGCTTTTTTTCAACATTGGACCACCATGTTGTTGGTTTTAAAAACGTTTTAATTTATCAAAATGAAAACACAGCATTTAGTGTCTACTACAGACTTTGAATTTATTCGATAGGCGACAAGCTTACGGACATTACCGTGTCCTTCGTAAAGACAATACAAATTCTCATTTTAATAATATTAAAATGAACTTCCAAAGAGAACCTTCAGTCAAAACACTCAACATTGTTAAATCTGCACTTTAATGCAGACTGACAGTACTAGGTATACCATATTTATGAAAAGATCACACTCGTTTGTTGAAATGTATGTTGACACAATGTCCTCCATGTAAATCTATATTAGGTAATTTCTCTCAGGGGGGGGCAACTAGGGCAACAAACCCCTCCACTATCGACAATCATGATGTGCACCGTGTACGAAATACAAAATACGCAACGACAGCAATAGTTGAGCACCTAGATATCATCAGGTATTTCAACAGTTTACTGTGTAGTGTGTAGTACATAATAAGTAAGTAGCTATCGTGGTGATCATACTGATTACAGATGATAACCAACTTATGGTTGAGTGTCTCTCGAGTTTCCACACTCGAGCACAGGGACAAAGACTCGGCAACTATATAATAATAATATTAATTATCCGCTGCGCTGGTACTTGGAATAGTTCTGCTTGGCTGCCATCACATTACACACTGTGTACTACACTATACCTACTGTCACTGCACATTGAGACTGTGACATTAGGGTTGCCGTTTTTGTCAAGTTTTTTCTTGTGGTTTCACTGTTTTTTTTTTTGTATAAACGTGGTAAATGTTCTCTTTTTCAGTTGTCATGTCACTTTTCAGCCAATTTTTTCCATAATCTAGTTATATTCTGAAGTATGACAAATATGTAAATAGCAATACTATTTTGCAAATTCTGGACATAACAGAAATGTTGAGCGATTGTTTCCCATAATAGAGGCACAATGAACAGCGGGGACAAATCGCTAAAAAAAATATGGAGACTGCGAAAACGATTGCATTATTTATATACAATCATGAATGAAATAAAAGTTGATCCCCGTGTATTAAAAGATTCTTGCTGAATTTCACCAACATATTAGATGAGGAATAGCGGAGATTGGAGCCACTTATCATTATTTTTCATACAAAATCTCCGCTATTCCTCACCTAAAAAGTTTGTGAACTCCAGGAGCAGTGTAGTGAAAAAAACAATACGCGATAAAAACTGTGGATTTTTTTCAGTTACCAATAAAATGACGTTTTTTTTGGCTGCCCGTTTGTCTGACAAGTTGACTTCTGTTAACCCTGCGAGTTCTGCGAGCGAACCATTCATACCTGTGTACATATCAATCAAAGGAAAATGTCGAAATAAAATGCATAATTTACAATCAAATAATAATATTAGGCATTGATGAAGTTGTGAAGGGTATGACATTAGTACAGGAAGTACATTTCAATTCTATATTATAATTTAATCTAACGTACATTGCTTTATTGTCAATTATAAATACTTGGTAGTACTATAAGCAACCTCGACGAAAATTGAGCAAACTCAACAAGCATTGAGTCACTTGAGAGGATATTGCATTAGTAGGTAATATAAAAATACATGTAAGTACAGTATGTCAAGAAATATATGGCCTCGGATTAAATTGGAACTAGATTTTTGCGTGCTGGCGATGACTGAAATTCTACGAATGTTGCCACTATGGTTGCCGAAATGCTGCTAGTGGCGCCCTCATCGAAAACCATATCTTTCTTGATGAGACTGTCGGTTTAAATAAATCTCGACGTTATGAAGCTATTCCAACTTAACATGGCAAAAATTGTAATCTACTTAGCTAATAGTACCAATATCCTCCTAAGACTAGTGCCTTATTGTTCGCATTAGGCCAGCAGTTTAGCGGTTTAGGATAATAGCCAAGTGTACCCTAAATCCAGCGATGTTACGAATTCATTACTTACTCGACTAAACCAAGTACTGGCCTAATGCAAACAAGACATTATAGCATGGATAAATGAGAATATGTTTTAGTGTCTCGAAGGAAAAATTTCGGCTAGAGAAATTCTCCGCTACGCTTGCCTGAGTGTGTTTCGCAATGATAATGATACCTTCATTAACATTAACTACAGTACTAATACTCCGATTAGGCAGAAAGTATAACAGGTAGACAAGCTAGTAATCTCTATATGATCCATCATAATAACATATGATACCTATATCAAAAACATAATTTCCGTCAGGCAAAGCGCAATTTTTGTACACAACTTTTGATTGAGTCCAGTGGCAATTCTCGGAACTAATCGTGCATAGAATTCGCCTTAATAATCAGATAAATTGTTAGGTATGTATGGACTCAATGGAGATCCAAGATTAGATCAGATATCTAGTTGTGAATTTTTGGTATAATGTGCAGGACGATAAGTAGTGAAGAATCCTTTTTTTTTCAATCCTTGAAAAAAACTTTAAAGACCGGCTCTTTTTTAATAATAATTCTTCGTATTTTCGCATTTTTGGGCAAAAAAGGTTATTTGCCGATTTGTAAACCGTACAATTGTCTACAACTTCGCAATATAAAATTTTGCTCTAAATTAAATAGCAACAGCTGTTTTGCTCGAGTATGGTGACGACAATATGACGTCACGATATTTGGACCAATGACAGTGAATCAGCGGGACTACGCCACCTGTGTAATTTATATGCTTTGGTTAATCTCCACAGAGTTATTGAAGAGATCCGTCATTTTTTAAAGTTCTGACGGGCTAATAATATAATATCAGAATAATGATTATGGTAGGTAAACAAAACCGTCGTAGTTACAGAGCAGGTATGATATTAAATATTCATCAAGCGATGTAAAGCAATGAACAAATAACACTACACGGGACATGACTCGGCAGGTGAAAGTGATAACATTACAGCGAAGGTTTGACTGATAGATCATAATATTTTATTTACTACGGTATGGTAGGTGAGTTCATTAAGAAGCGCGTGCGCACCTAATCTAAATCTGATATCAATCTGTGATGAATATTACTAATCTTATTTACATTGCATTAGAGAGAGAGAGGAATTAAAAAAGTGAGAGTGAATTGAAGATTGTTACAATCACATACATCACAAGTCATAATAATAATACAATACAATAAAACAATATTTTTACTTGTTAATCTGATACGCAGTCGACTAAAAACATAAATACAGAATTTTTGTCATCATAGAGTTGAACACCAAACACTCGCGAATTAGGTTGCAGTTGTACAGCTAGTACTTGTTCCTGCGTGCAAGACACCGTTATCGCTATCGAAAAGAAATTATTTTACGCATGTCTTTATAGGGCTGTCTGGCGCTCTGTCCTCTCTGCCTACCCTGCAAGGGATGTGGCGTGAGGTTATAGATAGATAGATATACTTTTTAACAATACTCCTTTCGTCGACAATTCTAATTATTGCAATGCAAAAAAAAACGCGTCGTTTTTTCCCCACGTCGTTCTGTCGCGTGTCCAAAGCCGCATCCTTTTATCGTAGGTGTATCCGCAAATCCCTCCCTTGAATCTATAGCTTTGCTTTCATGAAAATCACCATTTATTAAACCTAGTCAGAACATCTAAGCTGGAGATACTACGAAAGTAAACGAAGTGTAGGGAGACCACAAAGGAGATGGGTCGATGATATCATCGAGTCGGTGGGACATGGGTGGAGATAAAGCGCCCAAAACAGAGAATTGCGGAAGACACAGGAAGAGGCCTATATCCAGCAGTGGAGGGAAAGGGGCTGGTAAGAAGCGTAAGTCAGAGCATTTTAAACAAGGCCTGAAAACTGACGAGTGGAAGGGCTTAGATAGATGATAAAAATTCTCTCGTGATTTTTATCTTAACTTGCGGGGTAGGGAGAGAGAACAAAGCGTCAGGCTGGCACAGCTCTGCTCTCTAGACACGCTTCTTTATTTAGTCACATTTGTGCAAAGAATCAAAATTACTTGCTTCGAATAAAAATCGTTCACATCTTTCTTAATTTTCTCGGACGTAAAAACATTTCCTCACTTACTCTGTCTGTACGATGCGTAAATAAATATTAATTATAAATTATAAGGTATTATGGCACTAGCTTCGTCTTCCGTAAATCACTTTTATTCATTAAATAATTCATCGTTTAGAAAACACAAAACTAATTATGTTCGTACATTATAATTATTTGTACAATAATGAATACCACAATGTACCTGCAAAGGTTTGTCAGTAATAAGTATAATACAGGCATAATAAATATACATTTAGTAGCTTGGGGTAAGAAAGAAATTCACTCCAGACACCTCAATGATCTTAACCAGTCTCGTGTTGACAAATTTGCGTCAAACAGATTGGGGATTTGTATGAGGAGACTGAGGGGTTTATGCTAGCTATTCAGGATCATTGTAAGACGATTTCTTAATACTGATATTTCAGGCACAATGCTTGTATTTTAGGCCCACGTTGAGCCTAATCCTGTAATATACGTGATAGGTGAGTTTTTCCCAGTATTAGGCTGATGAGTTTATATGTGAATCATGAATGATAATATGTAGATTGTAGACTTTTCTGGCTGATAATACAACGTTAAACTATGTAAATCTTGTAGCTATCTGCTGAAAATTTATAACTGTACTTATATTATATTACTAAATAAATAAAAAAATAAATAAAAAAATACTGAGAAGTGTGTTGGCAAGTCTGCCTACGCGTAAAAAAATGTATCACTCAAACCCGGGTGCTTTGCCTGAATAACAGAGAAAGTAAATAGGTACATAATAGGTATATGGTAATTGGTAATATCTACCAAATTACAGACTTCGTTGGTATAGATGATTCGCACCCAATGTACAACGTACAGGTTGTCATCAAATATTGAATCATCAAACAACCAAACTACTAATAATAATCAATAGCACACACTATAGATTATAGAATAGGCAATAGGCACTCCTGCCCGATGACCAAACACCGTGATGTAATGTGATGACTTTACATGATTACAAAATACAACACAACATATATTTTCACACGTACACATAGTATACCTGTCCTACACCATACATTGTCATACAATAAGGAAATTATTTGCTGTAAATTTGTATGCAGATTATGTGGTTTTTCGAAAGAGTCCACTCGTCAGGCATGCAACATAATAAAGCTCTTGTATTATATACTCGTACCAACATGATAATAATTAAATTAGCATAATGTTCGTACCCACATTGTACAGGATATGAGTTTTTATCGAATTTATCCTTATTACCTAAATATTCCACTTCAAATCAACTTGAATCCAATGAGCTCATGCAGAGATATTTTAGCGTGTGAAAAATAATTCATCAACCTTAATTTGTATTAGTTTCAACAAAAATACACGAAGACTACTATCATTTTCACGATTCATCACGTTTATCGTAGGGCAGCTGAAAGCAACAAAACCTGTCACATCTCAAGTTTTCGTCGCAGCGATGCGATTCCCGGGATTCCGAATCCCGTGATTGTATTCTCTATTCCCATTGCACAATCCCAGTTATGGAATCTTCAGATTTTCTTCAACGTAGCATAACACAATCACTCACCAACAAATGGTGACCATCCTAGGAACTATATTAACCTTTGAAATCAATCTCTTTCATGCCTTTTCTTTATACCAGAACCATACTAGGTACTATCTATTCAATATTTACTATCACCCCCATTCAATTCGCATTAGTCTAAAGAATTTATCCACACATTGTCATCAGAGAACATCTCTCTGTATATTTCCTTCGACCACATCATCATTTGGTTTCACAGCAGTCTGAAAAGCGACAATTTAAATACATGAAGTTTTCCTCGCAATATATTTACAACGTGAAGGTGGTTTAGTATAACCGCTAAGTGCAATCATCATCATAATGTTATATTCATAATATTTACACACAATGTATGGAATAATGATTGTGTGTGTGCAATGAATGACTCAGCATTGTGAATACAATGACCACCATCATATAATAACGTAATGTAAAAACATGTCGTGATCGAGACATCATCAAAATAAATAAAGCAGAGATGTTGAAAACTGCAAAGTGACTTTAATTTACAAAAGAAACGCCTTGAAATTAAAAAAGAAAAGGGTAATATATCAGGTTTTCCGCGTACTTGAATGTATAAATAATTTCAACTGATTTACTTAAAGACCCAGAAGCACTTTTATAAAACAAAGCTACATACTAAATAAGGTTTTCTAGAGACCACAAAAGAGATGGACAACTTCAACAGCTGATAAACAATGCATGAGAAAATCGAATGAGAATAAAGAGCGGAAGGTTAATAAAAGGCTTATATCTAGTAGTGGAGAGACCAGGGCTGAAGAAAAAAGAAAAAAAGAAACGCCTCACATCGTCAGACCATCTTGCCTGAGGTCTTCCAACGCTCCTTTTGCATGTTCTAGGTTGCCACTCGACAATCTTTTTGGTCCATCTAGAATCTGAGCGTCTGGAAACGTGTCCTCCCAACTCCATTTTAAGGCAGCTGCTCGTTTTACCACGTCGGTGACCTCTGATTTCTCTCGTATCCATTCATTTTTCCGTCTGTTTCTCAACTAAATACCCAGACACATGATGGAAGCAAATATTGTAATGATGATACAAGTCAAGATTGAGGATGTGACAGTTTATAAATGATTACATATACATATTCTCTGTAATATTAAAACAATTTATATACTTACAATAATTATAAAATGAATATAGGTAAATAAATAATATTACAAAAACCTAACAATACAACAATGTGAAGTCATCGCTAATAAATTATTATAATATTGTATTGTGATTTGATTAATGATCGTGACACCCTTGTCTTCCTTATAAGATATCGATTATAAAGCAAATAAATTGCTAATTAAAATATATCGGCCTGTACAGAGTGTTGGATAGATGGACTTAGATATCTTAATAATAAACACGAGAATTAGAGAGATGTGCAAGGTCGAGGATGTCGTCAGATGGGGAAAGCAACGGAGGAGATATTGGAATGGAATTATCCATCAGGCTCCCTCACATTGTGCTCCATGGCCAACCCCAAAGTAGGCGACTCCCAGGCAGACCACGAAAGAGATGGATTAACAACTGGGAGTCGACCTCGCAGGAGGCTAACCCCTCTTAAATAACAGGCCATCAGGCCTACATTAAGATTAAGAAGAGAAGAAGAAGATATCCTAAGGCGTGATAGTAGAGATCATTTGAGCCAAACTTAGCTTAGCACTAAGTCTCACGGCTTTCGACATACCTATTCGAGATTTTCAATTTGTCAATTTTTAATGAAAATACCAGAATTACTGAAGGTTTACCCCAATGTCATCGCAAGGAAAGGTGCCTACTTAGTTCTATTATTCCTTTTTGTCACTTGAACGCGTGTTTACTTCATGTAACTCATTAATTTCAATCTGAAAAACCAATAATTATAAAAAATATAGGATTGAAGTTTTGAGAAATAGTTATGTACATATTTCAATAACGAATTACGACTTTGGAGGGGATTATTCGTGAAGAAAAAAGTCGCCCTAAAATTCAGAAATGTGAAAGAAACTTCTCTGATGTATGCTCTTTCAAACGTTATACAAAATATGAAAAAAAATAATTAGTAAACTGATATCTGTATCCATTCATCAATCGCCCTGTATATACATGGGAAACGCACTACAGCTGATCTTACCAAAAATATTCACGTCTGTAACGGCGTCACAATGGAGAATGTACTGGAAGAATGGATGTCACTAAAATAGGCAAATGTGTCATAGCTTAAAATATTACGTACCTGATAGTATCAAGATATTTCTTACATAGTCTAATGGTAAGGTCACATGGCACATAACTTATAATAATAACAATGGGTTTTTAAAACATTTTAAGATAAAGAACGCACTTAAACGAAAAACAAATATAAATATTTACCTAAATATCATTTACTTTACCCAGTTAGTATCTGTTGTAATTTATGACTAATTTCTAAGACTTGAGATACCCACGATAAACCTAGTTCTCTGTCAAGGTAACACATACACAATGCAGTAATAATTAAGAATGTTGTATGCTGGATTTCACCAACTTCTTAGGTTAGGAAAAGCTGAGATAGGAGACACTTATCATTATTTTTCATACAGAATTTGTGCTAGGTGGCTCCTATCTCCGCTATTCTTTACCTAAAAAGTTGGCGAAATCCAACATTAGACTGATGTATTCGTTGATGTAGACTAGTGAGACATGGACATTGGACATGGCTGAAGAAGGACGAATGATATTGTTAGGTAGAATATGTGGGAAAACATTGAGATACATGATGAGAAATGAAGTTATTAGAGAGATGAGTACGTTGTAATTAGAAGGAACAAGTTTAGGACATGTAGGGAGGATGAATGATGAAAAGTTGACAAGAAACATGGTTGGCGCAGTTGGTTGAGGCGGCAGTCTCTCAGTCTCAAGCGGAAGGTGCTAGGTTCAAACACCGGCGATGGCGACGTATTCCACACTTTGCGATACAGGCCTACTGCAAAGTGTACAGGAAAGAATTTGGGTTTGTGTATGCAGACAAAGATTGAAAAAAAGTACACCATGAGTGTAAATAGAAGTGTAAGGAAAGGCGACCATCTAAGAAGTACTCGGTTTAACCGTGTCGATCAGTTGCTCAAGAGAAGACGTGTTTTGAGTAAAACGAATGGTAGAGGGTGTGACGGAAGCATAAAGTGTGTGTAAGAAGGTTTAAGAAGTGTCTGGAGTTCTCTTCTCTAAATGAGAAAATCATAAAAGCTATTTGTAGGTATAGTAGCACCCTTTCACTTGTTGCTTGCGGTTTTAGATTTCAGTGTAAACAAACAATAGTACAATATTGTGATTCAGACTGTAGAGTGAACTGAACATACAATATTGTAACACATTAGTAGTACAATGTTTCAGTTTCAGTCGCTGTATCTGCTTACTGTTGCAGTTCTCCTAATGCTTGTAAGTTTGTTTTGTAATATAATATCGTATTAACTCATTTAGCAAGTGTTTAACAGATGTGTTCGGCTGAGTCTGGTCGAGTTTTAATATTAAGAGTAGGCATAAGGCATATTTACATTTCAAAAAAAAAACTATAAACGGCATAGACTAAGATCTCGACAGCCTTACTAAATATGCTTTGGAAAAAAATAGAGTATAGATACATTAAATCTTTATCTAGGGAATGACAGTAAAATATTTATAATTTTTCAGAAAAAAAAGTGAAAAACACCTCTGATCGTTTTTCCGAAAGACAGTAACTCATTTAACTAAAGTCACGGAGTAAAAAAAAAATGCATTGAAATCTAGGGAATGACCATAAAAAAAATGATTGAAGCGAAATTAATCCCAATTTTTTTTAATTATATCACGCGATTGTTTATGCAATTTAAAACCTTAACGCCGCCGCGGGAAATGACCGTGACGTTATAGTTGGGTCCTCAGCCTTTTTTTTTTGCTGGCAAAATCATTTTTTTGCTCTCGCATTGATGTTTTCCACCTTTGCGGTTGGGTTCTTGTAAACTAATTAGAAAGATAATTATATTTGTCGTCTTGTATTTCCGCGGAAATAGATATTATTAGAAATTGTATCGCCACTCAACGTTCAGAGATATTGATAATAATAATTGTAGCCATAATTATATATTGCAAAGAATTGCGTTCTGCTAACGAGTGAAATACAATGTAAGAGTACCTAATCACTACACAGCTTCTCTCACATTTATACCACAATATTAGTCTCTTGATGGTGGAAAGCAGATTAACCATAGGAACAACTCTTGTTAGCCAATTAAAATAAACACCTCGCGATAATTAGTTTACTAAGTACTGTCAGTACTGTTAGCAATAAGACATTCATTCCTCTCCACACAACAATATAGGCACCCAATATTTGATATTCGGGGTGTAAAATTACAATGAACGATAAAGCCAGGTGTATTGACAATTAAAAAAAATCAAAAAACGGGAAACCTTAGATCTCGACAACCTTGCTAAATAAGGTTTGGAAAAAAATAGGGTAGATACATTGAACTGTTATCTAAAGCTTTTAAGCTTTGTGTTAAGTGTACAAAGATGTATTTGGGTTTATTTCGATAAACCCAGATTCATTTTATATATAAAAAAATACAGAAAAGATTTATTGAGTAGTGCGAAATTAACACCAAAAAGTAAAAAAACTCTATTTTTTACATTTTTTCATGCGATTTTTAACCTTAATGCAGCGGGAAATGACCGTGACGTCATATTTGGGTCCGAATTTTAATAAAAAAAATACCAATCTATTTTGTCTCCTCACGCGAAATTTTGCTTCCAAACACATACTGTTTATGAATAAGCAATACCTACCGATGTTTCATAAGATAATAAGGATATAGAAAACAGACTGTCAAAGGTTAAATCGGGGATGTAGACTTTTAATCAGAAAGATAATTAAAAAGCCATGATTATGTACACAATACTTGTAAGGTAGTGCTGGCCAAGGATATTGAAATATCATATGACATGCACTTCAGTAACTTGATATGAATATAAACACTATGTAGCGTGCATACAATATGTTGATATTAAAATGCATTGAATACGATACAATGATGTTCTTCCTGACTGACGATAGTGACAACAACAAAAAGCAGTCAAGTCATTCGCAGTGTGTCTGTCTGGTTGGAGGTCAAACCATCGCAATAACTATCAATACTGATGTCTATGTCGTGAATACAATAAGTCATTTCGGTTTGAATGTGTGTACTTACATTATGCATAGTACTGTGAGTGATATTAAACATTGCAAATATGTATGACTACTATGGAGTTCGAGTACCTATACTAAGTATCTATCTAAACAGAATATCAAAAAGGGGAAACGGTGTATGTAAAAGAGTACCGAAGGAGGTACAGACCAGCCCCAGAAATGACGGGCCAATGATATTCACGATATTATCATCCCTGTCACAGACATAGCTTGGAGAAGAAAAACCCGAATAAAACAGCGGAAACGAATAAATTCACTAAAGATGAATATGAAAAGGTACAACAGCAAATATTGAAGTTTATCGTTCTATCAAGATTTGTATCTTGTACAAAATATCTAAAGATTTCAGTTTAGCAAGGCAAGTCTTATTCGAAAACAAAGCATACGTATTCTGGGAAAGCGAAGGTCAGAACAATTACTGCAACCGACATTGTGGAAAACCCCAAACTTGGCTGAGTAAATAATTTGAGTAACAAATACGCTTTACGGAGTGTGTGTAATGCACTTGTATGCTTTAGGAATGGTATCATACAATTCAATATCAGCACATTGTTATATAGTAGGCATAGCAGAGTTGTATAATAAACATATTGCTGATATGTTGTAGTATTAATATTGGCTCGCGTATGACTCAACTCTATTGTATGGCAATCAACACATGTATGTATCTATGTAGTACCCAATGATGTATTAATTACATTCTAAACCAAACCACAATAGGTACTGTACAATATAAAGTCATAGCTGGTTCTGTTAGCTTTGCTCATACAATAGACTACATACAGTACAATAAGTATGGTGTCTTCCTTTAACAGTGTGACTATCAAAGTAAGACACTATGCATTGTCAAACTAAAAAGGACTGATGCAATTATGTGTGACACGACGCTAGTCCAAAATAACGTTTCAATTGAGTTTAACCACACTGCTGTGGTACCAGGAAAACATAACGATAATTTGTAGGATTAAGGATATCCATAGATAGCATAGGTAAATCCTTGACATTACATGCAATAGCGTATAACCAGTCTAGTTCAAAAGGATCTGATAATTCTGATCTAAGAATGAATGTTTAAATGAAAATGTATCAGTAGCATTAACTACAAAATTTCTCATTTAAAATCTGCTTAACAATTTCATAAATAACTAGTATATCAAAAAACTTTATAGCGTGCCTACGGTAAAAATCACATGTGTTTCATGTAAATGTCATATTATGAAACTGAGACACCTTTAAGCGAATGTTTACGCGTTTTTTCAAAAGATTAAAGAAACGTAAAGTGAGGTTATTGTCGGCGTATTTATTAAACACAAAAATTGCAAAGTATATAAACATATGAAACACTATTGAACGAATCTTCAAATCGTGCGATCAGTGCAATATGAAACTCTTCAACAAGGTCTCCATTTCTATTTTCTACTAAAGAGATCAAATAAAATCATACAACTGAAGAACAACAACTATCAAGATCCTGGTTACTTCATGCGGTGACGAGTGTTACAAATATTTCATTTGAAAATTGGGTATCAATTTCACAAAAAACACCACCAACGATGCACAGAACTTACTATAAATAGGCAATACTATAACTGCTAAGTACACTCCTACGCAATCCGATTCGATCCAACAGTAATTCCATTTATAGTTGAGATATAAATATTATGACAGTGGTTATGATTAATTTCCTAAATCCACGATGATTCAGTAATAGTTTCATCATTAATCTGTCGACGCCAAATAATCAATCACAATAGGATTACAATACCTATTTTAAGCATTGCTATTATTGTTAGTTTATTGTTCAGACACTAATGTAAGAATTTCTGTGCTTTTCCTGAATAAGGAATAGAATAAGATAAAGAAATTCATCTCAGACAAAGATCTCAATCAATCTCATATCGACTACCACGTCAAATACTACATGATGAATCGTTTTGTATACTATATTTTACACGACACTGGAGAGACCACAGAGGGACGATAAGATCATGAGAGCTCGGACACTGAATTGCCTCAAGAGACAAGTTGTGAATGTCTCCCATTGTGCCGCTGAACCTCGTAAACTGGCATTTCTCGACAATGTGGTTAATGGACTCCAACCCACCACAGGGGCAGTAGAAGTTAATGCGCTTGCTTTACCCAGAATGGAGAAAGACACACCTTCCATGTACAATTCTGATTCGGTTTAATTTGCACCAAAGGTGTAGTGGACAGTGATAAATGTTTACCAGATGGCACTGATCGTTTCTAACTCCAATAGTGTCAATTCTGGCATAGCTCCTGAGGCGTCTCCACTCTTGCCAGGTATCAAAGTTGTTAGACACCAGTTCCCTTCCAGTTTGACATTTGAGAACCATACAGTTACCACTCATGATTATTAATGTTTCACTTTTGTAAACTTTACGATCGTAACATCTATTTCAATAAGGTTATTATTAATAATAAAAAACGCAAGAAGTGATAGACGACAACTCATAAATGAATTTATTTTACAACTTGAGTATTTCTTGTCAATACGAGTGTCAAATGGTAAACATTGAACCAACAATAGTTAACATTGCAATGTAAAACATTATTATGTCATAACAAGTAATGTCACGACATTGATATTATACTAACAACTTATTACTACATGGATTATATATTAAAGCATTGTAATGTAATTTCACCACGCAGTGTGTGAGTGCTGGGGAATGTGGAATAGATCCATAATATAATATCCATAACAATCAACAATTCAACACTCCAATCAATACGTAAATAATAGATAATATTAACAATTGCAATGTTTGACACGATAATAGATGGAATTACTCAACCGCGGAAATTACAAAAACACAATTCTTCAACAACTCCATATGAAACATACAAACATTTTATGGAGTAAGATTGTTTGCACTCGAAAAGTCTACATGAAACTGTATTTCAGGCACACGACAGCACGTAAAATTAAGTATTCGTTCGGTGGAACAACAAGAAAAGAATCTTACTAATGAAGACTGCGGAGTCTTGTGAGAAAATTTTATCAGAAAATAAATTTCTATTTCATTTTGTCTTATTTTATTGTGTTTTGATGTTTCGTTTGTTTTTATTTTGTTTTTATTTTTTGTTTTTATTTTGTTTTGTACTTTTTCTTTTTTTTTTTAAATTTATGCCACTCTTTAAGTCTTGCTCTTGATGGCACTTTGTTGGTTTGTTTGACATATCTTCTTTGTTGTTATTGTTTATTGTATCGTGTGTGCGTATGTATGTATTTTTTAATTTTTGTATTGCTGATATTGTTGGAAACGAGCTTCCCCTCAGAGCACGAGCTTTGCTCAATTCTGAGGGGAGATTTTACCTATATATATATTTTTGTTTATTTAATTGTATCATATATTATGTGTCTCTTTGAGTTTGAAAGAATAAATATGTTATTATTATGTAAATCATGTGTTCATTAACTTAGACCCAGATTTACTACTAAGTATAAGTAAAAATGAAAGGTCAATGTGAAGTAAAGATACGTGTGAAATCTGAATAAAAATGAACCAAATAAAATAATCCACTCCTTTATCCTCATACTATGTCTCTCTACTAATGCATGGTTGGTCCACTTGGACCGCAATATGTCAGCCTCGTTCTGTGTTCTGTCACTATCACAAAGTAATATACCTACATGAATTTAATGTAATCCATCTAACATAATGGCTTCGCATTAACTCAAGTATGTACCGCAACCAAATTAAAAGAATGTGCCTAAATCGCACACCACAGCTGCAAACAAGACAATACTTAAGAAAAGTATTGCACATTTTATGTTACATTCGGAAAGATATTTCCGTCGACTCTTCACCATCAAGAATTTATCCATCAACTCGTACACGTCACTTCCATAAATTTCAGCTAAAGATTCCTCGCAATACACCCGAAAAAAGAGAAAAAAAGTAAGCGAATAATCCATTACCATCAACTGTTGGTTACAATGCAAAATAAAAGAGAGCAAAAAAAGCATGACTTAGCACATATTTACGACTTCTCAGGGAGAGTAACGAATTCAAATACATGAGAGATTTGAACATTTGGTAAAAGGTTCAATAATGCGTTGAAGTATCGTCGGTTGTGTCAATTTACAGTTCTTCGTCTCACTCTTAGGCCGGGTTTCCACCTGCAAGAAAACTTCTGCAAGAAGTGTCCGACAGTCCGCTGTTAGACAGTATCTTGCAGGTGTGAATTCCGTAGTTCACAGACTGTCGGACACTTCTTGCAGAAGTTTTCTTGCAGGTGGAAACCCGGCCTCAGAATAAAATAAATTAATAAATAAAACCTTTATTGCACATAAATTTACACACAAAGGGCGGATTTATCGCCTGTTGGCGATTTCTGCCAATCAACCCTTGAGAATAAAAGAATTCTTAAGGGTTGAGAAAAAAGAAAGAATAGCTTGACTTCTCGAATTAGATGCAATGCATGTCGTTGACTTCTTTAAGGATTGCTTCACGTATTGATTCAATATCCACTAGATTTAATTGTGACAATCAACCCGGTAATACGGTAATTAAAATGAAACATCCACGACAAATGCATCAATATACGACACGATATGACACCATAAGGTTGCTTAATCAATTAGGTATAACAAAGATCCCCATTGCAAGACACCTTGTCATGTGACATCAAGCGATAATCGTTATGAAATTCAGCGTAGCGTTGCTCATTACGGCACAAAGTAGCATGATTAGTGACAGTGATTATAGACGCCTATTATACGTCTATTGTCACTGACCATTGAACACGGCGACATACTCAACTCCTTGGATATAGGCACTACCGGTAAACGCCTTATAAAAATCCAATCCATAACTAGCACCATCGCATAGACAGGTTGTCTGTAATTTTATATTACTTAATGAATGAGAATGCATACAATATTGACATTTTGCCAACGATGCGAACCGACGTTTTGATAGCAAAACACGTAAGCTAAGTTAAAATAAACTTAACTGATTTAATATCAATGCACTGAATGCACAGGAGGTCGCCCTACTTTACTTTACTTGCATCAAGAATTTATTAAGCAATACTGATGAGATCTTGCAGCTGGAGTTACCTACTCCTGTACACAAGATACTCCTACAAAAGATATTCGAAAAAGTTATTTTGCCATCGCGTAAAAACATAAATATCTTAATACTGAAAGAAAATACACGAATAACCACAGCAACTAAGTAAGTTTGGACCTTTATTCTCTCTGTCTATCTCACCGTTTGTCTATATACCGTTTGACGTGAATGCTGACCTGATCCTTATACACTCAGTTCAGCATTTGATCCTGTTATCTACATGTATGCCTCTGACGAAATGCCAATTGGAACTCTTTACACTCCACTCGGCGTCGATGATAGATTTGATTTCTTTCTGTTTAATCTGTTCATGTGTATTGTATAATAGTTTGTTTATGATATATATGATATGTAAAAATTGACTAGTACAAGTGCCCGACACAGACCTACGTATGATTAAATACAATAAACAAGGATCTGAAAGGATAGTTTCATAGATACAGTATCAGGGCATCATAAATTCAGCTAGATAATCGGCAAGGTGATCATTATTAATATTATTACGTTCATTCATTATCTTTTATCACTCGATCGATTAGTCACAGAGTACATAAACATCAATCGAGTGAAACAATGATACAGATAACGACGCAGGTAAATCACCCAATTGACTACGGTGAAACTAAATATGTAATATGGTTACAAATATTTTCCCCAAATAAAAAAGTAAGTAGGTATGAACATTATCTCCGCATGACTACATTGAAAATTTTCAACTACTGAAAATGCGTAATTATAAAAATAATGACGTAATCTATCAGTGAAGTAAGCGCTCATGTGAACCTGCTTTCAATTGATCAAGGAATCCATCAATCTAATAAAAAAACACTTTTCTGGATTTCACCAACTTCTTAGGTGAGGAATAGCGGAGATAGGAGCCACCTAGCACAAATGTTGTATGAAAAATAATGATAAGTGGCTCCTATCTTCGCTATTCATCATCTAGAAGGTTGGGTGAAATCTAGCATTAAAGCAGTCTTAATGGCCATGGGAAGAAAGGTCGCTGGGCCTTCCATGGGCATTGTAACTGCTGTGGAAATTTTTGGACAGATTCAGAACAGGGACGAGAAGGTATAAGTCAAATCTGAAAGGTGGGGGAGTCCCAATCAGGTCATTACTTTCGAATATGGTGCGGTCCAAGAGTGTCTCACAATATGCCAGTCTAGTGTTTAATAATGGACGGATTACATACCAAGCTAGGAAGCTTGGAGAAGAGAGTTAGCAAATACCACAAATCTGCACAGGTGGGGCATGCTGAGCCCCGACTAAAGACTTCTTTCGAGTATGGTGCGGTCCGAGATGCGAAGCCAATGAAATGAGAGATGTGAATTGTATAGTACATGGTTTGCGCAGTTGGTTGAGGCGGTAGTCTCTCGAGCGGGAGGTGCCAGGTTCGAATCCCAGCGCTGGAGATGTATTCCACACTTTGCGATACAGGCTTTTAGCCTAGTGCAAAGAGTGCAGGAAAGTATTTGGGTTTGTGTATGCAAGTCCAGATCCTTTTCATAAAAAAAATATATTGTAGGTATTTAGGAAAAGTAAATACGCAGATACGTGTTTTAGGAAAGTGTCACAGTGTTTCCTTTTGAAAAATACAATTGCTTAGTACTAATTCCGTGTAACCCAAAAACTTATTTAATTTACAAAACACTCGTATACATTATTCGATTTCTAATCAAATTAGACGCCTTGAAAGGGGGACAATGGTCTAAATCAATATTTAGCCTTTAATTAAGCGCTTCAGGTAGGACAGAAACTAGTTTCAAATGTGAACTCGTATCAATAAAATGATAATAATCATATTAGTATTATTATGCGTGACCGAATTCCTCGTATCATTTTCTCATTCATACAGACACAAAATACCTTTAGTGGTTATATAGTTAATTGAAGATGTACACAACATATGATATATTCATATACAGATATGTTGGATATGCCAATAGAGACAAAACAGGTATTGGTAGATATGTATGTAGGTATATGAAACTAGCGCAATGATATGAATGGGTCGATGGGCGCTGATGACCTAACAAATAAATAAATCGATTGGAGACAATGAAATGCAAATATTTGGGACATTGACATGAATAATACATTCCGTTACGTCAACTAGCTAAGTCATTTTGGAAAATCAATGTATGGGGAACTCGGCAAAATTAATAACAATTGGGAACCTGTGCAGGATGACACCTTAGGATGGGGTGTTTCAGAATATCAAGCGTCCCCACCCCCCAACCTGACGCGTCCCCCACCGACCACCCCGAATAGGTCCCCCTACGTGGTTTTCCTCATCATAAGGTATCATCCTGATAGGGTTCTGAATTGTTATTAATTATGCCAATTTAGAACTGCATTATGACTGAGCTAAACATCGGCTTATTATGCCACAATGGATTGACTGAAAGATATCGCTGTACCAAATCCTATCTGTTTTTTAAAGCTCACCTCTCTACTTTACTGAATACCATATGTATCAGCAGACATTGCTCAATAAAAAAAACCCAACGACGTGATTTTTTCTCTATGTTTTGCGTGAGTGGGAATGAGACAAAAAACCTCCAATAATTATACCTTCACTCTTCACCCCTATAGAAAAAGACATTTATATAATTTATTGTTTAGTGATCGTTTAGAGCATTTAAAATTCATTAAGATTTCTTTAGAATTGTAGAACAAAATTACAGAAATCTGTATTACCATGTCATGGCAATCAAACAAAAGAACTTAATGGAAAGATAGACGGACAAACAATAAATTAAAGTCAATTAGGGTAATTTATGCACGCTCTGTTACATCGATATTATATTCGTTCATACGAACCATTAAAACCTACAAAAGAAAAATGCCTTGTGTATATTGTGCAGTGTGCACATATGTGGGTAATTTAAATAGTATCTCTTTGCTAAAATCATAACTGCTCATGTAATTATTATATTACCTAGGTAGGTATGTTCTCGGTACATCAATCATCATCAGGTATATGTGCCATGGAATTGTGATAATGGATTATGGACAATGTTTACCTATAAGACTACATAATATATGTTAACTTACTGCTTTCAATAAAGTTAGGAATCTGTGACTTACGTAGAACATTCTATAAAGGAAATGTTTTTGGAAATTTCTTTGATTATCGAAGTACTTATCTAATCAAATTATTTTCAATACAGTTGACTAGATTCGCTCTATTTCATTTGTTTCAATACGACGTTATGAAAACGGTTATGAAGCCAATTTCTCTGAGAACAAACCGTGCTCATTTGATGAATTTTGACGTTGACGATTTTCAAAATGACAAAATGCAAAAATACAATAACATTGAAAAAATACAATACATATAACATTGGTTCACTAGGCCGAGCTTATCACAATGCGACGACCTCTGCCAGCCAACCCCGAAATCTATATGTCAAAATCTATTACATAAAATATATATAAACCCAAGTTCTTATAGAAAAAGTGGCGGCAGTTCAATGTGCTGAATACTTTCTTACACAGCGCTCTGAAGTCATTGCCACAGTATGTTAGACGTAAGTTCTGTAGTAGTACAGTACCCCCCACATTCCAATGACCATATTGTGTGGTCACTGATGGACAGTGGTTACATCTCTACGCTACTTCCGCTATGTAAAATGTATGGAGCAGTATAGATTATTTTTATACAATACGCAATGTTGTCTGTTGTTACTAATAACAGTACACCGTACTGTGATAACACACACTAGAAGCCCCCGGTGGGATTCGCACTAACTGCTCAAGAAATATTGAATTAAACAAAGTTTTAATTTTAACCTTCCGAACTACTCTCCAATGTGAGGAGACCTCTCGTATTGGAGAGGACTCCCGAGATCATCAATAATTTTACAAAACAAAGGAGTATGAAAAGAAAAACCACGCTTGGCGCAAACGAAATGTAACTCAAATCATAGGTAAAAATGAGTAATCAAATACTGCATAGGGGGCATCATCGAAATCAATGGCTAATTGTGTGAAATACAGCAGTGGAGGTACCAAGGTTGATAAAGAAGAAGATGAAGAAGACGGGCTACCTTATACCTTTTAAACCGCAGTTGTAACTAAAATGCTCCTTTTACTAATACATTAATGTGACCCCTGTTAACTTCTAATACGTATTTCGCACAATATTAAGCCATTGACTTGGATGATGCCCCCTATGCAGAATTTAATTACTCATTTTACCTATCATTTGAGCTACATTTCGTTTGCGGCGGGCCTGGGTTTTATTAGCATTCTCCTTTAAGAAGTAAAAAAAAAGTGTTAAATAAAACTCGTCTTGATGTTTTACTAAAGGATTTGATTAATGATTTAGTGAGTAGTTTAACTTGCAAAACCATAATCGTACCAATATTATATTCTGTATGTATTATAGTATTCTCGTTTAGGTCGTGGCTTACCCCTCAAGGTCCACGAGAGAACACAAACAACTTTTCAATAAGTAAGTAAAATATATTATAAAGTGTGCATGGATTCAATGACATTATGACTAACTTATAAATTATACTATCAGCTTGACACAGTTATTTCATGAGAAATACCATGTTATTTAAACCTAGGCTTATGCTACAAATAAATAATAATATACTAGTTACCTAAAGTTAAATATCAAATCAAACAATGACCGGTTTAAGTTAGAAAAAAGTGGTGATATCATCATACGGAGTGGCTATAATTAGATATATTATATTGTTCACGATATTAGGTACAGATATTGTAATTTACATAACATTAGCTGATATTTTAATTTGCTATGCATTGTATTCGAGATTAATGTTTACAGTTTACAACCGAACGTAATATACTTAACTATTTTGTTCACAAGTCTTTATAAAGTTATAGAAAGGTCACACACAATTCCAGGGGTCAAAACAGGTTCAGTATTTAAAAATACTGATTTAACTGACCCAGAAGTCTAAAAATACCTAGTTACTGACTACCTGAACGTTAAAAATGTAGATGTCACGTATTAAAAAATACTTTATATAGATATTGGGCACTCGTTACAGAAAAATCTGATGGCACAAAAGTCACAAAGTCAAATTTTTAGTGCCAAAACCTAAAAAAAACTGTAAAAACTGACCAGTTTTGACCCCTGCAATCCTAAGGTTGGTCTGCACCAAGCACTCTCTCTCCATTATGTCTGTTATCCGCCAGCATTGCTGGTAGCTGCAACAGCGTCTGTTGCCAATCACCTTGTCCATGTAGCAATCTTTCGCAGACCCGGGTGCCTGACAATATTACGGCCTATCAAAAATTGGTGTCCAGAAAATTCGACTAAAACTAATTCGACTATACAAGCGAATATTGATATAGTACAAACTAGAAGAAATAATAGTGTTGTTGTTTATTATCTGCAAAATGTATGTCGAGATTATCAAACAAAAACTTTAAATCTTTTCTCTGTTTTTATAAACAAAAAAGTTATCCTCGCTCCAAATAATGATTACTTAATTCAACATCACAAGAGATGAATACATTAACTTCACAAAAATATACCGAACAATATAACACACAGAAACGTTAGTCAAGTTCCCTCCATTATTATACGAAATAATCTTGTGTTTTTGTATACCTATCTGAGAAGGTATTACTAGCAATTGCTCATCGTACAACACAACAATCTTACATTAAATACTTACATTATAAAATTACGTATACAGATATTACCAAAGAGATCTGTATACGTAATTTTTGACATAACGAATGTTATATGATATGGGCGTGATGTTGGCCATACGATGAATAAATAAATACCAAAGAGAGCCATCATAATAATAGTAACTACAGTGAAAACCTTGTGTAAAAGCGTAAATGCCTCAATGTATATAGTTTGGCACTCCATTTTACGACATGCATCTCGCAATAAGTCAAGAAATTACTAGGTACTATATACATACATTGCGACTTTTTTAAACTGGGGATTCCAATGATAAAAAATGTTACAATTGAGCTGGAGGCCATGCTCTGTATATGAATTATGAATATCGATGTTCGAATTTCATCTACTTGGAGTTCTCGGTAAAAAAAAAAGAAAAAAAGTACTAATATCATGCACTAGATCTTTTCATAATCTGTCATTGTGGGTATCAGCAGATATCTAAGTCTTACACGCGGTGAGATAAATACATTGAAAATTTGTTCAGGAATATCTTTTAGATTTTTTTCTGAAGAATCTGTACTACTTAGGAAAAATCCACACAGATGATGCTGGATGCACTAGATAAAGGTTCCAAGTTCCCTGTTATTTTCTTCCACGGCGTACTATGTACTATGTAGATACATACTGTTGTGCTGAAATATATCTTGATTTTGTTTACTTCCGTATGTAGGTACGTACATATAACAATAAAGGTGTGGATATACGGGGTCTCAGGAGACGCGCCTCCAGGCACTGACAAAATGGCGTCAGCCTCTTCAGTGAAATACACGACAGGAGATTTTCGTCTCTAGAGACGGCATCTCTAGTAAAAATGGCCGACAATCGCCTCCTGTCATCAAATTCTAAAATACACGGGACTATCTCGAGACGCGAGACTTTGGTCTGTTGCTGCATTCATTCTATTAGTATTTTTGGCGCCATAATGGCGTTTGGTTTTGTGTACATACTCTAGTGTCATGTATTTACGAGTATTGTGATTAAAAAATATAATTATATACCGCTTTGAAATTATTTATCGATTCAGTAATGTACATATGTCGGTCAGTACTTTACTTACATGCGTATGTGTATATATTTCCTTTTCTACGTTAGTAAATTAAATAGAATACTTAATTAGACCTTCTTTTAATGTACACCATTCCTATGACATCAGTGACATAAGCCAAAGCAAGTATCGGTATGCACTACATACCCGAAACCGTTGTGAGTAGCGAAATTTTGTTTCCTCCTTATGTTCTTTCGATGAATATTAAAGGGTGAAATGGTAACTACATAGTTTGCTATAAATTTTGTAGGACATAAAGGGAATAACAAAACACGTAATGTTAATGTATTTTTCACAACTGTATTCATATTTCAAATGCAAATGCAACTCTGTTATTAATCCGCCATTATTTAAAAATAATATTATAATTATAATCAACAAACAATTTTATTATTAACAATGTACTAATATCGTCACAATCGCAGGAATGTTTAAAATTATATGTCAATACAAAAACCACGTGCCAACGCGCGCCAATCCAATTCAGTTGCAAACATCTCCAAGAGACCTCAGATTAAAATTGAACATGTCAAAAGACCAGAGACGCGTCCCCTGAGACGAAAATATGTAAAATACACGACGCGAGACTTGCGTGCGCAGACCGTCTCAGGAGGCGCGCGGTATCGAGAGATATCTCGCGTCTCCGATGTGTTTACACACAAGAGACCTGTCATTTTGGTATCCGGGAGGCCAAAATCTCTCATGTGTATCTTCGCCTTTAGGCGTCTAGAAGGTAGCTTAATTACTTCACACACACCTTCATGATTATTAAAGAAAGATTACTGTATTCAATAATTAGTAACAACACATTCTCTCAGCAAACTTACACGTGTGAAACGTGAAATTGTTAGTAAATAAATTACACACATAATCTGCCAATCACTTCGTAGTATAATGTTACTTCCTATAAAATTACACTCTTCTTTCAACACACAACACAATGATTACTATCGACTGCTTTACACACATCACTACAGTGGTAGGCAATTAATCACATCATCAGACAATAGTTCTATACCTCAGTAGTAAACAATCTACCGTAACTTTTACTCTTTGATTATTGAAGTACTTAATCAAATATTTTTTTGTCATACTCTTTTACTAATGTACGAAAGTTGTGGAATTTTAATCTCATTTCTACAATTAACGTATGTTTATCTGAATTTGAAATTACATGTAGTAATCTCCACATGTATACATCTAAGGAAGTACTTTCCACCTGTCTTACGACTGATCGTCAATTGGCTAGATTAATGTGATCACTTAACACACATTTGAGTGTCAATTTTCGATGTAGATTTTGATAAAATGTATCGAAAATGTAATTGCACCTACATAAATTGAAGTTTTATTTCATAAATTTTAAAGTACCTAAAACAAATTTTAAAAACACTTCATACAATATATCGGTTTATTTAATAGAAATCATACATCTGAGTTACAATGGTTTACCTCTGAAGTACAGAACTATTACGACAAATACACATGTATGTAACAACAGTAGATGACGTTTGCTGCAAATCACATCACATGAGAAAGAACAAGTGATATTATATTATTATGAAATATAATGTAATCATTGAGTAATGGTGTGAAATATAACAGTTCATAATATGTAAATCACTGTTTGATTTAACAATACTTAATAATCCTATCTATACGCACTCGTAACAGTCGTAACACAGAGTAACGAAAAATATATACGTATACTAGCTGAGTATATACGTATACTAGATACTCAAGGACGGGCGTGTTTTGAGTCAAAGTAATCGCAGAATGTGTATGAGGAATTGCATGAATGTGACGGAATCCCGAAGTGTGTGTCAGGATAGGAAAGTCTGGCGATCCGTTCTCTCTGCCTACCTCGCAAGGGAGGTGGCGTGAGGATATAGTATAGTAGTAGTATAGTATACTAACTGAGTTACCCGTACTTCGGAACAGCGAATTTGAATGGTAAAGTAGATCGACAGTATGACACACACGTAACTCCCTTTCATACGATACCACACACGATCCCAGCACACAGCCCTTGGATCCCCTCATCAACAATATTTCTTAGAAGGTTCCGCATTTCCAGAAGTTTCTACCACACTGTATTCGGTTCCAGATAACAAGGCATTCGTGTACCAAGTTTGGTCGAAATTGCTCCAGGCGTTTCAGAGTTATGGTGGAACAAATATACATACATCCATTTTTATTTTATGTATATAAGATTGATCTATTAAGTGCGGAAGTAAAGCGGAAAGCTAAAATCTTAAAGGTACCTCCCGCAATCAAAAAGAAAAATTAGAAGTGGTACACTACGTTGATAAAAAAATTGAAGTAAACAGTTACAAATTAACATATTGTAACGTTAATGAAGTTATAAACTAACATATCATAACAGTTATAAATTACCATATCATCTGTCTGAAATGTCTCAATGAAGACAGTGGTTTGGTTTCTAATAAATTTACAAGAAATACCTAATAGCAAATCTTGTAAACATTAATTGCTAATCGAATCTAAAATCTGTTTGATTCGGACAATAAACAAAACACAATATAAAATAAATTGGATAAAAACATAATTATTATGTTCAAGAAATTATAAAACACGTGTGAAGTTATGTTGTGTCACACCAAATACGGCAGAGAGAATTAATTTAGCGTTACTTTTTATGGAAAACGACATTAAAATGCATAAAATATTTGACGATACGACTATATTGAAAAAAATCACATTAAAACAATAAAAACTACACCGAATGGAAGCATTGAAATACATAATGACAGCATTACATGTTCAATAAAAAATATATACCAACAAGGTCGTGTGAGTCACCAACAGATATAAAATTAATTTAAATACAATAATAATATTGTGAATAGCTGGCGCTGCTGTCGTAGGCGTAGAGATCCATATATTGTAATTTATATTAGATCGTTTGCATCGATCTAAAGATCAGCGGCTGATCATTGATTGCTGAAGATTCCTATTATCGATTGTGGCTGACGCAACTGTGATAAATCGATCATTATCCGGTAATAAATTGATAGATACTACCGAGCATTCGAAATAATATATTGGTAATAAATTAATATAAACTTAATCTTACTATCATCCAAACGGAATAAGTATCAACTTCAAGGATTGCAATATAAATTATCCTAAAGACAATACTGCAACTATCACAAAGTTCTTCAATGAAAATTTATTATGTCATAGTCTGGTAATGGTTTTCTGATCTCGCACCAAGCAGGGTTTGTAACTGAGAGTGTTACTGATAAAAAAAAACGCTGGTATCTGTAATAGGAGATGTTCGAATGTGTGGACCTCGGATTTTCAACGACCGACGAGTAGAAAGAATTGCCGAAATTTTACGACGAATCATATGAACGTGGTAGAAGCCTAGAATATTTGAAAGGACACATAGAATTCTGATCTAAATAAATAGATGATGTAAATAAAGTTGATATATCTGAAGTAATTAATCAAGAACCCGGCAAGTATGTCAGTAAAAGGACGTGTATTTAAAAATATTAACACAATTCCTACAGTAAGTTTAGGTACGTATTTCTGAATCATTCAATAGATACCAAAGTATCCGAAATACCATCAGTTGTACATGCATTATGCATGCCGATTTGATCGAATCATCTGTGACTTTCTACTGTATCGACACCATCACAATCATCTGAGTAACAAACAATAATTTCTTAGTAGACAATTACAATAAAATCTGCTAGTTCTATTAAAATTATTGTTCCAGTATGCACAGTGCACATATCTAGGTATATCTAAATTGCTCAAGGATAGAGATTTTAATGACTTACTAATGACCAAATCATTTAGTTATATGTACCTAGAATAGTAGGGGAACGCCAAACATCTAACAGTAACAGCCATCACGCGTATAAAGTCATTTCCAAAAATAAATCCTCTATAATATTGAGGTTATGGTCATCTCACATACAGGGTGATTGGTTCCGCTATTCAGATATTTTGAGAGGTGATAGAGGGTGCTCTAAAACGTAGATCTGCCAAAGGGATGTCATCTCAATTATTAAGGGTTGCGGAGTTACACCCTTTTAAAAAAATTCCACCCCCGGCATCGACCACCATCACATTTCACTAAATAACTCTGATGCTATGGGTCCAAAATAAATAAAAAAAATATTTTTGTATTTTAATAAAACAAGCTTTAAATTGATGTCAAAAATATTTAATAATAATAATAACAACTTTACTAAAATTAAACACGAAAACAAAATTTCATTTTTTTTTGTTGAATTATTTGACATCTTTTAATTTTTTTTCAATAAAAACTATAATTAACTAGTACTTTTTTTTGTTTTAATAAATACACTAGACCCTTGTGAATAAAAATGCCGAACATTATCTATCCATATTTTGAACCAGTTTTTCCAAATCTTCGATTTTGTAAGTACATATTCGATAAAAATGTACACTTTGCTACTGATTACCTCTTTATGTACAGGTACATGTACCTACTTAAAGAGGTAAGCAGTAGCGAAGTATACATTTTATTAATTTTGGACTCATAGCATCAGAGTTATTCAGTGAAATGGGATGGTGGTCGATGCCGGGGGTGGAATTTTTTTAAAAGGGTATAACTCCGCAACCCTTAACAATTGGGATGACATCCCTTTGGCAGATCTACGTTTTAGAACACCCTCTATCACCTCTCAAAATATCTGAATAGCGGAACCAATCACCCTGTATACCATAAGTCTCAATATAAATAATATTAAATTTACTCCGTCGATATTAAATGTTATATACCACACGCGTGGTCTAGTAAATGTATTGAGATGATACAAAATGCGTAAAATAGTAAAAATTATTTCATAGCGAAATAACCGCACTAAATCTACAGTTTAACACACTATAATACTACCACAAATCACGTGACGATTACAAATCTGGTGATGACTTGCTCCATTTCGCAATTCCAGAAATCTATTTTAATAACCACTCAGTGGAGATACTCTCAAATGCCAATGATCCAATGACCGTGGATTTTAGAGCGCAGGCTACAGTGCCTACTTCTGTCAGAAACTGATCAGTGAAAGGAGAAAGAAAAGAGGACTTCCCTTATAGAGACGGTCAGGCGGGATGTGGAAAACCTGGAGTTTACCCCAAAAGATTGCTTCAATCGAGACAAATGGAGAGAGAGAGGACCCGAGCCGCCAATCCCATATAGATGGGATATGGTGTAGACTGTAGACCGTAGAGAAAAATATATTACTTTTATAGACATAAGACGCAAATGAATGGATACGAGAGAAATCCATGGTCACTGACGTGGTAAAACGAGCAGCAGCCTTAAAATGGCGTTGGGCAAGACACGTTGCCAGACGCTCAAATTCTAGATGGACCAAAAAGATTCTCGAGTGGCAACCTAGAACAATCAATCAAAAGGAGCGTAGGAAGACCTCAGACAAGATGGTCTGACGATATGAGGCGAATCGCAGAAAGCAAGTGGATGCAGCATGCCCAGGGTAGGGATCTGTGGAAATTCAAAGGCGAGGCCTATGTCCAGCATTGGAATTAAAACGGTTAAGAAAGAAGAAGAAGACATAAGATGCAGCTTTTCGGCAATTAATTGACTGATACAAATGAATATTGTGAATAGGAGAACATATAACTCAAAGCGTAGAACAGAAAGAGATTGCTACTTGCTACGTCACGACTTGGAACCGATCCCAAATAATAATAACAGTCCATTTAGTATTGTATAGCCAACATTAGGTCAGAACTCAGAACCACGTGTGATATAAGCGTGTCTAGCTAACTATTACGAGTATATAATGATCAAAATGTTACGTGGCTAATAATAAACTAAACAGTACCTAACTATATAGTAATTAAATAGGTGGATTAGATATGTAATTCTAATTGATTATGAGTGGAATAATTAGCCAATAGATCGAGAAGCACTGCTTGCAAAGATATTGGCATATATGTAATCACTATCGAAATAGAAACAGTTGCTGTATGAGTTACCAAATAATTATATTTTGCAAGAAGTGTACTACGTACTATAATATAAACCACATGTAGTTTTACACAACAAACTAAAATGACCCATTTAATTGACATCGCTGTACCAAACGCGCTCAACATCAAAAAATTTTAGATATGCAAAATTTGGCATTCTAAGTCGGTATAATCACTAACTAATTATTTAAATAAAAATAGATTTTCCGGCAAATCTGTGCATGAAAATGGAAAAATCGGTTTATTACTACATGCAATATTGTAAGAAGATTTTTAAATACTAATATTTCAGGCACAATGGTTGTATTTTATACAGACGAGTATATCTGAGCCTAATACTTTGATATCCGTGATATCTGGATAGGTGAATGTTTCCCAATATTGGGCTGATGATTTTATCAATCATGAATGATAATATGTACCTAGATTATTCTGGTTGATAACACCGAGAAGTGTGTGACAAGTACTACTGCCTCCGCGTGAAAAAAGTAAAAATACTCACCGGTATAGGAGGCCTCTGGCGCACTAGAGTGCTCACTGGACTCGGTATCTTGGATGGAGTGCTGCAGACGGATGAGACACTGCGCACTGGACTGGACAAACCTGGAAGAAGAAACACAATAATTAAATACTACACACATTAGCGGAAAGACATAATACTAGCTAAATACACAGGACAACAGATGGACGAGGAGACTGATGGAGACCAAGGGACGACAAAAGACCACAAGGGCGACCACCTGCCAGATGGATGGAAGACATCAAGAGGTTTGCCGGACCCCAGTGGATGGGAATCGCACAGGAGCGGGTGAAGTGGAGGAGGAGAGGGGAGGCCTATGTCCTGTAATTACTAATGATGATGATGATGATGACGAAAGACACTGCGCAAAATTTTAATGAGTGGAGAAGCCTTGCAATCTCCCTGTGTTAGCCAATTTGAAAACGGTAACATTTTTTTCTGCTTATATGCAATACTAATATTGAATGAGGCATAACGTTGTGCATGTGCGTTGCATGTAAGCTATTTGCTAACGCATAATAAAGGTAAATAATGCATAATACTTTAACGTATGGTGCATGTACATACATCCATAGATGGTAAAAACGCATTACAGTATTACTATCTCAATGCATTGTGCTCAGTAGATATTCAATTCAATTCTCTCATACCCGCAAGGTCAATCAACTCGCTGTCTCATATTTACAGCTAAATGACATTACACACATTACACAGTACACACACAGCATTATATATATATACTAGGTACTGGTCATTATAATAAGTAATGTATGTCTGATAAACCATATTTGCATGCTAGTCCTGTCACAATGGGAGATTGATGTTGATATCACTAAATTACAGCATAAGTCTGAGAGATATAATAAGAAATGAGGAAATCAGACGTCGGATAAAAATTGTCGATGTGCTAGATCGTATTCTTCTTCTTCATCCTCGACTTTGTCCCATTTACTTGGGGTCGGCTCTCCTAGTCCTCATCCTCCAAGTCCCTCTGTCCTCCGCACGAAGCCTCGCCTCCTTAAATCCCTTGCGATTGTGGACAACCAAGTAGTCAGGGGTCTAACTGTTATTCTGGATCCCTTGCCTGTTTAATAATACAATGTAATCTTAGCAATTACGGGATGCTCAGGTTCAAATCAGACTACACTTACTAATTTTGAGATACTCCCAAGCTTTCATGCCTTAATAATATCGTATTGATGACAATTCGCCCTTTTGAAGGAAAAAATACATTTGTATCTCAAGTAGTTATATCTCAACAGATACACAACAAAGGATGGACCTTCCATCATGCTTATGACTGATCGTCGGCTGGCTTAATGTGATCACTTTACACTTAAGTAACATTCACCAATTCCAGTCCATCCGGGAATCGAGCCCAGACCTCCAACCTGACAAGCCGGTACTCTACCGCTGTGCTATGATGGTTGGTAATTGAGTCGAGATGAAACGTTATATATATTGTATACACGGCCCTCTATTGAGATTATTTTTTGGTATTTTATTATTTTTTGGTATTTTAGTGTACGTTCCAACCATTTTTATGCTTCCCTGAAGTCTTAGATAATATCAAGGTAGACAAATTAGGCCAAAAACTTAGACAATCTGTATCTAACTCTATACAGATTGTCTAAGTTCGTACGAGAGTTTTCAGTAAGTGGGTACTCCTAACTTTACACACGTGACGATGACAGATTAGCTACATACAATACACAGGTGTATGTGTGTCTCTACTTTACTCTAGTCATGTAGTCTCTGATGTTATATAGATTATTCCTACAGTATATACAAGGTCAAGGAACCCAGCTATATATAACAACATTACGTAGACTGATCTCAATAAAAGAATATTAAGTGTATGTCATTATTACCAACGTTACAGGCATTGCTGAAAGTAGATAATAGAGATGGATGTCGAATTTAATACATTCAATAATTCGTACCCTAGCATCATAACAATTTCTTTGCTGGAGAAAATGGTCGTAGGTAGTTCATTGCAATAATGTTAAAACAAAACACATTATTTAATATGAGCAATATATCCCACGGACTTTGGTTTATCAACGGGCGACTAGTTTGCGGACCTTCCGTATCCTTCGTCAGGCCGATGAAATGGCAGTGGGTGGGTCACGTGGCAGTAGATGGACCCCCAGAGTACTGAGCTGGAGACCCTACGAAAATAAACGAAGTGTGGGGAGACCACAAAGGAGATGGGCCGATGATATCATCGAGTCGGTGGGGCATGGGTGGAGGCAGAGCGCCCAAAACAAAGAATTGTGGAAGAGACACGAAGAGGCCTTTCTCCATGGAGGGAAAGGGGCTGAAAAGAAGAGAAGAAGTATGAAAATATGCAAATACCTAAAGAAATGATATTTAATTAATTAAATATGAGTTGCAGATTAAAATAGAAAGTATTCCGTGTAATTTACACAAAATTAGAATCATATCTCCGCATCGGTCATCACAATAATAAGTATATATCACAAAACATCACAATAAATCATAAAACAAACGCTGTAGTTATTGCTATCATCTCACTGAATAATCAAATACATTTATCAAATTAGCGTTTCGAGTAAAAGGAATCGTACAGCGTGTATGACGAATTGCACGAATGTGACGGAAGCAACGAGTGTGTTTAAAAAGACATTACAATTAGGGCTGCCGCCTTTCAAAGACTTTTGGCCCGGAGATTTCGGTAAAAATGTATTTTTTATTGGAGAACAAATGTGGACGAAAAACTCGTAAATAGCGCCGCAAGCGGCAAATTTTTGTGTGATTGAGAAAGGAAGGTTCTGGTGTAAACAGATTTATTATTTCTAGTGTCCGACCGAATGTTCGGTTTCGGTTTCGGTTTCGGTCGAGTTTCGGCAAAAAAACGGGTTTCGGTTTAGTTTCGGTTTCGGTGGCAAACCTGCCGAAACTACGACCGAAACCGAAACTGCATTCGGGAGTTTTCGCGCTGTGATCGGTCATGTTCGGCGCGTTGTGACGCGATGAAGTGTATTCATGTCGCGACTGGCAAGCGTTTGCAGGTCGTTTTGTTTTGTTTGTGTTTGTGACGTTTTGTTTGTGTCGTGTGATTTATTTTGAATTTGGTATGTTTTATTACGTGATATAGGCTATACCATATACATTCATAAGAATAGGTAGCAAACATAAAAAATAATTCAATATAACAACAAACTAATACATAGATTATAGTAGAATCAAGTTTAAGAGGGGTTTTCACGAAATAGGGGGTTTTTACAAGATAAATATCTGCTCACCGGTACACAATAGGCTAGTAAGATGTTAGCAGAATATTTAGTTTGTACCTTTGTCTAGTGGATCCCTTTTACAGATTTTTAAAAAAATGTATCAATCCTTCAGAAAAAAATTCCGAAGTTGACTTGTGATGATTTTTTCAACTAAGTTTTAGCAAAAACTATAAAACATGTATTAAAAAAATATATACATCATGGTAGAATTTGATAATACCTAGTGGATCCCTTTTGCACATTTTTGATTATAGCAAATTTTTCATTCAAAACATCAAAAGAAAAAAAAATTCAGTACAAATTTCCGAGAGTTTGTTTTCTGTCTTTTTTGTAAGCGCCGAAAACTTGGGCAAGCAAAATGATCTTTATAACTACAGTGATTTAAGTACATATACGTATTGTGATGTTAGGTAACAACTTAAATAAGTAATTTTATGTTTAATATTAAAAAAAAAAAAGAATAATATTCAAAGGATGAATCTACCTACTCAAATAAACACCTCACCTATTTTAAGTATTTTTAAGGCGCAATCAATAATATTTTCTTAAAAAAGGGGTTGTGATGTTGATTATCAATAAGTGAAAATATCGAAGACTGCATAGTTATGTGATTTAAAAGTAAAAAAGTAAAGTCTGACTGATTATAATAACGTTTTCTTTATTTTTCCCTCAAAACATGTTCTTGTAAGAAAGTTTCGGTTTCGGTTTCGGTTTCGGCCGAAACTGAGACCGTTGCCGAAATTCGGTTTCGGTTTCGGTTTCGGTCATAAAAACCAGTTTCGGTCGGACACTAATTATTTCCATCAAAAAGGTAGCGTCGCAGGCGAATTTTTTGATGAAACGGTTTAATTATTATTGAGATTTAACGGATTTTCATAATAGGTATATAGGTCGGGAGGGGACTGCCCGGTAATCGTTAAGCCATTGTTTCACCACCCAATCTGACTTGGAGATATACGATGCTAACCCGGAGTCCGGAGAACACCACACAAACCCGTAGACTCCGGGTCAAACACGGAAAGGTGGCAGCCCTAATTACAATGCTTACAAATAACCACAACTTTATTTCAATACATTCATTGCTAAATTGAAATTATAATGTGTTAAAAAAATACCTACCTAAATTAGGTATAATTATTATGTAGGTATATAATAAAATCTTAGAATTATCTTAATGTATGATTGCTAAAATAATAAGATAATTAAAAACCATAATCTACATAAAATATCTAAATGAAAATAGTAATTATATGAACATTATATACTCTTATACAATGTACATATGTAATTGAAATGAAAACGACTTTAATTCATACTTACGTAGGTATATAAATTTAATTATAATCAAATGACAGATTGAAATTTCTACGCAATTCAAATTCGTTAAAAAGTTAAATATGACTTGTGAGAATGTTAAATTATATTAATGTATGATTTGAGTAGAGCTCATTATATATCTTGAACGAATACTCAGTGCGAATTAACCTGGGAACTTCTGGTTGCATTTTTTTTTCAAAGAAAATAATGCATCGGTTTATAATATTAGATCGTACCTCCAAGCAGAGGCGTATCCAGGAATTCGTTTCAGGGGGGAGGTCGAATTTTTTTTAATGCAAAACTACTGTGATTTAATGGATTTTCACAACAATTGCCTATTGAAAATTCACAACATGATGAAAAAACGAAGGGATAATAGTATGACTCGTTTCTCCTCATTTCTCATGTATAAAACTGGGTTGGCTGAGGAATTTCGGGGGGGGAACCTCTACCTACGTAAAGACCCCCCTCTCCCTACGCCCATGCCTCTAAGGTTTTGGGTTGTTTGGATGCGGTGCAGACATACAGAAAGACAAAATAGATTAGGGATTAGAAGCAATAACCTTTTAAATTAAGTCAACATTCATGTGTGAACTCTTTCATCATATGTACATATTAGTACATTAGGACTATAAACGATATTAGTACACATTCATCATTATTATAATACACAAAGATCTCTTAGTAGCTCTGGAATATAACCTTAAATCGTCTATGAAATGCCCAGTGAAAAAATAATAGTAATTTGGTTTTCAGTAAATAATAACATGATCCAAATAATAATGACTGGCATGCAATGAGAAATCAAGACATACCAAAACATAACCAAAACGCTGGATTTCACACAATCACATACGCCTTTTTCATTCAGACATACCTTTTTTTTTCATTTCGCAACCCATTTGAATGTCGTATTAATTTTGAATAGAGAGAATGTTGTTTCTAGAATGTGTTTCTTATGCACACAGCATTTACTGGTTACCCCATTATCTGGATACACGGTGACGGTTTAGTACCTAGTAATTCATTCATTAATTTCCGGGTCCGAGATTCTCCCCACTGGGCCACCCCACTCCAGAAATTAGCAGTCGTAACGGCATTGTCAGTGACCATCATCAGGTCCCTCGGATCTCACCTCGCAAAACAATATTTTTTTATAGATCATGAGCAAACAAGTTGGCGCGAATCACACTGAGGGCTACATAATTGAATTGAATTAAATTGATTATTATTGCATGAATGTAATGTTGTATATTTATTTATTTATTTATTAGGAATGATGTGTATTAGATTGTCTCTATTAGATTAAAGGGATGTGATAATTGAATCTCTCATTGCATCACAACATTATCTACTAACTACATTATAATACCTACCTACAATCTATTGAATAATAAAATGTTCTGTAATGCGGCTCCACATTAGAGTTGGAACACACAGAGTCACAGCAACTGTATTCAGGTACTACCAGTTGTCTGATTGATTTGGGAGATACCCTGATCAACAAAGTTCCGAGAATGTTGTAAGATTTTGTGAAGCGAAAAAAATTGAGAGAAAAATATGAAGGAATCTTGGGACATTTAAGTATTTGTTCCAATAATATAGCAGCAGGTTTTATCCTCCTATAGGCCATAGAGACATTGTTCTGAACTCTCCGATCAGTAGGGCAATTTGTTTATTATAACGATCTTTCTGTAATTTTGGTGTAGACATATTGAATGTGTCATATGCCAAGTTGATTGATATTTGTATACATGAGCTATGTTGTGTTTACGTTGTGAGATGTGTGGGATTGTAATATTGCCGGGCATTATTTTATCCAAAAATAGGTAGTAATAATATTGCTTCGATAATGAGCCCTCCCTGAATTCCCAAAAGGAATGTGAAGTTTTACAAGGTTTAACAAGGTTAAAAACATTCATCCATCCAATCTGTTTGTTTCCCGGAGAGCTGACATAAAAATATGAATAATCTTACCCTTGAGAGCCGCAGCGTGCCTAGGACTGACAGGAGGGAGACCCGTGATGGCCAAGTCAGGCTTGGGAGACATCTCCGCATCCTTGTTGTGTCTCTTCACACTGTCAGCCCACTGCTGGATCCAACTCTTATCTCCCTGACACCTGTTCAGACTTATGTGAGACAACTTGCTCACTAGCATCTGCTCCGGACTCTTCTCATCCGACACGGGATGCTCTGAGTGACTGGAAGATATGATAGTATTACCATCACCTCTCATCGGAACAAAGCTTTCGTTTGAGACAGTCTGAACAACTAAATTATTGCTCGGCAAACGATGGACGTATTCCGTGGCATCAATTTGCGATTTAGTCAAACTGTTTTTTCTGGATATTTTCTCTTTACTTTTGACTTCATCGTTCCTCGGTTGGTTTGAACTCAACACACCTGACGCCGTCACTGACGTGAAGCTCCCCATATCTGAATTGTTGTCGTGTGACTTGGAACCCTTTTGAAACGTCTTCTCACTGATATTCTTCACTCTATTCTTGATCTTGTCTAAGTAACTCTTTGCCGTTTTGTTCGGTTTGATAACTTGCGAGGGAGGCTCGTGTGATTCAGTCGGTGATTCGTAACAACACGATATTTCTAATACGTTCTTATCGGTGGATACTTTACGTATCGTATCTGGTATTGTCTTTGCGAGGAGGAGTTCTTCTCTGATTCCGCTTGCGAATCTCGGTTCTTTAGTGATGACGTAATCTCGAGATGTTTTCTTATTCTCCGGTTCATTGAGTTTCCCCAATGCCTCCATGATTGGTTCTTGGAACTGATCGGCTCCAAACAACTCGTCTATATTCATCTTTGCCTTCTGTTCCTCAGTATAATGATCTGCCTCTATGGTATAAGTTCCAGCCTCACTAACAGTGGAGGACGGAGAAGCGTTTCCTTCCTCTTCCACTTCGGCTTTAGTCTTCACGGCAATCTTTCTATTTAAACTAGGAGACCTGGTCATTAAACTACGATCTAAATTCGTAGCCGGACTAATTTTATTCAGTTTTGGTCCCGGACTAAAGCTTCGCAATCCTCCCGAAGAATTTCTTCTCATGGAATTTCTCAACGGTGTGGCCGGAGTTAATTGTACGTTATCTGGTGTGAGCATATCTAGTTCAGGACTGGAGATGTCAGCCAACATGGGAGCGTCTTCGGGACTTTGTTCTACAATGCCGGGACTCCTGAATGGATAAGTGTGTTGGAGACTGTGATAAGCATTAGTGGCTAATGAAGAAGTGTGTGTGTTCTTCAAAGGAAGGTTGAGGTTTTGTCTGGAGGCGACTCCATCACTTCTAGACATGATGCTGTCAACTATGGGACTCTTTGTCTTCCTACTCAATGAACTACTCAGAGAATCAGGGGATCTCTCGTAAGGGCTCCTCTTATCACCACTAGTTGGGGAACTATTGGACATGACATAATTGTCTAATTTCAAATGCTTATTCCGGAATGAATCTCTTTCTGCCCCGCCAGGGGAGAAGTTACTACTGCTATAGTTATGTGATTGCTTCTGTTGAGAACTTCTAGTTTTAGCCAAGTCCTCTTGATCGGAAGAGAAGTATCCCTCGGAGCTGTAGCCGTGTGCCTTCCTGGGAAGCTTAGCACTCATTGGTGGTCTCTGGGTTTGACTACCACCCGTAGGCGAGGATCTCTGCCAGCTAGCTGACATTGACTGCACTCTCTGATGTCTAGCTTGAGATCTCTTCATGAAGTTTTCATACTTGGTCATGTCCACACTCTTTCCTTCGTTGAAATCTATGGAGAATGCTAGGGGTTGTGGCTTGGGAGACTCCATGCCCTCCAGGGGTGTGGTGTCGTGCCTGGTCTCCGTCTTGCCATCTTCCAGGACAGGCGTCGTCTCTTCCTTGGGTTTCTTGTATCGGGGAGGTTCCACATCATCCCTGAAGCAACTGATATTCATGGTATCTACTCACTATACACAGCACACTACACTCTCACATCACCACAAAGCAGAGAGGCACATCGTATTTATATTTACTACAACGCCAGCTACAATAATATAAATATTGTCGAGAGGGCGGACACAAAATCACTGATCTACACTAATGTGAAAACAATGCAATAAAATCAGATTATTGGCCGAGGGGTAGCCGAGTACAAAGTAACAATTGAACACTCTCGTATTAAACAAAAACAACAAAAAATTAGACTTACACGACGACGCTCAGTCTAATTTATAATACAAATTGTCCCGATATCAAAATTACAGAGTACGAACACTACCATTTCTCTGTATTGGTGCTGTATTGTTTCGCGGAGAATGACAAGTACAAGTTTTCACTTTTAGATTAGCAGGTGTAACAATACACGAGTAATGGAAAACCAAATAAATAATATATTTTTATAGATATCACCGAGGCAAATGTACATAACGATTTCAAATTCCCAATAAAAAATGAATTTATTATTCACTAATTAATTAAAATTGTACAAATATAGAAAACAACTCTCCAACAATGTTGCACAATTTTTAAAAACATTTGTTATCATATGGCTATGTTGTGCAACCTTATCGCGCAATATGTTAACAACTTCACGGAATAGATAGTGTTGCATGTTCATAAAAATATGCCACATGTATGGAAATTTGAAACAAACCAATAGGTATCATATTTTCTTCTGGCGTCATCTCATCTCATTTTTTTTCTAACAATAGTACCTAATACCTTCTTCCTTTCAGGTTATTCGGGTGTTGGCCGCGTGTCTGTTGATCTTCTCTAGCTTTCGGCAGCGATACTTCTGCCATCTTCATCATAACACTCACACGTCATCATAACATCGCAACTCAACACATAGCTGCTCACGCTGCGGCAGTAAATTACTGATGACTCGACGGACGTTTACATAGAAAAATCTACTTCATCCTGAAGATGGCAGAAGTATCGCTGCCGAAAGCTAGAGAAGATCAACAGACACGCGGCCAACACCCGAATAACCTGAAAGGAAGAATATATATACCATGCTGCGAAAACCTACAACATCATCGTACCTAATACCTATTAATATTATTGAATAAGGCGTATAATTGTTTACGTTGCTATGCCGAGATGTTATATACCTAATGCATTTTGTTTCTTTATTTATTTATTTGCCTTTGGGACACATATAGACATCACATATACATAAACACAATACAATTAATTACACACAAAATGAGTTGACTTCAAATGATGCCCTATTACATGCGTTCACATTTAGTGTTAGAAAAAAGAGATTATTATTAACATTTCAATAAAACTACCTAAGTAATGACTACCAAACAAAAAAAAGGAAAAAACACATACTAACCTACACTTACCTTCTCTGGGTTTTACAACATTATTCATTACATAATTATTTTTATGAAAAATTACTTAACTTTACTGTCGTTTATTATTTTGCAACAGTGTTTAAATATTGAAAGAAATCGAAGGAAAGGATACAAAATTTGCCATGATGTACACCATGGATCATAAATAACATTAATAACAAAATACAATTTTGTTATTCTTATAGGGTATCTAGTGAAAAAATAAATAAAAAGTGCCTATTAATTATTCTTCGATTTTTCAGCTCCCCATTTATTTTTACTAGGTAATTTTATAGAAGTTTAGTGTGCTTTTAACCTTTAATGTGAACCTGCGTTGTCTCACGCGCGATAGCATGGTGATGACTGTTTTCATTTTCTTTAATACCTAAACAATCTAACCATTTTGAATGTATTACACCTATAGTTTTTAGATTTTTAGGTATATTGTTTCATTAAAGATGTACCTAGGTATATTCAAAATGAGATAAAAAAAGTTTCAATTTGAAAATCATTAATACCTACTGGAATATGTGTACCTACTGAACGTTACAATATTAATAAGGTACCTAGGTACTGAAATAAATATACGAGTATAAAGGAAAATCTTGCTTACCTATTAGACATTTATAGGTAGGTAGGTACATTACAATTTTTGAAAAAAAAATTAAGGTGTGTCGAACAAAAGTATTAATTTGTCAGAAATAAATAGGTAAAAGCTATATATTATTTTGTTGTTTTAAGATCTTCTCGCACTTTGAAGTCCATTCATGTAGGTACCTATTTTTTTGTGAAAATGTATTATATTAGGTACTGTAACACGCACGGCGGGAATATCCTAGTGCTTATCTACTCTAACATTCCTCGTCCCGTCTCTCTCTCTCCAACTCCCAAACCAACATAGTTCCGCTCTCCTCTGAGACTTGCCGTTTCATTCACTCAAGCCCCTTTTCAAGATGGCCGCCGCTTGGGAGCGTATAAAAGAGGAGCAAACACAACCGAGAGATTAGTCCTGTGAGGACTCTGGTAGAGTGAACATCTAACCACTATGCGCCCAATGTGTTGGACCGTAGTACAGATGCTCCCCTCAAACCAGAATACTCATACTAAGAGAAGATACGCCCACAGGAGTTGGACTGTCTTCCTCTTCTTTTATTCACCGATTGTATTACATACAACGCGTTCAATGTGTTGAGCCGTTTCTGTAATTGATTGAGATGATAGTACTTGTGTAAAGAACCCGTTATTTTCAATAAACGACATTTTTGTACAGTATATCGTGTGTTTTAAAGTCAAAAACCATATATACTACGTTACAAATTGGCTGCCCAAACGTGGCGCAAGTTAAACTGTCATAGAATCAGTGTTTTTATGTGTGTTAAAATCAGTGTTTGTCAAACTTTTCTTAATTGTTTTAATTTTTTACAAATTTTACAATTGAGTCACAAACTATTTACCAGTGTTTGGTATGTCTAATGAGTCAGTGTTTCTCAAAGAGTCAGTGTTTCTCAAACTTTTTAAAATTGTTTTGATTTTTTTTTTTTTTTTCTCTACGAGTCAGTGTTTTGTCAGTGTCAGAGTCATTCGATGGTAGAATGTCGAAAAAGAGAAAAATAAATCTACCATGGCAGTTGCTCCTGCACAACCCTGGAGAAACACTGTGTATCCTGTAGAGAGCCAGGAGATATAAGATGTCGCTGCCCTGAATGCCAGAGCCAGACAGCGACGAAGTTATTCCAGGTGATGGTAAACTTGGAAGGCACTGCTGTGCAGTCAAAATCCGCCTTTGCATACATAGGAACTGGTGCAAAGATGAGCATAGCGTCATCCAAATCTGACGACCACCTGCAAACTCATGGTTACGAGTTTGTAGAACAAGTCGTTGAACTGATTTTGGCTGATGGCGCCTTAATAGTACAGAACGTACTGGTATCCCAGGTGGTGGTAAACCTGGAAGGCACTGATGTGCGGACCCAATTTGCATACATGGAAATTGGTACTAAGGTGAGCATCGTGTCATGCGAATTCCTCGACCACCTGCGAACTCAAGGTTACGAGTTTGCAGAACAAGTCATTAATTTGAAGTTGACTGATAGCTCCGCAAGAGTACAGAATGTACTGGTATCCCAGGTGGTGATAAACCTGGAAGGCACTGATGTGCGGACCCAATTTTCCTTTTCATACACAGGAATTGGTGCAAAGATGAGCATAGTGTCATGCAAATTAATCGACCACCTGCGAGCTCAAGGTTACGAGTTCGCAGAACAAGTCATTAATTTGAAGTTGACTGATAGCTCCGCAAGAGTACAGAAAGTACTGGTAGCCCAGGTGGTGGTAATCCTGGAAGGCACTGACGTGCGGACCCAATTTTCCTTTTCATACACAGGAATTGGTGCAAAGATGGGCATAGTGTCATGCAAATTAATCGACCACCTGCGAGCTCAAGGTTACGAGTTCGCAGAACAAGTCATTAATTTGAAGTTGACTGATAGCTCCGCAAGAGTACAGAAAGTACTGGTAGCCCAGGTGGTGGTAAACCTGGAAGGCACTGACGTGCGGACCCAATTTTCCTTTTCATACACAGGAATTGGTGCAAAGATGAGCATAGTGTCATGCAAATTAATCGACCACCTGCGAGCTCAAGGTTACGAGTTCGCAGAACGAGTCATTGAATTGAAGTTGACAGATAGCTCCACAAGAGTACAGAAGGTACTGGTAGCCCAGGTGATGATCAACCTGGAAGACACTAAGATGCAAACGCAGTTCGTGGTCTTGCCGGAAAGCGAGGACAACAAGGCCAACAGAGTTGTTTTGGTCTTGGGGGAGGGTACAGAAGAACACGCAGTCGAGTACGCAAGCAGACCGCCATCTCCTGCGGAACGAAACTACTCAACCACCGAACGAGAAGCTCTTGCAGTAATATGGGCTAATGTGTTAGTCGCATACCATGATGATCCCACAGCTGGATATTATGGAGCAGAAAGAACCTACCGACGGATTGCTTCCCGATACTTTTGGAAAGGAATGCGGGAGTATATCAATAAGTATGTGAAAACTTGTGTTGAATGTCAAAAATACAAAGTTACGAACATGCAACCTGCTGGAATGATGATGACATCACCAATGAATCAACGATTTGAAGTACTGTCATTCGACCTGTTTGGTCCACTGCCCAAATCAGACGATGACAAGAATTGGATTTTCATAGTTGAAGATCTAGCCACACGATGGTTAGAACTATTTGCCTTAGAAGAGATGGCCCGTACACCATACTCCAGAAACAAGGCCCAGCCAGTTATGAGATTGCTGCCAATGATGCTCCAAACGTGGCGTTGGAAGTATACCACGCATCAGCACTGCAGCCTTTTAGAGGATCAACAGAACCTTTGCCTGCACCCTGAGGAAGAGAGGTCGGCCAAAGAGATTCCTGTATTTCAACATAATCTTCTGGATCTTCAGCGAGGACGTTCTTTGATCCAGAGGGGGAGATTGTAACACGCACGGCGGGAATATCCTAGTGCTTATCTACTCTAACATTCCTCGTCCCGTCTCTCTCTCTCCAACTCCCAAACCAACATAGTTCCGCTCTCCTCTGAGACTTGCCGTTTCATTCACTCAAGCCCCTTTTCAAGATGGCCGCCGCTTGGGAGCGTATAAAAGAGGAGCAAACACAACCGAGAGATTAGTCCTGTGAGGACCAGGCTGTGTCAACTCTGGTTTTGGTACTTGCCAACAAGCATATTGTGTAGTTGGTAATACATCGCTGGACTTTTCGATGATAATCATGGTATTGCCTGGGCAGCTCAGCGGGGAATGCGTAAGGGATATATATCGCATCTCTTCACTCTTTCACGATCTTATGGGATTTGTATGACAGACGCAAAAAATAGAATTACTGATTATGAAAATAATTCCGAAATCTTAACATTACAGTGAATATTAAGAACATAAATGTATTATTATGTTATCATGCAATATTTTTATTGGTGAATTAATATTTATTTCTTTTTAAGAAACCAGATTTCGAGAAATATTATACAAGTCTTTTACATTTTGCAAGCTGGCAATACAACGCCAATGCCGTTTGAACCTTGTTTGTAAACAACACGCGGCCATATTTTTTCTGTCGCGTCGTCTGGCGTCGTCTTTCCAAAATTTGTTTCGTGATCGGTATTATTACATTGTTTTGAACTAGGTTTGTGTAAAATATAAATTCCTTTTTGTGTTTTTGCGAGACATATGATTCGTCATTTCGGGATCCTGTGTTTGGGAGAAATATACGTACTCGTTTGTGTGTGAAAAATGGAGACTTATTCTATGATGGAGACTTGCTCTATATTCAATTATTGTCGATACCAGAGACTCGTGTAACTTGTTTTGTGTTATAGTTTTGTGAGAAATATTCTGGATTTTACAAACTTTAGGTTCGGGAAAGCCATCTGTGACAAATTTTGTACGAGAAATTATAACACGCGACTGCAATCTTTACTTACTGAAATTCCTCAATCAAAAAGTTGGTGAAACGCTCTGATTGACTCATTATTACGTATTATTTTTGTTAATGGTTCTTTTGAACATCTTTTTTAATTGTCTCTACGTAATGTTTATACAATATGTGTGTATTATTTACTTACAATAAATGCCAATGTCATACTACTTACTGCTGCATTTTAATTCTTTGGTTATTATACTTATTTCCAAAGGGTTAGTGCGCATTAATGATTAAATAGTTGTATTGTAGTGTAAAAATGGGATGTATGGATATGTCCCGCTTTTGTACTAGAGTACAACTATTTTTAATCGCTAATGCGTATTGATTCATATAAAACCTCAATAATCAATTTAATAAGGCGCCTGGCGCCATTGTTTATGTGGGCATGAAATGAATGAGAGAGAAAGCTAGATGAGATCTGTCATTTTCGTGTTTGCATATATTTTCTATGAAGTTGGCATTCTTCTCTCGTTAGAGAGTATATGTGTTCTGTGGTGAGGACTCTGGTAGAGTGAACATCTAACCACTATGCGCCCAATGTGTTGGACCGTAGTACAGATGCTCCCCTCAAACCAGAATACTCATACTAAGAGAAGATACGCCCACAGGAGTTGGACTGTCTTCCTCTTCTTTTATTCACCGATTGTATTACATACAACGCGTTCAATGTGTTGAGCCGTTTCTGTAATTGATTGAGATGATAGTACTTGTGTAAAGAACCCGTTATTTTCAATAAACAACATTTTTGTACAGTATATCGTGTGTTTTAAAGTCAAAAGCCATATATACTACGTTACAGTACCTATTAAGTAGATTTTCAATAAGATAATTTGAAATAGTACTATTTGTAGGCGGAATGTAATTACTGGACAGAAAAATATAATAAACTTTATTGTTTCTAAAAATTATGTATCTAATATTATAAAAAATATAATATAAAAGTGGCTTTATAATTAATAAAAAAATGTTTTTATAAAAGTTTCAAAAACACTGTAAATTATTAATTGTAGGGGAATTTTGTGGACAACTGTCAAAATTCTGGCCATATTCTGGCAACATTGTGTCAAAATGTCTGGGATCGCAGCAAGCATGGGGCCTTCGGCTTTCTCGCAAGACGGGAAATATTATTCACAAATAGGAAATGATGGAAGATGTAGAATATGGGAAACTGGAACAAGTGTTCTGAAGCAGGAATTCACACCAGATTTACATCTTAGTGCTCCCCTCGCTTGTCTGACATGGATACAACTTGATGGAGGGACGGTGAGTGAATGAACACGTTTCCTTTCCAACAACATTATTTAACTCGCAAGACAATGCATAAACTGCTGTTAATTTGTTACAGAATAGTAAAACAACACTATTCCGACAGTATATGTGCATATTATTGGTGAATCCATGTATTGTTTGCATTTGAAATATCACCTAAACCTAACCTAAGATTCGTAGCGGTTATCTGTTGGTGTTGTCAATTAAGTCTCTACTAACTTTTGCATTCGTGGTTTTGATGGTGTGTTTTATGTTTTAGGCCACTCCGAAATGGAAGAACAGAAAACGTAAATCGTCACAACCAGACGAAGACAATAATGACAATTCAAAAACGACAGACTGCATCGCATTCGGCACGACGTCTGGTAAAGTGTTAATATATTCCCTGACGCACGCTAAAGTAGAGTCTGTATTGGAGGACTCGGTGCAGAATGGCGGAGACCAGGAGATGAGTTGCATGGAATGGAGTAAGAAGGACGGACTGTACACTTGTTCCGTGGACTCCACGGTCAGGGAGTGGAGGATAGAAGACAGTAATGTGAAGAGCAAGTTTAGGATGAGTAAACATGATAAGGAATTACAACACAATAGGACTACAGCTATTAGAATACTCACACATCAGGTAATACAATTTTTTTGAATCTCTTATTTTATTTTTTGTGAAAAATATCGGATTTTCTACATGTCGTAGTTGCTACACTATTGCACTGTTTGCATGTTACACTATTCCGGCCCCACTCAAGGTCCAGGTTATTTTCTTATTTTTAAAACACGATAAACTTTTGACAGGACCGACATTTCAATTAGAAAACATCGTAGATTTAGTAAATTTGAGGTGGTTGGTAATGCGCTCGACTGTTAATCCAGTGGGCGCGGGTTCGATCCCCGATGCCGACCTACTCCACTTCACGACACAAGCTTTACAAGCTTATTGTGAAGTGTACAAAGCTTTATTTGGATTCATTCAGGGTCATTTTTTTTTAAAAGAAAAAAAAAACAGTTTCTAACTTTCCGTGCTTTTGTCCGCAGTCGAGCCAAACAAAATATAACCATATTTAGCACTTTTTTGAATAAAAAAAAGCTTTTTCTCAACCCTTTTGGCGAACAAGATACAGAGATATGTTAACATTACAAATATAAATCATAACGCTTGTTCACAAGGGTGAACTTATCACAATGCTGCAAAATTGGTGGTCGGTAGCTTGGTTGGTAATGTGGTCGACTGTTAATCCAGTGGGTGCGGGTTCAATCCCCGACCTACTCCACTTCACAACACAAGCTTAAGCTTTCTGTAAAGTGTGTGAAGATGTATTTGGGTTTATTTCGATAAACCCAGATTCATTTACAAAAAAAATTATATAAAATGAACTAAGTATAAAAGTTATACATAAAACAGCAAATTATAAAGCGTTGTTCACAAATTGATGAATTTAATTTCAGCCTGTGGGAGGCGAGTCACATAAACTACTAATCACAGCATCGTGCCAACTCCGCGTCTGGTCCCTGGAGTCTCACACGGTGCTGCGGAGGATGGTGGGGCACGCTGGGGACGTGGCACATCTCTACACAGTGCCCATCCCTAATGACGATAGGTTCTATGTACTCTCTGGATCTAAGTAAGTTCTTTTACAAATTGGATTAGTTCAATTTACTCCGAATCAGTCAGAGATCAAATTGTTTTTGATTTGTCTACCTGTAACCTTACGTCGCATCCCTTGCGTGGTAGGCAGAGAGAACATGACGCCAGACTGCCCTATCTTTACACTCCTAGCCTCCCTCAAATTCGTGCAATTTGACTCTCCGATTTCTTTTACTCAAAACGCGTCCACCCTTGAAAATCTGGTCGACATGATCGGTCCAGGTCAGTCACCTCTTGGTTCACCCAAATATATCTTTATAGTCATTCATTTTCGCAACATGCCCAAACTATCTTAGTTTATTCACTTTCATTCTAGTTACAACACCCGTCTTGCAGTCGCTCATTTCTCTAATAACCTCATTCCTTATCCTATCTATCTACACATTCTTCTCAGCGATCTCATTTCCACCGCATTCAAAACCTTGATTCGTCCTTCTTCAGCTGCGTCCAAGTCCCATATAACATACATAAGGGTTGTTTTTGCTACTTTCATCATCATCATCGGTTCCTCTAACTCCTGAGGGAGCATAGGGCGGCTACAACCTCTCTCCATTGGTCTCTGTCCTGGGCCATGGTCTTGACATTCGGCCATTGTAGATCGGCTCCCCTCAGCTCTGCAAGTAGTAATGGGGCGACCCCCTCGGCGCCTTCCTGAGAAATCTCATGCTTGCTTCGTGGTGTTTCCCTCATGTCACCTTAGGGTGAGACCGATCCATCTCCACTTCCTTTCCCGGATGTCTTCAGCGACCTCCCTCTGGTTCGTGGTTCGCCATAAGTCGAGTTTGGTACTTTACTTTATTGTTTTATTATTACAGGAGTGATAGGATATTGAGCTTCTGGAGCGTACATTTAAGTGAGGATGATTTGACATCCTCCACCAATCACAATGACTCCCAACAGGAATACAAGAAGACAAAGAGAAGATCCAGGACTAAGTCATCTGGGGAAGGTAATTAACCATATTCACTGAGCTGCATACCAACTTTTTAGCTGAGGAATAGCGGAGATAGGAGCCACCTCAAACCGGCAAAAATTTTGTATGAAAAATGATAAGTGGATCGTATCTCCGCTATTCCTCACCTAAGAAGTTGGTGAAATCCAGCACTGGTCTACTAACCATTTAAGGAGGCATACGCACTGAGCAAAGATTGTTCTATTTTTGCTTCAACTTTTTCAAATTTTGTATGAGAATGTTTGCGCGAAGTAAGCGACAAAGTGAATTATGTATAAGTACCTTTTTAAAAGAAACCTGTGAAGAAATTTAAAAATCTAAAACAGCCGATTTGTTAAGATTATAATTACCAGTATTTTGGCTAAATTATTCTTTTATATCTGAAAAACTGAACACAAAATCTTCAGATCCCGTAAATTTTAGGGCTCCTTAAGGAATATTTTTTATTCAAGAAATTTCCAAATCCTGTAATTCTAAAACAGCCAATCTGTAGTCCATACTTTCATCTATCACTGTCTTCAGTTTCAAGATGATTCTCTCAGTATTGGCTGAGTACATTTCAGGGCGCCGAAGCCCAATGACAGCATAAAGGACCTGTGGGTTTGGATGTTATTTCCAGTGACATATTGCTTGACTGTATTGTTGTAGCTCTTATTGTAAAAAGAATTGCTTTCTCCTCCACAGATGGTGATAAGAATCGTGACATAACCGAGGCATGCTGCAACTTCCTTATGGAGGACTCTGCCAAGCAGGTGTGTTGCACTGTACAGGACCCCACGGCATCTTCCCTCATCTCCGTGGCTGCAGTCACTCGGAGGGGGGTGCTGCATTACTATCATCACACACTCAACGGGTCAGTAGACTACATAATAGTACAGATAATGAAAGCGAGTCACAGCCAATAGTACCCTGAGTGTATGAGAGGTGTGATGGGAATAGTATGAAAATGAATGTCAATAAAATGAAAGTATTAGTGTTTGAAAGGCGGGAAGTAAGGACAAATTGTGTGATTAAGATTGCTAATGAGTGTTTGGAGCAAATGTATGAGTATGTATTTATGCGCAGTGTGAGGGTATAAACAAATTGAGAGGGTAAAATAAATATTTTAGAATAACTGCATTAGACAGCGATCTTTATTTGAATTGTTTATCTTCCAGGCATTCAGCTAAACCGGTGAAGCCTTCTACGACAGTCCAAGTGGTGAGCGAGGAAGATGGCAGTGTAAAGCTAAGCCCTGCAGTGTGTGGCACCTTACTGGGGGAAGACCTACTCGTGGGATACTCCACAAGCAGAGGCATTGTATTTGAAAGAATTGTACGTATTATATTTTCTATTGTACGTATGTAGATTTTGAGGTACGACCATATAGATATACTATTACTTATTTAGTATTATATACTAGCTGAGTTACCTGTGCTTCGCAACGGCAAATTTACCAAACCAGCCGGCATACTTTGTATGCTTTCATACGATACCACACTCGACCCCACATAACCCTTGAATCCCCTCATCATCATGGCATCTCCTAGGAAAGGTTTTTCTCCAAAAACCGGCGACATTAAGACACAGCCTGTATTATCCCAAATGTTATTCTAAATTTTTGCAGCAATCCATCGTAAAATGCGGGAGTTATGCAAACACTTAATTACTTTATATATATATTATAAAGAATTGTTCACTGGGGGGAGCTTATCGCAGAGCTGAGATTTCTTCCAGTTAACCCCAAAAATGTTATTAAAAATGTTATGTTGTTTCCAGGCACCAGACACATCGGAGAAGACTCAGGTGTTGATTAGGACTTCCAGTAGTAAGGACGTGACGAGAAAGGAGAAGGCACAGCAGAAGAGCGAGGAGATCACCAGGATCAGGAGGGGGGAGGGAGAGGGGGCCGTGTACCTCACCACACACATAGGGGAGGGGAAGCAGCACTCCAGGGGAGGGAAGAAGGTAAGATGGTGTACTGTGCTATGTTTACAGTCTGTGGAAACACTTGTACAATTTCCGTCAGTGGTGTAGCGTGGGTTTCTGCCACCCAGGGTGGAAATCAAATCTGCTGCACCCCTTATTTAGGCATATAAATCCAAAATTCTCAAAAATTTACAGGAATTCTAATGAGCTTCTAGGCTGGAATGGGGCAACTAAAATTTTGATATTGATATGGTACAAACAGAGAAAAATAGCGCCGCAGATGATTTTTTTCGAGTTTTTAATGAAACAAATGTGATTTACTTAATCGATATTTGAAATTAAAAAAAAGTGAGCAAGTTGAGATGTACGGGACATGTGGGGAGAATTAGTGATGGAAAGAAAACAAAGAAAATAATATACGGGTGAAAGAACTAACTTATTGAATATTGTTGCAATAGTTACGTTTAATTTTACGTTTGTTCTTGGTCCTTTACAGGTAGACGTCCCTATGGAGTTGCGACTAGCCAACCTGAGTATAGAACAATCTAGCAAACAGTCCACAGAATCCCTGGCTAACATGGCACAACTCCTAGTACAAGCTCTGCATTCCAAGGATAGCAAGTATGGCATGCTTTATTTATACACATCTTGTGTAGACTTGTTATGCTCTTTCTAAGAACCTAGAATGTAAATCTGTACTACATATTGTGTTTATGAATTTTCGTTATCCCATTTTGCACCATGCAGACAAGAGATATTTGACAACTGCCTCGTTACATTCTAAATAGAGAAAAAAATGGGTGTTTTTTTTGTGTAAAATGGCTGAGACTCGACATTTTCGGCACATGTCCGAGAAAAAAGTAAAATTATGGAACTAAATTCTCGAGGTCCAATCACCGAAAAAACTTGAAATTCAGGTATTGTTTTCACGTCCGATGTAAAATTTGGGAAACTTTTGTTCTAAAATGAATGGGGGTGAAACGGGACCGGCAAGAAAAAACTTAAAATCTGGATTTCACCATATTAACATGGTAACAAAAGCATCCATAACCCATATAAATATTTAATATAAAAAAGTGACTTGACACCAATCTACAATACTATATGAAAGGCAACAATAGCAATTGAGGAACTAAAATGTTTGGTCAATTTATTCCCAATCAGTCTGAGTATACATATCTACTAAATATTAGTGATGTGTAATGATGCTATTGTGTGTTCCAGATTATTACAGACAGTGTTTGAATGCACGGACCCCGTGGTGGCGCAGAGCACCCTCAACAGGCTCCCCATACAATACCTCCCAGCACTCCTGCATCATCTCACCACCATGATGACCAAACGGACCAACCAGTTAGTAGCACACATTACACACTGACTAGATACAAGTCCAAAATACTAAATTGTCAATGCGTTTTCGTCAAATGTCTTTGTCATAACTGGCTATAACGTGACTGATCTCCATGACCTGAAACCAATTGTGTGGAGAAGTGATCTAGCGGAATAAATCTGCGCTGCATTCTCGCTCGAAGATCCGAAAAGAATCTGTAAACATGTCTCCCAGTTCTTCCCGAGTCCCATCTCTCCTGCCAGACAAACATCGTCTTCTCATGTACCCTCCTCATAGTTCTCTCTAAACCACGATGTCCAGGCTCCGACCTGTGAGCAATTCCAAAATATTCAATGATCCCTTTGCGCTTGAGACAGCGCCTAGCAACAGCCTCTCTGACTTCTAAATCTGCTGGCAAGACCCCGGCCCTCTCCGGTAGCCCGTCACTAGCTGCAGTGCGGTATGCACCTGTCAAACCCAGAAACGGTGGCCTTTGTCCTCTAAGCAGTGCGAGACACACAGAGCCAACCTCTAACCTATGCGACCAAACTTTTGCAGCATAGGAAATTTGTGATTCAAATTACCATACATAGTCAGTATTACTATTTATTCTGTTTTGATAGCATGATTTATTTTATTTGCAGGTGTAAATCAGCATGCATCTGGTCGGCAGCTTTATGTAAAGCTCGAGGGTCCGTCCTGCTCGGACAGGATCAGGGAGTCAGACCTCTGGTGGCAGCATTGAGGTCCCGGGCCCCTCACTTACCTCACCTGCTCGCCTTGAAGGGGCGACTCAGTCTTCTCACACACAGACAAGAGACAGAACAGGAACACAAGCCTGTCTTGGAATATAGAGGTGAGTTTAAACATTTTTCTACTACAATTTATTCTTATTCACTTTATTTGTAACCGTCTGATGATGAGGATAAGAAGAAAGAAAACATTTGCGAATACTATGTACTCTGTGATTCTAACATTGCCGGTTTTTTGAGAAAAAGTTTTTTCTAAGAGATGCCATGTTGATGAGGGGATCCTAGTGTTGCGTGGGGTCATGTATGGTATCATGTGAAAGGGCGTTGGAAAAGAACTTCAGATTTTAAGTCACATTTTGCCTCAAGCCTATAAAGTATGCCGGGTTGTTTTGTCAAACTCAGCTAGTGTTACATAAGTGTAAAGTGATGACATTAAATGATGATCAGTCATAAGTCCATCCTGTGCTGTAATCTGTTGAGATAATCATATCCATTTTTTACCTTTTACGAGGTTTAATGTTGATCTCTTACTGAATGTCTTCATGCAAATATAACTCTCAGAATGTTTTCCATCCTATTTTTTTGTTTATTTTGAAATTTATTTTAACTAGCAACTGTGGATGATAATGTTTGGTTTAGGTATATTGAGAGAATGAATGATGACAGATGACAGATAAAGATATATTTGGGCGTAGACCGATCATGTATCATTCGATATATTGCTATACCGTCACCATCTGCTGAAATATTTACCTTTGTTTTCTGTTTGCCAGATTCATCTTCAGAAGACGAAGGCAATGATGACGACATGGAGGGTCTGATGAATCCAGGAGCCGACGACTCAGCCGTGTCGTGGAACGAGGAAGACGACGAGGATATGAGTGACCAGGAGAACATGAGTGAATAATACATGTTATAGAAATCTTATTATTATCATGAATACATTGTATAGTTTATTTTTACCATCTCGTTTTTATTTATCACTCCTGATTAATGTGGTCTTAGTTTGGCCCATTCTGATCGTAAATCTTTTTAATCTACGATCTTTGTTAGAGGTTATCAGCCAGGCAGCTATGTTTATATATGATCTCACAACAGTATTCACTCATTCAGTCTGTCAAGTCCATTGTTTAAATACATTCACACTTTGTGCAACAACAAGCTCCATACCATCCTCCATACATACACAACTCTATTGGATAAGAAATATAGCACACAGGGATTCTGCTTGAAACTGTGTTTGTTTAGCTTCAAACTGTGACCTCTTAAATGAGTATTTAGGTTGAGGCAGTATTACAGTATCAGCTTCAGTTCAGGGCAGTCATAGTGTTGGTTTCATATTTTATAAGTTACTACGAGATCCCCTCTCTTTCTCTGATCTCCAAGAGTAGTGAGGCCCAACACATTCAAATGTCCCTCACAAGTTGGCTGTCTGAGACCATTTCAATTGATAGAATGTGAATAACGTTCAAAAGCGTGGAAAAGTGCTGTGGCCACGCATAAGCAGAGGTTTCGGTAAGAAAACAGCCGTATGTACGAGGGAAATGAATCAAGTACTAGGAGGAAGTAAAAAGGAAAGGAAAGGAAAAGAAATAATGATAAAACTCTGTGGCTTGTTTTTTGTAATATTTTATTAAAAATATTTTGTTATTTCAATAAATAATAAGTAAACAAATAAATAATAAAAAAGTAACAATGAATTTATTATGAAATCTCCTGATTAATGATAATAATATTGTTTAAGTCACCATTTGGGTGCTCCAATAAAAGCATTGACGAGTTACCTTTGTACAATGTATCATTGACACGTTTGAGTTTATCATTGACAAGTTTGAGTTTGTCATTGACAAGTTTGAGTTCATCATTGACAAGTTTGAATTTATCATTCACAAGTTTGAGTTCATCATTAACAAGTTTGAGTTTATCATTGACAAGTTTGAGTTTATCATTGACAAGTTTGAGTTTATGATTGACAAGCTTGATTTTGTTAGAGGCTTCATTGAAGAGTGCCAAATCTTGTCAAAATATTGCCAAATTCAGCCACTTAGTTCTAAACGTATTAGGGCCATAGAATGTCTATGTTCCGGCCAAATGGTCAACCATTGGCCTATTATTAGTTTTATATGGCAACATTTGATAGTTAACCATATAACGGGCTAAAGGCATTTATTGACCAAATCACCACAATTAAAAAAACAACTTATTTTTTATGGAACAGTGTTACCACCATTCAGATGTGATGAAATCTGATGAAGTCAAAACAAATAAATATATCAAAAGCTGCAAATTGATTCGGGTTGTAAAAAACATTATTATTATAATACAAAAACTATTTTTCTTACATAGCAACATTCATAGAAAAAAATTATACATTCATCGCACTGATAATTTGTAACGTGACTGAGGTGCTTGTCTATGACGCTGGCACGACAGTATTTACCATGGATATGAGATTTTTCAATACAGCGACTACTAATACAATCAAGTACCTAACCAAGTCATAATATATGGTCTCGTAAATCAGTTAACCATTCATATGTAGTCGAAATGACACTGTTTTGTTGTAATTTAAACCATAGACAAACACTTTAAGCATGTCATAAACAATTATTTGAATTTAGAACAACAGATTATTCTATTTTACTATTCGAATGATTTGCTTTCATTATTTTAAGTATTATTTGTTTAAAGAAAGCTTTGTTTTTTATTAATCGCAAGCAAAATATATTGTTGTGTATTCACTTATTCCTAAATAATTATATTGTGCGCTCTTTTTATTTATTATTTATATATTTTTATAGTTTTTTTTTTATAAAATATCACAATATATATTATGCTTGGTTTAATCCAACCTGAGATGACATTTTCTTGCGGAACTATATTTTTTTGAAAAAAGATCTGTCATCTTGTCTATGGAACTTCATATTCTTGCATATCCTACTTGTCATTTTGATCATAGGACAAAAGTACGCAAAATGATAGCTGATCTGTTGGGTTGCTTATTTTTAAAAGCACTAAAACCGAGTTTTATTCTACTTGGCTCGACAGCGGGTAGCGTAACATGCGGAAAAACACTCTTATTAACGCTTAAAAACAACCTAACAAAATGACAAGACTATCTATGATGCAAAATGACATTGGATTCTATTTTCAAATTAGAAATATTTTCGAATTTCCATAGACAAAGTAATAGACTACAAGAAAAATGTTTCCTGAGTTCATAAATTATCCTTTAGATTTAAACATTCTCTATAATATAGTAACATATTTCACTTTCTTAATTTATACGCATTTTAATTTAATTAAAAACAATTCTCCATTATTAAGGCATTATTGTAAATATGATTATCGTCTAATATATATCACACGTCACATGCAATCTCTTGACACAAACACTCGAACACACATTACACAGACATTCACAGACAAACTGAGATACAAAAACATATTTGACATACTTAAAACTATTTCATACACAATACAAATGTGCAAAGAAACAAATCATAATATAGAGATACAAAAATTATAGAAATGTACTGTATAATGCGTTTAGGAGATTCAATCTCTAGGAATATTAACTATCGAAGGATTCTACAATTCTCAAGATTGATTTTAGCATCGGTACATAGTCTGACAGTCTTCTGAGAGCAATTCCTGGACCATATGCAGATATCCACAATGCCACACCCAATGCCCTTGAATGGCTTGGAAGCCTGGATGTTGCTCTGTAGGGTACATGTCTCCTGTATGTAACAGATAGCATAATTCTCTTATCTTCTGACGTTGCCGCCCAACGGTGGCAGAAGCCATACGAAATAATAATAGTACGATATGGAAAAATTACAGAAGATACTTTGAATCTTTATCTAGTGCATGATCTGTGTGGATTTTTCTTAAGTAGTACAGATTCTTCAGAAAATAATTCTAAAATATATTCCCGAAATATTTATCAACGCACTTATCTCACTGTGTGTAAGACTTGGATATTTGCTTTTTATCCACAATTTTTTTATCCACGTATGAAAAAATCTACATTTCGTTTCACCTTACTTGTCACACTTTTTTTATAGAATTACTATGCAGCCAGTGGCCAAGTTATTTGAAACCAGGAGTAGTGCATGGTCTCTGTCGTTTTTTAATCAGAGAAAAAAAAACTGTTTTGACAATAGTCACCATAGATACACGTTATTAAGTGAACGACGGAAAGATTGAAAAACTGAATCACTAACAAGAATAATAAATCTATATTATAAAATAATAACAAAAAAGGAACATAAATTGTCAACAAACAATAGAACCATAGATTTTTCTGACAACTGACTTTTATCAGATTCTATCTGATGTCAAACTAGTTTTGATAATTTGTGGATTTTACTGTGTATTACTAAGTTACAATACACAAAAATAAATAAATAAATAATAATACAAAATTAATAACAATAATAAATATTAGAAAATAATGTCATGGTTTTATTTCAAGTAAACAATGTTTCAGTATTTGTACGACAATCAAATTGGTGAATATTTCATTCATGTGTCCATTTCTCCTGCAATGGTAACATTAAAATACTAAGGAACCTAAATAAAGGTGGGAAGAACTATTGAACATTGAGCCCCTTCTATTATCTATGACAAAACTATGGTGGACGCCATGGGAGCTACAAACATGTGATTGCGTGTCATATTGGTTGTCTACAACCGCATGAAACCTGGTGATATTTCAGTGATTTTTGTGACTCATTATGTATAATCAGTGTGGAAATTACCTTTGGAATATAACCTACGTAATTAAATGGTACATTAGCGTACTTTACATCGAGAAAAAATGGCATATACCTAGCGGAAAGGCTAGTAGCAAAAATGGCAGTGGTCAAGTTTTGTCTATGGCTTTATCCGTTAAGTCTTCCTACATTTACATAGGTTCCCTATAAAATATCTATGAATTTATTTAAAGAAGTAAATAAAATGTATCCGAGGTAGATAATCATATTAATTGGTGTAAACTTGGCGTGAGTTCAGTTATTTTAGTTAAATGTAAATGTAAAAAATTGGCAAAAATTGTAAATTATGACTAAATGTAAAAAACCTTAGCAAAACAACAGAAATTCTCGAAAGGCTGTACCTTTCACAATTTGGTATATTTATTGTAGATACATATTTAATAAGATCGTACTTGATATAGTCGCCGTGGGGGGTAAAAATTGGCTGCAAGCAGCAACCGACAGAAAGAAATGGAAGAGGCCTATATCCAGCAGTGAAGGATACAGGGCTGAAGAAGAAGTATATAATTAATATTGTGCGAAAGAAATAATTCATAGAAAATGTGATACTTAATTGGAAGATAGGCTTTGCATGTAAAAAAATGTAAAAAAAAAAATAGTATATTGTCATGAAATATACTAAGTAAAATTATTTTTAGTATATTTTGTACATACCGTATTTTGTAAAAATTTAATGGTGTACAATGTTCAAAAAAATTATAAACATATTCATTTTTAAATGGACAACTATTTTGCATTAGTACCTCTTTTAAATTTTTTGATAAGTTGGGTAAATTTTCTACAATGAAATTCTTCATAGAACCATTTTCAAAAAAAAGTGTTTCCACATAGCAGAAATTTTTTAATAAGAATTAACAAAAAATATTTATAAATAATTTCAGTTACTGGTAACTCTAGTTTCACTAAATAATTTTTAATGCACTTTTCACTGTTTGTGAGGAAAAAATAATATATCTTTTTATAAATAAATAATACAAATAAATATCTTTATACATAATAATATGTAAATATGTATATATCTTGTCATATATATTTTTAGAATTATGTCACTTGTTTTTAAATCAATTGTTTGATTTTTATAAATTTATAAAAAAAATGTAAGTTCTTGTTAATATGAAGAAAAAATGATACCAACATAAAATAATGTTTGTGCAAACGATTCCAAGTTCCAAAATCAAATTTAATTATACGTTCTATATTAGAATATTTGAGTGTTACCATTGTAAAAAAATATGACGAATACAAAATATTTGTACGCAATTTTGGTAGGTATTTTCATATCAGCAAAAAATCTTGTAAATAATAAATGTGTTCTTATATCTAAATTAATATAAATTGTTTAGCTCCTCCGGCGATCTGCGCTGCACTCGAGCAAATATATTTGAGTAACAATAAAATAAATTATATAAAAAAGTTTTTACTTTAAATATAAAGTCAATATTGTAATAAAAAACTTTCATTTCGTTTTGTTCTCAACATCACAACATTCTTATATTCTTGTCAGCGTAAGGCGATGTGATGTATTGTCTGAAAAATAAATACAAAAATAATTATCAGTTTGAAAAAAATTAAAAAAATTTGGTGAGTCAGTCATCCACGTAGAGAGAGAAAATATTGGAACGTCAAAGGTTCCATTTTTGTTATTCTCCGCAAAAGCCAACTTGTCACACATAGTAATACAGTTTTTTCCTCAACAGAGACGAGAGGCATCTTCATTCACATAATGTAGCGTTATGTGAACTCCCTTGGGGAGGAAGCAGGATGGGTGTTCCGATGCTTACGAGTCGGCTTTGGCTGGATTGAGTGATCACTTCATGTCCAAAGCCGACTCGTAAGAGTCGGAACACCTGTCCTGCTTTCCTCCCCAAGGGAGTTCACATAACGCTACATTATGTGAATGAAGATGCCTCTCGTCTCTGTTGAGGAAAAAACTGTAATGTATTTCCGTTTGCGCAATGCAGATAAATCCTGTTCAATACCTAAAATAATTTAGGTATATCACACATGCATTGGAAAAAAAACTTATTTTGTAAGTGAATTTAGACAGTAAAATTCCAATCTAATGCAAAAACGGTTCAATCTACTGTTTTGGTTATCAGTTGGTAAAACAAAAATGAAACATTAGTATTACAAGTAATGGATTTTTATATAAAAAAATCATGCTATAGCTGTAGAGAGGTTTAGGTTATCATTATTTTGTAAATCGTTAATTTCAGCAGCAGAATGCATGGAAATAATAAACGGTATAGATTTTAAATATTCTAACCTCAAAAATCAGAAATAAATAAGTAAACAACTCAAACGAGAAGAGGGTTTAAGATTTTTAACATACAATTACTAAGAATACAAAACTATGTTATTAATGTACTAAAAACTAGGAATAACTACACAAACTCAGGTGGGAGCATTTAAAGGATGTACAATACATGCACGAGCGTGTCCACGCAAATGACTCATTATAACAGAGGCATTAACAATGAGTAGCAAATCTCATAACTGAACGAAATAAAATGTTATTTTGTCTCCCATGTTTTCGAAATCCCAGATTTTACGGGACAATGAAAATCAATATTAGAAAAAATACACAAAAGTAACAAAATTAAAAAAAACACAAGGTGGTCGGTAGCCTGGTTGGTAACGCGCTCGACTGTTAATCTGGCGAGCGCGGGTTCAAACCCCGATGCCGACTTACTCCACTTCACAACACAAGCTTTTCGTGAAGTGTACAAAGATGTATTTGGGTTTATTTTGATGAACCCAGATTCACTTTTTATAAAAAAAAAATTGATATTTGTTAAACAAAAATGAGGATTAGAACGTTTTTTAGGGCTGTTAGGAAGGCGTTAAAAAAATATGTGGGAAAAAATTGCAAGTCAAATAAAATAAACACAAAACAAGGCATAACAAACAATGCAATTATTTGTATACCTCCTCTAGTGTGTGATTGTGTGAGTGTGTTGCATAAATCACTCGTTAAGTACCGGAAGTAAAGACCTGGGGACAGAATCATTCATTACACATAACCTATAAAAAATTGACATTACACAAATGTCGTGAAATTACGAAAGTTATTGATAAAGTTATATTGATTGTTATGTGATGATTTGGTGATTAAAATAAAACAGCGATTGCAATGTGATCGAGAATATAAAAAAAGCAGTGAATTATAAAATGCACTGTGCGTAAAACGAAAATATCTGAGTAAAAGGAGGCGACATTATATGACCTAACCTTCACTGCAAACTTTCTTATTAATTAGATTTGCATTAGATATTGTGGAAAATAAGTATGAAAAGATCTAATGTCGATGTCTGTATAATGAATACTCTAGTTTTCACACCATTTCTGAAATTTTCGATGCTCGGTACTTCTAGCGACCATCGCTGTTAACACTAAACTTGGCCAATAACTCCTGTGGATAACTGTCGTAAAAATGGATTGATAATATTTTTAAAAATCTATAGCTCGTAATATGTTCTGCAATGAGCTTAAAATGTTTTAGAATGTTGTATTTATGTGCTGGCCGCACTGGTTGGAGTCTGTGTGCTGGTAACACCGATAAGGTGTTTCCGGCCATTGCAGTCAGATAATACTAGCACGCGCTGATCGGCTCTCTTTCCGCTTCAGGAACTCGTTGTATACACACGCACAGTGCTCTCTCTCTCGTGATATCCGATATAATATTATAATATACGATATATACAATATACAAATATAAAGTCAACTATATATATATATTTCAATAATCCTACGTCCCTCAGAATACAACACTGGCGCTAGCCGTTGGAAATAATTGATTTAAGAGTGAATTTTCGGAAAAGTGTTCTTTGAGAGAGAGAGGCTGGCGTAATTTATTGTTGCAGGACACGTGGAGACAGCAATCACAAACTGGATGCCAGCACGGGGTGATTTTTGCAGCACGTGGAGGCAAAATATCGGAGGGTGTCATCTGGACCACGTGGAGGCTGAAATCGCAGGGTCAACTTTGAAGCAGATGCAACTGGGTTATAGAAGGCGCAAAGAGCAGACGAGTGAGTCCTGCAGAATAGACGAGGACAGGCTGTTTGGCAAGCAGCAGGGTGAGAAGTTTCAGTGTGAGAGGATCTGGACAGCGTGAGGTTGAAGAGAATCTACAGAGAAGTTTTCCGTTGGCAACCAGCTTGCCAGGAGTTCAGATAAGTGACGTTTATTTGTTTCCTTGGGTTTTCTGGCCAGAATATGTCTGTAATGAGAGAGTTCATTCCATATTGTCACAAGACAATGGACTGGAAGGTATTCCGAACTAGATGGGAACATGCTTTGCTTTTAAATGATGATAAGTGGTCAGAGGATAGAAAACGGGCTTTTTTGCTTTGCTTGTTATCTGAAGACACCATCAGGTTAGTTAGTGATCTGATACATCCACAATTAATCGGTGAATTGCCATACAAAGACGTATTAAATGTGTATTTAAAACAATATGTTACGAGTATTATTATGTTAGCTTAATCAAATATTTAAGTATTTTTAAAATGAAATAGTTAGAGTAAATATTATCTAGTAGAAATAAAGATTAGTGCCCTCTATGGGAGTTCTCCCCAAGTAGGTAGAATAGCAAGGGTGCAAACCATTTTGTAGTAGAAATCTGTAGCAGTAGCAATAATAAAAGAAAGGCCCTTGTGTTTATTTTTCCATACATAATATAAGTTAAGAAAGTATTGTGAAATGTCACGAGGGAAGAGTGTTGTATTTATGTGCTGGCCGCACTGGTTGGAGTCTGTGTGCTGGTAACACCGATAAGGTGTTTCCGGCCATTGCGGTCAGATAATACTAGCACGCGCTGATCGGCTCTCTTTCCGCTTCAGGAACTCGTTGTATACACACGCACAGTTCTCTCTCTCTCGTGATATCCGATATAATATTATAATATACGATATATACAATATACAAATATAAAGTCAACTATATATATATATTTCAATAATCCTACGTCCCTCAGAATACAACATAGAACCTACATACCTACTTCAATTTTGAAACTCCCAGAACACTTTTTATTCTTGATATACTTAGTACCTACTATTCCACCTTGCTTGTTTATATAATTTTATCTAATTGTAAACAATCAGCGAACTAAAATCATTTTTGAGATGGAGTTATTACTGCAGAGCTCCTCTCAAAAAACCCTTAGTAGACAGTAGATGTTTTATACTTGTTGCTTTAAAAAATATAACCCAATCATCGCGGAACAGATTCGCCGCTATCGGCTAAGCTTAGTGTTTACAGCGATGGTCGCTAGAGGTACCGAGCGTCTAAAATTTCAGAAATGGTGTGAGAACTAGCGTATTCCTGTATAATTCGTAACTCTTATATTGTAGTGATTGTGGGTGATTTAATGTGGTATCCAGTAAGATAGGTTAGGTTAAAGTTGTACTCACGTAATTGAATCGGTAGTACATTCTTAACATTTAATAATATTCTATGTATTTAGAAATATACCATCACGGCATATACTAGTGATGGGGTTAAATTATTGTCAATAAAGGTCCTTTTTACGGACATAATATGATAATTTAGACTAATATAATGTAGTAAAATAAAATGGCACATGACAACAACAAAAAGTATGATTGTGTTACTCTATATAATACCTTTGGTTTCCAAAATAATTGTCGGTTAAAGACCTGGCAACGTAAAGTTAATAAGGAAAATATATATTAATCATATTTTACAAGGCGGCAACACTAAAAATATATAAAAGGCATGGAATAATAATCTCTAACAATAAGTAATGTCATGACAGGTTAGGTTGTGTTAATCTGTCGAGTGGTGTTTCTAAAACTCGTCTACATTGGACACCATATTGGTTTTTCAATGTACTGCATGAAAAACTATATCCATGTTGATCTCTGTTAACAGATTGACATGAACACCACTCAACAGGTTAACCAACATAAATAAAAGTTTCGCTGATAAAATAATAAATAAGATTCTAAAAATATAAAGCAAAATAAGAAAAAAATGTGAATTATGTAGTATATACAAACACTATCGGATCCAGGGGAGGGGCTGGGGGGATGAAGCCCCCCCCAAAACCATGAGTGACAGTACATTATATAGAACAAATCTAGGGATTTCAGCCCCTTAGACCCCCCCAAAACGTTCAGTGACAGTACTTTTTACCATGTGACGACATTCAGCCCCCCCCCAAAATTCAATCCTGGATCCGCCAATGTATACAAAGACCTAACCAATTCTATAACAAGAACAATGCTATCTAGTATCTATGTATTTATTATACTGCATCTCTTGTGAGGTAGGCAGAGAGGAAAGAATGCCAAAATGCCCTACACTTTAATACACTTCTTGCTTTCGTCAAGCAGTTTTGCTAGCACACTAGCATTTATATGTAGCAACAATGTGTATCTAGCATTTCTATAGCATTCTTTGTACATTTTACTGTAATGCAACAATAGCTAAACTAATGCCATTATTAAATACAAACTGATCGAAACAATATGTACGTTCATTGTGTTGTTTTAATTGCTGTAAGACGGGACATATAACAATCTATTTGCATCTAGAATAATCTATGACTACGAACACCGCCACCTTAACATTTCCCTAGCCATGATGTAGGATTAATACATTCAACATTATAGGCGAGGTTGCCGTTACCGTCGCTAAGGAAATGTATGGAATAGCAATCCCTTAACGACGAGTATGACGAACCACGTATTATATTCTGTTAGGAGATTTGACAGGAGTGGTGGTCCTATGCGATCATTATGCTATGTTGCCAAATGTTACAGCACGGCTAGAGTACCTACTCTAGGAAGCGGTGCTACGATGGTATATTATAATAGTTATGTAGGTGTATGTATTACTTACAGTTCTATGTTTTGTATAGTTGAATGTGGACAGCTTTGTGTTGCACGGATGTGACAATGTTTGTGACATTGCATTAAACAATCGCGACACTCGTAACCCTGAAACACACAAAATGGAATAATTATTAGATGCAAGTAACTTGAATAATATAAGATAAATTGTTGGGTAAGAAATGTCCAACGGACAAATTGTCGGGGAAGAACTGTCTGAGGGAAAAACTGTCGGAGGGACGAACTGTTGGAGGTACAAACTGTATGAAAATGTTATACTCACTTGTTTCCCAATCCGCCTGGCAATGTTTTTGTTACATACTTGACACACCACACTTCTGTAAATACAAGTACAAAAACACCATTAGAAATGCAGATACAAAAACTAACATAAAATTTAATTCATAAAGGCTTTGTATTTAACTTGGTACTATTAAAATTGTGTGCAAAAATACAAAAAACAATGGTGTAGCTGTAAATTTTTTTTTTTGAAAAATGGGTGAAGTAAAGAACTTGGTAGCTTTCGCGTTTTAAATTAATGATTTTTTAAATAATTGTTTTACATTTGAGGGGGGGAGGGGGGGGGGACCCCCTTGGCCCTACATATGTCCTCGATTGTACTAATACCAATGCTTTCTGTTCGATTTTTATCAACATTTTTGGATAAATGATTATGCGTTTACCCGAAAATGTGATACAAGCACCATCAGTGAATGCTTTTAAGAACGGATTGGATGACTTTCTCAGAACGACAGATGGCACAGACATTGATTTGGGCCCATCAGCCTAGGCTGCTTGCCCAAAATTAATAATAATAATAAGTATGTTTATAATAATGAGAATGCAACTTACCCAGCCAAATGCTTTGCGACGAATGTGTGATCATTAAATATGTGTAGTTTGGTTCCCTTGCGCCTCCAGCGCGACCTCTGTGCGATGGCGAGGGGCACCAGGAAGTGCTTCTTCACTCCGTTGTCTGTGGTCTCCAGCACCAGTGTGGAGGCCTCGTGTAGGTAGGTGCGCGTGGAGGTGCCTGACACCGCAGACATCTCACTGATGGACGATCTGGAATGGTCATGTTTAAATTTAAATTGCTGATAATCTTATCATCTTGCAGTGACATTAACATTGTTAAAAAAGGGTAAACAAACAAGTGAACATGTCGAGATGGTCAGGACATGTAGAGAGTATGAACGATGAAAGTGATAGTGAACAATGAAAATATAGGTGTAAGGAATCTGGCCCGTCCAAGAACCACGTGGCTCAACCACGTAGACCAGATCCTCAAGGACGTACGTGTTTTGAGTAGAAGGAATCTTAGAGTGTGTATGCGAATTGCATGAATGTGCCAGAAGCGAGAAATGTGTGCAAGGGTAGGAAAGTCTGGCGATCTGTTCTCTGCCTACCACTCAAGGGATGCGAAAAGAATAAAAAAGGTGGAAATATATTTTAATAATAGCTGCAATTAAAATTGTAGTTAAATTGTTGCAATTAAAATTGTAGTTAAATTGTTGCAATTAAAATTGTATAGTTGCAATTAAAGTTGCTGTTAAAATAAATTGTGAAGAATGAAGGCTCTGTAGTGAATGTATGAAAAACTTGTACCTCTTAGAATTGGAGCTACAAAAAAACCCATAATGAATAATGTTACAAAGAATTCTTTTTCTATATTAAACTAGGAATGATTAAATGATTTGATAACACAAAAGATGGAAAGATTACCTGAGGGAGCTGTGCCAGTGTTGCAAGGAAATAAAATCAATTGTTTATAGTTAGATTTAATAAATTATATCAGTGTGTACTACAGAACAGTGGCAATACAAGTTAAGTCGTATAATATCAAAAACGGACCCCCAATGAAACTTAGTGATCCCTGATCTAAGTAGTGTTTTTGATACCGTGCGACTCAAATCTATGAGCTCCCAACACACGTCTGGAAGTTCAGTTAACTGAATCAACCGTGTAGATTTGTTTTTCGGGTTGATCGCGTGATGATCCATCCAGATGAAAAACAAATCTACATATGGATCATCGTGAAAATCTGCGACTACTATTAACTGAATCAACCGTTTGCAAAAAAGCTCCGACCAAAACCTCTCTCTGAATTCAGTGTTACCTTGATTTTGAATTCAGAGAGAGGTTTTAGTCGGAGCTTTTTTGCAAACGGTCAATTCAGTTAACTGAACTTCCGGACGTTTGTGGGGAGCCTTAATACAGTGATTATTTTACTATGTACATTGAATGAATACAGTAAAGAATATGTGTAATTGTCTGACCTTCTGGACGTTCTGGATTCGTCTCCCGACTGCATAGGTGAGTTTGTGGAAGAAGGTCCTGAGTTGTAGTTCCTTGTAGGGGACGGGACTGTAAGGGAATTATCTGAAATTACAAATCTCATACAACAAACGGGACAAACAATACGACAATTCTATAAAAAAAACTTTTACGGTCATTCCCTAGATTTTAATTCGTATTTTTTATTTAATGATTTATTTAACATATAATAATTACAAAAATAGTTTATTCAATATTTGCCAAACTGCATAACAGTTTGTTGGCGGTATATTCTCTTACTCTATTTTATAAATCTAATACTTACATATTATAGAACTTATCACTAAATAACAATACCATAATTTCTCATAGCAATCACAACTCCGCAACCCATCTTTTTAATTCTTTTTCTAGTTTTTTTTTTTCTTATTCCTTTTAATTATGATCTCCAAATTTACTCTCACTTCGAGCCGAATCATACCATATCCGCAATTGATCTTATGAATGGCGAATTAAGTCGCATCTCTCAATGGGCACAGCAAAATGGATTGTTACTCAATCCTTCCAAGTCCCAAGCCATTCTTATAGGTAGCTCTCGTCTTCTCTGCAAATTAAATATCAACTCTTTACCCCCTCTTCTTCTTGATAATGCTGTCATTGAATTATCTGAGAAGGTAAAAAATCTCGGTATTATGTTCGATCAATGTCTCTCTTGGCGACCTCAAATGTCCGAAATAAATCGTAAACTATTCTACTCTCTACATTCACTAAAGAGACACCAGAACTTTCTCCCGAAACCGACAAAGATTCTCCTTTCTCAAACCCTTCTCCTACCTCTACTGGATTATGCGGACGTTGCATATATGGATATTACATCCGAACAAACCATGAAACTGGAACGTCTGCAAAATGTATGTATTAGATTCATCTTCGGTTTGAGAAAATATGACCATATCACAGACTTTAGAAATGAACTAAAGTGGCTAACGATGACTCAGCGTCGTCATCTCCATATTCTCTCTCTTCTTTTCAATGTTCTGAATAATCCTGCTTCACCTGATTACCTTAAGTCCAACTTCACACCCCTGGCATCTCATGGCTTATCTCTACGTTCAAGTGGACGCCGTTTGTTAACCATACCCTCACATCACACATCTTTCTTCACTTCTTCTTTCACTACACACGCGGCTAGACTATGGAATAACCTTCCACTTCCTATCAGACTAGCTCCAACTATTCTCTCTTTCAAAAGTAAACTGAGGCATCATTACCTTTCCTTAAATAATCCATCTAACTGACAATCCCGTGGTTCCTTCCTTGTCCTTCATCCCATCCACATTTATATATGTATTTTTATGTATGTATAAGTATTCTATATATTATTATTATTTTCATATTTATTTATATTTTTCTTATTTTTCATACACCTGTATGTAATGTGTACATCAAATTAATGTCACAAGTGGTTGGTTGGCAGATATTGCCTACGGCAATAAACCCGCCATTTGGAAGATATGTTTTCTTTTCAATAAAGATTTTTTTATTTTTTATTTATTTATTTATTTATTTAATTCTTTTGGTGCTTTGTTGATTAATTTAGGTAAGATATTATCAATGCAAAAAAAATGATTCTCTGAGACTTTCGGGAAACGAGTTGCCGTCTTTTGGAGAAAAGATCAGAGGTGTTTTTCACTATTATTTTTGAGAAATCTACGCAAGACAAAAATCTTTTACGGTCATTTACTAGATAAAGGTTCAATGTATCTACTCTATTTTTTCCAAAGCATATTTAGTAAGGCTGTCGAGATCTAAGGTCTCCCGTTTTTAGAAATGTTGTGAAATATGTCAATATGTCATGTTGTCAACATTCAGCCATTTTATTATTCACATATCGGTGTGAATATCGCCAATAGGCGATAAATCCGCCCTTTGTGTGTATATTTATGTGCAATAAAGTTTTTATTTATTTATTTATTTATTTAATATTTGACATATTGTAATGGTGGAAAATAATACAGATTTGAATAAAGATTTTACCTCCAAAATGATTTCTATCTGCACTCACGCTTCGGCCATTCGGTCGCTCCTCGGATGCGCCATCGGGAAGGTCTACGGATCGTGCTCTGGATCTTCCTAATCTGTGAAATAAATATATCATATTGTATCTTACACACTCAGCAATTTCACGTGATAAAAGTTAGTAGCCACAATCCTACCACACATAAACCATTAGAATGTACTGAGATGTTAGATTTTTAAAGTATAAGATAAAGAAGATTGAGATTATTTGGGGGAAGTTCTAAGAGATGGACAGATTATAGAAGATTTTTTCACCATCCATTGCAAAAAAAAAAAAACAATAACCTACTAAAAACAATTTGTGATACACAGATTTTAAATTGACGCTTATTTTAAAATAGTTTCTAAAAAATTAACCACACATTCAGCGATGAGTTTATATATTCGCCGATTATCTTAAAATATCACCAAGTATACTTACTGCGATATTAAAAACATAATATTCAAATATATGCAAATAACATCAAAAATTAATTTGTTACTGCATTTGCGGTGGCCATTTGTTGCAACAATTTCAGCTATTTTTGAATATACAATTATTTTATTACACCTCTTCGTCTCACCCACTATGTGGATGTATTTTTTATCTCTATCTTGACATTAATTAGCAATCATTTTTTATTGTTACAGTGAACATTTTGACATGACAATTTGGTCTTACAAGTTCAGAGAAAAAGACAATTTGGTCTTATAAGTTCAGGAGATAAATAAAATGTCAAAGAAAATATAGGTATATTTATATTCACCAATATCATGTGATTCTGAATGTATTAGTATTGATGGTACAAAACCTTTACGATTTGGTGTTTACAATATTTGTTGGTTACATCAAAATACAGTGACGAATGACATCATGTAATGGATGTTCTTACAGTGCGTGGATCTAACAATACAAAAGTGGAACAATAATCGGAATGGCGAAAGAGAATATGAAATGTTTTTGAAAATTGATTTGTGAACATTGCTTACAATCATTACAGGGACAGTAAAAACCTCGATTCAGCAGACTGATTTCATAGACGAAATGTCTCTGAAATCAGAGTCCGGTAAATCGAGGCTTCACTGTGTTATTGGCCCATGAAATGTTGTTTTTGAAAATCATCTCTGAAAAATATAAAATCGCCATTTTGAATAAATAAATATATATAAATAGTACAGTTGTTTTTATCAGATAAGTTCAATTCTACAAAAATCTGGGTTACCGAATTATTTGTTAAGTATTCTCAGGGTTTCGTTTGACACAACTACCCCTGATGTATTGCGAAGGGTTAATTGATTTTTTCTCTGCAATAAATTCTTCATGTTGATAAATGCCTATGGTTCATTCGTTATGTATTCTTGTGTCAAGTTGATTCAGATGTAACAAACCTTCGTTTAATGTTCCCGAAGAAGTCTCTTCGTTTCTTCTGTCTTGGAACAATCTCAGGAGGGTCTCCATTGGCTTCCATTGAGGGCCCGTACATATCTCCAATCTGGAATAAAAAATACACGAGTCATCAATTCCGAACTTAGTTTTATAAATTATAAATCCATCTAAGCTAGGCGGAGTTCATAAAATAAATTAATATTATCTGTAGTTGTGTGTGGAATAGTTTCATATTGTTGTAGAGAACATCCTAAAAGGAATTGTTAAAATTTGGTCTTACAAGTTCAAGAATGCGAAAATTTGGTCTTACAAGTTCAGATAATGTGAACATTTTGTCTTAAAAATTTAGAGAACGTTAAAATTCGGTCTTAGAAGTTCAGGGCAGAATTTCATTTTGGTCTTACAAGCTCAGAGAATATGACAATTTGGCCTTACAAGTTCATTAGATACCTACATTGTAAATAATCCTTTATTCTCATACATCGGAAAAAAGTGACCACCTAATCTACAACATTGTTAGTTGTTAACTTCCAAAATTATAAAATGGAGAAAAAAACACATAAAATAGTATTAGAGACTACAAAATATGACCGAAATCAAAAGTTTTATACCTGTTTCGGCTTAAGACCATTTCCATCAAATTCATCCTTCAGTTCCCCATTGGCTAAATCGTCCGACAGAATATTCTTAGTGACGTCTAGTGTCACCTTCTTCTCCGACCCCCTACCTGCGGGCGTAGACGTAATGGGACTCTCCCCATCGTTCGTTTCTTTGACTTCTTTCTCACTATTCAATTCTTTGGTTTCTACCTTCTTGACTTCCACTTCCTCCGCAACTTTCTGTGATTCCACCTCGACAAATTCTCCGGCGGATGTGATTTCGAGCTTTAGATAAAACGAGACCACACGCATGCAGCGGCGTTAGGAAATAGAAAAACAACACAAAGTTAGACAACTACATACACAATTACTGAACACAGGTTAATTTTTCCAGCTAAAAAAAGGATTGTTATTGGTTAATGAGAAACACTCCTCGAAAATCTATGCTAGAATTCAAATTTCTGAAATACCTACTGCTACAGATTTTCAGATACAGTTTCGAAGTAAATGTTTTCTACATTTCTATCTATCTATCTACCTTATGCCACGTCATTTGCGGGGTAGACAAAGAGGCAGACTTCTCTATCCTTACACACACTCCTAGCCTCCGTCACATTCATGCAATTTGTCATACACGCTCTCAGATTCCTGTTACTCAAAACGCGTCCATCCTTAAGGATCTGGTCGACGTGATCGATCCAGTCATCGCTCACCCAAATATATCTTTTTAGTCATCCTCTCATCATTAATTCTCTCAACATACCCAAACCATCATAGTTTGTTCTATATTTTCTAGAGTCTAAAGTCTTTATTCTTTAATTTTAGTTACAGATATTGGAATATTACTGATATAAAGTTAAACGTCAATCATATTTACCTTAGTTTGTTTCGGGACCTGATTTCAGCATCGTCAATATATTTGATTGTTAGATGGAAAAAACAAAAACAACACATCAATTAGTATACAGTCTGGCAAGAAAGAGATGCTCTCGAATTCATTTAGAACTACAATTTTATTTGTTGGCAACATTGACATTTCCATTGAAATTCTACAAATGTTGCCACTATCGTAGCTCATTCAAAACCATATCTCTCTTGATGGACTGTAGGTTTAATTCAAATTCACAATACAAACATTGATATTATCATTGTGTGGAAAACATGCATCCATCTATTCCAAAAAATCATAAGCTGATGTATTTCATAGTGTATATTTAAAAAATATTTTATCCGAATAGCTGTTCTTGCCTCTCATATATTGCAGATTGGTGTATTTGAAACCAAGTAACTTTATATGAAATATTTATATGGGTTATGGCTGCTTATGTTGCCATGTTAATGTCTTTCCATGTGTAGTTTTACAATAGGAACATATTTTTTTATTCATATATAGTTAGAAAAAAAAGGATCTGGGCTTGCATACTTAAGTAAATACTAAAAATAAAGGTTCTGGCCTTGTGTACACAAACCCAAACCGTACATCGCCAGAGCCGGGGTTTGAACTCGGCACCTCCCGCTTGAGAGACCACCGCCTCAACCAACTGCGCCAACCATGTACTCACATTTCCAAATCAATTTACGCAAAATCAACAGATTGCTTTTTTTTGATACGACTCATATGAGTGTTTGTTATTTGTCTTTCCATGCATGAGGAGTAAGTAGTATTCACACTGTGTTATAGAATAAGGTAAATAAGGTAAGGGTTACCCTCTGTGCATTAGGAACTGCTAGTGAAGAAGTCTTGTCTGCGTAGTTGAAGCTGGGCTTCCTGTCGACTTCTCTCATCATCTGGGACTTTGGTGAATGCAGATTGCCATTCATACCGTCTGTAATACAACAATATAAATGTTACATACAATATTGGCTTCATTGTATCTACTAGCGTAATTTTAACCTACTGTAAAACTGACATGAGTCCTGGATTTTTAATATAGATAGGATCTTTATAATATCATTGTTATTTGACGAATTGATGACTGGAACTGGTTATTTACAGTACAATAAGCATCGATCTGGAATCATCCCAGATAGCACAATAAACTTGCAGTAAACTTACGCAGGCTGCTTTTACAAGCCTGCAAAGGAAAATGCTAAAACCCAGGCCCCTACGCAAACCAAATGTAACTCAAATGATAGGTAAACATGAGTAATTAAATACTGCATAGGTGGCATCATCGAAATCAATGGCTAAATGTGTGAAATACCTATTCGAAGTTTACAGGGGTCAATTTTTTTTAAGAGTCTTAAATGGGGGAGTGTTTCTGTACATACGCTCCTTCCACTTTTCGGACATTCAAGGCTCCTTCTCTGTTTTCTTACCTTGCTTATTGGTATTATATGAGTGCATGTTCCTGCTGAGGGTCTGTGTGGGGGAGACAGTCTTCAGGGTCTCCTTTATCTTGAAGGGCTTCCCTCCTTCGCTCAAGGGAATGTCCGCGCCTTCAATGAACATAAACTGAAAACACAAACAACAATAACAGTTACAAAAAACTATACTTTCATCTTGTCCAGTGTTTGGAATACTGTAGAGTTTATTATTTATGTACAGAGAGACATGGATGACATCAGTGAAGGGGTGGGCAGGAGGGTGTGGAGAGGCAGGGGGAAGGGGCAATAAGGTGGTAGGGGGTGACATGAAAAAATGGATATTAGTGTCGAACCCATAGTTTTCGGTATGGACGAGATGAATATTGACACTCCCAACACCCACTGGGATATAAGAGTTGAGCAAAAGGTGGTGGAATGAAAAAAATTACATAGTGGGTTGACTGTAAGATATTGCTTTTGCAATAAGTCCGCCTTTTGGCACACTGTATTATCTTGTTTTGTTTTTGTTGTTACATATATTTTCTGGCCAATAAAGTTTTATTTATTTATTATTTATTTATAGTGTCGAATCCATAGTTTTCGGTGTGGATGGGATGAACTGTGACATTTTCCCCAATCGCTGGGATACAGGAGTACCCAAGAAACCAAATTCGGTCGCGAAATTTGCAATTCGGTCACAAGTGGTCACAAGTGGTTGCCGTGTCGACACAGTGTGCACACAAAAACCCGGTCACAAAACACACACATTGTGTACGCTTTGCGACCAGATTTGGTCACGGAGTGTACACACTGTGTGGTGAATGTGTCCGAACATAACTTGGTCACAAAGCGCACACATTGTGTGCGCTTTGCGACCAGATTTGGTCGCGGAGTGTGCACACTGTGTGGTGAATGTGTCCGAACAGAACTTGGTCACAAAGCGCACACATTGTGTACGCTTTGCGACCAGATTTGGTCGCGGAGTGTGCACACTGTGTGGTGAATGTGTCCGAACATAACTTGGTCACAAAGCGCACACATTGTGTACGCTTTGCGACCAGATTTGGTCGCGAAGTGTGCACACTGTGTGGTGAATGTGTCCGAACAAAGTTGGTTCAAATTGTTCAAAATATATTAGGCCACGCTATAAGTAGTTCTCAATCTGTTTCTTGTTCAGTCGTGTTTGTAGTGTTGAAGCGAATAGAATCCATGGCTTTTTCATATGTTGGAATATCTATAACTTTTATTCAGCATTTTATGCGCTTCCAACCACTTTCAGGCACACTGTCCTCGTTTCTCCTGGCATCTTCCAATATAGTTTTCCGTATAAATTTTGGCCAATCAAAAGACCCTCCTTCACCCAACCACTAGGAACAGCAGAAATCACAACTAATTTTCCTTTGTTGCGACGAGCGTATACGGCATTTTATACAAAGACTGAAGACGTTCTGACATGAGGAGCGGAAACTGTTTGAGAATAGTAGATCAAGAACTATGGCGGCTAGCTAATGAAAAGCATTGTGACCACTTTTGGTTACATTCGGTCACAAAGCGGTCACAACTGGTTACAAGTGGTCATAAGTGGTCACATTTGCGACTACTCCATATTCTACGAAATTATAATAATTATGTTCATTAAAATGCATGTTTAATCGTTTTACAGGATGAAATTTGTTTGGATTATAGCGTAATAGGTCAAAATTAAGGTTTCTGCGAAACAATGGACTTATTGGAAGTTGTATAGAATTTAATATAAATAAATATGACTATCACATTAATTTATTATTTGTTGTTAAAATTAATAATTAAAAAGGCGCGTTAAAAATAAGCCACCTACTTCACTAGATTTCACGATAAATTTTGTTTCGCAATGAAATTCGGACATTATTTAGCTATACCCGTCCGTTTTTATTTTCATTAATATTATATCATGGCTGTAAAGTATTTTGGTGTTAAGAATTTTGTTGCGCATCCATGTTAAAATTATAACTATATATATATTTATTTTTGCGGGAAACCGCAAATACGTACGCGCCAGCACCGGCGGGCCATTCAAGTGGTCACATTTTGGTTACAAATGCGACCGAATGCGACCGGATTTGGTCGCATTTGTAACCAAAATGTGACCGAATGCGACCAGATTTAGTCACAAATGTTCCCCACTTTTGGTTGCGGTTCCGGAACTGTGTCCGAACAGCGACCGAATTTCCGATTAGTGTGCACACTGTAGTGTGCGAACGTGTGCGAACGGCGACCAAATTGCGACCGAAATGGTTTCTTGGGTAGGGTAGGAGGGGATGGCATGCAAAATTTACAATACTGTCGATTCCATAGTTTTTGATGTAGACGAGATGAATAGTGACACTCTCGACACCTGTAAGAGTTTAGAGGTGGGGTGGGAGGGGTGGAACGTAAAAAAGCTATCCCAGAAATATACACCTTGCTGCACTATTTCAATGTTCGATGTATTTGGTACAGGGATGTCAATTAAATAGGTGATTTTAGTTTGTTACGCACTTCTACAGTGAGTGTTCCAGTGACGGCATCGTCCTGCAGCGGCCTGGCCTGTAGGCTGATGGTCTGTCTCTGTGAGGGGCTGATTAGGAGCTCCTCTATGCCCACGATACCCAGCCCCAGGAAGCGAGGTCCCTGTCCCAGGCCACTCGTGCTCTTGTCAAACACTTCCAACAGGATCTCACATGTGTGCGGTGAGAGTTCACTGGAAATAAATTAGTAAAAGAGAGTTTAATTTTAAGGTCCTACACGCTGTCATTCGGCTTCGGCACCCTGAATTGTTCTCAGCCAATACTGAGAGAATCGTCTTGAAACTGAAGACAGTGATAGATGAAAGTATGGACTACATGTAGATGGACTGTTTTGAAATTACAATATTAGGAAATTCCTTGAATAAAAAAATTTAAATAAATTTACGGAATCTGGGGATTTTCCCTTGAGTTTTTCAGATATAAAAGTATAATTTAGCCAAAATACTGGTAATTATAATCTTAACAAATTGACTCTGAGATTTTACATTTCTTCCCAGGTTCCTTTTAAAAAGGTATAATTCACATTGCCGCTTACATTATTTTTATTTCGCTCTAACATTCTCATACAAAATTTGAAAAAGTTGAAGTGAAAATAGAACAATTTTTGCTCAGTGCATATTGGGCGTTCTCATATCTCTGTACAAGTTCACCAAAAGTGTAAATAAATAAATAAATGTGGGCACATTGTGTACTAGCCTCAACAACTAAAATACAATCACTAAAAAAATTGTAAAAGTATAAATATTGGTCTTACAATAGGAAGTGTTCATCCCAGTGTGGATCCTGTCCCTCTCTCCTAGTGGTCTGATTCTTCTGTGGAGGTTCATCCACTTCCAGCACACAATATGGAGAGGAGACTCCTGTCCCTAGGTGGGAGGCCCCCACTACCTTCACCAGGAGTCTCTTGTCTCCAGACAACAGCTGCTCGTTGTAGCCCTGACTCGGAGTGGAGGCAAATAGAGGATTCTACAAAAAATTAAATCAAATTATATTATTTTACTTATTCTTTAAGTGAATATTACGCATAACATAAAAAAACAGGATAACATAGATTTACAATAATAACAAGAAATGCTCACTACGGCGAGCTTATTGCTTATAGGCAGAAATCTCTTCGATCTTTAACCCTATTTTTTTTTGGATGTCACTATGTATTTTTTGTGAAACATCTGGTTTTATACATGTCTTAGTCGGATAAGTATACCTACAACAGATATACTGCGAAGCATATAGGAAAGAAATATATAAACATTTCACTAGATGGTTGGCACAGTTGGTAGGAACACAGACTTCTAATCAGGGGATTCCAGGTTCAAATCTTGGCACAACCTTCAAAATCCCTGCACAAGCTTTTAGCTTTTTGTGAAGTTTGCAGAAAAGCATTCGAGTTCGTGTAATGCAAGCCCAGATCCCTTTTTTAAAATATATTTCATTTGGCCTCAATCACTAGCCTTACACGGAATACTGATTGTATCCCGCTAAAAGTTCTAGAGTGTGAAGTGATCACATTAAGCCAGTCGACAATAAGCCTGACGGAATAATATTTGTCTATGCAGAGTCAAGATTCATATTGACTTACCATAGAATCGTAATGTAGGGGCAGATTCCTGGACGGGGTCTCTGACTGCCTCCTCAGTCGAGGACAAGTTGGGTAGTGCGCCACACTGTACTGCATGTTGATATTACGCAGGGCGCCAGTTACTATCTCACTGGAAAAAATAACATTTATATTAAATTTGTGCAACATTAGCAATGCAAATCTCATAACAAAAAATTGGCATTGCAGGCAATACCTCAGACCAAGGATAGTATAAACTAAGGAACCTATATAAATGTGGGAAGAAATGTTGAAGGTTGAGCCCCTTCTATTATCTATGACAAATCTATGGTGGACACCATGAGAGCTACAAACATATGATTGCGTGTCATGTTGGTTGTCCACAATTGCATGAAATCTGGTGATATTTCAGTGATTTTTGCGACTCATTATGTATAATCAGTGTGGAAATTACCTTTGGAATATAACCTATGTAATTAAATGGTAAATTGGCGTACTTTACATCGAGAAGAAATGGCATATACCTAGCGGAAAGGCTATGAACGGTAATGGCGGCGATCAAGTTTTGTCTATGGCTTTATCCGTTAAGTCTTCCTACATTTATATAAATGCCGCAGCAATTGCTGGGAATTCCATACATTCTAATCGTTAGGTTGGCAACTTTGTGGCAATATAGCGGCAACATAATAATGACATCGTCCTCCACTCTCTCTCAAATTTACTGAGACAGAGGACAATCTTAATCAACTAGTGAAACTTATGTTTGTCTCATTCTCATGGAGTATTTTTAGTAGCAGTTAAAGGGAGATAGCACAAGTCTACTCATGCAGGGCTTAACCGTGTCATCTCTATACTATAATTACTCTGAGTATAATACCAAAATCACTAATCAATAATTTAAATAAATTAGATTTGCCAGCAAATCTGTGCATCAAAATGCAATGAATCTGTAATTATTAATACTTGCAATATTGTAAGAAGATTTCTAAATACTGAAAATTCAGGCACTTAGCTTGTATTTTACATAGAGCAGTATATCTGAGCCTAATCCTTTGATATCCGTGATATCTGGATAGGTGAATATTTCCCAGTGTTAGGCTGATGAGTTTATATATGTCAATCATGAACGATAATATAGGTACATAATAACTAAGAAGTGTGTACAAGATACTAACTTAATAACCTCCTGCAGTTGCGGCTCATCCGGATTACTCCGGATTGGCCCTACTGGAGCCAGGGCCACCTTCACATCCGGCCAGCCGTCACATCTCAGCTCTCCGTTTAATTTCTCTGTCACGCACAGGACGTTTAGCCTGGCACGGAACCTACAACACAAGGACAACACACAATATTATGTATAAAAAAAATACTTATGTTTCATTAAACAATATGCATAGTGAATTACTTTTGTTTGAAGAGACAATAAACAATATGCATAGTGAATTACTTTTGTTTGAAGAGACAATAAACAATATGCATAGTGAATTACTTTTGTTTGAAGAGACAATAAACAATATGCATAGATAATTACTTTTGTTTTAAGAGATAATAAACAATATGCATATATAATGAGTTGCTACATATGGCATCATGGTATATCCCAATTCCCAATAATAGGGAAACTATAATAAAAGTAATAACACAACATACTCCGCGCAAAATATGAAAAAGTTTTTAAAAACATGGGACACTGAAGAAAAAAAATGGTTGGTGCTGGCATCAATGAGACATGATTTTGACTTTACCTGTTGACATTAACCCTGTAATGTGCAACCTCCACTTTGTCTCCCTTCTGCCTGAAGGCCTTCAGCTGAAAGGCGGGAGTGGCCTCGCAGTCACACGTGATTGTCTGAAAGAAAAACACATGAAAATTAGTGATGTGAAAAATCAGTTAAACGAAATTGCAATCGTTTCATAAAAAAAATTGCCTGCGGCGCCATTATGCCTTTTATCGTGTATCGAATCCTTTATATTTTTATTTAAAAACAATAATAAATAAACTAGATCTAAATCATGACCAGAGCCAGGGACAAAGTTTGTTTCTGCCCCCCCCCCCCCCGTAAAACGCGCCTACCTATTGAAAAAAGTCACGAAGATGACGCAGATATTTTTTTCAAAAGATTTTCGCCCGAAAGTTATCGAAAAATGACGTGAAGTAACAGACTCGACTTGGCGCCCTCTAGCGATGGCGCCCCTGGAGAGATACCCCCTCCGCCCCCCTCCTAGTTACGCTACTGAACACGACCTTCTTCATTGTCTAAAAAAATCGCATGCGGCGATATTACTCGTTTTTATGCCATGTCAAAATCTAAATTTCATTTCATTTTTTCATTTTCATTTTCATTTATTTATTATCCAAAGCTTTACAAAGTAAAAATACAATAAAAAAGTACTGGATTTTATTGCCCCACTAGGCGATAGCCTGTTCCGGGGCAATACTATTTACAACATAAAAGTTCAAGGTTACATGTATGTACAAAAAAATAAAGCAATGATAGAATACTGAATTATAAGCAAACGATCAAAGAGATTCGTGTAGTGATGATGGTATAATTGTTGAGGATTTGTTTATAAGGTTATTTTATTTGGAGACAGGTGTACACTGTACAACCGTGAGAGATCAAGTTGACCATGTAGGGACCAAGGGAGACAAAAACAATGTGTGGTAAAAAAAGAAAAAAACAATGTATAAACAAAAATGTGTTCGCGTGAATGTGTGTGTGTGTGTGTGTGCTTGCGAGTGAATGTGTATGTATGTATGTATGAGTGCGTATGTATGTATGTTTGTGTGTATGTGTGCATGTATGAGGGTGTGTATGTGTGTCTGTGTGTTTTTTTTATTTAAATTTAGTTACTTTATTGTTGTGTTTCAACGAGGTACACATCACGCATTATTCAGAACCTCGATCTATTTCAATTATTCATGCACATCCGCACACCTATCGCTGGCTATTCCACATGTCGGCAAATGACGCGATTAAATATCAAAACAGAAATTGTGAAATTTATTGGCAGTGAAAATTAACTACCTGAATAACTTGTAAAAGTATGTATACATCTTCATGTTCCTTAGATGGAAATAATGGTGTCAAGTTCATCAGTTATCAGAACAACATATTCGTCACATATTGTCACATGTGTGTCTATCTATAATAAGAAATTATGATTATTGTTTGTCTGTATGTACACATGTGCATATTATAGTCGTCTATTAGACGGTGAAGCATGTAAACAAAATCTATCTACTGAGTTTAAAGGTTTAAAATCTACCCAACAATGACGTCACGATAATTTCCCACGCCATGGTTCAAAATCGCATGATTAAATGGTGAAAATAGCGTTTTTAGCTTTTTTGGGTTTAATTTCGCTTCAATCAAAAAACTTTTACGGGCATTCCCTAGATTTTAGCATATTATCAATACAAACAAAAAAAACCCCAACTTTCGGGAAACACGTTTGTGTTTCGAAAAAAAGATCAGATGTGTTTTTCACATTTTTTTTTTTAAATCTATACATTATTTATTCCCTAGATAAAGGTTCAGTGTATCTACTCTATTTTTTCCAAAGCATATTATTTAGTAACCGAAGTCGAGATCTAAGGTCTCCCGTTTTTAGAAATTTTTGAAATGTTAATATACGTAAGTACTTTTAAGTCAGGCTATCGCAGTCGCAGTTAACGACTAATTTGATAGATTTTGTTTATATGCGGGAGAGAATACAGTATAATTGTATCTGTGTTGTCAATTTGAACCGTATTTTTGGTACTATGCCAACATGAGGTCACCAAGGTCACACATACCGGCCTATTATACAAACACATTAATTAAACAATTACCTATTCACAATCATATGCCGCTCTGATCGTGTGTATGAAAAAAAACATTAGATTTGGATGGACATTGATTATTTTTTTTAATTATTGTCTAATGACTGATGTACAAAAAGAAAACGAGCATAACTGAGCAGAAAGAATGGACAATGCAAACCTATACTATTAAGATGACAGTATAGGTTTGCTGAAACTTCGGAGGCACTACAATTTCTATAATGACCAAGCTCTAAAAATCTTCAGAAATCATGGGTCCATCTCCTTAATTTAGGAAGATTATTGTTTATTGTTCTCTAATCATCCGTAGGCCCGATTAAGGCACTTGGAATCCTAAGGTTACAAGATTAAATGCGATCAATTAATAAACTATTACAGCAAAAATACTAAAATCAATAAATACATGGTGACTGGTGACAACAGGTGTGGTTTAGTTCAATGCAGGTCTGGATGTAAATTGTTCAGAACTACATTACGTCAATGACAACAGAATTTGAGAGAGAAATCAGTATAAAACAGAGACATGTAGATATCTGGATGTATATGGTCCAAAACTGCATTACGTCAACAATAAATAATACTATTACAATAATTACGATGAGTCCGACAATATCTCTTCAATAGAATAGTAAAATTCATCGACAAGGTACTTTTTCACCTCTCTCCTACATTACATGACGGATGAATTTGTGAGTTTTAAACACGAGTGAGTCACTCCCGCCCCCCAATGAGAGTCTCGTTGTCTAAATCTAAAATATTAGTGAGCGCATCAACATTTTATTAAATTTACTTACTGAATCAACAATTCATCACACTGTTCGTCTTTTATTTTCTTTAAATTACGCCCCCGTAGGCGGGAAATTGTACAAAAAACATCAACACATCTCTGCAATCTAAGTAAAATATGTCATATTGTGTAAGGTGTTTCATACAGTGGTACACTGAAAATAAATCTGCAGGTGAAATTCTCAAAGTATGCAACAAAACTACGTAAGTATACTTACAGACTGGAAAATTTCGCGATCGCGATAAAACGATTTTATTTGGCAATATCGTGCTTTTTACACGAATTTCGTGTTTTTTACATATATGACAGGAATTTTAGTATTTTTTACAAGAATACCGCGAATTTTCGCATATTTAACGCGAACTTCGACATCTATAAAAAACACCGTAACTAAAAGATCATCAAAAGTCACGGGGCTCTGAAAGTAAGAAGAACCACAATGAAACAAAAAACATGCAAAGTGGCCTTTTTTGTTTTTGCAAATATTTTTGTTTTATTTCGTTCTTTTAGAGATTTTTGTATAAAATATTGTTCACGTTCAATTTTTTTTACATTCTTGTCCATCCTCTTTGTTGAAAAACCGTATGTTGTGTTCTGAAAAACGTTACGTATGTGCCGAAATTATACACCCGAAAACTCAACACTTGGTGAAATTGAGTAAATTTTCTGGTAATGAAAACCTGCGTCGCATTTTATAGTACTCGTAGCTATCTATAAATTCGTGACAGTTTGAGAAATTTAGATGAAATATGAAGGCAATGAGTCAGCGTCTCTCAACAAGCGTTCCAAATGAATGCTCTGATGACATTTCACTACAGTACGGTTACTTCAGTATTGACTTGACATCAACAGACATCACCCTGACAGCTGATATTTGACTGATGACACTGCCCCTTCAGATACAGGAAACAAGGAAGGACACGAGAAGTGTTCAAATACGCAGTAAGACAACGTAAGACAGAGGTTTGTTACTATAAGGAATGTAAGTAAGTTGATGCGAAAAAATATACCTACATTAAAAATCTCGATGTTTTCGACCGTCGGTACATGGTGGAAGTCCATTTTAAAGCAACATGAAAAAACTAAATATTTAGATTAAAAATTAAAATCCACAAAATTTGACTTTTTAGTTCGGGACTAGTATTCGAGGACTTGCATCGTCATCTTTAAGCGATTGTGAATAAAGTAGTCAACATAGTAAAAGTCCACTTTATTCAAAATCGCCTGAAGATGAGGGTGCAAATCCTCGAATACAAGTCGCGAGCTAAAAGTCAAATTTTGTGGATTTTAATCTAAGTATTTAGTTTTTTCATTTTTGCTACATTAGCAAAGTAAGGTAGACATTATTTAATCAATATCTCATTCAATTATATATCGATAAAAAAATATCGCAACTATGTATTCGATTGTGCTCTAAAAAGTTCATTATAATAATAAATTTCTACAAGTCGACTACAATAATCGCATTGTACAATTTCTATTGAATACCCACCGCACACCGGATAGTGCAGGCGCTGTTAGGCGCCTCTCTCCGACTGTCGGACACTTCTTGCAGAAGTTTTCTTGCAGGTGGCCTTACTCGGACGACCTCAGGATTTACCGGAAGTGTAGCTTCCAACAACTCCGCCCGGAAATTACTCCTCCAAAGTACTCTCCAGCGTGAGATGGAAATAACTTTGTGAAGACTTGTACCAGTCGAATCTCACACTGAAGAGTGGGTATTTCGATGGGTAATTTCCGGGAGGAGTTGTCGGTTAAGCAGGGTACAATAACTAGTTTAGATCTACAGAATAACTGTAGTTATAATGATATAGATTGCACAATGATTGCGCACAGTTTTTTAGCAAAATAAAAAGAGTAAACTGCACAAAGTGTATTGTTAAGTTAGGAATTGAAAGTACAGTTATGTCACGGTGACTTAACTGTCTGATGAACTACTACTATTTAGATTTTAATGAGAAAGTTAAGTAGGTACCTATTAAGTAAGAGAAGAATGTTCCCGTCTCTTAGACAAACCATGAGGTATATCGCGTGAAGAGAAAATAAATGTGGTATATATTCATAAAAAATATTTTATACCCAAACCTATTTAAATACTGCGCTTTTTCTTTTTCTTATGGGAAAATATTTTCTTATGGGAATTTTTCATTTTTTTCACCCTGCGTTAATTTCATAATGAGGTATTTTCTTGTGAGATTTTTTCATATGCGTTTTTTCATGTGAGTTTTCCGGTCACGCATCACGATTTATCTCAATATTGGGGTAACCAGTCAATGCTGTGTGTGTGTGTTAACATCTTTAAAAAATTACGCACATTAAAGACTGTGTAAAATTGTGTACTTATTAATCTTGTAATTTAACATACTCGTACCTATACACAAATTACCAGATGATTCTACTTTCAAAAACCGTCCCACTCCTGTAAGTGACGCATATGTAGGTGTAGTTAGGTTTTAAATACGATTTCATTAATTGACTTCTACTCTTTCTAACATAACATTATTTCGAGTTTTTATAACCGATTTTTCCCTATGTCCTTTTGACCTGAAGATTTGTAATGATAAAGTCTGACTGGTAAACTTACCACATCATCTTTGGAGTCACACTCGCAGAACACGTTGGAGATCTTCGGGGCGGGAGTCTCCGCTAAGACTCTCACCAGTTCGATGCCCACTCCGTGCTGAAATAAAGAAAACAATACATTATTCATTGAACGGAACATGGATGCTGCAATTAGTCACTCTGGAGGTGGGAAAAGAGAAACAGCCCTGACTGAGCAGACTGTGAGACACGTAGTGCAAGAGTGCCACATTAGGAAGTTCAGTGGAAGCCTCCAAGACATCCATGAGTCGACGCCGGAGGCGGTGGACTGGTTGGCAGCACTGGATCCGAGACAATAATAGTCCTACCAGTATTCTTTTAACTGAGCCCGAACGGGTGAAGATACGTGGACAAATCATCCGAAACAAACTCTTTCTTGACAGACTGTACTAACGTAAAATGAAAAGAGTTGGATTTGCATTCTCTATCAATATCTGATAATAAACGAAAGAGCCTGACTGACTGACTTAATGACTGACTGACATACTCACTCATCAACGCAGAGCCCAAACGGCTAATCCTAGAGAAGTGAAATTTTGAAGACAGATAGGTTTTAATTCAAAATCTTCCGCTAAGAAGGGATTTTTGGAAATTGAGCACCTAAGGGGTGAAAAATAGGGTTGAAAGTTTTTTAGGTTTTTAGGACGTGGTGTGGTTTGGCACATATGTATTGAATTGATATTGATATTGAAATTAGTAGGTAGGTTTCAGTGGCGAAGAGTGAATTTCTGCAAAAGGGAAGCCGGGACTAACATTTCTTATTGGTTTACGTCAGATTAGACACTATTATACCTATCATTTTATCCAAAAGGTAACTCGATGGGAATCGTGTTCTTAGGTAGCTTCGCGCCTGGTAGGTTTATATATTTTTATTGTTGAATTTATGGTGGAATTTGGAGTATATTTAGAAAAACTCTTATCTAAATTTTATAAATAACATTTGATAGGTACAAAGTAATATAATTGGTTTATTTTCGGCTGTGGTTTCAAGACAGGAAGTCCAACTACAATACAATGATTGTAAAATGGTAACCAGTCAATAAAATGTATCTATTATTATATGAATTATCTTTTATGTAATGGAGTCGCGTCCCGGATGATTGGAAACTAATGATTACCGTCAATCCTCAATCAATGACATTGAATTATACGAGAATACAGAACTATAACACCTCTTACCACGGGCGTCGCCAAGGGGGGACAGGGGAGGGGGGGCAGCTGGCCCCTTCTAGAGATTGGAAAAGGATATATTTATATAGTAAATGATAATGAGGTATATATTTTTCATAGTAAATGATAAAACCTCACAGAAAATCACATTACTACCACACATTTTTTCACCATTTCATAAATTTTCTAAAATTTGTATGAAAATAATAATAATAAAAAAATAACCTGCGGCGCTATTTTTCATTACTTTTTTATATAAAACATATTTTATACATAACTATTATTGTGCAAAGTATTATAGTATACATTTTAAAATAAACAAACCACATCACGACCTCCTTCACTATGTCTCACAAAAAAATTTCGTCTTCGGCGATGTTTACGCCTTTTTTATGGTACATCAATTTTCAAAAATATTATTACCTCCCCCTAGCTCCGAGGCTGCGGACGCCTATGCCTCTAACTCTAAACTATGTAGTGGTTTCTAGATAATCCGGCAGATTCTCAGATCTCATATTGGACCAGAGCACTACCGGATTTCTGTAAACGCCGGATTAGTAGGAATCACTAGAGAGTGGAGAATTTTATTCTCAAATTCGTACTTTTTACACGAATTTCGTGCTATTTACAAGAATAACGCAAATTTTAGCATTATTTACAATATTTGACGCGAATTTCGACATTTATTTTGGAAAACATCGTACCTACCTAATTAAGACAAATTGAAAGGCATGTGGCTTTAAGATTAATAGACCGGTGTTTTAACGTTAAAAAAGGGGGTATAGCGTAGATAATTGTCGGAAAGCTGGAAACTATTTTAATCCCTTCATTAACATGCAAAGAAGGTTTCTTGAAGTTTGCACCAATTTTCCGCTTGTGCTAAGTACAGGGTGTCCCAAAAACAAAAAAAAAAGTTGAACTTTTTTCAGTTTTTCATTAATAACTCCTAAAGGAAGCATTCTAGACAAATTGTGTTCTTCTGTGAATTAAAGTAGATAAAATTCTTCGTCTACTGAGCATTAATACTACTCTCTACTTTGAAAAATCACTGAGAAACAGCGATTTAAAATTGTAATGTTTTTCTCAACATATGACAATTTTCTTATTTTTCTTGAATCGTTGTTGAATATCTTCTAATCCAAGCTACTTACAGCAAATTTTAGTACATATGATTCAATGGCCGGTTAATTCTCTATAAACTGGCATTAAAATTTTACCTCTATATTAAATTGTTTAGGATGTAGAGGTATTTAAAGAGAGACGAGTGAAATAGAGAAATTTTTTAAATGATAGATTTCGGTATGTGAAAGGTAAGATAGACTTAATTTTGCGGCTCTTTCTTAATAACGTACAATTTTTTTAGTTAAAAACCCAAATTTCACTATTGATACGCCACTGTGTAACAACTTATATCGAAAAGACTATTTTTTTACCTTCATCAGTTTTACTAATATAACTCCTGAACGCTTGATGTTAGGGAAAAGATATTTTACTCAAAATATAACTAAAATTAATTTACTATAACTTGATTTCAAAATTAACTCTGTAACTTAAATAATAACTGAGTTACAGTGTTTGAAAAAAAGCATTACTAAAAAAATTAAATTGCCTCGGCTATTTTTGTTGAATAACTCCTGAACCGTAATATAGAGAAAAGGTTCAAGAGATTTAAATATAAGGTGAATAAATTTTCTATAACACAAGCGTAATAAAATAACTTTAAAAGTTATAGTAAGAAAGTTATGGATGATCAAAGTCAATATTTTGTGTAGCCATTCGACGCTTGTTTAGATATATTTCATACTATATGGCGAGCAGGTACTTTATTTTCATACTACACCGGCTCGGAGGTGCTTACCATGTGCTTACTAGGCAAATATAATTCATAAGCAAACGTCGAATGGTTACACAAAATATTGACTTTGATCATCCATAACTTTCTTACTATGACTTTTAAAGTTATTTTATTACGCTTGTGTTATAGGAAATTTATTCACCATATATTTAAATCTCTTGAACCTTTTCTCTATATCACGGTTCAGGAGTTATTCAACAAAAATAGCCGAGGCAATTTAATTTTTTTAGTAATGCTGTTTTTCAAACACTGTAACTCAGTTATTATTTAAGTTACAGAGTCAATTTTGAAATCAAGTAGTAGCAAATTGGTTTTAGATAAATTATGAGTGAAATATTTTTTCCCTAACATCAACCGTTCAGGAGTTATATTAATAAAACTGATGAAGGTAAAAAAAAATAGTCTTCACGATATAAGTTGTTACGCAGTGGCGTATCAATAGCGAAATTTAGGTTTTTAACTAAAAAAATTGTACGTTATTAAGAGAGAGCTGCAAAATTAAGTCTATCTTACCTTTCACATACCGAAATCTATCATTTAAAAAATTTCTCTATTTCACTCGTCTGTCTTTAAATACCTCTACATCCTAAACAATTTAATATAGAGGTAAAATTTTAATGCCAGTTTATAGAGAATTAACCGGCCATTGAATCATACGTACTAAAATTTGCTGTAAGTAGCTTGGATTATAAGATATTCAACAACGATTCAAGAAAAATAAGAAAATTGTCATATGTTGAGAAAAACATTACAATTTTAAATCGCTGTTTCTCAGTGATTTTTCAAAGTAGAGAGTAGTATTTGTGCTCAGTAGACGAAGAATTTTATCTACTTTAATTCACAGAAGAACATAATTTGTCTAGAATGCTTCCTTTAGGAGTTATTAATCTAAAACTGAAAAAAGTTTAATTTTTTTTTTGTTTTTGGGACACCCTGTACTTAGCACAAGCGTAAAATTGGTGCAAACTTCAGGAAACCTTCTTTGCTTGTTAATGAAGAGATTAAAACAGTTTCCAGCTTTCCGACAATTATCTACGCTACAAAGCTAAATTTCCTGGGCTATAAGAATAAGTGCACTTAATACACTTTGCAAAGAGGAGTTTTTTGCTAATATTTTGTTTTATTTAATGTTTTAGGCAAAGGGAGGTTTTAAGGAGGTTTTAGGGATGTATAAAATATTGCTAACGTTCAAAAAATTGTATTGAAAGCTGTAATATTGTCTACTTAAATGGTATTAATGTATGAAAAATAACACATATTTCGCTAAAAATGTGACAAATAACACTCCTTTTTGCAGTAAATAACACTTTTGCCGAAAAAGAATGCCGGTATTACTCTAGCCCCTGGGAATCACAAATTATTTACTGTTTTTTGTATCATCAGGCCCCTGTCAGGCACTTAGACTAGTTAACTAGTAAAGAGATTAAAATCCACAAGGCATATGGAACAAGGACATGAGACAATAAAAATAAATTTATAATTGTAATTAGATATAAATAATGAAATATAATTGAGTTATGACTTATTGTCTTCTGAAAGAATAAACACAATAACAATAGGAAGACATATTTGTCACATTACTCATTAGATACATACATACAAATATTATATCATTTTTATATACTATACAGGTCGATTCAAAACAGTCATAACAGGCATTTTTTTCAGGAAGCATAGGGTTGTCGAAGCTGGAAAAAATTGGATCAAACTGACATGTTGCTGGGTCAAAGACCAGAGTTGTGAAATCATGGAGAAACAGCATAGGGTTGAAACATGCGAAAGAACTGGTACTGAACGGAACTCGCATAAGTACACCACCGAAGCTCTCAAGCTTTCCAAAAAATAAATAAGAATCCTAACTAGGACCTTGACTAAACACTACAGATTTCGGAAAGATATATTCAAAATTGGACTATCAGACACCCCAGTCTGTAGATTCTGTTCAGAGGACAACGAGACACCTATTCACATCTTCTGTAACTGTGAAGCACTCGCTCACAAAAGAAGTCACGTTCTTGGAGGGCCCCTACTGGACTCCGAGAAGGCAAGACTACTCGCACCAAGACAGATCGTGAGCTACATGAGACACGTCGGCCTTGAGGACGAGATAGACCAACTCTGGTCGGAGAGACGCAGGGGATAATTATTGGTCCCCCGGCTTTCAAGGAAAAAAAAACTGATGAAAACTCACAACAAATAAAATGACATTCAAAGAAATATATGGTAAAAGATATTCATAAGGGTTTTTTTCAGAAGATGTTTCTTTTCATAAGACCTATCTAATATACAAGATTTTTTATTTACAATAACATGCCAGCCTTTGATAAAGGCGACTGTTACGGGTCAAATGGCGAGGTGGGCGAAGATCAAAATATGTTTTTTCTTTGACATCAGAAGAAAAACATGTTAAGAAATGAATGACATACGTGTTCATACACACAGAGATATTTGTTCTTAGGTGGGTATAAAGTACATATACTCAGTGGCGTAACTAGGGTGGGGCGGGAGGGGCGGTCCGCCCCGGGCGGCGCATTTCAGGGGGCGGCGAAATGGAACAGCATATAAAAAAAACATCTTGATAAAACACACAAATTAAAAAATATCTCTGAGTTTCCTTAAATTATTATGAAAAACTGTTAAATTACAATAATTTTCATTAAAAAAATTTGCCTGCGGCGCTAGTAAACTCTGTTTGCGTACGAATTCTTTAGTGGTGTCTAAGTATTTTTTTATTTCACGATAAATAAGCTAGATTTTCGGTATCTTATGACTAAAATTTCATTACTTCTTGCATGGTCGCTTCCCCTATGTGTTACCTACTATACAAAGATAACCAGGATCATCATTTACCCATTTGTCTAAAAAATTTCGCCTGCGGCGCTCTTCTTTTTATATTGTTTTAAAACGTTACCTTATCAAAAGTGCTTACTTTTTTATATTTTTATATAAAGAAAGTAAGTAAAACTACAATACGACCTTCATTTTCATTTAGTTTTGTAAAAAAATTTCGCCTGCGGCGCTATTTGTATGGTTTATTGTCCCACGTCTGTATTAAAATTTTAGTTACTCTCGCTTAGCTTCAAATCTGCAGACACCCCTGGGTGAGTACACATGTACTTGTATAGGTGCTATAGGGGTCGGGGGGGGGGGGGGGGGGCGGCATTTTCAGTGTCCGCCCCGGGCGGCACTAATGCTAGTTACGCCACTGCATATACTACATGTATATTTAAATGTATAGAAGTACATTTATACATATGGGTCAGAGACAAGCATTGGAAACCAAGATAGAAATAGAATGTAGAGAATAATAATAATTATATGTACTGAAGCTACATGTATTATATGTATTCAATAAGTATTATACATATAGCAGTGTTATTGTATTAATTGATAATAAATATACCTTACATACACAATGATAAGTGTGAAAAAATATATTTGTTTTGCGCATAGCAAAGGTGACCAAGAGAATACCAATGTTTATACGTTAGAATGTGCAACATTCTTCATACTATATTGTAGGTATGTTATCTGTACAGTAATGTCTTCAAAGTATATCTAAGTGAAGAGATTAGGCAACTAAAAACAACGTAATAGTACTTGGTACAGTGCAAAACTAAAATAACCAGAAGTCGCACATCCGTCATACAATCGCAAACAAACATCGCAACATAATAATACAGGATGAATGTCTCACCTCTTCCACTGACTTCTTGGAGTATTCGTTCATAGAAAGTATCCACAACTGCAGGAGATCGTTCACAACCACCAGATCACTGTATAGCCACGCAAAGAACATATTAGTCCATCTGGTTGCGGCCAGATCGGGACCAGAACACGTGGGGGGAGGGTGCAATCCAGGTAATGCCCTCCTCTGCAAGTCTGGCCCCGGCGACATGCGAGACAGACGCTTCTTCGAGGGAGTGACGACTCCCTGGGGCCCCCCTGAACCCCCCTTGCTCACAGGTGGTTTCGCGGCGAGGGGTTTCGCTTTGACCGCCGCATTCACTCCCGCTACGTCTTTATTATTAGCGTTGAGGAGTAACGCTGCATCGTCCACAACTTTCTTTGGTTCAACTTCGATCGTTTTTTTCGCGGCACTTGGATCTTCTGTTGCACTCTTATTTTCACTTCTGGCTTTATATTTCTTGTAAATGAATTTAATCAACCACGCGATAAACAAAGAGAATATAAGCCAGAAGAAGGCGAACATCACGATTGAATCCATTGCTGCGTCGGAGTAAGAATAGTCGAAGCTGCATATAAGATCATCGACGGCTTCCGCGAGATCTGCCATCGCTTTCCATGGTTGGCTCAGGGGAGCAGCATCTTGGGCCGACTGCGCCTGGTCGCCAGCGCTTTGGCCGGGTGAGAAGACACCTCCCATTTTCCTCGTGTTAGACAGGGAGGGGCTGCTCCTCAGATACGTGCGTCCCTCTCAGCCAGAGTGAGACGGAGCTGTAACAGAGAGAGACATGGAATGAGTTGTGTTATTTTGGTCTCCACTAAGAGAACAGTACGCGCAGTGTTCACTCCACATGAGTGATTTCATTTCAGTATTGGTTTAGTTTGTTGTATGTTCAGTTCCCAAGAAGCACTGCGTTGTATGGTCCATTGAAAATAAATAACATGTATTATTTATTTGTATGCACTTCCGGAAGTCCAGAATGTACAACAAACCAATGCAATACGGTAATACTAAACTTAAGGGCCTATATTACAAATAACATCTCCCACATTTCCCACAATATATGTACTATAATATTCGAAAGTAGCGTAAAACACCAAATTTTCTAGGGTTCCTGAATTGTAAAATTGTCGCCCACTCTTTTTTAAATATTTTTTCCAGTGTCCTGTGAAAAATAAATGTCCGTTAAACTCCCAAAAGACATTTCACGTTTGGACTTCGCCAGGCCCAATATCAATAAATAAAAAAGCGGAGAAAGTAAATATTGCGTTTCAAACTAATACTAATTACAACGAACTTCCACAAAGAACCCTCGTACAAAAGACTCAACATTCCTTATCAGTTAATACTTGTAATTAATTAATTAATCGGGCTGACTGTAAGATATTGCTTTTGCAATAAGTCCGCCTTTTGGCACACTACATAGTCTTGTTTTTGTAACTATGCTTATTTTCTCTGGTCAATAAAGATTTACTTATTTATTTCATACAGAGCTGAGTGATCCATGAAACATGCGATACAACATTTTATCATGATAATAAAAATTCCTGAAAATTTCGCATAACGCTAAAGAAATAAAAAAAGTCCGCTTTGTTATTCCTGATTGCTGGCAACCACGTTAACATTAGCATGTGTAGGGCTGGGTGCCGCAATGTGGCAATCGATACATGCCAGCAGGCGCCAGAGGGACCTCACACCAGAGGAGTCTAACAGACTAAAATGTTTTATTATCGTACGTAATGTCTAATGGAAATAGAGAAATATGTTGGTGTTTACACTGAAATAAGTAATCGAATCGTGGAAAACTTTTTAAAGGTTCGTCTACACGAAAAACTAAATTGCTCTACTCACTTATTGGCGCCGTTTAGCGATAAAATTGCCCCAAGGGCACCTTACATTTTTCTGATTATAAATCACCATGAGCAGTAAAGATAGCATTGAAATGTTATAGAGGTTGCCTATATTCCGGAGTAGCTTTAGTTGACAGTAGCTGTTGTCGTTAGAGCTTATCAATTTTACTTTGACATTAAATTTGACAATAGACCCCACTTGTCAGTGCACCCCTAGCCGTAAAAAAGGAAAAATAAACAATCTTTATAAATTAATAATTAAACCATACTTCATTAGAAAATGTGGAAGATAGCGTAACACACCTACCGGGGGGCAAGGGGGGGGGACAGCTGCCCCCTAGAGATTGGAATAGGTATTTACTTTTTCATACTAAATGGTAAAACCTCTCAAAGAATCACATTATAATCACACGTTTTCTCATCATACCTATCATAAATTTTCTAAAATCTGTATGAAAATCCATTAAAATGCAATAGTTTCATAAAAAAATGCCTGCGGCCCTATTATTTATTGCTATTCATAAAAAATCATTTTTCATACATATTATTGTGCAAAGTACTATGTACATTTTCAAATAAAACAAACCACTTTACGACCTCCTTCACTATGTCTCACAAAAAAATTTCGTCTGCGGCGCTATTTACGCGTTTTTTATGCTAAGTATATCATTTTTTTTTTTGCTTCCCCCCTAGCTACGAGGCTGGCGACGCCCACGACACGTACTCTAATAATTAATTATTGGCAATACAGGTATCTCATTATTCCTCGTAATGAAATGATGGAGGTGCCTTACAGCCTTACCTAGACGTAAATTACGCCCTAATAGACAACACTAACTAGGCAGGTATATTACCTTCTGAAATACGCCAGACATAATGGCCCGAATAAATTCATTAAAACTGATGGGTGGGCCAATTCAATTAACTTCGAGGAATAATACATTTTCATTCGGGTTGTCGCCACTCTTGTTTTTTTTACAACCTATAGAAATCTTGGGTATTTTATATTTTACTCTAGAAGCCCCCAGTACTATCCGTGCATTTTGTTCAAGAAGTAATAATGGAAAAAAAAAATAATTAAAAAAAAAACACAAAATTTTATGACCTTACATCCTAGAACTTTTTTTCGCGTTTTTCAAACGATACCAAACGCGCCCTTCCGTGGCACTTGGATTCCTTCATTCCAATGGCGCCTCAAAAAAAGATATCAAATCTTGTAAAAATTGGCTGTATTCAAAAATCCTGACTTCGCTGGACTACCTACCACAGAAAATTCTATCTACCTATAAAAACATAGAGTCGAATATAAAGAAGTGCGGCCGTTCAAGAACCATTTGGCCAACCAGATCCTCAAGGAAGGATACGTTTCGAGTATAAAATTAATCGTAGAGTGTGTATGACGAATTGCACGAAAACGACGGAAGCAAGAAGTGTGTTTAAGGATAGAGAAGTTTGGTGTTCTGTTTTGTTATCTCTGCTTACCCCGCAAGGGACGTGACGTGAGGGGATACATAAATATAAATTGTATGGTATGTTATAGTATATATGTATGTAACTATGTAGTATGTACATATATTATTATGGTGGAGACTTATGGTAATAATGTAAAAATCCGTAATTTCTGACAGGACACAGCTAGTAAGTACTTTACATAGATTGTATGCCGCAGTCCTGGCGCAAAGCAGATGTAAAACAACTTAAGTACATCTTGACCTATATTTACTTTTTGTAATTTTTACATCACGACTACAAGTACGTACAAAAACTATAGTGACTACATTTCAACATGTGTAAATCGTAAAAAAATATGGTAATGTGTAAAAATATATACTCGTATTAATTACGACGATGCCGCCAAGTGCTAACTAGAGTAGGTACCTTCTTTCTACAGTAAATAAAAGTAGGTATAGGTACTAGAAAAAAGTTAGTAAATACCTAAATGTTTTTACGACAATATTTTATTGTGTACACGTTTTAATAGCACTGTTTCAAGGATTCCTAGACAATTAACTTTTTTATTAGATTATTGCCCATGCGTTGAGCATGATGCTGCTCATTGTCTATTCTATCGTCGTTTTTACTGATATGGGGTAACCAACGATAGCGGTATACTACCTTCTTAAATGGTCCACGATCCTAAGATGGTCCTATGTAAAGGCTTTCGGAATGCATAGTGAACCTTATTGTTGAACTTGAAGAGTACGCATACTGACATTTCAAAAATGTCTATAAGCAGGAGACCTTAGATCTCGACAACCGTTAACAAATATGTTTTGAAAAAATAGAGTAGATACATTGATCCTTTATCTAGGGAATAACCGTAAAATATTTTTTATATCTTGTATATATTTCTCAAAAAAAAAATACTTAAATAAAAACACTTCTGATCTTTTTTCCGAAAGACGGAAACTCGTTTCCCGAATGCCGTGGAGATTTTTTTTATGTACTGATAATATGCATTAAAATCTAGGGAATACCGTAAAAGTTTTTTGATTGAAGCGAAATTAACCCAAAAAAAAAAACGCTATTTTTACCATTTTATTCACGCGATTTCGAACCTTAATGCCGTGGGAAATGACCGTAACGTCATAGATGGGTCGCGGGCCTTAAGTCTTAATGCAATGCAATTCTAAAGTTTGTGCGTACATACACTATATCAGTGGCGGACTGGCTCTAAAAATTCAGGTTGTCATGTAGTAGAGCCGGGGGGGCCTGTATACAACTGCCTCATGCAGGAGATTTATTTATAACAGTTGTGGTCAGCGACGCATGCAAATTTTTTAACGAAACGTTTTCATAATAATTTTTCATTTTGGAATATAAGTACATTTGATTGTAATTGTTGATTTAACGGCGCAAACTTGAAATGATATAACGATGATAAGAGTCGTCCCATTACTTTCGCCTTTCTTACATCTTGTATTGAGTGACGTCACTTTATATGTTTATATCTTATAGGGTAAAATGTAACCGGTTTGCATTCATGTATTATGCTAAAGGTAATACTAATGGATTACATAACATGTAACTAGTTAGTATATAAGTACTGATAGTTGTACATAATATTATAATCTATACAATATATACAACAAGAAATATGGGGACAATGTCCATGTTAATCTCAGTCTATAGATTCATAATATTTGTATAAGAGTATGTAGGTAAGGTATTGTATTAAGTATAGGTATGTAATACAAATGTTTCTACATTTACAGAGGTGAGATTAGCGAATACTGCATATTACTATCTTCTTCTTTCTCAGCCTTTCAATTCCAATGCTTTACATATAGGCCTCCCCTTTGACTTTCCACATATCCCTACCCTGGGCATGCTGCATTCACTTGCTTCCTGCGATTCGCCTCACATCGTTAGACCATCTTGACTGAGGTCTTCCTACGCTCCTTTTGCTTGTTCTAGGTTGCCACTCGAGAATCTTTTTGGTCCACCTAGAATCTGAACGTCTGGCAACGTGTCCTGCTCAACTCCATTTTAAGGGAGCTGCTCGTTTTACCACGTCGGTGACCTTGGATTTCTCTCGTATCCATTAATTTGTCCGTCTATCTCCTAACGAAATAGTAAATACCCAGCATTCTCCTCTCCATGGTTCTTTGTGTTACCAGCAGTATTCGCGTGATTCGCCTATATATTAGTAATACAATTTCAGTCGGATGGGAGGCATTAGTTATGAGAAAGTAGTTAATCATATTCTATGTTTATCATTTTACCTAATAATATAAATACCTACATGAGTTTGTCAATTGGCCATTTCTATTCCATCCCCGACCATGGGGTTACTAGGTATGCCTAATTACTTTGTAATTTGTATCATGAAAAAAGTACCTACACAACATCTAGCCACCCCCTCACGCCACGTCCCTTGCGGGGTAGGCACAGAGAACAGATCACCAGACCTTCCTTCCTATCCTTACACACACTTCGTGCTTCCGTCACATTCATGCAATTCCTCATACGCTTTTGCTTATTCTATTCAGATTGTTTTGTAAACTGTCTTCTTCTTAATCTTAATGTAGGCCTGATAGCCTGTTATTTAAGAGCGGTTAGCCTCCTGCGAGGTCGACTCCCAGTTGTTGATCCATCTCTTTGGTGGTCTGCCTGAGGGTCGCCTACTTTGGGGTTGGCCATAGAGCACAATGTGAGGGAGCCTGATGGATAATTCCATTCCAATATCTCCTCCGTTGCTTTCCCCATCTGACGACATCCTCGACCTCGCACATCTCTCTAATTCTCGTGTTTCTTATTCTGTCTCTGGGAGTCTTGTAAAATGTGTAAGCTAATATAAATAGGTATGACTTAATAGGTAAGTGAGTATGTAAGCGCATAGGTATGCTATACAAATTGAAATGTGATTAGGTCACGTACAGTGCAGAGTCTACTAATGGGATATGGGATGGGATCAGATGATTAGAAAGACACCTACTATACTAAGACATCAATAAAGGTGCGAAGTGTCAGATATAATCATCATACATTTATAATACACAAGCCCTCCCGACTGGATGAAATCGTTGGTTGTCGGCTATAACCAAAGGCGTAAGAGACACCTGCGATCATCTAAAAAACATGTTTTTTTTTAAATAAATCTGCCTTCATCACTCGCGAACGGGTGGAAGGCCACTATAGAAAGAAGAAAAGATCTGGGTTTATGCAGGCTGTTCCAAAAAGTACGACCAAGCAAGAGATAGAGCACCTATCTATGGAGGTACCTAAACATCCCAATTTTTGTTACGAGACTTTTTGTAGTTTTCGAGTTATGATTTTTTTCATATTTTTTTGTCAAACCCTGACTTTTGCAAGACATTATTGGTGACAGAGACACCCATTATTAAGATAAATCCTTGATTTTTTCGCAAAATAAGCGTTATGTAGGGTGGCAAATGGCAATACAAGGTATATTTTTGCTAACGGGCGACTTTTGTACAGGTACTAAAAACCTAAATCAATAAAACAATTTTATATCTAGATAAATACTTTCATTTTTCTTTCATTATTTCTTGAAGAAGATATAGAGGTATGGGTATAATAATACCCAGTTGGTGCGAATCACACTGGGGCCTTCTAGTATGTACTAATATAATGTGTGTGCTTGTGCTAACACTAACATAGGTGTGGCAGATGATCAATAACTACTCACTATATGATAATAATTGTGCATTATGCAACATAAAAGTAGACAGGTATATATATATCGCTGATTTTGCAATGTGAAGCACGTTGCAAAATATTGAAAAATACTATAACCACTTTATGAGCTTATTAATAATATAATTGTAAAAATATTTGACACCTAGAATACACATCCACTCTTTTTAACCACGCCTTTATTAACTTCGTCTGTCGTACTCGTTATACGCTTCTACATTGTCCTCTTCAAATTTTAATAATCTCCCAATGTCCCAGCGCCTTGAAACTTTAACACACATATTTGCTTTAGGTGACAGTTTAATATTGTACTACTGTTTTATCATAAACACGTTTCAATTTGTAAATTTCAATTAGATAATTAGTTTTAATATGGAGAGGATACTAGGTGGGCACCCAGAATCCTACAGTGGAGGCCCTGGAACAAAAGGAGAAGCGTTGGAAGACCTCCCGAAAGGTGGTCTGATGACCTAGTCCAGCAAGCCGGAAGAACCTGGATGCGGAGGGGGAGAAACAGAGATGAGTGGAAGGAAATGGAAGAAGCCTACGTCCAGCAGTAGAGGGAGGAAGGCTGAGGAAGAGGAAGAAGAAGAAGATGGAGAAATGTTAATGTGGTTTAAAGAGTTTTTCTTACGATTATTTACCTATACTTTTTACCAGACATGTACGGGTTACTCGAAAACAATATTACGTCAGATAAATTTAGTTTAACGTGAAATTAGCAACAAGATATAAAATCTAATGCTTTATACCTACCTATATACATAGGACCTATACTGTAATTATACTGTATACATCTGTCTAGACTAGAGATAGGCATGTCTACCAACTTACAGTAATATTGCAAAAATACTCAATATCAGAGCTTGAACACCTTTTTGCTATGTATAGATAAGAACAGGTATTTGAGAGGCTCAGACCATGCAAAAAATTACGCTGGGAAAAGTAAGATTACTCAGCTAATATTAAAGATATCATCTTAAGACTTAAAACATGGATAAATGAGAATATGTTTTAGTGACTCTAGCGGATTTTATTTCTATAAATTTTCTCGATAAAAAATAATTTCGAAGTTACCTCTGAAGTTTACTTAAACTTGAGATATTCCCATAGTTTGTTAGATATGATGCTGTAATTTGGTTGATAAAATGTTTAAGGTAAGACGCATGCAGTAACTACGGCAGATATTTTTTAATATTTGGTCTACTTTTTACACAATAAGCCAAAATGATGACAAGAATCTCAACTCTCTCTCTCCCTGGGCATTTATTATTCCTACATGATGGTGGGGCCTGCCATTTTCGTCTTTCACCACCACTCGGCTCTATCCTCTGCATCTTCCGGGGATGCTCCACAGTCTCTCATATCTTGACTCACAACCTCACGCCACCTCCGCTTGGGTTTTTCTCTGGATCTCCTACCAGGGAAAACTAAGGACTGTGTCCTGTTACCAATGTATTCGGGGAGTCTTCTACTCACATGCCCGTACCACCGTAATCTGCTTTCCTGAATTTTGTCGGATATGTCACGTACACCTAGACTTCCACGTATGTACGTATTACAAGAATCTAGGTAGATAATAACCTAATCATTAAATAGGTTTACAAGTCCTGGTGTAAAAGATTACAAGTATTACAACACATCATTTGGCTATATTATTATAACGAAACGCACTAATGGCTATACCGGGCTGAACAGCTGGTAGATTAGCTGAAGGCTATGTGAATTATGTTGTAAATGCTAACATATACAATATACCTACCACCTAACATATGTAAAGTTAATTCAATCTCAGTGTACTGTGTGTTAGGTACAAAGAGATTACGATTGTTAACTAAACTAGAATATGCTTCGTACTTACAATGTGTATGTGTTACAGTTAGCAGATTGTAATGATCTAATGAATGAAAAACATGTGGACTGTAATTAATCGCAGTCCAATTTTAAAAGTAGCCATACTGATAAACCATCTCACTACCAGAATATAATAGAAGGGTTATGGATTTTTTTTACTATGGATTTATTATCTATATATTTTTATAAAAATTTAGAAAAAAAAATACTTTTCTCCGTTTAGGACTTCGCCCCATGCCCTCCACAGAGGACACTGGTAGTTATTTACTGGTAAAACATATTTAGTCAAAAACCATAAACATTCTATAATAAGTTTACCATGGATTAAGGATGAAAATTTCCTTCAGAAGGATTTTATTTATTTTATCTTCGTGTCCTCCAGCAAGGACAGTGGTAGAGAGAGGGATAACTATTAAAAAAAATATATCTAAGACCTTAGATCTCGACAACCATTACTAAATATGCTTTGGAAAAAAATAGATTAGATACATTATAGATTTTTAATTATGGATTCTAGAGTATACTTAACCGTAAAAGATTTTTTAAATCTTGTTTAGATTTCTCAAAAAAAATATATATATTGAAAAACACCTCTGATATTTTTTCGAAAGTAGCATAGATTTTATTTTTCTCTTATTGATAATATGCATTAAAATCTATGGAATGGCTGAGTAATCTCACTTTTCCAACGCATTTTTCGCATATTCAGCTACTGTACGACCTCGTACGCAATCCTTCTTTATTGTGTCTCTTTATAGTACGTATGGTAGAGATATTGATAACACAAAAGGCTACAGGCCAAACTTTGATACAGACAGGATGAAGTCATCATTGTATCGTAATACGTTTATAAATAGTTATTCCATAATAATGCATCCAACATCTAACCTGCTTTGCAAAGATCATCTACATTCTACAACCAACTTGTCTACCTAATCAATTATCATAAATTTTGCGCAAAGCGAATGTTGTCTGTGTTTTTTATACACACAAAATTTAGTGGTTGTCCCATAATTTACTTATTTTTGCACATACACTTTGTTTGCATTGATCCTACTTCTCTGGTATACATGGTCACTGTTTTGCTGTTCTTGCGTTTCTTACTGTATTCTGCGTTGCGATGTCACATCTCTACGCACTCTTGTGCCAGCCACTCTTTCCCGATTAATCTTTTTTTATAAAGGATCTGGGCTTGCATACACAAACCCAAATACTTTCCTAAAGGCACTAGACTAAAAGCCTGTATCGCAATGTGTGGAATACATCGCCAGCGCCGGGGTTTGAACCTGGCACGTTCCGCTTGAGAGACTGCCGCCTCAACCAACTGCGCCAACCATGTACTTACTCTAATGTTGTGTAATTCCTTATCAATGTTCTTTTTGTTAAATATTAAGGACGAGATGCTGGCATGAGACTATTGGTACATCTCAGCATCGAATTTCTTGTTTAATATTGCTTATTGTTCAAATTGGATTATGTGTTCCCGACGAAATGCTAGCAGACGTTCTACACTCTGTTAGCATTGATATGCTTATCTTTTGTTATTGCTCCTCTTGATTGTTAATATACTATAACTATGTAAATTTTACGAGTCCAAGTGCCCGAAATTAGGGCCTAAGGACAATAATGAACAATTAGAAACTTTTATTGAAAGTGCAAAATGATACAATCGATTAAATACAAATAAAATCGCTCGAGTTATTTTAAGCAAATGACTTGTTCAATAATTCGTAGGTGAGTCGCGAGGCGTGACCCGGAGGTCAATGAGTTATATTATGTAATATTTAGTTGAATGTATAGTTAGTTAATGTATGCACAGGTAAACCAAAGTAGTGACGTCAGACAATAAGTTCACGCGAACCGGAAACTCGACACGAACCGGATGCATGGCAAAAGTTTAATCAATCGGATACTTCTGCTTTCATATGAATAACAATAACACCAAGAGCCCATTGCCGAGCATGTCTTTAGCTCAGAAGAATCGTTGTTATTGATCCTGCCGATTATGCCGTTGGAGGTGACTATGGAGGCCGATTCTGGACATGCACACTCTGTCACACTTTGGACAAGGCTGCTCCTCATTTGTAACGGGTTTGCGGGTGGTTCTGTTTATATGAATATAATTGAATACGACCATCATCGTTCAAGCTATCTGCGAGCTGTAACTCCGGGTCAATATTATTCAAGCAATCTATTGCCCTTGGCGTCACCTTATGGATTTAGTCAAGGACCCCTACAAACTTCTTGTCTCTTGTAAGTAGGGAATCCAATCCCGCATCAAAATCGCGATCCCGCAAGCCTGCGGGATTGAGGTCATCAATCCCGCGGATCCCGCGGGATTTGCGGGATTGCGGGATCACTCGATTCTAATAGAAAACTAGATATTTCCGCGGTACGAGATAAGGAAAAAACCCTTCTTTTAGTCATACCTTGATAATAGATGCCATCTATCAGAAATTAACAATGTCAGATCTATAACAGTTTCTACTGCATTTAGATTTACAGTACTACAGGGGTCAATACTGGGCCCATTAATATAATAATCCAGGGAAATTAAACTCAATGCAGCTCCTCGGTGGAAAGTTGTGGGGTAGTCTGGATTTCTTTCATTCTATATGTATTTTGGGGTGCTCAATCTGAATCCGAGGTTTGCCAACAAAATTTCGTGACGGGACATGGCGAAAAATAGTAAAAATGGCAAAAATTTGCATTTCCTGACGAATTCTGGATTTGAACATAAAAACTATCGCCTTTTTGTAGGTTCTTTTAGCAGAATGAAAGTTAATAAAATTTCCTACAAATGTGGCGTATAAATTTTTTCTCTAAAATAAAAAGCAGCGGAGCTGTCAAGCTCCAAAAACTGGCCAAATTATTATAATTTGTCTAAATGGAAAAAACTGTCCTAAAATGTTGTTAAGTTTAGTACTCACATCTATAAGGAACCCTTTTGAACAAAATATAGTTAAATAATCTTTTAGGTTTATAATTTGTTTTACAAAAACTAGAATATATACGTAATTCTTAAAGTGTGAACCAATCTTTAAACATCTCCAGCCTAAACAATTCAATATATTTTTAAATAAAATTTCTCCTGCAAACTTTCTGCATATTTTCTGATTCCAACGAGGTATAATATGTCTCATGAATCTGAAGAATAGTTATCAAAATTTGGTGATAAATCTGACAAGGTGACTTATTCTCCATACATTTTCCATTCTCACAATTTAAAATAACAAGAAATTTTGGCCAGGTTTTGGAGCTTGACAGCTCCGCTGCTATTTATTTTAGAGAAAAAAAATATATGCCACATTTGTAGAAAATTTTATTAACTTTCATTCTGCTAAAAAGATAACCTACAAAAAGTCGATAGTTTTTATGTTCAAATCTGGAATTCTCCAGAAAATGGAAATCTTCACAATTTTTCTAATTTTTCGCCATGTTCCGACACTATATTTTGTTGGCAAACCTCGGATTCACACGCTGGGCATGAATCCCAGAGATTCCTGTCGAGGAATTTCTCACCAGTGCTCACCATGCCTAGCATCTTCATATTAGAGTGTTTATACATAATACTCCTCTGAACTCAGAGTACCACAACTCAAAGGTCAAAAGAAGACATAAGACCTTTAAGGCACAGACTAGCGATGATGTCTAAAAGCTTCGTGTGTCTCGGTGTGCGGATGCTAAACAGCTTCCCGGAGAGTTCAAATCGCTGGATCCAAATCACCCACCTCGTTGGTAAAGTATTTTACTCAATTGACGAAATGTTAAAACGATTGATCTTTACATTGTGATTGGCATTAATCTGATAGCATAGGATTAGGAATGGTACCTCCGAGCTTTCTAACTTTATGTCTGATAGTGACGATGCGAGTTTGTTCATTTTTTTTGTTTACGATATGAATTGTAGTAATGTATATGCTGATAATTGTAAAAACTAACGACAGGTGCCCGGATGGGCCTACAAACGATGGAAAACAATAAACTTTTTGAATCCCGCAAACATGCGGGATCCCGCATGACTAATCCCTCGTTTTTAATCCCGCAAAAAAAGGCGCGGATCCAGCATTTGCGGGATCCCGCATTTGCGGGATTGGATTCCCTACTTGTAAGTATATCTCTCGAGTTTTCGAGTGTCCAGTAAAATCAGGGAAATCGTAAACACAAGAGTCAAAATAACATTCCATTAAGTCCAGCAACGAGGTTCACCACCCAATGTCTACGAGTATATTGAGGGTGAAATGAGGAAGAGTCGTGTAGACAAACGTACATATTTCAACAAGTTAATCCATACATCCGCATACCTGTTGCTGGTTACCCACGTTGGAAAAAAACCGCCATGGGACATAATGAAAAGAATGCAACCAAACGTTGCCAGGCACTAGCCGTGCTGTAACAGTTGGCAACATAGCATAATGATCGCATAGGACCACCACTCCTGTCAAATCTCCTAACAGAATATACATAATACGTGGTCCGTCATACTCGTTGTTAAGGGACTGTTATTCCATACATTTCCTTAGCGACGGTGATGGCAACCTCGCCTATAACGTTTTATGTATTAATCATACATCATGGCTAGAGAACGAGAGAAATGTCAAGGTGGCGGTGAGCCAGAGCTTTCAAAATTCAAACAACAATTTGACCATGCGTTTGTATAAAATGAAATTGCGAACCGGTTTGAAGAACAGTGATGTCATCAGTTGTGTTATTTATAGTATTCCCGTCACAACACAAGCCATGGTCATACCAAATCAATACATCGTCGCGCTTTTTGGAATTCCAGACAATCAGCACCAATTATTATTTATTATTATTACAGATGACACAGGTTGGCCAATATCATGAAAATAATTGTTATTCTTACACACCTTTTACAAGACATGACATAATAATTAACTGGCTGAAGAGATGAAAAAGTTGGATAGGACCAAATTAAGGAGAAGGGTAAAGACGTTTCTGCCTTATTTGCCGAAATGCTGGGAAACTTGGGTCCTATTCTGTATTATTTTGATGTGTTTTCCTTTTTGTGAAGAATGTGTGGGAAAACGCTGAGAGATAAGATAAGGAATGAGTGACTGCAAGAATGGTGTTGTAACTAGAATGAAAGTGAATAAACTAAGATGGTTTGGGCATGTTGAGAGAATGAAGAATGACAAGAAAGATATATTTGAGCGAACGAAGTGGTGTGAGGATACGCGGCCGCCAGAGACTGACCTGGTCCGATCATGTCGACCAGATCCTGGAGGATGGACGCGTTTTAAGTAAAAGAAATCGGAGAGCGTGCGACAGACTGTATGAATGTGACGGAGGCTAGGAGTGTGTGTAAGGATTGGGCTGTTTGGCGCTCTGGCCTCTCTGCCTACCCTGCAAGGGACTTGGCGTGAGGACAGATAGTAACTTGGGCTACATAATTGTCCGTGGGGAATTTCTATCAGTCAATTTACCTACGTTAATCACAGTTTTTGATGTTGACCAAACTGCTGAACACGCTAACGTTAAATAAACTCTGAGTCTAAACACTTAACTAGTGTACTAAATGTGAATTATTAATGACGGGTAACATAGTTAATTCATAATTAAGTTAATATACAACATGAATGAAATCACAGTGCGTGTGTCTGTGTCTAATATTACTTAGTTAATAATATTAAGATAATATAATCTGATTACTAAGTATATAGTTATTAAACTATAATGTTAGGTTTATAGGTACCTACTTTCTAATTAGTAATGTTCATATAACAATAAACCACACGCTCATATTATTACACTCACATTGTATCAATTACACACAAATAGTACACACAGTGTGTATATAGGGCTGCCACCTCTCCGGGTTTGACCAGGAGTCTACGGGTTTGATGGTGTTCTCCGGGCTCCGGGTTAGCATCGTATATCTCTGGGTCAGACTGGGATTTGCCAAAAGGTTGAGCAGTCTGGGGACTACAGCAGAGATTTAGAGGGCGGAGGCCGGCCACGTTTCACTTTTTGGTTTTCACGAAATTCTCTTCGATTTTTTTACCTTCCCCCTCGTCGACAATATTTTCATCAGGGCATACGATTTTTTCCGAAATCTCCGGACCTACCGTCTTTGAAAGGTGGCAGCCCTAAGTGTATAGTTATTATTCAATACATTCTCTCATCAATGCTAACCTAATTATTCATCCTACTGTGATTTTACTAATTGTATAGAGAATAGAAATAGAGATACTGTAGACCAAATTAGTAGTTATAGTGTCGCCAAAAAGATAGTATTCAGAACAAATATCTCGACAACCTTACTTTAATTCTTAATATGCCCAGGGCCGCCGCGATGGGTGCCGCCGCCTGCGTGTAAAAACAAAATATGCCCTCATCTCCCCCCTTTATTATCACTTCTCTAAGAAAAACGAAAAGTAAACAGCGCCTCAGGCGAATTTTTTGTGTGAGATTGATTGAGGAAGATTGTATTGAACCTAGATCTTTCTTACAAAGGACTTAGAAATTTGTGGTAGAAACCGATTTCCAAATCGTATCCTACATAACACAAATTTAGCATCAGAAGTTTGAAAAAACATGAAAACTATAAGATTATTTTATGTATATTTTACTGATAGGTGTAACATATTAATATTAGAGGTATATTATGTCTACATTTTATCTTGTCGACTATAAAAATAAATAGCCACAATGTTTTTTGTTATTTCATTAGAATTACTACATATTTCATTCACGTGATTGATAAAAAATGGAAAAACAATATATTACCTATATCCTACTGTTTTATTACCGGCTCTCTAACTTATGTATAAAAATATTGTTTTTACCATACTTTGGTACATCAACATTATTTATTCTACCAATTATATCCTCCCTTTTCATTCTTTTGAATGACTTGAGTATTTTTCTTTCAACGTCCTGTACCTCAATAATACAAAAGCAATGATTATATTATAGTAGTCTGTACCTAAAACGTGCTGGCGCATAAATATCAGATATTTATCAACATTTCTACATGATAATTGGAAGGTACAATTTTTGTATATAAGTAACGATCTTCAATCATTCGCTTTCATTCAATATTTTGTTATTTTTTGTATATACATGTAACCTTGAGCTATTATATTGTGGTTAGTATTGCCCCGGAACAGGCTATCGCATAGTGAGGCAATAAAATCCAGTACTTGTTTTATGATTATATTTTGACTTTGTTAAATGCTTTGGGCAATAAATAAATTAAATTAAATGTTTTTAAAAACTGAAATCCTTCAAAGACACTTGTCAACATCTATCGAATAATTTAAGACCAGGTTTAACCTAGTATGTCTTCTAGTCAACCAAATCCGTCTTAATCGTGGGAACAATCTTATATCGTAATCTCCTACATAACATAATAATTAGTTATGTATTAAAATTGTCAAAGATTATTATCAACACACAAATATGTGTACTGATAAGAAAAAACAAGGTATAATCCGGCATAGGAAGTGTATATAGGTATAACACTATTTATAATATGGATATTGTATAAGTATTTTAGTTATATTATCTGTTGTGTATTTAAACAGATGTCGGTTTAGATTAGATATCCGGTAAATATTATATTTATCATCCACAATGATAAATACCGAGTTGGATAAATAGACTCAAATTAGACGCCATTGGAATAGATCTTAAATAGGCAAGTCGGTAGATAGACCTCAACATTTCCGTAAGATTTCCGGGTTGTAGGTTCGCCCCTCACCCCTCTGTCTTTCTTACATTTCTTGGAATGTCTTGTAAATGTCATCAGGTGTTCTTAAGGTCCTATATGCTGTCATTCGGCTTCGGCGGCCTGAATTGTTCTCAGCCAATACTGAGAGAATCGTCTTGAAACTGAAGACAGTGATAGATGAAAGTGTCGACTACAGATCAGCTGTTTTAGAATTACAACATTTGGACATTCCTTGAATAAAAAAAATATTTCGAAAGTACCCCTGAAATTTACGGGATCTGAGGATTCTCCGTTCTATTTTTCAGATATAAAAGTATAATTTAGACAAAATACTGGTAATTATAATTTTAATAAATAAATTTTAATAATTTTTCAGCAAACGTGGCAAGAATGTACTATAATTTTTGTGCAGAGAGAATGTTGTGTGTTAAATTAAATACTTAGCTACAAATCAACCATGAAATACTCGTATCAAATCAATGCAAATTAATGTTATGTAAGAATGTTAAATCAATTATATATGCAAAGCAAATAATAAATTAATATACCTACAATGGTCATCAACCTTTCCTTAGGATTGTTAACCTGGTGATATTGCGGGGTATGCAGAGAGGACCAAATGCCAGACTGTCCTATCATTGCTTCCGACACATTCATGCAGTTTGTCATGCATGCCCCGCAATTTCTTTTGTACAAAACGTATCTGTCCTTGAAGGCCTGGTAGACACGATCGGTCCAGGACGGACGCGATTCCTCACACCTCTTCTTTCACTCTTTTTTTTGGTAATGCATTCTCCCCACATGCCCAAACCATATCATTCTAGTCACTATGGCATCTCACAATCACTCATCTTTCTGACAATCTCATACATTATGATATGACGTATTTATTTATTTACACTTTTGGTGAAAAAGATACAGAGATATGTTAACATTACAAATATAAACATAAACCATAACATTTGTTCACTACGGCGAGCTTATCACAGTGCTGCGATCTCTGCTGTATAATATCTCTATATAATACGAGTATTTAGACTGTTTATTTTGGTCTGATGATGTCACGTGGACTAAAGAAACCGGTTCTACAATAACACAAAAGATGGTCTTTATTGTTATTTTGGACTAAAAATAGTATCTAGTATATAGCTAACTTAATGCATGATTTTTGTTATATTTTCAAGGTTGTTTAATTTGTGTCGATTTATTTCATAAAATTGATTAAGTATTGAACTTGTAAGTATTCGTTCCTATCAATTTATTGAGCAATCCAATTACATGATTACTTCTAATCTCGTTTGAATGTATTGTTTACATGAAATATTTAGGTATGTAAGTAACTTAGCCCTAAAACAAGGCCCTTGCAATGCGAGAAACCAAAATCTAGCTACTGAATTTGGATCGCCTTTGGCCAGGCATATTGACATTTCACAAGATTTAAAAAAACGGGACACCCTAGATCTTGACAACCGTTACTAAATATGCTTTGGAAAAAAATAGGCCAGATACATTGAACGTTTTTATAGGGAATAACCGTAAAAGATTTTCTATATCTTGTATAGATTTCTCAAAAAAAAAGTGAAAAACACATCTGATCTTTTTTCCGAAAGATAGCAACCGATCGCTTCCCGAAAGTCGCAGATATTTTTTTAGTATTGATAATATGCATTAAAATCTAGGGAATGGAATGATGGTAAAAGTTTTTTTTTTTTTTAACTAAAATTAACCCCAAAAAGTTAAAATAAAAATGCTATTTTTATATTTTATCATGCGATTGCTCGTGGGAAATGACCGTGACGTCATAGTTGTGTCCCCAGTTTTAGTACATTTGTGTAAAGTACGTGTAAGGATGGCCGGTACATGGATAGTGAAGTTAAAATTTTGATTTTAAATTCAATCGAATATCAAGTTTTTTATTTCAACAATAAATTTTCCATTGTTTACGATAAATTATTTCAAACATAGACCACAAGTACTAAAAAACACCGCGAAAATATTGTATCGAATTATCTATGACAAATCTACGAATCCAAGGGGAACCACTCGAGCAATTAGGGGGAAATTATATTACGACTTTTTTTTGTTTCGGTGTTACACAATTTATTAGTAAACTCACACTGCGAAATATTCTAATCGCAATGTGGATAACTAGTTTGGCACATAAATAAATTAACAAGACTGATAATAAAACAGTTAAAACTTACCATATAATTTATATCACACGATGAATATTTAGCAGAACCACAAAACAATGATAATAAACTCTTATCACACACATTCAATAAATTACTTTATGAATTATTTATATTTATATTAAAAAGTACACACGAAACACAGAAAAACCAATCAATCGATAATAAAACAAACGTTTATCAAAGATTGAAATAAATTATTAGCGGAGAACAAAGAAAACAAGAGAGCGCAACATGCAAGTACAGTGTAAGGTAAAAATATAACAAAAGAGTAGTGAAATGAACTGTTTTTCACGGTTTTGCATCAAAACACTTCTCCAGTACAAAAAGTAATTGATAACTTTGCTTAGATCACTGTTATCTGACCAATAACGGTATTACAAATTCGACTATTTTGCACACAAAATAACACCTCTATGTATGTTTTACTTTCTTGTCAAATTTTAGAACGATTTTGAATAGCTGTCATAACAATATTTGGGTTTATTTTTTAAATAAAGAACGATTGTATGTTATTTTGTTTAAAACAGTCGAATGTTATCCAGTGACGTGTTATAAAACAATTTAAAATAACACAGTTATGTTATTTTACGCGTGTTTTGGTTTATTTTGTTTTCGATTATCGCTAAGCAAACCGACCACCACACCGACTGACAGAGAAACAATTTGTGAAGGCAATGCGGTGAAGGGAGGTGCTCACGCCGATCAATATTATTTCGTAACAGCGCGCGCCGACTGTGACTGTTGCCGGTAAACTAAAGTAAATTGAAATTGAATAATTGTATTTACTCTTTAGTAATGTTATGGTAGGTAGAGGCTACAGCCAGGTATTAATTCTATGATAATTATTATGAGAAATACGTGCCTTTGTATAATTTGTATAGATATTACTCATTATTGTATTCTAGTGTTTTGTTATGAATGAGGCCTCTATGTTATTTCGGCGTATTTACTTACAACGTTTGCACAATATTACGCCAAATAATGCTATATCGGCACCAGACCAACACCAGACAATAACAAAGTTTTGACTGACAAGATAATGTTGAGTAAAATGAGATCAATGTTTCAAACATCTATATCTTTTACGCACAAATGGAATCTTTTTAGTTTTATTTCACAGTAAAATATATTTGCAACACACCTTTTCTTTCAAACAATTTTATTTAAAATAGTTTAGGATTAATTCATTAACTGCCAGCGCCATCTATTTAAATTTGTGTGAAAATAAAATTGTTCATAAAAATGTTCAATAGGTGTCTCACCTAGCCCATAACACCGTTGTTTCGAACTATTTTTTCAAATAGTCTAGGTTCAATCCATTAGCGGATAGCGCCATCTATTGAAATTAGCACAGTAACATTTTTTAAACTTATAATAACTTTCAATAGATGTCTCACCCAGCCCATAACACCTGTGTTTCAAACCATTTTTTAAAATAGTCTAGATTCAATCCATTAACTGCTAGCGCCATCTATTGAAATTAGCGCAGTAACAAATTTGTTACTTATAATAACTTTCAATAGATGTCTCACCCAGTCCATAACACCGTTGTTTCAAACCGTTATTTTAGATTCAATCCATTAACTGCTAGTGCCATCTATTGAAATTAGTGCAGTAACAAATTTGTTACTTGTAATAACTTTCAATAGATGTCTCACTCAGCTCATAACACCGTTGTTTCAAACCGTTATTTTAAGAATATTTTAGATTTAATCCATTAACTGCTAGCGCCATCTATTGAAAATAGTGCAATGATAAAATTATTATTATTATTATTTTTTTTTTATTTTTTTATTTATTTTTTAATTTTATTTAATTTTATTTTTTTTTTCCAGTTAGACCAGGAACATGTTGATCGGGAAGCATCCAATTCATGGCTCACTTATGGCAATATATTTTCGGAAACTGAGGGATTCATGATTGCAATTCAAGACCAAATAATCAAAACACGTAATTATTCAAAATTTATTATTAAAGAAAATATTGACAATGACAAATGTAGACTATGTAACACGACAACTGAAACGATTGACCACATTACAGGAGGTTGTTCTGCTTTGGCTAGTAGAGAGTATACTCAACGACACAATAACGTAGCAAAACAAATTCATTCAAGACTTGCTTTTAAATATAAATTGACTGAACAAATTACCCCTTACTATAAATACCAACCAATAAACGTACTAGAAAATGACATGGCAAAATTATACTGGAATCGGGACATAATTACTGACAGAACTATACCAAATAATAGACCCGATTTAACTTTAACGATTAAATCGACAAAAACGACTTTTCTTATCGATGTTTCCGTACCAAATACACAAAATTTAAGACAAAAACACCAAGACAAAATTACTAAATACACAAATTTGGCTGAAGAAATACGGGATATGTGGCATCAAAATTCAGTAAGGGTGGTTCCGGTTATAATTTCATCTACGGGGGTCGTACCAAAAACACTACACAAAGCAATAAAAGATTTGGATTTGGGCAAAAATATATATAAAGAGTTTCAAAAATCGATAATAATTAACATGTGTTCAATAGTACGGAAATTTCTCAACAATCCTTAATAACCACAAATTTGATAGAAAGCAAGGACTTGGCTTTTGCCCGTCCTTGCTTTCTTATACTACCGGCTTTTTAAAAAGCTGAGATGGGTGGAGTATAATAACTTTCTCACGGTGTCCATAAAGTGATTGTTTTCAAACATCGACATAATATATTAAGTACTACCCATGTACTACCTAGACAGAGTACTCAATGCTAGAAGTGTAACAAAACTGGTGCCCACAAACTGTCAAATCATATATGGAAAATTTTGACAGTTTGTGGGCAACAGTTTTGAAATTTTGTTCTCATAGTTAAAAACTGTATTAGTTTTAACGTTATTTAGGACTAAAGCGATAGTTTCAAAGATGTTTTAGTTTTTATTATTGATATCTTGTTAATAGTGTGACCTTTGCGACTCTAAAATACCAAAAAGTGCCGTGCGTGAAATTGTGACACTTCCGTTCTATTGAAAATACATAGAATCAGATCTCTAGTACTTAATATGTAATCTCTTTGGTTTCAAACCATTTTTTTTAATAGTCAGGAATCAGGAAAAAAGAAATACTTACATGAATATTTTTATAATAATTTTTATTTCATACTGAGAGTACAGTAATTTATCATTTCTTATAAATAATGTATACAATAATAATAATAATTTCTATTACATAATATTATGTAATGTTTATGTATTACATCAATTTATTTATAGTAGTATTTATTACATAATAATCTTACATATTGTCCTATGATGATTCACTTTGTTCCGGATCTTAATAACTGATTTAATATGTAATCTTAGCAGTCGTAATATAGAACAAACTACTCAATGCACAAAGTTATATAGAACAAAGTACTCAAAGTAAAAAGTAATATAGAACAAAGTACTCACAATACAAAGTAATATAGAACAAAGTACTTTCAGTACAAAGTAATATAGAACAAAGTACTTGCAGTACAGAGTAATATAGAACAAGTACTTTCAGTACAGAGTAATATAGAACAAAGTACTCAAAGTAGAAAGTGATAAAGAACAAAGTACTGACAGTACAGGGAAATAAAATACACAGTATATTAAAATTTATGTTATAGCAAACAAAACTGAATTATTAAACCACACCTTCGCGAAAGAAATATACAAAAACCAAAAATACAGAAAGAGTTCTGTCCACATGGATTTCTGCACACCATTCATTCATTCATGCACACCAACTCCCAGCCACACGAGTGTCCACACTCATTCGCCCAATCATACCATCAATCACAACTTTCATAAAATTTTATTTTATCACGACTAGAACACCACAACTTATCGGAGAAACCAAGCCAAAGAACTCATGAACAAGTTAACATTCAAGGGACAATATGTATACACAGTTTAATACGTAGTATTAAATACACCTAATGTACATTATGATTATTTATTTCACACTTCCCAATGTTGTATACCGTTTATTTTATTTATTTGTTTGTTCTTCAAACGCAGCCAAAGCACATTCATCTAAGTATTCCAATGAATTAATTTTCATGTTGGCGTTATTGAAATGTGGTCGCATTTGGACGTAAATTGAAAAATATTTGGCAAATTAGTCGTACGAGATGAAATTTAATTGTAAAACTGTCGCGTAATCTATTCATCGATGGTTTGGGGACGTTGAGAGAATTAATGATGACAAGACGACCAAACATGTGAGGAACAGGTTCCCAAGGTCTGACGCATTTGACTAAACAAATATGAGAGTGTATATGACGAATTGCGTGAATGTGACACAAGCGTGGTGTATGTTTAGATAGGGCAGTCAAGCATTCTGTCCTCTCTTCCTACGCCGCAAAGGACATGGTTAAGTGGATAGATGGTATGATAGAGAACCACCTTAGTACGGGCATTGCTTAGTTAGGTGGCTCCAATATAACTATCTTTTTTTTGTAAATTTAAAGTATAATTATAAGTAGTATACAACAAAAGGAAGCAGTTAAATTTGTTAGTCCATCAGAGTATGGTTTTGTTACACACACATTCGTGTGTGTAACAAAACCACTCTCCATATTGTCAGAATGCCGCGGGTTTTAAATGCAGACAACGTGGAGACATCATGTATTGTACAGTCTGTCAAAAAAGAGTTGGTTGTAGACGAGGGCGCCACATGTAGCTTTTTGGCAACCATATTGGCTACACTTGTATTGTTTCAATAGAAGCGTCCTCATTGCCAGCAAACAAAACTGTAGTTCCAATTTAATCCACCACCAACTGTTTTTTGACAGACTGTAGATTGTTGTTGAATAATTAAACTATTTAAATAGACATAGAAAACAATAAACAATAATATCTTTTACTAGTATTTACTTTATACTACGTTTCACAGCTTTTTATAATATTATTATCTATATCCCAATATTGATAAATCACAACATAGATAATATTATATTGTTATATCTCGACATATGTATTACCTACATACATTATATCTCAGTTAACACAAGCAAATGTCATTGAAGGATTTCTTATGCAGGACCAATAGATGGCGTACTCAATGCTAGTAGTGTAAGTAAACTGGTGTCTATAAACTGTCAAATCATATGGGAATTTTGACAGTTTGTGGGCAACGTTTTAGAAATTTTGCTTCCATAGTTAAAAACTGTATGAGTTTTAACACTATTTAGGAATTAAGCGATAGTTTTAAAGATGCTTTAGTTTTCATTATTGATGTCTTGTTAATAGTGTGAGTTTTGCGACTCTAAAATACCAAAAGTGTCGAGCGTGAAATTGCGTCACTTCCGTTCTATTGAAAATACATGGAGTCAGACGTCTAGGGTACTTAATATATAATGTCTTTGTGCTAGATTTCACCAACTTTTTTGAAACAAATTGTGGGCAAATTTTATCCACTTATTATGTGTTGAATAGTTCATAAAGATCAATATTGCTTGCTTATAAAGAGTACCTAAGCTTTTGGGAGAGAATTTTTTTTTTAATATTTTTAATTAAAAAAATGTTGTGATTAAAAAATGACAAACATCATGCACTAGATTTGTTCATACTCTATCACTGTGGGTAAAAAGTAAATATCTAAGTCTTACACATGGTGAGATAAATGCGTTGAAAAATATTTCAGGAATATCTCTTAGAATTTTTTCCTGAAGAAAAATTCACACAGATCATGCACTAGATAAAGCCTACAAGTATCTTCCCTATTTTTTTCTGAAGCGTGTTATGTACCGGTACGCTGAAATTTCTTTTTGTAAAAATGGTTACAATTTTGTTGAAAAAATTTCTCAATGACATTTGATTACGTTAACCGACAAATACTTTGTACATATACATACATCATTACAAATTTGATATAATAATTATGTAAGTATAATATATATATTTATGTATATAATATGTATTATATAATATATTCACCTTACGTACAACAAACTTATAATTAATTAAAGCATTGAAATGTCATGGCGGACTGTCAATCAATCGTTTATTCGCATGTGTTTTTATTTATTAAATAATGTTTTTGTTACTTTTTATTATTTACTATTTTATATAAGTACAAAAGAAAATAGTAGTTAGTTCCTTAAGAGGTACGTAAATCATAGTAGGGAAGTTACAAAGATAAATAAGTGAATATTCAAATATGGAAACAACAGATTCTATATTCAAATATTCGAATATTTATCCAATACGATTCAACTATCGTTGGTTCTGAATTCAAACATACAAATATAACCAATAGAATTGATGATTGCATTTTATTGGATGGATCTGAAAATAAACATGGAAACAAAACATTATCATCGTAAGTCATAGACAAGCAGGGTTTTACTTTTAAAGTAAATTCTATGGAGTTTATAAAACATTGAGTAGTAGTTGTATTTTATACAACTAAATTTTAATAGGATTTTGTAAAAATAATATAAATACTTAACATTTTCTTAAAAACAAATGGTTGATTGGGTTTGAATTGATCTCATTAATACAGTAAAACCTTAATTATCTTGAATATCATTTGTTAATCCAGATAATTAAGATTGTACTGTAATGGGATACAATTTATAAGTTTGGGAATTTTGTATTACAACACATTTGATGTCATCTGTACTAGAAAATATATTTTGACACCCAATGTGGGATAAAAAGTATTGTTAGATATAAATAAATAAATAAGTAATAACTTTTTACCACATAATTTGATAATATATTATCTACTCTTTCACCTTCTTAGAAGGAATATGCAGGAAATAGTCAGGGTGTTGAGACTAGTAGACACCGAAGCAAACACAATCGTCGGAAACTTTATAATTATATTTAGTCCAATGGTGGGAATAAAAACTAGCAAACCATAGATGAATACCTTAATCGAGACCGGACGCAATAGTATTAACATACAGGCCGCGACAAGGTGACATTTGACTATGATGACGTCACAACTGTTGGCCAATCCAAGGACATGAATAAGATATAGATGCACTACTAAGCGAATGTATGAGGACTCTCGTGAGGAGGAATGTCATTATTATGTTGCCAGCATGCGTTGCCACGTTGGCCAACCTAACGATATTAATGTATTGTTGCCTTCATAGAGTTAGCAATTGTTTTGCTACCACTTTCAGGCAATTTCACGTTTGTATTAAAAAAAAAAACTCCTTCCATCAATTAGTTTTGATCAGTCTATCCTACTTTTTTAGTCTAAGGGCCAATCAAGACGCCAAAAAGATGGTGAAAAAGATGGCGGCATTTCTATCGCATAGGTATCGGGTTAGTTTTGTGTTTTTATCCCTGTCACCATTTAAGAACAAATATTTATCCACAAATGTCTGCTAGTCTGGGGTGACTGTTATACTATATATTTTGTGCTTTTTATAATGTGTAAATATAATAACATATAGTAGGTATAATATAATACTGTTTATCTTGTGTATTATCCACTCACAACCTAAATAAAGTATTAAATACATAGTTATACATAAAATATAACATCCTAAAAACATACAGCACTAGATTTCATGTCATAGAAGTCAAAGTTCAAATTTGAGCACAATTAAAACAAGTATGTTTTGGGTATGACTTATTTAACCACAATTAAATATGGTATATTTTGAGTTTTACCACTTCAACCACAATAAAATCTGGTATATTTTGAGTTTTACCACTTCAACCACAATAAAATCTGGTATATTTTGAGTTTTACCAGTTCAACCACAAAAAATCTGGTATATTTTGAGTTTTACCAGTTCAACCACAATAAAATCTGGTATATTTTGAGTTTTACCAATTCAACCACAATAGAATCTGGTATATTTTGAGTTTTACCAGTTCAACCACAAAAAAATCTGGTATATTTTTGAGAATGATTGAGCTTTGACCCCAGTGACAGATAGCACACATTACACTCCGCACAATAAAATAAACAAAATATGAAATATATATACGACAGTTGCCAATGACATGTTAGAAAACTGAATGAAAAATAAAAATGGACGTCAATAATAATAATAATAATTATAACAGTTTATTTAATAACGATTTTCATACAAAAATATTTTTAATAAATTAAAAAATCGAGCGTCTTTTGACTACCAACCAATATTTTTTTTATAAAATCTTATTTTTTCTTAATTTTCACAACAATTTATCTTAAATCCTCTAGCCAGCGTCAATCTCTTCATCACTATCGTCTTAATTTGTTTCTTATTTTCGAAAACCAAGAAAATGTCAATTTTTTATTTTTTTATTTTCACGTTCAGACTTTTCATAATTTTCCTAATTTACGCGTCACCTTTTAATAATTACACAATATATAATATTTTTTTGCAATCAGGAACATGCAATACACGTAAATATATAAATATTTTATATATATTAAATATATATATGTAAATAAACAAACACAAATATCATTTATTTTATTAAGTTCTCGGACCGTACAAAATAAACCGACACAAAACACTCCAATACAGAACATAACCAACCGTTTGAGAACCGATCAATACAGAATACAAAACGTGGGCATTTCAGAAAAATGTCAATCCAAAATTGTCATACATACTTAACAGAATGTATTCTTTGATATATATAGACACTTTTTAATAGATTCAGTGATGCATTATTTTTCTTTTTTATGCAAAAAATTAAGTACATACTTAGATAATATCGGTGTTTTCGACCGTTGGTACTTGGTGGAAGTCCATTTTTAGGGATAAAATTAAAAAACTCAATATTTAGATTCAAATCCACAAAAAACGACTTTTGCTTTCTCGACTAGTATCCGAGGATTTGTACCTTCATCATCTGGCGATTGTAAATAAAGTGTACTTAGAGTTCTGAATTGTTATTGTTCTGTATTGGTAGTGTTCTGAAATGTCCTCATTCTGTGTTAACTGTTTTGAAATGGTCAGTTCTGTTTTGGCACGTTCTGTATTGGAGCATTCGTACACATTTTTCTTATACACATTAAATTTAAAATATTTTCTGATGCACATTGTGTGTATGTGTTTTACACATTTTTTACATACGAAATTTTTATTAAATAAAAAAACACTGTTTATTTATTTATTTATTATCCGGACAATAAAAAAATGTTTATAATTAATTGTGTTTTAAAAAAATTAATGCATAATCATATTTTATTTACAAAAAGCATTTGTTTAATTTTAACGTAAAAAATAAATAACTAAATATATTTTAAATTTATCCTATATTCTATTAAATTATTTTGCCCTTGTATTTTTTTCATGTTTTCATGTACCCTGGGTGAATAAAAATTATATTTTGAATTCACCATATATAATATTTTATTATTTAATATCAGGGTTCGTTAAAATATGGTATTTATGATAAATATCAAATATATATCATTGAAATTTACTATAAATATTGCATTTTAAAGACCATAAGAGTTTGCTGATATATATCGTCAATATATGTCTAGATATATATCACGATATTTATCACGATATATATCATGATATTTATTACGATATTTATCACGATATATATCAGGGAATCTTTAGGATCTATTACAATCCGATATTTATAATAAATATCATTGATATATATCAGCAAACCCTGATTAATTTAAAGATATTTAACTAATTACATTAGTGTAGTGAGCTTCACAATTGAGCACAAATTGCATATTATTATTATTATTAGTAGTATTTTGCTTAAGATAATTTTGATTTGTTTTGATTTGTGCGTTGTAACAAACAAACTGCGAGGAGTCTAAAAAAATCTTCAGTATGAAAAATACATACCGCATTATATTTTAGTAATATGATTTTTTTTCAATAAATTTGATCACAATGAAAACTGCGTAAAAATGAGAAAATTTATATTGCTACTGTTCTGTATTATGCCATTTTTCGTAATTATTGGAATTCATTATCCACTAGTTGGAATTCATTATGCACTTGTTGGAATTCAAAATACATACTTGTTAGAATTCAATATGCAATTGTTAGAATTCAATATGCACTTGTTGAAATTCATTACGCATTTGTTTAATTTCATTAGGAACTTGTTGGAATTCAATATGCACTTGTTGGAATTCAATGTGCAATTGTTGGAATTCAATATGCACTTGTATGTATTTAGTACACATTTGTTGGAATTCATTACTCTATGTAATAAATTCCAACAAGTTTGAAATGAATGTTTGACATTCTTTTGTTTCATTTTTAAATTTAGAATTGATTGTTTCATTTTAAAATTTAGAATCCATTGCCTGTATTAGGTAGATAAGTAGCTAGACCAATGATGCATGCTAATGTAAAACATATTAAATAAAACACAGATTTCTACAAAAAATAAAGCTGATAATTTTGGCAAAGTGTCACAATTAAATAGGTTACATGGTTTCACGGCTGAGTTCGTCAGCCACATTTAAAGTACAAATATTTAATTTATAATTATATTACACATATATTATATTAACATTTACATTTATTGGACATTTATTCCTATTATCATATCATACATTACATGTATTCATACATATTTTAATATTTGGCTGAATATGCTAAACGTTATGTTTATGTTGCCACACTATGTTAATTTATTTATTATTTATTATTATTATATATAAAGCCACATAAAGTAACATAGTTCTACTACATTTTATTATTATGTCAATTTTTGTTTTTCATTTTTTTGGCAGTATGTTTGAATATACTTTTTTCATTATTTTTATTATTTTACCATTAGGACACACACGCAATGATTTTTTTTTCATTTGGCAAATAAATTTGTACTTTTTTATTCATTTATTTATTCATTTCGGGTACATGATTCATTTATATGTCCTTTTATTAAAATACTTTCTAATTTTTGAGTGTTTGTTCTTTTGGCACCGTTTAATATTTAATTATATTAAATTATACGTAACAAAGATTAACATTATTGTTTTTTTTATTATTTTTTAAATTTAATTTTACAAAATTTAATATTTCAAACCGCACCCTGCTTCCCTTTTTGTTTTAAAGTTACTTCTCTACGTAATGTAAGGTACAAAAAGCACAGTTTATGTTTTTATGACACAATATATCACCTATTCAATAGTTTATTTGTTTACTTATTTATTCTCAACAGCTTATTTCAGAATCGTTGTTTAAATATCCACCGGCACTGTTTTGTTTCTTCACAATTTTTTGTTGTTGCGGTTCCTCTAATATGGTAACTTCGGAGTAGTTATTTTGTTTGGAGCTCGGGTTAATTTTGCTGATGACGTTAGTTCCGCTACTCGAAGACGAAGACGCGTTGTCACTGTCGGCGTACGGAAGATCCGTCAGCGGACCGTTGATTAGACTATGAGAACTACTACTAGATTTCAATTTATTTTCTTTATCCGTGTCCGTCCTGGTGTCCGGCGCCGTTACATCGACGCCCGGAGGCGAAGCAAGATCGTGTATCACAGCCTTCTTTGGGTCTATTTGTATTTTCCGCGTCTCCGTTTTCTTTGCCAATTTATTCGGCGTCAATACGTTAACGTACGGTGGTAATATATTCATGTTGTTCAAATTCACAGATCCGCTATTCTTTTTGAGAGCGTTTAAATTTTGTTCCAATTGTGCGGCGTCTAAACAAAGTGGTCTATGTTTGACGTAGTTTGAGTTATTCATCGGTAAGTTAGTCATTTTGTACGGCGGCGAGTCTTTGGTTTGATCCAAGCTCGATGTCTTCTGTATTGTTATGTTGTTTTGTTCCTTTGGTGGGATGTGGTTGGCGGCAGGTCTGGACTGGGAGTAGTTGAGTTTGCTGAATGTTGTATCTGGTGGTTGGAGAGATGTCGGAGTTTGCTGTGGAGTGTCTATACTGATGAGTTTCTCCACCTAGGGAAAATATACAACACATATTAGAAAATAAATACTCAGTGTTGCCAAGGATAATTATCTTTCATGATACAATAATGATAATTTTCATGATAAAATCACTTGTGTCTGTGAGAGATATTCGTCATGTTGGTGATTGACAATAATAAATAAAAAAATAATATTACAAGAGGAATATTGTTGATGCATTTTAATTTTTAAATGGTCAATATTTCTAAGCATTGTATCATCATCTCTAATAATAAGCCAAAGTGTCCCGACTGACAGACCGACTGACATACTCACTTATCAACGCAGAGCCCAAACAGTTAATTCTAAAGAAGTGAAATTTTGAAGACAGATAGGTTTTAATACAAAACCTTCCACTAAGAAGGGATTTTTGGAAATTCCAACCCTAATTAGTAATAAATAAAATAATTTTGAAACAAGAGGGATGATAATTGCTTTTACTTTTGTGTATATTATTGGATAAATATTGGATAATTATCAATGAATCTTGATAATTATTTTCAACCCTACTTGAGTCTAAGATGTGGTAAGTACTAGATTAATAAAAATTATGTTCTTACTGCTGGTCCAGTAGTTTTATTAGACTTCCCAATACTATTGGTTCTCGCTGGCGGTTCAGTGAAGGAAGTCTCCCACTCCTCTTCCCCCAACTTGACATCATCCACCTCATCTTCATCTTGGCTTCCGGAAGCGGCTTCCATGGACGCCAGGAGTCTGTCCGTCGACTTGGATGGTTGGAACTTAGACGTATGATCCAGCTTGGAACTGCTGATGTCGGAACTCTTGGAACAATAACCAGAATCACTGCTTCTTCCTAAACTATCGTTTTGTAACTTCACTGTATTGTCTATACTTTGATAACGAACACTGTAATTATTGGAATCATTATGTATTTTGCTTTGTTTGCTAGTTTCATTATTGCACGGTAATCTATTCATACTGTCGTCGTTCATATTGCTTTGTGCGTCGTACTGATTATTCATCATTGATGATATGGCAATATTTCCATATTCCGGTGGATATATTTGCTTGAAGACTGCTTTTCCTGTAGAGGGTGAATCGTTGGCGGTGCATATTGTGGCATTAACTGATGATGACGCGTTCACAGCCGTGGAATCCACGGCCTCGCCGTTGCTAGGCAACAACTCCTGTGTAAGAACCATTGAGTTGCTGCAACAAACAATTAACTTTACATTATTTTAGGCAAATTATCGGTCAAATGGACAAACTGTTCATGAGATAAAATCATATTTTCCTAAAAGAAATGTTCAGTAATGATGTTTGCACCAGGCATTTTAGATGTCTCTATTTAGGGTGCAAAAAAACAGTTATGTTAAAGAAACAGTTATATTCAATAAATAGTTATGTTCAAGAAATAGTTATGTTCAATAAACAGTTATGCTCAAGAAACAGTTATGTTCAAGAAACAGTTATGTTCAAGAGACAGTTATGTTCAATAAACAGTTGTTTTCAATAAACAGTTGTGTTCAAGAAACAGTTATGTTTAAGAAACAGTTGATCGTTGCATAAGTTCTAACAGCCCATAACTCATTTTAATGCAGTTTTGAGATATGCACATCACAACTGGACAAATCTTTTAAAGATGTATAGTTCAATTGATCAAATGACACTCAGGTGTATATCAAAGAATTTTTAATTTTGGAGAAACATCACATATATTTCAGTGTAAAGACATTAAAAATAAAATACAAGGTGTTAGAATTTATGTAACGATAGGTTTTAAGATTCTCTTTAAAAAATTCCGTATTTCTCAATTTGTTTAGATTTTTAGTGCATATTTTTAATTCTCCAACTATTTTATTGTGAGTTCAGATTATTGGTTGTTTATTGTAACTGAAAAACAAACAAGCCTGGCATGGCATCTACAATATTAGTACAATTACATGCATCATGCAACGATTGAGAATGCCAACGCTATAATTTATATAAAATTATAGCGTTGGCATTCTCATTCTTTTGAGGTAAGAATTTCACAAGACTCGGGGTTTTTTGTACAAATATTCATTCATGTTTGTGCATATTTTACGATAGGACAAAGTACATATTATTATTTACTCATGTGTAAAATATGCATGCTATGGTTTTTTTTTTGTACAAAAATAATATTCAATCATATTTGTGCATATTTTACAATAGGACACAGTGCATATTATTATTTACTCACATGTAACATATGCATGCTAGGAGTTTTTGTACAAAAATAATATTCATTCATATTTGTGCATATTTTACAATAGGACACAGTGCATACTATTATTTCCTCATATGTGTAAAATATGCATGCTAGGGGTTTTTGTACAAAAATAATATTCATTCACATTTGCGCATATTTCACGATAGGACAAAGTGCATATTATTATTTACTCATGTGTTAAATATGCATGCTAGTCGTGTAGGTATATTATTGTTTCATGCACTGTATATTTTTACACAAACATAGACAAAAATGTGCATAAGAATGTATAACTATATGTGGACCAAATTACACATTTGATATGGCTAAAATTACACAGCTTGAAATTTAATTTAATTTGTGAGTTACTTATGTTTGCCTTTATTGTGTTTTTCCTTTATTATATTTACCCTTATTATGTTTACCTTTATTATGTTTTTTCTTTATTCTGTACCTGCCATTTGTAATAATTTCTAATATTCAAAATTTAAAATCAAAGTGTGTAATTTTTTCCAGTTAGTGCACTTTTAGTTACTTATATTAAGTAATTTCGTGCTGTGCAATTGTATATTTATTTTCTTACATGCTTAGAGCAGTTAACTGCAAAAACGTTTTATTCGAAGATGACAAAATTTTGCTCACTAAGAGTTCACAAATATATGTGGACAGTTTACAATAAGTTATAAAAGCTCTACTGTAGTAGGACAGTTTGCTCGAAGTAGATAATTGGGGTTTTACTGAAGGTATACTATTTATAATCTACAAGGTAGACATCAAATCAAATAAGAATGGCAAAACAAGGTAGGGACTATGTTAAAAGGGTATTTTCATTTGAGAGTCATCTATTAAGTTATGATTTAAATGAAATAACACTTTTTATAAAAATACACGAAATGATGACCTGTTTTGTCATTCTTATTTGACAATACGTCTAAACATCGACGACAATATGCAGTAATAATGTGTTTGACTGAGTGACTATTTAATGTATGGGGCATTCCAATACAGGGTGTAGAAAAAAACTTTCAACATTAGCAAATAATTAATCATACTGTAGTTATCAACCTTTCATAGTAAAACATCTCTAAAAAATAACAAGTTATTATATCTCAACAGATACACAGCAAAGGATGGACCCTTCGTCAGGCTTATGACTGATCGTCGGCTGGCTTAATGTGATCACTTTACACTTAAGTAACATTCACCAATTCCAGTCCATCCATCTGCCGCGGCCGGGAGTCGAACTCAGACCTCCAACCTGACAAGCCGGTATTCTACCGCTATGCTGTAACGGCTGGTAGTTGAGTCGAGATGAAACGTTTATATATTGTTTACGGCCCTCTCTTTTTTAAAAATTTTTTTTAATTGTTTCTTAAGTGTAAAGTGATCACATTGAGCCAGCTGACGATCAATCATAAGCCTGATGGAAAGTCCATCCTTCGCTGTTCATCTGTTGAGAATGTTGAGATAACTACTTGTTATCCAACTACGACATTAAAGAAAATCCAATGTTTTACAAAAAAAATGTCATTAAAAAATATTGCATTTTGTTTACTTTATTTAATAAAAAAATGAAAGGTTGACAACTACTGATCTAAAATACAAAATGGCGGATTACAATGAGATTTTTGAATAAAAATAAGGAGCAATTCATAAAACAAGAGGATGCTATGTAAAATATATGAATTATTTCAAGGTTTGATAACTGAATCTCCACATCTTCACCTATACACAATGTTCTTATGTATCGGACTGACAGGAAATCATCTTATATTCATTCAACATATATTTATATACATTCAACATATATTTATATACATTCAACATATCGTCATATTTTTGTAACTCTGTATATTTGTCTCTGGCCAATAAAGATTTAATTATTTATTTATATATGTATATTTTATTCATTCAACATATATTTATATACATTCAACATATATTAGTGAAAAACACCGAATTTAGTAGAGTTTTAGTATCTTGAGTATATTGTGTTGAAATGTATTGTTCATATAATAAATTGGAATTGTATTTGTAGGCGAAAAAAAAAAATGTGTGAAAAACACTTTTTTCCGAAAGACAGAAACTCGTTTCCCAAAACTCGCGAATTTTTTTTTTGTATCGATATAATGCATTAAAATCTAGTAAATGACTATAAAAGTTTTTTGATTGGAGCAAACTTAACCTACCTTAAAAACGGTCTTGAAGTATTTTTATCCATGTATTAATTTCTATAGAGCATTGTGAGTGGTGTGAAGTGAGTAGAGGATGCTATATATAATAATGTAGGTTTATATAGGTATGTATAGTGAGTTAGTGTGGATGTTAGTTGGATATAAGGAAGGTTTGTTTTCTCACCCGTTGCAGTTGAGGAGGGCGGGGGCCACCGGGAGCAGGGGCACCAGATAGTCTGAGGCCAGTCCGCCTGTGAGCAGCATGGATCCACCTCTCTGCGCGCGTGCGGACGTCATAGAGACAGACACACAACAGACAACCGCCGTCAGTCACACGGGGTACGGAACACCACAGGAGAGAACAACACACAACACAAAACTCTATCGTATAACACGCTACAACTACTTCATTAAGACTGCTTTGAAAATCACAATTTATATTTTGTGAGAACATTGGATTGTCTACATGTCCTAGTTGAATATAACAAGTAGTTATCTCAACAGATACATAGCAAAGGATGGACTTTCCATCAGGCTTATGACTAATCATCGGCTGGTTAAATGTGATCACTTTACACTTAAGTAACAGAAAACAGACCAGGGTGGGCCAGACTGCTGAGAGAAGTATCGCATGAAGGTCACGATTCTCAGCATTAAGGGACCGATTCGGAAGAAGAACATTCACCAATTCCATCACTTTGGGTTCGATTCCCGGCCGCGGCAGATGGATGGACTGGAATTGGTGAATGTTACTTAAGTATAAAGCGATCACATTAAACCAGCCGACGATCAGTTATAAGTCTGACGGAAAGTGCATCCTTTGCTGTATGTCTGTTGAGACAACTACTTAAAATAAATTTACTGATTTTATAGATCTTTGATCTTAATGATCTTATCCTTTTTACTAGCGACCGCTCGCCCCTCGTCCTTCCTCTTTTGACAAAGTGACATACTGGAATTTCGTACAAACGAAACAATGACACCGTTTCTTACAACTTGTCTGAATAAATGACAACATATGTTTATTCTCTCCAGTGATGTCTATTGGGAAGCTTAAGTCACAGCCAAGCCAGTCTGTTTATCGAAATTTTGAAAGCAAAACTATCGAAGCTATGTTCAACATTGAATACTATAGCCAATATCTTTCCATTCAATCATTTACAGAGAGGCAAAGCTTTGTTGTTAGTGTGTTATACATTTTTTTTTGTTCATTCACCACAAAATAAATTGTTAACGGGCACAAATAAACAAAAGATTATAGACAGTGCGCAGGGGTCAGTTTTTATCGTGTGTTTTCTCCTGTCGGTGAGTTTAATAAATAAATAAATAAATAAAAAAACAATAATGGATATGGGCTTCTACTCGACTATGCAAAGTGAACCAATGATTGTATGTAAGAAGTAATAAATAGTGATACACAACAAATATTTTGGATAATTAATGGAATTGCTATATATGTATATAAAAACACTTATTTGAATAATTGTGAAGGTACAAACACTGTGATAATTCATTGTGTACTTCTTTGAAAAACACACAAAATAAAATAGTATAAAACACAGTATAATTATTGAAAACACAATTGACAGTTGTGTGGTTCTACTTTATTTATTTTTTTATAAAAAATTATTATAAAAATAAAGTAGAACCACATGATTGTTATCCAATTAATAAAATAAAACACAGTATTTTTCATGTTTAAATTTTATTTTCTTATAGGCCTTTCATAGTTGCCACAATCCTCGGTTTCTTTTAAGTACTTTTTAAGTAACTTGGAGGATTGTGGCTACTCTACTGAAAGGCCTATGAGAAAATAAAATTTATGTGTGAAAAATAGTGCGTTTTTTTTGATTTTAAACAAAAATAGTGTGCTACTTTTTATAATACAAAAATAAATAAAGTAGAACCACACAATTGTCTTGTGTTTTCAATAATTATACTGTGTTTTTATATTTTATTTTGTGTGTTTTTCAAAAAAGTGTTTTTACTTATATTAATATTTTTTATCACAAGGGTAACACAATAAAAAGAGGAATGATATTGAAAACTAATAATATAGATGCCATTTTATAAAAATTGTGTTGTTCTCTGTTCAAAATGGCACCCAAAAAATTTGGCGACCATTTTTTTTTGTATAATTTTTTGAAAGTATTTTTATACACGTATTGGGATCGCTACGAACCAATTTGAAAAAAGAAAAATTAGTAAAAATAATAAAATTTAACAATGCAGACCCAATACAAAACAGACAAGTCATTCAAGAGCTAAATAACTAATGATGGCTAATGGTTCGATAGTTATTTCGATCAAAGAATAATATTTGGCAAAACAGTAGTCCCACGACATTCACGGGTTAAAATATATCTGAATTTTCTCTGTAGTAATAAAAAAGCATAAGAAAAAATCCAACACACCACTAATGAGTTGATATATCTACATGTTGTATGTATCTGTAGACGATAATCATTTACACAAGGCACACACATTATGCGATCGCTGCTAAAAAATGAAAATCGACTAGAATAGTTAAAATTTTGGCCCCCTCGAGAATTTTGGCGTAACACACCACAAACCTTTTTTTATCTAGCTATATGGTTGTGGATGAACCTTGTTAGCTGGTAGAAATTACCATACGGTAATACATTCACCAGTAATAATAAAAAAAGACTATGAATACATCTGCACATGCAATCATTGATAGATGTTCCAATGCTTACGAATCGGTATAACCTGGTATTTTTTCGTCCAACCATTCCTGCATGGAAAGCAAACTATGTCTGTCTGGGATTGAAGTTAACAGACGTAATTTTGACGTTTTGCTACTTACATAACCCCCATGAATATTGACGGACTACTGCAGTTTTGATCAAAGAATTAAATACAATTTGAAATCACTTTATTACTTCTTGATTTTTTCAATAGATGTCATGTTATTCACCTTCAAATAATATAATCAGACTAACACTTGTGGCTGCTTTTATACTGTCAAATATGTTGGACATAGATCTTTGATAAAAGATGTAACAGAATATACCATAGAGTTCCAAATAGAAACTAAATTATTACATTTGGATGTATTTTTTTCATTTGGTAAACTTCATTGCTGAAGATGTTTTTTTTTTATTTGTATACGAGCGTTGTCTGTAAAATAAATCTCTTGCGGTTACAAGTGATCCGGCAACACTGGATCGTAGCTTGGTCTTCCCCCTCCACATCCCCACCCGGCTGAACTCACTGCGACGCTCAGTGTCGGTTTGGCAGCCGTAAAGAATGGAGCTCCCGATCGCACCGCCCGCTAGGTGTGAAGTACGCACCGTAATTCCTTTTTTGTGTGCCAAAGGCCATTCGGCGACGGAAATTTATTCTCAACTCAGAGAAATTTATGGAGAAACGTACACGAGTGTTTAAATGGTGCAAAGAAATCAAAGAAGGGCATACGATGTCCATGAAGAACAGAGGTCCGGACGGTCAGCGAAGAAACAGTTGCGAAAGTGCAAGTGGCAATAAATCAAAATGGTGACTGATGACTTAATATCTATTTGTGAAGAGTCGTGTGCAAGGTGGATTGATCATATCAACCTGATCCTTATGGACAGATGTGTTTTGAGTAAAAGAAATCCAATTCTAATTCTTTTATCAAAGATCGTAGATAGTATAACAGCGGCCATTCTATAAAAAGCATGCTTTTCATCCTATACGGACATTTCGTTCTCAAAAATCGAAGTTAACTATCGAATTTTGATGAACAGTGATGACCAAATCACACAACGTTTAAATTTTAATACAAGTTGGTCACGGTTTTGAAACTTTGTAATATATTTACGAACACCAATTATTATTAAATAGATAAAAGTAATACAAACATTCACTGTTGGTCCGGGGCCCTCGAGTTCTCGAGCGTTTATTTGTCGGAAGCAAGGAAGTGCCATGGCCATCATTTCGGGATCCTGTGGAAAATAAATCATAATTAGGTTGAATCACAGAGTAGGTACTCTAGCCGTGCTGTAACAGTTGGCAACATAGCATAATGATCCCATAGGACCACCACTCCTGTCAAATCTCCTAACAGAATATAATACGTGGTCCGTCGTACTCTCGTCATAAACAGGCTTTTTGACCCCAGCTATTTAATAAAACAATAATTTTGTTATTGAACTTACTTGAGAGCACTGTGTAAGCCTTTCAAAGAGTTGACCGAACGTCGGTCTGTCTTGTGGCGTTGGATTCCAGCAGTCACACATTATCCGGTAGATCTCAATGGGGCAACCTGCGCATGAAATTCAGGTTATTATTGTAAGAAAATATAGTAGCACCAGTTGCCTTTACGTCTCATGCTCTCCGATTTCTTTTACTCAAAACGTAGCTGTCCTAGAGGATGTGGTCGACAACATGAACAGTCCAAGTCACCCTAGGATAGCTATGTTTTCTCATGTTTACACTCTTTTTGTCATCCTAACCTCATTCATTCTCTCACCATGCCCAAACAATCTAAGCTTATTAACTTTCATTCTAGTACTTACAGTCACTCATCTCTCTAATGACCTCATTCCTTATCCTATCTCTCAATGTTTTCCCACACATTCTTCCCAACTATATCATTTTCACTGCATTCAACCCTGATTTGTCCTTCTTCAGCCATGTTGGAGACCATTTTTAACATTACAAAATAATGAATCCATCTTTAGTTTTATGTGTAGTTGATTTACCTGGTGGTATGTCGAGTCTCCCTCCGCCTGTGACCATCTGCATGACTTCTCTGTTAGCACAACCTGTGTATGGCATGATGCCCAGGGAGAACACTTCCCACAGGAGGACGCCAAATGACCTGCAAACATACGTACATTGTAATTATCCTACATTGTACAATTATTTAGTAACGAGATCTCCAAAAATAGGTAGGTTTTTATTTGACCAATCACTATGAAGCAAATTGGGAGGCCTTTTGTTGATCTTTGTAACTATGTAGTAAACCTCTACATATATCTTGGCATATTACTTACAATTGTTTGTACAATAATGTTACAAGTTTGTACAATAATGTTACAAGTTTGTACAATGTGCATGCTGTGGACACTCTTAATTGGGAGGTTAACGTGAATTATATATTTTGTGTATGTCATTATGTATGTTTGTTAACTTTCTGTGTGTGTCCCCAATAAATGAATAAATAAATGTTACAAGTTTGTACAATAATGTTACAAATTTGGACAATAATGTTACAAGTTTGTAAAATAATGTTACAAGTTTGTACAATAATGTTACAAGTTTGTACAATGTGCATGCTGTGGACACTCTTAATTGGGAGGTTAACGTGAATTATATATTTTGTGTATGTCATTATGTATGTTTGTTAACTTTCTGTGTGTGTCCCCAATAAATGAATAAATAAATGTTACAAGTTTGTACAATAATGTTACAAATTTGGACAATAATGTTTATTTATTTATTTTATTTTAAAGAATATACGGCGCAAGGCCACTAATACACTAAGCTAACAGATGAAAACACCAAATGAACACATGAAAAAAAAAAAAGGATGGCAAAAAAACAAACACTCAAAAACCCGCTCACACCCATCACACACACACAGACACAACTGCAAAACAAAGACTGATACATGAAAGCACGAGCAAAATAAAGTTACATATATGAAAGCGCATGCAGCAATAGAATAAAAATATACAATATAAATATGAATACAAATATACAATATGTATAAAGCATGATAAAGCTCAACACATACAGAAATTATGAGCAGAACAATGAAAAAAAATAGCAATAAAACAAATACTACATGATATATACAGCACAGCACCCACTCGACATAGATGACAAAAAAATAAGCAAGTATGTATTATGAATCAGGTTGACTCTAGTACCGCTTTCTTAAACAGGGGCAGGCTGAGATAAAATATATCAGCACTAGTACCATGCAAATTGCCCAGTCTGTGTAGCCTGGGGAGTGGAGAGTGAAAATGATAGTTGGTAGTTGCAACTATTTCGGCAAACAACACCGACTGGCGGGTGTTTCTAACTGGAACATGATAGTGGATCAACTCCACCAGCTCCGCACAGTCCACCGCGCCATTTACAATTTTATGAAGAAAAGATAAATCCATCATTACGCGACGATCAGAGAGACTAGTCAAACGGAACTCCCGCATCAGGCCCTCATAATCTATATCCTCAATTCTTATTCCCTTCTTGTAATTAACGAAACGCAGGAACCTGCGTTGAACCTTTTCAATAGCTGTGGAATGGACTGCATAATTGGGTGACCAAACCACGGTGGCGTACTCAAGTTGCGGACGAATCAGTGCCGTGTAAAGCGTTCTGAACGAATTGAGATCCCGTAGATCCCCCCCCAAGCGCAGCATGAAACCCAACGTTCTAAAGGCCTTACTCACTATTTCGCCAATGTGTTGGTTAAATGAGAAGTTCTCTGTGAATGTAACACCGAGGCCTCTGATCTGGTTTACCACATTTAGATTCCTTCCGTCAAGTCTGTACTGGTATTTTATAACGTTCCTTGTCTTATGAAAATGTATGACCTGGCATTTTTCGACGTTCAGAAATAACTTGTTCTGAATACACCATTCAGTCAAGCGATTAAGACTATTTTGAAGAGTTTGGCAGTCACTGGGATCATTTATAGCGGAATAAATCTTTAGGTCGTCAGCGAAAAGCAGAACATTAACATCATAGAAGATCCGGACTATGTCGTTGATAAAAACATTGAACAAAACAGGACCCAGGTGTGAGCCCTGTGGGATGCCGCTGGTAGCAAATATCGGATCAGAGACACAGCCCGAGACCCTCACAAACAGCGTTCGATGACGTAGATAACTCGACAGCCAAGACAGAAACACACCCTCGACTCCATATCCGCGCAGCTTCTGCAAGAGCACGTCGTGTGGCACCCTATCAAAGGCTTTCGCGAAATCTGTGTACACGGCATCAACCTGACGTTTTCCCGAAATTGTCTCAGTGATGTAGTGTTGGTACAAAATTAAGTTAGTCTGGGTTGACCTAGCCGGTATGAAACCATGTTGTTTCGGAGTTATTACATTGTTTATTGCATGAATAATTTTTGACAGAACAATAGATTCGAACATCTTGGGGATAGCCGAAAGAATACAAATTGGTCTATAATTCTCCACCATTGTATTGTCGCCTTTTTTTAGGATTGGGGTTAAAAATCCGGTTTTCCAAGCGGTGGGAAAGGAGCCCGATAACAATGATTTGTTGAATAGGAATTGTAACAACGCAGAGATCACAGCAGAACATTCAACAAGAAAAATATTGGGCAAATTGTCGGGACCCGGTGATTTTGTGACGTCCAGCGAACGTATCGCCCTAATAACATCGTCGACGCTCACAAATAGACTGGGCAATTCAATGATTCCATCAGATGGGGGAGGCGTACGTGATGCACAGGGCGAATAGGTGTCATTGGCATATACGCTCTGAAAAAACTCTGCAAACAGGCGAACGGATCCCTGGAGTGTGTCAGAGCGAGAGCCACCGTAGGACATCCGATCGGGAATACTGTGCGCATCCGCCCTCATAGTGCTTACAAATTTCCATAAATTATTTGTGTTTTTTGGTAAGTCAGCCTCAATACCGTCGATGTAATTATCGTAGCACTCCTTGGACAAGATCGAGCATCTTCGCCTCAGCTCTGAAAAATAATTATAATCATCCCTGTTTAAGGTCCCCTTATACTTCCTATGTGCCAACTTACAAGTTTGTACAATGTGCATGCTGTGGACACTCTTAATTGGGAGGTTAACGTGAATTATATATTTTGTGTATGTCATTATGTATGTTTGTTAACTTTCTGTGTGTGTCCCCAATAAATGAATAAATAAATGTTACAAGTTTGTACAATAATGTTACAAGTTTGTACAATAATGTTACAAGTTTGTACAATAATGTTACAAGTTTGTACAATAATGTTACAAGTTTGTACAATAATGTTTCAAGTTTGTACAATAATGTTACTTACATTATTTTATTTTATTTTATTTTATTAATCTTACGAGTACAAACAGTTTTTCAACAAGCATAAACAATTAACATCAGCAACAAATACACCAGCGAAGACTCAAGGATTACCAAATTATCTGTGTCACAAAAGCAGTTCATTTTTAAAGGAAAATTAAGATAAAAATCACATTATAGACAAACACACAATAAACCGAACTAGTCAGTTAACAATAATAATTTGGAATAGTCAATATTAAAAAATTCAATAGACAATCACATACAAATTCGACGATATAACAATAATAAGAGATAATTAATAAGGAGAAAATAAAGTGACACACACACACACACACACACACACACACACACACACACACACACACACACACACACACACGGTAAGTAATCAGAACATGAATTAATATAATAATCATTAGATGGAAGTCAGTGAAGAATAGTCAACAATGATAACACATACAGTCAGCGTAAAAAGTATAAAAGAAAAAAGTCAATAGTAAATAAATATATATTGGTAACCAAAAGAATTAGAGTGGGCGGATCAACTCGCTGCCGAGGAACTCAGCAACTGTGTTATATTTTTAATGCACAGTTAATGGCGGCAATCTGACAGTTAACTGCCATCTGTTGAAAAAAATTATAACATGATTTAGTCTTAAGTAAGGCTTACCAAATGTCAGTTTTTGAAGTGAATATCCCATCCAGAAAAGCCTCAGGTGGCATCCACTTGATGGGTAACATGGCCTTGCCACCTTTCTTGTAATAATCACACCTGTAGACGTCACGGGCCATGCCGAAGTCTGCAATCTTCACAACACGACCGGGACCCTTGGAGGTCAGGAGGCAATTCCTTGCAGCAATATCCCTGGAAGGGAAAGCCAAGGAGTGTTAAGGATGCCTGAATATTACAGGACACTCAAAAAAGTATCAAAAAACAGTGGGGACTAATTCTACAACCCGGAGATTCCACAGGGAAATTGAAGTGTGTGTAACATACAAGATGTATTATAACATCCAAAACACTGTCTCACACTACATAAAAAGCTCATAAACTCCCGCCACCAGTATACCTGTGTATAAATCTCTTGGATTCCATGTATCGGCAACCTTTGGAGACATCGATGGCGCTCAGTACGAGGTCCTTCATACTGAGGCTACTGCTTCTCTCCGGCCTGGGGCGGTTCTCCCGCAGGAAGTTCTTCAGGTCACCACCGGCTAACAGCTCGAGGACAATGAACCTACTCCATAATACCATACATAAGTAATTCAAACAAATTCAATATTACTAGGAAACATTCGTATTCATTTGCAATCCTAAAATAAGCAAGAACTCAACACTATTTTTTCAGGCAAAATAAAAGGCTTTTATTAAAAAAATAAATTATTCACAATCGCCTGATGATGAGGGTGCAAATCCTCGAACACTATAGTCGCGTAATCTAAAGTCATTTTTGTGGATTTTAAACTAAATAGGTATTTAGTCTTTCATTTCAAAACATTGAGATTACTATTTTTTCAATTTTTTAAAATTATTTTACAGTTCAAAATAATAAAAAAATACGGCACAATTTTTTCCCTGTGCTTTAAATGAGCGGGAATGAGTCGAAATGAGATAGATATTAAAGATATGAACAGTGCCAGTTGGCTTTGTCCACAGCATTGTATCATGCATCAAATAAAATTTGTATTAATCAGTTACCGGAGAGTGAAAAGATCACTCAATTAAATTTAACATAAATGGTTCCAGAGTTATACGTTTTTAGAATGAGAAATTAAATTTTCGACGATCCTGTATAAACTTTTAATAAAGTAATGTTGCCAAAGGAACTTTAAGCTGTGTTTCATTTCGCTTCTAGCAATGAAGCCTAAGGAATCATATCGCGTGATCGCGGGTTTTCTGGAGAGTTCGACTTGAAACTTTAACAGATTTGAACTTCTGAATCTCATTTTATCTTAAGTTTCTTAGATGTGTACTGGCACAAATCACCCAGGTGGGGTGGACTGCCTGATTAAAAAAAAAAGAGTAGTCATAGATAAAAGTAGATATAAAATAAGATGGAGGATGAAGAAGAAGACAGAATGATTGTAAGAGATTGATGGTCATCCCAGGGATAATTGTAATACAAATATACCTGGGATGACTATCGAAGCAGACTCCAATGAGATGAACAATGTTTGGGTGATTAAACTTGGCCATAATGGCAGCCTCCATGACAAAGTCCCGCTCCGACTGTGCTGTGGACATTTCAGGGAGAGTCTTCACGGCTACCGGCATCTCGATTGCATCACCGTCTCTGTGTCTATAGAGGCCTTGGTACACTTCTCCGAAGGCTCCCTGTCCTAGGGCCCTGAAATAAACAGACATATTAGTGATGCAAACAATTGAGTGGTTTTTTTACAGGACTATACCTGCAATCGCCGGTCAAAATATCGAAAATTTTCGGAAAACATAAAACAGGGCATGGAAGGGCAAAATCGACACCTGAATCCCACCGATATCCTATCCCTTCTTCTTCACATCTTCCCTATACAATAACCTTAAAATAAACTGGCAACTTTGTTTTTCAAACTTGTGATGGCGGTTCAAAGGGATTATTGGAGAATTCTTTTCTTTTTCCAACTCGCAAAACTATCTTGCCTTTAAAATGATATCTCTAGCACTGCTCTGTAATATTTTTGGCATTGTAGGTTACTTGAAGTGAAGATACAATGTGAGAATATTGCGGACCTTTGACAGCTCTTATGACAAGATTTGACAATCAGGGCTACCAACAATACAATCTTGAACTCCACTTGTAGCTAACGTCCGCTGGCTGCCAAGATATAGTGAATAGGTAATAAATAAATAATGAACTTACTTGACTAAACGAAGACTTTCTCTAGCGACCTGTGGCAGCAGTCTGACATCTATTCCTCCCGCGAGCATCGAGTCACATCCATAATTAGGATTAAAGTTAGTGAGACCACTCTCATCAGCCGTACTCCGCAAGCGACTCAGTCTCAGGTCCTGTTCTAGCAGAGTCTTGTGACGCAAGGCGGCTTGCTTCTTCACTTGATAACGATTGTCTGGAATACAACAATCAATGGTTTAATGTTAGTACATGGTTGGCGCAGCTGGTTGAAGTGGCAGTCTCTCAAGCTGGAGGTGCCAGGTTCAAACCCCGGCGCTGGCGATGTATTCCACACTTTGCGATACAGGCTTTTAGCCTAGTGCAAGGTGTGCAGGAAAGTATTTGGGTTTATGTATGCAAGTCCAGATCCTTTATTAAAAAAAAACTTAATCCTTAAGTATGATGGAATGTCCATCCTTTACTGTATATCTGTTGTTATATAACTACTTATTATATTCAACTAAGACGTGTAGAAAATTGGACGTTCTCACAAATTATAAATTGTGATTTTTAAAAAATAATATGGCAAAAATATCTCCTATTATGTATGGTCTGTCCTTATCCAGAATATACCTTGTGAGAGAGACCTCCGACTATACATGCAAATGTCATACTTCCCGCCATTTTCTCTTTCCTTATGCGCATTCCTTGTTCAGTTGGTACCCCTGTCACATGCAGTTAGTTTGTTAACTAATCTTGTTTCTTCAATTGACATCGACTTGCGTCAAGTGTCGTACGTTTAAATAGAGCTCGTCTTGAATGACAAACCCGTTGTGTGTATTTAAAAGCTCTGTTTGCCATTTGGTGATAAAAAAGTGCGCAAGCTGTTTTTGTTGTGATATTTTGAAATACAATCATATTTTCACGCGAAAAAGACGCTTTATATTGTGATTGATACATGTGTAGTGTAACGCATCGCGAAAGGACGCCATTATTGTGATACCTATATGTGTTAGTGCACCTGTTGCGAAAAAAGACTCTTTGTTTTTAAAAATAGTGCGAAAAGACGCTTTGTTATTAGGATAGTGCGAAAGGACGCTTTGTTTTTGTTATATTTGTTATATTGTGAAACGTATTGTTTTACCAAAAAACACGCGAGTGTTTTTCGCCAAAATGGCGGATGTAAACAAAACGTCCCGAAGAAGTAGGAAACGCAGGAGATCGTCTACTTCTTCTTCGTCATCCTCTTCTTCCTCCTCATCAGGCCATAGAGAGTCTTCAAGGAGGATGATCAAGAAGCTGTCGAAGCAGATGAAACAGCTGCAAAGCTATGTGTTCCACAGAGATGTGCAGAACATCTCAGATGTGGAATCGGCAATGGCCGGCGGGCTGACCCCGGTACATACCGATAACTCGGCGCATAACTCAATACTGACCGGCAGGCAGACTCCGGAAGATTCAGTACGAGACGGTCCGACCAGTGATACTCCCCAATCTGGGATATCTGCTGTGTTTGCCATTCCAGAGCCAGCAGTGGCGCTTAAAGACCCACCAGTGCCGGCTCCTAAAACGGACATGTTGGAGTTGATGGAAAGGCTCCAGCACTTCAACACCCGCGACTGGAACAGTGTGCGGTACAATAAAGCGCTGAAGGAATATGTGGCCGAACCAGGCTTTAAGGAACTGGAAATGAACACAGATCTCCAGAACACAGAGACACAGTTATTCCCGTCCATGGAGAGAGCGTTTGCAGCACTCTCCCATGCTGTATTACTCCAAAGGGAAGCACTGCAAACTTCCCTGAGGGAGGTAATCGAGTGGAGTGGGCAAGGTGACATAAACCCTCGCAGCCTCCAGCAGAAGCTGCAGGAACAATTTTCCTCCGAGGGGAAATATAATAAAATTTCAGATGACATGCTGCAGATATGCTGCGGCAAAAGAGCAGAAGTCATCGAATATAGGAGGGAAAGGCTCCTAAGCAACTGCTCCGCGAGCAACAAAGGAGTATTGAAAAGAATACCGCCAACGAAGACACACCTCTTTAATGAAGAGGTGTTGTCTTCGGAACTCCAAAAATTGGGAGGGACAAATAAAGTCTTCCCAAAACAAGGGGAGACTCCAAGAAGGTACAACTCAAAGAGCAATAAGCCCTTTCGTCATCGACGGGCAGACCTCGATGACACCCCAAAGGCCTCTACGAGCTGGCAGTCCAGCAGACAGAAAGAGAAAAAGAAGCCTGCGGGGGGTAAGAAAGGCGGCTCGCACAGGCACAACAAACGTAAGTGACGCCAAGCAAGGGTTTCGAGGAGGACAATTGAGAAATTTTTTAAGAGAATGGCGAAAAGCAAAAGCCCCAAAACTTATTCTCACTATCTTAGAGGGGTACAGGATACCGTTTGTTCAAAAACCCCCGTTAGTCTTCCCGAAACCCTCGCTTATCAAACAGTACCACCAGAGTCCAACTCCCGAGCTGGACCAAGCCATGAAGGAGATGCTAGCTGCGAGGATACTAGAGGTAGCCCCGCAGAATCCCGGATTTTTGTCCAAAATGTTCTTGGTGAAGAAATGGGATGGGACACAACGTCCCATATTCAATTTAAAGGGTCTAAACAGTTTCGTCGAAGCGAAGAAGTTTTCATTGATGTCCCATTATCAAATACCAAACTTTCTTCAACCAAGAGACTATATGACAAAAATAGACCTATCACAGGCATATTTTCATGTACCAGTGGCGGAGAGCCACCGCAGATTCTTGAGAACTGTTTACAAAGGCCAGGTGCTACAGATGACCTGCCTGCCTCAAGGTCTTTGCAGTTCCCCGAGGATTTTTGCTATCATAACAAATTGGATTGCAGAAAAACTTCGGAGCGTAGGTATTCGAGTAGTCGTTTACCTGGACGACTTCCTACTGGCACACCAATCCAAATCAGTTCTAAAAGCCCAGAGTCATCAGGTATTGAAATTATTGCAACACCTCGGGTGGACGATAAATCAACAAAAATGTCTGATGACCCCTACAAAGGTCATAGAATACTTAGGGATAGAATGGGACACAAGAAACGGCAAGATGCGCCTAACAAGGTCAAAGAAAATGTTTCTGAAGAAATCCTTGGAAAAACTCCTGAGAGGAAGAAAGTGGTGCCTGAAAAGCGCTCAAAGTATGCTGGGAAGACTAAATTTTGCCACATTTGTGATACCACGAGGCCGCTTACATTGTCGCCAAACACAGGTGAAAGCCAAGAATCTCCCTGTAACAAAGCCCAGAAAACTATTTCCCATAGAAAAGGTGGTAAGGGAAGAACTGGGATGGTGGTTAAAAAACTTGGAGAGCGAAGAAAAATTGTTCAAGAAGAGTGCTTCACACTTTCTGACAACCGATGCGGCCGACCAAGGATGGGGCGCTCAGGTGGACGATGTGTCGATAAGGGGACAGTGGACACCGAAACAACGACGTTGGCACAGCAACCTAAAAGAAATGTTTGCCATTTGGGGAGCCGTCAAATCACAGAAAAAGACTTTGAAAAATTCTTCTTGTCTCATACAGTCGGACAATCGGACAGTATTAGCTTATCTCAGAAACGAAGGTGGCACGAAGTCAATGAATCTGCTTCACATGACTTACCAGATCTTCGAGCTGGTAGATACATTCAACATTCATCTGGAAACTCATTATCTACCGGGGAGGTACAACGAACTAGCAGACTGTCTGTCCAGGACCAACCGTCTACCTCCAGAATGGCATCTTTTAAACCAAGCAGTGGAGAAGATATTTCAAAAGTGGGGCACACCAGAAATAGATCTGTTCGCGTCGGAAACAGCACATGTGGTGAGTCAGTATGCCTCAATAGATTCCAGGGACGAGCAAGCAATGTTTCACAATGCATTCAGCAGAACGTGGATCTTTCCTTTGGCATGGGTGTTTCCGCCACCATGTTTAATCCCACGAGTGCTCACTCACCTGAACAAGGCTGTGGGGATCTACCTTTTGGTAGTCCCCAGATGGAACAAGGTGTTCTGGTTGCCGGACTTGCAAAGTCGAGCTCTGGCGCCACCGATGAATATAGTCAACTTAGAACACAATCTGATAGACACAAGAACAGGACTCCACCCACCGCAAGTCCAGAAACTGCAGTTAGAAGTATGGAAAGTTGGGGGTGGGAGAAATTAACAAAGGATTGGACAGAACAAGAAAAAACTTTACTGAATGCTAGTTGGCGACCATCAACGATGGCCACTTACAGGCAAGCTTGGAAAAGATGGGTGAAGTGGTGTTTGGATAATAATTCTGATTCTCACAAACCATCAGCGCTGCAATTAGCAAAATACCTGGCTCACCTGAGCAGCAAGGAAAAATTATCCCCTAATACTATTATGCTACATAAATCTGTAGTGGCAACAATGGCTGATCCTAATCGGGAGTCAAGCCTCAGTAGTCATCCTCTGGTACGAAGAATTTTAAAGGGAATAAGCAACTCTGCTGATGAGAAAATCAAACTACCAATTTGGGACCCAAGAAACATTTGCGATTGGCTAAAGTCTAATCCTCCAAAGTCGCTTACATTATTTGAAGCATCTAGACGCTGTGCTACAATATTGCTATTAGCTTCAGGAAGAAGAGTGCATGATCTCACCTTACTAGAACTAACTCCATCTGGTTTCGTGGATAATGGTGACCATATTATATTATGGCCTAGATTCGGATCCAAAACTGATTCGGACAAGTTTCGTCAGGCAGGCTGGAAACTGCACACATCACCAGAGAAAGGTTGGGATCCTGTATATTGGTTAAGAAAAGTATGTAGTTTGTCAGAACCCAGGAGACAAGAACATATGGACATTACAAACTTATTTGTGTCAACTGTTGGCCAAGTTAAGGCAGCATCGAGAACCATTATCGGAGGCTGGGTTAAATCTGTACTTAGAGACGCAGGTGTAGAAGCAACACCAGGAAGCACACGGTCAGCAGTGGCGTCTCTTGGTTGGTTAGAAAATCATCCAATCGAAGAAATACTAAAAAGGGGAAATTGGAGAAGCGAAAATACTTTTAAGAAATTCTACAGGAAAGAAGTTATTGTATCACAAGAATGTTCTATACTTAAACACTTTGAACCAATCAATAACAATTAACATAGATCACAATTGACATCAGCTAGCAACCAGCAACCCCTGTCACAAAGGCGATAACAAACACTTCTCACAAGGTATATTCTGGATAAGGACAGACCATACATAATATGGGAGTTTTACCTACCAATAAAACTCTTATTATGTTGTCTTCCTTATCCAGAATATACTTAATGCCTGCTTTGTGAGGAATCAATTGAAGAAACAAGATTAGTTAACAAACTAACTGCATGTGACAGGGGTACCAACTGAACAAGGAATGCGCATAAGGAAAGAGAAAATGGCGGGAAGTATGACATTTGCATGTATAGTCGGAGGTCTCTCTCACAAGGTATATTCTGGATAAGGAAGACAACATAATAAGAGTTTTATTGGTAGGTAAAACTCCCATATTTTGGCACTATCACTTTTTTTCAAATTTTATAATTTTCTTGAGAATCTGAGATTCTCCTTCTGAAGAGGTAAATTCAGATGGAGCCTTAGTGTTATATGGGTCTTGAATCCATGTGAATTTGACAATATTATCCGCTTGAAAGTATTTTTAGAAATTTAGAGAATTGGAAATTCCGGGAAATTTGCCCAATTTTTTTTAATTGAATATTTTGCAGCTCACACTTTGGGAACCACTGCCTTAACCGATAAGTTGTAATACAGTTTGTTTTACTTACATAACATGAGCAGAATGCCAGCGAGCGCCAGGACGAGCAGGACAGACATAACACTGAAGAAGGACAGCACATATTGCTGGGGGATGCCGTAGTCCTCGAAAACTGAAAAAAAGTTTTTGGTGGGAACTATATTGGACAGGGTAATCTGGTTTCTTACGCACTAGACATAGGGACACGGTATACGTACGTTCGCAGAAGGTTTTATTCACTCCCGTGGAGATCCAGCCAGCTGGGCAGATGCACTTTGTCTTGTGTCTGTACTCGTCTAGAGCGATACATCTGTAGTCACAACCGCAACCCTGAAACATTCAACATAAATTAAAAATATTTATTTAAAAAAAAATTAAAAATTAATTGAATTGTTTAGGAAATGTTTACTATACTAAGATGGTTTGGGCATATTGAGAGAATGAAAGATGAGAGGATAACAAAAAAGATATATTTGAGTAAGCGAAGAGGGGTGAGGATGCGCGGCTGACCCGGTCCGATCATGTCGACCAGATCCTCAAGGATGGACGCGTTTTGAGTAAAAGGAATCGGAGAGTGTGTATGACTAATTGCATGAATGTTATGGAGGCTAGGAGTGTGTGTAAGGATAGGGCTGTCTGGCGCTCTGTCCTCTCTGCCTACCCTGTTAGGGACATGGCGTGAGAGTATAGATAGATAGATGTTTAAAAACTTTCATCATGTTTGCTGATTCCAACGAGGTAAAATATGTCTCATAAATTTGAAGAATGATTGTAAAAATTTGGTTATAAATCTAACTGGGTGGACTTTCTCCATACATTTTTGATTCACATCGATCGATCACTTTACACTCGAGAAACATTCACCATCAGTTCACCCCGGCTGGGATTCGAACCTAGACCTTCATCTCGCATAGTAGGAATCATATCCACTACGCCACGAAGAGCGACGGCTGTGTTGTCAAATTTCATCTATATTAAGTATCTATGAATTGCTGCATTTCTGTACTGTTGAAGGGAGAGGGTGGTATTTTTTACATTTACATTGTATTTCCTACGGAATATAGAAAAAATCCAACGCTTTACAAGAATAAATTTGTAAATCAAAAGTAATTCAAGTTATTGTACCTGGATAGCTGGAATAATGATCAGTTGTCCAGAGCCGGAATGTCCTCCAGGGATGGTGTGAGCATATTCCGCTAAAGTCCAGCTAATTTCTACGAAGGAATATCCGCCTTCGCCATTGGTCATGTTCTGGGAAGTATCACCACCTGGAATAATACATATATTGAAACATAAAAAATGAATCGAAATTCACACAATGCAGCATTATGTGAACTCCCTTGGGGAGGACACAGGATGGGCACTCCGACGCTTACAAATTGGCATTGGCTGGCTCGAGTGATAACTTTTTGTGCCCAGGGCAACGTTCACCCATTCCGCCAGATCCACCTGTCAAATGCATATTTTTTGGAAGTTGTACGTATCTACATGTTTCAATATATTTTCCGTGTAAGTAGGTTCACATATTTCTAGAATATTTCACAATGCACCAATTTTTCGATACTAACGCCATCTATTGAGATGTGCATGCAACATTTAGCAAAAATTACCTTATACTTATGTTAATTTTTTTTATTGAAATGAATCTTTATAGCCTTTCTTTATAAACCCAAAAACATCATTGTACATATCACGATGCAAGCTTGAAAAGCTTGTTACAAAATGGAGTATGTGGGCATCGGGGATTGAACCTGCGCCCACTGGATTAACAGTCAAGCCCGTTACCGACCATCTCAAATAATAGTTGAGATATATATTTTTAAGACTGAAATGTTTTAGATGTTGAGTACTGACCTGCCCACCCCCCTCCGGCGCCCCCCCTGACACAGCCCCCGCCGCCTCCTCCAAAGCCCCCGGCCCCTGACACTCCTATTCCACTGCACGCCCGGCCACCAACACCACCCAGCGAGGCAGCTCCCCCACGTACTTCTTCGTGTCCGGCAGTCACCAGCCCTGTGCCGACTGACCAGCCACCACCAGCACCTAAAAACAAGGAAAATATTATATATATATATATATATATATACATGTTCGTCAGCTGGCTTTATTTGATCACTTTACACTTAAGAAACATTTGCCAATTCTCAACAACCGCCGCCAGGAATCAAACCCAGAAATACTGGCTTGCCCCACGCAGGCTAGTGATTGAGGTGAGGAAAAACGGTTATATTACTATACTAGCAACATCCATTGAGATTGGGATGTTTTTTTTTCCTGTTAGATCAGGGGACCGTTAATCCCCTGCGTCACTGCGACCAGAGTAGGTCTATTGTGGGATGTTACTCAAGTCTAAAAGTGATCACATAAGCCAATCTATGATCAGTCATAAGCCTCATAGAACGTCCATCCTTCGCTGTATACCTGTTGAGATAAATACTTGTTTTCCAACTACATCATACCGAAAATTATTATGCATTGAATTTTGACTTTCAAAAAATAGTGGCACCAATTTCAATGCTAGATGAAAAATTAGACTTGAAAATCACCAACCTGGTGTAGAACTGGGAGGACCATACATGTGTCCCGTGTGGGCCCTCTTACCCTGGGGTGGGGCCCCTTTACCATGTTGTGTCTCTCCGTTCACCATGCGACCAGCTCCCAGACCTCCGCCACCCCCTCCAACCAGCAAAGGAATAGCGGCGCGGTCCTTGTCAACCTAAGACAAAAAAATAATCATTCCATTACAAAATCTACTCCGATACTAGAAATGTGAAGAAGTCTATATGTGTTGGGCCTCACTACTCTTGAAGATCAGAGAAAGAGAGAGGATCTCATAGTAACTTATAAAATATTAAACCAACACTATGACTGCCCTGAACTGAAGCTGATACTGTAATACTGCCTCAACCTAAATACTCATTTAAGAGATCACAGTTTGAAGCTAAACAAACACAGTTTCAAGCAGAATCCCTGTGTGCTATATTTCTTATCCAATAGAGTTGTGTATGTATGGAGGATGGTATGGAGCTTGTTGTTGCACAAAGTGTGAATGTATTTAAACAATGGACTTGACAGACTGAATGAGTGAATGCTGTTGTGAGATCAGACATATCACCATAGCTGCCTGGCTGAAACTATACATCGGGAAAACGAATGCCGTTTTACTGCTGAGGTGCAATAAAACCTTACTAATCCTATAACTCCATAGACGGCTCGTGACCAAAAGTATTATTTCTCTTTGTATATAAATTACGGGGGTTTCCGTCTTTACCTGAATTTTGTACAACCATCAACATCTATAGGGGAATAAAACAATAAGTGAAGTGTAAACAATAAATTCCACGTAACTTGTATCAGCGTGCATTATGCAGGTGGTATTATAGAAGTAAATAAACTGTATAATATTTTTGTTCACTCTACGTCCCTGCACATCTCCTAGTCCCAGGTACCTAGGGCATTGAATCTCCCGATGTATATTAGTGATAAAATTTCTTATATTTACCACAAACAGGAATGTTCCTCCGCCTCCTCCCCCGCCCCCGTCCTGCATGATGGTGTTCTTCACTTCATGAGTCTTGCTGTAATAGTAGGGAGTCCCTGCACCCTCTCCGCTACCATCGGTTGTGTTGTTTGTCATACTACGGCAGTTTGATTCCGCCATGATTGAGAGAGACTGGAAATAAGTACAAGATAGTTAAAAGAGACCGTTTAAAGAAAAATATTAATATACCGGTACATAGTGCGCTATGGAATAAATTAAGCAAGATACTTGGAACATTTATCTAGTGCATGATCTGCGCAGATTTTTCTTATCTAGTACAGATTCTTCAGAAAGAATTCTAAAAGATATCCCTGAAATATTTTTTAATGCATTTATCTCACTGCCCAGAAAACGTACACAGGCTGCTTCTACAAGCCTGTAAACTTGAATACCAAGCGCGTCACGCTTACTACAAACTTGCATTTCGCTGCAAGTTTGCAGAAGCTGTATTATGACAAATTTGTGTGTATGTAACACTTGGATATTTGCTTTTTACCCACAATGATAGAATACAGAAAGTTGCAGTACCTTGATACAAGCGCTGGTTCCTTTTTGTCCAATGAGTGCGTACAGCACCTGACCCTTGTGGAGCTCCACAATGGCTCTGGCAGTGCCACCTCGGGAGAATCCTAAGCCACCAGAACCCAGGCCTCCTCCAGCACCGTGGGCAATTAAACTAGAATGCAAGATTTACATAATTATAAAAATGTATCAAACACGTGTGAGTGTAGTGACTAGAATGAATGTGAATAAGCTAGAAATAATTTCCTCTGCCTACCCCACGAAGATAATTTGAACACAGTGTTGTTTTAATTACAATAGACTTCCATCAAGCACCTTTGGTCACATAACACTAAATGAGTTCATGATTGGCGCAGTTGGTTGAGGCGGCAGTTTCTCAAGTGGGAGGTGCCAGGTTCAAACCCCGGCGCTGGCGATGCATTCCACACTTTGCGATGCGGGCTTTAACCTAGTGCATGGTGTGCAGGAAAGTATTTGGGTTTGTGTATCAAGCCCAGATTTTTTTCTGTTAAAAAAAAAGATACTTACGTATAGAATCCCTCAGCAGGTACGGTCCACGCCTGCACGCCTCGGTATTGCTCAGCATTCATGACTCTCACACTAACTGAAGTGTTCATGTAACTGGCATCACACTGTTCCTGACTCGGACCAAATCTGCCCTTTGCTCCGCAAGTGTTTATTTCATAATCTGAAAAAAATATAAATAAGTTATAACTAAGTTTGATAATAAGTTACGACCGGAGTTGATAATGAGTTAGACACTCTTTTAATAACATTGGGTACCTACATGATACATGAGTACATGTTTGATAATGAGTTACGCATTTGATACGAAGTTACACCCATAGTTGATAATGATTTAGACATCCTTTTAACAACATAATAAGTTACACCTGATAATGAGTTAGACACCCTTTTAGTAACATTATGTAGTTACGATACAGGAGTACATGTTTGATAATGAGTTTCGCATTTGATAATAAGTTACGCCCATAGTTGATAATGAGTTAGACACCCTTTTGATAAAATTCTGAGTACATGTTTGATAACGAGTTACATATTTGATAAAGAGTTACTCACATGTTTGGTTCTCAAAGTCCTTGTGAGGTTTAGTATTGGCCCCATAGAAGACTGGATTATAGTAGTTGTAGTCTCCGAGGTTTTTGAGCGGAATATTGAGACCAAAGCACTCGGGAGCCATTGAGAAGTCGTCTATGGCAATGTCGCTATAGACGCGCATGCCACGACGTGCTTCAAGCTGGAAGTAATATCTGGAAAAACATTTACATAATATGAAAACTCTGGTCGACATGCTTGAACCAAGTGGTTCTTGGACGGCCATGTTTCCATACATAAGTATAGTTGATAATAAATTACATTCTCATTTGATAATGAGTTTGTTCATGTTTGATATAATGAGTTAAATACATCTGTGATAATGAGTTAAATACATCTGAGATAATGAGCTAAACACATGTTTGATAATGAGTTAAATACATCTTTGATAATGAGTTAAAAATGTTTGATAATGAGTTACATAGCTGATAATGAGAATAATCTTTGACCCATGTATACTTTCTTTGTCATCTTTTTAACATTCATCCTTTCTACATGCACTAAACATCTCAACTTGCTGACTTTCATTCTAGTTCCATCATCAGTCTTACAGTCACTCATCTCTCTAGTCATACCATTTCTCATCGTAACATCTTAACAGCATTTACACCTGATTAGTCATTTTAAAATAGAATTTGAATGAAACAGGGCTGCCACACACACTTACCTCGTAGTGACATTAGGGAGGATGACCACAGCCCTGAGCCACTCCTCTCCTTGGTTCTTGGACGACCTCCAGATAAGCCGGCTAGAGTTCTCCTTGTCCTTCATTTCTATCAGCAGTAAGGTGATGGAGCCACTGTTTTTGCCATATTGGTGGTAGTAGAAACGGATCTGAAATCATTACGTAGTTGTGAGAAATATCAGTTGCAGTGTTATAAGGGCAGGGGCAAGTTGAACATATAAATAAATTAATATCAAAGTGAGTAGATGTCCTGGATGTGTCCCACATTGAATACTGTCCGTTAAAGTCCACACTGAATACTGACTGTCCCTTAAAGTGTCCCACATTGAATACTGTCCGTTAAAGTGTCCCACCTTAAATATTGTCCGTATCCTACATTAAACAGTGTCCCAGAAAGTGTCCCATATTAAAAGTTGCTCCCGAAAGTGTCCACATTGGACATTGCCTTTGAAAGTGTCCCACATAATTAACACTATCACAGTTCTCCACATTAAAAATTGCCCCTGAAAGTATCCCACATTTAACACTGTCCCAGAAAGATCGCCACATATTAAACATTGTCCCAAAAGACACTATGTATTTGTTTGAAACCGATTGTAAATAGCTTTCACCGTATATGAATGAATAAATAAATTTAAAATTGTCCTTGAAAGTGTCCCACATTTAACACTGTCAATTGAGTTTGGCTCAAAATTTTACACATAATGCAGTAGAGGTGTCTTACCATGCATGAGTTGTAATAAGGAGAACTGACATCCCCATGTACTTTAGGCGGAGGGTTGAATATTTGGCTGTCCAAGTTGGCATCGGATCCGAAGGTAGCTCCGTTCATGTTGACATAGAGGTACCTGCCTACGCAGGCCACAGCAGTGTTGTTGACTGCGCTGAGATTAGAAGACTGGAATCCAGGCATGATGACAGTACGCCCTTGACAAGTGTGATCGTTCTCAGGACCGGTGTAAGGTGTGGGTGTTGGACCGGAGTGCCTTTCCCAGTTTAAAACTCCACTGTAAAAGTAAAAAATGATCTTACAATGCAATGTTTTATAATATTAGTGCGTTTGTTTGAAATTTTCAAAAAAGTTTCCTGAGCAGCAGAGTGGTGAATAATTGGAATTGGAACAAGTTACCAGCAGTTTTGGTCATAGCACAGATTTTGAATGAGGAAAATAGAACTTATTGATCAGATAGTTTAGAAATTTCCTTCGTTAAATAGCCTAACCTGTTCTAGTTAAATATCTAACCTAACCTAACAATTTAAAGTAACCTAACATGACCTAACCTTGGGTGAATTTTGAGTAGAAAATACTTACGCCTTTGGTGCTTTTGTGTTGGACCAACCGCACCATCCATCTTCGAAGGAACATCTTGAACCGAAAGGCATTTTATCTGCAAACAGACAATCAGTTATATTAAGTAGCAGTTAATCTATAAACACAATCTCGAGAAATAAGAGACATAATGGGTAACTTACCGCAATCCTGTCTTTCGTCTTCTCCTTGATCACAATCTTCCGGAATATCGCACACGCGAGACGAGTTGATACACGTTGGCACCTGGAAAATATATAACATTTATTATCAAATGTTAACATGCTTATTTCATACTAGCTAAGTTACCCATGTTTCGTGACGGCAAATTTGGTTGGTGAAGTAAATTGCAATGTTCGATTATCTTTAACATCTACGGAGGTGCTTTTAAGAACTTTTAGCCAAGACTGTAAATTTCAGATTCTTGCACAATTTGTTCATAAAGAAGGATTAAGTTTAATACTGAAACATAATAAACTAATATGTCTGTTTGTTTGAACACATTTTTTTACAAATAACAGCAGTAAACACTCCTAAATACATTTGGTAGGTATTGTGATTGACACTATGGCAGATATTTTTGTTTCAGTAAATGTCAAGTTTGAAATTCTCTGTTTCAAATAATTTTTACTCTCTGTTACAAATAACTTGTCCACAGGATACTTGATTCTTAGTAGTAATTCTAAATTCGTATCCACGGAAACCCATGAGACACATAATGTGAAACGGAGAGTACGTGATACGAATAATTAAATTTACGAACTAAAATATTTATGAGAGATTTATTTGTAGGTATGTTATTATAAAATAAATGAATTACCTTGCTGGACATGCATCTGAGTTGCCTCGGTGAGCATTCCTCGACTGCTGCAATCTCAGCAAAGCACCCAACCATCTTGATGTTGTCCAGAGCTATGAAACCATTGGTCGTCATTCCGTATATGCTGGATACAACTTCTAGAACAATGTGGAACTCTCCTTGGGGTCGGCCGACAGTGAATGAAAACTTGTTCCATCTGGAAGAGTTGTTGATATGTATTTATGATATGTATACACTTAAATATGTATGTATTTTTTATTTCAAATGAATGTCACAAGTGGTTGGTTGGCAGAAATTGCCATCACTCGCCATTTGGAAATTACTATTTTTCAATAAAGTTTAATTTATTTATTTGATATATTAAAATTCGAATGAATATTTCACAATGCAGTGTTATTGTAGAGTCTTTAAGGTCCCATTTGGAGACAAAAAACTTGTTTAATTCAGTGCATTTAGCTTAGGTGGTAATTTTCATTACTACGCCTCACACTAGCGCCACCTAGTGGTCGTTTTGTCTTGGATACTAAACTCATACGAGCTTCGAATGATATAAAATTCAAAAAAAAAATTATGTTCCTTGTGATGGAGAAGTACCTACCTTTTCAAATTGTTTCCCTGGACTTCATTCAGAACCCAGGCCAGCCTCTCTGCAGATTCTGCTATCACTTTGAAGCTGGCGTTCATCATATTCTGTTGATATAATGACACTTCCACCTGCAATTCACAAATAATATAATTAAATTTCATTTAAATTTATCATCATCTTTCATTTTTACCCCTAGTGCTATTTTCACTTCACCATAATTCATTTTTAGCCCTAGCCAGATCCATAATCATCATTAATTTTTACCCCTAATACACATCATTATCATTAATTTTTAACTCTAGTAATTACTATACGGCATCATTCATTTTTACCTCTAATGCTATTCATCATCATTCATTTTTAACCCTTGTGCTATTCATCACTCATTTTACCCCTATCTTTATTATCACCATAATTTATTTTTACCCCCAGTGCTATTCATCACCATAATCATTAATTTTACCTATACCTCGTGCTATCCATCAACTTTCATTTTTACTCCTAATGCTATCCATAATCATCATTAATTTTTACCCCTAGTAATTACTATTCGTCATCATTCATTTTTACCTCTAGTGTTATACTTATTCATCAACACTCATTTTTACTAATGCTGCTCATCAACATTAATCTTTACCCCTAGAGCTATAATATTCATCAACATTCATTTTTACCTCTAGAGGTTCATTTATCAATATTCACTTTTACCACTAGTGCAGCTCATCAACATTCATTTTCACCTCCAGTGCTATCCATCATAATCATTCATTTTTACCCCTAGTGCTATTCATCATTATTCATTTTTACCCCTAGTGCTATCCATCATCATCATTCATTTTCTTACATTTTCTCATAATATCTTACCTTGCACTTCTCCATCACTCCATAGAATTCTGGACTCTTGACAGTCATGACTTCAGTGTGGGGACCTACTTCCAGAAACAGGAAATGGCCTGGAAACAAAAAACATCAACATCTTGTAAGTCAGGTTTGACAAATATACGAAAAACATTCATAACTCGAAAACTTCAAAAAAATCGCTGTATTTGGGTACTCCTAGGGGAGCACCTATTTCTGAACTTACGCTTGACTGTATTTTTTGGGACAACCTGTATTCGAAAAATATAAAAACAGATGGTAGGTGTAAAATATTTTTCGTTTATTTCATGAAGACTAATTTTTGGGCCCGCCAGGTCTGCGCCTGGATTTCAGGTTTTATGCAACCACTATTGCATATTTGTTGTTTTGTAATTAAAGTCATTTTTCAAAAAAAATTCTGGTAACGGGAGACCTTAGATCTCGACAACCGTTACTAAATATGCTTTGGAAAAAATAGAGTAGACACATTGAACCTTTATCTATAGGGAATAACCGTAAAAGTTTTTTTAATGAAGAGAAATTAACTCCAAAAAGTAAAATAAAAAAAAAAACGCTATTTTTACCATTTTATCATGAGATTTTGAACCTTAATGCCTTGGGAAATGACCGTGACGTCATAGTTGGGTCCCTAACTTTAAATTATATGAGAAAATCATAAAACCAATGTGTTTTACAACTTGAAATCAATATTTATGATGAAAAACAATACATTATTCAGAATAGAAAGCAATATTAATTTATTGTTGTGTAAATTTGTAAATATTATTAGAATTATGGCATAAACACAAAACACCTACGTAAACATTACAATAATTAGACTTTTATGCTCCAACGCTTGCATTTCATTTCATATCATTCTATCTAAATTTTTCAAGATTTGAGAGAAAATATAAGCATAATAAATTCTATCCATCTGTCTATCCATGAAATATTATTAATACTTGCAATATTGTAAGATGATTTCTATATACTGATATTTCAGGCACAATGCTTGTACTTTATATAGGAGTAGTATATCTGAGCCTATAATCCTGTGATATCCGTGATATCTGGATAGGTGAATGTTTCCCAGTATTAGGCTGATGAGAATATGTACCTATAGACTCTACTGGCTGATAATACTGAGAAGTGTGTTGGCAGGTCTTGCCTACGCGTAAAAAAATATTGCTTGCTCATAAACAAGTGCATAATTTCAAGATAAGTAATTATTTTTCGATATTAGTGAAAAAGAAAATTGGTTGAAAATTTGACAAAGATCGTGCACTATAGATGTTTTCATACTCTATCATTGCCTTACACACGGTTTTAAAAAGTTTTTTTCTGAAGAAACTGTACTACCTACTTAGGAAAAGTCCACACAGATTATGCACTAGTCACTGACGTATATAGGGAGGGCGCGAGCCCCCCCCCCCCCGAAATGTCAAACAATGATGTGCCATCTGCTACAGAAAGATCCCAGGCTCATCACTTCACACATTTTTCAAAAAAAATTCGCCTGCGGCGCTATTACTGATTTTTGACTACGTCTATGTTACAATTTTAATTGCCTTCCCCAGGAGTTTTTTCGGCCCCCTCCCCGAAATGAAAACCTATATACGCCACTGCACTAGATAATTAAAAGCTTCCAAGTATTCTCCCTAATGATTTCCATAGCAGAGTGCTGAAATCTGTAGCGAAAAAATTGTTACTCCGTAATGTTGGCCTGTTAATAAGACACATATTAGACACACACTACCTATGCAATATGTAGTTTTGTTATGGTTCGACGTACTACATAACGAATTAAGATAGTTATATGCGAAGTTAGTAAGTAGGTACGTATGTATTGACTTTTTCGCGGACCGACAGGAAATTTCAGTGGTTGAAAACCACCATGACAACTGTAAAACATTCAGACAAATAATAATAGTCACTATAGTATAGATATAATAGTACCCACTGAAATATATATCAGCGATTTAGAACCCTTTGCAATCGATACCTACGTGTGGTAAAAATTAAGACTCGCGAGCCAAATATGATATCACGGTCACGGTCATTTCCCACGGCATTAAGATACAAAATTGCATGAACAATCTCAGGATAAAATGGTAAGAATAGCGTTTTTTCCATTTTTTTGGGGTTAATTTCGCCCCAATAAAAAACTTTTACGGTCATTTTCTAGATTAAGGTTCAATGAATCTACTCTATTTTTTCCAAAGCTTATTTAGTAACAGGTTGTCGAGATCTCAGGTCTCCCGTTTTTTAGAAATTCTTGAAATGTCAATATGAATATTTTAAGAGAAAAAAAGTAACAGTTGTCGAGATCTCAGGTCTCCCGTTTTTAGAAATTTTTGTAATATCACTAACTACGTCCCATAGGTTTCCCATAGGTCCCATTCTATTCATTTTCATTACCATCCAAATACTTTCATATTCCGAAGCATACGTGGAGTTTATTATTAAGTAATTAAAGCTGCTACCTACATGAATTTTATGATAGATTATAATAATTGGTTTACAATCCCTGATTGACCAGTAGATACTGCGTCTTGATTCTACAGAGGATGTTATCAATCATATAGTACTCTTGAAAGATTATTATAATACTAGCTATAACCCGTCAATAATCACGATCTCTTTCATTATGTCCAAGAAGTGATGTCAGCTGGCAACATAACAAATAGACGGTAGTGCGAACACTGTCTGTTGTCTGAACAACTGTTGAAATATGAAAAAAATGGAGAGTTTAACTAATATGACTACGTTCCATACTAATTCTATGTTAGTGTCATATAGATTATGTTAAAATTTTGATGCAAGCGTGGTGGGCAAAATAATTTAATCTGCAATTTCCATAGAAGTATTTGTTCAGGAAAAAGTTTGAATTTAGATTTTTAATACCTATTACCTATGCAAAGCACGTTGCTTGTACACAAAAATCTGGTACTATGACCCTACAATAATTGATACACTTATGTAGATGTCTACAAGTTATGTATGCGTATTATTTACCAAAACTCACATCATTTTCCTGGCTTGCCATAATTATATTATTACATTAAATTACGCATATATGACTGCATGTGTTTGTTACTTTGATTATTGAAGTACTTAATCAAATAATTTTTAGTCATACTGACTAGATCAGCTGTAAAGCATTTGTTTCAATACAACACTATGAAAATGTGTGTGAAGTCATTTCTTCGTTTTCATAAAATTCAATAAGTATTCTTTTGTTGATATTTGACGTCTACGATTTTCACAGTGTCAAAATGTGATTGTAATTAGATATTTTAACGTTAATATCCAATTGTTTCGCTCATCTAAGGATGCATTTTAATTTAAAAAAAACATTTTATTATCCCCTAACGTGGTTTTTCGGACTGTGGTTATATATTAAGCCTCAAATTGTAATGTATCTTTCTATCGGTAAGCTTACGTTTTTTGGTTGATATCATTGTCAATTTATGCACCTTTCGACTAAAAATGCGACAAGTAAGGCTTATTTAGTGATTTGACTTATTTTTACGCTTAAAATAACATCGCAAATAATATATTTTTATTAAATTACATCTGCCATAGGCACGTGATATCATCATCGAATCACACATCGAGCCATCGATATTTTAAGTACGCTCCCGGGATTTTACGAATTATAAGCGATTTCCAATATTTTTTACGTATAAATTAATAATGATATTAACGAAGGAGCAAAGATATATATTTACATTTTCTAGCGTAATCTGCATTTCCACACGACATTTGGGCATGTAAAGTATATTTTTATTATCTTCAATGTTGTCTTGGGTGGGCGAAATGATTGTTTTTAAGCAGGATAATATATAACTATATGATAGACATTTAGACAGCTTGAATTTCTGGAATATCACAAATTATAAAATGACATTTTTTTATGTAAATAATTTAATTTACGTAATGAAATTAATTATTAATTCTAGCGGCAGCATATTAAGTTAGTTGGTAACATTATACAAATTTATTTATTTATATAATTTATCCTTTTTATTTTTTTACCCACACAACACAACATGCTCATCAACATGTTTAGAAAACGGTATCGATGGTTTTCAATATCGATGTTAATGTTTAGCATTTACATCACTATTATATAGAATTCATTGTGTAAGAAGAAGAAGAACAGGATACACACTTCGAAAATAGTTCGAGGCTATGGTTTGTTATGATTTGCGTTGTAGTCGACAATCCACGATTTCATTCATTAGGGAGGACCAGAGTGTATTATCTAATCCTACAGCAATTAATTATATATTTCTACATGTGTTATGTAAGTATAATATGTGTGACAATAATGTATTCCTGCCAGCACACTGTACAGGGCCAGGCACAGGGGTACATAACTTTATTTAAAATTATATTTAAAACTATAGGGTTTATGAAACTCTGCTAAACAGGCGACAATACTGCGTAATATACAGCCTGCGTTTCATTTTCACGATTTCATTAAATAATATGAGTTTTTTTAATGATTCTGGGTTAATTGAAATAAACCCAAATACATCTTTGTACATGTAATTTGTACAGCTTCATCTAGTGATATAATTATTTAACAGTGTCCTTAGGGCAAAATATATACCTAACTATTGATTAATTAGAAGGTTGAATAATATAAAATAGAAAAGGTACATACATTAAGGTTAACCCATGCACCTCTTCACCGCTGGATGTTTCAGGAACTGCAGCTCCTATATGTTATCCAGTCTTTTATGCAAAAACGTTTTTTTTTCCTTCCGGCAAAAAAGGTTTGCCGGAAGGGCTCCCCTACGACTCTGAACGCCTTTAATGTTTCCTTCGCCCTTTCCCTTAATTAATTAAAAAACTTTATTTCAAACATTTTGTATTAATTATCTGCCATAACTTGACCTATTTTTCAAAAAAAAATCGCCTATGGCACCTATTAATTTTTTTATTACGTCTGGATCGGCCCCCTCCGAAATGAAAAGCTATATACGCCCCTGACTAATGTACAATGATTGGTTATCTCTTGAAGAGACAGTACACAATGATTGTACCTACCGACATATACAATGTACATAGACATATTCTAGGTAGGTACAGAGAGTTCGCGCGGTCCATTGCTTGAGTTCGTAAGATGTTTTAATGTTTCAGGTTCCTAAATAACAGTACATACAGACAGACTATACAGGCAGACATATTGGCAAGATTCAGATCACTATCAACCAATGTCTTTTATTTACTGTAATTGGACAATAAACTAATCTTATTTGATGGTCGTAAGTATATTAAATTTTTGTAGGGTACATTTGTTGGCCAAGATTTATCAATTAATAATTGCAGTTTTTTCATCAACAGAGACGAGAGGCATCTTAATTAACATAATGTAGCGTTATGTGAACTCCCTTGGGGGATGAAGAAGGATGGGTGTTCCCACGCTTACGAGTCGGCTTTGGCTAGCTTAAGTGATCACTTTATGCCCAGGGCAACGTTCACCCATTCCACCACATCCTGCTGTAAATTGTGAAATTTTTGAAAGTTGTATATACTTATGCTACTCCTCCTCACCCCACCTCTTAATAATATTTTGCTAGAAGTGCGGGTAAAGAGGTCGCTATTAATGCGCCTGAGCTACCCGGGGATGTGGAGGGCCTTAAGCCCGCGTGAATTTCCTTAAATCAATATGCTACTACTGGAACTTACATATTTCACATTGACCCAATGTTTCAGATGCTAACGCCATCTGCTGAGGAGTGGATGCAACATTTGCAAACTACTTTTTACTACAGTAATTACACCATCACGTTATATCCCAACAACTAGTATGCATAAAAACACACACAACATTGTCTCTGCGCAAAATTAATGTGACATTCAGAATTGGTAGCGAACATCCATGCTGAAAAATATGAAAAGCGTCTTTTGGAAGTTTTACGAACACCTAACTCTTGCAGGACACTTGAAAAATAAATACAAAAAGAGAGGAAGTGTGGGGGAGGGGGGGGGGCTATTCCTGAAAATTCTAAGCTTCAAATATTTTAAAGTAACTGTTGATATTTCCTATGAAGAGATGAAATCCACAACCCCCTTTAAAACTTTTTTTAATGAATCTGGGTTTGTCGAAATAAACCCAAATAAGTACATCTTTTTACACTTCACAGAAAGCTTAAAAGCTTGTGTTGTGAAGTGGAGTAAGTCGGGGATTGAACCTGCGCCCACTGGATTAACAGTCGAGCGCGTTACCAACCAGGCTAACGACCACCTCAAAACTGTAGAACTCTACTAGAATATATCGAGTAGGAGTTTAAAGTGCAATTTAATTTATAAAATAGGTACAACTTTTCAACATTGGCTGTTGTATTTCTGATTCATTGTGTTCCTATAAATAGACATTCGCTGGACCAAAATAGGTATTTCGGGGTAACTACCACACCATATAATATACTACCGGCTATAGAATAATATCATGTTTTTCTTTGGCCGATAAAGACTTATTTTTTTATTTACGCTGCACAAAATCAGGAATAGTTGAAATCAATACAAATATGCATAGTGTACCAAATAATGTTGTAGGTATGATAGGTTTCCCTATATTAGGCCCCGCGTTGAGCTTAATCCTGTGATATCCGTGATGTTATCTGGATAGGTGATTTTTTCCCAGTATTAGGCTGATGAGTTTATGTATATGTCAATCATGAATGATAATAAATAAATATATAAAATAAAATAATCTTCATTGTACATAAAAACATACAAAGGGCGGGTTTATTGCCAAATGACAATTTCTACCAGCCAACCCATAACAGAAACCACAATGAGACAAAACTAGTTACAAACTTGGTACCGAAAGGGTACCTTAACTTAATATGTAGACTTTTCTGGGTGATAATACTGAGAAGTGTGTTGGCAAGTCCTCAGCATATAAAATACTCGTACACTCTGTGCTTCTGTCACATTCATGCAATTGGTCATACACACTGTCCGATTCCTTCTACTCAACACGCGTCAATCCTAGAGGTCGACATGATCGGTCCAGATTTGTCTTGAACACTCGCGCTTCCTCATGCCTCTTTTAGGTTTATCTGGGTTTACAAGGTTTATACTTAGGTTTATCCAAGAAAAAAATCTTGGGCAAACCCAATACCTGTTAGTCTACCATTACCTGTATCATATATGCGCGCATCCCACGTAAACACAAAAAAATAACATCAAGTACTTATGTGAAATGTCATCATGTATTTGTGAACCGAAAAATATACATTTATATCTCCAAAACCAACAATAGGAATAATTTAATTAATATTATACATCATGGGCGTCGCCAGCCTCGGAGCTAGGGGGGGGCAACAAAAATCTTAAAAAATGATTCAGCATGGAAACCGCGAAAAGTGCAGGCGAAATTTTTGGTAGACATAGTGAAGAAGGTCGTGATGTGGTTTTGTTTATTGGAAAATGATAATAATAATTTGCACAATAATATGTATAAAAAATGTTTTATTAAAAAGTAATAAAAAATAGCGCCGCAGGCAATTATTTTAAGTATTAAAATAATTGTATTTTGATGGATTTTCATGAAAAATGATATGATGAGAAAACGTTTTGTAACAATGTGATTTTTTGTGAGGTTTTATCATTTAGTATGAAAAAATATATACCTATTCCAATCTCTAGGGGGAGGGGCAGCTGACGACGCCCATGTCTTACAGTACAACGTTGTAAAGAATTGGCATTATTATTCTACCTACTTGTAGCATTAACATTCAACGTGTTGATTTAACCTTTACTGAAATATAACGAGAGATGCTGTGTAAACAATATGAAAATACACCGAGTCCACACTCGGGAAATTTATTATGAATGTAAGATGCAAGTAGAAAATATATTCACGGGTCCTATAAAAAAATATTTCTTTATACTTCGAGTAAACTAAATACAGAAATGTGTTCCAATATATGTAGCAGCGAGAAACTATGACATTTGTTCACTAGGGAAAGCTTATATCACAAAGCTGCGATCTATTCCACCTAACCCCAAATTTGATTTATTACATCGACCATCATTGAAATAGATTTAAGAGTATGCATACTGAAATCTCAAAAAAATCTAAAAACGGAAGACCTTAGATCTCGACAATCATTACTAAATATGCTTTTGAACCTTTATCTAGGGAATAACCGTAAAGGATTTTTTATATCTTGTATAGATTTAAAAAAAAATGTGTAAAACACTTCTGATCTTTTTTCCGAAATTCGTTTCTCGAAAGTCGCGGGAATTTTTTTTTGTACTGATAACATGCATTTTAATCTAAGGAATTACCGTAAAAGTTTTTTGATTTAAGCGAAATTAACCCCAAAAAATGGATAAAACGATATTTTTACCATCTTATCATGTGATTATTTATGCGATTTTAAAGTCGGTCGAGTCTTAATAGATAATGTGCCAAAAATCATTGGTTACCACAAAAATAGATTTATCAATACGCAGACCTCAGAGAAAGATTACAATTAGGACCCCAACTTGGATTTTTCCAACCCAATTTTAAGTCCTTCCTCCTGCTGCAAAAACTATCTTTTGTGGCTACAAAACTATTCAAAGTTAGCACCGCAGGCAAAAAAATTTATAAGCCCCATACAAAATAAACTTCTTTTACAGAAAATAATAAAAATAATTCAATTTTGAGGTCCCCGAATCTAGAAGCATGAGGTTTTTTAACCCCTTTCACTGAATCCAGCTGCCTATAAACATTGAGCGATGAGGCAGTTGCATTCTTTGATAGCTTAACGTACACCTGTCGTTAATTACCTCCATTGTGGAGACTCGAATAAATCACCGGAAAAAAGCATAAATAATGGAGTGGTATAAAATGCCATATTTTCTTACCATTGTCATTAAAATCTGCATCAGTGTCAGGTCCTCTCAGTAGATAGTTCTTGGTGCTGTTTTTATTCAGAATGTCCGCAGCTGTCATGATCTCGAAGCCTCCTTCAGTCGTATTCCAGTGCCAAGGGCAAGGCTTCTCAAAGTCGCATTCAATGCCGATCACCTCGCTGGCAGAGGCGACTCCCATAGAGTTGAGAGTCTTGGCATAAAAAGGATCGTTCAATTTCGCATTGAGTTTCCTAATTTTCTCATTATAAGGAATGTACAAGTCAGATTCGCTCCCACCTTTTGACGTATCATTCGTGTTTGGCAGATAGTCATTCTGCATTTTCTGACCATTCTTTTGCATATCCTGCTGATGAGCTCTTGACTTTAATTCTCTCAGAGAACTCCCGGGTCTTCGACCGGAATTCAACTTCAAATCAACAATATCTTGCCTACTGAATAAGTTCGTCGAAGCATTCTGAGAGTTTTCATATTCTCTCCTCATACTTCGTTCAAAGTCCTTCTTTCTGAAAGACCTTCCCCTGGTACCTTCCTTCTCATCTCTCTTTCTATTCAAAGGTTTCAAATCGAATATTTTCATCAGCTTCTCAGCGTTGGAGTGTCTCAACGTGTTGGGGTCTCCGTCGTAATCTTCTAACCGTTCTTCGAAATCTGAATCTTTCTCGCTGCCCTCCATCGACAAGACTTCGAAATGTCTTCTTTTGTCGAATATGGAGAGACTAGGTTCCACTACGCGCCTTGGAGCGTAGATTACATTACTACTGGCATCCACGTCTTCTCTTTTGGCATCATCTGCTGCTACATCTTGGTAATTTGGTGTCTGTCCGGCATCTCTCGTAACTCTGGATGAGATGCCAGCATATCTGATGTAGGTGTTTCTCCTCCCCGCCCTGATTTGCTGGCAGGACGAGGATAGTAAAATGATAAATAAATACGCGCACAATCTCCCTTTAATCGCCATTTATGTGAAAATACCCTTCATTGGATTGCAGGGGCCGCCATCCTCAGACTTTGTGCTGCTGCTCGAAGATCTCCAAAACATTTTTCTATTACTTCATTGTCAGTACAACAACTTATGTTCTATAATGGATTTCCATTGGATATTTATATTGACCTGGATGATTGAAGTAAATATATTAATTAGTGATATTTTATTTATTTATTTATTTCATTACGTTATCTATTTAGGTTGGTGTCATGGGTGTGTTATTTATTTACGATTACATACATTATTTATTTATTATTTTAGCACAAGGGTACGATATACATAATATTATTATAAAGATATCTTATAGACACACAGATATTTCAGATTATTTTTCTATTAATATCCATTTACGCACATATACTTTAACATTAAATTTATTAACATTTAACACTCAATAAATTAAAAATAATATATATATATGAATATGGGAATAGTTTGCTGTTAAATAATATTGTTTTAATTCAATTTCAGCCGTTTTTTATACGTGTATTATTGTTATACTTTGACAAAAATATGTTTAGCAATGGCGTCCGATTTCTAAAGATTTCGCCGATTTTCGTCGCCGACAAATCGAATAACATCACACAAATAAATCAAAATCGTCACAAATAAACATTCGAAATGTTCGGACACATTAATGAAATCATATTTATATCCGGCGAATGTGCCTTATTACATTTTATATCGAGTTGTATTCGAGTTTACTAAAAAAAAGAGTAGAAAATTTTCTCGGGTGTCGGGGAAAATTTGTGTTAAGCATAAGCACGAAAGTGTTAAAGATAAGCACGAAAAACTCGAGAAAAACACTGAATACGTTTTTAAAAGGGTGTTTTTTTTTATTATCTGACTTGATTTTGAGTCGCAGAATGTTATGAGGAGAGAAATAAGTGAGGAGTTTATCTAAAAATGTAAGGTATTGTAATATGGCAGTTATTGATAGAATTTTCCATCGCGGAAAATATAACGTACCCAAACACGCACTCAACACACATATTATCTTTCACTTGTAAAACACGCGAGTTGTGATCCTTTTATGTTCTTATCCTTCGCACAACACAATGTAATTGAATGTAATTCGTTAATAAATGTATCAACATGTTTTAAGAACGCACTTTTACCGCGATTACGTGTAAAGAAATTGATTAATCTAGTCCGCGCTTGTAGTCCGGTATTAAGTGTGTAGCTATACAAGTATTCGGTATTAGATTTTGTGTAGGAGAGAGGAGCGGGGGTGAAAAGGGGAGCTTTCTTAGCGCAGCCGAGATGAAGATGCTGAGCGCAGTGACACTAGCGCCGCGCGGGATTCTGCGAAACTACACCAGCCGAGCAAAATAATCATTACTTTCCGGGATCCACAGGTACACAATATTATTATTATTATACATACAATCTACAGTCATATATACACGCACACATACACACACGCACGAGTCCTGCAACTTTCAGAGTTACCAGAATGAAAATTTGTTGTCCTCTTTACGTCTTCACACTTGATGCGATTCAAATATAGAATCGCGTCTAATGAATTTAAAAGAAAACTTTCGAAACTCAAATAAAGGATACGGAAGAGGAAATGAAAATCCCGTAGTTTATCGTGCCTACTTATGTTTAAATTTAGAATGGAATGGTGACATTTTTTAAATATATTCACAGTCATCTCTTAAAACTTTGATTTCCTTGGTAGTAAGATGTGAGAATGTTTCCTGAAGTTTTTATTTTCAGGTTACTCCTGTATCTATGCAAAATCTATTGCAACAAAATGTATGGAAAAGCTGTAGTTTTCAACTATCTCTTTCAAGAACCGCTCGAAAACGCAGGAATTTTACAGAGCATCGTTTTTAGTTAACAAAAAATACACTAATAAAATCACTTTGTGGAAAATTTGTGTGAATATTAATCATTCTGTTATCATAAAAACTTCGATTTAGTTATTTTGCGTGATTCTTCGATTTGAAAAGACGTTATTTAAATTTAGTTGATAGATTATGTTTATATGCTGCAGTCTGCAGTGTCAGACAGACACATAATTGAATTCTGAAGTTTATTAGGATGATTTGCAATGCTGCAAATAGCATTTCCTTCCCCAATACTTCCTGTATCGACTGAGATATTGACGACTGATTGAATCGGATGTGTCGATGTCTGTAGGATATTGGTTATCGTGATGGTTTGATTCGTTATTCCGGCTACAATTTGTATCATTCACTTGCAGCCAGGTGCAACATTATTGAGTTAATTAAAAAAAATGTTTTTATAAATTTTAACATGGCTCTCGGTTTTTAGATTTTTTTTTACGTTCCTAAACCAGCACAACTTTTGTGCACACTTTCCCACACTAACCCAAATATTTTCCTGTAAATTTCTCAGCAAAATGCTTGTACCTACCCTGAAGTGCAGAATAATATGTCGTCAGCATCGACATTCGAACCGGGATCTCCTGATTAGGAAGATAGCTCCAACCAACTGCGCCAACATAGTAGAGATCCTAGGGTTGCAGTTTTTTTAAAGTATCTAGGATTGCATATACACAAACCCAAATACTTTCCTGCACACCTTGCACCTAGAAGGGATCCTAGGGTTGCAGTTTCTTTAAGTATCTAGGCTTGCATGCACAAACCCAAATACTTTCAGAACAGGTTTACAGGCTTTTACAGGTATCGCAAAGTGTTGAATACATCGCCAGTACCGGGGTTTGAACCTGGCCCCTCCCGCTTGAGAGACTGCCGCCTCAACCGACTGCGCCAACCCTGTAATTGGGCCCCCACCCTGTCTTTATACTTTTTGAGTGTCCTGTTCTGTCGAGTGATCTACTCCGAATTTCACGTATATTTTATCATTGGTTCTGCCATTATTGGTCCATACCGTGATGGTACAGTAAAAGTGGTACGTATAGTATTGTGTTAAAGATGTATGAATGAAACTTAATTTTGACGGAAGAAATACCACAGTATTTAATATAGGTACTCAGCCGAGTATACCTACTGATAAAATATATCATATGTTAGAAGTCTGTTTATATGTTAGTACCTATTGACTGCATAAATAAAAACACACATGACTATAAATAGTAGAATGAATATGGTGACTATGATGACTGATCGTTGGCTGGTTTAATTATGTGATCACTTTGCACTTAAGTAACATTCACCAATTTCAGTCCATCTGCAGCGGCCAGGAATCGAACCAAGACCTCCAGGCTCCAAATGAATAAATAAATAGTAGGTATCGTAAAAATTAATTAAACCTCTCTAAATTAGAATTTGTAAACAAAATAACACGAAAAAAGTGTACGACACCCTCGGAGCGGTACTAAACACTGATTGACGTGTTCCTACAAGAAAGCCTCCCTTCCTTCAAACCTCACCAGTCACCGCCATTTATAACAGTTTCGGAGATATTTTATTTGTTTCAATTGCCACTTGTTACCATTTACCCCGGTCCACCCTCTTTTTGTCTTTTTCGTGTGGCAGGTACTTTGGCGTTGTCCTTTGCCCGTGTATCTTTCTGTCCATTTGTTTCCCGGGTTCAAGTCTCTGTCTCCTGCACTGTATAATGGTTTTCGGCATTTTAACCTTTTGTGAGGGGGGTCGAAAACATCTTCGAAAATTTTGTTGAAAAAATTGCGGGTTGTTTTGTATTTTAAGTTTTTCTCTGACCGTTGAATGGGCCCTGAGCACATCTGGGGGCGCGATATTTGACAACACTTGCAGCCAATGAGTCGGAGTTGATTTTATGTTTATCTGGTCCACCATCAATAATAAAATTGTTAATTTACCCGGACTACTCCGGGCACTAAAGAAAGTTTGAAATAGTACTTTGGTATTATAATTATAATATAGGTACTTTTAGCTCCCTAATATTAGCAGAGTAGTAAGAGTATTCAGGGTGTATGTATATTTATATGATCCCTATTGAAAAGGTCATCGCCCACAGGATCTTACTTTTTAAACCTGGGTACCTCTAACTGACTACCTACACTTAAACCATCAAATACAATATACCGCCAACCTAATACAATACCTACATATAATACGACCCTATTAAATATACTTCTTTCTTATATCTTATTACCTAAAGCGATGTGTGGGTGCCAAGTGCAAAATGTGCAAGCTGTCAAAATGGCATAATGGTACCGGGGGCCTACGCAACAACAGATTTTGGGGGGCTCTTCCTAACGTATGTACGAGGGCGGACTGAAAAGTCCGGTAAAAATAAAACAAAGAGTTACTTTTTTTGAATGGATGTGATTTATTTTTCAACGTGACCTCTTTTTAGAGCTATACACTTGTTTAGACGATGCTGGAGTTTTTCGATCCCCCTCTTTGTAGTAATCTTTCCAAGACCTCAAAATAGCCTTAGTTTTGGAGATTATTTACAAATCAGTTCCATATCTTCGTCCCCCAAGCCATTTTTTCACATTTGTAAAAAGGAAGAAATCACTTGGAGCCAGGTCAAGAGAATATGGTGGACGGGGAAGCACTTCGTCACGTGACTCCACCAACTTGGCCGTAACTGCACCAGTGTCACTCTTTACGTTTTTGGACAAACGCGGCAGCCATCTTGCTGAAAGCTTTTTCATGTGCAAATGTTCATGCAATATGTTGGAAACTCATTAATATGAGATGTCTACAGTGTTGGCTATCCCAATTTCACTCGTCGATTTTCCAATACGATATTGTGGGTTTTCGTGATCTTTTCTGGAGTGGTTACCTTAATTGGACGTCCTGAGGGAGGAGTGTCTTTCGTGCTTGTTCTACCACAAGGAAATTCAGTAAACCACTTATGAATCATCTTAAGTGACGGAGAAGATTCAGCATAATACTTTTCAAGAGGTTTTTTCATTTCCGTGGTACTTTTTTTGCGGAAAAACTAATGTTTTATCAGTACTCGAAATTCACTTTTTTCAATTTCAACAGCGAATGAACGACTTGTCCGGTCTAAACGACTGACAAAGCAATACTAATTAAAATATCAGCATGAAATTTCGTGTATGTATCCTCAAAACAATGACCTATCCAAAAATGTTATAACTTGTATACTTATATTACCGCTTCATTCATTTTTTCCGGACTTATCAGTCCGCCCTCGTATAAGACGACGGTCAAGGGTCTCAGACATTGCGGAGAGAGTAGGGTCACTCTAATGGCAGTGGGCGGGTCATGTGACAAGGCAAAAGGACGGCAGATGGACCCCCAGAGTACTGAGCTGGAGACCCTACGAAACTAAATGAAGTGTTGGGAGACCTGCACAAAGGAGATGGACCGTATGATATCATCCAGTCGGTGGGACATGGGTGGAGACAAAGCGCCCAAAACAGAGAATTGTGGAAGACACAGGAAAAGGCCTATATCCAGCAGTGGAGGGAAAGGGGCTGATAACAAGAAGAAGTCCCTAACGTAACCCTCACATAAAATCAGGAAATATAAGTGAATAGCCCCACAGACGATTTTTTTTCAGATTTATGTTATCTATTACTGAAAACGAGTAAATTATTTTGCAATTTTTTTTTGTATATTGTATGAGATCGGACCTAATTTGGGGGCCCCCCGAATCTCGGGGGCCCTACGCATTTACCTGACTACTGTAGTCTACGCGTTTTATAAGCATTTTTTTTTTTCAAGCGAAAGGTTCGTCTACTACTTTACTCTGCTTACCATCAAGGCAGAAATGGTCCATAAAAAAAATCTGGGTTAACTGTTGAGATTTGAACCTGCGAAAGAAGAAAATTCTTGAGGCGAACGTATTCGTAACTAATTAATTTCATACGCCCTAAAAGAGTTTTACACATTGTGTGCCTTGTGTAAATGATTGTTGTATGTTGTCTGCTCATATAACATGCAAAATATTTTATTTGTTTTGCAACAAGTTTCCACCATCTGTTGTAAATCGCCTCTACAGACGCTCTACTTTTGAAAGTTTTATCAGATAATCTTCGTGTTCCCCGTTCTGTTTTAAAAGTGAAACTTTGTAATGTTGTAGAAAACAAGTACCAAAAGGAACATAAGAACTGTCAAAATATCTTATTTTAATTATGACATTTCTTCCAACCAATTGGATTAAATACAATATATCTCATATATAGGTTAGGTCTAGTATCTTTCTTAGGTAGCAATAGTTATTAAAGACATGCTGTGAAATTTTTTTGCGGTAATAATTAATTTTGCATAATAAGTATATACACGCAAATCATGCAGACAACCGAAAAATATGTTTTCCTTCTATTTGATCAAATTCTAGGAAATCGTAGACACGCCGCTAGCTAAAGAACAAAGTTCACGGCCGTTTGACATTTACTGGAACATGTTCCATTCCATATTCAAATATTTCAAAAATATCATAAACCTTAGCATGCCTTTTATAAAATATTGCTTAAATAAATAATTTATAATTTAATATCAACATTAAACTGTCCAAATTAATTATGCAACTACGAGAAGATGAAAGAGATAAATTAATGTTTTGTTAAACTTTTAACCTTTTTAAAAAAACCCACGCCCATTTTGCAGCAGGGAAAGAAAAAGCTCTTTTCTTTTCAAATGAACTTATCATTCGCCCGGGAAATTTATTCTAAACAAATCCACGGGCTCCCATTGGTGGAAAGTGGGGGGAGGAAAATTTAATAACCAATCAGGGACCAATGACGTTCTGTTTGACACATCAGTGCCATGCGCGCGCATTAATGTTGTCATACTATCAATCCTTTACGTAAATGTAGCCAAATATGTTTCAGAATGTAATAGCAAAACAGTTAAAATGTGAGGAAAAAACGTATTTTCGTCCGTAGGTACTCGTTTTATGATTAATCGCTTGATATCTATGATCAGATTTTTGCATATTAGGTGATGTTTGGCCATAATAATTTTAGCGCTATTTAATATTTTGGCTAATGTTGAAGGAGGTTTTATTTTTCTAAATGCGAATAAATAATTTTTCGTATGGCAACTCAGTCCCTAGCGCGTAGAAAATAATGTCGGCGAGTGTCGTTTTCGCTGGGCTGAAAAACTGAAAATAATCGGAAAATGTCGTAAAGCGTTTTATATATTTTATATTCCGATATCTGCCATTCAATTGTAGCCATGTGAAGTTAAAGTGATTTATAACGCGTTCATACATATTTGTTTAGTTTTAACGCAGAATTCATTGTTAACTGCGGACTAGCTGTCAAAAAACCACATCAAATTTGCATTTATTATTTGTTTTATTACATTTCCGCAATAATAATAGTGTAAACCCAAATAAACAACACATTATAATAATTTATGAACCGTGTCATATAAATTTAAACCATATTTGATACATTTTAACGCAATTCTGTGATTTTTTCGTCTTATTAATATTTAAAAGCTTTGATAATCCGTGCCATTGCTGCACTTTTGTTTACTCAGCCATTTGTTGGGATTATTGACTAAAAAATGGTAAGTAAACATTATATTTCTGCTTAATTTAACGTTGTTTTCATCACAACTATTTACAGATGTGATTTATTGTGAGAATACTTAATTATCTTCTACCAAATCGCCATAACAATGTGGGAAAGTTGATGAGTAATTGGTTAAATGTGTTGTTTGTGTGTAAGATGTACCAACTGTAATTGATTGATTGCGTTTCTTGATAATAATTATGTCCACTTAAGATTCTTTAAGTATTTCGTGTCACCTACTGCCACAGTAGGATATCATGTCAGTCATATTTAAGCACATTATCAATTTGACAATAATGTTTTGTCACATAAGTGTTATCAGTTGTTTCTTAAGTAGTACTTATCGACAATTTAAGATTTGTGTTATCAATAATTTACCCACATACCAACTAGGAAAGTCGGAATGTAATTTTTTGTCATCAATGAAAGAATTTGGGTACTATTGTACAATTGGGGCCCCAACCATAAATACACCAAAAAGTGACATATGAAGTATGGAAAAAGCAAATAATTCGCCAGCAATATTGTTGAGTTAGGTTCGTTAGGTTGTTTTTTTTTTTGTTTTTTTGCGAGAAAAAAAAAAAACAACCTAACAAACCTAACTCAACAATATTGATATTTTTTCTATAGTTGGGGCCCCAATTGTACAATAGTACCCCCGGAACTATTACAGTGCTGCGGCCCCATTCAAGGTCCAGCTTATTTTGCTTTAAAAATACCATTATAAAACGCGAGAAACCTTTGACGTAATTGTAAATTTACTAAATTTATTTTAAAAAACACATTCTGACTCTCTGTGCGTTCGTCCGGCCCCATTCGCAGTCGAGCTGAACGTAATAATACCGTTTTTAGCGCTTTTTTGAATAAAAAAAGTTTTTCACAAAAACTGGGGACGCAACGCTGAAATAGTCCCGGGAAGCCAGGGCTAACATTATGTAGAACTTGACATCATTATATACCCATTATTTTATCTAAAGGGTAACTTGATGGGAATTTTTTTCTTAGATATCTTCGACATGCTCTGAGTACTTACTTACTTACTTTACGTGTCCGGCCTAAAGTCTACTACTCCAATAAGCCGCGAATGTAAGTAAAAATCATTCTATTATTGACTTCAACTTGTTCAAAATTTTGTGTGAGGGTGTAAGCACAAAATCAGAAAAACGTAAGCGACAAAATCAATTTTGAAACATTAAATGTTTTATCGGCCAATTACAGCATCATATTTAACAAACTATGGGAATAATCTCAAGTTTCAGAGGTAACTTTGGAATTATTTTTCTGACTGCTTGAGTCACTAGAACATATTCTCATTTATCCATGTTTTAAGTCTTAGGATGTTAACTTTAGTATTAGCGTAGTAATCTTACTTTTCCCGGCACAATTTTTTGCATGTACTTTTTGAAGTTGTTAGGTTCCTGGGCATTGACATACTTAGCATTACCTGTCCCATCCAGCTCTGTATCTACGTAAGTATATAGATTACGTACGTAACGTAATATAGATTACTCAGGAAATGAATGATACCTACAGTATGGTATGTACACCTATAGATTGAGATAACATTAGGTGTTTTGATAAAATGATTATCGAGGATTAATAAATTAATCCAAGAAGGATTGATAACATCACCTTTCCAACAATTTATTGATAACATATTTATACCTACCTGGGGATATAATCTTACACACTGCCTGCATTATTGTATGTTATCCTTTCATCATTCATCCTCTCTACATGTCCTAACCATCTCAACTTGTTTACTTTCATTCTAGTTATGACATCCGTTTTAAAGTCACTCATCTATCTGATCACTTCGTTTCTCATCTTACCTCTTCTTTTAACCTTCTTTGACTTTGAATATTAGGTATATCTATATCCCCTCACGCCGCATTGCTTGTGGGGTCGGCAAAGAGGAGAGAACGCCAGACTACCCTATCCTTACACATACTCCTTTCCATACACATTAACACATTTCGTCATGCGTGCCCTCTGATTTCTTTTCCTCAAAACCCGTCCATCCTTAAGGATCTGGTCGACACAATCGGTGCAGCTCAGTCTCGGATGACTGCGCTTCCTCACACCTCTTCTTCCACTGATGTATATATCATTCGTCCTCTCTACATGTCTTAACCATCTCAACTTATTCACTTTTAAATTACGACATCCGTTTTACAGTCCTTCACTTCTCTAATCACTTCATTTCTTATCCTAACTCTTCTTTCACTGTATCAATATTAAGTGTTTATTCTATTTCAGGACACCCTGTAGCGGAGATCCTCATTACATTTAATGCACATATGTTCCAGTCATCATCGGACACACTCGTCATCTTCAGACAAGATCCTCATTTGATTTGAATTCGTGCCAAATTATTTTAATATTACATTTAATACACGTAACATCACATTCCGATTAAATATCCGTGGATAAAAGATTACTCGGTGACGTTTTTGACAACCGTGTCGCAATTGTTGAATTTCAAGGTTAGTTTTTTCTCGAGAATTGACTGATGTGATTCTAAATTATGATTTGCTCCGCTCAATTTTCTATGTAGTTTGAATTTTTATAAGTTGCCAGTATATTACTTCCTAATAAATTTTTTAAATACGTACATAGACAAAATGTATTGGGTGATTATTGCAAGATGCAAATGGTGCTGCTGAAATGCTGTTTCTACATTGTCTACGGTGAGTTATTTTATAATATCTTCATGTTATATCCGTTTTGAACATGTGGACAGAATGTCTAAGGATAGAATGATAGTGTAAACATATATTATAGGTTTGAAAGAGATGGTGTATATTTTTGTAAAGAAATTCTAGGGTGACATGACATGGGGTCATGGGGTTAACAGGAAGAAGACGGATCAGAGATGTATGTAAGAATAGAAGTGTGTGTCCCCTCCGCCTACCCCACGAGGGATTCATCGCGATCGGATAGATAGTCTATGTTGTAATCTGATTGTTTTCTTTGTGAAAAGTTTGTTTATGTAAACCGCTTATCAATCAATAAAATATGTACACCATGATTCACAGTGAATGTTATCTATCTAGATATCTATAATGAGATTATTTGATATCTCCACTTGATTATTCCACATATGTTTGTTTGTTTGTTTGTTTGTCCACATATTCATTGTCTGTCTTTCCCCACTTATTTATTATGTCTGTGGTTAGTGTCGGGTTCATTAATCAAATTCCTCGTGCATTGGCATATTTTTCGTGCCAGAGTGTGTATGATGAATTAAATGGTTGTGGAGAAAGCAAGAAGTGTGTGCATAATGATATAGAAGTCTAGCATTCGGTATTCCCTGGCTTTGTGTGCCTCAGTGTGCGGATGTACAATAAGCTGCCTGAAGATATTAGGGCCCTGGGCGTGGAGACGTTTTGCGCGAGAGTGAAAAAGTATCTCGTCGATAAATCTTTGTATACAATTGACGAAATGCTAAACAGTGGAAGTGACACTCTTAGCATTGATAATTTATGAAAAAAATTGTTCAGTTGATGATTTGCAAGTCAGAGCCTTTTACACACTGATTTGTAATGACCTAAATGTCTTATATTTTATTGTGTCAGTGCATATTATGTAATATTTTGTGAAATCTTGACGAATCCAAGTGCTCCACTGGAACCTACGGATGATGATATAAATTTATTTATTTACACTTCAAGTGAACAATATACAGGCGTAACTTAATATGGCAAGTAATAGATGCTAAAACATTTGTTCACTGGGGTGAGATTATCGCAGTGCTGTATATCTGCCAACTAACCCTCATATTGAAGTGTACTCACAGGGCACTATGGGGTCAACAAAATCCTATTCAAAATGGGACTTGCTGAGGACCCAAGATGCCGTTTTTGCGGCGAGAGTGATGAGTCAATGGAGCACATTCTATGTGACTGCAACGCTCTGGCAAGGAAGAGACTAATGATGCTGGGTAATGGATATCCAAGACCAGAAGAAGTGGTCTCATTCACACAGGGTTGCACATTGGGCTACCTAAGGTCCATCTTTGGATAAGGAGGGGGAAGGTATAATAGATCCCAAGGGTCGAGATGCCACAATAGCATAAGCTATGCCCCCGCTAGAAGGATAAAAAAAAAAAAAAAAAACCCTCATATTGACGTGTGTATTTCTCTTTTGTTTACAGTAGCCGCAAGTCATTGAGGTTAGGTTGAGGACATCACCGCAATGTCTGGGAACAACAGTAAAGGAGGGGGGCGCTCTGGTAACAGCAGCGTCGGCGGGGGCGGCTCGGAAGTCAGCGTCGCTGGAGGCGGGGCCAGGCGGGGGGGATGGGAGGAGGCCGGGGGAGAGTTCTACCAAGAGAGCTACCCCGGGGGCGGGATCGTGGGGGGCGGGGGGGACATCACCACTCTGCTGCCCAGCAAACATCTTCGCAGTAAGTATACAACAGTTCATTTTGATAATTCCGCATGTTTTGGAAGTTATTTTTTTCATTTGGTTTGAAGAGTGGAGTTTATTTCATTAACTGAGTCGTGTGTATGAAAGACAACAATCTGATCTTCGTACTGTAGTGAAAACACTTAAGTGTTGCTACATTAACTTTTGAAAGCCAATAAAATATAAATTCATAGACGTTGTTAAATTATAAAATTATAAATTCATAAACAATTCAATTCTTTTTAATTAGGTTCCTATATAGATAGCCTCAACAGTACTACAGTATACAGTCTTACCCTGTTTGTCGTCATTTCATTTTAATTTTACAAGTTTGACTCGCAAGTCATTTAACATACATTAAGGAATGTGTTGAAAAACGTAGGCTTCCTCTCCAGTTTCAATCGTTACAATTGGTCTGCAGCAAAGCCCCATGTCTCCTCCTCCACTCATCCCAAACTAGCAACTTTGTTTTTCAAACTTGTGATGGCGGTATAAAAGGATTTTCAGAGTATTTTTTTCTTTTTCTAACTCGCAAAACTATTGTGCCTTCAAAATGATTTCTCTAGCGCTGCTCTGTAATATTTTCGGCATTGAAGGTTACTTGTAAAGATAAATGTGAGAATATTGCAGACCTTTGACAGCTCTTACGACAGGTTTGACAATCAGGGCTACTAACAATACAATCTAAACTCCACTTGCAGGTAACGTCCGCACGGTGGACAAGACGGATGTAATTAATAATATCGTTTGTAGCTCCCATGGCGTCCACCATAGATTTTTCATAGATATAATAGAAGGGGCTCAATGTTCAATAGTTCTTCCCACAAATTAAGGAACCTATATAAAGATATAGGTTCCATAATTTGAGGGATGCTTGTAGACTTCAATACTTACAATAATCTCCATTGTGTTTGTCTCTGAACCATTGTGTAGTGCGTACTGTACATTATGTGTGTGTGTGTATCATCCCCATTGCTAAGTGTGGTGTGGCGTGTTGTGTGTTGCAGCCATGGTGCGGAGGATGCGACCCGCAGCCGAGAGGAGACAGTCCACGGCGGCCAGGGGGACGGCTGTCTCTAGGGATGTCCTCGTCTCAATGTTGCCAGACCTCTCAGGTATACTGAAATAATAATGATTAATATACAAGAAAAACATCAAGACAAAATTCAATCAAAACAATTTGGCCGAAGGAGTTGGTAAAATAATTCCAGCCATGTTACTTTCTAAACTTATTGTTTTGTTGTTGCTTATTTTGCTGTTTTTTAATGTTTGTTATGTGAACAAAGGTGTTGAAATTCACGATAATAAAAAAGTGCCAATATCTCGTGAATGAGCAATTTTTTTACTGAGGCCGTATTTCAATATTCTCGTCAGTTATGAGCTGTCCTATCACCCCTCCACGGGTGACGTTGACTTACGGGACATCCTGTATATGTTTTGCATTGAATTATTGTGTGAAATTGTTCACTTATTTTTTAAAAAAGTTTATGCGTCATATTATCATTTTTCCTAATCCTGCTATAATAAATACATAAATAAATAATTAGAAAAAAGAAGGTATGTACTTGGCTATTACCGTCCTTATTTTTTGATGGGTTTATTTGCTGAAGAAAGTTAAGCTAATAAGTTCCAGCCGTAGCATATTGTACAACTTTAAAAAATTACACAATTGACAGCAGGATGTGGTGGAATGGGTGAACGTTGCCCTGGGCATAAAGTGATCACTTTAGCCAGCCAAAAACGACTCGTAAGCGTTGAACCACCCATCCTGCTTCCTCCCCAAGGGAGTTCACATAACGCTACATTATGTGAATGAAGATGCCTCTCGTCTCTGTTGAGGAAAAAACTGTAAAAAAAAAGCTAGTTTGTTGCTGTTTGTTGTTTCATTGTGTCGTCTGTTTGTATTGATTTGTTTCTGGATTGGATGAAACTGACTAATGCGATGTTGTGTTTTGTTTAGAAAATCTCTCGACTGAGGAGACGACCTGGGAGGAAATAATGCAGATTAAGGCTATGCCCGTACCAATGTCACAGAAGAGAGAACTGAAGGCGCAGTTGCAAGTAAGTTCATAAAAATAATTTGTTGATTCAATTTCTTTGCAATCTCCCCGTATTCTTTGTAGAAACAGTATGGGTTATAATAAGGGAGAAAGTCAAATTCACTCATCTTTATTCTGTTGTATTCGGAGTAGGCAGAGAGGACAGATCACCAGACATCCCTATCCTTACACACACACACACCCCTCGCTTCTGTTCATCTTTGAGAATCTGGTCGACATGGTCGACTTAAGTGGTTCTTGGCCGGCCACGCTTCCCTACACCTCTTCTTTCTCCCAAGTATATTTTTTTCGTCATCCTTTCATCATTGGTCCTCCCTACATGTCCCAACCATCTCAACTTATACACTTTCATTCTAGTTACAACATCCGTTTTACAGTCACTCAACTCTCTACATACATCTCTACAATATGTTACAGATGTTAATGTTCTTAATTTTTTTTGGATTTTCAGAGTGCGACAAAGCTCCGACTCCAAGGTTTCGAGCAACTGAAGTGGCAGCAGAGGAAGGTGTGGCAGACATCCAGCGCTAAGGTGAAGGAGGCTTTCAACAAACTGGAACTGTGGAAGAACTCGTTCAAGACAATCGAGGGATATTTCGGCACCGGCGTAGTGTCGTACTTCTTCCTGATCAAATGGTTGCTGTTTTTGAATCTGGCAATATCGGCTCTGCTGTTTTTCTTCGTCATTCTACCTAGCGTTCTCTTCCAAGAGTATCTGGACCCAAACGACGAGGAGTGTCTCGTTTCCTTGCCGAACTCTACAGAGTGCTGCTCTCAAGATTACGCAAACACAACGTGGTCCGAGATCACGTTCCTAGACGTCATACAAGGGACTCAGTGGATGGAGAGAACATTCCTGTTCTATGGAATATATTCCAATAGAATCTTCGGCTATTACGTCGGGGGATCAAATCAAACCGTCGCTTTCTACAAAGACGCGACGGGAAGTAAACTATATTACGATCTTCCATTAAGCTACATACTTATTCCCCTTGTATATTTTCTACTCTCCCTCATAGCTATTGTTAAGTCGGCGGCCAAAGGCTTTAAAGAACGCCTCGTGGAAGGCGAGGGGCAGTTCTATCAGTACTGTAATTTAATATTCGGCGGATGGGACTTCTGCATTCACAACGAAAAGTCCGCCAATATAAAACATAAGGCTCTCTACAACGAAATGAAAGGGTGCTTGGAGGAAGAGAGGATGAAAGAAGAACGACAGAGTCGATCCAAGGAGGAACAAATCAAATTGTTGTTCGTTCGCATCATCATCAATATGCTTGTTGTGTCTATATTGTGCGCTGCCGGTATTGCAATATTTTACGCATTCGATTTCTCCATGAAAATGTTACACGAATTTGACGATACTGAAAATGCAACAACAAGCGTTACCAATAGAATTCTTACATACTTTTCCCCCATGCAGCAACAGGGTACCAACGACACAAATGCTAAAATAGATTCCGTAGAAGTCCTCCCCACTTCCGCCCCGTTCACGTTTGATTTGCTGACGCAACTCCAAGCAGCAAACGATACAGACAGTACTCAAAGTAAAGTCACTAAGTTTATGCTGGAATATTTACCGTCCTTTTGCATCGTCAGTCTCAACATTATCCTGCCTATCGTTTTTCAATATTTGATTCAGTTTGAAAACTACAGTCCCGCGCTCATGGTGCGAATAACTCTCTTTCGTACCGTCTTATTGAGACTCGCCTCTCTGAGTGTCCTCCTTATACAAGTATACACTGTCATATCTGATCGAGAAGAAGACTCCGATTGTTATGTGAGTAAGAAGTATGACGTCAAATGCTGGGAGACGTATTTCGGTCAACAGCTGTACAAACTGCTTCTGACCGACTTTGCCCTACAGTTTGTTCTCACTTTCTTCATCAACTTCCCTCGTTCGCTCATAGCGCGTAACGCAGAAAGCAAATTTGTCCGGATGATTGGCGAACAAGAATTTCACCTTCCGAAACACGTTCTGGACATTGTCTATTTCCAAACGCTTTGCTGGTTGGGAGCGTTCTATTGTCCGATGCTTCCGATTATCGCAACGGTACTCTGTTTCTTGTTATTCTACGTGAAGAAGTTTGCTTGCCTTGTCAACTCTAAACCGCCGTCTGTCGTTTACCGAGCGTCTCGTTCCAATTCGCTCTTCATGTTCGTTTTGTTGCTGAGTTTCTGCGTCGCTTTCATTCCTGTCATATACGCTATTGCTGAAATAGTTCCGTCGAGAGGCTGCGGTCCATTCCGCGGCTTCGACACCGTGTGGGATAAAGTCTATTCGACGTTCCTAGCATTCCCCGATGTGTTACAAACCATCGTCTTGTTCATCGGCACATCCGCCTTTGAATTGCCAGCGTTTATAATACTGACCCTCCTTTTGTATTATTACTACGCGATGACAGACGCCAACAGACATATGGTGTCTGTTCTAAAGAGTCAGTTGGTCTTGGAAGGTCACGACAAGCAGTTTTTGTTGAATAGACTATCGGCGTTTATACGCCAGCAACAGAAGAGGAGCGAGAAAGCGAGACAACATCACCAACATACCAATCTAGAAGAGGATTCTATAAGGCACGCCTCTAGGTAGACATTCTCATCATAGCATTTATTACAATAAACCAAAGATATACACAATATCCAAATACACAGAGTCATGCATTTTTCATATTTAGGATAAAATCTGATCTCTTATGGTAAGGTCCTATATGCTGTCATTGGGCTTCGGCGCCCTGAATTGTTCTCAGCCAATACTGACCGAATCGTCTTGAAACTGAAGACAGTGATAGATGAAAGTATGGATTATACGTTGGCTGTTTTAGAATTACGATATTTGGAAATTCCTTGAATAAAAAAATATTCCAAAAGAACCCCCGAAATTTATGGGATCTGAAGATTTTCTGTTCAGTTTTTCAGATATAAAAGTATAATTTAGCCAAGATACTGGTAATTATAATCTTCAGAAATTGGCTTTTTAAGTTTTTTTAATTTCTTCCCAAATTTCTTTTGAAGGTAAAATTCACTTTGTCGCTTACGTTATTCTTATTTCGCGCTAACATTCTCGTACAAATTTTGAAATAGTTGAAGCGAAAATAGAACGATTTTGCATATAGACTCTTACCATCATCCTATTTCATACCATCAGTTCCTTGTAAAACCAATGATTTAGTATTAGCCTAATGAATATACACACAAAAATAAATACAAAAAAGCTCAAATATTTACTGTGTCTAGTGTCCCAATATCACAAACACCAACCACTGCCAAAAATGTAATACATATTCTAAATATATAAACAAAAAAGTATTATTCAAGATGTTTATTGCTTAAACTACAAATAAAAATAAATGCATTTATAGTCCATAGTGTAATAAGTATACTAAAAGAATTCAAATTAAGAAACTACTGCAAATAATACACCAATAGAAAACTGTTTACAGTAGTATGAAGCTGCAATTGGTCGATTCAAATATTACAAGTCATTCTCATTGGCTGAATTAATTTAATCGAAATAATTTCATTGGTGATAGCCGTTGATTGGCCGATTTGAACGAAACCGTGCATTTTCATTGGTCGATTCATTTGGCGTTGCAATTGGTGTGCATTTATTGATACTCTCTTACGATTGGTGTATTATTTCAACTCAACAAAGACATTATATATTAAGTGCTAGACATCTGACTCCATGTATTTTCAATGGAACGGAAGTGACGCAATTTCACGCTTGGCACTTTTTGTTATTTTAGAGTCGCAAAACTCACACTATTAACAAGATGTCAATAATAAAAACTAAAACTATCGTTTTATTCCTAAAAAACGTTAAAACTAATACAGTTTTTAACTATGAGAGCAAATATTCGAAAAACGTTGCCCACAAACTGTCAAAATTCTCCATACGATTTGACAGTTTGTGGGTACCAGTTTACTTGCACTTCTAGCATTGAGTACGCCGTCTAGGTAGTACTTAATATATAATGTCGTTGTTTCAACTACTGTTTATTGATATTTTAGGTGTAGCTTCAAACATTGTGATTTAAAAACATATTGTATTATGATAGATTTAGATTATAGAGGTTTTCTACAATTTGAGATTAATGTTTTGAATACTCTAAGTATACACAAACATTTTATTTATTTATTTATTTATGAATTAAGTGTACAGATTATTATAGTTAGACACATTGTTCACGCTTGTACATATTTTAAATTGTGTCATATTTATTCCCAAATTTTGTACACTATACAATTATTTCAAACTGTCTAACGCAGTCGTAAAATTTGACCGAGAAGGGACGACTACCTGCTTTATTCGCACTTAGGCTCTGGCTTATGTGCGAATAAAGCAGGTAATCGTCCCTGCTCTGTCACACTTTTATGACTGCGTTTGTAGGTTGGAAATAATTTTACTTTAATTATGTAGTGTTAGTTTTCTATAAGTTTAAGTTAGAATGTTCTTTGTCAATCAATTGGAAATTGTAACCGCCATAAAATGTACGACAAATTTGTTCATCTTTTTGACTGTCTTATACGAGTCGTATAGCATCAAAAACAGCAAACTTTCGATTACATAAATTGAATTAAGAATGTGGAAATGTTCCTATTTAGTCCAGTAATAATGGTGTTTTAGCGGAGAAAAAAATATAGAAGCATTTTTTCCCATCGTCCCGTATGCTTTTGGGGGCGCTGAATCCGAATTTCAACTTTGCCACCTCGTAAATGTGATGCGTTCTGAGATATCTCAGAAAGAAAACGAAAAAAATGCTTTATTTTCAGACTATGACCGATAATTAAAAAAGTATTCGTTTTAGAGAAAAGAAGGTCAGCACAAAAATAAACTAAACTAAATTTCCTACAAAATAAAATAGGGCGTAATTTTCACCCTACAGCCAACAATTATATTAGTTTGAATCAGTCCGAGATTGATTGCTGTTTTTGGTAATGTACGATTCGTTTTATAATGTTTTTTTATACACCTAATGTTTAACGCTCAACAATATATGCTACAAATGTAATGTACTTCCATTTTATATATTATATTGTAATGTTTTATATTATTTTGTATCATTTACTAACATTTTTTATATTGTACATATTAATAGTTTCTATTATACCACGTAGATCTAAGCTAATTACCGATAAGTTATGCCTAATCCCACCAACTTTAACCTAGGAAGGAGAGCCCTAAGAAATTTCCATACAAAAACAGATAATTTGAGTGATTTTATAATGATTGTGAACAGAGGGAGCAATAAATCCATACAAAATACAACATGCAGCTACTTAAGTGAGGGAGATTCTGGGCGGAGATATTTGGGCACCTAACTAAGTAGAGCTGCATGCTGTATTTTGTATGGATTTATATCTCCAAGGTTATGACAATTATAATAATCACTCAAATTATCTGTGTTTTTGTATGGAAATTCCTTAGGGGTCTGCTTCCTAGGTTGAAGTTGGTGGGATCGGGCATTAGCCTCACAAATGCCATTTCTATATATGTTGTATACAGGGCCGGATTTACAGTTTTCATAGGAATAGGCCCTGATATTTTCGCATACATATTAATACATACAGTTCGTCAAGAAAGAGATGCTTTTCGATAAGGCCGCTGCGTGTAGCCTTTTGGCAACGGCAACATGTGTAGAATTTCATTACAAACGTCGTCGCCAGCAGACAAAATCAATTCGAGAGACCATCTCTCTCTTGTCGAACTGTGTAGTATTAATATTTCTCATAGTTCCAGTTTGAGATTAATAATGAAATTTTTGGCCAGTATTATGGATAACGATTACTATATTACTGCGTATATGTATTTATTTTTGTTTTTACATGTAAAGATAATATGAAGATGTGAAATGTTATATGTCTACTTTTATTCCATATCTTTGTCTGTCTATGGATGGGAATCTGAGAATCATTATGTCTTCGTAATTATTAATGTGTTTTCCATGAAGTAAAGTATTGTGATTTTGTATTCTAATTTTAGTGCATGTATTATTTATTATATGTTGTGATTTTTTGAGGCAGTGAATGAATGTGTGTTCAATGTAAAACCAAATTACTACCCAAAAAACGTCTTTCCGTGTTGGCTATACAAGTTCAAATATCAGGTAGTCAATGGTTAATTTAAATATTATGTAAACAGGCGGGGCATCAAAACTTTAAACTCGTATTTTCATAATTTCAATATAGCATTAATTTGCATCAATAATACACATCTACTCTCAACAAATGCCATGCGCCATATTGTAAAGTGCCGCCATGACACCTCCACATCGTGTCTCCAAAGTGTCGACACTAACGCCATCTCTTGGCCCCAGCTTCGGTTAATGTCGCCAGTTTGAAAAAATCCCACTCCAAGGGCTAATACTTGTATAATGTACCTAACTGTAAATAAGTACCTAGGTATAGTGATTATATACAATGAATAATTCATATTATTAGATGTAGTTGTACAAATTTTATACACAAAAACATTAATACATAATAATAAATCTATAAATTATAATTAGACAATGTATTTATATTGCAGTCACAGAATATATTTCAATACTTGTATTGTTTACACTTCCCTCCTAACCTAAAAATATTATATACCTAATTAAATAATCTCTAAAGTTTGTCTATTTACACAGTAAAAATATGCTAAAACTCTCAGTTTTTTTTCCACTTATTGGTTTTAAACTCGAGCGCTTACGTCGATTACTCTGGTCGAAATTGCCAAGAGATTGATGATGCTTTGATGGGCAGGCACCAGATAGAGCAATCATTTGTCATTCTAGACCTGGGGTCACCATTTGGCGGGATGCGGTCCAGACCGGGACTGCGGGACCCTAAGAAATTTTTTGCATTTCTATAAGTTATTCACTTTGTTATTTTTGTGCATTAGGTCGTTGATGTATCCTTAAATATTGTTATTATTAGATGTTATCAGCCAGGCAGCTATGGTGATATGTCTGATCTCACAACAGTATTCATTCATTCAACCTGTCAAGTCCATTTTTAAACACATTAACACTTTCACTCATATTAAATAGATTTTTCTACTTTTATTTGTTAATTGGCATTTAAATCTTGGTTGCTAGTCATCAGCTACTAAACGGACCGTGACAATCTCATAATTTTCATGAACGGACCCCCAATGAAACTGATTGGTGATCCCTGCCCTAGACTATCACTGAGTCCTGGACTTAGTAAGACGTCTAGGACTAGAGGGGCTGCTCTAACTGGGTAGTTACCAGATGGGCAAAGTGGGGGGAGTACAGTAGATCTTATAGGTCGCAGTACATAATACATCCCATCTAATAAAATAAGGCATCAGGCAAGGAGTTATTTTCAGTTCTCTTGATAATGACTATCAAAGTAATAGACGAAAGCGCTCGAGTTTAAAAACGATAATGAAAATTATACTGTGAGTTTTTAAATTAATTACCATTTGAATGAGTTTTATAAATACATGCAATACCGACATATTTATTACAAATAAAATAATATTGTTGTATTATTTAAAGTGTCATTATTTATAATGAAATGTATTAAACGTGCTGCCATTTTATCTTCAAACCTTCTGTGTTTCATTAATTTTAATTCCTTTTTTATCTCTCACCGTTATGCCCTGCCTGCGACTGCGGAGAACCAAAACAGACTATCCAGCTTATCGTGGAGACGTGCCCTCTGAGAGCGTTCTCTGGCACATATGCCAACATACATAACGCCACTCCAAACACCTTGCAATGGCTTGATGATTTGGATGTTGCTCTCTAGTGTCTCCTGGATGTAACAGCGAAAAATCTTTGACTCTCTTATCTTCTGACGATGCCACTTTTTAGTGGCTGACGCCAAACGATAATACCCATTATAAAAGTGTGTTCAAATCATATCCTACTATGCATAGAGATGAGGGCTGACAACATGGGCAGTACCAAATTTTGGAAGCCAACATATTGCAGGAGTCGGAATATCTATGTACATGGTTTGGGCATGTCGAGAGAATAAATGATAGGATGGGTGTGTGAGATACTAGGGCTGGGTTTCTGTCCTCTTTGCCCACCCCGCGAGGGACGCAACGTGAGGAGATAAATATTTTTAGCATCTTAATAGAAAAAAACAACTCAATGTTTGATGAAGAAAGACTTCTTGAATTGAAATAGTATTTTTAGATATCCTTGTACATATTTATTCACATTTAGTGCAAACAAAGAATACTTGACTTACCTATTAGGTGCTAAAAATATACCCAAGTCTGATGCAAGTACGCAAGTGAAGTATTTTTTTGCCTCTCTTCTCCATTAGAGTGGATCTGTAACGATTGGGAAATTTATTTTTTGTGCTCTCTCATATATATTTATACTGGCAACACTGCTGTATAAACGTCACTTACAATGACAGTCGGCAAAACAGGCAGTTCATTTACCATTAAAATGGCCGCCGGTCCTGTACGAACATCGGCCGCCTGGCCAAATAGTAAAGATGATTACGAATTACGGGATGTTATTGGTGTGTATTCTTCGAGAAATTATTATAAATATAGTTTATTTTATATATCCAAGTTTATTTCGTCATATTTTTACCTGAAAGTGGAGTAAATTATATCCGACGTGAAGTCTCTCTCCGGTTTATTTTCGCTCAGTGCACGTACGTTATAGAGTTGTATCAAGAGGTTTTTTTACATTTAGTTTTGTTAGATTTATGTTTTTATTGTGTTGTGCGTGTTGCTAAATAGATAAAGTAGGTAGAGTGTTGTATATCGGAGTGTCTGCGGTTTATATGACATAACAATGTCTGGTGAGAGGCGTGCAATGCCGGCGGAGAGATGTCACTGGTTGCTGTTTGTAAATATTGTCCTCTATATACGAGGATGTCGAGTGTTGTTTAAACATCGGACCCGTTTATTTGTATAGCAGGTCTCACCTAGAGTTAATAGTGAATGCAAACAGACTGCTTAATGAGAGCAAATATCTACTAACACATTGCACCACTATGCTAACTTTCAAGTGTTCTCAACTCTTCTATTAGTTTTGTTTCTAGTATCTTTAATTTGTTTGTTATTTTACTTTATCTCGCAATGTTTATTTAGATGTTGTTTTCCATTGAAACGACTGCAGTATTTCTACTGCAGTGCTGGTGGTCAATATTGTTTGGTATGACTCATGTTTACATAGATGACAAGTTCAATTCAGGTTAAGTTTCCAAAGAACTTCACCATTCAATGTAAAATTACTCATTAGCTGATAATAATAAGTGATAAATAGAACTGGAATATTTGTAATACGCTATTATTGTTATTTATATACCTGCTTACTGTTAACTTGACAGTTTTTCACACTGAATACTTTCACTTGGTTGGGCACAGATGTATTCTTATGAATGTTGTTAATCTTATAGCCACTTGCCATGCCATCTGTGGTGTAATTTGAACAAGATTAGAACGGGACATGAAAGGTGCGGCCTTCTCCTCCATAGACGCCTCTATCACATAATCCTCCATACACATAATAATATTAACAGTATAATGGGAATGGAAGCCAGTGAACTTGTTATGTGGTGTTCTGTCGAGGATATCCTAAAGGGCATAAGTATTAATGATGATTGTTTGTTATGTTTCAGGCATTGGAGCCACAGCCATTGTGTACTCGGCGCTGTGTAAGCCTCGCAGTGAGAAGTGCGCCATTAAGAGGATTAACTTGGAGAAGTGGAACACTTCCATGGAGGAGCTTCTCAAGGAGATACAGGTCTCAGTCTTCTTCCTTCCTATGCATACAACCATTGTACAAGTTATCTAGCCTAGGAGGGAACTGGCATCGTCTCCCCAGCTCCCTACGCTCAACGAGGATTGGCATTCCCTCTGGAATGAGGCTAACGTCCTAAATGGAGACTTAATAGAAAATCCTCATGAGCGTGTACCCTGATTTGACTTGCCCCGAAAACAATGGTCCGCGCTTAATGGAATCTCTATAGAGATGTATAGATCTCTATATCTCAACTTAATAGAGCACTCTTCTTAGTATTCTCATATCTCTATCTCTGTTTCTGTTCTGTCATCGTGTGATAATCGCCCGTTGACTCGCTGAGTGAAAGTTAACGACAAAAAACGCAGCCCTTGATCTCCACACAGCTGTGTATAATGTGTAATATGTATTGTATGTTTAATCATTTGCAGGCCATGTCGAGCTGTAATCATGAGAACGTAGTAACGTACTACACGAGTTTTGTAGTTAAGGAAGAATTGTGGCTTATACTTAAACTGTTGGAGGGTAAGAAATCATTGTTTATTGGTTTTCAATCATTTGTAGGACTCACTGACCTTGATCGATTAATACTAGAATACTTCACACTTTCAAAAAGTCCCCCACTTGAGCAATTTTTCAGTCCAGACCTTTTAAAGTATATCCAATCAAATGTATTATACAAAATTATCTAGTCTCTTCTTGAAAGAGTTGGTGGTGGCAGTAAACATAACCAACTCTGACAAGTGATTCTTCACACTGCCAGCTCTATTGGTAGTGTTTTGGTGTGTTGGATGTGTAGGTATAATGTTGTCTATAGCTTCAGTTGATGCGATGCCTATGGCAGTATATGTTCATGCCTGGACACTAGAAACGCCGCCATCTTTTTCACCATATTTTTGACGTTTTAATTGCCCCTTAGACTAAAACAGTAGGATAAACTGATCAAAACTAATTAAAAACACCAAGCGTTTTTTCAATACAAACGTGAGATTGCCTGCAAGTGGTAGCAAAACAATTCCCATCTCTATGAGGGCAACAATATGTCATGATAGTTAGGTTGGCCAACGTGGCAACGCATGCTGGCAACATAATAATGACATTCCTCCTCACGAGAGTCCTCATACATTCGCTTAATAGTGCATTTATATCTTTTTCATGTCCTCCCAGGTGCACATTAGAGCTCATGGTGAACATAGCTGGTAGTATCTCACAGTAGACATGTAGCACCATATTTATCTCCCACACACGTCTCTCTTTCAGTGTCATTAAGTTATATATACTGGATGTTTCTTAGATGTTGTAATGTTCTATTATTGATACTATTTCAGGTGGTAGTTTGTTAGACGTGATAAAGCACAAGATGCGGGTCACTAACTGTAAGCACGGAGTGTTTGATGAGGCCACCATAGCCACCGTACTCAAGGAGGTGCTCAAGGGATTGGAGTACTTCCACAGTAATGGACAGATTCACAGGTATATAATATATTTTCTATCTATACCCTCACGCCACGTCCCTTTCAGGGTAGGCAGAGAGGACAGAATACCAAACAGCCCTATCCTTACACACACTCCTAGCTTCCGTCACATTCATGCAATCTGTCGTATACATTCTCTGATTCCTTTTACTCAAAACACGTCCATCCTTGAGTATTTGGTCTACATGTTCGGACCAGGTCAATCTCGGGCGGCCGCGCTTCCTCACCCCTCTTCGCTCACTCAAATCTTTTTTGTGATCTTTCATTCTCTCAACATACCCAAACCATCTTAGTTTATTCACTTTCATTCTAGTTACAACACCAGTCTTGCAGTCACTCATTTCCCTAATAACCTTATTCCTTATCTTATCTCTCAGCATTTTCCCACACATTCTTCTCAATGACCTCATCTCCACCGCGTGTATTTCCCTTTCGTGTAGCAAAAAGAATGTAGCATACGTGAAAGTGGTACTTTTTGAGGATGTTCAAATTTCTGCAACTCAGTAATCAGTAGGTATTTCCTGTAGCAGTGAACATGTTAAGTTACTGCCATCTTGTGTAAATCATCTAGACACTGTTGTATTGTACAAGTGTAAGTTTGTAATTGTTGTGGTTTGCAGAGATATAAAGGCTGGTAACATATTACTTGGGGAGGACGGCACGGTGCAGATTGCGGACTTCGGAGTGTCGGCCTGGCTGTCCACTGGGCAGGACATGTCCAGGCAGAAGGTGCGACACACCTTCGTGGGTACTCCATGCTGGATGGCACCTGAGGTAAGATAGCCAACCTAACCTAAGCATTACAGTTTTTTCCTCAACAGAGACGAGAGGCATCTTCATTAAAAAAATGTAGCGTTATGTGAACTCCCTTGGGTAAGAATGATGGGTGTTCTGACGCTTACAAGTTGGCTTTAGCTGGCTTAAGTGATCGCTTTGGTTCATTCTGGACAATTTACATCCAGACCTGCATCGAACTAATCCACACCTTTTTTATAATCTTGTTTTGTCACCATGTAATTATTGTTTCCATTCTTTTCTTGCTGTAACTGTTTATAAGTTTCCAGTTTATAAGTTTGCAATGTATAAATTTTGTTCAATATGTAAACCTGACGATTCCAAGTGCCTTAAATAAGACTTACGGATGATTTAAAACCAATAAACCACTTTATCCCCAGGGCAACGTTCACCTATTCCAACACATCCTGTTGTAAATCGTGTAATTTTTCAACCAGAAAATTTGTCAAATAATAATGGATGTCTATTCTGCAATTATTTGGTTTATTGTTTACATGAAGTTGACATGTTATTGTTTACCCATTCCATCCAGGTAATGGAGCAAGATCACGGCTATGACTTCAAGGCAGACATTTGGTCATTTGGCATCACTGCCATAGAGATGGCCACTGGCACAGCCCCCTACCACAAGTACCCCCCCATGAAGATACTCATGCTCACATTACAGAATGATCCACCTAACTTGGACACAGGTATGTAGTTTATTATATACAGTGGATAATGACAGATGGAGACGTGTAGAGAGGATGAATGATGAAAGGATAACAAAAAAAATATACCTGGGTGACAGAAGAGGTGTAAGGAAGCGCGGCTTGACTATGTAGACCAGAATCGTAGAGTGTGTATGACAAATTGCATAAATGTGAAGGAGGCAAGAAATGTATGTAAGGTTAGGAAAGTGTGGTGTACCCTTGCAGAGTAGGCATAGAGAACGGTACACCACACCTGCTGCACCACCTAGAAGCCAATTGTAGCAAACTACAACACAATATCTGTCCTCTTTTTGGAGTGCACGATATCTATCCAGCCAAACACGAACCTGGCATTTTTTTATAGGAGTCTCCAACTCCAACTAACTGTGCTAACTGTGTGTACTAATTTTATTATAAATTGTGTTTTGGTTTCTCCAGGAGCCACAGATAAGGAACAATACAGAGCGTATGGCAAGACATTTAGGAAGATGATCTGGCAGTGTCTGCAGAAGGACCCCACCAAGAGGCCCACAGCCGCGGAGCTGCTGAAGCACCCCTTCTTCAAGAAGGCCAAGGACAGGAAGTACCTCACGCAGACCCTCCTGGCCGTGGGGCCAAACATGGAGACCAGAGTGCATAAGGTACAAAATACATTAGCATTATTATAGTCCCAGATAATTCAGCAGTTCGGAAGTTGTCTGCAAATGACATATTGTATTATTGTATTGTTGGTAGCACTTATTGTCAAATCTTGTCTAAAGATTTGCCGAATTAAGGGTTTTGCGTGATCCAAAAGAAGGCAATAATTCTGGTGAACCACGTATTGTATTAATTTGGAAAAATAGTATAGACACCTGGATGCGGAAGGGTCAGAACAGAGACGAGTGGAAACATTTGGAAGAGGCCTATATCCAGCAGTGGAGGGAAGAAAGCTAATGAAGAAAAAGTATGGACACCTTTCATTAATTTTTTTTAAGGAAATGTGTCTGGGTTTATCGCAATAAATCCAAATACATCTTCATACACTTCACAGTAAGATTGAAAAGCTTGTGCCGTGAAGTGGAGTAAGTCAGCATCGGGGGTCGTAGACAGAACTAGCAATGATCGAAAATCTAGTCAGAAAATATTCCCTAGATACAAAACATGAAGATAGTAGTTTGCTAAAGGCCGTACTTGTTGAAAATAAATAAATAAATAAAAACTTTATTGCACATAAATATACACACAAAGGGCGGATTTATCACCTATTGGCGATTTCTGCCAATCAACCCAAAATCAAAGCAATATCTTAAGAATCGTCTCCATGATTTTTCCACTGCTTCTATATATTATTATGTAGCTATCATCTCGTCATTGTTTGATTTCAGGCAAGCCAGAGACAGGCGGGCACGTCAGGCCGACTGCACAGGTCCGTGAGCGGAGAGTGGCTGTGGTCAGAGGACGAGGAGGAGGAAGATGACGAGGAGAGGGAGAGGGTAGGCGAGGGGACCAGCCCAGACCACAGGCCCATGAATCATCTCACCAGGGCGGACTCTAGCGACAGTGATACTGTAAGACAAATGTTTGAAACAACATATTTTTACATTTTTTTGATTACATTTTCAGTTACTGAATTCTAGTGACTGACGGTGATGTGATCCTGCTTCACCTGATTCAAATCCAACTTTACACCCTTGGCCTCTCATGGCTTATCTTCATTGTGTGTGATTGTTCAACCCACAAGTTCGGGGGAATGATGGAGGATCTTAACAATTTGACGACCGAGGCCAGAATGTGGCTTTGGAATCTGAATGTGATTTTATAGCGCTGGACACCATCGAACACCATATATGTTCAAGTGGATGCCGTTTATTAACTATACCTTCACAACCCACATCTTTCTTCACCTCTTCTTTCACTACACACACGGTTAGATTGTGGAATAACCTTCCACTTCCTATCAGACTAGCTCCAACTACTATTCTCTCTTTCAAGATAGGTTTCTTTTCAGGAATAATCATCCAACTTTTAAATCCCCTATCTTCTTCTTCTGCCCTCAATCCTCCACTGCTGGATATAGGCCTCTTCCATATTCCTCCATTCCTATCTGCTGTTTGCTGCTTGCAGCCAGTTTTTTCCCCCTACAGCGGCTATGTCATCGGACCACCTCTTTTGGGGTCTTCCGACGCCTCTCTCTCTCCCAAGTTCTCCATTTTAGGATTTTTGGGTCTATTTTGTGGGGTCTTGTCTTCCGACGTTTCCCACCCATTGCCACTTCAGACTTTCTACGCGATCCATGATGCCGCTACTTTGGCTCCGCTCCCAATTTCCTCATTTCTTATTCTATCAAATAAATTCTATACAGTAAAATAATCAGATAGTGAATGTATTTGTTATTTTTCAGGATCCTACAGAGTATGACCAAATATCCTCGACTGTAAATAGTGAACTAGAACTGGAACCTATTAATATGGTGCTCAGAATTAGGTGAGACAACTTACTCTACATAAAATATTCAATACTTAAATGTATAACTATTATTATTTTCTTATTGGGTAGGTAGCTTTCACTGTTTTGTCCCAAGTCCCAGTTATCTTTATATTATTCAGTCTATTCTTGAAGCAGTTAGTGTATAGTATGGAGCAAGTACAAGTGATTCCTCACACTGCCAGCTCTATTGGTTGTGTGGTGTGTTGGATGTGTAGGTATAATGTTGTCTATAGCTTCAGTTGATGTCCTCTCAGGTGCACATAGAGATGGTGAACACAGCTGGTCATACATACACACCTTATATAATTCAATAAGATCTTACCAACTGCGTCTCTCTTTCAATGTTGTTAGTTTAAGCTCCTATAAGCTAATGTGTATAGTTGTTTGTTAATGTTGGATTTTTATGATTGATTGAAGGAATTCCCACCTGGAGTTGGACGACATAAGGTTTGAGTACTGCCCGGGGAAGGACTCTGCCATGGGCATCGCGGGAGAGCTGCAGGGAGCCGGCCTGATTGACTCCAGAGACGTGACGGCCATAGCACAGAACATGTGTAAACTTATAGACAACGCACAAAGTGGAAATCCTACGTCCGTCACGTTTAGATTGGTAAGTCTATCTATCACGCTGCTTCCTTTTTTTTTCTTGAAAGGTCAAGGGACACGGCGTGCCTTGTGCCACTGAGACCAGAGTAGATCTATTGTGACAATCTTTTGCAAATTGTCAGAGAATTCTCCCACCAACCCTTGTCCATCCTTGAGTATCCAGTCAATGTGTTCACTCCAGGTGTCTCTTGGGTGGCCATGTTTCCTCGCACACTCTCTTTCAGACTTCTTATATTTTCTTTGTCATTCTGTCCACATGTTCAGAGCATCTCAGCTTGTTTACTTTCATCCCAGTCTCGCTCGTCTTACATGCATTCATCTCTCCGATACTCAGTGTATTTCCACACATTCTTCTCAATGACCCACTGCTTTTATCCCCCTTTCGTCCTTTTTTAACCTGCTGTACCTACCTGCTATACTCAACATGATTTATATGTTCCAGGACTCTGTTAGTTCAAGCGAGCAGTTGGACGACAAGACACTGATAGGATTCGCCCAAATATCCATAGCAGATTTTTAACACGACCCATTATTATTATATACTATTCTTATGTATTATTATTATTATTCATGTCATGTACCACAAGGCTAGACTGTTATTATATTATATACTCTAATATTTATACATAACTAATTACTATATATGTATCATATTATGTAGTATATATATTATGTATATATTATAACAAACTATGTATGAGAATCTGATTACATAATTATTTATTCATTTCTTATGTTTTGTTTTATATATTTATTGCTGGCGAATAATTGTTAAATCGTAGAATTATGTATGCTGTATATTTTTACGATAATTGATAGAACATGCTAAATGTTCAAAACTAAGAAAAAGTCCTGAAACCATTGTTTTGGTAAGAATTTTTGAAGTTATTATTCCTACGTTCAATACAAATTCTACGTTAGAACCATGCAGGTGCATGCAAATTTTAACATATCCGTTGTGGGCAAAATAATTCAATAATGTTTTTGGCAATTTCTATAATGTTTTATGTAGTAATATATAGCGTCATAATTTTATGATGAAGAATGTGTCCCATCACACCTCAAATGCAACATTCTGATTGCTTGGTGCGTTGCTAAACATTGTGAATTTTTTAAAATAAATTTTGAGGTTAAGTAGCTGTCAAATTTGATGTTTAATCTGGTACGCAAACAATGTTCCTAGCGTTTGTTCTGATCGTGGTACCGACGAGCCCAATGCAAACAGGTTCAAGCAAGGTTATATGCATTTTCAGTGTTTATGTGTTTGTTTAGAAGATGTGAATTTGTCTTATGACAATATTTCAGATAGATTGTATTAATTCTAGTGCCTATTAATACCACCAACCAACAAATTGTCATTGTCACGAAAATATCACCTATGTGTACGGATGTCAATTTTACAGAACCTCATACATCTGTTGAGATAACTACAGGTTATGATTTATTTAATTCAAATTTTCTGACAGATTCGTGCTTATTTTTATTTTTAATACACATGGCAAAAACATAAGACCCGGCAACTATAAATTTAAAGGTAAATCTCTTAGCCAATGGGCAGCGTCCGCAGTTACCCCGACCGTGACGACCGATTTCAGTTAGACCGTGCTAGAAATAAAAAATTGGACACTCAACAATATGGCATGCTTATTTATGTTCCCCTTGTAAAATAATGATATTGTGCCACACTTTTACGTGACATTACGAAATAAAACACACCGATTTTTTACTATAAAGTTTCGCATATAGTTTTTCACAGAAGTCATTTTTAACAATCAGAAGTACACAGATTTTTACCTGCTTTATTCGGTTATGCGAAAATGTTAAAATTGCCAAATTCAACACATAAGTGAAATTTTCGTGACAACTAAGAAATATAGTAATTTTGTCTATATGTATGTTATTATATTGTATGTATGTACGTATCACTTTGTATTTAATATTATTATTAAAAGTAATTCTTTATTTAATTAGTAAATAAACCTAGGCTTAGTTTGTAATTAGTCTTACATAATTAAATAGATTGTAAAAATACCTACAGTTAGAATGAAACCTGACAGTTTTTTTGTCTTGAATTTGTTGCGTTTTCTCCATAGAGATAGAGTATATCAGAGAGCCACAAAAGTCCATCTTTGGGGTTAGGCAAAAAACTTGTTTTCTAAGTGAATTTAAACAGTAGGTTTTCTTTCTATTTCATGTGAAAATGGTTCAATCTTGTTACTCTAACGGTCGCATCTAACATTACTTTTTTCAAATGTAATTTTAACCCAAATACTTAAATTTTTCTGGAATAGTATAACATAGTAATGTTGACAATAAATAAATAACTCGATTTTCATTCAAGATTATTCAAATTCCATACAGATACTACTTTGATGAAAGATATTTTGCCCAACTCCATGTGACCGCTACATACTACGATGTTGGCTCATGTTTTTTGGTCTGCACACATTGTCAACCCCTCTGCCTTATCCTATCTCTATGGTTTTCTTATAGGAAATTCTGAAAGTAATCTGTCCATAGATATAAGTAGGCTAGAGTAACTATAATGTACGAAAAAGAGACTAATAAAAGACAACATATTACTTGTGAGGAATCTAGCCTTCTTATGTCTATGCATCTGTCAAATGTTTTTTTTTTTGTATGGATATTGCAGACAGAAAATGAAGACATTTTTGATTGATTTAATGAACGCCTTTAGCCAGTATTGTATACTGTCAAATATTGTATAGTGTTGCCTGTTTCCAGTCAATGTCCATTTGAGGCGTAATTTTTCCACTTGTAATAATTTACTATGTATCAAATTAAAAAAAAAAATGTTAAACATGTGTTCCGTACGTTTTAAGGTTATGTTTATTAGAATGGCTGATTTTTTTTCGTTTGAAAAAATCTTATAAATTATTTGAATTTACGTATTAATACTAATTTATTTATTTACACACTGCTTTTAAACTAGTGGAATTCGGTTCAATTTGCCGTATCGGAAAATTCTTTCTTCGGTTCAATCGGTAATAAACAACCAAACATAACGGACTTTTAACTTCTTGAAGTTCGTCGTTCGTTGAATGAATACTTTTATTATTACAGTTTTTCCTCAACAGAGACGAGAGCATCTTCATTCACATAATGTAGCGTTATGTGAACTTCTTTGGGGAGGAAGCAGGATGGGCATTTCGACGCTTACGAGTCGACTTTGGCTGGCTTAAGTGATCGCTTTATGCCCAGGTCCACCACATCCTGCTGTCATAACATAACGCTACATTATGTGAATGAAGATGCCTCTCGTCTCTGTTGAGGAAAAAACTGTGATGTATTTCCATATGTGCAATGCAGATAAATCCAGTTCAAACCCTAAAATAACTTAGGTATATCTCACATCACTTTTATTATTATTGGCTGATTTGTAATGCGCTGTTTAGTGATAGTAGTAGGCATCGCAACTAGCACACAAGCTGTATAATCAAAGATACACCACTCTTTTAACGCTTTGAGTCATATAAGAGAACTGTAATAGCATTTACGCACTCCCAAAGCATTATAAATTAGTAACTCTGTTTTTTTCTTATAACACCTTGAGCGTTATAATAGCAATATAACAATGATTCGATATTATGTTAATCAGCTTTAAGGGTTATAGTAGCCGCTGTATCTTTTACACACTTAGGTGGTGTTCTTGGAATCGTCAGTTAACATTTCTGACCCACAACTAAATAAATGCAGACGTGACAACATTTTGTGTCATATCTAATTCATGATCAATGCCACCATCTCCTAGAGTAGGTACTCTAGCCATGCTGTAATAGTTGGTAACATAGCATAATGATCAAACAAGATCACCACTCCTGTCAAATCTCCTAACAGAACATAATACGTGGTCCATCATACTCATTGTTAAGGGACTGTTATTCTATACATTTCCTTAGCGATGGTGACGGCAACCTCGCCCATAATGTTTTATGTATTAATCCTACATAATGGCTAGAGAAAGAGAGAAATGTTAAAATGGCAGTGTCATTGCAGATCAGAGTGCAAGCCCCAAACAGCATTTAATATGCATTGCTACAAAAGCTGCCGTGACATCTCTTATAATCGCTACTACCTCCCCTGTGACGCTAATAGATCTAATATAAGGGCTTGTGGCTAAAATTAAGAGTTATATCGGTGCTATAAGCTGCTTGTGTGGTAGTTGGGACTGCCCCAGGGACACTCATCGGACCTATGATTGTTATACTAATTATGATTGATACCGCGTCCATCCTATAGAAGTCGTAAGAGTACATAGTGTTTATATAATGTAGCAGTAAGTAGGTAGTAATATGTATAATGTTGTTTATGACGCTTTATTAGTACATGTAAAAGATCTAATTAATATTATTATGAATTAATGACAAGCGACAGAGAAATCCCTAATATTATAATACTAATACTGAGGTTCAAACGCTTTGAGATAATGACAAAACTTTTCTATGCGTGGTTCTGTTCGTTAAGTATCGTCGACTAAAAGACAATTTAACCTCACTCGAGAATATCGTGGCCCTGGAGTCGAACAGAATGTTTTGCAATAGAAACGTTGAAACGTTTGTTGTTACTAATGACAATATGGTAACCCCTTTTCACGATTAATAAAAATAAAGCTTGAAATATTTTTTTTCCATAAATGTATTTGGGTTTATTGAATTAAACCCAAATACACCTTTGTACACTTCACAGTAAGCTTGAAAGCTTGTGTCATGAAGTGGAGTAAGTCGGCATCGGGGATTGAACCCGCGCCCACTGGATTAACAGTCGAGCGTATTTCCAACCAGGCTACCGACCACCTAAGTGATTTATTTATTTACGCTTTCGGTGAAGCATAACATTTGTTCACTAGGGTGAGTTCGTCGCAGTGCTGCAATCTCTGCCAGCTAACCTCGATCACCTGGATATTTTCACCATTGTATTCTTTGCAGTTTTTTCAACAACTCTGCATACTTATGTCTATTTGCCTCCAAAGCAACAACATGTTGAACTTAATTTTGTCATGTATCGTTTCAACACTCCGGGAATCAATTTTAAGTGCTTACCTAAGTATTAAAAGACTTCAAACACTCGAAAGATTAAGTTCAAGATGTGCACGCCACCGTCCCGGGAAAGTATATCTTCTTCCAACCATCCTGAATGTTTAATTGGGATTTCCTGCGCTTGTATGAAATGTTTTACTTAATATTGTAATAAATAATTGTATAGATATTCATTTAATTTTTGTTATTATTGTTAATATTAATTATTCATTTTATGTAACCGTATTGATTCCACTGCAAATGTCCCAACTACATACTGTCATTATACAAATAATCTTGTAGGGTAGGCAGAGAGGACAGAACGCCAGACTTCCCTATCCTTACACACACTCCTAGCCTCCGGCACATTCATGCAATTTCACATACACGCTCTTCGATTCCTTTTACTCAAAACGCATCCATCCTTGAGGATGACTCAGTGCACTGGTGCGTTCATACTACCGCACACGTTAATAACCTAACCTAAACCTAACAGAAGACTGATTTAACCTCACATTGTATTTCATGGTAAATTGGATGTAACATAACGAAGTGAACCGAACCCAACTTAAGCCTCTAAACAAATCAAAGTTTGTGGGAGATAGAGATAAGCCTCTAAATATGTATTGTGTTTGTTTTAATATTGTTACAATGATCTTCCACCAAGAACCTTCAGTCAAACATTATGAAAATAGACGAGGGATCAAATAAAACACCTTTAGATAACATCTACTCTCAACAAATGCCATCTGCCATATTGGATGTGCCGCCATGACACCTCGACATCATGTCTCCAAAGGGCCAGCACTAACACCATCTCTTGGCGACAGCTTCCCACCCTTTACAATTATTTGTATAATTACTGTATGTGGTTATATCAATGACAATATTATCTACTACATATTTACATTTTGTTGTATTATAAAATACATATTCAATACTGTGTATCATTACTATGGAAGTGAACAGACATAAGCCATATTACAGAGCAGCACTACAGAAATTATTTTAAAGGCAAGATAGTTTTGCGAGTTGAAAAAAGAAAAAAAATACTCCGATAATTCCTTTAAACCACCATCACAAGTTTGAAAAACAGAGTTGCCAGTTTATTCTAACAATCCAAAAATTGGCTAGTTTTTTTAAACATGTCGTCTGACATATTTTGAAAGTAGCAAAAAAATGTAACTATATCTTATTATCACATCAAGCAACACTAAACCAAGTTTGCTCTCGTGAGACTTCTGAAATAAATCAGACTACTTATTTCGTAAAGTGTGGTTTGTGTGTCTTTATTTCCGCGGCAATGATATTTGATAGTAGTAACAATATTCTGATTGTCATTTATTTGTATGAAATTCATTTGTTTTTATATTACTATTATTATTTAATTGTTTATTTACAAAAAATAATAATGAATCAATAAAAAACTGGAATTTATAAAAAGTGAAATAAAAACATGTTAAACAATTCATAAATTTCTCTTTCTTTGTGTCCATTCTGCATACAATCAAAACATCTAAAACATGTTATGAAAATTCTCAATAGATGTCTCTTATAACAACGCACCGCTAGATCTGTAGTCGCAGTAAAAATGTATGATGGAAGATAAAAGATGGTTTATTAAGGATTTTAACTTACCGATTTCCTGGAGAAAAAGTTAGATAACTGTTGCTTGTTAAACAGGCACTAATGGTTTCAAAACCCAGTGTTTAGTACTACTACTGCCGCTACAGCACCATCACGGTATATCTCAATAATCAAGTAACCAATAAATGCTGTGTGTTTATTCTCTCTGTACAGAATTTATGTGGCATTCAGAATTGTGGTGAACCTCGAAAGCGTGGCCATCTAAGACTGACCTGGCTCGATCTCGCTGAGCAGATCCTCAATAACGAAAGATCCTGACAGGAATTGGAGAGGTTCAATGACAAACTGCGCGAATGTGTTAGAAACAAGGAGTGAATAAAAGTTTATGCAGAAGGTACGGGACAGTTTACTGAGGAAGAATGCATTTTCAAACAAATTTATTCCAGTGAAACTTAAGTTGCAGATTCACTATCAATCCAGCAGTAACGTAACATTCGGAGCAAGCTTGACGTAATGGCATTTGCCAAGCAGCAAGCGGTTATACACCTTGTAATGATTACTGTAACGCTTGCATTACATGCAAATGATACAGGTCAATCTCCCGCTCTGCATGTTGCATTTGTTTATAACATATTTATCAGTTCATTCAGTTTTATAAATTCCAGTTTAACTGTTTATATAAAACATTTGTTTGAATCTTCCGAGACAATACAATCTATCTACAGTGTTTTTACAATAATTCTTACCTCTATATCTAGTAATTGTAATACTTATTATACCAACCTAATATATTTAGCAATAAATTACTTCTTAACTAATCCTCAATTTTCCAGGACACGAAAATATCTACTGTTTTATGTTTAGGTCCTATATGCTGTCATTGGGCTTCAGCGTCCTGAATTGTACTCAGCTAATACTGAGAATATCGTCTTGAAACTGAAGACGAAAGTATGGACTACAGATTGACTGTTTTTAAATTACAGTATTTAGAAATTCCTTAAACAAAAAAATATTCCTTATGTACCCCTGAAATTTACGGGATCTGAGGATTTGCCGTTCAGTTTCTCAGATATAAAAGTATAATTTAGCCAAAATACTGGTATTTATAATCTCAACAAATTGGCTGTTTTGAATTTTTTAATTTGTTCCCAAGCTCTTCCTAAAAAGGTAAAATTCACATTGTCGCTTACGTTATTCTTATTTCGCGCTAACATTCTCATATAAAAGTTGAAGCGAAAATAGAACGATTTTTGCTCAGTGCATATAAGCCCTTAAAGAACGGTGCATAGTGAAAGAGTGTCATGATAACTTGGTGATATCCTGGAAGATTGAGAGGTTGGTTAGTATTAGCTAGAATGTTACAAATCAAATGTCAATTCTATTCATTATAGAATAATTTTTCATTAATATGTAATAACTTTGGTATAACAAAAATTAGATTTACCGGAAAATTTATACAGAAAAATGCAAAAATCGGTAATTATTAACACTTGCAATATTGTAAGACGATTTCTAAATACTTATATTTCAGGCAAAATGCTTGTATTTTAGGCCCCACGCATCTGAGCCTAATCCTGTGATATCCGTTATATCTGGATAGGTGAATTTTTCCCAGTATTAGGCCGATGAGTTTATATGACAATCATGAATGATAATATGTAGACTCTTCAGGCTGATAACACTAAAAAAAATAAAGTTGCCAGGTGTTATTTCTTAGTGACCAGTTTTTCTCTTATTTTTCACATAACTGGCAACTGCCTTATACTAGATTTTTTTCCACATTTACAGTACATAAATGAAGTTGCCAGGTGTTACAAATGTTTTTTTTTCTTCAGTTTCTGTGAAACTTATTGTCCTTTAAAAACTTCACAGAATTAACAATGTATAGTAAAATATAGTATCCTCCATGTTAAAAAAAATAAACTGGTGTTTTTTTTTTTGTCAAATACTTGAGTCTAGTATAAAAAACAGCAATCTGGACTCAGATTGATTCGGAATAAATTCAATCTTTTAATTACCTAATTTCCTGTTGTTGACTCTCATATATTGCAGATTGGTGTATTTGAAACCATGTCACTTTTTATATTAAATACTAGCTAAGTTTACCCGTGCTTCGCAACAGCAAATTTGTAAATTAGATCGACAGTATGATGTTGAGCTTTCGGCCCACTTGTTGAGGCCATCTTCATAGAAGGTTCTACAATGTTCGATTAACTTCCACAACTTTCTAGAAGGTTCTACAAAGTGTGCCTTGTTTCCACAGCCTTCTAGAAGTTTCTACGCTATAGTTTCAGAAGAGGAACATTTTTATCTTCTTAACTCAACTTACGCAAAATCGACAGATTGCTGTTTTGGATACTATACGACTCTATATACATTCTGTATAACATGTACTTAATACAAATAACTATTAATTGTTTATGATTTATATGGTTATGTAATTAGTTGACTATTATTGTATATGCATATCATTATTGTACTGGCAATATTTTAATGTCATTAAACGAGATTCCAAAATATAAACACTCTGTTTTATTCTCAGAGTAATATTGTATAGGGATGTCCCGGTTGAGCCCTGCATGAGTAGATTCTATGAGAAAGAGTGCATGGTTGGTGCAGTTGGCTGAGGTGGTAGTCTCTCAAGCAGGAGGTGCCAGGTTCAAACCCTGGTGCTGGTGATGTATTCCACACTTTGCGATGCAGGCTTTTAGCCCAGTGTGCAGGAAAGTATTTGGGTTTTTGATGCAAACCCAGTTCCTTTTTTTTTTTAAATATTTTCAGTTACAAAGAAAAAAAAAGGAAAGTTGCAAAAAGAATGTTTATTTACTTCACTGTTCCTTTGTAATAAAGTCTGTTTTTATTTGACTTCTGGCAACACTATGCAAGACGTCGGTATGTTTTAATTTCACATGAGTCATCCTTCTACTCGTAGAAATGAACGCTTCGTCGCAATACATACAAACATAAGGTTTAAGTCCCGTATGTAATCTTAAATGTATTTCCAACGCTTGTTTATTCACTAATTTCCGTTGGCAAATATTACACGAAGCACGTTTCAATTTCCTATGCACGGCACCGTGTTCTGTAAGACCTCCTTTAGTGTGAAACGCTTTGCCGCAGTCCTTGCAATTATATCTTCTTAATAATAGATGTTTGCTTAAAATGTGGCGCTCGATTTGGGACTTTAGGGGTTTCGTTTCTCCGCAATAGTCGCAAGTGAATTTGTTAATTTTGACAGCTTCGTTCTGGTGTTCCCGCAAATGCTGTTTGTAATATCGTACGTTCTTGTATCCCCTACCACAGTGTGGGCAGTAAGTCTTCGTTCCGTGCCCCCTGCGATGTATTGCCAGGTTGTTCCATGAAGTACACATGTGTCCGCACTCTTCACACATGTAGTTGTATTTGTCTTCAGTGTGACTGATTCTAATATGTTCTTGCAAAGCGTATTGTGTGTGGTATGTTTTATCACAGTGCGGGCAACTGAAGGAACATAAAAAATGTAAAAATTAAAATTCTTTAAACTTGGCTATAAATACTAAAAAAAAATTGTTGACGAATAAATGTACACCAGCGAGACCTGAATATGGTTAAAGGATGAATGCAGTAGAAATAAGATCGTTGAGAAGAATGTGTGGGAAAACATTGAGAGATAGGATTAGGGATGAGTTTATTAGAGAGATGTGTGACTGTAAGATAGGTGTTATGACTAGAATGAAAGTGAACAAACTTAAGATGGTTTGGGCATGTTGAGAGAACAAATGATGATAAGAAATAAGACATATATGTGAGTGAAAGTAGAGATGTAAGAAAGCATAGTTGTCCGAGACTACCCGGATTGATTATGTTAACCAGATCCTCAAGGACAGACGCGTTTTGAGTAAAATGGATCTCAGAGAGTGTGAATGTATAAGGATAGGGCAATCTAGCGTTCAGTCATCTCTGCCTACCCGACAAATGGTAGAGGGGATAGAGACTCCATCGAAGTTTTGAATTCGAAAAGCACATCATTTGTTCACAAAGAAATAAATAAAACACAATATTTCTGAACAATTAAATAAGTAAAAAGCCAATTAGACAATTACCTGCATTGCTTCCTTCCGTGGTAGACCATGTGAGCCTTGAGAACATTCTTATAATAAAATCTTTTGCCACAAATCGTACACAAGTGATTTTTTATACCGCTGTGTCGAATCATGTGATATTGTAGAGTCCCTAATGTTCTGTACTTCCTACCGCATGTACGACACATGTGTTTAGTTCCAGAGGGATGCGACATTCTGTGTTTTATCAAATCATCTTGATTTTTAAAAGCACAATCGCACATAGAGCACTCAAAACTTTTTTCCATGACGGTTATTTCGTCTTTCCTGTCAAATTTTTCTTCATGTTCCATTTTTAAATGATTCACAAATTCAAATTCAAATTGAAACTGTTCCAAACAAATTTGACATTTGAATATGTTATTATTGTTGTGATATCTTACAATATGGTGTCGCAGTGTTTTTTTGTAAGAAAAACTTTTATTGCAATAATCACAGATAAAACTTTTGTTTTTCTCGTGAACAACCGAATGTCTTTTCAGTGAACCAATTGTTTTGTACGTTTTAAAACAAAAGTTGCAAACGTGTTGAAGATTTGTTGAATGAATCGTTTGGTGGTTGTTAAAATCGTCGAGCTTTTCGAACCGTAAGTAACATATTTCACATTTAAAACTATTTTGTACAGTATTTTCTGTAGTTTTTTCTAGAAACAATTGCAAATGATCGTTATCCATAGCAATCAAGTCATGTTCACTGTTGTAGTCATCAAATTCTACTTTAAACACTTTCTCAACAATATTATTTCCTTCTTGCATATCTCGTTCACCATCTGCTTCTTGTTTAACAATAATGACAGACATATCATTTTCGTGAGACATTTTATCAATTTCTTCGCAAAATAACTTCAAGGATTGTCTGAGTTGACAATCTGCATCTTCGCATTTAATTCTGAATTCATAACAATTGAGAATATTTTCGCAGCATATTTTGCAGACATTGTGAGGCATAGTTGTGTTGTCATCGATCTGTAATAATATCATTGAGTTTAAACATTTAAATCGTGTATATTTTATCATCATAACTTTTTTCTGCGATGTTTGAATTTAATATGAACTTTACCTGCAGTGATGTTATGCTCAGCAGCATATCTTTCAATGTAATTTCACCCTCAAATACTTTTGACAATGGTATAAGATTTTCTCCCGTCTCTAGGCATATTCTACACACTTTTTCACACAATATTCCACTCAGAAAATAATCTAATATAACATCGCTAGACATTGTTGATGAAAAGATTAAAACTCGTTCACAAAATGTAAATATTATTGTTTTTACCGCGCTTCAGCTGTCACATTGTGTTTCGTTTTTGCATACAGTGCACAAAATTAAGCGATCGTCAACTTGTCAGTTTCGCGTAGAGTGTAACTAGAAGCTAAAAGTTATAATTTGTCATTACAAACTCATTAGTTTGTAATTTTTAAGCCATGGTTTTAAACATTTTTATGGAGAATTATAAATGACATAACCTCCATAAAATTATGCTAATATTTCCAATAATGTAGAATTTATATAAAATACTGAATAAATTTGTGTGTTTTTTTCGCACACTTTACTAGCAATATTTTATTTGCACACAGGTAACATTATTACGAACTGTCAAAAAATCGTAAGTGTCAAACTTTTAATACCAAACTGGGCGCGAACTTTCGGAGATTGTTAATCAATTGAAAAAATATAACTTTTAGGTAGATTTCCATAAGGAACTCTACCTATTCGTTTCTCCCGTGATGTCGCAGAATTGAAAAATTTCTACTCAGTATCACTAATTAGGACCAGGAGAACCCGAATCCGACCTTGGTTTAAAAGTTTATATATATAAGCCATATATATATATGTCCCTTTTCTTGTGCGCACGTTTGCGGCCAACCTATGCGTCGCAGAAACGTGAAACTTGGGTGGTAGATTTTTGGTAAGGGGTAGATGAACTGATAGGAGATTGGGTGAAATCCATTAAGAGGAAGGTTCACTTTTTAAGGCTTTAAATACAAAAACAATCATTCTGAGGGGATCCAATGATTGTGAGGGTCCGTGTCTGGTATCGTATGAAAGGGCATTTAATAAGGAATACAGATCAATTTACAGATTTTGTCTAGATCAATTCCTTGGACGACAATGATCGATCGAAAGATCTAGTTAAGTAGTTACCGCATAGGTACTAGCGTGTTTGTTGTCTTAGAAAAGTGCTTCACGATACGAGTAGAACTCACATCTTTTTTCAAATTTCTAGTGCTTAGGTACCGGTACTAATCCATATTATGTGTGGAATGAAAATAATTTGATTATTGGATTAGGTACTTCCTTTAATTATTGAAGTACTTAATCAAATATTTTTTCGTCATACGGTACTTCGATAATCAAAGAATAAACTACATCCATACAACTTCATCACTTCGCTGGTTTATTTGCTGATAATATTGTGATTGTTTTTATTGTACAGATGTACTCTTAAAATTAATAAAATTAATAAATCACTTGAAATCTACCTATGCCTGTGGCTTGCCAAAGGAATTTTTTGCAATTATAATTAAACAAAAATGGATATCGACAATGCGGGAATAAACAAGGACACTATTACTGAAAGACACAGTAAGGAATCAATTTGTTTTACCCGTTAAAAGTTGATTGTTTTAGAGGCCATATGAAGGGAGTAATGTTTTTGTTTTAGATTTACGTAAACAATTAAAGTTGTTGATGTTATCTAACATGAAGATGAAGAAACAAGTGAAGGCTTGTGTTAGAATTAGAATTCTCAACAGATTGAGGCTGGAGGAGGAAGTTAGAACACTGAATAATCTAACTCATTCCCTTGCTAAACATGTCCATGGAACCAAACTGGTAAGATAGAATATTTGGTACTATTACAGTGCTGCGGCCCCATTCAAGGTCAGGCTTATTTTGTTTTAAAAAATACCGTTTTTAGCACCTTTTTAAAACACGATAAACTTTTGAGAGGAGTGACATTTCAACTCTAAAACATCGTAAATTTACTAAATTCTTTTTAAAAAACACATTCTGACGTCCTGTGCCCTTGTCCGGCCCCACCCGCAGTCGAGCCAAGCGAAATAACACCGTTTTAGCACTTTTTTGAAAACTTATTGAGCTGCTTTAATTGCGGCCGCAACACCGAAATAGTACTTAAAAAATAACTTGATGGGAATTGTATCCTTAAGATGCTTTGTCACTGGTAAATAATAAACTTTGTATTTTTGCAGGTTGACAAAATAAATACGGCAAATTTTATGAATCCAGTTCAACTTGCTGATAGAGAATGTATTACCGTGTCACCTTCTGAGAGGAATAAGTCGGACGAATACAAATTCTACTGTGACAAATGCTCCTTCAAATGCAAGAAGAAGACTCCCTTCAGCATGCACATGAGGCGACACGAGAGAGTGAGGTTATTGTATTCATGTGGGGAGTGCCGTAAGACATTTGTCACTCCCGCAGGACTGAAGATGCATCAACAGAAACATCGGAACGGAAAACCATATTCATGCGATCAGTGCTCTTACATGTGAGTAATATTCATCTATACAAGTATATCTTATAACGCCATGTCTCTTGAAGATAGTGTTGCCATCCGACCGGCTGAAGACGGACAGTGTTAAGCTTTTGACCTCTTGTCCGGCAAAATTTGACTGCATCCAGCCCGTCTAACTTTTGTTAGGCTTTCTCACGACTCACGTTTCGTTCTGTCAGTCGCCACTAGTTGATCGGCAGTAAGCACGGAAGGAGGACCTATGTGCCGACGGCAGGCACAATATATTGTGTTTAAAAACTTTTACAAAATGTGTTTTATTCGATTTTTTACTCAAAAACCTTTTTTTTAGCGTCCGGCCCTGGGACCCAAAAGTCCATATTTATTAGCGGCTAAGTCCGACTTTTTAATTTTTAGAGATGGCAACGTGTTTTTCTTTTGTTTATGCAACTTTACATGTCTCATATTAGTGATTTTATTTTCCAGAACTCACAATTCACACGCTTTAGTCACACACAAGGAAAGGAGTCATTTGACTTGTAAAACATATTCCTGTAATACTTGTCATTATACAACACAAGACAGGTACCTACATACTTTTAAATATATAAATAAATAAATAAAACTTTGTTGGCCAGTAAATATATGTAACAACAAAAACAAGACAATCCAGTGTGCCAAAAAGCGGACTTATTGCATATATCAATTGTTTGCATCTTTAACGATTGAAGCTCCCAATGGTAATTTCCCATGGCATTAAGATTCAAAATCGCATGATAAAATGGTAAAAATATCATTTTTACAATTTTTTGGGGTTAATTTCGCTTCAATCAAAAAACTTTTACAGTTATTCCCAAATTATATCGAATATTATCAACACAAAAAAAAAATCTCTGCGACTTCGGGAAACGAGTTTCTGGAGTTTGTCTTTCGGAAAAAAGACAGAGGTGTTTTTCATAATTATTTTTGTGAAATCTATAAGAGATATAAAAAATCTTTTACGGTTATTCCCTAGATAAAGGTTCAATGTATATATCAATGGTTCAATGTAGCATATTTAGTAACGGTTGTCGAAATCTAAGGTATCCCGTTTTTAGAAATTTTTGAAATGTCAATATGCATACTCTTAAACTGTATTTGTTGATATTTTTTCACATAGATCGCAATGGTCAGATCACAAAGTATCCAACCCCACCCACAGCACAGACACTCAGTGTTCGGCTTGTAAGACATCAAGGAAAAGGCTCAGATCCGAGGCTCAACCCATTGAGACGAGGGACAACCAATTAGAGAATAATGACAATCAGATTACTATACACACTTGCGGCAAGAGGTGGAACTGTCAACATTGTGGATTGTTGTAAGAAATTTTTATCATTATTATTAGATGTTATCAGCCAGACAGCTATGGTGATATGTCTGATCTCACAACAGTATCCACTCATTCAGTCTGTCAAGTCCATTGTTTAAATACATTCACACTTTGTGCAACAACAAGCTCCATACCATCCTCCATACATACACAACTCTATTGGATAAGAAATATAGAACACAGGGATTCTGCTTGAAACTGTGTTTGTTTAGCTTCAAACTGTGACCTCTTAAATGAGTATTTTGGGTGAGGTACAGTATCAGCTTCAGTGCAATAGCATGTTTTCTTCGTTATTCTGTGATTCTTTTCATGGAATATGTATTGCAATAAATGTTTTCAGGTTTAAAAGAAGAGACTCCCTAAAGAAGCACACAGCAAAGCATACGGGAGAGAGGAAATATTTGTGTGATGTGTGTGATTACTCTGCCATTACCAGAGACTCACTAACTGTTCACATGAGAAAACATTCCGGTGAGTAAATACATCATGGGTGTCAGCAGGGGAGGAGGGGCAGACAGACCCCCAATAGCTAAAGTTTGATTTTAGTCACGACCTTTTTATACTTACGTACCTACTATGTTTATTTCGTTAAACCCAGTTTTGTTTAAGACAAACTAGAAGGTACCTACCCGCAAAGTTCACGGAGGGTTGGTTAAATATGTTTTTGTGTAACCACTATTACTACTCCACCCTTTAAAGTTCCTCGAGAGAACATAGTGAGAACACAAGGCACAAGGCTCCGCCTTATCCCGTGTCATTCTTAATGTTGTGCAATCTGACATCATTGTAATCGGAAATCGGGATTTCTCAAACATACCTACATACTGTCTACCTATCAGGCGCGAAGCTACCTGAGAACACGATTCCCAACGAGTTACCTTTTGGAAAAAATGATAGGTATAATAGTGTCTAATCTGACGTAATCCCATAAGAAATATTAGCCCCGGCTTCCCTTCCGCAGAAATCCACCCTTCGCCACTGCTACCTATATACTCGTACATAGGTACTTATTTTAAAATATAAGCCTGATGGAAAGTCAATTCTTTGCTGTATATTTGTTGATATAATTACAAGGTATTTCTATATAAATGTTGTTTGTTCTTTTCAGGCGAAAAACCTTTCCATTGCAGTGAATGTCCCTTCTCCTGTTCTACCAGAAGTTACCTGACAGTCCACATGAATAAACACTTGGGTCTTAAGCCATATGGATGTGATCTCTGCTCCTTCAGGTAGACGACAAATTTATGCAAGTTTCTTTTACTCAAAACGTGTCCATCTGTGAGGATCTAGACGACATGATCGCTCCAGGTCAGTCTTTGTCGGATGGCCTTCCTTGCGAGTTTAAAATTCTATCTCTTTTTATTTCAGGTCAGCAGATTCGTCTAAGATTTCCTCACATAAAAAGAGAATGCATGAAACCTTGGAACATAATGCAACTACTGTTAATGGTTCCACCCGTCAGAGTACCAAGATGATGTGTAAACACTGTGGGAGACTGTTCCATACCATGGGGGCTCTGTTGCGTCATGAAAAAGAGCATGACATTGTAGATGAAGGCTGACCTTGTGTGTAAATAAAATCTATCAACCGAGTTTAAGAGTAGGCATATTGACAGTCGCGAGCCTTAAATAGAGTCTTTCAAATCGAACGAAATAATTGTTATTTATGTATTTTTGATTATTTCAAGATTTGTCAAATGAATTGGTGAATTTGTATATAAGGGAGTTACATATCTTCAAATGTTATAAAAATAACAAGAAATGTCTTTTTTGTGTAAACTATGTAAAATGTATACCAAAATGAAATAAAAAAGGTTTGAAATTAACTGAAATAGAATTTTATCATTTCTTACTTCCATCTATGTATCAATCAACCAATCGGATCGCGGCATTGAAGGTTATAGAGGTTACCTATATTCAGGAGTAAGTTTAGTTGATTATACAAATCTGAAACATAATGAAATTATTTAAAAATCGCCAACTGAAACGTTTTTATGATAAACTGGATTATAATTATAAACTGTCGCCTAAATTCGTGTGCAAAATTTGGTGCTGGGACATTAGAAACTTATTAAAATTTGAAGTTGAAAATGTAGACGCAGCGCAGACACCATGCAACAACAACGGCAGATGACGTTAAATAAAAGTGTGGTAAAAACCAAGCAGTTATATCTCAACACAGACTTTCCATCAGGCTTACGACTGACGTCGGCTGGTTTAATGTCATCACTTTACACTTAAGAGGGCTACAGTAGCAAACATGGCGATTTTAGTGATTTTTCAATCGATATTCCCGCGTTATTTATTGTCGGATTTCGATGAAAAAAATATATTATATAGTTTGAACTTTAACGAAGCGCATTATAGAGTAATATAATTAATATACTATATAGTTTCTTGTAAAAAAAAATAATTGTAAACATCGTTTTTCATCGTTTTTTTGATATTCCAAGTGATTCGTCCGTCGGAATGAAATAATTCTTCTTTTGTCTTAAAGAAAACTAAAAAATCTAGCGCATTATAGAGAGAAACGTTAATATTTTTTGTTTGTTTCGGGTCAAAACCCAAAAAACCTCAATTTCATAAAAATACTCCGTACCAATATACTCCATCGGTTTTAGCGTGCATGCGAATATGACACTTATAACACGGGAATTACAAGGAACGCAGTGTTTTTCGTTTCGCCACGGATTCAGTCACCCACAAGACTGTGGACTGGTAAGACGTGGATTCTGTGCTAATTGAATTGACGTTCCGTATTTTAATCTTATTGACGAAAGTGCGTATATTACAGAGGACGGCAAACATTGGTAAGTGATTTTTATTTTAAATTATTTTCACACAATATTACGAGTAGGTAGTTCCCGCATGTTTTAGTGATTTGTAGAGACTTTACATACTTATTACTTTAATGTGTATTAAAGTGTAAAGGGTTATGCGTGCCTATTAAGAGTGTGCATACCGACATTTCAAAAATTTGTAAAAACGGGAGACCTTCTATCTCGACAACCGTTACTAAATATGCTTTGGAACAAAATAGGGTAGATGCATTGAACCTTTATCTAGGGAATAACCGTAAAATATTTTTTATATCTTGTATAGATTTTTCAAAAAAAAAATTAAAAACACCTCTGACCTTTTTTCCGAAAGACGGAAACTCGTTTTCCGAAAGTCGCGGAGAAATTTTTTTTTGTAATAATAATATGCGGTAAAATCTAGGGAATAACCGTAAAAGTTTCTTGATAGACGCAAAATTAACCCCAAAAAATGGAAAAAACGCTATTTTTACCATTTTATCATGCGATTGTCACGCGATTTTGAACCTTAATGCCGTGGGAAAATACTGTGACGTCATTCCTGGTACCAAGCCCTTAATGATGTTTTACTGGACAAAACTAAACTTTTTTTTTCCAAAAATAGGTAGACACCAATTACTATTAGGTGCACTTTTCTATTTGGATATATCCTGGCTTGCACGAAATTGCTGGACGAAATTCTACAATAAAGCCATTCTGGATATAAACTATTATCATCACAAAAGTATTGCGATTTAGGTCCTGACGTTGTTCCAGTCGATGGATATATTACTCTGTTCCTACATTATTTGCTTTTTCAGAAATTATTATAAAAAATCAAAATGGGACGTAAAGTGAAGTATAGCGGAGTAGTCAAGCGTAATAAAAAAATGTCTCCTAACCAAAGCACGCGATATTAAGAAGTGAGTGAAGTGAATATCGTATATATTTAGTTTAAAATATAATACCTATAGCCGCTGTAAAGATGCGGAATAGAATGATTTAATGAAAAATTAATTTACATTATTCATACCTTCGAAAGATTAATAGATACATCTACTTAATTTCGTATATTTTCAGGTCACGGAACACTGTCCCGAATCAGATTAATGCATCTGCTTCTACGTCCAGAGTCACATCTCAAGACCAACAGGGTCACAATAATGACTTAGATTTTGACGATATCGAGGCATGCGAAACTGTCTTATTAGGACCAACGCTAGCCCCTACAGATCCCTCTGCGTCAAAATTCGAGTAATTAACTTTTTTGGTGTTTTTTGTCTCTCAGCTAATATTATCTCATTAGACTATAATTTTTGTATCATAATAACATATACTTTTGTATATTGCAGGAATAAAACTTCTTCACCTAGGGGAATCCATTCGAATGACTTACTTGGGGTATTTTCAAACTCCAAAGCGCCGGTGCTTGGATTTCGATGAGTTTTAAATAAATTAATTCTTGAGAAAGTTGTGTCGTGAAGTGCAGAATACATCTTCATCATTGAGATTCAAATCTGGCGCCTCTAAATAATTAGATTGCGTGTGTTTAGTTTTTGGAGGTTTGGATGAGATTCTAATTTATTGTGTATTGTGATAAGATAACATGTCAAACTAAAAGACGTGCCAAAGATATACTAGTCGTAGTAGGTACATATATATTCGTACATACAAACATATTTAATAGTATTATGTTGTTCAATATTGACATTGTTTATTCTTAACAACAGAGTAGGTACCCACTTTATATTTCATAATTTGGTATTGAACCAAACGTATCTTTCATCTTATAAGAATATTGTTTCCTTCATTTGGTCGTCGTCGAATGATGTCGTGCCCTACATATATGGGTGTTGTGACATACTATATGTAACTTGCATATGCATTTGACTAGTTATTCTACTGCTATTCTATTTCCATATTATTGTATGAGAGACATTCCTCCAGAGAGACAACATAAATCCATTTTATTGTATCACTCGTCGTTACATTGTATACCTATAAGACATATGTATAGTAAATATAATTTTTAATATTCAATTTATAAAATATTCATTTAAGAAAAAATATATATTTTGTGTATATTGTTTCCCATTCCCATTTTAAAAATTTGAGAAAAAAAATTGAGAACTTTTGGTTTAATTAATATTGAGAACTTTTGGTTTCAAAAGGCTAGTGAATGCAATGAACACGTGAATGTGAAAAATTCACATGTTTAACAGTATCGCACAGCCGTTGTTAAAAAATTCCAAACACGCGTTAGCTATTGCAGTCAAAACAACTTTAAAGACATAGAATTATAAAGGTTGAATATGACCGTATAATAAATTAATAACAATGGCCTAGAAGACAATGGTCTTAATAATACTATATTTTGCCCTTCGCTTAGAAATGTTCTTTGATTAGACTTATTTTGTGCATAATAATATTTTACTCCTAACTCAAAGGTTACTTACTCCTAACTCTGCTAATGCATACGTTCCAATGTGGTGTAAGCGGGGCAGGGGAGAGACCACGCCTTAATTTTTATGTCCCGCCCTATATTGACCTTGAGCTAGCTACCGTAACACTCTTAAGTATAACATTCACCAATTCCAGTCCATCCATTTGCCGCGGCCGGGAATCGAACCCAGAGCTCAACAGCAAAAACACTTAATAATCAATCAACTGCCAATCATTACTGAGTCTGTCAAAGTGGCTCCCTTAAATAATATTAAATATAATTGTGAAAAGTGTCTGTATTGAGGTGGTGAGGTTGTTAAAGTGTTCATTTTTCTTATTGTAAATTAGTGTGCATTGAAAAATTAAAATCAAACACCTACTGAAATCTTAAAAATACAATTCAAGACTCTTGTACAATTTGTTCATAGTGGGGTGACCATACTATTTGTTCTCCTGGTTTGGCAATACTAAGATAGCATGCCACAGAAACAGGGCACTCGAAAGGAGGACAACATGTCGCCCAAAAATGACAAGCTGATGGAGACAATGATTATGTACATAGACAAAAAGATGGCTGAGTTGAAGGAGGATATATTTAGGAAATATGAAGAAGAAACTATGGAAATCAAGCGTAGTGCAGAGTTTATTAGCATGAAATTTGATGAAATGAAAGTGAAATTTGATGAAACCTTGATATTTCATAATGATGTTAAAATCATGAAGGAGGAAAATGAAAAGAGGGATAAAAAGATGAAAGATTTAGAAATTAGAATAGCAGAATTGGAACAGAAACAATTGAGTCTAAATTGCATTGAGATAACAGGGCTAGAAGTAATTACAGGAGAACCTCCTGTTGAAACAGCTATTAGATTTGGAAATAAGCTGGGGATATCAATACAGCCAGAAGCAATTAGCGTAGCCCGAAGGGTGCCAAGCAGGAATAAAAATATGAAAATGCCCGACAAACTTTACATAAAATTCCACAATGGTAATACTAGAGACAAATTCCTAGAAAACAGAATGAAAGCAAAGGAAACAAAAAGCATATACATTGGAGAAGTAATCTCTCCTTACTATAAGGAATTATTGTGGAAGACAAAGCAAGTGGCAAAACAGAAGGAAATAAAGTTTGTTTGGTTCAAAGAAAGTCGAATCTTGGTAAAGAAAGAACCAGGGGCAAAAATAACCCACATAAAACATGTGGATGATCTGTTGCTGCTGATTTAGATCTCTGAAAACTGCCTGAACAAACATTCTCAATAGCAAAAGCACGAATATGGAATTCACAGAAACTGATTTGGACTTGGAATTTTATGAGAGACAGTATGAAACACATGATATGACCGTATGTAGGAACTTTTTATCAAATTCAAACTTTTCCTTTTTTTGTATGAACATCCGTAGCGCCCGAAAGAATCTGGATGAGACTCTGGTGCTCCTAGAAACAATGGAACATAGATTTGATCTCCTGGTGTTTACTGAGGCCTGGATTGGTGACAACTTTGTGTCTCAACCTATTGATGGATACACATCTTATAATACTTCAAAAAATGTTCTCCAAAATGATGGTATAGTGGTATATGTCAGAAACCTTATGACGACAACTATAAAAGAGATCGAGATTGCAGGTTCGGGTTGTCTGCAGATCAGTTTGCATGATTCAACTACAATAATTGCACTATACAGGTCTCCTTCACAACACTCAATCGATACATTCCTTGAATCATTGGAAGATGTGCTGAATGTGAATGTAGCTATCAAAAACTTGATCCTGACAGGGGATCTTAACATTGATTTATTAGACAAGAATAGCCCAAGTGTGATGAAATATGTTTCACTCATGGCATCTCATGGACTCAGGCCTATGATAAATGGTGTAACAAGAAGAACTATAAAAAGAAAAAAGAAAGAAGGACTCAAACCTATGACAACTGGAGTAACAAGAAGAACTAAAAAGAAGAAAGCAAAGAGGAGAAACAAAACAGCAAAAACAATAATCTCTGAGTCTTGTATTGATCACATTATGACCAGATCCAGGATAAAGTATTCCTCAATGATATATCAAACTGCGATAACTGATCACTATGCCGTTATCCTGAGGTCTGATGGAATGAGAAGTAAAGAAACTAGAAATGATAAAATGCATAGTTCAGTTATCAACTTCATGGACCTGAATAATAAATTGGACAAGGAAACTTGGAACAGGGTCTTCTCCTGTGAAGATGTGAACGAAGCTACTGCTGAGTTTATTGAGATTCTCCGAGGACACATTACGGATTGTTCTATGCTAAGAAGACTTCCCAGGAAGAATAATTGCTTGAAACCATGGATAACTGATTCCCTAATAAAATGTATAAGAAAAAGAGATAGACTGCATATTCAATGCAAACAAAATCCTAACAATGATACATTACATGCTTACTACAAGAGATACAGAAATTGGTGTACTAATGTTCTTAAAGCAACAAGACAGAGCTACTATAAATCTAAACTAAATGATGTAAAGGACGATCAAAAACAAAGATGGAAAATCATTAAAGAGGCAGCTGGAATACAAACAAGAGCAAATCCCCTGAATGTTATAAATATAGATAATGTAGATGTGAATGTTAATGAACATCCCTCCTTGGTAACGAACCATATAAATGAATTCTTCGCTAATGTTGGTAAGGATTATGTCCAGAAATTATTGACAAAACAAAATACTAAGGAGAAAGATTGCATTCAAGCATTTGATACGGGGAATAACACCACACTGGGCTTCACCCTCACTCCAACAACAACATCTGAGGTTATGAGCATAATAAGATCTCTAAAAACAAGCTTTTCTGCAGGTATTGATGATATAAGTACTGAAGTTTATAAACAATGTATTAAAAATGTAACTACCCCTATTGTACACATAATAAACACGAGCTTTAGATCAGGCACCTTTCCTGATCATTGCAAGGTGGCCAAGGTTATTCCTATTTTTAAGAATGGAAATAAAAGGGACGTTAACAACTATAGACCAATTTCACTGCTGAATAATCTCTCCAAAATAATTGAAAAGGCATCCAAGGTTCGACTAGTAAACTACCTCGAGAGCAAAGGGATACTATCGCCAAACCAATATGGTTTTAGAGAGAAAATGGGAACCACCGATGCTCTACTGAGACTTGTGAGCGGTGTTACGGCTGGGCTAGATTCCGGAGATAAATGCCTGGCGGTGTTTCTGGATCTGGCAAAGGCCTTTGACACCGTTTCGCATGGCCTTTTGTGCAAAAAACTTGGTGCTATAGGTGTTAGGGGAACATCGTTGGTGTGGTTCGAGAGTTATCTGGAAAATCGATCACAATTGGTGATGCTTGACAAGTTCAATAGTGATAATAAACAAATTAATTATGGTGTTCCACAGGGAAGTGTCCTGGGACCTGTACTTTTTTTGGTGTATGTGAATGATTTGTGTAACTTGACTATTCCAGGTAGTGTTATTTCTTTTGCGGATGATACAGTCTTGATTTTCCGATTTCCATCATGGGGGGAGGTTTTCACTCAGTCTGCCATAGGCCTAAAAATGGTGAAGAGATGGCTTGATCTTAATATGCTTACTTTGAATATTGATAAATCAAAATATATCACATTTAGTATAACTAAACCTGGCCAACCAGAGAAAAAACATGATCTTGCCATCCATGAATGTGCAAATGATCGGGAGTGCTCGTGTAAAAAACTGGAAAATGTTCACAGCATTAAGTATCTGGGTATTCAAATAGATCGGTACTTAAGGTGGGATGTGCAAGTGAGTAATTTGGCAAGTAGGGTTTGCAAATTTATCTACATATTCAGAGAATTGAGGCACATTTTAGACACTAACACACTTAGGGATGTATATCATGCTCTGGTACAGTCATGTATATCTTATGGTATTTTGTGCTGGGGAGCATGCTCAAAGTCTGTGCTGGAAATACTGAATGTTGCACAGAGAATTCTACTAAAAGTTATGCTTAAAAAAGATTATAGATACTCTACTACTTTGCTTTTTAACCAAGCCAGAGTATTAAATGTTCAACAATTATTTATAAGAACAGCACTGTATAGATTTCATTTAAGTAAGCAAAATGCCACAAGAACCCAACAATCTAGAATTACACGAACATCCACCTCTCAAAATTTTCAACCACCGCACATGGCCACAACTTTTGGACAGAAATCATATACTTACATGGCACCTCTGTTTTACAATGAACTGCCAGTGGATATTAAAAATACTAAAAATCCTCTTGCATTTAAGAAAAAATCCCTGGAGTTCATGCTCAAATAATATTCACTTCTGACCATATGTGTGTGTATATGAGTGTGTGTGTATGTATGTGTATGTTTTTTTTTTTTTTTTCTTGTTATTGATTGTTATTTGTTTTTTTTGTTCTTGAAACTTTTAAGTCCAAGCATGTGGTCACCCTACACACCTGGCTGTACTTCTATGGTTAAGGAAGTACACAATAATAAGAATGATTATTGTTGTATGTATGGTGTGTTGGGCTCCACTTGACTGGTATGTATGTACTTTGTGTTATGTTTTTATCTGTCAATCATTGTGTTGTTTGTAATGTTCTTATTATAATTTTTGTGATGTGAGTTTGCTTCTCCCGACACAGGATTTTCCTAGTGGGGGAGGCAAACATATAGGCAATGTATATCCAATGTTAAAAAAAAAAAAAAAAAAAAAAAAAAAAAAAAATGTGTAGCAAAGAATAGGTAGGAGGTATAAACAAAGAGGCGTGCAAAATCATTGATGGGTGCTCCAGTTAACCCATTTACCGCTGAGTGAAGGTCACACAGTAACATTGTTATGTCTGAATACAGCTACATGTACTCGTATACTACACTATTATATTGTTATGTTACCGCTATTATTCGCACACTAAGTTCATATTATTAGGTAGTGTAGTGGGTACCTGCCTGACTTAACTCGTGGATAACTTACTAAGATTATTCTACTGTATTATATATGATTGATCTCAACTGTCTGATTTATATTATTATCTAAGCACAGTAGCATCTCGGTATTCGAAAAATCGCGATTGTGGGGCATTTTCATACTAAATTTAGAAAATTGCCACGATGAGAAAATGTGTTGTAGTAATGTGAGGTTTTACCACTCAGTATGAAAAAATAAATACGTATTCCTACTATCTCTATCAGTTCCAATCAGCTGCCCCCCCCCCCCCCGCCTGGCGGCGCCCATGAGCCGTTTATTGAATAAATAAATAAAGACTGTTCTTTTTAGGAAGAGTTACGGAACAGAACCTAGTGAAGCTAAAAGGCGATTTATTAAAAGGAAGTTATTTTAAAAATAAAAAGAACGGGTAAAATTCACATACTCGTAATGTAACGTGATATTTCACATTATTCGTGTAAAATTAAGAAAATACGCGTCTAAAAATGTCTAATGTGCATTGCCTAATAATGATAAAAAATGTGCAATGGGAGTTTTATGAATACCTTTAGGACGCTACAATATTGAATATACTGTTAGTTCTGCAACCCTGGGAAAACAAATGGAAATTCGAAAAATTTTCAGTCTCTATTAAGTCTTTTCTTGATATTTTTAAACCATACATTTGTCTCTGAAGAAAGCTGATCCATTTTGGCACAGAATCGTATTGTCACCGAGTTTACGTATGTATGCAAAGTTTGGTCTCTAAGTATTCGGGAAGTGGTTGAAAGACCGATTACAAGATTTGGTAAAAAAAAATCTTTATTGTATTGGCCAGAAAAAATATGCATAGTTACAAAAACAAGATAATGGTAGTGTGCCAAAAGGCGGACTTATTGTAAAAGCAATATTTTACAGTCAACCCACAAAATACCACAGTGAAATCAAAGAAAATCTTCTAAAAACAAATAGAGAACAAACAAATTGCATTACTATGTTGCGTGGTGATTTCGCGCAATTCGAAGTTCCTTATCGAAGCATTGACTGTACTAAGTACAGTGTATCCTATATTATGTGTATTATTGTATCAGAGTGTAGAAGAATACAATAACATGGAATATGTTACGACTCTAAACCCGTTAAGTCCCGATTCTCATGCGCTTTCATTGTTCTCCTGTTGCGTACTTCAGAATATAATCTACCCATAACATTTAGCATCATCTATGGTAGCAGAGCCGTTGCAAGGTTAAATAATCAGGTTATTTATTTTTTATAAAATTAATCTGGTTTATCGAAATAAACCCAAATACCAACCCGGCTACCGACCAGTTGAGAAACGCAGTCATAAAAATGTAGCCGAAAAGGGAAGACTACCTGCTTTATTCGCACTTATGCCAGAGCCATAAGTGCGAATAAAGCGGGTAGTCGTCCCATCTCGGTAACATTTTTATGACTGCGTTTGCCACCTTGAATTAATTGGAGTATAGAATGCCTTATTTTACATACGAGTGTAATAAAAATGGATGTTTGGGGGTATGTTTATTCCACCATAACTCTGGAATGCCTGGAGCAATTTCGACCAAACTTGGTACACGAATGCCTTGCCATCTGGAAACGAATACTGTGTAGTAGGAACTTCTGAGAAATTTCGCTGATGAGGGGATTTAAGGGTTGTCTGGGGTCGTGTGTGTGTGGTATCGTATGAAAAGGCATTGGAAAAGAAATTCAATCGCAAGTAGGGCTGCCACCTTTGTAAGAGCGTAGACCCGGAGATTCGGAAAAAATAAATTTGTGACCATAGTTGACCTTTTTTTTTTTGTCCATACCATAATTCCAAACCCGGAGATTTACTATGCTGACCCGGAGACCCAGTTTTTCTATGGGGGGGACCGGAACCCCGAGTATTTTCCTTTTTTTTTTTTTTAGTCCTGACAAAAATTTCCGACCCGGAGATACACTATGCTAACCCGGAGCCCGGAGGACACCACTCAAACCCGTAGACTCCGGGTCAAACCCGGAGAGGTGGCAGCCCTAATCGCAAGTCATATTTTGTTCCGCTCAAGCCATCTGGAGATACTGTAGAAAATTATAGAAACTGACCGAACATTGTAGAACTTTCTAGAAAGTTATGGATTTTAATAAAACATTGCAGAACCTTCTGAATATAAAAACAGAGACAGTCAATAAAGATGACATGGTCTCGGATTAATTTAGAACTACAATTATATTTGCGTGAAACAATGACATTTCTATTAAAACACTACACGCTTTCCATGGTTGTCAAAAAGCTGCATAACTCAATCATCGAAGCAACTCTTTCTTGAATTATTTCTTTTTCTTTATTTCATTCGGCAAGTGCAGCAAAGTGGCGAGCCCTAACTCCGACCCTGTCTCTGCTACACATTCCGCAAAGATTGTTGTATTGTTTTATTATATTTCCAGATGATTTTGGTATTGTTTTAATAATTTGTTATTCCATTAAGGTAATATTAATTAGCGGATAACATCTCTACGTATGAATGTATGGAGGTAAGCTGATTTCTCATTGCTGTACTGAGTATAGGTAAGGTATACACAGAATAATCTACATTCATCAGGAATGCGGAGAAGTGATTTGAGTTGATAAGTTATCGTGTCGACGCCTTTGTTCGCAAATTATCGAGTTTATAAAAATTTCAACAGTCGCAATGAATGCTTTAACATTTTTTTAAATATCCGAGCTTGCAAATATTTTCCTACACTGTTAGTGATGGGGCAAGACCAAAATTTTATGTGGGCGGGGTAGATTTCGTGACGCCCTCAACTGGCGCTAGAAAATTGAAAATGCCAAATGTTGAACTTAAAAAAAGTGAACCACACTTATTTGTTCTTCCTCTCACATCAAATAGTCCCGGAAAAACAAAATAGTATCTCAACATAGGGCACAAGACTGTGAGCTACATTTTGAGGTAGGGCGGTAGCCAGGAATTAATATCGGGAGGGGGGGGGGGGGGTTCGAGCCCTGGACTAGAGATAATAAGTTACAACCATTGGCGTCGCCAGCATCGACAGCAAAATCCACATCACCTTCGAAAGCAATATTAAGCCTTAAGATACATAAGGATGGGAAATTTGGGCAGGCACCAGATAGAGGTGGAATCATTTCCCACCCTTGACTTCTCAGGGTGCGCTGGACTTCGTGAGGCGTTTGGGACTAGGAGGGCTGCTCTAACTGGGTAGTTACCAGATGGGCAGATTGGGGGGAGTACAATAGATCTTATAGATTGCAGTACATAATACATCCCATCTAAGAAAGTAAAATAAAAAAAAATTTAACGTATCTGGATGATGCGTAGGTACTTACTCAGAATTAGCATGTACGTATTTATACATCCTCTTTTTCATTCAAATTTTCGTGTCCTCTGTGTAAGAAATTTTGCCAACTGATCAGCTGTTATAAAAGTTAACAATCGCTCCCTCCCCTTCTCTCGTAAAAGACAAAAGATGAAGTAACTGTTTTATTTTATAAAGTGAACTTAAATAATAATAGTACGTACAATAATAGGTAGATCTTCGTATCAATTCATCTATTATCTATTATAGTAAAGTCAATCTATATTATAGGTTAGTTATAGTAATTTGTAATATGTAAAGCATATCATAATAATATATTATTATCTATTATTCCACCCACTCATTTGTAGCTTTATATCCATTGTTTTTGTTAGCACAGATACATTTACTCGATATCATTGAGGTGTACATCCATAGATGGGCAGACAACGTAACCTTGGTAGTGTGCAATAGCGAGTAGACAGTGGGTGAGAAAGACGAGTGATAGAAACGATTAGGACGTTTGGCAAAGGCCTATATTCAGCAGTGGAGAGACCAGGGCTGGAGAAGAGAGAAGAAGAAGATCTACCATTATAGATAATGCATAAAAAGTTTTTCGTTTTGCTCATGAAAAAAAGAGTACTTTATTTTAATTATTTTTAAATTCTTCAGAGTTCAATGTCTAGTACTGATAGCTTCACTAGCTAAATGTGTCTATAATAACGGTGCCATTGGATTTCTCGATGGAAAGTTGTGGAGTAGTCTAGATTTCTTTCATTCTAAACGGTTTTTGGGATGCTGAATCCGAATCCGAGGTTTGCCAACAAAATTTCGTGACGGAACATGGCGAAAAAAAAGAAAATTGGCGATTTTTTTTATTAGAACTTGAAAGCTGGCAACTTTAGTCAGTTTTCTTTCTACGCAAAATGAAAGTAAGTACATAAAATTTTCTGCAAATTTGGTAAAAAAAATTGGAAATCCTGACTACCCCACAACTTTCCACCAAGGAACTGCTTTGTGTTTAATTTCACTGGATTACTAGTTCTATACTTCTTTATGTTATCTACGTTGTGAACATTCTGTACCTACAGCTACGTAAGTCTGACTTAAGTTAAACTTTATTGCCGACACGTTGTATGTAGTTCACAATAGACTAATCACTCAAGACTTTAAACTTATTCAAAGTTTAGTTAAATAATAACTGAACTTAACAAAGTTGCATTTGAGTCAGTGACGTGCCTCCTACGCGAGCCAAAAAACCAGCCAAGAAAATGATAATGTTCGTATTATAACAAGCAGGTATAAAAAATATGCCTACTGTGTCTAAAGTTTCGCTCACACGAGCAACTATTGCCGAAATAATTAGGCAATCAATTGCTCCAGTTGGGGCAATATGAAAAATTGTCCGTGTAAGAGAATCTTTAAAGATTTAAAAAATAGCCCTAACTATCATAAGCTTGTCTGACTTTTGAACCCCAGGCACGCCTTAATATACTATATGTGTGATTGTCTTTTAAATAAAATGTACCTATGGAAGTTTGTTGCGCTCTGTTCTTTCTGCCTACCCCTTAAGAGTCAGTCATTCTGGATGGCTGGTTTTACCTGGTTTTTTAATGGCTGTTTATATCAAAATAATATTAAAAGGGACCGCATTTTTATACAAAATATTATTGAAACCCCATCTTAATGTATTTCACACAATGAATAAACAACCCAGATACCGACACAACACCTTATACGGTGCGACCACCTACTGAGTTTATTAAGTAAAACAATCAAAATACTAAACATTATCACCGTACGCTCCGATATATTACCTTACAATATTACTTACACATTAAATTTTACCCTGACAAAGGATATCATACGCGCACAACAAAAAAACGCATCTAATTAATAAACAAAATGTAATGGAGGACCAACAGTTTGTTTACGAACCATCACTTCCGACCACCATTCTTGTGATGATTGTATTATTGTAATGATTTTATACCGTGTGGTGAGATACAGGGCAATCAGCTCTAGTTCACCCACGGTTATGCTTTTAAAAGATGAGCTGTTCACATATTGATAAATGTCTATAATTTGAATTGAAATGCCTATCTATGTTTTTATATGTACACTATAATGACCAAATAAAGCATTTGAGAACGCCACTGTGAAAAAAAAATACGGAAGATAATTGGAATCTTCATCTAGTGCATGATCTGTGTGGATTTTTCCTAAGTAGTACAGATTCTTCAGAAAACATTCTGAAATATTGTTCAATGCATTTATCTCACCGTGTGTAAGACGTAGATATTTTCTTCTTACCCACAATGATAGAGTATAACAGTTTTTTTTTTTACAATAAAGAATCTGGGCTTGAATCAAACAAACCCAAATACTTTCCTGCACACCTTGCACTAGGCTAAATGCCTGTATCGCAAAGTATGGAATACATCGCCAGCGCCGAGATTTGAACCTGGCACCTCCCGCTCGAGAGACTGCCGTCTCAACCAACTACGCCAGCTGTGTAGTCATGTACATATGTATGTAAAATATAAAAAATATATATTTTTTTTATGAAATTGGTTTTTTCATTATTTTTCCCTAACTTACTTACTTATCCAGCCATCTCTGCCCATTGCTGAACATAGGCCTCCCCCGTACTCCTCCATATATCTCTATCTTGCGCCCTCTGCATCCAATCACAAGCAACTCATTTGAACGTCATTTGACCATCGCGTGGAGGGTCTCCCTCTACTTCTTTTATCTTCGCGAGGTCTCCATTCCACTACCCTTTTTGTCCATCTTTGGTCCTGGAGTCTCGCAACATGTCCCGCAAAAGACCAATTGAGCTTAGCCACTCTTTCGACTACATCTGTTACTAACTCCCTAACATTATACCTTAAAATGGACCATGAAATATGTTTTCTAATGTAATACTAAAAATCATGCATTTAAGGGTTAAAATAAAAACAAAAAAGTTTGCCACCTCTGATTTATTGTGGGAGAAAAGACCCGCCAAAAAGTCAATTATTTTATAATGAAAACAATAATGTTTACCACTAAATATAAACTTTGTATAAAAATCTCTGGCCGACAAAGGCGTCTCGTCTGTTAGGGTGGGGAAACTAGGGGAGATATTTGTATATTAATGGATCTAGAATAGAAGAAGAATGTCATTATTATTGTCACAAATCACAAAACGGCGCAACAATGAAGCGCCACGGTGAAAGATTAATTAGAAACACACATGAATATGTTAATTTTAAGAGGGAAAGAGCTTAATTTAAAAATAATCTTTTAATATGTTTAATTTCAGAAAATTATGAAATGATCCAAAGCACGAGCTCTGCTCAATTTTGGAGAGTAGTTTTTTTGTGTTATATTGAGTTGTAGTTTCATTTGTTTTTCTTTACAATTTGTAATTCTATACCAAATAAAAAAATTGAATTTGATTACTGAATATTTTACACGCATAAGCAGTGTAGTAATGAGCAATCAATGATAGAGTGGATTATGTTGCTTCACAGAGGAAAGTCTGTTCCGAGGCGATAATATTATTTACATGTCGTATATAATATAAATAACACAGTATTAATAGAACATATCATATGATTAGATCTACTCAACTGAGCATGAGCCCGCACCAAGGCAGACCGTAGCGATTTTTAACAGTCATCTCTGTTACACAATTTATTTATTGAAATTACATGAATGAGACGAAAGGAATGAGTTTGTGAATCAAGTGCGAAGATACCTATTAATACTATTCCTGTTGAGTTACCTTTTGGATAAAATAGCAGGTATAATAATGTATAATCTGTATAATCGCCTAATGCATGTATGATCTGAATTCTGACATAATATACTAGGGCCGGTTGGAAGAAATCACCAATAGGCGATAAATCCGCACTTCACATATGAAATTTAGTGTTACCTAATTTATTTATTTATACAATATAAAAACTAACCTTGGTTCCGCTGTAGACACTGTGTGAAGAAATAGATAATACTATAAAAAGTCTACAGCCGTACGAATTTTTAAAACAACCTTTAATCACAAGTCAAAATCAAAGTCGTATCCCCTTTATATTTTCTCCCCTTCGTGTGTGAGTGTCTGTGAGAGCGGTCTCAGATCTCATTAGTTTAATTATGACACCATGTTTGGCAGCTTTATGTCTTCTTTAGGTCTATCAATAAGACGCCTCGGAGCGGCCCTGCATTGCACTGATGATCTTTCTTTTATCAGTGATGTTTTTATTAAACTGTCGGACCCTTTTTGTGGGTAATTAAGTTGAAAATGATGTGATGTCTTCGAGATAATAAGTAATATACAATATATTCTTTAAAGTCCTCTCTGAATCACATAAGACAAAATCACAGAATTATTGTATTATGTGACTAGTATGACATATGCAGATAATGTTTTTTAGGGACTTTGAATAAAATAAATATCTTCTTCTTCATTAGCCTTCTTCCCTCCACTGCTGGATATAAGCCTCTTCCAACTGTTTCCACTCGTCTCTGCTCTGACCCTTGCGCATCCAGGTTCCTCCAGCGATTTGGACAATGTTGTCGGTCCATCTCTTTGGTGGCCTTACTTACGACGCTCCTTCTATCTGTCCAAGCCCTCCATATTCGCGGCGTCCATCTGGTGTCACCCTGCCTGGCCATATGTCCTGCCCTTTGCCCTTGAGTTTTGACACACGGCTAAATATACTAAATATTTATTGAACTAAATGGCGGGTTAATTGCCGTCTACAATTTCTACCAACCCACAATAATTGCAACAGTCATTCCCTAGATTTTAATACATATTATCAATACAAAAAAATAATAATCTCTTCGACTTTAGGGAAACGAGTTGCTGTCTTTTGGAAAAAAGGGCAGAGGTGTTTTTCACTTTTTTTTTGAGAAATCTGTACCAGATATAAAAAAATATTTTACAGTCATTCCCTAGATAAAGGTTCAATGAATCTACTCTTTTTTTTCTAAGCATATTTAGTAAGATTATCATGATCTAAGGTCTTCCGTTTTTAGACATTTTTGAAATGTCAATATGCCTACTCTTAATGTAACAAGAAGTTATCTCAACAGATATACAGCAAAGGATGGACTTTCCATCAGGGTTGTGACTTGGATTGGTTTAATGTGGTCGCTTTACACTTAAGAAACATTCACCAATTTTAGTTCATCCATCTGCCGTGGCCGGGAATCGAACCCAGACCTCCAAAGTGGTGGAATTGGTGAATTAATCAACAATTATTATCAGTCATGGTCCTGATGGAAAGTCCACCCTTAGCTGTATATCTGTTGAGATAACTACTTGTTATATTCAACTAAGACAACTGGAAAATCCAATGTTCTCACAAAATATAAATTGTGATTTTCTAAAAAAAATCTTACTCTTATTAATGTGATTGAGGTCTACATATGTGATTTAGTCACATACTTTGGTATTAGATAACGCATAGACTTTATCAATTAACGACTTTATGTTTTTTTCTCATCCAGCTTCTTTGATTCACTAATTAATCGTTAATTACTCATTTTATCTTGCCCACCACTACGGTGTCGAGGTAATAAAATCTATGGACTAGGTACTAAAATCTAGACTCATAGATAAGAGAATTAATTTATTCTATGACGGCGTCTCTAAGAATTATTTATAGATAACATTCAAAACCAAAGAAATTTCCTGACTCCATCGTTTTATTAGAGACAGCCGGATGGAAAAAGAAGGTCACTATTTAGTATGAAAAAATATGTAAAGAAATATGAAAAAATATGTCCTACTATCGACGTACGTTAAAAGATTAGGTGGATAAAATAATTTTATTTGCAAACTCTGCGATGGTATGATAACTATATGACAGTTTTGCCTCGTCAGAAGCGAAAAGAATCTACATTCACACAATTCGGCATTATGTGAACTCCCTTGGGGAGGACACAGGGTGGGCGTTCCGTTATCCAAGGCAGAGAGGGGAATGTGGGATTTCTCTTGTTTCTGTAGAGGAAAAACTGTAACGAGGATTATAATAATTTAGGAGATATATCCCAAAACTTTCTGGACTTTCATTGTAATGCAAGAACTGCCTCGTCACACCTTAAATAGAGGCATTCAGAATGAGTGATGGATAAGCCTTATAGTTGAATAGTTGAACTTTTAGATTTTAATAAATTTCTAATTTGTTTTTATTGTAGTATATATCATAATGTTGCATGTTAGAGAGACATATATTTTATTATTTCGGCGGCATCATGCCCGGACAAGGGCCCCTGTAATTAAAACATCAAAACAATAATAGGAATCCTGGCAGGACCTCAACACGAGTGCAGCGAGGCACAGGGGATAACCCCGAGACCCAAATTTTTAATAAGATAATAAAAATAAACAATGGTTTCATATATTAGGGATTATGTAAAGTTTTTTTTTATTGAGATTTGAAATCCTTGTGGTAAAGTTTGACCATATTATCTTTCACGTCTAAATTATGAGAATATTTATAAATGACTATGCATGGGTGTCGCCAGCCGCCTCGGAGCTAGGGGGTGAGGGGGGGGGGGCACCAAAAATTGAAAATATTATTATTAATAAGGTTATTGGAGAGGTGAGCGATTGTTAGAAGGGATTAGAAAATTAAAGCTTAGTTTGTTTGGACACACAGAGAATGAATGATCAAAGGAAGACTAAAAAGAAGTGACGGAAGAAGAGGCGTGACGAAGTGGAACCATCTGATTATGACGAAAGTAAGAAGTGTTGGAAAGGATTGGATGATATGGTTTTTTGTTGTCTCTGCCTACCCCGCAAGGCATACGTAGACAGATAATTTTCAACATACCCTAATAACATACTAGGCGCCTGTTGGCACTTTTTTATTCGTTCTTTCAGCACAAAGTTACTCAGAAAGCCCCAGACTCTCTCAATGCCCCTGCTACAAAGTGGAATAATAAATAAAAACTCCCTTCTCTTCTCCATTCTTATTGGGTGTACCGTGTGTAGATTGTCGATGTTGTCGAGCTTTCAGCCTACTTGCTGACGGCATCTACATTAGTCCTGGAGATGGCCTCAGCAAGTAGGCCGAAAGCTCGACAATCTACACACGGTACACCGGAGAGGAATGGAGAAGAGATTAACAAGGACCGTGAAAATCTACAAAGCTATAAAAACTCTATTGTTTGTAACCATCCAGATATTTTGGTTTGACTTTATTGTGAAATGGTGAAACTTTGATTGCAACCTCCAAGTCCTGATGTTGGTACGCCATCTCTGGAGTTATCTCACGTGAGATTTAAATATTATCATTAGGATATCAACAGAGATAATTAAAGGATAACAGGGCGTCCTTCTTGTAAGGTGATTATTTATCTCTGGCTGGGCTGGGGAGGCGGCGATGTGAACATATCAACAGTCGAAAAGGGTTTATTATTATCACTGTTTTATTTAACTTCGTCCCTCGTTGTTCTTGTTGTAGTCTGAGTCTACATTTTTTTCTTCGAATTTTAATAACTTCCCAATAGGTCCAATTCTGTAACCTTCGAACTAAAATAAACGTGTATTAATTTTCTGTCACTATAAGTATAAACTAATTGGAAAAATTGAACTCTTATTTTAATCAGTACAAGTGTGTTGCAGGATTGGACCGGATGCCCTATCCCCTAGGGGCTAGGGCTGGGCTCCCAACCTGTGGGTAATTACCCTATCAAGAGTAAAACGGCTATTTATCGGGGGTAATTACTAATTATAGTATGTTTTGGTAAAAAAAAATAGTTTTACACACAAAATTAAAGGAACAACGGAGAAAAAACGAATTTTCGTTGAAAAAATTACAAGGTCAACAGTTTTAGTCTTTTGCTCCGTCCTGCGGAACACCCCATATACAAGCGAGGGTAAAACCAGATTTCATGATAGGCCTTAGGGGTAACGAGGCCGAAAAGGTTGGAAATCTAGGTTCTGGCACCTGGAAATTTTGAAAACATACTCGTATTTGCTTTAGGTGACAGTTTCATCTATAGAAATGGTTGTTGGCTGACATAGCCTACGGCAATAAACCCGCCATTTGGAAGATATGTTTTCTTTTCAATAAAGATTTTATTTATTTATTTATTTAATGTTTTATCATAAACATGTTTCATCCAATTGGTTTTATAGTTTCATAAATATTTCAAATGCCTCAGAATTGATTAAGTTCTTTATAAATCAAATGGACTAATAATGTAGTTACTTACGTAAAAAATGATATTATACTTACCTACTGGCTTATTTTCTGGTTACCTCGAAGGATGTAGGTATTATCATGTTATTTTTTATTCATTACTATTTCATATGGGTTGCTGTCATATTAGTTTATAATTAATTTTAACAACCTCTCTGTCACTTCAGACAGATTATATAGCAATAATATATTCACAATATGGAGGACTGATTGACGGGTGGAAAAAACATGTTATTATACGTTAATGGATGACCGGTAGGTTGGAAGGGTTTAGGTGGGATTTGCGATTTAAAAAAACCTGTCTTAAATAGGGGATTAATTTATTTACAACGTATTATTGTATGAACTCCCTTGGGGACGACGCAAGATGGACGTTCCAATGCTTATGAGTTGGCATTGGTCGTGAAGTGTTCACTTGATGCCCAGATCGACGATTCCGCCATATTCTATAGTTCACCATAAGATGAAAACTATCATTGGTTGCTATGAGTTGCCTTTATCTTCCTTTATAACTAACTGTCAAAATAAAAAGTGAAACGACTTTTGTATGTAAGTATCATCATAATCGTCAACCTTCCCTTGTCCAGTGTTGAACATAGACCTCCCTTTCCGACTTCCACACTTCCCTATCCATCACCATTCTGTGCCACTGCTGTCCTGCTACCTTCCTGATGTCATCAGATGTAAGTGTGTATGTAGCCCTTTAGTAGCATTGGAGGTAAAGGTTCCCTCACACGAGCAACGAAATTGCGTAACACGCAACATACTTGATGTTCTTGTGACGTCACTGTGACGCGAGATCGCCAGTAGTGGAGCGATTTATTGCCTCGTGTAAGCGAACCTTAACGTAGCTACAATGTTAATTGGTACCGTATGTTGTTTTAAACAATACATCACTACATCTTTCGACAGTAACATTTACTACCCTTAAACAGAGAATTATGGTAAAGAGTTATTTCGGCATAAAAGAAGAGAAAACCCCATAAAACAAAGTGGTTAACGCAGGGAGATATGTATTACTTATCTCATAAGTGGGTATAGTGAGTGGGAAAGGGTGGTGTGATATTCATATATTTATTTCATCGAAATGGGCTCTTAGTATTAATATATATGAATAGAGTTCACGCATATGAACAAAAATATCAATCAAGTCATGTATTAAAAAAATTAGAAAGGTAATGTAAAAGGTAGGTAAAATTAAAGGAGCGGCTTCCGTTAAAAGTTCTGAAAACTGAGAGTGCAGGCAGAAGACCGGTGGGCCGCCCCAAAAATATTAGCTGGCAGAAGCAGGTGACAAAGGTGTGCGAGGAAAGACTGCGGTTGGAGTGGCTAGGGGTTCTGGAAACTGCGAGTGACAGGGCCCTCTGGCGAAGATACACAGATGTTTTACTTGAACCAAGGATAGAAAGGGAAGAAGATGTATGTATGCATGAAGAAAGGTATGACAAGATTTTTCTTCTTCTATTAACGATTCTCAAGGTGCTTTATGTACCTTATAACAGTATTTGTTTAGCTACGGTTTTTTTTTCAAATAAATGACCTAAATTCACGTAAACAACGTTTAAGTTATAATTTCGCGTTATTCGTGTAAAAGCACGATATACGCGAATAAATTTATAGTCTTATAGACATAGAGATCGCGAAATTTTTCAGTATAGGTAGACATATTGTTCTTTATTTTTCTACATCGAGGCAAACATAGCAAAATGTATTATATTCTTTCTGGATGGTCTATTCATAGGTTTTTGCTAATATAATAATGTGAAGGCGGTTTAATTACCTAAGGGGATCACATTTTACGATCCATTTTGAAAATTATTACTTCAAGAAAACAACCTTCTACGTTAATGTAAATTTGGTTTTTGGTTTAGAAAAAATAAAGGAACAATCTGTTTTTTTTCTTTCTTTCATTACAAAAAAATGGATCAAGGATTATTTCAACAATACAAAATACATCTTTCTACACAGCAATTAAGCTTGAAAAGCTTTGCGTTAGGTGGAGTAAGTTGGCATCGGGGATCGAACTTGTAATCGAACGTATTGATTTCAAACATACGCCTTCTTCCCCTCATCCTTGACTGGGTCAGGGACCCAAAGCATCTGTGTAACTTTGTTATATTTCTGGGGCAGCCCACAGGGCCTACCCCTGAACTTCCAGAGTTTTTTTGAAATCAGTTCCCCGGGAACGAAAGCTCTTCCACATAGCTCTTCCACCATAACCGTTCCTTATACAGTCATCTCATTTGCTTGAAATCTTAACCGGACAAACATTATCAGGTCTAGAATGAATTCATATCATGGCCGTAGGCAGGGGGGGGGTTTAGGGGTTCAAACCCACCCGAAATTTCACTGCTAACCCACCGTTTTACACATAGGATATATGAATCATTTTCATCGTGTCGTGAATTTTCAATAATTATTGTAGAAATCCATTAAATCACAGTTTTTTCATTATTTTTTTTGCCTGCGGCGCAAATTTACTTAAGGCGAGGGTTCGCACCCAAAAAATAAACTGTACTTTTAGACGTTTCTGTTTTATCTACTTTCTCATAAAAAAATTTTTCGGCTACGGCGCTAATCATTGAGCTATACTTTAAAATCAACCAGGTTCATCAAATTATACGCATTTTATTTTAAAAAATGCCTGCGGCGCTACTTACCATCGTGTTCATTGTTTTTGGCCCAGAATGTCTGGCTACAGCCCTGATGATATAGTCTTTGTTTTACTGCACATCCGTATGTTCCATAAACTATTGTATTAGGTTAGGTACACCATTAATTAAAATTAAAACACTTTGTTTAATGTTACCATATACTAGTTTACCTGCAATTACTTAAAACAGTTAACACCTCTTTACAAGAATTGCAATTGCAATGAATTCAATTGGGAGTATGAGAAATATAAATACTTGGAACTATTCAATATAATACGAGTATCTATCATCTATTCTATTTTATATTCAATTCAATGCAAACGTTTGTTACCTAAGACAATTCAAAACTGTAAATTGTTTACTACTAGCTTTAACCTGTCAAAAATGACGTGGTTTGCGGGGAAGTAGGGAGCAGGCGCGAAACTACCTAAGAACACGATTTCCATCGAGTTACCTTTTGGGAAAAATGATAGGTATAATAGTATCTAATCTGACGTAATCCCATAAGAAATGTTAGCCTCGGCTTCCTTTCTGAAGAAATCCACCCTTTGTCACTGGTAGGGAGTTACATATACCATGTCCTTACACGTATAATTTATGTGCTTACATTTTTATGTTTTTTTTTTATACGCGATGGCATGATTTTGCTAACACACTTCTCAGTATTATTAGCCAGAAGAGTCTACATATTCATGATTGACATATAAACTCATCAGCCTGGGAAAAATTCACCTATCCAGATATCACAGAATTAGGCTCCACGCGGGGCCTAAAATACAAGCATTGTGCCTGAAATATCAGTTTTTAGAAATCGTCTTACAATATTGCAAGCATTAATAATTACCGATTTTTGCATTTTTATGTATAAATTTTCCGGTAATTTATTATTTTTATTCAGCGCAGTATTCTACTTAATAAAATTGGGTATTACAATATTTACCGATTCACATTATAAATAAAAATGTACAAATTTGGCATTCCCGCGCTTCTAAACCAGTGACTTCTAAAAACAACGACGTCCATCGATAACCGACAAAACATTTTCCAGGCTCGTAATTATCATGTTTCGCAATATTTTGTCAATGAAAAATAGTATCAACCGAAAAAATCGAGCGTAGGTGATAGAGCTGCTATCACGGAGTGTTTTAAATGACGGACCTATATATTGGGTTGCAAAAGTTGCCACAGCGCCTGCGTTACATTGTTACACGATTTCCACCAGAATTATGTTAGTTGATGTTACGAAGAATATTTTTTTCACTCACAATCGTAAATGGAGCATTTAATATGAATGTAAATGTAAAAAATATGCGGATTCATTTTTTTGTTTTATATACTTATTCCGAATCCATGCAGAGATCTCAATACTGCAATAAGCTCCCCCTAGTGATTTGCAATAATTCTACAATTCCCTCAAGTCCCTTTTCCTTGCAGGGTAGGCAGAGAGGACGTCAGAAAGCCAAACCGCCCTATCTTTTCACATATACTTCCGAATTTGTCATACGTGCTCTCCGATTTCTTTTGCTCAAAACGCGTCTGTTCCTGAGGATCGACGTGATAGGTCCAGGGCGCTTCCTCACACCTCGTATTTTACTCTTGTATATCTTTGCGGCAATCCTGTCCTCATTCATTCTCTCCACAAGTCCAAACCATCTAAGCTTGTTAACTTTCATTCATCTTCTTCTTTCTCAGCCGTTTTAATTCCAATGCTGGACACAGGCCTCTCCTTTGACTTTCCACAGATCCCTATCCTGGGCATGCTGCATCCACTTGCTTCCTGCAATTCGCCTCACATCGTCAGACCATCTTGTCTGAGGTCTTCCTACGCTCCTTTTGCTTGTTCTAGGTTGCCACTCAAGAATCTTTTTGGTCCATCTAGAATCTGAGCGTCTGGCAGTGTGTCCTGCCCAACTCCATTTTAAGGCTGCTGCTCGTTTTAACACGTCGGTGACCTTTGATTTCTCTCGTATCCATTCATTTGTCCGTCTATCTCTTAACGAAATACCCAGCATTCTCCTCTCCATGGCTCTTTGTGTTTCCAGCAGTTTTTGCGTGATTCGCCTAGTTAAAACTCATGTAAATTATTTATGGCATTGCCTATTTAATCATAATTCATAATTTAGTAGAAAAAGAAAAAGTGGTTTATTTTATTGTCAAAATAATTTATTAGACTAATTGTATAGTAGACAATTACGTGGAGAATTCAAAAGATTGAATATTAAGGCTCCCGACCCAACTATGACGTCACGGTCATTTCCCACGGCATTAAGGTTCAAAATCGCCTGATAAAAAAGTAAAAATAGCGTTTTTACCATTTTTTGGCTTAATTTCGCTTCAATCAAAAAACTTTACGGTAATTCCCTAGATTTTAATGCGTATTATCAGTACAAAAAAATCTCCGCGACTTTCGGGAAACGAGTTTCTGTCTTTCGAAAAAAAGGTAATAGGTGTTTTTCACATTTTTTTTTGAGAAATCTATACAAGATATATAAGATCTTTTGCGGTTATTCCCTAGATAAGTGTTCAATGCTTCTACCCTACTTCGTTCCAAGGCATATTTAGTACAAAAAAAAATTGCTCAACAACTTTCGTGAAACGAGTTCCCGTCTTTCGGAAAAAGGATCAGAGGTGTTTTTAACATTTTTTTGAGAAATCTGTACAAGATATAAAAAATCTTTTACTGTTATTCCCTAGATAAATGTTCAATGTATCTACCCTACTTCGTTCCAAGGCATATTTAGTAACGGTTGTCGAGATCTAAGGTCTCCCGTTTAATAAATTTTTGAAATGTCAATATGCCTACTCTTAACTTGGCAAGTACGTAGTGGATCTTATTCTAACAATGAGCAATATTTAACTTCCGAGGAACTTTCTTTTCGGCTGTATAATGAATGAATTATAATTGCCATGGTATTTTCTCACACTGCGCTGTATATGACAAAATAAATTCTTAATTGTTTGAGAAGATTACAATTTGTGTATAAGGGGATTCGATACAAATTGCGTTAAACTTCTTATATAACTTCATCTGTTGTTGTTGTTTATGTCTGAGTCTACATTTTCCTCTTCAAATTTTAACGCAGTGGAAATGTCCCAGCACCACTAAATTTTGCATACATATTTGCTTTTGGTGACAGTTTAAATTATAGTACTGCTTTGTCATAAACACGCTTATTTTGGCAGATTTAAAAAAAATAATTTTATTTTGTCCTGATTTATAAATATCATTGACTACTTATTCAAATTTATAAATGTCATTCACTTCTTATTCTTAGCCAAATTTATAAATATCATTGACTACTTATTCAAATTTATAAATATCATTAACTCCTTATTCAAATTTATAAATATCATTCACTCCTTATTCAAATTTATAAATATCATTCACTCCTTATCCAAATTTATAAATATCATTGACTCATTATCCAATTTTATAAATATCATTCACTCCTTATTCAAATTTATAAATATCATTCACTCCTTATCCAAGTTTATAAATATCATTCACTCCTTATTCTATTTTATAAATATCTTTCAGTCCTTATTTAAATTTATGAATATCATTGACTCCTTTAACTACCTATAGGTACATTTTTATCAATTACACTAATTCTAAACTTTACTGATTTGTTCGTGTTTTTTAATTGGCACATTTTGTGAGATACATAATTTATGAAACCCTGAGTAATAATTTAGAATAGAATTTGCTCTGCAGTCTAAAATCTAGAATATTTACATCTAAACTTGGGTTAAAAACCACAGCTTGGTACAGCGTAACGTTCAAATTATTACATGAATATTTTATGTAGGCAAACACTTTCATTAAGAATCTGCCTAAATGTTTTTGCAGCCGCGTACTGACTGAATGTACCAGTGATATTTATTTTATCTCTACATTTTTAAGAGTACGCATACTGACATTTCTAAAATTTCTAAAAACGGGAAACCCGACAACCGTTACTAAATAGTAAATATGCTTTGGAACAAAATAAGATGATACATAGAATCTTTATCTAGGGAACAGTGGCGAAGGTTGGATTTCTGCAGAAGGCAAGCCGGGGCTAACATTTCTTATGAGATTACGTCAGATTAGACACTATTATACCTATCATTTTTTCCCAAAGGTAACTCGATGGGAATCGTGTTCTTATAGGTAGCTTCGCACCTGCTAGGGAATGACCTTAAACATTTTTTTATATCTTGTATAGATTTATCAAAAAAAGTGTGAAAAACACTCTGATCATTTTTCCGAAAGACAGAAACCCGTTTCCCGAAAGTCGTGAAGAATGTGCATTATTATGCATTAACATATAGGGAATGACCGTAAAAGTTTAATGATTGAAGCGAAATTAACCCCAAAAAAATGGGAAAAAAACGCTATTTTTACCATTTTATCAAGCGATTTTGATCCCTAATGCCGTGGGAAATGACCATGACGTCATAGTTGGATCGCAAGCATTAAATTACCTATTTGTGTAAAGTATTTAGTACCTGCCTTAGGAATGTTATAAGACTGTCTTTATACTCCAAATAACGCAGCTAATTAGCGAATATTAACTCTGTCTCATGAATATTATCTACATTCTACTCGTACATAGATTTACATAATCCAAATGTTATCACGAGAGAAAAACAAACATATCTGCGTAATTCGTGTTTTTTCGCTACAATTATATTTATATATCCAAAACCACGAGATTTAGGACTATGCTGCAGGATAAAACTGGTAAATGCGGGATTTTTCCGCTAAAATGTCGTCAAATCATGAGGTTTGGAACTAAGCTAAATTGTATTGTCAGGGAAAAGCTGGGAAATACAGGATTTTTCCGCTAAAATTTGAAAATTGAAATTATCCAAAAACCATGAGATTTGAAACTCAGCTTTTTTATAACTAGGCAGTCCACCCTAACTGGGTGATTTGTATGAAACTGAGCTATACGAGTATTTTAATTTCAGTAGATTCTAAACATACATTTTATACGATTTTTACTAACACTATTTAATGATATCAAACACCCTGTATCTACAGATTTATATAATAAAGTGACACATAGTTAAATTATCTACCCGGGCTTCTCTGGGTATTCTAATGGTGGCTCCACAAGCTTTTGACTGGCGCTCACAAACTCTGTTCACAAAAAAGTGACACTTCGCAACTGGTGGACGCTTCGCAAGCGCTTGCCGCAAACTTCCATTGATTTGTATAGAAACCGACCATTCACAAATGCTCATAAACCTATATACAAGCCAAGACAAACGCCCCATCCACACGCTTGTGAACACTTGTCGAGGGTGTGGATACAGCATCATATTTATATTATTTCGACTTTGATTCGGGTCGTCGCCACATTCTTAATCTTCATTTGAATTCAATTGCGAGAGAAAACTCGTTTTGAAGATGGTATAAGTAATTTGACTCCAGTTGTTGGTTGATGTTATCTCTCTCAGTATCTTCATCATTCGTCTGCCAGGCTCGTGTTCTTGATCAGGTTACGTCAAGAGTCTTGTGGTCACCATTTGTAGTTCTTACTTAAGTCAGGGGCCTCGCCAGGTTTGACGATAGAGGAGGCCCCAGGTTCGAATCTAGGGAAGAAGGGGTGCCCGAAGATTGTCTAATATTTTTGATATAATTACACGAGACCTTAGATCTCGACAACAGTTACTAAATGTGCTTTGGAAAAAATAGAGTAGATACATAGAACCTTTATCTAGGGAATGACCGTAAAAGATTTTTTATATCTTGTATAGATTTCTCAAAAGAAAAATGTGGAAAACACCTCTGATCTTTTTTCCGAAAGACAGAAACTCGTTTCTTGAAAGTCGCGGAGGAATTGTTTTTTCGTTTTGATAATATGCATCAAAATCTAGGGAATAACCGTAAAACTTTGTTGATAGACGCAAAATTAACCCCAAAAAATAGGAAAAACGCTATTTTGACCGCATTTTATCATGCGATTGTTCACGCAATTTTGAACCTTTTAATGCCGTGGGAAATGACCGTGACGTCATAGTTTGGTCACGAGCTTTAAAAAATATTATTTTATATTTATTTATTTATTTAAACTTAAAGTAAACAACAAACACATATAAATATACAAAATGGACATAGTACAGATTATAAAACGTTGTTCACTAGGGCGAACTTATCGCAGAACTGCGATTTCTTCCAGTTAACCCCATATATATCACATTCCTATCTCTGGTTACCTCACAATGTGAGAAATGCTGTGCTGGTTTAGATGGATGACTGTGAGAGATGGAGGTATGCATTTTATAAAGTTTTGCCAATAATCCCGTAGAATGTTCCGTGATAACAATTTCTGTCCAATATTTTATGTTCGTACTAGAAATTCTATCAGAGTTATCTACTGCGTTATATTCCACGTTATTTAATACACCGTGCAACAATGCTTCTCAAACTAGGAGCCGAGACACTTCTGGACACATTTTGACATGATTTTATTTATAGTCTCACTTGTCTCCAAATCTTATATTAAAGGAGAATTCCGCGGGCGTCTAGCCCTCCACATCCCCGGGTAGCTCAGGCGCATTAATAGCGACCTCTTTACCCGCACTTCTAGGCAAATCTTATTAGGAGGTGGGTCTAGGGAGCTCCCCGGGAAACCTCACTCCTAAATTACGTTCCCTCAGGGTGCTATCCAAGGATGTTATAATTCATTACTTACAGATAAGGGACTCAAATACTAATTCTTCCACATATCCAAATCTTACAGTTTTAACTCATTTCCGGACTAGTTAGAGCAGTAAAAGAATGGATTCGAGATAAATCCAAGGTCACTGATAAAGTAAAAATAGCAGCTGCCTTAAAATAGAGCCGGGGCCTGAGTCAAAACGTTGCTTCCATATGGTGATAACGTAATCACCATAGTAATCACATGAATTTCTTGGAGAGGTCACATAAGGAACGAAGAAGTTCTCAATATGAAGATGAAGACACTTGCTCAAGGCCGGATTTGTCAAAAGGCTGAGTAGGCCGGGGACTATGGGCGGCAGCTCTCGGAGGGCGGCGTTCGCTCACTCGAAACAACAAACAAGCCACTTGTAGATAGTCAAAGTTTCCTACTGGTTTTCTTTCTTTGTAATGTTAAATCTCATTTGATAAAAGTCTCAAATTCCCAGTACTCAATCCAAAAATGGTGCATTCTTTATTGGATCAAAAAATTATAGAGCGAGGGACGGGGAGGGGGGCGGCGCCATAAAGTCAGGGCCTATTCCTATGAAAAGTGTAAATCCGGCCCTGCACCTGCTCAGTGCAATAGCGGTGCAGGAGTTTCCTATTTCAAATTCTGTACATTGAAAGATAAGCGGGTGATAGATAAAAAAAAATATTTGAGAAAGTTTCGCATTCGTACAGAAGCGAGAATTTCGCTTTTACAAAATTCACTTGTGCTACTATGTATGGAGGTGGGACAGGGAGCGTACAGTACAAACCGATACAGAACGTTAGAATACAGAACACTGGAATACAGAACATGCTACAACAGAACGGGCAATGTATGGAGGTGGGACAGGGAGCGTACAGTACAGACCAATACAGAACGTTGTAATACAGAACACGCTACAACAGAACGAGTTATGTATGGAGAAATAACATTTCAGGAAACTTTAGTAGTCTAGGTTCCATCCGACCGCTAAGACCACTTCATTTTACATTAAAAAACACACGTATAGAGACAAAATACTATATCAAAAATCATTCAAAATCATATTATTTTTTCCTGCGACCTGGCACAAAAATGACGATAGCGGGACTCCCCCAGACAGAATTTGATAATATTTTGCCAGAATGATGAAACAAGTATGTACTTTCATTTCCATCTAGTCTCGTCAGTGGAGGCCCTTGGTCCAAGTCCCGCATATTTTTGCTTATTGTCTTTTAGTGAAACTTGAGAATATTTCCGTAGTTTGTTAGATATAATGCTGTTATTTGGTTGATAAAATGTTTAAGGTGAATACGTACTACGTAGTGACTATCGGATATTTTTTTCGATATTTGGTCCCTTTTTATACAATAAGCCAAAATGTTATCGCTTACCTAATTTATTCTTATTTTCGCGCTCACAGTCTCATACAAAATTTGAAAATGTTGAATTGACAATAAAACTATTTTTACTCAGAGAGTATTGCCCCTTAAGTGTATACAGTTAAGCAGGTATATATTTTATTCTGGTAATGATCTATAGGTATTATTAGAGTTTTGTGATATGAAATTGACAGTGTTCTGATTTGTCAGTGCTCAGATTTGGTAGAATTATGTCAATCTTTTGTATTAATAATCAACCCTTCTAAAATGTTCGGTTTTGTTATGTTCTGTATTGGTTTGTTCTGTAATTTCCCGGGAACCATGTTTGTATGTAGGATACTCCGGCCCCGGGTGCATGCATAGTATACGGGGAGTTGAGTTGATATTGAATTGGCGTTGTTCCCGTATTATCCCGTATTATCCCGTATAATCCCGTATTAAACCACTTGTGTAGAACTCCCGGATTGTTAGCAAATGTCCCGAATATTTTCCTACCGATATTCCCCACCACTACTGCTAACAGTTTTACAAATCGCTCCCAAAGATTTATCGGATGAAATGTTATCAAAACGTTACATACATATTTGTATTATTTGCATACATTTGTTCTATTATCACATGAGCAAACTTCATTCTCTATCGAATCCTGAGATTGTAGAACGGACTGCCACTGTTTTGTTGATATATTTCGATTGCCCTGTAATAGTCAAATGTTCGTTAACCTTACAGACTTATGAGATTTTTTTAACAATGAGAATCTTCACCACATAATTACGAATATACTCGTATTAAATTTCATTTTATCTAATTTATTATTTTTATCTATACATACTTAAATATGTTTTTCACTCGTTAACTAGTTTTTAAAATTTAATTTGTTTTCAGATGTTCTCTAAGTAATATTTTTCTAGTAAAAGTGACGAGCCTTCATTGGTTTGCTTTCTGTTTTTGTTGAATTGTTTGATATGTGCTGTTATGACTATTTGTGCCCATGTGACTAAATAAGTAAATGCTATTATTTAAATTGATAGATCGTGAATAACATTCAAAATTAAAGAAATGTCCCGTGGCTGCGTGGAGTTCGATATGCGTTCATACTTAACTTGGTTTAGTCCAAATTTTTACTTACTAAAGAGAGACCCACTCTCTCCCAACCGCTGTCTTCCTATTTTTCTTTAGTTTTAAATGTTATTCATGTTCCATCATTTGTTTTCGGACAATAATATAGTCTGAAACTTGCTTACGTAGAGAAATTATTATGAGGTGGTCGGTAGCCTGGTTGGTAACGCGCTCGACTGTGAAACCAGTGGGCGCGGTTTCAATCCCGGATGCCGACTTACTCCACCTCATGACACAAGCTTTTTAAGCTCACTGTGAAGTGTACAAATACATATGTACTATACTACACTACTACATACTATACCCTCACGCCACCTCCCTTGCGGGGTAGGCAGAGAGAACGTATCGCCTGACTTTCCTATCCTGACACACACTTCAGGCTTCCGTCACATTCATGCAATTCCTAATACCACAAATATGTATTTAGATTTATTTCGATAAGCCCAGATTCTTTAAAAAATATTTAGTATAGTAATTATTATCATAGATTCGATGTATCGATGAAAGAAAGTTAAAGCATAATAATCTCTGTACAATTTATATTCTAAGTATGTATGTAGTTCATAAGATGTATGCAACATGCATTATTGTGCATGTTCTCTGCATGGAGAGGGCAGTGGCGTCTCAGGGAGGGAAGAAAGTGTAATGAAAGCCTTTAATAACTGTGCCCGGCGCTGAGAGGAAGTGGATTATATTTGACAGTGGCGTAACTGGGGTTGGTACCGCTCGGGGAGGACGCTCCCCCCTTTAGAGATTCAGCAATTAGGCTATAGAAACTTTAATCCCCTTAAAAATCTCCATCACAATCACCATCCTCAAATCGCCGCAGGATTTTTTTTACAAGTAATCAATGTATGTTGCAGTTAAAGAAATATATTAATAAGAAAACAGCAAGAAACGTGAATATGCAATGCTTTTTTTACTAAAGAATTCATTTTTTAAAAAGTTGGAAATCAAAACTAATGATATTGTATTTACCTACCACGCTTTTATTTAGCTTCGTTTCCTGATGTTGTTGTCTGAATCTTCATAATTATTAAACGTCCAACCGAGTTACGCCACTGGTGATAGTGCACTTCAACGTGAAAAGAAAATGGAATATGTAAAGGTTATGTAGGAAAACTGTGTAGAAAACTAGAGTCTATAGGTAGCATGTATCATTTTATCATCATACCTGTACAAATGTGCAGTGTACACCACTGCTCGGCGATACCATCACAGCAGTGGCGGATTATGACATCCGGGGCCCTACTCAACGACAGATTTTGGGCCCCCCACCCTGAGGTAACCCCTACATCAACGTACACTTAATTTGAAAACTTTTACGGTTATTCCCTAGATTTTAATACTTTATGCATATTATCAATACAAAAATAAATCTTCGCGACTTTCGGGAAACAAGTATCTGTAACTAATAAAATAACTCTTTTTTTTAGAAAAAAAAAATGAATCTGGGTTTATAGAAATAAGTCCAAATACATCTTTGTACACTTCACAGAAAGCTTGTGTCGTGAAGTGGAGTAAGTCAGCATGGGGGATCGAACCCGCGCCCACTGGATTACCAACCAGGCTACCGACCACCTCACATTAATCGGGGTAACCCAATTTAGGATGGATTTCACAAAATAAAAACAAATCACAAAAAACAATAATACACCTAGTCTTTATAATTCTCTGGTGTCAAAGTGATGATCGGGTATAATTTTATACTGTTACGTGCAAATTAAATTCGCTCTAAAAAAATGTTGCGTTGATTTTATAGAAAAGGAAACAAAGTTGATTCGTACATGTTTTATCACAAGTGCGAATGAGAGAGGAAGAAAAATTGTAGTCTTTTATAAATTGTATAACAAAACAATACAAACTTGTTAAGTATGCAGCAACCTGCTTCGAGAGAGCTTCGCCACCCCTGCGATCTGCAAAGACCAGACGTACGTCAGTTGAGTTCAGACTGTGTTGCGGGTGGGAGTCGCGCGCGTCATTTTAAAAACACGTTATCAAAGTTCGAATACAATATTTACGCGAAGCCAATTTATTATCAAAAATGATTATACAAAATTATTATTGATAAACTGGTTTTTTAACATTTAAAAAAAACATACATAGTGCCGGTTATTTCAAAGTACCTACAGTTTTTTTCATTAAATCAATTACCTATTATTATTGACAATTTTAATAGTACCTATTCAAACATTGTTTTTCTTGTTTTCGTACCTAACTAAATATTTGTGTTGTTGTTTATTGAGATTTCTATTGTTTTACATAATTTAAAAATCGAATAGACGATTTTTTAAGTGATTTTTATAAGTGTGTTTTTAACTGTTTTTTGAAGATTTTGTGGTGTTTTAAACTGCTTTTATTGTTTTACGTGTTGAAGTTTTGTTTTAAAACTATATTTTGTGCATCTTTTGTGTTTCAAAGGATTAATTATTACACCATCAATTTGAAAGGTAAATATTTTTATATCCTCTTTTACTTTTTTTCCGTTTTTAATTGGATTTTATTGCCCAACGAATAATTTTAATTAATTTTATTGTTTCGTTTTTATTATTTTCTTTTGCTATTTGTTTTTGTTACGACTTTTGTTGCGAATCACTTATTTCTGATTATTTTTATATGAATGGACTAGATCTGCGCTTGTGTTTGTTAGATGATGTATGAATGAAATGAGATAATTTAATTGATTTAATGATTATACATTTTTGTATTGTTATTTGTACAAGTGCTTATAAATAAATAAATAAATTCACAAAAAATATTAATTTTCTGTCAATGATTGCATCAATTGGCATGCAATATTTGACAACCTCTATTTTGCGACAAAAAAAGTCAGCGGCGTCGCATATAAACAAAATGTATCAATTTATTTTCGAAAAAATCGTTAAATTTGTATTATTATCCGTAATTTTCAATCAATGCAATATTCGTGAAATGAGTAGGTGTATTGTGGAGGGGGTGGAGGATGTGTTTCAAAATATTATAAAGATAAGACAAAAAAAACTTTATTTTTATCAATTTACTGAGTACAAAAATATTGGAATTTGGATTTTATGATTTCTTTCTTCTTATTATTCCGTACCCACCCACATTTGTACCCACTGAACCATCTTCTATTATTTTTGTTTAATTATTTGCATTGTACCTACTTTCTTTATTGTGATTGCTTAAAGGCTTGCGCCGTGAATAAACAAATAAATAAATATGGAAAAAAGAAAAAAAGTAGCCATCTAAAATTGGCTTCATTATGTGCACAGAATCGGGCCATTTCGTTTCTCCCATAGACTTTTAAATTAAGTACCTAGATGGTGTACTCAATGCCAGTAGTGAAGTAAACTGGTGCACACAAACTGTCAAATCTTATGGAGAATTTTAACATTTCGTATGTAACCTTTGATTAATTTTAAAAACTGTATTAGTTATAACGTTATTTAGGAACTAAGCGATAGTTTTAAAGATGGTTTAGTTTTTATTTTTGATATCTTGTTAATAGTGTGAGTTTTGCGACTTTAAAATTTACCAAAAAGTACCGAGCGGGAAATTTCGTCATTTCTTTTCTATTGAAAATACATGGAGTCAGACGTCTTCTTCTCTCCGTGCCCTATCGGGTCACCCCGACGTTGGCGATCACTATGGCGAAAGCATTCCTGTCTGCCGCAGTCCGGAACAGCTCGCCGACGTTCCTGATGCCAGTTCACTCACGAACATTCCGGAGCCACGACATCTGGCGTCTTCCTATTCCGCGGCGTCCCTCTATTTTGCCCTTCATAATTAGTTGGAGTAGCCTATATTTATCGCCCCGGAGAACGTGACCCAAGTATGCAATTTTTCGTCGTTTTATTGTGTTCACCAGCTCGCGTTCCACGTTTGCTCTCCTTAGTACCTCTGCATTTGATACTTTATCTACCCAGGAAATCTTTAGCATACGTCGGTGCAGCCACATTTCAAATGCTTCTAGTCAGACGTCTAGCTAGTACTAAATATAAAAGTCTATGGTTTCTCCCAATGATTAAAATGATGAATGTGTTAGTAATAATTAACCTCTCACATTGTGATCACTTTAAATTTAGCATTTATAATGAATTACATTATGGTAATTTTATTATTTACTGTTGACAATCCCCTCCCGTCAATCAACTCCAATTACGAATATTTCGGTAAATTCCTAATAAATTATTACTACTTTACTGTCACAGGAAAACGGGAAATTTAATAACACACTATAAATCAGCAGCTCCCAAACATTCTTTGTGCATCAGATCTTGCAGTGAACAATAATCATATTACAACTGGATTTTGGGTTCCATGTAGGGCTGCCACCTCTCCGGGTTTGACCCGGAGTCTACGGGTTTGAGTGGTGTTCTCCGGGCTCCGGGTTAGCATAGTGTATCTCCGGGTCTGAAATTTTTGTCAGGACTAAAAAAAAATAAAAGGAAAATACTCGGGGTCCCGGTCCCCCCCCCCCCATAGAAAAACTGGGTCTCCGGGTCAGCATAGTAAATCTCCGGGTTTGGAATTATGGTGTGGACCAAAAAAAGGTCAACTATGGTCACAAATTCGTTTTTTCCGAATCTCCGGGTCTACGCTCTTACAAAGGTGGCAGCCCTAGTTCCATGTCAAAATCTCAAGTGACAGGTAACCAGACAGAAACTCAAATGACAAAATCTCAACTGTCAAAAGGGTAACCAACTATTGACAGAATCGCAACTCAACACCGGAATATCTGATGCCGTTGTTTTTTTTTTGGTTTTGTTTTTGTGTGAAAAAAAAAACAACCTAACGAACCTAACCCAACAATATTGAAATTGGCGGCAACAGGTTTTCCGGCGATGAGTTGCGATTCTGTCAATAGTAGGTTACCCTTTTGACAGTGGAGATTTTGTCATTTGAGTTTCTGTCTGGTCACCGGATTTTGTTAGAATTGTGCAGTTGGGGTCACATTATAGGTAAAAAGTCGCATCCACTACTTGTTAACAGTACGCATACTGACATTTCAAAAATTTCTAAAAACGGAAGACCTTAGATCTCGACAACCGTTACTAAATATGCTTTGGAAAAAAAAGAGTAAATACATTGAACCTTTATCTAGGGAATAACCGTAAAAGTTTTTTTCTTAGTACCTTGTATAGATTTCTCAAAAAAAAAATGTGATAATCACCTCTGATTTTTTTCCGAAAGACAGAAACTCGTTTCCCGAAAGTCGAGAAGTTTTTTTTTTGTACTGATATTATGCGTTAAAAATCTAGGAAATAACCGTAAAAGTTTTTTGATTGAAGCGAAATAATTCCCAAAAATGGGAAAATACGCTATTTTTACCATCCTATCATGCGATTTTGTACCTCAATGCCGTGGGAAATTAACGTGACGTCATAGTTGAGTCGGGAGCCTAAAAAAAGCATCTACGAATAAAGGTTGAAAGTATTTCAAAGTTCAATAGATGGAAATGTGAGTGTTACAGAGGCAGTTGGCAATCAGCTGTTATTTATATTGATTATATTTTGATATATTGTTTCCCCGAAAGAAACAAGTTTCGTGCATAGGCAGGGAGAGATTATTCTGTCAAGAACAATAAATTTTCTAATTTTTCGATGGTAACTTTCTAGAAGACTTGAAAACAATAAATTAATTATTGATCTTACGAATTGATTAATGAATTTGTACCAAATTATGATTTTCTAATTTAATTTTAAGATTCGGGCTTATCCGTTTATTTAAGAGCTTCTTCAACACTTTTCTTTATTTAAGTCGTTACAGAGAATTTAAATACAGGGAGGCAAATATGCTTTTTTTAATTGAAAAATAAAAAAAAATCGCAAAATAAACCTGTCGCTGGTTACTCAAATTGTAACGTTGGAACGAACCATCTTCCTTGACATTTCTCTTTTTCTCCACATGATGTAGGATTAATACATAAAACATTATAGGCGAGGTTACCATCACCATCGCTAAGGAAATGTATGGAATAACAGTCCCTTAACAACGAGTATGACAGACCAAGTATTATATTCTGTTTCTAGATTTGACAGGAGTGGTGGTCCTGTTAGATCATTATGCTATGTTGCCAACTGTTACAGCACGGCTAGAGTACCTACTCTAGGAGGCAATGAAAGAACTTATTTTTAATTGTAGCACCTGATTTTCTTTAATTTTTCTCGTATTTCTCGTATGCATGCTGTTGTAATTCTTATTTTTTTTTTCATGTTTCATTGTTTATTTTTACTGTACGCTTTGTACACACATACTATCTTATTTTATAATATCCAAATTGGTTGGTTGGCAGATATTGCCACTGGCAATAAACCCGCCATTTGTAATGTACTATTATTGCAATAAAGATTATTTTTTTATCACGGGTTAGGGGGGGGGGTGTCATACAGTTTGAGAACCACTGATTTAAACAATAATATTGGACATTCGTTGCTTTGTATGATGTGACATACAAAGTGATATTATTAGTGTTATGAAATATTATTATATTTATTATAATGCATAAAATTATAATTATTTATGCACAAATTAATATTTTAGTGCACATTCATTATTTATTATTAACAAAATGTGCACTTACTAGATTTTGTACCGAATTTAGCCCAGGAAATTAATAATAGGAATGCCTACATGATTCTTTCATTCGCATATATAAGGTGCACATCTAGCAGTGGCGAAGAGTGGATTTCAGCAGAAGGGAAGCCGAGCCTAACATTTCTTATGGGATTACGTCAGATGAGACATTATTATACTTATCATTTTATCCAAAAGGTAACTCGATGGGAATCGTGTTATTAGGTAGCTTCGCGCCTGAGTCATCTAGATGTGTTTTGTAGGGTTACCATATTTTTATTTATTTTTGAATTTTCAACACGATTCACTTTTACTTAATAATAATAATTACCCTAATCAAGTGAAATAAATAGAACAATACATCATAATAGACCCGATGTAGTTTTGCACAACAAACAAACTAAAATTACTTATTTAATTGACATCGCTGTACCAAATACATTTAACATTCAAACAACCGATGCAGAAAAAAAACGTAAATATACAGAATTAGCAGGTGAAATAAAAAATATTTGGCATTCTAGGTCGGTATATATAATCCCATTAGTATTATCAGCTACAGGTATAATACCAAAATAGCTATTCAATAATTAAAAAAAAATAGATTTACTTACCGGAAAATTTATACGTAAAAATGCAAAGATCGGTAATTATTAATACCTGCAATATTGTAAGACGATTTCTTAATACTGATATTTCAGGCACGATGCTTGTATTTTATACAGAGCAGTATATCTGAGCCTAATCCTTTGATATCCATGATATCTGGATAGGTGAATGTTTCTCAGTATTAGGCTGATTAGTTTATACCTATATGTCAATCATGAATGATAATATATAGACTCTTCTGCATCATAATACTGAGAAGTATGTTGACAAGTCTCGCCTCCACGTATAAAAAAAACACATTCGACAAATACGATTATTTTTCTCGCGTGTGTTTTGCAGGGCTAAATTACCAGGATTTTGTACAGAAATTAATATCCTAGTACAGACATAAAAACATTAAATATTAATGCTTATAAATTAAAATATTTCATTATGAATTACATTCGAAATTACAGAAACTGTATTTAAAATCATAAAACAACTTGATTGTGTAATTGTTTTACAAATTGGAAATTCATTAAATATATTTTACTACTGTTAGTAATTATTCCTTTTGTCAAAAGGTAATTAAGTACCCACTCCCACCCCTGCCCTAGGTTCTACTTGACTACCTAGTTTAAATTAAAATTTAATTTAAAATATTAATCGCAGGTAAAAAGTATGCCTAATGGGTAGGTATGCATAAATATGATTTTTTAAATAATAATGACTCTGCTTCACAGTCTGCTTAAAAAGCTTGTGTCGTGAAGTGGAGTAGGTCGGCATCCGGGTCGAACCCACGCCCACTGGATTAACAGTCGAGTGCGTCACCAACCAGGCTACCGACCACCTCTCTTTGTTCCAGGGATGAACATTATGTTAAGGCCATGTTCACTAGGGCGAGCTTATTGCCATACAGAGACCTCTTCCAGCTAACCCAACTATATTTTTTTTCATGAACATGGAACAGACACAGTCACAAAAACAAATATTGACAGGTACATTAGTACAAAAATATACAGTCTTCTTCTCTAGTTTCAATCCTGCGGATTGGTTTGCAGCAAATTCCTACATCTTTTTCTCCACTCTTCTCTGTCTCCCGAAGCTCTCTTCAGTTCGACATATGTGGCGCAGTTCATGTCCTCGTACACCTGGTCCAGGTACTGCCAATACAAAACACCACACAAGACCAATAACATCCGTTCTCAATTAGCACACACGCAAAACAAATACATTACATAGTTAATGTATCTTATATCTATAAAATATTTATGGTAGGGAAGGGGGAAGCATGGGAAGAGGAAGAATGGAAGGGAAAATGAAGGAAGCAACGAAAGAAGAGTTATCACATTTTTATTTTGCTCTTTACTATATTTTTGCTCCACATATTTTCAATATCAATACAGAAATTAGCACAAAAAAAACGAAAAAATTGCGTTATTCGCGTAAAAAGCACGTAAGTCGCGAATAAATTTGTATTGCTGAGATCGCGAACTTTTCCATCAGATCAACAAATAGGATATAATATATTATATCAGTGTTTGTGTGTGTGTGTGTGTGTATGAATGTATTGCGGCTTCTTTCCCGAGCGCGGGTAGGTACCTATCCGGAAAGGATAAGGACTTAACTTATAGTATATACTACGGTAAGTTAGGGTAGGGTAGGGTACGGGTAGGTACCATAATTAACGGATTTAAGCGATTAAAAATTCACTTAATTGTTTTTGCTTTATTTCCGAGAGTATTTTACTTGTAAATAATCACGTTCACACAAACAAAAAGAGATTAAAAACACTTCCGTGTGTGAAAACGATGGTGGTACCTCTACCGTGCGAATTTAGAAACTTTCTCCGTTGGAGGAAAAACCGCATTATTTGTGGGACAAGATATTTCAAATATCCCGGTACGTCTAAATTTTCTACGCATGAAAAATGTTGGAATTTCAGGTATTTAGAAAGATAGGCTAGGTCAAAATCAATGCGAAAAATTGCTTCAGAAAAAGGAAGATTACTCAGCTAATACTAAAGATATCATCCTAAGACTTAAAACATGGATAAATGACAATATGTTTTAGTGACTCTTGCAGACAGAAATTTAATTTTTGGATTTTTTCCCCATAGAAAATAGTTCCAAATTGCTGCTGAAATTTACTAAAACTTGAAATTATTTCCGTAGTTTGTTAGATATAATGCTGTAATTTGGTTGATTAAATGTTTAAGGTAAGCTGCAGTGATACTAGTGGATATTTTTTATTATATTATGTTTTTTTTTTTATTTTTATTTATTTAATCTTGTGAACAGCAAATACATAGACTTAAATATAAAAAATGGACATAGTACAGATTATAAATCGTTGTTCGCTAGGGCGAACTTATCGCAGAACTGCGATTTCTTCCAGTTAACAGCAGGAAAAAAACAGAAAAAAAGAAGAGCTTTTAAGCTCAGAAAAAGAAGAGCCCCTTTTTATACAACAAGTCTTAATCAGTTTTGTTGCTTACATCATTCGTATTTGGCGCTTACACTCATACAAATTTTGAAAAAGTTGGAGCGGTTGGAAAATAAGTTTTTTAAAACTCAGTTGATAGATTTTGTTTGCATGCAACGCAGACCCCTGCTTTATCCGATGTCAACTAGTTAATTCTTCGTCAGACATTTATAGAGATAATGTCTGCCGTCATTTTTGACGGGTAGAAACTAGACAGGATAATGTTATTATTATACGTAATACTCCACACGGACCCGTGGGATAGTGTCAGGTTATGTACGCCCTGTATATTGTATTCTGTGTATCGCTTAACATTTATGATAGCCCGGGTCTGGAGCAAAGTGCATCCCCTGGGGAGACAAACACCCTGTATATGCTACTTTATAGCTGTTACTACTACTGTTACGTGATATTCTACTGTACATAACCAAACACTCTGTATAATTCATAGGGCGACAGCTTGCAAAGGGTGTTACAAAAATATACTTTAGGTACAATATAACATCAAATTTATGAGTTAAGGGGCGATATGAGTATCTACTAGGTCGCCACAGCCTGTGGTTCTGGCCACATGAGCCACCTAGAACAGGCAGAAGAAGTGTTGGTAGGCCTCAAGCACGGTGGTTGGACGATGTAAGACGAGTTGCGGGAGGCGGCTGGTTGCGGTCTGCCCAGGATAGGGAGCTATGGAGATCAATGGGGGAGGCATATGTTCAACAACCAAATTACAGCATTATATTTAAGAAACTACAGGAATAATCTCTATGTTTTGGTAAATTTCAGACGTAACATTAATTTTTTTGTTTTCAATCAATCTAGGTTTATCGAAATAAACCCAGATAAACCTTTGTACACTTCACAGTAAGCTTGAAAAGCTTGTGTCGTGAAGTGGAGATAGTCGGGATCGGTGATGGAACCCGCGCCCACTGGATTAACCGTCGAGCGCGTTGCCAAACAGGCTACCGACCACTTCGAGAGAATTTACAAAAATCAAATTTCTAACCACTAGAGTCACTAAACCACATTGTAAAGTATCCATGTGTTAAGTCTTAGGATGATATCTTTAATATTAGCTGAGTAATCTTCTTTTTCCCAACGCTATTTTTCGTTTGTAAAGTTACTATGGGCTGTTAAATTTATGAGTTTAGGAATTTTCCGGCCTAACCTAACCTAACCTAGATGAATGTTTATCAATTTACATAATAATGTCGTTGTGCTTTTGGGCGCGAAGTCCTCCAATCCTTTTTTCTTCATATCCCATCCCATTCCTTTCCCAATTCCCATGTAGTAGGTATATTAAATTGTCACTAGCTTTTGGTAAAAATAAATATGTACCTATATGAATTATTTAAAAAAAAACTTTACAAGCTCTGACTCGGAATTTCGGTTCGAATCTCACAATACAAGCTTTTAGCTCACTGTAAAGTGTGCTGGAAAGTACCTGGGTCTGTGAACACAAGCCCAGATCCTTTAAAAAAATGTTTACAAAATTTCAAGATGCTGGGACATACTCTGACACCAACGGCAGATGAATCTGATCTGAAATAAAAGCGTGTAAGTATAAAAAAGAAATACCTGCACAGTCTGTCAAGAAAGAGATGATTTCGGGTTAATCTAAAACTGAATGAATTTCTTGACAAACAAAAAGAAATAACTATAAGAAAATAAATACGAAAGAAACATTGTCATTGCTATAAATATAATAAGAGGAAAAAATAACTGTACAATAAAAAAGTTACAATTTAAAATGATGGCTATTTGATGGTAATGGTATAATGGTATGGATGGGTGGGTGTGTGTGAAGTGAAAGTTCTTTATAATGAAATAGTCGGGCAGGGGCGGGGGCGGGGGATGAAAAGAGTTTTACATTTGGGGAATACAACATCAAAAACAAGTTTAGTAATAATTTGTATAGAAGTTCTTTTTAAAGTTAATAAGCCTTGTTAGTGCGGGGTGGGGGGAGGGTAGCGGTACGGGAGGGGTAGGACAAGAGCGGTGTGAGGTAAAGAGGGCTTATTAAATTATTTGTACGTAGCCTATCTAGGTACCTTTGCGCCTCTGTTGATGCGATTTTGTATTTTGGTCAAAGTTCAAAAAGTTATGTTGTAGCATAGGCTAGACAATACCCTTGGGTTTTACGGGTTGCAGACTTGACTCTCCGCTATTTATTAATATTTTTTCGAGTGTCCCGCAAAAATTAAGTCTTTGTAAAAATTCAGTAAGATATTTCACATATTTTTCCAAAAATGAGATTCGACACTCATTCAATACAAATACAAATATACATAATAATATGTTTTACATTGCTGTTGTGATCCTCCACGGAACTCGAGTTACTCGTATCCGAAATCGCAGCTTTGCGATAAATTCGCCCTAGTGAACAATGCTTTGAAATATGTACAATTTCTATTTACGTAGCGTTCTGTTCTCTCTGTCTTCCCCTCAAGAGACAAGAGCTTAGTAGTGTTTAGTACTGTTTAGTAATAGAAGACTGTCTGTGCTCTAGTTTCGCAAATAAAAAATCATTCGAAGGCTTCGGGGCCGCATTTCGGACAGCCCTGATCTAGGGACCTACTCAGAAAACACTATAAATTTCTTTTTGAAGAAACAAGAAACACAAAGTATCCCATTTTAATAATAGGTATGAAATGTTGAGTCGCGTATATTAAGCGTCTCAGAATGTTTTCTTTGAGAGAAGTTGTGAAATAAAGAAAAAACCAATTTGAAACATTTGAAGAGTTGGACGGAGAATGGAGAGGAGTTGGTTGGTTGGAAGAGTGGAAGCCAAGATCAAGACAGTCAGCACAAAGGCTCCTTTACTTCCTTACTTTCCGACTTCTTTCTTTATTACGTTAACTTTCTTTCCGTTACGGGAATGCATCTAAACAAAACCTATCTGCCGGATTTGAATATCCTAGATATAAACAGTAACTCGTATTTACTAACCATAAAGTTAGCAACCTACATATCACTTCCTTACTTATCCAGCCATCTCTGTCCACTGCTGAAGGTAGGCCTCCCCCGTACTCCTCCATATATCTCTATCTTGCGCCCTCTGCATCCAATCACAAGCAACTCGTTTTTAATGTCATCTGACCATCGCGTGGAGGGTCTGCCTCTACTTCTTTTATCTTCGCAAGGTCTCCATTCCACTACCCTCTTTGTTCATCTTTGGTCTTGGAGTCTCGCAAGATGTCCCGCAAAAGACCACTTGAGCTTAGGCAATCTTTTGACCACATCTGTTACTCCTGACCTTCTGCGTATCTCAGTATTTCTACACACCTACAGTCCTACATACTTGTATGAGAAATTCAAGACGATACAAAAAAAATCATTTTTTTATAACCCATCAGGATGGTACGTACGTAGAATTATTGAGGAGTGTAGGTAAATTCACATATTTTTCTATACTAAATACTGACCCCCCACACTGTTGTCTTCCGAAAAATCTACTTATTTGTGGCCACATGACTTCCTCAGTTTCAAATATCATTAAGTAATTTTATTTTTGGTACAATTGTGTAAAGATACAATAAAATTTCAAGTTTCATTCAATCTCAAAAGATTTTTATTTTGCAGTAGGTAATCAATTTTACATAAATATCACAAAGAGATAATTTTCGTTATCTTATTATTATTATAATATTTTGAGGTACCTTTCCAATTCACTGATGCATCTTGAAATAATTAAAAATAAGCAGATGATAATAATTTTCTTTGATTTTAAAAGACCCTATTTAAAATTTGCGGTTAGATTTTGGTTACATGCTACGGGAACATCTTAAGTGGAGAAAGAGTCTTATAGTTCTAAAAAAGAAAGTAGATAGGTAAGACTGTGAAATGAAATATAGAAAGGACACATTGCTTACGAGCTTTCGTGCCCGACGTAGTTCGGATAAATTAACGAAATACTTGGTCCAATTCTGTAATTAATATAAAAAAAAAACGGCGCCTAAAATAGTCCAATTATTTTTATTATTATGGGTGGAAGCAGAGCGCCCAAAACAGAGAATTGTGGAAGAGACAGGAATTAATAGGCCTGTATCCAGCAGTGGAGGTAAAGAAGCCGAAAAGAAGAAGAGGATATTAACTAAAATAAGACATACTTTTTCCAATTTCACAGTACCTAAAAATAATATTTTTATGAACGGCGAATTTTGATTTTTTTCAAAAGTTTTTTTGGGGGGGAGGTGTCCCGGTCAGCAGTCCGACAATTATGGCAGCTCTGTAGTGGACACCCAGGCTTATTAAATGGATACCATGGGCAAATGAAAGAGGTGTCGGAAGACCACAGATCACAAAGAGACGTAACCTCGGTGGCTGGAGGGCAGTGGGTGAGAAAGACGAGTGATAGAAAATAATGCAAACGTTTGGAAGAGGCTTATATTCAGCAGTAGATAAATCAGGACTGACTAGGAAGAAGATTCTACATTGTATAGAAATAATTTGACGACAGTGGAGAAACATCTTCTCTTTTATTACTGGACTTTTATTTCTGAAAATATTTCATTGTCGACAATATTATGGCGTGGAATATAACTCCATTTGTGATATTCTTTCTTTAACGGGCCTTTAACGGAGGCCACTGTCTGTATGTATGCTCCTTCCCCTTTCAGGCACCACGAGATGTGTATTTTCTCACCAAATATTGTTGGTATCATCTTAAAATGTAATTAGGAATATGTTTAGTGGGAGACATCGCTAAACTAACGATTTTTAGGAATTGATAAAAAAGTTGTTCAGAAGATACTCTTGATTTTTTTTTTAATTAATGATTATTTGAGTATGATTAACACTTAATATTGTTCACAAGGGTGAGCCAGGAGCCTATCGCATTGCTGCAATCTCTGCCTGCTAGCCCTCATAATATTAATAAAAAATGTTTTTTTTTAGATAATTAGTAGTAAAATAATGTTAAACATAAAGTAAAGTGCGGTTTATCATATTTGATCCTCAAATGAATATATTATTAATAAAACTCATAGGAGTATTTCTCCACACACTATTTCGCAAGCTTTAAAAATATTTGATGGAATATCTTTGGTCAAGTTTGGAACGAGATGTGATAGCCATCTAGCACCTGATGTACTTTTTTTTTCAATTGATCTTCTTCTTCTTCGCCCTAGCCTTTGTCCCATTTACTTGGGGTCGGCTCTCCTAGTCCTCATCCTCCAAGTCTTTCAATTGATCATCCCTCGTTATCTAAGCCTCATAGGAGTCTTAATTTGATAAAATATAATAGCTGAGAAGTAGAATGGGACAGGTAAAGAAAAGAAAATAAAATAACAATTATATTTCTGCACTTATACGACTTGCTTCCTACGCTTGGACTTATTATGAGAGATAACATTGTTAAAAACTATTTTCCATCATCACTATACGTACTAGCATTATGTACCCTGAAATTATCACGTCCATACCACGCCTTTATTTAACTTCATCTGTCGTTGTAGTTGTTTTTATGGCGCGTTCCGCTCTTCGTTGTTGTGAGGAGTCAATGGGGGAGGTGGCTTTAATAAAACTGTTTCTGGATTTCAGGCGCGAGGCCGTTGGCTGGTGGTGGTATACTTGATTGGTCACGATCTTTGATTATTGAAGTACCCAAATATTCTTTGTCATACGTCACGATTAACAAAGTTCTTTTCACAAGAAAACTACAACTCAAAGTGGAATAGATCAATAAATGTGGCTAAAATGAAATAAAATCAAATGAGTTTTGTATGATTTTTCTTTCCACGTGTTCTATCAAGTAATTGATTATGGTGTAGTGGGGTATGAAATGTGTGTCCATCTCTAAATATAAGATTTATATCACTATGAATGTCTATGTTACAGTTAAAGCTTACACACCCGTTAATGTATGCATTCACTAGTCAATGTATGCTTTAACTGATGATTTTAGTCAAAGTATAAACTCCGTATAAAAATTTACACTTTAACTAGAGAGTGTACACATTCACTAGTCAATGCATGCATTGACTGCAGTGGATCTGCTAAAGTGTGAACCATGTGTCAACCAAGGACGTTAATAATAATAGTATGAACACTTGTTAGAAAAAAGGTGCAGACGGCCATTATATAAAATGTGGAAGTGCTCACAAACCTTTTAGTCCTGGTGAGCTGATATCACCATGGCATATACTTTATTACAGAAAAACGATTCATCTCCTTTATGTTTAAAATTAGGAGCGTTCAGACCAAATTTTTGTGGTAACTTGTAAATATATAGTTTTTTTTTGCTGCTTCTTGAGAGTAGCTGGGAAAATATGGGTCAAGAGAAGTAAAATTATAAATTAAACAAAAAAAATCTTGGCGATTTAATTTTTATTAGTTTTTTCTTACAGTTGACAGTTATTACATCTCGTGTTTGTGAAGCCAGTAATGTCTGTTTTCTTTAACAAGAGTACTTTTGGCTGCTTTTACTTCTTCGAAATTTGTTTTTTAGGGTTTCCTGGATATACACTAGTAAAAATTATCCTTCATTGCCATCCGGTCCTCTGTTTTTTTTTTCCTAAAAAAATGGATTCAATTTTATTCATTCTTGAAAATTTTGCTGTTGTAAAACTAAAATAAAATTTCAAATATACACACACGATTACAAATAATTATAGGAGTAGAATTTAAAACAGAGATATACCTAGAATGATACGGGTGAAGATTATCTCCGGCGGGCAGCTCAGGACAGAAGTTTTCGTACAAAAGATCACAGATGTCGGAGTGACCTGATGAGGCAGATGAAGAAGAAGATACCTAGAAAACGTAATTGAAATTGTTTAAAACGATTGTGTATAAATTGTTAACATACAAATAACAACTTTTTTAAACAATGTTCACAAAACAACTGGTTTCAAACCGCTGTAAAATAGTTGAAGTTTCTGGTAAGGGGACTGCAGAAAGCGACCAACCACACATTTGTAATAAACGACCAAATCGGGATTTATTAAACTGATTTCAAGTAATTATCGTTACTTTAGTTCGATATTTTGGACATTTATGGTGGTAAACAGGTGTAAAAAAATGCATGGTTCCCCAGACATTCCGTGATTGAAACGTAAAATTCTTCGAATACAACCCACTTTGATAGTTTGCAAAGGCGGAAACGTCCAAAGAAATATATTGTGCAAATCCAAACGATATTCACTCTGTATTAATTGCATTATTTTAACACAAAACACACACAATTAAATTACACACATTTATAATATAAGTATAATTACTTACAGAGTTTAGCTAATCCAAAAAGGCAGAATTAAACAATTCTCTCGATACTTCACTTGCCAGAGCAATATAATAAACATATAAACAAAATCTGTGTTGCCACTTGCTAGTGGTGATGGCGGGTGACGCAAAGTAGAGAAACATTTTAAATATCGCTAGAAAGACATCTGAAAAGATGTGTTTATGACGTTTTGTAGATTATAAAAATATTTTGGATGAATAAACAAGCTGAATCAAATTGTACTTTACTGACCGAAGCAACAAACCAGCAGATATTGTAAAACCAAAATAATATAGAATATAAAACTTCATCTTTAATCGCTAGATGTAGCGAGAGTATTACCAAAGGCAAGGCGAATTTATATTCGTCAACATTATGCAAGCTTTTACTTAGTGCCGTACGTAAATGCATACACTGACTAGTCAAAGCGTAAATTTGATCATTTGTTAACACATTAACTGAACGCATTAGTTATTGTATACATTGACTAGTTAATGCATGCATTGACTAACTGAACGCTTTAACTGTAACATCTATATTGCTATCCGAAGTTAGTAAAGCCCGACAATTCTGTCTTGTATGGGACTGACAGCGCTGCTAGTATGTTGGAACAATAATGTTTCTTTATTGTAATCTTTTGTTTCCCTTTCGGTTGCGGTGTAGGCAGAGAGAAAAGAGTGTAACACACTTTTATCCTACAAACATCACACGTCCCTTGCAGGGTAGACAGAGATGACAGAGTACCAGACAGCCCTATCCTTACACACACTCCTAGCCTCCGTCACATTCATGCATGCAGTCATACACGCTCTCCGATTCTTTTTACTCAAAACGCGTCCATCCTTGAGCATCTATAATCGACATGATCGGACCAGCTCAGTCTCAGGCTGCCGCGTTTTCAATGAGTCTGCTGTAGAACAACATAAAGAAAATCCAGAGAGCGTTTGCAGTTTGCATAAATTGTACTACCATACTATACCCTCACGCCACCTCCCTTGCGGGGTAGGCATAGAGAACGGATCACCAGACTTTTCTATCCGTACACACATTTCGGGCTTCCGTTAATTAAATTGGCTAACTTCAAATTATTTTTCGTTATTTTGGTTCAACATTTTTTCGTCTGGCAACATCAGAGTGACGTGCTTTCTCACGTTTAATGATATTCAGATATTCTACTATGTAACTGCTATGATAAATGTTGCCAGAATATTACCTCCCTACAGTTTCCTTACTCAGACCGTAAATTCAAATGGCGATGTAATTTCTAGCAACATTGTAATTCACCATTATGGGTTGGGTTAGGTTAGTTTGTAGGTACGTTGGTACTCCTGTATTTTGTAGGTAGGTTGGTACTCCTGTATTTTGTTAAATCGCGTCCACACTTACCCTTCATTTTACCCCAGGGTGCAGTAACAATTATTGCTTTTTCTGTGTTTTTTTGTACATTTATATTATTACACCATTGGTCTGTTTTCCTTTAAGTTTTCCACAGCTAATAATAAGCATATTTACCAAGGGTTGAAATTATGTTTTTACTGAAGTCACTTTTTACTAATATTGACAATGTTGCTATAATTTATTTTAGCATTTTTCTAGTTATTCCTGTGCCTACAATTACAATTAATCAATGCTAAACTAGCCATGAAATATGTTTAGCATTTTGTTAAACACCAATCTGGCAGCTAAATCCTTATGTGGGATTGCATTTAGCATCAATTTATGAATTTCCAAAATTTTCCCCTCGAATTTCTTGAAGGGGGAAGTGCCCCACAATAAAAAAATATGTACTTAATCGTATTTAAAAAAAAAACATGCTTTTATGACTTCATATCCTAGAACACCCCACCAAGAACGGCCTGAATCAAAATTTGTAAAATGATATGAGTTGTACTCGTGAAACGCTTTCGTTAGATACTAAACACGACGGTATGCGATGACTGGATCTTTTCGATCGCTCGGTGTCTCCCAAGGCTTCTTCTTTTTATAGTGACCTCCACCCGTTCGCGAGTGATGTAGCAGTCTCCCAAGGCTTGACCTAGACGAAATCTGACTTAAGATCTGGATTTATTTTCCAACGCCCTTCCATACTATACCACACATGACCCCATATGACCCTTACGTATGTTTGCAAAGTTTCAGGTATCTAAGTAGTCAGGAAGTGGTCGAAATATCCATTGTAAGATTTGCGCACAAACCAAAAAAAAACATCTAAAAATACTCCACAGTGAAGTTAAATAAACTCTTTTTATTATTATTATTTTATTAAAAAGGATATATGGGCTGCATATGCAAACTCAGATACTTCACACCTTGAACTAGGTTAAAAGCCTGTATCGCAAAGTGTGGAATACATCGCCAGCGCCGGGGTTTGAACCTGGCACCTCCCGCTTGAGAAACTGCCGCCTCAACCAACTGCGCCAACCATGTACTCTTTTAATAATATTTTTAGTAGATTCAATTTAATCAGTGCACAAGTGTGTGGTGTGTAGACGCTACTTATCATATTATATCTAGTGTATGGTAATATGTACAATTCTACAGGATATGTATATTCTTGGCTGATGGGATGGCAGGGGAGATGTGGGGAAGACGGACACTACTCTCAACCTCATTACTATTCTATGCTCGCTCCTGGAAGAGGAATGTAGAGGCATTCAGACATGTGTACATAATAATAATAATAATACAAGCTTACATACAACAACAACTGTACTATAAAGTCTAGTAAACATTGTGTGTACATGTACAGAAGTGTACAGAAGTGTACACATTCATGCTACGTACACAAAACATAACATCGCATACTTTTTTTCGTTAAACAATGTTTCACTTACATACGTTAGAAGGTACCGGAGGGTGGTTCATTTTCCGAAAAGTGTGATTTTCATATGCACACACATCAAAACTTATTTTTTTAAAGTGGATCTGGGTTTACTGTCTACTCGCTATTGCACACTACGAAGATTACTTCGTCTGCCATCTATGGATTTACAAGTCCATGATATTAAGTCTCGGGACCCAACTATGACGTCACGGTAATTTCCCACGACACTAAGGTTCAAAATCGCGTGAACAATCGCATGATAAAGTTGTAAAAATAGCGTTTTTTTCCATTTTTAAGGTTAATTTCGCTTCAATCAATAAACTTTACGGTTTTTTTATTACCTAGATTTTAATTAAATTTATTAGATTTTAATTACAATAATAATTTTTTTTCGTGACTTTCGGGAAATGAGTTTCTGTCTTTCATAATGACAGATATTTTGCCCAACTCCACGTTGACCGCTCCATACTAAGATGTTGAGTTACAAAAATTGCCACTGCGCAATATGCGCATGTAGTCAACCCCTCTACTTATCCCACCTCTTTGTGGTGGACGGATGGATTTAAAAAATATATAAATCTCATTAATTCCTATAATTAATGATGTCGACACCCCGATATGCCATTAAGAATTTCAGTTTCCTGAAATAATTTTTTCAGGGAATTGCGATTAAAAGATTTTTTCCGAGTACGAACGATATAACGATATCGAATGGTATTGGTAGTACGTATTATGGATTCTATACTTATAAACCAGCCTTAACTCGCTAGATGACATGTAGGGGGTGAAATTTTGAGCAACTGCATGGGTATATCTGTGACTAATTTAGTGCGTACTAACTAAAATAAGGCTTTTTTCAGTTATAGTAAGAGAAATGTATAACACTTATTTTGGTTCAAAAAGTTACAGAGTTGGACATATTAGAAGAATTTAGATAAGTAACCATTAGTAACAATAAAGCTCCGTAAAACATCATATTTTGGCCATGTCCTTAGAGTAGAAAAATAATCCATTCTCCAGCTCGTTATGAAGGGGAAGATAGAAGCAGCTGTCCTGGCTTCGGAACATTCGGCAGTGGACCGGGATCAGAACTGTGGAGGAGCTGTTTCGCACTGCCCAGGACAGAGAGGCATTCTCCCAAGTGGTCGTCAACGTCGGGGGGACCCGACAGGACACATAGAGAAGAAGAAGAAGAACCATTTGTTCTGATGTTGAGGAAAAAACTGTAATACCCACACTGTAATTGGTCCCGTCACGTGGAACAGACTTCCCGTGGATTTACGCAAGGACCAAACCGTAACTGCGTTCAGGAGCAAGCTTAAGACGTCTGTCTTGGAAGCCAGTTTCCAGCGCCCTTGCGATAGACGATCTATTCAATGATCTACTCAAAAATCATCCAACAACATCATCTTCATCAATTGTGATTATACTAAACTTGATTATACACGTTAGCGCGATTCAGTAATATAAATTGTAGGCACCTACAACATTCTCAAGTTTTACAAATGTCCAAAGTTTTTCTTGAGGTTTTCTTCATTTATTTACTTCAATGTGATTAATAATCCACCTGGTAGATGTGGGAAACGCTGTGAAATAAAGTAGCAGTCACAATAACGACTTTGTGGCGATTTTATCAAATTTCACATGAAATTTAAACTTATTATCTATTCACTATATCTTGGTAGCCAGTGGACGTTAGCTGCAAGTGTATTATTATATTGGCAGCCCTGATTGTCGAATCCTGTCATAAGATCTGTCAAAGTTTATTTATTTATTTACACTTTTGGTGAACAAGATACAGACATATGCAAACATTAAAATAAAATTATTACATTTATTCACTAGGGCGAGCTTATCGCAGTACTGCGATCTCTGCCGGCTAACCCCAATTTTTAAGTTCCGCAGTATTCTCACATTGACCTCTGGCAAAGTTACTTCGAAACTTATAGGCTTCTCCCCAGTAAAAGTTAGAAGATAAATAAAATAAAATACATATACTCGTACTTCGCTGTTGGTTCTCTCGGGTTTCCTTACTGCGTGTAGAGTGGTTGAATAACCGAGCTTTCGGCAGCGATACTGCTGCCATCTTCAGGATAAAAAACGGGTAAAATGTACAAATTTTGGAGTGCTTAGAGTGAAACTCCCTTAAGTGACAAAAAGCAGTGACCATAATACCTGTTTCTTCATTTTCCCCTAATGGAGCAATCACAGTAAGAGTGGGATGAGGTGAGTGTTATGAATTGTAACAGAATGGCCCTCGTGGCCTTCTTTCTCCTTGGTCCCATCTCCACTCCTCGTCAGGAGAGGGGCCATGAATCACTGTGAATAATTATTAACCTGGAGGCCTCGACATAATTGCTAATAGGCTACTACTACACCACCCGATCAAACCACTGGAAATCGGGATTATGTTTGGTATGAGAAACTGGAAAACTTCAGTCACAGATACTGAACCATCTGAAACCAAAACAAATTGGTCGGTAGCCTGGTTGGTAACGCGCTCAACTGTTAACCTAGTGGGCGTGGGGTTCAATCCCCGACTTACTCCACTTTTCAACACAAGGTTTTAAGCTTTCTGTGAAGTGTACAAAGATTTATTTGGGATTACTTCGATTCATTCGATTCATTAAAAAAAAACTATCTATCTATACCCTCACGCCATGTCCCTTCCAAGATAGGCAGAGAGGACAGAGCACCAGATAGCCCTATCCTTACACACACCAGCCTCGGTCACATTCATGCATGCAGTCATACACGCTCTCCGATTATTTTACTCAAAACACGTCCATCCTTGAAGATCTGGTCGACATGATCGGACCAGTACTGAAACTTTCTAAAGGTTTCTCACCCGAAACACGCAGATAAAATGCACACGAAAAACGCCCTTATGTATATCGCCATAAGGGTCATTATCCAAAAACATTTTATCTGCGTGTTTTGGGTGAGAAAGCTTACAAAGTACCCCCCCAGGTCAGTTTCGGACGTCCGCGTTAAGATACATAACACTGTATGGGCTTGATTTATAGAATAGTTAAGTTTTGAAATACTATTTTTTGTCTTGATATATGTTGTGATATTTTGCTCTATCTTGTGACAGTTTGCTCTATTTTGTGACATTTTGCTATATTTTGTGACAAATTGCTACATTTTGTGAAAATTTGCTCTAATTTGTGAAAATTTGCTATATTTTGTGAAAAATTACAGTAAAAGATCACATATGGTCAAATGCAGCACCTTGTAATCCACAATATTATCTATAAAGAAAAATGTAAATAATTCAAAGCTTCAAAATCCAAAGGTTGCTGACACATGAGTCATTGAATGAAATCGAATGTTAGTGATTGGCTTTCAGAGAAACTCCTTGTTCGGATGTAGGCAATTGAAAATGGGGGGCGGCGGGAGGAACAATAATAATAATAACTCAGGTAGGTACTCTACGGTAGGTATTATATGGATTGATTGTGTTCCGAACATTGTTATACAAGTTTGCCGATTCAACGTAGCATTTCTCTGATGTTAAGGTGATTCTACTCTACTCTCTAAAATAGAACTGACCATTCTAAAGGGTCAATACAGAACATGGACATTTCAGAACACTACCAATATAGAATGATCCAATAGAGAACGGACCTTTCAAAACGGTAGTATTTCTTAATCTTTAATGTAGGCATGATGGCCCGTTGATTAAGAGGGTGAGCCTCCTGCGAGGTCGACTCCCAGCTGTTAATCCATCCCCTTGGTGGTCTGCCTGGGGGTTGCCTACTTTGGGGTTGACCATGGAGCACAATATAAGGGAGCCTGGATGGTTTCATTGTCCTCACATGCGCGTACCAATTTCTCTGTTGCCTTCCCCATCTGACGACATCCTCGACCTCGCATATCTCTCTAATTCGAGTGTTTCTTATTATGTCGCTGAAAGTCCTTAGATAAAAAGTCCGAATTTTCCAATTTCCCTTTTCCACATGTATGCTCGAAATTATTTGGACCATGCTAAATGTTTTTCGCGATAATCTCAGTTTCAAATATGGTTCTTAATTAGGACACAGCTGTTTAAAATGAATTTTACTTCACTCTTGATTATTTTTAGTTCTGTATTGGTATATTCCTCATTTGTCACCGTTCTTTGCTGGTAATCAGTAGTGTTCTGAAATGGTCAATTCTGTTATGGAGCGTTCTATGTTGGTTTGTTCTGTACGGTCCGCTCCCTGATGTTAGGGTAGACCTAGGCACTTACAATAATATCCGGATTAGGGCTACTGCTTGTAACATTACGTCACGATGGCCGTAGGGATGTAACTTTTTATATTATAAATCACCGTCATATTTTATACAGGGTAGTTACGTAATACGTGTGTAGATTCAGTGGCTAGGGGTGACATATCCTCATAGTAGGTAATCCGGTAAATCACCCCGTTAACGTAACGAGAGATAAATAAATAAATCTTTATTAGCATAAAAATTATCAGTGATTACAGAACAAGACAATAGTAGTATGCTTAAAGGCGGACTTAATGCAAAAGCAATATCTTACATTCAACCCGAGAAAAGAAAGAAAAACTTAAATATTATAAATAATAATAGGGTAAATAAATTTATAGATACACACATAATACATACTAATAGAAATAAAAAATAATAAGAATAAAAAATACATACAATACACACAGTAGAGGGAAGCGGAAAGGGCGGAATAGCGAACAAGGGACTACTCGCTGTGAATAGTTAGACCTGAGGTCGACGACACAGAAAAGAGAAGCCGGTAAGAGATGAGATATTTAAGGAGAAAAGTGTGTGGCGCCTTTTCCTCTCTGTCTACCCAGCAAGGGATACAACATGATGGGATAGATAGGTAGATTGAAAACATAGAGATAGAAAGATAGATATATAGCTTGGCTATGACGTTAAAAGAATCAATAATGCACGCAATTTTAAATTACACACGGAATTCTAGAACACAATTCAAATATTTCAGCAGAATCTATTATTGGTTTTGAACGTTTTAATAGGGATTGCAATCATAATTCGATGATGTAGGGACTAGAGTACATCGGTAACGTTGCTGAAAATTTTGAGAGAGAGTTTTCAAGGACTTTTATTTTATGAATCTGGGTTTGTCGAAATAAACCCAAATACATCTTTGTACACTGTGAAGTGAAGAAAGCTTAAAAGCTTTTGTTGTAAAGTGGAGTAAGTCGGGGATTGAACCCGCGCCCACTGGATTAACAGTCGAGCGTGCTACCAACCAGGCTACCGACCACCTCGTAATCCTCGTGAATCATGTCATAATAGCCCAGTAAAATTAGACATTTGCCTTGCAAAAGTCCGGTAGTTCTGAATTTTTGGTATGTTATTAGGTCTATTTTGGTATATTATTATAGGTCCTACAATGTTAAGTTCAAAAATGTGACCTTCTAGGGCTGTCGCGCTCAAATTGGTAGCGAAAAAAGCCATGTATATTCTGCCATCCATTAATATTTTCAAAATAACTCCCAAACGGTTGGTTTTACAGTAAAAATCAAACTTATGATATTTAATCTACGTTAAATTTTCCGTTTAATGGGCTCTAAACTGTTTATTAGATTCGAATAGTTACTGAGTTATGAGCTCAAAAAATCGTGTTTTTTTTAACAAATTATAATTTTACCAAGAAAAGTCTTCGCCTATAACGTCGACAAAAGGACCGCGCTATGAACGTTATTTGCGGAAATTGAATTTGGTTGATTTTTTCATGAATAGTCAAAAATTTTCGTACGGCTTCATTGCAATCACCGTCCATTGTGGTTTGACAGAATAAAAACCGCGAAACCGACGTTAGTACGGTATTATTCCACTCTACAGCCGTGGCGCTAGCAGTACAATCATAATAAATCATTTCAGAATGTATTTTAGTTTGTTAGCCATGCTGTGCTTTAGTGTTTACATAGTGCTCTGTAGAACATATCTGTAACACTATAAAGCAGGCATGTCAAACTCAAACTCACTAGTGGGCCAAAAGCATCCGAAGCCTGCGATAGTAGAGTACAAGCCTACATCCCCGAATTCCATCACCACCACGAGTGGTGACGTCACCTTGTATCGGTGACAGACACCTTGTCTCGGTGACAAACACTAAATAGGGTAGATGCATTGAATATTTACCTAGGGAATAAAAGTAAAAGATTTTTGATAGACGCAAAATTAACCCGGAGAGCATTATCTGGCCTTTTTCAAAATTCATTCGGGCCGCAGGAAAATGCCCAGTGGGCCGCATGTTTGACATGGCTGCTATAAAGCGTTTGGTAGGTAATACAGGTCTCTGCTTTAGTTATAGTGAATCGCCTACCCATTGTCATTACACATACACAGTATCCAACTACACTGACTACACACTGTGCTATTGTTGCCAGACTATACAATAATGACATATACGTAGTTGCCACACTTCAGTGGATGTCAAATATTTCATTTTTAGTATTCACAAACCTATATACTTTCCTACATTCTTCTTCACAGTAAGCTGGAAGCTTGAGTGAGCGTTAGGTTTCGAACCTGGCATCTCTCGCTTGGGAGACCAGCCCCGCCTAACCAACTGTGCCAATAATAATTGGATTATTTATGTAGCTCCGTTTTGTGGGTAGTCCCACCTCAGGGGCGCTCTGTGTTCCTTCCTATGTTGTTGGGAAGGATTTCTTAAACAAAAATGTTTTTATTAGACCTTTGAACCCGGTTAACGCCAGCCATGCAAATAAGAGAAAATACCTGATCCTTTTATTAATTGGCCCAATCATTTTTTGGCGTGTTTATAAAGATTCCATAAGTCGACACACATGACATTTAGCTATTCGAGGATTTGCATAGATTTTGATTCTAATCGGAATCAACAGATACCTTGTTTAAATTTTCGTGGGTACCAGAAACAAAAAATTAACAAATTAATTACCTATGTCTTCTGGTTAGCAGTTAAAAATAAAACTTTATTGGCTAGTAAATATATGTTACAACAAAAACAAGACAATGCAGTGTGCCAAAAGGCGGACTTATTGCAAAAGCAATATCTATAAAAGATACCCATGGATAGGCGAAATAACCCCAAATGACGGTACTCATCTAAACAAAAACGTCTGAAAGTGTTCTGTTTTCAAATTCAAATTCGTTCGAAACTCTATTGCACAATCAGTGAAGATTATAAAATGTTGCCAGGTGTGTCTAGCGGTAGTTGTACCTACGGCGTAGTATTAGGTGAAGGTAAGTACTTTTACTTGTGTAGATAATAATACAATACGTAGTAGAAAGAATAAAGAAATATTTCCCTGGGAAATCACGGCGATGCGACCACCTGCTCCTGATCTCAGATTGGTTCCACCATCCCCCCCGTTCTTCTCGCTTTCTTTAAGGTGTTATTAATTATTGTAGTTCCTACTTCGCTAAGTAGTAGCTACCCAGTACTCACTCACTGTAAAAACTTGTTCATTGAGTAAGTAAGTACTTTCTTACCTGTCCTTTCTAGACGGTAAAAGTTGAATATTTTTTACCGCTGAAATCTGGTAAAAACTTTTTTGATTTCTCTGTCTAAATAATAATATGCTATTAAACATAGATGAGCTGTTCGCGTATTCATGAATGTAAACACAAATGAATTGAAATGCCTATGTTTTTTTTTTATATTATGTACACTATATTATGTCCAATAAAGAAATCCATATATCTATCTATTATAAAAAAACGTTAGTTAGTAAAATTAGGTTAGAATTACTTAAAGAAAACAAGTTTTTTCCTAAATTTCTGAATTTTACCCTCCTAAGTTGTGACTCATTTCTTTTCTATTTTTGTTTCTTTATTTCGAAACTTATATGAGTTAAATAGAATAAACGCATACTCAAGTAACAAAAAATAATTACCTACAGAACTAAGTAGGTACTTTTACTTACGATACTATTGGCGTGGAACTTGAGTAATTCGGGGTTTATAGATAATAAGTTAAAATCTCGAATCACTCGAGAACGGTACAACTTTGGACTTAGCTAAGTTTGGCTCAAAAGATCCCAAATGACCTCTACTATCACCCCTGAAGATATATACATACATTACACATACATCCATCTATCAAACACTCTGATGTGTATACATACCTCTCCCTACGATGTTTTTTTTTCGATAAAAGGTGAAAATCTCAAATATTTAGAAAAACCGCTATGTTTAACTTATTTACACTATGTTTAACTTATCACCCTGGTTTGTATAAGTAACTTTCGAATTACCCTAAGTATATATTTTGTCACACTTATAAAAATCAGGGTGTAGTTATTCATTATTTTCTTATTACGCTGTTGTTATTATCGACTGGCAACACTGGCGAAACGTACACAGCGCCATCTGTCGTTAGTACAGCAAACACCTCGTATTATTAATAACAATAATGAATGTTACCCGTGCCGCCGAGGTGACTTAAGCCGAGATTTATATTATTAAATAAAATATTATTTCAGGATGGCAATACCGTAATGACAAATGAGCGTTAATTTGTTATATTTTCATTATTTTTAATACAAACAGAAACATTACGGCAACATTGTTGGATCTATCTAAAAATGATGGCCGATATTTTCGTGTTGACAATTCGTACGTTATGTATCACTAGTATGTCAAGAAAGAAATGATTTTTGATGAGGGCGCTACATGCAGCTTTTTGGGAATCATTGTGGCAACACTTACATAGTGGAAACCAAGTGGAAACCAAAGCCATATCCCTTCCAACCTTTCAACAATGAGATGAATACAGTGCACTTTATATATCTTGGCAACCGGTGGAGATAAGCTGCAAGTGGAGTTCAAGATTGTATTGTTATTTGTTGGTAGCCCCGATTGTCGAACCTTGTCATAAGAGCTGTCAAAGGTCCGCAATATTCTCACATTGTATATTTTACAAGTAACCTACAATGGCGAAAAGATTACAGAGCGGTGCTAGAGAAATCATTATTTAAAGGCAGGATAGTTTTTCGAGTTGGAAAAAGAAAAAAGTACTCGGTTAATCCCTTTGAACCGCCATCACAGGTTTGAAAAACAATGTTGCCAGTTATTTGTAATAATCCAGAAATTGGCTAGTTTTTATAAACAACAGTTCTAAAATATAAATTGAATTTCACGAAAAAATATAACCATGCCTTATTATTACATCTAGCAACACTAAACTCAGTAATACCAATTCTGTGAGACTCCTGAAAAAAAAGTGGACTGTACCTGCTTATATTTTTCTTCATAAGAATTGTCTGTACCTACCGAGTAAGTAGGTACTTAACTTATCCAAGTCTGTGATTTTTCATATATGGCAGATATTTGGTGTTATATTTTTATACCCATATATGGTATATTTATATTATAATGGTATACCTGTTGTAAATTTGTCATACGGATCGAGAAGATACGTACATAAATTATTCCTGAAAAGGTGTATTCAGTTCAGAGTTCCGTAGGTAGGAACATGGTTTATCATTTTTATAAAACAAAGCTTCGGATGATAATAGATGTCGGCCTTTGGCCTTTGGAGCAAATACTATATTATTCATTGGGTGAATTTCGTCAACATGTGTTCATGAATTTTTTAACATTTCTCAAAAAGTATTTTGTTAAAGGATCTAGTATTTTTGCATGAATGTGGATTTAAAATTACCTATTTATTAAAACAACGATAAAATCTGTTTCGGAAGTTAAGGCTCGCGACTCACTTATGACGTCAAGGTCAATTCCCACGGCATTAAGGTTCAAAATTGCGTGAACAACCACACGATGAAATGGTAAAAACAGCGTTTTTCTTCATTTTTTGGGGTTAATTTCGCTTCAGTTAAAAAACTTTTATGGTTATTCCCTAGATTTTGATGCATATTATCAGCACAAAAAAAATTTTTATACTGCATATATTATTTAGTAACGGTTGTCGAGATAGAAGGTCTCCCGTTTTTAGAAATTATTGAAATATCAGTTTACTTTTAGCTTAATTAACTTTTATATGTTCTTAAAAAAAGACTCTTTTTTATATACATTAAGTTGTAGAAATTAATTGAAAATTGTACAACAAGTTATAAAAGAAAAAATCCTACTGGACGAGAGAAATTGAAAGGTGACACCGACAAAAAAAAGAGATGGCAACATTTTTATAAGAATGGTAGTTAGTAATATCAATTTGTGACATTTTAAAATACACTGCTTTGTTTATAATTTCGGAAAAAAATCTGGATTACCAGCACAACTTTGATGGATGGTAGCATTTTTATATATTGACAAAAGATTGAAATAACCTTTCAAAAAAAATTTGATGAATAATCACCGTTTTCAGAAAAAAATGCTGGAATGAGTGAGTGAAGGGGAAAAGTGTGTTTAATGGAGTAGCGGTGGGAGGAGTGTCTTATCAAACGGCTATAAATCCATTTTAAACAACATTTTTGAAATGCGTTCTCCGTGGCAGTTTTAGTGCTGGGGTTTGATTTACAGCAAAGTCCTATCCATCTTCTGGAACCCTCTTCAGATTTATTTATTTATCGTATGATCATACAAGTACATCACATCAACAATTATATCAACATAACAACAATAGCTACATGGCAATTAGACAGACACTACATGTATATTGCACAATGAAAATTGTTTGTCAGAGTTCGAAATCGAGTGTCCTTAGGTATGTCGTCGCCGCTTCATTTAGACACACAAAGTCAGATGTTTCACCCCCATATGCCCCGAGAGCACACTCGGACACGATATGGCTCACAGTCTGCCTCTCCGCTCCACAGTCGCACTCGGGAGAATCCAGCCATCCTCATTTAAAAAAGAAATCGGCACATCAGCCCTCTTTAAAAATATAATTTATATGCTCGTATATCACGATATTTTTTGCGACACAAAAGCGAAAGCTATAATCTCGGTCGGTGGGATTAGCTGGACCGAATCACGACAATTTAAAAACGCTATTCGTTCCAGAAAATTTCATAGATATTGGAGAAGTTAGTGAGATATTAATTACCTACCGAATTTGGAGATAGTTACACCTAGCAGCAATTCGTTTTTGTGTATAAAATGGATATGTTTCCTTTTGGTAAGAGTGTCCTGTTGTTGATTTATAACATAGCATTACGAGAGTGTCCGTCTATACGCAATCTTCCCCTCTCTTTATTATTTATTAGACATAATAACGTATAAATTGGGGAGGTTGGGCTTCTGAATATTGCTGTTTATTATATCGCCTGATAAAGAAATTTATTTATTATTTACTAAGGATAAAGAGATTTTCTTAATGAATATTTTCTAAGACTTAACTACCTAATTTTACTTTACCCACTTTACCTCTAAGCCCTTCTTAAGAAGATTTAATTTTTTTTATTACTAAACCGAGACCAACGCATTAATAATATAATCTTTCTTGCCTGCACACTGAAAAACAGATCTGGTGGCCACCTGGTAAAAATGGACACATAATAGGCCATTTTTTGAAGAGATTTGCTATTTATTAGAAAAATTTCCATTTTTTCCGCAAAAATCTTGTTTTAAAAACAAAATTTTCACTACATTCTAAATCAAAACTAAAAAATTGGGATCTTAATCAAAAGCCCAAATTGTTTATTTGTGGTTGGTTTTGTCAAAATCGAGTCAGCAGTTTAAGAGTTATTGACAAAAAACCTAAATGAGAAATTTTCATACTTATTTTCAAAAGGCCATATCTCCAAAATGGTTGTTTTTTTGGATACGCATCTCCTTAACTTTTTTTCATATTTTTTCATCCTCTATCACCTCTCCAAATATCAGAACAACGGAACCAATCACTCTGTGTACCGTTGAAGAAATAAATAGTACCCAAAAATACAACACATTTTCAGTTCATCTTTTACAATATTCTGCCCGAATGTAGTTTTTATTTTTACCTACAAAAATAATTATTTTCTTTGATTCAGAAAGACACTTTTTAAACTCATTTGATAGATTCTGTTTACATGCTTCGCTTACCACTGCACTACATCAAGTATTTAATATACTCGTAGTTTTTACCTAGTCCATGTATTCACTAACTAGCTACATATACCCAGCGACCCCCAGGGCAATTAATCGTACAAAAATAATGGATGTGGCTGTGGAACAGTACCATCCCTATCGCTGTATATTTTTAATTGCTTCACTGCACGATATTTGGGAAATTTGCCGATTTAATTTCATTTTGCCGCATTTCTCCACTTTCCCCCCTGGTATCTTCAACTGAGTACCTACTTCGCACTGGCGAATAGTGGATTTCTGCAAAAGGGAAGCCGGGAACAACATTTTTATTGCATTATTATTGCTGTTTACTAAAATTGTAAAATGTATAGTGTGCGTGTTCGATGGGTGAGTGTGTGTGAGCGAGATTGAGTATGGGTGTGTGAGGCAACCGGAATGAATTTATGTTTTAATTTAACTGTGGCGCATGCTTGTGCACGACAGCTGAATTATGAATTGACTAATCTTCATGTTATTGGTTGTATTTGTAATAAAATAAAATTATGTCATATTAGAACTTATTTTTTCATCACACTAAATCAAAAAGGTAACTCGATAGGAATCGTGTTTTTATGACCCTTCGCCGCTGCTACTTCGTCACCTGAGAAGAACAAGGTTCAAACTGACAATACCAAATTGTTGAATGAAATGAGATCAAAGTTTCACACACTCCAACACCAACTTTCTTTCCATCCACCCGCCTTTTTATACTCATGAGTTTTCATTCCCCCCCTTCCTATAGTCAAATACTTATTCGTCCCCCCCCCCTAAATAAAACCTATATAATATACAATATGCCACTGGGTTATCCCGTGATAGAAGCAGTAGTTTTTCGTTCGCCGTAAAACAAACGCACCCTGGCCTGTATATAACTGTAGGTATAATACACCCTGTATATAAGTGTAGGTGTACATCCTGTATATAGAGTTGTTGCAACCACACCACATTCATTATTATTATTATTGTTATTTGGTGCTGCAAACTGTTTTGGGGGCTGTTTTGTTAATTAAAAACTATAACGACAGCATCCACTCCCCCTGTATATAGCTGCTTCACATATACAGCATGTCTCTTCTAATTCCATACGATATAATATAAGGTCGTTAAGAGAAATATGTGGGAAAACTTTGGTGGATCGTATATGGTATAATGTAATTAGAGAAATGACCGATTGTAAGAATGGTGTTATGGAGAGAATGAGTACAAGGTTGGCGCAGTTGGTTAAGACGGCAGTCTCTCAAGCGGGAGGTGCCAGGTTCGAACCCCGGCGCTGGCGATGTATTCCACACTTTGCGATAAAGGCTTTTAGCCTAGTGCAAAGTGTGCAGGAAAGTATTTGGGTTTATGTATAACTGAAAAAAAAACTGAATATAAAAAAAATAATAAGTGCACAGATTAAGGTGGTTTGCACATATTGAATGAATTAACGACGATAGGATGACAAAAAGAGTGGATGTGGATGAACGAGAGGGTGGGCAAAAGTAATAGATGTGCGAGTATGACGAATTACATGAACGTGACTTTATCGCTAAACGGCGCCAAAAATGGTCCAATTATTATTATTATTGTATTTCTTTTGATGACTAAGTATAGTTTTCCTAAAAATTACTCATCAATATCTCCATATTTTTATGAAACCCTGCAGAATAGTATTAAAACATAAGTAGGTAGGTAGTTGGTTGATTGTAAGATTAAGTGACAAGTTGGCAAACTGTAATGACGTGTGTGGGATGACGTCATGACTCATCACCCTCTTTCAATTCAATAATTGATTAATCTCTCATAGGACACCCTATATGTCATACTAGACACTGAAACCAATTCGCCTGGTGACAACACAGATTTTTATACCTTTATAGTTTCTTTCGCAATGAGAACTCAATTCAACTTCCACTCGATGTTAGGTGTGCCAAGGGCTGGAGAAATTCAGGAGGTTGCTGAAGACTCACCTTTTTGTGCGTACCTACGGGTCGGTCACTGGTCAGCCAATAGCGAGAGTTAGACAAAACTGATAAGATATATTTTTATTATTATGTTTGTGATGATCCTATGTGGTGATTTCATCTATCATTTTTACTGTTTGAGACGATCCTATATGGTGATAAAGAAAAATTTAAGGTGCCCTTGGGGCGATTTTATCGCTAAACGGCGCCCAAAATAGTCCAATTATCATTATTATTAAAGACTTTATTCATGTACCGACCAATACTACAGTTTTATCTCAACAGATATGCAGCGAATGATGTACTTTCTATCAGGCTTATGACTGAACGTCGCCTGGCTTAATGTGATCCCTTCTCGCCAACGTTTACGACCCTAGAAAATACAATGTTTCACTAAAATTTAATTGTGACATTCCAAAGCATATTATTTTAAACGAGACGAATCTAGATTCATACAATACAGCATTATGTGAACTCTCTTGGGAAGGACACAGCGCTGTCGTTCCGACGCTTACGAGGGGCATAAGCTGGGTTAAGCGATCACTCTATGCTCAGGGACACGTTCACCTATTTCACCACATCGCATCCTGCTGTTAAATGTCTAATTTTTGGCAATTGTATGTAAGCTACAGTTCGAAATCGTTTCACAAATCATCAATTTAAAAATCCTATCGCCTTTTACATATTATTTTTCACATAATTCACAAACTATTATCAGAAACTTCTATTTTTACTATTAGGCAGTCCACTCGAAATCGAGTGAATACTTAGATTCGTAAAATTCACATCATCTACCACTATAGAAACTATAACTATAGAAATACTTACTCGTACCTACACGTGAACTAAAACTGATAGTTCCAATTTTGAATTCTAGCACGTGAATAGTAGTGTGATTTCTCTCGGTCAAACATACAAATGTCACTTGTGCACATTAAATATTTCTTCTTCTTCTTGTGGATTTTGGCATTCACCCTAATGAAGAGTGTTCCTGCCAGTGTCAAATTCTTCTGAGGTCTTGAAACAGCTTGAAGGTTTTCTTTATCTTTAAATCTCTTTCTGCTTTTCTACATTCTCCTTAGCATTCTTGTCGTCAGAGGCGTAGGGAAAGGGTATATAGGAAAAAAGGAAAGGTCTTTCATTCGTGGACTATAATTTAATGAGATTAGTTCTGAGAAATGATGTTAAAATTCTGTACACGGAGGGATTGTTGCTCGCCAATAGCGTTAGCGCATTTGTGGGTAGAGGGATTTTCAAACTTATTAGTTTCTGCAGAAGTTGTGGGTAGTGGTCATATATTGGGCACCCAAAAAAGATGTGATCAAGGTTATCCTCGTCCCCACCACACTCACAGTATGGTGAGTCCAAAATTCCTATTCTAAACAGGTGAGCTCCGCTGCAACAATGACCCAAACGCATGCGACAAAGAGAGGATATTTCGAACTTGCCCAGTTTCACTCTCCAGAACCACGGCTTACTCGGGATCTCGGGTTGCAAGCTCGCATACCGTCGTCCCTTGACATTGTTGGGATTAGACCACAGGGTTTGCCACGTCTGGAACATGTTTTTGTGCAAGATTGGAAAAAAATCCGCGACAGGGACATATTGGGAGAGGAGCGTTCCGGAAGCCGTTGCTTCTCTAGCAAGAGAGTCTGCTCTCTCATTCCCTGGAATACCACAGTGACTTGGTATCCAGGTCAGGGCAACCATTGAACTTCTCTCCTCAGCTCGCATTATTTGTTCCCGAATCAGGAGACACAATTCATCATCAGGGTGTTGGTACGCCGGAGATTTTAACTTCTCCAAGACGCTTAGAGAATCCGTTAGGATGAGAAACTTTCCGGGGGGGAGGTCGGCAATGTATCTGACTGCCTCCAGGATTGCGGTGGCCTCGGCCGTGAATATGCAGGCTTCGTTAGGTAGTTTGATTTTTTCGTGGAGAGCATCACCACAAACGGCTGCCCCAGTGTTTCCATCTTCTAGCTTTGATCCGTCGGTGTAGATAGTGTTCCATCCAGACCAGTGAGTTTCCATGTGTGTCTCAAATTCTTGTCTAGCGAATCTTTTGCTTTGAATCTTGAACGAGAGGATAATTTCTGGCGAGAATGTTTGGACCGCAAAAGGCAAGGAGAAAATAGGCAGAGTATTCTGTGATTTTATTTTGTGCGAATATGCTGAGTATAAACGAAGACCATTAATGAGCAATGGCGGGTTTTTGTTTTTCCAAAATGGGGTATTTAAATACAAAGATAGGTCGCGGAGTTTTTCGATGACTGGATGCAATGTAATTCGGGAACATTTGAGAACGAATTTGTTCGCAGCATATTGTCTCCTAAGATTCAATGGTGGGTCCACCGTCTCCACCTGAAGTGCGTTAACGGGGGAGGATCTCATGGCTCCCACTATAAGGCGGAGGCCCTGATACTGTATTTTGTCCAATCTGTGTAGATTTTTTTTTGACGTGGGTTCAATTAGGAATGTCGCGTAGTCCAATTGGCTCCTAACGTAAGCGTTATAAAAGAGTTTTTGGGTTTGTGGATGACAGCCCCACCAGACACGAGATACTGCACGTATGGTGTTCAGGCAGGCCTGGCACCGATTGCTAACTTCGGTAACATAGGGTGTCCATGAAAGATTCCGATCCAAAATGACCCCCAGGAACTTGACCTCTCTCGCAGTAGGCATCACCTGGTCTTTATATCTAACTTCAAGGGGGGGGATTTTTCGCATTCGAGAGAATACCACACATTTGCTCTTTGATGGGGACAGCTCCAGGCCATGGTTTTCGATCCAGGTGGAAAGGTATCGCAACGACTTATTTAGAATATTTTGCAGTTGGTGAAAGGAAGGACCTGTGGCATACAGGAAAAAGTCGTCGGCGTATTGAAGGATTTGAGAATAGGGGTGAATGGAGGATTTAACATCAAATGTGAAAAGGTTGAACAAGATTGGCTCAGATCAGATGTACCAAGTTAAAATGGCTAACACACAAACTCTTGTATTTTATATACAATTTTGTGAGTAATAAAAGCTGAAGATCAATGTATTGGAACTCTAAGTATTCATCTTCATATCTGTTTCAAAAAAGAAGGAAAGAAAAAGTTTTCTAAATATATTATTTATAAATATTTCTTAAATATATTCTAAATAGGTATATACGTTCGCGCCCATCGCACACAATCAAAACCAACACGTGTATTGACAATGAAGTTGTTAGTTGAACGACCGATAATAATATTTTCAAACCTTATAATTCTGTTTCAAACATTTTGTCTTAAACGAAGACAGATGTACCAAATATCAGCTATCGTTATAACCGCAAAAATACTAAAGTGCAAATTCAATTATTAACAATTAGTTAGAACGATTAACGGATAACATAAAATTAAAAAGTAACAATCCAATGTGACTAATGCCCATTTCAATTAAATTCAGTATTAAGTAGAAATGACTTAAAAGACATGTAAAGAGTAATATCCAAAATTCAAAAAGTCTAAACGACAACTTAACATTATTTAGTATCATGTAAATGTGACTAAACGAAGGACATGTTTAGATTTAATATTATACGATTTGACTAAAGTGCATCTGTCTAAATAATTTTGATAAGTCAAAAAAGCTAAAGCGCCACTCGCATTGTTTTATGTGTTAAGTTTGTTTTTCTTATAAACCAAACATTCATGAATTGTGAAAATTTGGCAAAACAAAGCGCCATTCGCGATTTATAAGTTGTTATTACGTCGCTTTACCTATTTTTTGAAAGATAAAAGTTGGTTTTTTATTTGACTAAACGACCAAAAAAGTTGTCTGATTGACCTTGAACTTGGACCATTCGATAAAGCTCGCCGAGACGATTCCAACGATATATATAACTCATTTTATACCTAAGTGGCGCTTAAGTCAAAGTAAAAAACGAGCGGCGATATATACCTAATCCAATCTCTAGGGGGGGGGGGGCAGGGAGGTGCAGCCTTCCCTGACGACGCCCATGAACACACTTATTTTTGTTCGAACAGTTTAGAATTGGACCTAATATTTTAAAGTGTATTTGAAGAAAGTGACGTATTTCTACGTTTACATAACACTTCTTGGTAATTTTTACCTATATAGGTATGTTTTACTTATATATAGGTAAAATTTACCCAGCTTATAGGTAAGCTATGTCCCAGTCCCACTGGGAAGAGGATATAGGGATGGGACAAGTAGAAAGGTGTGAAGATGATTGATTTGAATTCCCAAATTGAGAATGTGGGTATTTTTTACACCCATCTACTTGAGAATTCAGAATATAAATACATTTTTATTTTAAGGACGAGTTCACCCCGGCATTGCACGAAAAAAAATCGTAAAACAACTTTTCATTTCTACCATATACAAATCGAAATAATTAAAATTTACCAAAATAGTACTAAGTACAATTTTAAACTGCCACCTAAAGAAAATATGTCTGGAAAATTTCAAGGTGCTGGGAGATCGGGAAATAATTACGAGATGTTACTGGGGGTTACTTGAACTAACTGGGGGTTACTGGAACACTACATGTGGTATAGTAATATTGTAATTAATTCATAAGTAATGCCTGTATGTGTACCTTGAATAAATAAATAAATAAATGAAGAATTACAATTTGAATATAGAAATCCGGGATTTGACCAAAAAACTCGGACAAATTAAAATATTTGCTATCAATTAGAATAATAAACATTACTTGAAATGCAAGTAGGTATATCATGAGGCACACAAATCGGATGTATTAAATTATATGTATCATTGATATATATCGGCAAACCCTGTTCAAAATATGTATTCCTTTTTAGTTAATTTATTATAGACATATTTTTTTAAATATATTAACCCAAATGGTGTTGTGTCTGACTGTGCAGAGCAGAGGCGGCTTGTAGAAGAGAGCTGCGATGCGACTGCGCCCTCTGCCTGCATTGCAGATCATTCACAACTTTCACCATTTTATTGTCATACCACCTATTTAGACAGTCACATCCTGAAAATAACAGGAACTGTGATTTTTCGCACGTAAATGCCGTCAAGTTTACTGCCGACAAAACATATTAAAAAACATATTAAAATTTCTAACAACGGGAGACCTTAGATCTCGACAACGTTACTAAAAATGATTTGGGAAAAAATAAGAGTAGATACATTGAACCACCTTTATCTAGGGAATGACCGTAAAAGAATTTTTATATGTTGTATATTTTTCTTTAAAAAAAAATGACTAAAACACCTCTGATATTTTTTCCGAAAGACAGCAGCTCGTATTCCGAAATTGTATTGTACTATTGTATTAATGAAATTGAAATTGTATTAATAATATGCATTAAAATCTAGTTAATGACCGTCTAAGTTTTTTGATTGAAGCGAAATTAACCAAAAAAAATGGAAATAACGCTATTTTTAACATTTTATCTTGCGATTTTGAGTCTTAATACGTCGGGAAATGGCATGGACCCCCCGGCCACTGTCTGAATTTTGAAAACCGGATTAAATTCCATCAAATTTAAATTAAAAAAACAGTGTCACAGATTCAATGTTGCCAGGTTTTATACGTTTTTTTTAAGTTGTCAAAAGGAACTTTTTATAATTTTTCAAATAGTTATTGTTCTTTTTAAATTCGCGTATCTTTTGTTGTCTGTATGGATAACAATAATATTATTATGATCGTACATGCCGCTAATACACCTCTCTCCCTCCCATTTGTGCAGGTCAGAGGTGAGCAGACAGAGAGAGACATTTTCACTCATTGTTTATTATTATCAACTACCATTAGAACTACTAGTTTTGGGTACGTACCTGCTGTATTCAAATATTATAGACGTATTTTTTCAGTTTCCATTTACGCGATTTTTTATATATATTTTACACTAGTCGCTCTAGTTTAAGACCCTTTTTTGTAGTGTTCGTAAAGGACGGATATACCTGCCTAACGCATCTGTGTGCATTCTTGTTCATTGTGCGTTGGATGTGAAACTCACTAATACTACTATAACTGCGTGTACGGACTTGCGTGTAGTTACGCTGTCTCACACTACAAAAAAGGCTCATAAACTCGAGCGACTAGTATACAGTATGTCAGGAATGAGTTGGTCTCGGATTTATTTGGAACTAATATTTTGTTTACTGGCAACAATAGTATTTCCATTGAAATATGTAGGTACTACAAGTGTTGCAACTATGTTTGCCAAAAAGATACTAGCTATCTCTTTCTTGACGGACTGTATGCGGGTGGATTATACCCATTTAGCAGGAACCTTGGAACCTATATACTTTTTAAGATTATAGAGTTTGCATATTGAATTATTTCATCCACCATCCATACGCAGAATTACTATGGAACCTACGGTAAGTCCCAATATTTTTGCATACTAAATAGTGACACCCTCTCTCCGTACCGCTGTCTTCTTGCCTAAACGACGACGTCAGAACTTTTCTTTAATTTTGAATGTTACTCATATTTATTTATTTATTCATGTATTCTGTAAGCGAACATTAAAAAAATGGAATAAAAGAGACATACAATTAAATAAATCACATAAAATTGGTTCACTAGGGCGAACTCATCTCAAAGCTGTGATTTATTTCAGCTAATCCAAATACAGTATTAACATTTCTATGGTAATACCCTTATTTGTCAAAATTCCGAAACAAATTGTTCCATTTAGAATTCAAAATAACATATTGTTCCAAATTCAAAAAGAATTTGTTTCTCATTTCCGCGGCCATATTCAAAACCGCAGAACTCTTTTTGTATGTGGAGCACCTACTGAATAATTAGAGAGAGCACAATAAAAAAACTTATTTTTATATATGTCTCTTTGTCCCTCTTGTTGGAGACAGGGGTGGAGAAAGGGAGAAAAATGTCGCTCGGTTTATTACCTACGTAGTTTTCCAACTAGGTATGCGTATGTAGAAAAAAGGTACTAACAACTTTTAAGATTTTTTATGTTTCTTAAACAAAACATATGCTATATAATTTTTTTATCACATTCAGTATTTGTTAATTTATAATTAAAATCTACAGTATTGCCAAGCAGATAGGAATATTGCTGTGTATATTTTTACATGGTTGGCTCAGTTGGTTGGAGCGCGGACTTCTAATCGGAAGGCACCGGGTTCCAATCTATGTGCTGACGATGTATTCTGCACTTCACAACAACACAAGCTTTTAGCTTACAAAGTATTTGGGGGTTGTATACGCAAACTAAGATACAATTCTTCATATAGAAATCGTTTATCAAAATGAATTTCTAAATCTTTATTGATTTTTTTATTTTTATATGTTTTTTTTTATAAAAACAAAGTTTTCCAAATTTGATTTTTGGATAACCCCATATTACGGGGGTCCTACAACATACCCGCAGTAATATGGAGTCCCATCAGGGCTGGATTTACAGTTTTCATAGGAGTGTAGGCCCTGAAATTTTCGCCCCTCCCCCCCTGTCTACGAAATTAATTTTTGAAGCATTTTTAGCGCTCTAATTTTTTTTATCCGATTAAAAATTATTCCTAAAAATTTTTCGGCGTCGGGAGGGGGGGGGGGGGGGTTCCCTACCGCCCATAGTTTAAAAATGTCTCTACCGCCCGTAGTTCAAAAATGAAACTACAGGAGAGACATCCGAAAAAAATGACGTTTTACAGTTTAAGCACTAGCAAAAGAACTAAAATATACACATTTGTAGGTTATGTTAATGAACGACTGTATTTCAGGCGCCGCTTTATTCAAATTGCAGGTTTATTAGCATTCATTGTCGGTAGCTACTTATAGTTCACATACTCGCCACCGCGACGCGACGCGGCGTCCTAATAACTTCTACAAAAGACAGTTATTGCTTTTCCCATCCGCGTTTTCCATTTGTCTACGGGAGGGTGAATTTGTCGTCTACGAGAGAATTATGATTGTTTCTTTTTCTCTCTCATAAAACCGTTGCAGTGGAGAGAGAGGGAGATGAAATATTAACACGGTTCGTTCCGGCCTGTAGATAAAATTTATTATTGCGAAAACTTGACGTATGAAAAGTTGTTTTGTCCTTTTCTAGGCATCGTAAATTTGTCGATGCGCGAATGAGATAGGCATATCTATGCCGGGTATATTTCGCGTATCTTTTTTTTTTTAAAGTATGCATACCGACATTTCAAAAATTTCTCAAAACGGGAGACCATATATCTCGACAACCGTTAATAAATATGCTTTGGAACAAAATAGGGTAGATGCATTGAACCTTTATCTAAGGAATGACTGTAAAAGATTTTTTTATATCTTGTATAGATTTCTCAAAAAAAAATGTGAAAAACATTTCTGATCTTTTTTTCCGAAAGACAGAAACTCGTGTCCCGAAAGGCACTGATTTTTTTGTGCTGATAATATGCATTAAAATCTAGGGAATAACCGTAAAAAAATTTTGATAGACGCAAAACTAACCCCAAAAAATGAAAAAAAACGCTATTTTTGCCATTTTATCATGCGATTGTTCACTCGATTTTGAACCTTAATGCCGTGGGAAATGACTGTGACGTCATTTTTCGTACCAAGCCCTTAACCACCGGGGACATGTTTGTTTCATAAAGTTTTTTTTTTTCAAATGAATTATTTGTCACGTGATTGTGGGCCGTGAAGGGTTGATATTGTCTGCATACGTAATTTCCCAATTAGGGACCGCGAGGGGTTAACTTTGACAGAATGTTTTCAATTTTTCAACCCGCTCCCAACGTTTTTATTGATTCAATCATTCATACCTTCAGCTGAAAAACACTGTTGAATATTTAACTAGATAGAGAATGAGATCTTGTTTCATACCCGTTCCCAACACACTTCTCAGTATTATCAGCCAGAAGTTCTACATATTATCATTATACATCGGGAGATTCAATGTCTTAGGTACCTGGGACTAAGAGATGTACAGTGAACAAAAATATTATACAGTTTATTTACTTCTATAATACTACCTGCATAATGCACGCTGATACAAGTTACGTGGAATCTGTTGTTTACACTTCACTTATTGTTTTATTCCCCCATAGATATTGATGGTTGTATAGAATTCAGGTAAAGATGGAAACCCCCCGTAATTTAAATTCGAAGACAAATAATACTTTTAGTCACGAGCCGTCTATGGAATTAGAGGATTAGTAAAGTTTTATTGCATCTCAGTAGTAAAAGGGCATTCGTTTTCCCGATTTATAATTATCATTCATGATTGATATATATGTATAAACTCATCAGCCAAATACTGGGAAACATTCACCTATCCAGATATCACGGATATCACAGGATTAGGCTCAGATATACTGCTCTATATAAAATACAAGCATTGTGCCTGAAATTAAAGTTAAACAAAACATGTTAACAACATTAGATAAATATTTTTTATCAGTATTATGAAAAACGCCCCCAATTTAATGTTTTTATAGATAATAACTAGATAAGGTACTGAGGCGACATAGTAATAGCTTGATTACACGTATCGAGTATATTAGCGAGACGGTATTTTCGGCCGAGTGCTCAGTTGGTGACTCTCTCGGCCTAGTAATCCATTGATTACTCATAATGCGGCCGCTTCACGCTCGGCGACCCTTCACGAGTTTTGTGTGAATGAGTAAAATGACGTACGGACGAGGTGATTGTCTTGAACTGTATACGTAACCGACGGTTAACGCCTTTTTACTCATTCGCGCGGGACTCGTGGAAGGTCGGACAGCATGTGGATGAGGCATAACGCGTACAGTGGCGAGACGGTGTCCTCGGCCGAGTGCTCAGTTGGTGACTTTCTCGGCCTAGTAGCATTTTGCTGTTTCGCCACTGTACTCGTTAATCCCTTGAAAACTCATAATGAGTAAATAAAAGAAATAAATAAAATCTTTATTGAAAAAAATATGTACTCACAAATGGCGGGTTCATTGCCTACGCCAATACGGCGGCGAGACAACAAAATGCTAATAGGCCGAGAGTCACCAAGTGAGCACTCGGCCGAGAACACTGTATCGCCACTGTACTAGTTGTACACTCCTCAGGGCAACGCAGAGAGGCTACAAGGCTTCGCCGTTCAGAACAGTTGTAAAACGATCTATAAAAGTGTGATGTATGAAATATGTATTGTATGCTATATATGTATTATTACAACTTATTGGACACGAATAACATTTAAAAATAAAGTAAAGTCCTGGCACTGTCATTTCGATAAAAATACGAGGCATCAGTGTGCAAGTAAAGTTTAGTTTTTATACTCTCTGCCTTCTCCACAAGGGACTCGGAGCGAGGTGATAGACAAAATATTCAATGCCTAAGTTCACTGTGTATACTGTATTCACTTGAAGTAGCAATAAATAAAATGAATATATTTTTGTCGCAATATGTAAAAAGCAGTGACGAAGGGTGACCTTTCCTCACAGTTAATCCGCTAGGTAAATAAAATTAAATAATCCTTCCTGTAAATAACCTCTTTTACATACGTGTAGATATGTACCGGAGTATGTGTGGAGTTATAGTAATCCGTTTACCATCGGCTTCTTTTTTTGTTTACACGATTAATAAAGTAAACAAGCAATAAATTAATCATAAAATTATCATAGCCATGGAATACTGGACGTATTGGCGGATTAACACATCCAGATGTTCTACGGAACAACAGATTTTGGGCCCCCAGCATAAAATTAAAAAAAAAACTATACATAATATGTAATAGAAGAAATATTAAACAGAAATGGACATTATAATAGCGAAGTTTTATTAATAACAATGACATTCTCCACAAGTGGGGAATTAGGGATGATCCACAGTTTGACTGTGGACACCCGAAGCAAACCATGCAGCACATCTTGCGTGATTGCCCCATACGTGTTTAACCCGGTACCATTGACGGTGCTGCCAGCCTGTCCCCTGAGTTCCTCCAATGGCTGGAGGCGCTGGATGTCAGACTTTAACGATGTGACAATACTTCGACGTTGCCAAACGATAAATAAATAATAACATGAAACATGAAGGGGACAACAAAAAAATCATACAGCATAAAAAAGTAGAAGATAGCGCCGCAGGGAATTTTTTTTTTGAGGTTCGCACAATGAGGTGAGTCTTCAGCAACCTCCTGAACTCCTCCAAGCTTTCGGCTCATCTAACATCGAGTGGAAGGGCATCGGGCAAAACTCGACGGGGACCGTATCCTTAGATATCTTCGCGCCTGGTGGGTAGAAACATTAATCATACTTAGTTAAACACTTGAGTTTACTCACATTATATAGAACCTACCTAATAATATATTACATCAATCTCAACAGTGAATATTATTCTATGGCTTTGTTTCGGCTCCCGGAGAAAAACCCATAGGAATATTGCTCAACATTTTAAATCGTAGATTAGCTTCTAATTTCTTTGTTGACGATATAATATTGACAAAATTTCTACGCCCTAATTAGGTCGCTGTGCAACTCTTCAAATACTCAATGTCAAATCTATTTCTATGTATATTCAGTGTATGTGTTGTACTTGTATGAAATAAATAACTAAACGTGAATAAATCCCAAAAAAGACAATTGCCCTTGAGAAATATGCTCAAAGGATCAAAGCAAAACTTTCTAGTTGGATTCCAGTGGAAGAATTATTAATAAAATGTTGACTATTTTATTGTCTATCCCATTTTAGATCCGCTCATGTGTTTGTTTATTTTTTAGGCTCGGTTTCTCGACAAATAGTATCGTCGGCTAGTAACATTGCTATCTCGTTTGCCTTTTGGCTTTTTGATACGCGCGCAAACGAAATAGCAATGCTACTAGCCGACGATACTATTCGTCGAGAAACCGAGCCTAAATATATGCTAGTATCTAACACACGAAAGAAATCAAATACTGATAAATGCAAGTAATATTATTTTCAAAATCCAATTAGATTTGAGCTTTTGCCCCTTGCGCAAATTTCTGAAGCGATTTTGTCTTTTCCCCAAGGTTTATTCATGTTGAGCAATATTCTTATGGGTTTTTGTCTGGTCACGCTTTGTTTCATTCCCAGTAGTTCCCCAGTGACTGTGACGGCAGCAGACATATCCTGACAGTCTGCCAGCTACTCCCGTCTCATGATGGGTACGTCAGGTACGTGAGGATTAGGGGACCTGTAGGATTGGGAGTATAGGGCGTGCAATGTCAAGAGGTTTTCAATCCCGGAACCAAAATCGATACTTGAGACACCATCTCGTAATTCCGGAACCGGAACTGGTAGTCCGAGAGCCCGCTGCTTAATTTATGACGTATCTGTTTTTTGATCGAAATGTGGTATAAACGATAGCTTACCAATAGGGTATTACATCGCACTAGGGTTGCCTATCAAAATCTTGCCGCAACCCCCCCTGCCCCCCCGAAAAGGTCCCTCTTCGCGGTTTTTCGCATTTTATAGGAATATGGTAAGAGATAGGAGAAAGTAGTCAATGACAAAAATAATCCTTGCTAAATTCTCTACAAAAAACGTTAAGTCAATTTTTTCGTAGAACTAGCAGTTTACCCGCAATGGCCGGTCGAAAACCGAAATTCATTTAAAATACAAAAAAATGTATTTAAACTAAATTGGTTGAAAATTGATAAGAGCTACAGGAAAATAGTCAGAGAACGAATTAATTACCATAGTCTTAGCTACAAAACGAGCTATAACTTATGTTCATACATCTAATAATTTCGGAGTTATTACAATAAAACTCAGTGACGAAAATTCTTAAAATTTAGTTTTTCATAAAATAACCAGTGATATAGCGCCGCAGGCCAAAATTTTTTTTCCATAAAATGTTAGTAATAATGGGTGGAAGAATGTGAAAGAAAAAAAATCAAACTTTTTTTTTATTTTTTCAAAAAATATCCTGTTTTTTGACCGGCCATTACGGGTAAACTACTAGTCCTATGAAAAAATTCACTTAACATTTTTTGTAGACAATTTAGCAAGGATTATTTTTGTCATTGACTACTTTCTCCTATCTCTTACCATACTCCTATAAAATGCGAAAAACCGCGAAGAGGGACCTTTTCGGGGGGGGCAGGGGGGGTTGCGGCAAGATTTCGATAGGCAACCCTAGTGCGATGTAATACCCTATTGGTAAGCTATCATTTATACCACATTTCGATCAAAAAACAGATACGTCATAAATTAAGCAGCGGGCTCTTGGACTATGGCTATTGGCTAGGATAATATAAGAAATGAAGTGATTGAGTTGGGTGAATGTAAAACGGATGTTGTGACCAAACTGACAGTGAACAAGTTGAGATGATTGGGACATGTAGAGAGAATGAATGACGGAAGGATGACAAAGAAAATATACCTCCGGGAGAAAGTTGATGTGTATGGAAGTGTGGCCGTCCAAGAAGTACATGGCTTGACTATATGACCAGATCCTCAAGGACGGACGTGTTCTGAGTAAAATGAATCGTAGAGTGTGTGTGATGAATTGCATGAATGTGACGGAGGCACGAAGTGTGTGTAAGAATAGAAAAATCTGGGGATTTGTTCTCTCTGCTTACCATGCAAGGAATGTGGCGTGAGGGGATAGAATAGAACATAAACTTGGAGCTGAATCATGCTTTTCATCATTTGAGCTTATAGCTTCTCCTTCCTTTATATTGGTCTCCATCAAAAGTAAAGAAGAAGTAAAAATCTTACTGTGATTCCGGTGTTTCGTAATTCCGGAAGGCATGCCCTAATTGGGAGAAAAGTAGGGCACATTAGGGAAGGTGTTCACTGTTCACCTGAGGGGGAAGGTGTTACGTTAATATTAGGGTGGCGTATATCTGCAAAGCATAAAATCATATTTTCTTTTTGTTTTACAAGATCAACCTACGCGGATGTTATTTATTATATACCTACGGTGAAATATGTACCTAGCATATCAGATTCCAAAATATATTTGATTATAAAGGCGTCGGGAAAACTAAGATTACTCAGATAACATTAAAGATTTCATCCTAGTGCTGGATTTCATCCAGATTGTCTATCTCGGGCGTCCGCGCTTCCTCACACCTCTTTGCTCGCCCAAATATACCCACCTTTTTTGTCATCCTCTCATCATTCATTCTCTCAACATGCCCAAATCATCTTATTTTGTTCACTTTCATTCAAGTCACAACACCCGCCTTGGAGTCACTCATTTCTCTAATAACCCATTCCTTATCTTATCTCTCAGCGTTTTCCCAGACATTCTTCTCAACTACCTCATTTCCACTGCATTTAACCCTGATTTGCCATTCTTACAAAATTGGACTTATCATTCTTACAAAATATGATTTATCATTCTTACAAAATATGATTTATCATTCTTACAAAATATGATTTATCATTCTTACAAAATATGATTTATCATTCTTACATAATATGATTTATCATTCTTACAAAATATGATTTATCATTCTTACAAAATATGATTTATCATTCTTACAAAATATGATTTATCATTCTTACAAAATATGATTTATCATTCTTACAAAATATGATTTATCATTCTTACAAAATATGATTTATCATTCTTACAAAATATGATTTATCGTTCTTACAAAATATGATTTATCATTCTTACAAAATATGATTTATCATTCTTACAAAATATGATTTATAATTCTTACAAAATTGTATTTATCATTTTGATTTCTATTTTCCCTACATATTGTTATGTTTATACAGGTGAAACATATAATTACAATGTTTTAGCACAGGATATTATGTTTATTGTGTGGGTTATACAACAACAAAGACAAATAAATAAATCTCTGACCACAGCGCGCGATTTGAAATTGCTAATGGTGTTTAGTGGTCGCACCCTTACACCCTTTATATCCTACGTATATCCTACTAGCTGTATTACCCAGCGTTGCCTGAGAAGCTTTATTGGCACATCATCTTTTTCCCCTTACCCTTGGTTGGGTCGGGGGCTCAGAGCATATGTGTATCTTCGCCAGAGGCCCCTGTCACTTGCAGCTTCCAAGACCTCTGGCCACTCCAACCACAGTCCTTTTCACACAGTCAGCTTAATTGGTTCTAATAAATGGTTCTTGGAAAATAAACTAACCCCACCACTTTAGCCTCAATAATTGACTTTTTTGATAATGGAATAATAAATTTTTATCCTTCTTAGAAAAACGGTTCCCTGTACATTCCTATAAAATTATTTTTTACCTTATTATAACACTTAAAAAACGTGTCTTTTCTATAAGTCCATTTTCATCCCTTTTAAATAAAATCGGGAAAAACGACAAAACGCCATATTACTAATTTTGATAGCAGTATCTATGTTCCAAATTTCAAATTCGTACCACGTCTAGTTTCCAAGATATTCGGATACTCTGAAAAAGTTTAAACTCCGTTTTTCACCCCCTTAGGAGCGGAATTTCCAAAAATCCCATTTTTTAGTGGAAGGTTTTGTATTGAAACCTATCTGTCTTCAAAATTTCAGTTCTCTAGGATCAGCCGTTTGGGCTCTGCGTTGATGAGTATGTCAGTCAGTCAAGCACCTTCGTATGTGAGTAGAGATAATACCATTACACATATTACAGTGTTAACTCGACTTACGTACAAATTATACCTACAAAATATTCTACGTTTACAGCTACATATTGTATTTTATTTTACCCCGACGCCGGCTTTTGTAGAAGTAAATTGTACTAATTTCATATACGTTCGGTGGTCGGCATATCGGTTATCCACTGTGCAAGCCCATGGTTCTTGCATTTGTGGACAAGGATCAGAAAAGGTCTCTCAAAATGGCCTATAGTGATTGCCAAATTGGTCTTGAAGTTTAAAGTGTCCCTTGCAAAATCATTTGTTTTAATTCTAGATATGGACAATTGAAAATTAAAAACTCATAAGTATATATTTTTTAAAAGGATCTGGGCTTGCATACACAAACCCAAATACTTTCCTGCACACCTTGCACTAGGCTAAAAACCTGTATTGCAAAGTGGAATACATCGCCAGCGCCGGGGTTAATTACAATATTTATATTACTCTGTAAATATATATTACAATATTTATATTACTCTGTAAATATATAATTTATATTACTAGTAACTTTCAACATGAACATTGAACAATTCGTTCATGAGAGACCCAACTGAGATTCGTTCTCTGTGATAAACTGCTTTGCCCGTCATTAAGGTCTCTCAAAGAAACCAAATTTTACTATATAGTATGGAGTGATCTTATCTTTCTAAATATACCTTGATGTAGGTCTAAATGAGTTCCTACCTCATAATAAATCAGTTTCGAATCTATTTTGAAATGTGTCACTTTTAATTTTCGAATGCATTGCGCATTTCAAAACCGTCGATCAATGTAGTTCCCTACATACAAAACATTTCACGTCGGTTTCAACTGTTTCACGTAAAACAAAAGCTTGTTGAAAGCGTTTTTGTTCTTCACGTGTGCCTACAATGTTAGCAATTCCACTGTTGTGTTATATTTGTTTTGTTGCAAGTCACTTTTCATGATTCATAACATGAAAACACGGATATGGATGTCAAGTACGTGAATACACGAATAGTACGCCACGAGCTACAAGTGGCAAACAGTGGTACTAGAAGGGTTAAGAGCAACTCTATCGCAAATGTACACTCTATGTAATCACTTTCATAGTGCATAACTATGAAATGCTTTTCCGTAACATTTTGTACATTTATATTGAGTACAGTTATTTTATAAAATGCGTCGTAGGTGGTTTAAACAAAAGGTCTCGATAGATGGCGGTAGCATAGAATCATTGGTGCAATGTGAAATATTTCAGAATTGATTCTTACTGCTACCTACTATAACTACACCGTGACGGTATATCTTTAAATTTAAATTTCGATACAAATGTTATTGTTGCCAGCAAACAAAATTGTAGTGCCAATTTAATCCGAAACCAGCTTTCTTGACATACTGATTTAATGGTATTTTGGGTTAGTTTTTCAATAATTTGAAAAAATATTATGTCAAAAATTACGATCGAAAAAAGCGTAAGTCAAAATAATAGATTTTCTCTGAGAAACCCCAAGGATATAAATAAAATGCTAGAAATTTACGTATTCCCTATTCTGAGGTAATCCATGCATTAGTATTCTATGCGTTCTCTTATTACATATTGCTTTTCGCCTTGTGTTTCCGCCATAACCAACATTTATTCCCAACTTACACACTGTATAATAAAAGGTAGATCTTTCACTCACTCTCTATACTCCCTGTATAACAGAGGATCAGTGGCGTAGCCATACTTAACTGCCGTCATAATAAACAATCGAACGCATGAGCCAACTGTAGGGATTTTGAGTTTTTTTTTATCGAAATGTGTATTTCATCTCTAAATCCATCTATTTCAATCATATATACATAGTCCGAATTTCCAAAAGTAACCCCTATTTTCAAACCCCCCGATTCCAAGCATCGATGGAATTATATAGAGCAGTTTAGTGTTGCTTCCTCTGTCCATACCTCGGAAGGGTATGAATATTTTATTTATTCATACTTGAGCCGAACTCTCAGACTACATGTTTTTAGTAACTATAGAGCAGAATCCTAGCTGGGTCACAGGGTATTAAAACATAAATAATAATAAATAAATAAATCTTTATTGGTCAAAGAAAATATGCATAGTTACAAAAATAAGACAATGGTAGTGTGCCAAAAGGCGGACTTATTGCAAAAGCAATATCTTACAGTCAATCCTATAAAATTAAATATGTATCATCATCAGCCCGCGTTTGCGCACTGCAGGACATGTAAGATAATAGAAAAAAAAAAGCTGGTCGCATCAAACCTAAAATCCTAACTCAGGCCCAGCGGATACAAAAGCTAAAGTTTTAATAGCATTACAATATGGATTTGTAACTTTACCGATACATGGAAGCTACGCCACTGTGTGAGTACGTATGACTCTACGGATTACTCATTTGGATTAGCTATTAGCGATATTAGTTCCTATATTATGTTGGGCCTTAATGCCCCATTGTCGACATTTCTACGATTTACCCTTTTCTTATTTCCTTTGATCTGCCTACTCCCTACTCCCGTACCTACTTTTTTATTCCTTTTTTTCTTACTTCCTACAAATCCCTCCTAAGTACTCGAATCAGTTTAGTGATTTCTAGACTCTTATCATGGAATAGAAAGGATTAAACCTTTTTATTAGATAAAACCATAAAGTTAGGAATTGTATGTTATATTGCTCTATCATTATAGAGTTTGCAAATCGGACAATTCTAACCACCATCGAAAGCGAAACAGCAAACAAGACGTTAGTCAAACTAGGGACTGGAAAAAATCGGTGTTATTTTTCGGGAAATGTGGTGTTACTTTTGCAAAAAGGGGTGTTATTTCTCACAATTTAAGCAAAATGTGGTGTTATTTTTATTTTTATCATTAAAGTGGTCAAATTTACAGGTTTTTATACAAGAATATAAAAAAAATTTATCGTGAACAATATTTTATACAAAAATCCCTAAAACAATAATGTTTACTTGAATTATATTTGTTTTCATAAATTATCCTTGTAATAGACACAGTGACTCTATAATAGTGGATATTTTTTTGATATTTGGCACGTTTTTATACTTCTTGGTCAGCCTACTCTCGTCCACTCCTGGACGAAGGCCTCCTCCATCTGCTTCCACGCCACTCTATCCTGGGCTCTCTGGATCCAGTTGGCACCAACGTACTTGACTAGGTCGTCTCTCCATCGTAGTGGTGGTCTTCCCACCCTCCTGGTAGTCGTTCTGGGTTTCCAGATTAATACCCTCTTCGACCACTTATCGTCTGGATCTCTAGACATGTCACCTGCCCACCGCCATTTGAGAGATTCGAGATACCTTTTTATACAATTGTTGTTTTTTGTTTATTGTTCATTATCGTCCCTAGGCCCTAATTTTGGGCACTTGGACTCGTCAAATTTACATAGTTATAACAATCAAAAAGAATTTTGAACAATTAACAGTGGCAATGTGCCAGAGAAGTAGAATCAATGCAAACAGAGTATAAAGGGCTCAGTTTGCATTTCGTCATGAAGATAATAACATCCTTACATAGTGACCCATGCTAAACTGGACTTATTGTCCTGGATAGCATTTCGTCAAGTCAATATCGATTCTGCGCTTACACTCTCATCTCTCTCTCCTGTCGATTTCCTCACTGCTGAGGGTCGCGATCTCCAAACCCAAACACCCGTTTCTTGACTAATCCCCGCCACGCAGCTCTGTCCTCGGCAAGATGCACTGCCCTGTAGATGGAGGGGGCAACAGTCTGCGTAACTTGGTCCGTCCATCGCAAAGGTGATCGCCCTCTGGGTCTCCGTCCCGGCGTGTTTCCCGTGATTATTAGCTTCTCGAGGCTATCTCCCCCTCTGCGAGCGATGTGTCCAAAAAAATATACTCTCATACAACATTGGTAAAGTTGAAGTGATAATAGAACGATTTTTCTTCAGGGCACACGCCCCTTAAGTAAGTAGGTGGGTAGAATAATGACAGGAGAATGAATTATTATTTGATTTTGTTTGAATATAGAATGTAATTGTTCTTGTGGAGCGGGTGGGGTGAATCAAAAAATAAAATATATTGATGAATGTTGGAGGAAGAGGAATGGAGTGAGGGAATATGATTAAAAAGAACAATCACAATTTAATATTAATAGTAGTGACTGTGATTATAGTATACCTACTGTGAAAATACTTTCAATGAGATCCTTCATACTACTTAATATGTCCTGGATAAATTATGCGTTCTTTCTCACAAGTCCTGTGATTTTTTAGGATTTTTTTCATTCAGCGTTATTTTTTTACCAGGTGGTAGACAGACACGGCAATAAACCAGCCATAATAATTATTAATTACACAATATGAGTAGCTGTACTGTAGCTTGGCGTGGAAGGGCGGTCCGCCTGGGCGGTACTTTTTAGGGGGCGGCTTTTTATAAAAAAATTAAGTTTTAAGTCCATTAAATCACGTTTGTTTCATTAAAAACTCGAAAATATTTGCATGCGGCGCTACTTTTCCCTTTTCGTATCTACATTATAGTTGTCTACACTCAAAAAAACTCTAAAAAAATAAATTTGCGGCGCTATTTTCTCGCTTTTATGCCGTGTCAATATCAAAATTTTAGTTGTTCCTCTCCAACCTGAAGAAGCTGTAAATTTTCGAGAATTTTGGATTTACGAGTATGCCTAAATAAGGCGGCGGATTTGACTTCCACTCCGGGCGGCAGATACCCACGCTATGCCACTGCTCTTGTGTATTACACTTACTGTAAAAATAACAGTGATCACAATTTAAAGACATATCTAGAAAAGGAATTGAAATTAAGGGATGAATTGAAGGATGGGTGTGGTGGAATGGGGGGGGGGGAGGGGTGGCAAAACCAAAATAAAGTTGAAAAGTAGGAAATAAATTATTTATGTTAGAAACAGTAAGGCAGGCATATGGTTTTATACCACGCCATATAGAACCATGAATAAGTTTCTATTGAATCTTATAGTACCACAAGTCATATTGGTACTTTTTTGCGTCGAGGCTGGACTTGCCAACATACTTCTCAGTATTATCATCCAGAAAAGTCTAAATATTGTCATTCATGATTGATATACAATAAACTCGTCAGCCTAATACTGGGAAAAATTCACCTATCCAGATATCACGGATATCAAAGGATTAGACTCAGAGATACTGCTCTATATAAAACACAAGCATTGTGCCTGAAATATCAGTATTTACGAATCTTCTTACAATATTGCATTATGAATAATTGAAATATCGACGTAGGTATTATTTTATTAGTAGTGTACTAACCTTTATTACGGGCTTTGCCTAGTTAGGTGGCAACATTATAATTATTTTGTAAGTAAATTGGAGAAAGTAAAGTTTATTACTATTTAACTAGCCTTTGTGCCCAGCGGGCCTGTGCCTGGATTTAAGGTTTGACGCAACCACTATTCTTACCATTGTCACTAAGTCATTTTTCTCTTCAACTTTAAGAGTTATTTGATTTTTCAATAGCCTATATTCGATCCAAGATTCTGTTCTAAAATTTCTCAAAATATCTAGTCTGAGAGTTCCCTCGTGTAACTGATTCCTGGACATAGGCAATTTAGTATCTATGCAACCATTATGGCGAGATAATTGCAAAAAGCATCTAGTATCGCCTAAATAATTTTTCATATAATTGGGAAAACAAAAGACCAGTAGGAAGACCCCAAAAAAGGATGGGTGGATTATGTAGTCCCAGTCGCAGGAAGGAACTGGTTGACCAAAGCTCAAAGTAGAAGGAAATGGAAAACGTTAGAAGAGGCCTATATCCAGCAGTAGAGGGACGGCTGAGAAGGAAGAAGAAGAAATCAAAATTATCAAATTCAAATCCCACAACCCGTCCCTCCTGAACCCATCATCCCTCCCTTACCCTATCCCATCCCATTTACCATTCGTATATATTTATATGTATGTATAATATGTTTATCTATGTATGTATTTATGAATTCAATTATTGTTATGTATGTATTTGTGTATTCAGTTAAGGTACCCTCTTGGTACTGAATCTATAATTAGGTATATCAAAATTTTGTTTCTATCATGGGTTGGCTGGCAGAAATTGCCATTTGGCAATAAGCCCGCCCGTTGTATGTTTTCTGTACAATAAAGTTTATTTTATTTTATTTATTTTATTTTTAAGAAGATATAATTAGAATAGGGAGAATAATATTGGAGTAGGGTATAATTGGAATAGAAGGATCTTTTTTCTTTAATTATTTCTTGAGAAAATACTCCGCGGAAATTGTACCGAGGATTTTAGCAGCTTAATATATTGGCGGCAACATTTTAGCATTTTCAACTCTTCGGTGCTAAAAGTTGACTAATTTCTTTCCAAGTTTCCATATAGTATTGTACTTAGGGTTGCCAGATGTTCGGTTTTGGACCGGACAGTCCGGTTTTTCTTACATCTGTCCGGTCGAAAAAATCTTTGACACCGGAAAAAGAGTTGTCCAGTTTTTTCAATCAGACCACAAGAATTTTAATCTTTAATTTAATCAAGCCATTACTTATCAATTACCTACGACTATTATTCATAAAGTCCCTTGATTATTTCCATCATGTTCTCATTTTTCATACGTAGTAGGCATTACATTCCTTGTGAAAACCCGAGTATTTAAATAGGTGACATTTTTTCATAAAATAAAATTTGTCTAGGGTTGGTTGGCAGACATTGCGTGCGGCAATAAACCCGCCATTTGGAAAAATATTTTTTTTTCAATATTTTTTTTATTTATTTATCTACTTAGTAAACACTGTCTTGAACTATATAAGTATATTTTTTATATTTCGTTAAGGGAAAATATCGCTCTTCAGCACTTTGTTTGAAATTGTTTATTGTGCTTTACTATAGATCTATTGTCTTGCTTCATACTATGTCACTGACGAAATGCTAACAGAACCCTTTACACTCTTTAGCATTGATATTGTGCATTATTATTATTACTGTTAGATTGACGAGTCCAAGTGCCCGACATAGGGTCTAAGGACGATAAACAACAATAAACAATAAACTCATTATTAGCAAATTTCGCCTGCGTGCGAATTGGGGAGTGGAGGAGCAAAAAATGAAAATTAAAAATTGTCCCGTTTTTCGTTCAACATATCTGGCAACCCTAATAGTACTGTATTGTAAGTATATTGTATTGTCTACATAAACTTCCTTGTGGCTATGTTTAAACTATTTACTTGTTTAGTAAAGTGTATTGTTCTTTTGTTACACCACTGCCTACTTATACAAGTACTTAACTACTCTATTTATCTACTAACTTTTCAAACTGTGACACAATTATTCAATAGAGTTCTATTGTATATCCTCCAGACCAGATCCTCAAGGATGGACGCGTTTTGAGTAAAAGGAATCGGAGAGCGTGTATGACAAATTGCATGAATGTGACGGAAGCTAAGAGTGTGTGTAAGGATAGGGCTGTCTGGCACTCTGTCCTCTCTGCCTACCCTGCAAGGGACGTGGCGTGAGGGTATGGATAGATAGATATTAGATAGATAATTATATATATTTTCGGGTTGACTGTAAGGTATTGCTTTTGCAATAAGTCCGCGTTTTGGCACATTGCATTGTCTTGTTTTTGTAACTATACATATTTTTGTTTTTTTTTTAATGAATCTGGATTTATTGAAATAAACCCAAATACACCTTTCTACACTTCACAGTAAGCTTGAAAAGCTTGTGTCGTGAAGTGGAGTAGGTCGGCATCGGGGATCGAACCCGCGCCCACTGAATTAACAGTCGAGCGCGTTACCAACCAGGCTATCGACCACCATTTATTGGCCAATAAAGATTTATTTATTTATTCTGTCTCCTCACGCCACGTCCTTTGCGGGGTAGGCAGAGAGAACAGATCGCCAGACTTTCCTATCCTAACACACGCTTCGGGCTTCCGTCACATTCATACAACTTGTCGTACACATTCTACGATTCCTTTTACTCAGAACACATCCGTCCTTGAGAATCTGGTCTACATAGTCAAGCCACATGATTCTTGGCTGCGCTTCCTTACACCTCTTCTTTCTCCCAGGTATATTTTCTTTGTTATCCTTTCATCATTCATTCTCTCCACATATCCCAACCATCTCAACTTGTTCACTTTCATTTTAGTCACAACACTTTACCAATTGAAACGTGCTTATGATAAAACAGTACTACAATTTTAAACTGTCACCTAAAGCAAATGTGTGCGCAAAATTTCAAGATGCTGGGACATTGAGAGGTCATTAAAATTTGAAGAGGAATGCAGATTAAGCCAACAACGACTGATGACGTTAAATAAAAACGTGGTAAGGAAAAAACACGAGTGATTAAAATTAAAATCCAAACCTAAAGCAAAAATTTGTTCAAAATTTCAAAATGCTGGTAGATTTCGAGGTATTAAAATTTGAAGATGAAAATGTAGACGCAGACAACAACGACAGATGAAGTTAAATATGCATGCGGAAATAACTATAATAATTTAAAATTAAGTGCAAATTGCGAGAAATTTAGATTAGCGGTAAATGTTTGCTGAATAATATTTTCTAAACTTATAAGACGGTATAAAGTTGGAGATGGATCCTGAATATTTTATAATCTGTGGTATTTTGTATATTATGTGCACAAATCGTGCAAACAAGTTCTCAAACTTTGTATTATAAATCCAATCTGAATAATACAGAGTATCTAGTATCCTGCAGCGATATTTTTATAAGTTACGTTAGTTACGAGGCGAAAGATTATATGGCGGGGTGAAGTATTTACAGATAAGTAGGGACTTAAAAAAACGTGAAGTGTTTTTACGAATTTTCGCGAATTCTGTGATTTTCGCGTTTTTCACACGAATTTTGACCTCCATTTGGTAAATATCAAAAAGTACAAGTGAAGTTATGGGAGTCAATGATAATCATGCAACAATTTCGATGTTCATTTTTTGTGTGAAAAAAAAAGTGTGAAATATTACAACTTTTTGCGAAAAACGTATCAGTTATTGACAAAAAAAAGTGAAGAATTTCGCCACCGTTTGTGAAAAAATAACGTCATTCTTCGACACAAGAAGTAAAAATTTTCACCACATCTTTTTCGCTTATGAGTGAAAATAAATAAGCAAATTTTCAAAATAATATCATTGGCACTTCGACACAAAACTGAAAAATAACAGTACTGTTTCGAAAAATGACACCGCTATTTTGTAGTCTCTCTCCACAAGCATCGAGATGCTAATCTGACGGCGCGTCACTCACATGTGGCAGGTTATTTGTGAGATATCCGCTACGTGGAAAATAGTCACATGTTTAACATGCACCTACTTCGTTTATTTTCTGTACATTGGTCTTTTTTATCGTACCTACTGAGTTTCTGTAAGTTTATAAAAATCATAACAAAATATTATATGTTCGTCTACCTCCAGTTCATCAAAAAAGTAGGTCAGCTCGATATACAACAAAGTATGGACTATTCCTTTCAGCTTATGACCGATCGTTCTTCTTCTTATCAGCCCACTCCCGTCCACTCCTGGACGAAGGCCTCCTCCATCTCCTTCCGCGCTGCTCTATCTTGGGCTCTCTGGATCTACTGGCTTAAATAAATTTAAAAAATATATAACTGTAAAATAAATTTAAGCACAGGTATTTTAGTTCAAAAGTTATAAAATTGGACCGAATAAGATATCGCAAACTTATGTCTGTCAATTAACAGGCCACATAGTTAAGTGTCCAACTTTTGGTTTCCAGCGCGGTCCAGCTGAAATTCACAGGATCACTGTTGACGCTGCCAGTAGGCTAATGCTGGATTTCACTTCTTAGGTGAGGAATAGCGAAGATAGGATCCACTTATCATTATTTCTTATACAAAATATGTACTAGGTGGCTCCTATCTTCGCTATTCCTAAACTAAAAAAATGGTGAAATCCAGCATAAGACCCTTGAATTCTTAGCTAGCGGGTCTGACGTTTTGCCACATGCATTAAAATGCGTACAGTGTACAGAACACCCTGTATGCAAGTTCTTAGAGAAACCGCAAAATATAGATTGGGTGACTTCTGGGGTAGGGAAGTTGATCTTCTGGTAGTGAGTGGCATTCAGCCTGATGTGGTCTCTAGTCTCCACAACACATCTCTACCAAGTTGTCAACACAACATGCTGACTATATTACGTACCTATAGATACTACTATAGTATATTATTTGTACTATGCGTCCAAACATAGTACAATACTGTGGGATGAAGTAAAAATCTTTCTGTTATCCTTTCAAATTTGGTATAGGTATATCTTCTTCCCCTTCTATCCTTGGGTGGGTCGGGGGCTCAAAGCATCTGGCTATCTTCGCCAGAGGCCCCTGTCACTTGCAGTTTCCAGGACCTCTGGCTACTCCAAGCACAGTCACTCCTCGCACACCTTTGTTACCTGCTTCTGCCATCTATTTCTGGGGTCTGAGTTATGCGAAGTTTTCGCATAACTCCCGCATTTCACGATGGATTCCTGAGAAAATTTAGAATAACATTTGCGATAATGTAGGCTGTGTCCTAACGTCGCCGGTTTTTGAAGAAAAAGCTTTTCCTAGGAGATACCATGAGGATGAGGGGATCCAAGGGTTGTGTGGGGTCGTGTGTGGTATCGTATGAAAGACCATTGGAAAAGAAGTTTAAGTCTTAAGTCAAATTTTGTCCAGCTCAAGCCTGTAAAGTATACCGGATTCGTTTGTCAAATTTGCGAAGCACGGGTAACTCAGCTAGCATAAAATAAAAATGAACACAAAACAGGCCGTTGTCTAGAAATAACTTTTGAATAAAAAATAAATAAATGCTGAAACTTTTAGACCTTTGTCTTGTCAGAAAGTTGATGAAAAATCCATTACTAAATTTAGAGACGGAAGGACAAACAGAAAAGGATAAAAAAGGGGTTTAAAAAGTTATTGTCACAAAACAATTTAAGTGTAGCTCAACATAGTATACATGCCTACGAAGTTTACATTCATGTGACCCCTGTAAACTTGATATAGGTATTTCACGCATTTAACCATTGATTTCGATGATGCTCCCTATACTCGTCAAGCCTTGTGACGCCGCACATCCATCTCAACATCTTCATTTCAGCCGTCTGTACGGCACGGACATCCCTTAAGGGTTTTTTTTTATATTAATGTTTTCATATTTATTTATTTATTTATTATTTATTTATAGATAGATAAATTAATTAATTAATATTACGTTGTGTTCAGGCCTAGATGAACTATATTCACTTCGGTCTCGGGATAAAGTTTCAGACAAGAGAGCATCGTTCTAAATGTCAACTAGATGTGTCCATTTAACCGCAAGGCGGCGACCAGCTAGCTACTTTGTAGAAACTAGCTGAAAGCAATGATACCGCAATGTCACTGGTAACATCACAGTCATGGTACAAGTAGTCACACCATGGGCGGCGCTAGCCTCGGAACTAGGAGGGGACAACGAAAATTTTAAAATTGATACAGCACAAAAAAATGCGGAAATAGCGCCGCAGGCGAAATTTTTTTGTGAGACGTAGTTAAGAAGGTCGTGATGTGGTTTGTTTATTTGAAAATGTGTATAATACTTTGCACAATATTATGTATGAAAAATGATTTCTTATAAAAAGAGATAGCGCCGCAGACAATTTTTTTTATGAAACTGAAGGATTTTCATACTAATTTTAGAAAATTTATGTTATGATGAGAAAATGTGTTGTACTTATGTGATTTTTTGTGAAGTTTTACCATTTAGTATGAAAAAATACATACCTATTCCAATCAGGGGCAGGGGGGGCAGCTGGGGCAGTTGGCGACTACCATGGTCACACAATCACAGAGTTTTCCTCTCCCGTCACGCTGTGACAAGCAGGAAGTAAAGTCTCTAGAAGTTGAAGAAAAAACTTTCGTAACATCTACTTACAACCAACCCCATCTCACTCAAGAAATGTTTGGATCACATTGATTTCAATTTATTTCCGTTGCTTATTTCCGGTCGTAGAATTGCCCCCACTCTATTTTTATCACTCTTATATTTATGTTGTTCTCTGCGTCTAAATTTTCCTCTTCATATTTTAATAACTTCCCATTGTCCCAGCACCTTGAAATTTCCACAGTACACTGTCCCAGCACCTTGAAATTTCCACAGTACACAGTAAGTGAATTTTATCGTAAAAACGTTTCACTTGGTATCTGAATTAATATAATTCAATATTTTTTTATGGAGAAACATGAGAACGGAAACATAAACATTTATTTGGGGTCGGCTGCTCGGATCCTTTCTCTCCAATCGCGGCAGTCTTCTGGAGTAAGCTCCAGGTGTTCCATGTCCCCTCTGATGGTCTCCTCAAGGGATTTTCTTGGCCGTCCTCCCTTTCTCGCTCCTCTCACTGCCCAGATCGTTGCCCTCCTCAGACCGGAATCCTCGTCCCTTCTCTGGACGTGTCCATACCACCGAAGTCGGGCCTCTCGAGCTTTTAGGTCATGACCTAACATGATCATATGCTTGCAAATATTCAATGTGGTGGGCCATTAGGAAATTATTACAATTTGAAAAGGAAAAGTAGACACCGTCATCCAAAACAAAGACAGATAATTTCAATTAAAATGTAAAGATCAAAACGAAGCTTCGATTTAAGTCGATACATCATTTTGGATTATTTACCCACTATAATTACTAAATCATACATAATATGGTAAAAAGTGCTATATATGTATAATGGATAGTGTGGGAGAATGTCGATTTGTCTATGTCATAGAAAATTAAGAATTTCGTAGAGATGGTATATTTTTTACACAAAGTAAAAAATCAGATACACAATAAATTATTTATTGTTAAAGAAAACTTGGTTGATTTTTCCAGACATGTTTGCTGTAGCGTATTCTTTATTGTCAGTAGAGTGGCGGGGGGGGTACGTGGGGGGGGGGGGGGGAGGGGCAGGGATGGGTAGGATGAAAAGGAAGATTCCTTAGGGTTGAAGGGAAGAAAAGGAACATCGGGGGTGGGCTTAAATACTATTGAATATAAATATATATTCTATTCCTATAAAAACATACCCATCATTAGATTCATTGAACAACCATACATGTCTGTATTTGAGATTTTTCTCAGCTTTCTTGTGTTTCTTGCAGTGTTGGACATAGGCCTCCCCCTTAGACTTCCACCGCTTCCTCTCTTGTGCCGACCGCATCCATCCGCCCCCGGTAACCTTCCTTATGTCATCCGACCACCTTGCCTGGGGCCTCCCAACGTTTCTTCCGGCTGTTCTTGGTCGCCATTTGGGAACTATTTTAGTCCATCTAGCATCTGATGTTCGTGCTATGTGGCCGGCCCAACTCCACTTAACGACCTTAATAACTACGTCGGTGATTTTCGTTTTCTGTCGTATCCATGTATTGGTCTTTCTGTCTCTTGGTGAGATCCCTAACATTCTTCTCTCCATGGCTCTTTGTATGTGACACAAAGGGCCATATTTGAGATTATAAAAACATCTCATGGAAGTTGTGCGAACATCGGACACAGGACATTCGAAAAATATGTAAAAAGAGGGGGGGCCAATGATACAACTCAGGAATACCAGGGGCCAGAATAATTATGTATGTATGTAGTAGTAAACGCGGTAAAATTGAAATCTATTTATTTATTTATTTACATCACGGCACATAAACAGACATCATCCACATACAAATTAAAAAAAAACAATACAGATCAAGTTCAAGCGATGCCCTAATACATGTGTACACAACTAGTCAATTCAGATAAAACAATATTCATAATGAGGTTCAAAGACTGTAAGTTAGCAGTACATTATTGCAAAAAATAAATAATTGGACTTGTTTGGTGCAGTCCCGATCGTAGAGCGCATCTAAGCGGTTGTGTTAGTTGCGAGTATTTGCGATATTATTGTGAGAATACAGTATTTAATTTATTAAGTCCGAAGCAGCAAAACATCTAGAGTGGTTCAAAAATTTTTTTCTTTTAATTTTTTTTTTTCCTTTTTCTTTTTTTTATTTAATTATTTAATTTTTTCAACCTTTTTGTAGATTCCATAGTGGAACAGGTTCCTCCAATATGGAGGTACCCCTGGTCCCTCCAGATCCTCCCGACCCGAGAAAGAGACCTCTTTCTCCGGATGTAGATATATCCATTTCTTCCCCTCCGTCTAAAGTTCCTGCCATATCTCCCAATCCTCCTCCTTCTCCCCAACTCCCTTACTCCCAACCTTTAACTTACAAATCCACGTCATTAGGGCCATTCTTGGTCTATGTCCAAAATGAAGATTCATCCAAACCAATACGTGCGCTGGATTTTGGTAAGTTGTTGTATTCTTTAAAAATTCAAGGTATCATCACCGGCTCAGTGAAGGCTGAGGGTAAATATAAAATATCTTTGACATTTTTGAACCCTAAATATGCAAACAACTTTTTGGATAGCCCGATAATAACTGAAAACAAATTAAAAGCGTATATCCCCACATTCAAGCTAACCAAACAAGGAGTAATTAGAGGAATTAGTGAGGATATCGATATGGAGGAATTAATAAAGTATTCTGAGCCCTCCCAATGGAAATTAATCAAGGCAAGGAGATTAAATAGGAAGATTCAGTCTAGTGAGGGAGCCACATGGAAGCCCTCACAAACCGTAGTTGTTACCTTCGAAGGGCAATCCCTTCCGGAGTTCGTATTTTTGTTCCACAATGCATTTAGGGTTGAGCAATATGTCTTTCCCACCATCCTGTGCTACAACTGTAGTAGGTACGGGCATACCAGAGCACAATGCCGATCATCGGCCCGTTGTTATAAATGTGGCGATGCTCATAATGGCGAAAATTGTCTGTCCCAAATTTTAAAGTGCATTAATTGTGGAGGGCAACACTCTGCTGCAAATCTTTCTTGTCCTGAACTCAAAAGACAACAGGACGTAAAAAAAACTATGGCTACGAACAATGTATCTTACAAAGAGGCCCTCGCCGCCCATCCTCAAAAATTCTCTCTATATTCAGAAGCAATGTCCCAGGCCCTTCCTTCTTCATCAGTAAACTCAGCCTTGACAGATAATAATGTCCACCCCCCGACACCATCCAGTCATCGTAAGACTATTTTCAAATTCAAAACCCCTTCGCACCCCTCAGTACTACCTGGTTACAACCAACCTGATCACAATTCCCTTCTTTTTTGCCCAAATGGCAGTTCTTGGTCATCTGCTCCAAATGGATGTGCTCTCCCCAACAATCTTCCAGCCCCCGATCAATCTGAAAACTCCTCATCTTCTGGTTACCTCCAAAATAAATTTTCCTCTGGCAACAACAACTTTTTAAAAACAATGATTTCCATGTTAATAGAAATTCTCTCATCTCAAAATTCTTTACCGTCCAACGCAGCTCAACTGATTTCCATTCTTCAGACCTTTTTAACCGAAAATGGCTCCACAAACTTTTAGTTATAAAAACGTGTCATTTCTACAATGGAACAGCCGCAGCGCTGTATCAAATAGAGATGATATTTCATTCCTTTTAAGGAAATACAAAATAGATGTCGCTGCAATTTCGGAAACTTGGTTTTCCTCAGATTCCTTTGTATCATTCCCAGGATATGACTGCCTTAGAGATGATCGCCCCGATGGTTACGGAGGGGCAGCTCTATTGATAAAAAAATCTTTCTCTTATGATCGTCTAATTCTTCCGACCTCCTCAAGAATGCAAATAGTCGCCGCAAAAATCATGGACATCACTGTGGTGTCGATGTACTCCCCGAGATCCCAGTTTGATACATTGTATTGGAACAGCATCGTCCCAATTTTCTCTTCTTCATATTTGATTATGGGTGATTTTAATGCACATTCCTCATCATGGGGCCCTCAAAAAACAGATTCAGCTGGCAAAGCGGTGCTGGATTGGGTCGACAACTTAAATTTATGTATCTTAAACGACGGCAGCCCCACTATAGTTCCTCCTCCACATCAGAATCCGACCGCGGTAGATTTAACGATTTGTACTGGTGAATTAGCTTCGCTGATCGCATGGGAAGTTCTCAAGGACCCTTTATCCAGCAATCACCTTCCTATAATAATAAGAATAAGATCCAACAATTCACAATCCAATTCGTCTCGTCATAAATCCGGATATAACACAAAGAGGGCTAACTGGAGTAAGTTTGGGGAGTCTATAGAGGGGGTTTTATAGATCTCCCTTCTGATGATTCTATGAGTGATGTAAATATGGTTTCCGACAAGATTTCCCACCTCGTTCTTAGCGCAGCCGATGCTTCCATGCCTAGGAAGAGCTCTGTTGGACATCGTAGAGTATCTCCCCCCTGGTGGGACGAGGAATGTACGGCTATGGTTGGGCAACGTTCTGTGGCAATGAAAACCTACAGAAGGAACATGTCTCTTGAAAATTATCTCTCCCTTCGAAAGGTTCAGGCTCAAACCAAAAGAGTTCTTAGGAGTAAGAAAAGGCAGGGATGGTTCAGATTTTGTAGCTCTCTCTCTCCGGATACACCACCATCAGACGTCTGGAATTCCGTAAATGCTTTTAGAGGTGCCTATTCCCCAAGACCTAACACTTCAAAATGTACATCCTGGATTGATGGTTTTGTGCGGATTCTGGCTCCTGCGTATGCTCCCGGGGAGTTTGAGCTGCGGAAGGACTCTGTCTTCGCGCCCCAGCAATCATGTATTCTCTCTTCCCCTTTTTCCTTTAACGAACTGGATGTAGCAATTCAATCCGCAGGTGATTCTGCCCCTGGTCCAGACCAGATCCCATACTCCTTTATTCGACACTTTCCTAGACCCCTTCTTCTCAAACTTTTATCATTATTCAATGTGATTCTCACTACAGGTTCGGTCCCTTCATCATGGAAGCAACAATTTGTCGTACCAATTCCCAAGCCAGGTAAAGACTCGACGTTGGGATCCTCATACAGACCCATAGCTCTATCATGCTGCTTCCTAAAAATCCTCGAGCGGATGATAAAGGCTAGACTGGAGTGGTTCGTGGAGAGAGAAGCACTTCTGCCAGAGTGGCAATTTGGTTTCCGGAAGAGCCGATCGTGCCTAGACAACTTGAGCATTTTGGTGACTGATATTCATATTGCTAGAGCCCATAAGACGGATCTTATTGCGTGTTTTCTAGACATTCGTAGCGCTTACGATAATGTGTTGCTCCCAATATTGTTTGAGAAATTGTTATCTTTAGGTATTCCGGACATTATTTGCCGTCTGATTTTCAACATAATGTGCGAGAGGGAGCTCCTGATTAAGACTCCAGAGGGCGTGGTTGTGAGAAGAGTATATAAAGGACTACCGCAGGGGTCAGTCTTAAGCCCCCTGCTCTTTAACGTCTACACTCAGGACATCCAGTCTCTGATTCCTACTTCTTGTAGTGTCTTGCAATATGCCGATGACTTTGTTGTTTACAGCGCTGAAAAATCCATTGCTCGATCGAGTGAGGTCATGGAGAGTACTCTCGAATCCCTTAGCGGCTGGTTTAAGAAAAATGGTCTTACTCTTTCGCCTAACAAAAGTAAAATTGTGTGTTTTTCAAACAAGCATAGAATTCCTAACATTGGTATCAAATTTGATAATATTCCGGTTCCTTCGGAAGATTCTGTTAAATTTCTTGGCATGACCCTGCACCGGAAGCTCTCATGGAACATTCATATCGAGAAGGTCATTGCAAAATGTGAAAAAAACATAAACATTCTCCGTGCGGTGGCAAGAGTGTGGTGGGGTTCTCACCCAACTACAATGCGAACCCTGTACGATGCTCTGATAAGAAGTGTTCTAGATTACGGTGCATTCTTGTTTGAGCCTCTGCCGAATTACCTTGCAGATAAACTGGAAAGAATGCAGAACAAGTCAATTAGAGTCATCTTAGGAGCTATGCGGTCTTCACCTATCGTGGCCTTACAGGCCGAATGTGTCGAAATGCCACTTTTTCTTAGAAGAAAATCCCTTGCATTAAAGTTTCTTGCGGCAAGGCTGGCTCAGGAGAATCATTTGATCTTTCCCAAATTACAGGTACTCATTCAGAGATGTCAGACCGTTCCTTACTGGCGTTCTAGAATATACCCATTGCTGTGCTCGTCCTATCATTATGTCTTAAACAGTTTCCCGGATTCATTTCATTCTCTTTTACCAATGTTCTCTCTTCCGTTTGAGGCTACAACATTTCGTCCAGATGTGCTCCGGCACATGGATATTGACAAGTCAGCTTCGACTATGGATCCTAGTTCAGTCAACAAACTTTTCTTAGAGAAAGTAGAGGAAAGGTGGCCCTCACATGCCAGGTTTTTCACTGACGGCTCGAAATCTCTAGAGGGCGACTGTGGGGCAGCCTTTTGTGCCCCATCTCTCGGTATAGAGAGACAATTCCAACTTCCACGGTCCGCATCCATCTTCACAGCGGAATGTGTTGCCCTTCGGGAGGCGCTAACGGAGATCCTTTTGACTACCACCCCATACTCAATCATATTCACAGACTCTTTCAGCCTTGTAGATAACTTGTGTTCTGTTAAGAAATCATCAATAAATAATCACCTCATATATGATATTCTGAAATTTCTTTACGTGGCCTCTTCTCGTAAACTAGACATTACAGTCTGTTGGATTCCTTCCCATGTTGGTATAGCTGGAAACGAGCGTGCTGACGCTCTTGCTAAGCAGGCATGCAGCTGTAGTATTATCCCTCCTATGTTTGCTCTTCCTATTGCGGATTGCCAGAGAGTGACGAAACTTTCTGTCATGAGCGAGTGGAATGAGTGTTACTCCAATTCTACTACTGGTTCCCATTATAGGAGTATTCAACCGTCTGTTCCATCGCACCCATGGTTTAACAAAAGCAAACTTCCAAAGTTAAATGTGTCATTACTGTGCAGACTCAGAATTGGTCACGTCATCTTAGCCGCACACCTTTTCAAAATTAATGTCGTGAGCTCCCCACTATGTGAATGTGGAGAAGATGCTGAAACTGTTGACCACATATTCTTCGGTTGTCCCCTTTTGCCGAACGAGGAATTCCTGAAGGACATCAGCGGGGTGTGCAAGACCTTGCCTATTAACATTCAATCGCTGTTAGCTCTGAATTCTCCGAAAGTGAATAACTTCATTGTAAAACACTTGAAGAAATATGATAAAAAGGTGTAACCGAGTTTTGGAATCATAAGTGTAATTTGTATTAAAATCTACCAAACGTGTTTTAAAAACGGGTTACTTGAAATCGGGAAATAAAAAATCCTTTTCATAACATTGATTAAAAGGAGAAAAAAAAAAAAAAAAAAAAACATTTTGCCCGACTCTATATTCCATTTACTTTAATTTTGCCTGTAGTTCCTGGAATTGAATTGTATTTTTGAGTGTACCTACGGCCTGTATATAACTGTGCTGTGCGGTCAGAGAGATATTGTTGTATATATTCTGTGTTTGTCATACAATAGTTTTTTCATTGATGTTATATAAATAACATGTTTGTCGTACATGTTGAAGATATTGAAACATTTTATAACACTGCATTTAGTATTTGTTACCTAAATATAAAATACTATGATTCGTCACTCTCAGTGTAAGTAAATAAGTAAATAACCAAAACACTTGACAATGGCAAAATCACCCGCAGACGGGTGCGTGCCATATTTAAATAAGAAGAAGAAGAAGAAGACTTGTTTGGTGATTCGTGTGAGACGAACATATTTAAGTTTTTCTTTGTAATCTTCATAAATAAAATGCTTCATAAATATGTTTCTCAAACGTTTTATTTGATGTGGGATGAGTGTAAGTTTAGGAAACTGACATTTTTATTTCATATTTTTATATTATTTATCATAAAACGAGAAAGTAGCTTATTCCGCCCTGTCAGAACTGAATATTTAAAAGGAATCACTAAAAATAATAAATGTACATATCAAAGTAGTTATTTTATAGAGATACCTGACAATATAATACTCTCTCTGTCTAACAATGTTTTTTTTTTTTTATCGAATGTGGTCCGAGGCCGTCGCCATATTGTTCACGGAGGCCGGGGCCAACTGACATTTGACGATGATGACGTCACCAATAGTGGGAGAAAATGTATGGGAAAAAATATTCCGTAGTTCAAGTGTTTGTCACCGAGACAAGGTGTTTGTCACCGATACAAGGTGACGTCACCGATAACGGCGAAGATGGAATCCGAGGATGTAGGCTTGTACTCTACTATCGCAGGCTTCGTGTGGTCTTAAGAGCTGCCGAATTTTTCCGCTAGGGGTCGCATCGTAAATCTTTAAAGTACGAAATGGAAAATTCTTTTGTTATTCGAATGAAAAAATGTTAACATTTTAAAATGCTTATCTTTTTTTTTATACTTTTTGGGGTTAATTTCGCTTCATTAAAAAAACTTGTAGTCATATTCTAGATTTTAATGCATTTTAACAATACAAAAAAATTCTCAGTATTTTAATAAAAGGTCTTTTCCACATTTTTTTTTTGAGAAATCTGTACACGATGTAAAAAATCTTATACGGTCATTTACTAGATAAGGGTTCAATGTATCTACCCTATTTTTTCCAAAGCATATTTATTAAGGTTGTCGAAATTTAAAGTCTCCGTTTTTATAATTTTTTTTAAATGTTGATATACCTATCCTAAGTATATAAATTATTATACCTTATTTTAAATCATGTTTTGGAAAATAGTCCACAATAAAAAAACATAGGATTTGGTATCAATTCTCCACAATGTCTTATTAAAATGTGTTATTGCTTGATTCCAGCATATACTCGTATATTATAAAGGTTGACGTATATAAGTTAGTGTGTTTTTAGGGTAAGGCGGTAAGGCGAGTTAGCGACATAAATTGCGTTTAATAGAACATAAAGACGTTCAGACTACGGAGGCATTAGCTGCCTGTGCCTGTGCCTGGAGTCTTGTAACCTGTAACGCCTGTAACGCCTCAAGGAAAAGGCTACACCCGTAACATACTCGTAACAGGGAAGGGAAACTTTTCAATATTTTTAGATAATAATTTATTTTTTTTGGAAACATTGATTTATTTAAAACATGTCGTAGTTTGATGAAAAGTTCATGGAGAAGAAAAAAATTCAGAATAAAAAGCCAGTATATGTGTCAGGATAGGAAGGAGGGAAGAAATACAAAGGTTGAAAAGGACAATGTTAGATGCTTCTTAAGATGATTATTATTCATTCCGTTCTCAATCATTCTCTCAACATACCCAAACCATCTGATTTTATCGTTTTTTGTTATCTATTTAATATGTACATTGGCATAATTTGTCTACCGGCCATCTATCCTGATATTGTCTAAGACTTCGGGGAAGCATAAAAATGGTTGGAACGTACACCAAAATACCCAATAATAATCTCAATAGAGGGCCGTGTACAATATTTCACATTTAATCTCGCCCTACCAGCCTTCGTACGTAGCACAGCGGAAGAGTACCGGCTTGTCAGGTTGGAGGTCTGGGTTCGAGTGGAAGGTCCATCCTTTGCTGTGTATCTGTTGAGATAACTACGTGAAAAAATATGTATTTATTAATATTGTGTCATTGGTTCTACATCTCTGAAGAAATGGCAGGCTAAGACGGTTTGTTGGTAAGTAGTAAGTACCTACCTAGTATCCACTAGGCTACTATATGGGTAGGGGTACCTCTACCCACACACCCATTCAGATCCTTTCACTTGGTGCAGACCAAGAGAAAATTCTGTTTTGTGTTCTGCGTCTTATTAACTAATGTACTATAAGTACACGAAGGTACTCTGTCAAATACCTATTCCTAAATTCATACCAGTCCCAAGCAGAAAGTCTAGTCTTAATTTACTTTTCTTGAAAAAAATTTTTTGAATTTTTTTTTCAATTTCATTTCACATGTGACATCTACAGAGACATCAACAATACATACATGAATTCATTATCAAAAAAAAAATAACATCTCATGTCACCGCTAAAAATTGACCTAGATCTGTTTTTTAATCGAAATGTGGTTTAAATTATAGCTTTCCAATAGGGTAATACATCGCACTAGGGTGGCCAAGCAAAATCTTGCCGCGTCACCGAATATGTTCCCTTACGGGGTTTTCCACATTTTTTTTAGTATATGAGAAGGTAGCCAAGGTGTGCAAAAATATTCTTTACTAAATAATTGTTCACAAAAAAAAATTCATGATTTTTTCATTGGACTAGCAGTTTACCCGAAATGGCCGGTCAAAATATCGACTTTTATAGGTGCCTAATTTCACGAATGCATCCTAACTCCTAAATGCAGAAACATCACCAAAATTAAGAGTAGGCATACTGACATTACAAAAAAATCTAAAAGCGGGAGACCATAGATCTCGACAACCGTTCCTAAATTTGCTTTGGAAAAATAGAGTAGCTAGATACATTGAACCTTTATCTAGTAAATAACTGTAGAAATTTTTTTATATCTTGTATAGATTTCTCAAAAAATAATGTGAAAAACATGTCTGATCTTTTTCCTAGAAGATAGTATAATATGCATTAAAATCTAGGGAATAACCGTAAAAGTTTTTTGATCGAAGCGAAATTAAGCCGAAAAAAATTGAAAATCGCTAATTTTACCATATTATCATGCGATTGTTCACACGATTTTGAACCTTTTAATGCCGTGGGAAATGACCGTGACGTCATAGTTGGGTCGCGAGCTTTAAATAACAGAGTGATTAAGTCACCCCTAAGCTTAACATGATTACGCTTAGTGATCCATGATGGCCTAATGCGTCCACTGATCCATGTAGATCATGGGTGACGCTGGCGGCGCCTCATCGACACCTGCTAGAAGATTTCCTGTTTCAGTAAATATTATTCTGTCTGTAGTCTGTACAAATAGGGGGTGAGATTTAATATGTAACAATAATATATTAAAGTGAATTCAACTGGAAGTAAACAACTACCTTTAGTAACAACTGGATTTATAACCCCTTCAATACTAGACCAGACATTTCATGTTTTTTATCTATTGGCATAACATCCTTCAATGTCACTCCGTACCAAATGAAGAAAACTATACTAAATATTCTTCGTAACAGTGTAATTTCGTAATCGTTTTCCTTTCATCCTATATTTCCTCTCCTTATTACATCCTATCCTATTAATCCCTTCTAGTGTGTGGTACTTTAATCAATATGACAATATATATAGTAATTTATTTTTACGTCTTATTTTTAGGTTAGTTTTTTTTATTTTTAGTTTGTTTGTTTTTCTTTTTTTTTCTTTTAATTATTGTGTGTCCATATACAAAGGCTAGATGTATGCATCTTAAATAAGGCATTGTTTCGATTATCCTTTTTCAATTCATACTATTTTTATATGTATTCAATGTCTGTGTGTGTGCTTGAGAAATAAATAAACATCTCTATTACATATGTGTGTGCTAATTGGCTAATTGTGAACGGATGTTATTGGTCTTGTGTATTGATATTTTTTTACTAATATACCTGTCAATGTTTGTTTTGGTGACTGTATCTGTTCCATGTGTAATAAATAAATAAATAAATACATCTCAGTATTTTTCAGAAGACTTTATGTGTATATATTCCATGGGGCAGCTGCACCTTCCCCCCCCCCCGTTAGATATTGGAATAGGTATATACTTTTTCATACTAAAAGATAAAACTTAACACTATTACAACACTGTAAAAACACAAAAATTTTCTAAAATGGTATGACTATCTATTAAAATGCAATAGTTTCACAAAAATATTTGCCTCCGGTGTTTTTTTTTTTGGTCAATTTTTTTATTAAAAAAATCGTTCTACCTATGTACATAACGACCTTCTGCACTCTGTCTTACAAAAAATACATATTATGTAGGCGTAAGTAAGTAATGAAAACATTTGTATAATTTCTCAATCATCTTTTTATTTATTTTTTTGATAGTTGAAATTAACTTTTCATTTTTAATATGCACCTTCATAAATATTTCCATGCTACGAGTTGAAAGGGTTGAAACAAGTGAACCGTTAGTCCGCCGCCACCCCTTCCGCTCTAACCCCCAGTCAGGTGTGAAAATATTTAAAATCACATTCCGTCAGCCGCCCGATTTGACTCGCCGCCAGACTCGACGGAGCATATAAACCAAATCTATCAACAAGGAAGAAAATAATTATTATCTTATTTCATTCTCCCGTCTGTGACTGCGGATAGCCAGGGCAATCCATCAAGCAAATTATAGAAGACTGCCCTCTGAAGTCATTTCCTGGACCATATGCAGATATCCACAATGCCACACCCAATGCCCTTGAATGACTTGCAAGCCTGGATGTTGCTCTGTAGGGTGCATGTCTCCTGTATGTAACAGATAGCATAATTCTTTTATCTTCTGACGTTGCCGCCCAATGGTGGCAGAAGCCATACGAAATAATAATAGAAATAATTTCAAGATTCATAAAGTGAATTGGTATTTCGAGGAGTTGTCTCGGAGCATTAAAAAGATAAAATTGCTTACAAATTTGGATTAATAAGTAAAATAAGATAATTTAATAAATCGAAATAAAAATGGAATTTTTATTTTAGCATTACCTACTTCTAAGTGTGCCAAAAATACAGTTAGTAAGTATTTAGTACTATTATAGTTTACTGGGAAAACTTGGTGGGTCTGAAAACTGGCCCGCAAAAAAGAACAACCTGCAGACCCGTTACAAATGAGGAGCAGCCTTGTCCAAAGTGTGACAGAGTGTGCTTGTCCAGAATCGGCCTCCATAGTCACCTTCAATGGCATCGTCGGCATGACCAACAATAATGTGGCAGCGATTCTTTTGAGTTAAAGACATGCTCAGTAACGGGCTCTTGGCATTATTATTATTCCCGTGCAATTAAAGTTCAGTAGATAGGATTTGGTTACATGCTTCGCCAGCAGGTCGTCACGTCACACCCGCATTAAATTAAAAAATAAATAAATAATAAATAAAAAAGGAAATAAATAATAATGCAAAAACATTATCAACTGAGGCGTAAAGTTTCAGAAATATCGCCACACATATTTCATTATATTTTAATGGTGGCTAGAGGTCAAGTTATAATTTTATAATGGGTTCAGTTCTGTAACTTTTCCAAAATAAAGGTGGTTTAAATTTATTTGAGATCAAGGGAATATTAGTTTTACCGAAACAAACCCACGAAACTATATTTAGCCTAAGTCCGGGTTTCCACCTGCAAGAATATTTCTGCAAGAAGTGTCTGACAGTCTGTCAGACAGTATCTTGCAGGTGTAGACTCCGTAGTTTACACCTGCAAGATAGAATAGACAGACTGTCGGACACTTCTTGCAGAAGTTTTCTTGCAGGTGGAAAGCCGGACTTACACTGTTCTAATGCCTGCAGGCATTCACACGCTTGGCAGGCGTCCGCAGACTCCGTTAACGAACAATATGGATAATTCGCGAGTGCTTGCCGCAAACATTGTGTATATTTTGATGTGTATAGAAACCGACCGTTCACAAGTATTCACAAGCCTGCACGAGCCAACAGGCTTGTGAACACTTGTCGAGGCTTGGCAAGCGTGTGGGGCCGGCATTACAAATTATTGGTGCGTCAAAAACTAGGGATGTTAATTCGGCATCGATGAAAAGTCTATATTCAAATTATGATTGAGTTTTCGATGAAACATTTGAATTTTGGGCATCCCTATAAAAAGGTTCCGTGTCCATAATTTGTATCATAAAAAGGGTTAGCCCATTATTTTATACGATTAAAGAATCCTATTATTTATTTCTGCAATTTAACAAAACCTACATTTCTCATAATAAAATACGTAGGATTAGTCACACAAGAGAAAAATTTGCTATAAAATTATTATTAGTTGCAATTACGTACGTGATATCGTAATTAATCAGATTTTAGGGCGTAAATTTATACTGTAATTACTCAATTTATCTTTGTTCAATGCGGGCGTAATCCAATTTTATGCTACATATTTTATTTATCTCACAATTTTGAGGAATTCTGACAGTTACCGCCATCTGTTAAAAGTCCATAGTACATATGGCATGTGACATTTCATTGCCATTATTGATATTGCATTTTAATCCTTTGAATAATTTCTCAGCCTCTCAAATCCATTGTTGAATATAGGTCTCCCCTTTGGTCCTCCTCCTCCACAACTCCCTCTCCATTCCATTATCTTTTTAATCCATTTGGCAAAACAGTAATAGATTTTAATTAAACATTTTAATTAAAATTCTTTGAAGACAGTATTGACATCTATCGCTTATTCACTTTCATTCTAGTCACTACATTCCCTTATCTCTCTAATAACCTCATTCCTCATCCTATCACTCAACATTTTCCTCGTACATTCTTTTCAATGACATCATTTCCACTGCCCTGATTGTCCTTCTTCAGACAAGTCCACGTCTCACCAGAATACACAAAGATCATTTCATTTCATGCAATAATTTATATTTGTTCTCTTTTTTCTTTCAGATACAAGTTATCAAAATTGTTGGAGAAGTCTACTATTTATTTTTCAAGTAAGTACCTACCATGATTTTTTTCCATAATTTTATCAATCAAAGTACTGCGGATCAGCTAATCATCAACTTTCCATAACCGACTGATAACATTATCCGCGATTAAGTGTATTAAGGGCTTACTACTGTATTAAGCCTGGATTAGTAGTCGTCAACTTTATTAAAAAAAGGGTAAAATTACATTTTGTTTCAATCTAAAAAAATCGGATTACAAAATTTTGACTCGTTTTATTTCAAAACCTAACGATCTCATTTATCATTCTGCTGTATAAATAGTTTGATCCGTTATTTTTAGGACACTCTGTATATTGTATAATAGGTGTCTATTTCATCCATCATTCAAGTCAACTAAAACATTGATGTTTTGTACGTGTATAGATACCGCTAAATGTAATTCTGGGGACAATAATACGACCTTTGTCACCATTTGTCATACACGCTCTCCGATTCATTTTACTCAAAACGCGTCCACCCCTGAGGATCTGGTCGACATGATCGGACCAGGCCAGTCTCGGGCGCCCACCCTTCCTCACCCCTCTTCGCTCACTCAAATATATATATTTTTTATTTATTTATTACACATGGAACAGATGCAGTCACAAAAACAAACATTGTCAGGTACATTAATACAAAAATATCAATATACAAGACCAATTACATCCGTTCACAATTAGCAATTAGCACACACGCAAAACAAATAGATCACATTACACTGTGACATGAAATATTTTTTTGTCATCCTGTCATCTTTCATTCTCTCAAGATGCCCTGTACATCTTAGTTTATTCACTTTCATTCTTGCCACAACACCAGTCTTGCAGTCACTCATTACTCATTTCCCATTTTGCGTATAGATGCTGCTTAATATAATTCAGGAGAGACTACACAGATGTATTATACGCATAGATGCTCCCTAATATAATTCAGGAGAGACTACACAGATATATTATACGCATAGATGCTCCCTAATATAATTCAGGAGAGACTACACAGATATACTGTTGGTATAGACACTGCTTAAACTAAACATGATGTAATCACACGCTATATCTAGTAATTACATGTTAATTATCACAATATGATAATGGTCCGCGTTGTATTTATTAATTCCCATGGCTCTCACCGCATTAGTATCTAGTTTCAACTAACACATTACCCTACATTAGATACAATTCACTAGTGGATTTTACATATTATAATAATGTTCAAGTAGAACTCGGTTATAGCGACGCAAAATGGACCACACAGAATTCGTCGTTATATCCGATTTTTATAATTCTTTAAAAATAAAAATGAATCCGGGATTATAGAAATAAACCCAAATACATCTTTGTACACTTCACGGTAAGCTTTAAAAGCTTGTGTTGTGAAGTGGAGTAAGTCGGGGATTGAACCAGCGCCCACTGGATTAACAGTCGAGCGCGTTACCAACCAGGCTACCGACCACCTCAATCCTTTATTCTAATACTGAATGACAACAAACATAAACTATCTATGAGAGCAAAAATTACGAAAACGTTGTCTACAAAATGTCAAAATTCTCCATACGATTAGACAGTTTGTAGGCACCAGTTTACTTCACTACTGTCAGCTAGTACACCATCTAATGATTCGTACTGATTTGCACTACTGTTCGTAGAATTTTAGAATTCTTTGTTCTTTTGCCGTTGTGTATTGATCTGATATGGGAGGATCACGTTTCTCAATACAAATATGAAAGGATTCCTGGAAAATATGGGTGTGATATGAATTCTGCCATAAATTTAATATTGTACTGTTTGGTTAACTATTTGACTTCCAATACTTCGGGCATGATGACCTGTGGGAGACATTGCACTGCCATCACGTAGTCGTCCTGTCGTGTTTATATCTCAACGACATATCTCACCACACGTGGCGTGAATGTTAATACTGCTAAACAGACATCCACTTAGCTCTGTTAAAAGTATGAATAACTACAATAAAATTATAATAGGTACTACAAGGTTTTGAAAAATAAACCGAATCAAAATTTCTAATTAATTAAACTACACAATCCGTGACAAAGGCGGCAGTAGGTTCGCCGAAACGTCGGATCATCAGATCACATCGCACGATCAACCCGAAAAAACAAGTCTACATATGGATCATCGTGAAAACCTGCAACTACTATCAAAACTATATTGTTTGTGTTTAACGTTTAGCATTGGAGAGACCAGAGTCAGAGATTAAGGAAACTATGAGCTATAGAGAAAAAAAAAAGTTAATTCTATTATAGTCATGGTAAGCAAATGATTCGTTAGTATGGAGATCCAGCAAAAAGGTCAGGTAGTCGTGAATTTTTGGTATGTCATACCCCCAGTAACAATTTAGCTCCAGATTGGTTGTAGAGCCAATGGTTGTAGAACCAATCTAGGTGCTAAATTGTTACTGGGACAAGTCGATGGGGTTCCTAATGCAGAATCCATGTTTGCACAATTTTCCCCACTCCTTCTTTACTAAAAAACCTTCGAAAATCGTTACTTTTCTATATTATGCCATATAACATTCATTCTTTAAGCAAAAAAAAGTTATTTGACGATTTGCAATATGAAATTTTGCTGTAAAATAAAAAACCCAGGAGCTATTACTCCCCAAAAACTAGTAGTCAATTTTATATTAAGTATATTTTTTTTAATTTTGAGTTTCTTGCCACTATACGTCGAGTCGTCGGGATATCTTCGTTATGGTTATTCTGGCGTAAAAGCTCTCATACCTAATCTTAAGACTTCCAAAAACGAAGAAATCTTAACAAAATCCAACCAAAATAAATGAAGTAGTAAGGAGTATTTTTATTACACCTATCCTTGTTTAATTATTTATGTTCCTGCTTACGCTGCACCCGTAAAATGTTTACTTAAATACCTTTCCGAATAGTTCTTGGAAACAATGCATTCTGATCTTATCATCAAAATGGTTTATTTTAATGACCTATTTGTAGGAATTTGTTCAATCAGGTATTTAGATTCTAGTCCAAGAGCCCATCGTTGAAATCATGACGGATGTGTTTTTTGATCGAAATGTGGTTTAAAAGAATGTTTAGACATAATATAATACATTGCCATAGGGTTGCCTAGCAAAATCTTGCCGCGAGTACCTTTACCATGATGATTATTGACACCAATTTTGAAGCGAATTGCACCCATCTGTTTTTTAAGTAAAATTAGCACCATCGGAAAGAGGCCGATTTGAAGACATAGAAAAACATGGGTTGCCTGTCCTCAGTCTGCCGCAACCCTAGGCAACCCAGGCCCAAAGATGCCATTTTTCGAAGTAAAATGCACCCATCTGTTTTTTACACGAGTGACACATCAAATTGAAGCTACTGTCTTCCCCGATACGATGGTATAGGGTTGCCTACCTAAAACCTGCCGCAAATTAGGGTTGCCTGCATTTGAATGATGATATTTGAATGATGATGACCTAGTGAAAATGTGGTGGCATATCCAGGAAAATATTATATTTGTTTTTTTCTTGATCATTTCTTATGTTTTTTGGGGTGCTGAATCCGAATTTTAACTTTGCAAGCTTCTAACTATGATGGTTTTCGCGAAAAATACGAAAAACAAAGAGAAAATTGTTTTTCTTAGAGACTTTTTTTATAACTCGAAAAGTATGCACTTTAGAGCAAAAAATGTTAGGACAAAAATAATCTTCAATAAATTTTCTATAAATTTTATTACGTGACATTTTTTCGTCAGACCAATGGTTTAGGAGCTATTACCCTTTAAAACTTTATGAAAATCAGAAAATTGTTCCAACTTTGCACTTTATTTAGATTTCTGCCTACAATAAAAAAACTGCATACTTTTAAAGAATGAATTATAAAATAAAAATGAATTCTCTACGATTATGCTTTTGGGTACTTTACGCTAAGATGCACCATTTAAGAGATAAAGAGTGTTAAAGTTTGATATTATAATTCAAAATATGAATTTTCATAGATGAAGTAGATTAGAAGTTTCTGGTTGTCACATCATTACCAATACATACAAAGGTGTATTAGCGCCAGTATATACAATCAGCTAGCGAAGTTTTATAAACAGTCATGACACTACGTAATAAGAGTAATATCATTTGAGAGTCATTTGTTAAATTATGATGAAAATAAAATAACACTTTTTATAAAAAATAATTATATTCACGTCAAATTGTATCCAAGGCGAAGTTAGTAGATACATTAACATTATACAAGCACATGGAGGTGTGATAAAAAAATACCGCAAATAAATAAAATTATTAATTATTTTATGAATGTTAATTATGGATGAATAAACATAAAACTGAGGAATTTAGGGGGGGGCGGTTGAATTTCACTCCGCTCGGCTGCGGGTGGAGCCGTGCGCGATAAGAACCTTATTTGCCCTTGACTATTTTTAGCTATACTCTTCCAGTCCCATGTTGCAACTTTGCTGGTAATATTTTCTGTAGGTACTTGGCATCACCCGCAGCCGAGTGAGAAAAGTTACAGCAAAATAACAGGCCTGTCAACCTAGAAAAACTCTTTTAATAACTCGGTAATATTTACTGTAGGTACTTGGCATCACCCGCAGCCGAGTGAAAAAAGTTATAGCAAAATAACAGGCCTGTCAAATTAAAGAAACTTGTGTTGTGAAGTGGAGTAGGTCGGGGTCGGGATAAATATTACCGAGAAATATTATTATTTTGCTATAACTTTTTCACTCGGCTGCGGGTGATGCCAAGTACCTACAGTAAATATTACCGAGTTATGAAAAGAGTTTCTCTAATTTGACAGGCCTGTTATTTTGCTATAACTTTTTTCACTCGGCTGCGGGTGATGCCAAGTACCTACAGTAAATATTACCGAGTTATTAAAAGAGTTTTTCTAGGTTGACAGGCCCGTTATTTTGCTATAACCTTTTTTACTCGGCTGCGGGTGATGCCAAGTACCTACAGAAAATATTACCAGCAAAGTTGCAACATGGGACTGGAAGAGTATAGCTAAAAATAGTCAAGGGCAAATAAGGTTCTTATCGCGCACGGCTCCACCCGCAGCCGAGCGGAGTGAAATTCAACCGCCCCCCCTTAATTCCTCAGTTTTATGTTTTTTCATCCATAATTAACATCCATAAAATAATAAATAATTTTATTAATTTGCGGTATTTTTTTATCACACCTCCATGTGCTTGTATAATGTTAATGTATCTACTAACTTCGCCTTGGATACAATTTGACGTGAATATAATTATTTTTTATAAAAAGTGTTATTTTATTTTCATCATAATTTAACAAATGACTCTCAAATGATATTACTCTTATTACGTAGTGTCATGACTGTTTATAAAACTTCGCTAGCTGATTGTATATACTGGCGCTAATACACCTTTGTATGTATTGGTAATGATGTGACAACCAGAAACTTCTAATCTACTTCATCTATGAAAATTCATATTTTGAATTATAATATCAAACTTTAACACTCTTTATCTCTTAAATGGTGCATCTTAGCGTAAAGTACCCAAAAGCATAATCGTAGAGAATTCATTTTTATTTTATAATTCATTCTTTAAAAGTATGCAGTTTTTTTATTGTAGGCAGAAATCTAAATAAAGTGCAAAGTTGGAACAATTTTCTGATTTTCATAAAGTTTTAAAGGGTAATAGCTCCTAAACCATTGGTCTGACGAAAAAATGTCACGTGATAAAATTTATAGAAAATTTATTGAAGATTATTTTTGTCCTAACATTTTTTGCTCTAAAGTGCATACTTTTCGAGTTATAAAAAAAGTCTCTAAGAAAAACAATTTTCTCTTTGTTTTTCGTATTTTTCGCGAAAACCATCATAGTTAGAAGCTTGCAAAGTTAAAATTCGGATTCAGCACCCCAAAAAACATAAGAAATGATCAAGAAAAAAACAAATATAATATTTTCCTGGATATGCCACCACATTTTCACTAGGTCATCATCATTCAAATATCATCATTCAAATGCAGGCAACCCTAATTTGCGGCAGGTTTTAGGTAGGCAACCCTATACCATCGTATCGGGGAAGACAGTAGCTTCAATTTGATGTGTCACTCGTGTAAAAAACAGATGGGTGCATTTTACTTCGAAAAATGGCATCTTTGGGCCTGGGTTGCCTAGGGTTGCGGCAGACTGAGGACAGGCAACCCATGTTTTTCTATGTCTTCAAATCGGCCTCTTTCCGATGGTGCTAATTTTACTTAAAAAACAGATGGGTGCAATTCGCTTCAAAATTGGTGTCAATAATCATCATGGTAAAGGTACTCGCGGCAAGATTTTGCTAGGCAACCCTATGGCAATGTATTATATTATGTCTAAACATTCTTTTAAACCACATTTCGATCAAAAAACACATCCGTCATGATTTCAACGATGGGCTCTTGGACTATTCGTATCCCGGTAGTCACATTCTATCGGACACAGAGCACCCATGCCAGGAGCAGATAAGACTACAATATGTAAACTTGTCGACGACTTGTCCATTTTTGAATAGATTTTATCAAAATCTTGACCGGTTTGGTGACTGATGTTAAAAAAAAAATCAATTTCAGAAGGCACCTCTCTTTTTTTGTAATGTTTGTAAGTTCACAAAGTAAAAATTTATATGACAAAAAAGATCATTTTTTTATACACATTTTTTACAACAACTACAAACGGACGAAAGACATACCTACTCGAATTCATACTCAAAAAAATTGTTTATGACAAAATAACTCCTGTTTTTTTAGGTAGATTTCCAAAAGAAATTCTACCTATTCGTTTCTCCCGTGATGTCGCAGAATTGAAAAATTTCTACTCAGGATCATTAATTAGGACCAGGAGAACCCGAATCCGACCTTGGTTTAAAAGTTTATATATATAAGCCATATATATATATGTCCCTTTTCTTGTGCGCACGTTTGCGGTCAAACTATGCGTCGCAGAAACGTGAAACTTGGGTGGTAGATTTTTGGTAAGTGGTAGATGAACTGATATGAGATTGGTTGAAATCCATTAAGAGGAAGGTTCACTTTTTAAGGCTTTAAATACAAAAACAATAATTCTGAGGGGATCCAATGATTGTGAGGGTCCCTGTCTGGTATCGTATGAAAGGGCATTAAATAAGGAATACAGATCAATTTACAGATTTTGTCTAGCTCAATTCCTTGGACGACAATGATCGATCGAAAGATCTAGTTAAGTAGTTACCGCATAGGTACTTAGCGTGTTTGTTGTCTTAGAAAAGTGCTTCACGATACGAGTAGAACTCACATCTTTTTTTCAAATTTCTAGTGCTTAGGTACCGGTACCAATCCGTATATTATATGAGTGGAATGAAAATAATTTGATTATTATTTGATTAGGTACTTCGAAAATCAAAGAATAGACTACATCCATACTACTCATCACTTCGCTGGTTTATTTGGTGATGATATTGTGATTGTTTTTATTATACATATGTACAGATGTACTCTTAAAATTAATAAGATAAATAAATCACTTGAAATCTACCTATGCCTGCGGCGTGCCAAAGGAATTTTTTTTAATTATTTCTTTACTTTTACCGCTTTGAAGACAACTTTTTGAATCTATGTTTTTGTCGGATTTTTTTTTATACTCTTTTGGTGATAGTTAGGTATCTCAAAAACTTTTTAACCTAATTTTGAACAATTTGAACTCGCAAAACTATCTTGCCTTTAAAATTATATCTCTATAGCGCTGCTCTGTAATATGTTCGGTATTGCAGGTTACTTGTAAAAAATACAATGTGAGAATATTGCGGACCTTTGACAGCTCTTATGACAATGTTCGACAATCAGGGCTCCCTATCAACAATACAATCTTGAACTCCACTAGCAGCTAACCTCCGCCGTGTATGTATATACTTCGTATAAAATTACATAGATATATTTATGTTCATGTATGTATGTTATGGTTAATTAGGCACGCTAGTATCTCACTAAGGTACTTATTTTTTGTTTTATTTCTCAACGATGATGTGTCAAACACTTGTAATGTCTCCGTCTTTACGACTTGAAAGGGTTAAACAGTGAAATATAAAACCCTAGTTGGTAATAAAAGGGTTGAGTGGCTTCTTGCCACTTAGTTGTAGTTGTACTATCAGATTACTATTGAACACAATACCTATCATAAAATGTTTGTTTATATTATTATATCAAAGAAGCATGCACAGACTTTAGAAATGAACTAAAATGGCTAACGATGACTCATCGTCGTCATCTCCATATTCTCTCTCTTCTTTTCAATGTTCTGAATAATCCTGCTTCAGCTGATTACCTTAAGTCCAACTTCACACCCCTGGCATCTCATGGCTTATCTCTACGTTCAAGTGGACGCCGTTTGTTAACCATACCCTCACATCACACATCTTTCTTCACTTCTTCTTTCACTACACACGCGGCTAGACTGTGGAATAACCTTCCACTTCCTATCAGACTAGCTCCAAATATTCTTACTTTTAAAAGTAAACTGAGGCATCATTACCTTTCCATAAATAATCCATCTAACTGACTATCCCATGATTCCTTCCTTGTCCTTCAACCCATCCACCTGTTTATTTAAATGTGTATTTTTATGTATGTATTATTATTTATATTTATTTTTATTCTTTTTCATACACTTGTATTGTTACTATTGAAATTTTGTAAAAACTCGTATAGTTTTTAAATTTATGAGTGTCTAGGGTAAAATTACCAAATACGACATATTCAATTTTGAAACGGGTATCGCCGGGTAATTTACCCATCCTTGTATTCATATTATTATATTGAAATACAAAAAAATGTCTTGTAGAAGCAGAGCAATAAAAAAAGGACCATAACATCATATGTGTATGTAATGTAGTAAATGAATTCCATATAAAAAACTATTCAGGAATTTGTAAAATAATATTACGCTGTAGATATTTCGTACTTAGGGGTTTTTTGCTCAGAAGTCATCAACTATTTTTCATCCATTAAATCTTTTTCATTCAAAATTCAGCTAGGGTTTGCCAGATATGTTGGACAAAAAAACCGGTCAATTTTAATTTTTTGCCCCTCCCACCCACAATTTTACTCTTTCCAAAAATACATACTTACACAATTTGCATCGCATACGAAATTTTTGCTAATAATGAGTTCTGAAGAGCGATATTTTCCCGTAACGAAATATAAAAAAAATGCACTTACGTAAGTATTTCAAAACAGTGTTTACTAAGCAGACAAATTTTATTTTATGAAAAAATGCTACCTATATAAATACTCAGGTTTTCACAAGGAATGTAGGCGCCTACTCGCTTTGTCCGGTTTTCCAAGATTTTTTCGACCGGACAGATGTAAGAAAAACCGGACTGCACGGTCCAAAACCGGACATCTGGTCACCCTAGCTAGGTACCTCATGAGATTTAGGTATATGCAATAACATCACTTAAGTCTGCTGAGGTCGGTCGTAAGCCTGACAATGTTCATCCTTAATTCTTCTACACTGTTGTAAGAATACTGCACGTTAAAAAAAAGGTTGTCAACGCATGTGTTATTAGATTACTTGAGTATGTCATGTCCCCACATATTTTTATTACATTTTTTTAGTATACTGCGGTCGCTGCACCCATGAGAATGCTACTTTTTTATTACGGGTCCACATAATCATAAAAATTTCACACACTTTTTCTTTTACTGCTGTGTGTTTGGCCCGCTTAATCACCCCCTGGATAAACAGTAATAATAAAAATAATAATTTGGTAATATAGCCGCCACCTAATAATAATTTTAATAATCTCGCCTATATGGTTTTCATGGGACTGAAAAATAATATCAATTCATTCATAACATCACGGTATGGGTCAGTGGCGTAATGTAAAACAGCTGTATAAAAAAAGTTATTTTAAAACGTTTTAGCCCAGGAAATTTAGCTTTGTAGCGTAGATAATTGTCGGAAAGCTGGAAACTATTTTAATCTCTTCATTAACAAGCAAAGAAGGTTTATTGAAGTTTGCACCAATTTTCCGCTTGTGCTTAGTACAGGGTGTCCCAAAAACAAAAAAAAAATTGAACTTTTTTCAGTTTTTCATTAATAACTTTTAAAGGAAACATTCTAGACAAATTGTGTTCTCCTGTAAATTAAAGTAGATAAAATTCTTCGTCTACTGAGCATAAATACTACTCTCTACTTTGAAAAATAACTGAGAAACAGCGATTTACAATTGTAATGTTTTTCTCAACAAATGACAAATTTCTTAATTTTCTTGAATCGTTGTTGAATATCTTCTAATCTAAGCTACTTACAGCAAATTTTAGTACATATGATTCAATGGCCGGTTATTTTTCTATAAAATGGCATTAAAATTTTATCTCTATATTAAATGGTTTAGGATGTAGAGGTATTTAAAGACAGACGAGTGAAATAGAGAATTTTTATAAATGATAGATTTCGGTATGTGGAAGATAAGATAGACTTAATTTTGCGGCTCTTTCTTAATAACGTTCAATTTTTTTGGTTAAAAACCGAAATTTCGCTATTGATACGCCACTGCGTAACAACTTATATCGAGAAGACTATTTTTTTTACCTTCATCAGTTTTATTAATATAACTCCTGAACGGTTGATGTTAGCGAAAAAATATTTTCTCATAATTTATCTAAAACTATTCACTATAACTTGATTCCAAAATTAACTCTGTAACTTAAATAATAACTGAGTTACAGTGTTTGAAAAAAGCATTACTAAAAAAATTAAATTGCCTCGGCTATTTTTGTTGAATAACTCCTGAACCGTGATATAGTGAAGACGTTCAAGAGATTTAAATTTAAGGTAAATATATTTTCTATAACACAAGCGTAATAAAATAACTTTAAAAGTTATAGTAAGAAAGTTATGGATGATCAAAGTCAATATTTTGTGTAACCATTCGACGTTTGCTTATGAATTATATTTGCCTAGTAAGCACCTCCGAGCCGGTGTAGTATGAAAATAAAGTACCTGCTCGCCATATAGTATGAAATATATTTAAACAAGCGTCGAATGGCTACACAAAATATTGACATTGATCATCCATAACTTTCTTACTATAACTTTTAAAGTTATTTTATTACGCTTGTGTTGTAGAAAATTTATTTACCTTATATTTAAATCTCTTGAACTTTTTCTCTATATCACGGTTAAGGAGTTATTCAACAAAAATAGCCGAGGCAATTTAATTTTTTTAGTAATGCTTTTTTTCAAACACTGTAACTCAGTTATTATTTAAGTTACAGAGTTAATTTTGAAATAAAGTTATAGTAAATTAATTTTAGTTATATTTTGAGTAAAATATATTTTCCCTAACATCAACCGTTCAGGAGTTATATTAGTAAAACTGATGAAGGTAAAAAAAATAGTCTTTTCGATATAAGTTGTTACACAGTGGCGTATCAATAGCAAAATTTAGGTTTTTAACTAAAAAAAATGTACGTTAATAAGAGAGAGCCGCAAAATTAAGTCTTCCTTACCTTTCACATATTGTAATCTATCATTTAATAAATTTCTCTATTTCACTCGTCTCTCTTTAAATACCTCTACATCCTAAACAATTTAATATAGAGGTAAAATTTTAATGCCAGTTTATAGAGAATTAACCGGCCATTGAATCATATGTACTAAAATTTGCTGTAAGTAGCTTGGATTAGAAGATATTCAACAACGATTCAAGAAAAATAAGAAAATTGTCATATGTTGAGAAAAACATTACAATTTTAAATCGCTGTTTCTCAGTTAATTTTTAAAGTAGAGAGTAGTATTTATGCTCAGTAGACGAAGAATTTTTTTACTTTAATTCATAGGAGAACACAATTTGTCTAGAATGCTTCCTTTAGGAGTTATTAATGAAAAACTGAAAAAAGTTCAACTTTTTTTTTGTTTTTGGGACACCCTGTACTTAGCACAAGCGTAAAATTGGTGCAAACTTCAGGAAACCTTCTTTGCTTGTTAATGAAGAGAGTAAAACAGTTTCCAGCTTTCCGACAATTATCTACGCTATACCCCCTTTTTTAACGTTAAAACACCGGTCTATTTAGAAAGACACCCAGGTTTACACTTCGCCCATTTTTCAAAAAGAAAAGTGCTTACGCGCCATTTATTCTTTTTTTGTAATTTTCGTACATCCCAACTACAATTTATTTACCTTTACTTCACAACTTTAACACCAAAACACGACCTTTTTCAATCACGTTCACGAAAAATTTTGTCTGCGGCGCTATTATTCAGATTTCATAGCCAGGTTTAGTTTTCATTCCCCCCTCCCCAAAGTCAAATACTATATCGGCCCCCCTCGAAATGAAAACCTATCTACGCCACTGGTATGGGTATATAATATATCCCAATTCAAAAAAAATCTCAAGAATAGAGATTAGTGACTGTAAAACGGGTGTAGTGACTAGAATCAAAGTGAATAAATTTAGATGGTTTGGGGATGTTTAGAGAATGAATGATGACAGGATGACTAAAAAATGTGAGTATATGGGCGAAAGACGAAGCGTGACCAGCCGAAACTGACCTGGAACAATCATGTCCCGAAGAACGGACACGTTTTGGGTTAAAGGAATAGAAAGGAAATCGTTTGTAGTTTTTGAAATTGCATCAGTGTGACGGACGATTATAAATAATAAATAAATCTTTATTGACCAAAATGATTACAATGATTACAAAAAAATAAGACAATCTTGTGTGCCAAAAGGCGGACTTATTGCTAACGCAATATCTTACAGTCAATTACAATGTGGAGTCTGTCCTCTTTGCCTACCCTAACCTAAGATATATTATAGAAGGGATTAGAAAGTTTGTCATCATAGTATAAGGAAAGTGTAAAGTAGTGGAGTGACAAAAAAGTTTCCGAACTTACCATAAGATAACATTATTTTATACATCATAGTTTAGCAGATAATACTTTTAGTTCTCCATTAGAATGTATGTAGAAGCTAAATACTTAGTTTGCTCTGATTCTAGGCCAGATAAACACATAGAAAACTTTACATATTATGTGTCGGTGGGTATTATCGTAAATATATTAGCGTTTCTATTTCAAATTCAATAACGTAGAAATAAGAATAACGTAAGCCACAAAATTGATTTGGGCTTAACAGGGTGATTCCGCTTAAGTTGCTGCGTCTCACCTTAAACATTTTGTCAAAAAGTACAACATTATATCTAGCAAACTACGGAAATAATCACAAGTTTCTGTAATTTTCGGAGGTAACTTTGGAATTACTTTTTATCATCAAAATTTGCAGTAGTCCAATTTTTAACCGCTGGGCCCCCAATGTTCAAATGCGAAAAATTGTTGGCAAACCACGGATTCGAATTCAGCACCCCATAAATGTGTAGAAAGAAAGAAATCTATCTACTCCACAACTTTCTAGGTAAAAACGCAATATGCCAGAACTACTATACTTTCGTTTTTTGTTGATATATTTTTCTTCTTCTTCAGCCCTCTGCTCCCCACTGCTGGATATAGGCCTCTTCCATACCCTTCCATTTCCTTCTGTCGGTTGCTGGTTGCAACCAATTTTTACCCCCCCCCCCCCTCCCCAACAACCGTCGGAACATCTCTTTTGGGTTCTTCCGACGCCTCTCCTATTTTCCCAATGTCTCCGAAGATTTTAGGGGTCCATCTTGTGGGGTCTTATCTTGCAACGTGTCCCGCCCATTGCCATTTCAATAATAATACCGATATGTGTACAGAAAAATACGTGGGTTTCTACATGCAAGCAGATTCTTTAATAAAACTTGTGATAACCCCCTAATAGGTACACCAAATCCAGTCACATTTGGCGGAGAGAGAGAGAAAAGAGAATGACTTAACCTGAATTTCAGAGAGTCCTCGATGTTTGTTGTTAATCCCCTTGAATAATGGATGAGGGGATGGAAAGAATGAATGAGTGAATGGCTGCATGCAGAGTGGAGGGTTGTTGAATGGATGCAATGGTTGTTTTCATTAAAAATATATTATTATCTCTGATGCAATTCCAGTTCTGGAAAGTTGAGAGTGTTAGAAACGAAGTAAAGTTGAAACATTTTGATGTTTTTTGAGAGTACAAACACTTCGTAGATTCCGTAGTAAAAAAATGTTGAGAACCTTTTGATACAAAACTTTTTGTTGCTTTGCGTGTCGTTTTTTGAACTCTCCGAAAGTTGAATTGGATTTTTATTACCATGCTTTTATTAACTCTATCTTTAGTTGTCCGCGTCTCCATTTTTCACTCTTATTTCATAAGTACCCAATCTCTGAAAGAAAGAATGACTTAAAAAAGTTAAAAAAAAAAAACACGTTTTAACCTATATTTAATGACTGAAAGAATGAATGACTGACTGAATTACTTATGTGCCCACAGCCCAAACGGCTAATCGTAGAGAAGGAAAATTTTGACATATGGACATATGGATTTCAATTCAAAACCATCCACTACAGAGGGAGTTTTGGAAATTTCACCCCTAAAAGGGGGTGAAAAATAGTTTAAAAAATTCAAATTTCTAATCGCTAGGTTCACTAAAACATATTCTTATTTATCCACGTTTTAAGTCTTGGGATGATATCTTTAGTATTAGCTGAGTAATCTTACCTTTCCCGACGCATTTTTTCGCATATTCAGTTAATATCTAATTCAATGGCCGACGATCGCCAATCCAAAATCGTCTTAGGCCTCAAATAGGTCTAAACAAAATGAAAATGAAAGTAATAGAGGACCCCTGTAGCTGCGCATATAATTATATTGCTGCTAAATTGTGACTCTTTTAATTTTTTACGACCCTTATTAACTTTTGTTTTCATGGAAACGAATTATATTCTTTGATCTTCATTCATTATGCATACGTTTTATTTGTTCTCCGGAGGCACTTGACCGAGAGAGAGAAACTGGGGTGATGGGTACAGCGGATGGTGTCGGGAAAGAATCGCATAGAAAAAATATCACGAAATAAATCTCACATGCAAAAATATCACAAGAAGAAATAACACACTTTTATTCAAAATTTATTTATATTTTTTAGGACACTAGGCATAATTGATATTTTATAGTTAAATTTAATGATCTATCAAATCCACTGTTACAAAAATTATAAACTTTGTTGATATTCATATGACAACCAGATTTTTTAAGTACCTAATAAATAATGAATAAAAATGAAAGTTTTTTTTATTTACGTATTTACACACTTGGTGAACAAAATACAGAGACATGTTAACATAACGAATACATATATGTAAATCATAACATTTTTTGACTAGGGCGAGCTTATCGCAATGCCGCGATCTCAGCCAGCTAACCCTACGTGACTTATTTCTTGCACGTGAAATATTTTCCACGTGAGATTTTTCTCGTGAGTTTTTTCTCGTGTTATTTTTTCCTGTGTGATTTCATCATGTAACCCAGCAGATGAGGGGTGTTGGTGCAAGCAGCCAAGTCCCGGATAATGGAGGTGTCTCCATAAAGAGGACCTCTTGCTTTAATTCAAGTCGACTCCTCCACTCTCTCATTATTTTGAATATTACGTCATATTTCATAACAAACAGCTTGTTATTGACGCACCCTTGTAGACTGCAGTAACCCACAATGTTGATTTTTTAGGGCCATTAAAAATAAAAAATATATTATTGTCATATTTTATGGAGAATTATTTAATACATAACTACTTCGTTAGGAAATTGTTATTTTCTCAATTTTTAATTAAGTTTTAGGTATCTACAAAGTCAAATATATCTTACTGGAATCGAAAATACGAGGGATGAGACGTGTAGCTGATTAAAAAAGAACAATAATTTTGACAGATTTTGGAATAAACATAACGTAAATACTCTAAAATATGTATAGTGAAATATAGCTTTTTGCAGGGTATCTCTATTCGTATTCTATACACATAATAATATACAATTAATTTTAAAAAAATGCCACAGTTTAAAAAGAATAATAAATCGCTAAAAATAAACACGGAAGTAAAAATCCATAAAAAAATATTAGAGATTACGCGACTAGTGTTCGAGGATTTCACGTAATAATCTAAATTCATTTTTTGTGGATTTTAAACTAAATATTTAGACTTTCATTATACCTTAAAAATGGGCTTCCACCAGGTACTGGCGGTCAAAAACCTCGTGATTTTACATGAAAGTATCTATTCTAAAAAAATCATATGTGATTCATTGTGTATTTTTCAATTACATCTCCAGTCAGAATGTGGGTTACGCCACTCTGACGCTGAATTCGTGGCGGGTAATATATCCCCCACATTTTCTTATAAAGATTTCATTATAAGGGAAGGTCTTTTGCTTGAATTATTATTATGAGACAAGTGTGTATCATGTATATCATTTTTTATTAAAATTATTCAATGAAATAGTATCTACTATGTTTCTTGTCAAAAAAAATTAAATCTCGGTATATAGCGAAGTACACGGGACCGAAGAAAATGTTTCGTTATATCCAAAATTTGGCGGTATTTCATCAATAAATCTATATACTAAAATAAAGTCGGTTTTTTGTAAGTGTTCGCATAACTCCTGCATTTATCGACGGATTACTGAGAAAATTTGGAATAACATTTGCGATAATACACTCTGTGTTCTAACGTCGCCGGTTTTTGGAGAAAAAGCTTTTCCTAGGAAATGCCTTGATGATGATGAGGGGATCCAAGGGTTGTGTGGGGTCGAGTGCGGTATTGTATGAAAGGGTGTTGGAAAATAAATTCAGATCTTAAGTCACATTTTGTCCAGCTCATGCCTATAAAGTATGTCGGGTTGTTTTTCTAAATTTGCCGTTGCGAAGCACGGGTAACTCAACTAGTAATAAATAAAATCTTTATTAGATATAAAACATTATAGCAAATGGCGGGTTTATTGCCGTAGGCAATGTCTACCACAGAAAAAAGATAGGTATTGCTACCTCTACGATTATTTAGTAGAAAAAAATACGACTGATTTTCTAATTCCAAATAGGTATATACAATACTAGCTGAGTTACCCGTGCTTCGCAACGGAAAATTTGACAAACCAACCCGGCATACTTTATGAGCTGGAAAAAATGTGACTTAAGATCTAAATTTATTTTCCAACGTCCTTTCATACGATACCACACTCGACCCCACACAACCCTTGGATTCTATCATCAACGTGGCATCTCCTAGAAAAACTTTTTCTCCAAAAACCGGCGACGTTAGAACACAGCCTATATTATCGCAAATGTAATTCTAAATTTTCGCAGCAATCCATCGTAAAATGCGGGAGTTATGCGAACACTTACAAAAATCAGACTTTACTTTATATATATATATAAATACACATGAACATAACACACTTTACGTATATGTACTAGCAGGTAGCACCCTGCTTGGCTATGTGATTATAGTCATTATTGTTAGAGGGCATCAGGGTATCAAAAAAAATACAATTTCTAGAACCCTTTTTCTTCAATGGGCTATTATTAACCGGGATCCTAATTTAAACAAGATTGTAATTTATTCTGTAAGGTTACTAGGTCCCAAAAATAAATAAATAAATAAATTTTAATAATCACCAAGCAGGATAGTGATTGCATTGTGTAACCTATAGGATATAGAACATACAGTGACGAAGGTTCCTAAGAATACGATGCCTATCGAGTTACCTTTTTGCAAAAAAAAAAAGAAATTGTGGCGGATTTCTTTTTACAGAAATCCACTCTTCAATATGAAGTCTCTTATTTCTAAGAATGAATTGTAACCTCCTTGGATAAGGATGCTGAAGGAACGTAATTTAGGGATGGGGTTTGCCGGGGGGCTCCCTTTATTTTTCTTATTTATTTAAACTTAAAGTAAACAACAAACACATATAAATATAAAAAATGGACATAGTACAGATTATAAATCGTTGTTCACCAGGGTGAACTTATCGCAGAACTGCGATTTCTTCCAGTTAACCCCTTTTAGGCTAACCCTTGGCCCACCTCTTAATAAGATTTGCTTAGAAGTGCGGGTAAAGAGGTCGCTATTGATGCACCTGAGTTACCCGGGGATGTGAAGGGCCTTAAGCCCGCGGGATTTTCCTTCTTAAATATGAAATTATAAGAACTATAGAAACAAATTCTGTCCACATGTCCAAAACATCTCAACTTATGTGCACATAATAATAAATACATTAAATTATAGGTATATTTGATTAAATCTGGGTTTGAATAACGGGCGCGAAGACACCAAGAATACTATTCCCATCTAGTTGCCTTTGACTAGGATTATGAAAATACGTATGTATAATACATACTGTCTAATTTGACATACTCTTCGCCACTGGTCTGTAATAACCCGGACACGCAAGCTAATTGAGAATTTAAAAAAAGAACATTTTGAAAATAGGAACAATAAAAAATGCTTCATTCATTTGTTAGGTTTCGTGTCCTTTTGTTTTGAACGTAAAAGAACTTTGTAGGAGATGCGTGCTAGCGTGCAACAGCACGATATTACACAACAGACCATCCCCCTTTAAGCACGCACACGGCACAGATTAAACCCACCACCTATTTAATCATATTTCTAATAATTATCTACCATTTATGTTTTCGACATTAATTATTTTTCTCTCAATAACAAATTTGAATTTATATCTACCTACACCGTTTCCAAAAATATGGGACGCAATCAATAGCGGTGGATCAATGTGTGTTTCGGACCAAAAGTCAAATGTTTATGGGTTACAAAAATTTGAAGAATAAACTTTTCGAAAGATAGGAACTCGCTTCCCGAAAGCAGCGGAGAAAGTCTTTCTTTACATATCGGTAATATGCATTAAAATTTAGGGGTCCGTAAAAGTTTTTTGATTGAAGCGAAATTAACCCAAAAAATGAAAAAAAACGCTATACTTACCATTTTAACATGCGATTGTCCATGCGATTTTGAAACTTAATGCCGCGGAAAATGCACGTGACGTCATAGTTGGGTCGGGAGCTTTAAATCATCAACAAGTACAATAAAAAATATGACATGGTCTAACAATTAGATTCCTTTCATACGATACCACAGATCCTCTCAAACGCTTTACATCTTTTTTGTCTCTCGAGAAGGCTAATCCAGTGTAGTAAAGAATCGTACGGTCGTACGTCATAGTTGGGTCCCTAGCTTTAATTGTTATTGTTACAATGCAACAGGAATTGAACATTGAACGGTGTTATCTCACCACCACGTGTTTAAACAGATAACAAGCACTAAACATAATACCTATACTACATATTATGTATTATTGTTTATGTCTACCACTGACTTATCACTTATCAGTCATCACATATAATTTCTTGTGCAACATTGTTGCCTTATCAAATAGTTAGGCAGATACCTGCTGCTTTTGTTTTTTAGTATTGTTACATTATCTATAATATTTGGTCCTTGGAGCCGGATAGACAATATCACAATCGCATTTTTAGACCGAATTTTTGGCATGCACGATTGATGACTGTTTAATTTGTTATCGTAAAAAGAACTTTTTAAAATCCACCCTTATTTTCTTCAAGTAAAAATCAATGGATATAAATTTACCTATAGAAACATGTTTAAGTATATGATAAAACCATAGTACAATTTTAAAATGTCACCTAAATTTTGTGTGAAGGTGCTGGGACTTTTGTATGAAGGGTACGCACAAAAGATGAAAAATGTATGCGAAAAATAGGTTTTGGCTTATTGAATAAAAAGGGAACCGAATATCAAAAAATATCCGCCAGAGTCACTGGTATTTATCGACCAAATTACAGCGTTATATTAAAAAAAAAACCATGAAAATAATCTCAAGTTTCAGTGAATTTCAGAGGTAACTTTGGAATCATATTTTATCAAGAAAATTTATAAAATTCATATTTCTAACTGCTAGAGTCACTTAAACATATTCTCATTTATCCATGTTTTAAGTCTTAAGATTGTATGTTCAATATTAGCTGAGTAATCTTACTTTTCCCGACGCAACTTTTCGCATGTTTATGGTTCATCATCCAGTAATACATTCGAATCAATCCGGTAGTACCAATATTTTTACCGAATCCTCTTCGCATCAATATTTTGAATATTGATGGAACATCATCTTTATTCAAATTGTGAGAATTTCTTGCTGTGATCAGCAGGCAGGTACTTAGTACTTAGCATAACAGGTTTTGCATTCACATTCAACAGCTTACTGTTTTGGTCTGGTGTATGGAGTTAATGTAGAGATGTTCTTGTTTAAAACACCTTAATAATCATGTTATTCGCTTCTTAACCCGTTGGGTCGGTACAGTAGTAATACATAATACGTAGTACTTACTTACTTAAGTATTATTATCATAGCTGGCAACATTGATCGACAGCTTTGAAATAATGCAGAATGCATTCGAAAATTAAAATTGACACATCTCAAAATACAATACGTTTTCAAGAAGTTAGCTGCAAGTGGGGTTGCAAGATTATAATGTTGGAAGCCCTGATTGTCGAACCTTGTCATAAGAGCCGTCAAAGTTCCGCAATAGGTAAAATATGGAATCTTTGATGGTCTGTTTATAAGTGATATGTTAATTTATGTTATTTGTTGTTGTGACTGTGTGATTCCGATAAGAAAATAAAATAAAAATAAATATTCTCACATTGTTTATTTTACAAGTATCCTACAATGGCGAATATATTACGGAGCAGCGCTAGAGAAATCATTTTAAAGGCAAGATGGTTTTGCGAGTTGGAAAAATAAAAAAAATGCGCTGATAATCCCTTTCAACCGCCATCGCAAGTTTGAAAAACAAAGTTGCCAGTTTATTCTAACAATCCAAAAATTGAACAATTTTTTTAAACAACAGTTCAGAAACATAATTTGAAAGTAGCGAAAAAATGTAACCATATCTTATTATCACATCAAGCAACACTGAACCAAGTTTGCTTCGTGAGACTTCTGAAAAAAAAAACCGACTGTACTTTCGAGACCGACATAGAAATATGATCACCATACTATTACAATTGATGGAACGTGAATAACATTCAAATTCAAAGAAAAATGGATTCCACGGGGATGTATCTTTCAAAACTGTTCTTAGTTTCTCTGTAACATCCATCAATAACAAAATATTTGGTTTGGGAAAAGGTATTAATATTCCCGAAAAATGTCCAAAGTTTTGCTGAGCCTTCCTGTCAACAAATGTATTCAAAATTCCTGTCATTAATGACTTGTAAGTAAGTATGGAAGAGTTTTGCATTTTATATTTTATACTATAAACTTTTTTTCATCAATCATAAAAAGTACTGTCCCATCTCGCCACATCAGATGGGGCAGAGTGCCAGTGACCTATCTCTACACCACAGTCATGCTTCCGTCACCTTCAGTGGTGGAATTCGCCATACATGCCAACGCTTCCTCACGCATCTTCTGTGAGAATGTGTTCAAATGATAGGTAACTATTAATTAAATACTGCATAGGGGCATCATCGAAATCGTCATTTGTCAATATGTTCGCACATTTAGCAGAGTTTTAAACACTAGTAGTTATATCTCAACAGATACACAGCAAAGGATGGACCTTCCATCAGGCTTAAGACTGATCGTCGGCTGGTATAATGTGATCACTCTACACTTAGCAACATTCAATAATTCCGGTCCATCAATCTGCCGCGGCCGGGAATCGAACCCAGACCTCCAGCATGGCACGCCGGTACTCTACCGTTATGCTATGAAGGCTGGTAGTTGAGTCGAGACGAAACGTGTGCATATTGTACACGGCCCTCTATTAAGATTATATTTGGTATTTTAGTGTACGTTTCAACCATTTTTATGCTTCCCTGAAGTCTTAGACAATATCAGGGTAGATGGCGGTAGACAAATTATGTCAATTTTCGCCAACCATCCTTTGCTGTGTATCTGTTGATATAACTACTTGTTGTATTCAACTACAACATGTAGAAAATTTCGATGTTCTCACAAAACATAAATTGTGATTTTCAAAATAATCTTTTAAACACTAGTTTGTAACATACATGCTTACTTCTTTATGTATTTTAGGGTTTGGCACCAAGAATGACATCAGTCATTTCCCACGGCATTTAGGTTCAAAATCGCGTGAACAATCGCATGATAAAATGGTAAAAATAGCGTTTTTTTTTTCATTTTTTGGGGTTAATTTTGCATCTATCAAAAAACTTTTACGGTTATTCCCTAGATAATTGTTCAATGCATCTACCCTAATTTGTTCCAAAGCATATTTAGTAACGGTTGTCGAGATCTATAAGGTCTCCCGTTTTTAGAAATTTTTCAAATGTCGGTATGCATACTCTTAATATGGAGAAACATCTAATCTCGAGAAACGAATTCTTATCAAATAAGCAATGCATGTTAATATTATGATTATTATAATGTATATTACATACCTACAGTCGTATCATATCATTAACATCACATGTATGTATAACTTGTTAATCTCTACAAGTCTTAATATGTTTACAAACCAGCTATAACGATTAAGAGTATGCACACCGACATTTCAAAATTTTCTAAAAACGGGAGACCTTATATCTCGACAACCTTACTAAATATGCTTTGGAACAAAATAGGGTAGATGCATTGAACCTTTATCTAGGGAATAACCGTAAAAGATTTTTTATATCTTGTATAGATTTCTCAAAAAAATTGTGAAAAACACCTCTGATCATTTTTCCGAAAGACGGAAACTCGTTTCCCGAAAGTCGCGGAGTATTTTTTTTGTACTGATAATAAGCATTAAAATCTAGGGAATAACCGTAAAAGTTTTTTGATAAACGCAAAATTAAGCCCAAAAATGGAAAAAAAGCTATTTTTACCATTTTATCATGCAATTGTTCACGCGATTTTGAATTAATGCCGTGGGAAAAGACTATGACATCATTCCTGGTGCCAAGCCCTTAATATGTTTACAAACCAGCTATAACGCATTAATACTAATAATCTTATGGATGTACAGAGAATAAATTAATTTGATAGTATGTAGATTTCTTTTTATAGATCATTTCACTCAACCGGTTGAACTATGAATTACTTTCCTGTTTTTTTTAAGTACATTATTGTTGAATCAAAAACAACATACTTTTTATCCAGCCTATGGTCTTCCACTCTAGAACGTAATCCTCATCCATCCATTTCCACGCCAACTTTGGCTGTTTACATCTAGCGTTGCCATCCGTCCGGCTAAACCCCGAACAGTGTTTGGCTTTTTTTGGACAGTGTCCGGCCAAATTTGACTGAATCCGGCCCGTCCGGCTTTCGTTAGGCTTTTTATTTTCTCTACTCACCTTTCGTTCCGTCAGTCGATCAGCAATAAGCAGGGAAGGAGGACCTCTCGTATTTTCGATTTTTAGACAAACATATTTTTTTTATCGTCCGGCCCTGGGACCCATAAGTCCGGCTTTTTAGCGACTAAGTCAGGCTTCCTAATTTTTAGAGATGGCAACGCTATTTGCATCCATGCTATTCCGATATGTTTCGCAATATCTTTCCTCCATCGAAGAAGAGGACCCTGCCACCGGGGTTTCCTAGGATTGCTGTGTAACAATATCCAATACTCCTATCCTGACAAGTAGTTATCTCAACAGATATACAGCAAAGGATGAACTTTCCATCAGGCTTATTACGACTGATCGTCGGCTTGCTTAATATGATCACTTTACACTTACTTTGGACCGGAATTGGTGAATGTTACTTAAGTGTAAAGTGACCACATTAAGCCAGCCGACGATTACTCATAAGCCTGATAGAAAGTCTATCCTTTGCTGTATATCTGTTGAGATAACTACTTGCTATATTCAACTACGACATGTAGAAAATTTCCGATGTTCAAACAAAACATGGATTGTGATTTTCAAAAATTGCATTGTATTGTGCATCAAACAAAATTTACATTCATCACTTACCATACAGTAAAGGAATCCCTCATTTAACATGAATGGTTCCAAAGTTACACCGTTTTAAAATATGGTCCATCTTTTTATAATTACACAATTGACAACAGGATGTGGTCGAATGCGTGAATGTTCACTCACTAAAGCCAGCCAAAGCCCACTCGTAAGCGTCGGAACATCCATCCTGCTTCCTCCCCAGGGGAGTTTTCATAAAGCTACATTATGTGAATGTAGATACCTTTCGCTTCTGTTGAGGGAAGTGTGTAATGTATTTCCATCTTTTTCGATGAATGTATTCAGTGGCGGATCCAGGATTCAATTTTGGGGGGGGGGGGCTGAATGCCGTCACATGGTATTAGGTGTCTGTTTTGGGGGGGGCTAAGGGGCTGAAACCTCCACATTTGTTGTAAGTATATAAAGTATTGTCACTCATGATTTTGGAGGGGGCTTCAGCCCCCTAGCCCCCCCCTGGATCCGCTAGTGAATGTATTTGTTATAGTGATAGTCCTAATTCGAAATAAAATCTAATAATGCATTCTAAATAAAGCGTTTCTTGTAATTTTGTGGACAACTATTTCTATGAAAAACATAGTCACATTTCATGTTGTTATGATGCAATCAACACTTGGCTCTATATTAAATTACATGCAGGCATGGGCGTCGTCAGGGGGCGCAGAAACTACAGATTGGAATAGGTATATATTATTACCACACATTTTCTCATCATGTCATACATTTTCTAAAATTAGGTAGTATGAAATGGCAGCCCCCCCTCCCCCATTAAAGATTGGGATAGGTATATATTTTTTCATACTAAATGATAACATGATCACTAAAAATCACATTACTACTACACATTTTTTCATCATGTCATAAATTTTCAAAAAATGGTATGAAAATCCATCAAAATACAATTGTTTCATAAAAAAATAGATGCGCTATTCTTTTATTACTTTTTTATAAAAATCATTTTTCATACAAATTATTGTGCAAATTATTATACACATTTTCAAACAAACCAAACACATCACGACCTTCTTCACTATGTCTCTCAAAAAATTTTCGCTTGCGGCGCTATTTACGCGTTTTTCATGGTATGTCATTTTTTTTTTAATTTTGTTGCCCCCCTAGCTCCGAGGCTGGCGTCGCCCATGCAAGCAGGTATCATGTTTTCATTTCTTGAGTATATGGCAGTATGATATTATATGAATTAGGTAATATTTTGAACACTAGTTTCTAGAATATACTGGAAAGAAAATAATTAAAGTGTAATTAAATCAATACATTTCTTAAAAAAGCAGCAAATAACCTGCAATAATTTCTACATTATGCAATCCTTTGCACCTGTGGGTGACTTTCACTTCAAAAACAATATTTTCGTCCTCATTTTAACTAGGTACATACCTACCCAATAATATTTTTTTTGAGAACCCCGCTTATATTTCTCTGCACAAAAATATAAAAAAAATAATCAACAATTAAAAGCTTGGTACCAAGAATGACGTCACAGTAATTTCCCACGGCATTAAGGTTCTAAATCGCGTGAACAACGCAGGATAAAATGGTGATAAAATGAGTTAGTTTTCCGTCTATCAAAAAGCTTTTACGGTTATTCCCAAGATTTTAATGCATATTATCAGTACAAAAAACAAAGTTTTACTCCGCGACTTTATGAAAACGAGTTGCTATCTTTCGAAAAAAAGATCAGAGGTGTTTTTCACATTTTTTTTTTGAGAAATCTATACAAGATAACGGTCATTCCCTTGATAAAGGTTCAATGTATCTACTCTATTTTTTCCCAAAGTATATTTAGTAAGGTTGTCGAGATCTAAAGCATCCCGTTTTTAGAAATTTTTGAAATGTCGATATGTATAATTTTACACTTTACTTTACAATTCTTAGCATATTTTTCCAATTTCTTCTATGTGATTTAGTTCCATGTAATTTCGTATGTTGACACAAAGTAATGCAATGTCATATCGTGTAGGCTGTACAGAGATTTCATCACATTTAACAATGAGTTGCGCAACACACCTCAATCTCTTTACATAAGTGGACTTACTCGGTGTGCAATTTAATAAATTATGATTATTATATTGACTACAGACCAGGCACCATATATTAATTCTATTTATATTAAATTTACCATATTATGGTCCACAAGACCATTATTACTACCCATTATTATGGGTTTAATATGACCACAGATTGTGGCATAGAAATTTCTATAGTTAATATTCAATTACATTTCGATAGCAATTTATTTATGGACCAAATGATTCCTATGGGCCATATTTATGGTAAACTGGACACGCTAAAAATAGACCCTGAAAAAAGTAAGATTACTCAGCTAATACTGGAGATATCATCCTAAGACTTAAAACATGGATAAATGTAAGATAAGTTTTATGAATATGTCGACCAGATCCTCGAGGATGGGCGCATTTTGAGTAAAAGGAATCAGAGAGCGTGTATGACAAACTGTATGAGTGTGACGGTATCTAGGAGTGTGTGTAAGGATAGGGCTGTCTGGCGCTCTGTCCTCTCTACCTACCCTGCAAGGGACGTGGCGTGAGGGTATAGATAGTAGATATTTTAGTGACTCTTGTAGTTAAAAATTTGGTTTTCACATAATTTTCTTGATAGAATATGATTCCAAAATTACCTCTGAAATTTACTGAAACTTGTGATTATTCCCGTAGTTTGTTAGATATAATGCTTTAATTTGCGGTTGATAGAATGTTTAAGGTAAGATGCAGTAACTCTAGCTGATATTTTTTTTGATATTCGCTCCCCTTTTTACACAATAAGGTAAAATCTATTTAATCGCTCATAGACGAGGCGCTACATGCAGTTTCGTATGAACAATATGAGGACCGAATTCCAACAATTGATTATTATTGTTATTCTTATTTTGCGCTTCCACTCTCAAACAAAATTTGATAAAGTTGCACAATAATATTTTTAAAAAATCAATAAGGGTAAACCTACCTCCACTCCTGGATGTATCAGGAGCTTTAGCTCATATATCATCCAGTCTTTTACGCAAAAACATTTTTTTTTTTCAAAGGAGGGCTCAAGGTTCACCGGAAGGGCTTCCCTCAACAAACCCCTCCTATCTATTGGTATACTTAACTAGTTACTATTTTTTAAGATTTAAGATTTTTTGTATTACTGTCTGTTTGTTTAATGAATAAAAAAACTACTCTGAACAGTGAACACCCTTAATGTTCCTTGGAGGAGACTCACCCTGCAAGGATCTACACACTACTACATGTCTTCTTATAAACTAGCACGTTACAATTTCGTATTACTAACTACTAAATCTTAACCTAGAGGACAACATTTTAGCAATAATATAAGAAAGATTTTTACTCAGTGCATAACGCCTACTAATTATTCCGAGCTTTTCAAAAATATCGTATTGAATCTGGTTTTAGCTGACGTTGCATTTATGTAGTAATAAAAAAGCCATCACAACCTAGCTTCAACAACGCGTAAAGTTCAGAATACTAGTTTTCTGTATATAAATATAATATACATATACAACACCCTATATAATATATACACAGGATATATCAAGATTAATAATAATACAAAACAACCAAAGAGTTACAACATTACAGAAAAAAGAAAAAAAAGTTTAAGAAAATAAGTTTAATAGGCGCAGCATCCAGTGTTGAAACGGGACAAGGCAATACGGAGTGAGTGAGATGACTACCGAATGCCATTCTCTGATTGGTCGACGGCGGCAGGTGGAACGCGCGCCGATACAAGAAGTACTATCTCCCGGTCACTTGTTGTTTTTTTATTAAACGCGCCACCTTTTATACAGGACTCACAAGAAAGTTTATTGCGCCATATATTAAAATAACATTGATAGAGATAAAAATATATTTTTTATTACCTAAATGAATAAATATTTTTTTTTATCTTAATGGCGGGTATATTGCCGTAGGCAATGTCTGCTAACCAACCACTTGTGCACACAATCCATGCATTCTTGCAAGTACTTATATATAATTAGTGTTTTTTTTTTATTTTATTGCCATTTGTTTGAAATTAATCAATATTTCATTAATACATTGAAGGAAAATCCCGCGGGCTTAAGGTCCTCCACCTCCCCGGGTAGCTCAGGCGCATTAATAGCGACCTCTTTACCCGCACTTCTAGGCAAACCTTATTAAGAGGTGGGCCCAGGGTTAGCCTTAAGGGAGCCACCCGGCAAACCAACAAAGTAAATCAATATATTGATTTAGCAAATAAAATATGTAGTAAAAAATCTGAAAATAAATTTAAGCACGCCGGTTTCAGCAATGATAGAGTATTAAAAGATTTAGCGCACGATCTGTATCGTTTTTTAATCACAGCAAATTTTACATCAAAAATATTAAAAATAAATTTTCAGTCTTTCTGTGACCTTCTAAGAATATTTTGACGATTCAAAGTACTTTTGTTGAATAAATTGAAAATACAATAAAATATTGCTGATTTATTCAGCTAATTACAACTATACAAGAACGAGAATTTATTTTAAACTAGCATGTGTATACCCGAAATAGTCCAGCCACCGCCAGGCGTCTTTCTCTAGCCATGCTGTAGGATTGGCAACATCGCATAGGACCACCACTCCTGTCAAATCTTTAAGAGAATTTATAATACGTGGTCCGTCATACTCGTTGTTAAAGAACTGTTATTCCATACGTTTCTTTAGCGACGGTGATGGCAACGTTATTTTATATGAGAACAAAATTATGATTTATGAGGTCTCGAAATACTGTATGTAATATTTTTGAAAATCACAATTTATGTTTTTTGTGGACTGGAATTGGTGAATATTACTTTAGTGTAATGTGATCACATTAAACCAGCCGACGATCAGTCGTAAGCCTGATGGAAAGTCCGTCCTTTGCTGTACATCTGTTGAGATAACTACTCTGGTATTTATTTGTATCCCGGATATAAAAATTGTCCCTAATACTTTGAATTATTATAGTAGGTACTGCTATACAAAATTTGGATTCTAGAAGTTAGTTTCAATCATGTTTTAGACTCAAATTGTAAATTTACCCTGAAGAAATTCTACTGTTTACATTTTCTTTGTGGAATTATTTGCCTCCGCATGTGACCAAAATCCATCTCCTGAATTTGAAGAATCAAATGACTATAAATACTCATAACTGTATTTTTCCCACACTGTAAAAATTCGTAAATTCTAAACTGTCACCTAAAAAGTGTTTGTACAAAATTTCAATTCGCTTTGGGAAGTTATTGAAGATGAAAATGTACACACAGAAAACAGCCGATGTTGTTGAATATGACAATTAAGTAATACTACTTCTATTCCACTTAGGTTCCTTAGGTCTACTCCAACAATGGGGTAGTCAGTAAATGCCAAAAAACACACAACATTCTGACGGCTTTGTAGATTTTCACGGTTCTTGTTAATTCTCCATTCTTCTCTGGTGTACCGTGTATAGATTGTCACACACACACACATCACAGCGAAGAAGCTACTACGTTAGTTCTGAAGATGGCCTCAGCAAGTAGGCCGAAAGCTGGACAACATCTACAATCTACACACGGTGCACACGAGAAGAATGGAGAACACAACATGCGCAAAAGCATATATGACAGGCAGAACAACATTGCTGAAAAACATAAGTTTTTTTTAGCTTGAGAAAGACGCTATTCAAACTCCTTTGATAGATATTGTTTCCACGCTTCCCGCTTGACATCTCTCTTGGTTTGTTCGACCTTTTTGCTTGTCTCTAACAGGGAGTGACAAATAGTTCAACCCCTGATTTATGGATTATTTTGTTAAACAAACGATCCTTGTATTATTTCAAAGTTTAACTTTTCAATCGTATTTCCAACCCACTAAGCACCAGCTATTGTCTGTTCTTTGATCCTAGATTTATTACAAAGTTGCTACTTTTGTTTAGTTGAAGTATCTACGAGGATTCCCTCATTAAACTTTACGCATTTTTTGTATTTTGTATTACAATATTCTTACTTTGTATATTACAAAGTGTACAATTGAAGGAAAATCCGTGGGCTTAAGGCCCTCCACATCCCCGGGTAGCTCAGGCGCATTGATAGCGACCTCTTTACCCGCACTTCTAGCAAAATATTATAAAGAGGTGGGCCCAGGGTTAGCCTTAAGGGAGTCCCCGGCAAACTCCACCCCTGAATTACGTTCCTTCAATATCCTTGTCCAAGGAGGTTACAAAATTTCACTTATTACTACAATATTTCAAACTATATCTATACTTATATGTAGATCTTACGAGCTATGTTATTCTATTGTACAGTCAAAGTGTACACTATGTACAACTGTACAGTCCATTTCTTTTTCAGAAGTCTCACGGAGCAAACTTGGTTTAGTGTTGCTTGATGTGATAATAAAATACGGTTACATTTTTTCGCTACTTTCAAATTATATTTCAGAACTGTTGTTTTAAAAAAACTAGTCAACTTTTGTATTGTTAGAATAAACAGGCAACATTGTTTTTCAAACTTGTGATGGCGGTTCAAAGGGATTATCGGAGTATTTTTTTTATTTTTCCAACTTGCAAAACTATCTTGCCTTTAATAAAATGATTTCTCTAGCGCCGCTCTGTAATATTTTTGCCATTGTAGGTTACTTGTAAAATATACAATGTGAGAATATTGCGGACCTTTGACAGCTCTTATGACAAGGTTCGACAATCCGGGCTACCAACAATACAATCATGAACTCCACTCCCTGGGCCTCCACTTCAGGATTTTAGGTGTCCATCTAACACTGTCCTGACCTGCCACATGTCCCGCCCCCTCCCATTTTAGCTTTGCCGTTTTTTCTAGGATGTCGGCAACTTTTGTTGGACATCTGATCTCCTCATTTATAATTTTATCTCGAAGACTGACGCCCAACATTTGTCTTTCCATTGCTCGCTGAACACAAATCAAGAAGAAGAAGAAGTGAACACAATAGGTAATAGGCGGGGTGTCTTGGCGTTCCTTGCGAACGGACTCTGGCCCATATCTTGCGGAAATTAATTAACAAAGCTCCAAAAGAATTAAAGGAAATAAGAAAAAATAATAAACTAAAAAAATAATTAAAAAGATGGGTTGCGGAATCATGATTGTGGTCGGATACGAAATTGAAATTATGATATTGTTATTTAGTAATAAGTCCTATAACGATATAAGATTTATAAAATAGAGTAAGAGAGTATATACTGCCAACAAACTGTTTTGCAGGCAAATATTCATAAGCTATTTTTGTAATTTTTATATGTTAAATATCATTAAAAAAAAAAACAATTAAATATTTGTCCGAAAATATTCGAAATACGTTTCGAACTTTCTGCCTTGCTGTATAAGAGGAGCGCTTTGTATAAGGTTGTTATTCCAGTATACTATATCACACAATAATAATCGTATCAGTGAGTGTGGTAGTCTACTATCTATAGAGTGGATACGGGGGACCATGATAATGATGACTGAGAGAGAGAGGCTTCGTGCGTCAGGTACTCTGGCAGGTAGACCCTACCTACCTAGTACCTACCATCGTGCAGGACCAGTTAGTCGATCTACTGGTTGCCTTGCTCGTCTCGTGGTAGCCCCCCGAGCGGCGTCCCACAGGGGTGTCATGTAGGCCCTGTCCATTAAATTTGATTTTTTTTTATTCACTACACTTTTTTTGTTATCGATTCTGATTTTTTATCATAGTTCTTAGCACTTACGATAATGTCCTAGGTAATAGATTGAGATATTAACATACCTTCTAATGTGTGATACATTTTGAGTGATCTAAAAGTACCTACATACATTCTAAACCTATTGAAAATTAATTCAGTAGGTCTATTATTATAATATACCTACTGAATTTGATACCAGATTATAGGACTTGGCTATGATGATTTTATCAATGAAAATAAATAAATACTTTGGTAAATTAAAAAAATAAGTAAAGCATAATTTGGTTTCTCAAAATAATAAACGTGATAGAGTACACGATAGGTTGGAGCGTGGACCTCCAATAGAAGGTGTCGGATTCAAATCTCAATGCTGATGATGTTTTTTTCAAAGTGTAAATTGTGAAGAATGAAGATAGTCAAAAAAATACTTACAATAAATGAAAACATGTACACCTTTCTTTAACCACAAAAGCATAGATTTAAGATTAAGCAGATCCAACAATTTTTATTTTTATTTATTTACACTTTTGGTGAACAAGATACAGAGACATGTAAACATTTCAAATATAAATCACAACATTTGTTCACTAGGGCAAGCTAATCGCAGTGCTGCGATCTCTGCAAGCTAACCCCAAAAATATCGTAGTACATATACATAGTACATACTAACATTACCTCTCATTTAGAAAAAAATATAGATCATATATTATTATTGATCTCCTAGATCATTAATGCGCGTCCCTGAAAAATCTCAGCCCATCTCTATCGCACTTATCGCATTATTACCACACTCCTATATCGCCTTCCGTAAATCACTCTGCACTCAACGGTGTAATGATTAAATGGAATGCGGTTTTAGGATAATTTGTTGAGTGGAAATTACGTTGATTGTTGACCGCAGATAGGTCTAGTACTCTAGCAGGAATGTATCTAGGGATACTACTAATTATTATTGTCGACCATCGAATTTAATAATAATGTGTACTTACCTTATAATACCACCGTCACGCAATTATTACAATTGCTTTTTGCATAATTTTCTCCCATTACATGTTATTTTTTCTGCTACTTTACATTCTTTCATAGTTGCTCCATTCATGGTGTTTCTATTTCCTGGCCTTGGGTATAAAAAATATAACGATTTCTTGTAAATTATGTTTAAAATTGTTACGTTATGTTAAAAATGTGTTATGTTAAAAAAAAGTATTGTTAGGTAAAGGTACCCTTTTGGTACTAAATTTGTAATTAGCTATGTCTCACTTTGGTTTCTATCATGGGTTGGCTGGCAGAAATTGCCATTTGGCAATAAGCCCGCCCTTTGTATGTTTCTGTACAATAAAGATTATTTTATTTTAAAATTGTCCCTTATACTACTTTTTCACCTCCTAAAATTATAGATATTAATTAATGCTTTTTAATTTGTGTTGATTTCGCTTGTTTATTAATCATTTCCGTTCTCTTTTTTCTAGGTTCGGATAATAACAACATTCTGATTTTGAATTTCAAAATTGAAATTGGTAAGTTTATTTTTTACTTATTTTAATGGAAAGTTTGTATGATCCACCGCTACTGTCGATCGCAGTGCCGCCACCGTTGATCTCAGCGCCGCTACTGTCGTGCGAACTCACTCACACAACGACCACCAACAGACGCCCTTTAAGGAGCCCGCCACAGAAAATTGGCGAAATGGCGCATTCGAATATATTATTCAGCCCGGACAATCTCCGGCCCTGAAAGCCCTAGTAGATTTAGATTGCTTTCTATAGTTAATAGAATGTTAGTGTTTTAAAAAAACGCACACTCATTCTAAATTTAAAATTACGATTTTACTCGATATTTGAAATAAGAACAAATGGCTTATATTTTTAAATATATAGCAACGTTTTTCAAAATGTTACAAGAATTACTGTAGTTACAATGAACCCTTTTTTATATAATATTTAATTACTACCGTTGCGAGAAGACATATAAAATATATTTAAAAGGTCACGTTTATGTCAACTTTTTGACCTTAAACTTGGCAACATGCTTATAATTACATTATCCACCTGTAAAACTTTAAAACTTCTCAATTTCAATCCAAATTCTAATTTAGAAAAGTCTTTTCAGAGTTAATTGAATAACAAGTATTCAGAAACTGTATTTTAAAGTGTTTTGTAAGGAAAAGAAAAAGAAAGTTATCCTTAATGTATTCAACGGTGAGTGAATTGTAACAAATTACGACTTTATTTCAACTTTCTGCATCGAGACGAAATAATTACGACTACATTACTCTGTAATTAGCCTCGGCTTCATACAAACTGAGAACAGGTTATTTTATGTTAATGTTTGAGTATTTGTTGTGATAATTATTCGATATTTAAATATCATTTAGTCCTTTAATTGAGATTCGGCAACGTCGCTTTTTTGTGATCGCACACATGCAATTTAATTGTCGTAAAATGGCAACATGGTGACATCGATACAATTCTTAAAAAATGCATAACATGTATACTTTTCGGCACAAAAGTGTAAAATCTGTCATGCTGGAGAGTGAAATAACATAAATATTTAGAAAATTCAGTAGATAATAAACTAATTACTGAGAAAATATCATTAATTTAGTCATTATCTTAAAATGATTTGCATTAATTGTTTGTATTGTCGGCCATTTTCTCTATTGATTTCAAAACGGTGTTGCCATTGTTTAAAAAAAAATAATCGCTTGTAATGAATGACGTGATGATTACGGTATTGCCATTACATTTCAATTCAAGAATACATGTTTCAGACCATATTATCATTAGCAATAAATGAAATAGTGTTTTATGTTAATTTTTTTCTTTTTATAGATAGAAATTTATTTATAGAAATAATTTATTCATTTATGGTTCACTGGAGAATAGGTATCTATTAATAATTATCGATCATTCCATACTTAATTATTAATATGTAATTATTCCTTGCATCTTTATTTAAAATAGTTCAAAATCCCCGTTGCATGTCTAGAGTTAGGTATGCTAATATAAACTCGTATGGCAACACCGAAGTATTTTTTACAGGGGCGATTATAGGGATTTTTATGCCCCTCTAGAAAATTATTATTTCCCGTCCCACAGATCTGAGAATATAGGAATAACGCTATTGGTAACGCAAATTTTATATCTTTTGACGTATTTTTGCACCACTTTTAACTTCATCTTTCGTGATTTTCGGTGTCTGAACCTGCATTTCCCTCTATAAAAAATTGAACCACTTCGAAATCTCCCAGAACCTAAAATTTTTGAAATGAGATGAAAAAAGATGACATTTTAAAAATGTAGTAAGTACTATTTTATTCTAAATACGTTTCAAATGGTATATTTTAATTAATATAATTTGAATACGAAAAAATGCCTTTAAACGTTTTTTCATATAAAAAATGTTTTGGCGCTCCTTATGGACCGTATTCCAAAGCAATTGCACACTTATTCAGTTAACTAGTGCCGACTCTGTATATTCGTAAATAGATAGCTAATTAAATGCCAATTGTAATTACGTAGAGACTTGTTCAAGAATTCCAAGGGCTCGCGATTAAAATGATTGGCCATATAATAATAATAATATTGTCTAGGTAGCCTGGTGAGAGGAGAGGAAAATTATAATTCCTTCTCTTTCTCTTGAGGGGGAGAATAGAAAGATGCGTTGATCTTATCAATGTAATAATTATTTAATGCAGAAAAGTCAATGTGCCTCCATACAATGATGGACAATTAGAACATTCTTGGCTTGTGGTGAAGCGTTTACTGATAATAATAGTCCAGTTCATATTATTATTATGCATTGAGAAGCTAAGATCATTTTTTTTAATACCAACTTGTATATCCAACGCCGCATCACAACTGCCAATAAAACTTCCAAACATTTTTCGATAGATGGTGATAGTATACAAAAATTAGGTACAATGTGAAATAAACTGAATCATAAATATTATATACCTACCATAGAAGATGAATAACATTCAAAACTTAATATAAATCTTGATACCGTCTTTTCGATAAGGAGACAGTAATATGGAGAGAAGGGGTGACTTTTTAATATGAAAAATGTTAGGTCTAATTTTACTGGAGTTAACTGGAAAAGATCACAGCAGCATAGGCTTGCCCTAGCAAACAAATATCATCAGCTTTTTCTTATATGTAGTTAACACAGGTATTTCTGTATTTTGTAAAAAAATAGATTTGCTTTCAAATACTTTCCAGCACACTTCAAAGTAAGCTAAAAGCTTGTGTCGTGAAGTGCAAAATACATCGTCAGCACCAAGTTTCGAACACAGAACTTCCTGATTGTAAGTCTGCGTTCCAACCAACTGCGCCAATCGTGTAATCGAAATAAATTAAATATTCGCATTTATCGTATCGTACGATTATCCTTTGCAACGTTTAATCACGGTTGTGTGATGTTTGAGTTCGGGAAGGCATTAGATTTGTATAGTGAGGTCAAACTGGACCTCTAGTGTGGGAATAAGCTTCCGTTACCACCTGTCGCTTCATACCAGAGTATGGTACATACCTTACCCTTCACAGTACCTACCTAGAATATAGGGACCTCTGCACACACACATACATACATTCACTACCACAGCTATACCTGTATGTCCTATATGGATCACATATCTTTATATTCTAGTTTTATGGATACCTGATATGATTGAATTTTTAGTTCAAGGCACACACGTTGCGTATACTTCCTTGTACAAACTCGAGTTAGCTTGGAAGAGCGACAAGCTCCCCCTAGTGAGCATTTTTTTTTAAAGAATCTGAGTTTGTATACTCAAACCCAAATACTTTCCTGCACACCTTGCACTAGGCTAAAAGCCTGTATCGCAAAGTGTGGAATACATCGCCAGTGCCGGGGTTTGAACCTGGCACCTTCCGTTCGAGAGACAGCCGCCTCAACCAACTGCGCCAACCATGTACTCCAAATTACATGTATTTTGTTCACTAAGTGTAATAAATTAATCAAATAAATACAGAAAGAAATAATAATATCTATTTAGTCCCTTGCGATGTAGACAGAGAGGATATTTTTTGCGCGGTTTCTTTCAATGTGTCTACCACTTTTTTATAGGGATGGGCAAGAGATCTTAATTAATCAATAATGTAAGTACTACGCTTATATATAAAAATATTTCTTTATCGTAATTCGTAATGTAGATAAATGAAGCTATATCTAATACTAGATGTTACAATAATACTTCACATTACGACTGTTCGAACTGCGGATATTTGATAGTAAAAAAACAATTGAGCAATTTTTCGAGCAATAATTGCGGCAACTCGTACAAATTATATTGATTAACATTATTTCGCAATTCTTCCGGCAATATCTAAAGCGAGACAACGATGTCGACGACGCGAATTGTTGAATATCCAATTGGTTCGGTCACTTTAGTCAATTCTCTTTCGCGTTTGCACACAATATCGTTGTCTCGCTTACTATTGCCGAAATAATTACTATACATATATTACGAAATAATGTTAATCAACACGATTTGTACGAGTTGCCGCAATTGTTGCTCGAAAAATTGCTCATTTAAGAGCACTTTCACGCTTAGTTCTGATTTAAAAATCAAGTAATTGATAGGGTTAGCTGGCAAAAATTGCAGCACCGCAATAATCGCGCCATAGTGGAAAAATGTTATAGCATCTGAGTTTTATATTGATTTCAGTATTATGCTCACTTCGAGTAAGTAAATAAATAAACCCGAAAAAGTATAGACAAGTTGCATGATTGTGATGGAAGCTGTGAGTGCGTATCGGGATAGATGGATAATTCAGAATTGCGGTTATAGTATAATCAATTTATTCACTAATTGACATTCGCGATTAAGGCCCTAAGATAGCCCAACTTCGTATTTTTGGTACTTTTCGGAGGGAGTTTTCGCCGTACTCTTAAGAGCTGCCTCTTCGAAAAAAATATTTATTATTCTTTAATTATTTATCTAGGCAATGACCCATACAGTTTTTTTATATTTTGGATAGTTATTCCGTAATAAAAATTTTAAAATGAGGTATTTTTTTCTTTTCATTCGCGATTTTTCATAACTTACGAGGCTTAGAAAAATGATTCTTTTTTTAAATGAAAGGTAATTTATAATTCTAGGGAATGACCCAGAACGTTTTTTCGTAATCGTTTTACTTTTTATGTAAAATCAAATAAACCGTATTTAACGTAATTCTAAAGAGGCTTGTTTCAAATACACTAGCCTCGGCTGTACCGGATTGTATTCCTTATGAACATACATTCTCATAGAATAGTTTCAAAGCTTCCATTTACATCTACAGAACCGCCCTCATTCTCGGGTATGTTCTCGAGTCCATCAGACGTGTGACTGCAACATTTTTTTTCTGTGTTTTAGAGAAAAAATTCTCAAAATAATATCGTATTTTTTATATACTTAATTTGATTAGTCGTCTTCTCAAGTTTATGAAAGGTGTAATTGGTTAGAAATAAATGACTGATTTCATTATACATTATAATATAAAATCTAATTCTGGACATTAAAAACAATAAGTATCTTACATACCTATAGGTATCATAGCATGTAAACTCGACGTAAAATTTTGAAAGGTGAAATATTTTTATTTGTTTTGGACTATCAACGACATTTTGACATAGCCCTTTTTTTACTCTCTCGTAATGTTAGGTTCTACTGTACTCGGTACAATAGGCACTCAATTAATCATAATATTAGGATTTCGTTATTGACGTGCTGCCAAAATATGTCTGGTTGTAGTATTTTTTTATTTAATTATAACGCGTAGGTCGGACACGAAAATATATTCCAGAGATATAGGTCTGAGTCTGAGAAATATAAAAAAATAAGAGATTTCTATGGAGTAATAATATTTCGCTAAATTATCTCTACACAAAGAAAATTATCCTCCATTATTATCTCTTAATAATTTAGCCTTGCGTGCTTCTCGTAAAAAATCAATAGATGTCGATAATGTCTGTGTGAACTAACATACGTAATTATTGGTTTTTGACAGGTGTATAAATATATTAATGATTTCTTATGATTGATATTATTTTTTTAGTAAGTACATAATTATTACTATTACAAGGTACAAGATGACAGCACTATCACAACGTCTTATCCCAAGAAGCCAGCCAGGAGTTGCAAATTGTATTGTTGGTAGCCCTGATTGTCGAATCTTATCAAAAGAGCTTAATTTTGCGTCTATCAAAAAACTTTTACGGTTATTCCCTAGATTTTAATGCATATTATCAATAGAAAACAAAAAAAAAATCTCCGCGACTTTCGGGAAACGAGTTTCTGTCTTTCGGAAAAAAGATTAGAGGTGTTTATCACATTTTTTTTTAGTAATCTACACAAGATTTTAAAAATCTTTTACTACCATTCCCTAGATAAAGGTTCAATGTATGTACTCTATTTTTTCCGAAGCATATTTAATAATGGTTGTCGAGATCTAAGATCTCCCGTTTGTAGAAATTTTTGAAATTTCGGTATGTATACTCTTAAAATGCATAATAATATGTATATATCTACCTTATTATTATGAAATTGCACCGAATTATACGATATAATTAAGTTTACATACCGTAAAAAGAGAATAATTTAGGTTGGTTTTGACAGATGACAAGTAAAACACCCACATTATAGTATGATTTGTGTTTCATGGATCATTATAAAATAATTGCATTAAATCAATATGGTGTCAAATTATTCTTCTGGGCAACAACGGGTATTAAATGCTAGTAATATTATAATTATACAGTTTTTTTTGTACAAAAGTGGTCCGGTTTATATTTTGGTCATGCAACTACTTAAGACTCCCGACCCAACTATGACGTCACGATCATTTCCCACGACAGTAAGGTTCGAAATTGCATGAAAAATCGCATGATAAAATAGTAAAAATAGCGTTTTGGCCATTTTTTGTGGTTAATTTTGCGTCTATCAAAAAACATTTAGGGTCATTATCTAGATTTTAAAGCATATTATCAATACAAAAAAAAATCTCTGCAACTTTTGCGAAACGAGTTTCTGTCCTTTGGAAAAAAAATAAGAGATGTATTTTACATTTTTTTTTGAGAAATCTATTCAAGATATAAAAAATATTTTACAGTTATTCCCTAGACAAAGGATCAATGTATCTACCCTATTTTTTCAAAGCATATTTAGTAAGGTTGTCGAGATCTAAAGTCTCCCGTTTTTAGAAATTTTTGAAATGTCAATATGCATACTCTTAACCTGCATGCGTTTGTTTTCGACCCTTTACTGGTTTTAAATTGGGCGGAGATTGTTTTGTCATGCATCAATATTTAAAATACATTTTTTTTTCGTCACAATTTGTGTCGGTTCTATTACCTATCTGACGGATTAGTACTCCCCCATTATGTTAGATTGTAAAGATTTTAACAACAAATAATGTTTCTCATTTTTATTTAGCAAAATGTAGCAGGACTTGACTCCAAAGTATTGATTTTAATTATATGTCCATTCTTCAATGTCCATTGTCCACCCTTCAACTGGCCCTTAGTTTTTTTCTTTGATAACTCTTTTTATATAGGCATTTCAGTAAATATGAAATTCTTGAAAGAAACCATGCGATATAAGTGCCTTGCACAAATTATTGCAATGTGTTGATTTTGGATACTCATGGCATAAATGAGAATGCTAAAAAAACAGGCCCGGCGCAAACGAAATGTAACTCAAGTTATAGGTAAAAATGAGTAATTAAATACGGCATAGGAGGCATCATCGAAGTCAATGGCTAAATGTGTGAAATACTTCTTCGAAATCCAGGAGACACAGCGATTGTATCAATTCGAATAGGTATTTCAGACATTAGGCCATTGATTTCGATGATGCCTCCTATGTGCAGGCTGCAGTAATTTTACATGCCACGTTGTTAAATGTGTGAAATACCTCTTCGAAATTTAGGAGACACAGCGATTGTATAAATTCGAATAGGTACTTTATCACATTAAACCATTGATTTCGATGATGCCTCCTATGTGGAGGACCTGCAGTAACGTGGGGAAACTCGCGCCGACAAACAGAGACAATCGGAATCAGTGCTTTCTTATTCGATTCATAGGAGACACTAAAAACGACATCAGTAAAAACTGAATTCGAATTTGTCTATAAATTCAATCGATTTCTTTAATTATAGAAGTTATGTTCTCGTAAAACCCTTTTTATATCTTTATTAGAGACTATAATAACATATACTTTCTTTTGATTTCCATCGTAAAAATATTAATAAGTATTGAATTTGATTTAAGTAGTACGTAATAATCATTATTAGGATAACAAAATATAATACGGATAATAATATTATTTATGACCCTCGGGCGTCCCTCAGGGATCGTAATTGTGAACCTATAAATTGTATTTTTACTTTTATTTTATGTAGGTGCTCTATACTAATAAAAAAAACTTTGATGTGACCCCAAGTAAGTCCGAGATAAGACAAAGGGATTAATGAAGCTTATATTGCCCTTTGGCGGCTTACCTTTGAAGATTCTGGATATATCAACAAAATAATTAAAAGGTTTCCAATTGTGTTCATTGTTTTTTTTATCTCCCTGATTCATCTTTTGTTGATAATTGCAAGTAGGAGGTGATTGTTTTTCATTTAATTCACAGGGCTTACAATTGCAATGACCTGGAAGACTTTTCTTCACTGAACGCCTGACTTGACAAGAGAAAATATGAAATACCCACGTAAAACCGTTCAGTCTAATTAGTAATCAATTAATGACTTCCTATGACCGTTATTTTGCCGTGTTTCTAATAGTAATTTATTAATTGTATGATAAAAGGTATTTATTTCGGATAATTATACATTACTTATGATCGCGTAAACTTCCTGCACAACATCAGAGAAAAGAACCAACATGGTTTTGCCTTATTTCTGCTTGTCTATTCGACTTTTGATTAGAGTTTCTTGTGCGATCTATATTTGTCAGTATTATGTTTTTCTAATTCCTTAATTACATTTGTCACGTTGTAAAATTTTATGCTTTACCAATATCATTAATGCCCTTAAAACCACTAACTGGTGTCCCTCAGGGGTCGTTATCGGGGCCGATGTAATTTATTATTTTACCGTGTATTTTTATAATACCTATTTTGACTTTAATGCAAGTAATATTTATTGCTTATCAGCGAAAAATTTTATGGCAAAACTTAAATTTGCTTACTTAACGTGTACGGCTGGATTAAACCCTGCCAATCCAATATTCGGCAACAGATATCGCCTTGTCGTCTCCAAGGGTGCAGCTATTATTGTGTATCTCAGGAATATCTTTTGAATGAAGTTTTTGAAGAATCTGTACTACATAAGAAATGGAAATCCACACAGAGCATGCACTAGATAAAGATTCCAAGTTTTTCCTATTTTTTCCCATGGCGAACTATGTACCCATGGCATTATTTATTTTATTTATGTACCTCTTTAAAAAACGATAGACATTTTAGTGTCGTAAATTTGTATAAAAAGCAACTATCTTATTCTTTATGGCCAAATAAATTAATATTTTGATATAAACTACCAATATCAAATTGCAAATTTTACAACATTTTGGTAATCAGGAATTTTGGTATCTCGTAAACATATTGACACCTGCCGTTGCAGCATCACAAATTCCTAATATTATCCTCGTATTTTTTATTCATCCATCCTTGGTATTTTATTAGCCAGGTGTTTGGCAAAATCATCGCTGATCTTGTTTTATGTATAACATATTGGTACAAACAAAATGTCGATCTCTTTTTTATCGTGTTCGTAAAGGGTTGCGCCTGTATCTTTCGCAATTTATCCTCGAACCTTCTTGGAAGAATATAACATCTGCAATAGTAATTAATTTCGAAACCGTGAAAGTTCCCCCTTCAAGGACAAAGGGGATAATGATCGGTACGTATCATGTTCCTCCTCTTTTTTTTGTTGAAAGCTTGTAATTGTACTTGACTTCACTTGTATCTGTATTACTATGTCGACTTCTTCTTCTTCTTTTCAGACCCTTTCCGTCCACTGCTGGATATAGGCCTCTTTATGTCTCTTCCATAATTCTCTGTTTCGTGCGCTCTGTCTCCACCCATGTCCCTCGTAAAACTACACATTTTAAGATATTAACATGGCAGCAAAAGCAGCCATAACCCATGATCTTCTTCTTTCTTTCTCAGCCGTTTCAATTCCAATGCTGGACATATGCCTCCCCTTTGACTTTCCACAGATCCCTATCCTGGGCATGCTGCATCCACTTGTTTCCTGCGATTCTCCTCACATCGTCAGTCCATCTTGGCCTTCATCTGAGGCCTTCCTAAGTAACCCATATAAATGTTTAATATAAAAAGTGACTTGGTTTCAAATACACCAATCTGCAATATATTATGAGAGTCAACAACAGCAATTTTGATAATACGTTTTTTCAATTTACTCCGAGTCACTCCGAGATCGGATTACTGTTTTTGATACTATAAGACTCTGATATGGATTCGTCAACCTTCGAAGGCCTAAAATACTTATTTGCTTTGTGTTCGGTCGACATTTTAATATACTTAATATTCGCCAGATTATTCCAATACCAGAACATATTATGAATAACCCAACGGACCACTGTCTCATTCAATTTTAAAATGATATTGTATCCTATATTGGAGAGGGTATTTAAATGTAGTCCAGATTATTAAAAGAATACTTGTTTTGTGATCCTATACCATTCATCTTACATTTTATACCTGTACTGTATATATTATACGTATTATGATGTTATATTCTTCGAGCAATCAGTACGGACGCCACCTGCTTCAGAAATATTTTTAATAGGACGACTTGGAACCTCGCATCTCACCAATACAACAACAGAGACTTTAAATATCTTACGTAATATTGTAATTTAGTATAAGAACACAATACAATACTATACCCGATGTAGTTTTGCACAACAAATAAATATAAATATTCTATTTAATTGACATCGCTGCACCAAATAGGTACGTTTAACATTCAGACAATCGTATCTGTCGCAGAAAAAATACGCAAATATATAGAATTAGCAGGTGTAATAAAAATATTTGACATTATTGGTCGGTATGTGATCCGATTAGTATTATCTACTACTAATAAATCGCTAATAAGTCGTTTAAATAAATTAGATTTACCGGAAAATTTGTACATAAAAAGGTAAAAAGATTGCAATATTGTGTGGAGATTTCTAAATACTGATATTTCAAGCACAATGCTTGTATTTTAGGCCCCGCGTTGAGCTTAATCCTTTGATATCCGTGATATCTGGATAGCTGAATGCTTCCCAGTATTAGGCTGATGAGTTTATAATATATCAATCATGAATATGTAGACTCTTCTGGCTGATAATACTGAGAAGTGTGTTGGAAAAATCATGCCTCCGCGTATTATACAGAACTAAAACTTCCTATATACTATTGGGTGTCCCCCTCTCCCATGATGTGCACAAAAATGCACTATCATGGGAGAGTTTAAGAGCTATAGAGAGAGAAACCTTCTAACAATCCTGCAAGATGACAGCAGGACAGCCTTCTGCATGGCATATCGAAGCCCACCATGCAATCCAAGTTTCTCAAGATTTACTTTGAGACTCTTAGGAATGACACCGTTTGCGGATAACACTATAGGAATAATTAATATCATATAAAAAGTGACTTGGCTTCAAATACACCAATCTGCAATATATGAGAGTCAACAACAGTAATTTAGATAAAAGATTTCTTTCAATTTACTCCGAGTCAGTCCGAGATCAGATACCTAATATTCAAGTATTCTAGCTGTAGTTAATACTAGGTAATAACCGTATGTAACATACGTTTTCTCAGCTAAGTAATAATCTAGTTAGGTAACATAGATAGGTACTGTGATAAAATCAAATGTTCAGATCACAAAAACAAATAACAGCCCTGTTGTTACAATAAATGTACAGTAGATACACCAAGTACATCGATACACTAATCCCACAGTTAACGGAGTTTGAATATGCGTTGAAGTATTACTGCGTTTCTTATGTTTACGTTTTACGTTCGAAGTATTCGTGTGTCGAAAATTCGTTGTATTCTACACTTTTCAACATTACTGAAATTTTTGTTTTGTTTTCTTATATCGATTGTTTACTATACAGTTCAGCTAGCTAACTGTTATCACACTGATTTGCGATACGTTAAACTATATACATACCTACTAAGCTGTGTCACTTTTATGTGTTTGCAACCGGTATCTTATACTAATAACTGATTTTGGGTTAGGTTTTCTTATTGTTTTGTTTATATCTTATTTTTTTCACTTTATACTGATCTAAGAGTCGTGGACTTCCTCTCCAATACACAAAAACTTTTCACATTGGAAAGTACCTACATGGTTTGGACGATCATGATGACCTGTATTTATATGTGTGTTTGTAAATGATACTATTTTGCCAAACAATTTGAATATCTCAAGTTGTGACAATCCTTTTTTTAAATCTTCTGACCTCTACTCCCTGACACAGACCGTCACGATATCGCTGAGATTAATATCCCTGATATTATATTTTTATTAGTTACATTCCTTCTGCTCAAATTTGGGGAGCGGTTTTATCTAACATTGAGTTTTATATTAGTTTGTATTTTTTTAATAATTTAGGTAGATATGATTATAGATCTTGAAAAATAACAAACATATCAATTTCAATAATTAAACTAGGCTAGGTATCTACATAATTTTATAATATGTTCATCGTCTCGCATATAGGTATGTAGGCATTCGGTAGGTACACATATATAGTTTACATCGCTAATCGTGGTGTGCGTGTATTATTACAAATTAGTTTATAAGTTGGTAATGTTGTTGCACTGCACGCTACCAACCTCACGGCATCAGCCATCAGCCTCTGTATTGGATCAAGCGCTGATCTCCGAGACCGGTATTGCCTTATTAACATGCCTTCGCTCTTCAACCCAACGACATCCGGTGATCTTCTAACTTAAACAACTACCTAACATATAATAATAACAATGTTACATACATACCTATTTGATTACCTACCGGCTACTATATGCAGGCTACAGAATATACAAGAGAAATACCTATGTTTTTGAAGAGGAAATTAAAAGTTCAATGTAATATAAATCAAATTGCTCTAAGTTATTCTAACCTAAGTACCATAGATATCTACATGTACATATCTTATACATATATTTTTTTTAGAGTCTGTCAAAAAATATGTGGTTTTCGATTAAGGCGCCGCTTGTAGCTTTTTGGAAACCGTAAAGCAGCAACACTAAGAATATCAATAACTATGGCATTAATCTCGATGTTTTTGACCGTCAGTACACGGTCCATTTTTAAGGTAAAATGAAAGTCTAAATATTTAGCTTAAAATCCACAATAATGACTTTATATTACGCGACTAGTGTTCGAGGATTTGCACCCTAATCGTCAGGCGATTGTGAATAAAGAGTAAACAGGAATATTTAGACAGTGAGTATTTATAAGAATTGAAACAATATAGTGGGTAATTAAATAATTAAACCCTTAATTAAAAAATGTAAGAAGGTAGATAGTTTTGTAAACAAACAAATAACTACAGTAACAAAAATAGCAATAGATGCTGCAATATTTGCTCACTAGGGCGAGCTTACTTCAATTACATATTAATACATAATAAAAAGCCAGTCACATCACGGTAGAGAGGGGGAAGATATATAAAGAATGAAAAAGTATAAAAAATTGCAACAATTTCTTATTCAATATGTACGTCTAGTCTATACAAATGTTGATTTTTGTTCAATTCAATAGGTACGTCTATTTATTAACATTTATTTTTTAACATTTATTTTCAATATAATTTATCATCATAAATATTTTTTAATTAAACAATTACACATTACATAATAACAACTAATAATTAAATTATAAAAAAATACAATTATTACATTACAACTTGTGTTTGGTTGACCTGTCACCCCTGACTGTAGTATATAAGAGTACATCCTATCAGTGGCGTATATAGGTTTTCATTACGGGGGGGGGGGGGGTAGGCGATATAGTATTTGACTTTGGGCAGGGGGGGACGAAAACTAAACCGTACCATTAAGTGACGTAAGTATATAGGTTTTAATTTCGGGAGGGGGGTACCATTGAGTGGCGTATATAGGTTTTCAATTCGGGGGGGGTGGGGGGCGATATAGTATCTGACTTTTGGGGAGGGGGGCATAAAAACTAAACCTTACTAGTCAACCTGAATAATAGCGCCTCAGGCGAAATTTTTCGTGAAGGTGAGTGAAAAACTTCGTGTTTTGGTGTTAAAATTGCGATGTAAAGGTATGTACGAGTACATATTGTAATTGTGGTTTACAGAAACTACAAAAAAGGAAGAAAGGCGCCGCAGGCAATTTTTTTTTAAATGGGCGAAATGGTGAACCTCGGTTTTCAAATAAATGTTTTAAAGTAACTTTTTTAAATAATTGCTTAAAATATCGGGGGGGCGAGTCCCCTCACCCCCCGATATACGCTCTTGCTTCCTATAATGTTACTACTATGTGGTACTGGTTGCCTAGTAGATATTATATTACAAATATTCTAATATAATATTGTATATGTGTGAATCCGTCTGTCTGTCCATCTATTTGTGGGTGGGCGTATGGATGTAATATTATTTGTCTTTATATGATTAAGATATTAACATGTACACAAGTTATACCTATATAGGGTGTTTCAGTTTAGCAGACAACAGACAACAATTATTTATAGTCCGAGAGCCCGTTGCTTAATTTATGACGTATCTGTTTTTTGATCGAAATGTGGTAGAAATGATAGCTTACCAATAGGGTATTACATCGCACTAGGGTTGCCTATCAAAATCTTGCCGCAACCCCCCCCTGCCCCCCCCCCCGAAAAGGTCCCTCTTCGCGGTTTTTCGCATTTTATAGGAATATGGTAAGAGATAGGAGAAAGTAGTCAATGACAAAAATAATCCTTGGTAAATTCTCTACAAAAAATGTTAAGTCAATTTTTTCATAGGACTAGTAGTTTACCCGCAATGGCCGGTCCAAAACCGAAATTAATTTATCAAGCCTTCGCCAGAGTGATTGCCCACGTCGCGTCGGGGGGACCTGACAGGACATATCAAGAAGAAGAAGTATTAAAGATTTACATCTAGATATAAATATAATTTCCAATCACCCCGTACATGATTGACCAACTGTTTGTAATAAATTTAACAATTATATTGCATGGTGTATTTATTGCCCAATAGTTTTGCACATAAAACACAACTTTACCATAACTTTACTATGCAATATATTATTATCTCCATCATTACACATTTACATATATTAGTTATCTATCTATCTATCTATCTATCTATCTATCTATCTATGAAGTTAATAATGTAAAACACCAGCTAAACAAATAATGCATACGTATCATATTTCATTACACTATCCATACCTTGGTATAATCTCCATAATATTTTAGTGTTTTGAGTAAAAGGATGAAAGAGGTATGTTTTTTTTCTAATGGGTAATATAATAATAGTAGTTTTACATATTATAAATTATAACATGCATACATAACATTGATAATATTGTTATACTTGTGTTTTGCTCCTCCCCTAAGCACGAGCTCTGCTCAATTTTGGGTAGTAGTTTTTATGTAATATTAAGTTTTATTGATAGGATTTGTCTTTATCTATATTTTTGAAATCTTATACCTTACCTAATTAAAAAAAATATGAAAATGTTAACCGGAAACTAACTGATTATTCCCGTAGTTTGTTAGATATAATGCTGCAAATTAGTTTATAAAATGTTCAAGGTTATCATAGTAAGTAAATTTGCCCGATATTTTACTGATATTATGTCCCCTTTTTATACAATATGCTAAAATAGATTTTGTCACTTACTTTATTCTTAGTTTGCGCTTACACTCTCATACAAAATTTGAATTAGTTGAAGCGATAATGGACGATTTTTACTCAGAGCATCTTCTTCTTCTTCTCAGGTTTCAATCCAATGGATTTGTTTGCAGCAAAGAACACCTCGCTTTCCACTCCCCCCGGTCCTCCGCACAACGCTTCAGCTCCAAGTATGAGGAGCAGCTCATATCCTGGAGAACCTGCTCCATATATTCCTGTCGGGGTCGCCCTCTGTGAGTTGTCCCCTCGGTCATTCCCTCCATTACGGTGTGGAGGAGGTTTTCGTGTCGTATTGTGTGGCCTATCCACTTGGCCCGTCTCTCTGAGATTGTTTTGAGAAGGTGCCTTCCTTCTTCGATTCTGTTGAGAACTTCGTCATTCGTGATGTAGTCCCTCCAGGATATTCCTAGGATTCTTCTGTATGACCACATCTCGAAGGCCTCTAGTCTCTTTCGATCTCTTTCGGTTAGGCACCACCACCAGAGCATAGTGCCAAGAAAATGAGGATTTACTTTGTCGCAGATTTTCCAACTACACCTAGAAGGTTCATATTTTGTCGACTCCTGCCTGGGTATTGAGAGTGTTGAGCATAGACCACATATGAACAGATGTTGTTATTATGGTATTTACATAATTGTAATATGTTTTACGATGCAATCTAATCCATCCACTATGGCAATATGGCAATATGGTTATGGCTAAATTATAATAACATAATATGAGTTTGCAAACAAACTATCATCTGTCTTATCGCCAGACCTCACCGCCCACAGCACAACTCTACGTGAGGAAGTTATCATGAGAGATATATCTAATGATATTATTTATTTATTTATTTATCTATGGCACAAATATAGTCACAACAGTACAATGAAACAGGAATATGTATTGACAATTCTGACCAATTACATTTGTACACAATTATAGTATTATAATCTCAAGGTTTTGTGGAAGTTCATTTTTAAGGTAAAATGAAAGACTATCAGCCTTATTCAATAGATTCGCCTAATTTCAACGACATTATATGTATATTAAGTACTACCTAGACGACGTACTCAATTCTAGCAGTGTAAGTAAACTGGTGCCCACAAACTGTCAAATCGTATGGAAAATTTTGACAGTTTGTGGGCAACGTTTTCGAAATTTTGCTCTCATAGTTAAAAACTATATTAATTTATTTTAACGTTATTTAGGAATAAAACGATAGTTTTAAAGATGTTTTAGTTTTTATTATTGATACCTTGTTAATAGTGCGAGTTTTGCGACTCTAAAATACCAAAATGTGCCGAGAGTGAAATTACGTCACTTCCGTTCTATTGAAAATACACGGAGTCAGATGTCTAGTACTTAATATATAATGTTGCCTAATACAGATATTAAAATTTACTTAGTTACTTGTAATATTAGGCTTTAAGTGACATATTAAAGACATTTTATTCGTAAATTTTACTTAGCTATCACTAAACCACGCTTGCTCCGTGAGACTTCTGAAAAAAAAAAGTGGACTGTAATACATCCTTGCAGCACTCCTCACATGACAACACCCATATGATAGTAGTTAATTTTCAATACTTAATGTCATTAGTTTATGATTTGCTTATCTTCCAAACACTCTGTGATAAGTATCATATTGTATTTATTATTTCCATAACACAATATGATAATTTCATCATTTGCACAAGGATCACAATAAAATTACCTCAAAATATAATGCAATATGCAAAATCACAATGGATTATGTAGGCACTCCTGTTGCAGCAGAATAATCAGGAACATTTATCCATAGAATTTTAAATAAGTATTATGTTTTTCACTCAAGACCTTAGCCAGGGATTCATTCCGGGGTGGGGGGAAGGTTCGAGATCTGAAAAAATTAATGTAACTTAATGGAATAAAGATGAGTAAATTGCGCCACATTTGGCATAAATTGATCACTTAAGCCAGCCAAAGCCGACTCGTAAGCGTAGGAACATCCATCCTGCTTCCTTCCCAAGGTAGTTCACATAAAGCTAAATTCTTTTCTGTTGAGGAAAAATCCGTAATGTATAGGTTCCTAAATTGACATTATGAACGTGGTGGAAGTGAGAGGCGGGTGTGGCTCTCTGTCCTGCGGAATACGGCATCATTTAATTAATTCACTTCCGGGTCCGAGCTTCTCCCCACTAGGCCACCCCACTCCAGAAATTAGCAGCCATAACGGCATTGTCAGTGACCATCATCAGGTGAGATGTGATGTCTCGACATACGAGGAGGTGCTAGTCAGTCTGGGTCTGTCCTCAATCGCAGGAGACATCCTCCTCCACCCTTATACCCCACCTGTGCATGTTCTCCCTACACCTGGTGACACCTACGCGTAATCTATTGAGTGTCTTCCATGTTAGGTAGGGACCCAAACTTTCCGACAGGTTGACCTGATCTGGGAGATCAAGTCAACCTGGAATACGGCATGATGGGGCTGATAGATAAACCAAATTCGATGCTCATACCATATAGCCATTGCATCGGCTGTGTAATAGTTACGTACCACTATTTTAGATCACGATTATCGATTAGTTTCGGACACAAAAATGTACATCGTCAGATTAAACAAAAACAACTTGAATGAATTATTTTGTCACCATTGAATACAAAGTAAATGTGACTTGTCATCTTCATTATTGTTTCTCAGGATTCAGGTACCTTGATCTACCAACGTAACTGTCCATCGATTCTCTTTTGTCTTATCCGATGTTTTTTGTTTTCACGACAATGTTTTGTTTTTCGTGATAGAACCGAGACCGACTGAATGTTGCTCGTATAGGCCTCTACACTTAGGAACAAATATTTCTTCCACTGGAGTTTTAGAAATAATACGTAATAAGCTAAAATATGTTTCGTAATTGTAAGAATAATTGGCAAAATTAAGCATAAGCCTAGCTAGGTCCACTGTTCTCCATACATTTCCGAATCTCACACTTTAAAAAATAATTCGAAAATTAAGCCAATTTAAGCTCTATAGCTCCGCAGCTATTTATTTTAAAGCAATATTTCTATTTGTAGGAAATTTTATATTTGTTTATGTTACCTACGAAAAGTTTACGTTTTTGAGTTATAACTAAAATATAAATAATAAAAACATATGTTGCGTCACGATGCTTGGTTGGCAAACCTCGCATTCGATCCAAAAAGTACACAGTACATTCGGAGCACACCAAAAAACCTGTAGATTATTATAGATCACAACTACCCCACAGTTTTGTTAGGTATCTTTTTGAGCACAAAATGCCTGCACTAAAAAGGGGCATCTTTTATTTCTCTATCTTTTCTTGAAACTGTTCAAAACTTGCCGTGTTTATTTGAAATAGCATAAGAAATGATCAGTAAATCGAATCGAAGAAATCAGTTTTATAAAATTTATTAATTCTTTTATTTTTTATCGATCGATAGAAGAATAGATACAGTGACGTCATCACTTTCTTATTCCACTGTGTAGAGGCCTATTCGAACATATTCACGTTTCACAAAGTTTTTCATATTGTCTTAATCTTAAGACTTAATCTACAGATTCCGTGTCGGAGGCGCATCTTTATAAAACAATAAATCCGTCATGTATTTTTTGTATCGTGATTTTCTTTTAGGCTTCAGAGATTTTTTCTTCATTTGGGATAAATTATTCATCTAAATAAAATACAAATAATGGTAAATTCATGTGGGCATGCTGCATCCACTTGCTTCCTGCGATTCGCCTCACATCGTCAGACCATCTTGCCTGAGGTCTCCCTACGCTCCGTTTGCTTGTTCTAGGTTGGCACTCGAGAATCTTTTTGGTCCATCTAGAATCTGAGCGTCTCAATCATCAACAATCTCAAATTACGGAGGTATATTAATATTACGAGGTGGTCGGTAGCCAGGTTGGTAACGCGCTCGACTGTTAATCCAGTGGGTGCGGGTTCAATCCCCGACTTACTCCACTTCACAACACAAGCTTGCTTTCTGTGAAGTGTGCAAAGATGTATTTGGGTTTATTTCGATAAACCCAGATTCATTTTAATTTAAAAAAAAAACAGAATCATTAAAAAAAATACAAATAGAAATTATAGCATTTATTCACTAGGGCGAGCTTATCGCAATGCTGCCATTTCTGCCAGCTATACCCATATTAACGTACATACATATATTAAAATAACTTAAACTGATATTTTTTCTGTTTTATACTATTTAACCCCATGATGGTCATGTTGCCAGACAGGGGACAGAACAATGGACTCCCAGAGTTCTAAGATGGAGACCGTGGGATAAAAAAGAGGAGTAAGTCGGCCACAGAAAAGTTGGGCCGACGATATTATCCCAGTCACAGGTAAAAAATGGATTAGCAAAGCTCAAGATAGAGAAAAATGGAAGAGGCCTGTATCCAGCAGTGGAGAGATGGCTGAAGGAAGAAGAAGGTTAGAACCCCATGGTTGAGATAGGTATATATCTATAGGTACAGTATTATTTTATTATTGTCACCTGGCGGTTGCTATGGCAACCCGCCATTTCGACATAATTACATACTTAGGCGATTGGAGAAAAGATTAGATGAACTATATCTTAACGTAACTGCTTCACTAAGCTCTCTATTATGTGAAGGTACCTACCTACTAGTGGTTATACCCGGCGTGGAACCTTCCACAATGCCGTCAACTCACTCATTGTCAAGTGCCTATCTCTACAGATATACAGCGAAGGATGGACTTTCCATCAGGCTTATATGGCTGTTCGTCGGTTGGTTTAAGGTCCTATATGCTGTCATTCGGCTTCGGCGCCCTGAATTGTTCTCAGCCAATACTGAGAGAATCGTCTTGAAACTGAAGACAGTGATAGATGAATGTATGGACTACAGATTGACTGTTTTAGAATTACAATATTTAGAAATTCCTTGAATAAGAAAATATTCCTAATGTACCCCTCTAATTTACGGGATCTGAAGATTTTCCATTCAGTTTTTCAGATGTATAATTTAGCCAAAATACTGGTAATTATAATCATAACAAATTGAAACGATTTCGAGTGGTGGTATACAACTTTCAAAAATTGCAATTTGACAGCAGGCTGTGGTGGAATGGATGAACGTTGCGTCGGAACACCCATTCTGCTTTCTCTCCAAGGGAGTTCACAAAATACCACATTATAATATAGATAGATTCTTTTACTTCTGTTGAGAAAAAAGCTGTAATGTGTTTCCATCTGCGCAGTGCAGACAAGTCCAGTTCTAATAGCTTAAATAATTTAGGCATAGATATCTCGAATAAATATGTTTTTTTTTTCACAACAGGACATACAAGCAGCAAGATTTTTATTAAAACGATGTATATTAATGTATACCGGAACTGTTACATATATTAAATGTAATGTTTGAGAACCAATTTCTCATTAGAACAATGGGAGAATCTCGCAAGTCTGAATACATTAACATTCCAACAGTTGATTTTACTGTCTCGTGAGAAAAATATCGTATGTTGTAAGTAGTGCAAATTTGTTCACTACTTTTACTATACTTATCATGATCATATATTATCCCAAGCCCAATAATGGGGTAACCAGTAAATAATGCATGAATAATAACACACACTTGCGTAAACATTTATATGACATTCAGAATGGGTGGCGAACGCCATTACTGAAAAAGATGTGATATGCTTTATGGGAGTTTTTGAGAAAATCTGACTTATGAGGAATCTCGGCCACCTGACGAAAAAATATATGAAAAAATTTGGGAGTCAATTATCTGATTCGGGATCTCATGCACATCCACGCACCTGTCGCTGGTTGCCTCATATGGGGAAAATTGTGAAAGTATAGCTATAGGATATACCTACGACAAATTTTAACATCCAACGACGCCATCCTTATTACAAGATTATTTTGAAAATCACAATTCATGTTTTGTGAGAACATCGGAAGACTTCAGGAAAGCAAAAAAATGGTTGGAACGTACACTAAAATGCCAAAAATAATCGGTGAATATTAATAAAAAAAGAATTGGTGAATGATACTTATGTAAAGTGATCACATTAAGCCAGCCGACGATCAGTCATAAGCCTATTAATAGAAGGTCCATCCTTTGCTGTGTATCTGTTGAGATAACTACTTGTTACATCCTTATTACTTCTGTCACATTCATGCAATTTGTCATACACACTCTCCAATTTCTTTTACTCAAAACGCGTCCGATTTTAATATTCATACTTTCAACAAAAATTCCTTTACAACTTGTTTACAACGCATTGATTTTGGCACCTCCGGGATGTGAATTCGGACCGCCCACACACGCCTGTTGATAGAAATAATGATGATCTTTTGCCTAAAATATGCACTCAGGTATTTGTTTATACAAAATGTAGGTTGGTACACCTTTATGTTGTAATTTAAAACACTTTTGGAATTTCATTGTTTCCGCTTAGGTGGGAATTCGAATTCGAAACGAATTTATCAAATGATGATAAATAAGTGTAAAAAAACTTTTTGTTGTCCATTCCTTTAGGTACAAGAAAAGAATTTCATTATTTCTTAACAATCGAGTTTCACTTTGAAAAATAATCTAACATACTAACTAGCTGGTTATCTACCAATCGGCGCGCGGCATTGGAAGTCATAGAAGCTACCTACGTTCAGGAATAGATTTAATTGACACATAATTCAGTAATTACTTAAATCAATTAAAATTTACTAATTGAAACGTGTTAAAAATTTACCAATAAAACAGTACTACATTTTGAAAGTGTCACCCTTTGATTATTGAAGTACCTAATCAAATTATTTTCGTACTACTGTGTCACCTAAAGTAAATATGTGTGCAAAATTTCAAAATCAAGCTCTCTGCATACATCCACTATTAATCGGTTTGACTGTAAGATATTGCTTTTGCAATAAGTCCCCCTTTTGGCACACTGCATTGTCTCGTTTTTGTATCCATACATATTTACTGGCCAATAAAGATTTATTTATTTGTTTATTTATTAAGTACGAATTTTTCTAAGGGGATTTATTTGGATAAGTTCAGATTCATTTATAAATAAAAATCATTCCCATAACAATTGATTCCTTGTTCTTCTCCTCATCAACTTACCTGATATTGTCTCGTGTAAACTTTATTATAGTTCTCGTATACCTACTTGTAACAGTGAACTCGGAACATATAGAGACTATACTATCAAATAATCATTACACATTTTTATGTCGATACACCTCTCATCCTAATCTCAGCTAAACATTATTCAAATACGGTGTGCACAACCTGTGGACTTTGCACCATTAATCTAAATTGTAGGTACCACCCCAATATTAGGATTAATATTAGTCCACCTGCCTCGTAGGCAGTGGACCGCACTCAATAGGCTTATGACGGGTCATGGTTGCTGCGGTGACATTCTCAACAAGTGGGGAATGTGGGATAATCAAATGATAAAGAAAACCATGCAGCACTTCTTGCCCCATACGTGCTTACTCCAGTACCATTGACAGTGCTGTCAGCCTTTCTCCTGAATTCCTCCAGTGGCTGGATGTCAGACTTTAAAGATGTGACAATCTTCGACGTTGCCAAACGAATTAGGAGAAAGGTTGATGCGGACTCGGAAAAGCAAAAACAGGAGACAGATCCGAGACATCGTTTCATCGTTTGTTTAACTTTATTAACGGCAATAATTTAATCTATAAAGATGAATGCATGTTTAATGGTTTGTGACCTGAGCAATATAGCATGCTCCACACTCATTATAAACGGATTACGTGTAACGATCCTCTCATCTTCTAGTCTCTAACCCCAGCTTCCTCTATCGCTTCATGCTTGAGACAAAAACTCTACAAACAAAACAACACTACACTCATTATACCTTCTCAATACCTGCCTAGTACCTATACATGTATATAAATAATGTTGTACAGTTAGACTATAGTGTTCAGGACAATCAGGACTCCTAAAAAGGCGACAATACTGGCCTAAAAGAACCTGCGATTCAATCGCTCGCGACATTTCTTTTCTGTCGTATTTTCGTTCACGATTTCTTTCGAAACTGACAGCTTCTGTAAAATTTGTACCCTTGAGCTGGACAAAATGTGACATTCGATGTGATTTTCTTTTCCAGCGCCCTTTCATACGATACCACACATGACCCCACACGACCCTTGGACCCTCTCAAACGATTTGACATTTTTTTTTGTCCATGGAGAAGGCTGATCCGATATGGTACGGAATTATAATGGGGTCAATTGTTTGAGCACTAACTAATCATAACTCAAAAAGTTATAGAATCGCACTGTCATTTAGTGATTACTGTTTATCACTGTTAACACACAAGTTTCAGCTCTAGAGTTTGACTATTGACATTTCAAAAATTTCATAATCTTTATTGTACTAAAAAAATAATTGTACAATGGGCGGACTTATTGCCAAACGGCAATTTCTGCCAGCCAACCCACTAATAATAATAACAACCCAATGTTCTGTCATTCGTAATAGTACAGCATTCATATGTCTTTGTATAAACGAAATAATAATTAGATGATACTGCGTGTATAAACATTCAGTACCTATCATGGGCGTCGCTAGGGGAGCAGCTGCTCCACCTAGAGATTGGAGTAGGTATACATTTTTTCATACTAAATGATAAAACCTCACAAAAAAACACATAATTATCACACATTTTCTCATCATGTCATAAATTTTCTAAAATAAGTATGAAAATCCATCAAAATACAATTGTTTCATTAAAAAAATTGCCTGCGGCGCTACTTTTTTATTACTTTTTACAAGAATCATTTTTAATATATATTATTGTGTGAATTATTATGTACATTTTTAAATAGACTAAACCGCTTCAAGACCTTCTTCACTATGTCTCACAATTTTTTTTACTTGCTATTTACGCGTTTTTCATGTTATGTATTTTTTTTTAATTTGGTTGCCCCCCCCCCTAGCTAAGAGGCTGACGTCGCCCATGACAGCGTGTATAAACATCTGGTATATATTTAAACATTGGGTATAATAATATTAGACGTAGAGGTAATTGTGTAGCTATTAGTTGATACTCCTAATTCCATTTCCCTTAAATCAACAGATCCCTTATTACTAATGGCTGTGTATTTATCATTACTTTACTTTACTCGGGGGAACTGAACCTAAAACTGAAAAGAATAAAGGAGAAAATAATCACCAATTATTTATTTATTTAATTCCAACACCTAAACCTTTGTAAATAATATAAAATTATACTTATCTTTCATTATATTATTATACCCTTACATTTTTTGTATTTTTCCGAGTTTCCTGTAAGTTTTTTTACAGATTCATTGGTATACGGGACTAGATTGTGAAATCAGCTTTCCCCAAGCAGATTCTGGTTGAATATAACAAGTAGTTATCTCAACAGATACACAGCAAAGGATGGACCTTTCATCAGGCTTATGACTGATCGTCAGCTGGCCTAATGAGATCACGTAACATTTACCAATTCCAGTCCATCCATCTGCCGCGGCCGGGAATCGAACCCAGGCCTCCAACCTGACAAGCCGACTAATGTGCTACGAAGGCGTTCTGCCCTCTCAATTATCCCGCAAGGAACACCTCTTTGGAAATAGGTATTATTATATTATTGTTGAACTTTTCTCTTTCCATGGGGATGAACGACCTTTAAAAACATGGACGTTAAAAATAACCCATGAGACATATTATTTCCCGTAATAAACAGTCGGCGTGACATAACATCCCCCCAGCAAACCAGACATATCCAGACACACACAGACATTCCATCCAATAGTCATCATTGTCTCTGATATTACTTTTACTGAAATAACACTAAGGGGAGAGTCATAGCAATATGCAACATGACACTCACAATATATGCATACAACACTTGAAATATGCAGCTGAATTTAACTATGCGAAAAGGGCTTTGGTATAATTGTTTGTGGGTTATTTTTATTGTCTCATCAAACTCAAATTATTGAGAACTCATTAATTAACCTTGTTTTTGGAAAAAATGTCGTTTCCTCACAAAAGAAAACATGTTTTTAAAGTAATTTTCTATATATTCTAACGCAAAAGCCGCAAACTAGAGCCTTATTGAAAACCTAAATTGTTTACTGTTATATTTGGTTTAGTGCTTTCTGAGATATTGTCAAATGTTCTAAATAAAAAAAAATCGTACTTTTCAATTTTCAAAAAGCCATATCTCCAAAACGGATGATTTTTGGATATGCATTAATTAAACCTTTTTTTTCTACAGATTTTTCATCCTCTATCTAAATATTTGGTTCAGTAGAAACGTTAAAAAACATGTTAGTAATCAATATAAACATTTTCACACCCACCGGAAATTAGTAAATAATATAAATGCATAGTGGCATGTGCATTTGCATATTTAGTATAATAATATGCACGCGTCTCGCTGCATGTTGCGAGTGATAATTGAGCATTCCCGAGCGAGTTCAGGATGTCCCTATTACATTACCCCAAATACCGATGAATGTGAATGAGTTACATTAGTTTAGTTATTGTTGTATTACAGATGTGCACACAGTGAAATCGCAGCTATTTTTTAAGACCATGTCGATCAGATTCTCTTAAAAGGACGTGTTTTACGTAAAAATAATCGTAGATTGTGTAAGACGAATTGCATCAATGTGACGGAAGCAAAAATTGTATGTAAGGACATGAAAGTCTGGCGATCTTTATTTTCGTTGACTTCAGTGGTTGGTTGGCAGACATTGCCTATATGGCAATAAACCCGCCATTTGGAAAAAATATTTTTTTTCAATAAAGATTTTATTTATTTATTTATTAAGACTTTTTGTTCTTAGTTTTTCCACACATTCTCCTTAACGGCCTCATTTCTGCATCATTCATACTAGACTCATCCTTCTTCAGCCATGGCCATGTTTCACCAGCATAGATGACAGTCGGTCCAAGTACCTTTTTTCGACAAAAAGATCAGAGGTGTTTTTCACGTATTTTTTTTTAAGATATCTATACAAGGTATAAAAAACCTTTTACGATCATTTATTAGATAAAGATTTAACGTATTTACCCTATTTTTTTCCAAAGCATATTTAATAAAGGTTGTCGAGATATAAGGTCTCCCGTTTTTTGCAAATTTTAAATGTCGATGTTCTTAGCCAAACAAAATTTCACCCACTTTGAGAAGTGTTACAGTATTTCGTAAATAATTTAATACCTACCTACCTTATTATAGAATAATATGAAATTTTCCTCCCAACTTTATAAGCTTGTTGTCTCACCTTGTATACTCGGTTAGCTTAGCGAACAACTGACTTCCTCCAAGTTTCGATGTTTTCATGCAAATTTATGTAGCTGATTGTATACAGATTACAGACATATACTTACTATGCGAGTAGCTATTAGGTCCATTTCTACTATCCATGTGCCTACTAACTGAAGTTAGAAGTTCTTTTTCCAATTATTCCATGATAAAATTCAGGGAGCATCGATTTATACCTTGATATATAACAATGATAATTTTTATTATTAATTGACAGCAAATATTTTAATTTGTCCAGGTTTTTTATTCTCAAAACCTTGTATTTTTTTGCATGGGATATGAGTAGACAATCGTTTTCCCAAGGCATAAATTGTGTAAACTCTAGAAGAGTGTATTAAATATAGTAGCAAACTTAGTATCCTCATGAATGGCTCTAATACCAGTCACCCCACAAACCTTTAGTCCGGTTTTTTTTTTCAAGATGTGCCTTGTTTAAATGGTTTTCGTGTGTCATATACTCATGTAACACTCTCCTATACAACAAAATCCATAAAATTAACAATTTGGTCTCAAAAATCAGGTTTCTGTTGATATATATCGTATATAAATCAATTTTTGGATGGAAATCCGGATAAATATGTCAACTTTTGATATATACAATTATATCCTTATTATCATAAAGATCGGATTTTAAAACAAACCCTGGTAAAATTACATGCTACTACTTATTTTAGATCAAAAAGTTACAAAATTGGACCAAATATCGATAAAACACGAATAACATTCAACACGTCTTTTTCAGAAAATCCTTTGGCTATTTTCGCTTGTGTTTTAGCAGAACTTTATAGACTAGTAAGTTCATAATAATTGCGAAGCCTTGACAGGGTAGAACTATTGATTGTATTCGTATGGCTTCAGTCATCAATGATGATAATAATATAATAATAGGCTTAACTGAGTACTCATGCTTATAATATAATCTTGGGCGAACACAACGTGAGTTAGTGTGTGCATATACAAAGTAGGAAATATATAATTTTATTTGCAGTATTCCTACAACAGTGTATGTAGAAGAATTAAGGATAAACATTGTCGGGCTTACGGACGATAAGTGATCACTTTACTACACTCGAGAAACATTCGCCATCGCCATTTCAGTTCACCCCGGCTGGGATTCGAACACAGACTTTCGCCTCGCATAGTAGGGATCTTATCCGCTACACCACGAGGAGCGACGGCTGTGTTGTCGAATTATTTGGAGCAAATGGTTAAAAAGACCTTTAAAATACATTTAAAAAAAATTACAACATGCCAAATGCAAAACAGTCACCTTAGACAAAATTTAGGTAGACTGAACAACAGGTATGCAGAGTGTCCTACACTATTTTGATAGAAAAGTAGTAGGGACTCACAGAACATATAGAAAGAGATAAAGTACTTAAGCGATCACATTAAATCAGCCGACAATCAGCCATAATAGTCCGAGAGCCCGCTGCTTAATTTATGACGTATCTGTTTTTTGATCGAAATGTGGTACAAATGATAGCTTTCCAATAGGGTATTACATCGCACTAGGGTTGCCTATCAAAATCTTGCCGCAACCCCCCCTGCCCCCCCCCCCCCCCCCCGAAAAGGTCCCTTTTCGCGGTTTTTCGCATTTTGTAGGAATATGGTAAGAGATAGAAGAAAGTAGTCAATGACAAAAATAATCCTTGCTAAATTCTCTACAAAAAATATTAAGTCAATTTTTTCATAGGACTAGTAGTTTACCCGTAATGGCCGGTCAAAAAACAGGATATTTTTTGAAAAAAAAAATTTTTTTTTTTGTTTTTTTTCTTTTACTTTTTTCCACCCATTAACACTAACATTTTATGGAAAAAAATATTTGGCCTGCGGCGCTATATCGCTGTTTATTTTATGAAAAACTAAATTTTAAGAATTTTCGTCACTGAGTTTTATTGCTATAACTTCTAAATTATTACATGTCTAAAAATAAGTTATAGCTCGTTTTGTAGCTAAGACTATGGTTATTAATTCGTTTTTTGACTATTTTCCTGTAGCTCTTATCAATTTTCAACCAATTTAGTTTAAATTCATTTTTTTAGTTTTTTAAATGAATTTCGGTTTTAGACCGGCCATTGCGGGTAAACTGCTAGTTCTACGAAAAAATTGACCTAACATTTTTTGTAGAAAATTTAGCAAGGATTATTTTTGTCATTGACTACTTTCTCCTATCTCTTACCATATTCCTACAAAATGCGAAAAACCGCGAAGAGGGACCTTTTCGGGGGGGGCAGGGGGGGTTGCGGCAAGATTTTGATAGGCAACCCTAGTGCGATGTAATACCCTATTGGTAAGCTATCATTTATACCACATTTCGATCAAAAAACAGATACGTCATAAATTAAGCAGCGGGCTCTTGGACTATAAGCCTAATGAATAGTCCATCCTTTGCTGAACACCGTTGAGTTGAGTTGAGATAACTACTCGACATTAGAGCCTTAATTAATGAAGACAGTCTTAAAACTTGTCATGTTAAACCCTTTCTTTGGTTAGGTATAGGATCACCATGCGATATGTGATACATTTGGTCAGACATCATGCAAACTATAACATGACACTACACTACATAGGGACTATACGGAGAGGAAGCCTATAATATTACTATATGATATTATGAGCTATGCCTCCTCCCGGCTACCAGACTTAATTACCCCTACCACAGTAATACTACTCATGTCAGTTGTGGACAACGCGATGTACACGAACCTCATTTAAAATGGCTTCATTGAGTTTTATATTAGCCGCCATATACTCGAAAAATATAGTAACAATAGTAACCAGTAGATGGCGTAATTATCGCCAAGCGTTTGACAGCTTGATAATTTGTTCGGCCGCTGGCCGCGGTCTCTCTCTGCATAGCCATATAGCCATCGTCGTATGAAGATGTCTTTAATTTTGTAAAAATGTAATGTGTGTAAGAAGAATGAAATGTGTAAACTTAAAATAAACTGTTTTTAATCAACCCAAGAAAACTCAACATGCATACTGTCCGTTTTCATTCATTTGAAGTCGTAAGAATCAATATCGGGGCAACTCATTCTATGTCCCTTGCGGTGTAGACGTAGAGAACAAAACGCCAGACTTCCCTATCCTTGTACACTTCTTGCTTCCGTCGTATTTATGCAATATCACCAATACATCTTGTCATCATCCATTCTCTCAACAAACTGTCCAACCATCTACGCTTATTCACATTAATTTTAGTCCTAGTCACAACACCCGTCTTACAGTCACTCATCCCTCTAATAACCTTATTCTTTACCCTGTTCTCCTTAATGTTTTCCACAGTCTCATCTCATTTCCACTGCATTCACCCCAGATTGGCCCTTCTTCAGCCTTGTCCAAATTTCACTAGAATACATAAGGGTTGACACCAAGGCAGAGTTATGCACTAGCACTTTTGCTTTGTATGCGTGCATTATTTGTCCTAGTACCGGCCAGCTTTCTTCTTTCAATGGCTCCATCACAACGTTCATAATATTTAGTAAACGAAATCCAGAAACAGTTTCATTAAAGCCACCTCCCCCATTAACTCCTCACAACAACGAATAGTGGAACTGTGGCAAGAGGATCTCCGAGCGAGGCCATCTATCCAAGTAGGCGAACATCTACCCTACTCCTTATGGATCACCCTCAACAGACTAAGAGCTGTAAAAAGAATCTCTAACGTTGGGGGTACCTACCTGATGACAACATACTCTGTGACTGCGGAGCGATCCAGGACGACAGCCACCTACTAATATGTCCCCTGATGGGAGAGAGCTGCACCCCTGGGGACCTGATTCTAGGGAATGACAAGGCGATGTATGTCGCCGCATATTGGAGTAGCAGGGTATGACCCACCCGGACACGTAAAGTAAGTAAGTAAACGAAACCTTGATTCCCACAATACATGAAACAGATGGTTGTCAAGCCATGCCGCACACTTCAGTCCTTGTCCAGACAGGCAAGATATTGAGTTACAGCTGTAAATGCATTTCAGTTTGGTGCTATCTGATCTGATCTGATAAAATACGAGTATTACTCTCAACTTAATACATCAACACTTCCATACTCGAGGTCAGATAATATCAACCTCCTCAGTCCTCAATCAAACAACTTGATTCTTATAATATGATGTATTTCAATGTTGAGATAAGATCGTTCAGAAGAATGTGCGGAAAAAAACGTTGAGAGATATGATCAGATAACATATTTAATGTAGTGATTGGAGAGATTAATGTAGTGATGGAGAGGAGACCAAGACGGAAGGATAATGATCAAGTTGAGACAGTTAGGACATGTAGAGAAGATGAATTATGAAAGGATGACTAAAAATATATAAGTATGGGTGATTCCTTGAGAAGGCCATTGCGCTCAGCGGCCACAGCCATCAACTAACTCCGAGAGCGGAACACGGCAAACAAGTCCGGTGTCTTCGAGAAAGCTTTCTCTGTCGCGGGACCAATTACCTGGAACAGACTGTCGGACTTACTCCGAAAAGACCAGCCCATCACCAGCTTCAGGAGCAAGCTGAAAACTAAGAGTTTTAAGACCAGCTTCCCGCGCTCTTGATATGGAGTACCATTAAACGGTGCCAAAAAGTCATCCATCATCATCATCAAAGAAAACAGGAGAGGTAATAGCCCCGTCCAAGAACCATTTCTGCTCGCGAAGAGCTTTCGTGAGATACCAAACACGGCAGTATGCAGTGACTGGATCCTCTCGATCTCTCGACTTACGATCTGGATTTCTTTTGCAACGCTCTTTCATATAAATTTACAAAAAAAGCATTTTTTCACCTACATGCCTACTTAAAATAACAATTGGAAATCGCAGTTCTGCGATGAGTTCGACCTAGTGAACCTGTTTTATGTAATTTTTTTACATGTATATACTTTGTTCACTCAAAGAATAAATAAATAAATAACTTTAGATGTATATTTATCATTTTATTTTAGTGTAGCAGTTTTTAATTCCTTTCAATTCAATTAGGTAGATATTTACTTTGCCTTTACGACTTAAATTAATATTATTTTGCGAAATCAAAGCAAAACGCTATAAGATTAGAAACATACGATAAGCGATACATTGTTTTGTGTTTTGGCTATTATATAGCAGTTACCCATTGTATAATATATACATAACATTAAGAAACTAGTTATTTGATTAGTAGGTAGTGACTATTACAATATTATTTCATCTTTTACACCTCCTATCATGTGATCACTGATTATATTCACATGGAGAAAAAATCGCGCGTGGGCGCGTTTGAAAGTCGATCTTGGTACGCAGATACAAGCAACGTACTTGAACGTCGCGTCGTTATGTTAGGTATTATGTAGTGTTAGACATAGATAAATCTAGCGCCAAACTGGTAACTGGTAACACTCGATGATAACCTGTAATGTGTTGTACTAGTCAAGTATTCAATATGACCAAATGTTCTGCAATCATAACATTAAAAGTGTATGACATAATTTGGATTCTCATACAATTCGTGAGTTCGTTGGTAAGACTCACGAACTCTATTCACCCAAAGACTTTCCTGGACACTTTAAAGCAAGGGTGGCCAACCTTTTCAGCAGCCGGGCCAGATTTTAAAAATGAGATTGCCTACCGGGCCGCACAATATATTTTTTTAATTTTACAAAACTAAAAAATAAATATATAGGTTTTTTTCCGAGGGCGGGGGGAACATCAGATATGAAATTATTGTTATAGCCTAAAAAAGTGAGATGGCGCCGCAGGCGATTTTTTTCGCAAAATTGAGTGGAGAAGGTGCTCAATAATATGTATGAAAAACGTTTTCTATTTGAAAAGATTACCCCAAATAGCGCCGCAGGCGAAATTTTTTAGAGAAAAATGGGTGAAATGATGAATCTGATTGTCGATATTGAGTAAGGTTGTTCCTACATGCAAACAGTTATCAGTCATTCGTGTTCTCACTCGGAATTTGATATTATATTTTTATTATATCACTGCTCCGCGGGCCGCACGAAGACGCCCGGCGGGCCGCATGAGGCCCGCGGGCCGCGGGTTGGCCACCCTAGCTTTAAAGTATGCATATTGACATTTCAATAATTTCTAATAACGGGAGACCTTAGATCTCGACAACCTTTACTAATTACGCTTTAGAAATAAATAGAGTAGATACATTGAACCTTTAGGGAGACCTTAGATCTCGACAACCTTTACTAATAACGCTTTAGAAATAAATAGAGTAGATACATTGAACCTTTATCTAGGGAATGACCGTTTAATATTTTTTTTATATCTTGTTTAGATTTCTCAAAAAAAAATGAAAAACACCTCCGATCTTCTTTCCGAAAGACAGAAATTCGTTTCCCGAAAGTCGCGGATTTTTTTTTTGTATTGATAAACTATAGGGAATGACCGTAAAAGTTTTTTTATAGAAAGCGAATTTAACCCCAAAAAATTGTAAAAACGCTATTTTAACTATTTTATCATGCGATTTTGAACGTCAATGCCGTGGGAAATGACCGTGACGTCATGGTTGGGTCGCGAGCTCTAAATAGATAGCTTCTCTCGAGGAAAATATGGAAGTCAACATGGACATAAATAATATCCCTGTATAGTTGTAGATTTGTATTCCGTTATTTCCGTTCACATTTTCTGCTCCACATCCCCTTCAAGTAGCGTTGCCATCTCTAAATATTAGAAAGCCGGACTGAGCCACTAACAAAGCCGGACTTTTGGGTCCCTGGGCCGGACGCTAAATAAAAAAAAACATTTTTGAGTATAAAATCGAATAAAACACATTTTTTAACAAAGTTTTAATCCGTATCATTTACATGTTTTCCTTTGGCAGAAACTTGCTTTAATAAGTCAATTTCTTTAGTAATTTTATCATAAAAGTTTTTACAAATTCAACAGTTAACATTATTGCAATAGTTTCAGAGCTTAAATAAAAAGCCTGACAAAAGCCGGACGGGCCGGACGCAGTCAAATTTGGCCGGACAAGAGGTCAAAAAGCCTAACACTGTCCGGTTAAAGCCGGACGGATGGCAAAGCTAGCTCCAAATAACCTTCAAGTATCGAACCTTTTTCAGCCAATTCAGACGTCTGGCCTCTCACTGAATTATTAACATCTACACCATAACTTTTGACCATAAAACATGCAGAATGGATGGTAAACTTTGTGTACATCTTATTACGACACTACGCCATCTTGAAATACAGCCCGACGTAAATGATTCAATCTGGAAAACAAAATGGCGCCTGGACGATATATTTTTTAACTTTTGTTACGTCGTACCATATAACCAAAATCTTTTAACTTAGTTTGACTCGGATAGCTATAAATACTCAAAAGTGGGTATTATGACGTTTCAAAAATTTCTAAATACGGGAAACCTGAGATCCCGACAACCTAGCTAAATATGCTTTGGAAAAAAATGGAGTAGATACATTGAACCTTTATCTAGGGAATGACCGTAAAATATGGTTTATGTCTTGTATAGATTTGTCAAAAAAAAATGTGAAAAACACATCTGTTCTTTTTTTCCGAAAGACAGCAACTCGTTTCCCGAAAGTCGCAGAGATTTTTTTGTATTGATATTTGATAATATACGTTAAAATCTAGGGAATGACCTTAAAAATTTTTTAATAGACCCAAAATTAACCCCAAAAAATGGAAAAGAAACTCTATTTTTACTATTTTATCATGCAATTGTTCATGTGATTTTGAACCTTTATGCCATGGGAAATGACCGTGACGTCATAGTTGAGTCCCTAGGTATAGAGAAATCACGTAATTCAATTATATGTTTGTACCTGATGGTAGCATCATGGCATTTATGATAAGGGCTCATATTCAATTAAAACAATTTCACTAATTAATTGCCAATTGTCTTATAATTTAATTAATTAAAAACTCATCGTCTTAATAGTTTCTACTAAAATTAAGTTTTTACGTAATTAATAGAAATATCTAGAAGCATTAATTATTTATATACTAATTGTATGCGGCGCCTCTCGAGTCACGACATTTCCCATATATGGGATTTATTGTGAAATCAAATAATACAGAGAATAATAAAGGAAAAACTCGACAATATACTCGTAGTTTGGTAAACAGAAAGTAGATGTAATTAGTATTTAAGTCTCTCATTTGTAAGTAATGAATTAAACGTCCTTGGATAAGGACACTGAAGGAACGTAATTTACGGGTGGGGTTTGCCGGGGGGCTCCCTTAAGGCTAACCCTCTTAATAAAATTTGCCTAGAAGTGCTGGTAAAGAGGTCGCTATTAATGCGCCTGAGCTACCCGGGGATGTGGAGGGCCATGAGCCCGCGGGATTTTCCTTCAATGGTAAACAGAAAAGTCGTCAGTATGGAGACCCAATGTTAGATCGGGTAGTCTTGAATTTCTAGCGTAGTGAAGAATTCATTTCTGTCCAAATTAATTTATTAATTTCGCTTCAATCAAAAAACTTTTACGGTTATTCCAGAGATTTTAATGCATATTATCAATACACAAATAATGTTTCTCCACAACTTTCGGGAAACGAGTTTCTGTCTTTCGGAAAAAAGGTCAGATGTGCTTTTCACTTTTTTTTTTTTGAGTAATCTGTACAAGACATAAAAATCTTTTACGGTTATTCCCAAGATATAGGTTCAATGAATCTACTCTATTTTTTCCAAAGCATATTTACTAAGGTTGTCGAGATCGTCTTCCGTTTTTAGAAATTTTTGAAGAGTCTAAGAGTTTTAATAATTTCCTAAGTTAGATAACACATCTATTACGAAAATGCCACCTTTTCATGTCGACACCAACCGTCTGTATAACGCATTTCAACCATAAATAGAAATATGTTTCTTGGAAAAATAAAGCACGCTAATAACGCAAAGATAATGGTGCAATGGAACATACACACATACTATGGAATTTATCTAATTATCCCTGCATACCGGTCAGCGTATATGGATATATCGGACACACACATACATGTTCGTAATATTCGCACACTATGATAGTTGTCAAGTGGTTTACCTGGAGTTGACGGATTAAAAAAAATGACAAATTTGTAGTAGGGTTTTACGAATTAGATGAAATTAATGATTCTTATATACTCCATCCACGCGACACGAGCTTTTTATCTTGTCAAATAGATAAATAAAAAAATATTAATCAAAAAATCATCAAGAGTTACAAAACAAGACAATAATACATAGTATGCTAAAAGGAGGACTTATTACAAAAGCTATATCTCACAGTCAATTCAATCCGGTCGACCAGTCAATCTTACCCAAAAGTCGTCTATATAGTAGCAAAAATCGAATTCCATTTGTGTTTTTTTCGAACTTTCTCCTGCGTTTATTGTTCGATGTAGATTTGAGTTTCGACATTGCCTCTGACGCCATCTTCAGGAAAGACTTTTTTTATGCTTTGAAAATGTATCAATAATTGGACAAAGCGTTTTAATGTTTTTAGTAAATTTAGGTGAAATCGCTTTTTAGGTGAAGTCTTGATTCATAAAATTTAAATTAATACTCGCAGTTTTGACGCTAAACAACAGAAATTACAAATGTACAAAATCCATCATTGAATGGTATAAACATACATACGCATTTTGCAATGTTGTGTTGTATTGATATTTAATTTAAAAATGTCTTCAGAAGATAGCGGTTGTCGTGAAGAAAACCTGTATTACCGACATAATGCAGTTCGAGTTACATCTTCCTGCCCATTAAAGTAGAAATGGCATGTATAACATTTTCACATAAAATTATGTATTACATATTGTATTATCTATTCACTCTATCTTGGCAGCCGGCGGACGTTAGCTGCAAGTGCAGTTCAAAATTGTATTGTTGGTAGCCCTGATTGTCAAATCTTGTCATAAGAGCTGTCAAAGGTCCCCAAATTTCTCACATTGTATCTTTTACAAATAACCTACAATGCCGAAAATATTACAGAGCGGCGCTAGAGAAATCATTTTAAAAGCAAGATAGTTTTGTGAGTTGGAAAAAGAAAAAAATACTCGGATAATTCCTTAAAACCGCCATCACAAGCTAGAAAAATAATGTTACTAGTTTATTCTAACAATAAAAACATGGCTAGTTTAAAAAAAAAAACAGTTCTGAAATATAATTTGAAAGTAGCGAAAAAATTTTACCATATCTTATTAATCATATCAAGCAACACTAAACCAAGTTTCCTAATTTCTAAGACTACTTATAGCTAAAACTACAGCGCCTAATTAGTAATTATTGTCCTGCATACTTCAAAAAAAGCTAAAATCTTGTGTCGTGCATAAATGTGCAGAATACACTGTATATGAATCCAATTTTTTTAATAAATTTATTTTAAATATTGAATAGCTATGAGTATAACCATTCGCACATCTGTATTGTTTTGTCTTTTTTCTATGTGTATGAAATATCGAACCAAAACAGGCTTTGTTAACAAATATTTTTTTATGTATACCTATAGATATATCCAGGTAGGTCTATATTTTATAAATTCGTACCTATATATAATTGTAGGTATCTATTATCGATATAATATTTCCAAGTGTGTGTATGTATGTCGCATCTCATATTAACACCTGATATCTTGATGGATTAAAAAAGTTCTCAAATGGCGACCATCAAGAACAGGTCGAAGAAGCGTTGGCCCCAGGCAAGGTGTTCGGATGACATAAGGAAGGTTGCCGGAGGCGGAATGGATGCGGTCGGCACAAGATAGGGAGCAGTGGAAGTATAAGGAGGAGGCCTATGTCCAACACTGGACGTGAGAAGGCTGAGAAGAAGGAGAAGATCTTGAGTTAAAAAGAAAGATAAATTCTCTATATGTACTTCGACGAATCACAAAAAAACAACTAGAAAAACGATGTTCCAATGTATTAAGACAAAAACATTAGATTCGTTACGTATTTTTTTTTTATATTTAAACCTATTTCATCATTGTGTCCCTTTCGGTGTAGGCAGAGAGAACAGATCTCCATACTTCCCATCACCCTGTCATCTTTCATCTTCATATCACAACCAACTCAACTTGTTCACTTTCATTCTAGTTAGAATATCCGTTTTACAATCTATGGATTCTAGGTTAGGTTTAATGCAACCACTATTGGTGCTGTTTTGTAATGAAAGTAATTTTTCTCTTTTACCCTAAGAGATATTTAAATTTTATTTAGCCTATGTCCTGGCGAAGATTCTGCTCTATCGTTACTCAAAATATTTATTGTAAGAGTTCATTCATGTAAAACAGATTCCTGAACAAAGGCGACTTAGTATTTATGCGACCTTATACTAAAATATTATTCCCAATGTTACGGCGGGTACATATTACTAGTTACAAAAATGTTATACATATTACCATACCATCAGAACTACTATTTGTGAAAAATTTCCGCGTGGGTGTTTAATAGTGTTCTTCATAATAAATACACAACCAACTATACATTATTATACATTATGTACACATACTATGTATTATATATGTAATTATATTTAGTGTACACATTGAATTAAATAATGTATTCACATTATTTACAATCTCTAATAATAAACTAAAGTGCCTGACTGACTCAATGCTGGCTGAACTGATAAACGGCTTATCCTAGAGAAGTGAAATTTTGAAGACAGATAGGTTTTAATACAAAACCTTCCACTAAGAAGGGACTTTAAGAAATTCTGCCCCTAAGGGGGTGAAAAATAGAGTTGAAAGTTTTTTATGGTATACGAATATCTCGGAAACCAGACGTGGTACGAACTTGAGATTTGGCACATAGGTTCTTCCATCAAAATTTATAATAGGGTGTTTGGCCGTTTTTTCCATTTTTTTATGAAAAGGAATGATTTTCAAATGTTTATATTGTATATCTTATTATACTAGCTGTATACCCGGGCCATGCCGCCGAGCAATACAGCTAGTATAGTATACATAAATATTGTATTGATTTTACAAGCATGCTCGCTGAATATTTGTAGTCGAAATATTTATTATGCTATATAATATCAATTATATATCGATTATTCTTTATTATTTATCTATTCATTTTTTATCTATTTAATAAATCAAATTCGCCACTTCATCATTTTTTTATTAAAAAAATATTTTGGCTTATCGAAATGTGTGAGAAAACGTTGAGAGCAAAATAAGAAATGAAGTGATTAGGGAGTTGAGTAAATGTAAAACGTATGTTGTGACTACAATGAAAGTGAACAAGGTGAGATGGTTGGGACATGTAGAGAGGGTGAATTATGAAAGAATGAAAAAGAAAATACACGTGAAAGATGAGGTTAAAGGAACGCGGCCGTACAAGAACCACATGGCTTAATGACGTGTTTTTAGTGAAAGGTTTCGTAAAGTGTGTGTGACGGAAGCAAGAAGTGTGTGTGGGGCAGGGAAGTCTGGCGTTTTGTTTACACTGAATACCCCTAAATCGTCGCGCTTTGGTCTGTTGGGTGAGATGAAATTGACATTCCATTAACTAACTAAATCCGAGAAAGAGTACTTATGGATGAATCCAGCGTGTGCAGTGTGCATCTCAATGCTGTGGTTGATGGTTGTTGGCAAAACTTGTCTTATCGTAAGAACTTGTCGCCTGGTCCACTATGATATTACTACTTATAATATATGTAATGTGTATGGATGACGATGCTATAATATAGTACAGAATGCTGGGTCATAATATTATTATAGTGAATACTACCTATCTATATCTATATACACACATATAACATGACATAACCTCACCTGAGTGAAGTGGGTTTGTCTCGTTCTGAATACTGATGGCGCCGTCAATTCGCGTGGAGTAGTAACGGTATCAGTTATTGCAGACACCATACTTTATAATTTATAATATAGCAACACTGTCACAACAAATTTATATTGCCGTAGAAATATTATGATTATTTATTTCAAATCGATCTTTATCTACATTGAAGGAAAATCCCGCGGGCCTAAGGCCCCCCACATCCCCGAGTAGCTCAGGCGCATTAATAGCGACCTCTTTAGCCGCACTTCTAGACAAATCTTTATTTACATTGAAGGACTTCCGCGGGCTTAAGGCCCTCCACATCACCGAGTAGCTCAGGCGCATTAATAGCGGCCTCTTTACCCGCACTTCTAGGCAAATCTTATTAAAAGGTGGGCCCATGGTTAGCCTTAAGGGAGCCCCCCGGCAAACCCACCCCTAAATTACGTTCCTTCAGTGTCCTTATCCAAGGAGGTTACAATTCATTCTTACAATTAAGAGACTTAAATACGAATTACATCTACCTACATCTTTATTTAAAGTCCTTTTTTTTTTCAGAAGTCTCACGGAGCCAACTTGGTTTAGTGTTACTGGATGTGATAATAAAATATGGTTACATTTTCCGCTACTTTCAAATTATATTTCAGAACTGTGGTTTAAAAAAAACTAGCCAATTTTAGGATTGTTAGAATAAACTGGCAAACTTGGAAACGATCTGTACACAAAAGTACTTCCTAAGAACTTCCTTCATACACCTTTGGTTTAGAATCTCATTATTTTTTTAATAATTTAATTTAATTTCTCTCCTTTTTACAGATATTGCGGGAACTCATTGAACTCTTAATCTGACTTGAACTTAAAGGTAAGTAAGATAGCAAATCTTTATGGTTAATACTCTTCTTCTTCTTAATTAGCCTTCTTCCCTTCACTGCTGGATATAGGCCTCTTCCAACTGTTTCCACTCTTCTCTGCTCTGACCCTTCCGCATCCAGGTTCCCCCAACGATTTGGACAACGTCGTCGGTCCATCTCTTTGGTGGCCTTCCGACGTTCCTTCTATCGGTCCAAGACCTCCACTTCAATATTCGTGACGCCCATCTGGTGTCACCCTGCCTGGCCATATGCCTTATACCCATTGCCACATGGTTAATATTATTTATTTTTTATTATTATACTATCCTTTGGTCACCCTATTCGTATAACCATTTTTGTATTTAATTATTTGTTATTTAAATATCGTTATAATATTTTATAACTCTAATATTTATTAATACTTAATAGTCACACAAAGTATCTTGAAGGTTATTCATTTTGTGTGTTGTGTTGTGATCTTTATATTTTGATAATAACATAAAAACTAGCTGAGCTAAAATCTCCATATGTTCAAGTAACCAATATCAATACCTTCATACAGTCTATTCTTTTCAGAAGTCTCACGGAGCAAACTTGGTTTAGTGTTGCTTGATGTGATAATAAGATATGGTTACATTGCATCGCTACTTTCAAAGTATATTTAAGAACTGTTGTTTAAAAAAACTAGTCAATTTTCGGATTGTTAGAATAAACTGACCCTGAAGGCAACAGATGTCTGGGCAGGCGAACATCCAGAGGCTGTACACATCTGGAATGACATGGGAACATGCAACGCAGTTGGCCCAGGATAGAAGAGCCTGGAAAAACTGGGTGACGACCACATGCTCCACATAGGGAGTGGACGTGGATATTTTTAGATTTTTTTTAATATAGCTAACTTAGCTGTAGGTACATATCTATTTTTTATATGATTATATTGTAAAACATTGTTGAAATGTTAGGGTGTTGTCATAAAGGAAAATAATTTTCCTTTTATGTGTCATACCTCATTCATCTGCCAAAACAGTCTAATAAATCCTTCATAATATAATGTGTGACGAGACAGAGAAACATAACCTAACATTCTCTCTCTCCCTCCCTCAATAATAAACTGAAACGGATGAACAAATACCAACCAAAAATAATACTGAAAAATATACCGCCTAAATAATACACCTACCTAAATAATACAGTGGCGTATCTCAATAATACCAAAATTAAGGATCCATGCTTAATATGTCCCCAAAAGGGAATTTTTCAGAACTAGTATTTCGACGACCTTACAAACAAAGCTTTGTAAAAAAGGCTCGCGACCCAACCATGACATCACGGTCATTTGCCGCGGCATTAGGGCTCAAAATCGCATGAACAATCGCGTGATAAAATGGTAAAAATAGCGTTTTTTTCATTTTTTGGGGTTAATTTCGCTTCATTCCCTAGATTATAATGCATATTATCAATACAAAAAAAAATCTCCGCGACTTTCGAGAAACGAGTTGCTATCTTTCGGAAAAAAGATCGGAGCTGTTTTTCATATTTTTTTGGAAGATATAAAAATTATTTTACTTTTTTTATCATTTATTTCCTAGATAAAGGTTCAATGTATCTACCCTATTTTTTACCAAAGCATATTTAGTAACGGTTGTCGAGATCTAAGGTCTACAGTTTTAAGAAATTTTTGAAATGTCAGTATACATATTTTTAACCCCTTCACCGCCACTGTCGACATTGTACGAGTATATACTCGGCATTATAATTTGTGTTCGGTTTTTCACCATCATCGTACTTGTATTGTTTCCGTGACGACTCTTTTGTTTTATGGTGTTTCATGTTAATAATATTTCCACACTCTAGTTGTTGTTTTGTTTTACGACTTTTTTTTCAATGGCAATAATGAATAATAATTTTCCCTCGTGTAAGTACGCAGGTTGACGAGTAAAAGTAAGTAGGTACCTCCTGTGATTTCACTACCGCATTAATTATATTACCCGCCATATAAGCAACATAAAAAATTGATCTATTGTTACTACCCCAGTAAAATCAGACATTTGCCTTTTTTTTCTTGTTAGGTCAGGGGACCGTATACCCCCTGCGTCACTGCGACCAGAGTAGGTATATTGTGACACCCTTCAATGTTACAGCTCGTCCTCAAGGCCGATGTGTCTCATTTAGCTCACGATCTGTCCTGGTGCGAGTAGTCTTGCCTTCTCGGAGTCCAGTAGGGGCCCTCCAAGAGAGCGACTTGTTGTGTGAGCGAGTGCGTCACAGTTACAGAGGATGTGGATAGGTGTTTCGTTGTCCTCTGAGACATTTGCCTTAGTACAAAAGGTCCGGTAGTTCTGAATTTTTGGTATGTTATTAGTGCCGGTCCTACAATGTTAAGTTCAAAAATGTGACCTTCTAGGGCTGCCGCACTCCAAATGGTAGCGAAAAAAAACATTTATTTTCTGCCATCCACTTCTATTTTCAAAATAACTCCCAAACGGTTAATTTTACAGAAAAATCATACGTTTTGAATTTAATCTAACGTATATTTTCCACAGAATAAGCTATAAACTGATTATTGGACTTAAGCGTTTATTTAGTGTTTTCTTTAACAAAAAAAATAATTTCGTCTAAGAAACACCTGGCTCGACCACGTTAACCAGATTCTCAAGGATGGACGTATTTTGAGCAAAAGGAATCGTAGAATGTGTATGACGAATTGCCTGAATTTAATAACAGATGCGAGAAGAGTGTTAAAGGATAGGGATGTTTGGTGATCTGTTCTCTCTGCCTACCCCGCAAGGTACGAAGCGTAAATAGAATGGATTAGAATGAATTATTTATGCAATACTTAAATGATACTAGAATTCTGTATCTCTTTCTAACAGTATTGCGGATGTTGTTGACGGAATGGTGTCTTTATTTAGGGGGTGGGGTGTCAGGTTGTGTAGCTGATGGGGGGTGGGTTGGGGGGGTAGTAGTAGGAATTTTAATAGTTTAACTAAACTAATATGGTCAAGTATTTGAATAGGCATCTACGACAAATTTGCCTTTATCATCACACTAAACTCACGATTATAGAAACTTCGGTTTACGCCTTTTCAAGCCCTACAAATCGAAATTTGACATTTCTAAACTGCTTTGTACCTTCTTCTTCTTCTCCTTAGCAATTATTAATCCCACATGGTGCTGGGGTCCGCTTTTCTAACTTTTCTGATGATGATATTGTCTGAGACTACATTTTCCTCTACAAATTTTCCCGGCACCTTGAAATTGTATACACATATTTCAGATTTAAATTGTATACACGGTGTAACTGTCATCACGGACCAACCGAAGCAGGGTGATAGGCGAGCTCAATACCTATCGATTTAACTCCTGTGTATGTTGAGCGATTTTTTGTAGTTTTCGAGTTATTAATGTTTTTCGTATTTTTTCGTCAAACATTTACAAGACTTACAAGACATTATTGGTCACAGAGACACCAATTATTGAGATACATACTTGTTTTTTTTTATGGAATAAGTAAATTGTATACCTTGCAGATAAAAAAAACAGTTATGGGCTTATCTGATACCAACATGCCATAAAAAAATTGAATCTCAAAATTAGTCACAACTGAAAATTTTAATAAATGTTTGAGGACGATTTAAAGTCTCGTGTGAAGGAAGGATTACTTAACACTACCTGTTGTTTCGGATTTGCGAATCATCCTGATCGTAAATAGAAGTCTGACTGTACATGGTTTAATATCGTAATCTGAGGCCTTAAAGGGTTGTAAGAGAGGGTTGGAAACAGTTACCCTTACTTAGAATATAATAATATGTCGACCCAAAAACATATAATTAGTGTCTACTACATAGTATTTCATGTTTATATTCTATCACAGCAATTAATAATATAAGGAAATAGTTGTAAACCCTTACTTCAAACAAGTCATTGGTTTGAACGATCTGTCAAATGAATACTTACAAAGATACTTGTACTTATGTATATGTTACAGGCCGTTAATGTATGCATTCACTAGTCTATGTATACATTAACTGATGATTTTAGTCAAAATATGAACTCCGTATAAAAATTAACGCTATAACTAGTGAGAGTACACATTCACTAGTCATAACTCACAGTAGTCAATGCATGCATTAACTACTGTGGATTCGTTGAAGCATAGACAACAATCAACAGGTTATTTTTCTAGGCTAAGATGAATTTTCGAAGACTATTCTAGATTGATATGAAAGCTGTATTTGAAAATTGTATATTTGTTGAGGTAATCCTGCTAAGAAATATAAAGTCAAATATAACTCACTGACAGCTGACAACTGTGTGTATAATATAACAGCTGTTCGTGATTGGCGGCCATTTTACATCGTTCAAAACATTGTGCACCCTTTGACTGAATTTCCTTCGTAAATGTACGCACTAACTAGTCAAAGCGTAAATTAGAATGATTGTGAATACATTGACTGATCATGTCAGTCAATGTATGCATTGGGTAGTTAGTGTATGCATTCACTAAATGAATGCTTTAACTATGTTCGTATCCGGAACCGGAACAAAGGAAGAACCCGTTCGTCCTTAAAGTTCTTGTCAACATGATCGATTCAATTATGTCTTGGATTTTGGAGGGCGACTCGTCGTTTAGGTAAATATACATCTTCATTCCTATATATTTTTAACTATCCCATCCTATATAATCATTCTTTCTCCCAACATTCAGACCATCTCAGCGTTCTGAGTTTGAGGAGAGATATGCTCTAAGCAAAATCGTTTACTTATCGCTTCAACTTCTTCAAATTTTGTCTGAGAGTGTATATGAAAAATACGAATAACGTAAGCGACAAAATAGATTTGGCTTATTGTATAAAAAGGGGATCCAGTATCAAAAAAGTATTCGCTAAAGTCACTAGGTACGTCTCAAACATTTTATCAACCAACTACGGGACAAACAAACTACGGGAATAATCTCAAGTTTCAGTAAATTTCAGAGGTAACTTTCGAATTACGAAAAAAGACCTAGAGTCACTAAAACATATTCTCATTTATCCACCACGTTTTAAATCTAAGGATGATATCTTTAGTATCTTTATTTTGCCAGCGCAAAATTTCGCATGTTCAGGTACCCCCCTTAAGGTCGTTTACACACAGATATATTCTTTTAGTCAACTCATCATCGTTCATTCTCTCGACATGTCCAGACCATCTCAACGTTGTGACTACAAATCGTCTCGCCAACGAAATAATTTACTGAAATGATTGTTCATATCGCGGGACATTGACATAAACAATATTATTGTAATAATATACAAGTACCTACTAGCTGCATTGCCCGGCGTTGCCCGGAATAACATATTTTGACCCTTTCTAAGTAAACCGTTTTTCGGAAATCCTATAATAGTAATTTTTAGCTTATTAAGAGACATTTAAAAATCATCCCTTTCCTTAAAGTTCATTTGCATCCCTTATAATAAAATTTGGAAAAAACTGCCAAACACCCTAATACTAATTTTGATAGGAGAATCTATGTATGTGGCAAATCTCAAGTTTGTAGCATTTCTAGTTTCCAAGATACATATTCGTATACTCTTAAAACTTTCAACCCTATTTTTCACCTCATTAAGGGCGGGATTTCCAAAAACCTATTTTTAGTTGAAGGTTTTTGTATTAAAACCTATCTGTCTTCAAAATTTCACTTATCTAGGATTAGCCGTTTGGGCTCTGCGTTGATGAGTGAGTATGTCATTCAGCGAGTCAGGCGCTTTCGTTTATTATTAGAGATAATGCAAGACTATATTATGTGCTTACTTCCGATATGAGTGATATTATGCGGCCGCTTCACGCTCGGCGACCCTCCACGAGTTTTGTGTGAATGAGTAAAAGGACGTACGGACGAGGTGATTGTCTTGAACTGTATACGTAACCGACGGTTAACGCCTTTTTACTCATTCGCGCGGGACTCGTGGAAGGTCGGACAGCATGTGGATGAGGCATTATGATGACACATCCATTGTTGTTGTAAAACAAATGTATTATTATGGAAATAGTAATGAGGATGATAAAAATTAACTTGTAATTCAATAAAGTGCCGCCCGCACCACGTCATACTAACATCAGACATCAGCTGATTGGAATGGAAACTAAAAACAAGGAAAGTTTTGAAATTAGTAATCGTAATTTTATTTTAAAACAATGATATGGCTTCACATCCTAGATCCGTCTTTCGCGGTCTTCCAAACGATACCATACACTCCCTTCCGAGATGCTTGGGTTACTTAATTCACTAAGATGTTTTGGACATGTTGAAAGAAGGATGAAGATGTGGAACCTGTAGTAAAATGGATAGACATGCGTGTATGACGAATTGCAAAACGTGTCGGAAGCAAGGAGTGTTTGTCCTAATAATAAGCAATCATATTTCAAAATATAGGTTTTTTATTGATTTTTATTTTTATCAGATTTTAGCGAACCCTGGTTTTGTAACATACTTGATACAATGGATAGAAAATTCAACGTACGAAAATGTTTTCCGATGTTTCGGTATTCAGGCAAAATGCTTTTCCATGTCAAATTAGTCTGTATTGTATTGTGCTACACTCCTGTACCCTCTCTACACTCGCATCACTCCTGCTATAGAGGTTGCCTGCCGACAGGAGTTTCAAATGCATATTCAATGTTTATCTTACCAACAACCGACTGCAAACATGAACGGAAGAATATTACCTAAGGACAAAGCATTATTATTTTATCTAGTGTGTTTTACTGTCTAATTCAAAAAGCATTACAATGTACGAACATTAGGTATCTATTATACTAAGGTAAAACTTGTGTACTTAGTACACTGTACCTATAAAATACAATGAAAAGTTCTGTTAAACGAATTATTTAACTAAGTATTTAACTAAACAGATATTGTCAGGTTAAGATTACTTTGTTGTCTTGTAACATAATATATCTATGTGCACGCTGTGGACACTCGTGATTGGGAGAGGGGTGGGGGGTTGACCTGAAATTTGTGGTAAATGTTTTTATTTGTGTATATCTGTCAATCCTCTGTGAGTGTCTCAATAAATAAATACTTCAATTAAATTTACCAATTGAAACGTAATCGTATCAAAATAGTAGGTATAATACTGCAATTTTAGACTTAAAACAAATATGTTACCCAATTTCAAGATGCCGGGACCTAATTCTATCTCTGCATCTTTAACATTACACAATTAGTGCGCCAATAATAAAGTTAGTAAGTATTTATAACCACGCAATTCAAATTCAGTAGATAGATTTTGGTTACAAGCGAAACTTGGTTATTCCTCATTAAAGAAGTTGGTGGAATCCAGCATCCGCTCCCGACCCAACTATGACGTCACAGTAATTTCCCACGACATTAAGGTTCAAAATCGCGTGAACAATCGTATGATAAATTGGTAAATATTTTTACTATTATTTTTGAGAAATCTATAATACATATAAAAAATCTTGTACGGCTACTCCCTAGAATTAGATAAAGGTTCAATGTATCTACTCTATTTTTTCCAAAGCATATTTCGTAAGGTTGTAGAAATCTAAGGTCTCCTGTTTTTAGAAATTTTTGAAATGTCAGTATGCGTACACTTTTAAACGTATTTTCTATTTTCTTAAGCTGTATCCTTCGATTAGATGGATTATTATAATGATTCATGACAGCGGAATAGTAAAGTTTAGTAAGTAAGTCAGTGACTGCATAAGTTTCAACCTGAGATCCCTGACCTGTGAAGAATATATTCTGTTCTGTTCTGTTCTAAGGTGTTAGAGAATATTATGAAGGAAGGTGTTGTACATAAACTGTTCAATATTATAGAAATATTACACCAATACACTGCATCTCCTTATAAGACTCCCGACCCAACTATGACGTCACGGTAATTTCCCACGGCATTAAGGTTCAAAATCGCATGATAAAATGGTAAAAATAAAGTTTTTTCAATTTTTTGGGATTAATTTCGCTTCAATCAAAAAACTTTTACAGTTATTATCTAGATTTGAATACATATTCTTCATCTTCTTCTTCTTGTTCAGTCACCCCTCCACTGCTGGGTATAGGCCTCTTCTAACGTTTTCCAATTTTTTTTGCTTTGAGCTTTGTTCAACCAATTTCTTCTTGCGACTGGGACTATATCATCCACCCATTCCGCGTCTTTCGGGGAACGAGTTTCTGTCTTTCGGAAAAAAGATCAGAGGTGTTTCTCACTTTTTTTTTATTTTGAGAAATCTATACAAGATAAAAAAAAAAACTTTTACGGTTATTCCCTAGATAAATGTTCAATGTATCTACCCTATTTTTTCCAAAGTTTTCTAGAAATTTTTGAAAAGTCTAAAAAAAATATATGCATAATCTTAAAATACAATTTTACAAAAGTCAACTTGTGAGATTCGAATCAATGTTCCGTGAATGAATTCGTAATATGTTTACCACTAGAATCTCCACAATCATTAATATTTTCCTAACAGACTATTAGGGAACAAAGTTTTCACATTATAAACCACTGCACTACGGAGTAACGTAACAAATGAACACAGAGGTCGGGTTTATTGTATTAAGTATTTGTAGGTAAGACACAGAGACATTTTAAACTACATTAAAGAGAAAGTTTAAACAGTGTTTTCTTGTTGTATTTAGTTTTACAGTTTATACGTACAAAGGGCAAACGTTTCAGGCCTAAAGGTCATAGAATAACCTAAGGGACTAAAAGGGGTCCTTGCGGTACCCCACATAAAATTGTACAAATATGTAGACATTTCTCTTCGGGAAATACCTAATTGTTAGTTAATATTAGCATTCGTGAGCGAAATGATAAATAAATAAATCAGCTGATGCACAGCAAAGGATGGATTTTCCATCAGGGTTATGACTGATCCTCGGCTGGTTTGATGTGATCACTTTACACTTAAGTAACATTCACCAATTCCAGACCATCCATTTGCCGCGGCCGGCAATCGAACCCAGACCTCCAACCTGACAAGCCGGCATTCATACCGCTATGCTATGGTTGGTAGTTGAGTCGAAAAGAAAAGTGTATTAACTACGACATGTAGAAAATTCCGATGTTCTCACAAAACATAAATTGGGATTTTCAAAAATAATGACATTTCTTTTGGAATTCTACAAGTTAAAAAGCTACAAGTGGCGCCCTCATCAAAAAACATCTAATATATGGGTGTCCCGTCCACCCCACTGACCCTCAGAGGTTATACAATAATAATTACTCGCCGTTCCTAAAGCGTTAACATTGTTTCTTATTGCAAGGGATATTGGGTCTCCTAGGGTTAACAACCACTTTCCAAAACTTCGCCCAACATCTGTTGTAATTCCGCCTTTAGGGGTGGCAAATAAAAATACTATACTTAATTATAATTTAAAACTTTTTTGCATACTCGTATTTGTAGTATTTTAAAATTCACGCTTTTACGAAACTTTATCATTCCGTGGGAAACAAGTATAACAAAAAATAATATTTATTGGCTTCTTTAAAAGACAAAAACTCGTTTCCCGAAAGTCACGGAGATATTTTTTTTTGTATTCATAAAATGCATTAAAATCTAGGGAATGACTGTAAATTTATTTGAATGGAGCGAAATAAACCCCTAAAAATGGATAAAACGCTATTTTTACCATTTTATCATGCTGTTTTGAACCTTTTAATGCCGTTGGAAATTACCGTGACGTCATAGTTGGGTCGGGAGCCTTAATGCTGGATTTCACCAACTTCTTAAGTGAGGAATAGCAGAGATAGTAGCCACCTACATAGCAAAAAATTTGTATGAAAAATAATGTTAAGTGGTTCCTATCTCCACTATTCCTCACCTAAAAAGTTGGTGAAATCCGGCATAATTGTATTTTATTGTCACAACCTTACTATATTCCTACATCTTACACTACACAGGGTGTTTGGAAGTGCGCCATGTTTCACTCCACATAAATTACGTTATACAGAGTGTGTATAAAATGAAATTTATAGCCCAATATTCAATTGACACTGTTTTATAATTCGAGAACTATTAGGACTCTACATTTGTAATAAACATTTAATAATATTATAAATAAATAAATAAAATATAGGATGTGCAGGGTTCTTTCATGAGTGCTTTTGCAATAAGTCCGCCCTATATGCTGTCATTCGGCTGAATTGTTTTAGCCAACACTAAATAGTCTTGAAACTGAAGACAGTGATAGATGAAAGTATGGACTACAGATTGACTGTTTTAGAATTACAATATTCGGAAATTCCTTGAATAAAAAAATATTCCGAAAGTACCCCTGAAATTTACGGGTTCTGAGGATTTTCCATTCAGTTTTTCAGATATATAAGTATAATGTAGACAAAATACTGGTAATTGTAATCTTAACAAATAAAATTGTAAAATAATGCGATTGTTCATGCGATTTTGAACGTTAATGCCGCGGGATATGACCGTGACGTCTTAGTTGGATCGCGAGCCTTAAAGGTTAGGTTATAATATTTAACCCTTCAAAGTTATAACTAATTATCGTTTAGGCTTATTATTTTTAGTTTTATGTATTTTTAAAACGATAATTTCCGTATTACCCATAGAATAATCAAATTTTATAATATACCCCCTACCTACGACCCTCCATTTTGTTTGCGTTAATTGCAACTTAATTTACTACGATCCTAACTGAAAATAAAACGCAGAACAAACATATTTTTTAAACAGAAGATTACAAGAAATCGCCACTTGAATCGCCCACCAAACAGTTCATTCCTCCAGAAGTTAACAATTTACCCTTTTCCAGCTCATTTCTTCAAGTTCCATACTTACATCTAGGCACTTATCATTTTTTGTTTTATCACATTAATTTCATTATAAACTCGAAAAAAATTCGCCTGCGGTGCTATTTCTCTCTTTTTGTGCCATATCATTATCTACATTTTGGTTGTCCCGCTATTCTTGTCTTTTTATGCCATGTTTATCAGGATTTTAGTTGTGCCGCTTCAGCCTAGGAGTTCTTTATAATCTCTGTAAATTTTCGAGAATTTTGGATTTATATGCCTAAATAAGTGGGGCAGCGGATTTGACTTCCGCCCCGGGAGGCAGAAACCCACGCTACATCACTGTTTACAAACTAATCAAATTCAAATTCAAATAAAATTATTAATAACTAATATCTTACATTTAATACATACATATAAAACTTATTACAATATTTACAATTTTCCATACTACCCTCCAATGTGAGGAGACCTCGTGTATTGGATGGGAGTTCTGGGGTTTTCATCAATTCTAATCATCAAAAACTAAACCAAAACATCAACAACAAAACAGTGACACATTATAATTATCTACACTTAGATAATTTTAACATCACCTGCGATTACAAATAAACAATCGCATATTCCCGAACCTGCTTGCTTGTTTAAAAGTGAAGCCGCGCCGGTGGGAATCGGGTTAGTGTGTATCTCCGCCCCCAGTGCTTTATTAGCTGAAGTTTTCCTGGATTTCGCTACTTTTAACAATAGCAGTGTCTATTCTGATACCGGATTCAGCATCCCACATAAATATTTTAGTCCGTAAATTTATTTATTCGTATCACGTACACTCCATTTCACATTATTCGTCTCATAGGTTTCCGTGGATATGAAATTTTTCCATAGAATTACTACTAAGAATTAAGTATCTGGTGGACAAGTTTTCTGTAACAGAGAGTAAAAATTATTTGAAACAGAGTAAATGTTCTAATTTCAAACTTGACATTTTTACTGAAGCAAAAATATCTGCCATAGTGTATCTACCAAACGTATTTAGGAGTGTTTACAGGTGATATTTGTAAAAAATGTGGTCACACAAACAGACATTAATTTATTATGTTTCAGTATTAAACTAAATCATTCTTTATGAATAAATTATGCAAGAATCTGAAATTTGCAGTCTTGGCTAAAAGTTCTTAAATGCACCTCCGAAGCACGGGTAACTCAGCTAGTAATATAATAATTTGATTGTTATACTCATAAAAGCTATGAGAAAACTTTATTAAGTTAAAATGCATTCATGAGATATTGTTGTAGCAGGAGCAGAAGAAGATAATGCCGGAGAATAACGTAATTCAGTTCAAAAGCAACTTGCAATAAGTTCACCTAACGTTTATTGTATCATTTTATTATTATTGTTTTACTACTACCTATTGTTAATTGTATAATGTCGTTTGATAAAACATATCCCGACAATTGTAGTAATAGGATTATTTCAATTTGACGGGATGAGAAAACATGTAGCAATAATCTGATTTTTTGTGAGGTTTTATAATTTAGTATGAAAAATATATACCTATTCCAATCTCTATCTCAATCTCGTTCACATTTGCGCACACGCAAAACAAAAAGATTACATTACGCAGTCAATATATCTTATATCTATAAAATATTTATGGTATTAGGGAAGGAGGAAGCATGGGAAGAGGAAGAATGGAAGGGAAAATGAAGGAAGCAATGAAAGAAGTGTTAAGAATTTTTACAGTAGATGACCAGAAGATTAAGAACAATAAGATAATTTGTCAACAATAATGACTAGACTAGAATGAAAATTAATAAATTTAGATAGTTTGGGCATGCTTAGAGAATGAATGACGACAGAAAATATGGGTAATATGAGTAAACGAAGAGATGTGAGGAAGCGTAGCTATCCAAGACTAACCTGGACTGATCATATCGACCAGAATGTCATTTTGTATATTGATTAATGGACTTGACGATCACGTGATCAGACTCGCGCTAGACATCCCCGCACAAGCGAGAGGTCGAGGTCGTCCACAAGCCACCTGGTGGAACAGTATTGAGAAAGACCTGAGGGAGAAGCAGCTGACCAGTGAGATGACACAAGACAGAAAGACTTGGAGACTGCGTACTAGAAGGGCCGAGCCCAGGTGAACTGGGAAGAGGCAAGGAAGAAAGAGAAATTAATGGACTTAGGAGGTTTGCACATTAGTGAAATAATAACAAAATAAATATGGCACTATAATAACCGATGATTTGTGTTTGGTCAGAGTTTAGTTATTGTAAGTGGGTACATAGGTAAGGTTAGGTTAGGTTAGGTTAGGTTAGGTTAGGCAGCACATAATGCTATAATATGAATTAATGACGGGAGTGCACGCTATATAATTTCATTATAACTTATAATATAACGTATAGCATGCTGCCCACCGTATCCTTACTTCTTGCCTGCTTTCATTATGTAGGTCACTCCATATGGGCGTCGCCAGCCTCGGAGCTAGAGGGGGCAACAAAAATTTATTTATTTATTTATTTAAACTTAAAGTAAACAACAAACACATATAAATATACAAAATGGACACAGTACAGATTAAAAAACGTTGTTCACTAGGGCGAACTTATCGCAGAACTGCGATTTCTTCCAGTTAACCCCAGGACAAAACAGAAAAAAAAGGAGTTGAACAAAAATATAGGAAAAAAACAGAAAAAATTGAATAAAAAAATATATACGAAGTAGAAAATATATACATACATAATACATATGTGAGATAAAAAACAAATAAAAACGGAATAAAAAAAATAATAAACAAGATACAGAATGCATATATACATAAAAACATATACAGTTGAACATATACATAAAAACATATACAGTTGAAACTAATTGCTATAGCATAAAAAACGCGTCAATAGCGCTTCAGGCGATTTTTTTAAGGGACATAATGAAGGAGGTCGTGATGTGATTTGTTTATTTGAAAATGTATATAATACTTTGCACTATAATGTGCATGAAAAATGTTTTCTATAAAAAGTAATAAAAAGAGCGCCGCAGGTAATTTTTTTTATGAAGCTGATGGATTTTATTTATTTATTTGTTTAATCTTTAAGTGGACAAGAAATACATATACTCGTAAACATAAAAAAATGGACATAGTACAGATTATAAATCGTTGTTCACTAGGGCGAACTTATCGCGAATTTTCATACTAATTTTAGAAAATTTATGATATGATGCGAAAATGTGTGGTAGTAATGTGATTTTTTTGTGAGGTTTTATCATTTAGTATGAAAAAATATATACCTATTCCAATCTCTAGGGGGGGCTGCCGCCCCCTGCCCCTGCTGTCGACGCCCATGCCACTCCATACGAATGTTCTATTAGCACATACTCCGTCCATATTAAGAGTCCATCGTGTATCCTCCTGATACATATGCAACCACTGGTACTCATGTTAATATTGTGAGCATATAATCTAGGAAAAAATACCCATTATTTGTTCGAAACATTCCCTCCCACTCAGACGATAGTATCCGTAATCGTGACATCAGAACGTTTTGCCGAAACGTCGGATTCTACAGTTTACAACAGCCATGTCAAACTCAAAGTCACTGGTGGGCCAAAATCATGAAGACCATAGACTATCCTTAGGCCCATTTGGGCACCTGGAATCGTCAATTTTTACAATTAGTATAGCATATTTACAATTTTTATGGAGATCGAATTATATCAAAAACAATAATCATTATCAGATCAATGCCAATCAGAGTGTAAAGGCCTCTGATTGGCATTAAGTCATACATAAAAATCAATTGTTCAACATATCGTCAATGGAGTAAAACACTTTATCAAAGAGGTACTTCTTCACCCCTCTACGAAGGCCGTATCATCCAGCGATTTCAAGTGGCCAAAGCCCACACTACTTTTTTCTCGAAATTTATGACCTAATTGTAATTCGTTTTATGCCAGTAACATTTCCAACACCGTCTACATATAGGCTGGCCACAAACGTCCCGAAGTTCAGTTCCGGAATCGACCGTTTTGCAAAAAGGTTCCGACCAAAACCTCTTTCTGAATTTAAAATCGGGGTGACGCTGAATTCAGAGAGAGGTTTTGATCGGAACTTTTTTGCAAAACGGTCGATTCCGGAACTGAACTTCGGGACGTGTGTGGCCAGCCATAAGGTTGCCAGATATGTATTACCAAAAAACCGGTCAATTTTTTATTTTTGTCCCGCTCCTCCCCCCATATATATATATATATTTTAAATGCATCCACAATTTGCGCTAATTTTTTACTAATAATGAGTTCTGAAGAGTGACATTTTCTCTTAACGAAACATAAAAAATATAAGTACTTACGTAAGAAGATAGTTCAAAACAGTGTTCACTAAGTAGACGAATATTATTTTATGAGAAAATTCTACCTTTTTAAGTAAATACTCGTGTTTTACAAGGAATGTAGGTATGTAGATTTTTTTCAGGTTTAATCGTGTCATAATCCGTGACCAAGGCGGCAGTAGGTTCGCCGAAACGTCGAATCATTAGATCTTCACACGATTAAACCCGAAAAAACAAATCTACATATGGATGATCGTGAAAACCTGCAACTACTATTGAAGGAAAGTAGGTACCCTACCCCGTATGAAAAATGAGAACATGATGGAAATAATCAAAGAGGGACTTTATGAAAAATGGTACTTAATTGATAAGTCTGGCTTGATTGTGTTGAATTTCTTAAGGTCCGATTAAGAAAACCGGACAGCTCTTTGTCCGGTTTTCCAATATTTTTCTTCCGGACAGAAACCGGACTGACATCTGGCAACCCTATCTACATATAGTATTGTAGTTGTATGTTTTGTTCAGTTAGCATCGGCTCCCCAGCTCCAATGCAATCAGTAGAACATTTTATTCAGCATTTTTAATTATCAGCTTTGCAATTTCTTTGTTTGTCTGATCACTTAGCACTCTTTGTTGTATTCATGGAGCAACGCCAGAGCCGAGATGAGGGATTTTGGTGCCTCAGGAAAAATTGCACTATAGTCTATTTTTTATTTTCAGAAGTCTCACGGAGCAAACTTGGTTTAGTATTGCTTGATGTGATAATAAGATATGGTTACATTGCATCGCTACTTTCAAATTATATTTCAGAACTGTTTAAAAAAACTAGCCAATAGATTGTTAAAATAAACTGGCAACTTTGTCTATCAAATTTGGGATGGCGGTTCAAAGGGATTATCGGAGTATTTTTTTCTTTACCCAACCCGCAAAGCTATCTTGCCTTTTAAATGATTTCTCTAGAGCTGCTTTATAATATTTTCGGCATTGTAGGTTACTTGTAAAAGATACAATGTGAGAATATTGAGGACATTTGACAGCTCTTATGACAAGGTTCAACAATCAGGGCGATCAACATTATCCGAAAAATGTTCGCATCCATGGTAACCCGTGAGACAAGTAAGGTGAAACGCAGTGTGATATATTGAACTTTATATAACTTAACACATACTACCGCAATTTGTAAATGGATATATTATATTCGATATTTTATTGGTAGGTTGGTGTACTACATTAGATTATATCTGAAATATTTCGCTCGAGGCAATTGCTTGTTGTGTACATCCTTGCAGTGACACTGCACTACGAATGATAATACAAATATACGTGGAAAATCAGAATCACAATAGATGTCGTTTTGAAAAAAATATATATTGGTGAATATCTCCACTCCACCCAACTAGGACAAGGACAAACTATTACGTTTCAAAGATCAGTTTTTTATACCTTGTCGGAATGTATGCTTCAAAAATGTTTGAAGCATGTATCCTCCCTGTGCTCACGTATGGTCTAGAAACTATGACGCTAACTGCGAGGACCATACAGAAACTAAAATTACACAGCGATCTATGGAGAGGCAAATGCTAGGTCTGAGAGTTAGAATCAGAAATGAGGAAATCAGACGCCGGAGAAATGTTGCCGATGTGATGGATCGCATTGCCAAACTAAAATGGCAATGGGCAGGTCATGAAGTGGACAGATGGGCATCCAGAATCATGAGATGGAGACCGTGGGACATGAAAAGAGGAATAGGCCGACCTCAGAAAAGATGGGCCGATGATATTGTCCCCGTTGCTGGCAGTGGGTGGATCCAGAAAGCCCAAAGATGAGAGGAGTGTGAAAAAATGGAAGAGGCCTACATCCAATAGTGGAGAGATGGCTAAGAAAGAAGAAGAGATACTGCAAAAAATACACATGTTTCTAAAAGCATTTTTTTGTATTACCTATCCAATTCGTCTCTGAATAAAAACTATTCCACATCTGTAGTAGGTATAGCTTCTGTCTCATAATGTTATTATGTTAGGTATACCTATATACAAGTACGCATATTGTATAATGGTGTCCTTACTTACCTGTATGAGTATATGTCTAAAATAATAGGAATCGTTTACAGCGAGAAACTTAATTAGTTCACCTGTGTCGCATTGCTCTGCGTTACAAACAAACAATTCTCATAATATGTATAAGCTGTTACCCGTCAGAAATTACGCTGTTGCTGAGAGAACAGACCGCTAGACTTCCCTATCCTGACACGAAATATTATTGTACGTTCATAATTTTTTTCAATTATTTTGTTTTAACAGAGATTCACCTACAGGCAAGGTGTATATGTACAACATTATAAATTTCTAAACAATTCTGCATAGGTCACACCTTTATCTATTAACGGTAAATACAAATTAGCTATAAAATATTAAGACAGTATTTCATTACTAAAAATATAATCTCACACACACACACGCACACCCTCTCACACACACATTCACACACAAACTCTCACATTTATGGTAAAAAGTTTTTTTTATACCATAGTATTTTCTATTCCACTTAATAGCATGTTGTACTGCAATATTCACCAATTCAATTTAAATCAAAATCTTAACGTGCTCGACTTCTATCGATTACTGCTCAAAACATTTCGCAACTCGTATAATGTTAATAAATACAGGGTTGTGCAATTGTGCATAACGACATATACAATATTATTCAGTGAAAAGTAGTGTTAAACAAATACGAGTACATTTAAACCAACACCTTAGCTTTAGGCATTGCAATCAATGAGTGTTTTAAATTCAGTATACATTCAAACAACTTGAAAAAGTTGCCACGGCCCTGCGTTACAAACATACCCTATTTCCACCGGAATTATGTAAGTTGATCATCTACACCCGATTATCTAGCCGCTTGCTTCATGTTATTAGATTACTAGCTTTTGTGCCCGCCAGGTCTGCGCCTGGATTTCAGGTTTTATGCAACCACTATTGCATAATTGTTGTTTTGTAATTAAACTAATTTTTCTCTTTAACCGTAAAAGGTATTTTTGATGTTTTAATAGCCTATGTCCTCTTAGCCAGGATTCTGTTGTATCGTTATTTAAAATATGTAGTTTATTGATCTCTTTTTAATGTACTTGAAAACGTCAGGTTTACAAACATAACAAAATCAAATGCGATCAATTACTAAACTGTTACAGCAAAAAAGACTCAAATCAATAAATACATGGTGACTGGTGACAACATGTGGTTTAGTTCAATGAAGGTCTGGATGTAAATTGTCCAGAACTACATTCCGTCAACAATAAATAATCTGAGAAATAGTCTGAGAGTTCTCCCGTTTAAAACTGATTCCTGATGATCTTGGACTGATTCAGAGTAAAAAGTTTTTATCTAAATTAATGTTCTTGACTCTCATATATTTGAAACCAAGTGGCTTGTTATATGAAATATTTATATGGGTTATGGCTGCTTTTGTTGCCATGTTAATATCTTACAATGTGTAGTTTTACAATAGGAACATGCACCACATTCATTGACAGACTGTCGTCTTTGCTACCATACGATTTATCTGCCTTATTTTTTTAGGGTTGTTTTAAATTTATTTTAAACAGATTGCTCGACAATCTTGGCTTCCAGTTTCGCCACGGAAGAGTGAGTTGGTAGCACTGCGGGCTGACTGCGGCACGCGAGGAGTTACGACTTAAAGTGACTGTAGAAATACCAACCTAACCAACCCCATCAGGGAATAACGTGTCCCCGTAGGGTGGAGAAGGGTACCTATACCAGAAATTTAAGTGACTGTGGCGTATCAATACGTTCTTAGGACCACAGACAAGTAGAATTTAGGGCCCCACTGCCTATTGTTACTGCCACTACTTACTATGCCAGGACACACACAATATTTACGAATTATTATTCACTAAGAGTAGATTTCTGTACCAAGAAAAGCTGGGACTAACATTTTTTATTGCATTATGTCAAATCAGACATTTTATTATCCTAAATCAAAAGGTTACTCGAAGGTAATCGCATTCCTAGCCCCAACGGTGGTGTTCACTTACCTCCCAAATATCAGCAAGCTGTCCTGGGCTCTGGTAAGTGTTGCTAGTCTGGTGGTCTGCAGTGAAGTGGCTCTGCTCTGGTATGCCTGGAGCGTCCTGGCCTCACTACTACATTACATGGTGCAATAGTAGGAGGAGCTAGTCCTACGCCACCGCCTCCAGTACTATGGATGTGGACTAGGTATACTGTAGCTCAGAGTAGGTACTTACCTGATGTGGTGCAATGCCTCTCTAGAGCCTATATTCTGTGTGTGCTACACTTGGCTTCTAATACACTACACCTTACATTAACTAGGTATGTACAGTGTACACATACATCACCATATTGACGTCACAAGCAGTAAAAGTGAGAGATTAAACCACCATATAAAGGTTCTTTACAAACGATAATATTAATTAGGATTAGGGTGGATTGCCCCATTGTTTTTTCTTTTGTGTATAAGAAAGGCTCTCTTTTCACGCGTTATCTGCGCCTTAGACTCTTTTCTACATTGTGACACCACTGTAATTATATGTTACGAGCAATATACATTATTATTATGGTATACATGTGACTTCTATATGTAGCCATGGGCGTCGTCAGCTTGCCCCCCCCCCCCCCCTGCCCCCCTAGAGATTGGAATAGCTATATATTTTTACATACTAAATGATAAAACCTCACAAAAATTCACAATACTACCACATATTTTCTCATCATATCATAAATATTCAAAAATTAGATTGAAAATCCATCAGTTTCTAAAAAAAATTACCTGCGACGCCATTCTTTGTTACTTTTTTATAAAAAAACATCTTTCATACATACTATTGTGCAAATTTTTGTATACACTTTCAAAAAACAAACCACATCACGACCTTCTTCACTATGTCTCACAAAAAAAATCGCATGCGCATTTTTATGGTACATAACTTTTCAAAAATTTTGTTCCCCCCCCCCCTTCTAGCTCTGAGGCTGGCGACGCCCATGTATGTAGCTACTATATAGCTCTGTAGCTGTGTGCCTCTGTTAATGTAAGCTACTTAGCAATCTCGGCGAGAAACTTTAACCTATCAGCATGTAACGACACAGCAAGCTTTTCGTTTCTTCACATACATTATAATAATATACTTGTACACTTTAAATAATGACGATATAACGTTTTTGCCTGCAACCTAGAAATAATGAAAGTGCTTAAAGGGGCCTCTGAGTAAAAATCATTTCTTTTTGTGAATGAAAATGTAAGCGACAAAATCTATTTTAGCTTATTGTATAGAAAAAGGAGAGAATATCGAAAAAATGTCCACTAGATTCACTGCGTCTTACCTTAAACATTTTATCAATCAAATTGCAGAATTATATCTAACAAACTACGGGAATAATCTCAAGTTTCAGTCAATTTCAGAAGCAATTTTAGAATTATTTTTTGTCAAGAAAATTTACGAAAATCGTTTTTTTTATGCATTAGTTTAATATTTAATGGGATCTAACGGATTTTCCTAATAGGTCGGGAGGGGACTGCCCGGTAATAGTACAGCCACTGTCTCACCACCCAGTCTGACCCGGAGATATACGATGCTAACCCGGAGCCCGGAGAACACCATTCAAACCCGTAGACTCCGGGTCAAACCCAGAGAGGTGGCAGCCCAAGTCATAAGCCTAATGGAAAGTCCATCCTTTGCTCTATATCTGTTGAGATATCTTCTTGTTATTTCAACTGCGACATGTGGAAAATCCGATGTTTCTCACAAAAAATAAAATTGTGATATAAAACAATATGAATAAATACATTGAAGGAAAATCCCACGGCCTTAAGGCCCTCCACATCCCCGGGTAGCTCAGGCGCATATAGCGTCCTCTTTACCCGCACTTCTTGGTAGAGGTGGGCTCAGGGTTAGCCAGAAGGGAACCCCCCGACAAACCCCATCCCTAACTTACATTCCTTCAGTGTCCTTGTCCAAAGATGGAAACATATTTTAATGAATAAATACAATTAAATATACACTTACATATTACATAATATACTTTGTAAAATATTGCGGTGATAATGAAATAAGAAAACCTTATCTGGAAGACGCAAGTATAGGAGATTACTTTTACAATTCAGAAACATTACAATCGTTCCCTCACCATATCTTCTTATTACAATCTTTACAAGAGAATAAAAAGAAACAACAAAATGATATTACAATACAATCTTACTCTTATACGCGTACTATATACCCAATAGTATCTTTTATCTGATTACACTGTCGCAACTTCTGGGCAAAGTGGATACAACTCACAATATAAATAAAAACAATAGGGTCCTTGCATGTTTTTTTTTTATTTTGGTTATAAATTAAGGATTTCCAAAAAAATTAGGTTTTAATTTTGTGTCTTTGTGGATATGTTTATAAAATAAAGTCTCATATTCGATTCTAGCGCAAAAACAAGTTTTTTGACTGGCCGCCATATTGTGACGTCACATTCCCCAACTCGTCCATACATAACCCACGAACAATCCAATTTATTACTATGAATTTCATGGCGTTACGTCGTCACAATCACGTTAACCGATTAGCGCTCGTTTCAGAGCACCTGAGAAAAATGGGTCAAATTAGCATTTTCAATTAATTATTGTAAATTAACGGTGAATTAAAATTACATTTCATAATTTTATTTGTAATTCTACTAATTATCCGAGAATGACAAATTAAATGTAGCGAAATTGTACTCAATTTGCCTGCAAAGTTCAAATTTTAAGGAGACTTGTAACCGGGGGTGTTTTTGTTCAGGTGGTAAGGAGTTAAATAATTTATTTCTGTAATGTATCATATAATATGCGGTAAGTACATTTTATTAGATTAATGATTCATATATTGAGTTTAAATTAAACTAAGATAATTTCCACCCTTTGTTCCAAGTTTTCCCCTTAAAGTTAAGTTTTTGGTTTTGCGCCACTTTAGAGGGAGGCGTGCGTTTTATTATTTTATACATTTGCTTTCTGAAATTAAATTTGCCTTTCTGTGTTTCCGGTACAGAAGTTATTCTTCTCTTTGTGTAAATTTAAATAATTTATTTTAAGTCTCTGTGTTAAATACTTGGAAAGATAAAATTCTTTAACAATATCGTATACCTCCACGATTTGGTACATATATTTTCTTCAAGTTATACTGTAATAATAATATACTATACCCTCACACCGCATCCCTGTGTGGTTGGAAGAGAGAACAGAACAGAATTCATTACACTATCCTTAGCAGTGGCCAAGATACCTAAGAATACGATTCCCATCGAATTACCTTTTCTTAAAAAATGATGAAATAATAGGTCTTATCTGATACACTTAGCTAGCAGTGATCACAGCACTGCAATAAGCTCGCCCTAGTGAACAAAACCGACACTGTTCGACATGGTGAAGTATGTCGAAAAGTGAGGCATGTGTCTGGGTAACAATATTGGAGTTGTAGCATACGGAAAGACGACAATTTTTTGCTGCTTCGCGTTCCTTCAGTGGAAAGACTGTTAATGCTTTATGTTGCTTTAGTCCTTAGTGGAGTTGGGCCTTATCAAATAATGAAAAAATCCTGTTTTGTGTATGTTATGGAAAAAAATATTATTAATGTTTAAAAGCAGTCAATTTGACATTTCAAAAATTTCTGAAAACGGGAGACCTTAGATCTCAACAACCGTTACTAAATATGCTTTGGAAAAAAAGAAGTAGATACACTGAACCTTTATCTAGGAAATAACCGTAAAATATTTTTTATATCTTGTATAGATTTCTCAAAAAAAAAATTGAATAACACCTCTGATATTTTTTTCCGAAAGACGGAAACTAGTTTCCTATAAGCCGCGGAGAATATATTTTTTGTACTGATAAACTGATAATATGCATTTAAATCTAGGGAATAACCGTAAAAAAAATTTGGTTGAAGCAAAATTAACCCCAAAATAATTGAAACAACGCTATTTTTACCATTTCATCATGCGATTTTGAACCTTGATGCCGTGGGAAATGACCGTGACGTCATAGTTATAGAATATATAGTAATAACGTAATATCTCCCGTGGCACATAGATCCTTATAATATAACACATAGATCCTTATAATATAACACAAACAAGATTAAAATGACTAATGATCTACACAGCTTCTGTCTTGCGGAAAACTTATCCGTATTCTTTTAACTGGCGATAATAATGAGTCTTCACTTTATACTTAACTTAGTGAATAACTAACATTAATGGGAGCTTTTAAAACTTTTATATGTTTATAATTATAATGTATAATCTATATATATAAAGTAAAGTCTGATTTTTGTAAGTGTTCCCATTACTCTCGCATTTTACGGTGGATTGCTGTGAAAATTTAGAATAACCTTTGCGGTAATACAGGCTGTGTCCTAACGTTGCCGGTTTGTTTGAGAAAAAGCTTTTTCTTGGAGATGGCATGATGATGAGGGGATCCAAGGGTTGTGTGGGGTCGAGTGTGGTGTCGAAGGAAAGGGCGTTGGAAAAGAAATTCAGATCTTAAGTCACATTTTGTCCAGCTCAGGCCTATAAAATATGCTGGGTTGGTATGTTTAATTTGCTGTTGCGAAGCACGGGTAAATCAGCTAGTACTAATATACAAGGGACTCACGACATCAAACTTTGTCCCTGACTATAATAATGTTATGAATAAAGCTATTTGCTTGGTTATGTTGCAAACTTTGTAAAATGTGTTGGTACAGCACTAGCGAATCCACATCAAGGGTGGCACAGAGGCATTTTCCCTCTCTTGACGTAACAGGCATTTTCCACGGCACTAAGGTTCAAAATTGCATGATGAAGTGGTAAAAATAGCGTTTTTTCCATTTTTTGCCGTTCCCTAGATTTTAATGCATATTATTAACACAAAAAAAAATCCCAACTTTCGCGAAACGAGTTGCTATCTTTCAGAAAATAGATCAGAGGTGTTTTTCTCATTTATTGTTGAGAAATCTATTCAAGATGTAAAAAAATCTTTTACGGTTATTCCCTAGTTAAAGGTTCAATTTATCAGCTCTATTTTTTTCAAAAGCATATTTAGTAAGGGTGTCACTATCTAAGGTCTCCCGTTTTTAGAAATTTTTAAACATCAATATGCGTACTCTTTCTTATGACATTCCTTTCAAAGATCGTCACTTTCGTCCTATTGACATTCATCCTCAGCCGTTAGCACCAAATCGTCCCTATACGCTCTCGAGAACCTCATTCAAATCCATGCTCTCATCTTTATCAAATCCACAATAGCACTTTCAGAAGACGCATAAAAAAAATAATCAGCCACTGTAGTAAAGTGTTAATGACATCGTTTTTTCAAACAAAAATTGTGTTTAGATTAGTTTAATTTTAACGAACTTTGTTAAAGCTGTAAGTGTGAAAATGTTTAAAATAACATAAGTTGGTTGGCTTTTCCCCGTGCAAGAAGTTGGTTCTTGTGAAATATTCAAGAAAATTTCTCTTTATTTTAATTTATTCAGTTTTAATATTAAACATTATTCAATTCTAACGAATTGACTTAATTTTGCGAATAACTTTACCCTTTCCTTTTTAAGACGGCCAAACCTTAAAGATTCACTTACACGAGCGGCTGAATTGCTCTTCTCCCGGCAATTCAGAAAGACAGCAACTCGTCTCCCGAAAGTCACGAAGAATTTTTTTAAAGGATCTGGACTTGCATACACAAAAACTCAAATACTTTCCTGCACACCTTGCACTAGGCTAAAATTCGTATCGCAAAGTGTGGAATACATCGCCAGCGCTGGGGTTTGAACCTGGCACCTCGCGTTCGGGAGAGTGCCGCCTCAACCAACTGCGCCAACCATGTAGTTTATTTTTTTTGTATTGATAATATGCATTAAAATCTAGAACCTTAAAAGTTTTTTGATTGAAGCAATATTAACCCCAAAAATGGAAAAAAGCTATTTTTAACATTTTATCGTGCGATTTTAAGCCTTAATGCCACGGGAAATGGCCGTGACGTCATAGTTGGGTCGCGAGACTTAAATTAATAATAATAAATAATAATTGGACTATTTTGGGCGCCGTTTAGCGATAAAATCGCCCCAAGGGCACCTTACATTTTTCTTTATCACCATACTTGCAGGTTTTCTTCTTTGTTTTTCTTTTTTTTTTTTTGATTTTTTGTGTTTGTTATATTGTAGATAAAATGTGGAATCTTTGTTGGTCTGTTTATAAGTGATATGTTAATTTATGTTATTTGTTGTTGTGACTGTTTGATTCCGTTAAGAAAATAAAATAAAATAAAATATAGGATCGTCATAGCATTATAGTTGATATACACCATACAAATAATACTCTTTGTAGAATTTCGGGAACGCCTAAGATCCTGAGACAAAATCCCTTTTAATATATTGCCAGAGCAAAAGGAAAATTGCCTGTTCCAACTCGTTATCTAAAAGTTCACTGAAGCGAGCGTTTAATTGTATTGATGTTTTCAGTTAACCTCATCAATCTAAGAAGATAGAGTACATCTCTTTATAATCTCTTATCTATCTCTATTTCATTAGGTACCTACTCTATCCAATCTTCTGTAATTCAGGACTTGTGCATGAATTTGGGCTCCACCCCCAACTGTATAATGAAGCTTCCCTTTCAATGTAGTTCAAATGACAAATCCTCCATCAACATTATACGTCACCATATGTTACTAAGGTTGCATAGGTACCAAATTGTTGAACTGTTTTTTTTTTAATTTGCTGCCTTTGACTTTGTAATGTTTGTTCAATATGTAAACCTGACGATTGCAAGTGCCTTAAATTAGGCCTACGGATGACAAAATACCAATAAAACGGTTTAGGGAACCCCTATAAATGTAGGAAGAATTAACGGATAAAGCCATTGACAAAACTTGACCTCCGCCATTGCCGTTCATAGCCTTTCCTCTAGCCATACGCCATTTTTTCTCGATGTGTAGTACGCTAATTTACCATTTAATTACATAGGTTTTATCCCAAAGGTAATTTCCACACTGATTACACATAATGAGTCGCATAAATCACTCAAATATTACCAGGTTTCATGCAATTGTGGACAACCAATATGACACGCAATCATATGCTTGGAACTCCCATGCCGTCCACCATAGATTTGTCATAGATTGTCAATTTTCAATAGTTCTTCCCACATTTATATTTTCCTAAACTCAGTTGATAGATTTGAATTACAAAAGATACCATTCGGTTTGTAATATTCCCCTGCAACGTTCCAACGCCTGATTGTTTTCTCAAAGTGAAACAATCAATTTATTACTTTAATTTTGCTTTTTGTTCGCTCCCTTTAATGGACTTTCATACTGACGCATATAACATTTCAGTACAAGTAACAGTAATGACATTATATCTCATTCTTACATTTATAAGAAGTAGAACATCGTACGTGAGAATTCTCGAGAATTATCATTGGGCGATACATGATACAGTTATCATTATTATATTTCTAAACCATTCTTATGGTGGCTACCCACGATAGAGGGGGCCGACGCAGAATTTTATATAAACATTGTATAGAAAATACTACACCCGTCTGCAATATGGGAAGTCACCTTTAGTTATCTAGAAGAGATCCCATAAAGTAAATGTTCTTAATAAATAATATTTCCAAAGTTATATTTGAGATTTACTGAAACTTGGCATTATTTCCGTAGTTTGTTACATGTAGAACTGTCATTTGGTTGATGAAATGTTTAAGATAAGACGCAGTGAATATAGCAGATATTTTTCTGATATTCGGTCCCCTTTTTATACAATGAGCCAAAATCTATTTTGTCGCTTATTAAACTAATCAAAATTCGAAAAAATGAAGCGATAATTGAACGATTTTTACTCAGAGCATATCGCTTTTTAACAATGCGCAATGTATCTCATGTTATCGAAATATTTATCATATCATCGAGAAAAAATACTAAATGATAACTTTCGATCAATAACGGTTATGAATATTTCTCATTTCATCGGAAAATAATCTAATTTTGAATATTGTTCCTGTTAACGAGTCTTAACATGATAAACGACCTTCCTTATTGCAATAACCGTTAGAGTTGCCAGTCAGGTGATAGATCGTACCTGTTAATTAAATTCGGCCAAATACCTGGCAACACTGAACGTTTTCAATTGAGGAAGGGAGAATTAGAATATCCTTCCGTACTCGGACAAATTGTAATATGATTAATTATACCTACTTTTCCATAAAATTAAGCAACAATAATTTAATGACAATCAACAACGGAGCATTTCAATTGGCGGTCAAAAAAAGTTGAAAATGGGGGGCATTATTTTTCGATGACCCTGTACATATGTAATGCCACCCTCAATGGCCTTGAATTAATTAACGACCTATTAGTTGCCTTGTAGAAGTAGAAAAAAATCATGAAAGACATGGAATAGAGGCGTGGGCGTCGCCAGCCTCGGAGCTGATGGGGGCAACAAAATTTTGAAATATTGATGGAGCATAAAAAACGCGTACATAGCGCCCCAGGCGAAAATATTTTTGTGACATAGTGAAGAAGCTCGTGATATGGTTTGTTTTTGTGAAAATGTATATGATATTTTGCCTAACAATATGTATAAAAAATGATTTTTTTATAAAAAAAAAAGTAATAAAAAATAGCGCTGCAGGCAATTTTTTTATGAATCTGATGAATTGTCATACTAGTTTCTGAAATTTATGATATGAAGAAAAAATGTGTAGTAGTAACGTGATTTTTTGTGAGGTTTTGTCATTTAGTATGAAAAAATATATACCTATTCCAATCTCTAGGGGGATGAATAGAATGAATAGAAGAAATGTTGTTTGAAGCTATTCAACAATATGATACATTACGTTACTGATGTTTCATGAGGTTTAAAATCACTTTCATAATATCGTGTCAGAGATCTTTGTAATAATTCTTAAAAGCGTATGATTTTTCTCTTCTTTTCATACCATTCTCTCCAACTCCGCATTGAATATTAAGCGTTCAATTGTACGCCACTGGTTGCTTTTCCTTGTTTCGTTACTCTGTCTGTGTTACGCCACTGAACGAGGCCTGCGTGAACCGTGAGGCCGTGACGCTGAAAAAAAAACAATCGGCGGCCTCCGGAGATCGTATAAGAAAAAACTCTAAATAGTCTGTTTTGCTACTTGCATAGTCGTTTGCCCTATACAATAGCAGTCAGTACCTATAACCAGATGTAGAACCTACTATAGGAAGATAACCAGGTTCATAATTCAGCGCTCTTTTTTAGTGCTATTTTTATTTCCTATTTTATAGTCAGTGTTTTATGAAACGCAGGTACTTGTTTTATTTATTTATTTAAACTTAAAGTAAACAACAAACACATATAAACATAAAAATGGACATAGTACAGATTATAAATCGTTGTTCACTAGGGCGAACTTATCGCAGAACTGCGATTTCTTTCAGTTAACCCCAGCAAAAAAATAAATGAAATAAAAAACATATAAAGTAAGAAAACATATTTATTTATTTATTTATTCAATCAACGGCTTTAAAGCCTTTTAAAGATATATAAAACAATATACTTATAATTGCATACATATGTGAGAAAAAATAAAAATAGAAGTATTGAAATTTACTTTACCGTACAGTCTGTCAAAAAAGAGTTGGTGTTCGATGAGGGCGCCACATGTAGCTTTTTGGCAACCATAATGGCAACACTTGTATAATTTCCATACAAGCAGCCTCATTGCCATCAAACAAAATTGTAGTTCCAATTTAATCCTCCACCAACTCTTTTTTGACAGACTGTAAGTGGTGTTCAAATGTCACAGAGTCTCCGCTTTCTTCTGTTACTACATTCACGCCGGTCTCCCATCGAACATAAAGGGAACCGCTCCGTTTGACTCTTTCCTCAACCACAATTTCCCCCAAACTCCTTACATTTCCAAACATAAAGCTAAACACTTGATTGTACTCACAACGTTTTGTAAAATATTTCGCTATACAATTTCCAACTTTTCCAAAGTGTAAAATGATATTACCCTTTTTGATACTCTTCACGGGCGTCGCCAGCCTCGGAGCTAGGGGGACAACATAATTTTTGAAAAAAAAATAGCACAAAAAACGTGTAAATAACGCCGCAGTCGAAATTTTTATGTGAGACATAGTGAAGAAGGTCGCGATGTAGTTTGTTCAATTGAAAATGTATACAATACTTTGCAGAATAAAATGTATGAAAAATTTTTGGTCATAAAAAAATTATAAAAAAATAGCGCCGCAGGCAATTTTTTTAATGCAACTGATGGATTATCATACAAATTTTTGAAAATGTATGGTATGGTAAGAAAATGTGTGTTGGTTATGTGATTTTTTGTGAAGTTTTATAATTTAGTATGAATTTTTTATACCTATTCCAATCTCTAGGGGGGGCAACTGACCCCTGCCCCCCCATGACTACGCCCATGATACTCTTTGCCCCGTTTCACCCCGATTTTGAATACCGTGTTGATTGAACAGATATAATGAAACACGTTTTTTAAACTCCAGTTTCTTTTTTTTAAGCCAAAAAACACAGATTATTTCATCATTTATTCATCTTTTTAAGGACTTTGAGTAAAAATCATTTGAGTGTGGCTTCAACTTTTTCAAATTTTTGTATGAGAGTGTAAGCGCAAAATAAGAGATTTTGCTTATTGTATAAAAAGGGGAGCAAATATCAAAAAAATATCCACTAGAGTCACTGCGTCTTACCTTTTAAACATTTTATCAACCAAATTACAACATTATATCGAACAAACTACAGGAATAATCTCAAGTTTCAGTAAATTTCTGATGTAACTTTGAAATTAATTTTTATCGAGACTATTTAAAAAAATCATATTTCTACCCGCAATAGTCCCTAAAACATATTCTCATTTATCTATGTTTAAAGTCAAGAGGGTCTCCTATCTGAATTAATTGAATGAATGAACAAGGGGACAAACTACAGAGGACGACCAAGGAAACAATACCTGGACGACCTGTGCCAGGATATGGGCTTCGATTCGTGTGAAAGAGTTACAAAGAATCGCACAGGACAGGGATGAGTGGAGAAGGAGACATGGGGCTTTGCTTCAAACCAATCGTAACGATTGAAACTGGAGAAGAAGGATAGATACAAATTACACACTAAATGAAAGGAGAATGGGCAAATTTGTATGGAGCTTGGCCCATCCGTGGCCAAGGATAATTTTGATATTTACTAGTATGTTTTATACCTACAATTATTACTGTGTAGAAGTTTTATCGCCATAGTTCACATAGGAAGTGAGTAAAACGTATTTATGTTTTAGAGTATTGCATCGTTTTACTGAGTGGTCTGACTTATTTAAAGTGCAAAAATGAAAAAGTAATATGGAATAACAAAAGTAGAATATTACCCATTCTCCTTTGTAAATTAATAACTCTAAAACCTGTAAACTCCCCCTGTTATTTTAAGGAACATTAAAGGGCACAAGTGGTAGTTTAAATTATGCAAGTTTAGTAGTTATCCCAGTCTAATTATCATTCTACTGCTGTATCCGCAGTCGAGTTTTAAGGTATCATTACTTAATTAGCATTTCAAACGTTCAGACGAATGATATAGTAACTACGAGTATCAGCTAGGTATATTAACAATTCATTGCGTGCTAGTTAGTAGACAACTTCACTGTCCTTGTTGTTTCCCAGAGACGCGAGTAAAGTGACATACTAACTATCTATAATCTAAACCTTTCCATCCAGCGCTGGATGAAAATAGCAATCACTCTATTAGATAACAGCGGCTGCGGGCAGCTGCAGGACACTGAGCACCTCCTGGCCTGCGCAATGGCTCCTGGGCGGTGCGCATGGGAGACCCTCGCAGATCGCTCTCCCTTGGACGATGACGCAGGAGAGGTTGTGGATTTCTCGGAGCGGAGGGGGATCTAATGAGTGCTGACCGACACGATAAGAAGAACAATTGAAATAAGTAACTGTGTTTTTAATTAAACAAGATTTTATGACTTCACATCGTAGAACTGCTTTTTGCGGTCTTCCAAACGATACCAAACACGCCACTCCGAGACGCTTGGATTCCTTCATTCCAATGGCGCCTCCCTCTAAGAATAGAAAGAATCGAAATTTGTAAAAAGTCGTGAGTTCTACTTGTGAAGCACTTTCGTGAGATGCTATATACAGCGGTATACAGTGACTGGATCCTCTTGATCGATCGGTATCTTCCAAGGCTTGAGCTGGACAAAATCTGACTTACAACCTGGATTTCTTTTCCAACGCCCTTTCATACGATACCACATGACCCATCCCCCTGAAATGCTTTACATATTTTTTTGTCTCTGGAGAAAACTGATCCATTTTTACGAAAATCGTATTGTCGCCGGTTTTACGTATGTTTGCAATGTTTCAGGTCTCTAAGTAGTCAGGAAGCAGTTGAAAAATCGATTCAAGATTTGCTTTATTAAAAAACTGTTATTATTTATTCACACATGTCACCACATTTCATACTTATAAGTATTTTTTGTCTTTTTTTTCAGATCTCGTGAAGCACCCATTATTTTTCACAACATTTTGGTAAGTAATTGCAAAATCTCTAATTATTAATATTTTTTTAATGAATCTGGGTTTATCGAAATAAACCCAAATACATATTTGTACACTTCACAGTAAGCTTTAATGTTTGTGTCGTGAAGTTGAGTAGGTCGGCATCGGCGATTGAACCCGCGCCCACTGGATTAATAGTCGAGCACGTTACCAACCAGGCTACCGACTACCTCGGCTGGTCTCTAGTAACGATGTTTGCTTTTACCTGCTACTTTTCACAGTGATTTCACTTTGTCGCATTGTTCCTTTCCTCTCAATCACGAGTTATTTCATTAATCTTAGTAGGACTTTTACCTCCTACCCCATCACCGACTCAATCCTCACACCGCGGTAATAAATTCTTCAAACTCTTTAACTTTAAAGTTGTATGGTTATTCTCCAGCGCTAGTTAGATAGAGAAAAGAAATTGGTCACAAAAAAATATAGTAATATAATATCTAAGGAAAAAATGAAAATCTAAATATTTAGATTAAAATCCACAAAAAATGGCTTATAGCTTTCGCGACTAGTATTCGAGGATTTGCACCCTCATCATCAGGCGATTGTGAATAAAGTCAAGAAAGAAAATACACAACTTTATTCACAATCGCCGGATGGGGGTGCAAATCCTCGAATACTAGTCGCGAAAGCTTAAAGTCATTTTTTTGTGGATTTTAATCTAAATATTTAGATTATATTTTTTTTCTTTAAAAATGGATTTCCACCAAGTACCAACTGTCGAAAACATCGAGAATATAATATCTGCCTATCGTATCCTAAAAGTAATGTGGGATTATCAGTTTGTGGCATTTTTTAGTGGTTTTCTACATTTTTCATTTATTAGAGGGCAATTTTTAGCTAAAATATTACATCTACGAGTATTTACTTGAATTAATTCCCATTCCCACATCTCCGGGTGGATGGGGCAGTAAAATACTAGAATATGGCATAAGAATAAAACAATTTTATGTTTCAATGCGTCTATACGAGTATAAATCATTAGGGAATGGAAAATATACGTGTTATTTTTCGGGAAAAATGTGTTTTATTTTCTGTAAAAAAAAATATAGTGTTATTTTTTTTGTAATAAGTGGTATTTTTTATAAAAAAAAACAGTAATACAGCTTTTATTTCATGAACATAAAATAGTATGAACATGAAAGATATGATATATAAAAGATGCAAATACTAACAGTGATTTAAAAAACATATTATTACAAAAAAGTCGCCATTATTACAAGATAGTATCTCTCTATCTATATATATCCTCAAGCCACGTCCCTTGCAGGGTAGGCAGAGAGGACAGAGCGCCAGATAGCCCTATCCTTACACACTCCTAACCTCATACAAGATAGTTATCCGAGAGATTCTTCTTTTGTCTTAATATTGCAAAATACCCTACCATATACTGACATACATAACACCACTCCAAACGCCTTGCAATGGCTTGATGATTTGGATGTTACTCTCTAGTGTCTCCTGGATGTAACAACGAAAAATATTTTACTCTCTCATCTTCTGACGATGCCACCTTTCAGTGGCAGATGCCAAACGATAATAATGAATCGAAAAATTTCGGATTATTCCTGTCAAATATGCGTTATTCGCGTAAATACCACGAAATTCGCGAATAAATACATTTTATAGCATCGAAATTTTCCGGTCCCTATAAATAATATAATATTATCTTGAAACCGATCCATTTGATAGCAAATACAAGGAAAAATACACCAACGAGTAATTTTATTTCACTTACATAAATTCCGTTGTTAAGTTGGGAGTAAGATGTTCCTATACGACTTCGTTCAAATCCCGGGGGTGGCATCCATCCCCCCGCCCGCAACCCCCGCGGGGGAGCTCAAGATTGATCAGCCTCTTCGCCAAGCGGAAAATTAAACCAGCGGAAATGGCGGAAACGGAAATAGTTTGACATTTCCGATTAAACGGAATGATACTCGCCGCTACTTCCGGCTGTGTAGTGTTGCAATACTGCGGAGAAATCTTATCAGACAGTCGACCAAACCAAACAACCGGACAAACTTCAGATTAAGATGTCTTCACTCTACTTTCCGATTCACGATTTACTGATTTTTTAACTCATGTATTTACTTATTTCAAAATTACGTGAAACTTCTATTAATTCTTCTCCTTCTTCTTCTTCATCAACCTTGGTCCCTCCCCTGCTGGATATATGCCACTCCCATTTGTTTCCAGCAGTCGCCTATACCCCCTACCGAGGTCACGTCGTCCGCCCATCTTTTCTGGGGCCCTCCGACACCTCTTATGTTTTCCCATTGCCTCCACTTTACGAGTCTGGGTGTCCATCTATTTTCGTCTTATCTTGCTATGTGTCCTGCCCATTGCCATTTAAGTCTTGCTGTACGATTTTAATTACCACGGTTTTATTTATCTTCATCTGTCGTTGTCTGCTTTATTTATTCGTTACTGGCTAACCCAACGTGCCTTGATAGATTTTGTTTTTTTGCATGAAAATGTTTTTAAATCTACTGATCCCATTGATAAAAATTCAAATATATCCATTATCCATGCCGAAACATAATCTCGTAGACAGTTGATTAAAAAAAATAACGATCGGACCAATATTTCTGTGTTACTTAGCTGCATTACCAAAAATTTTTTTTTTCGTCGGGAGGGGTCCCTAGGGAATGTCACAAGAACGAAAATTGTTGACCTTGGGCAACAAAAAATCGTCGACGGGGGGGGTTAAATTCAAGAGAGTTCCATGAAAACCAAAAAGTGAAACGTGGCTGGCCGCCGCCCTCTAAATCTCTGCCGCCCGTAGTCCCCGGCCTGCTCGGCCTTTTGGCAAATCCGGCACTACGGTTCGGTAAACCGTTGTCGATATATTCACGGAATACCGAATACTAAGTAATACAGGTGTATGTGTATACAACATTGTATATAATATACAGTATATACAGTATGTATCGTGAAAATTGTTTGTGTGTGAAAACTTTGAAAACACGCTGTAGCCGAATATAAATAAAATATGTATTCTGTCGTCTCATGGGAATAATATTTCAAGTCTCATTTGAGTGCTCGATACATCACTTAGTATTCCTTCTGCTATATTTCACATATTGCTTTGTATTTTATATTTCTACTACCTACACTACATATGTTATACAATACACACATCATTTATATATTTACTTTTTCGAAAACTACTCGCTCGTTCTGAATATATTTTCACATATTTCGATTTTCGTTGCAACATTTTCTATCCGATCATTATAACTATTTGAAAATAGAGAATTGATTTATTTATTAAGGAAAAAAATGAAAAACTAAATATTTGTGTCGCTCGATGTGTGGCATGTTGGCCGTCTTGTTGAAACCAAAGCTGTTGCACATTCTTCTTCTTCTTCTTCCTCAGCCTTCCTCCCTCCACTGCTGGACGTAGGCCTCTTCCATTTCCTTCCACTCATTATTCGCTGTTGCACATTAATGCCATTTAATTAGGGAACAAAAAAGTCTTTAATCATGGACCTAAGCGCTCTCCATTGACTGTAACTTTCCGACCGCCAGCATCTTTGAAGAAATGTGGGACAATGATTCCACACTATAAACAGTGAGTTTTAGTGGATTTGACGGCGTCTCAGTAATGGCTCCTAGAAAGGAACACCCGCGCATATAATATGCCCCAAATCATATTGAAACATAAATGGTAAACTTTCATCTTTCCAATGAAGTAATTAGTGAAATTTTGTAACCTCCTTGGACAAGGATATTGAAGGAACGTAATTCGGGGGTGGGGTTTGCCGGGGGGCTCCCTTAAGGCTAACCCTGGGCCCACCTCTTAATAATATTTTGCTAGAAGTGCGGGTAAAGAGGTCGCTATTAATTCGCCTGAGCTACCCAGGGATGTGGAGGGCCTTAAGCCCGCGGGATTTTCCTTCAATTTCCAATGAAGCCATTTTTATGGACATTACCATGATTTTAATACGTTTAATTTCATTTTAAAGTGTGCCTGTTCAAAAAATAACACCCTATATTAACACTTCAATTTTTTCATATTTTGTATAAGAGTGTAAGGGGAAAATAGTAATAGTTAGTAGACTTGCATGGATATGTGTGTAAAGTGCATAATGTGGTATGGAGTATGGAGTATGGACATACAGGATGTTCCAGTAGTTTATCAGCAAATGTGATGATGTTTATGTAGCGGCTAAATTTATTATACCCTCCACCTTACCAACTTAGTGTACACTATGTAAGAGAAATATTATCACATTGGCTGGCCAAGACTTGCGATTCTGGAGCCAATACTCTAATGATTGTATAGCTCAGTGTATGTAGAGAGTATTGCACCGGATATCCTGAACATTTTCACCAATATGCACGTTCAGCGAGAATAATAAGTGACCATATCATTGGCGGAAATAGGTTTTCATTTCGGGGGGACCGATATAGTATTTGACTTTGGGGAGGGGGGTATGAAAACTTAACCTGGCTATTAAATCTGAATAATAGCGCCGCAGGCAAAATTTTTCGTGAAGTTGAGTGAATAATAAAGGTTAATAAAGGTGAAAATAAAGGTAAATATTTTAGTGTGGTGTACAAAAACTACAAAAAAAGAAAGAATGGCGACAAATATTTTTCAAAAATTGGCGAATTGTAAACCTGCGTGTCTTTCTAAATCTTTTAAAATAACATTTTTTATATAATAGTTTCACATGGGGGGGGCCTCGCCCCCTCCCTCCCCCTTTACTATATACGCCACTGGACCATTAGTAACTGAACATACGAAAAATTACGTCACTAAAAGGAAAATTACTCAACTAATACAATAGATATCATCCTGAGACTTAAAACTTGGATATATGAGATATGTTTTAGCGACTCTAGTGGTTAAAAATTTCTTTTAAAAAAAAATTCTTGTTAAAAAATAGCCCCAAAGTTACCTCTAAATTTACTGAAACTTGATATTATTCCCTTAGTTTTTTAGATATAGAACTGTAATTTAGTTGATACAAATTGTTTAACGTAAAACGCAGTGACACGTTTTTTGATATTCGGTCCCCTTTTTTTCGATTTTGTCAAATGTGAAAAAACTGAAGCGATAATAATAGAACGATACATTTTTTTTTGTTTTATATCTTAGTTGAAACTGAACGCGTTAGAAAAATCGTGATTTAAGAATAACCAAACTGAGCACTTTTGCATAGCTAATGGAATCTTGAAACAAATGCAATTGGATGAGCGGCCATACGATTATGTGTTGAAATTTTCAGAATAATTATAAATACCGACATCTATTGATTTTTTCATAAAAAAGGGTTGTATGGGCTATCACACACGTCCGGAAGTTCAGTTAACTGAATCGACCGTTTGCAAAAAAGCTCCGTCCAAAACCTCTCCCTGAATTCAAAATCAGGGTAAAACTGAATTCGTAGAGAGGTTTTGGTCGAAGCTTTTTTGCAAACGGTCGATTCAGTCAGCCCTAAGAGTTTTATTATTTTAATATCAAGGAAATTGTAAGTATAAAAAAAACATTTCAATAATCATTCTATCATTTTTTTATTGTATACATGTGTGTACTATAAGCCCATTAAGCCCCATTCACATCTTCCCGCCCCTTTGTACATTCACAGTTCACACGTACTACATAAAGCACTACATGTAATAAGGTGATATTATATTATACTTCACTTACTACAAACACATGTGTGCACTGTGCTTTATACATGTGATACAGTAGATCCCCGATTATACGCATTTCGCATTATCCGGGACCCATAAAAAATTAACGGACAAATATTTTTTCATATTGCAAGTGGATAATATATGTTTTTTATAGCGCCATCTATATGTCGGAGCACCTCGAGGACGCTTTACAAAAAAAAAAAAAAAAAACATTATACGAGAAAAAGTCATCACCAACAAAATGTCTGTGTCCAAATAATAAAATGTTAAATACTTTTATCTCATTTTTACCACGCTTTTATTAACTTCGTCTGTTGTTACCTGCGTATACATTTTCAAATTTTAATGATTTTTCAACCTACAAATACCTTAAAATATTTCATACAGTCTGTCGCGTTTCGATTAGGACGCTGCATGTAGCTTTTTGGCCACCATAGTGGCAACACTCATAGAATTTAAATAGATATGTCATTGTTGCCAGTAAACAAAATTGTAGCTCCTAATTTATCCGAGACAACTTCTTTCTGCATAGAGGAGTAGAGAAAGCCTGTTCGCATGATATATATTTGCGGTTCTGCGATTGCTCCTCCGACACGATGCCATTATTGTTTACCTTTTTGTTTTGCTGTGTGCAATTTTTTTTTTCTTTTTTTATAGTGTTATTTTTTGTTATTAGATTCATACGTAATTTGAAATACTTAATTATCTTTAATTATCTGAAGCATTTTAGTATGAAATATCTATCTTGAAATGTAAAAGCAACTATATTGTTGCTTAGTTACAAAATAACGGTCCTAAATCAGTCGAGATAATCTAAATTATACTGTAGTCCCTATATCTGCATAGCACATGGCCTGTACAGCTTACATACTAGAGTAGTACTACAGTATACTCCCATATAATATAGATGTTTTCATACTAATTAGTATAATTAACCCGAAAAAATGCTGAAAAAACTATTACTGTCCTCTTAATGTCGATTTCAGGGGACAATGAACTTATTATTGTACTGTTTTGTGTACAATTATTACCAAGCTATTGTAACTTCATCTGTTGTTATCTGCGTCTACGTTCTCCTCTTCATACTTTTCAATTTTACCTTGTAATTTTGCATTTAAAATTGTAGTACTGTTTTATCATACACACGTTTCAATTTGTAAATTTTAATAAATTTAATTTTTATATCAGAAAATAAAAATTCTATCTATCTTTCTATACCCTCACGCCGCGTCCCTTGCAGGCTAGGCAGAGAGGACAGTGTGCCAGACAGTCCTTGCAAACACTCCCAGCCTCCGTCACGTTCATGCAATTTTTTACTCAAAACGCGTCCATCCTTGAGGATCTGGTCGACATGATCGGACGGATATGACGGATCGGAGGGATATGAGTGACTGCAAGACTGGTGTTGTGATAAGAATGAAAGTGAATAAACTAAGATGGTTTGGGCATGTTGAGAGAATGAAATATGACAGGATGTGAGCGAAGAGGGGTCAAGGAGCGCGGCCTCCCGAGTCTGACCTGGTCCGATCAAAATAAAAATTAGGTACCTGTACCTATATGAAAATTACTATACTTAGCGTTACATTAGGACTATAATTACTTATAAATTATCTACTTTATGTAGGTATGTACTATGGTAAGTTGTTGCGGGAAATATTCCCAGAGTACTTAAAACACATTACTGTGTGCAAAACAATAAAAAAATTAGGTCATCGCATATGTTTTATTGTCTGCCGATTCAATGAACGTATTATTATTTTTATATTTCTATCATTAATACTCTATCCACTATCTGTTTTATTTCTTTATTTTTTTCAAAATAGATTACAAAACAGTTTACGCCGGAATTTCCCAACTAGGTACAACCTGTATTTGGGTCAATCCCTCAAATGTGACCTCAATCCCTCAGTTCCATCTCTAATATATGTAGGTATTAAATATGTGAAATGTCTTATGAAAGTTTTAAGAACACCTAAATTTTACAGGACACTCGATAAAAAGACAAAACTGGACTTAAATATATGAATAGCCTAAAATAACCGGTCATTGCGGGTTAACCCTAGTCCTGGGAAAAAAATGAACAAAACATTTTTTGTAAAGAATTTAGTAGGAATTATTTTTGTCATTGACCATTTTCTACAGTCTCTTACCATGTTCCTAAAAAAATGGAGAAAACTCGTCGGGAGGGCTATTCGGGAGACATGGGAGATTGATATGCAACCCTATGGCGATGTGTGAATCTTGTTTTTTGTCCATGTTGTATGTCTGTATGCTGTTTTTGTTGTATTTCTTTGTTATCTGTTATTGCTGTATTGTTTGTCTATGTACAGTTGTATTTTTTTTTATACTCGTATATATTGTAAACCTTTCAAAGGCCTTGAGGCCGTTAAAACAATAAATAAATAGGTCATTTTTTTAGCGGCCGGAGCTTAGGCTACAAGAGATTAAAATGGATATACAGTGGGTGAGAAGGTGTAGGGCAGAGAGGAAAAGAAACGCATTTCGTTTGATGATTCATTGGTTATTCATTCTCATTCATTGAATGAAATGAATGAAATCTGAAAAATGTCTGAAATAATTTGTAATATGTTTGTCGTGTAGTGGATAAGACTCTTTATTTGTGGAGTCTGACTCATGGGTTGATTAAGTTCATAAAGAGCTTTTGATTTCAAATATTTCAGATTCAGTTTAGCTTTTATTGCTGAAGTTTGACACATGTGTTTTTATATTAAATCTGTCAACTAGAGCTGCAAAAAATGTTTAGTGAATATTTTCATCCAAATGGTGGGTTTATTGACATATGTCTGCCAACCAACCATAATTTGAGACACTGTTGGGACCTTTTACACTTTCTTGGAGTTGTTATATGTGCAAAAATAGTTTAATACAATCACAATTAGAAAACAGATCTACTGTTCTAGGGGTCAATATTGTCCTAGGGGCCAATTATCCGATGAATTAACTTTTATGAGACCACTTGAATTTTACGAACATCTGATTTCGAATAAATGTAGCATCCACTCCTCGGCAGATGGCGTTACGATCAGAAAACTGGTTAATTATGAGACAATTTCGATCCGTATACAACTTCCTAAAATTATTCGTTCGAGAGCAGGATGTGGTGGAAAGTGATCAATTAAGCCACCAGTGCCTACTCGTAAGCGTCGTTACACTCATCCTGCTTCCTCCCCTAGGGAGTTCACATAATACGACATTGCGCCTATGTATATTCGGGTTGACTATAATATGTATTGTTTTTGCAATAAGTCCGTATTTTGGCACACTACCATTGTCTTGTTTTTATAACCACTGATAATTTTTGTGCTAATAGAGATTTATTTATTTATTTATATATACCTTCTGTTGAGGAAAAAAGTGTAATCTGAGTTTTACAGGACACTTGAAAAAAGTAACGAAAAAGAGTGGGAGGTTATTCTACAACCCGGTAGTTCAACGGGGAGAAATAATAGAATTCTGATTTGTATGTAAACGAAGTACATAGTGTATGGGATAATCTAAAATGTCCCATTTGTATTATTGATGAAGTATGGGCGCTGATGGATGGATTGAGGAAATGGGACAATTTAGGGAAAGATAGGAAGGAAATTTATTGTTATTTGTTTTCTATTCATTGTGTGAAAGAATTTCAACTATTTTCGTAATTTAATGGTTTGTGTAAGATCCTAGTGAGGCATTCCTCTATGTGATACTAGTGGAGATACCCGTGCTTCGCAACGGCACGATATCTCCCGATGGTTTGAGCTAGACAAATTGCCATATTTTGGAATTAAAAAACCTTTAAATTATAAAAAAAAAAAACAAACAAATAGTTTTGAAATGGTTTAATTCAGTGAAAGAAATGTATGTAGAAAGTTATTTTTTTTAACATCGTACACTTGGTACCAATTACAATCTACGGTCTGTGACATCGGACATCGCCTGTCTACTACTTAATAATAATCTATGGTTAATAAAATGAATCGAAATAAAGTTTAATATGGAATCCAAGATAGCCGCTTTCTTTTAGTTGTCCCCGTATTTAGATTTCAAAGCTAAATATATCTCTTAATATAAGTTTTTTTTTTTTTCTAAAAATGGCGACGTTAAAATCTAAAGCAGATCGGTAGAAGTTATGTGAATTTTCACAGCAATCCATCGTAAAATGTGCGAGTTTTACGAACACAATAACTTACTTACAAAATAAACGACTTTGTTTTATAGATATAAATTAAATACCTAATAGATGTAATGTTTTTGTCACCAACTCAACTAAGACCAAAAATAAACACCAAGATTTATCTTAAGAGTCTTCCTTCTTAATATCCCCTGTTGTGCTATCTCGTACATCGACACATCGATTAAGTCGTTAGATTGTTTCATTAATTTCGCTAAATGTGAATACCTTTTTTTATCCCTTTTGTATCTTCATAAGACCCTTATTCAGTGCATTGCAGATTGCGAGGTTGACAAGAAGAATCGACGCTTAGACTGCCCTACTCTACAGTCTACATTATTATAATTTGAGGGGATATAACATAGAAAACATAAAAGTATGAATTTATTTCAATTGATAGAACGTGGATAACATTCAACACGAAAGAGCTCTGACTCCGTCATTTTGGTGAGAAGACAGCGGTGTGTAAAGAGAGAGGGGTCAATATTTAGTATGAAAAAAATGCTAGCCTACTCGTATACTACGTTCCATACTTATTCTACGTACGTACCATCTACATACTTATTTACTTAAGTATTAATGTGTGTCAATAATTTGACTTGCAAACTCTATAACTTTATGCGTATAATGCCTATTGGCTCTATCAAGTAAAACTCTATTTAATTTTTCCTATTACCTATCGATCATCGTCAGCCTTCCCTCGTCCAGTGTTGAACATAGGCCTTCCTTTCCGACTTCAACACTTCCCTGTCCATCGCCATTCTATGCCACTGCTGTCCTGCCACCTTCCTGATGTCATCAGACCTACCTACCTATCGATACTTTTTTGTTATAAAGAAATTTCGATATAATCGATATACTAATCGACATTGTTGTACAGCATAACACCCCTGTAGGATTGTTACAATACAATATATGAACAATACAATTGTCTTTGGGAGTTTGTCTCAGCGTCCGACGGAAGTTGAACCGGAATTTCCGGTGGTAATTAGATCACGGGTGAGGGGGGGGGTGTTCAGTTGAGGTAACATCAGGGGGAGCAGTGAATTAGAGGAACATAATACTATACAAGTGTGTTCGGGGACTAACTCGACTAAAACGAATTCGTCTAACTAAACTAGTCACTTTTATTTAGGTACTCTTAAAAATTACTGTAATTTTAATAAATACGCGGAGGCATGACCTTGCCAACATACTTCTCAGTATTATCAGCCAGAAGAGTCTACATATTATCATTTATGATTGACATATAAACACATCAGCCTAATACTGGGAAAAATTCACCTATCCAGATATCACGGATATCACAGTATTAGGCTCAACGCGGGGCCTAAAATACAAGCATTGTGCCTGAAATATCAGTTTTTAGAAATCGTCTTACAATATTGCAAGTATTAATAATTATCGATTTTTGCTTTTTTATCCAAATCCGACTAATCCAGTTCAAATATATTTAGATTAAAATTCACAAAATTTGACTTTTTAGTTCGCGACTAGTATTCGAGGATTCACACACCCATTTTCAGGCGATTTTGAATAAAATTGATTCAAAATCTTTATTCAAATACACTTTATTCAAAATCGCCTAAAAATGAGGGTGCGAATCCTCGAATATTAGTCGCGAACTAAAAAGTCTAATTTTGTGGATTTTAATCTAAATATTTAGTTATTTTTCTACATAAATACTAATTTCATACATCTACTGAAATTGTGATAGCACGATTTAGTCTGATTTGTTATTAGTCTAATTGAGTGCAAACTATTCAATAGACAGTAGGGTGAGAGGCACAGGCCCCCACCCACTGGTGGTAGTAGAATAGGAAGTTAGTAAAGTAGTTTGTTGCTAGTTAGACTACTTGTGTGATCAAGTCTGTGGACTTAACAAAGTTCATCTTAGGCTTATTTGTAAAGCATGTGTGATGTACTTTCCTAAGTCTATGTACATTTGTAATAATACTTATCTAAGCCTTGTCCAATTTTAATTACGACATGTAATAAGTGCTTAAATATCCGTCTCATTCATTCTCTCTATATGCCAAAACCATCTAAGCTTATTCATTTTCATTCTTGTCACTGCACCAGTCTTATTCATCCCTCTAATAACATCATGCCTTATCTAAACTCTCAGTGTTTTCCCACACATTCTTCTCAACGATCTCATTTCTAATGCATTCAATCCTGATTCGTCCTTCATCAGCCATGTCCAAGTCTCACTAGCATATGTATATAAGAAAATGAGTCATAATACTTAAAAACCGCAAAATCCCCATGAGCGTAGGAAGACCACCTCATGAGCGTCGTTAGGAGTGGGGAGGGGCAGCCCACCCTAGATATTGAAATAAATAGGGATATACTTATTCATACTAAATGTTAAAACCTCACAAGAATCACATTAATGAAAATAAATTATTAGGCGTTTTCATGCTGTATCAAAAGTTTAATTCTGGTTGCCCCCCCCCCCCCCCTACCTCCGAATCTGGCGACGCCCATGACGTTGGTATCAACTGGATCCAGAGAGTCCAAGATAGAGCGGCCTGGATAGAGATGGAGGTAGCCTTCGTCCAGGAGTGCACGGGAGTGGGCTGATAAGAAGAAGAAAAGAGTTCAAAGTCCTACAAGTACCAGTGAAACACTGTAATAATCGTCTCTTTCAATGATGCCGACAATTGCTTTACATGACAGCAGTCCAAAGTTAATTACCATTAGGTCTAGTCGGAACCCTAATCATCCAATAGTATAATACTAGGGTGGCAAACCCGTGGCCCGCCGGGCGTCTAAGTGCGGCCCGCGCAGCAGTGAGAAAATAAAAATATAATATCAAATCCCGAGTGAGAACACGAATGACTGATGAAAACTGTTTGCGTGTAGGAACAACCTCACTCAATATCGATATGCACTTATAGTGTTCTGCCACACAAAATTAAACTTCACACTAATTTATTGCTAGTATTTTGTTAATTTTTTTTTTATTTATTATTTAAAAAATTCTTATCATATAAATATGTTCGATTCTCATTTTTGTTGTATTTCATTGACTAATGTAATAGCCATGGCTTCATCGGGGGGCCTGCGGCACTACTTACGGTCGTGAGCATCTTACAATATAACGGTATGTATTGCCTTTTGTGGAAAGACAATCAGATTCATCACTTCACTCATTTTCCCCTTAAAAATTTCGCCTGTGGCACTATTTTGAGTAGGTAATCTTTTCAATTAGAAAACGGTTTTTATACATGTTATTGTGAGCCAATTTTCCACTCAGTTTTTTGTACAATTAAAAAAATTGGTTGTGCGGCCCGATGGGCAATCTCATTTTTAGAATCTGGCCCGCCTGCTGAAAAGGTTGGCCATCCTTGGTATAATATCTCTAGGTATGAAGGAGGGAGCTACATGTGTATGTATAGCTTACATGAGTGAAGTCTATTTGTATTCCTAAAGGTAGATTACCTACTAGAAATAGTACTAATAATATATAATACACCTAAATACTAAATCCGTCCCCTGATACCATATGATTTGGACCACGTGGTTACAGTGACGTCGAGTACTGAAACTTTGGTACATCGTTCATTTCTTTGATTATTGAAGTACTTAATCAAATATTTTTTGTCATAGTTCATTTAGTAGATAAATTTCTGTACTTTCGAAGAAATCTTTTGAATGGACCAGACCCTATTGGCGAATCCGGCACTGATCCATACGTTAGTGTTTTAACGTATTTAGATGGTGCGTAGAATAACTATTGGAGTGTAGTTAATTTCCCATATGTTTTCATACTAAATAGTGACCCCTCTCCACACCAAACGAGGGCCACAGAACTTGTTCTAGGCTTTGACTGCAAAATTCGCGTTCTGTCTTCTTCTTCTTCATCAGCCTATCTCCGTCCACTCCTGAAGAAAAGCCTCCGCCATTTGCCTCCATGTTGTCCTGTCCTGTGCAGACTGCATCCAGGTTGCACCGACATGTCGGACCAGGTCGTCTCTCCATCTCAACTGTGGCCGTCCCACACTTCTGTTCCCATCTCGAGGTCTCCAATTTAGGAGGTTCTTGGTCCAGTTGTCCTCTAAGCTTTTAGCCACGTGTTCTGCCCATTTCTACTTCAGGGATATTATGCGTTATGTCAATTGTGGTGTAATATGTAGCATTACTAATTCTTTAGCTGTCAAAGTGTTGAAGTCAGTAAAAAGTTTATGCAATATTATGCAAAAGAGTGTGTAGACTGTAGAGTTCGCTACACAGACGTTTTGTCGACACAGTGAATTCCAAAAAAAAAAAACTCGAGAACGTGGAGAAAATCTCTGAAATATCTATCCGTCTGGATGCCTGTTGCTAAGTCGGTTATCCAGCAAGTGTAACCATATATATAATTGTTGCTATCTGCATTTGCACTGCACATAAGTCCAGCACATCTTAGACTGGCATGAATGTCGTGTAGAGCTGATGCTAGCTGCCGAGTCTGCGAATAAAAATGTGCGTTATGCACGTAGCCATCCGCATATTTCCTGTCCCACTGGAAACAAAGATAAACGGCGTGGAGACATTTACAGGGTTGTGAAAATTTACAAAACAAGAGTATAGTTATATCAACAGATACACCTGTGTCATATGTGTTCTCGACGTAATGCTAGCAGACGTTCTACACTCTGTTAGCACTGATGTGCTTATTACCTTTTCTTGTTGCTCTTCTTGATTCTTAATATACTATAACTATGTAAATTTGACGAGTCCAAGTGTCCGAAATTAGGGCCTAAGGACGATAATGAACAATAAACAACAATAAACCCTACAGTGGTGAAGGGTGGATTTCTGCAGAAGGGAAGCCGGGGGTAACATTTCTTATATGATTACGTCAAATTAGACATTATTATACCTATCACTTTATCCAAAAGGTAACTCGATGGGAATCGTGTTCTTAGGTAGCTTCGCGCCTAAATTACCTACATAATTCAATCTAGCAAAACAAAAAAATATTGAATTTAAAGGTATCATTGTTGTTTGGTGGGCAGTTTTCGTGGTTTTGACCCAAATCCTAGTTAGCATATTAGGTTTATATGCAATTATCCAATCTATTCTTGAAGGAGTTGGTGTGTAGCATGGAGTTAGTACAAGTGATTCCTCACACTGCCAGCTCTATTGGTTGTGTGGTGTGTTGGATGTGTAGGTATAATGTTGTCTATAGCTTCAGTTGATGTCCTCTCAGGTGCACATTAGAGCTCATGGTGAACATAGCTGGTAGTATCTCACAGGACTACCTAGTGCTCATACATACACACACAGTATATCTCAATAATATCCCCACTCTCCTACAATTTTGTTAAGTCCCTTCAAGAGACCCCCATATTGGAGGTTTCTATAGTTATAGGTATTTTGGTTTTTATGAACACTTTTTTATACCACTGCACTTTTGTCGCTATAACCAGAAAACTTTATATCAAAATGAATGTTTTTTACTTCGGAAAACTGAAAACATTATCAACAACCCTGGATAGAGAAAAGGAAAAAGTATTTGGAGATGAAAATACATTGTCTGGCTGAGCTGGACGAAGCTTCACGACACACTCATATAATATGTTTTGTATGCAATATAATGTTATACAGATATAGACCTAGTCTTCGTCTGGACATACTATAGTTGCATCTCGCATGTGCAAAAGGAAATTGCACAGCATACTCGTATTAAGCCATTCTTATGATAAGGAATGAAGTGATTGGAGGGATAAGTGAATGTAAGACGGATATTGTAACTAGAATAAAAGTGATCATATTTCAATAAATAAATAAAATAAATGTAACCTTTGCTGGATATAAAGAAAGATTATTTCAAATGGCGGGCTTATTGCCGTAGGCAACGTCTGCCAACCAACCACTTGTGACGTTGAAATGAGAAAATTTGTGCACATACTTAGGAAAGTATGGAAAAACAAAAAGAAAAGAGAAAAAGAAATACTTACAAACAGTTATACTGAAACAATAATAATAAAACAAATATGTAATAATAATAGATATAGAAAAATAATGTCTAGATGGTTGAGACATGTAGAGAGGATGAACAGTGAAAGGATAACAAAGAAAATATACTTGGGTCAAAGGGACGGGAGATCGCTAGCGGAAGGTGGATGCAGAAAGCCCGGAACTGGGGTACCCTGAGACTATCAGGCATCAAGGGAGGCCTATGACCAGAAGTGGACCACGAGAAGACTGGACGAGTCAGTGAGTGAGTGAGTGAAAGAAGAGTTCTAAGGAAGCTCGGCTATCCTAGAACCACTGGACTTGCTTTAAATAAAATGCATGAATGTGACGGAGACTAGGAGTGTGTGTAAGGATCTGTTATCTCTGCCTACCCTGCAAGAGACTCCCCGGCGTGAGAGATAGAATACAAAAGATGGTTTATTTGTAAATTTCTGGCAGACATAGATGGAAAATGTTATGTAGGTATAAGCAAAATCTTTAGTAAAAGTAAAAATAAAAACGTTCAAAGAAAAGATAAAAATAAAGTTGATCATTTTATGTACGTCTTTGAAGTGTGAATACTGAATACCTACTGATGAAGTAAGGTTAGAATTTCCTCCAACGCGTTGTGTATTGCACCATATTTGTGCAACAGACAATAAACCCGCCTGCCTCACTTCAGAAGTTCAGATCCTGTCGAGACTTGTCCAGGGGGGGTCTTGACTCATACTGCATACACACATGTCTATACACAGAACTTTACACACATGTATATATAATAATGTGTGTATATAGCATAACCACACCCCATGTACATGTGTGTTTTTATAAACTGAAATATCCAGCTTTGTACGGATTGAGAGTCTTTACGACTCTCTGAAACAGATTTGGTCTAATGGAGAAGAACGATGTAAAAGCTCATATTTTATTAAATAAGCTCTAGTCGTGCTCTAGTTTTTTGTATTTGTGTTTGAAAGTTTAGTTTGAAAGCTATCAAGTTAAAGTCCAGATACCCAAGTAACCGCAGAGCATGTATGATGAATTTTAGAAAAGAAGCACACTGTTCTCTCGGCCTGCTGATAAATAGATAAGATCTTTATTAGATATAAAACATTATACCAAATGTCTGTCAACCAACCACTTGTGACAATAAAATGAGATAAATAATTAAATGGATCACAAAAAGGTGTACAAAATCACTATTATCCGAGCTTGTCCTGGATCAATTACGGAGACTAGATCCAATATCCAATCCAATACAGGAACAAGATGTAAAGATGTTTCCTAATTTGTGATTTACTTGCAAAGTGTCAAAGCCTAAGGCCGGGTTTCCGCCTGCAAGAAGTGTCCGACAGTCTGTCAAACAGCTGTCGGACACTTCTTGCAGAAGTTTTCTTGAAGGTGGAAACCCGGCCTAAGACTCATTTTTTTTACTATTACGATACCAGCTTACAATTTATGCACAAATATACTAGCAAACATACATCTGCACAATAATTTAGTGATATGTAGATAGAACATTAATGTATGATGTTTCACATATGTATCTGAAATAATCTCACGCGGTTCAGAAGGGGATTAGGGAAGCTATCAGTGTCTGTACACCTACGAAGGTTCAGCAGTGAAGTTCACAATCCAATAATTCTGTCTTTACTTAGGGTGTTGATTTTTGATACTTGTGTAGATTTCTAAGAAAAAAAATCGAAAACCACCTTTGATCTTTTTTCCGAAAGACAGCAACTCGTTTCCCGAAAGTATCGAAAAAAAATTTTGTATTGATAATATGCATACCGACATTTAAAAAATTTCTAAAAACGGGAGACTTTATATCTCGACAAATATGTATACCGTTACTAAATATGCTTTGGAACAAAATAGGGCAGATGCATTTATCTAAGGAATAACCGTAAAAGATTTTTTTATATCTTGTATAGATATCTCAATTTTTTTTTGAAGAACACCTCTGATCTTTTTTCCGAACGACAGCAACTCGTTTCCCGTAATTCTCGAAGATTTTTTTTGTATTGATAATATGCATTAAAATCTAGGGAATAACCGTAAAAGCTTTTTAATTGAACCGAAATTAACCCCAAAAAATTGAATAAACACTATTTTCAACATTTTATTATGCGATTATTCGTGCGACTTTGAATCGAAAAATGACCGTGACGTCATAGTTGGGTCGCGAACTTTAAAAGAAAGGAAATGAGGATAAATTGTGTGATTAATTATCACCAAAATTCGACCCTGGTATCCCTAATTACAGACGTACCTAACAACTAAAACATATTCTTCTTGAAAATGAGTGTAGTCTATTTCTGTCTTATACAGACTACAGAGATCTTCCGCTGTTTATCGTTCCCTTTCTATCTCCGTAGAATCTCAATCTCCACGTCCGTAGAGTCTTAAGTCAAAAGGAGAAAGCTCGGTAGTCATACTTTCACACCCGGGCGAGACGCGTTCGTCTTTCAGACTCGTCGCCGAGCGCCGCTGAAAAAGAAAACACGTTGTCTGAAAATACGTAAACACGTTTTTATAAAATATTGGATCGCTTCAAAAAAGTCTGTTGTAAACCTGCATTTATATTGAAGTACTTGTTTGTTGTATAAAATAAAATATTTTCAACAATTTTTGCTCCGAATAAAATAGTGTAAAGGAACGTTTAGTTTGTACCTATATATTTTTTACGTTGTGTTTTTTTGCGATTAAAAAAAGTGTTGTGTGTGTGTGTTCTTCGCGTTCAAGTAGAGCTTGTGTTGTGAGAGCTAAGTAAGTAATCAGCTGATTTTAAAGCTCGCGACCCAACTATGACGTCACGGTCATTTCCCACGGCATTAAGGTTCAAAATCGCGTGAACAATCGCATAATAAAATGGTCAAATAGCGTTTTTTCCATTTTTTGGGGTTAATTTCGCTTCAATCAAAAAACTTTTACTGTTATTCTCTAGATTTTAATGCATATTATCAATACAAAAAAAAATCCGCGACTTTCAGGAAACGAGTTGCTTTCTTTCGGAAAAAAGTTCAGAGGTGTTTTTCACATTTTTTTTTTTGAGAAATTTATGCAAGTTATAAAAAATCTTTTACGGTGATTCCCAAGATAAAGGTTCAATGCATCTACTCTATTTTTTCCAAAGCATATTTAGTAACGGTTGTCGAGATCTAACGTCTCCTGTATTTAGAAATTTTTGGAATGTCAGTATGAGTACTCTTAAACTGACGTCCACTTAACTCGTACTTTGAAACTTATGTTCATTGAAATAGGAAACTTTTACCCCACGTTAAATTTTTTGTTAGTTTTTTATAGTGTGGTATGATTAATAACCTATTTATTTTATTTCTGGATTGAAACAATGTGTGTTTATTGTTTATTTATTTATTTATTTATTGCTGAATCATAGGTATGTATTGTACATATGTTATACAAATTGGATCATGCGAACTATTTCTGTGAGATATAATGTACACAAATCTCTCTGTTGACCTTAAAGTGCTAGACTAGTGCGTAGGAGAATTCACTCGCATGTTACGGATGTATAGAGTGATGAAAGTAGGTTGAAATCATTTGGAGAGTATGCTGAAAGTCACACGAAGTAAAAATTTAAAAGTCACAACGTATACGACTCGTATATAAGTCATATAGTATCAGAAACAGCAATCCGTTGATTTTGTGTAAATGCTGTTTAGGCTCCCGACCCAACTATGGCGTCACGGTCATTTCCCATGGCATTAAGGTTCAAAATCGCATAAAAAATCACATGATTAAATGGTAAAAATAGCGTTTTTTCCATTTTTTGGGGTTAGTCTCGCTTCAATAAAAAAACTTTTACGCTAATTCCCTAGATTTTAATGCATATTATCTATCAACTATCAACGACTTTAGAGAAACGAGTTTCTGTCTTTCGGAAAAAAGATCAGAGGTGTTTTTTTACGTTTTTTTTTTGAGAAATCTATTCAAGAAATAAAAAATCTTTTGCGGTTATTCTCTAGATAAAGGTTCAATGTATCTACCTATTATTTCCAAAGCATATATTTAGAAAGGTCGTCGAGATCTAAGGTCTCCCGTTTTTAGATTTTTTTGAAATATCGGTATGCATACTCTTAGTATGAATAAGTTTTGTTTTCTTTTCTCGGCTGACTAAGGCCGGGTTCCACCTGCAAGAAAACTTCTGCAAGAAGTGTCCGACAGTCTGTCAGACAGTAACTTGCAGGTGTAAACTACGGAGTTAGTTAAACTCAGTCGATAGATTTTGTATGTGTGAATATATATGTGATTTTATGTAATTTTTACGAGTTATTTAATGGTTTTTCTGCTGGACCCATGGGTCACCTTATCTCACGGCTACAGTCATCAATTCCATATGATTTAATATCCTATAATAACTTATATTACCATATACCTAATATTTATTTGGGTCTCTTATGCTCAATCCCACCAACTTCCACCTAGGCGGGGGGACCCCTAAGTAATTTCCATACACAAGCAGAGATAATGTAATGGATGAATAGAGCACGACAACTAGAAAGGCATAAATTCCATATGAAATTCTACATAAGACTCTCCTAGTAGGGGAGATTCTGGGTGGAGATATTTGGGCCCATATACTTAGGAGAGTTTTATGTAGAATTTCATATGAAATTTATGCTCTTCTAGGTGTTGTGCTCTATTCATCCTACACATTATCTCTGTTTTAGTATGGAAATTACTTAGGGGTCCCCTGCCTAGGTGGAAGTTGGTGGGATTGGGCATTAGTATGTTTATACAACTGAAGCCCACTGAAAATTTTATCATAAGGCCTATGTAAATTGAAATCGAAGTGAAATGTAAATAAATAGTTGAGAAAAAAGAATACACATGCTAGTTTTTATGGACAGGCACGTTTTAGAATACAGAAACTGAAGACATAAATGTACCTATCATAATCATCATCATCATCAGCCCGTGTTTGCCCACTACAGGACATAGGCCTCCCCTTTCCACCTCCACTCCTCCCGCTCCTGTGCGATTCCCATCCACTGGGGTCCAATGAACCTCTTGATGTCGTCCATCCATCTGGTAGGTGGTCGCCCTTGTAGTCTCTTATCGTCCCTCGGTCTCCACTCCAGCAGTCTCCTCGTCCATCTGTTGTCCTGCATTCTATCATAATAATTTTATTTTATAAACTAGTAAGGTCAATATTTGGATTATTCTATTCTATTCTATCCCCTCACGCCGCATCCCTTGCGGGGTAGGCAGAGAGAACAGATCGCCAGACTTTTCTATCCTTACACACACTTTGGGCTTCCTTCACATTCATGCGATTCGTCATACACACTACACGTTCTACGATTCCTTTTACTCAAAACACGTCCATCTTAATAGCCTGAAAGTAAAGTCCTGAAGGCCGAATGACTACTTATTTAATTGAAAGGTTTAATAAAATAATTTACAAATAAAGCACCTTCTATCGCGTTCGAAATTATTTGAAATTAATTGGGTTTGAAACTTATGTATTATAAATTTAATAATGGACGAAATCTGTTCAATTTTTTTTACAACATACGTCTAGATAATTATTAATATGTAATAGATTTTTTACTTCAGCCTGTAGCCGGTCCACTCCTGAATTGAATTTGATCCTAATTTGGCGCCCCTCTTTTATTTCGCCTTAGGCACGTTTCTCTGTCACCCTACCCTTGTTTCGGATCTGCTGTACCTACTGCACATACGAGTACTATTCCGGTTATTTCGGGATGTCTGACACTCGCATAGAAGGAGGGTTTCATACACTATATGTTAGAATTAGGGCTGCCAAATGTCCGGTTCTGGAAAAAATTCCGGTATACCGGACAAAGGAATAAAGTACACTGTCTACGGAATCCAGTTTCGGACCATTTACATCCAGACCTACACTGAATTAAACTACACCTGTTTTTTTATTACTGTATTTTGACGTCGCCATGTATTTATTGATTTTTGCTTATTTTTGTATTATAATTAGTTTATTTATCCATCAATCGTAATTAATTATGGTATGTCAGGTCCACACGTTTGTCAAACCTCGACAAGCCGTCAAAATTTAAACGTGTAGGTGGATAGGGCAACTGATTTGGCTTGTGCAGCACTTGTGGCCTTTTTTTTCAAAAATCAAAGAAAGTTTGTGACAAGCGCTTGCGAAGTGTCTACACGTTTTTGAGTTTGGTGAGGCTTGTAGTTGGGCGACATTAAATTTATTCACATTTTTTTGTAAAGCTGACTATTCCAAGTGCCTCAAGATAATATTGGTTTATTGGTTTTTAATCATCCGTAGGCCTTATTTAAGGCACTTGGAATCGTCAGGTTTACATATTGAACAAACATTACAAAGTCAAATGCAGCAAATTAATAAACCAATCTTAAAACTAAATTAATAAAGGAATCAACAAACACATGGTGACATAAACACATATAATCAAGGATGGGTGATGAACAAACAATAAGGGAACGGGAGCAATAAATAAAACTGGTCCGGTTTTTTAGCCCAACTCATCTGGCAACCCTAATTTAATACCAACTACTGAAATGCATACGGAGTACTTAGGTACTATTTGAGTACTACACGGTACTAAAATACATTTAACTAACTTTTTATGGCAAAAAAATAACATGTACTCGTAGCTGTAACTGTTTTATTTTTTCTCACTTCTGTCTGGCTGGACTTAAGAAGTTTTAGTCCATGTCTGATTTGAAGGAATTAAAAGAACACTTTGAAAATATAATATTATATTTACTATTTAAATATTTGGTCTTGAGCAGTTTTCATCTTAAAGCTCCAGACCCAACTATGACGTCACGGTAATTTCCCACAATCGCATGATAAAATGGTAAAATAGTGTTTTTTGCTTTTTTGGGGTTAATTTCGCTTCAATCAAAAAACTTTCACGGTTATTCCCTAGATTTTATTGCGTATTATCAATACAAAAAAAAACTCCGCGACTTTCGTGAAACGAGTTTCTGTCTTCCAGAAAAAAGATCAAAGGTTTTCACGTTTTTTTTTTGAGATACTTATAAAAAATATTTTACGGTTATTAATTTGATCGTTGTAAATTTTCTCGATAAAAAACAATTACAAAGTCAACTGTGACACTTGAGACTATTCCCGTAGTTTGTTAGACATAATGCTGTGATTTACTTGATAAAATGTAGGTCCAATTATATAAATTTTGAGCTAGTATACTAGTATGTTTTAAATTTATTTTACTATGAGATAATTGAAAAAAGTTGTTTTATTTTAGTTAGTAGGCACTTTATTACTTACACTTACAGAATAGACCCCATTGTGTTTGTTCATCAATTTATTTACCCAGTCTATGCCGGGCATTGCAGCTAGTAAATAATAAACTATGACGCTACATTATTGCAGTATGTATCGCTTGTTTGACTGCATTATAACGAAATTAAAAATATTTCATGCTGTGGAATGTAGACAAGACAAAATAGAGATGCCGAACGATACTTTAAAACATCGATTATATGAAATCATCATAGACATATTATCTTTATGGACTGTCAACCTGAGCTGGTGCTTAAATTAGGGTGGAAACATCGTTTGTACTGGAAGGGTCACGTGACCGTTGGCAATAAAGTTGGCAAATTTGAATTTTATCACTAAAACCGTTAACTATCTTACCTTATATATCTTCTCTTTACCAAAAATAACCCTCACTTCACATCAACTTATAATAATGCTGAGTTAAACTTGAGTTAAACAACGCTAAAAAGCTTCTGCCAACGATCAGCTGATGCGATGTTTCCACCCTTCAGATGTTTAGGCTGGCAGTCCATAGATAAAAGGTCTATGGATATCATAGGGACGTACGCTAGATGTCCAGCATTAGTTTTTTCAACTCACTTTAAATAGAATATCTTTACAAAAGTTTATTCTCCTTCTCAGCCATTTTTTTAATCCAATGTTTATTGTTCATTATCGTCCTTAGGCCCTAATTTCGGGCACTTGGACTCGTCAAATTTACATAGTTATAGTCTATTAACAATCAAGAGGAGCAATAAGAAAATATAAGCACATCTAGCATTTCGTTGGGAACACATAATCCCATTTGAACAATAAGCAATATTAAACAACAAATTCGATGCTGAGATGTACCAACAGTCTCATGCCAGCATCTCGTCCTTAATAGGGAAAGAGTGGCAGGTACAAGAGTGCGGAGGGATATGACTGCTGGACAGACCTCCCATTTGACTTTCCACAGACTTCTGTCTAGGGCGTGCTAATCCATCTGCTCTCAGCGATTCGCCTCGCATCGTCAGACCATCTTGCCTGAGGCCTTTCTAACGAAGTTTACAAAACCACAACTTGACAAAATTACTAAAAAGTCGGAGGTTCGATCCCCGATGTCGGCCTACTCCACTTCACGACACAAGCTTTTCACGCTCACTGAGAAATGTACAAATATGTATTTGTGTTCATTTCGATTAACCCAGATTCATTAAAAATAAAAAAAAGTTAGACGCCCTCACATAGCATATTTATTATTTATATGTAGCTGCTAGAAGGGGGAAAATCTTTTGTTCATACCAATTTTTTAATGTTTTACAAGCATCGATGGTTTCGATGTTTTCCATCGAGTTAGGATTGTAATCCCCGCATGATACTGCAATAAATTATTCCAGTTCATTGAAGAAAGCTTTGTAGTTGAGTTGAGTAGAGTACACATGTCTGGAATTTATTTTACAGAACTGCACAATCATTCTACCATCTTCCAGCTTCTAATAATATCTCTCCTCTATACTTGCCTGACTGCATGCTGCACTATACACTGATGCGCTAGTCACTGCACCACGTGGTTACACAGAGAACAAAATATACGTATACGGTATAGTTTTTTTTTTTCAGAAGTCTCACGGAGCAAACTTGAATAGTGTTGCTTGATGTGATAATAAGATATGGTTACATTTTTTCTTTACTTTCAAATTATATTTCAGAACTCTTGTTTTAAAAAAAATGCCCAATTTTTGGATTGTTAGATAACTGGCAACATTGTTCTTCAAACTTATAAATATTTTTTCTATTTAAGGCCCTCCACTCGAAGGTCCTATAAATATTATCATTACAAAAAAAAAAATTCTCCGCGACTTTCGGGAAACGATTTTCTGTCTTTTGGAAAAAGATTAGGGGTTTTTTTCACATTTTTTTTGAGAAATCCCTACAAGATTTAAAAAAATATTTACGGTTATTCCCTAGATAAAGGTTCAATGTATCTACTCTATTAGTTGTCGAGATCTATAAGGTCTTCCGTTTTTCGAAATTTTTAAATGTCGATATGCCTAGCTTTAACATGATTCCATGGTTTTCGGTCGAATTTTCGAGCTTTTGATGGACGGCGACGTTTTGACACTCTTACTGGTGTCTTCTTCCTTAGATGAATGTATGAAAAAATATGTTTGTGTAGCGTGGGGCCACAAAAACACCCGATTTAGTCATCCTATCATCATTCATTCTGTCAACATGTCCAAACTATCTATGTTTATTCTTTTCAATTCTCACTCATTTTACGAGTGCTATAATAATTTCATTTTTCCTAATCATGAATTTATTTTTGTTGCAGGTTCGCTGGAAGATTTCATCCTGATGCCACATTCTGAATAAATTGAGTTCCTAAATAAATAAATAAATAAGTGTTTAAAACATATCATTCCAAAAAAATATAGTTACAGTGATACGTAAAAATACTTTACAAAAAGAAATAAGAAAATTTCTGTATATCAAAAAAAAAATAGATTTCGATCAGGATAACATAGATTTGAGGGGGTCGTTTTTGACTTTGGAACAAGTCAAAATTCATAGACAATCGAATAATGCTTTTTGGGAAACGGTGACGTCACACATAAACGTCAAAATGGATGTGGGATACTGCTGCTTAGAAACCATTGAATGTAAAAAGAATCATGAACATATTAAAATAGCGAGGAGAAAACGAAATGTATTCGAGCAGTCTTCTTCTCTGTTACAAATCTTTGGAATATGGATACTCCTGTGTGTGTGCAGTTGTGTGGAAGCCCAAAGTTATGGAAGTAGCAAGGAACAGAAGTTCGCAATGGAGCCCCAGGACCAGGTGAGATTTTTAAATAGTATTTTGTTTTAAGGGCAATGACGTCACAGTCATTTTCCACGGCATTAAGGTTCAGAATAGTAAAAATAGCGTTTTTTTATATTTTTGGGGTTAATTTCGCTTCAATCAAAAAACTTTTACGGTTATTCCTTAGATTTTAATGCATATTATCAGTACAAAAAAACATTTTCTTCGCGACTTTCGGGAAACGCGTTTCTGTCTTTCAAAAAAAAATCAGAGGAGTTTTTTACTTTTTTTTTTGATAAATCTATACAAGATATAAAAAATCTTTTACTGTTATTCCCTAGATAAATGTTCAATGCATCTACCTTATTTTGTTCCAAAGCATATTTAGTAACGGTTGTCGAGATCTAAGGTTTCCAGTTTTTATAAATTTTTGAAATCTCAGTACGCAATACGCATACTCTTAATTTTATGGAATTGGGATATATCGTGTTCATATTTTCATAGTACCTACATAATACCTAGTAATATTTTCAATTTGTATTTTCTACTTCAGTCCAGACAGAGTCATAGCATCCCTCGAGGGGTAGACAAACTTCCTCTGTGAAAGTGTCGCATGTCGACTGTATAAGAAGCCTTCTGAAATCACAGTTCTTTATGATATCCAATGCTAGTCTGCTACAAACATCGAGTATTCATAAATATGATATCGCTACTACGAGTGTAAGAAAATAACAGTAACAGTGATTTATTTAATTTCACAGTTGTACTGAATCATTTCATTGTACATAATAGCAGGTATCTTTTCAGTTTTGTCAAAGCTCTATACTTTTTAGCGAATTTAAATGAGACTCTAAGAGATCTATTCGCACTGAAACAAAAATTTTATACTGAATATGCTAAGAAAAAAAATAATTGACCTTAAAAATGTAGGTACGTGCTATGCTATAACATAATGTCGAATTTATTAATATCATTTGGTGATCATTTGTTTGTCTGATTTCACACAGTCAGAATTTAAATTAATTAAATATTAGATGTGGGTAATGGTGAATGATAATTTGTGTTAAGTTGTGGACACTTCTAATTGGAGGGTTAACGCGTTTCTCATTTTATTATTGTTATTTTGTAATGTGTATGTGTTGTTAACTCTCTGTCAGTGTCCCTTAAACGTAAAATAAAATAAAATAACGTACGTTAGTACGAGTATATGGAAGTCTGGCGATGTGACCTGTCTCCCCATCCTGCTACGTCATTTTTATGACGTGTTACATTTAGTAACCTAATAGCTATTTACCATCACATTCACTGCTCCTGTTCCTTTTATCTCATCTCTAGCAACATAATGACCATAGCGGAGTACACTTGTACATGTTGCATCCCCAGGGATGTGAACTGCGGCTCACAGAATTGAAATTTTCCACTTGAGTCGCTTATCCCCGGATTCCCCCTCTTAATAAAGTTCAATTGTTACTACGACTGTCCAAGTGTAAGTACATTATACCTTCTTGATATTATATGTAGGGGCAGTTCGGGTACTAGCGGACATCCTTGTTATCTAAAACTTGTCAAGAAAAAAAATGGTGAAAATATTGAGAAGAGATTCGTAGGCTTTCACGGCCGAAGTCACATGTTTTATTGTTTTCCGGGCTGTATGGCCGTGGTCGACTGGGTTTTGTTTTTCTACCTGACGTTCCGCCACACTCTTTGGTGGGCATCTTCAGTTCATTTTGGACTTAACTATTCCCCTGAAGACGCCCACTAAAGAGTGTGGCGAAACGTCGGGTAGAAAAACAAAACCCAGTCGACCACGACCATACAGCCCGGAAAACGATAAAAAATTGAGAAGAGAGTTCGCTTTAGTGAAAATTCTGTATTTTTTTAAAAAAAATAAGTACATTTCTTTCCTAGATATCTTGATTTTTTAACAAAATCATGTTTTTGTTAACTTCATTGTTGTTGTTGGTGTCTGAGTCAAAAAGCTATTGACAGATTAATACAATTTTTAGTTCAATTAGGTTATGACTTATTTAATTCAAATTTTGTTACAGATGCATGCTAATTCATGTTCCCCTCATAAAATAATGATATTGTGCCACACTTTTACGTGACATTACGAAGTAAAACACATGGATACTTGACTATAAAGTTGTGCGTATAGTATGGAAAAACGCTGTCAAACTTGACAGTTGGACCGTATTTCGTGAGTGACGTCACACTTTACGCCAGTATAAACACTTTCCAGCTAAAATTCTACCATAACATGGTTGGCCACTATAACAATATGTCTGTGCGAGGTTCGAATCTCCATGCTGACGATGATTACTGCACTTCACGACACAGGCATGTAGCTTACTGTGAACTGTGTACAAAGGTTTTAGAAAAATATATTTTTGACGCTCGCTTATTGTCCAATATACAGGCACGTGCTTATTTTGATTTAGACCTATCCGGCCCTGTTGAAATATGAAAGCAATACAATTTCCCTAACATATAACATGTATGTATGTTGATATGTATAGGTAGTAGAGGTACTATGTAGAAATGATTGTATTTTCAGTCAGGCTATGTTTAAAAATTTCATGAAGCGACGAGTTTTCAATACTGTTTCATATCCCCTTCATCCCAATACAAATTGTATGGTATAGTCTCACAGTTATAGTATATTGCAATCTTTAGAGCAGCGTTTCCCAATACTCTCCAATTGTCTGTACTCGTTGTTCCCCAAACTTTCACAAAAGCAAATATTTGAGATTGTCCAAATTTCTTTGCACGATACCCCCATGATTTACAAAGTACGTTAAAAGTCGATATAGAAGTTAAATGATTAGACAATTAGACAACTATATTAAGGCTCACGACCCAGCTATGACGTCACGGTCATTTCCCACGGCATTCAGTTTCAAAATCGCATGAAAAAATGGTAAAAACAGCGTTGTTTTCCATTTTTAAGGTTAATTTCGTTTCAATCAAAAAACTTTTTCGGTTATTCCCTAGATAGAGGTTCAATGTATCTACCCTATTTTTTTCAAAAGCGTATCTAGTAAGCTTGGCGAGATCTAAGGTCTCCCGTTTTTAGAATTTTTTGAAACTCAATATTTGTAGTATCCACGTCCAAGATCTCCTTTTTTTGAGAACGCCTTTTTTTGTTTAAAAAAAAGATTCAAGGTTCCCTAAAAGCATATTCTCCTCCGATTGATCACATTGATCTACATGAGATCTGTTTCCATTCATGGAGATGTTCATGTTTGTTTGTTTTCTTATTTCAGACGGCGATAGTTGGTTCCAGAGTAACGCTGCCTTGTAGAGTTGTGGGGAAGACTGGGCAGCTCCAATGGACAAAGGATGACTTCGGGCTGGGCACACACAGGAACCTCAGCGGGTACGAGAGATATTCCATGGTCGGGAGCGATGAGGAAGGTATGTACCAAATATGTTAATTCATTTTTCTGAATATCGCAATGTGAAAACATCGGACTTTCTATATGTCGTAGTTGAATATAACAAGTAGTTATCTCAACAGATATACAGCGAAGGATGGACTTTGCATCAGGCTTATGACTGATCGCGCGCCGCCTGGTTTAATGTGACCACTTTACACTTAAGTAACATTCAAGTTAGGTTAGACGTCCAGCCTAACATAAGTCTGGGTTCGATTGGAAGCTCTCCCATTTGAATGTAATCGTACATTGTCGGCTACAACCAAAATCACGATGAACGGTGGCTAGAGTTTTGCGGGAAGGGATAGATGCGATAGGGGAAAGTTGCGCGGGATTCTAATAACTGGGGTACTTATTAAACGACACTGTATTTTTATCATGATTGGTCCTACGTATGCGTACTAACTAAAATGAGGTTCTTTTTTTAGCTCAGTCATTTTAGAAAATCATTGTATCGGGAACTCGGCAAAATTAATAATAATTTGGAACTTATGCCGGATGATACCTTAGGATGGGGTGTTTCAGAATATCAAGCGCCCCCTCCCCCTTCACCTGACGCAACCCGTCGCGCTATTTCAATTATTTCATAGTAAAATAAACTTTAAACACGCTTAATTTAGTTCTAAAAGTTACAAAATTAGACCTAATATAAAACACCCATACCTATTTGTGGAGTGGAGATGTGCAAATAAATATCTATGTACATGAATAGATTTTTTTTCACATACCTAGCCTCAATTATATGCTTGAATAAAAATGAAATGTCGAGTGTGTACATTTCTCACAAGTTAATTGAGAGGGGACCCTACTCGAGCTGGGTAGGCAGGTACCAGAGGTGGGCACCGTTAATCAAAAAGTTAACTTCGTTAATCGATAATCCGTTAACTAAAAATTTAACTTCGTTAATCGTTAAAGCGTTACATTTTGAAAAATGTAACGGAAGTTAACGTTAATCCGTTAAAGCGTTAATGTAAAAAATCGCGGTTATACGGCATGAAATAGAACTACATTAGTACAACTACTATCACATTGACACTATCGCGATGTATCCCAACAAAGTGAAATTTCTTTTCCAACTCCCAACCCACATACGATACCACACATAACCCCATACAACCCTTGGATTATCTAATGCCAGCGTCGCCAGTGGATGATGTCTATGCAAACAATCAAATATTAACGTTAACGACTAAATTAACGGAAGTAAAATGTAACGGAAGTTAAATAATCCGTTAACAATTTTTGGAGGTGAGAAAAGCGTTAAAACGTTAACCAAAATGTTAACTTCGTTAATTAACGATTAACGGATTAACGCTTTTCTGCCAAGCTCTGGCAGGTACTCAAAATAAAATATGTGTTTAAGTGCTTTTATAAGGTACAAAGTGTACCCTGTTATAATGAAATTTTAAAAAAAGAGTTAAATAATATAATTTATTATTCTCCTACTCGTGCTGTTGTATGTTATACAGGGTGTAATGTGCGCGAAAGATAGAAAGTTATTTTAAAACGCAATTTTATCGCTTAAAATAGCAAGTCGTCAAAGTCTTCATATATCACTAATTGGAACTCTTTACACTCCAATCGGCGTCGATAGATTTGATGTCTTTCTCTTTAATCTGTTCATATGTATTGTATAATAGTTTGTTTATGATATATATGATATGTAAAAATTGACGAGTTTAAGTGCCCGACACAGACCTACGTATGATTAAATACAATAAACAATAAACTATGTAGTCTAAGTCTACTACAAACAATGGGGTCACCAGCAAATTTGTGTGTATAAAAACACACAAAACATGTCTCTCTGCAAAAAATTAATGTAACATTCAGAATGTGTGGTGAACCTCATTACTGTGAATGAAGATGCAAAATGTCTTAAGGTCAGTTGGGGCAAGTGCGTTGTATTTTTTGATGAGATGACTTTGCTGTTGTATTGCCACTTTAATTCAAATATTGTGCAGTTGAAAATTATAACTACATAAACTTTAAGTATTTTACTCTTTATTTATAGTGCTTACCATAACTTTCTCTTATATTTTATACACTTTTTATAGTTTTTTCTACAACGTGTCTTCTGGACGCACTTCCCCACCACATGGGGCAAGTACATCCTTTGCTTACTTATGGAAGTTTACGAATGGACCTGACTCTTACGGTATACTCAAAAAAGTATTTAAAAAGACTAAAAAAGGACTAAAGGGGGAAAGGTGCCCGGACCTCCCTCGAAATGTCCGACAATGATTACCCATCTACTATACAAATATCCCAGATTCCTCACTTCACCCATCTTAATAAAAAAATCGCCTGCGGCGCTTCTTTATTATTACATTTTTTTAACATAACACTAATAATGACAACCTAATACACGACCTTTTTCACTCACCTTTACGAAAAAATTCATATCGTAATCAAATGGTCCCAATTTAAGTTCATTCAAAATTCCATCCTATATTTGAGGTTAAGGTTGGAGTTGGAAACGCTATATTTCTAGTAATAATAATAAGTCCACATTAGAGGCTAAACGAAAAACCTTGTTAGGCCTCCGGGGAGGATGGGGAGAGGATAGGGAGAGGATAGAGGACACAAAGGTGTGTAGGAGGACCAAAGAGGACAAGTAGAGGATTAACTGTTAATCTGGACTGTATGTAGGTTGCATTAGTATTGCGAAACATCGCAGTGGTAGAGAAACAATTACCTTTTGAACTAAAATAAGTGTGTCTTATTTCACTTAGTGCGCACTTAATTCGTAAAACCCCAGATGGCGAAATTGAAAAAAATTAACAAACGTTTCTTGCGATCGATTCTTCAACCACTTCCTGACTACTTAAAGACCTGAAACTTTCTAAACATACCTAAGATGTCGATGACAATACAATAGGGTACTTGCATTTTTTTATTTGTAATCGATAGTTCTACTAACTAAAATCATAAATCAAATTAGGATATGTTATTGAAATGCACCGTCAACTTATAATAATTAATTGAAAATTGTGTTTTCGATAGTTGTTCTGAAACGCCCTTCCATTAGTTGTCTTTGGTTTTGGTCAAGGGGGCCGTGACGTCATTGATGTCATGAAATTCATAGTCAGATATTGGATTCCTTGTGGGTTAGGTAGGGACGAGGTAGGAACGTGACGTCACAACATGGCGGCCAATCAAAAACCCGTTTTCGCGCTGGAATCGAATATGAGACTTTATTTTATAAATATATCCACAAAGACACAAAATTAAAATCTCAAATTTTCGGAAAACCTTAATTTATTGTTAATGTACCGAATACCAAAGGAAAAATATCGTTTGGAAGACCGCGAAAAAGTCATAAAATCTCGTTCTTATTTTTATTACGATTACTTTTTCATTATTTCTCACATACACATGATTTATTTTACTACAGGGTGATTTATTAGTTTCGTGGGCATTCAAAACATTGAATAGGAGCACATTTAGTTGTGTGATTGTGTTGAAACAAAAGGTTGTAGATTTGTGTCGCACGGCACACCGCGTCGTAATGTGCCGTCGTTGCGTCGTTAATCTCTATTAGGGGGTGCTTAATTACTAATTAGGCGACCCTGCTGTATATACACTATACAGGGTGTTTAGGTTATTATTATTTGTATCTTTTGTGGACTAGATTTACCTAATAGTATAATATATTCATGCCAGGCCATTACTATTTGTTAAAGCCTGTATAAATACATATTAAATTCAACATAATATTTTGTGATAAAGGAGAATGCTCATTTTGTATGGAAAAAAACCCAGGCCCGGCGCAAACGAAATGTAACTCAAATGATAGGTAAATATGAGTAATTAAATACTGCATGAGCGGCATCATCGAAATCAATGGTTTAATGTGTGAAATACCTATTCGAAGTTTTACAGGGGTCACACGAATATATAAGAAAAGGACCATTAAACAGTTTCCCCTATACAACTTTGAATAGGTATTTCACCCATTAAACCATTGATTTCGATTATGCCGCTCATGCAGTATTTAATTACTCATATTTACCTATAATTTGAGTTACATTTCGTTTGCGCCGGGCCTGGGTTTTTTTTAGCATCCTCCTTTTATATAATTAAATGCGTGCTCTCCGTATGTTGTAAAAATAAAAAAAAAACATGACATATTTTTTTACTGTTATTCCCTAGATAAAGGTTCAATGTATCTACTCTATTTTTTTTCCAAAGCATATTTTGTAAGGTTGTCGAGATCTAAGCTTAAACGGGATACCTAGGTATCCCGTTTATAGAAATTTTTGAAATGTCAATATTATGCCTACTCTTAAAGCGAATATGTGTACGAAATTTTAAGGTGGTGCTGAGACATTGGCGAGTTATTAAAATTTGAAGCGAAAAATGTAGACTCAGACATAATCAACAACAAAAGAAGTTAGATAAAATCGTGGTAATAATCCCATTCTTTAGTTCCGTCGTTCCATCATTTTTATGTCAGCCTTCCATATGAGAAAGTAAATATACTTGTACCTACTTCATGGATGTTACTTATAATATAAGTGTAGGTACATGTGTCTGTATGTTATTTTGTATATTATTTGTTATTATAAGCTCCATAGTGTTAATGATAGGTGAGGGGGGGCAGTCGGAGAGATTGGGGGAGGCTCTACAGGGGAGTATAGGTATTAGTTATATTTATATACCTAGGTATACCTACATAAGCTAGGCACTAGATGACTACAGTGGAGTACCATTTAACAGTGTGGTCTGTCTCGGGCGGCACTTTTTAGGGGCGGTATTTCGGGAAAACTGCAAAAAAACATTAAATCACATTTGTTTCATTAAAAACTCAAAAAAAAACTATTTTTCTCTTTTTGTACCATATCGAAAACTACATTTTAGTTATCCCACCAGAAAAAACTCGAATAACTTTTGCCTGCAGCGCTATTCTTTCTCTTTTTATGTTATATCAATATTATTTTTTTTGTTGTCATACTCCAACCTAGAAGTTCTTTATAATTCCTGTAAATTTTCGAGAAATTTGGATTTATATGCCTAAATAAGGGACGCTGCGTGAGGGTATAGTATAGAGAGATTGATCTTGCTATAATTATCTCGGTCGCCTTTTAGTTATTTTTTTTATTGAATCTGGGTTTATCAAAATAAACCCAAATACACCTTTGTACACTTCATAGAAAGCTTGAAAAACTTGTGTTGTGAAGTGGAATAAGTCGGCATCGGGGATTTATTTATTTATTTATTGGGGACACACACAGAAAGTTAACAAACATACATAATGACATACACAAAATATATAATTCACGTTAACCTCCCAATTAAGAGTGTCCACAGCATGCACGCATGGTAGGTACATTACAAATCAATCGGATTGAACCCGAGACCGCCGGATTAACAGTCCACCTCATTTTTTCAATTTGTCTTCAGGAATTACGACTAAGATTACCCCTTAATTATGTATTTTTTAAAAGTTGCTACCGGATAATTTTGTCCCATTTACGAGTAGTCCACTGTACCCACATCTATACGTATACATATTATGCCTTGTAGTGCAACGTCAAAAGAGCGAGAAATGTCTTTGGCGCGAAATAAAAAAAAAGAAAAGCCGTGAGGAGATTTTTAAAAGGCGACAAAGTATAATGCATTCTAAATATAAAACTCTATACAAAGTGGTTATACAATATGTATGAGAGTATAGGTATAAGGGATCGTAAAGCATGAATGAGAAAGCTATACTCAGGTATATTGTGCAAGGTGAGATGGAAAACGTCACCTTTCCAATGAAAAGCATCAATTTAAAAAAAGAACGTAGTGAATATAGCAGCACAAAAAGATTTATTGTTTCTTGTATATTCTATGAAATCATTTTTTTGTGAAAAATGTCTATCAAATATAGTATTTACTATCAATAATTTGTCTGTATATTAAATCTTTATTTAATCACGTCGCGTATTCATTAAACATGAAAAAATCATCATCATCATCACTGGCGCTACAGCCCACTGTGAGCCTTGGCCTCCTCCAGAATTCTTCGCCATTCCGTTCGGTCCATCGCCCGCACCTTCCAGTTTGTCACGCCAATTGCCCTGAGGTCCCTCTCCACGCCATCCATCCATCTCAGCTTAGGTCTCCCCACATTTCGTCTCCCATCTGGTCGCGTGCTGAGAATCTTCTTTGGTATTCGGTTGTCCTCCATTCGCTGGACATGTCCCAACCATCTTAGGCGATATGATTTTATGTACTTTACTATGTTGGGTTCGTTGTACAGACTTTCCAGGTCCACCTTATCCTCCAAATTCAATTTTCGTAGAGAGGTTCAAAGATTTTTTTTAACATGAAAAAATGCAGTGAAATAACTCGTAGATGTCAAAGATAGGTACGTTTTGAGTAGAGAAAAATTAAAAGATTAAAAATTTAATATTTTAAATCCAGATCGTATAAGTCTTTCCTAATTCCAATGTATTTTCCTACTTATTAGGACGAGACTGATAGATTTTGTTCATAATGTTACCGGGCGAAACATGGGCGAAACTAGGTCGACCAATTTCCCGGAAGAATTAATTTAGGTGTTGGTTTTTACACTTTGGTCTAGTGATGGACCATCAATCGATACTCGATAGTAAATCCGATCATATGGATAGTGTAAATATCGCAACTCTTCGATTATAAATTATAATACTCAATTTCTTTCTAAATTCTCAAACAATTTCTTTCTTTCAAACTTGGTGGGTGATGCATAGTTGCAGGTTGTTTTTCGGGTTAATCGTGTAGTGATCAGATGCTCCGACGTTTCGGCGAACCTATTGCCGCCTTGTTCAATTAGTCATTGGCCAGTCAGTCAATCAGTTATTGCCGCCTTGGTCAATTAGTCCTTGGTCATAACCCCGAAACACAAATCTACAAATAGTTACCCTGGCTCGCAAAACAGAACCACCCGCAGACCCGTTACAAATGAGGAGCAGCCTTGTCCAAAGTGTGACAGAGTGTGCTCGTCCAGAATCGACCTCCATAGTCACCTTCAATGGCATCGTCGGCAGGACCAACAACAATGTGACAGCGATTCTTCTGAGCTAAAGACATGCTCGGCAAACGGCTCTTGGCATTATGATAATTTCTATTAGCACGCTATGATTAATAGATTATTATTGCAATCGATCGTAAATTATGAATGGCTTCAATTACTTCGACTCAAAATAGTATGGCACTATCGCCCGTCACTACTTTAGTCATTTAATTTTCAATCTAAAAATCGTAATTTAATTCTGAATCTAATCTTTCATGTAGAAGATAAATTATCACCCCTCCTCTCTCAGACTAATCGTCCCCAACTAAACGGAGGGGGTGAGATTCTCTGAGATAAATATGTCTTTAATTCTGTCAAAACGAAGGAATAATCAGTATTCTTCCTTATCCCAGAATTAGGCTCAGAAATTTCTCATTCGAAATTAGATTTTTCCAAACTGCTTATTATTAAAGTTCCAAATATTTCTCACCTACTTTTTTTTATTTGCTCTGATTACAAAACGACAAAGATCATGCATTATATCTTTTCATACTCTATCATTGTGGGTAAAAACAAATATCTAAGTCATACACATAGTGAGATAAATGCGTTAAAAACTACTTCAGAAATATCTTTGAGAATTGTTTTTGAAGAATCTGTATTAGGTACTGAGGAAAAATCTACACAGATCATGCACTAGATAAAGGTCCCAAGTATCTTCCATAATTTTATCCTTACCGTACTATGTACCTACCCACTGGTGTGCAGAAATTTATCTTGAAAACATACTTACTCTACTTTTTTATTACAAATAATCCACTAATTACACTATTTTTCTTTATTTCCAGGAGATTTCTCTCTGGACATCTTTCCAGTTCATCTGGACGACGATGCCAAATACCAGTGCCAAGTTTCAGCTGGTTCCTTAGGTTGGTACTCAACACAATTTTTGTAGAAATAATATGAATATTATATTCGTTCCTAACTTCATATTTATGCTAATATTCTTGTGTAAATTACAGGTCAACCAGCCATTAGGTCTCGTTACGCCGCGTTGACGGTCCTAGTCGCTCCAGAGGCCCCTCGTATACTCCAAGGACCTACTCTGCACGCCACAGAAGACCAGCAAGTTGAATTGGAGTGCGTGTCTTCAGGGGGGAAACCCGCCGCAGAGGTAAGATCAAGAGCGTTTGCTTTATATATTATCTTCAACAGATGGCGGTAATGTTTAAAATTTTGTTAATACTACCTGCATAATGCACGCTGATACAAGTTACGTGGAATTTATTGATTACAAATCACTATTGTTGTATTCCCCTATAGATATTGATGGTTGTCCAGAATTCAGGTAAAGATGGAAACTCCTGTACTCCTGGTTTCAAATAACTTGGCCACTGGCTACATAGTAATTCGAGGCCATCGCCATATTGTTCATGGGGGCCGGGCCCAACTGACATTTGACGATGATTACACCATCAAAATTGTATGGGAAAAAATATTCCGTAGTTCAAGTGTTTGTCACCGAGACAAGGTGTTTGTCACCGATACAAGGTGACGTCACCACTTGTGGCGGTGATGGAATTCGAGGACGTAGGCTTGTACTTACTATCGCAGGCTTCGAGTAATTCTATAGAAAAAGTGTGACAAGTAAGGTGAAACGAAATGTAATTTTAATTCGAAGAGAAATAATACTTTTGCTCACGAGCCGTCTATAGAATCTCATTCATAGGAAAGGTTTTATTGCCCCTATTCAGGTAAAAGAATCCGATATGCCGATGTATACTTATCACCAAATTCAAAAAATCCAATTAATTTATTTTTCCAGATCACTTGGATTGACAGCAATGGTATGGTGTTGACTCAGCAAGCTCACTACACGGCACAAGTGATGAGTGATGGCAGACGGTACTCAGCTCGCTCAGTCCTCCGCTTCACACCCACCAGAGCTCAGCACGGAGCCAACATCAGCTGCCAAGCACAGAACACAGCAGACAGAGCGTTCAGATCCACATCTATTAATTTACAGGTAAAGAAAACTGATCATTATTCGCTAACAACTTCTATAAGAATGACTAAAATACTCTTAGAGGAATTACGTAATGGAGAAGAAACTGGGTGTAAAAGCTTGCAGGTAAAACCATTTGCCACTATCGGTCGTTTGCCACCCCAGGTACTTCAAAGGTATCGCTAAGAGGTGATAGCACACGGTCAGTATTTTACAAGGTGGTGTGGCACAAAAAGGGTCACATTATTTCCTTTCTTTGTCAAAAGAATCTTTACCAGTTGTTATGAATATGTAGAAATTATGCTTCTTATTAGGTGGATGCAAGTTTCAAACTGATAATTCATATGGAATTGCTTCTCTAGTACCTATAATTTCTCTATGAAAATACTCCATATTTTAATTATAACTTTTGTATTTTATTCAAAGATGTCCTTACTCTACCTATCCCATCTCTCGTTTCCTTCACATTCATAACATCCATTACACGCCCTCTGCGATTTCTCCCACTCAATACGCATCCATCCTCGAGTATCTCTGGACAATGTTGACACCGGGACGATCACATGCACGACTATAGTTTCTCATACTCTTTCTTTCAGACTTATAAATATTGTATTTTTTTTTTAATCGAATCTGGGTTTATCGAAATTAACCCAAAAAAGCTGGAAAAGCTTGTGTTGTGAAGTCGGCATCTGGGATTGAACCTGCGCCCGCTGGATTAACAGTCGAGCACGTTACCAACCAGGCTACCGACCACCTCAAAATCTACTAATCTCTCTAATTTACCTTACTTTTACCTTACACTATCTCTCACCATTTTTCCAACGCAATTACTGATTGTTTAAATTATATTTTTAGGTTAGGTACGCTCCTGTCGTCACTGTGAAAATCCTTTCAGGAGCTTCAGACAATGGACGGATACCTGAAGGTGCTGAAGTGAGATTAGGTAAGAAAAGTACTTCATTTTTTTTATTTATACAGTTAATGAGGGACAAAGAGAAGCGGAATATAATATTCCCGGCACTTCTAGTTAAATAGAAACCACCAACAAAGCTAGTTGCTGAATGTTGCATCCACTCCTCAACAGATGGCGATTGTATCGAAAAATTGGCAAATTTAAAAATGTTCTTAAATTGAAACAACTTTTAAAAAGTTACACATATGACAGCAGGATGTGACAGAATGGGTAAGTAATCGTTGTCCTGTACTGAAACTTTCTAAAGGTTTCTCACCCGAAACACGCAGATAAAATGCACACGAAAAACGCCCTTATGTATATCGCCATAAGGGTCATTTTCCATAAATATTTTATTTGCGTGTTTTGGGTGAGAAAGCTTACAAAGGACCCCCCCTGAGCATAAAGCGATCACTTAAGTCACCTAGTGCCAACTGGTAAGTGTCAGATCACCCATCCTCAAAATGCTGTATTGTGTGAATATAGATTGAGGAACAAAATTATGATATGGTAAAGGAGTCTCGAAATGCTAATATTTCTAAATTATTTCACAGGTTGCACCGCCGACGCTAATCCCAATGACGTCACATACCGCTGGTTTCTAAACGACGAAGAAGTAGTCGGAGACTACACCACTGAAGTCATATTCTTCAATGTATCAAAGAAAAAACACGATTCGATCGTCAAATGCGAAGTCCACAACGCCGTGGGCAAGAGTGAGGATTCGGAAACATTAGATGTTACGTACAAACCCAAGTTCAGGACAGCTCCCACGGATGTCTCGGCGGATTTAGGAGGAAGTGTCACTCTGACATGTGACGTGGACGGGAATCCACCTCCGGAAATAACTTGGCTACACGAGGAACAGGATAGATGGAGTGTAAGTAGAATTTATCTCATATAAAAACCTTATATGTAATGACTTAAGATGAACTTAATCATTGACTTTGTGCGTATCTACGGGTCAGTCACTGGTCAGCCAATGAGGGGAGTAAGCCAGAACTGATTTGATTCACTTTTATTATTTTATTTGTGACGATCCTATGTGGTGATTTAATCTTTCATTTTTACTGTTCGTGACGATCCTATGTGGTGATAAAGAAAAATGTAAGGTGCTCTTGGGGCGATTTTATCACTAAATGGAGCCCAGAATTGTCCAATTATTATTATTATTATTAGTCCTGCCTCAGAGTAATATAGTATAGAGATGACACAGTTAAGCCCTGCATGAATATATAGACTTGTGCTATCTCTCTTTAACTACTACCACAAATACTCTATGAGAAAGAGACAAACATCATTCACTATCTGTTTCAGATCATGCCTTTTCCCTATGTTATTGTTATATTGCTATGTTATTCTACCAAAAAAATGTAAGGGACGTTGCAAAAACCTGTTGTCCAATCTATCCTATATTAGTCTGAGAATCCTACATCAAGATACGACATTTGTAGTTAAGCCCCGATTAATGTTAAGATCGAGCTTAAACTTGCTATGAAAAACTGAGCCACATAATTTCAAATAATTCAAATTTTATATTCCATTTCAAATTTTAAAAATCATTGCTATTTTAACCACCGAAAGAAGGGACATGTTAAAAAATTTTTATGCAAATTAATGTTTTTGTGTTTCAGGTGGTCGGCACAACTCCCAATTTAACTCTGACGGTAGACAGCGCATCGGCAGGCCGCTACACGTGCAAAGCTCTCGTCTCTGGCTATTCCGAGATACAAGCCGACGCATCTATTTACCTGAAGGGACCTCCTAAAATCATTTCGCCTCGTAACCAACCGGGAATCCCTGGAGAAGCCGCCAGGATAGAGTGTCACATTATTTCTGTACCGAGACCAGTGCATCTCGTTTGGACATACCACGGGAGAGAGATTAATACGCATCACGACCAGGTATTCAACACTTTCAATTGAAGCCATATTTTCCTACCGAGACCTTTTTATTAAACCCAGACTCATTTAATAAAAAAGTAGAAATAAAAAAAATACTTCACCATAACAAGTACTTAGTTATTCCAATAACAGATACACAGCAAAGAATGGACCTTCCTTCAGGCTTATGACTGATCGGCGGCTGGCTTAATGTGATCACTTTACACTTGAGTAACATTCACCAATTCCAGTCCATCCATCTGCTGCGGTCTTTTGGAAAGTTTGCTGTGTATGTTGCAGTGGTGAAGGGCAGATTTCTGCAGAAGGGAAGCCGGGGCTAACATTTCTTAATGTATTACGTCAAATTAGACACTATTATACAAATCATTTTATCCAAAAGGTAACTCGATGGGAGTCGTGTTCTTAGGTAGCTTCGCGCCTGGTATGTTGAGATAACTACTTGTTATATTCAACTACGATATGTAGAAAATTCCGATGTTCTCACAAAACATAAATTGTGATTTTCAAAAATAATCTTACTTCACCATAATTTGTGTCGTGGTCACCTTCAGCTATATTCATGTCGGTCTCGATTCAACATTACATTTCCCTCCAAATGGAATAATTGGTTTATTTTCCAGGACTATACTGTGTTGGAGGAGCCACTAAATGATGGAATTAAGTCTATTCTGGTTATAAGACACAGTCAAGACAGACATTTCGGTGCCTACAACTGTTCTGTAACAAACGAATATGGATCTGACGTCGTGGAAATACATCTTAATGCTCAAAGTAAGTACAAAAGTTAATAATATCTATCTGAAGCCTGTGATATTTGAGTACAAGCCTACATCCTCGAATTCCATTACCGCCATGATTGGTGACGTCACCTTGTATCGGTGACAAACACCTTGTCTCGGTGACAAACACTTGAACTATGGAATATTTTTTCCCATACAATTTAGATGGTGTAATCATCGTCAAATGTCAGTTGGGCCCGGCCTCCATGAACAATATGGCGACGGCCTCGATCTATCAATCTATACCCTCACGCCACGTCCCTTGCAGGGTAGGCAGAGAGGACAGAGTGCCAGACAGCCCTATCCTTACACACACTCCTAGCCTCCGTCACATTCATGCAATCTGTCATACACGCTCTCCGATTCCTTTTACTCAAAACGCGTCCATCCTTGAGAATCTGGTCGACATGATCGGACCAGGTCGGTCTCGGGCGGCCACGCTTCCTCGTCCCCTTTTTTTGTCATCCTGTCATCTTTCATTCTCTCAACATGCCCTGTACATCTTAGTTTTTACACTTTCATTCTTGTCACAACACCAGTCTTGCAGTCACTCATTTCCCTAATAACCTCGTTCCTTATCTTATCGTTATTTTAATGTTAAATGTACTTGGCACAGCAATGTCAATTAAATAGGTGATTTAATGTTATGCAAACCTACATTGTGTCTATCTTAGAATACCTTACAATTATAATATCTTTGTTTAACTAATTTTTCAGCAGCATTGTTCTCTACGCTGATTCTCCTCGTGGTTTTGGGAGGCGTCCTGCTCATAGTAACACTCATTGCGATTATCGTCTACCTGTGCTGTCGAAGCAAGCACGACTCCCGTGGCTCCCAACCCAAAGGGGAGACGATCAGCAAGAAGCCTGACGTGATGATGGATGCCATGGACCGTACGCTGTCAATCAGTGACATGAAACTGGATCTGAAACACAAGGATGAAGAATACGGATCGGAATTGCCTCTCACTGGACCGGTTCCGCTGCCAGTTGATAAGACGTCACTGTTAATGCAGTATGCAAGATATTCCAACGACTATTCAGATCATACATTCCATTCGTCCTTAGATTATAAGGTAAGAAGATTCACCACCCATTCTGTTATGTGTATTTCATGCTGGTTACTCTGTAACGATTAGGAAATATGCGAAGCCAACGTTATATATCCATGACACTTGAATAACATCACCATGGCAACCACCACAATTTGGAATATTGGACGACGTAGATAGTTAACGCCGGTTGGCTTTCTCCGCTAAGCAGCTATTCTGCGCATGCACCAACCACTGTATCGGGCATCAAACAAAAAATTGCATTCATTAGTTACCACATAGTGAAAGAATTACTCATTTAACATAAATGGTTCCAAAGTTATACCTTTTCAAAATGAGGGCATTACTATTCACGATCACCGTTACATTGGAAGGCGCCGGTACTTGTCAACTTTGTCGACTGCAGAGCCATTCTGCGCATGCGCTTACGCATTGTACCATACATCAAACAAAATTTACATTCATTAGTTATCATACAGTGAAAGAATTACTCATTTAATGTAAATAGTTCCAAAGCTATTCCATTTTAAAATAGGGGCATTATTTTTCGATGATCCTGTATATATTAGGATAATTTACTATCAACGATTGCAGCTAACTTCATGTTGTTTATGTTTCAGGACGGGCACAACAACAATGGTTACTCCACTTACGTGGATTACAGCAGAGACTACAATCCTCCGCCATCGCGCCTCCTCCAGGGCTCCATGGACAACCACTCCATCGGCAGGTTAAGTCTCCAACAGCAGTCTCCAGGTGGGGCCATGTCGGTGAGCAGTTCACTTCAAAGGAAAATGAAGGGAGACGCCAATAGCATAGGAATACCTTCAGGTACCTACTTATTTATGCAAATCTTTAGGAAGTAGTAATCTCAACAGATGTAAAGCAAAGAATGGATTTTCCATCAGGCTTATGACTGATAATAAAAGAATCTATGTCCCAAATCTCAAGTTCGTACCATGTCTGGTTTCCGAGATATTCGTATACTCTTAAAAACTTTAAATCCTATTTTTCACCCTCTTAGAAGCAGAATTTCCAAAAATCCTTTCTTAGTGGGAGGTTTTGTATTAAAACCTATCTGTATTCAAAATTTCAGTTCTCTAGGATTAGCCGTTTGGGCTCTGCGTTGATGAGTGAGTATGTCAGTCATTCGGTCACTCAGACGCTTTAGTTTATTATTATAGATAATAAATACCAAACCACATCTCAGCAGTTGCCGATAATACAAAATATATAGCGTTTCCTTCTCGCATCGATCATCAGCTTTCATGACACCAGTGTGATAGACTGGACATCTGGGTTCGATTCCCTGCCGTGGCAGATGGATGGACTGTCATTGTTACTCAAGTGTAAAGTGATTACATTAAGCCAGCCGACGATCAGTCATAAACCTGAAGAATAGTCCATTCTTTGGTGTATATCTGTTGGGATAACTACTTATCGTTTCAATTACGACATCTAGTATATCCAGTGTTTTTCACAATAAATAAAATTGGGATTTAAAAAAATATATATCAAATGACGTAACGTGAGGTATTTAATATTTCAGCAACGTATGAGCCAGTGGGTTCCCTGTCCCTCCAAGGTAACGGATACCTCAAGTCCTCGGGCAGTGGCTTGCTGTCTCCGGGAGTAGATATAAGATATGCAGCCACGTACGGGAATCCATACCTCAGAGCGGCGCAGGGAATAAGTAAGTAAAACAAATTATTTGGAATTACAATTTTGTTCGGTGACAGCAATGTCATTTGTCTATTGAAATTCTACAAGTGTTGCAAGTGCCCTCAGGGCCGTCTCTCCCATTAGCCACGGTGGGCACTTGCCCAGGGCCCCGCGATCCAAGGGGCCCCCAAGCTAGTATATTGCATTATTTTACGAAAATCTAGCAATTATTACTGACTATAAATTATAATTCTTATCAGAATTTTTCGTATTCTTATGAACAGGGGCCCCAACAAACAATGTCTGTCTTCCTCATTACGATATACGGGGCCCCCTACTTCCTGCTAGATCACGAATTAATGATATTACTTATCAGATATTTTGGTATTCTAATAAACAGGGGCCCCAACAAACAATGCCTGCCTTCCTTATTATGATCCACGGGGCCCCCTAGTTCTTGCTAGATCACGAATTGATGATATTACTTAGCAGATTTTTTGGTATTCTAATGAACAGGGGCAGGGCCGTGCGGTGGATTTTCTCGACATGAAGCAAGTCTTAAAAATGCCGCCCCTCGATACCTTGAGTTTGTATCAGATTTTTTTGTTACGGGGGGGGGGGGGGTCCCTAGGACGAAGTGAAAGACATTCTAAAATTGTTGACCTTGACCAAAAACGGGATCCCTACATTGGCGGGCCAAGAGTTCAAAATAAGTACACAGTTAGTTTACTGATTGTTAACATTTATTCAAAACTTTATACATACTACTATAACAAAAAATGTAACATTTTGAACGTTGTTTCAAATTTGATCCAACGATACATAACCTGTTCAGCAAAAAAATAACAAGGTACAAGCACGTTTCCAGACTTTTGGTTCGAGGGGGGGGAGACATTTATTCAATCAAACAACTATGTGAAAGAAATTTTCTATGTACCTATTGGCCCCGGCCTTTTTGCCATTCTTCTCATCCTATAGAAAATGCACCCAAAAATTAGTGCCACAGGCGAAATTTTTTAGAATAGTAGGTGAAGTGATTAACCTGGTTGTTTTTATATAGTAGAAAAGATACCGTGTAAATAGCGCCGCAGGCGAAATTTTTTATTAAGTATGTATCATATCGACATAAAAAGTCGTCGAGATAGTAGAGAAAAATCGTCCCGTCTGTCCTGTGTCGTGTATTCGCCAGATTTCGGGATACGTGCCTGTCAAGGTACTATGTATTACTACTTCCTTGTAATTTCAAAATCGACTGGGGGCGGCGATACCAGTACTTTCATTTCAAATCGCTCATATAGAATCATATTATCATTATTTATGGGGCGAAATTTGAATGAGTTTGTTTCATATTGTCATATCGAAATCAATGATCAAGGCAAATAAGGCGCGCAAGTGAGGCAGACACTTGCAAATTGCGATAAATCATAAATTGATCAATACCGAAATCGACCAATAAAAAAAGGATTTCGAGAAAAAAAATATCTTATATATTATTGATTTTCAATTTGGCCGATTTTGCCGCCCCTCTGAAAGTGCCGCCTTATGCCGCTGCTTCTTTGTCTGTATGGACCGCACGGCCCTGAACAGGGGCCCCAACAAATAATGCCTGTCTTCCTTATTACGATCCACGGGGCCCCGTAGTTCCTGCCTAGATCACGAACTCATCATGACTTATCAGCTCGGTAAAAAAAATCACCTGCGGTGCTAATGTTGCGTTTGTCTTTTCACTTCACCGATTTTTTTGAATAATTTCACTGTGTGTTTCATATCATTTCGTCAATTTTTCTGAAAAATTTTCGCCTGCGGCGCATTATTTCAACCCTGTTAAATAATCTAAAATTTTGTTTTACTTGCGGCCCGTCGCTCATTTATAATTTCAAATGCCCCTTCATCCAAAAAGTTTGTCCGGCCTCCTATAGAAAGACAAGCAGGTTCATTATTTCACACATTTTCGAAAAAAAGTTGCTTGCGGCGCTATTCACATTTTATATACTTACCTTAATGTCATATTTGCATGTGATGACCTACAGCCCTCTCCCCCAATTTTAATCCTGGGATTTTTTTACACCCCCCCCCCCCCTCCCCCCCCCCCCGTCGACAATTTTTTGTAATCGGGCTCTGCATAAGGGCCCCATCAGAGTAAAGTGCCCAGGGCCCCCAGTAGGTTAAAGACGGCCCTGAGTGCCCTCATTGTAAACCATCGCTTTCTTGACAGACTGCACATCAATTATTTATTTATATAAATTATTAAATTTCATGTTGATAAGTTTTATATTATTTGAGGAAAACGAATAATCATGATTGCGATAAATAATCATTCATGGAAAATAGCATTTTTTTCTGAATTCGGTTAAAAAATTAATAATTCGAGATCAGACTACTGTTTATTTATACATTATATTTATTAGGTGTTATCAGCCAGGCAGATATGGTGATACGTCTGATCTCACAACAGTATTCACTCATTCAGTCTGTCAAGTCCATTGTTTAAATACATTCACACTTTGTGCAACAACAAGCTCCATACCATCCTCCATACATACACAACTCTATTGGATAAGAAATATAGCACACAGGGATTCTGCTTGAAACTCATATTATGATTGGTATGATTTAACATAACTTTACTTTTATGATTTCCAGACACTGTGAATACAGCCAACCCTGCAGCCACCCCTGCCCCGCCTCCATACAATTCCATCAGGAATTCCATGCTCAGTGTTCTTCCTGTAGGATCAAGTAAGTTGCTTCAATTCATTGTTTAACAATAAAATTAACTAATAAGTATACATCGGGAAAACGAATGCCGTTTTGTTGCTGAGGTGCAATAAAATTTTACTAATCCTCTAATTCTATAGACGGCTCATGAGCAAAAGTATTATTTCTCTTCGAATTTAAATCACGGGGGTTTCCATCTTTACCTGAATTCTGTACAACCATCAATATTTATAGGGGAATAAAACAATAAGTGAAGTATAAACAACAAATTCCACGTAACTTGTATCAGCGTGCATTATGCAGGTAATATTATAGAAGTAAATAAACGGTATAATATTTTTGTTCACTCTACGTCCCTGCACATCTGTTAGTCCCAGGTACCTAGAGCATTGAATCTCCTGATGTATAGTAATAAGTCTTCTCTGAAATACAATGTCTCCCATTCGATGGAAAAACTAGACACAGTAACGTATTTTAATTCCATTTTGTGTGTATTTTCAGATCCCACACTTTCTCCTACAATGGGAACACAACAGCAAGCAGCTCCGCAAACCAAAAAATGTAAGTATTAAATACCAGTGGCGTATATAGGTTTTCACTTAGGGGGGAGTAAACTAAGCCTGACCATTCTTAAACTGAAAAAACTCCTGTCAACGGTTGAGACAGAAACGGGCAGAACCATGGGCGTCGCTTGCTTCGATGCTGGGGGGAGGGAACAAATTTTTTAAAATAGCCGTATACCTAGTAAAAGTGAAGGGGGGAAAATGTATGAACTGTCAAAAATACCACAATATTTCCGAAAACTGGGACATTTAGGCTTCCCGAAAGGTTTGTTCGGGACACCGAGACATGAGGCGTAAAACCGGTGACAGTCCCGGCAAACTGGAACATCTGGCAACCCTATACATACTCCACATTTATTATTACTTGTCAGTTGGGCACCTAATTACATTAATTGCAAAAACCTCATATCCACGGTGATCCATGCGTCTTTGAACGCTGAACAGCTTCTAATTGTTAATTATGACTATGAATGCAGTAAACCCCGCATTTTACACAAAAATAAAACTACCAAAAAATTTTAAAAAAAACTTTTGATGTCAACTAATTTGTGTGTATTTTCCTTTCAGCTCCCAGTGCTCAGCCGTCACTAGCGACGCACGTATGACGTTGGTAGATAACCCGTCACTTATTCCTTCCACAATTATTTCAAGTGTACTTCTACTCGCGTAATTATTATATTAGGATTGTAACTATTATCTCGAACTGCGGAAACTTCTGGACGCAATATGGCAACATCATCATTTGAAGAAAGAAGATGCTAATATATTTTTAATCCTCATATTTTTTTCTTTCTGGTAACATTAGATTCAAATTTGGGATGCAGCCATGGATGTATAATACTTCTAGTAAACTGGATTCATCTCTTGGCCGACTATTGCGGTTCTAGGGGAAATGGCCAGTTAGGCAAAAGAAGCAAAATGGAGGATTTTCCATACTAAACGGGCTATAGGAAACTGCGGTTTTCACATGGATTTTTGGTTTTCACTGTTTATATTTTAACTGAAAATGAATTATAGACATCATATTGACATAATTATAGGACCAAGGGATATAAATAGTCCGTTAATCAGGATTTATAAGCATTTTTTTTAACAGAGGAAACAGCGTACGATGGAAGTAAATTAAATAACTTTTATTTTATTGTCATTAATTACAACATAAATCAAACATTGCACAAAAATTCATAAATACATACATATTAGCTTTAAACAACAAAAAATATGAAAAAATAAATTCCTACATAATAAATGATATATTTAAAACGTCTTCACATCCGTGATATTCAATATCATAATTAGTGATAGGCAACTACTGAAAACACATTTTTTCACAATTTTTTTTTTCTTAAATTATGCAAAAGGTAAATCTGATAAAAAATAAAGGGAAATCTGAAAAAAGTATAAGAAAAATAAATAAAAGTAATTTAATTTACTTCCATCGTGTGCCGTTTCCTGTGTTATAAAATTGCTCATAAATTCTGATTAATGGACTTTTTACATCCCTTGGTCCTTTGATTATGACAATATGATGTCTATAATTCATTTTCGGTTAAAATATAAACAGTGAAAATCAAAAATCCATGTGAAAACCGCAGTTTCCTATAGCCCGTTTAGTATGGAAAATCCTCCATTTTGCTTCTTTTGCCTAACTGGCCATTTTCCCCAGAATCATACAGAATGTATAGACAAACACCTATGTTCTCCATCCAGTTTACTAGAATAGTATTATAGATCCATGGATGCAGCTCAGTAAAGCGTCACTTAATCCATAGAGATAGGATAAGGTAGAGTGTTTGACAACATGGGCAATAACAAATTTGGTAAGCCGAGGCCGTCGCCATATTGTTTCATTCAGGCCGGAATGAACTGACATTTGACGATGGTGACGTCACAAATAGTGGGAGAAAATGTATGGGAAAAAATATTCCGTAGTTCAAGTGTTTGTCACCGAGACAAGGTGTTTGTCACCGATACAAGGTGACGTCACCGATAATGGCGAAGATGGAATCCGAGGATGTAGGCTTGTACTCTACTATCGCAGGCTTCGGGTAAGCCAACATCTTAGTAAGGAAATTGTCACGTGGAGTTGGGCAAAATATCTGTCATCTTAGTATTATTTGTATGAAATTTTACAATGATATAATTAATGAAAATAGTAAATATATTTATGTGTTGTCAACACCTTTATCAAAATTTTATTTCCACCCTAAGAACAGAAAGATTGAAGCATCTAAATTCACTTAAAAATCAATTTTTTGTCCAAATCCATGTGAGACACGAACACCAAAAATGAGATCTGTGACGCTCTAATATATTCTATCTCTATGGTTTTACTGATCCAATTATACTGTTGACTTCTGGACAAAAACAGGCAGAAATCTGTCTTTTTAATTGCATTTGAAATTTGTTCCGTTTCTTTGAGTTTTCAAGTCTGTGTGATTTTCTCCTCAAATAGTCAATTCTTAATGATTAACTATTAGTATTAAAGTTACTTAAATTGTTGAAAAGTGATATTAATTAGTTTGTAAGATAAATATAAAAATGTTATGAGATAATGCAACATATAAAGTGATCATTTCGTGTTGGTTTACAGTCTGTCAAAAAAGAGTTGGCGTTCGATGAGGGCGCCACATGTAGCTTTTTGGCAACCATAATGGCAACACTGGTATAATTTCCATCAAAGAGATTACATATTAAGTACTAGAGATCTGATTCTATGTACTTTCAATAGAACGGAAGTGTAGCAATTTCACGCACGGCACTTTTTGGTATTTTAGAGTCGCAAACCTCACACTATTAACAAGATATCAATAATAAAAACTAAAACATCTTTAAAACTATCGTTTTAGTCCTAAAAAAGTTTAAACTATTACAGTTTTAAACTATGAGAGCAAAATTTCGAAACCGTTGCCCACAAACTGTCAAAATTTTCCATACGATTTGACAGTTTGTGGGCACCAGTTTTGTTACACTCCTAGCATTCAGTACTCTGTCTAGGTAGTACTTAATATATTATGTCGCTGATTTCCATACAAGCAGCCTCATTGCCAGCAAACAAAATTGTATATAGTTCCTATTTAATCCGACGCCAACTCTATTTTGACAGACTATACCTGTGTTGTATTAACTGTAATAAAATGTGGTCAGTTTTTTTTATGATGGCAACAAGTTATCAGCAGAAATTCCTTGTTTCTAATTTATGGACAAGTTTTAAAAATAGAACGATTTTTTTAAAGTCAGAGTGTGTTTCGCACAAACTGGACATTTGTTTATGAAAGAAAGAAAAAGAGTATTTATCTGGTTAAATTTAAGTATGCAAAAACTGCCTGTATGCAAAAATCTAAAAAACTCTTCTGTAAGTACATCTTGCACGTTCAAAAAAAGAATCACTGAAATGTTGCCATTATCAAAAATTATGAAAAAAATGTAGATGTAAAAGTGTGTAATTAAAAAGAACAAATACCTTTTTTATATTCTAAATTATTAAGTAGATAGAAAAACGATTTGTAAAATTATAAATATTTTACCTTTTAATAATTATAATGAATGTAATTTTTGACGTTTTGCCAATCTTTTAATCAAATTGTAAATAATCCTTAATATTATCCAATATACTTAGGTAGCTGTGTTATAACAAATTATGAAAAAATCCATATTGTTTCTGTGAAACTTATGTAAAAATATTATTTTTAAGTTGTAAATATTTTTTATAATAGTGGACCCAAAAATAAACCCTGTGGAGCTCCCGATAAAAACAATCGAAAGAAATTCTAAATTTGAAATTATTCTATTATTGCAGCATTTGAATTCAGGGGCTCTGTTCTGTTGTTTACTGATGTCAATTACAAACAAATTTACTTTACGAAAGATCTCAAATATTAGACTCACTGCAATATTAATTAGTAGTTATGTAATTGAAATTATAATATTATCCAATCGAGGATATTTATATCAAACTTCGTTGAATAGCTTTAAAATTAAAAGCAATATTAGATTTAGCAAATCAAAATACGTGTAGATGTAGATGTTTAAGAAATTTCCCTATTTAGTTTGTCCTCCCAAACTATTTTGACAGGCATTTATTTTCTTAGATTTTAACGCCATCTGGTGATAGAAATAACCATTACTGTTACGTATGTTGATGTCACATTTTGAAAATAGAATAAAAAAAAATGTATTGTTTCGATTCAACCGTTTCTGTGGCAAAATTTTCTATACCTTGGAACTTTTTACTTGGTTCTCTTCCATAAGAAAACATTAGTTCTGTGATCGGTAGACTGTAATCTAAGTTTGCTAATAAGCAGTACCACCGCCTCCTAGAGTAGGTACTCTAGCCATGCTGTAACAGTTGGCAACATAGCATAATGATCACATAGGACCACCACTCCTGTCAAATCTCCGAACAGAATATAATACGTGGTCCGTCATACTCGTTGTTAAGGGACTATTATTTCATACACTTCCTTAGTGACGGTGACGGCAATCTCGCCTATGTTTTATGTATTAATCCTACATCATGGCTATAGAAAGAGAGAAATGTTAAGGTGGCGGTGGTAGTACTCAAATACCAGAGATCTTTATATTTCTAGAATAAATTTCCATTGTCATTTATTCTTTAGTTAGTCTAGCAATATTATGATGCTTCCAGTTTATTTAATATGTGATCCAATTAATTATTTTAATGTTTTTATATTTTTATTTGATTATCTCATCCCACCTCATGTTTATTTTGTAAATAGATGTTTTTATTTGTAAATAGTAAACATATTATTATATCGAATTTATATTTAACAAACCCTGATATGTATCTTAAAAAGATGAAATTTTCAGACATTTTACCAAGAACCACATCCATCCATCAGTCCCTATGTGGGGTTACCAGCGACAAGTGTGTGGGTGTACATGACCCTGCCTTGTTGTAATTGACATCCTCCTTTTTATTTCAATGCATTTAAAAATCCGCATATTTCAAAATTTCTATGTACTGAAATTAAACCGAATTTATTTCTTTTGAAAGCCATTATATTATATCGAAGCCGTGACATACAAATAACATGGTAACCCCACTCTTATCGTGACGTCACCTTGTCTCGGTGACAACACTTGGTCTACGGAATAATTTTTTCCCATACATTGCTTTCAACCTTTTGTGACGTCATCATCGCCAAATGTCACTTAGTCCGGGGCTCCATGATAATATTACGTGGCTCTCGATTGTACATAAACCATAGAGATAGGATAATGTAGAGGTGTTGACAACATGTGCAGATCTAAATTTTGTAAGCCAACATCTTAGTATGGAGCAGTCACGTAGAGTTAGGCAAAATATCTGTCATCATCCATAGTAGTATTTGTATGGAATTTCAATAATCTTCTTTGACATTTCGGGACATAATTAATGAAAATCAATCTATTTATTTATTGTCAACTCCTTTATTAATATTATTCATACCATTCCACACTAATTTAAGCATTTGAATTAATTTTTTTACCCATGAAAATATGTAGTATCGTTTTCTTCATTATAATATTAGATGCGACCATAAGAGCAACAAAATTGGACTGTTTTCACATAAACCTAACTACATTTCGCCTATCTCCACATGCTGGTCATGCGTAGAACGCCAAAAATGAGACCTGTAACACTCTATATATTCCATCTCTATGGTATAAACTGATCATATCATATTTGGTAATACTAATTACTCTAAAATTTTTAAATCCCTCCCGTATTTATGAAATAAATAATGGAATCCTAACGTTTAGAAAATGGAGAAGAATAATATTATATATTTTGTATGATGTAATATTAAATGTAACATACATCGAATGTAATAATATAAATATATATCAAATAATAAGACTTACTAGAATGTAAGGTTATGATAGGTTAGGTTGTATTGTTAGGTTAGGTTAGGTAGACATTACGAGACTTTATACCTTAAGTCTTTCCTCACATTGTTGTACTCAACAGAATTTTTAGTAATTCGTGACCCAACTATGACTTCACGGTAATTTCCCACAGCATTAAGGTTCAAAATCGCATGATAAAATGGTAAAAATAGCATTTTTTTTCCATTTTTTGGGGTTAATTTCGCTTCTATCAAAAAACTTTTATGTCTATTCCCTAGATTTTAATGCATATTATCAATACAAAAAAAATCTCCGTGACTTTCGGGAAATGAGTTAGTGTCTTTCAGAAAAAAGATTAGAGGTGTTTTTCACATTTTTTTTTTTTTTTTTGAGAAATCTATACAAGATATAAAAAATCTTTTACGATTATTCCCTAGATAAAGGTTCAATGCATCTTCTCTATCGTTTTCAAAGCATATTTAGTAACGGTTGTCGAGATAGAAGGTCTCCCGTTTTTAGAAATTTTTGAAATGTCAGTAGGCATACTTTAATTTGTGAATAACTTTTGATTGGATAGTACTACTTTTCTACATTGGAAACAGTGTCCGTTTTATTTTTGTAATTTTTAACATTGGACAAAGATTGCTCAAAGAAAAATATATATTTACTAGATCATTGGCTGTACCAGATGGCAGTATTGCTATGAGCTCGCCATAGTGAACAATTTCTAATATACTTATTTTAATCATCAGTTCACTTCATAAATACTAGTAAATAAAAATATACTAAACTTTTTTTAGCAAAACTCGTAACTCAAAGTAGCAGAAATTGTAAGTGATTTAAATTGTTTGTTCATAAAAAATATGGACAAAGAGTAATGTGAGCATTCATCAGAGTATTTTTTGAGTATAATAATGTGAGTAGGACTGTACTTTGTAAAATAATATGAAATACATTTCTATTCTAATCTTTTACATTAAATTATACTGTTTTATGATCAATACTTGTTATCAAAATTTAATTTGTGGATTTTTATCAAAATTTACATGAATCTACTGTCATATATCATGTTGCATTTTTCGTGATATACTACCTAAATTATTATATGTATTACAACTGGATTATGTTCGATATGGATTGCTTTTCGCCGAGCGATTGGCTCAATTGTTTATGGTTCAATTGTTCTCTGTTCTGTAATCGGTTTGAAACAACTGATTTTGCCAACTAATGTATGCTATGTATGTTATCTATCTCTCTTTGACAATTAGAATGATCGCCTAATTGCGTTCTGTCATTGTGCGATAATCACCCAGTGAAGCATTAAGCGACAATTAACCATACAGAACGTCCCCCAAAAGAGAGGAGATATATGCCCAATCCCACCAACTTTTACCTATGAAGGAGAGCCCTAAGAAATTTCCATACAAAAACAGGGATAATATTCTATTTATTTAGTAATGTAGGCCCCCAGCAGCAATAAATTCATATGAAATGCAACATGAAACTCACCTAACGTTAGGTGCCCAAATATCTCCGCCCAGAGTAGATGAGCTCCATGTTGCATTTCATATGGATTTAGGCTGTGGTGGTGCTGCAAGCGGATGTTTTTTATTCAATAAATAGAATATTATCTCTGTATTTTTATGGAAATTTCTTAGGGCTCTCCTTCCTAGGTGTAAGTTGGTGGGATTGGGCATTAGTGTCTTGTTTTGTATTATTTATGCTAAGTCTATGTTTATATAAGTCTGTGGTCTGATTTTATAATCTCTGCTCACTTTTAATACTTAATCTTTATACAAATTCTACATTTGTTCTGTAAAATATAAATTCTTTATATGATTACTATATATTGTATTATTATCTATTGTGTAATTACAAATGTACATATTGATTTTATCAACAATTAAGACTCATTATTAAAAAAACAATTTTCAAAATATATTTCTTTGTTTTATTTATTACCACGCAATCAGTATTAAAAAAAGCAATCACAACTGACTCTGCTCACTCTGGCAACTGATTTGGTGTATTATTTGCGAATCTTATTGTCTTTAGCTTCAGTTGATGCGATACTGGACCCAATAGTATTAACATACAGGCTGCGATAAGGTGACATTTGACGATGATGACGTCACAACTGTTGGCCATTCCAAGGACATGTAAAACATATAGACGCACTATTAAGCGAATGTATGAGGACTCTCGTGAGGAGGAATGTCATTATTATGTTGCCAGTATGCGTTGCCACGTTGACCAACTTAACGATCATAATGTATTGTTTTCCTCATAGAGAAGGCAATTGTTTTGCTACCACTTGCAGGCAATTTCATGATTGTATTAAATGAAAACCCTTGGTGTCTCATGCACTCCTGTCAACTAGTTTTGATCAGTCTATCCTACTACTTAAGGGCCAATCAAGACGCCAAAAAGATGGCAGCGTTTCTAGTGTCCAGGCATGAACATATAGTCTCGTAGGCATCGGCTGATGTCCATTAGAGCTCATGGTGAACATAGCTGGTAGTATCTCACAGGACTACCTAGTGCTCATACATACACACACATAATATCTCCATGAGATCCCCACACACCTCTCTCAATGTTGTTAAGTTCCTTTATTATCCACAGGATAGGAATGATGCACAGTGCAACTGTTGACACCTGAAGCAAACCATGCAGCACATCTTGCGTGATTGCCCCTTACGTGCTTACCCCGGTACCGTTGACAGTGCTGCCAGCCTGTCCCCTGAATTCCTCCAGTGGCTTGAGGCGCTGGATGTCAGATTTTAACGATGTGACAATACTTCGACTTTGCCAAACAATAAATAAATGAGTAAAACTAAGTGGTACAAAATAACACAAAATTTTATTTGTATATAAGGAAAATATTATGTATAATGACTTAGTACATATAAGAGACTCATAGTCTTGATTCTTACATATTTATATAATAAAAAAATAAACAAAAACAATAAACAAACTAACACACAAACAAATCTATAAGTCTTACAGTAAATCTTATAATCTCTTTTAGTCCTGAATGAAGGCACATACCATTTATAAAGGGGAGTGACCATTACAAACTCAGTTAAGTATTTTGTATATACATTATACATAGTATACTAGTGGCGGGAGGTTAAGAGCCTTTTTTGTAGTGTGAGACAGTGTAACTACACGCAAGTCCGTATACGCAGTTATAGTAGTATTAGTGAGCGCACAATGAACAAGAATGCACACAGATGCGTTCATTGTTCAAGGCAGGTATATCCGTCCTTTCACGAACACTACAAAAAAGGCTCTTAAATTCGCGAGACTTCTACACCTCTTTTACTGTGATGTAAATATGTTATTATGGAAATTTGAACTCAGCAGCTCGCAACTCAAACCTGATGTAAAGACAGATGTCACATGACAATTTTTTTTTTTAATCTGGGTGTATCGAAATAATATCTTTGTACACTTCACAGTAAGCTTGAAAAGCTTGTGTCTTGAAATGGAGTAAGTCGGCATCAGGGATTGAACCCGTGTCTACCGGTTTAACAGTCGAGCGCGTTACAAACCAAGCTACCGATAGATATACTATTTGACAGTTGTGAGCATTTGTCTATACGCACAAATGTCTGGTGACCCCGTGGTAAAATCTTTACGTAATCTTTGGGATACAATACATGAAACATCTGTTATACAAATAAATCAAATTCGATTACTCAAAAAATCACACTTCTACAATAGTAATTAATTTCAAATACTTAATAGCTAGATTAAAATCACATGTTTCTATGGTCAGTCGTATATATATTCTATAACGGCCCTTGGGTCCGTTCTGGGTCCGTTAAATTTCACTCAGTGATTCGCTCGATTGTTTATGGTTCTATTGTTCTCCGTTCTATCATTGGTGCGAGTCAACTGGCTGTGCGATTTAACCTGTTCTATGTGCTTACTTGACACGGTCGGTTGTTGCAAATAACACCAAACTATTTGGTTGGGTGACATTCGCTCGCCATAGATAATAGAGTGGTCCGCACGTGCTGTTTATTCACTCTTATTAACAGGCAATATGTCTATCCCTTTCTACCAGAGAAGAGTGCAGTGATATCACTATCTCGATGTATATCTATCAACTCACTCTTATTAGTATTCTCATATCTCTATCTCTGTTTGACAATTCCAATTGGAACAATCACCCAAATGTGTTCTGTCTTCGTGCGATAATCGCCCGGTGACTCGCTGAGTGAAAATTAACGGCAAAAAATGCAGCCCTTGTTCTAATCCTCACACAATGGCCTTCCACTCGCCTACGAGTGATCTACTAAAAAAAGGTAATTTTTCATATGGAATGTATTTGTTAAGGCACTTCTAAGGGCACAAATTTTTGTTCGATACATACTAATTGATTAAAAGAGATAATTTTTTATGCATAGTAGATTATGCTTTGTTTTTTGATACTTATAAGAGAAAATTATGACCAATTATGTTAAATTTAAAAGGCAACACTGGTCACAAAAGGCACCACTGTCACAAAAGGCAATACTGGCCACAATAAAACAAAAAAATGACTACTAAGAATCAGATATGAATAGATTGGACTAGTAAATACTTAGTATCCTTCAAACTTTGGGAACAAAATACGGAACTATTAGAGTGTTGCGGCCCCACTTTTTGTGAAAAACTTTTTTTTTATTAAAAACGGCATTATTTCGCTCGGCTCGACTGCTGGTGGGGCCGGACGAAAGCACAGAAAGTAAGAATGTGTTTTTTTAAAACGAATTTAGTAAATTTACGATGTTTTGGACCTGAAATGTCACTCCTGTCAAAAGTTTATCGTGCTTTTTTAAAACAAAATAAGCTTGACCTAGAATGGTGCCGCAGTACTCCAATAGTTCCCAAAATACATCGTAACATAATGTACGCACATAAAATGCAAATGACTAACTCAGTGGTCGCAAACTGTGGTTCGCAAGCAAAATGTAACTTTTCACCAATATCCTTCTTGTTTTCTAAAATCCTTTTCTATCCCCTCACTCTGCATCCTTTGCAGGACAGGCAGAGAGAACAGATATCTTTGTATTACCCATATTTGGTTCTTTTGACTAACAACTTTGTCAAACATTCAACTAACGTATAAAATATACTAAATGAATGACTAAAAAACACAATTTTTTAGAAAAATTCAATGTTTTCTGTGAATATTTTTGGTGGCGAGACACCAACTTATCGTTAGGCAACAACAAAATATCGTCATTCGGCATTCAACACCACGAAAGTGTCAATTCCAACGAAAATTTATTAATGTAGATTGGCCAAAAGTATAAAAATATGTGAATGTCCAAGTAGTTATATCTCAACAGATACACAGCAAAGGATGGACTTTCCATCAGGCTTATGACTGATCGTCGGCTGGCTTAATGTGATCACTTTACACTTAAGTAACATTCACCAATTCCAGTTCATCCATCTGCTGCAAATCGAACCCAGATGGAAGGTCCATCCTTTGCTGTGTATCTGTTGACATAACAACTTGTTAGTATATTCAACTATGACATGTAGAAAATTCCGATGGTGTCACAAAAATATAAAATTGTGATTTTCAAAATAATCATGTGTGTACGTACATTAAAAAACTGTCCAAAAAATTGACTGATTCGTAAATATATGTATAAAACAAAACCGCTAATGGAACATTGACTACTAGATTTTGAAATGTTTTTTTTTATCTCCAGAGAAGTTGACTATGCGTTACTTTCGCGGTATTACATTACGAATGACAATACATTATGTTTGGTATAAATAAATTTATACATTGTGTAAATGATTTTGTGATTCTTAACGTAAAAAACTATTTATGACTTTAAAAACTAACGTGACTAGTTTTTTTAGGAACGATTCTTACTATTGTTCATTAAATTCTAAACATAATATTTTTCTGGAATGACACAAATATAAAAACAATAATATTTCTCAGATCTCATATAGGTAGGGAAAATTTGATGACATATCTAGGAAAGTATTTCTCTCAGTCAGTCCTATTGTTTTTGAGGGCACTGAATCAGAATTTTGACTTTGCCATCTCGTAAATGTAATGCGTTCTGACAAAACAGAAAAAAATTATCTTTTTACAGATTTTTCCTCAAGACTCGAATCATGATTAAAAAAAAAGCATTTTTCTCAGTCTTTCTCAATTTTCGCAGAACGCATCACATTTTATGAGGTAGCAATGCTGAAATTTGAATTAAGCGCCCTCAAACGTATTAAGAATGACCAATAAAAATACTTCTATATTTTTTTCATGGTCAAACTACCGTTTTTCTAGGCTTAGAATGTTTTTTTGTCGATACGGAATGCATTATTGCATCTTACAATAATTTATGTAAAATGTTCCACTTGAGTGTTTCATACAACAGTAAGATTCTGGAATAAATTAGTATGCTCATAATGCCAGGTTTCACTGTACTTAGTACTAACAGTGTTAGCAGAAGAGTTGTAGATATGTTACAGTCAAAACCCGCTTTGACTAGTCAAACCCTGTTACTATTTGGATTTTTGTTTAGCTATTAAAACCCTTTATTAGGCAAATCCCGTTTTAACTAGTCAAACCCCGTTGTTTGGATTTTTGTTTAGTAAAATAAAACATTTGTTTTTTTTTATTTTAGTCAAAACATAATCTGTCAGTTAAAATTAAGTTTACACTGCACAAAAAAAAACTTGTTTTTTAACTAAAAATAAATAAAATACAACAACTTTTTTTAACTAAATAGAAATTGAAACAATGGGTTTTAACTATAACAGATACACAAAACACTCTAGCAGCAGAACTTATTGTTACAGAATGTGTTTAAATATGTTTAAAAATGGACACCATATGAGTTTAGCTGTCTTGTGATAATAAATAATAATAATATAATATAATACTGAACAAGTTCGGTGGGACGGATCTCTAGTTGATCAGTAACTAATAGTGATGGGCCATTAAACAATAGTGCAGTCAATCTTATCTGCATTCCCTGCAGGGTAGGCACAGACGACAGAACGCCAGACCTCCATATTCAATTTACCGAGGGCTGGTGCAATCAAATGCGCTAACACATTCAGTTACCACACAATGAAAGAATCACTCATTTGATATAAACGGTTCCGATGTTATACCTTCTAAAAATCATTCTACGATAGTTTTATACAATGCAAGTCCATCATTGCAATCCACTGAAAATTATAAATGACTTTGATTATTCGTATGATTAAGTTTTCCCATCAACAGAGAAGAGAGGCATCTTCATTCACATAACGCTACATTATGTGAATGAAGATGCTCTCGTCTCTGTTGAGGAGAAAACTTAATGTAATTCCGTCTGTGCAGTGGGTACAGATAAATCCGGTTCCATACCTAAATAATTTTGGTATATGTATCTTAAATCAGAATTTGTATGACAATCGCATCACTTCTGTGTTGAGACGGTTCACCATTGGATAATTTTGCTTTTGATTGGGAAAAGTAAACCGTGTAATATGTCACTATCGCCCATCACTATTAGATAATTTAATCCTCTTACATATTATCTTACTTAATTACAAAAATAACCACTTAATTAACATAGAAATAAAAGTAAAATATAAAACTATTTTAGTGTTCCATTTACTATATTGCTGATTACATGACTGTATCGGACCTGAGCCCTACCCTGCCGAAGTTCTTTGTCTTGGCGGAGAACTCCCCTCCCTCAGGCCGCTGGTTGTGGACATCGTAGGTCTTGGAGGAGGAGGCTGGATCGTAAGAGAACAGACTGTTGTGTATCTCGGGAGAGGTGCGATTTCTTTTCAAACCTGAAACAGTTATGTAATAAACATACATCGGGAGATTCGATGCCCTAGATACCTGGGACTAGGAGATGTGCAGGGACGTAGAGTGAACAAACATATTATACAGTTTATTTACTTCTATAATACTACCTGCATAATGCACGCAGATACAAGTTACGTGGAATTTATTGTTTACACTTCACTTATTGTAGGTGAATCTTTGTAAAAATAAAAAAATTTAATAAATAAAAAAACATTACAAATATAAAACCATGACATTTGTTCACTAGGGCTAGCATATCACAGTGTCCCTTTCTCTGCAAGCTAACTCCCAAGATAAACAACAAGATAAACAGGAAAAAAAGTTGATGACTTACTTTTGACGCTCAACTTCTTCATGATTGTATCTTTAGTCTTCTCCAGTTGCTTCCTCACTCCGTGCGTGGCGCTCTGTGGTCTCCCATCTCCCTTGGAGTGGTCCTCCTTCTCACCGCTGTCCTCATGGGATGAGGACTTCAGGGTCTTCAGAGGTGGGGTGGAATTCCGTTCTGCCGTGGCGGGCGTGGCGGACTTACTGCCTGTGGATGAGTCCCAGGATAACGGAGAACCTGAATGAAAACAAACAGAAATAATATTAGATCTATCCCATCACTCCATATCCCCCGAAATATATATTACATGTTTGTGTGGAAAGAAGAAGGCTGGGTATTTCACTGAGAGACAGGAAATGTATGGATCAGAGAGGAGATCAAGGTCGTTCACAGAATTTCCAGTCAGAAATGGAGTTGGGCTGGTCATGTGACCAGAACCACAGACTCTAGTTGGACAAAGAAAGTTCTGAAGTGGCGAACTAGAACAGGCAGAAGAAGTGTTGGCAGGCCTTAAGCACAGTGGTCGGACGATGTAAGGCGAGTTGCGGGAGGCGGTTGGATGCGGTCTGCTCAGGATAGGGAGCTGTGGAGATCAATGGGGGAGGCCTATGTTCCAAAATGGACGCAGGGAGGCTGACATGATGATAATGACATGTGTGTAATACATATTATATTTCAAAACATCTTACCTCGGACACTTTAACTCATCCTACCTCCACTCATAACACTCACCTCTCATCTCTTAACACTCATCCTATATCCACTCATCTCATTTCTTTACTAAAGACGAATCTATCTGAGAATCCTATTTGAATATAAAAATAAAAATGTTGCCATACTTGCGACATCACCTCCGGACACATGATTGTTGTTAATCTTCCCAATAGGTGGCAGCACATGTCTCCTGCCTGACAGAGGCCCCCCCACCTCCTCACCCTCCACCAGCCCCACTTCCATCATCCTCCCGTTCCCGCTGCCATTCCTATCACCCTTCCTGGGAGACAGCTTCTCTATCGATGCACCGTGGCTGGCTGAAAAATGCAGAGACCAATGATAATGTTTTAACAATAAGTAAAGCCTTGTCACCTACCTGTGTGTCTATGAAGAACACTTATACTTTTATATTAAGTACCCTAGACGTCTGACTCCATGTATTTTCAATAGAAAGGAAGTGACGCAATTTCACGCTCGGCACTTTTATGGTATTTTAGAGTCGCAAAACTCACACTATTAACAAGATATCAATAATAAAAACTAAAACATCTTTTAAACTATCGCTTAATTCCTAAATAACTTTATAACTACTACAGTTTTTAACTATGAGAACAAAATTTCGAAAATGTTGCCTACAAAATGTCAAAATCATTTGAGATATACCTAAATTATTTTAGGTACGGAACTGGAATTTATCTACATTGCACAGACAGAAATACATTACAGTCTTTTCCTCAACAGAGACGAGAGGCATATTCATTCACATTATGTAACGTTATGTGAACTCCCTTGGGGAGGAAGCAGGATGGGTGTTCCGACGCTTACGAGTCAGTTTTGGCTGGTTCAAGTGATCACTTTATACCCTGCTTCCTCCCCATCCTGCTTCACCTCATCGTCACCTCGATCACGCCTGGCGGCAGTGAACGAGTTAATCTTAAATCAATATTTAAGTAAATAATCAAAGTCAGGGTTACAACACACGTACTAATATAAAAGTGACATAACGCTTCAACGTGATAGAGAGATAAGAATTACATGAATTAATATTGTAACGAGAACACAGGAATTATTAGCAATCTAATTAGCAAATTGATAAGCACATAATATCCGTGAAATTATTCACGTATAACCGTGTGTTGTGTGCATTCAACTTAGCGGTAATCTGTTAACTTTTTATTAATCGTTGTATTTATCAGAGTGATTGGAAGATAATGCCCAACTGTCAATCAGATGATTCTGTGTACAACAGAGCCTATCGTAATTGCAGAATAAACTAATTAAAAAAATTCCTTTGGCACGCCACAGGCATAGGTAGATTTCAAGTGATTTATTAATTTTAAGAGTACATCTGTACAATAAAAACAATCACAATATTATCAGCAAATAAACCAGCGAAGTGATGAAGTAGTATGGATGTAGTTTATTCTTTGATTATCGAAGTACCGTATGACGAAAAAATATTTGATTAAGTACTTCAATAATCAAAGGAAGTACCTAATCCAATAATCAAATTATTTTCATTCCACACATAATATGGATTGGTACCGGTACCTAAGCACTAGAAATTTGAAAAAAGATGTGAGTTCTACTCGTATCGTGAAGCACTTTTCTAAGACAACAAACACGCTAGTACCTATGCGGTAACTACTTAACTAGATCTTTCGATCGATCAGTGTAGTCTGAGGAATTGAGCTAGACAAAATCTAACTTTTGATCTGTATTTCTTATTAAATGCCCTTTCATGCGATACCAGACACAGACCCTCACAATCATTGGATCCCCTCAGAATGATTGTTTTTTAATTCAAAGCCTTAAAAAGTGAACCTTCCTCTTAATGGATTTCACCCAATCTCCTATCAGTTCATCTACCCCTTACCGAAAATCTACCACCCAAGTTTCACGTTTCTGCGACGCATAGGTTGGCCACAAACGTGCGCACAAGAAAAGGGACATATATATGGCTTATATATATAAACTTTTGAACCAAAGTCGGATTCGGGTTCTCCTGGTCCTAATTAGTGATACTGAGTAGAAATTTTTCAATTCTGCGACATCACGGGAGAAACGAATAGGTAGAGTTCCTTATGGAAATCTACCTAAAATTGCACAAAACTATATGCACTGAGCAAAAATCGTTCTATTTTCGCTTCTATTTTTAAAAATTATGTATGAGAATGTTAGCGCGAAATAAGAATAATGTAAGCGACAAAGTGAATTATACCTTTTTAAAAGAAACCTGGGAAGAAATTTAAAAATCTAAGACAGCCAATTTGTTAAGATTAAAATTACCAGTATTTAGGCTAAATTATACTTTTATATCTGAAAAACTGAACGGAAGATCTTCAGATCTCATAAATTTTAGGGGTACTTTAAGAATATTTTTTTATTCAAGGAATTTCCAAATATTGTAATTCTAAAACAGTCAATCTGTAGTCCATACTTTCATCTATCACTATGTTCAGTTTCAAGACGATTCCCTCAGTATTGGCTGAGTACAATTCAGTGCGCCGAAGCCCAATGACAGCATATAGAACCTTAAACGAACCCTTACCATTAATATGATCTCCGGCAACTTCCTTTTTACTTCCGGCAGATGGACTTGTCTGTGGTCTTGGTCTCTCTGTGTCTCCGTGTGCCGTGACGGTAAATCTACCTCTCACAATGGGAGACAATTTCCTAACTTTGGTCCTGGCTTCCAATTCAATGGGCTTACCATCGAGCTGCTCCGCAGTCCCGTTCTCCAATTTATCGCCGAATAACGAAGACAGCTTTTCGTTGTTTTCTTTGGTTTTATCGTCTAGAATTCCCGCTACTTCTATAGCATCGTAGTCTATACTTTTATTAGCCGAAGCTTCTCTGACGACTATCACTCCTTCGGGTGATGCCGACGCACCGACACCAACTTCCGTTGGTCCGATATAATTAGGATTATCAAACGATGTGATTGTTTCATCCGTAATGGTCCCGATTTCCTTCTGTTTTGCTTTCATTTGTCGACGTGTTTTGTCTGCATTCATGTCTGTCTGAACTCGCAGATTGAGGTCTCCATATTTGTGCGTGATGTAATTAAGCAGCCAGCTGTAGCCCTTGTGGAGTCCCGGATCCATCTTTTGTTTCTTCTGCTTAGCGTTTGTTTCCACGGGAGCTGCCGTATATGATTCCACAGTTGTGGGACATCTATACCTAGTGGGAAGATAACAATTCAATTAGTGATACTCTAAAAACTTATTTTATTTCATATCAACGACCTCCCTATTATTTTATTTTATTAGATGGGGTGTAATTAGGGTTGCCAGTGTATTTTTTATTCAATAAAACGTATTTTTATTGCAGTACATGTTATGTGGAAGAAAAACACGTAAATAGCGCTGCAGACGGAAATTTTTTGTGAGATTGAGCAAGGAAGGTCCTGGTGTAAACATTTTTTTAATACTAAATCCATCAAAAAGGTAGCGCCGCAGGCGAATTTTTGGATGTAACAGTTTAAATTTTATTGAGATTCAACAGATTTTCATAATATATAGGTCGGGAGGGGACTGCCCGATGATAGTTAAGCCACTTGTATTGTATTGTATTGTATTTTATTGTATTTTATTTTATTGTGTCAACTGAGTGTAATATTTTGTGATAATATTGACGAATCCAAGTGCTCCATTGGAGCCTACGGATGATGATACACAATAAACTGTCTCACCATCCAGTCTGACCCGGAGATATACGATGCTAACCTAAAGCCCGGAGAACACCACTCAAACCCGTAGACTCTGGGTCAAACCAGGAGAGGTGGCAGCCCTGGGTGTAATATGTACTGCGACCTATAAGATCTATTGTACTCCCCCTACTTTGCCCATCTGGTAACTACCCAGTTAGAGCAGCCCCTCTAGTCCTAGACCCCCCTCTAGTCCTAGATTTGTCAGACAAGAAATCTAAAGTTTCATGTAATAAATACAAACCTATTGACTACAGCCTCAATGTCTAATCTCTCCACCAGATTGACATCATCCAGGGCTCCCTCCACATCCTGCTTGTTGGCGAGAATCAGTACTGGTTTACCTGGGAAAAAAACAAAAAAAATTCTTAATTAAGTAAATAGTCTTTGCAGGTTTCATATTGATACAAGCTCTTACCAAAATTGAGAAGCTAGGTCTTCGTGGGTTAAAATAATAAATGTAGTATTATTATAACAAGTAGTTATCAACAGATACACAGCAAAGGATGGATTTTCCATCAGGCTCATGACTGATCGTCGGCTGGCTTAATGTGATCACTTTACACTTAAGTAACATAAACCAATTCCAGTCCATCCATCTGCCGCGGCCGGGAATCGAACCAAGACCTCCAACCTGACAAGTCGGTACTCTCAGATTGGAGGTCTGGGTTCGATTCCCGGCCGCGGCATATGGATAGACTGGAATTGGTGAATGTTACTTAAGTGTAAAGTGATCACATTAAGCCAATCGATGATCAGCCATGAGCCTGATGGAAGGTCCATCCTTTGCTGTGTATCTGTTGATATAACTACTTGTTATATTCAACTACGACATGTAGAAAATTTCTATGTTCTCACAAAACAAATTAATTTAGTATTACTATGTTGTAAATGGAGGGAAAAAAGGTATTTTTTAAACTAAATACGTGAATCAGTTTGTAATAAAGTCACTGTCTGTTTTTATTCGAAAATTTCGAATTTTTCATATAAAAATAGAAATCAGGTCAACACCCGCCCTTGCATGTTTTAACTTGTACAACCTTGCACGTACAACACATTAGGGCGAAATTCTCGGAAAATTATTCAAACAAGGCATAATAAATATAATTTGTAGGCATCAAAAGACAAATGTATTAGGAAATGAAACATTTACCGGAGATTTTCTCATGGGAAAGGACTGCTTTCAGTACTTCTCTGCATTCGTCCAGTCTTCCAATATCTGTTGAATCTACCACAAATATAACACCATGGACATCACTGTAATATTGTTCCCATATTGCTCTAAAGCCCGAGGATCCTCCCAAATCATAAATCACAACAGGATACCTCTTATGAACTAAATTATACGCTCTGAAACCCACCGTGGGGCAAACTTCCCTATCGCTATGGCCTGTCAAATTATTAGCAGTTTTAGTTTTACCGGCATTGTCCAACCCCACAAGCAATAAATTAATTTTCCTCTCACTTCTCTGCCTACCCAGACACTTATCAATCGCGTTACCCATTTTTCATAAGCGATCAAAGCACATTATTCAAACGACCAGCCTTCGAGAAATGCAGTTTGAAGTTCGATTTGTCATCAAACAAGCGGCACAGGCGCCATTTGTAAACATAGATAATTTATCATCGAATTTTTATGGCTATTTATGATAACATCATTGCAGCTAGCAAATATGTCTATGGTCAATAAGAAAATCTTGTGAAAATGTTTACTCGGCAAACACAAGATAAAAAGTTTACAATGTTTGCAATATAAACTCTTTTTCACTATATTAATAACACAAACTGATGCTTGAATGTTAGATGCAAACAAATTAATTTATTACAGTGATTAATTATTTTATTTTATATTATAATTATTTCATTGAACAAATAAAGATTGTTGATATGGTAACTAAACTCATAAATAGATAAATTTCAAGGGAAAATAATCTAATATTGTACCCACATAAAACTTACTGTACATTATTCATCATTAGTGCATAATTATTATTATTTCGTATGACTTCTGCCATTGTTGGGCGGCAAGGTCAGAAGATAAGAGAATTATGCTATCTGTTACATACAGGAGACATGTACCCTACAGAGCAACATCCAGACTTCCAAGCCATTCATATATCAATCCCAATATAGCGGTTCGCTGTCCATCCAAAACTAGAAAACCCAGCTCTGCAAGCGTATTTTAAATGTATATAAAAGGATCTTGTAAACACAAACCCAAATACTTTCCTGTACTCTTCATAATAAGCATTGTCAGCACCAAGATTCGACCAGGCAACTCTAGGTTGGAAGTCCACACTCTACCCAACCGCTCTAACCATAAGTTGCTTGATTACAAAAAAGTAATATAGGAATTAAAAGAAAAAGACGTAAGTTCAATGATATTTAATGTTTATTACATGATCTAATAAATACAATAATTACATAACATCCATTTTCTATAATTTAATTATAAAATATTAACTATATCATTGCATTATATACACATTATTGAGGTACAAAGTAAACAGTACGCAATTACTGGCAGTTATACGCTCTCTCGATTTAATCACAACCATCCGTCTATTAATCTATTCTATGAACAATCGTGAGACATAGACAAAACGACAAAGTATCACATGATTCAAGATATCGTTGTACAATGTACAATAGTAAAACAAATTTTTCATCTAATGATATCAAAAAAATACAATATATCTCGAAATTTTACTTCCAAACATCTACTGTTTACAGTCTGACAGGAAAGAGATAGTCTCGGACTAATAACTAAAAATAAAACTGACTGTATGTGCAAACCAGATTAAATAATTAATCACAAAAAAAAATTATAGTCAAATTATTTCAAACTGTCGAACGCAGTCGTAAAAGTGAGACAGAGAAGGGACGATTATCTGCTTTATTCGCACTTATGCCAGAGCCGTAAGGTGCGAATGAAGCAGGTAGTCGTCCCTTCTCGATCAAATTTTATGACTGCATTTCTATACGAAAATAATAGGTAATGAAGAAGACACAAAATGGTCTGAAAAAGCCTCATTTCGAGTTAGACAAGAAGTTGTAAAGTGAAATTACTTGTCACATTCACGATTAGCGGCAAATTAATACAGTTATCCTTTCAGCAAACCCATTCATTAATCAAAATCTTATTCTCTCTTAAAGAAACGCCAACAATTTAAAACCATTTAACATTATCTTCTTTATTTACGATAATACCGTGTCGTTTCCTCAAATGCTTTTTCATAGTCTGTTTATATTTAGTAGAAAATTCACACAACTGACACGACTTTGCCGTAATGTGCCTCTTACAATGTACGGACAACTGAGCCTTATCGTTTGACGAATACGAACAATGTTCACAGGAGAAATTCAAAATACCTTTATTGTGCTCTTTAACGTGTGCGTTCATCACGTATTTATTCACGGTCCTAAAGCCGCACGTCTCGCAAGTCTGCATGTATTTTTCGGGGAAATGCGAAAACTTGTGCACCTTTAGACCCGTGTGACTCGTGCAAGAATAACTACAACCTTCAAAGTTACATTTGTAAGGTTTTTCTTGCGTGTGAATCCGTTTATGATTATCTATCGACGTCCTCAAATGCGTCGAATAATTACAAAATTCACACTTATATTTCGGCGGATTGTGCGACTCTCGATGTTGATAAAATGTGATTTTATTGTTGAACGTTTTTCCGCATTCGTCGCACAAACACACAGTCTCTTTCGCCTGTTTCGAATCGGGATGCATTGTGTAAACATGTCTCTCCAACTGTCTCACGGTTGCCGTTTTAAAATCACAGTAAGAACAGGAGGCCGGCTTAACACCCGACCAATGTTTGTTGATGAGATGAATATCCATACTCAGCTTCGTTTTTGCCGTAAACAAAGTACAAAGTTTACATTTATATATCACTACGCTCATCTTAGATCCGACTTTGATATTATTACGTTTCACTACTTCGAAACAATCGTTACCACTCACTACAGGATCATCCACGTGAACCGCTCTAAAATGTTTAATCATACCGAAATGCGATCGAAACACTTCGGAACAAACTACGCAAGCCGCCGGTTTTTTCTCCCAATTTGATATTTTACTTTTAGAAACGTGTATCACTTTAATATGTCGTCTGAGCGACGAATTGTTTGTAAACTGTTGAGAACATAACGAACACGTCGGATTATTTGAATTTGAATATTTCTTTACGCCGTGTTCGCCGGCAACATGAGCTAACAGAGAAGAATTATCCGGCATATTTAAACCGCACTGAAGACATTTGTACTCTGAGGAATCTTCATTTTTATCTTTATTTTCTTTCACGTTCGGATATTCGTTTAAAATCAACGTAGTATCGTCGCGATATTTATGCTCTTCCTCGATGTGTTTCTTAAGTAACGACAATTCCGGATAACTTTTTTTACAGATGAGACATTCGTGATGTTTAGACGAGGGATCTTTCTCCGCCGGGAAGTGATTCTTACTTAAATGTGCGTACAGTTCGGCGTACGATATAATTATACTACAATACGGACATTTCGTAAATTGGGACAAATTTTGTATGACAGTATTGGAACTAGAATAATCCCTAACGATGTTATTACTTAATTCTACGTCATTAGGTTTAATACTCATACTAATGTGCTGATCCGTGACGTGTTTATTTATATCACTCTTCTTATAATACCGCAGTCTGCACTCGGCACATTCGTAATCGTTTATATTGTTACAAATAATATAACAAGCACCACTGACACTATGTTCTAACAAACGTCCTCTGTCGTCGAATGTCAAATTACACTTTTTACAAGGCCACTGAGGTATCGTCGTGTCGTCGCTCAATCCGTGTATAATCTTCAAATGCATTTTGAAAACGAACTGAGACATTGTGAAGAACGCGCAGTGTTTACACTCTAACAATTTATCCGTCCATTCCTCGCGTTTGTGTTCAGATTTCACGTGTCGTTCGAATTCGACGACGCTAAAAAATATCTGTCCGCAGACTTTACAGTACGACTCTTCGTCCAATTCATTTGCGTTCAATATGGTCTGTATCGCTTCGTGCTCGATGGGATGCACTTGTTTAATATGTTCCATTAAATTCTTCCTACTCGATAATAAATAACCGCAGGCTTGACATTGGTGTATACCGTCTTGATTCCCTCCCATCATGTCGCCGGCGAGCGAATCATCTTTTTTCAATCCCACATCTTCAGTCTTTTTCCTATTGACGGATATATTTAATTTCACGCCTCCGACTTGTGGTTTTCGTTCGTGTTTAATAAGCTGAACGTTATCTCCTGTATTGTCGGTTTCGTTGTGAATAGAAACCAAATGCAATCGCAAACCTTTGGGCGAAATATATTTAGCTTGACAGATTTTGCATTGGTATTTGAATCTCGCGTCTGCCGTTGCGTGGTATTTAGCGTAGTGATAAGCGAAACTAGCTTGCTTAATGAAAACCTTCGGACATTCCTTGCACTCCCATCTGCTGTCTTTAACGATACATTTGTCTAATATTTTGTCTTCGTCATCACCGTGGACTCGTTTAACATGGATCCTCAACGCTTGCGGATTACTGTAATCCATATCGCACAGATTGCACTTGTAATCGAATCCTTGTATGAAGATGTTGTGGTCACGTTTGAGATGATACAAACACATTGTGTCTTTGACGAATTTGGATCCGCACATTTTGCACGCCCAATGGTTGTTGGTGTCCTTTTGGCAGTTGGCTTCTATGATCTTGGCGTGGTTCTCCAGTATACTGGCTTGCAAGAAATCAGACGAGTTCTGTTGAAGAATAGAAATAAACCAAATTTAATATCTTCCTAATTTTTAGAATATCAAAAACAGCAATCTGGCGTGGTACTTTCTAAGCTTTCTCACCCGAAACACACAGATGAAATGTTTGTGGAAAATGACCCTTACGGCGATATGCATAATGGCGTTTTTAGTACGAATTTTATCTGTGTGTTTTGGGTGAGAAACCTTAGAAAGTACCACCCCTGATCTTAAAATGAATGAAAATTTCATCTAAATTGTTTGACTCTCATTATTTTCTTCACTTTTTATCTTAAAAAAATATATGGGTTGTGACTGCTTTTGTTGCCATGTTAATATCTTCAAATGTGTAGTTTTAAAATAGGAACATTTCCACGTCCTCAACTCAATTAGTGAGAGAGACAGGTAGTCATACCTCTCAGTCACGCATTTCAAACCCATCAGTTTGCCAGTACAAAAAATAATATTGAATTTATTATGTAAGTAGTATTCAAATGTATGTGTGATATGAGATATCTCTTTCCATAGTGTGGTGCCCTCTCTGCACGCCCTGCACGGGATGATGTTAGGGATGTTGGGAAGTGTCAGGGGAGGCAGAGAGACACACAACTATTTGAGATAATGAAGTTTATTGATTGAATAAAAAGTTACACATTTAAACATTGCACAATATGTTAAAAGACCCATTAACATTTACGCAATCAACAGTTAAATAAACAAATTGTGAAGCAGATATTACATGATTCACTTTTGCAAAGAATTGGGCGCGCAAAAGTGAAATCATCGATTGATTGCATAAATGTAAATGGGTTTTTAAGGTTTTTGCCCTCATTTTCATATAGATATAAATCACAAGATTAAGTACTTAGTTTGAACTGAATTGGACAACACAAAATTTGTGATGATATTACAAAAAACATCCACCAAGATCCTTTATTCTAAAATCTCAACATTCCTTAAAAAAATTGTGTATAATTATTACAAAATCAATAAGTCTATCTGTCTGAGAGAGCACAGAATACCCATCTCTCGCAACTTTTTTTTTTAAAAAGGATCTGGGCTTGCATACACAAACCCAAATACTTTCCTGCACACCTTGCACAAGGCTAAAAGCCTGTATCAGCCTGTATCACAAAGTGTGGAATACATCGCCAGCGCCGGGTTTCGAACCTGGCACATCCCTTTTGAGAGACTGCCGCCTCAACCAACTGCGCCAACCATGTATTCATCGTACTTGTCGTATAGGGTCTGCCATTTCAATGGGCAATATCGGAATAATATATATATAAGTTCCAAAATTTATGTACCATACTGATACGTAACATTATGAATTATTAGCGAGACATTACAAATAGGCATTATAAAAATTATACATTTACCCTAAACAAGTTTTCGTTAGCTTCCGGGTGCGTCCTGTTTATGTGCGTCCTCAGCGCTGGCTTACTGATAAACTCAATCTTGCAATACGAACATTTGTATTCAAAGCTTCCGATGGTGACGTTGTGGGCGCGCTTCAAGTGGTAGAGAAAGACGCCGTCTTTGGAGTAACGCAGTCCGCACTTGCTGCACCACCACGACCCTTCCAAGTCCTTCTTTCCCTCTCTGTTCATGATCTCCTGCTCGAGCGTGTGTTGTTTCCCCTTTGCGTCTCTCTCTCTGTCCGCGTCTAGTTTCCTCTTTCGAGGTTTCGTGGACGTACTCGGCTTACTGGACCCGGGGCCCTCCCCTTTCTTTAATTCAGACAGTGCAATATTATCATCGTCGTCTGTTTCGTATTCCTCTGATTCTACTTCAGACTGCTTTGATAGTGGCATCTGCAATAAACAATAAAAACAGTTGGTAAATGATTAAGGTTTGTAACGAATGTTTGGAGCAACTGTATGTATATGTGGGGAGTTGGTTTACTAAAGATGGACGCTGTGATGGAGACATTGAAAGAAGAAAGCTGTTGGGTACTAGGACATATGGTGCACTCAGACCAATTGTTAGTAGTAGCAATGTGGCTACCAAAGCAATGCTGTCTTATTATAGTTCCAGCCCGCATGTATGCTAGTGAGACAAGGACATGGCTGAAGAAGGGCGAATTATGGTTAAATGGAGTGAAAATGATGTCGTTGAGAAGAAAGTGTGGGAAAACAGTGAGAGAGATGAGCGACTGTGAGAACGGATGGTGTGACAAGAATAGAAAGGGAATAAACAAACTTTTTTTTTTTATTTTTTATTTTTTTTAAAACTTATATGGTTTGGACATGTCGAAAGAACAAATGAATACAGTATGATTAAAAAAATACAGATGGATGAAAGAAGAGGAAGTGTTGACCAGATTCTCAAGGGTGGATGCATTTTGAGTGAAAATAATTTGAAAGTATTTATTTTTTCACTGCCATCTTGACATTTCTCTCTTTCTCTAGCCATGGTGTAGGATTAATAGATAAAACATTATAGGCGAGGTTGCTGTCACCGTCGCTATGGAATAACAGTCCACTAACAACGAGTATGATGGACTACGCATTATATTCTGTTAGGAGATTTGACAGGAGTGGTGGTCCTATGCGATCATTATGCTATGTTGCCAACTGTTACAGCACAGCTAGAGTACCTACTCTAGGAGGGGGTGGTATATGACAAATTGCACGAGTGTGATAGATAGATAAATACTCACTTTAGCTATAAATTTATCGTACTGCTTAGGATGTTTGTTGAGTATGTGATAGCGGAGTCCCGTGAAGGCCATGAAATCCAGCTTACAGTAGGGACACTTGTGCTGGAAGCTCCCCAGGTCCACCCCGTGGTAGCGCTTGAGGTGGTACATGAACACGCTGTCCCGGGCGTACTTGGTGCCGCAGCGGTTGCACTCCCAACTGCCGTCCTCGCACCGCGTGCCCTCCGAACTGATCTTGTCTTTGTCCTTTAAGAAATCTGTAATTGAGCCTTCTTGGGTATCCTGAAAACAAAAACAATATACCTTCAATATGAGTGAAAATTAACCTCAACAACATTAAGAGCATTAAATTTGATTTCTGACGACCAAGCTTGCTTGCGAAATTTATCACTGCCCACCTTCATGCCTATCCGGAACTAGGGCCGGGATACCCAGGACGAGGAAGAAGACTAAAACTGTTGACTTTGACCAAGAAAAAAACGTTTGGGTGGAGATGGGAGAATAAATTTCAAATCTAAAATTTTACGAACCGCTAATGCGTAACTTTATTTGTTTTTTACATTATTTTTCTATATAAACTGCCAAAATTACCACAAATGATAATAATCCTAAAAAATTTACCAACTATTCTCAAAACCGGAACATTTAGGTATCCCGAGAAGTCTGTTCGGGACACCGGAACCAGTGACCAGTGACAGTCCCGGTAAACCGGAACATCTGGCAACCTTAGGATTAATAATGACACTTCCAGTACTCACAGGAGTGTAAAAGAAATTTTGAGGTGTAGCAAGGTGTGTAGCAACCACAAGAGTATGAAAAATAAGAAAAAATATAGGGTACAGCTAGTTATGCATATTTCTTTGCAAACTTACCGTGACTTCGAGATGACAATTGTTGATGTGCGCCCGGAGAGCTTTCAACGACAGGAAACTCATGGTGCATTGTACACAGGGGAAGTTGAAGTCTTTAGCGATGATATTGTGGTTCTTCTTGAGATGATATATGAAGCGGACTTGCGTAGTGAACTTGGAGCTGCACTCATTACAAACCCATGCACCCGTCTCGTTCTTCTTGCCGTATTGCAAAAGTTTCTCGTAATCTTCTTTGTTAGTCTCCCCGCCGTCGCTGGTCTCCTGAAAATATATTATTATATTATTTGTTATTGGGTAGGCAGTGCACAGGCAGCTTTGGCTGTTTCGACCCAAGTCCCAGTTATGTTGTGTTTATACTATCTAGTCTATTCTTGAAGGTGTTGGTGTGTAGTATGGTGCAAGTACCACTGACTCCGGCAACTGATTCCAAGCACTGACAGTTCTATTGGTCAAGAAAGGTTTCAGTGGGTTGGATGTGAATCTTATTGATCTGCTGATAACATCTTGGGAAACTGAACCTCAAAAGTTATACTAAACAATTTATACTTACAGCATCAGCAGAAAGATGTTTAGTGTTCAGGTGATCGTTTAACGCCCTCTGTGTGAGGAAGTATTCATCACACGACGGACAGTCAAACTTCACGCTCGTAACATCTATATTGTGAGAGCTCTTCAGATGCTTAATGAACGCACTCTTACGGCCGTACATTGCACTGCAGTTGTTACATAACCACGTCCCGTGTTCGTTTTTCTTTCCGTGTTTGTTTAGTTTATTGTATTCCTCGACTAAGAGATTCGATGACTCACTGGACTCCTGAAATAATAATAATAAATGTTTATTTAAAGACAAAAATAAAATCATAAAACATACATACTACATTACAAACAGGATTCGTCTCTTAAGAGTACGCACTGTGACATTTCAAAAATTTCTAAAAACGGGAGACCTTAGATCTCGACAACCGTTACAAAATATGCTTTGGAAAAAATAGAGTAGACACATTGAACCCTTATCTAGGAAATAACCGTAAAAGATTTTTTATATCTTGTATAGATTTCTCAAAAAAAATTGTGAAAAACACCTCTGATCTTTTTCCCGAAAGACAGAAAACTCATTTCCCGAAAGTCGGAGAGAATTTTTTTTTGTGAGTTTTTTGATTGAAGCTAAATTAACCCCAAAAAATGGAAAAACGCTGTTTTAACCATTTTATCATGCGATTTTGAACCTTAATGCCGTGGGAAATTACCGTGACGTCATAGTTGGGTCGGGAGCCCTAACTTACCTCTGAACTCGCTGCCTGTTTATCTGGATGCATATTCCTCACATGTCTATTGAGAGCTCCCTTCTGAGTGAATTGATAATTACAGAACTTGCACACGTGGTTAGTGGATATAGGCCTCCCCACTTGGTGTAACTTCTTCAGGTGAATGACAAACAGATGCTCCTTGGCGTAACGCAGGCCACACTTGGTGCACCACCATATGCCTTCATCGTCCTGGTGGCCATTCTCAATCATCAGAACTCTGTCGGGGTCATGTTCAAACTGAAAACAAATACATGTAAGGTTATCAAGCTTGAAATCTTTGCTTCGAAAAAGATAAGCATGCTTGACATAATATGAAGAACATCTGAATGTCTCGGGCATCAGTACTTTTGAAGATCAGAGAAAGAGAGGGGATCTCATAGTAACTTATAAAATATGAAACCAACACTATGACTGCCCTGAACTGAAGCTGATACTGTAATACTGCCTCAACCTAAATACTCATTTAAGAGGTCACAGTTTGAAGCTAAACAAACACAGTTTCAAGCAGAATCCCTGTGTGCTATATTTCTTATCCAATAGAGTTGTGTATGTATGGAGGATGGTATGGAGCTTGTTGTTGCACAAAGTGTGAATGTATTTAAACAATGGACTTAACAGACTGAATGAGTGAATACTATTGTGAGATCAGACAAATCACCATAGCTGCCTACTTAATAGAAAATACTTAATAACCATACCTTAGGGTCCTCATCGGCGTGCACACGTTTCACATGGGCCCTCAAGGCCATATCACTCCTAAACTCCATATCACAATGTGGACACTTATATTCAAAGTTGCCTATCTTAATATTATGAAATCTCTTGAGGTGATAGAGGAATTTGAATTTCTGAGCGCATCTCGTGCCGCACTTTGAGCACCACCAGCTACCTTCCTCATCTTGCTTCCCGCACTCTTTCAAGAGTTGCTCTTCCTCTAGTTTATCAGGATTCTGAAATATTGTTTATTGTCATACGTAGGCTCAAACCAAGATGGCGTACTCAATGCCAGTATTGTAAGTAAACTGGTGCCCAAAAACTGTCAAATCGTATGGAGAATTTTGACAGTTCGTGGGCAACGTTTTCCAAGTTTTGCTCTCATAGTCAAAAACTCTATTAGTTATAACGTTATTTAGGAAAGAAGCGATAGTTTTAAAGATGTTGTTTATTATTGATATCTTGTTAATAGTGTGAGTTTTGCGACTCTAAAATAACAAAGTGTGCCAAGCGTGAAATTGAGTCACTTCCGTTCTATTGAAAATACATGGAGTCTGACATCTAGGGTACTTTATATATTATGTATGTTTTTGGCTCAAACCGAGCACTCAAGACAGATGTATGAAGTATAAAATACAATTCATACTACTACATACAATCTTAAAAACAGTGAATCAACAGCGAGCATAACATATAAAGTGTTTAGATGGATGCCAATCATAGTGTAAAGAGCTCCGATTGGCATCTCATCGAAAGCTGGTATAGACAGGATATTAACAATAAAAAATGGGAGAAATTGAATAAATAATAATAATATATTGACAATGAAATGAAATGCTGAGCCGAGTGTAAAGGATTCAAGTCAGCATTCGGGTCAATAATTGCCTTTATAAATAAACTAATTATAGCAAGTTAATGTATAGGATGCTACGTGGGGTCCCTTGTCCCAGAAACATCTCGACTGTGCAGAATTCTTAACTAGGTCAGTAACAGGGCCCATATGAAAATGTCATTTTTGAAAAAGCGGAGGTACAACAGCAATAATTAAAATGTAATAACCTTTTCTATTCTGTGTTGATATTTAGTAGAAGTGTGTGATGTATCACCATCCATCAGGACATCCGATTCAACCTTAAACAAACAAATTGGAAATTAAAATGAATAGAAATTCTAGTCTGTGTAGACAATACTAAAAACAATAATCAGATCTCGAGTTGATTCTGAGTGAATTAGAAAAAACATATTTTATCTAAGTTACAGCTCTTGAGTCTCATATATTGCAGATGGTTTATTTGAAACCAAGTCACTATTTATATGAAATATTTATATGGGTTATGACTGCTTTTGTTGCCATGTTAATATCTTACAATGTGTAGTTTTACTATAGGAACATTTCCCCATTATTGTAACTCGATTTACATAAAATAGACAGGGTGCTAAGTAGCAAAGGATGGACTTTCCATCAGGCTTATGACTGATGGAAAGTCGGCTGGCTCAATGTGATCGCTATACGCTTACGTAACGTTCACCAATTCAAGTCCATCCGTTTGCTGTGGCCGAGAATCTAACTGAGACCTTGAACCTGACAAACCGGTATTCTACCGCTGTGCTATGAGATCGCTGTTTTTCATACAATACCTTGAGATAGAAGAGAGATATAAAATGAGTATACCTTGAGTTCTTCGCCGGCGTGCAGTCGCTTGTAGTGAGCTCTCAGAGCCATATCATTCATAAACTCCATGTCACAGTGCGGACACTTGTACTCAAAGTTGCCAATCTCTATATTGTGGAACCTCTTCAGGTGGTAGAGGAACTTGACTCTCTGCGCGCACCGCGTGCCGCATTTTGAGCACCACCAGCTGCCCTCCTCGTCCTGCTTCCCGCACTCCTTCAACTTTAGTTCCTCCTGCTCCTCCATCACTTTGTGTTTTAGACTCTTAATCTTTGCATTTAACTTATCTTTCTTAATGGAATGTTCCTTTGACTTATGACTTCCGCCTTTCTTCTTATTGGTTCTATTCTCTGCATCCTTTCTTTCTTTCTTTACTTTTATTACAGCTAACACTTCATTGTCTTCCTCGTCATCGTCTTCCTACAAACATATTAGAGAATTAGAGAATTAAAATCGCTGGATGATACAGCCTTCCGCGGAGGGGTGAAGAAGTACCTCGTCGATAAAGTTTTTTATTCCATTGACGATATGTTAAATAATTGATTTTATGTATGACGAAATGTCAATCAGAGCCCTTTACACTCTGATTGGCATTGATCTGATAATGATTTTTGTTATTGTTAATTGTAAAATATCATATTATCTGTAAAAATTGACGAGTCCGGGTGCCCGAATGGGCCTACGGACGATATAAAACAACAAAACAATATTGCTATTCATAATTTAGGTAACTTATTCTTCATTATTATTATTGTAAAAGATTTTTCTTAATTATCATTCTAAAAGATTCTCGAGTGGCAACCTAGAACAAGCAAAAGGAGCGTAGGAAGACCTCAGGCAAGATGGTCTGACGATGTGAGGCGAATTGCAGGGAGCAAGTTAATGCAGCATGCCCAGGATAGGGATCTGTGGAAAGTCAAAGGAGAGGCCTATGTCCAGGATTGGAATTCAAACGGATGAGAAAGAAGAAGATTATGTACTGTAAAAAAAAGTGCGTTCACAAAAAGCGGGGCCGTGCTTCTTCAATAGTACCAAAAAATGTATACAACTTTACCCATTTATAACTAGCTTTCTTCTTCTTATGTTTCTTAGTGACTGAGCTCCTTCCTTCTTTCTTTACTTCTATTCTTTTATCGTTAAATACTAAGGGGGCTCCATCACCATCCACCATAGCATCAGCCTTGAAAAAAAATGTGAATAATATAATGCTTAAAAAAACCAGGGATAAGTCAAAAACCTAGTGAATTGGAGTATTATGCACGAAGTTAAGAACCAGATATATTATAATCTACAACTATTTGGGTCCTACTCACAGCCGAGAGGAGCGAAAATAACCTAGCAGTAGCAGTAACATCTGTCTTATTTACGAAAATTCTTTCTATGGTCTTATATGCTGTCATCCGGCTTCGGCGCCCTGAATTATTCTCAGCCAATACTGAGAGAAACGTCTTGAAACTGAAGAACAGCAATAGATGAAAGTATGGACTACAGATTGACTGTTTTTGAATTACAATACTTGGAAATTCCTTGAATAAAAAAAAAAAATCCGAAAGTACCCCTGAAATTTATGGGATCTGAGGATTTTCCGTTCAGTTTTTCAGATGTAAAAGTATAATTTAGCCAAAACACTGGTAATTATAATCTTAACAAATTGGCTGTTTTAGATTTTTTAATTTGTTCCCAGGCTCTTCTTAAAAAGGTAAAATTCACTTTGTCGCTTACGTTATTCTTACTTCATACAAAATTTGAAAAAGTTGAAGCGAAAATTGAATGATTTTGCTTAGTGCATGTAAACCCTTAAGCCTTAAGCGACACATTCTATGACTCCCTTTCTCGGTTGCGAGTGAGGCCACAATAGTTCCAAAAGGAGAACTGTCCTCTAATTTGGACATTTCATTACTATAATTGTGCAAACAAATTGATTGAATGACTTGAAAACAAAAGCGTTCCTCCAATTAAAATTATGAAAAACAAAGGAACACATGTAGTAAACATACCTCATCTAGGACTTCTATTTTAATATTATTTGTATCTATTAGTTTAGCATCCAACAGGGGATCTTGCAAGATGTTCAACACACTGTTGGATCTGTCACCCTCGTCCGCATAACTCATCATGTTATCCCACTCCTCCATCGCTATGCTTGATTTATAGTTAATCACTCGATTAAAAACATATTTCAAATTACTAACTACACATTAAATAAAATTAAAAAATTAAATAAATTATTTAGTTTCCATGATAAAACTTCCGAAATTTGCCGACGAGACGACATTTGACAATCATAATGACAATTTGACAAGCCATTTTGAATTGCTCATAGAGAAAAAACTCTACGAATCATAAATAAAAAAATAAATATTGAACTATAGACAATAGGCACGTGGCAACACTGATAACAATCTTGGCTAAAGGCGATCATGTCGCTGCTTAAAACAATAAAAAAGATAAACGTCAAAATTTTGACCGGGGCGTTCAATAATATCAAAACATATTGCAGAAATTCGGTAAAATAAGTTCTTTCCGTTCTTTCACCAATAATGTCAAGAGAGTTTAGAGAGCAAATGTGTTCTGTGATGTCAAGTTATAAGGGGCATACGAGTGGTTCTATATGTGCTATGTACGGATGTAATAATTATAGGGTACAAAAAGGCCCTTATAAATCCTTTTTTAGAATGCCGAGAGACATAAAACGGTAAGTAAATGGGCACAGAACACATATACTCTAACGAGAAGAATGCCAACTTCATAGGAAATATATGCAAACACGAAAATGACAGATCTCATCTAGCTTTCTCTCTCATTCATTTCATGCCCACATAAACAATGGCGCCAGGCGCCTTATTAAATTGATTATTGAGGTTGGATCAATACGCATTAGCGATTAAAAATAGTTGTACTCTAATACAAAAGCGGGACATATCCATATATCCCATTTTTACACTGCAATACAACTATTTAATCATTAATGCGCACTAACCCTTTGGAAATAAGTATAATAACCAAAGAATTAAAATGCAGCAGTAGGTATGACATTGGCATTTATTGTAAGTAAATAATACACACATATTGTATAAACATTACGTAGAGACAATTAAAAAAGATGTTCAAAAGAACCATTAACAAAAATAATACGAAATAATGAGTCAATCAGAGCGTTTCACCAACTTTTTGATTGAGGAATTTCAGTAAGTAAAGATTGCAGTCGCGTGTCATAATTTCTCGTACAATATTTGTCACAGATAGCTTTTCCGAACCTAAAGTTTGTGAAATCCAGAATATTTCTCACAAAACTATAACACAAAACAAGTTACACGAGTCTCTGGTCTCGACAATAATTGAATATAGAACAAGTCTCCATCATAGAATAAGTCTCCATTTTTCACACACAAACGAGTACGTATAGTTCTCCCAAACACAAGATTACGAAATGACGAATCATATGTCTCGCAAAAACACAAAAAAGGAGTTTATATTTTACACAAACCTAGTTCAAAACAATGTAATAATACCGATCACGAAACAAATTTTGGAAAGACGAGTGACGACGCGACAGCAACCGTAAAAAATATGGCCGCGTGTTGTTTTGTTTACAAACGGCATTGGCGTTGTATTGCCAGCTTGCAAAATGTAAAAGACTTGAATATTATTTCTCGAAATCTGGTTTCTTAAAAAGAAATAAATATAAATTCACCAATAAAAATATTGCATGATAACATAATAATACATTTATGTTCTAAATATTCACCGTAATGTTAAGATTTCGGAATTATTTTCATAATCAGTAATTCTATTTTTTGCGTCTGTCATACAAATCCCATAAGATCGTGAAAGAGTGAAGAGATGCGATATATATCCCTTACGCATTCCCAGCTGAGCTGCCCAGGCAATACCATGATTATCATCCAACAACACAATATGCTTGTTGGCAAGTACCAAAACCAGAGTTGACTCAGCCTGTAAATGGGGCTGCTACCTTTCAAAGAGGGCACACCCGAAGATTTCGAAAAAAAATGTGTTTTTTACTCAATAAACTTATTTATTATAATAGTACAAATGTGGACAGAAAACTCGTAAATAGTGTTGCAGGCAGAAAATTTGTATAACATTGAGCAAAGAATGTTGTGGTGTAAACAAATTTATTTTCTATAAAGAGTAATAATAATAGCAAATGCATCAAAGAAGAGCGCCGCAGGCGAATTTTTTAAAAAACAGTTTAATTTTTAACGGGTTTTCATAGTATATAGGTCAGCAGGGGTCTGACCTGTGATAGTTAAGCCCCTCTGTCTTACCACCCAGTCTGACCCGGAGATATACGATGCTAACCCGGAGCCCGGAGAACACCACTCAAACCCGTAGACTCCGGGTCAAACCCGGAGAGGTGGCTGCCCTATAAGTAAACATAACCTTTCTGTATGAATCGTTCGTCATATGTTTTAGTATTTTCCATGTATTTTCCTCGGTTTGCTTTGCATTATTATTTATTGTAAATTAATTCCTACATCTTTTCTCAGATTGACGAAATGGATTAATGCTTGCAAGAGATCCGATTTAGACGAATTATTCAAAGTAAAAGAGCCAGAGTATTTCAACAGGACGTACCTTGTTTGTTCTGATCATTTTGAAGAACGGTGCTTTAGGAACAAGGATTTGCATAGCCAAGGGTACGTTTATACACATTCATTATAATACATATAACAAAGATAGAGTAATAAAACTAAATAGTCCCCCCCTCTTCATACCCCTGTCTTTTTCAATTTAATTTTGAATGTATTTCATGTTGTAACAACATACCTAATTCTATGGATAAATATTTTTTTTATGTGGAGGCAAGACTCCCCAACACACTTCTCAGTATTATCAGCCAGAAGAGTATATTAAGACATTGTTTTTGCAATAAGGCCGCCTTTTAACATACTACTAACTTTGTTTTGTAACTCTACATGATTTTGGCTAATAAAGATTTATCTATTTCAGATTATTACCTGATTCAATTCCAACACTGAAACTGTATGATGAAGAAAGCGAGGAAAAAATAGAAACAGTTACACCCGATAAAAAGAACCCTATAAAAATAAACAAAAGAAAGAAAACGGATGATCGAGATGACAGCGAGGCGAAGACTGAAATTACTCGTTTAAAATTAGTCATTGATCATTATGAGAAAAAACTTAAAAATAAGAATAGTTTAATTTCTAAATATAAGAAGCGTTATCAAGTTTTAAAACAGAAATTAGCAGAAAATAAAAAAAAAAATAATGGGAATGTTCCGTAAGTCATCGTCTGCCGCCAATCCTGACGGATGTTATATTAGGACATGCATTCCGAAACCCTGGAAACTTGGAAAGACTTTTCCTGTACTTATTTCAATTCGGAGTTACGAGGTCCAATACCGGAATATCGATATCACACGAACGGCAGATGCTTGGTGTTAGTCTCCGGGATAGGTTAAGAAACGAAGAACCAAGGTTGCCGATATCATGAGCCGTGTGTCAAAACTCAAGTGGCAATGGGCAGGACATATGGCTAGGCAGGGTGACACCAGGTAGGCGTCACAAATATTGAAGTGGAAACCTTAGACAGATAGAAGGAACGTCGGAAGGCCACTAAAGAGATGGACTGGCGACATTGTCTAAATCACTGGAGGAACCACTACTATGAATTGAGATATTTTATGTATTGTAGCATGACAATTTATGTTTATATTTTATACTTCTCTTTAAAAATAAACTACAGTTTTTTTTTGTTCATTTACTCAATGTATTTTTTAAATTTCAATCAACCCTAAAAAAGGTCTTTCCGTGTCGGCTATGTAAGCTGAAATATACCTGCAATCGATGGTTAAATTAAGTGGAATGAATAAAATATATAAGAAAGAAATGGTTTTCGATGAGCTACATGTAGCTTTTTGGCAGCCATGGTTAGTGCAACACTTGTAGAATTTCAATAGAAATTTCATTGTTGTCGGCACATAAAATTGTAGTACCTACTATAATTTAAACCAGCGACATAATAATATGTAATTGTATAAAACACTCAAAATAGAATAGATTGTTTTATTTATTACGGCTTTATTTCACCTGCATTGTCCAGCGAAGAATTAAAACCTAAAACAATTAAAATCGTATTACAAAAATGGAATAATATTATCAGCGCCATCTAGTGGAGGAGATGTTAATCTGAGTTGTATTGGTTGTCTTGTCAAAAATTCCAACATAACCTAAAAAATCTAAATGTCAGATTAAAAGTGTTAGTAAACATCGACGGAGATCTTTCAGTTTTTGTTCTAAACCGTTTATGATAATATGAATTGTGAAGTTAAAAGAAGTAGTAGAAGTAATCAATGTGTAATTTGCGGTGGAAAAGATGGTTTGAAGATTATATATAAAGGTTATACAGAAATGTTTGCTTCTTACGCCGAACTTATATTCGAGTGTTTTTGTATTCAGGTTAGTATAATAGAAACTATTGCAGTAGCACGGCCCTATTCAAAATCAAGCTTATTCAAAAAAGCGCGAAAAAATACAGTTTTTAGCACCTTTTTAAGACACGATAATCTTTTGCAGGAATGACATTTCAAATCCAAAACATCGCAAATTTACTAAATTCGTTTAAAAAAAACACATTCTGACCTCTGTGCCCTCGTCCGGCCCCACCCGCAGTCGAGCCGAGCGAATAATATCGTTTTTAGTGCTTTTTTGAATAAAAAAAAAAAGTTTTAACTAAAGTGTAGCTACTATATAAAATAATTATATTATGAACCATTACTTTATTACAAGTATGTAATTTCAGTTTCCTGGCACTCATCTTGGAAAGGACAACATGTTGTGTAAACAATGTATTAAAAGTATCAGACGCTGCATGGACTTCCGTAATAAAGTGGAAATAGCACATAAAAGACTTTACGGTGAAATTCCAGCTAAGTCATGTAAGATTCCAATAGTTTATTTGTGTCAGATTTACTTCTGGATATGGGAATAGTTCAGTTTTGCTATTACTTATTTCTTAAGCTCCTATATGCTGACATCCGGCCTCGGCTCCCTGAATTGTTCTCAGCCAATACTAAGAGAATCGTCTTGAAACTGAAGACAGTGATAAATGAAAGTATGGACTACAGATTGGCTGTTTTAGAATTACAATATTTAGAAATTTCTTGAATAAAAAAATATTCCTAAACCACCCTTGAAACTTACGGGATCTGAGGATTTTCCGTTCAGTTTTCTAGCCAAAAAAGTATAATTTAGCCAAAATACTGGTAATTATAATCTTAACAAATTGACTGTTTTAGATTTTTTTATTTTTTCCCAGGTTTCTTTTAAAAAGGTATAATTAACTTTCGCTTACGTTATTCTTATTTCGCGCTAACATTCTCATACAAAATTTGAAAAAGTTGAAGCGAAAATAGAACGATTTTTGCTCAGTGCATATAGGATCTTAATGTTGGCATCAATGACAACAAAATAATATTTATGTTACCGGAAACGTATATAATGCCGGGTCAGTTTAATAAAAAATCACATCATTAGCACACATTTTCTCATCATGACATAAATTTTCCAAAAATTTGTATGAAAAACCATCAAAATACAGTTGTTTCATAAAAAAAATTGCCTACGGTGCTATTTTTTTACTACTTTTTATGGAAAACATATTTCATACATATTATTGTGCAAATTATTATGTACATTATACAAACGAACATGTACGTCTTAAAAAAAAAAATCGCCCGCGGCACTACTCCTTGTTTCATATAACTTGGCCACTGGCTACATAGTAATTCTATATAAAAAGTGTGACAAGACGGATGAAACGAAATGTATTTACAAGTTTTTCATGCTGTATATTTTTTTTTAATTTTTGGTGCCCCCCCCCCAGCTCCGAGGCTGGCGACCCCCATGCACATTGAATCCTCTTCACTGCTTACAATAAATAATGTATCTTACGTTTCAGCCGTCAGTAAAGATTTTAAAATCGATAAAGCTGAAATGACAATTAAACCGGAACCATGGACAGAACTTAAAGCAGAACCAGATGATGACAAGCGAGAAGACAATGATGGTAACCAAACAATCAATTATTCAAATCTTAACACGTTAAACGCCGACGGAACAAATATGAAAATTTACATAAAAACTTATTTTCGGTATTTGATGTACTTTAATGTGAAGATGCGCAGACCTTATGCATCGATGGGGGTTTTCCACGAGCCCCTACTGTGAATGTGGTCGCTGCCAGACGATGGGCCATATAGTTGAGTGTCCAATTTTTGGTTTCGAGCGCTGAAATTCACGGGGTCACTGCTGACGCTGCCAATTGGCTAAGAGATTTACCTCTAAATTTGTAATTGCTGGGTCTTTTGCCATATGCATTAAAAAAATGTGAAATGTACCCAAAATAAGTTATACATGAATTGGGTGTAGGATTCCATAATTATAACAAAAAACAGTTATGAAAATATTTTTCCGAACTTTCTGAAATCTGGAACCTATTTTCCAAAATTTACTGAGCAGGTGTGTCCCACTGCACAGGATAGCCCTCGAGTGCCACGCCGGTCACTTACATATGCGAAATAAATGAGAAGCGCGACCATTGGTGCGAAAAAGCATTTGAAATATATTTCTTGCATGAGGCCACCGGTGACCCCCATGACGTTTAACGTGTTTATCTAATCTCAGTATTAACTAATTATTGATTCTGTGTATCATATTTCAGTTACTACTCATTATATTTCTGATACTGAAAATATTCAAACTCACAATATTACAATACAGAATCTACTGGCGGTGGAAATTGAAACGTTATCAAAAATCAAAGAAGAATTTGATGCAATGGATTATTCAGATGATAAGGATACATTCCACTATTCAGATAATAATGATATGTTCCATAACGAAAATGAAAAGGACAGTGATTCGTCATCGGTTAAGACAGACGAGATATTTAGAGCTACAGGATATAAAGGGTATAAAAGTTTAAAACGAAAACACAAAAAAAAGAAGGAATCGTTTAGTATTCCTAAACTGGAACCGACAGAAACACAATGTCCTCTGTGTCAGAAACAATTCCTGGATAATAATTTATTAAAAAAACATCACGAGACACATTATCCCGCGTATATTTGTCATATTTGTGGCAAGACTTCAATGAGAATGGATAGACATAAGAACCATCTCTCAACGCACAGTAATTTGCGGAATCAGTGCGATTCGTGCGAGAAAACGTTCAAAAATTCCAAAGACTTGGATGCGCATAAGAAAGTAGTTCATCTTAACGTACTGCCGTGTGTTTGTCCGCATTGCAAGGAGAGATTCGGTACTGCAGCCGTAAAAACGAAGCACTTGCTAGAAGTCCACGGCATTAAACCAACCATGTACAAGTGTCCCAGGTGCGATGCGGAGTTCAATCTCCCCTGTTACGTGCGGAGACATATGAAAAGGAAACATTTGAAGTCAAGAGAATACCATTGTCAGATATGTTATTCGTCGTTTTTTGAGTCCAATGAATTAAATAGTCATATCTTAGCCAAACATGATGGTAAGTATGTCATGTATTTAACTCTCTTTATCTAGGGTTGCCAGATTTCTCGCGAGTCAAATAGGGACAACTTTCCCTCCGTTGACGAAAAAGTTTTTTGATGCATTTTTTATTTCAGCGTTCTAAATTTTTTAGTCTACTCCTATGAATACCTAATGCGTAACTTTATTTTCTACCTATTTCCTCACTTTATAATTAAACTGCCAAAAAAATCGTAAGAATATAAATAAATAAATAAATCTTTATTGGCCAATAAATATAAATAACAACAAAAACAAGACAATGCAGTGTGCCAAAAGGCGGACTTATTGCAAAAGCAATATCTTACAGTCAAGCCGTATATAAAATATACCAACAGTTTCGAAAACCGGGACATTTAGACATCCCGAAAGGTTTGTTCGGGACACGAGGCGTAAAACCGGTGACAGTCCCTGTAAACCGGGACGTTTTGCAATCCTATTTTTATCCTAATTCTACCATATGATGTGACGCACCATTCATTCTGGATTATTATTTGAAGCATAATATAATTGATGTTCTATTAATGGTGGTGTTGTTAGCGTGGGCGTCGAGATTGGAATAGGTATATTATTTTTAAGACAAAATGGCAGACCCCACCATCGTGCGGGAATAATAAATGCCCAGGGTGGTAAAGATATAATTTTTCATACCAAATGATAAAACTTCATCAGGGGAAAATCGCCATACCACTTTTTTTATGTTGCCCCCACCCCCTAGCTCCGAATCTGGCGACGCCCATAGTTTTTTGTACATTATTTTATTATTTACAATATATTTATGATGGTGATAATATTTCCAGGTATAAGGTGTCACAAATGTGAGTTATGCGATAAGACGTATGCTTATGCTGGGGGGCTACGCACTCATCTTAGAACTCACCACAATCATAAGGGCTATGAATGTCAGTTGTGTGGAGAATCTTTTGTGCGGCAACATTACCTTAAGCGTCATCTTAAAACTCATGAACCATCGGAGTGAATGCACTTCAACTGACTGGTAGAAATTGCAATTAGACACTAAGCCTGCCTTTGGCCATATTATTTGTTCAATAAAGAGTTTTTATCAAATTTATTTATTTTATTTAAAGTCCTATATGCTGTCATCCCGCTTCGGCGCCCTGAATTTTTCTCAGCCAATACTGAGAGTCGTATTGAAACTGAAGACAGTGATAGATGAAAGTATGGACTACAGATTGGCTGTTTTAAAATCACAATACTTGGAAATTCCTTGAATAATAAAATGTTCCGAAAGTACCCCTGAGATTTACGGGATCTGAGAATTTTACAGATCGTGGCTAAAATTATTTGATTCTCCAGTTATATTAGATATATAGTCTCCTAACTTCATAGAAGTAAAAATAAAGATAGACATCCGCTACATACCATTGGTTGAATTGTAATGCCTTGTTGTGTAATTAGAAGGTAGATAAAATAATTTTAAGAAAAAACAATTATTGTAATCTAAAGAACTTTTTATTTGAATTATTAAGTAACTTTCTTTATACAAATGTTGTGAGCTTTCTTCAAGTGAATAATAAATTGAGACTTCTTCTCATACATTTCACTACAATTATTACATAACCACGTGCCATATTTGTCACGTTTACCATGTTCCATTACTACATCCAATCCCACTGTTGCAGACTCTGTGATAACTTTGTTCACTGCTTTCTTCTTTCTTAGAGATTCCTATAAAAATTAAATGAAGTACATAATGTTGAACTTTAATGAAGATGAATTCTGACATACATTTCCACTAGATTCTATAGGAGAGAGCTGGGGTATTGGAGGGTCATATCAGTGGAAGCTATCTTATCTATCCGCTCACTCAAAGTCTCTTGCATCCGTCACGTTCATGCAATTTGTCACAAAGGCTCCATCCTATTCCTTTGAAGATCTGGTCAAGTCAGTTAGGGACAGTTATATGCTTCTTTCACTCATAGACCTATCTTTATAGTCATTAATTTTCTCAACACGTCCAAATCATTTATGCTTATATGTATTCACATTCATTCTAGTCACTTATAATAACCTCTTACCTTATCCTTTCTCTCCGGCAAAAACCAAATGAGCATAACCTGTCTACCCAATATAAAATACAAATTAACAAACCTTAGGGTCCTTACGAGTGTGTGTGTGTATAAATTTCACATGAGCCTTCAAGCCCTGGTTCTCTTTGAAGTCCATATCACAGAGTGGGCACTTATATTCAAAGTTGCCAATCTTAATATTATGATTTCTATTGAGATGATAGATGAAGGTGATTGTCATAGTAAACCTCTTCCCACACGTGGAGCACCACCAGTTGCCCTCCTCATCTTGTGTCCCGCACTCCTTTAACTTGTCTTCCAGCTCCTCTTTACTTTCGATCGCCTTCTTCCTACTTTTATTCACTTCATTATCCCGTACCTACAATTTATTTATTTATAGTTAGTTACCAAATATACTGCACACTCCAAAAACAATTAAGATCCAAACTCTTACGAAGAAATACAAAGGTCATGCTGAATAAAACACTGATCAAGCCAGTCCTTACCTACGCCTCGGAAACCTGGGTGATGACTAACACATTGAAGGATCCATCGTGATATTTGAAAGAAGGGTCCTCAGAGCAATCTATGGCCCTGTGAGAGACCATAACGGGTGGCATCGTCAACACAACAGGGAATTATATGACATCTATTAAGAGCCCGATGTGATCAGCTCAGTAATCAGGATGGATGCCGACAACTCCATAAACATTACTGCCTTACATCCACTGCACCACAGGGACACAGAAGACTAGGAAGGCACAAAATGCTCTGTCAGCCACACTGCAGATACAAAATTGGAAGACGAAGGCAACAGACAGACAGGGACGGAGAAGACTCCTGGATTCAGCCAAGGCCCACCCAGGGCTGTCCAGCTCATGGTGATGACGATGACAGTCACTACATTTGTCTTACTAATAACCTCTTACCTTATCCTTTCTCTCCAAGCGTCAAAAACCAAATGAGCATAAGCTGTCTACCCAATATAAAATACAAATTAACAAACCTTAGGGTCCAGATGTACAGTCTGCGTGTGCGCCTTCAAGGCATTGTTTGTTCTGAAGTCCATATCACAATGTGGACACTTGTGTTCAAAGTTGCCAATCTTAATTTTATGGATTCTGTTGAGATGATAGATGAAGCTGTTTGTCCTAATAAATTTAGTCCCACAGGTGGAGCACCACCAGGTGCCCTCCTCATCTCGTACCCCACACTTCTGTAACTTGTGTTCCTGTTCCTCTTTTCTTTCAATCCTTTTCTTCTTACTTTCATTCACTCCATCCTTCTGAAGTTTATCATCCTACAAAGTATTGTTCATAATTTTTAATTTGATTACTAATAATGATATGAATGTACGAAAAATAACACCGCATTTCACCAAAAATACAAATTAACAAACCTTAGGGTCCCTATGGGTGTGTGCAGATTTCATATGAGCCCTCAAGGACATCTTCTCTCTGAAGTCCAAATCACAATGTAGACACTTGTGTTCAAAGTTGCCAATCTTAATATTATGGATTCTGTTGAGATGATAGATGAACTTGTGTGTCTTAATAAATCTCATCCCATCTGTGGAGCACCACCAGGTGCCCTCCTCATCTTGTGTCCCGCACTCCTTTAACTTGTCTTCCTGGTCCTCTTTGCTTTCGATCTTCTTCTTCCTACTTCTATTCACTTCATCATCCCGTTCCTATAAAGTATTGTTCATAATTTCAAATTTAATTAGTAATCAGTACCAGCCCCAAGTCGAATTCTAGATTCGGACCAAACACTGAAGTACCTTGGAGTAACCCTTGACACACAACTAACGCAAAGGCCAAAATTAATACCAGGAATAACATCGTACATAAACTAGCTGGTTCTACACATTAAGAACCTCTGCACTAGCCTCGGACTACTCAGACACTGAATACACCGCTCCCATGTGGACAAATAGCTCCCATAAACATAAAGTGAATGAAGAACTCAATAACACCATGCGGCTGATTGCGGGGACTGAGAAGTCCACCCCGACTGAATGGCTCCCTGTGCTCAGCAACATACCACCACCACCCATCCGCCGCCTCGAAGCAATCAATAAAGAATGGGAGAAATATTGGCAAAACCAATCACTACCTCTGCATCAGGATGTCCCTATACCATTTAACCTCGACTCCGCTCTAGGAGACCGGCTCATGCGACTGCCCTTCACCAAGTTACCTCGCCGATGTGAATTAATAATACCTTAGAGTCCTTATCAGCATGTATCCGTCTCACATGGGCCCTCGAGGCCATTAACTCATCCCTCCTCCCCCCCTCCTTCAATATCTCCTCGTCCCGCTCCTCAATTTGTTTTTTTTTTATCTGTGCCTCTAGTGTTTTTTGTTCACATTTCATATTTTCCTCTTCTTTACGTTTCATATCTTCCGCTTTATTAAGATTCTCTAGTGTTGCTCTACTGGGTTCTTTTACAATTTTTATTGTACCTAGTGTTGAATCCTCTGCTACCTGAAAAATAATTATATACAACCATCTTTACTCGAAACCGTCAAGAAGAATGTGTGGAAAAATGTTGACGAGACGGGATATTAAATGATTAGAGATGAGTGACTGATCCAAGCCACTACTCTAATGCTAGCGGTAGATACCCGCTTATAATCTGTGGTTGGGTTACCGGTGTAGTCTGGGTTCGATTCCCGGCCGCGGCAGCCGGGTGGACTGGAACTGGTGTTACTTAAGTGTAAAGTGATCACATTACGCCAGCCGACAATCAGTCATAAGCGTGATGGAATGTCCATCTTTTGCTGTGTATCTGTTGAGATATAACTACTTGTTATATTCAACAACGACATGTAGAAAATTCCGATGGTCTCACAAAAAATATAAAATTGTTCAAAATAATATTATACCTTATTTTTTTCTTTTTTATTTCCATGTACCCTGAGTAAATGTTCACGGAGTTTATCACCACTTGTATGTTTGTATGGACACTTCTTACAAGACCAAATCCCATCAACTTGCTCCCCTCCACCACTCTTTATTCTGCGCTCCAACTTCTCTATTCTTTTCTTTCTAGCTGCACTTTTGATATGTTGTCCAATTCGGGTCCATTTTCCTCCTTTGTATACACGTTTTCTCTTACTGCCTGAAGTCTCAGTTTGATTCATGAATCGTATTGTAGCTAATATTGGCTCTTCTATCACCTACAACACCAAACTGTTGGATAACATTTACAGTAAAGAGCTCTTAGTTTTTATCAAACAACTTTGGGAACTATTGTCGAAGCGCAGCCCCACTTTTTATGGAAAACATTTTTTTTTATTCAAAAAAGCGCTAAAAACGATATATTTCGCTTGGCTCGACTGTGGGTGGGGCCGGACGAGAGCACAGATAGTCAGAATGTGTTTTTTTTAATTAATTTAGTAAATTTACGATGTTTTAAATTTGATGACTTGAAATGTCATTCCTGTCAAAAGTTTATCGTGTTTTAAAAAGGTGCTAAAAACGGTATTTTTGTGCTCTGTTCGGCTGCCGAATCGAGCGAAAAAATACCGTTTTAAGCGCTTTTTAAAAACAAAATTAGCTTGTAAATGAATGGGGCCGCGCTTCGACAATAGGTCCCAAAATCATCAGAAAATAACTAAATTCAAACAAACTTTAATGACATGTCTTCAACTAGACAATCTATTATAATGTACCAACACAGCTACACTTCCTCTACAATAATAAACTCTATAAATCCATCACAAACCTCATCCGGGACTTCCTGTTTGATCAAACTTAAAGGATCACAGACTGTCTCATCACATTCTCCTCCACTCCCAAGACATATATTAGAAATTAACTCTGCCATTGCTTCATGTGAACAATTACTCCACCGTTAATTCCAGGTATTATCAAGAAAAAACAATCTGCGATTAGTACGGGGCACACCAGAGATTTTCTTCATATTTTGATTTTATTTTCTTGAAAATAATTTGACACATTAACGAATGACAAATGTGAAATGACATGCAATTCGCCATAGACAATAAACTTTATAAAACACGGATGAAGCGGATTGAGCGGAAGAATCATAACATAATGGTGGCCTCATACCATCCCTACTATCCTCATACAGATGGAACGCAAAAATAATTATTTTGAAAGAGTTATTACTTATTAGTTATGAAGACATTGATATAGTTGTATATGAACCTGATATTGAAGCAGAATGTGAGAGAGCTAGCCGAGATTTGAGAAGACAATTTGTTATCAGCAGCCAGCTAGTCTTTCAAATGTGACAAAGGAATTGTACTAAGGAACCTATATAAAGGTTCCCTAAATTGTACCAACGTAGGTCCAGAAGGGTTCCGAAGAATGAGCGTAAAGTAAAACGAACACTATCCTGTAATATTTGTATGAAGAAATTCTGCCTGGCTTCGAACTTGAAAGCACATAAACAAATTCATACTAGTGAAAAACATTTTGAGTGTTATATTTGTGTGAAGAAATTCAGTAGGGCCTCGAATTCAAAAAGCCTTTTTATTACTTTTCTGGTCAAATGTTTTATGTAGGGCCCGCAGGAAAACCAACTCATTCTTGAATCTTGTGAGACAGTTGAGTAAAAAACTACAGATCGTGGCTAAAATCATTTGACTTTTTTGTTATAATAGATATGTAGGTTTGTAACTCCTCGAAGATTAGTCAGTCTCATCATTTTAATCTATAAAGATTAAGGTGACCAACCATCCTTCTTTTGGAAGGACAGTCCTCCTTTTCTAGGTTCTGTCCTCCCTCCAAAAGTGTCCTCCTTTTTTTACTTTCCAACATTTTAAAACTAATCTGTTAATCTCAAAACCACACGTTTTTTCATCATACCACGAATTAACTAGTACTATAGTATAAAAATACATTAATATGCAATTGTTTCCTAAAAAAATTTTCCTGCGACGCTAATTTATTTATTTATATATTTATTCACAAATAACATATATCAATACAATATCACCGGGATTGCCCAACTAGGTGTAACCTGTATTTGGGTCAATCCCACTAAGAATACAAAGTTAAACAAAAAAAAAAAATCAATAAGAAAAAAAAACACAAAGACACAAAACAAAAAGAAATAAAAGAGAAAGAAAACAATGAAAAAATTACCTTTACCTTATGTGTATATGCAATTTGGTATGTCTTATGACAAATATTTCACCTGCAGCGCTATTTTTTTAGTACATCCTTTATGGAAAACATTTTCAAGAAAATAAATCAAACAATATAGCAATCTTCTTCACTGTCCCAAAAAACAAATCGCATTTTTTGCGCTATTTACGCATTTTTTGTCCTCCTTTTTATTTTTAAAAATATGGTCACCTTAATAAAGATGGACATCCTCTACGTACTAACAGTTGAAAATATAAACACATTGTAATGCCTTATCTTATTGTGCTATTAGAATAAGGCTGCCATACGTCCCGGTACACCGGGACATGTCCCGGTTTTGAGGTCCGTGTCCCAGTCCGACAGTCATTTGTCCAGGTCAGGGATTTCTTAAAATCCATTATTTTACAATTCTATCATGAAAAAATTGCCTGCGGCGCCAATTATACTTCCAGTTTTTTTACATATTCTGCTAACTACAAATTTTTTATTTTGATAAAACTAAACAAGATTTACACCATTCCTTTTCTATGTAGACAGGTACACGCTCATGTCTTGTGACAAAAATGTCGAGTGCGGCGCTACTTACATGACATTCGCTTCAAAACAAAGAAAACAAATACCATTTCATCAATTTTTTCTAAAAAAGTTTCGCCTGTGGCGGCTTTTTTCGGACATATTTTGTAAGGAAACAATTTTCATGCCTATTGAACTAAACGAATATTGATTGTTTTTTTAGAGGTTTTTTTGGGGAGGGGAGGTGTCCCGGTCGGCAGTCCGACAATTATGGCAGCCCTAAATTAGAAGGTAGATGAAATAATTTTAAGAAAAAAACAATTATTGTAATCTAAAGTACTTTTTATTTGAATTATTATGTAACTTTCTTTATACAAATGTTGTGAGCTTTCTTCAAGTGAATAATAAATTGAGACTTCTTCTCATACATTTCACTACAATTATTACATAACCACGTGCCATATTTGTCACGTTTACCATGTTCCATTACTACATCCAATCCCACTGTTGCAGACTCTATGATAACTTTGTTCACTGCTTTCTTCTTTCTTAGAGATTCCTATAAAAATTAAATGAATTACATAATGTTGAACTTTAATGAAGATGAATTCTGACATACATTTCCACTAGATTCTATAAGAGAGAGCTGGGGCATTGGAGGGTCATATCAGTGGAAGCTATCTTATCTATCTGCTCACTCAAAGTCTTGCATCCGTCACGTTCATGCAATTTGTCACAAAGGCTCCATCCTATTCCTTTGAAGATCTGGTCAAGTCAGTTAGGGACAGTTATATGCTTCTTTCACTCATAGACCTATCTTTGTAGTCATTAATTTTCTCAACACGTCCAAATCATTTATGCTTATATGTATTCACATTCATTCTAGTCACTTATAATAACCTCTTACCTAATCCTTTCTCTCCAAACAGCAAAAACCAAATGAGCATAACCTGTCTACCCAATATAAAATACAAATTAACAAACCTTAGGGTCCTTACGAGTGTGTGTGTGTATAGATTTCAAATGAGCCTTCAAGCCCTGGTTTTCTTTGAAGTCCATATCACAAAGTGGACACTTGTATTCAAAGCTGCCAATCTTAATATTATGATTTCTATTGAGATGATAGACGAAGGTGATTGTCTTAGTAAACCTCTTCCCACACGTGGAGCACCACCAGTTGCCCTCCTCATCTTGTGTCCCGCACTCCTTTAACTTGTCTTCCAGCTCCTCTTTACTTTCGATCGCCTTCTTCCTACTTCTATTCACTACATCATCTCGTACCTACAAAGTATTGTTCATAATTTATTTATTTATAGTTAGTTACCAAATATTAATTATATTATTAGTGCGTGCCAACAAACTGGATACTGAGAAACATTTGGCTATCCAAATATCAAACCTAAGACAACCGCATGCAGAAACAAACAAGATGATGAACTACTCACTGGAAGCAGCCAACTATCAACTGATGAATCCCCAGTTGGAGAATCAGCTGATAAACTAACATTGACGGTAGTCCAGCTGGCCCTAAAGAAATTATAAAACAACAAAGCATCAGGCGAAGATAACATCCCTAGTGAGCTCTATAAATATACTCCAGAAGCACTATCAGGCAAATGTATCAAATAATAATTGAAATCTGGAACACGGAGACACTACCGGATGGCTGGTCAGGGGGAGTCCTATGCCCACTACAGAGAACATCATAAGTGAATACCAGTGCAGCTTCACACCTGGCAAGGGCACAACCGACCAAATCCACGATACTGACACCCAAGAAGAAATCAGGAGGAGGATAAGGGGGGGTAAAACGTTATAATATGTAGTTTAAGATCTATATCCTCAAATGTAAATGTAATCTGTCAACTTATTGTAGTTACACATGTTTTAAATAAATAAAATAAAAGTAAACATAAAAAAAAATGGCTGCAACCCGATGCTACTGCGCACTCCAAAAACAATTAAGATCCAAACTCTTACGAAGAAATACAAAGGTCATGCTGAATCAAACACTGATCAAGCCAGTCCTTACCTATGCCTCGGAAACCTGGGTGATGACTAACACATTGGAGGATCCATTGTGATATTTGAAAGAAGGATCCTCAGAGCAATCTATGGCCCTGTGAGAGACCATAACGGGTGGCATCGTCAACACAACAGGGAATTATATGACATCTATTGAGAGCCCGATGTGATCAGCTCAGCAATCAGGATGGACGCCGACAACTCCATAAACATTACTGCCTTACATTCACTGCACCACAGGGACACAGAAGACTAGGAAGGCACAAAATGCAGTGGATAGCTCTGTCAGCCACACTGCAGATACAAAATTGGAAGACGAAGGCAACAGACAGACAGGGACGGAGAAGACTCCTGGATTCAGCCAAGGCCCACCCAGGGCTGTCGAGCTCATGGTGATGACGATGATAGTCACTACATTTGTCTTACTGATAACCTCTTCCCTTATCCTTTCTCTCCAAGCGTCAAAAACCAAATGAGCATAAGCTGTCTACCCAATATAAAATACAAATTAACAAACCTTAGGGTCCAGATGTACAGTCTGCGTGTGCCCCTTCAAGGCATTGTTTGTTCTGAAGTCCATATCACAATGTGGACACTTGTGTTCAAAGTTGCCAATCTTAATTTTATGGATTCTCTTGAGATGATAGATGAAGGTGATTGTACTAATAAATTTCGTCCCACACGTGGAGCACCACCAGGTGCCCTCCTCATCTTGTACTCCGCACTCCTTTAACTTGTCTTCCTGGTCCTCTTTGCTTTCGATCCTTTTCTTCTTACTTCCATTCACTCCATCCTTCTGAACTTCATCACCCTAAAAAGTATTGTTCATAATTTTTAATGTTTATGTGAAACCCTGATTTCACGTTTTTCTAGGGACTGGTGAAAAAAACTTAAAATCAGGGAAAACTTAAAATGTGGGAAATTATATTTTCGTATGTCCCATACAAACCTACATTATTTTTTATTGTTAACTTCATTTGTCATGTTGCAGGAGTGATTTATTGACATTAATTACGTGAAACCTTGAGTTTACAAAAAATTTAAGTGAATTATCACTAAAAAACTAAATTGAAGGAAGTTAATTTTCAGAAAATACCCCATATAGGCAAAAAAATAGAATTTTGCGGTTTTTCTCCCATATGAAATTGTTTATCGAATTTCAGAGTTTTTTATACAGAAAATAAAGAAATACATTGAATTTATGTACGTATTTCTGGAACTCATAAACTCATCGCTAAACACCAAGGCAGACACACCTAAAGAACTTCCATCCATGCCCAATACCGCTGGCCTTGTAGCACCTTTCGAGGAAAAAGAAGTTGCAAAAGCACTCCATAAAATGTCAAACAAAAAAGCAATGGGCCCAGACGAAATACCCATTGAAGCATGGAAGTGCCTTGGCGAACACGGTGCCAAAATTCTAACCACCTTCTGCAACAGAATATTGGAAACAAACACGATGCCAGACGCCTGGAGGCTCAGTACAATAGTACCATTGTATAAAGGAAAGGGTAGCAGATACGAGTGCAACAACTACCGAGCCATAAAACTGATGAGCCATACTATGAAGCTGTATGAGAGATTAATAGAAAACAGACTGAGGCAAGAATGCCCCCTCTCCACAAACCAATATGGTTTTGTAGCTGGCTACTCTACCACTGATCCTATATTTGCCCTTAATACTATCGCTGAGGAATATCGTGCCAAAAACCATCCTTTGTACATTGCATTCCTTGACATGGAAAAAGCCTTCGACAGGGTTCCACGTAATACCATCTGGTGGAGCCTGCGCAGGAAACACATCCCAGAAACTTATATACGTGCCATAATTGATATGTACCAAGATGCAAAATCCACCATCAGAACCACAGTGGGTACGACAAATTCCATTTACGTCACCGAAGGAGTCCATCAGGGCTCAGCATTGAGTCCATATCTTTTTGGTATTGTTATGGATGCACTGACGGAGGAGGCACAGAAACAGGCACAATGGACATTTATTTACGCAGACGATGTGGCAATATGCGCCGATAATAGAGCGCAGCTGGAGAGTGCACTGCAGGCCTGGAGAGACCAGCTGAGGTGCGGTGGACTGAAATTAAGTGTATCAAAAACCATGTACATGATCCTAAACGACCCTGGCACAGACACAACGCCAATTAACATCACTGGCCAACAGATAGAAAAGTGTCAGGAATATAAGTACTTGGGGACCATGATCCACTCTTCTGGAGACCTAGACACAAATATTCAGCACCGAATATCCTCGGCTTGGTTGAAATGGCGGGAGGTCACCGGCGTGACATGTGATAACAGGATGCCAGTTAAACTCAAAGGGCTAATATACAAGAGTGTCATCAGACCCGTGCTTACATATGGTTCAGAAACATGGAATACCTCGCTAAGGCATGTCCGTGCCGTACAGACAGCAGAGATGAAAATGTTGAGATGGATGTGCGGTGTCACAAGGCTTGACAGAATCCGAAACTCCTACATTCGTGGGAGTCTAGGTGTACGCGACATCTCTGACAAGATCCAGGAAAACAGGCTGCGTTGGTACGGACATGTCAGCAGAAGACCGCCAGAGTATATTGGCAACAGGGCACAAACACTACGTGTCCCTGGTAGGAGGTCCCGAGGAAGACCCAAGCGTAGGTGGCATGAGGTGGTGAGGCAGGATATGAGCGAGAGCGACGTGACACCGGAAGATGCGCAAGATCGAGCGAAGTGGCGGCGAAAGATCAGAAAGGCAGACCCCACCACCATGTGGGATTAATAATGCCCAGGAGAAGAAGAAGATTTCTGGAACTCATAATTTTCATATTAAAATACATTTAAAAATGCGAAAACTCGCCATCTACCTGTCCTACTTTACTACGCGATTTTGAGGTTATGTTGCGCGCGGGACACATCATTCACCGCCGGTGTCGCGTCTCTATATGCGAAAGTAAGTTGGTACTATGCTGTACCATGTCCATGTACCACATGTTGGCATTAAGTAAAAAGGTAACAAAATGACATTGACATACTTCTATATCTATCTATCTATCTATCTATACCCTCACGCCACGTCCCTTGCAGGGTAGGCAGAGAGGACATAGCTCCAGACAGCCCTATCTTTAGACACACTCCTAGCTTCCGTCACATTCATGCAATTTGTCATACACGCTCTCCAATTCCTTTTACTTAAAACGCGTCCATCCTTGAGGATATGATCGACATGATCGGACCAGATCAGTCTCGGGCGGCCGCGCTTTCTCACCCCTCTTCGCTCACTCAAATATATCTTTTTTGTCATCCTGTCATCTTTCATTTTCTCAACATGCCCAAACCATCTTAGTTTGTTTACTTTCATTCTTGTCACAACACCAGTCTTGCAGTCACTCATTTCCCTCATTTGACATACTTTCTTTAAGTAATAATTTTTGTCGGACTTTTTGACACACAGTCAAATTTTACATGTATTTTGGATGTATCATTGCTCATGTCGCTCACAAAAACGAAGATAAAAAGTGTTTTTTGTATAGTTTGTAGACTCAAGGTTTGCAGCGTAAATGCGAGAAAAAAGTAAAATTTTGGAACTAAATTCGAGGTTCGACTTAAAATTTGGGAACGGTTTTTCGCGCATGACTAAAATTCGGGAAATTTTTGTTCTGGAATGTATGGGGGTGAAACGGGACCGGCAAAAAAAAATGCGGGAACATAAAATCCTAGTTTCACTGTAATTAGTAGAGAAAGGACAATTTCGCGATCGGGATAAAACAATTTATACGCAAAGTGCTTTTTACAGATATAATGCGAATTTTTACAGGAATATTGTGAATATTCACATATTTGATGTGAATTTCGACCTTTATTTTAGAAAACACTGTGAACCCTCTCACTACCAGTGTCCTTCCGGTGGCGTTCTGTCAGTGGCGTTCTGTCCAGTGGACAGAACGCAAAAACAAATAAAATTCATTTGAAGCAAAGCCTCATACTTAATCCATGGTAAACTTATTATAGAATGTTTATTGTCTATAACTAAATATGTTTTACCAGTAAATAACTACCAGTGTCCTCCGTGGAGGGCATGGGGCGAAGTCCTAAACGGAAAAACGCAAAATTTTTTTTTTGTTCTCAATTCATATAAAAATATATAGATATTAAATCCATAGACAAAAAAATCTATGACCCCTCTATTATATTCTGGTAGTGAGAGGGTTAAATTAAAACATTATCAAAAGGCATGTGAGTGTAAAAGCGGCCTCTGCGGCGCGCGAATCCGGATTCGTACGTGATTTTGGATTTGTACGCACCGCCATACAAATCGCCACGAAAGCGTCTGCAGATTTACGGACTCACCCCACTGTGTGAATCTACGTACCTACGAATCCGGATTCGCGCACCGTGGGATGTCGCTTTAAGAAGAACCAAATTAAAAAAATCTTGCAAGAAGGCGTTTTTTGTTTATACAAATATTTTTTTTATTGCGAGTTTTTCGGTTTGTCGATACGAAAAACATTTAAAGCGGGAAAACGTCTTACAGTTGACGAAAACGAAGGAAAAATATGTTTTTTCTACAAAACGGACCGACTCGAAATTTTTGGCGTAAATTCAAGAAAAACGTAACATTTTGGAACTAAATTCGAGTTTCACGTATATCCAGACCGCCGAAAACAACTTAAAATCCGGGAATCGTATTTCGCGCCACACGTATCATTCGGGAAATTTTTGCTTGGGAATGTATGGGACTGTAACGAGACCGGCAAAAAAAACGAAATATGCGGGAAAACTTAAAAAATCAGGGTTTCACTGAAGAATAAAAATAAACCAACCTTATGGGTGTGTGCATATTTCACATGAGCCGTCAAGGAGTTGTTCTCTCTGAAGTCCATATCACACAGTGGACATTTGTATTCAAAGTTGCCAATCTTAATATTATGGATTCTCTTGAGATGATTGATGAAGCGGATTGTCTTAATACATTTCATCCCACACGTGGAGCACCACCAGTTACCCTCCTCATCTTGTTTCCCGCACTTCTTTAACTTGTCTTCCTGGTCCTCTACTCCTTCAATGCTTTTCTTCCTACTTCCATTCATCCCATCCTTCTGAACTTCATCATCCTACAAAGTATTGTTCATAATTTTTAATTTAATTACTAATTATTAGAGACTGGAAAATTTCGTGATCGGGATAAAACAAATTATTCGCAAATTTCGTGCTTTTTACAGATATAATGCGAATTTTTACAAAATTTTTGCTTATTTTCACATATTTCATGAGAATTTCGACCTTTATTTTAGAAAACATTGTGTTAAAACATTATCAAAAGGCATGTGGCATTGAATGTACGAAGAACAACATTAAAAAAAATCATGAAGGAGGCGTTTTTTGTTTTTTTACAAATAAATTTGTTTTCTTTCATTCTTTTAGGAATTTTTGTATAAAATATTGTTCATTCAATTTTCTTTATATTCTTGTATTAAAAGCTCTAAAATTATGTACTGTAATGATATGAATGTATGAAAAATAACACCGCATTTCACCAAAAATATACAGTAAAACAGTGCAGTGTTTTTTTCCCAGTCCCTAAAAAAACTTAAAATCAGGGAAACCTTGAAATGTGGGAAATGATATTATTTTTCGCCCTTTTACTTCATTTGTCGGGAGTTATTTCTGGACAGCAATTACGTGAGACCTCCAAAACAGGAAAGTGATACATCATTGAAAAACTTAATTGATGGAACAAAATTTTTAAAAATCATGCCCCATATAATCAAAAATTTGAATTTCGCGGTGTTTTGCACAACCATTGCGCTATTTCCGCACATGAATTAATTTTCATATTTTTAGAGTTTTTTATACGAAAAGTGAGGGATTTTATTGAATTTACATGTTTTTGGAACATATTCCATATGAAAATACATATACAATACAAGCGGAAAACGACTCTATAGTTTAGGAAGACGAAGGAAAAATCCATGTTTTCTCTACAAAACGGACCGAGACTCAAAATTTTCGGAGTAAATTCAAGAAAAACGGTACATTTTGGAATCAAATTCAAGGTTTCACGTATATCCGGACCTGGAACTGTTTTTCGAGCCACACATAAAATTCGGGTATTTTTTGCTTGGGAATGTATGGGAGTGAAACGGGCCCAGTATAAAAAAAAGTTAAATCCAGGAACTTGAAATACGGGTAACCGAAGTAATCGATGTGGCGGAAAGGGTCGCTAGCCTTAAATGGAGCTGGGCTGGTCACATTGCCAGGTGCCAAGACTCCCGATGGACCAAGAAGATAATAGAATGGCGGCCAAGAACAAGCCGAAGAAGCGTCGGAAGACCCCAAGCAAGGTGGTCTGATGATATTAGGAAATGTGCCGGTGGTGGATGGATGCAGTGTGCCCAAGACAGGGAGCTGTGGAGGACCAAAGGGGAGGCCTATGTCTAGCAATGGAGCTGAGTGGCTGCGGAAGAAGAAGAAGAAAATCCGGGTTTCACAGTAAAATACAAATTAACAAACCTTATGGATGTGTGTAGATTTCACATGAGCCTTCAAGGAGTGGTTCTCTATGAACTCCATATCACACAGTGGACACTTGTATTCAAAGTTGCCAATCTTAATATTATGGATTTTCTTGAGATGATAGATGAAGCGGTTTGTCTTAATACATTTCATCCCACACGTAGAGCACCACCAGTTACCGTCCTCATCTTGTTTCCCGCACTCCTTTAACTTGTCTTCCTGGTCCTCTTTGCTTTCGATCTTCTTCTTCCTACTTCTATTCACTTCATCATCCCGTTCCTACAAAGTATTGTTCATAATTTTAAATTTAATTAGTAATCAGTACCAGCCCCACGTCGAATTCTAGATTAGGACCAAACACCGAAGTACCTTGGAGTAACCCTTGACACACAACTAACGCACAAAAAGTACATCGAAAACACAAAGGCCAAAATTAATATCAGGAATAACATCGTACATAAACTAGCTGGTTCTACATCTACACATTAAGAACCTCTGCACTAGCCTCGGACTACTCAGACGCCGAATACACCGCTCCCGTGTGGGCAAATAGCTCCCATACACATAAAGTGAATGTAGAACTCAATAACACCATGCGGCTGATTGCGGAGGCTGAGAAGTCCACCCCGACTGAATGGCTCCCTGTGCTCAGCAACATACCACCACCACCCATCCGCCGCCTCGAAGCAATCAATAAAGAATGAGAGAAATATTGGCAAAACCAATCACTACTTCTGCATCAGGATGTCCCACCATTTAACCTCGACTCCGCTCTAGGAGGCCGGCTCATGCGATGTCCTTCGCCTAACAGAGGAGGGTTTCAATGGCCACTTTCAATGGGGGGAAGCATGGAGAGCCTCAAATAGAGATACTCGGGGCCTGGTGCAGGGAGTGGGATTGTAAATGCCTGGCTTTGATCTCCCCAGACATCAATGGGTGGCGTTAAATCGGATCCGCACGGGACTCGGCCGGTGTGGCCAGATGCTCCATAGATGGCAGATGCGGGAATTTCCTACCTGCAACTGTGGAGAATCAATACAGACTATCCAGCACATCTGAGAGCGTTTTCTGGCACATATACCGACATACATAACGCCACTCCAAACGCCTTGCAATAGTTTGATGATTTGGATGTTGCTCTCTAGTGTCTCATGGATGTAACAGCGAAAATTCTTTGACTCTCTTATCTTCTGACGCCAAACGATAATAATAAGAGACTGGAAAATTTCGCGATCCGGATAAAACAATTTATTTTCAAATTTCGTGCTTTTTACAGATATAATGCGAATTTTACAGGAATATTGCGAATTATTATCATAAGGCATGTGGCTTTGAATGCAAGAAGAACCACATTAAAAAAATCTTGCAAGGAGGCGTTTTATTGTTTTTTGCAAATAAATTAGTTTTCATTTATTATTTTAGGAATTTTTGTATAAAATATTATTCACCTTTTAGTCCGAGAGCCCGCTGCTTAATTTATGACGTATCTGTTTTTTGATCGAAATGTGGTATAAACGATAGCTTACCAATAGGGTATTACATCGCACTAGGGTTGCCTATCAAAATCTTGCCGCAACCCCCCCTGCCCCCCCCGAAAAGGTCCCTCTTCGCGGTTTTTCGCATTTTATAGGAATATGGTAAGAGATAGGAGAAAGTAGTCAATGACAAAAATAATCCTTGCTAAATTCTCTACAAAAAACGTCATGCTAATTTTTTCATAGGACTAGTAGTTTACCCGTAATGGCCGGTCAAAAACCAGGATATTTTTTGAAAAAATAAAAAAAAAAGTTTGGCGCTATATCACTGGTTATTTTATGAAAAACTCAATTTTAAGAATTTTAGTCACTGAGTTTTATTATAATAACTCCGAAATTATTAGATGTATGAACATAAGTTATAGCTCGTTTTTTAGCTAAGACTATGGTAATTAATTCGTTCTCTGACTATTTTCCTGTAGCTCTTATCAATTTTCAACCAATTTAGTTTAAATACATTTTTTTTGTATTTCAAATTAATTTCGGTTTTGGACCGGCCATTGCGGGTAAACTGCTAGTTCTACGAAAAAATTGACTTAACATTTTTTGTAGAGAATTTAGCAAGGATTATTTTTGTCATTGACTACTTTCTCCTATCTCTTACCATATTCCTATAAAATGCGAAAAACCGCGAAGAGGGACCTTTTCGGGAGGGGGCAGGGGGGGTTGCGGCAGGATTTTGATAGGCAACCCTAGTGCGATGTAATACCCTATTGGTAAGCTATCGTTTATACCACATTTCGATCAAAAAACAGATACGTCATAAATTAAGCAGCGGGCTCTTGGACTATTTAATTTTCTTTATATTCTTGTATTAAAAGCTGTAAAATTATCTACTTTAATTATATAAATGTATGAAAAATAACACCGTATTTCACCAAAAATACAAATTAACAAACCTTAGGGTCCTCATGGGTGTGTGCAGTTCTCACATGAGCCTTCAAGGAGGTGTTTGTTCTGAAATCCATATCACAATGTGGACACTTGTGTTCAAAGTTGCCAATCTTAATATTATGGATTCTCTTGAGATGATAAATGAACTTGTGTGTCTTAATAAATCTCATCCCACACGTGGAGCACCACCAGGTGCCCTCCTCATCTTGTGTCCCGCACTCCTTTAACTTGTCTTCCTGGTTCTCTTTGCTTTCGATCCTTTTCTTCTTACTTCCATTCACCCCATCCTTCTGAAGTTTGTCAACCTACAAAGTATTGTTCATAATTTTTAATTAAATTACTAATTAGTAGAGACTAGACATGGGCGCTGGCTACAGAAAAGCCAACGGCGGCGCGCCGTTTTAAAATTCCGTATTGAAACTGTTAGAGGTTGAATTAAAAGGGCTTTTTGAATAAAAAACGAATAACGTGTTTTTGCACAACCACTATATTTAGTAAATTAACAAGACAGAAAAAATGAGTATGAAAAACAAAAAACAAAACCAAACAAAAATGAATCATTGAAAAAAGGAACACAAATTATTTTCATACAAAAACGGGATTGCAACTTAACACCCTCCCTCAATCCAGTTTTCCATACCCATCTTGAGCTTAAAGTATTCAAAAAGTATCTTCCCTAAAGGTTTGGTGAATATATCCCCAATCTGCTCTCTAGTGGAAAGATATTGTACCACTGCTGTCCCATCCTCTATCTTATCTCTAATGAAGTGACTCTTTATATCTATATGCTTTACTCGGCTGTGATAACAAGGATTTTTGGACAGTTTAATGGCCCCCTGGTTATCTTCAAAAAGAACAACAACACATTTATCAAACAATTTGAGTTCTTCTAATAGGCTTTTTATCCAACACCCTTCACTAACAGCTAGACTGAGCGCTGTGTACTCTGCTTCGGTGGAAGACAGAGCAACTACAGTTTGCTTCTTTGAGCACCAGGATATGGCACAGTTGAACACCTTAAATAAGTACCCAGTGGTAGATTTTCTATCAACCCCATCTCCCGCCCAATCAGCATCTACATATCCACAAATAATATCTGAAACATTACTTTTCTTAAAAACTAAACATAAATTTATGGAACCTTTAATATATCTTAAAACTCTCTTTAATGCAGTCCACAAGTCTTCACTGGCACAAGATTGATAGCGACTTAAGATACTAATACAAATGCTCAGGTCTGGTCTGGTGCATAACATTGCATACATTATAGCTCCAATCAGCGTTCTACATCTATTTTCTAATTCAACACTTTCCGGCAAATCTCTTTTCAACAAACTATGATTAAAGTTTACATCCATCGGGGTGCTGGCAGGTTTACAATGTAGCATTTTAAATTTACTCAACAATCTATTCAGGTATGCACTTTGATTCAGAACAATTGTACCCGTTGAAACATTTTGGAATATTTTAATCCCTAAAAAACAATTCACATCTCCCAAATTTTTCATCTTAAAATTCTCATTTAACATTTGTATAATTTTCTGAACTTCTCTGTCATCTGTACCTGCCAACATTAAATAATCTACATATAACAACAAATATATTTTTAAGTTATCATGAATTTTCATGTACAAACAATATTCATACTTTGACTGTACAAATCCTAAAGACATTATCACCTCGTTAAATCTTTTATTCCAATTCTTTGGAGAGTCCTTTAGTCCGTACAAAGATCGTTGTAATTTTAACACATACACACTTCCATTTTTCATTACCTTTTTCTCAAAACCTCTTGGCACGGCTAAATACACATCTCTCTTCACATTATCATATAAAAATTCACTACATACATCCAAACGTTGAACCTTCATACCGTACTCATTTCTCAATGCAAGAAAAAATTTGTCTGACTGTAGCTTTGCTACAGGATTATATATTTCTTCAAAAACAATGTCCGTCTGCTTGAAACTTCTGGCAACCAATCTCGTTTTGTACTTCATCATACGACCAGCATCATCTATTTTTTTCTTAAACACCCACTTACATTCAATTGTTTTGCAATCAGGTGGCTTTTCAATCCATGACCATACTTGGTTCTCTTCTATAGCCATCTTTTCTTCTTCTATAGCCTCTTTCCATTTCTCAGATTCATCACAAGTTATAGCTTCATCGTAAGTGGACAGTTCATCAGTCATGATTAGTAAGGCAGCATTTTGTAGATAACGAGTAGGTTTTGTTATGTTTCGTCTATCTCTTAAACAATACCTTCCTCCCTCTTCTTCAACAATCTCTTCCAGGTTTGGTTCATTATTCTCCTCTTTTCCCAAGTCATCATCAGGGTGACTAATAATTTCGTCGTTGCTTACTTCTATTTCATTATCATTATTTTCATCGTTGATATCTTCATTATCAGAAATATATTTATACGGAACATTCACATTCTTAGGTTTCACAACTTTAATTAACATGTGATACAATTTTTCATCACTTTCCGATACAGCAAATGCTAAAGTTTTACCATCTCTAAAGAATGTCCACGTTTTTCCATTATTTTCAATTCTTCGGTTGATCCCCTTCTGGGCAGTTGTCTTTACAGAAATTAGGTTACAGGAACTCTCAGGACAGTACCAAACTTCTTCCAAGTATTTTTCAGTCCAATTTTCTCCGTCGAACATTAAAACATTTATATTTCCGTATCCGATGGCTTCTATTCGCACTCCCTGACGTGCACTCGTCATTAATTTGGGCTTGTCAAACTTCTCAAATGATGTATACCAGTCTCTTCTATTTGTAATATGGTGTGATGCACCGCTGTCGACATACCACTCATCACAATTTTTTTCTTCTATATATAGTGAAGTTAAAAAGGCACTTTCCTTCTTGTTTTCTCTTCTTTTATTGCATTCATAAGATTTGTGGCCTTTGCCTTTACATTTAAAGCAGGTTACTCCATTCTTGCAGTCTTTTGATACATGCCCCTTCAATCCACACGAGAAACATTTTATCTCGTTATTGAATTTCTTCTTGGTTTCAACATAATTGTGAAATTTCTTCTTGGGTTCATATTTCTTCACAGATTTTGATAACATCGCACTGGCAATTATCGGTTCTTCTCGATTTTTAATTCTCAGTTCATAGTTTAGGAGACGTTTCTGAAGTTTCGACCATGTTCTATCTTCTTTACATAAATCATGCCAGGTAATATAAACATTGTCAAATTCCTTGGGTAAGGTTTGTAGAAGTCTAGCACACATATCATCATCATCAATAGGTTTTCCTAAAGCTGTCATCTTGGTTTGTATTTCTTCGAATTTCATTAAATGACCTTGAATACCACTCGAATTATCCCACTCAATGTTATGAAATTTATGTCTCAATAGATCGATGTTTTCTTCAGACTGACTATCAAATATTTCTCCTAATTTAGTCCATACGTCTTTTGCAGTAGCACATCCGGCTATTCTTAGTAATGGGGCACTACTTAATGACAAAACTAATAACTTCTTGGCTTTGACATTCTTCTTAATCCATTCTTCGAGTTTATTTTCGTCGCCATCAGCCGGCTTGCTGTGCGATCCTTCTACAACGTCTATAACACGTTCACACTCTAAAACTGTTCTCATGACAATCTTCCACGATGTGAAGTTTTCTTCTCCTCTCAGTTTTTCTATTCTTTCGTCTGACATTGTAATTGTATGTACGTCTCTCGTCTATTCTTGCAGAAAAAATGTAGCTGGCGTCTAAGTTTCGTAGTTGTGTACACTTCTCTCTACTAAGGTCGTGATTTAACGTCTAATACCGTCTAATTTTTGGAGTTGTTAATCTGTCTTCTCGTCCAAACCAGCACACGAAAGTAACACGTAATAATAGCGTCTAAATTTGTAGCGCGTCGTCTCGTCAAAAAAAAAAAATGCTTCGACACACTACACGTCTCACAACACCCAGGAACACTTTTTTACGCGTTATACACATCTAGAAAAACCCCTTCTTCTCAACCACGCTCTGCTACCATGTTAGAGGTTGAATTAAAAGGGCTTTTTGAATAAAAAACGTCTAACGTGTTTTTGCACAACCACTATATTTAGTAAATTAACAAGACAGAAAAAATGAGTATGAAAAACAAAAAACAAAACCAAACAAAAATGAATCATTGAAAAAAGGAACACAAATTATTTTCATACAAAAACGGGATTGCAACTTAACAGAAACAAATAAAATATAGCGAATCTAGTCAATTGGAATGAAAATAGTTTTGATCAGGTACTTCGACAATCAAAGGTTAAACTAATGAAAAGAAAGAATGGTTGACCAAAGTCCGCAAGGCTGAATATTTTAGTCAGATATTCCAGGATATTCCAGCATTTGACCAAAAATATAAAATACAAATTAACAAACCTTAGGGTCCTCATGGGTGTGTGCAGACTTCACATGAGCCCTCAAGGACATCTTCTCTCTGAAGTCCAAATCACAATGTGGACACTTGTGTTCTAAGTTGCCAATCTTAATATTATGGATTCTCTTGAGATGATAGATGAACTTGTGTGTCTTAATAAATCTCATCCCACACGTGGAGCACCACCAGTTACCGTCCTCATCTTGTTTCCCGCACTTCTTTAACTTGTCTTCCAGTTCCTCTTTTCCTTCAATACCTTTCTTCTTACTTTTACTCACCCCATCCTTCTGAAGTTCATCGTCCTACAAAGCATTATTGCTCATAATTTTTAATTTAATTACTAATTATTAGAGACTGGAATATTTCACGATCGCGATAAGACGATTTATTAGCTAATTTAGTGCTTTTTAGAGATGTAATAAAAGTTTAACAGGAATATTGCGATATTTTACAAAAATATTGAGAATTTTCGCATATTTTTTTGCGAATTTCGACTTTTATTTTGGAAAACATTGTGATTAAAACATGTGGCTTTGAATGTAAGAAGAACCATATGTAAGAAGTATATGTATGTAAGAACCAGTGGCGTAGCGTGGGTTTCTGCCGCCCGGGGCGGAAGTCACATCCGCCGCCCCCCTTATTTAGGAATATAAATCCAAAATTCCCGAAAATTTACAGGAATTATAAAAACCTAGGTTGGAGTGGGATAACTAACATTTTGATATGGCCTAAAAAGAGATAAAATAGCGCCGCATTCGAAGTTTTTTCCAGTTTTTAATTAAACAAATGTGATTTAATGGATTTTTGAGATTTTCCCCAAAAAATGCCGCCCCCTAGAATGTGCCGCCCGGGGCGGACCGCCCCCCCCGCACCCCCCACGCATGTAAGAAAGAACCATATACCTAACATTCTGCAAAACATATATTTATCGTTAAACACTATAAGTGTTATAATTGCTTGAAGACATTGTGTAATGCAGAAATTAATCGCTAGACACTTTAAGTGTTATAATTGCTTAAAGACATTATACAGGATGTCCTAAGAGGTACGACCAGGCAGGGCTCCAGAGATGGAGCGGGACATGAAGACACCCGTCACAAAGTCAACATCGAACATTCTAAGTGTAATATTTGTATGAAGAAGATGTGTTATTTATTAATTTCATATATCTACCTTTGTTTTATGTATACATACTATATATATACAGGATGTCCTGTAAATCAACGTCATCCCGTTGGAGGGGTGATAGACCAGCTCATAACCTACCAGAAAATCTAAATATGTATAACCTTAGTAAAAATCGATCATTCTCGAGATATTGGCACTTCGTGAAATTCAACACCTTCGATCAGTTTTTCGATCACCACGGTCACAAAAATCAATATTATGGGATTAAAATGTTTGATTCATAATCCTGAATAATTCAGCTATTTGATTATAGTCCAAAATAAAACCCATTAATTCACAATTTTAAACATTGTTTCCGCCGCTCGAGTTTTTTGTTTTTTATTAGCAAATTTTGACTCTTTTACACTGTAAAAATTTACTATGATATATTTAGTGTAGTTTTTAAAAAGGTATTTTAAAAATGATATGAATGTATGAAAAATAACACCACATTTGACCAAAAATATAAAATACAAATTAACAAACCTTAGGGTCCTCATGGGTGTGTGTAGATTTCACATGAGCCTTCAAGGAGGTGTTCTCTATGAAGTCCAAATCACAATGTGGACACTTGTGTTCAAAGTTGCCAATCTTAATATTATGGATTCTGTTGAGATGATAGATGAACTTGTGTGTCTTAATAAATCTCATCCCACACGTGGAGCACCACCAGCTCCCGTCCTTGTCTCGATTCCCACACTTTTTTAACTTGGCCTCTTCCAACTCCTAGAATTAGACTACAGTAGATTAGCAAATGTACGTAATTTCATACAAGTGTCATATTTCACCGCATGGAGTCACAGCTTACAGTTCAAGGTTGCTGCAGACAATGATTTGGTTAAAGTTGTAAAACAATTTTTCATTATGTATACTGAAAGAGTTTATCCGGATATGACAAAAAAATGTAATAGAATTTAGCAACTCAGACATCAACTGAAGCTGACAAGATTCACATCCAACCCACAAGAACACTTCCACAACCGATAGAGGAATGGATGTAATTACCAGTTACCAGAGTCAGTTGTACAGTCCACAAACTCCTTCAAGAACAGACTGAATAAAAAAAAAACAAAAATAAAATAAAATAAACTGTAAACATAATTCAACTGAAATGAGCGTAAGTTGCCTCGCCGATATAAAATAATGAGGTGGTCGGTAGCCTGGTTGGTAACGGGTTCGATTGTTCATCCAGTGGGCGCAGGTTCAATCCCCGACTTACTCCACTTCACAACACAAGCTTTCCGTGAAGTGTACAAAGGTGTATTTAGGTTTATTTTGATAAACCCAGATTCATTTATAAAAAAAAATAATAATACCTTAGAGTCCTTGTCATCATGTCTCCGTCTCACATGGGCCCTCAAGGCCATTTTACCTCTGAATTCTGTGTCGCACTGTGGACACTTGTATTCAAAGTTGCCAATATTGTGACTTCTCTTGAGATGATAGAGGAATACAGATTTCTGCTCACATTTTGCCCCACACCTCAAACAACACCAGTGGCCCAACTCATCCATCCTCCCCCCCTCCTTCAAGATCTCCTCGTCCCGCTCCTCAATTTGTTTCTTTTTAATCTCTGCCTCTAGGTTTTTTTGTTCACGCTTCATCTTTTCCTCTTGTTCACGTTTAATCTTTTCCTCTTCTTTACGTTTTATGTTCTCTTCTTTTTTAAGTTTCCTGAGTGTTGCTCTACTGGGTTCTTTTACAATTTTTATTGTAGCTAGTGTTGAATCCTCTGTTACCTGAAAAATAATTATATGCAACCATCTTTACTCCTAGCCGTGAAGAAGAATGTGTGGAAAAATGTTGAGAGACGGGATATTAGACCGGTGTTTTAACGTTAAAAAAGGGGTATAGCGTAGATAATTGTCGGAAAGCTGGAAACTGTTTTAATCTCTTCATTAACAAGCAAAGAAGGTTTCCTGAAGTTTGCACCAATTTTACGTTTGTGCTAAGTACAGGGTGTCCCAAAAACAAAAAAAAAGTTGAACTTTTTTCAGTTTTTCATTAATAACTCCTAAAGGAAGCATTCTAGACAAATTGTGTTCTCCTGTGAATTAAAGAAAATGAAATTCTTCGTCTACTGAGCATAAATACTACTCTCTACTTTGAAAAATAACTGAGAAACAGCGATTTAAAATTGTAATGTTTTTCTCAACATATGACAATTTTCTTATTTTTCTTGAATCGTTGTTGAATATCTTCTAATCCAAGCTACTTACAGCAAATTTTAGTACATATGATTCAATGGCCGGTTAATTCTCTATAAACTGGCATTAAAATTTTACCTCTATATTAAATTGTTTAGGATGTAGAGGTATTTAAAGAGAGACGAGTGAAATAGAGAAATTTATTAAATGATAGATTACAATATGTGAAAGGTAAGGTGACCGGATAAATGAGAACAGACAAACGAGAACAGACAAAAGAGAACAGCAAAAGGAGAACGCGGACAAACGAGAACAGTCAACCAGGGAACATGACACTACAGAACGCGGACAAACCAACACAGTGACATAATGGAACGGTTCATTACAGGGCAGACATAACAGAACAAAATTTCAATTTTTCTGCCTAGTTAGATTCGAATACGTTTTTTATTATAGTATTAATACGTTTTGAAATATTAAGATAGTTCAATAAATAAATACATTAATGTAAATCTCATATCTTCGCAAAATAAAAGCGATAATGAGGTAACCAGCGACTGTTGTGATACATACTAGTTATAATGTAATGCTAACTATGCTTAATTATAAATACCTATAAAATACATACATATGTAAATCTAATATTTTCACAGTATAAAAGCGATAATGAGGTAACTAGCGACTGTTAGGATACATACTTGTTATAATGTAATGCTAACTAAACTTAATTATAAATACCTATAAAATACACACATACCTATGTAAATCTAAAATTTACGCAGATATTCCATAAGATATGAGGGGTTCACCACCCATTCTGAATGTCAAATACGTGCTTGCTCAATAATGAAGTAACTAGCGACTGTTGCGTGATACTAACTAGTTACAATTGATAACACCTATAATTTAATTAGGTATAACCCGCTTAGATTTTTCATTTAGTAGTTGGGTACCAACTTTCATAATGAGTTGTGTTGTTGTGTAGGTATATTTACTATCATTGTATGCTGTGCTGTGTGCTGTGCTGCATGCCGTGATGTGTGCATAATTTCTCTTATGTATATATTTGGGATTACTTTTTTATGCCTTGTTTTAAAAATGAATATGGGTGTTACAAAAAAAACCGTTATTTCTTTTACTTGTTTTTAGGTACACACAATTTTAATTACTGTCGTGCTAATATGCCGACAAAGGAATTCAAATAATTGTTTTGACATAATATTTATAATACTTGAGGACCTATAGTATTGCGCGATGTTATTGTTATTAAGGGTCCGAAACAGTATTTTGTCTTCATTGTTATAAAAATAAGATATTAGTAAATGCTGTTCACCAGATGTTTTTAAGTTTTTAGAAATCCTCTGCGTATGTATGTAGGTATGTATCAACTTGTAATACTCGTAATGTAACGCAGGACTTGTGGTAGCTCTAACACGTTGATTTATGAATTATAAATTATTTAATTTCAATTATCCAATTTATAAATTGCATTAGTAAATTTTGTAGAACAAAATGTTATTAAGTAGAATAGAAAATACTATGCTAAACAAAAAAATATGTACCTTAATAATGTACGTAGTAGTACGTACATACAATAATTATACGTGTAAGAATCAGTGATATGTGTAAGAATAGGGAAGTTTGGTGATCTGCGAAAATATTAGATTTACATATGTATGTATTTTATAGGCATTTATTATAATTAAGCATAGTTAGCATTACATTATAACTAGTATGTATCACAACAGTCGCTGGTTACCTCATTATCGCTTTTATGCTGCGAAAATATTAGATTTACATATGTATGTATTTTATAGGTATTTATAATTAAGCATAGTTAGCATTACATTATAACTAGTATGTATCACAACAGTCGCTGGTTACCTCATTATCGCTTTTATGCTGCGAAAATATTAGATTTACATATGTATGTATTTTATAGGTATTTATAATTAAGCATAGTTAGCATTACATTATAACTAGTATGTATCACAACAGTCGCTGGTTACCTCATTATCGCTTTTATTTTGCGAAGATATGAGATTTACATTAATGTATTTATTTATTGAACTATCTTAATATTTCAAAACGTATTAATACTATAATAAAAAACGTATTCGAATCTAACTAGGCAGAAAAATTGAAATTTTGTTCTGTTATGTCTGCCCTGTAATGAACCGTTCCATTATGTCACTGTGTTGGTTTGTCCGCGTTCTGTAGTGTCATGTTCCCTGGTTGACTGTTCTCGTTTGTCCGCGTTCTCCTTTTGCTGTTCTCTTTTGTCTGTTCTCGTTTGTCTGTTCTTATTTATCCGGGAACCGAAAGGTAAGGAAGACTTAATTTTGCGGCTCTCTCTTATTGACGTACATTTTTTTTAGTTAAAAACCCAAATTTCGCTATTGATACGCCACTGTGTAACAACTTATATCGAAAAGACTATTTTTTTTACCTTCATCAGTTTTACTAATATAAATGCTGAACGGTTGATGTTAGGGAAAAGATATATTACTCAAAATATAACTAAAATTAATTTACTATAACTTGATATTAAAATTAACTCTGTAACTTAAATAATAACTGAGTTACAGTGTTTGAAAAAAAGCATTACTAAAAAAATTAAATTGCCTCGGCTATTTTTGTTGAATAACTCCTGAACCGTGATATAGAGAAAAAGTTCAAGACATTTAAATATAAGGTAAATAAATTTTCTATAACACAAGCATAATAAAATAACTTTAAAAGTTATAGTAAGAAAGTTATGGATGATCAAAGTCAATATTTTGTGTAGCCATTCGACGCTTGTTTAGATATATTTCATACTATATGGCAAGCAGGTACTTTATTAGGCAGACATATTTCATACTACACCGGCTCGGAGGTGCTTACTAGGCAAATATAATTCATAAGCAAACGTCGAATGGTTACACAAAATATTGACTTTGATCATCCATAACTTTTTTACTATAACGTTTAAAGTTATTTTATTACGCTTGTGTTATAGAAAATTTATTTACCTTATATTTAAATCTCTTGAACTTTTTCTCTATATCACGGTTCAGGAGTTATTCAACAAAAATAGCCGAGGCAATTTAATTTTTTTAGTAATGCTTTTTTTCAAACACTGTAACTCAGTTATTATTTAAGTTACAGAGTTAATTTTAATATCAAGTTATAGTAAATAAGTTTTAGTTAAATTTTGAGTAAAATATCTTTTCCCTAACATCAACCGTTCAGGAGTTATATTAGTAAATCTGATGAAGGTAAAAAAAATAGTCTTTTCGATATAAGTTGTTACACAGTAGCGTATCAATAGCGAAATTTGGGTTTTTAACTAAAAAAAATGTACGTCAATAAGAGAGAGCCGCAAAATTAAGTCTTCCTTACCTTTCACATATTGTAATCTATCATTTAATAAATTTCTCTATTTCACTCGTCTCTCTTTAAATACCTCTACATCCTAAACAATTTAATATAGAGGTAAAATTTTAATGCCAGTTTATAGAGAATTAACCGGCCATTGAATCATATGTACTAAAATTTGCTGTAAGTAGCTTGGATTAGAAGATATTCAACAACGATTCAAGAAAAATAAGAAAATTGTCATATGTTGAGAAAAACATTACAATTTTAAATCGCTGTTTCTCAGTTATTTTTCAAAGTAGAGAGTAGTATTTACGCTCAGTAGACGAAGAATTTTATCTACTTTAATTCATAGGAGAACACAATTTGTCTAGGATGCTTCCTTTAGGAGTTATTAATGAAAAACTGAAAAAAGTTCAATTTTTTTTTTGTTTTTGGGACACCCTGTACTTAGCACAAGCGTAAAATTGGTGCAAACTTCAGGAAACCTTCTTTGCTTGTTAATGAAGAGATTAAAACAGTTTCCAGCTTTCCGACAATTATCTACGCTACAAAGCTAAATTTCCTGGGCTATATGAAGTGATTAGAGAGATGAGTGACTGTATGAAGGATGCTGTAATTAGAATAAAAGTGAACAAGTTGACATGTGTAGAGAGAATGAATGATAAAAGGATAATAAAGAAATTAAAAATTAAAGTGTTTATAATTGTCCGGAATAATTACGAATTAAAATTAACATGAAATATACAATGTACCTATATAATAATTGTGGAATGCTACTGTTCCTATGTATGATGAAGAGAAATAAAACAGCATGATTGCAAGTGAAAACTGTCAACACAGTTTTTCAAATACATTTCGACAATATTTGGTGCATTGAAATTAGCTATACTTTATTATTAGGGTTGCCGGGATTGTCACCAGTTTCATACCTCGTGTCCCGAACAAACCTTTCTTTTCCAGAGAAGCTGGTATCTTTTAGAACTTTTATCATTTGTGGTATTTTTGACAGTTTATACAAAAACTTTAAGATAACAACCAGGGTTATCACTGCATCCATTCATCTACAAAAAATTGTCTGCGGCGGTAACTTTTTGGTCTATTTTTATAAGACACATAATTTGAGGGGTATGCAACTCCACTTCCCACACAAATATATGACTTTTTATGCAGATAAATAAATAAATAAATAATAATAATTTTTATTTCATTAAGGGTACACTTTAAGGATATAAATATTTCACTTGTCAAATATAGTTTAGTTCATTATGGTAATATGCGTGGTGCCTCACTGGACTTGCGTCTGGTATTATGATAGGTGCGCTAATATTGATATTATAGGACTCAGTTATAAGAGCTACAAACTTCAATACATTATGACTATACAGCAGAAACGTAGAAAGGAATACACATGCCGTCATTTCTTTAAATTACTTAACGGGATTATAAGTAATCCGGATATCTTGTGCGAATTCAAATTGTTTGTACCGCAATCTTATAACAGATCCCGTCGTCATCTATTGTTTTATCCTCCACTTAGACGCACTAACATTGTTGCAGACTCTCCGATCAGTAGGGCATGTTTGTCTATTGAATGAGCTGTCTAGCAATGGCCTGGATATATTTAATATGACATATAACGAATTTGTTGCCCGCATCGATATATGTCTGTGATCTGATTGAATCCAAATATTGCGATGCTCTCATTCAGTATTGTGTGGTGCAAAGGTGTTTTACACTGTAATGCCACACAATGTTATTAATATCAAAATAAATAAATTATACCTTATTTTTTTCTTTTTCATTTCCATGTACCCTGAGTAAATGTTCAAGGAGTTTGTCACCACTTGTATGTTTGTACGGACACTTCTTACAAGACCAAATCCCATCAACTTGCTCCCCTCCACCACTCTTTATTCTGCGCTCCAACTTCTCTATTCTTTTCTTTCTAGCTGCACTTTTGATATGTTGTCCAATTCGGGTCCATTTTCCTCCTTTGTATACACGTTTTCTCTTACTGCCTGAAGTCTCAGTTTGATTCATGAATCGTATTGTAGCTAATATTGGCTCTTCTATCACCTACAACACCAAACTGTTGGATAACATTTACAGTAAAGAGCCCCTAGTTTTTATCAAACAACTTTTATAAGATAACTAAATTCAAACAAACTTTTATGACATGTCTTCAACTAGACAATCTATTATAATGTACCAACACAGCTACACTTCCTCTACAATAATAAACTCTATAAATCCATCACAAACCTCATCCGGGACTTCCTGTTTGATCAAACTTAAAGGATCACAGCTTGTCGCATCACATTCTCCTCCACTCCCAAGACATATATTAGAAATTAACTCTGCCATTGCTTCATGTGAACTATTACTCCATCGTTAATTCCATGTATTATCAAGAAAAAAACAATCTGCGATTAGTACGGGGCACACCAGAGCATCCGGAGTCCGCCTCCCGACATTTTCTTCATATTTTGATTTTATTTTCTTGAAAATAATTTGACACATTAACGAATGACAAATGACATGCAATTCGCCATAGACAATAAACCACAGAACACATATACTCATAATACACGGATGAAGCGGATTGAGCGGATGAATCGTAACATAATGGTGGCCTCATACCATCCCTACTATCCTCATACAGATGGAATGCAAAAATAATTATTTTAAAAGAGTTATTAGTTATATGAAGTTGTATATGAACCTGATTTTGAAGCAGAATGTGAGAGACACAGAACACATATACTCTCTAACGAGAGAGCTAGCCGAGATTTGAGAAGACAATTTGTTATCAACAACCAGTTCGTCTTTCAAATGTGACAATGGAATTGTACCAACGTAGGTCGGTCCAGAAGGGTTCCGAAGAATGAGCGTAAACGAACACTATCCTGTAATATTTGTATGAAGAAATTCAGCGTGGCTTCATATTTAAACTTACATAAAAAAAATCACATTGGTGAAAAACATTTTGAGTGTAATATTTGCATGAAGACACTCAAAAGAGAATCGAAATTGAAGCAACATTTAAACTACATAATTGGGGTTAACTGGAAGAAAACGCAGTACTGCGATAAGTTCGCCCTAGTGCACAACGTTTTATAATCTGTGCTATGTCCATTTTGTATATTTATATGTGTTTGTTGTTTACTTTAAGTTTAAATAAATAAATAATTCACACTGGTGAAAAACCATTTGAGTGTAATTTTTGCGTGAAGACGTTTAATTGGATCTGAGCGCATGGTATAAATTAAACGAATTCATATTGGTAAAAAACCTTTTGAGTGTAATAATTGCATGAAGAAATTCAGTCTGGCTTCGAACTTGAAAGCACATAAACGAATTCATACTGGTGAAAAACATTTTGAGTGTAATGTTTGTGTGAAGAATTTTTTTTATTACTTTTCTGGCCAAACGCTATATGTAGGGCCCGCGTCGAAAACCAACTCATTCTTGACAGACAGTTGAGTAAAAAAGTACAGATTGTGGTTAAAATCATTTGATTTTCCCGTTATATTAGATATGTACATAGGTACGTAACTCCTCGAAGATTAGTCAGTCCCATCATTTTAATCTATAAAGATGGACATCCGCTACGTACTAACGGTTGAAAATATAAACACATTGTAATGCCTTATTGTGTTATTAGAAGGTAGATAAAATAATTTAAAGAAAAAAACAATTATTGTAATCTAAAGTACTTTTTATTTGAATTATTATGTAACTTTCTTTATACAAATGTTGTGAGCTTTCTTCAAGTGAATAATAAATTGAGACTTCTTCTCATACATTGCACTACAATTATTACATAACCACGTGCCATATTTGTCACGTTTACCATGTTCCATTACTACATCCAATCCCACTGTTGCAGACTTTTTGACAACTTTGTTCACGGCTTTCTTCTTTCCTGGAGACTCCTATAAAAATTAGATGAATTACACATTATTGAACTTTAATGAAGATGAATTCTGACATACATTTCCACTAGATCCTATAAGAGAGAGCTGGGGAGGGTCATATCAGTGGAAGCTATCTTATCTATCTGCTCACTCAAAGTCTCTTGCATCCGTCACGTTCATGCAATTTGTCACAAAGGCTCAATCCCATTCCTTTAACTCAAAATGCATCCATCCTTAAAGATCTGGTCAAGTCAGTTTGGGATAGCCATGCTTCCAGTAGCGTAGCGTGGGGGGTGCGGTCCGCCCCGGGCGGCACTTTATAGGGGGCGGCATTTTTTGGGGAAAATTTCAAAAATCCATTAAGTCACATTTGTTTCATTAAAAACTGGAAAAAATATCGCCTGCGGCTATATTTTCTCTTTTTAAGCCATATTAATATCAAAATGTTAGTTATCCCACTTCAGCCTTGAAGTTTTTTATAATTTCTATAATTTTTTGGGAATTTGGGATTTAAAAGCCTAAATAAGGGGGGCGGCGGATTTGATTTCCGCCCCGGGTGGCAGAAACCCACGCTACGCCACTGCATGCTTCTTCTTTCACTCGTATATAATTTTAGTCATCGTTAATTATCTCAACAATCATTCAAAAAGCTTATATTCACATTCACTCCAGTCACTACATTTGTCTTACTCATCTCTCTAATAACCTCTTACCTTATCCTTTCTCTTCAAGCGTCAAAAACCAAATGAGCATAACCTGTCTACCCAATATAAAATACAAATTAACAAACCTTAGGGTCCTTATAGTGAATACATATCATGTGAGTCTTCAAGGATTTGTTCTCTCTGAAGTCCATATCACAATGTGGACACTTGTATTCAAAGTTGCCAATCTTAATATTATGGATTCTGTTGAGATGATAGATGAAGTTGTGTGTCTTGATAAATCTCGTCCCACACCTGAAGCACCACCAGCTCCCAACCTCATCTTGTTTCCCGCACTCCTTTAACATCTCCTCTTCCCACTCCTCAACTTGTTTTTTTAATATCTTTGCCTCTAGTCTTTTTAGTTCACGTTTAATCTTTTTCTCTTTTTTACGTTTTGTCTTTTCCGCTTTTGTAAGTTTCTCGAGTGGCGCTGTACCGAGTTCTTTTTCAATTTTTATTGTAGCTAGTGTTAAATCCTCTGTTACCTGAAAAATAATTAAACACAACCATCTTTACTCATAACCGTCGAGAAGAATGTGTGGAAAAATGTTGAGAGACGGGATATGAAGTGATTAGAGAGATGAGTGACTGTAAGAAGAATGTTGTAATTAGAATGAAAGTGAACAAGTTGAGACATGTAGAGAGTAAAGTTCTTAAAATCCGACCGAGACTGGAGTTATCCAGTCGGATGGTAGCCCCATTCGTAGATAACTTCTGAATCTTCAAATTATAATAAAGTATATCAACTATGTTGGAAGTCTATGTCAGTTCTTCAATAATGTAAAGGTGTCTCAGTAAGAATGCACTTTTTCATTTTAAAATAAAACAACATATTTTTGAGAGAGTTGTGATATTTTTTATTGGAAGTAAAAAAGACATGTTCCGATTTAGTATGGAATAAAATATCCGGAAAATGACACTCACGACTCTTATAACAGGACATTACTCTCTTCATAAAATTTTCCACAACTTTTTCACTAAGATGTGGCTGTATCTCACCGATGACGCATTGGATCTCGGATTTGAGCTCAGGAATTGTTTCCGGTTTACTTGCATAAACACTAGATTTCTGTGAAAACTCTGTGAAAAAGTCATGGAAAATTTAATGAAAAGAGTAATGGCCTGTTATAAGAGCCGTGGGGGTCATTTTCCGGATATTTTATTCCATTCTAAATCGGAACATGTCTTCTTAATAAAAATATCACAACCCTCTCAAAAATATGTTGTTTTTATTTAAAAATGAAAAAGTGCACTCTTACTGAGACATCCTTTATTAACTTACCTTTGATCTAGCAGCTCGTTCCTTTGTATGTAAATAATCTATATGTCTTTTGAGGCTGCTCTCCGATGGAAACTCATAATTACATTCTTTACACAAACCTGTTGACTCAGATGTCCCATCTCGATGCAAATTCTTCAAATGAACATACAAGTAAAAATATAAAACAATAACTATAATGAGAACTGTTACAATGATAAAATATAGATATTTGACTCAAAACATTTTATTTTAGAAAACATTATTAAAAGAAATGTGGCTTTGAATATAAGAAGAACCACTAAATTATTTTGCAAGGAGACCTTTCAATTTACACTAAATCTACAGGTTGCTATTATTGATATTATAGGACTTAAGTTATAAGCGTTACAAACTTCACTATAATACCTTATTTTTTTCATTTCCATGTGCCCTGAGTAAATGTTCAAGGAGTTTACCACCACTTGTATGTTTGTATGGACACTTCTTACAAGACCAAATCCCATCGACTTGCTCCCCTCCAGCATTCTTTATTCTGCGTTCCAACTTCTCCATTTTTTTTCTTCTTTCTACAGTTTTGGAACGTGAAAGACGCTTTTTGCCTCTTATGCATTTTGGCAGTGTCCTCTTACTGCCTGAAGTTTCAATTTCATTTATAAATTGTATTGCAGCTGTAGCTAATAGTGGGTCTTCTATCACCTACAACATTACAGTACGACCAACATTTAAATCGTAAAACCAACCAGGGTAAACTGTTGGATAACATTTACAGTAAAGATGAGCCCTTAGTTTTTATCAAACAACTTTTATAAGAACTAAATTCATAACAAACTTTTATGACATGTCATCAACTAGACAATCTATTATAATGTACCAACACAGCTACACTTTCTCTACAATAATAAAATCTATAAATCCATCACAAACCTCATCCGGGACTTCCTGTTTGATCCAACCTAAAGGATCACAGACTGTCTCAATCTCATTAAATTCTGCTCCACTCTCAAGGCATATATTATTTGAATCCATTGTTTCATGTACTGTATTCTTTATTAATTAATCTGAACAATTATTCCTCGGTTAATTATAGCTACTTTCGCGAGAAAAACAAACCGCAACACCAGCCCACCAGCCTCGTCCCCTCCGCAGCTGTCAAGAATTTTGACATTGACAATATTGCTATTCTTCATCTATGGATTTGATCGTACAGTCTTGCCAACCTACAGTTTTCAAGAAAAGTGTAGGTACATTATTTTCAGTTCACTATCGTTCTTATTTTCACCACATTCACTCACATACCCTTTTTTGCTTTTAGTTTGTTTCTTGATGAGAAAACATAATAAAAATAGTTAGATTTTGACGGTATTTGATATATCCGGCATTTTTTACATCAATGTTTAACACAAAATAAACAATATTAAATGAAGTGTTTTATTTTATACCAATTCTCATCCATGATAAACAAGCAAATGAAGTGTAGATCTTGCCAGAAATTCATACATTTATATTTTATAATACAAACCTAAGAGTTACAGAAAAATAGAATGCAAATCTTTATTTGTTTACGCCTGATTAGACATTTATTCTCTCAACATTCCTGAACCATCTGCCATAGGGCTAAACTCTTAATATTGTAATGTCTTTCTGTGTACCTAACATTTTGTGGAAGGTAAAATGAAAAAAAAAGAGAACATGAATCCAAATGGTTAATACTTTTTTATTAACATTTCATGATTCGCTACAGATATACACATTTGCCACGACATCCTTACTGTTTTCATAATGCTATTTTTATATTTTTTATTTAATTTTATACATATCATGTTTTGTAAGTTTTTCTACAATAAATAAATAGCTTCTCAAAATTAATAATAAATAAATCTTTATTAGCCAAAAACCACAAGAGTCACAAAACCAGACAATAGTAGTGTGCTAAAGGGCGAACTTATTGCAAAAGCAATATCTTACAGTCAACCCTTATATGGGTCACGTTCTGTATCCGTTAAAATTCACTAGGCGATTCGCTCGATTATTTATGGTTCTATTGTTCGCCGTTCTATCATCAGTGCGTTTCACTCGGTTGTGCGAGTCAGCGTGTTCTATGTGCACAGTTGACACGCTCGGTTGTTGCGAATAACACCCAACAAAATTGTTGGGTGACATTCGCTCGCCATAGATAATAGAATGGTCCGCACGTGCAGTTCACTCACTCTTATTAACACGCGATATGTCTATCCCTTTCTACCAAAGAAGAGTATAGCGATATCGCTATCTCGATGTATATCTATCAACTCACTCTTATTAGTATTCTCATATCTCTATCTCTGTTAGACAGTTCCAATTGGAACAAACACCCAAATGCGTTCTGCTTCGCGCGATAATCGTCCGTTGACTCGCTGAGTGAAAGTTAACGGATACAGAACGGACCCATGGGCGTTTACAAAGAATATTCTTGAAGGCTTTTGCAACATGATGAATCTATATTATTATTAATAATTTTTGGGCAAGCAGCCTAGGCTGATGGGCCCAAATCAATGTCTGTGCTATCCCTCGTTCTGAGAAAGTCATCCAGTCTGTTTTTGAAAAATGTAAACTGATGGTGCTTGTAACACATTTTCAGATAAACGGTTTCAAATATTCACTATATTGCAAATAAAATTCTTCCTCAGATTACTATGAAACCGTGTTCTTCCTTTATCACAATTCTTTAAAGATGGACCAACACATTTTTCCAACCATCTAATGCTATAAATGCTGTCGAGACGGGCACAAAGAATATATGGCGTCCTACACCTCGATGCTACAAATGCGAAGATTCTTGCATCGGTGAAACATTTTTCGACACGCGATGGTTTAATTACTTAGGTTTGTCGGAGTGTAGACGTTTAATGTGAGCCCTAAGGCCCATGCCACTTTTAACCTCCAATTCACAATGTGGACACTTGTATTGAAACTTGCCAATCTTGATATTATGCATTTTCTTGAGGTGATATATGAATGTGTGATCGTACATAAAACTAGAAGTACACATGGAGCATCGCCAGCAGTTTCTCTCAGCTCGTCTACCATATTTATTCAACATCTCTTTCTCCTTTTCGTCTGCGTGAAGCTGAAATCAATCAAAATATTTTATTAAAAAGAAAGCTGCTTATAAATCGGAAAACATTATAGCTTCGTGCCTGCTACCCAGTTAGAACAGCCCCTCTAGTCCTAGACGTCTTACGAAGTTCAGCACTCAGAGGGTCTAGGGTGAGAAATGATTCCACCTCTAATCTGGTGCTTGCCCAAAGTTCTCAGCCTCGTGTATCTTACGGCATCACAGTCGGCCAGAAGATGGAGGGGAGTTTCCTCCTCCTCACAGAATCTGCAGGTCCTCTTCAAGTCCCAGTTTACGGAGATGCTCCCTGAGTCGACAATGGCCCGTGAGTGTCTTGAGACTTGTTTTGTTCAGGCTTATACAGGCTTTAGTTCTCACAAGAGATGGTATGGGGAAAATATACCATCTACCAAGTTTTTATCACCAGGACGATGCTGGGTGATTGCCATGGCTATGATATATGAGTGACACGGCTTAGATATAGTGTCGAATAGAAAGATTTGACCGAGATAGAACGTAACTCTATAAAATATTACTTACGGCATCCACAGAAATATGTTTAGAATTCATATGATCATTCAGGGCTCTGTGCGTGATGAAATATTCATCACAGGAAGGACAGTCAATCTTAACCTCCGTTATATCGACATCGTGGGCTCTCTTCAAGTGAATAATGAAAGCAGACTTCTTGCTGTGCATTGCACTGCAATTGTTACACAGCCACGTGCCGTACTGGTTCCGCTTGCCATACTCCGTAAATATGTCCGAGTTCTCTATTGCAGAATGAGTGACAATCTTGTTTATTTTCTGGATAATCTATAAAAATAAAGAACGCAATGTCGGATTAATGAACATGAATTTTCACAAATAATTTTTACTAGGATTCAGTTATCTTAAGGTCCTATATGCTGTCATCCGACTTCGGCGCCCTGAATTGTTCTCAGCCAATACTGAGAGAATCCTCTTGAAACTGAAGACAGTGATAGATGAAAGTATGGACTACAGATTGACTGTTTTAGAATTTCAATATTCGGGAATTCCTTGAATAAAAAAATATTCCGAAAGTACCCCTGAAATTTACGAAACCTGAGGATTTTCCGTTCAGTTTTTCAGATATAAAAGTATAATTTAGCCACAATACTGGTAATTATAATTTTGACAAATTGACTGTTTTAGATTTTTAAATTTGTTCCCAGGCTCTTCTTAAAAAGGTAAAATTCACATTGTCGCTTAAGTTATTCTTATTTTGCGCTAACATTCTCATACAAAATTTGAAAAAGCTGAAGCGAAAATAGAACGATTTTTGCTCAGTGCATATAGGCCTTTAATAACATACATGAAAACAAATCACCCAGTTAGGGTGGACTGCCTAATTATAAAAAAATATATATACATGAAGTGTTTATGACACAACCCACCTCATTTCCATTTGGTAGAACAATTCCATGAGCCGTGATTAAATGATGAAGAAACATGGCAGATGTTTTATATTTGCGTGTACTTTCTGAACATGCTTTGCACAACCAATTTCCATTTTTCCGTACTCCTTTGGCTTTCATACACTTCTTTTCCATTTTTTTACGATCCAACTTTTCTGCTTTTTTAAGATCCTTATCAATTCTGGTTTTTCTGGGTCTTTTTATAGATTCTTCCGCCTGAAAAATTACAATATGCCACCATTAGGGAAAGGAACTTAACAACACCGAGGGAGAGATGTGTGGGGGATCCTATTGAGATACACAAGGTGTGTGTATGTATGAGCACTAGGTAGTCCTGTGAGATACTACCAGCTATTTTCACCATGAGCTCTAATGTGCACCTGAGAGGACATCAACTGAAGCTATAGACAACATTATACCTACACATCCAACACACCACACAACCAATAGAGCTGGCAGTGTGAGGAATCACTTGTACTTGCTCCCACTACCAACTCCTTCAAGCATATACTGGATAATTGCATATACTCAATATCGATTGCACTAACATTATTACACTATCTCTACAATTATAAATACTATAAATCCATCAAAAGACAAACCTCATCTGAGTCTTCATGTTTAATTAAATGTAAAGGATCACTACTACTTCCATCGCCTTCTCCTGCGCTCCCAAGACAAGTATTTGAATCTGACTCCTCCATTGTTTCAGCTTAAACTTTACTGTATTTATTCTTAACTAATCTAAACGATTTCCCTTGACGAGAATAATGTCAATTATAGCAATTTTTGGGAAGAAAATAAACTGTGATTATCAGTTCACCGGTACTTCGCTTTTGCAGCTGTCAATATTTTGACATTTCTTGTTTTCATCTATGGACATTCGGCAGTGCTGCCAACCTTCAGATTTTATCATAATGACATTTTCACCAACTTTCCTTTATCGACTAAGCAAAGTAGGTATTTGCTCCAATATCAAATCCTTTATTTTGCTTCTGGATTAGAAAATGAAGCTTTTGCTTTTCTCATAAACAGTGAGTATTTTTTTTACAGTGGGTATTGTATTGAATATTTTGGAATATTCAACATTTTGAATTACATTACACAAAATAAATAATAATTTTTTAAGAAATTTCTTATTGAAACAGGATTCTTTATGATCAAAATATGGTTTATTTTAAATGAAATAATAATTTAATATTCTACACAATTGTTCCTACATTTAGGCACTTATTATCACAGTTTAAATCTTAACTAAGCAGGTACTACGTTATCCTTTAAATTCCTAAAGCGGTATAAATTCCTTGCTGAGGAGGTAAACTGATTTTAGCCATTTCTGATGCTGGACGAAAGATTCAAATAATGGACATCTGGTGATGTTAATCGTAAAATTATTCATCGTGTTTCTATTTTCAATACCTCAAGGTATTTTATTCCTTACTTTGTTTTATTAATTCCACTTTTCTTCATCGGATAAGAACATTTAGGAATATCAACATCATGCTTTAACTTCATATGAGATCTCATAGTTTGATTATATCTAGTTTTAAAATTACACGAGACGCATGATTTAGGTTCTCTATGGACGGAAGAATGAGTTCTAAAATTAATTTTTGAACTCGTCATGTAGGGACATTGACTACAGCGATGTATTGAACCACTTTCATGTTCCTTCTTATGACTGTTCATTATATAAGGGTTCACGGTCTTAAACCCGCAAATATCACAACATTTTGTATATTTTTCTGGTTCGTGAGACATGCGGTGAATTTTCAACTGGCCACGCGTTACAGAAGCGTAATTACACCCAGAAAATTCACATTTAAACGGTTTTTTATTATCGTGTTTATGTTTGTGCGAAATCATGGCCGCTTGATGCCTCGTAGAATAACCGCATAAATCACATTTATGCAGCGCTTTGTGTCTGTGGCAATGAGATATAAAGGCACGCTTATTAATCGTATCGTAACCGCATTTATCACAGATGTATTTCTGGATATTATCACCGACGAGTTCCGAAGCGGGATGTTTGGTTGTGATGTGTATTTGTAAATATTTATAGACTTTGCATTTATATTCGCAATAAGGACATTGCACATTATCATTGCTGTGTAATGCTTTTATATGTAAGACGATAGACTGTCTCGTTTTTAGTATTTTTCCACACAATTTGCATTTGAATCTTAAATATTTTTCATTTTCTTTAAATTCCAATCCAGAATTATTTTCATTACCATCGGTCGATATACTTTTTTCCACTTCTTCAAAGGTATAATGTTTGCCTTTTGTATCAATAAAGAATACTTCGTAAGAAACGACGTTATCTTTATGTTTAGCCATCACATGTGACTTCAAGGTAAATTGAGATGTTAAAACTGAACCACATATTCTACATATCAACGAGATGCTTTCTTTCCACGAATGCTCTTTTCTCTGATGATCTCTCAAACATTTGTTGCTTGCGAATTTCTTGTGGCAAATTAAACATTCGTGGTTTTTCGTTTGGAGTTTCGCATCTAAACGATCCGAACGTTTAGAATGTTTTAAATTCATGTGGAACGATAATAATTTTTCATTTGGAAATATTATTTTACACAAATGACATTGTCGTCTAATCAAATTAATATTGAACAATGTTTTTAAACTATTGGAATTCTTATCTTTGCTGTTAGTCCCATCACTATTTGATATCTCCTCTGGATTCGTCGGTACACCGACAAAGTTCGCTGTACGTGAAATATTATTATGAGAAATTAACTCATTTTTATCTTTAAACGTTGAATTACAAACATCACTGCTTGCGCTCGAACTATCACGATTTGGGGACAAACTTCCTTTGTGATTCAGTTTGACGTGTAAGCTGTATTGTTTCAAATTTGTAAACTTTTGTTTACAAACATTACAATCTAAGGAATCGTCTTCATCGCTACTGTCGCTAGTGCTTCCATAATTACTAAACTCCTCCTTGATCTGCGAATATTCTTCAGCGTGAACTGTTTTAATATGAACTAACAACTTATCTCCGCTGGTTACAATAGACCCACATGCGACGCATTGTCTCAATTCGTCGTCCTGAATTTCATCAAAGATCCTATCATCACAGCTTCGTTTTTTCTCATTTTTTATGTCCAATTTAACGACACTGTCTTCATTGTTTTTAACATTTTTTCTTTCAGTTTCAACAAAATTATCACCACCATCGGGTGGTTGAGTTTCGTTACAAATACTATCATTACTACAATCAAAGATTTTAGAATCGGATACTGTATTTTCTGTTGGCTCATCTTGCGTGGAAACGTTTTGTCGTGTGATTCCTTTAGGAAAACATACAACTTTAACTATAGCTGAAGAATCGTTTTGATTATCGCATTTGTTATATTGATTGAAAACTTCAAAACTTCCATCTTTTTTACTGTCGATGTGTTTACTTTTCACGTGTGCGATCAATCCTGCTCGAGATGAAATGACTCGTTTGCATAACCCACAAATATACTTGTACTCGATTGATATGCCGTGTTTATTGTTTAAATGATGTAATAACGTCGCTCTTTTCCTAAATGTTACTTGACAAATGTTACAAATATAATTTCTATGTTCATCGTACGTATATTGTGGAGCTTCTTCGTGTATCTCGACGTCTTGTTCTTTGTGCACTCTGTAATAGTGTTGTTTCAATGAGTCTCTATTCGTGAACGTCTTATCACAGAATCCACAGCTAGATTTGTACGCTCCTTTAAATTCTACATCGTGAACTCTTTCTAAATGATATAAAGCAGAAGTGGAACGAATGAATTTTAATCCGCACTTATTACAAAACCATTTATTTTCTTCATCCTTTGTGGCATGTTCTTGTAATAATGAGTCAATTTCTTTATTCTTTTGTTGTGTAGTGAGCTTGTCAAATTTTTTAACACCATTTTTCTGTTTAATTTGCCTTTTATGACTCATTTCTGTAGCAGTTTTTAAAAATAATACCAAAAACTAATATCCTTTATCTGCACTGGTAAAATCTGTAATAAAATTTATTGATAAATTCCTGTTTAGTACCTTAGTACATTTCAGTTGGAAAAATAAGTGGGTCTATTGTAAAAGTATTAAAAAAGTAACCTATAATACAGAGTCTGAGTAAAACAGCACCTCTTCGCCAACCGAACTCTCCATTACGTATTAAAAAAATAACACATCCTTGATAAACAATTAACAAAAATAGAAAATATTGTTTTTACGACCGGACCTGACCGGACCGCTACATTTTTCAATTTTTCATTGAATTTCCATAATTCCATAAACGTCAGGTTGACAGATGGTTGACAGTTCCTCAATATCTTTTCTTTTGTCTGTGAAAATTCGGTGCAGGTTGCCAACCAGTGGTTTATGTACCTAAGAAATAAAATACCTACTTACGTACCTATATCTAGTTAATTTCTTTTTAAATTAATAAGATACAAGGGAATTAACACATAAAGACTGTTTTTGACGACCAAATTAATTTAATTGATAGAATATCTGCATACATAATCGAATCTACTACAAATGGCCGAATGCCAAACGGCCGACATGGACAAACGGCCGACAAGGACAAATGGCCGACACGACCAACTGGCCGACTGGTACAAATGGCCGAAAGACGAAAGGCCGAAATCCAAACGGCCGACATGGACATATGGCCGACAAGTACAATAGGCCGACACGGACAACTGGCCGACAAGGACGAATGGCCGACAGGACGAATGGCCGACAGGACGAATGGCCGACAATGACGTTTTCAATCAAGATAATGGTTAACAAGCATCGCCCAGCAGACATGGGACATTACTGTAAAAAATAATGTTGACCGGTTAGGTTGTTTTTTATTTATACTAGTAAGGTTTAATTAAGCCCTAAAAGGCACCTGCAGCCGAAACAAATGAAAAACCGTTTTTAACGCCTAAAAATTGAGAACCTGCATGTTCGCTGGAAAGTTGAAAAAGTAATGTCCCATGTCTGCTTGGTGTTTTTGATCTAATTCGTGTAGCGGCTACTCGCGGCGCTAGTAGTAGGTAATTCTTTCAAGTATGTCTCATACTTATTAAGTATACAGTGGTTACGTAAATTCAGGAGCAGATTCTATTTAACCTTGGGTGATATTGGCAAAAACAGTGTTACCGTTGTCTTTTTTTTCAGCAGTCTCACCGAAGCCTGCGATAGTAGAGTACAAGCCTACATCCTCGAATTCCATCACCGCCATGAGTGGTGACGTCACCTTGTATCGGTGACAAACACCTTGTCTCGGTGACAAATACTTAAATTACGGAATATTTTTTCCCATACAATTTAGATGGCGTAACCATCGTCAATTGTCAGTTGGGCCCGGCCTTCATGAACAATATGGCGACGGCCTCGGTCTCACGGAGCAAACTTGGTTTAGTGTTGCTTGATGTGATAATAAGATATGGTACCATTTTTTCGCTACTTTCAAATTATATTTCGGAACTGTTGTTTAAAAAACTAGCCAAATTTTGGATTGTTAGAATAAACTGGCAACTTTGTTTTTCAAACTTGTGATGTGATCATTATTTCAATCTTTTTTTTGTGTCGGCCATTCGTCCTGTCGGCCATTCGTCCTGTCGGCCATTCGTCCTTGTCGGCCAGTTGTCCGTGTCGGCCTATTGGATGTCGGCCAATTGTACTTGTCGGCCATATGTCCATGTCGGCCGTTTGGATTTCGGCCTTTCGTCTTTCGGCCATTTGTACCAGTCGGCCATTGGTCTTGTCGGCTATTTGTCCGTGTCGGCCATTTGTCCTGTCGGCCGTATGTCTTGTCGGCCGTTTGTCCGGATCCCTACATAATCCATGTAGGTATGTATATTTTTAAGTATTTACAAAATCTTCTAGTTTCATTACGAATATTTCCTGCCCACGTATTATCGCAGCTAAAAGTATTGATTTTTTATTTCCAAGTTGCCCAACATGCTTTTCGTTCCATAAAAGAGAATAGTGGTTATCAGAATCGTAGCATTTTATAAAAAAGATTACCCAATCGGTATGAATTATTTTTTTATATACGTATTAATACTTAAACATTTTGATGAAGTGGTGTAAATTACCTAATGTAATAATTTAGTTGTAGATTCAGTTTGACATTTCTTGAAAGCTGAAAAATTGCAGTGGTGTATTATTATTGAACTTCTGTCAAAATGAATTGACTTTTCGTCGTTTTCATTTGCAATTTTGTCGACAATATTGTGCGTAATTTGTAACGACTTTATATTTTGTAAGTATTTCGTGACTATGTAAAATTAATCGGCAATTTACAGAATTATTGTGACTGACAAATTTGTGTGCTATTTCATTTCTTGACAAAATCAATGTTTCTTTGTTTTAGTGTAGGTGTTGATGAGACAATGTGTTTATAGATTTTTAAGTCTCGTCATCATATATTATTATTTTTAGTTAACTATGTCTATTTGTTTACATCTTTTCTGTTTGTGAGCCATTAAGTTTACCTATGGTTTACCTCCGTTTTTGTGAATTGTATTGGTGGTGTTGATAAAAAAAAGGATTAATATGTGTTTCTGTATGTTGCATTACATTAATTTTTATGTATTTTTCTTGATAGGTACACTTAGAGTTGTTATTGAAATAATTAATGTGCTTCACATTTAGGCAATAGATCAGCAAAAATGTTTATCAAAATTGTACAAAAACCTTATTACTGGTGCAAAAAGGAAACCAATATAATCGAGTACTATTGCAGCGCTGCGGCCCCATTTTTTTTTAAAAACTTTTTATATCATTAAAAAAAGCGCCAAAAACTATTATTTCGCTTGGCTCGACTGCGGGTGGGGCCGGATGAGGGCACAGAAAGTCAGAATGTGTTTTTTATTTAAATGAATTTAGTAAATTTACTATGTTTTGGACTTGAAATGTCACTCCTGTCAAAAGTTTATCGTGTTTTAAAAAGCCTGTAATCGCTTACGAACAAATCATTAAACTTGCCTACTTTGTAAGGTACTGTGAACTATTGACTAATCTGTATCTATTGAGGTGATGAATTATGTTTCTAATATTTCATTTCAGCTCCTATCTCTCTTCTCACTATCAACACTTTACAATGACGAGTAAAATCGAAGAAGCACAAGAACACATCCGTGTCGCCGAAGCGAGTTTGAAGACATCATTCTTCAAATGGAAACCGGACTACGATACCGCTGCGGATGAATATAACAAAGCAGCCACTTGCTATAGGATTGCCAAGTCAACGGAGAAAGCAAAGGAATGTTTACGAAAAGCTTCGCATTGTTTCAAAGAGAATAAGGCGTTGTTTCACGCTGCTAAGTGTTTAGAACAAGGATTACTATTGTGTAAGGATTCGGGGACTCCGCACGAAATACGAAAGTACGCTGAGGAAGCGGCGAACTTGTATCAACAACACAATTCAAACGATGCGGCTGCGTCGGCTCTCGTTAAAGCAGCGTCCATCTTAGAACAGCACAACCCGGACATATCTCTGTATTTGTACCAGAGAGCCGCTGATGTTGTGACCATTGAAGACGGCAACAGACAGGCTGCAGAGTATCTGAATAAAGCAGCGAGGATTATGGTGAAGCTGCAGATGTATGATCAGGCTGCAGATGCGTTGAGAAGGGAGATCGGTAAATATTTAGTATTTATATCTATCTGTCCCTTTACCTTACGCTGCATCCCTTGAGAGCTAGTCAGAGAGGACTGAACACCAGAGCATCCTGTCCTTACACACACTCCTTGTTTCTGTTACGTTCATGCATACACGCTCTTCGATTTCTTCCACTTAACACGCGTCCATCTTTGAGTATTTGGTCAATATGTTTTTATGTCATTCCATCCTCAGACATTCCCTCCACAAACTCCGTACATCTCAACTTGTTCACTTTCATCCAGTCACAGCAGTGGTCCTGAATCCACCATCTCTCTAATTACCTCATTTCTTACTTATAAATTAATCCTTTCAGGTTATCAGCAGCAGTGTGAAGCCATCCAAGCCATCGGCCGCTTAACAGTTGCACTCGTGCTGGTCCAACTCGCCAGAGGAGATGCCGTAGCCGCCGAGAAAGCCTTCAAAGAATGGGGCAACTACTGCGAAGGGCCCGAAGTTCAAACCCTGGAAATGTTGCTTCAAGCGTACGATGACGAAGACCCGGACAGCGCCATTTCCGCTTTAAGTAGTCCCTTTATTAAGCATATGGATATAGAATTTGCCCATCTGGCTAAAATTCTTCCCTTGCCTCAGGGAATCACGGCACCTAAGGCTGTTGTTAGAGAGAACGCTGCTCCGTCGTACGTGTCGCCTGCGGCAGCAACTGCGGGCGGCGATGGAGGGAACACATCTGCTACGACAGGTGTACCAACCAGTGCTAGTGATGATGAACTTTGTTAATTTTTTTCTAGATTGTTGTTAAGCGTGACTCGTATTCTGTGAATCATACTTATTGCATTATTAATGTTTGAGTTTCTCGTAGTAAAAACACCATCACCATCGTTGTACTGCCGTCCTAAGGAAGAACCGCGTATAAGCCACAGGGAAGACACCAGTAGGAGTGTCGAAACGTCGATTAAGTTTATCTTCACACGGTTTACCCGAAAATCAAGAAACAATGTTTATCGGTTCTATGTATGTATGCCTAAACTAAATAAATAAACATATAGTAGTGGCCATGTTAATTTGTTCATATTGTATGCGGATTAGTGAGGTTGAAAAACGAGGGCTACGTTTGGAAATTCTGATTTTTGTGTTTGAAATACAGAAGTATCTAAGACTGAAATACCTGTTTTTATAAAATTTCTCTAAATACCCTAAGTTGGCTTTTATGTGGTTCTTACATAGGACAGTATAACAGTCGCTCGAGTTTAAAAGCCTTTTTTTTTGTGTTTTTGAAAGGACGGATATACCTGCCTAACGCGTCTTGTGTGCATTCTTGTTCATTGTGCGCTCACTAATACTACTATAACTCCGTGTACGGACTTGCGTGTAGTTACACTGTCTCACATTACAAAAAAGGCTTTTAAACTCGAGTGACGAATATAGCATACTGCATAACTTTGCCATAGTTTTGAATGTTATCAAAATTCATGTTTAAAACTTCAACTAACGATTGAATACTTCATGACATTGCTACTTTCATCTAGTCTGTGCATCATATGGATTTTGTTTCTATAATCAACTCGGCGAAGGTCCATTTTACGCTGTACATTAGTTGAGAGTTGTAATTACAGTGTGTAGATAACAGTTACATTCATTGTTGTTTATCAATATTTTAGTCTATGCTCACAAGATTGTATAAATATCGTTTGTATATTTTGAAGTTGATATATTTTAAAGAAAAATATACATAAAATAGTTTGTGCGATATAGAAAAATCACAGAATATTTTATTGACGTTGCAAATTCAAATTTCTATTGTAATTATTGTGAAATGTATTGTTATATTTATAATCTTATTATAATAAATCAAAGAAATTAACATAAACTCTTCTCTGCACCATATCCCATTTATTTGGGGTCAGAGTAAAAGATTTTACATAAACATAATTGACAATTCACTCGGAAACAAGATAGGGAATGAGGTTATTAATAGAGAGATGAGTGACTGTATGACGGGTGTAGTGACTGTAGAATGAAAGTGATTAAGCCTAGATGTACAGGACATGTTGAGAGAATGAATGATGACTAAAATCTTCTTCTTATTGTGTTGGTCAGCACTCATTAGATCCCCCTCCGCTCCCAGAAAGCCACAACCTCTCCTGCGTCATCGTCTAAGGGGGAGCGATCTGCGAGGCTCTCCCATGTGCACCTCCCAGGAGCCATTGGGCAGGCCAGGAGGTGCTCAGTGTCCTGCAACTAAAATGATGTGTATGCATGAACGAAGAGGTGTGAGGAAGCGTGGCCGTTCGAAATTGACCTGGAGCGATAATTTCAACCACCTCTTTAAGGATAAATGCGTTTTGAATAAATGATATTAGAGTGTGTCTGACGAACTAATTAATGAAGACTGTCCTTTGAGAGCATTAGCTGGACCATATGCAGATATCCACAATGCCCTTGAATGGCTTGGAAGCCTGGATGTTGCTCTGTAGGGTACATGTCTCCTGTATGTGACAGATAGCATAATTCTCTTATCTTCTGACGTTGCCGCCCAACGGTGGCAGAAGCCGTACAAAATAAGAATTGGATGTATGTGATGGAAGCAAGAAGTGTGTCTGAAGTCGGGAATATCTGGTTTTCTGTTCTCTCTACAAATCATGAGGATAGAAGTGTGTGGCGGTCTTTTCTCTCTGCATACCCAGCAAGGGTTATGGTGCAATGTAATAGTAATAGATAAACAATTCTATATCTACAGCAAATAGTTTTCTTGTAAGAAATAACTCCATTGCCCGTGATCTATGCTGTGAATGAAATATGTTGTCCATTTACCTCGATTACATAACATTCCTCAATTATTAAGTCTGAGATTGACATTCCAGTGGCGTGTAGCTCAATGCAGTGTCGTCACGAGTCAAATTTAAGTTTTCATTGTAGCTTAAAATGGCGAGCCACTGGAATGCCTGTTTCAAACTTTATCTATGCTGATTTAAATAGGTTTGAGTTATCACTAAACAGCCGTAATTAATTATTGTCTTTATTGTAGTCGTAAGTCTCAACAAATTAATGAAAGCCTATATGTGCGTATCGGGATGTTGTGGATGTAGGAAAGAATTGACGCTTGTGAAAAGTTTTCATAGAAAACACATCTTTACTGCTATGCCTACACGGTGTATCGGAATGGAGTGGCATTAGCGGATGCTGTGTACATAAAAACACAACATTCTCTCGCCTTGCAACGAATTAAACATTCGGAATGGGTGACCTCGTTACTGAATAAGATTTAAAATGTCTAATGAAACTTTCCAATTTATAAATATTATTAATTTTTTGGGTAAGCAGCCTAGGCTGATGGGCCCATATCAATGTTTTTAAAAACATTCACTGATGGTGCTTGTATCTCATTTTCGGGTAAACGGTTCCACACATTCACCACTCTATTGCAAATAAAATTCTTTCTGGGATTACTGTGAAACCGTCCCTTGGTGAGCTTCATTGAATGTCCTCTCAAATGGGTATGTACCTATAAATAAGTTATTTTAGATCTAGTATACTTATTTCATTCATTCATTTTCAAGTTGCAACATGCAATTTGAGATCTGCATCTGTTTTGCGGATGTCTGAAAAGATGCGGAAATTCCGTGTATGCAAATATCCGCAATATCCCTGGTACGTACTTAACTATTATACATAAATATTAACGTCTTTAAGTTAGGCTTAAGTTAAATAATTATATCATAGGTGCAAATTTAATGTAATAATGCTTAATCTTTACGAAATGATACTCCAATTGTCATGTTTTTTTTACACTGGTCGCCTCTTTGTTTACTTTCAGTTGTAAAAATTTATAGTAATTTATTTTTCTGCAGTAGAAATAACTAATTGAAATTATAAATTGCGTAAAAGTGAAGCGCATTTATTATGTCGCTAACTCTAAATTTATCTGAAAAAATACATAAATTAATATGAACCAACATTGCAGAAACAAATATTTATCGGTACTATGACGTCACAGTCATTTTCCGCCGCATTAAGGTTCAAAATCGCATGATAAAATGTTAAAAATAGCTTCATTTTTTTTGGGGGTTTGTTTTGCTTCAGTCATAAAACTTTTACAGTCATTGCCTAGATTTTAATACATATTATCAAACAAAAAAAAAACTCTCCACGGCTTTCGGGAAACGAGTTTCTGTTTTTCTGAAAAATGATCAGAGGTGTACTATATCACATTTTTTCTGAGAAATCTATACAAGATATAAAAAATCTTTTATGGTCATTCCCTAGATAAAAGTTCTATGTATCTACTCTATTTTTTTCCAAAGCATATTTAGTAAGGTTATCGCGATCTAAGGTCTCCCGTTTTTAGAATTTTTTTAAATGACAAAAACAGATTACATACAATATGTTAGTACCAAAGCTTTTCACCGGTGATTACCATATTAGTTTTCGAAAATCGTGGTTTAAAATAATAATGTATATAGAAAGATTGGCATAACGTTTTATTTCTGGGGGACCTGTGTAGAAACAGTGTTGCCACTCTAATAAATTATATTAAAACTTTATTGTAAATTGTTTTCTCTTTTGAAATATATTATATCAGATACTTATATAGTTAGTAAGGAAATATTATATTTAGTGAATAAGTAAATCTATTGCTAGATATAGGAGCGTAATATTATAAGCAATTCAAGGTCTACTGTGGGCTGACGATTATTAATTTGACAGGAAGCTCATTTCGTGCGACATTAGAAAAGCCATTTACAAAATACACAGAATTGTCAAGCAGTTATCTCAACAGATATACACAGCAAAAGATGGACCTTCCACTGTTCGTCGGCTGGTTTAATGTGATCACTTTATACTTAGTAACATACATACATCTTCTTCTCCCTCTATCCTTGATTGGGTCGGGGGCCCAAAGCATCTGTATATCTTCGCCAGAGGCTCCTGTCACTCGCAGCTTCTAGGACCTCTGGCCACTCCAACCACAGCTCCTTAGTAACTTTTTTTTGTTTTTTTTTTAATAAATGAATCTGGCTTTATCGAAATAAACCCAAATACACCTTTGTGCACTTCACAGTAAGCTTGAAAAGCTTATGACGTGGAGTGAAGTAGGTCGGCATTGGGATCGAACTTTCACCATTCCCAGTCCATCCATCTGCCGCAGCCGGGACTCGAACCCAGACCTTCAGCCTAACACGCTTGTATTCTACCCGCCAAGTCGTGAAGGCTGATGAACAAAGCGAGAGCCACCCATTAAATCAGCCGAAGATCAGTCGTAAGCCTGATGGAAGGTCCATCCTTTGCTGTGTACCTGTTGAGATAACTACTTGTAATATTTTAGCATTTGTGTTTGTGACGGCCCAACCCAATACATGTAACCTGGTAGAATTGCTCTGTTATGGCGGGTAATTAGAGTCTCAACATTTTTTTTAAATTGTGCTATTATTTATTACGAACATTTACATTCTGTCAAGAAAGATATGCTTTTGGATGAGGGCCCCACGCACAGCTTTTTGCAACCATAACACTTGTAGAATTTCAATAGAAATGTCATTGTTAGCAAACAAAATTGTAGTTCCAAATGGTTGAGTACATTGTTGGAGCAGTTGGTTGAGGCGGCAGTCTCTCAAGCGGGAGGTGCCAGGTTCAAACTCCGGCGCTGGCGATGTATTCCACACTTTGCGATACAGGCTTTTAGCCTAGTGCAAAGTGTGCAGGAAAGTATTTTGGTTTGTGTATGTGAGCCCAGATACTTTTAAATCATAAAAAAAAATATCCAAAACTATACACAGCATAAAAATGCCTTTGCGCTGATGTCTACCTATTATTATTGTGAAATGATATTCTTTCTTGTTACATATTTGTTTTGTTATACATTAAAATTAATTTACTTAATCTGATGTGTTTTATTAGCACATGGTGTATTATTCATCTGAGTCATTTTTGTTGGTGTCTAAATCCAGAAAGATGGATATTAGTTTTAAGATATCTGAAGGATAGAACTTTCTAGAGTGTGTTCTGGGTCTGTTAAATTTCACCTGGCGATTCGCTCAATTGTTTATGGTTCTATCGTTCTCCATTCTATGGTGACTGGACCACCATGTGTGTGCTGATAGAGCATCAGAGATGTATCACATAGATGTGGCAATTATATTCAATCAATATGTACAATCTGAATTGTATCCAATATTATGTAGGTATTAACCTAAAGCGTGACTGGAAAAAAAACCATAAGAATATTGCTCAACATCATGAATCAACCCCAAAAAGAAAAATAGCTACACAGGATTACATATGTTCAATGATGATGATACAAACTTTTGTAGCTTACGTGCATAAAATTAGGATCAAAATAAAGTCCACCTCCATATTTATAAGCTAGATACATAGTTGTAAGGCGCTGTTGAATTCTGCATGTACTATTAGGTATAAATAAATAAATAAATAAAACTTTATTGGCCAGTAAATATATGTAACCACAGAAACAAAACAAGATAATACAGTGTGCCAAAAGGCGGACTTATTGCAAAAGCAATATCTTACAGTCAACCCGAGAAAATAAAGAAAAACTTAAATATGTACTATAATAATAAAGTACGTAAATATAAAGATACAAATACATAATATATATGTATACCTACCGTCATCCATGCACGTCGTCTGGGGGGGGGGCAGCTGCCCCCCCCCCCCTAGTGATTGGAATAGGTATATATTCTTCCATACTAAATTATAAAACCTCACAAAAAATTACGTTACCACACGTTTTCTCTTCATGTCATAAATTTTCTAAAATTAGTTTGAAAATCCGTCAAAATACAATTTTTTCACAAAAAAAATCCATCTGCGGCGCTATTTACGCGTTTTTCGTGCTATATCATTTTTAAAAAATTTCAATTTCTTTTTTCTGTTTTTTCCAATATTTTTGTTCAATTTCTTTTTTTTTTTCTGTTTTTTCCTGGGGTTAACTGGAAGAAATCGCAGTTCTGCGATAAGTTCGCCCTAGTGAACAACGTTTTATAATCTGTACTATGTCCATTTTGTATATTTATATGTGTTTGTTGTTTACTTTAAGTTTAAATAAATAAAAAAAAATAATAAAAATTGTTGTCCCTCTCGAGCACCGAGGCTGGCGACGCCCATGCTGTATGAATATAGGCTGTATAAATTTATTGAATGTGTCGAAACAGAACAAATTGCAATAGCTGGAATGTTAGCAAAGTCAGTAAGTGATCAGCGTAACTATTATACATAGACATAGGTATTTGTACAACTCATCAGCAGCTTACTGGAATCTAACTAGATTTTTTTTTTCTTTTTTGGTGTTTATTCACCATGAGCTACATTTTTATGGGTTTTTCTCCCAGAACCTAAATATAAAATGCCGGTCACCTGGGGCGGGTTGGTTCGTGTTGATTTATCGGCGTTAGATTACATCCAACACATTCTAACTCACCCCAGCGGTGCTCGAATAATATTATAATTGTTTTCTAATTTATTGCTTTGGACTTGTTGATAAGTACAACAGTAACATTCATTATTAATTTACATGGTCGACTCAGTAAGTTGAATCGTCACCACTGCCTAGAAGAGGTCGTAGGTTCAAATCTCAATTTAGCCATGTTTATACAAAAAGAATCTACGTCTACGACTAGGCTAAACCCAAAAGCGTATCCGGGGGGGGGGGGGGGGCTAGGGGGCTGAAGCCTCCCCCTCCCCCAAAACCATGAGTGACAGTACTTTATATACAACTGGTTTACGAAAAATCACATTATTACCACATCGTTTTCTCATCATGTCGTGAATTTTCTAAAATTACCATATTGTTTTGTAAAAAAAATACTAAGTACTACTTATTTGCTACTTTTTGTGCATTTTCTATAAGACGATAAACCAAACTACCTTCATAATGACCTTCCGAATTCTGTCTCATAAAAAGAATTTCGCCTGCGGCACTATTTACCCATTTTCATTCTGTAAAACGACCCTCTTCACCCAGTCTCGAAAATAATCGCAGTAGGTAGTACGCACCTCATACTGTGCGTGTGTGAGGTTATGTTATCTTATCAATCACATATATTAACAAATCTGGATATAATTTATATTGACACATGTAATTATTATATTTTATACTTATTAAACTATAGCGTTACTTGTTACATTTACATTATACCTACATCAAATATTCCTCGACCACAGCGATACACCTATAATTATTAGCTGTGGGTTACTATTACGTTGAATAAAAAGTCAAATCTCTGTATAACGAAGTTCACAGGCCCAAGGGAAATGTTTCGTTTTACTGAAAATTCACTATGTTAAATGTATGGCAAATGATATTTTTTAAATTTTCATGCAGAATCAACATATTCTTCAAGACATAGGATTGATACCCGACAGAACATGCAACCTGTGATCAACGCTTGGATTTTGTGATGATTTATTTGTGAATATTGTGAAAATACTGTGTATAGTTGTAACATCATTCAAATCAAAGTAGAATGCTAAAAAAACCCAGGCCCGGCGAAAACGAGATGTAACTCAAATGGTAGGTTAAAATGAGTAATTAAATACTGCGTAGGGGGCATCATCGACATCGATGGCTTAATGTGTGAAATACCTATTCGAAGTTTACAGGGTTCACATGAATGTACTAGCAAAATGAGCATTAAACAGCTACAATTGCGGTTGAAAAGCGTATTTAATATGATGAGTATAAGGTAGCCCGTCTTCTTCATCTTCTTTATCAGTAGCCTTGGTCCCTCCACTATCATTTGAGTTACATTTCGTTTGCGCCGGGCCTGCGTTTTTTTTTTCATACTAAATGAGCATTCTCCTTTCAGACAAAACATTTCGTAATTCTGAGATCAGACTTGCCTACACTGAATTATACTTCACTTAGTACATTTTGTATGAATCTTTTCCGAAAACAAATTGTTAGCACTACGACCTACGTTATACCGGGAATTTCGTTACTTCGGTATTCGTTATAAAGGATTTGACTGTAGTTTAGTTTCTAGTATGGCTATAATGATATTGATGATAATAGAGGCGATAAGTAATTGTTTTTCTACAAGTGGCGTTTCTTTTCTCTCCCCCCGTGTCTCTCCGCCTGCCCCACTAGGCATGGTTAGTTGTTTCTCACCTCTTCTTATCAATTATGCATCGCGTTGTAAATCATGTTCACAGTTTAGCGGAGCAACGACTGCCCGCGGGTTGAATTCCACTGGCGTAACACAATAATAATATGTATATTCTTTTTATTTATTTATTTATTCATAAACGGCTGAAGCCTTTAACACAAAATACAAATCAACAATCAGTCACCAACAACATATTCTACACAATCAACAAAAAAAATCAATATCAGAACTCTGGATTCATCCATATGAAACTACCTAAATTTCCACAAATATATGTTTAAATTTTTTTATTATTTGCATTATTGTTTTAGATCTTTAAATTTCTTTTCAGGTTTCTTTTAAAAAGGTATAATTCACATTGTCGCTTACATTATTCTTATTTCGCGCTAACACTCTCATACAAAATTCGAAAAAATTGATGCGAAAATAGAAAGATTTTTGCTCAGTATATATAGGCCCTTAAGCGAAATTGTAAAATTTCTTCAATGGAGGGACCAAGGTTGATAAAGAAGAAGAAGATGAAGACGGGCTATCTTTTTTTTTTTTTTATAATGGTAAAGTGAATTTGGGTTCTTCAATAATCATTTGATGGAACTCGGTCCTCATATAGTTCATACCATACGATACTACACCCCCAGAGCCTGCTCTAAAAGTGGAGTCAGTTATTTTTTATTGTTACGTTACGTCACTGCATTAAGGTGTGTTCAATAAACAATATTAAAAGATATATTTACGAGCGGGCGTGTTTGGACGGACCCAGCGTTGTTTTAACACTTTTAAATATTATTATAATATTATATTATATTGAAATACCACCTTTATACCACACCGTGGAATTATTCATAATAATTTATACCCCTCACAGCTGTCACAAACCATTGGTCAATAGGCAAACTGGGAACTGGCCTCAGATACTTGACGTATGAAGAATGTCTGAATATGCTGGACCTAACTACTCTTGAGGATCAGAGAAAGAGAAGGGATCTAATCCTCAAGATTAGAATTTTATAAAATGCTAGCTGAGTTACCCATGCTTCGCAACGGCACGGTGTCTCCCGATGGTTACAGCTGATCAAAATTTGACTTAAGATCTGAATTCCTTTTCCAACGCCCTTTCATACGATACCACACACGACCCTACACAACCCTTGGATCCTCTCATCATCATGGCATCTCTTAGTAAAAGCTTTATTTTTTTTCAAAAATAGTGACGTTAAAACCTAAAGCAGATCGGTACGAAAGTTTTTGTGAATTTTTACCGAAATTCATCTTTAAATGTGGGAGTCTCACAAAAAACCCGACTTATTTATATATAATTATATAGATTAAACCAACACTATACCACAGGTCCAACCGTTCACAGCGAGCCCTATCCCGCCCTTTCCTCTTCCCTTTCCTGTATCATGTCATCAAGTCAGTCTGATTAACCAGAAGCTATTTACTTGTAATGAAATGGAGTAATATGGCGTCTGCTAACTTTTGACTGGTTACTTTATATTTGAATATGGAACGAGGTCGCATATAGTATATGTATTATATTTGTCCATGTTGTAGACCCCTGCACCTTGGGAGGCTAAGTTAACTACATATAACCGTATGTAATTTATGTGAGGCGATCATTTACGCTGTAATCATAACTAAAAGTGTGGACCCCACGGCGCAGAGCCACACGGTCAGCGTCAGAGGCGACTCCAGTTCTAAAAGAAATACAAACGGGGCTGGATTAAGGCAAAGGTATAATAATGAACTTCAAATAAGTACTTCATTTTTGTAACAATTTATTTTTTGTGAAATATCGGATTTTCTTAATCCGTTCTTGGGACTTTGTCGGGCCATATTTTTTTTGACCGCCACTTTCTGGAGCATATATTATTTTTTCTGAATAGCCTAGCCATACATCTGAGATTAAAATAAATTTAATTGGATCTGATTGGTTGGTAAATAAAAAAGTTAAAGAGGCTACTTTTAGGGATTTCGCAAAAAAAATATTCCAAAAAAAGGGGAGCATCTATATGTTTTTGGAGTACCCGTAAGATGTTCCAAATGACCCCCTCTATTTTTTTATTTATTTATTTTATTTAATCACTTCATTACAAAATGACACAATATTAATAACATCACTTAAAATAGTTAAAATATAATCATATCCTCTGTATTATTTTGGATACTGCCCTCCTTTTAATCAATCAACCAAATGCTTGTGTGGAGGCAGTTGAGGGCATCAGGACTCAATATAGGTACTCTATATACCATATCAGTTTGTCTAACGTTCTGCCAAACACCCTGTATATCGGATCTTTATCATAAAGATAGGATTTTAACGAACTTAGAATTGAAAACTAACACCACTTTTTACAAAATATATCACCCAACTTTTTACAAAATTGAAACCAACTTTTTACAACAAATAGCACCTCACTCTTCCTTAGTCCCTAGTGATTCAGTGTCCGGCTCTGGACATTGTAAACCTAACATTATTTTCTCGAGGATCTCCGAACTGATACGATCATCTTAAGAAGACCTAAAGGCAATACCAGGCTATCCCTGTCCTGTCCACAAACAATAAATACACATTTGCATTACATAATTTGTACATACCTATTACCATGGGCGTCGTCAGGCAGCTGCCCCCCCCTCCCTAAAGATTGGAATAGAAATATAGTTTTTCGTTTTTTCATACTAAATGTTAAAACCTCACAAAAAATCAGATTAATTTTCATACCATAAATTTTCTAAAATTAGTGTGAAATCCTTCAAAATACTATTATTATTCATAAAAAAAACATTACTACCACACATTTTTTCATCATATCATAAATTTTCTAAAATTAGGATGGAAATGAGATGGCCGGTAGCCTGGTTAAGGTAACGCACACGACTGTTAATCCAGCGGGCGCGGGTTCAAACCCCGATGCCGACTTACTCCACTTCACAACACAAGCTTTTCAAGCTTTCTGTGAAGTGTACAAAGATGTATTTGGGTTTATTTCGATAAACCCAGATTCATTTTCTAAAATTGGTATGAAAATCCATCAGTTTCATAAAAAAATGCCTGCGGCGCTATTTTTTATTACTTATTTATAAAAAAACATATTTAACACATACTATTGCACTTAAAAAATTATATAAATTTTCAATATAAACAAACCACATCATAACCTGATCTTCACTATGTCTCACCAAAAAATTTCCCCTGCGGCTCTATTTACCTATGCGTTTTTTATACTATGTATTTTTTTAAATTTGTTGTCCCCCGACCTAGCTCCGAGGCTGACGACGCCCATGCCTATTACTTATTTACGACTTATTGGTATAGGTAGGTATAACCTCACCTAACTCAGACCTAATTTAGGTGCCGTGTAAGGTAATCCATACCAGGGAGGTGTCTTGTCCTGCAGTGAGATCCTTTAATAAGATCCCACATTCTGATAGTATCGGAGGTGAATATTACCTACATCCATTATCACACCCTTCGATGCCTTGGGTACCTAAACAATATTGTATGGAAGAGTTACAAATGATACATTGATAAAAATTTACTTACTTTTAAAACATGTAAAAAAGGAACAAGGAATCTATCATGAACTATACTTTGACTTCAAGGTCCTATATGCTGTCATTTGGCTTCGGCGCACTAAATTGTTCTCAGCCAATACTGAGAGAATCGTCTTGAAACTGAACACAGTGATAGGTGAAAGTATGGACTACAGATTGGCTGTTTTAGAATTACAATATTGGGAAATTCCTTGAATAAATCCCCTGAAATTTACGGGATCTGAGGTTTTCCGTTCAGTTTTTCAGATATATAAACGTATAATTTAGCCGAAATACTGGTAATTATAATCTTAACAAATTGACTGTTTTAGATTTTTAAATGTCTTCCCAGGTTTCTTTTAAAAAAGTATAATTCACTTTGTCGCTTACGTTATTCTTATTTCGCGCTAACATTCTCATACAAAATTTGAAAAAGTTGAAGCGAAAATAGAACGATTTTTGCTTAGTGCATATTAACTACACTGGTTTGGTTCACATGATCAAGAGACTCTACTAAATTGTCTTATGTATGACACCTCCACACAATTATAATCAAATGAATGTGTTTTAATAACAAATTGTTGTCCCACAATAAAAATAATTTGTATTTTCATCCAACGAGCCAGCCACTTACCTAACCTAACAGAGATTTATTCACCAGTCCACAATGTGAAGTTATTGATACGCCTAATTAACACGAAATATTATATTATTTTATTTTATTTTACTAATTTACAAACTGACTTCAGTGTGGTCAAATGATGGACCCCTGTGGTGTCCTACAGATTGGAGATTGGAGTCGATTCATAGTTCATTTCTTACTGCTAGGTAATGAATAACATCCTGGACTGGATGGTACTATATCACAGATATGATACTACTTTGAGGGTGCTATCATATTATCATGATAGTTGGCCAGAAAGAGTGCCGCTTTCTTCAAATCAAAGGGTTTACGATGACGAGTAAGCGTTTCGCTCTACGGTCCGTCAAAAAAGAAATAGTTTCGGACTAATTTTGAACTAGGCAACTAGGGAACCTGTATAACCTTAGCAGCAATGATGAAGTTTGCATTGAAATTCTACAAGTTTATAGTGTTGCCACCATAGCAGGTTGCCAGGGCCCCTAAGCCCAATCGTTGTTGGTCATATATTGAAAATTTAAAAAAAAATTGTAAATCCAATAAATTAGAATCGTTCATGGAAAAAATTTGCCTGCGGCGCTATTTACTGTTTTTATGCCATAATGATATTACCAAATATTAGTTGCTATGCTTCCACTGGATACACTCAATGAAAATCTTAAGACTTGTAAATAAAATTTCAATAGAAATGTCCTCATCATCAAACCATATTTTTGGACAGACTACAGGGAATTGAGCTGAGAACCGTGTACATAAAGTCACATACTATTTGAACCACTGTTATGCCATGAAAATTATAGGATCTACGTGTGTTTTAGCTATAAATCACTACAATAATGAGTAGATAATATTATATCCAATATGTATGGACTGTATGGAGTAGGTAATGCTTCGAGGGGAGTAGTACTCGTATGTGTGAGGCTAACTCTAAAACTAACCCAATACTTTACACCACTCACTATACATCATATAAATTAAAGTATAAACATAGCCTTTAGGTTATATTTAACACATTCATTTTATCACTTATCGTACATCTAACTACATGCACTACATCCCCGGTGAAACGTTTCTCCGATTTACGAATAAATTCACTTGTGGCTAGGACTCATTATTCTTTGTTCCGTTGAACGAAACGCATCCAATAATAGACTCGTTATTTGAATCTTGCGAATTTTATGCTGGATTCACCAACTTTTTAGGTGAGATATAGCTGAGATAGGGGCCACTTAGCACTAATTTTGTATGAAAAATAATGATAAGCAACTCTTATCTCAGCTAATTTGAGAAGAATAACGCGAAATATCGCGTTTTTTACGTAAGCTTTGACCCTGTCCCAAGAAACCATTTCGGTCGCAATTTGGTCGCCGTTCGCACACGTTCGCACACTACTGTGTGCACACTAATCGGAAATTCGGTCGCTGTTCGCACACAGTTCCGAAACCGCAACCAAAAGTGGGGAACATTTGTGACTAAATCTGGTCGCATTCGGTCACATTTTGGTTACAAATGCGACCAAATCCGGTCGCATTTGTAACCAAAATGTGACCACTTGAATGGCCTGCCGGTGCTGGCGCGTACGTATTTGCGGTTTCCCGCAAAAATAAATATATATATTTATAATTTTATCATGGATGCGCAACAAAATTCTTAACACCAAAATACTTTTCAGCCATGATATAATATTATGAAAATAAAAACGGACGGGTATAGCTAAATAACATCCGAATTTCATTGCGAAACAAAATTTATCGTGTAATTTAGTGAAGTAGGTGGCTTATTTTTAACGCGCCTTTTTAATTATTAATTTTAACAACAAATAATAGATTAATGTGATAGTCATATTTATTTATATTAAATTCTATACAACTTCCAATAAGTCCATTGTTTCGCAGAAACCTTAATTTTGACCTATTACGCTATAATCCAAACAAATTTCATCCTGTAAAACGATTAAACATGCATTTTAATGAACATAATTATCAAAATTTCGTAGAATATGGAGTAGTCGCAAATGTGACCACTTATGACCACTTGTAACCAGTTGTGACCGCTTTGTGACCGAATGTAACCAAAAGCGGTCACAATGCTTTTCATTAGCTAGCCGCCATAGTTCTTGATCTACTATTCTCAAACAGTTTCCGCTCCTCATGTCAGAACGTCTTCAGTCTTTGTATAAAATGCCGTATACGCTCGTCGCAACAAAGGAAAATTCGGCAGTTGTGATTTCTGCTGTTCCTAGTGGTTGGGTGAAGGAGGGTCTTTTGTATTGGCCAAAATTTATAGGGAGAACTATATTGGAAGATGCCAGGAGAAACGAGGACAGTGTGCCTGAAAGTGGTTGGAAGCGCATAAAATGCCGAATAAAAGTTATAGATATTCCAACATATGAAAAAGCCATGGATTCTATTCGCTTCAACACTACGTACACGACTGAACAAGAAACAGATTGAGAACTACTTATAGCGTGGACTAATATATTTCGAACAATTTGAACCAAATTTGTTCGGACACATTCACCACACAGTGTGTACACTCTGTGTGGTGAATGTGTCCGAGTGTGACCGAGTTCTGTTCGGACACATTCACCACACAGTGTGTACACTCTGTGACCAAATCTGGTCGCAAAGCGTACACAATGTGTGCGCTTTGTGACCGAGTTCTGTTCGGACACATTCACCACACAGTGTGTACACTCTGCGACCAAATCTGGTCGCAAAGCATACACAATGTGTGCGCTTTGTGACCGAGTTCTGTTCGGACACATTTACCACACAGTGTGTACACTCTGCGACCAAATCTGGTCGCAAAGCGTACACAATGTGTGTGTTTTGTGACCGGGTTTTTGTGTGCACACAGTGTCGACACGGCAACCACATGTGACCACTTGTGACCGATTTGCAAATTTCGCGACCGAATTTGGTTTCTTGGGTGTATTTTTGTTTATTTAATTCGTAGTTATGAAGTACCACTATCAAAAGTTTTGCGTTTGCCTCGGCCTTGGAAATTATTATTTTAGGACACTGAGCACCTCCTGGCCTGCCCAATGGCTCCTGGGCGGTGCACATGGGAGAGTCTCAGAGATCGCTGCCCCTTGGAAGATGACGCAGGAGAGGTTGTGGCTTTCTGGGAGCGGATGGGGATATAGTGAGTGCCGACCGACACGATAAGAAGAAGTTGATAAAAGCAGAATCTCAGATCTCATCATCTTGTAAGTACTAACCTTTCATTTCTTGTGATTTTTTATTCATAAATCATTGAATAGAATTTTGTACTCTATATATTTTGCATAAACATTATTGTTCATCAATCATCACCTTATTCACGTTCAATATTTTTATGTTCATGTATTGAAAGCTGTCCATTTCTTCTTCTTCCGGTGTCGTGTTAGGTCCCCCCAACGTTGACTATCACTCGAGAGAAAGTGCTCCTGTCCTGGACAGCTCGAAACAGCTCTTCAGCACTCCTTATTCAAGTCCAGTCTCGTTTATTGCGCAGCCAAGAAATCTGCCCTCTTCCAACCACTCTACGACCCTATATTTTGCCCATAATGATCAGGTGGAGTAATTTATATTTTTCTCCCCTGAGCACATGACCCAAATACGAGTACCTTCCGGACTTTGATATTTGACAGCAACTCTCTATTGGCACTAGCTCTTTGGAGAACTCTTGTGTTGCTGACCATATCCTTCCAAGGTATCCGGAGTATTCTGCGATGTATCCACATCTCGAATGCCTCCAGCCGGTTCATGGTGCTCACTTCAAGCTGTCCATTTATTATGAAATAAATGTGTATGACAAATAACACAAATATAAACCCTAATTTCCAGTCCTTACTGTTAGTAGGTTTAATCGTGGCATGACTGTATAAAAATATGATATTTATCACCTTTCCATGCACCCTGTAGTCTGTGATTAAATATAAGTATAGGTGTTTGTAAACACCTTGTTAAGTGATTATACATTTCATATTCAATTTTATTGATTTTATTATTATTGTTTTTGGTTCGATATTCATCTTTAGAACCTTACCACATGTTTTTGTTTTATTTCGAAATTTAACTAGATCCTAATTTATTCGAATATTTTTTTTATTATATTTATCTGACCTAAACCAATGCTCAGATCTTTCAATTTCTAACAGGTTAGCTGGAAGAGACTGCGATAATGACGTAAACTCACTCAAACGTATAAGTCAGTAGGAGATTTTTTGATAAAATTTGGGATTTATTACAAATAAAAGTTTCCAATTTTCAAAGGAAAATCTTCCAAGCGAATTAGAGTAGAATTATTATGAATTAACATCTTGAATCTCACATTTTTTCCAGAAATGAGGTTTGCTATCCATTTCGAATGTCATCATATTATACATTTAGGTACCTGTAGGTATAATATGATGACATTCGGAATGTGTAGACACGTTACACCTACTCACTGGTTACCTCATTGCTGGGATGTACACAATGATGGTTTGTAATAGCTCATTTTACATACGGAAGACTCGGCCAGATTTACACTTTTCATAGGAATAGGCTCTGACTTTTTCGCCTCCCCCCGCTCTCAATTTTTTTAAATTTACAAGTGAAGTGACTTGTTTGTTGTCCCCGGCCTACGCAGCTTTTCGACAAATGCGGCCCTGGGAAGACTGTATAAATCGTGTATTTGGAGTCCCCCTTAGGAAATGAAATGCGTTTGATTTGATCTATAGCACACGATAATAAATCAATTTACTAAATTAGATACTTGAGGTGTAAGGCCTCCCGCCCCCTCGCCTACCCTGCAGAGGTGTGATGTCGTGAATTACTATGCGGAGGTCTGATGGGAGATTAGGATTAGAAATATACCTAATTGTTTAATACCATTACATAAAGCGCGGTATATATTTTATCCTAAGGAAAGATTTTTTGTTTTTCACGCCTTGTTTCAATTTCTTTGTCCTTCGTTTTTTCCAAATTTACCTAGTACTCAGGAATTATAGTATCATGGCCATGGGTCTAGGGGAGGGTTTGGGGGGCTCAAACCCCCTCCCGAAATTCCTCAACGAACCAAACATTTTATACGTAGGAAAAATCAATCACATTATTACCTCATCGTTTTTTCATCATGTCATGAATTTTCAATAACTATTGAGAAAATCCTTTAAAATCACAGTTGTTTCATTAAAAAAAGTTGCCTGCGGCGCTCATCTAATTAGATAAGAGGGTTTGTGCGCAAAAAATAAACTGGACTTTTAAACGATTCTGTTTTATCTCGGTAATTACACCTACCTTATTACGTATTATGACAAAATTTTCGCCTGCGGCGCTAGATATTATGTGACAAGTCATGTTGTAACTCAGAAATATATTCAGATTCCAGATGTAGTACTATTGGAAGACAACCACAGGTTCTTCATCAATTTACCTATTTTCGAAAAAAAAATCTTTCGAGGCTTTTCTAGTGGAACAACTAAAAAGAACAAATAAAAAAAAGCCGCTAAAGAGTAGGTAAATTCGAACCCAGGATACCAAGATTACGTGGCAGTACACCAACCAACTGAGCCAGTAATGTAGGTACCTACTCCAAAGATTTTTCTACTTATTCACAAAATCCTCGCTTACGAGTGAATTATTGAACATTTACCTGGCATAGTGTGTCCCTCTCTTGTCGTAGGGTGGCGTGCCTCCACTGCGCAGGTGCGAGGGAGAAGACTAGATGGTTGTATGGAGGGTGTGTCTGTATGGAATAATGAATGACAATTCCACTTTACAATGTATAATCTCTCACCTGAGAGGGGCGCGGTCTGTGAGACCACACCCCCTCTGCTTACCTGTGCCGGCAATGGAAGGGGACGGTGGACGGGCAGAATGTGCTAAGTGAAGTTTTATATTCACTGCATTCAAGTTCTTCTATCTCTCGAAGTGTAAATAAATAAGAATCAAAACACAAAAAATTTTGACTGCTAACAATAAGTTCTGGTTTCAAGACGCGAAGATACCTAAGAACACGATTCCCATCAAGTTGCCCTTTGAATAAAATAGTAGAAATAATTGTATCGAATCAGACATAATGCATTAACGTTAGCACCGGCCTCCCTTCTACATATACCTTATCCACTCTTCGCCACTGTGGTCTACGATTTTTTTGCCCTACATATTATAGTACCTACTTACCTAGTAGCTCAACCTGTACGACATTGTCAAAAACATGATTTTATAAAAATATTTTTATTTTGTTAAATTTTGAAAAAAGTGAACAACGCACTATGCAAGAATGTGGAGACATACCCAACAGATTATAAAGCATTAATTACTTGGGTGAACTTATCGCGATTTCTTCCAGTTAACCCAGTTCTCTTGATTAAAAAGGTATTAGAAAGACACCCCTGAAATCGTCTATGGTTGCCAAAAAATAACATGTGTAGAGCTCTTATAAAAAAGTAGCTTTTTATTCTCTTGTGTTATTTTGTATCAAAATGTTCGTTTAACAATTTCTTACAGCATGTCGACAACAGATTAATTTGAAATTCCATAAAACAAAATAAATAATGATAATCTTATTCCATAATTTTTGTTTCAAATTATCTAAAGACATGCTTCAGTGGGAAATTTCTATAAACTGGGTATTGGGTATAAGTATACCTATTAGAAGTTTAGAAGGTTATAGGTATTCCAGATTTTCCACGAAAAAAGTACCTGTGATAATCTATAGGCATGGGCTTCGCCAGCTTAGGAGCTAGGGGGCAACCAAGATTCAAAATTTTGGTACAGGACGAAGAAGCGTGAATAGCGCCACAGGCGAATTTTTTTTTATCGGACAGAGTGCAAAAGATTGTTATGTAAGTAGATTGGTTTATCTTAATTTATGATATGCACTAAAAAATAGCGCCGCAGGCAATTTTTTTTTGTGAAACCGTTGTATTTTGATGTATTTCCACACTAATTTTAGAAAGCTTTTGATGTGGTGCTGGGAAAACGAATCGTAATAATGTGATTTTTGTGAGGTTTTATCATTTAGTATGGAAAATTATATACCTAACCGATTTCAATCTCTAGGGGGCAGCTGCCCCTCCGTTGCCCCCCCCCTGATGACGCCCATGAACCTAGGTACCCACCAGAGAGCTTGTCAGATAAAGGTATGGTTACACCTACTACCTACGTAGATAATAAAGAGAACTTAGCTTGAGTTCACAAGGTCCTGTTATAGATACGACCGGACCTAGGTTAAAATTCTTTAGTCATGGTTGTTGAGAGTGATGTGCTGTTCCGAGGTCAAGGATCACATAAGGTTCGGTTCCTGCCAATCGATATAGAAGGAGCGTTCAGGGTTAGGTACACGTGTCAAATAGGTATAGGTAAATTATTTTAGGTCTAATTCTGAACTTAAATACCGTGAGCTGAAAAGTGTTATGGCATTTTTTTAAACCTGCTTCAGTCGTTGTTATCTGCGTCTACGTTTTCCTCTTAAATTTTTAATAACTTCCCGATGTCCCAGCAATTAAAAAAATTGCACACATTATTTTCTCTAGGTAACCTAAGACTCCCCGCGCACTAGGCAGCCAGGCTGCGCAGCCAGGCTGCGGCAGCCAGAATATTTGCGCAGCCAGTTACAGCAGCCAGTTAAACAGCCAATCGACGACTATTCGAGATTCTTCATTTTTATTTTTCATTTTTTGATAGTTCGGAACCCAAAATACATCTGGCTGCTACAACTAGTGCGCGGAGATAGAGGGCAGCCACATACATTCGCCTATACACGCTCTGGCTGCGCGCAGCCAGCTGGCTGCTGTGCAAACAGGCGCGTCGTATTGGCTGCCGCAGCCAGGAATTCCTGGCTGCCTAGTGCGCGGGCCCCCATACAATGTCATATGTTTTACTGGCTGCCGCAGCCTGGCTGCCTAGTGCGCGGGGAGTCTAACTGTTCAAAATTAGGCCCAATTAATATAAGTGTGCATGTAGTTGTGTACTAACTAAAATAGGACGTTGTTTTTTTTTTCAATTATTTCATGGTAAGATAAAATTAAAACACACTAAAATTATTTTAGTTCAAATAATTACATAATTTTGGGCTTGTCTATCATAATTCATAAACACGAAGATTTTTCGGGATCATCCCCCCCCCTCCCCTTAACTGGTGTATGTACCTCTACCTACATATTAATTAGCGGATATCTATTAATTACTACTTACTACATAATTCACACTTGTTAAAAAATATTATAAAAATAATACTTTCTACTCTGGGCCTAATACATTATGTATTGTACAATAAATATGTTTCCTTTTACATATTGCGTCCTCTTCAGTTCGACGAAGGCGCTTGCGCGGAGAGGTCGTCTTTTGTTCGTCACTTTCGGGAGCGCGTTCCTAATTCAAATATTCAAAAAATTATTACCATAGAACTGAAAACACATTTCCGTATCTCATAGGCAGGTACTTTTTATTTTTTTGTTTATTTTGCTCTCGAATTGGAATTTTTGTGACAGTTTCTATTTATTTTTATACTAAAAAAGGAAGTGCTGTGTGTATTTAATTTTAGTTGAGTGTTATTTTAGTGTTTTGTGAATGTGTTGAAAATATTTCAAGGGTTTTACTCCAACTAGCGACGGTTAGGTAGATTTTACGTGTAATCTACTTAAAATAGCTACTAGGTACCTATACCTACTTGGATACACACTTTTTTAATGCTGTTTAAACCTTGCATTAATTTGTTTTACACAATTTTACCTACATTAGGTCTCAGGTTCAAATCCCGATAGTAATCATTGAAATTGAACGAGGGTTTGGTTTTCCCCTTTTTCAGTTTCAACAATAGATAACGTAGAATTAGGAATGCTACATTACTTATTACATTTGATAGAACATGAAAAACATTCAAAACTAAAGGGCATGAAAAAATATAGGCTTTTACCTAGATTTCATCCATACTAATTCTAAGTAGTACCTACGTACCATTCAAATGCGTTAAAATACTAACTAACGTACGGTAACGGTCGACAAAATATGTAATTCGATTTGCATACTCTATAGTCAAAATTTACAGTAAATGATTTATTTGTGGAAAGTTAAACCTCAGTGGTGTATCCAGTCTACACGTACCTGATAATACATACCTATCGAGAGCCCAAATTCTAATCATGTTTAATTTAGGTACCTCTATGTATATAAGTTTTCTTTAAATAATTTCCGCCGTCAAATTAAGATAAAGAAGGTTGCGAACTTGACTGGCAAAAAGGGTCACCCATATATATTCACCCGTAATATTTCGGGAGTTTCAGCTCCTACGTCTTCCACTGGCTTTCAAATATTTATTTGCCTTCACGAGAGGGCTCAAAGCTTACCAGAAGGGCTGCTTGCCTCTATAATCGAAAACCCCTCTCACTAGCATGGAAATTTTTCGCTATAATTTATTTTTTAATCTGAAAAATAGACATCCCCGAAATGAAATAGCTTTACACTAGATAAAAAATAGGAAAAAAATCTTTCCCTGAACATAAACTTTATTTTGACCCGCCTGGACCCCCCAAAAAAAAACCTGGGCAGACTGACAAAAATATTATGTGAGCTAAAAATCTATACCAATTAAAAAATTGTTGCCTAAGTTTACCTAAAATGTTAATTCAGTAATACACCCAGTAAATATTCATACCTTTTCATAAAAACACGTAAGGTAGGTAGTAGGTAGTATAAAGTTAGGTTTACTTAGTCAATGAAAATATTATAAATTTTTAATTTTTAAATCTCAGGTGAAATAAAAATAAACACAGAGTGAGTGAGATGGAGGAACTAGTGTCATGGTTATTATAAAACAAACAAGCAGTGGATTGTTTATATAAAATACTATTCAGTATAAGAAGGACGTGTGTTGTCCTTGTGGTGTGTGGACATAAAGGATGCTACAGCACCAGCCGGGGCTGGGAGAGTACGGCACAATGGGAGGGGGTGCCGCAGGGACGCAGGCCGGCCCTGGAGGGCTGCAGAGTGGGACCAATGGCAATACCAGAGATGCTGCACTGTTACCAAGTTTTGGATTTACTCAAGAACAAGTTGCTTGTGTTTGTGAAGTAAGTATACCTTAGTTTCCTATCATTATCCTGGATTTAATTTTCGAGGTTGTCGGTAGCCTGGTTGGTAACGCGCTCGACTGTTAATCCAGTGGACGCGGGTTCAATCCCCGACCTACTCCACTTCACAACACAAGCTTTTAAGCTTTCTGTGAAGTGTACAAAGATGTATTTGGGTTTATTTCGATAAACCCAGATTCATTAAAAAAAAATAGAAAAAAACTAACATCTTCTCCTTCACGAGCCCTGCAGCTTCCACTTCTGGATATAGGCCTCCCTCATTCGTTTCCATCTCTCTCTGGATTTTGCCTCGGATGTCCATTTGAGGCCAGCTGTCAACTTCAGGTCGTCTGTCCAACGCATCTGTGGGCGGCCTCTAGGGCATTTACCGAGCCACGGACGCCAGAACAGGAGCTTTTTTGCTCTATTTGCCATCCGTTGATCTCGCTACATGACCTGCATAGTCCCACTTCAGCCCAGCGATACGTTGTACATTTGTACAACATCCGCAACTGTAGTCTTATTCCTCATCCACTCATTAGTTTTCCTGTCTCTGAGAGTAATGCCAAGCATCATTCTCTCTCCATGGCTCTTTGTGTAACTGCTAGCTTATGTACGCCATCTTCTGGGTCAGTACCCACGTTTGAGATCCATAAGGCAGGACAGGAAGAACGCACCAGAAAAAACCAACATACTTGCGTCAAAAGCAACGTTATAGACATACTCACGTCAAAGAAACATAAACATACGTACATCACAGCACAGACAATACCTACTTACGTCGATGACAACATCAACAACATGAACTTTGTTTTGCTCATCAGCAGTGGAGGATTGGTTTTGCGGAGCTATTTCAGTAATTGATTTGAATACATAAAGTTTTGACTCTATGCTCATTCTGTCACTTATGGACGGGAGGGCTTCAGCCCCTCAGCCCCCTCATTGGATCCGCCACTGCTCACTGCTACCTATTTTTATGCAATTATGCCACAATGTGTTTTCTCAGTATCACACAAACTAGGTTTTTGTACATATTTTCATCAGAATCGTACGATTCGTCAGTATTTCTACATAGTCAAATAAGTAGGTATAGAATTTCACTGATTACTTCCTTATACTCAGTGGCATTGTTTACAAAATTTGATTACACATCAGTTAAATATACTGATCAATTCATTTTTACATTATGCTATAGTTTATTGTCACATAATACCTATTATTTATATTAAGTAAATACCTACCGCTACCTTACCTACAGTAGCTACCCATAAGGTTCAAAATCGCATGAACAATCGCATGATAAAATGGTAAAAATAGCGTTTTTTACATTGGTTATTTTGCTTCAATCAAAAAACTTTTACGGTCATTCGGTCAAGGTTGTCAAGATCTAAGGTCTCCCGTTTTTAGAAATTTATGAAATGTCAATATGCCTACTTTTAAATGTAATTCTAACTAACTTTTTTAAAGCACGATTGAAAACACAATTTAACTTTAAAAGGTGACAATTTTTTATAAAAAAATATGCGCTAGAGTTATTCCATCTTACCTTAAAAAAATTATCAGCTAAATTACAGCATTATATCTAACAAACTACGGGGATAATCTCAAGTTTCGGTGAATTTCAGAGGTGATTTTGTAGTTATGAAAATTTAATATATATTAAAATTTCTTACCGCCAGATTCACTAACATGTTTCGATAATATCTTTAGTATCAGCTGAGTAATTTTAGCCTACCCGACGCAATTTTTCGCATGTACAACTATTAGGCCCACCTCTTGATGGAAATTTGATTAGGCACCAGTGGCAAAGAGTGGATTTTTGTAGCATTAGGAAGCCAGGCCTTGGGCCCAAAAGTTTTTATTGCACTATATCAGACTAGACATTATTATACCTATTATTGTATCACCCTAATCCCCATCAAAAGGTAACTCGATAGGAATTGTGCTCATAGGTACTTTCGCACCTGTTAGATACGTACATGTAGGTAGGTAATTATCTTATTATAATGTAGTGTGTAGAGGAAAATGTCAATATTTCGGATGGTTCCCGGAGAAAAACCCATAAGAATGTTGCTCAACATGAATAAATCCCAAAAAAGACAAAAGGCTTTCAGAAATATCCTCAACGGATAAAAGCCCAAACTTTCTAGTTGGATTCCAGTAGACGAATTGTTTATAAAATGTTGACTATTTTATTGTCTATCACATTTTAGGTTCGCTTATTTATTTGTTGATTTTCTAATCGATGGTAGGTTTCTAACACACTGAAAGTAATCGTATATTAATAAATACAATTAATTTTATTTTCAAATTCCAGTTAAAAATTTGTCCCTTGAGCAAATTTCTAAAGGGCATTTGTCTTTTTTGGGATTTATTCAGGTTGAGCAATACTAGACATGAGCGCCACGCCGGCGCGCCGCCGCTGATCACAGTCGGCGCGCCGCCGCCGGCAAAACGCTCACGCCGGCGGCGTGGGATCCGTGTAACTAAAAGTATTTATCCTTTGTTTCTTAAGACAAAAATCGAAATAAGTACTTTACCAGGTAAAAAAAATCAAGTATTCAGCTGTGGCGACGCTAGTATTCAGTAATTATATAAGATATCGAATAATAACTAATGCAGTTCCGTTCCAGACCCATTCCGTCGTTTGAATTACGTTAATTAGGTTTTGCATAAAAAAAAAATCGGGGAATTTTCTGTGTCTTATTTATTCGATACTAAAACAAGAAATAGGATGGGATGGGGGTATTAATAGTTTGGTTCTTCGTGGTGGAAATTAAATGAAAAACAAACGTTTTTTTTATGTACATAAGTAACTCTATGTTTTTCTGGTCGATTTTTAGAACACCAGTCGATTTTACCACGCTGAAATTTTTGAACCACGTGAATTTTGGCAGAATATCTGACCAAAATATGCGGGCTTTCGTCTTTTCGGTCAACCGTTCTCTCTTTTCAATAGTTTAACCTTTGATTATCGAAGTACCTAATCAAAATTATTTTTATTCCACTTGACTAGATTCGCTATACTTCATTTGTTTCAATACAACCAGTGGCGTAACTAGCATTAGTGCCGCCCGGGGCGGACTCTGAAAATGCCGCCCCACCCCATCCCTAAAGTACCTCTACAAGCACATACCTACCCATTGGCGTCTGCAGTTTTGAAGCTAGACGAGAGCAACTAACATTTTAATATAGATGAGGTAAAATAAAGCACGTAAATAGCGCCGCAGGCGAATTTTTTTGAAAATGAAGGTCATGTTGTAGTTTTGTTTACTTTCTTTAATTTGTTTTTTTAATGAATCTGGGTTTATCGAAATAAACCTAAATACACCTTTATAAACTTCACAGTAAGCTTGAAAAGCTTGTGTCGTGAAGTGGAGTAGGTTGGTATCGGGAATCGAATCCACGCCCACTGGATTAACAGTCGGGCGCGTTACCAACCAGGCTACTGACCACCTCGTAATAAACATACCTATAAAACAATAAGTACATATCGCAAAAAAAGATATAAAAAATATCAAAAAAAGAGCGCCGCCGGCGAAATTTTTCGGACAAATAGGTGAAATAATGAACCTGGTTATCTTTCCGTAGTAGGTAACACATATGGTTATAGGTATTGCATAGGGGAAGCGACCATGCAAGAAGTAACGAAATTTTAGTCATAAGATATCGAAAATCTATCTTATTTGAGCACCTATAAATAATATGTACCTAAGACACGAATGGGATTAATTAGCGCCTTAATTAAATTTTGTTATGAAAATTATTGCAATGTAATAGATTTTCATAATATTTTTAGTAAATTCAGAGTTTTTTTTAATTTGTGTTTTTTATCAAGATGTTTTTTTTATATTTTGTGCCATTTTGCCACCCCCTGAAATGCGCCGCCCGGGGCGGACCGCCCCCTCCGCCCCCGCCTAGTTACGCCACTGAATACAACACTGTGAAAAGGATAATGACTCCTTTTGTCTTGACAAAAAACGATATTCATTTGGTTATTTTTTACGTTTACGATCTTTAAAGTGTCAAAATGTGAATATAATTAGATATTTTAACGTTAAAATCCAATTATTTCGCTCACCAAAGGCTGCATTTTAATAATAAAAAAGATACTATCCCCTAACGTGGTTTCTCAGACTGTGATTACAGACTACTCTGAAATTGTAATTTATCTTTCCACCGGTAAGCATTACGTATTTTGGTTGATATCATTATGAATTTATGCACCTTTCGACGAAAAACGCCATAATTTATGTTTATTCATTAATTATCCTTATTTTTACTCCTAAAATAACATCGCAAATAAGATAGTTTAATTAAATTACATAATTTTATTAAATTACCCTTCAACTACAAACAACAGTACATACAACACATATGTTTTTACAGCTTATGCTCAAGGAGTTTTGGATTTTGTGGAAGGTCGACCTCGTCATCGCAATTCTATACTTTATTTCAGAGTTTCAATTTTACTCACCGTTTAGCTAACAGCCCAAATATTGCCAAATGAGAAACCTGTTCGACTGCACCACTGCCCATAGTGAGGCTCATTCTGATGCGTTTGACTTTATGGCTTAGTTTATTTTAACATGCCCTCCAGTACCATGAAAAAGCAATAATGAAATTTTCCATTATTTTTCAAATATGAGCTTTTATTTTACTTTGTCATTGAAATAACTATAGTTTTCAAAATAAATAAATCTCTTTTATCATTATCCTTTTCACATATACGTATTTAATCATTTAAAACAATAGTGCAAAAAAAATCTAATGCTCCCCCCACTTTGTATCCACGCCGCCGGCGTGGCGCCGCCGCCGGCAATTTTAGACATGGGCGCCGCCGCCGGCTTTTTTGCTGCCGGCGCACACGTCTAAGCAATACTCTTATGGGTCCGGTCACGATTTCGGATAGTGTTCCAATTTCGGATACTCATGTAATCCCTGCCCACGTATTCTTCTCAATATTCTTATACCAACAGCACCATACCCTCAAAAATCTCTTGTAATTTAGTAGAGTAAGCTTAAAAGCTTATAAATACGAAGTTCTATAAGATTCTTTTTTTGTTATTTTATAGAGAACTGTATTAAACATGTAAGTATTCTCGTATAATCTCACATGAAGAACGATTCACTTTTCAAATTCAAATCGTCGACAACATTCTGTTCCAAATTTAAATTTAAGCTCTCCTGAAATAGAATCGTAACTCTACACCACGCACCATACAATCATAAGTCATATGAGACGGATACATTTACCACATATCCGTCTCACTCTAACCAACGGGAATCAATTCACCTTCGCATATCGTCTTTCTTTGTTTACACATTCGATAGTATTATATTATTGTTGTTGTTACTACTTTCATTATAACGTTTCATCTCTCTCTGACACACGTGATGTTGTATCTACAATGTATTTTATTTCACTAGCAATCTGTGCCAAGTTTGTGAGATTGTATCGTGTAATTTGAAACGGATATTGTTACTGTGTCTGTCTCTTTTCTTCTCACGTGTGTCGCGTATGATACGTTGTTGTGTGTTTCTCTCGCACTCGGGTGTATTTATTTCGAGTGATGATATATGAAACGGTATTGAGTTCCTGCGACTTTGTTCGCTCCTTTTTAGCAAAGTTATGCAATGGGCTCACCTCGAATTGTACAGTTGTCACCTGACTTTAGAATTTACTATACATTACACTACGAATATAGAGAACATAGCTCGAATGGGTTAACTTCGAGCTTCTAAATGAAAACTTGTAGTTAATAAGATTGGAAACTCGAAATAAACTTCTGCTAACTTCGGTATCTACTCCTCCTAGCATTGCCATTAGGGCTGCCACCTCTCCGGGTTTGACCCGGAGTCTACGGGTTTGAGTGGTGTTCTCCGGGCTCCGGGTTAGCATAGTGTATCTCCGGGTCTGAAATTTTTGTCAGGACTTAAAAAAAAAAAAAGGAAAATAGTCGGGGTCCCGGTCCCCCCCCCCATAGAAAAACTGGGTCTCCGGGTCAGCATAGTAAATCTCCGGGTTTGGAATAACGGTGAGGACCAAAAAAAAAAAAAAGGTCAACTATGGTCACAAATTCGTTTTTTTCCGAATCTCCGGGTCTACGCTCTTACAAAGGTGGCAGCCCTAATTGCCATCCGTCCGGCTAAAGCACACTGTTTGGCTTTTTGACCTCTTGTCCGGCCAAATTTGACTGCATTCGACCCGTCCGTCTTTTTATTTTCTCTTATTAAGTCACGTTTCGTTCCAATCTAAGAAGGTTTTGTCAAAGGAAAATATGTAAATGATACGGATTAAAAAAACTTTGTTGCAAAATGTTTTATTCCATTTTTTAAACCTTTTTTGAAGCGTCCGGCCCTGGGACCCAAAAGTTCGGCTTTTTTAGCGGCTGAGTCTGGCTTTCTAATTTTTAGAGATGGCAGCGCTAACTCCTCCCATTATAGTTTTTTTCTGGTTTTTTATGTATGTTATTGATACTTGGACGTTGGTGAAGGGCGAATTAGGGTTGAATGCAGTGGAAATGAGATCGTTAAAGAAGAATGTGTGGGAAAACATTGAGAGATAACCTTGACAAAAAATATAAGCTCGAGAGACAGACGGACAATAATAATTTACTACTGCCTTCATGCCCAACAAACCTTTATTTACTTAGTATGGTCTGTGGAGTGTTAACTTGCGCAGCGTGAGCAGGTGTACCATACCTACATATACTTTATTTACTTAGTTTAATTATGTTTGTTTATTTTCTGTCCAGGTTTTACAACAAGCCGGCAATGTGGAGAGACTCGGCAGGTTCCTGTGGTCCCTACCAGCTTGTGAGAAACTCCATAGCAATGAATCTGTATTGAAAGCCAAAGCTACGGTTGCCTTTCATAGAGGAAACTACAAGGAGTTGTATAGGTTATTAGAAACGCACTCTTTCAGTCCACACAATCACGCTAAACTACAAGCACTATGGTTAAAAGGTGAGGAATTTTTAAACCTATTTCCAGTCTGTTAAGCAAGACATGATTTCCGATGAGGGCGCTGCTTGTAGCTTTTTGGCATACAAAAGTGGCGCTGGTGACACCACTTGTATAAATTTCAATAGAAATGTCATTGTTGCCAGCAAATAAAATTGCAGCCCTCAATTAATCCGAGATCATCTCTTTCTTGACAGAGTGTTCATTTATTCCGACCGTTATTTACATAATGATATAAATTAGACTTAGATAGGACGAATTAGGGTCGAATGCAGTGGAAATGAGTTAATTGAAAAGAATGTGTAGGAAAATATCATATTTATATCTTCCACTTCCTATCAGACTAGCTCCAACTATTCTCTCTTTCAAGAGTAAACTGAAGCATCATTACCTTTCCATGAATAATCCATCCAACTCTCAACTCCCTTGATTCCTTCTTCGTCCTTATTTCCATCCTACCACAACCTTCTTTGTTTTTTTTTTAATAAACACGTTTTAGTTGGTAAATTTTAATTAAATAATTAAATTTTTGTTATGGAGAAACATAAGCTTTTTTTTAGATTACTTATTTAACATTACATAGGTATTATTTGTATATAGTTGACCTTATCATTATAATTTTATTTAAATAAACATTGTTGTATGAAGCTGAAAGCATTCCATTGAGATCTGATCACATCACACCATCAGTCACCAGACATTAGTTCCATGAACTATTGTTGTTAGATACGCATAAAATAATAAGTGTATTTGCCTTTCTTATCAACCTTTCTCAATACCTAATCCATATATGGATGTGACTCATACCTAAAGTTAGTAACTTATATACCTACCTACTTTTATTAATGTACCACTAGGGCCTATAGGATCTAGGGGGGGTCAAACCTCCCCCCCGAAACCTTCTTATATTTTACGACAAAATTTCTCCTGCGGCGCTAGTCGTTTATCACGTTGTAACCAGAAATATATTCAGATGCGTTACTATTGAAAGACAACCAGTTTCATCAATTCACCTTTTTCTTTCTTTCTTCTTCTTTCCTTGCCTCTTCCCAGTTCACCTGGGGTCGGCCCTTCTGGTGCGCAGTCTCCAAGTCTTTGTGTCTTGTGTCAATTCACATATTTCCGAAAAAAAAAATCGCCTGCAGCGCTAATCTAATTAAAGTGAGGGTTAGTTCACAAAAAATAAACTGGACTTCTAAACGATTTTTTTACCTACTTTCTTATTTTTATGACAAAATTTTGCCTGCGCCGCTGGACCTTTTTCATGCCTTGTTGGTGTTGTACACACATAACATGCACTAACAACAGCTACTTTCTCCTGAAGATGCCCACCAAAGAGTGTGGCTAAACGGTGGGTATGAAAATAAAACCCATTGGACCACGGCCATACAGCCCGGAAAACCACAATCAAACCAGATATAGGTTCCTAATTATATGTATATTTGTATGGTTATACTGTAGTGCTAACGGTGTATTTTGATTTGTTTCAGCACACTATATAGAATCTGAAAAGCTCCGTGGGAGACCATTAGGCGCTGTTGGCAAATACAGAGTTAGGCGTAAGTTCCCTCTGCCCAGGACCATATGGGACGGTGAAGAAACATCCTATTGCTTTAAGGTAAACCTTGTTCTTCTCAATCATATAATAATGTGGATTACCTTCTCAAGTATAAATGTTATCGAGATGAGATCGTTGAGAAGAATGTGTGTAAAAACGTTGGGAGATAGGATAAGGAACGAAGTGATTAGATAGTTGAGCGTAAGTAAAAAGGATGTTGTGACTAAAATGAAAGTGAACAAGTTGAAAAGATTGTTGGGACATGTGGAGAGAATGAACGATGAAAGGATAACAAGGAAAATTTACCTGGGTGAAAGAAGAGGTGTAAGGAAACGCGGCCGTCCAAGAACCACATGGCTGGACCATGTTGACATTGTTGACCATCAGATCCTCAAGGACAGACGTGTTTTGAGTAAAAGTTAAAAAAAGTAATCGTAGAGTGTGTATGAAGAATTGCATTATATGACTGAATCCTGAAGTGTGTGTAAGGATAGATGTCTGGCGATGCGTTCTCTCTGCCTTCTCCGCAAGGGAGGTGGCGTGAGGGTACAGTATAGTACCTTCTGCCATACACTGTTGTAATCCTTATCATTTCTCTACAGGAAAAGTCCCGATCAGTTCTCAGGGACTGGTACACACACAACCCTTACCCATCACCCAGGGAGAAGAGAGAACTGGCGGAATCCACTGGTCTGACTACTGTACAGGTAAATATTTTATTAATTTATTATTTAATTACAATAATACACTCTTCGACATTACATTTGCGCCGAAAAGTGTATATACAGAACAAGTTCCTTATAATTTAGAACAATTAAAAAACAACATAACATACCAATAAGAGTAGGTAATTTACCCTGGCTATCACAATAATACAGATGAACAAAAACACTATATGAAAAATAAAAAGAATCTGCTTCTTCTGAATTTTATGGTAGGCCTGATGGCCTGTTATTTAAGAGGGGTTACCAACTTACCAACTTACCAACTTCTTAGGTGGAGGAATAGCGGAGAAAGGAGACACTTATCATTATCTTTCCTACAATATTTGTGCTAGGTGGTTCCTATCTCCGCTATTCCCCACCTTTTTTAAGTAGTTGGTGAAATCCAGCATTAGTCTCCTGCGAGGTCGACTCCCAGCTATTCGGTGGTTTCCGCGGAGGTCGCCTACTTTAGGGTTGGCCATGGAGCACTATGTGCGGGAGCCTGAATGGCTCCATTCTCTTCACCAACATCTCCTTCGTTGCCTTCTCCATCTGACGACATCTTCGTCCTCACATATCACTCTAATTATATTATTCTATCTCTATCTATACCCTCACGCCACGTCCCTTGCGGGGTAGGCAGAGAGGACAGAGCGCCAGACATCCCTATCCTTACACACACTCTTAGCTTCCGTCACACTCATACAGTTTGTCATACACGCTCTCCGATTCCTTTTACTCAAAACGCGCCCATCCTTGAGGATCTGGTCGACATGATCGGTCCAGTCCAGTCTGGGGCGGCCGCGTTTCCTCACACCTCTTCGTTCACTCAGATATATCTTTTTTGTCATCCTTTCATCCTTCATTCTCTCAACATGCCCAAACCATCTCAGTTTGTTCACTTTCATTCTAGTTACAACACCAGTCTTGCAGTCACTCATTTCCCTAATAACCTCATTCCTTATCCTATCTCTCAGCGTTTTCCCACACATTCTTCTTAGCGATCTCATTTCCACTGCATTCATCCCGGATTCATCCTTCTTCAGCCATGTCCAAGTCTCGCTTGCATACATTAGGGTCGGCACCAAGACAGCATTGTGCACTAGCACTTTTGCTTTCATAGACACATTGCTACTACCAACAATCGGACCGAGTGCACCATTCGTCCTAGTTCCGGCCAGCTTCCTTCTTTCAATGTCTCCATCACAGCGTCCATCTCTAGTAAATAAGCTTCCCAAATATACATACTCATTCACTTGCTCCAGACAGTCATTACCAACTTTTATCATACAATTTGTCCTTACTTCCTCTCTTTCAAACACTAATACTTTCGTTTTATTTACATTCATTTTCATACCATTCATATCGCAGCTTTCATACACACAGGATACTACCCGTTGTAACTCGTATTCATTATCCGCCATCAACACTAAATCATCTGCAAACATTAGCGCACATACTTTCACTCCATTTAGATCCACACCAACATTCAGCTCATTTAGAGGACGCATGCAGTAGTCGAAAAACAGGTTGAACAACCAAGGTGACATGACGCAACCCTGCTATAATGTTCCTTATTCTATCTCTGAGAGTCTTTCCTGCAATATTTCTAAAAGTCCTCATCTCGGAGACTATCAACGCGCCTATGTGCCTTCTTATGGTCCTCGAGGCACTTTACGATATGACCTAATAAGTGCGTACTAAAATAACTTTAAAAAACCTATCTTCGTTGTTGGTTCTTCGGGTTTCCTTACTGCCTGTAGGTAGAGTAGCTGAATGACCGAGCTTTCGGCAGCGGTAACGAAGATATGGATTCATCACCCTGCGAAAGCCTACAAGATTATTTAAAAATCGTACTTAGTTTTCAAAAAGTTATAGAATTTGATCAATTGTTTTCATTCAAAACAAATTCAAATTTGAATGCTCGAAACATCACATCAGTGCTGCCACAGTGGGCGTTCTTAGAAATAGTGTCATCATAAAATTAATTATTATTCAGGCAACTTTTTTTATCAATGAATGTCTACCTATTTGGAATTTGCTATTCATTTGCTATTTCAGAATGAGCTGCATGGCAGCACACGTGTTTTTGACCTGACACCAACACTTCGCTTGTTATATTCTGATAGTATCTATATTCTGTAGCTTTATATATCTACCTAACCTAACTTCTGATCTCACTAAGATTCTGAAAGTTTCTTCATAAACTGAAAACAGTACTTTCCGGTCCACCTTATTTGTCTCGTATGGGTCACCACGGATATGATTTTTTTAAGTCGGTACCCAGCGGACAAGTTATTAGGTATAAGATTTTTTTTTTCCGAATATGGGGAAATTGATGAGCCTGGTTGTTTTCTTGATTACAACATGACAAAGGAGTAACGCCGCAGGCGAAAATTTTGTCATAAAATATAAGAAGGAATTTTCACAATATCCTATTGAAAATTCATGACATGATGAAAAAACGATGTAGTTATAATGTGTTACATTTCTCTTATGTATAAAATGGTGAGTTGGCTGTGGATTTTCGTGGGGGGTTTGAAACCCCAAACCCTCCCCCTGCCTACGGCCATGGGCAGGTTACTCAAAGCGCGGTTCAATGAGTTGTTGTTTGTTGTCCAATGTGAACATTTGGGAAGCACTGCTGTATCTAGTAGTTGTCTGTTGATAGGATGTTATGGTCAGTGGTATTGCGGACTGTATAGTGTATAGTGTAGTGGACTGTATGTAGTGTATACCTAACCTAACCTATATGTGTATATCCGCCCTCTGCCTCTCAACCAGATATGTATCATATTACACATACCACATGTTACCCAGCACTATAGAACGAAACCTATCTATATCTATCTAGGTATACAGGCCTTCCAATTTTCTCAATATTGGTACGGTAATGGTGCTTTTACAGGTTGGTAGGTACTTGGTTATTAAACTATCGGCGCAATGCCAGGGCATCCAACTCGAGAATAATTTTCTCCATTTGGTCCCAAGGACTCCAAGGAGTGACTGTTTTAAGCATGCGGTATTATTATGTATTTAGTCGTTAAAAACTTTTTAAAAGTAGACATACTGACGTTTCAAAAATTTCCAAAAACGGGAGACCTTAGATCTCGACAACCGTTACTTATAATATGCTTTGGAAAAAATAGAGTAGCTACATTGAACCTTAATGCCGTGGGAAATGTCCGTGACGTCATAGTTGGGTCGCGAGTCTTAAGCACCACGCTCATTTTAAGAGCAATCCCTTTCGGGGTAGGCAGAGAGAACAGAAAGCTACACTGCTCTGTCCTTGCACATTACTTGCTTACGTTACGTTCATGCAATTCGACATACACACACCTCAAATCCCCGTACTTAGTACAGGTTGGTTTCTGAGGATCTGATGCGATCAGTCAAGGCAATCTCTTTCCGCTACATTTTATTTCATAAAAAAAAGGACACGGGCTTGCATGCACAAACCCAAATACTTTCCTGCACGAACCTGTTTCCTGTTTGAACTTGGCACCTTCCGCTTGAGAGAATGTCGCCTCAACCAACTGTGCCAACCATGTATACCTACTCTACATGCCTGCCCGCACTGTTTTTGTCGTAAAATCGTCTCTCACACTTTCTATATGTCTATAAGCCATAATAATAATAAAAAATCATTGACAAATAATGAAGTTTGTCATTGCTGAATTTCCATTCTCTTCTCATTCACCCATGGGGTATGAATCACTGAATCAGGACCTCCGAGGACTTTTATTGTTGATCACTGATCAGACAAGATAAATACTAATCTAACTTCCTGGATCATTTAGAATCGAATGATTAACACCTAGCTAGATCACGAGATTCATGTTAGAGATAATGTTATACAAATTCCAGGGATACTTGTGTCATCTCACAAGAGGCAACAAACAAATACAATAATGATTAGGTGTATAATATAATATGCCCATATAAGACTACACATCATGTTATTCACACTACAGCTACAGTAAGACCTAGACATGCTTCTTCATTTTAATATCCTGTACTCCTTTGCAAAGGATAAAAGGTATAATACGAGAATGTACGCAACAGATGGCGATAGGGTCGAAAAATTGGTTAATTGTAATTGGTTGTCTTGATGATGAGCTTCAGTACACAACCCACATTGATAATATTGTAACAAAATCGTACAAAATGCTGGGCTTCATCCTCAGGAGTACAAAATCCTTCAAAAAGAACGACGCTGCAATTACGTTATACAATGCGTATGTTAGGTCTATCCTGGAATATGCAAGCCAAGTATGGAACCCCCAATACCACGTACACATCAAGAGAATAGAGGGTGTGCAGAGGAGATTCTTGAGATCATTGCTGCGTCGGGATGGGCTGCACCGCGTGGTTCAGCACTACGAGCAGGCTCTGACTCACTATAAATTTACTAGTCTCAGGGAACGCAGAGATCAGCTTGACCTGGTTTTCTTGTTTAAGTTGCTGAATGATTATGTCGATAGCCCTATACTGCGTGGTAGGATCGGTGTGGTTGTGCCCAGGCTGGCGTCTAGACGTATGGATGTGCAACTCTACATACCTCACTGTAATACTAATTATTACAAGAATTCATTTCTCAACAGGTCATGCGGACTGTTTAATGCAAAGATGCTTGGCGTGGATGTATTCAATATATCGCTAGGCAAGTTTAGAAGTAGTGCGCGACGGTGCCTGGCTCGACGCGACGCAGCCTCTTAATGTCCGAATTTCCGCGAGTAGTTGACATGAATTCATACACATCTCAAATCCCTTTTCCCTTCCTTTTCCCTTCCCTCCGTCACCCACGTCCTCATTTTTGGGTATAACAATGTTCATGTATGTGTGTGTGTGTGTGTGTGTGTGTGTGTGTGTGTGTGTGTGTGTGTGTGTGTGTGTGTGTGTGTGTGTGTGCGTGTGTGTGTATGTGTATATATATAATACCATTAATATTTGTCTGAAGTATGTGACACATAACTAATATAATTATAAATTTTACAGACAACAAGTAATTGGGGCACTATGTATATTGTTTTGATGTTATGTAATATTATGTACTTATATGTTATGTAGTGTACCTGTTTGTTGTTAATAAATTAAAAAAAAAAAAAAAAAAACGTTGTCGAACTTCCAAAATTATAGGTTTGACAGCAGTATGTGGTATAATAGGTGAAGGTTCCCCTGGGCATAAAGTGATCACTTAAGCCAGCCAAAGCCAGGAGTTCAAATAATGCAAATAATGAAGATTCCTCTTGCCGTTGAGGAAAAACTGTAGTGAGATAATTTTTCGTTTTGCAGGCACGTAGGTACTAGATATTTATGTATTTTTTACTGTTGTCATAAAAAATCAAACATATCCACGTACACTCTCTATGTGGAGCACCTGGTCGTCACCCAGTTTCTCCAGGCTGCTTTTTCCTGGGCCAACTCCGTTGCCCGTTCCCATTTCATTCCAGCCTATCGCAGCTCTGATGTGTACCTGATGGTACCAGTCTTTGGATGGCTATTGCAGGCCTGTCCAGACGTTTGTTGCCTTCAGAGCGATATTGGAGACAGCTGATGTGGATTATAAGTTCAATTCTATAACTTCTCGATCTAAAATATGTGTGTGCTTAAATTGTTTTGCTGTGAAATAGCAAGTGCTTGCATTCTTACTAAAACTAGGGAAAAGCGATGTGGAAATCAGTAAAAGAATCGTGAATGAATTTGGATCGCTCGGATATTTCTTTATTATTTGCGCGAATATGATTTGAAAATAACGACGTGACGTACGTCTAAGTGGCGTTAATCCCGGTACGATTGTATTATGGTCGATTACGAATGAACCACCCACATATAAAACAGTGTTATCTTTAAATCGCATACTTTGTTTATTTATTTATTTATTTATTTATCAACTTTCTTCAACAAGACATTATATTATTTTGATTTTATTTTATAAATAAACATTTTTAACGACATTTTTTCTCGTTACTATTTAATCTCACAACCCGATCGCAGAGATAATTTTGTGGATTTATGTGCGTTATGAAATATGTAATAATCTGTCAAATTTATTGTCGAAATATTACGTAAGGAATGTTCGTTATTATTTGAGTTCTGAATAATTAAAAGGTCTTTCTTCACCCACTACACTGAAGTTTGCAAGAACTTTATTAAAAATACCAGATACCTAATCTCCTTCTTCTTCTTTCTCAGCCGGCTTTTCACAGATCCCTATCCTGGACATGCTGCATCCACTTGCTTCCTTCGAAAAAAAAATGTCGAATGTCGACACCTCTCACTTTGCAAGCAAAGCAACTGAGTGAACCTTCAATTTAAAGGGTAGCATGCGAAAAATTGCTTGGATAAAAGAAAATTACTCAGCTAATACTACAGATACCTATCATCCTAAAACTTAAAACATGGATAAATATGACAATATGGTTTAGTGACTTTAATGATTGGAAATTAGATTTTTGGCAATTTTAGCACTAAAAAATAATTCCAAAGTTACCTCTGAAATTTCCTGAAACTTGAGATTATTCCCGTAGTTTTTAAAATATAATGCTGTAATTTGGTTGAAAAATTAGTTAAGGTAACGTAATTAGATTTTTGGCAATTTTAGCACTAAAAAATAATTCCAAGGTTACCTCTGAAATATTCTGAAACTTGAGATTATTTGCGTAGTTTGTTAGATATAATGTTGTAATTTGGTTGAAAAATTGGTTAAGGTAATGTAAAAAACGCAAAAGTAACCTCTTGATGATATTTTTTGTTTCCCTATTTATAAAATAAGCCAAAATCGTTTTTGTCGCTTACACTCACATACAAGAGAAAGTTGGTGCGATAATAGAACGATTTTTACTCAGAGCATAAAAAATCTGTATTTAAAAATCCTTTTAATCTAGAATTAGCACACTTTTAAGTAGTAGATTACTTACCTAGTTCTAGCTTCTAGCATAACTAGTCCACTTGTTCAATGTGTTTCACAGCTAGTTATATAATGCTAGCACTGCCACTTAATTAGCATCATAGGACATTCTGATATTATTCTACTAGTACTAGTAGGCCCTAGGACGATTCGCACTAACTGCGTGCCTATTTGGGTACAAATAACGAAAATAAAAGAGTATTTATCTTTAAACAAAATTACTAGCTGTACCCTGCGGGCCTTGCTACGCCTCAAATATCCGCGAATCTGTGAAAAAGCATATGAAATATGACAAATATGTGAATAAAGCGGAAACATCCACGGGTGTGTGCACAACAACTTAGCAAAATTTTATCTCAATCGGATGAATGGTACCTAAAAGTATCCATTTTCACATGTACTACGAGTATAATATCATTTTTTTACAAGTTCCCCCCGCTTTTACGTCATCCCCTCCCTCACACTCATAAGGGTGCAAAAGTGACACCATTCATCTCATCCATACCAAAAACTATGGATTCGACACTAATATCGATTTTTGTATGTCACCCCATAATTCTGGGTACCTACCTATCAGTGGCGAAAGGAGGGAAGCCAGGGTAACAATTTTTATTGTATCATGTCAGATTTATACATTATACCTATTATTTTATCTGAAAACCGAAAGTTTTAGGACCAGCTTCCCGCGCCCTTGAGATGGAATACATTAAACGGCGCCAAAAATCATCCATCATCATCATCATAAAAGGTAACTCGATGGGAATCGTGTTCTTAGGTAGCTTTGTGCCTGCTTCCTACCTACACAGTACACGTCATACTAATTTTACGTGCCCATAATCAATTCTCTCAGTTTATAACATGTAGGTCCATACCTTTATGGTTTATTGTGTTCGGTATACCTTCAACGTTTGTGAGTAAAAGTTGTCTTCACGAAGTAGGATTAGTAAATTATAATGAGAGATGAAGTAAAATGTATTAGCAACAGTATAACGTATGATATTTATAGACATTGTAGGTATACAGATGGTATGTGTTTGTGTGCATATGTATGTATGTGTGTAGGTACTGTGGTGGTGTCAGGTTACCCAGGGTCTGACTGTGAATTTATGTCCCCAATGAAGGTATAAATATATTATGGCTAATAATATACATGTGGATATATGTATGTATACTCTACAAAATGTAGAGATGGCTAACTTGCTCACATGGCTCGAAAACCAGCGGCACAATAATGACTTATAATAATGACTTTATTGTGTTTTTTTTATATTAACATGGCAATGTATTATGTGATTTACAATATAAGGTACACATTGTTTCATCGACGAGTCTCACTGGGCTTGCCTGTGCCGAGGCCCCCTCGATGATCCTCTGCATAGCTGCTTGTACCTAAATTATGTTCTGTAAGGGTTAAGGAGTAAGGGTTGACTGTAAGATATTGCTTTTGCAATAAGTCCGCCTTTTGGCGCACTATTATGTAGTCCATACTTTCATCTATCACTGTCTTCAGTTTTAAGACGATTCCCTCAGTATTGGCTGAGTACAATTCAGGGCTCCAACCCAGATGACAGCATATATGACTCTAATATGCAGAGCTATTTCAAATTTGCACCAGTCTAAATCTGAATGGTACCACAGAATACAAAGTAATGCATTTCGTATGTCAGTTCTTCTGACTACCATCGACATCTATTGATATTTTGAACACACAGTGACTCTCGAACTATTGTAAAATGTTGTAGATTCCTGCAGCAGTGGTTGTTGGTGTGTGGCTCGCGCACCAAATGTATCCGTTTAATTTTATTTGTTTTACAGTCACTAATGTAATAATGCTTACTATGTAATTCCCAAAACAGGTTATACCTACATACATACGTTGTCCACCATATGTGACCACTCCGTACGTGTGCCTAGCTGGGGGGCATATACAGGATGAGAAGGAGCTAAATACATCAACAGAGAGATTCGAACCCATTTTCCGTTAGACCTTGTTCAAATTTTCATTGAAGTTTAAAAGTATATTACAGATTTTTCCTCAACAGAAGCGAGAGGTATATACATTGACATAATGTAGCTTTATGTAAACTCCCTTGGGGAGGAATCAGGATGGATGTTCCGACGCTTACGAGTCGGCTTTGGCTGGCTCCAAACTCCACGGTCTACCAGAATTTTAAGGGGGCGATATGCTCTGAATAAATTGTTCTTGTTAATTGTATAATAGTAAAAAAAAAACTATTTCAAATTTTGTATGAGAGTGTAAGCACAAAATAAGATAACGCGGATAACAAAGGGGACCGAATATAAAAAAATATCCAATAGTCACTGCGTCTTACCTTAAACATTTTACCAACCAAATTACAGCATTATATCTAACAAACTACGGGAATAATCTCAAGTTGCAGTTGTACCTATCAAAATTTTGGAGGTAATTTTTGAAATTGAAATCTGTTTATAGATTTGAATTAGGTACTTATTGATTGACACCTGCCGTGATTTTTTTTTATAGTAGGACCTACCAAAGTGTTTTAAAAAATAAATTTATTTTTAGCATAGTACATACTGTATCTAAATATGTCTTATTATTATTTTATAAATCTTATAAAAAACAATACAATAACAAGGCATAACAAAACACATCACAGATTGTAATCTTTATTGTCGTTGTAGAAACAAAAGGGTTAAGAGTCCCGGGGTCCCGGGTACGTATGTGTTATGTCAGTTATGTGTATGGGTCCACCAGACCTCTATACGAGGTATTGTAATATTAATAAAATGTACATTGCTGTTGACACCGTCGTAAATTACACACATCTACAGCACCAGGGGTGGGCAAAACTTGTAAGAGGTATCAAGGGTTAAGTTAAGACAGGTTAAAAATTAAAAAAATTCAAGTGATGTATCAGTCAGTTGTTCGAAAATTCCTACTTCTATGTGATATAAAACAACGCTTCCTTCAGCAAACAATGAAGTATAAAATTTGACTTTCGATCTGAATTTATTTTCCAACGCCCAACTCACATACAATAGACATTGGCTTTCTTAAACGATTAGGTACTTTATTTCCAGAGTAAAGTTTTATTTATTTGTTTACCGTTCAAGTGAACTAAATTAATATTACAATGATACAAGTATTACAAAAAAAATGCAAAAAAAATCTGTTAAAATACCTATAATAATTTGAGTGACCATAGACTTTTTGTTATTCAACGGCGCTACGGCGAGGTCTGTGACAATATTTTTTAATTTGAAAAAAAAATACTTTCTGACCTTGGCACAGCCCTGTCACTCCACAGGTTAACAAATTAAACGTATGTTGGTATGTGTTGTTTTATGGATGTTAAATAACTAAAATAATTTGTCCCGTTTAGTGACATTTTTTAAAAGATTCATTCATTCATTCACACCATACTGATTTCATTTGATAACTGGTACAAATTATTGCTATTAGAGTTTTTTCCTCAACAGAGACGCGAGGCATCTTCATTCACATAATGTAGCGTTATGTGAACTCCCTTGGGGAGGAAGCAGGATGGGTGTTCCGACGCTTACTTTATGCCCAGGGCAACGTTCACCTATTCCACCACATCCTCGCCTCTTGTCTCAGTTGAGGAAAAAACTGTAATGTATTTCCGTCTGTGCAATGCAGATAAATTCCGGTTCCATACCTAAAATAATTTAGGTATATCTCAAATCATATATTGCTATTATAGGTATATCTCTCCTATTATGCCGTGTCTCTTGCAGGGTAGGCAGTGAGGACAGAACGCCAGACTGCTCTATTCCTAATTACTGCATACTCCTTACTCTCCGATTCCTTTTACACAAAATGAGTCATGTCACGATACAGTCGCGATTTTTATTACACCTCTTCTTTCTCCCAGGCATATTTTCTTTGTTATCCTTTCGTCATTCATCCTCTCTACATGTCCCAACCATCTCAACTTGTTCACTAATTTCATTCTAGTCACAACATCCGTTTTACATTCACTCGATTCACGTGGCTTGACCATGTAGACCCGATTCCCAACGACGGGTGTGTTTTGAGTAAAAGGAATCGTAGAGTGTGTATGACGAATTGCACGAACATGACGGAAGCAAGAAGTGCGTATAGGAAAGTCTGGCAATATATTCTCTCTGCCTACCCAACAAGTGATGCGGTGTGAGGGGACAGAATAGAATAAAAAAAACTAATTCATGTTTTTTTTTTTATTTCCAGGTTTCCAACTGGTTTAAAAATAGAAGACAACGGGACCGAGCAGCAGAGCACAAAGATAGGTGAGTCCATTAATGTATAAACCTTATATTGTTAATATGTAGTAGGCATACTGACATTTCATACGGCCGCTTCACGCTCGGCAACCCTCCACGAGTTTTGTGTGAATGAGTAAAAGGACGAACGGACGAGGTGATTGTCTTGAACTGTATACGTAACCGACGGTTAACGCCTTTTTACTCATTCGCGCGGGACTCGTGGTAGGTCGGACAGCATGTGGATGAGGCATCAAATATCTAAAAATGGGAGACCTTAGATCTCGACAACCGTACTGTACTACATAAGCTTTTGAAAAAAAAATAGAGCAGATATATTGAACTTTGACATTGACTTCATCTAGGGAATGACCGTAAAGGATTTCTAATATCATGTATAAGTAGATTTCTCAAAAAAAATGTTAAAAACACTTCTGATCTTTTTTCCTAAAGATAGCAACTCGTTTTCCGAAAGCCTTGATTGAAGTGAAATTAACCCTAATAAATGAAAAAAAAACGCTATTTTTACAATTTTATCATGCGATTGTTCATGCGATTATGACCCTTAATGCCGCTAGAAATGACTGTAACATCATAGAGATCAGAGCCTTAAAATTTAGGGCATGACCGTAAATTTTTTTTGATTGAAGCGAAATTAACCCCAAAAAATTGAAAAAAAGCTATTTTTACAATTTTATCATGCGATTTTGACCCTTAATGTCGCGGGAAATGACCGTGACGTCATAGTAGGGTCGCGAACTTTACAAGAGCAGGACATTTCGTGTGTCTCAATCACCCCTCAAAGTCCTCATCCAACCCTCAAATAAATTTCACTCTGTGAGGGCTGGACTGAATGCGCATGCTTGTTCAGAATTAAGGGTATAATAATGTCTATAGACCCCACCCATTTTCCATTACAATTTTGTATACCTATACATGTATTTCTGGACGTCCTTTGTCGTTTACATTCTAGCAATATGACATACAGATGAGTTTGTAATATTCGAGTTTGTAATATTCTTTTAATATCACAGGAATACATACCTATTACATATTTGTTTGGACATAATACCTATTAGATATAGCGACATGGGCGTCGCCAGCCTCGGAGCTAGAGATAAAATTTGGTATATCATGAAAACGCGTAAATAGCGCCGCAGACATAATTTTTTGAGAAGAAGGTCGTGATGTGGTTCGGTTTATTTGAAAATGTGTATGATATTCTGCACAATAACATGTATGAAAAATGTTTCTTATAAAAAAATAGCTAAAAATTGCGCCGCAGTCAATTTTTTATGAAACAATTGTATTTAACTTATTTTTAGAATATTTATCAAATGATGAGAATACGTGTGGTAATAATGTGGTTTTTTGTCAGGTATTATCATTTAGTATGAAAAAAAAATACCTATTCCAATCTCTGATGACGCCCTTGTATAGCGATAGCGACTTATAGAGGATAGTTGAACATATGCAAAAAATTGCTTGGGGAAAAGATTACTCAGCTAATACTAAAGATATGCTAAGACTAGTTGAATAAGATTATGTTTTAGTGACTCCTGTAGGTACAAATTTGATTTTTGAAAATTTTTTCGTAAAAAAATAATTCTAAGATTACCTCTGCAACAAAATTTACAACTGCAACTTGAGATAATTCCTGCAGTTTTTTTAGATATATTCAAAGCTGTAATTTAGTTGCAGTGACTTTAGCTAATATATTTTTATATTCGGTTCCCTTTTTAATTTTTATACAATAACCTTGAATCAATGTTGTCACTTACGTTACCTATTCTTATTTTGCACAATAAAGAGTTTACAAATCTAATTATTTTATCAATCCTTTACGTTTCCGTCACTATTTTCTCTAATTAAAAAATGTTGCTTCCTTCATGTCTCCTCTTGTTAACAATATTCAGAATAACCTGCTATAGGTAGGTATATCCTGTACCTACATAAAATATTATTCAAGTTAACTTATTCCTAAATTTGTATATCTACAATAAACAGGGGATCCTGAAGCCTTAAAAACAACCCTCAAGAGAAAAAAAGGATCAAATTTCCTGTAAAACAAAATAAATAATCCCTCAGTCAATATTTTACATTTCATTTCACGGGAAATATAATTATTTATGATGAAGATGTTATTGATGGAAAGTGTCAGGCGACGTGACTAACCTCTTCGTGTTCATCAAATTGACAACTTAGATCCTTAGAAAAGGACACTGGGCAAAAGTAGTTCAAGAGCCTAAATATATGAGACGTGCGGGAGATGAAAGCACATACTTACCTTATCATTCTGGCAAACTAACTATCAAATTATGTCCCTGGAAATACTTGTTGTGGCCATTTTTGTCCCAGGTATACTTTCATTTCCCGCAAGTCTCGTCAGTCGAGGTTCTATGTCCCTTACTCAGTTCAAATTTACATATATACTAAATATCTATTATTATTATTATTATTAATGGATAATTTATGGCGCCGTTTCATGGATTATCCATCTCAAGGGCGCGGGAAACTGGTCCTGAAGAGCGACGTCTTCAGCTTGCTCCTGAAAGTTGTGACGGTCTGGTCGCTGCGCAAATCCACGGGAAGTTGGTTCCATCTGACAGGGCCGGCTACGCTGAATGCTCTCTCGTAGAAGCAGGACTTATTAGCCCTGCTGCGTTCGATGAGCCTGTTGTTTGCCGTAGCTGCCGAGCGCAGAGGTCTTCTCGTGGTAGTCTCCGGTTGGCAGAGTTCGGAGAGTGACGGTGGTGCCATGTTATTCATGTTGCGGGTAGATTACTCTGAAATGTCTCATCCGTTACCTGATATTATGGGACATTTGAAATTGAAATATGTTTTGACGAAGTCCTAATCGAGTCATCTTCAGTTTGATTAGCAACGATCTCAAACATTGTTCCATCTTATTTTCACCCTGGGATGAACTCATGGTTAATAAAATATACAACGGTTGATGATAGAAATTGTCCCGAGCTAGGCTGAATTCGCAACTGAATTTCATGCTCAGTAGTGTTGAAACGGACTCAAGTCATTGACAGAAATCACCTCATATAGCAGTTAAGTCGCCTGTTATAAAACTAGCAACTAGCAACGTCTTTATGTAGAATCCGTAAGAGAAGCCTTCCTGCATCCAGTGTTGGACGTAGGTCTCTTTCTTAAATCTCCACAGTTCTTTATATTTGGCACGTTGAATCCAGCCGCCTCCGGCAACACAAACACATCTTAATAAAATGTTCTCTAACCACCTAGTCTGAGTTCTACCGACACTTCTTAGTATATGCCTACTCGATTCTAGATCCCATACAAATATATATTTTTTTTATAATAAATGAATCTGGGTTTATCCAAATAAACCCAAATACACCTTTGTCCACTTCACAGTAAGCTTGAAAAGCTTGTGTCGTGAATTGGAGTAGGTCGGCATCGGGGATCGAACCCGCGCCCACTGTATTATCAGTCGAGCGTGTTACCAATCAGGCTACCGACCACCATTTAAAAGAGATTCAACCAATACAAGATTATACGGGGATTATGAAAATATACCCACTCAGATATTAATTACACGTAAGTATACTTCACTCAAGTGAGGTGTCTATAACTTTAGCTCTGATGGAGTACCCCAGGGATCTGTTTCAGACCCGTTGACATTAAGGGTATTACCCACACATCGCGGTAACTTTATTGTACCTTACCTAATCATAATGCTCCATCATGTTGTGTTTTTAATACTAGGGTACGAGCTAAGGGGAATACATAATACAAAATATTTTTATTGTGTAATTCCTAGTGTTATGAGAGGAGATTAAACAATATTGCCCTTGACAGGACCCTCGAGAGTTGTTCATTTTGCATTCAATATCTCTTTACGATAACATTGATGGGGGCGCTGAGGGTTGCGAATAAAAATGGGCCAATTGCTTGTATATTTTTGTTTCAATTACTCAGTGAGAATAAATAAAAATTAAAAGAGAACAAATTAGCTTCTCTTTCTCTTTATTTGTAACTTTCGTTTTTTGGGTGAACTAGATTCGTTTTCAATCTGCCTACGGTCAATATTTAACAACAAATTTATTTAAAATTAATTACATAATCTTATAATAAAGTCTATAGTTTATCTTTGATTATGTTATATCCTAAACGAAAACATATTAATCGCTTCAATTCATATGCTATCCCGATAATCCAGATTCCAAAGATCTGTCTATGCGTAAACTAAACACAAAAAAACATTAAATAAATAATGTAATCTTTGTATTCAACCATACGTTGTAACAATAATGTGTAGAGATTTAGAACAAAATTATTTTAAAATCGAAAAAATAACAAAAGCAGTCGGCACATAGACAAAGAATGAGTTTTGGTTTGGACATCATAGACAAGGGTCTTAATTTTGACCATCGACAATTCGAAGCAGTCATGCGGAAATATCTGTCAGCTCCTTCAAGGCATACAGTGTTATTGATGATTTTAAAATAAATAAAAATGGGCACCACAACATCATACATAATAATAATATGCATTGGTTTGATATTTTCCTTTTTTTTCATTGATTAAACATATGGTTCCTTTGTTATTCTTAGTAATGTCATTATTCAAAATTAGAACGATCATATTTTCTTTTGCAATTTCAAAATCATAATTAGAACACATACTATTTTCATAATGTTCTATGTATGACGAAAGAATATTTGATTAAGTACTTCAATAATCAAAGATTAGTTTATTGACGAAAAGATTTTTTTGTTGGCTTTGGGTGATATTTATGTTTGAGGGACGATATGCTCTGATCAAAAATCGCTCTCCATTCGCTTCAGCTTTCAAGAATATTAAAATTTAAGGTCTATGCGAAAATAAAAATAACGTAAGCCACAAAATTGATCATGGATCATTATATAAAAAGGGGACGAATATAAAAAAAATAAAAATTCGCCAGTTTTATCAACCAAATTACAGCATATAGTCCGAGAGCCCGCTGCTTAATTTATGACGTATCTGTTTTTTGATCGAAATGTGGTATAAATGATAGCTTACCAATAGGGTATTACATCGCACTAGGGTTGCCTATCAAAATCTTGCCGCAACCCCCCCTGCCCCCCCCGAAAAGGTCCCTCTTCGCGGTTTTTCGCATTTTATAGGAATATGGTAAGAGATAGGAGAATGTAGTCAATGACAAAAATAATCCTTGCTAAATTCTCTACAAAAAACATTAAGTCATTTTTTTCATAGGACTAGTAGTTTACCCGTAATGGCCGGTCAAAAAACAGGATATTTTTTGAAAAAATAAAAAAAAAGTTTGATTTTTTTTCTTTCACATTCTTCCACCCATTATTACTAACATTTTATAGAAAAAAAATTTTGGCCTGCGGCGCTATATCACTGGTTATTTTATGAAAAACTAAATTTTAAGAATTTTCGTCACTGAGTTTTATTGTAATAACTCCGAAATTATTAGATGTATGAACATAAGTTATAGCTCGTTTTGTAGCTAAGACTATGGTAATTAATTTCTTCTTTGACTATTTTCCTGTAGCTCTTATCAATTTTCAACCAATTTCGTTTAAATACATTTTTTTTGTACTTTAAATGAATTTCGGTTTTGGGCCGGCCAACTGCTAGTTCTACGAAAAAAATGACTTAACATTTTTTGTAGAGAATTTAGCAAGGATAATTTTTGTCATTGACTACTTTCTCCTATCTCTTACCATATTCCTATAAAATGCGAAAAACCGCGAAGAGGGACCTTTTCGGAGGGGGCAGGGGGGGTTGCGGCAGGATTTTGATAGGCAACCCTAGTGCGATGTAATACCCTATTGGTAAGCTATCATTTACACCACATTTCGATCAAAAAACAGATACGTCATAAATTAAGCAGCGGGCTCTTGGACTAATAGAATCTAAAGCAAATTACGGGAATAAACTCAACTTTCAGTAAATTTCAGGTGTAACTTTGGAATTATTTTTTATTAAGAAAATTTACAAAAATCAAATTTCTGACCATTAGGATCACTAAAACATATTGTCATTTATCCATGTTTTAAGTCTTAGGATGATATCTTCAGTATTAGCTGAGTAATCGTACTTTTCCCGACGCAATTTTTCGCATGTTCAGTTTCTGTGAGTTAGGTACTCTTCGTCATTGGTAAGTATAGTTACTCTGAATACTCTGAATGTACGACCCAGACATTCAGTCAACTTTCAGAGACTCTGGTGTTTATTCATAATAAGTCTCTCAATACTATACATACAGTATAGGTATTATAGGTAGGTACTACTAGGTACACACCAGGATCCCCCCTTGCCTGCCTGTTCCCCTCACCCACAGCTCCCCCTGAGTCGGTGTCGGGTTACACCAGCGCCGCATCGCTTCGGAGTACCCCCTGCCCCCTTCACCCCCCAGCCAGCATCATCCGCCAACTCTCTCATGGCATAACGCATCATGAAGCAGGGCTTTCTTACAAACAATCGCTGTTTCTCAATATGCTTTGAATTAAAACGTTATCAAATTTACCTTCATATTGATATAAGCATTACCGTCGGCGTCGGTTTTATAGCTGAGCGCCGCGCGGCGAAATATGGAACTACTCCAGTTAACCGTGCAGATCTGTTGAGTGTGACGGGAACACGAAAGTAACTAATCGATAATCCGTTAACTAAAAAGTTAACTTCGTTAATCGATAATCCGTAAATTAAAAAGTTAACTTTGTTAATCGATAATCCGTTAACTAAAAAGTTGACTTCGTTAATCAATAATCCGGTATCTAAAAATTTAACTTCGTTAATCGATGATCCGTTAACTTCGTTAATTGTTGAAGCGGTTATTTTTTAAATGGAACGGTAGTTAAATAATCTGTTAAACATTTTTGTAGGTGAGAAAAGAGTTAAATAGTTAACCAAAATGTTAACTTTGTCAATTAACGATTAACGGATTAACGTTTTTCTTCCCAGCTCTGCTGATAACCCCACATTGTGTAGGAAAAGCCGTTATGATATGAATAGATGAATGTGGATTGTTAGAATCTACCACTAAAGTTTCTTCACTTTAAACTAACCATTTTTCTTTACATACCGTCTTATGTGAATTTTCCTTGGCATTGTAAAGATGGGTATACTATTGTCATTTCATAGCAGATATAGGAAACATTTGGTTCAACAACACACAAGTATTAGAATTAATTATTATTAAGGTGACCTCAACGCGAAAAATAACGCGATTTCTACCAGCTAACCCAATACTGGAACCTACCTACCAGTGGCGAAGGGTGCATTTCTGCAGAAGGGAAGCCGGGGCTAACATTTCTTATGGGATTACGTCAGATTAGACACTATTATACCTATGATTTTTTCCAAAAGGTAACTCGATGGGAATTGTGTTCTTAGGTAGCTTCGCGCCTGCTACCTACAAACCCAGACTGAGAGATCCATTTTTCCAATTATCTGGGCTTCTGTGCATGAACTCAAGTTCTTTTCCGTTCACATAGCACTCGGCTAAAAGCTGCTTGCATCACGAAGTGTAGAATAAATACATCGTCAGCTCCTGAATTAGAACCTGGCACCACCCGCTTGGTAGACCGGCGCCCCTAAACCCACCTCTTAAAAATAATTTGCCAAACAGTGCGGGTAAAGAGGACGCTAAATGCGCCTGTACTACCCGGGAATGCGGATGGCCTTAAGCCCGTGGGAGTCCTTCAATTGGGAGTAAGTTGTAAAAATATTCTCGGCTGCGGGTGATCGGAGTTTCTAAACATTATTATTAGCATAGATGGTTGTGTACCCCCATAGTTCTAGCATCATGAAGTATGATCCCGCCCATACCCATATCGGATGACACATTAGCGCTCTCTATCTGGCATACGTGATGCATACTACAATGTATAGGCAGGGTATACAGTACCTACCACATCACCCAGCTGGGAGACGAACCTCCGACCCACGATGAAAGGGACACTCCACTGAGCCATGTGTTCATCCTGGCCTAGCGATGTTACATGTTACTCAATTTGTGGCACCAGCAATAAGTAATAAATAAATAAATCTTTATTGGCCAAAACAAAATATGCAAATCTAATTACAAAAATAAGACAATCGTAGTGTGCCAAAAGGCGAACTTATTGCAAACGCAATATCTTACAGTAGTAAAGTATGTTCAATGTTCATCGCATAGATATAGGTCTCATTTTTAGCGTTTTACCAGCGTTCAACGCATAAGTCAACGTGTCGCATATGCAACTGGACAAAAAATTAGATAAGATACATCGAGTTGCTGTATTTAAATTTTTTTAATCTTGTAGGTTTTTTAGTTTGTATTTCATACAAAAACGGTTATTTCTCTACTCCCGTCCTTTTCTTCCAATAAGTATGTAATAGAATTACACAGTTTCACTTTTAAAAAAGGAACTTAAAACATTTGTTTAAACCAGTGTGTTTTACTTATAGCTCAGTCCTTTTGCAGCACGAAGTCGGCAAAATTAATAACAGATGGGACTCTATGCAGTATGATACCTTAGGGTGGGATGTTTCAGAATATCAGGCGTCCCCCCCGCCACACCTGACGCGTCACCCCCCTGGCCCCCCGAATAGGTCCCCCTACGTGGTTTTCCTCTATTTATCAAAAAACTGTAACAGATAGAAGGAAAATGTTAAGGACAAAAATAGTCCTTAATAAATTCTCTACAAAATAGGTAAAGCACATTTTTTGATAGGACTAGTAATTTACCCGCAATAGCCGGTGAAAGTATCGTAATTTTTTAATAAGAACCAAATTTTTTTTATTTTACTCAAATTGCTGAAAATTCATAAGAGCTACAAGAAAATGGTCAAAGAATGAATTAATTGCTATAGTTTTAGCTATAAAATGAGCTATTATTTATTTTTGCACGGCTCATAGTTTTTGAGTTATAACATAAAATTCCAATGACAGAAGTCTTAAAAATGGAACTTTTCATACAATTTGTATTGAAATGCTGTGATATTAAAATGTAGGTTACGCCTGTTTTTCACAAGTATGTGAAAGATAAAAAATGTATTGGAGTATGACTGGATTTTGTAAGTATTTTAAGGTATAATTGTTTAGAAGTTCAATACACTTTTGCCAGCCATATTTCAAAGCCGTATCCCAGTTTTGCAGAAGGATTCGTCAAGATCATTAAAGAAGAAAATTTAGTGTTTGTCTGTGTAAGATACGAGGTTCGGCTGAACACTTCGTAGCCCTGAGAAAAAAATGTACAGACCAGTTTAAGTTCATTATTGATATAGATAATTTAAACTTCATTAGGGCTATTTACAAAATTTGAGATCGATAGGACGACGCTGGCACTCTTGGCACCATTTTTATTTCAACGTGTTTGACATTTTTGTGAAAATGTGAAATTGTCAGCTGCGATCCGTGATAAAATATTATTTTATCTAAGGTCATAGACCGACACGAACCATAAAAGAAATATCGGGTTCATTAATGGAGTCTGTTCCATCATATGCCATGATTAGAAAGTAAGTGCCAGATTTTGAATGGGCACAGCAAGGTGTCAAACACAACCCTTGAAGCGGAAAGCAATAAAATGCAGTAGTTCTGGAGAACGTCGATAAAGACATGGATTAATTTTTCAAAGATCGCGGAATTATTAGTTAGGTGATAGCAGAGATTCCAGTGATCTGATTTTAATCAGTAGTGTTCATCTTAACTTCAGAACAGGACTTGTACAAACCCTCGAATCGCCGGGTGCCAATGCTTTTGACCCATATCCTAACCTTGAGGAATCCTTCTGGAAAACTGGGATAATGGCTTTGAAACATGACTGGCAAAAGTGCATTCAACTTCGAAAGGATTATATCTTGAAATACTAAAAAGACCCAATCATACTCCAATACATTTTTTATCTTTCACATGCTTGTGAAAAACAGGCTTAACCTAAATTTTAATATCACAGCATTTCAATACAAATTGTATGAAAAGTTCCATTTTTAAGACTTCTGTCATTGGAATTTTATGTTATAACTCAAAAACTATGAGCCGTGCAAAAATAAATAATAGCTCATTTTATAGCTAAAACTATAGCAATTAATTCATTCTTTGACCATTTTCTTGTAGCTCTTATGAATTTTCAGCAATTTGAGTAAAATAAAAAAAATTTGGTTCTTATTAAAAAATTACGATACTTTCACCGGCTATTGCGGGTAAATTACTAGTCCTATCAAAAAATGTGCTTTACCTATTTTGTAGAGAATTTATTAAGGACTATTTTTGTCCTTAACATTTTCCTTCTATCTGTTACAGTTTTTTGATAAATAGAGGAAAACCACGTAGGGGGACCTATTCGGGGGGCCAGGGGGGTGACGCGTCAGGTGTGGCGGGGGGGACGCCTGATATTCTGAAACACCTCACCCTAAGGTATCATACTGCATAGAGTCCCATCTGTTATTAATTTTGCCAACTTCCCCATACATTGATTTCCTAAAGTGACTGAACTATTAGTCGGTTTACAACTTATCACAAAATAAATGTTCATCGAGTACCTTCATCGAATATTTTTTCACATTTTCGTTAGATGTCACTTATTTTTAACGGGCTTATCAAATATTATTTATTTATGGTATGGTCAAAAGAAGTATATCGCATCCCTCAAAGGAAAAAGTCTGAAGGTTGGGCATTGGGCAATGATAAATTTCACAAGCAATCGTGGTCGTCAGAAATTAAATTGAACGTTCTTTATATATTCAGTCACTGGATCATTCAGATATAGGAAGTCATCGGAGGTCCCTTCTTATCAAATAAAATAAATCTTAACTCTCCAGATTTTTCACAGGTTATTTATAATATAACTTTTATAAGTTTGTGCTGGTACTACCATTTGAGTAACACTATTGAGGTCTTCTCCTAGTAATTTGATATAGACACCATACATACACACTGTGTTTACTCATACATATAGTAGGTATAGCCATACTTATACATGCATTCATTCATCATCACAATACAGTGCAATGCAGATCACTCGGCTGCGGGTCGGCACCACTAGCAACGATACCACCATACGATACAACTTACATTTACAATGAAAAATCGCATTATTACCATTTTTTTAATGTCACAATTATTTATAAATAAAATAAAATAACCTTTATTGCATATAAGAGACAAACAAGGGGCGGGCTTATTGCCAAATGGCAATTTCTGCCAGCCAACCTATAACAGAAACAACAATGAGACAAAACTAATTATGAACTTAGTACCGAAAGGGTACCTTAACTTAACCATATAATTTATGTTTTGTGAGAACATCGGAATTTTCTACATGTCGTAGTTGAATTATCTCAACGGATGTACAGCGAAGGATGGGCCCTCCATCAGGCTAATGACTGATCAGTTTGCTTAATGCGATCACTTATTGGCAGTAGCGGATGGCAAAATTTGAAATTATTCTTATTTTCCGAAATATCTGGGCGAAATCGACCTTAGCGACTCCCAAAAATAAATTCAGGGTACGTCACGACTGCTTATTGACAGAGGAACGATGTACAGTGAAAAACAATCTACTATACCAGGCCGTCGGCCAGCATTAGGTATTCACAAACATAGTAGGCAGGTAGTAAAATAGTTGTTGCAGGTTTTCACGATGATCCATATAAAAATTTGGTTTTTCGGGTTAATAGTGTAGAGATCAGTTGCTCCGACGTTTCGGCGAAACTACTGCCGCCTTGGTCACGGATTATGACCGCAATCCCAATCACAAACGTTGGAGCACCTGATCACTATACGATTAAGAGTATGCATATTGTTATTTCAAAAATTTCTAAAAACGGAAGACCTTAGGTATATCTCGACAACCGTTACTAAATATGCTTTGTAACAAAATAGGGTAGATACATTGAACATTTATCTAGGGAATAACCGGAAAAGATTGTTTATATCGTGTATAGATTTATCAAAAAAAAAATGTGAAAAACACCTCTGATATTTTTTCCGAAAGACGGAAACTCGTTTCCCGAAAGTCGAGGAGTAATATTTTTTTTGTATTGATAATATAATCTAGGGAATAACCGTAAAAGTTTTTTGATAGACGCAAAATTAACCCCAAATAATGAAAAAAAAAACGCTGTTTTTACCATTTTATCATGCGATTGTTCACGCGATTTTGAACCTTAATGCCGTGGGAAATGACTGTGACGTCATTCTTGAAACCCGAAAAACCAAATGTACAGGTAGTAAAATGATTATTTTTATGTTGTGAATGTTTTGGAATCTCTAGTCTACTCTCTCTGGGGGACATTTTGGTGGCTTCGCTAATGTTGTTACTGTGTTGTTTGTTTTCCGTAATGGGTAGCGACGTCATGGGGACCATATACAGTGCAGGCACCCCACCTACCAACTACTCGTAATAATATGTTTGAAGATGATGAGCGTAACGGGGCGAAACTGTTGAAAATACCTCTAACTAACCAATAGATACTAATCTATAGATTCTACATATAATTAATGTAAAAAAATATACAGGTGATATTTAAAATTAATAATTTACGTTAATTTTTTTGGTGAAATGGGTGAACGTTACCCTGGGCATAAAGTGATCACTTTAGCCAGCCAAAGCCGACTCGTAAGCGTCGGAACATCCATCCTGATGCTTCCTCCCCAAGGGAGTTTACATAACGCTACATTATGTGAATGAAGATGCCTCTGGTCTCTGTTGAGGGAAAAAACTGTAATGTATTTCCGTCTGTGCAATGCAGATAAATCCAGAAACAAATTTTTGTTAAGTTGGTATGTTTTATATTTATTTTTTATGGTCAGGAAGCTTATTTTATGTGTAGTAAGTATAGGCATCAGTGGACTTTGACAATGTATTCTGCGCTTCACGACACAAGTTTTTGGCTTATTGTGAGGTGTGAATGGAAACAGGGTTGCTACTTTGCTAGTTTCGTTAAAATACCGAACCATGACCGAACCGTTAGATATTTCAGCCCTGTGTTCAGTGTTTGGCATGACAAAAATTCGGAATCTCGGTACTTCGGTATTTTTTTAGCAACTCATTTTTTCTCAATTATTCGACTAACAAATTTAAGTCGATAAGCAATTGGTTGATGCGTTCTTTGCCAGGCAGAATTATGCATTCTTCAGTATATTTTTTGCATTTTTTTCTGGTATAAGAAATTGTGGTTTAAAAAGAGATGTATTACCTAGAATGAAACGATTAGGTGAAGTATAGTATAGGTATTTAGTGTCAATAGATATCGCTTGATAGGTAAGCAGAGAGGTACGACATTAGGCTACCATATTTTACAACCACGATTCTTCTTTCTTTCATACATATCCTATACCTATCTGCGGTCTAGGTAATCTAGCTAGGTGGTTCTAGACTAGTCCATAAATTATTAGTATTATTATGAATTCATATAAATAATGATGTGTTGCGAGATAAACAATAAACTATATTATATTATCTAGGTAGCAGTGGCGAAGGGTGGATTTTTACAGAAGGGAAGCCGGGGCTAACATTACTTATGGAATTACGTCAGATTAGACACTATTATACCTATCATCTTTTCCAAAAGGTAACTCGATGTGAATCGTGTTCTTAGTTAGCTTCGCGCCTGCTAGGTAGTCATAGTGATTAACTTAACACCATCCCATCCCATCCATACAACAATCCTTTACCATAACAATAATAAAATTATACTAATAAACATAGCATCCTGTAGATATCCGTCAAGTTTTACTGCAAAATCAATCTATAACAGTTTCCTAGCTGATCAAAAAAAATTTATTCCTAGGTAAACCTAGGTACCTATGTAAAGTGCATTTTCTATATCTTGGCAGCGTTTTTTTTGGTACATAGAAGAAGGTCTTATGTATTACCTTTGATTATTGAAGTACTTAATCAAATATTTTTTAGTCATACTTGTATTACTTATGTATAAAGAATAGTAACATAAAAATAGGGAATGGCGATTAGCGCCGCAGGCAATTTTCGTTATAAAAAAAATGCACTTTAAAGGATTTTTATACTATGATTTAAGATATACCTAAATTAATTTAGGTATTAAACCGGATTTATCTGCATTGCACGGACGGAAATTTTATACTAATTTTAGAAAATTTATGGTATGGTGAGAAAGTATGTCTGTGTGGTAATAATGTGATTTTTTGTGAATTTTATCATTTAGTTTGAAAAATTATAAACCTATTCCAATCTCTAGGGGGGAGGCAGCTGCCCCACTGACGACGTCCATGAATAGGAATTCAATCTGTTGTGGAATTGCACTTTGAACAGACAGACAGCGATATTAGGCGATTATATAAAAGAGGATCGATTAAAACAATCGATTACAATGTGTGATTCCTTACAATAAGTTAGTAAGTTACTACATAGGTAGACCTGGTAGACATATTAGTAATTTAGTGTTGGCTGTGAAACATACAACTTCCCATATAATAATATATTGTTTGATTGTTATCACTATACCTATACACTATACTTCTCCCTCACACTATAAGCTTCATAATAATATATTACCTACTAACACATCATGATTCACTATCGGACAAACAGGGATCGACAACTCGCAACGATTTTAAAAACTCACACCAATAGTTTCAAGTGTATCAAATGTCTGCCAGAAATTTGGTTGCAATTTTTTAGTAGGTACCAGCAGAAAAATCCCAAAGAATATTTGGGTTAGCTAGAAAAAATCGCTGTTTTGTGATAAGTTTGTTCTAGTGAGATTACAAATGATTGGCGGCTTAGGGCGGCATTATATCTAGGGACAACCCTGCAAGGGATTTATAGTACATATATCTATGACCCAGTGGCTATATAGGGGGCGAGAGGGTCCCCCCCCGAAATTGCGGACAGTGATTTGCCATCTACTAAGTATAGAAAGATCCCAGGTTCGTCACTTCACCCATCTTTCAAAAAAAATTCGTCTGCGGCGCTTTTTTTTTGTTACATTTTATAACACAACACTTATAATGTTTTTGTTATTACATATATTTACTGGCCAATAAAGTTTTATTTATTTATTTATTTATAATGCTTATAATGCCAACCTTGAGGTAGAATTTTTTTTCAACACACGTTAAAGAAATCAGATTGAACAGTCAGGCTTAGTCCCCCCCCCTAAAGTTAAATGCTTGTTCGGCCCCCCCGAAATCAAAACCTATATATGACCAGGCATTATAGAGTCGAATTGTAGTAAATTGACCACTGATTTGTGTCACCTGCGTTGTAAAATACGACGTGTGTTAGCCAAGTCAAGTTGTGTAGTCAATATAATATAGCACAGACTCCAATGGTCATGTCTCATGTAGTCATGTCTCTCTAACAAATTGCTTGGAGCTTCTTACTATAAATATTATACAATCTGGTACTGTGGTATACACTATACACGCACATACTACATCTAGTATATAACACATGCAAAGCTGTGGGGGGCCTGACCCCCCCCTCAGTTCATTCAGTGGGATTTCATTTTAGAAATACATACTTACCTATTTCCACCTATTTCGTATTTGATATTTGATGTGGTCGGTAGACTGGTTGGTAACGCGCTCGACTGTTAATCCAGTGGGTACGGGTTCGATCCCCGATGCCGACATACTCCACTTCACGATACAAGCTTTTCAAGCTTACTGTGAAGTGTACAAAGGTTTATTTGGGTTTATTTTGATAAACCCAGACTCATTAAAAAATATGAATTCGATTGGTTGATTCAAAATAAATTAGGATAGGTATAGTTAAATAAAAAATTATTTATAATTATCATTATATAACCTTTCTAGTTCGTAAATTGATATGACGCAAGTGGCGAGTTTATTGCAATCTACAATACCTTCCAATAAATCAGTTCGCGACCCAAGTATGACGTCACGGTCATTTCCCGCGTCATTAAGATTCAAAATCTCACGACCAATCGCATGATAAAATGGTAAAAATAGCGTTTTTTTCAATTTTTAGGGGTTAATTTCACTTCAATCATAAAACTTTTACGGTCATTCCTTAGATTGGAATACTTTTTAAACAAAAAAAAAAAATCTGGTCGCAAATTCGGTGGCCGTTCCGACACCTTAATAACATTTTAGGACCACTATATGCTGTTACTAATTCTTGTATTTTTCTTTTATTTTCAGCGTTCCTGGTTCAGACAAAACCCACCTGGACACGTCTTCAGACAGTGAGGGTGACTCCCTGGGCCCCCCTAGTCGCGGGGCCCCTCCAGCCTACAGCATGGGCAGCGTCCCTGGGCAGAGCTCCGCCTCGGCGCCCCAGTCCTTCCAGATCCACCACGCCCTGCCGCCACTGTACGATGACAGAGGATACCACCACTTATGATATTGGACAGCGGATTCTGAATATTAACTTAAATGTCCACGAAATAATAAATAAACAATCTAGTAATGAATTAAAATGTCCACGAAAGAATAAGTATAAAAGAATTGAAATGTCCGCGAATGAATTAAAATGTCTACGAATTATATGGCCCCGAATGAATCATGTAGGATGTCTATGAATGAATTAATGTATCCATGGATGAATAAATAATAATTCGTATAAAAGAATTGAAATGTCCGCGAATGAATTAGAATGTCTAAGAATTATATGACCTACAATGAATGAGCATGTCAATGAATGAATTATTGTATCCATGACGGAATAAATAATAATACGTATAAAAGAATTGAAATGTCCGCGAATAAATTAGAATGTCTACGAATTATATGACTTCGAATGAATTAGCATGTCTATGAATGAATTAATGTATCCATGATCATGAATGAATAAATAGTTATATCCATGAATGAATAAAAACATTTTTGGTCAAATTTTAACCGCCCAATTCAGGTACACTTTACAGTAAGATGATGAAAATACATACTAAGAGTATTATTCTAATGCCCGATCCCACCAACTACCACCTAGGAAGCAGACCCCTAAGGAATTTCCATACAAAACCACAGATAATTTGAGTGATTATTATAACTGTCATAACCTTGAAGATATAAATCCATACAAAATACAACTTGCAGCTCTACTTAGTTAGGTGCCCAAATATCTCCGCCCAGAATCTCCCTCACTTAAGTAGCTGCATGTTGTATTTTGTATGGATTTATATCTTCAAGGTTATGACAGTTATAATAATCACTCAAATTATCTGTGGTTTTGTATGGAAATTCCTTAGGGGTCTGCTTCCTAGGTGGTAGTTGGTGGGATCGGGCATAAATCATTCAGCCACACTTTTTTTCTTATTTAATCATAGAATCTCGTTTTTAACCTAATTAAATTGATATAATTTTGATACATATTTTTTTAATAGCTTGCAGTGAGCGATAAAACTATAAAAGTGTGCAAAAGCAAATATGTGAATACGGACTAACAATTTACACAAATATTTTATAGTGTATTGCCCCAAACGGACATTGTAATATTATTGTGAGGGGCAATTTTTGTGATTATTTCTAATACTCAAATATTATAGTATAGTAATTATAATTATACTAGGTATATTGTGTATTATAATAACTGTTGGACATTTTAATTAAAATAGGTTAAGAAGATGTGAGTTATTAATATGTAATTTAATGAAACGGACACTTTAAAATCATATTTTTCAGCGATTACAACGATGTTAATACTCGCTTATTTATTTATATGGGTGATTGCATTTGTGCAAATATAATTTTTAATAATCAGTAATGACTTGTCATCTATCTTATCAGCATTTTAATAAGCCGTCCTCTTAATAAAATATCCCAAACACGGGCAAATGTGTTAAAAGGCGGACGGACTGATATACTAATCGTTCTCTATTTTTAAATCTAAACCACCTCTTCATAGCCAAATAATGCACCAATTTTTATTACTGCCACATCGGATAATTCTTCAAATCTCTTTATTTTAGAATTTGCCTTGTAAAATTAAGTTACTACATAGATTACAAATACTTTGTTTGATTTTAAGTATTTAGTAATATAATGTATATAATATACATATTTAATTAGAAAATCGTGATTATGGAAAAATAGTGTAAACGGACATTGTGATATAATTTGAAATATTATAGGTACTACCTACATAGAAACACTGAGTAATTATGGACACTCATTACGGACAAAAAACAAAACATTACGGACATTCTGATATACTAAATATTGACTTATTTTATTCAATTAAATTCAGAATTATTTTTCTATCCTCTAAATACTTACACACAAATATATATTAATCGTTGGTAATTATAGGAATACAGCAACTGAAAAAATATAACGTTAGTCTATATTTATAACTAAAAGAATAATTAAGTTCTAAAAAAAAATGTAAAATGATAAACGGACTAAGCGATATTGTGTACTTCTTATTACACGCATAAACCTATAGGTACTATACTTTCTATACTCTTTCTACCACACTCTTTTGGCATCCTCGGTATCTTCGCTCATTGTTTCAACATCTCCAAACCATATAATTAACATACGTATTCACAATTATGTACCTACTCGTAAATTTTTACTCATTATAAAGTTTATATCACAGTGTCCGTTACCGTATTAAATTAAAACTAATGTGACTACTGCGGTAGGTGTTCAAATTGTAAATACTTAATACATATAATTACCATGTATGATATTATTGAATTAAATATATAACTACCAACTATTAATTGTGTAATTAGGTTTAGAAACTTATGTATAATTTATAAAACCTATTGTACTTAATGTTTATGTACTGTTTCTTCTATAATATAATATATAGTATTATTATACTTCATTTAAAAGTTTTTTTTATTAAACAGTCTTCAATGAACACACCCCTACTACATTACCAAAATATAGATCATGAATGACATTCAAAATTAAAGAAAAGTCCTGATTCCGTCGTTTGTAGAGGGAGGATCACTGGTTTTGTGAAATTTATACTATTTCAAATGATGTTATTATTATTTGATGTGATAGAACATGAATAACATTCAAAATAAAGGAAAATTTCTGGCGTCTTCCATAGACACATGAATGGAGGAAGGTGGTCACAATTTAACATGTAAAAATATGGGGAATTTAACTACATTCCATACTAATTTTTGTATCGTAGTCCATACTAATTCTGTGTAAGTACGATCCAGATACGTTACAATTTCAACGTATACGTGGAGTACGAACGAATTCAAAGTGCAATCTCTATAATATAATATAGATTATAAGGCTCCCGGAGAAAAACCAATAGAATATTGCTCAACATGAAAAAATCCCAAAAAAGACAAAAGCCCTTCAGAAATATCCTCAACGGATAAAAGCCCAAACTTTCTAGTTGGACTCCAGTAGATGAATTATTCATAAAATGTTGACTATTTTATTGTCTATCCCATTTTAGATTCGCTTATTTATTTGTTTATTTTCTAAGCTATGCTAGTTTCTAAAACACTGAAAGAAATCGTATACTAATATACCTAATACCTATATATATACAATTAATTTTATTTTCAAAATCCAATTACATTTAAGCTTTTGTCACTTGAGATTCTTGAGAATATTTCTAACGGACTTTTGTCTTTTTTGGGATTTATTCATGTTGAACAATATTTTTATGGGTTTTTCTCCGGGAATCAAAAACAATGTAGGTAGGGTAGGTATATTTTTTTATTCTTTTGGTGTAGGTACACACACACACACACACATGTGATGTAACCTGATATGTGTAGAGGGGATGTTTCCGTTTCAATAGATCTCTATAATATTGTCTGCTAACCATAACACAACTATACACTACATATAATATCTACCAAACTAACAAACTTATACTACACTATATGAAAGCTTCTCAAATGGTTTTCACAATAAAAACACTTCACTTCTTCTTTCACTGCACACGCGGCTAGATTATGGAATAACCTACAATTTCCTATCAGACTAGCTCCAACTATTCTCTCTTTCAAGAGTAAACTGAAGCATCATTACCTTTCCATAAATAATCCATCTAACTGACAATCCGTAATTCATTCCTTATCCTTGGCCAAGGCCCATAAAGAAGAAGAAGAGGAAGGCCTACCTTATACTTATCATATTACTAGTGGGTACCTACCCGTGAAAATTCACTGGTTAAATATGTTTTTGTGTATCCACTATGACTACTCCACCCTCCACCCTTCCTTGAAGTTCCTCGAGTAAACACGCAGGAAGATCACAAGGCTCCGTCTTTTCCCCGTTTCTCCAATATCGTCATGAAAGGTTGCGTAGTATCATATTGTCCGTAAAACCAGATTTTTGAATTGGTACCCACCTAACTTAAAATTGGTAAAAGACAATTTTTGTTAAATAACTATCGTTTCAACTCCTTCATTCAATTTATTTATCGATTGGCAACGTCGAAGTATTGTCACATCGTTAAAGTCTGACATCCAGCGCCTCTAGCCATTGGAGGAATTCAGGGGACAGGCTGGCAGCACTGTCAATGGTACCTGGGTAAGCACGTATGGGGCTATCACGCAAGATGTGCTGCATGGTTTGCTTCAGGTGTTCACAGTGGAAAATGTCACCGCAGCAACCCTGACCCATCCTAAGCCTATTTCCTGCGGTCCACTGCCTGCGAGGCAGGTGGAAACCAGGCTGTTGGGATGTGTAGTTTGTGACGGGTATGACGGAGTGTTCGGGACTATAGATCTTGTAGATCGTACCCCAATACCGGGTACTAATGTTCCTCGAGGAAACATAGTGAGATCACAAAGCACAAGGCTCCGTCTTATCCCGTGTCCATCTAAACCTTGATGTGCAATCTGACATCATTGTAATAGTAGGAAGTGTACCGTGAAATGAAATAGGGTACATACCTACATACTGTCTACCTACATACATAGGTACTTTTTTCAAATTACAAACATATGAAAGGTGCGTGCTTTAGTTCGATCTCTACGTATATTGTATAGGTACGTACCGTATATCCACGAACGAAATATTTCAAAACTATTTTCATTCATCAGTTGGAACTATTCTAAATTCAATTTTCATTCATAAACTTTAATTCTAACGTATTGTTCAACCAACACTTTTCATCCAATGTAAAGCGCTAGTGTAGATAACATTTTCAAAATCTCATAGATTCGATCCATTAGTTTGCATAATAATCACGGTACTGTTTATTTTCGTCGTGCGCTGCGCACAGATGGACAGACATAGGACAATTATAAATATGATATACTTTTAAACCGTGATTGAAACCGTTTAGTGCTCCTTTTACTAATACATTCATGTGACCCAATAGGTATTTCACACATTTAGCCATTGATTTCGATGATGCCCCCTGTGCACATCTTAGGTTTTACTTACTGGAAAATCTTAGGAGAAAACCCTAGTTCAATGTATTACGGTAACACAATGATTGTGCAACTACAACTTGTACTTTCCTTCCATCTATTGGTCGGCAACAGTAGATAATCTTTTGTAATTCCAGAATAATTGGTCGGAGTTGGAGAAGTTGGTAAAGAACGCGGACTTCGAATTGGGATTCAGGTGGTGCTGTATTTGCATCTCAGTGCAGATGATATTGTCTGCACTTCTTAATATCAACAAGGTATCCACGATAAAAAAAATATTGTGAAGTTTGTGTATGCAGTCCCAAAATAATTGCTTGATTTCTTTAGAAAATAATAGAAATCTAACCTACATACAACTAAACAATAATAATTACTAGAAAATATTGCAAGGTAGGCAAGGGCATTCATTGATAGTACATTTTATTGTTCACAAATCTCAGAATTACAACAAAACCTATCATAGATTCTGATAAATTTAATTGTGATTGAATCATTATTGAAGAAATAGACGTAATTCAATACTTTACCATTTTACTATTATTTAATTGTTTACTGCTCCGTAAACTTATCCCATTTTTTGCTCAATTCTGGGTATAGGCCCTATGAAGATATACCAATGATCAGTTTATCTGCTGAACAAAGAATGTCTTATTTGGCATATTATAGTAAGTATATGAAGGTGAGCTGGAGACCCTACGAAAGTAAACGAAGTGTAGGGAGACCACAAAGGAGATGGGCCGATGATATCATCGAGTCGGTATTAGGACATGGGTGGAGACAAAGCGCCCAAAACAGAGAATTGTGGAAGACACAAGAAGAGGCCTCTATCCAGCAGTGGACGGAAAGGGGCTGATAAGAAGAAGAAGAGATATGTATGTAGGTAAAGGTAATAAGGGTAATACGTACATGTCAGCACACTAGGCTGGAGCGTGGAGTTCAGGAGTCAGGAGATGTCCGGTTCGAATCTGTTCAGACGATGTATTCCGCACTTTACGACACATCATGTTTATTAGGTACCAGAAAAGTTTTTGAGTTTGTGCATATATGCCCTTCTTCATAAGAAAAGTACAAAAAAACATCCAGAGAAATAAAAAATATATACTTACCTACTTAACATACCTATATTCATCGTAATAAAATAATTTCTCCGGGTGACCTGGCTTCTCTAAAAGTGGTCCTGAACGAAGAAGACCTCCTAAAAGGTGTTATGAAGACATTGCCCAGCAGAACCCTGATGTTAAGGGGGAAAACAGAGACGAATGAGGGGTATAGAAAAAGCAGAGGAGAAAGGGGGCTAACAGAAGAAGAAAGGAGAAGAATTTCTCAATTTCAAGGCCCATCAACTTAGCCTGCTTGTCAAAAATTCATAGGAAATAATAATAATGTAATACACACCCGTACACCTGTCGCTAGTTACCGTGGAGATATGGTATGCCTAGATAGTAGATATAGGATATAGGATTACCATACCTCAATCCCTCCAGTGACCCTAGCACTAACAAGCAAGACATACATCACTATATATTTAACCACGGGCGTCGCCAGCATCGAAGTTAGGGGGGCATCCAAAATTCAAAACTTTGATATAGTATAAAAATGTGTAAATAGCGCCGCAGGCAATTTTTTGTGACATAGAGTGCATAAGGTAGATGTAGGTAGTTCGATTTTTTTTTAAATAAAAAATGCACTAAAAAATAGCGCCGCAGGCAAACCTTTTGTGAAACTATTGAATTTTAATAGATTTTCACACCAATTTAAGAAAAATTTTGATATGATGGGAAAATGTGTGGTAATAATGTGATTTTATGTGAAGTTTTTACATTTAGTACGACAAAGTATATATGTACCTATTCCAATCTCTAATATAATAATAATAATAACATGGACAATTTATAATGCGCCGTTTTGTGGAGCAAGTCCACCTCAAGGGCGCCTTTTACAATTCAACAAGCTAACCTAAGTATCTCTATTCCAAGCCCCCCCTGCCCCCTCCTGACGACGCCCATACATTTAACTACATATAATAATATGGTGATGATTAACAATAGTTCTAAGTTATAACAAGGGTGTTCATCTCCTTAGCGACGCAGCCCTTTGTGGTGACTTTCCGAACTGATGCCACATAACAATCGTACTGATTAATATCCACTAAATCCAACCGTAGTGATGGAAATTGTATTCTAAAATCATCGAATATTTCTCGATCGTCTTAATAAATATAAAACTCAAATCAAATTAAAATATTCAATAATATTCCAATTTTTTTATTGGGTATAGAATTACAAATTGTAAAGAAAAACAAATGACACTAGAACTCAATATAACATAAGGACTACTCCCCAAAATTGAGCAGAGCTCGTGCTCTGGTGAGGAACAAAACATAAGAACTTATAACAATTAGTTTATCTACGCATATATCCATGTGTCATTACCAGTTAAGAGAAATATTAATATGTATCCAGTGGCGGATTCAGGATTTCATTTTGGGGGGGGCTGAAGATTAAAAAAATTTTCCCGAGAATTTTTTTGTTGACCTTTTTTTTTTTTTTGGTCCTCGCCTAAAATTTTTAGGTCGTCGTCTAAAATTTGTTGACCTTGGCGCCTAAAATTTTGTCGAGCGGGGGGGGGGTGAATTGCATTCACTATACTACATTTTCAGTTTAGTACTCACGGCACTAGAAACGTCATTCAACATTTTGGGGGGGGCTAAGGGGCTGAAATCCCTACATTTGTTCTATATATACTACTGTAATCCATGGTTTTGGGGGGGGCTTCAGCCCCCTAGCCCCCCCCTAAATCCGCTAGTGTATGTATCTATATCTATCCCTTCACGCCACGTCCCTTGCCGTTTAGACATAGAGGCCAGACTGCTCTCCATCCTTGCCTCGAATATAAAGAAACACATATTTATCGTTTTTTAATAATCAGTACATATTATTTTTATTCACAAAGCAGAAAATGCCCCCGCTCAAACATTCAGTTGCTTATGTAGTTTTAATTGTCTTATTTTTATGGCAAATCATAAAAAAAATCTAAAACGCACATTCGGCGTTCGCAAAATCAGCTTTTCAGCGAAAAGTTTTTGAAAATCTAGGAGGCAAGATTTGACAAACGTCATCGGCGGACATCTTGGTGATATTGTGTTTAGAAAATGAATTTCCCATTTATTGTTGTTTTTAATAAAATAAAAATTAATACCTACAAACTGTATTTTTATTTGTAATTTGTAATTTATGTGCAATTTTAAAAGGGCACGGATTAAATGGTCCAACCTGTATATACCTAAGTAAAGTTGTTATAAAAAATCGATGGTATTTCGTCATCCCTATCGCAAAAACTATTATAAATACACAATGCACGCAACATACGTTCAGCAAGCAATGCACCGTGAAATTGTTATTCGACGGTATGCTTACTTACCGTTTAGGGGGCTCTTTTAATTATGTTGTTTAGGGGCGGGAAGACCACAATAGAGAGCTTAGTTACGCCACTGTTGCAGCTTGTTATCATTTATATAGCGCCACATCATTATTTACTTACATCAATAGTAGATTTTAGGTACTCCAAGAAGTGTATCTCAAGAGGAATACAGCGAAGGATGGTCGAAGGATCATCGGCCGGATTAATGTGATCTTATTTTGGTCTGATCTTGATCGTTATTGTATCTATAAATAAGATTATAAGATTCCTTTTTCTGGCTACGATTCCTGGCTGCGGCGTAAGAGGGACTGATGGAATCGGTGAACGTTACCGAACCGTAAATTGATCAGATATTAAGCCAACCACCGATCAGTCATAAGCCTGATGGAAAGTCCATTCTTCGCTGTATATCATTTGAGATAGCTACTTGTACATAGGAACCGCGCTCTAGCAATTCTACCAATCGAGTTTAAGGGCATGGCACCAGGAATGACGTCACAGTCTTTTCTCTAGGCATTAAGGTTCAAAATCGCGTGACAATCGCATGATAAAATGGTAAAAATAGCGTTTTTTCCATTTTTTGGGGTTAATTTTGCGTCTATCAAAAAACTTTTACGGTTATTCCCTAGATTTTAATGCATATTATCAGTACAAGAAATAAAAAATTACTCCGCGACATTCGGGAAACGAGTTTCCGTCTTTCGGAAAAAAGGTCAGAGGTGTTTTGAAATATGCGTATTAATTTCCGGTAGGTACAATGAATGAATAAATATGATTTTTGTATTGTATGTCTGTGTATTAAAAAAAATCTAAAATTAGTCCATTAAAAAAATAATGGTTTCAAAATTGACATACATCAACACACACAAGGTAAGTTCAATGGTCTGGTTCTGAGAAGTATGTGTGGGCAAGTGGCCAGTTGAAAAAGTGCAAATATTCTTACAAACTTTCCTTTTCCTCTTTCCTTTTCCTATTCCTGAGCATATGTAATGTAACTGATGCTGTATTATTGTATTATCTTTCTTTTTCTTTCGTATGTAAATTCGCTTTCTATCATTAGTATTAACACATAGAGGATAATTGCCATTGTAGTAAGATTGATAACAAACATCTATTGGTATACTTAACTAGTTACTATTTTTTAAGATTTAAGATTTTTTGTATTACTGTCTGTTTGTTTAATGAATAAAATAAAAGAAAAAAAATATTAACTGCGGCGTTATTTTATAATGCCTTTTTCTGTAAGAAACTATCTACCATAACGACCTTCTGCATTTTATCTCACAATAAAACTACACTTGCGGCGCTATAACAAAGTTTTGAAATTTGGTTGCCCCCCCCCCCCCCCCCTCCCTCTACATCCTGAATAAGCATGGCGTTTTTTCATAGTTCATAGTTTTACTCAGGGTAACGTAGGGAAATTCACCATATTTTTAGTTCTTAAGGGCATGGCACCAGGAATGACGTCACAGTCTTTTCCCACGGCATTAAGGTTCAAAATTGCGTGACAATCGCATAATAAAATGGTAAAAATAGCGTTTTTTTCCATTTTTTGGGGTTAATTTTGCGTCTATCAAAAAACTTTTACGGTTATTCCCTAGATTTTAATGCATATTATCAGTACAAGAAAAAAAAATTACTCCGCGACATTCGGGAAACGAGTTTCCGTCTTTCGGAAAAAAGGTCAGAGGTGTTTTGAAATATTTTTTTTTCGAAATCTATACAAGATATAAAAAAATCTATTACGGTTATTCCCTAGATAAAGGTTCAATGCATCTACCCTATTTTGTTCCAAAGCATATTTAGTAACGGTTGTCGAGATAGAAGGTCTCCCGTTATTAGAAATTTTTGAAATGTCGGTATGCACACTCTTAAGCATTGAAAATTTTGGTATGTTAATTACTATACGTATAAACCAGTCTTATTAAATTTAAATGAATGTTTAATGGGCGCACTAATGGACAATAAAAAATATGTTTGCATTATGTAAATTGTTTAATAAATTGAAAGAGTTATTTATATACATAAAATAAAATAAATAATTACAAACAACAGTATTTAAATATTATCACATAAGTCTGATGGAAAGACCTGATGGACGATCAGTCATAAGCCCGATGGAAAATCCATCCTTTGCTGTACATCCGTTGAGATGACTATTTAATATAATGTCATTATTTACTTTTTTGTTATTTATTTTAAGGTATAGACACAGTCATATACAACAATACAAAGATAAGAGTAAAATTATTATCGAAGCAGACTAATTACATCTGTACACAAACAATAATAACAGCACAACAAATACAACAAACACCAACTTAAACTAATTGTATAAAAAGCAAAAATATAATAACGTGTATGCCTACCCAATATATACAATGTACATGTAAGGATTGGAAGGAAATGATACTGGAGGAGGAGGAGGAGGGGAAGGGAAAGGAGAAGGAATTGGGTAGGGAAGAAAAAAAAATAGATCAAATCAAGTTATTATGCAGAAAAAAATATGAAATACAGCACATAAACCTACTAGGTACAATATCTTTTTAACGAATTTTTATATGTTATTGGAGCAGTAGCGTAACTAGGGGGGGGGGCGGGGGGGGCGGTCCGCCCCGGGCGGCGCATTTCAGGGGGCGGCAAAATGGAACAACATATAAAAAAATATCTTGATAAAACACACAAATTAAAAAAAAACTCTGATTTTTCTAAAATTCTTATGAAGATCTATTAAATTACAATTATTTCCATAAAAATTTGCCTGCGGCGCTAATTAAACCTGTTCGCATGATAGGTACTTAGTATTCCTTATAGGTGCTCAAGTATTTTTTTATTTTACGATAAATAAGCTAGATTTTCGATATCTTATGACTAAATTTTCATCTTCTATAATCTATACAATACCTGTAACCATATGTGTTACTTATTACTACAGAAAGATAACCAGGTTCATCATTTCAGCCATTTGTCTAAAAAATTTCGCCTGCGGCGCTCTTTTGATGTTCCTTTTTATCCTTTTTGTGTGATATGTACTTATTTTTTTATATCGAAAGTAAACAAAACTACAACACAACCTTCATTTTCATTTACTTTTCTCAAAAAAAAAAAACGCCTGCGGCGCTATTTCTATGCTCATGGGTAGATATGTAAGTACTTGTATAGGTACTTTAGGGGTTATGGGGGGCGGCATTTTCAGAGTCCGCCCCGGGCGGCACTAATGCTAGTTACGCCGCTGTATTGGAGAGCTAGAAAATGGACTTCCACCGTGCACCGTCGTTGCAAAATCTCACTGTTTACATGAATGTTAAAATATGTTATTAAAAAATTATAAATATTGCGAGTATATGATACATTAAATGTAAATAATATTCAGTATTAAGAAATCAACACTTAACACGTGATTAATGACGTCAATTAACATTAATATATCTCCTTTCATCAAAATAACCTAAGATTGATAGTTACTAGATGTTAGCAGGGTTAAATAATTATCATAAAAAACTTTATATTTGTGAAATACGGGGAATCCCATTAAATGAATCATAGATAAGTAAGTTATAATATTACAAAAATATTTTTTATTGTTATTTTTTTATCTGGCGTATTAATTTCTGGTAGGTACAATGAATGAATAAATATGATTTTTGTTTTGTATTGTGTGTCTGTGTATTAAAAAAAATACAAAATAGTCGGAATCACATGGAAATATGAATGCTGTATTATTACACTTGATACAGCGTGAATAACATTCAAAACTAACGAAAAGCCTTGCCCCCGTCGTCGTGTTTTAATAAAGGTTTGCTTACACGAGCAAGTAAATTGCTCCACTCCAAATATCTAAAATTAGTGTGAAAATCCATTAAAAAACAATGGTTTTAAAAAAAATTGCCTGCGGCGTTATTTTATGATGCCTTTTTGTAAGAAACAACTATCTACGATAAAGACCCTCTGCATTTTATCTCACAACAAAACTACACCTGCGGCACTATAACAAAGTTTTGAAATTGTTTCAAAAATAAGCATGGCGTTTTTTCATATAGTTCAGCGGTTCCTAAATTGTGTTCCGCGGAACCCTGGGGTTCCGCGGAAGGGTCACAGGGGTTCCGTGAGTTAGTTTGTCGTAGTAAATGCTGAAATTTCATTCTTCACATTGAATACCTACGTGCGGTAAAGATTCTTCATTAAAAACATAGTTTTTCTTTTCAAGTCGAACATAAAATACAAACGTGTCATGGGTGTTAAAACACTAGCGGATCCAGGGGGGCTAGGGCCGCTAGGGGACTGAAGCCTCCCCCAAAATCATGAGTGACAGTACTTTATATACAACTAATTTTCGAAGAATCACAGTATTACTACATAATTTTGTCATCATGTCATGAATTTTCTAAAAGTACTACATTGTTTGGTAAAAAAAAATTCGCCTGCGGCGCTAATTTATTACGTTTATCTTCTCACTCCACCGATTTTTCTAAAAAAAAATCGTTTGCGGCGCATTATTTTAACCCTAATAGTTAGTCTAAAATTGTATTTTACTTGCGGCCCGTCGCTCTTTTATAATTTCAAATGGCCCTTCACCCAAAAAGTTTGCCCAGAGGCCTGCTATATAAAGTCAAGCAGGTTCATTATTTCACACACTATCTAAAAAAAATTCGCCTGCGGCGCTATTTTCTTTAATATTTTTTTAATCTATAGAAAATAAATTAAAGGATAAGTATGGGAATCATGACATTCTTCACTCAGGCTCAAAAAAAGTCGCCTGCGGCGCTATTCACATTCTTTATACCTCAAGGTCTTATTTCCATGTGACGACCTTCACCCCCCGCAAAATTGAATCCTGGATCCGCCACTGTGTTTAAATGTAATTTTTGTCAATTTGTTTTTTTGTTGTCGGATGGGGTTCCACGAAAAAAAGGTAGATCATTTAGGGTTCCGTAGCCAAAAAGAATTGGGAACCGCTGATATAGTTCATAGTTTTACTCAGAGTAACGTAGGGTAATTCACCATATTTTTAGTTCTTAATTGATGATGGATATTTTATTAATATTATTTCCATCAACATATAATGCCTCGGTTTAACGTTACTTTGAAATTTGAATACATTTTTTTACTATTAAATTGTGAAATTTTATATTAGGCATTTCTTAATTGTGAGTATATAATATTTTCTGCATTTAATGTCTTGATAACGTGACGTACTTTAATATTTATTTATTTATTTATTGTTTAATTTGACAAATTATTCAATTAATGGATTCCATCGTAGGACCACCCATATCATCAACAATTCTGAATAAAAAAATGAAATCAATACTAGAGGCCGGAGGGCTTCTTATGTTTCGGAAATCTACCTTCAAATTGTTTTTTTTTTTAATAATGTTGATTATTTTATTACTATTTGCGTCAATGAAGATGTTGAAATGAAATACGTCACAACTATGAGGAGATTGAAAATATCTGGAATTTTATGACTAAAGAAAACTCGAAAATATGCACAAGAATCATGAAAACATGAATGCATTATATGGCCCTAAAAACATAATAATATGAAAGCAGTATATGGCCCTAAAAACGTGAAAATATGCACGCATTATATATGGCCCTAAAATATGAAAACATGCTTGATTTTGTGACCCTAAAATATGAAGACATGCTTGTATTATATGGCCCTAAAAACATGAAAATATGCATGTATTATGTATTATAAGGTCCTAAAACATGAAAATATGCACACATTACATGGCCCTAAAAACATGAAAATATGCATGTATTATAAGGTCCTAAAATATGAAAATATGCACGTATGATGTGGCCCTAAAATATGAAAATATGTGTGTATTATATGACCCTAAAAACATGAAAATATGTATGCCTACTTATGACCCGAAAATATGGAAACATGCTTGTATAATATGGCCCTAAAACACGGAAATATGTATGCCTTATATGACCCTAAAAACATGAACATGTATCATTTCTACCAACAAAAGTCACATGTTATAACATGTATTCTTTTCTGAACTAAAATTGTTAAAGAAACTGACACACTCATAATATTTGTAAATTCCTACAAACAGCTGTAATCTATTTTTAATTTATTAATTAATTAAATAAAAAACCACGGCGTGAATAAATAAATAAATAAATTAGTATTGTAAGACAACAATGTATAGAATTAACAGCATTTTTAATACTTTGTTTTTAATTTTAATTATTTATATCCAAAACTATAAAGTTAGTAATAATTAGAAAATATCAAGATTTAAATAATATGTTGTAAACAGGGACAGGCGCAGGCAAATGGATAATCTGAGTCATTGCTCTAGAGACTTAATTTTATTATTTACGCAGACAGAAAAACTCTTTTAGGAAAATTTTCAATTTTATTCTTATTTTGAAATGTCAATTCATAAAAAAAAATCTGAATGTCATCTGTATAAACATTTTGGTGAACAATTTGATTGTTTGTTAGTTCGACTAAAATTACATAAACAAAGTATGTCGAGGCTGCGTTATACCCCGATGATGAATTCAGAGAGAGGTTTTGGTCTAACTTTTTCACAAACAATGAATTTAAGACTATGAATTTCCGGATGAGTGAGTCCAGTCGTACAGTCATTCATTTCTCCTCATCTGTTTAGCAAGCCTTTATTTATTAAGTTCTTACATACTACATACTAACTTCTACGACGATGTCTTTTATTCAAGTAGTATTTTTTTTAAAGGATCTGAGCTTGCATGCACAAACCCAAATACTTTCCTGCACACCTTGCATTAGGCTTAAAGCCTGAATCGCAAAGTGTGGAATACATCGCCAGCGCCGGGGTTTGAACCTGGCACCTCCCGCTCGAGAGACTGCCGCCTCAACCGACTGCGCCAACATTTACTTAAGAGGGCTACAGTTCTGAATTCAAGGTCAATTTTGGGCGGAGCGTAAAAATTTCTCCCCTGCCCCGCTTCTACAATGTTTGTACGCATGGACTTGTAGTGTTAGGAGTCCATAACCAGTGGAAATCACCGCAATATTTACACTACAGTTAGTTGTGTAATAAAGAATTTTTGGCCATGAGATATAGACCCACAGGTAGATTCCAACATCAGTTGCATTACAGTTCCATATTTCATATATGTAGCTATCTTAGTACCAACTTCCCGAAAAATCTTATAGTTTAATTAGGGTCATTGTCTTCGAGCCTATTATAATGGCCTATTCAAAACCTTCAAAGTTGTTTTCACTGCAATAGCCAACATGTGTTCGCAATCTACAACGGGTGGGTGATATACATGTGTTTATTTCATTTGGTATACTGGATTAAAATTAAAAAAGGTGTAAATAGCGCCGCAGACGATTTTTTTGTGTGAGACATGGTGAATGAGGTCTTGATGTAGTTTGTTTACTTGAAAATGTATACATATAAAGCTTTGGACAATAATATGTACGAAAAATGTTTTATTTAAAAAAGTAATAAAAAATAGCGTCGCAGGCAATTTTTTTTATGAAACTGGTGGATGTAATACTAATTTTAGAAAATTTATGATATGAGGTTTTATCATTTAGTATGAAAAATATATACCTATTTCATCTCTAGGGGGGCAGCTGCCCCCCCCCCCTTCCCCTCCTTGGCGACGCTCATGGATGTATATATATATAAAAGTATATGTTATTATATACGATTATAGTCTGATGAGATAATAGCTGAGAGTAAAAAAAAACACAAAAAAGCTAATCTACCTATTTTTGGAAAAGATAGTTTAGTTTAGTCCGGGATAATATAATTAATAGGCACGCACATTTAAGTAATAAGTATCTAAATAATCTAAAAATCACTAAAACATGTGGGAACTACGTACTCGTAATATTATGTGAAAATAATTTAAAATATAAATCAGTTGCCAATGTTTGCCGTCCTCTGTAATATGCGAACATTCGTCAATAAGAATAAAAGTATGGAACGACAATTCAATTAGCACAGAATCCACGTCTTACCAGTCCACAGTCTTGTGGGCGTCTGAATCCTTGGCGAAACGAAAAACAGTGCGTTCCTTGTAATTCCCGTGTTATAAGTGTCATATTCGCGTGCACGCTAAAACCGATAGCGTATATTAGTACGGAGACTTTTTATGAAATTGAGGTTTTTTGGGTTTTGACGCGAAGCAAACAAAAAATATTTACGTTTCTTTCTATAATGCGCTAGATATCTTAGTGTTCTTTAAGACAAAAAAAGAATTATTTAATTCCGACGGACGAATCACTTGGAATATCAAAAAAATGATGAAAAACGACGTTTACAATTTTTATTTTTTACAAGAAACTATATAGTATATTAATTATATTGCTCTATAATGCGCTTCGTTAAAGTTCAATCTATATAATATATTTTTTTCATCGAAATCCAACAATAAATAACGCGGGTATATCGATTGAAAAATCACTAAAATCGCCATGTTTGCTACTGTAGCCCTCTTAAGGTGCCTCTGTTCTTTCCAATCTACAAACGTGTTTGGATAATAGTTAATGTTTATTGAATATTTATTAGTAAATTTATGTCGACGTGTTGTGTAGAAGGAAAGTAATTATTATTAGTCATGTTTGGGGCACTAAGCCCGCCATCTCACGCCAACGACATTGTTTCTGGTTGCTAATTAGCATCCTCTACGCCTGTCATTAGTAATTTGATAACTTTATACTAGAAACTGTTTTACGGAAATATTTAATGAAGAATGAAGTAGTTTGTGGAGAATAAAATGTCAAAACCATCATGGCTTTTTTCTCGTTGTATTTTATTTCATATATCTAAAGACTTTGTTTATAATATACAAAATATATGATTAATCTATGAGTATATCCCTCCAGTACTTACGACGCATCCCTTGCGAGGTAGAGAGCGACGCCAGACTGCTCTATGCTTGCAAACACTTCCTGCTTCTGTTACATTCATGCTAATTGTAATAAATAATAATATATGCATCTCCATTCTCCGCCTCCGGTTACTTTTACTCATGATGCGCTCGTCTTTGAAGATCTACTCGACACGATCGATCTAGGTCAGTCTCCCATGACTATACATAAACCCAGATCATAAAAAAATGCTTTACTACTTCGGAAAAAATTGTAACTCTCCTGAGGGGGTCCTCAAAACCTCGGCAAATTCGGGCTATGGATGTCTGGATCTGCCACAGATTGAGAATGAAAAAAAAAACTTTAAAAGCTCTTATTTTTATTAAACTTATTTTTTAGTCCATGGGAATTTTTCAACGTTTCTTTCTAACAATTCAATAAGACAGACAAATGCAGCTTTTACAAATAATGACACAAAAATTCCGTTATTTCGCAAAAAGTTAACGAATCCAAAGAAAAACAATAATGAAATCAAACCCTCTAAATAACATAATAAAATTATAGTTTCATTTCAGCAGAGGGATGACCTTGTCAAATTATCAACCATTGTTATTTTACGAGCAGTCGATGGCTCGTAAAATAACCATTATCACTTCATCTATTCTGTATTAGAAGTACAATATATTATAATATCCTCTATCTAGACTACATCGTAGTTATTACAAGTACAGCCATTATTCTATTGAAGTATTGTCCTCTATAATCTACCAGCCCCATCTCTTATCATTTTCAAGTATAGGGATGCAACGCTGATCATCGAAACATATAAAAACTGATTGGTCGATGATGCGGAACCAAAACCTTTTAAGCAGGTATATATTTTAAGAACATGTACAGAACATGTTGACGTTAGAACAAGAAAATGTTGACAACGAACATAAACATGTTAAAAATCTAGCAATAAAAAACTATGAAGTCAAACAATTGTACACTAGGGCGAGCGTATCACAATGATTCCAATACTCCAATCAATATTCAATGATGTCAATTTCAATCTAAATCTTCACACAATTCTAATATTTTCTTTTAGCTATTTTTTCCTGTCTCATTAGATTATGTTCTCAATTATAATTTCTCTTTATTACCTACATAGATACCTAATTACCTACCCGTATTTCTGAGTTCTAAATGCGGTGCAATCAAGTATATCGTCAACAGCGAGATCAGAACACTGCCCCTCCGGTTCGGAGGGTCACAAATTCAACCATCCACTGTCTTGCATATGAAATTGGTACTTACTTATTATATAAATATTTCGATGTTTTTGAAGGAGGTGCAATACATACCTAATAATCAGATATGTCACCATTCACGGCTTCAACGCCTATACTGTAGCATCCAGCAACCCCTAAGTATCTATTCAGTATTCATCCCCTTGTACATTAACATTACATACAAACCCTCGTCTCTTCCGGAACACATTATTTTATCCAATATAATAAAACATACATTACATTATTGCAATATGTTACAATCATAAAATAACAATCATTTTCCTGGAATAAGATACAGAGTGTTTCAAAGTCGTACGAAGTACTTTGAGGAATTTGTTCATTTATATACCTATTTATTTATTGAGACACTCACAGAAGATTGACAGTTATACACAAATAAAATCATCAAACACTAATTTCAGGTCAACCCCCCCCCCAATTACGAGTGTTCACAGCATGCACGTAGATATATTATGTTACAAGACAACAAATTAACTAACCATGTATATTAAAATTAATTAAACCGAGCAAAAGAAAGCAGCGATCAGACATAAACTAGACAAATAGGTATATTGTGTGTGTGTAGGTATACAATTATCAATCATAACCTGACGATATCAAAATACAAACACAATAACAATAGTAATTAGTAATGAGGAATGACAAATGAAAACCACAAAATAAAAGAACGAATCCTATATTATCACAATTAGGATGTGCATATAACATTCAAAACCAAGGTAAAGTAAGAAGACAACGTATATAGAGAAAAGGGGATTACCATTTAGTACCTATGTTATGGGGACTTAACTACACTTTACATACATTCATAAAGTACGTTAAAATACTAATGTGTGGATGGTCATGAAAATAATTAGATTTGCATTCTCTATCAATTTATAATTTTAGTTTCCCTTTGACTATACAAACGTGGTGTTTCGAACTCTTTTTTTCATGAAGTGAGTATAGGTATTCGTACGTATTCGATAAATTCAATTTGAATATTTCTTTATATGTAGAGAACATAATTATTGCTGTACTTATGTATAATATTATTAAAGAGTGGTAATTATTGACTTAAATTGCTGTTTTAAATAATGGAGATTTTTTTTAATTTCTTCTCAAAAAAAACAATATTGTATTATTAATGTAACACCCCGTACCTAAGATCCGCCTGATCTGAACATAGCGATCTATAGCGCCTGATAAATAAAGGATTACGGATCTATCTAGGTACATCTCGAGGACATATTTTAAAAAGTTTATTAAGATCTATTCATAGTACATACCTATAGATCATAGGAATGATAAGATCACACGACCATTTCCCTTGAATGGGATAGGTAATCGTATAAGATCGAGTTTATTATTCTCTCTTACTACCCTTATAGGTAAAGCCATAGTAAATGGACTGTGAAAAATTGTGTCGGAAAAGTAAGATTACTCAGCTACATATACTGAAGATATCATCCTAAGACTTAAAACATGGATAAATGTAAGATATGTTTTAGTGACTCTAGTAGCTAGAAATTTGATTTGTGTAAATTTTCTATCTTGTTCTTTCTCAGCCGTTAATTCCAATGCTGGAGATAGGCCTCTCCTTTGACTTTCCACAGATTCCTATCCTGGGCATGCTGCATCCACTTGCTTCCTGCGATTCGCCTCACATCGTCAGACCATCCTGCTTGTGGTCTTCCTACGCTTCTCTTGCTTGTTTTAGGTTGCCACTCGAGAATCTTTTTGGTCCATCTAGAATCTGAGCGTCCGGCAACGTGTCCTGCCCAACTCCATTTTAAGGCAGCTGCTCGTTTTACCACTTCGGTGACCTTGGATAAAACAAATAAAAATTTACCTCTAAATTTACCGAAACCTGAAATAATTCCCGTTCATCTTTATACCATTTTACCAACTGCCTTAAAACTTAAAAGTGCATACAGTTAGCCAAGTTAGCCATTTTAAAGTAAGTACCTAAGCCACAAGTAAGCATGACATTGCAATTTTGACAAGTCATTGAAACCAACTATGAATTTTGAAGAAGGAACAAACATCAACCCTACAAACATTGTTACAAAGGGGAGAGGTGTGTGTTTTGTTCTCATCAAAAATAATGGCTGATCTCAAAAGTCTCAATAGATAACTCAATTGCATCTTTTGATACCCAATTTTGTGATGTAATTTCACTGAATTGTAACTGATTTAATTTATTGTTATAAGTCACTAGTATAAATGTGTCATTTCACAATTTCACTACGAATTATTATAGGTAGGTACATACCTACTGTACCAAGACAATATATTTTTATTAGGGGGCATACTAACTGACCTCGCGAAAAACTGCGTCGGGAAAAAGAAGATTACTCAGCTATTAATAATTGGGTACTAAATATCATTAACGGAACATGGATGAAAGACTTATGCTAGATTTCACCAACTTCTTAGGTGGGGAATAGCAGAGATAGGAGCCACATAGCTTTATTTTTCATACAAAATTTGCGCTATAGTATAGGTGGCTCCTATCTCCACTATTCCTCACCTAAAAAGTTGCTGAAATCCAGCAAATATATTATAGTGACCGTAGCAGTTAGAAATTTGATGTCTGTAAATTTTCTCGATAAAAGATAACTCCAAAGTTAGGTAAGTACTTACCTCAAAATTTTCTCAAAATTTATTTTAGTTTAGATTATTCCCGTAGTTTGTTAGATATAATTCTATAATATGGTTGAGTAGTGGCTCTAGCAGCACACACGACACAAAAAAGGTAATTTATTGGTATTTATTTATTTTTCTATTATTATGGTAATAAGACAGTTGACGTTACATAACCTACAAATAATGTAATTTCATTGTAATAGTTTCATCTAGTAAATTATATCAATTTTCTGATATGAAATTGACGTTATTATTTTTAGCATATAAATGGATTATATTAATGGAAGTATATTTAGGTACCCATACCTGTAGGATGCCCCCCTGTCCATATCAACCCCCCCACCCCCACCCCCTCCTCTAAGTATAGAGGATATTGTTTTCCTGTAACCTGGTAACACACCATAGGGGGGTGAGATTTTAAACAGAGGCGCAACAATGATTTTATTTCCATTTGTCGCCTTTCATTTTGAACTTTCTAAAAACAGATTTAATTTAACATTAAATAGTTTACAAATCGAATTATTTTGTCCACCATAGATTCTCAGTAGGTATTTTAAAGTAGAGTTGTAGGTACATAAAATTAGTAGGTATAGGTACAGTACAGTTAAGTCCCCATATTTTAACATACTAAATTGTGACCCCTCTCTCCATACCACTGTCTTCTTGCACAAACGAGCGAGACTCAGGACTTAATAATAATAATAATATTTTTTTATTTTTTTTTAAATAAAATAATTTTAAAATAAACATTTATATAGCGCCGTCTTTGTGCCGGAGCACCTCGAGGACGCTTCACAAAAAAGCAACATTGTATAATAAAAAGTCTTCACCAACAAAATGTTTGTGTCCAAGAAATAAAATCATAATACATACATAATATACATACAATACCTTAGATACATAATATTACGTATCCGCGTCAGATTAACTATAAAAATACATATATATACATATGTGGAATTTCAATAATGTAAGTGATATGAATAATAAATATGGGTCAATAAAAATATAAATAATATAAACAATAAATATGGGTCAATAAAACTGATTGAAAAGGTGCGTCTTTAGGTCCCTTCTAAAGGTTTGGAAGTTGGCAGCGACCCTGAGCCCCAGAGGCAATTTGTTCCATAAGTTAGGGGCTGAAACAGAGAAAGCACGATCACCATAATTGGTTAAGCGCTCCCTGTGTGGAAATTGTAACTCATAAAGTGCACTCTGGGCTGACCTCAGAGCACGCTGCCTCGTCCCAAGATCCCTCAAAGTACACAGATCCTCAATGTATGTAGATTGTAGGTGCCAAGCCATTTAGTGCTCTATAAACCATTGTGCACACTTTAAATTGTACTCTGGCCTCTGTTGGTAGCCAGTGCAGCTCCTTCAGGAGAGGTGTTATGCTGTCATGACTTCTCCATAGTTTTGAATGTTAGGCATGTTGTATCAATTGTTACCTATATATTTCAATGAAGATTTCTACCTAAGCAGGTATCGTATTTTTTCATACGAAATTTCTCTCAGGACGTTTGATACAAAAAAAGTTATAATTATTCGTATAACTGTTATAATCGTAAGGATTTTTTTGGTTTGTATGATTTCACGTTACGCCAGTGCGGTATCCATTTAATTTAGCCAATCAGCCGGGAAATTGGAATGTGTGGGTAGCAGAGGAGAAGGTATTTAGTTAGTTTCTTTTACCTCGTTATCTTTGGTTACCTCTGGCTACGTTACCCCATCATTATCAGATTGTCTGACAACCCCTCAGTATTATTCTTACCCCAACAAACTAACCTATGAATTATAATTAACAATGTTTTCTAAAAATAATAGGCAGGTAACAAAATATTTGTGTTAAAAAATTGTCTGTTCCATCACACTATATTCCCAAATCATTTTGCTTGCCTTCGACATGAAATCAGTCGTACACAACCTACGATTTATTTTACTTAAAAACGTGTCCGTCCTTGAGGGTTTTGTCGACATGATCGGTCCAGGTCAGTCTAGGACGGCCTCGTTTCTTCATACCTCTTTTTCACTTAAGCCAGCCAAAGTTGACTCGTAAGCGTCGGAACACCCACCCCGCTTCCTCCCCAAAGGAGTTATCACATAAACCTACATTTTGGGAATGTAGAGAATACCTCTCGCTTCTGCTGAGGAACAACTGTAAAGAATGCTTCGTTCGGTTCGGATGGAAAACCAGAGTTGGGATTCAAATCTCAGGCTTGACGTTGTGTTGTGTTTTGCACCTCCGCAAGTTTGAATAGTGTAAAGACGATGATCCACCTGCATAGTTGGCGTAATGCAATGAGTAAACTTGTGTGCTAATATCATAGCATAAATTCAGGAGTATGTCATAATGCTCATCTCATTGCATAAGCTCAGGAGAAAGTTATTGATTTTTTCACATCAGCCCTAAGACTCCCATTGGAAACTAATGATTCATGAATACCAACTCTGAAATGTTAATTAATAATTATTATGCAATTTTTTTGTTAGCAAAATACAGTGTGTTACAAAACCAGAGAATAGTAGCATGCTAAAGGGCCTACTTATTGCAAAAGCAATATCTTACAGTCAACCTTGTTCTATTGTAATAGCCAAAGCTTTTGGCTTACTTAGTGTTTGGGTTTCTTTACACTTTTATATACTTAAAAATAATTTTGATAGAGAAATAAAAGATGCAGATAATATAATGGTGGAATAATTTTAATATCAAAATTTATATCAAATAAAATATTATAAATAGATAACAATATTATCCAATACAGTTTCCAAATATATTTACAAAACATCTTTATAAAATAAATGGCTGAATAAAAGTAACAATGCCCACGAAATTGCGCAAATTGAAAAAAAGGTGTCATTGGCAAATTGCAAGCATGAAATAATTTAATGTATGGCTTAACGTCTCATCACACAGCCTATCCTGCAAGGGATGTTGGGCAGATAATAAGCTGACTGTAGGTGAGTTAGCTGCACATCTTGGCGACATGATCTGCGTTGAAGATCTCAATCCAATAGCCATCTGGGTCCTTGACGAAAGCAAGTCCCTTCATGCGACCGTCATTAGGCTTCTTTACAAATTCTACTCCGTACTTTTCAAACCTGTAAAGACAAAGCGTTTGAAATGTGGGTCCAGCGTAGAATGTTACAAATACCATGGATCGTCATGATAACAGACACTGAGGCATAGAATAAAATATATTAAAAAGTATAACACAATTATTCAACGCTATCAACCTCCACAAAACATCATATTTTGGCTATGTAATTAGAAGCAAAAAATATGCCATACTCCAGGAAAAGAGAAGGTAATAGAGGGGTCATAAGAAAGCAGCTTTCCCGGGTTCAAAACATTCAAGAATGGACTTCAAATTATGTATGCTATAGTCAAATTATTTCAAACTGTCGAGCGCAGTCATAAAAGTGTGACAGAGAAGGGACGACTACCTGCTTTATTTACACTCATGCCAGAGCCATAAGGTGCGAATAAAGCAGGTAGTCGTCCCTTCTCGGTCAAGTTTTATGACTGCGTTCGACAGTTTGAAATAATTTTACTGAAACAATTTTACCTGTCGCAAGCAGCTTGAACGTCAGGGACTAGAATACCAATGTGTCCAAATCCTCTAGGGTCTGTGTTACCAGTGTGATATGTGGAGTCATCACTCTCTGTGCCCCAGTTGTGTGTCAGTTCCAACGTTGCTTTTCGACTCATTGCCCAAGCAGTCCTTTCCACTCTCTCCTTGGGAGCATCACCTTTATCTTCATATCCCATGAAGTAAAGAGAAAACTTGGCATCGGGGAAATTTAATTTCTGTAATAACGTCATCCCCAACACTTTGGAATAAAACGGCAGAGATTTGCGAGGATCCTTGATGCGGTACATTGTCTGCTGAAACAGGAAATCCTGGAAAAACAATACAGAAATTTTATTTTGGGCAATATTTGCTAAATAATTGTCAGAACATTTGGGTAGTATTGCACTACTTTTTTTTTTAATAAAGGATCTGGGCTTGCATACACAAATCCAAATACTTTCCTGCACACTTTGCACTAGGCTAAAAGCCTGTATCGCAAAGCGTGGAATACATTGCCAGCACCGGGGTTTGAACCTGGCATCTCTCGCTTGAGAGACTGCCGCCTCAACCAACTGTGCCAACCATGCAATGTTATATCCCCACTTTTTATATTGTTACAAAAATGCGGTAAAACATTAAATTTTCATTCAGTTCGGCTGCTATTTATAGCCCTTTTTCTAAAACAACACATCTTGACAAAAAGTGACATTTCGAGATCCGACGAGTTTACTTTTCAAAAACAAAAAAAAAAACTTTTTTGATAAAAGTGGGGTCTACAATAATGTAATAGAAGAGTACACGGTTGGCGCAGCTGGTTGAGGCGGCAGTCCCTCATGCGGGAGATGCCAGGTTCAAACCGTGGCTCTGGCGACGTATTCCACACTTTGTGATACAGGCTTTTAGCCTAGTACAAGGTGTGCAGGAAAGTATTTTGGGTTTGTGTATGCAAGCCCAGATCCTTTAGAAAACAAATAGTACCAACATAGGAAAACTAAGACGACATTACTCCAGAAATTACTGGAATAAAGTGATTTGTAATTCATATTACCTTAGTATCCGGCTCCTGTTGTCCACAGAGTGTATAAGCTTCCTCGTCTGTGAGTCCCGACATGTTTACCTGCAAGAATACACAAACTTATCAACTCTTATTCAGAACGAACTTTGCTACAACTTTTATAAACTTACGTAGGTAGCCACCGCTTCGAAATCTACATGACAACACGAATAGAAAGCTCTAAGGAACACATATTCGGAAAATTCTAAAATGGGAAAACAACTAATTAATGTACATACATACCTTCAAAGTAATATTATTGTTATAACTTATAACCTCGAATCTCAAGATTTTCCGAAGTACCTAAGTGTACCTAAGTAATAAAAAAATCGAACCGGTTCACTCGGTTCACTCACTTCTTTAATATGTTCGTAAACAAAAACAAAAATCTACTACGTATACGTCAAAAATTTCGTGCATTTACAGTCACTATTCTTGCTTTTCGTGTGTTAAAAAATTATACCTACCTAGCAAATTATAACAACTATTTTGTCAAAAAATATATCTGAAAGTTAATTAAATCGTATTCTCATGTTTTTTTTTTAATTTGTGCCACTTTACCATTTTGTTTTCTATTTTTGACAAAATCATAGTGTTCGTAAACTTTATTAAATTAACATTTTTCTATGCTACGTTGCCATAATCTATCTTTTATCTTGTTTATCTATGTACATTGCTTTTGCTTCGTATATCGTTACGTACAGAGTATATGTGTTCTGTGATCGTTACGCCGTCGTTCTTTGGCGCGAGGGATATTTTTAACGTTTTTATTCAACAAATAACTTACAAAATTGTTAAATACATTATTTAATCTACCACTTAAATAACAGGTAAGTGATTTGCATTACCAATATGTCGAATATATAGTTTATTATTATGCAGTTTGCGTCACAAGAAAGTGCCGCCGCGTAGAGGCAACTCATAGAGAATGCATTTTGTCATATTATTTCCACAACATAACCTCATTTATTTGTATTTGTCATTGAAAGTACGCATCGGTCAGCTTTGTAAAACCTTATAAGTCGTACGTTGTAGTGATTTATGTATTTAACATCAAGACTGCTGCATTAATTTGATTAGCTCTTATCTTGGTGTATTATAAACTGACAAATGGTATTAGCGCGCCTAGTACTTACTACATTGTTTGCAATATTTGTTTTGTAGAAAAAAGAATGCCGGCGGCTAGAGGAGTAAAGAGATCAGCGTCTAAAGCTGCTGAAGTGAAACCAGCTGCAGGGACATCCAAATCCAAAAAGAAACCAGGTATTTTTTTGTAAAATAAATTAACCTCAACATGTCTTGTTTTGTAGTTATGAAACAAAAATCTATTGAATACAATCTTTATTGATAATAACTGTGATGTGATTTTTGCGTACAGATCTTTAAACTGTGCAAAGCAGTTACTCTTGCTAACGTTTTATGCTCGACGGAACTTATTAACAGCACGTGGTAAATTGTGGATTGTTTCTTTTGCAGAACCCAAAGTGCCCCTTGTAAGCGGAGACCTTTTGGTGCCTAAGAAGCGGGGACAGGTGTTCACCGTTGGTCAGGGAGATGTGGGGCAACTCGGCCTGGGAGAGGATCACCTGGAGAAGACTAAGTTCACCCGAGTCACCAGCCTGCCCTCCACCATCGTGGACATATGCGCCGGAGGCATGCACACTGTGGCACTTGATAAAGATGGAAACGTATGAACACATTTACATATTATATCATTCTGTGTGGGGATGCTACACATGTTTCCCAGAGAGTTAAAATCGCTGGATGATACAGCCTTCCGTGGAGGGGTGAAGAAGTACCTTGTTGATAAAGTGTTTCACTCTATAGACGATATGCTAAATAATTGATTTTTATGTGTGACGTAATGTCAATCAGAGCCCTTTACACTCTGATTGACATTGATTTGATAATGATTATTTTTTTTGATATTATTTGATCTCCATGAAAATTGTAAATATGTATAATATGCTATAATTGTAAAAATTGACGAATCCAGGTGCCCGAATGGGCTTACGGACGATAGAAAACAATACCCTCACGCCGTTTGCCTTGCGGGCTAGACAGAGAGATCAGATTGTAGACTTCCCTATCCTTACACACACTTCTTGTTTCCGTCATGGAGCAACTGGTCTACGTGGTCGAGCCAAGTGGTTGCTGGACGGTCGTGCTTCGTTACGCCTCATTTTTCATCCTCGTGGAAATTTTCTTTGTATTCCAACTCTCTACACGTCTCAACCATCTTAACAACTTCCATTCTAGTTACAACATTCGTTTCACATTCACACAACTCTGTAATCACTTCATTTCTTATCCTATCTCTCAGTGTCTTCCTACACAACTTAGAGATCTCATCAGCATTATATTTTTTCTTTATAGTAAAGTCGTCAACTCCGATTTACTAAATTCCTTGAAGTTGGAACCTATACATATTATTATAACATTGTACATAGTTTGCAAATACAAAATACTCCTGATATTATTGTAGATTTGTTATTTACCACTAGTTATCTTGTTTTCTAGGTGTGGACATTTGGTTGTAATGATGAAGGAGCCTTAGGCCGCGATACAGAGGCCCCCAACAGTGAGTGGGCCCCCAGTAAGGTTGCTCTGCCAGGCAAGGCTGTTAGCGTCAGCGCGGGTGACAGTCACACCGCGGCGCTCTTGACTTCGGCGCAGGTTTTCGCTTGGGGGTCGTTCAGGGTAAGTCTGATTCTAACAAACTCATCATGATTATTATAAGATCCCTTGTAAGGTAGGGAGAGAGTCTGCCACTAATTTACTGTTTAAATACAAATTTAAGAAGTCACAATTTGAAGCTAAACAAGTGCAGTTTCAAGCAGAATCCCTGTGTGCTATATTTCTTATGCAATAGAGTTGTGTATGTATGGAGGATGGTATGGAGCTTGTTGTTGCACAAAGTGTGAATGTATTTAAACAATGGACTTGACAGACTGAATGAGTGAATACTGTTGTGAGATCAGACATATCACCATAGCTGCCTGGCTGATAACACCTAATAATAATTATTAATTTATTGTATTATTGTTGTAGGATTCTCATGGCAACATGGGTCTAACATTGAAGGGCAATGAGCGGAAACCAGTGGAGATGTTGCCTGGACATCGCGTGGTGCAGATAGCATCAGGGGGAGATCATCTCGTCATGTTGACCGACATGGGACAGGTGCGTAATACAAGTATTCTCTGTTCAATTAAATCATGCCGCTTTTTGCAAGTATATTGATCTTCTGGAGACCAAAATACCACAGACCATCAGAGACTTAAGTTATGAGGAGATGCTCACCAGAATGGGACTCACAACACTTAAAGCCAGGTGATCTAGAGGTGACCTTATCGAGACGTATAAGGTTATGAATGGCTACTATGATGTTCCCGATATCAGCTCCATCTACACCCTGAATACCAATACCCATTTGAGAGGACATTCTACGAAGCTCACCAAGGGACAGTTTCACAGTAATCCCAGAAAGAATTTTATTTGCAATAGAGTAGTGAATGTGTGTAACCGTTTACCCAAAAATGTGATACAAGCACCATCAGTGAACATTTTTAAAAGCAGGTTGTATGACTTTCTCAATACGACGGATAGCACAGACATTGATTTGAGCCCATCAGCCTAGGCTGCTTGACGAAAAATTAATAAAAATAATATTCTTGGTTGGGTTAAGACCTGCATGTGTATCTGTATGATATTGTAATAAGTTAATGATAATTGTGCTTTGTAGGTATTTACTTGTGGATGTGGCGAGCAGGGACAGTTGGGCAGAGTGACGGCTCGCTCTTGTGATCGCCATAGCAGGCTTGGACTCAGTAAGTTACTTTATATTTGTTTTTATTTATTTATCGTATAGGCATACAAAGTACATCACATCAATATAATAACAATACATAATAATCAGACAGGACACTACATGTATATTGCACAATGAAAACTGTTTGTCAAGAGTTGGAAATCGAGTGTCCTTAGGTATGTCGTCACCGCTTCATTTAGACACACGAAGTCAGATGTTTCACCCCCATATGCCCTAAGAGCACATTCGGACATGATATGACTTTATTTGTAGATCCCGCAGTATCATCAATAGAATTTATCTGTCTATTCGCATGTCTATATCTGTAAAACGCATCTGCCTTGAGGATGTGGTTGCCTCATTGCCATGATGCAACTCTTCTTTCACCCATATATCTTGTTGGTCATCCTGTTATCTTACATTGTCTTGGCGTCCTCAAATTATCTAAGTTTATTCACTTACATTGTATAGTCACTACATCCGTCTTGGAGTCACTCATCTCTCTAATAATAACCTCATTCCTTATCCCATCTCTCAACAGAATGATCATTTCAATTCATCACTAAGGCGATAAGTTATTATTGTCACCGGTCTTACAAAAAATATAGTTCTAACGTTATTTGAGATAAATAACTGTTTGTTCAGACATACAAGTAATTTGAAATATGATTGTTTTCCAGATGGTTTATTAGTGCCGGCACCTCTTGTGTTCACCCGAGAGAAGGCTGACTTCGAGGCCATCTGGGCAGGCACCCACTGCACCTTTGCTCGCCGGGCAGCCAAGGGAGATATCTATGTATGGGGGCTCAACAACTACCAACAGATTGGTGAGACTTGCATCCATCTTTTAATTACGAGCCAATATGCTCTGAGAAGAAATTGCTCTATTATCACATCAGTTTTTTTGTACGAAAGTGTAAGGGCAAAGTCTGTCTTGGCTCATTGTATGAAAAGGGTGCCAAATAATAATAAAACAAAATATTTGCTGGACTCACTGTTTCTCACCTTATGCATTTTATCAACCAAATTACAGAATTATATCTAAAAAATTACATACATTAATAAATTCAAGTTTCAGTTAATTTCAGAGGTAACTTTGGAATTCCATATTTTATATCGATAAATTTATGCAATGCAAATTCCTAACTGCTGGAGTCACTGAAACATATTCTCATTTATCCATGTTTTAAGTTTAGAGCTGTTATCTTCAGTATTAGCTGAGTAATACGTACAACTTTTCCCGATGCAATTTTCTGCACGGTCAGTTACTATGCAGTGATGTGATTTTACTGAATCATTTAAATATATTTGCAGGTGTCCGCAAGGGTTCCCCCCAGACCGTGTTTGCTCCGGTGATCAGCGAGGCCTTCGCAGCGCTAGAGACAGACAACAAGTGGATGAAGGTAGCCGGGGGGCAACATCACACCCTGGCTTTGGATGACAAGGGCCAGTGCTACTCGCTCGGCAGGAGAGAGTATGGAAGGTAGTAGTGAAACTAAAAATGTCCAAGAGATTGTTTAATATTTGTTGTAGATTGATGTGATATTAAAGTATTTTGTGCTTGATTCCAGGTTGGGACTGGGAGAGGGCTGTGAAGATGCCAAGGATTTGACACCCGTGCCGGCCCTGGAAGGCAAAAAGTGCATCTCTATATCTTGTGGATCGGCCGCATCTTTCGCTGTCACTGATATTGGTATGCATGCCTTGTAATTCCTAATACTTTCGTCGTGCATGGTTGGCGTAATTGGTTGGAGTGCAGATTTATGATCAGGAGATGCCTGGTTCGAATCTTGATGCTGACAATGTATTCTGCACTTCACGATACAAGCTTTTAGCTTACTGTGAAGTTTGCAGGAAAGTATTTGAGTTTGTGTACAGAGAACACAAGCCCAGAACCTTTTTAAAAAAAAAACATTTTTCAACCAACTGTGCTACCCATGAGTGTTGGAATAATTTTTATGACTGCATAATATTGCTTTGTATTGTTTTCAGGTGAAGTATGGGCTTGGGGCATGGGTTCCTCAGGTCAATTGGGCACTGGGAAGGAGGATGATGAAGTGATTCCCAAACTGTTGTGCAAGGGAGAACTGGAGGTGCGGAAGGGCATGGTGGTCAGTGCCGGAGGACAACACACAGTACTTCTTGTGGTATGGCTTTACAACTATCACAGTTTTGTACTGAAAAACCAATTAATTTACCTCATTGAAGATCAGAGAAAGAGAGGGGATCTCGTAGTAACTTATAAAATATGAAACCAACACTATTAGTGTCCGACCGAAACTGGTTTTTATGACCGAAACCGAATTTCGGCAACGGTCTCAGTTTCGGCCGAAACCGAAACCGAAACTTTCTTACAAGAACATGTTTTGAGGGAAAAATAAAGAAAACGTTATTATAATCAGTCAGACTTTACTTTTTTACTTTTAAATCACATTTCAAATCACACAACTTTTAAATCACATTTAAATCACACAAATCACAACTTCACGAAAAATAGAACAGTTTTCAAATTTCAAGCAAATATAGTGTCTACTTTAGTTGTATTCAATCACTGTAGTTATAAAGATCATTTTGCTTGCCCAAGTTTTCGGCGCTTACAAAAAAGACAGAAAACAAACTCTCGGAAATTTGTACTGAAATTTTTTTTCTTTTGATGTTTTGAATGAAAAATTTGCTATAATCAAAAATGTGCAAAAGGGATCCACTAGGTATTATCAAATTCTACCATGATGTATATATTTTTTTAATACATGTTTTATAGTTTTTTAAAACTTAGTTGAAAAAATCATCACAAGTCAACTTCGGAATTTTTTTCTGAAGGATTGATACATTTTTTTAAAAATCTGTAAAAGGGATCCACTAGACAAAGGTACAAACTAAATATTCTGCTAACATCTTACTAGCCTATTGTGTACCGGTGAGCAGATATTTATCTTGTAAAAACCCCCTATTTCGTGAAAACCCCTCTGAAACTTGATTCTACTATAATCTATGTATTAGTTTGTTGTTATATTGAATTATTTTTTATGTTTGCTACCTATTCTTATGAATGTATATGGTACAGCCTATATCACGTAATAAAACTTACCAAATTCAAAATAAATCACACGACACAAACAAAACGTCACAAACACAAACAAAACAAAACGACCTGCAAACGCTTGCCAGTCGCGACATGAATACACTTCATCGCGTCACAACGCGCCGAACATGACCGATCACAGCGCGAAAACTCCCGAATGCAGTTTCGGTTTCGGTCGTAGTTTCGGCAGGTTTGCCACCGAAACCGAAACTAAACCGAAACCCGTTTTTTTGCCGAAACTCGACCGAAACCGAAACCGAACATTCGGTCGGACACTAAACACTATGACTGCCCTGAACTGAAGCTGATACTGTAATACTGCCTCAACCTAAATACTCATTTAAGAGGTCACAGTTTGAAGCTAAACAAACACAGTTTCAAGCAGAATCCCTGTGTGCTATATTTCTTATCCAATAGAGTTGTGTATGTATGGAGGATGGTATGGAGCTTGTTGTTGCACAGTTGCTGTATGAGTGTGATGTTGTGTTGCAGGAATTGGAGGACGCAGGGGAAGACGAAGTGGAGGAGGCGGAGAGGGGGGAGACAGGACCAGAGACCAAAGTAGAGGACGACAAGACTACACCAATGGAAGTGGATGATAATAAGGTAGGTAATTACTCATTGTCACTCTTTCACTGGATTTCACACAAATTTTTAGGTTAGGAATAGCGGACATAGGAACCGCACCTAGCACAAATTTTGTATGAAAAATAATGATAAGTGGCTCTTATCACCACTATTCCTCACCTAAGAAGTTGGTCAAATCCAGAATTTATATTCTATTTATCCCCTCATGGCGTCTCCATTGCGGGTAGGCAGTGAGAACAGAAGCCAGACTTCCCTATCCTTTCACACCTTTCTGCTTCCGTCACATTTTTGCAATCTGTCATACACACTACGATTCATTTTACTCAAAATCTGGAGTCTCCTAGAGCATCTGGAGTCAAGTAGTCCTCAGGTAGCCGAGTTTTCTTACACCTTGGTATATTTTCGTTATCATCCTTTCATTATTCATTCTCTCTACACGTTCCGACCGTCTCAACTTGTTCATTTTTATTCTAGTCACAACATCCGTATTAGAGTCACTCTTCTCTAATCACTTCATTTTTATCCTATCTCTTCCCAACAGCATTCACACCTGAATTGTCCTTCTTCGTTCGTGCAGCGTAAGTAATCTAATATTTGTATTGATTTTCCAGGATGCAAAGTCGGACGCCGGAGAAGAGAAGAAAGCTGGAAGGAGAGCTCCAGCCAAGAGGGGAAGGAAGAGGTCCAATTCCTCATCATCAACCACAGAGACCAAACCACCGGCCAAGGTATTGGTTACATCGTGAAATAATCCTGTTATTGTCTCAGACATGGCCATTTTTTTTGTACCCCTGATAAAAAAGGCTGTGCATTGATTTGAATCAATTTTTATGTTGTAATAAACCTTTTTTCATGGAAATAGTCACACATTTTTTAAATGTGTTCAATTTCTTATACGTAAAAAATACAATATCATAATTTATCTTTAAACAAATTTAAAATTTTACAACAATTTTTGAAAAACTGGCATTTTTAACTCTTGTACAATTTTTTTCACTAAAATTATTCTTGTGAAGTTAAAATGCTTAAAATTTTGTACATACGCATAAAATGCAATAGCAGTGAAGTATGTTTTAGCAGTTTTATGAAAAAAATATTGTTTTCTGCAAAATGTTCCAACTTTTTGTTTATTTATTTATTTAAACTTAAAGTAAACAACAAACACATATAAATATACAAAATGGACATAGTACAGATTATAAAATGTTGTTCACTAGGGCGAACTTATCGCAGAACTGCGATTTCTTCCAGTTATTTGTTCCGTTTTGTAACGAAATTTGTGTTGGATTCTCCGGTTCCGTTTTGTAACAATATAAAAATTTAGAGGTACAGAAAAAACGTCTATGGCAGTTTATTGTATTCAATTATATGTAGGCCCGAGTCGGGCACTTGTACTCGTCAATTTTTACATGTCATAACCAAACTAATAATACAAAAGAGTTTATCAAATCTATCGACGCCGATTGGAGTGTAAAGAGTTCCAATTGGCGTTTCGTCAGAGGCAGTGCTCGACGTACATCCTTTCTTTGCATTGTGGTGAAATTTAATTTTGTTACAGAAACAAAACGGAGGTAGTCCCGTGCCTGAAGAGACTCCCCAGGAGGTGGCCGCAGCTGAGGAGAAGGAGAACTCAGGTGTTGATGGCAAAGTTGCCTCGTCTACCCGTATGTATGTTTCATTATTGGCCTGCTTTACTCACTAACACACACACACTAACACAAACCATATGGACGGTGGAGAGATGACGCACTAGTAATATCCTTGTCAATCCACACCTATGTATTGAAGTGAGACATGGATCTAGCTGGATAACATGTGGCGGAGAAGAATGTGTGGAGATACCCCGAGAGATATGATAAGGAATGAGGTGATTAAAGAGACGAATGTGATGATTAGGATGAAATTAACCAAGTTGAGACAGTTTGGGTGTTTGGAGAGAATGACTGAGTGTAGAATGCAAAATATGTTAGTCTAAATGAGAGGGTGTATGGAAACGTGAGGTAAAAATATTGACCAGATACTCTGAGACGGTGTATCGAGTGGGTGAAATCAAAGAGTTATGAATGATGAACTACATGAACATGATGGAAGCGAAAAGTGTGCGGTCTGTCCTCTCTACATACCCCGCAAGTTGTTTGTAAATGAAGTCTCTTCACCTCCAATATGGCAACATTTTACAGACTTACCGTCTAAACAAGTGGCAACACTAATTTAGCGTTTCGCTCACCAAATTGTTCTGTAATTTGGTGACTAATGTTAATATTAGTACACTGTTTGTTTAGTTCGTTATTCTGACATACAAATACAAAACTTCAAGGTACGTACGTACATCTGCATACGCTTATTTCACGCATGCCAGTCGTTTATTTTATTTGCAATGTAACAAGGTAATGGGCATCAGAGCATTTATGTTAAAATTGTTTCGACACATCAATGAATTTTTTAGTGTCATTTTTCTTTAATGTTATATTTTTCATTTCTCTATGTACTTGCACGCTTCGAGGTAATCGGTTGTTATGTTTGGTAATTGGTCACACAATACACTCTGTTTTTATTCCATTCTGATACTTCTTCATTGTCTAACACAGGGGTGTCAAACTCAATTTTGCAGAGGGCCATATATTAAATTTAGAATGTGTAGGCGGGCCAGAATCAAATAAAAAAAATGTACTGAATTATTACAACATTTTATTTATAGTACATGGGCGTCGCCAGCCTCGGAGCTATAGGGGGCAACAAAAATTTTTAAGTAAATAGCGCCGCAGGCGATATTTTTTTGTGAGTCATGCTGAAGAAGGTCATGGTGTAATTTGTTTATTTGAAAATGTATATAATACTTTGCACAATATTATGCATGAAAATTTATTTTTTATAAATAAGTGATAAAAATATAGCGCCGCAGGCAACTTTTTTTTATGAAACTGATAGATTTTCATACCAATGTTAGAAAATTATGTTGAAAAAATGTGTTGTAGTAATGTGATTTTTTGTGAATCCTTACCATTTTTTCTTTTTTCTGTGAGACATTGGGATTGCGGGCCGTATCTTTGACATGACTGATCTAACACATATTGTTCAGTTTAGATTTTAATTTGCACTCTGTCGTTTAAGGATTGCATGAATTAAATTTTAATGACTTTCTCAAAATGGTGAATTATTGCCTCTACTTTTGCTCTTACATATCTAGTCGTGTTGTTATCATTCATTCTCTCAATATGCCCTAACACCTAAGTTTATTCACTTTCAATCTAGTCACAACACCCATCTTACAGTCACTCATCTCTTTAATAACCTCATCTTATCTTTCAACGTTTTCCCACACATTCTTCTCTACGATCTCATTTCCACTGCATTTAACCCTGATTCGCCCAAGTCTCACTAGCATACATAAGTGTTGGTACTAAGATTGTATTGCGTATTATAATATTGAGGTCTTGAAATAGATGTTGCTTGCATGACAAAGGTGGTGGATGTGTAGATGTTACATAAAGTTGTGAGTTATTAAATGTGTTTGTTATATTCACAGCCGAGGGAGAAAGCAAAGTGCAGCCAGAGGAAGGAAAGTCACAACAGGCGGAAGAAAAACAGTCAGAAAAGGAAACTAATGACGAGGTGGAAGAACCTAAAAGCAAGAAGATCAAACTAGACGATGACAAGGCAGTGGAAGCAGCCGCTACTAATAATGAAGAAACCAAACCACAGGAAGCAGAGGACAAGGGAACACCTGGAGAGGAAGTCAAACCAGCAGCAGAGAAGATGGAAGTGGACGGGAAACTCTCCAACGGGAACGGAGGACCAGAGGAAGATAGCAAACCCGAGGAAGTCAAAGTCACCAAGGACGTAGCGGCCGTAGTCGAGCCATCCGCCACCACAACCCGCCCCGAGAAAGAAGAAGAGAAGATGGACACCACGACACCGCAAGTCGCAGCGTCATGAATGTGTCCCCCTCAATTGTGAGTCTGAACTATGCCGTGCGTGCCCAGTTATTTGTAATAATTGTCCTTGTGCCCGGGAGTGGGAGTGACTATACACAATATTCAAGATCGTTGCACTTTTTTTACTTAAAATCATTTGCGTTAATTTAATGTAGAACAAACAATTCTAACAAATCATTTTATTCGTACAAGTTTTATTCAAGTCCCATCCCAAGATTGGTTGTAAATTGTAATAACTTATTTGATCATTGTTTTATAAATTAGTTATTTTTCGTTTCATTCTATGTATGTCTTGGATATTATATTCTGCATGTTTATTTGAGGCGGTGAGAATAAAAGTGAGATAAGCCGCGTACAAGTGAAACTGAGGTAAATGCATTCAAAGTGTAGAATAACAAGTATAATGTGAATTAAACATAAGCAATGCTATCTCTTGATAGGGAGGATATATTAGTAGGTGGGATACACCATTTCTATTTCATAACAACACTATATTGGATGCATTTTTCAACAACAGGTTAACTCAGTGTAGGTATTTTTGTGGGTTATGTTGCTTTTTTCTCACCACCTCATTCACAGACGCCACAATCTCGGGCCGACGACGTATTTATCATTCGTTAATTGGCGTAACCATGGTTACTACATTATTATTATTATTACATTATATATAATATATGACTTAATTTTATTATTTACAAATACATGGGGTATTATGTGTTGATAATATCGTAGATTGTAATCAACGACAAACTCAAAACCAATCTGTAATGATTCTTTCGTTTGCGGACCGCGGGACATAATTCAAACTGCTTTGCGATTAATCTTTGATTTTAAAACATCTCGATTTCATTATCATAAGTCTATGATATATGCCTAAATATCAGTGGCGAAGGGTGGTTGTCTGCAGAAGGGAAGTCAGGGCTAACATTTCTTATGGGATTACGTCAGATTAGACACTATTATACCTATCATTTTTTTCTAAAAGGTAACTCAATGGGAATCGTGTTCTTAGGTAGCTTCATGCCTGCTAAATATAGACTTGTGTGATTTTGTCTATCGACTGTAGCATAAGTTTATTCGAGTCTTACTGTCTCTATCTAAAACAATGCGAGGCAATTTCTATTCAGAATCATTTTGTGCAATATTATTCAGTATTTTATTAATGGACAATCCTTTTTAGTATTCGATCGACTTTAATAACTAATTTGGAATGGGCAATCGACATAATCAATTAAGTCGTTGCATGCTAATCCCGTCATAGTATACTTTCGCCCAGTGCTTTTGATGCAAATATGCGACATGATACTATTCAATGTTCCTCGGCCCATTTTGTTGTAGCATAGTACGAAATATACTAAAAAGAATGTAGCACGCGAAAGTCCTGGGGTTTGTTGTTGAGGATGTTTAAATTTCTGCAACTCAGTAATCAGTAGGTACTATTTCCTACGTTTTGCAGTGAACGCGTTAAGGTGCATAGTTGGATGATTTAAGATTGGTTTTGAGTTTGGTTGGTTGAGCAACAGCATGTAATTTGAATAGAGCGACTATTTTGAATAATGATGATGAAATATTACAATGTTTTATTGTAAGAAATTGATAGCGTTAGATAATTTTATTATATTAGGATAAGTCTAATAATACATATTATTATTTTATCTTAACATTATTCAAACTCCACTTCTGTTAATTTGTTACACCCGCAAGAGTATGTAAAATAAAATGTAAACACACATTGTAAACATTTTGGACATAAATAATTAAGACACAATATCACGCCCTACCCAAGGTTACTTGTACTCGGATATATCAGCTCAGCTTTTAATCAGTGCTGATCATATGTGCATGTGTACTAGGAGTGGTCATTTGGGCTGATTAATGTTAACTTTAACAACTGTTAATGGTACATGGTTGGCGCGGTTCGTTGAGGCGGCAGTGTCTCAAGCGCGAGGTGCCAGGTTCAAACCTCGGCGCTGGCGATGTATTCCACACTTTGCGATACAGGCTTTTAGCCTAGTGCAAGGTGTGCAGGAAAGTATTTGGGTTTGTGTATGCAAGCCCAGATCCTTTTATTAAAAATAATAATCTCGATTAACAGTCAGCCGCCAATGTCAACTGTGTTGCTACAGCGTAAATAATTGTTTGCAAGAGTCAATTACCAACAGCTCAATTTTATTAGGCAATGGGTATTTTGGGGATTAAATGTCTATGAGAAAAATCACTTCTTTTTATTGCACGGTAAACTTGAAGCGCAAATTATATAAATTATTCGTGGTTAAGAAATTTGTGACAAAATTGCACAAAATTATTGTTACCTACTTATTATTGAAGTGTGTTTTTTATTTTGTTGATTATATTATTATGTATTGTAATTGACTGATTTGTATTGCATCAGATTAAACGCATAATAATTATATTGGTACTATGCAAAAATATTTAATAATCGTTTCTTGAATATTATTTTTCAAAGAAATGTCAAAGTTTATATTGTCCCAGTTATCAGATACTAACTATAATAATGAAATGATTATATTATGTATATAGTATTGCGCTCTTTAGTGATGGGCTACGTGACGCGAGTTGTGGTGTTTAGTTTTCTTATACATTCTCTATGGGTCTAATATTATTACTATATTATTGTGTATTACGGTTAAGCGTGCGTGACTGTCTGTATCAGTGGGTGCCTGTTCAACATTCCTACCCACGAAATCCTCTTCTCGATTCGTATTTTCTCTTATATTCTTATCTGTAACTTCTCTCCAGTGATCTAAATATAATAATTAGCAATATACATACAGTGGTCGTTGTTTAGTGTAATCACTCGTAATGTTATCAGTCGGTTAATGTAATCAGAGTCTTGTGATCACATTGTGCGACGTCCACTGTATTCTCCGAGTTAAAACAATCATTGTTTATTGTCCGTAAACTTTAAAACATTACAAACTATATTCAGTATGAAATAAGTACAAAAATAAATAATATAAAAATAAACACAATGAAAGTATAATAATAAATATGGTGTGTACAAAATAGTTGTAATAATTTTCATATCATAAAAAAGTATTTTTTATCTCACGAGAAATTGTGTAATTTATTATGTACTACTACTTACTACTTTTTGCATAACTTTGTGGAGAATTTATTGTATGTCGTCTTTGTCTGTCTCGGGTGACCCTATAACACTATGTGTCGTCAAGTATTCTGTCGTTGTAAGATAGAACCATATATCTACTGCAGAGATTTTTTTGGTTGAATCGAATCAGGCGTTGTGAATGCTGTTGGGATGAGATTGTTAAGGAGAGTGTGTGGAAAAACTTTAAGAGATGAGATAGGATGAGAAATGTCAGAGAGAACCTATGTCTCATTGTTTTCCCACACATTCTTCTGAATGATCTCATTTCCGCTGCTATCAACCCTGATTCAACTCTATTCAGTCATATCAGCCAAGTCTCAGTAGAATCTAAAACTGGTGGCTCATGATGTTTGTATTGTGGTACAGTATATCCTCATATGAGACTAGTGTTACGTGACAAGAGACACGAGAAAATATTGTATTATTAAGTTTCTTCATATAAAATAGATGAATTGTAGATTGACTTGTGTATATTAGAGTTTTATTTTATATTGAACATTGAGAAGTTGTAGAGATTCACTTATAATTTCATCTTATTATCGTCTCTTCTTATATTCATTGCCTCCAAATATTAACACAAGAGATGCGACTGAAATTATGAAGAACTAGATTACTGATGTTTGTATATAAGTAAACATTAGGTTGAAGAAGTTAGATAACTGGTATGAATTTGTAACAAAACAAATATATCTTATAATATGCTTGATTCCAGCTGTTCGGCCAGTCTATTGGAACATAGGATCAAACTACAAATTTCTGTGTACAAACATGGATGCATATATAGAGAAATTAACTCAAAATACACCAATATTTACTAGTAGTCTAGTGTGACATCCATTAATATCTCCCAAAAATACATAATTTCAGTCTATCTTTAATTTATTTTTCTAAGAACGAAATGTAGTTGATTACTTCACATTGTGTAATGTTAATTTAACATAAGATTGATGATTAAATATGTGTTTCATAATTGTAGTGCCAATGTTTTAGATATAATTACAATGATTTCTTGTTAAATAATATTGTTTTATTATATTAGACCCTCACGTAACAAACTATTGGATAAACAATTATTTGTAAAAAATGAAGAAGTAATGTGAATAAATTTAGGTTGGAAATAATACTAGACTTTTTATTCAAACAACATTACTTTTGGATTCAAGATGTCACTACATCCACTAAGCTAGTGAATATTTATTTCCATCATTGTTTCCATTTTACACAGTGGTGCGCTGCCGTAGGAGTGTTCACAAATACGTGTTAAACGCCACCTATTGGAAATGTCTTATGAAGCAATATCTAACGCTATCTGCTTCAAGACCTCATAAAGCGACATATACTAGAAAAATTTATAATAAATTACTGTTTAAGGCCATCTATTGAAAGTCCTTATAAACTAATGTTTAGCGCCATCTATTGAAAGTCCTTATAAAGCAATATTTAGCGCCACCTGTTGAAAGTTCTTATAAACTAATGTTTAGCGCCATCTATTGAAAGACCTTATAAAGGGATGCTTAGCGCCATCTCTTGGAAGAAATTATAAATTACGGTTTAGCGCCATCTGCTGAAAGTTCTTATAAACCAGTGTTTGGCGCCATCTATTGAAAGTCCTTATAAAGCTATGCTTAGCGCCATCTCTTGGAAGAAATTATAAATTACAGTTTGGCGCCATCTGTTGAAAGTTCTTATAAACCAGTGTTTAGCGCCATCTATTGAAAGTCCTTATAAAGCGATGTTTAGCGCCATCTCTTGGAAGAAATTTTAAATTACGGTTTAGCGCCATCTGTTGAAAGTTCTTATAAACCAGTGTTTAGCGCCATCTGTTGAAAGTCCTTATAAAGCAATATTTAGCGCCATCCATTTGAAGTTCTCATAAAGTAATGTTAAGCGCCATCTATTTATTTAAGTCTGTAGTATTCAAAAATTGGTGTTATGCGTCATTTTTTATTCAAACTCGTATTGAGTACCCTCCCATCAATTGGATGTTTTCGTAACCTAGTTTTGCCTAACATCATCTATGGACACATCATACACAACTCATCCTTGAACGCATTTTAAGACACCTATGCATCACAGTATTAGCAGGATAGGTCTGCACTAGACAACAGTCTTCCACATTTTGAACAAAATGTGAACTCAGTACCATCCTTTTGTTACCATGGACTTTTATTTCTTGAAATCACCGCACAGACTAAACGTGATAGCAATACATCGATAAGCATTTGTCATATCAATTGGGGCACCTTCTTTATCAAGTGAAATATTCTTTATTGCATATATAAAACATAGAACGTGCTTATTGTAAAGCCATATTCATACATATATTTTGTTGCAAATATAATTAATAAAAAGTCACATATTTATATTATGAAAAAATATTTATTAACAAAACAGTGAACGAAAATCAGTTGATATAGATGAATGAATAAAATGTAACGGCAAACTGAAATATAATGCACAGCAGAGAACAACAGAGACGAGGAGTGATCATCTTACTTTCCATACAAACCAACATAACAATCAACAGCATCCATACAAAGTAATAACTACCACGTCAATAAAGTCTCTCATTTAAACACTTCACTCACTCCACTGTATAACACAACTGACTAGGTTGTTAAATAATGCACACCTGTCGCTGTTTACTTTATATGAGTCGTGTAGTATCAAAAACAGCGATCCGATCTCAAATTCGTTTTGAGTAAATTGTGGAAACATTTCATCTAAATTACTGTTGTTGCCTCTCATATGTTGCAGATTGGTGTATTTGAAACCAAGTGACTTGTTATATGAAATATTTATATGGGTTATGACTGCTTTTGTTGCCATGTTAATATCTTACAATGTGGAGTTTTACAATAGGAACATGCACCACATTCTTACAGTCAACTTACGCAAAATCAGCAGACTGATGTTTTGTGATACTATACTACTCATATTCTGGAAAATGCGTGAAATATTTATGAATACAAAAAGCATAGCGCATTACGTAATATTATACATAAAAAAATACTTTGGTACATAATAAACTATCATTACATTGACACAATGCATGAGCAACTTCTGACATATCAGCGGCAGATGGATACAGTTTGTAACTACATACAGTCCACTCTCGTTACACAGGCTTGCCCGGCTAATGCAAAGTTTATAACAAACGTATTTGAGTTAATTAAAGAGAATGACAACATTTTTTTTTACTTTAAATGCCAGAAGGGTTTCCTAAAATAACTTCTGGTATTACAACAATGAATTCGGAAATAATACTTTGATTAATTTGTTGACTGCCACCAAACTCTATTGGAGGTATTAAGGTAGGTACTCATGAGAAACACCACGACCCCGTTCAGAGTTTTCGATTCGTGTTGTATTTTGCAGTACTCCTGTGACATCTCGAGTGAGATATTTTGTGTGTGGTGTCGATAATTGGGTTTAATAATTTATACTTTTCTGATAGCTTTGTAGATTTTCACGGTCCTTGTTAATCTCTTCTCCATTCTTCTCAGGTGTACCGTGTGTAGATTGTAGATGTTGTCAAGCTTGCTGCCTACTTGCTGAGGTCATCTTGAGGACTAATGAAGATGGCCTCAGCAAGTGGGCCGAAAGCTCGACAACATCGACAATCTACACACGGTACACCCGAGAAGAATGGAGAAGATATTATACTTTTCCTTCCATATCTGATATAGAAGTCCAAATTTTTGGAAACATATCGGCAGTCAACAAGTTAAAGATGAGATAATGCTCCAACTCATTATGTACTTCATATTAAACGCTGACTTTGTATCACATAGCTCTAACTCAAAATATAATATTAACAAAGTACGCATGTAGTATTGTGGCGTTATAAACAATACTGATATAATAACTTAATAAAGACTTGTAGTTCTGTGGTAGAAGCATTATTCAATAAGAAATAGGATTTATTTTACAAAATATTAATTCAATCATCGTCAGCAAATTGTTCAGGATCGTAATTTGTATCATCTGAAAGAAAAAACAAAGAGATTTAGTACAATGCAAATTTAGATGACCTAAACAAATAATACAATATGTATTACTGTTTTCTAAGAATCAGAGATGCAAACGTTGAGAAATAGGATGAGGAAAGAGGTTATCAGAGAGATAGGGAATAAGCTTAAAATTAGATGGTTTGGGTATTTTGAGAGAATGAATGATGATAGAACCAAAAAGACGTGAGGAGGTGGAGCCGTCCAAAGATCCTCAAGAACAGATGAATGTTGAGTAAAAAAAGCTGGAGAGCGTGCATGACAAACTGCACGAATGTGACAGAAGCAAGGAGTGTGTAAGGGTAGGACGATGTGGTACCCCTCAAGTGACGCAGTGTGAGGCAATACAGAGATATATAAGCTGTTCATGACTGGCCTACCCTTCACGAATTAAGGAATCAGTGATTTGTTAAGAGGTTTGTGAGAGTTTGTTTCTAGTTAAAGGAATATTACCATCTATATTATGAGATCCATTGGAATGTCCATTATTGACTCCTATATTCAACTCCTGCATTCTCTCCTCCGCCATGTCCATTGGCTGATCCAGAGGTTCAAAGTTATCATCGTCCATTAAGTCTGAGGCGTCTTCATATACATCGGAATCTAAAATGCAAACAATTACTATAATGCCTAGAATCAGGAATGCTATATCATTGCAATTGATAGAACATGAATTAGAAACTAAGGTAAGTCTTATAATATTTCAGGCATGATGCTTGTATTTTATATAGAGCAGTTTATCTGAGCCTAATCCTGTGATATCCATGATATCTGGATAGGTGAATGTTTCCCAGTATTAGGTTGATGAGTTTATATATCAATCATGAATGATAGTATGTACACTTTACTGGCTGATAATATTTAGAAGTGTGTTGGCAAGTCCTGCCTCCGCGTAAAAATAAATAAATGTTTAACGTACCACCATCCTCAGCATCTTGTGGGTCGGGATGTAACGCTTGGCACTGATTCATGGCGGCAAACATTCTCTCCAACATCTCAGTCTGACCGGGAGAGAACATGAGTTCCGTGAGGGCCTGGTCTTCTTCCTCTTCTCCATCACTGTTGTCTTCGTCGTCCTGACCAGGCTGGGACATGCCGGGCGGGAGGAGGCCCTCTGTATATAAATAAATATAGTTACAATCTCACTTAGAAGATCTCAATCTTACAATCTCTCTCAAGAAGAAGGTGCTACAATGCTTACAGTCCAGGTAAACCCTTCCTGACTTCCCACTCACTCCTAACAACCTTTCCTTCCCTCCTCCTTTTATTCTTTAGTTTATTATGTATGTTTAATTTAAAGTGAAATATATGAGTTTTTTCCCTTATCTGTAAGTGTCACGGTATGGCATTGGACAGCCCAGAGTTAGAGATTACGATGGTGAGAGCTCAGGTATTGAAGTGCCTCAGGAGACAAGTTGTGAATGTCTTCCATTGTGCCGCTGCACCTAGTGAATAAATAAGATAGAATGTTACCTGGGATGGTGAGGTAATGATCCACCATTACATAGAGAGCTGGGAAGGGATCTCTCCTCACAGCGTGTAGGGATATGTGGGGGTACTGGAGGGCGAAGCCTATGTTCTTACTCTCCTCACACCATGACATTAAACTGGAATTCAACAATACATAAATCATATTACAAAAAATATCATCTGAGATTACATACAGACAGTAAATGTGGAAGGTTTTCATGGTGTGCGATTGACATTGTATCTCTCTCCGAAGAGGAAGACACCAGTAGGAGTGTCGAAACGTCGATCAAGTTTATCTACACACGGTTCACCCGAAAAACCAAGAAACAATTACATACAGATATAATGTATCACAGTATCGAAGAAAGAGAAATGAGAAAAATTGCTGGGGGAAAAGTAAGATAACTCAGCTAATACTAAAGACATCATCCTAAGGCTTAAAACATGGATAAATGAGAATATGTTTCAGGGCCTTTAAGAGGGGTCTAGGGCTTTCAAGATTTACCTAAGTTCTTTAAAGTATTGAACCGGATTTATCTGCATATAGTCGGAAATACATTACAGTTTTTTCCTCAACAGAGACGAGAGGCATCTTCATTCACATAACGCTACATTATGTGAATGAAGATGCCTCTCGTCTCTGTTGAGTAAAAAACTGTGATAATTGTACAATTTTTACTCAGAGCATATTGCCCCTTATGGTGTATTTGCAGGGAAATGAATTATTCAAAAGAAGGAATCACACCACCATTAATTTAATGAATTATATACCAGACATGCAACAGCCCACCCCACAGTTCAATGCACTACCAATACAATACATCACTACCTATTCTATGTAGGTACAACCACTCAAAACATATGTTGCTATTTATCTAACACTAACTGCATTGTTATATAACTTGTAGATCCTTTCAAAACATAGTAATTATGCAGGCATTTAGTTAAACCTGAAGCAACACCTGCATGATGATACAAAATGTCAGCAAATAATGACGTTAACCAAAAACGTTACGACTTTTGTCAATATTAACAACACTTTTCACGATTTTTTCAACTGATTGTATTACAGTTAATACAAGATATTATCTTACAGGTCTCATACGCTGAGTAATAAGGAAAACGAAAAAAAAAAAACAAATCCATGCGTCTGAAAAGTGACGCTCTACAAATGTTCTTTTATCGAAGAAAATATGGCGCAGATAATGTAAATATTGTGTTTACTTACGATTCTGTGATGTATAATGTCCCACAACCGATTTCCTTATCATTTACATAAGCCCTTGTGTCTTTTTGTTGATGGACTATCCCATCTACCGGCGTGGTAAAAGTATTAAAAACGACCATTTTATAACAATTCTGAACGTCAGATCACTTAAACATATAATAAATCTTCGACAAAACGTAGCCTACACGTTATGCAACGTAAAATATTGAAATTTAATGCAGATTTCCAGAAATTTGCCAATTTATCAGAAATGCGTAAAACCAAAACATTAAGAACGTGTTTGACTTTTCGACATTACGAAATGACAATGTTACCATACGCTAGATAAACTTTGGATAAAATTTATATTACGCCATATTTTACTTTTTTTTTATTATGGAAGCCAAATCTTTAATTCCCATCAAAATGATGAAAGTGAAGATGTTGAACCCTTAATGTGTGTGAAATATTTATATTTACTTTAATTATACATTTTAAACAAATCGATTATACAGCGTGTCCCGTAAATCAACGTCATCCCGTGGAGGGGTGATAGACCAGCTCATAACCTACCAGAAAATCGAGTAAAAATCGCTCATTCTCGAGATATCGGCACTTTTTTGTTTTTCGTGAAATTCGACACCTTCGATCAGTTTTTCGATCGCCACGGTCACAATATTCAATATTATGGGATTAAAATTTTTGATTCGTAATCCTGAATAATTCAGCTATTTGATTTTAGTCCAAAATAAAACCTAATAATTCACAATTTTGAAAAAAAGAACATCGTTTCCGCCTCTCGAGTTTTTTTGTTTTTTATTAGCAAATTTCGGCTCCTTTACACTATAAAAATTTAGTATGACATTAAGCTGGCAAATCACATTAAAAACTTCCAAATTTAGTGTAGTTTTTAAAAAGGTACGAAAATGGATATAGTTCTCTTTACAAAAAAAGAAATTCCTGTTTTACTCCAAAAGGACCTCATTATAAAAAAAATCTAATGCAGGTTTATAGCTTCCTTATGTCCAATATTTGGACACGTGATAGAGGATGAAAAAATATGAAAAAAAGTTTAAAAAATGTATGTCGAAAAATCAACTGTTTTGGAGTTATGGTCTTTTGAAAATTGAGGAGTATGAAAATTTCTCATTTGGGTTTTTTGACTATAACTCATAAACCACCAACTCGATTTTGACAAAATAAACATTGTAAATAATGTAGGCTGACGACAAAGTTCCTAATTTGCGGCCTTTTCTTCAAAATTTCGTGAAAATTTTGTTAAAAAACATGTATTTTTGTGAAATAATGATATTATTTTACAGAATTTTCACTAGATTCTAAGGAAAAGGCCACAAATTAAGATCTTTGTCGAAAGCCTATTTTATTTACTATAATTTTTAGTTTATTTTGTCAAAATCGAGTTTGTGGTTCGTGAGTTATAGTCAAAAAACCCAAATGAGAAATTTTAATACTCCTCAATTTTCATAACTCCAACCATAACTCCAAAACAGTTGATTTTTCGACATACATTTTTTAAACTTTTTTTCATATTTTTTCATCTTCTATCACTTGTCCAAATATTGGACATAAGGAAGCTATAACCCTGCATTTGATTTTTTTTATAATGAGTTCCTTTTGAAGTAAAACAGGAATATCTTTTTTTGTAAAGGGAACTATATCCATTTTTGTACCTTTTTAAAAACTACACTAAATGAGGAAGTTTTTAATGTGATTTGCCAGCTTAATGTCATACTAAATTTTTACAGCGTAAAGGAGCCGAAATTTGCTAATAAAAAACAAAAAACTCGAGAAGCGGAAACGATGTTCTTTTTTTCAAAATTGTGAATTAATAGGTTTTATTTTGGACTGAAATCAAATAGCTGAACTATTCAGGGTTACGAATCAAAAATTTTAATCCCATAATATTGAATTTTGTGACCGTGGCGATCGAAAAACTGATCAAAGGTGTCGAATTTCACGAAAAACAAAAAAGTGCCGATATCTCGAGAATGAGCGATTTTTACTAAGGTCAAATTTCGATTTTCTGGTAGGTTATGAGCTGGTCTATCACCCCTCTACGGGATGACGTTGATTTACGGGACACCCTGTATATTATGTGAGGCGTATCAACATTGGTTTATAAAATTGCCATATTTGACGATAGTTATTTTATTGGCAACATTTTTAAATGGCGGAAATTTTCTTTTTTTTGCGACCATTCTTGGGAATAAAACGAATTTTCATCAAGTATTTTTATGGTATTTTTGACCCTCTGATATCCAAGTTGGTAGAAAAATACTCTTTGGCACTGCATTTTGATGCTTGCTTGTTCTGCATTGTTTATACATAAGTTCTTTGATTGTTTCTTAGGTAATTCTCCCACACATTTCTTTAGTACCTAGCAGTTAGTGAAAGGGCGGATTTCTGCAGAATGGAAGCCGGGGCTAACATTTCTTATGGGATTACGTCAGATTAGACACTATTATACCTATCATTTTTGCCAAAAGGTAACTCGATGAGAATCGTGTTATTAAGTAACTTCGCACCTGGTACCTAGTTCTAGTAGGTATAAGGAGTCATCCATTGGTATCTTCAGAAGAAATGAAAAGACATATTTATATAAACTTTATACTATGTATTTATTACTTATAGAGTAGTTATGGTATTAAGTACTGTCTCATACATTACATAAAATATCACCTAACTATCTACTTACTTATTAATACAATAATAAATTGAGCTAATCATTATAATAACAATAATGTAGGTACAACAAAGGGAAGAGCGTAATTATTTTATTTACATGACTAAAACAAATGTTTTTTTTTTAACTCTGACAATCTATTTTGTAAGAAAAAGAGACCCTTTAAAAAATTTTGATGTGCTATGGCACGGTACTTTTCTTGTGGTGCCTTACACTACAGTCTGTCAAGAAAGAGATGTCTAATGCTCTCCACTCACGTCCGGAAGTTCAGTTGACTGAATCGACCATTTGCAAAAAAGCTCCGACTAAAACCTCTTTCTGAATTAAAAATCAAGGTAACACTGAATTCAGAGAGAGGTTTTGGTCGGAGCTTTTTTGCAAATGGTTGATTCAGTCAACCGAACTTCCGGACGTGTGTGGAGAGCCTAAGATTAATTGAGAACTACAATTTTGTTTGCTGGCAATGAGGCCGCTTGTATGGAAATTCTACAAGTGTTGCCACTATGTTTGCCAAAAAGCTACAAGTAGCGCCCTCTTTAAAAACCATCAGCTATTTCTTGCAGACTATAAGCACACTTCGCACCCTCTGGGTAATAGGGGAATTGGATAATAACAAAATTCTATAATTATAACATTAATCAACAAGTAAAAATCCTTACAAACTACAAAACAAGGAATGCTCTTATTAATCATAAATTAAAAAACATACTATCATATATTATCTATGTACATTGTAACAAAGTTATTAATATAATATAACAAGGTATGGCATTACAATATTATCACATGACACTTTTTGACAAATGGAGCTGTCAGTGTTTGGATTCAGTTGTACTTGCTCCCACCACCAACTCCTTCAAGAATAGACTAAATAATTGCATATAAACACACATACTAGTGGCGGGAGGTTAAGAGCCTCTTTTGTAGTGCGAGACAGCGTAACTACATGCAAGTCCGTACACGCAGTTATAGTAGTATAAGTGAGTGTGCAATGAACAAGAATACACACAGATGCGTTCAAACATTACAAAAAAGGGTCTTAAACTCGCACGACTTCTATACTGACTGGGATTTGGGGCAAAACAGCGAAAGCTGCATACACAAAACTAAACAATAACATAGTCGGTGTACAAACTTATACGAAGAACAATTTTATTCCTGGGTTTACTTACATTATAAATAATATGTATGATTGTATAAGATTTTTAAGAGAGCTCTTTATCAATTTATTTAATATCAACTTTCAAGACAAAATACATTCAATAAATTAATAATTTAACAACAATTTGAAATGAAAATGTCATAGGTTTTATGTAAAAGAAATAACACAGTAAACGATTCAAAACAAAAAACATGGCATGACGATAAATATTTTTAAGACAGTCACAACCAATAATAATGGGACTATAAATGTAACTACCGTATAGACGAAATCTTGATACTCACTTTAAAAGTGTTCAGCAGAATAGCTGTCCAATTTGTAAATTAAATTTTACCCCAATTGATACGGGCTGGTAACGAGTAAAGGTACAATCTGTCAAAAAAGAGTTGGTTTTAGATGAGGGCGCCACATGTAGCTTTTTGGCAACCATAATGGCAACACTTGTAGAATTTCCATACAAGCGGCCTCATTGCCAGCAAACAAAATTGTAGTTCCAATTTAATCCGACACCAACTCTTTTTTGACAGACTGTACATGCCATGAAAAAGAAAATGAAAAAATATCACAATAATATAATAGCACCAAAATATGTAACTTAGTTTAAACTCAATATTAACATGACGTTACGTAACAGCAGTCTCAGAATCACATAGTAGCCACCCACACAATATTGTAATTAATTACCACAAAAATAACTTAGCCAGTCTTCACATATGACATGGAAACTATGACCCTGACCAAGCTGTCTGCCAACAAACTGCGAATAGCTTAAAGCGAAATGGAGAGAATAATGTTGGGCATTACGCTTCAAGACGGGATGAGGAATGACTGGATACGCAGCCAGACTAAAGTGACTGATGTGGTTGAGAAGATAGCTGTGCAGAAGGGAAGACAATAGATAGACGAGTAGGAGACTGCTGGGCTGGAGACCAAGGGGCGATAAAAGATGTTAAGAGGTACGCCGGACCCCAGTGGATGGGAATCACACAGGAGCAGAAGGAGTGGAGGAGAAGAGGGGAGGCCTATGTCCTGCAGTGGGTAAACGCGGGCTGCTGCTGATAATAACTTTTCTTGCAGATACAAAGCGCATACGAAAACATTATGATTCTTATGTAGTATAGGGTGGACCATTAATCCTTGCACTTTTGAAATGGCCCTAAAAATAAAAATGTAGTTTGTATTCAATTTCTTTTTTCAATAATAAGAACAACAAAAAATGGGAAATTTATTTTCCAAACACAATATCATCAAGGTGTCCTCCATCTTGCCGCTGGCCCTCCTTGAATCTGGCCCTTAAATTTTTTTAAATACCAACTGCATTTTTATTTTAAGGGCCATTCCAAAAGTGCAAGGATTAACGGTCCACCCTATAACGTTTTAGTCTCAGTCCTAATCTTGACAGATTAGTGTTGGCGGTTGGATCATCACCTTCGGGCCACAAACTCTGCCACCATCAGCATGAGGAAGCTGCCCACTAGGTACATGGAACATGGAATGGAAGACAACAGTCTGTATCTCTCGTCTGGAATAAATCAATAGACAAATCAATCAGAAACAAGCATTCAATATTATTCACAAAGTTGGTATTGCTAAAACAATGGTTTTTTATTTAATAATCTTGTACGCTTTCGCAGCGTGATGAATCCATTTCCATGTTGTTCGTTTTTCGGGTTTCACTCCGAGTCGAGTGGTTGAGTAACCGAGCCATAAGATAAAGATGGCAGTAGTATCAGTCAACCACTCGACCCGCAGTGAAACCCAAAGAACGAACAACATGGAAATGGTTTTTTATTTATTTTATTGAGAACGCCGGATTTTCTACAAATCCTGGTTGAAATAACAAGTAGTTATCTCAACAGATACACAGCAAATGATGGGCTTTCCATCAGGCTTATGAATGATCGTCGACTGGTTTATGTGATCACTTTATACTTAAGTAACATTCATAGCATATAATAATTGTAATAGGGCTTTGATGGAACTACATATTTGTGTTGTCTTTATTTTATTACTTCATATGTTCAATGTCTGTATGTGTGCCTTATATAAATAAATAACATAAGAGTCGTAAGCTTGATGGAAAGTCCATCATTTGCTGTATATCTGTTGAGATAACTACTCGTTATAAACAGTGTTTATAACCGTTTGCTATATTCAGATATTCAGGGAATAATTAATAATAAAATAATTTATAAAATACGCATTTATTTATTTATTTGTGCACTTTCGTAACAGTTTTAAAACAACATAAATAAATAAATATAGCCAATATGATCTACCTGATTGGGTAACAGTTCGTCCCCGACAGTTCGTACCTCCGACAGTTCGTACGGAAAAATAATTATATAATATAAAGAAACTATTTAAAATATAAAAAATAATGACTCAAGTTGAAAATATGGGCTGAAAAGGATACAGTGATTAGGGGACGAACTGTCGGCGGACAAAGTGTCGGTCCACCGATCTACCTAACTGGGCACGGGCCCGTACCAAGGCAGACCTGAAAGACATGAAATAACCAATACTTTATTTACACAAAAATGTATAATGGTATCATTATTGGTATGTATTAGGGAGGTTTTAATCATGAATAAACTTTGCTTAAAGCTGTCCATCCTTGGGGATCTGGTCGGTCCAGGTTAGTCTCAAACGGCAGCACTTCCTCACACCTCTTCGTTTACCCATATATATAATTTTAGTCATCCTGTCATCATTCATTCTCTCAACATGCACAAACTATATAGTTCACAATAAGCATTATTCCTACCTGTCATGGTACTGGATTTCTTTGTGAAGGCCCACCCTAAGGATCTCTCCACGGCCATTTTCCACTTGGTGTAGCGAGCGTTTCTCTCATCTTCCGTGGTGGTGGGGAGGAAGGGTAGCTGGTGGGGCAACTGTCCCGCCCCCAAGTCCCAGACCTTGGCCCCCACGCCCGCGCACATAGCAGCACCCAGGGAGGTCATGTCTAGAGACTTGGATTTATCTGGAAATTACAGTTCTGAATTAATAATGATCACACATGAAAAGAGAGATGAGTTACTCTAAGACTTGTGTAGTGATTAGAATGCATGAGGTTGAATACAGTAGAAATGAGATCGCTGAGTAGAATGTGTGGAAAAACCTTGAGAGATGGGATAAGAAGCGAGGTTATCAGAAAGAAGACTGACGGTAAGGAGGGTGTAGTGATTGGAATGCAATCCTATAGGCTTACATGGTTTGGGCATGTTGAGAGAATGAATGAAGACAGTATGACTAAAAGGGTATGTGAGTGAAAGAAGAGGTGTGAGGAAGCGCAGCCATCCTAGACTGATCATTTCGACTGGATTCTCAAAGATGGACTCGTTTGGAATCAAAGAGTGTGTGTGGGTATCATATCCTCTTTGCCTATTCCGCAAGGGATGCGGCTAAGGGGGATAGAAAGATTACTACCTTCAAAATAACCAATAGCTGTATGTATCCTGAAATGGTACTTACATACAGGTATCCCACACAAGTCAGCTTGCAACTGCATGAGCAAATCATTAGAGCTCATTTTCCCGTCAACATGCAGCTTAGTCAGTGGGAAGCCACAATCCTTGTGCATTGCCTCTAATATATCCCGAGTCTGGAAGCAGATGGCCTCCAGTGCGGCCCTGATCAGGTGGTTCTTGGTGGTGAAGGCTGTCAGCCCACATATTATACTGGAAATTAGAATAAATTCATAATTACTTTATTACCATCAAGGTGAAAAAGGTCCTTAAAAAAAGCTTTTAGGGTGGTAGGGAACTTTAGTTTACGCAATGTGCGTGTGCCTTGTGTAAATTATTATCGACTTGTTATTTGATTGTGGGTAAAGTGCTAGTCCTATGAAAAAAGTGTACAGAACATTTTTTGAAGAAAATTTAGTAAGAATTATTTTTATCATTGACCACTTTACTTTCTCTTATCTCTTACCATATGGTAATGTATAACTCCGTGTAAACTTTCATTTATATCACGTTTAAATTAAAAAACAGATACTAGGTCATATTTTTAGCAATCAGATCTTAGGCTATAACATGGTTCCCACTGTGTGGAAAAGATACGAGTGTTTTATCGAATTTTTCCCAAAATTTTGTCTGGTCAGTTAGAACGCTGTTATTCTTGGATAACGGAATGTTACAGATGATCAGACACACTAGACAGAAACAGATGGTTTCGGATTAAATTTGAACTACAGTTTAATGTGGTGGCAACGACGATATTTCTATTGAAATTCTACAAGTGTTGCCACTATGGTTGCCAAAAAGCTACATCATAAAGCGCCATCAATGAAAACCATTTCTTTCTTGACAAACTGTAGAAGTATGATTATCAGACACTCACCCTCTCGCGTCCTTCCTCCAGTAGGGAGCGTACAAGCCGTTGAACGCAGGCACAAAGTAAACATCCCCTGTAGTCGGAGCAGCCCTGGCCGCCTCCTCCAGTCCTTGTTCTATGTCCTTCACTATCCGCAGTTTGTCCCTCATCCACTTGAGGGCGCCACCCGCAACTGCCACAGAACCTGAGGACCACCAAGAATTGGAACATGTATTTAATTATATTTTTTTTCCATTCTATCTGCTCACACCGCATCCCTTGCGGGGTAGGCAGAGAGAGCAGATTTCCAGACCTTCTATCCTTACACACACTTTGTAAACATGAATGTGAGAGAAGCACTCTCTAATTACCTCATTCCTAACTCTTATCTCTCAGCATTTTTCATGCATTTTCTCAATGACCTCATCTCCACTGCATTTATTTATATATTTTTTTATATTTTAAAAATGAATCTGGGTTTATCGAAATAAACCCAAATACATCTTTGTGCACTTCACAGGAAGCTTGAAAAGCTTGTGTTGTGAAGTGGAGTAAGTCGGGAATTGAACCCGCGCCCGCCTGATTAACAGTAGACTGCATTACCAACCAGGCTACCGATCACCTCAATTATACCACTCTCATCTTATTTAAATTATATCCATGCCTCACTTCCATACATAAGTGTGGGAAGGAGAATGGTAAGAAGAAATCAATAGATACCATTAAAATTTATTTTCCACAATTTTTCATACCATACATGAAACAAGCAAAATATGTATACTTTACCTTCCAAAGCATATACAGCTGGTGAATTTTTTCCTAATTTATAAGCTACTGTAGTCACGAGACCGTGCTGGGAATGTACTATCTGAAAACAAATACAGAACGTAATTATATACATTCAACTTTCAGAAGACTTAGCAATAGGTAAAATAATAATGGACCATTTATATAGCACCGTTTTGTGGGTATTCCCACCTCAAGGGCGCTCTGTGTTCCTACTCCCTATGTTGTTGGGAAGGATTTTTTTAAATAAATATGTTTTAATAGGCCTTTGAACCCGGTCAACTTTTGTGCCTGTCTGATGTCTGCAGGAAGTCCATTCCAGACTGAAGGACCTGCTGCAGGTACATAATAAACTCCACAAAAATAACAAGACTAACATATCTCAATGGGTACCAGCAAAGGGTGGACTTTCCATCAGGCTTATGACTGATCGTCGGTTGGTTTAACACAATCACTTTACGCTTAAGTAACATTCACCAATTCCACTCCATGCATCCGCCGCGGCCGGGAATCGAACCCAAACCTCCACTTGAACATACCGGTATTCTATCCGCTGAGACGTGAAGGGTGATGAACCAGCCGACGATCAGTCATAAGCCTGATGGAAAGTCCATCCTTTGCTGTATATCCATTGAAATAACTACTACAGTGAAATAATTTTAAACTGTCGAACGCAGTCATAAAACGTGTGACCGAGAAGGGACGACTACCTGCTTTATTTGCACTTATGGATCTGGCATAAATACGAAAAAAGTAGGTAGTTGTCCCTTCACATGTTTTATAACTACGTTCGACAATTTAAAATAGTTTCACTATAGTTAGACATGTGGAAAATTCGATGTTTCTCACAGAATAAACATTGTGATGTTCAAAATATTGTGGACTAACCTTAGTTCCTGTGTTATATAGAAGAAAACACCCTGATCTGTAAGTATTCTTAGCCTGGCCCTCCTTCAGGCACATGTGGCCCATAAGAGCTGCCTGCTGGTTACCTAAGATCTGAAAAAAGACACAAAATTCTCAATGAATGAATGAATGAAGAAAAATATGGGTGTGTAATTTCTTAAGGAGTCATCAATCGCTTCAAAATTTGTACGAGTGTAAGCGCAAAATAATAATATGGTAACGACAAAATCTATTTTGGCTTATTGTATTGTAACATCTGGCCTGGTTCGATCATGTCGACCAGATCCTCAAGGATAGACGCGTTTTGAGTGAAAGGAATTTGAGTGAAAGGAATTGGAGAGCGTGTATGAGAAATTGAACGAATGCAATGGAAGTTAGGAGTGTGTGTAAGGATAGGGCTGTCTGGCGCTCTGTCCTCTTTGCCTACCCTGCAAGGGACATGGCGTGAGGGTATAGATAGATAGTATTATAACGAGAGTGAATATCAAAAAAATATCCACTGGAGTCACTGTTGCCCGATCCCACCAACTACCACCTAGGAAGCAGACCCCTAAGGAATTTCCATACAAAACCACAGATAATTTGAGTGATTATTATAACTGTCAAAACCTTTAAGATATAAATCCATACAAAATACAGCATGCAGCTCTACTTAGTTAGGTGGCCAAATATCTCGGCCCAGAATCTCCCTCACTTAAGTAGCTGCATACTGTATTTTGTATGGATTTATATCTTAAAGGTTATGACAGTTATAATAATCACTCAAATTATCTGTGGTTTTGTATGGAAATTCCTTAGGGGTCTGCTTCCTAGGTGGTAGTTGGTGGGATCGGGCATGTGTCTTACTTTAAACATTTTATCAACCGGATTACAGCATTATATCTAACAAACTACAGGACTAATGTCATGTTTCAGTAAATTTTAGAGGTAATTTGGGAATTATTTTTTATCGAGAAAATTTGCAAAAACCAAATTTCTAACTGCTAGAGTCAGTAGAACATATTGTCATTTATCCATGTTTTAAGTCTTAGGATGATATACTTAGTATTAGCTGAGTAATCTTCAGAAATAACTCACCCCTGATATTGGAATCCCATCCAGTATGGAGCCGTCACACACTTTACCATAGAGCTCTGCACTGGATTTAATTTCTGGTAAAATTTTATGGTTTATTCTAAATAATCTGAAAAAACAAAACACAGAGATCATGAAGTTATTATGCATATTGAAATTGTTAATTTCACGTTGCTTCTAACCAAAATAAGACCCCAAAACATTTGTTCTATTGAATACATGCTACAATTTTTGAAAACCACACCCCTCTCAGGGCAGACATTCTTAATTGTTCATGGGACAGGCAGAGAGAACAGAATGCCACACTTCCCTATCCTAACACACATTTCTTGCTTCTGTCACATTCATGTAGTTCGCCATACACACTCAACGATTCCTTTTACTCCAAACAGGACATGTAGAGAGGATGAATGGTGAAATAATAATGACAAAGATATGAGTGTGGAAGAAGGATACGGTAATTAAGGACAGAAGTCTTGAGCATCTGGTCGACATGGAGATTAAGCCAAGTGATTCTTGGATGGCCGCTGGCTGCGTTTCCTTACACTTCATCTTTTCTCCCATGTATATTTTATTGTCATCATTTCATCATTCATCCTCTCTACATATTCTAAGTATCTCAACTAATTCATTTTAGTTACTACAAAAGTCTTACAGTCACTCATCTCTTCAATGACTTCATTTCACTGTCCACTCTCTTTTTACAAAAGTACCGTCTTCAATTTCACAGCCCCACCCCGAATACGACAAAAGTATTTGCGCATACCTTAACAAGGCTGGGTCCCAGTTGAGTGTCTCCAGATTCATGAGGAGAGTTCGGGAGGCATTGGTCACATCAGTGATATGGAGACCACCCTTAGGACCGCCTGTCAAATTCTAAACAACAAAAATTGTAACATTTCAACATACATACTATCAATATCTACTTGGCTTACAGTCAAAAGCCATAGACTTTTATATTAAGTACCCGGATGGTGTACTCAATGCTAGTAGTGACGTGAACTGGTGCCCACAAACTGTCAAATTGTATGGAGAGTTTTGACATTTCGTGGGCAACGTTTTCGCAATTTTTTTCTCACAATTAAGAACTGTATTAGTTTTAACGTTACTATTTAGGAATTAAGCGATATTTTTAAAGATGTTTTAGTGTTTAATATTGATATTTTGTTAATAGTGTGAGTTTTGCGACTCTAAAATACCAAAAAGTGCAAAGCGTGAAATTGGGTCACTTCCTTTTTATTGAAAATACATGGAGTCAGTCTAGCTAGTACTAAATATATAATATCTTTTGCTTACCCATACTAGCCAAGTATCCACGGTACCAAACAGACATCTGTTATCGGCTAAGGCTCTCCGCACAGACCTCACGTTAGAAGACAACCATCTAAGCTTTGGTCCACTGAAATACGGAGAGAGAGGGAGGCCTGAAGCCGCTGAAATGGAAGCAGCCCGGGACGAGAGATCCTCGCATACTTGACTTGTCCTATTGTCATTCCATGCTGGAAAATAATCATAATGATTTAGTACAGCTATCTTTGGTCTTAGATGGCATTGTCATTATTTTATTGAATGGCAAAATAGGTGGATGATTAGACTTTTATGAAAATGTTGTGATACCAATTATTATGATTTGGTATTAGGTGGGCAGTTTTTCCCGATTTGACCAAATCTCAGTTGAATTGTGTATAGTTAATGCAATTATCCAGTGTATTCTTGAAGGAGTTGGTGTATAGTATGGAGCAAGTACAAGTGATTCCTCACACTGCCAGCTCTATTGGTTGTGTGGTGTGTTGGATGTGTACGTATAATGTTGTCTATAGCTTCAGTTGATGTCCTCTCAAGTGCACATTAGAGCTCATGGTGAACATAGCTGGTAGTATTTCACAGGACTACCTAGTGCTCATACATACACACACAGTATATCTCAATAAGATCCCCGATCATATCACACCTTGCTGTTACGTTCTTTTAAGCGTTTCACAAATTGGAGTTTTTTTAGTTGTCTTACAATTAGAATGTGGTTAGATAATGAATGATACTTACAGACAGCATTATAGAGAGGCTCTCCAGACAGCTTGTCCCACACGATGGTTGTCTCTCTTTGATTTGTTATACCTATTGTCACTATGTCATTTTTACTATAACCTGAAAGAAATTAAAGCACTCCAATTAAAGAAGGATGAATCAAGTATAAATACTCTCGAGATGAGATCGTTGAGAAGAATGTGTAGAAAAACGTTGAGAGATAGGATAAGGGAAAAAGTGATTGGAAAGTTGAGTGAATGTAAAACGGATGTTGTGAATAAAATGAATGTGAACAAATTGAGATGGTTGGGACATGTAGAGAGGATGAACGATGAAAGGATAACAAGGAAGATATACCTGGGTGAAAGAAGAGGTGTAAGGAAACGCGTCCGTCCAAGAACCACATGGCTGGACCATGTTGATCAGATTCTCAACGACGGACGTGTCCTGAGTAAAAGTAATCGTAGAGTGTGTATGACGGATAGCATGAATGTGACGAAATACCAAAGTGTGTGTAAGAATAGGAAAGTCTGGCGATCTGTTCTCTCTGCCTACCCCGCAAGGGAGGTGGCGTGAGGGGATAGAATATAATAGAATTAAAGAAAGTGGAAGGGGCTATATAAAAGTAAGGTTTAGTATTTAGATTACCTAAAGCTTGTAATTGATTGATGGCATTCTTGGCACACCGGTGCACAGCGGCCAGGATGATGCGAGGGTCCTGCTCCGCCCAGCCCTCCTGGGGGATCTCCTGGGGAATGTCTTCCTGAGACGAGACAAGCTGTTCACTGCACTGACTCTTGTAAACCTACAATACAGAATTACGCGATTACAGAAAATAGGGATTGAAAGCTAATAGGGAAATAAAAGAGACAGATGTGGATAGACTTCCAGAAAGCATCATAACCTGGATCAGATCTATTTAGTTTCTTAAAAAAATTCAAACGCTATCACAGCAGAATTGACTGCTTAATTTTCTGGGCTTGTCGACCGTGGTTCATTATGTGTTGAGTGTCTCAACATTCTTTCGGGGTAGTGGGTTAGGGCATTGAGTCACTGTGTTCTGTGTGGTAGCGGAAGAAGTGTGCACAAACGTGTCATCGTGTGTGGGTAGTGTCTCGTAGTTGTATGTGTAGCAGTGACTCGTGTTGGTGAATGATGATTACTGTTGCTGCTGTGATGTAGTCTTCTTCTTATCGTGTCGGTCAGCACTCACTGGATTACCCACCGCTCCCAGAAAGCCACAACCTCTCCTGCGTCATCGTCTAAGGGGGAGCGATCTGCGAGACTCTCCCATGTGCACCGCCCCGGAGCCATTCGGCAGGCCAGTAGTGTGGGGCTGTTACTCATTTGCATGTAAGCACCAATGTGCAGAGTAGTTAATGTAGACAGTATAATACAGGATAATAGAGAACTCACCACAAACCTAACAGACTTGGTCCCCTCATCTATGACTCCGACCAGTGGAGTCCTGTCTCCCTGCGGCACCATGGTAACTGAAACAATACAACACATTGTAGCAAATCTTTGAGAAGTTTCACAGAATATTGTGATATAATCTGCAAAAACTCTCTTATGGTATTCTATTAATTTTATTCCCTCACATAGTGGGGTAGGCCGACTTCCCCATCCTTACACACACTCTTCCGTCACTTCTTATTCAAACCACGTCACACAGAGCAGTATGTACAATGATTATGTAATGGGTGGCGAGTCTACAGTCTACAGCCAATATCAATTAAAGATGTTACCACCTAAGTAAATACAAATACTATATTTCAGAGCAATTAACTAGTGTTTGAGAAAAACTAATTTATTATGTCTGTCTGTAATAATATTGTTAGCTTAGTTTGGACATATGGCTTGCATTTTGAATCCTACTACAAAACAAAATATATGTTTGCTGTTCAGTATTGTACAAACTTTTGAAGGGAGAATTAAACGATTATGAAGCAACTAGCTGTATTACCCGTGCTTCGCTACGGAAAAATTGTGTGGATCCCCCCCCCTTCGTGCCCCCTTAGTGTCCCCCTCCTCGTACCCCCTACCACAATAAGAACATTCCCTGGGGCAAGCACAATAATTTTCCAAAGTTTCATCTCAATCGGATGAACGGTTTAGGTGTCTATAAAGGAGAAGGTGAAAAATGTTAGGTATATACCATAGGTACGAACTAAAATATTTATTATTGGGAATCATCACAATCTGTCATCTAAATTGTCTGAATTAATTAATACGTATCATCAAAATTTATATACCTACATTTTTTTCTGAAATTAACAAATTAACAAAATTACGAATATTATTTTACTTAAAAGTTTATATTTTGCAATTTAAATTTCGCGCCGTTGGTGTTCCAACGGGCGGGGTTAATAATATGTATTTCACAATCGATAAAACACACTATGCAATATATTATGTATGTAAAAACAGACTGATGACTGTGTGCCCACCTGTGTACATAAGTATAGACGTGTGTAGTACGGTAAAATATAGTATAGTCAGTCCAGCAAAATAACAACTACTACTTAATATTTGCGTTAAATATTCGCAAATGCCTTGCTATATGGAAACCAATACTGTGTGGTAGAAACTTCTGGAAATTGAGAACCTTCTGTGAAATTTTTTTGATGAGGGGATTCAAGGGTTGTGTGGAGCATGTGTGGTATGGTATGAAAGGGCGTTAGAAAAGAAATTCAAATCTTCAGAAAGTCATTTTTATGCGTCCTCAGACCATCGGGAGACACAGAGTGATCGAGAGAATCCAGTCACCACATACCACATTGTTTGGTGTCTCATAAAAGAGCTTCACAAGTAGAACTTGGCTAGACGGGCAATGCTGGGCAATACAGTTAGTACGGCTTATGAAAAAAATACAATTAACGAAATTGCAAATATTTTTTTACTCAGAGTCCATGCTTCACTGAGCGCATAACAATACACTTATTTCACCACCTATAAAAACGTGTATATATTCACGTATACAGGAGAGTACTTATATCAACTAACAACTATAAAAGTACCCTTTTCATGCCCTTATCCTCAATTTTTGATTAAACAATGTAAGACGAATTTTTTTCATTTTAAAAGAAGTATGCAACTGTTTAACTACAGCTTTGTAGCTTCAGTGTTTACCGAGATACGTTACTATCAAAGCAAATTTAATCCCACGCCCTAACCCTTAAGGATTGACTCTTTTTCTGGACAGAATATCATATTTTGACCCTTTCTTAGGAATCCATTTTTTGGAAATTCCTATAAAATTATTTTTTACCGTATTAAGAGGCATTTAAAAATCACCCCTTTTCTTTATGTCCTTTTTCATCCCTTTAAATAAAAATTAAAAAAAAACGGCGAAACAGCCTATTACTAATTTTAATAGTAGAATCTATGTGCCAAATTTCAACTTCGTACAATGTCTGGTTTCCGAGATATTCGCATACTCTGAAAAACTTTCAACCCTATTTTTCACCCCCTTAGGGGCGGAATTTCCAAAAATCGCTTCTTAGTGGAAGCTTTTGTAGTAAAACCTATCTGCCTTCAAAATTTCACTTCTCTAGGATTAGCCAATTCGGCTCTGCGTTGATGAGTGAGTATGTCAGTCAGTCATTCAGTCAGTCATTCAGTCAGTCATTCAGTCATTCATTCAGTCAGGCACTTTCGTTTATTATTAGAGATTATGTAACAATGAAACATTTGTACAAATAGGCACATATTTTACAATGATAATTCATACGTTAAGGGCCTATATGCACTGAGCAAAAATCGTTCTATTTTCGCTTCAACTTTTTCAAATTTTGTATGAGAATGTTAGCGCGAAATAAGAATAACGTAAGCGACAATGTGAATTTTACCTTTTCAAAAGAAATCTGGGAACAAATTGAAAAATCTAAAACAACCAATTTGTTAAGATTATAATTACCAGTATTTTGGCTAAATTATACTTTCATATCTGAAAAACTGAAAGGAAAATCCTCAGATCCCGTAAATTTCAGGGGTACTTTCGGAACATTTTTTCATTCAGGAATTTCTTAATATTGTAATTCTAAAACAGCCAATCTGTAGTCCATAATTTTATCTATCACTGTCTTCAGTTTCAAGACGATTCTCTCAGTATTGGCTGAGAACAAATCAGGGCGCCGAAGCGGAATGACAGCATATAGGACCTTAATGTGTATGACTAACATGAATTATTTTTATGTAAACAAGTCAATTACATTGGTCAACTCATTACATAAACTATTAGTATCTATGTACATGAGCAGTTCCAGATATCACGGAAAAATTCATTTGAAGCTTAGTTCAATTCACTAATCCTCATGTTATTTCGATAATACAGAATGTAACAAAGATAAGAAATAAGAACATAATCCACAATATACTGCATTTAGGATTATTTAATAAGAACACAGTACATGTTGCACCTGCAAAATACTCCATGTTATCTAATTCAGATTATGCTATCGAATAAACATAGTTACATATGGTATAACACACATTTTTGTGATAATATCGGTAGTCGGTACACAAAGTTAAGGCAAGTTAACAGGAGGAATTAATAACATTAAGGTTAAAGCCACCTCCACCCCTGGATGTTTCAGGAGCTTTAGCTCCTATATCATCCAGTCTTTTAAGCAAAAACATTTTTTCAAGAAAGGGCTCCCCTCAACAAACCCCTCCCTGTACCTACTACTCTGAACACCCTTAATGTTCCTTGGAGGAGACTCTCACTGCAAGGATCTACCGGGAGGAATACAAATACGGGGATATTTAGCAAAATGGGCGGAGTCGACGACAAAAGAGGCGGAGCTAAATTGCTAAAATGATGTAGAGATTGACGCGAAATCATTGAATAAGACAGTTGAAGAATTAACGACAATATTACAAATACGGGGATATTTAGAAAAATGGGCGGAGTCGGAAACAAAAGAGGCGGAACTACATTGAAACGACGTAAATACTGAAGCGAAATCATAGAATAAGATTGTAAGTGTGTTGAGTACGTGGTTGGGGGAGTTGGTTGAGGCGGCAGTCTCTCAAGCGGGAGGTCCCAGGCTCAAACCCCGGCGCTGCCGAAGTATTCCACACTGTGAGATGCAGGATTTAGCCTTGTGCAAAGTGTGCAAAAAAGTATTTGGGTTTGTTAATGCAACCCCAGATCCTTTTCTACAAAAGAAGAGTTGACCAGGGAACATTTTGCGAAATGGGCGGAGCAAAAATGAAAATGTCTAAAGATTGGCGCGTATTCATTAACTGACATTATAGAAGAGTTGATAAAAAATATGAAAGGGGAACATTCAACAAAATGGGCGGGGTCGGCGACAAAATAGGCGGGGCTAAAATGCAACCATGCTAATAATACACTTATAAGGATTGATGCGAAATTTACTCGTAAATGGTGACTGTTTGTATTAATTAATGCCACTTATTTACATAATAATAATATTATATACCATCACCTGTGTTTGTATGGTGGAGTGTGTGTAACTGTGTACACATATGTCTATACATATTCATATTATTTGTTTTTATAGCAGGTCAAAGTTTAATACGTGCGAACGTTGACATTACAATTTGCTATGTATTATTATGTATTTATTATACAAAATATGATGACAAAATAAGCTGTATTACAAAAATAAAAAAATGTTTATTGGATATAAAACATTATATCTACCAAATGGTGAGTTTATTGCCGTAGGCAACGTCTCCCAACCAACCACTTGTGACTATAAAGTGAGATAAATTGTACACATACTTATGAAAGTATGGAAACCAAAAACAAGATGCAGAAAAATAATATATGAATACATACCTACATATGTATATATATATATATATATATATATATGATTTTGATTGGTTTTCGGGTACGACGCGTGAGTTTGCTTTTGGGCGAGCTTTCGACATCTCACGGGACGTCATCATCAGGCAATACGTCTAAACAGTACGATGTACAAGTTTTAACTGCCAACCGGGCACTTCTTCGAAGTTCATATATATATATATATATATATATATATATACCCGGTTTCATTCGACCTGCACACGCTGCGGCCGTGAACCGAGGTAGTTCTATTCCCGTTCTCTCGACTCCCGCTAGAGGTCTCTGCGCTGTCTAACCCCAACGCCGCTACCTCTCGCCTACCGCCCCTGCCGATGGCTTGTCCAACCGAGCCGAAACGTCGGGCTACCAACGGCCTTTTTCAAGGCCAAGGTACGCAGAGTACCCAAAAGCAATTTCTTGATTGTATCATTCCCGATCATTTTAATCTCTGCGGAAAAAACTTTTCTAACATATATATATATATATATATATATATATATATATATATATATATATATATATAAAATAGGTGGTGGAGGATGGAATGAAGGATAAGGAAGGAATCAAGGGAGTTGAGAGTTGGATGGATTATTCATGGAAAGGTAATGACGCTTCAGTTTACTCTTGAAAGAGAGAATAGTTGGAGCTAGTCTGATATGAAGTGGAAGATTATTCTATATGGAAAATTATTTTTATTATTATATGGATTATATGGATCTTGTTTTGTCCGTGGGTAGCTTCACAAATCACGACCCTCAGCAGCAAGGAAACGATGAAGGAAGAAGAATACTTACCGAATACAAATATTCTCAAACTGTTTTTCGCCAGTGCATCGCCTTAATTAACACTTGCGTGCCCTTCGACATAAATCGAAGTAAAAATACAATAAAAAAAAATAACCATTGATACTCGTTTGATGCATGAGTAATAAGAAAACGTGACTAGATCCATTATCTGGGTATTTTAGTTAGATATTTAATTAATTAATTAATAAACATTGTTATATAAAACACAGTTTGTTAACACGCTTATCATAACCAATAAAATAACCATACCTATTTATATGTAATGCCAATATTGCGTGTAAGAATAAGATAATTCAATAAAATTTAAATTTGTAAACACGCATTGTAAAAAAACACCAAGACGTCATTTTCAACCCTCTCTGTGTCACTTTCAGAATATGTATATCGACCAAAACCACATTACTGAAATATATTTTTTTTTTAAATCACTCGTCTTTTTAAACACCTGTGCATCCTAAACTATTTGTCTTAATTTATAAATATAAAAATGACCCACCATTCAATTAAATTTGGTAAAATTTTGACCTAAAGAGCTTAGTTTAGGAATTATAACAACGATCTGAGTTGTTAGTGAGAAACTGAAAAATTGTTAAAAAAATCTTGGTTTTTTAGACACCACGTACATTAATAACACAAGCGGAAAATTGTTGCAAGCTTCAAAAACCTCTTTACATGCTGATTACAACAATTTCCAGCTTTCCGAGAATCAATTACTCTACACCCCCATTATCAATATACATATTATGTTTCTTGTCCTATGTATGTCCTTTTCCTTGTATATGTTGTTACCTACCAGTGGCGAGGAGTGGATTTCCGCAGAAGGGAAGCCGGGGCTAACATTTCTTATTGGATTACGTCAGATTAGACACTATTATACCTATCATTTTATTCAAAAGGTAACTCGATGGGATTCGTGTTCTTAGGTAGCTTCGTGACTGTTACCTACTAATTCAAATATATGAAATACATAGGTTTTATCGAATTTATTACACAGATATACACCTAATGTATGATGAAATTATTATTTTGTACATACAACATTACAAGTTAATCCGCAATCGAGGACAACAACACAGTGGAGATAAAATACAATAAAAACAACTAACAAAAACTAGTTCAGAGGAAAGTAGGACATCTAGTGAGAGAATTATTAATCAAACAACTATTCTATATTTGAAAACATAATTCAAATGTAGAACCGTCGATACTTTGAAGAGAAATTCGCCAAACATTTTATGTTGGAAAAAATTATCGGCAATAATTGGGTTAAGGAAGTATACTTAGTAACAGAACATTACTCAGCCAATAAGATATCATCCTAAGACTTAAAACATGGATAAATGAGAATATGTTTTAGTGACTCTAGTAGTTAGAAATTGAATTTTTGAAAATTTACTCCATCAAAAATAATTCAAAAGTTTCGTATCTGAATTTTACTGAAACTCGAGATTATTCCCGTAATTTGTTAGGTTGATAAAATGTTAAGGACTCAAGCAGATATTTTTTTGATATTCGGTCCCCTTTTTATGCAATAAACCAAAATCGATTTGTCTTCTTATTTTGCGCTTACATACTGAATGCTGGATTCCACCAACTTTTTAGAAGAGGAACAGCAAGAGATAAGAGCCTTTTATCATTATTTTTCATGCAAAATTTGTGATAGGTGGCTCCTATCTCCGCTATTCCTCACTTAAGAAGTTGGTGAAATCCAGCATCAGACTCTCACATTTTTTTAAAAAAGTTGATGCGATAATAGAACGAATTTAAAAATAAGATTTTTTTACATCTTGATGTCAGCGATTCGAAATGGGCTTGTATGAAGAAATTCACGGTTCAAATCCTGTCTCCGCAGATCACAGCAACACAGGCACAACAAAATTTAAAATATATAATTTCACAAACTAATCGTTTTTTAAAACGAAAATCACAATACAAAATCAATTTATTTATTTATTTTTTATGTAAAAATACAATAAATTCACTAAGGGGAACTTCTCGTAAAGTTTTGATTTCATCCAGCTAACCGTTAATCGAATTAATTTCTTACAGCTAACCTATGTTACGTTATTACCTACTACAAGTTAAAAAATTAGAAATATCTGAAGTCAAAATAGATGAATTACAGGACATTCCAGTGGCGAAGGGTGGATTCTGCAGAAGGGAAGCCGGAGCTAACATTTCGCGAAATTTTCGAAAAAAAAGAGCGCGAAACTAAAACACTGGTACGATTTTCGTAAAAAATATATGACGCAGGTACTTTTACATATTAAAATAATAAGTATGCACATTTAACTAAAAGGTAAATCATAACAAAAATTGTCAATGTACCTACATTTCAATGCTAATTAACTTTTAAACTAATTACGTTTTTTCCAATACTTTTGATAAGTTCGACGCGAAAATACGACGCTCGATGCGTGAAAAACTTTCGTAACGCCAACCGCCGAGAGAGACTCGATTTGAACTACTGAAAAATGTTGTCAAGTTACCTAGAGTAGTGCACTTAGCACTTGTATACTTCCGTACATATGGCAGGGGTGTGCCAGTAATTAATTAATAATGCATACCGGTACGTTGATATAAAAATAGTCAATAAAATAATATTGTCGAGATCGGAGATAATAATCTAGCAGACCAAAATCGCTACTAATTCATTTAAAAAAAAATGATTTACCGGAAATTTTAAACATAAAAATGGAAAAATCGGTAATTATTAATACATACTTGCAATATTGTACAAGACTATTTCTAAATACTGATATTTTAGGCACAATGCTTGTATTTTAGGCCCCGCGTTGAGCCTAATCCTGTGATATCCGTGATATCTGGATAGGTGAATTTTTCCCAGTATTAGGCTGATGAGTTTATATGTCAATCAATAGTGACAATTGACAATATGTGTAGACTCTTTTGGCTGATAATACTGAGAAATGTGTTGGCAAGTCTTACCTCCGCGTAAAAAATCCGAAACAGGGATGTTGTATATCATAACTACTTAACGATTTCTGTGTAAAGGATATAGAGTGTTTTCAGAAGTATTTTTGCCTGCAAACACGTTTCCCATTTACCATGCTTTCTTTTCCACTTCTTTACTATGTACTCCTTATTGTGAATGTGTACATTAGATTAATAAAAAGGATCTGGGCTTGCATACACAAACCCACATACTTTCATGCACATCTTGCACTAGGCTAAAAGCCTGTATCGCAAAGTGTGGAATACATCGCCAGCGCCGGGGTTTGAACCTGGCACCTCCCGCTTGAGAGACTGCCGCCTCAACCAACTGCGCCAACCATGTACTCATGAACCATTACTAAACTATTCTGTTTCCATATCGTGTTTTATACACAATAGACGCAGAAATTCACAATAGTAAAACATATTTTCCAAGTCATCTTTCTGTGCCAAACACAATCGTATCGGTTTAATTTAAATCTGCATAGTTCAACCCTGATGTTATGTAATACATAGATAGATACCAATTATATACGTCACAATATTTTCACTTATGTATAGGAAAAAATACAATTATCAAATACCTAATGTGAAGTACAAATTAATGTTGTGGGTGATGTGCAAAATCGTACGTTTTATAGATTGGCTGTATAATATAGTTTTTTTTTATCCCATATTTTAAAAAAATAATACGAGTCACCTTGGTCTATTTTCTTCACCATTGTACCTAAGACAAAATAAATTTAAAGGGTCCTTCGTATTTGTAATACTCGGACGAAATTTAGGACGTCCATCTTCACACCTTCTTCTTCAGATGAAGACACCAGTGGGAGTGTCGAAAAGTCGATCAATCAAGTTAATCTACACACGGTTCGCCCGACAATTAAACAACGATGTTCGTCATACATCTCTGCGATTTATACCACTCAAAACGCGTCCGTCCTGTATAAGTATCTGGTAATACGTTAACTCTCGGACGGTCACGTTCTCAAACTCTTTCTTTCAGAGTTATATAAATAAATAAATAAATCTTTATTAGCCAGTAAATATGCATAGTTACAAAAACAAGATATAAGATAAGTACATATTTTCTTTGCGATTTCATCCTCAGACATTTTCTCCACATTTCGAAACGTAATCAGGAAGAATTTCTTGTACTATTCCAGAAAATTCTACAATGCCAGCGATTTAGATATTGTCGGCAACTTGATAAAGAATCTCAATAACAATTATGTAAATATCGTATCAATAAAAAAGTAGTTGTATCTACTTTAAAAAAACACGCTTTGCCCCGAATATGGTCACCACAAAATAATACTATGTATCAATATTCAATAGATACCAGGCGCGAAGCTACCTAAGAACACGATTCCCATCGAGTACCCTTTTGGATAAGATGATAGGTATAATAGTGTCTAATCTGACGTAATCCAATAAGAAAATATGTTAGCCCCGGCTTCCCTTCTGCAGAAATCCACCCTTCGCCACTGATAGACACCTGACTAGGTGAATGAACAATAGGTATAATGTCAAGAAAATCATTTGAAGATTAAGATTTTTGGTGGGGAGTAATGTCGCGTCACGTAATATTTCAAAACGCCGCAGGCAATGTGTCAGTGTCGAGCTTAGGGTGGCCCTTTTGACCCAAAGGACAGTTCACCTTGAATTTATACATTTATATACCCATCAGCCTCTGGGAAATTTCTACACACTTTTACAAATATTTTTTATGCCTGTCCAGGACGCAATATCGAATTACATACTTGTGAGTGCTTTTTTAATAAGAAAACATTGGTAGAAAGAAACAAAACTAATTATTGCTTAAATTGGTGAAAAAAAATCGATTACGTACATGAACTAGAACCTAAAATTGGGCGTAAAGTAATAACTAGGAAATCAGTCTCGAATCATTTTCGTAAGCATCGGTACGCCAGGATCAGACCACCAGGCACTTTTTCTGTTTGGTTCAGCACTTCAAAAAACTGTCGTAATTTCTAATGAATCTACATTGAAGATGAAAGACTATACTATACCCGTTGACCGTTGACGATATGTTGAAAAATTGATTTGATGTATGACGAAATGTCAATCAGAGCCCTTTACACTCTGATTGGCATTGATCTGATAATGATATTGTTTATGATACTTTGTTTAATGATATGCTGTGAAATGATATTGTAAAAATTGACGAGTCCAGGTGCCCGAATGGGCCTACGGACGATAGAGAAAATAAACAAATAAACCCTCACGCCACCTCCCTTGCGGGGTAGGCAGAGAGAACGGATCGCCAGACTTTCCTATCCTTACACACACTTCAGGCTTCCGTCACATTCATGCAATTCCTTATACACATTCTACGATTACTTTTACTCAAAACACGTCCGTCCTTGAGGATCTGGTGAACATGGTTCAGCCATGTGGTTCTTGGACGGACGCGTTTCCCCACACCACTTCTTTCACCTAGGTAAATTGTAAAAGTGAAAGTTTAACAATTAGGTAATGAAGTACCTAACTTTTGTCTCTCCATAAACGTCGCACCTTCGGCATAATCCTGACCTTTATACTACGTGTGTCGCCTCTGAGTGCAGTAAAGATAAATAAATGAATACACATAGGTATGAAGTATAGATAGGCAAGCAGTGTGTATGTTTGTGCGTGTTTCATATCAACAAGTTGTCGTTGTAGGTTGGTGTGTGACGGAGTACACGATGTAGTGACGTCATAAGGCGCAAGAGACACACCCACCGAGTATTGCGACATTTCAATACATAATTTTAATTTATTATACTAGTTTGTGGAATATATTTTCCGAAATTATTTTGGGATATACCGTGGTGTGGTAGTAATAAGAAATTTCCCAAAAAAATCATGCAAATCTACCATTTATTTATTTATTTTATCAGGGCTTGTATAAAAGTAACCCAAATTCTAAACCTGAAATGCAAAATATATCGTGGGGGTCGGGATTTGAATCTGGCATTTCTCACTTGTTCCAATTTTTCTCCACATATCTTCCACACATTCCTCACTCGTTATTAATATTATTGGGCATCCCTAAATAGGATCCGAACTGGCCACAGGAAATGTGGGCACCTCCTCCATAAATGGGGCAAGAGGAAACATCCCCAATGCCAGTGCGGGCAGATAGAGACGGTGGATCACATTGTGGGGCACTGTCCCATCAAGAAGTTAGAGGGGGATATTTGGGAAATCCGTGAGGTCAGACGCCAAGGGCAATTGAATATCTGAGAAATATTGACGCGGAGCTATGACTCCCAGATCATTTACACAATGGTTGTATTCGCATACGAAAGAAGAAGAAATATTATTGTGTACGTAATATAAAAAAAGCAGTTAATTTCCTAATGAAGTCAATCACCAATTAAAATAAATGAGTGATGCACTTTGCACTAGTGCATTGCCAAGTGCAAACATTATGTCATATGCAATAATATACACAATGCATATTATTATAGTAATAATGACGCCTCCAACAGTTAATAAGTGATTGATTATTACTTATTAGGTACTAGGTATACATATTGCTAGTAGTCCAAGAGCCCGCTGCTTAATTTATGACGTATCTGTTTTTTGATCGAAATGTGGTATAAATGATAGCTTACCAATAGGGTATTACATCGCACTAGGGTTGCCTATCAAAATCTTGCCGCAACCCCCCCTGCCCCCCCCGAAAAGGTCCCTCTTCGCGGTTTTTCGCATTTTATAGGAATATGGTAAGAGATAGGAGAAAGTAGTCAAAGACAAAAATAATCCTTGCTAAATTCTCTACAAAAAACGTTAAGTCAATTTATTCATAGGACTAGTAGTTTACCCGTAATGGCCGGTCCAAAACCGAAATTCATTTGAAATACAAAAAAAATGTATTTAAACTAAATTGGTTGAAAATTGATAAGAGCTACAGGAAAATAGTCAAAGAACGAATTAATTACCATAGTCTTAGCTACAAAACGAGCTATAACTTATGTTCATACCTCTAATAATTTCGAAGTTATTACAATAAATCTCAGTGACGAAAATTCTTAAAATTTAGTTTTTCATAAAATAACCGGTGTTATAGCGCCGCAGGCCAAATTTTTTTTTCCATAAAATGTTAGTAATAATCGGTGGAAGAATGTGAAAGAAAAAAAATCAAACTTTTTTTTTTATTTTTTCAAAAAATATCCTGTTTTTTGACCGGCCATTACGGGTAAACTACTAGTCCTATGAAAAAATTGACTTAACGTTTTTTGTAGAGAATTTAGCAAGGATTATTTTTGTCATTGACTACTTTCTCCTATCTCTTACCATATTCCTATAAAATGCGAAAAACCGCGAAGAGGGACCTTTTCGGGGGGGGCAGGGGGGGTTGCGGCAAGATTTTGATAGACAACCCTAGTGCGATGTAATACCCTATTGGTAAGCTATCATTTATACCACATTTCGATCAAAAAACAGATACGTCATAAATTAAGCAGCGGGCTCTCGGACTATAGGAGATTGGTATAATGTGATACAATATGCAGATAATACAATATGCATATTCATGAATTCAGAGCCAAGGATTTGCATGTGCAGTGCAATGAATGTATGACTAATTAATATCAATTATACACACAACATTCATTGCAGTATTTAAGTAGAAATAAATAAAATTTGATTGCGGACAACATGCGAAATGAGAAGTGTACAGAAGAGTTACTTTTAGGTTTGTGTATAAGGGTCCAAGCCCAGATTTAAAAAATTGTATATACTTACAGTCTCCATAGTCGAGGATCGTAGGAGCCTTGAAGGGAGGCTTTGCCAAGGGATCTTCTGGCTGTAGAGTCATCTTCCAAATCTCAGTCTTGTTCAGTTAATAAGTCTGTAACAAAACGAGAAAAAAATTTAGGTATGTGTGTTGAAAAAAAGAATGACAGTATACCTAAAAAGATATATACGAGTGAAAGAAAAGCCGTGAAGAAGTGTGGCCATCCGAGACTCGATCACGTTTTCTTGATCCTTGAGGTCGGAAAGAGTAGATGAGAATAGACCAGTGCTGAGGTCTTGTGACCTCACTGTGTTCTGTTGAGGAACATAAAAGGATGAATCAGTGATTATATGGATTATACAATGTTCTTTATACATGTTGGTGGGATCTTAAACATTATCTCTTGAATTAAATTAAATTATCATCTATTATCTTAAACATTATTTAAATGTTGGAAGGTGAAATCCCCTCAAGCCAGCAATTTCTTTTGCCGACTGGGGATCCTCTCTCTCTTCTCTGCACCATATCCCATTTATCTGGGGTCAGCGGCTCGGATCCTCTCTCTCCATCTGCTTCGATCAAAGCAGTATTCTGCTCTAGATGTTTCATGTCCCCTCTGATGGTCTCCTCAAGGGATTTCTTTGGCCGTCCTCTCTTTCTTGGTCCTTTCCTTCCTTCCCTTGGGGATATTTTGTTTAATAGTGTTCATTGTATTATTTTGTGCTAAATTATGTAATAGGTATTGTAATATTGATGGATAAATTGAAAAAAAAAATTGAATTGAATTGAAAAAAAAATTAAACTTATTCTAATTATTATCTCATAGATAAGACAACATTATTAATTACTCATGTAATATCTATACACAGTGCAAGGGTCAGAGGACAGTATCAAATAATTAGATACCTACCTAGTGTGTACATGGAACACTTAGCTACAAAATAATAATATTGTTTAAATTATCAGATGTTACGGTAATTATAAAGGTCATTTGTTGCTTAACAGGTGTGATGATACCTGTGTAATACAATATTTTATCAATTAACAGAAACAGAACCCCTCCAACATTACAAATTAGCCTCTTGCCAGGTAGAAAATGCTACCTACCAGATGCGAAGCTACCTAAGAACACGATTCCCATCGCGTTGCTTTTTGGATAAAATAATAGGTGTGACAGCGTCTAATTTGACGTAATCCAATAAGAAATGTTAGCCTCGGCTTCCCTTGTGCAGAAATCCACTCTTCGCCACTGCTACCTACTTAATTAAATACTCAGGTTTTCACAGGGTATGTAGATTGTAGGTACCTAGTATGTATGAAGGAACATGATGGAAATAAGTAAGATTGTATTCCCTTGAAGGACGTTATGAAAAATAGGTACTTGGCTTGAACTTCTTGAGGTCCGACCGTAAAAACTGGACGCTCAGTTTTTCAAGGTTTTTTCGACCGGACAAATGTAATGAAAACCGGACTATCCGTTCCGAAACTGGACATCTGGCAACCCTAGTTGAGATACCAAACACAGTCATTATTGTTTATTGTTTTGAATCATTCTTAGGCCATTTGCAGGCACTTGGACTCGTCAAAGTTACACGTTAACAATAATATATATAAAAATAGATAAAACAGTAAATTTACAGGGAAAGTCGATGCCAAATAGAGTGTAAAAGGCTCTATTGGCACTTCGTCATGGTCATAAAACTAGGTACATATAAGAGGGTAGATAGGTTTAAGAATTGTATGATTGGATGTAAGTATTTTACAATGTACCTTCAAGTAACAATCCAGTGATGTATTATAATATTATGTCTACGATGTGGTAAACAATGTCCGCATATTAATACCTAGTGACGTAGTTGTCTGTTAGATATTGGGCTAATGGCCAAATAATGTTTGAATCAACGACTCACTATAAGTTCACGCACACAAAGGCCAAGGTCTATAATTAATATAAAATGAATCAACATATGCGCATACATAGTAATACTTAAGGGCTGCAAACAATGGACAATGTTGCATTAACATTTGATTGCGTCTATGACCGATTAATGACTACTGCGTAAAATCATTTCACAACAATAGGAATTGTCGATGTCGAATCGATACGGAATCATGGGAATCATCTGGAGGAAATTTCATATGGCAAGGTATCCTGGAAAACCCACAGAGCTGCCTTGTTGCATCCTACTCTTAAATAGAGACATTCAAATATCAGTGAAGATATTGTTTAGATAATATATATTTTTTTCCTTTGGAAGGCTGGGGGACCATTTATCCCTTGTGAGACTGCGACCAAAATAAGTCTATTGTGACTAATAATACTATCTCATCTCTTCAACAGTGGTAGTGAGAAAAAGGCGCTTTATGATTGCAATTCGACACGGATGCCTTATATAGCTAGTGGCATAGTGGTGAGAATCATTGCTTCACAGCCGTAAGTTATGGTTTCAATTCCCACACAAGGAACAATGTTTTCTAAGTATAATATACTTAGAAAAAAGTGTAAGAAAACACACACTGTTGTAAGGTTGTGGTAAGATCGAAGTCCATCAGATGCCCATCTTATACTCTACATTAGTTGAGGGACTACATAGACATTTAAATATGCTTACTGCCCAATAAACTTTAATCAAAATAACTGTGCAAACATTTAAACAGTATCTTAATTGAGTAATTTCAAGAAATGCTTAATTCCATACATTACAAACAAAGCAATTACGTTTCCTCGAGATGTTAAGACACACAATGAGGCTTTATAAGTTGTCTTTATATTATGCTGATCATATAATCACAGTTACGTTTACTTTTCTTAAATTTATATAGTAATAAATTAACAATTGACGTCTTTTAAGAATTACTCTAGCTCTTCTAAGTAAGTAAATATTTGATTTGATGTGATAGTGCACCAAATCGCTTCACGATTATTGCTTCCAAAACATGTAGGAAATAAATTAATACAATCTAATGACAAAATTTCAAGTAGTTATCTCAACTCAAGTAACAGTCATTGAATTGGTGAATGTTACTTAAATGTAAAGTGATCACATTAATCCAGCTGACGATCAGTCATAAGCCTGAGGTCGAAGGTGGGTAATGAGTGTTTGGTTCAAGTGGATGAGCGAATTTCAACTTTCCATACACATTTTAACACATCATTTGTTTAGTGTAGAATGTAACACTATTTTATTCATCATTGAGTTCACAATCCATTATATATACTTTTATCCAGGAACAAAAGATTATGATTGTAATGAAATAATAATAACAATAATACTCATTCTCGGCAAATAAATGAATGTGGCATTTGCGACGTGTATATTGTATTATTTCACAGTGATAAAATCATATTTCACATATCTCCAAAATTTTTCTGTCAAATTGATATGGATCGATAATAAAAATAGGCATATAAATTGTAACTTACGTAATAATAATTATCCAAAACGTTGTAGATTGCAGGCGTAAAGCAGGATTTAGCAGTAAAGTAATCGTTTTACAATTTAATGAGGATATAAAACGTATTAAAAGTTTAAACTTTTGTCAACAAATTATTTCACAAGAATTCCACTTGACAGATAACCACCGAGAAGATAACACACGACATAACCTCAAACTAAAGATACGACAGTCATTAAAAGACGGATTGTTTTATTATTATTACACTCAAGCATTCATGACACATAATAAGTATTTAATACCCAAATACACTACAATAAGGTGATACATTTCTTTATCTGTATTTAACTCGAAACGATAAGGTTTATCAAACCCGAGCCGGGATCAAAACACATTTTGAAAAGTCAAAGTCGAACTTTGTCTATGACCGAATTACCATAGAGGATTTCTTTATGCTTTAATGTAACTAGACACCATTTTCTAAATCGTGGCTTATTTTGCAGCAAAACATCATCCTACAGAAGCTGTAGCTTTAAATTCCATATAAATTGAAGACTACTTCGATAATATATCACCAATAGAGTAGCTATTAAAATACCAGGTAGTTCTTCTTTGTAAAATACTGTTTTACAATTATTTACAATATGATGGTACTTCAATAAAGAAAATCGAAGTCTAAAATAAAAAGCAGTATTTATATTTAAAAACGCTTTTATTACAAATATAATAAACATTAGACATGACAACAGTACACAAAATAAAAATAAGATATGATTTTTCACAAACAGAAATAAATAAATAGAGAATAAGGATTAATCTTAAAAATAATGGGGAATATTGCATGTGATAGTATTAAGGCCTTTTAAAGTCCCAACATAATGAATAATGGCACTTATTATGCCTCGAGAAGGTTAGTATCACCGCCTCCTAGATGAGGTACTCTAGCCGTGCTGTAACAGTTGGCAACATAGCATAATGATCAAACAAGACCACCACTCCTGTCAAATCTTAAATGAAATTCATGGGGTCACTGCTGACGCTGCCAATTGGCTAAGAGACCTTTAAATTTGTAGTTGCCGTATTAAAAAAAAAACATATTTTCAATCTTCTAAATGTTGTTGGCACACAAGGCACTACTCTTTGACCCAGGGATGCCACGGGCTGTAGACGAATCATGTTAGCCAATACGAATTATACTTAACATTCGATGTACATAAGAATATTTACATTTGTACAAACAAGCTTAGATCATTCCTCATTGATATGTCAATTTACAATCAGTCCTTCACTTGTGTGTGAGATAAAGCACGGCTATACTGGTTAAGGCACTAACCAAGAATATAACATCAAACCATCTGTGATAGAAGTTGAACTGTAAATCCCCTAAGACTTGTGTGATGATGATTCTGTACTCCGCCGGCATGTTCATCCTCATAAGGAGAACACTGGAGCAGAAGTACATTCCCATGATCTGGGCGAGAATTAAGACTATTATGTTAGAAGACTTGGATGATGAGATCTTGTAGAAAAACTGGAACAAAAACAAAGATATATATAAAATAATTTAACTTTTAATTTAAATTATTTTTTAAAATAAGAATTGTACCTACAAATTGTAAGCATGTAATATTTCTTTAAAAAAAATAAAAAACCTTAATGGGCCAAAGAAAAACATGCATAGTTGCAAAAAAAAACACAATGGTAGTGTGCCAAAAGGGGGACTTACTGCAAAAGCAATATCTTACAGTCAACCGAACAGTCCATTTAAAAAGTTGAAACGATAATTGCAATTTTTTTACTACAGATCTATAAAAAATCTGAATATTGTAGACTTGTTTTTTCGGGTTGATCGTGTGATGTCATCAGATTTTAATTGATAATAAGTGACCAAGGCGGCAGTAGGTTCGCCGAAATGTTGGATCATCTGATCACATCACAAGATCAACCCGAAAAAAACAAGTCTACATATAGATCATCGTGAAAACCTGCAACTACTATTAATTTGAATATTGGTTTACCTTAGTAAATGTAAGTAAAAGTCCTCTTATACTAGTGACTACAATACATCCGACTAGGAAGAAGGAGACATGCTGAGACCAGAAGCCAACGTCTATGTCGAATCCAACCCAATGCACTACAATCTCAATTCCCCTCGTGACGGGATCCTTCTTACCCACGCGATCAAATACTATATTAATTGTAGACTGAAACAGATAAAACATAAAATTAGATAAAACCTAGTATCTATGATCCTAAAGTCGAATCAATTATAACTGGCGAACGCAGTAATAAAAATGTGACCGAGAAGGGACGACTACCTGCTTTATTCGCAGTATTCATTATGTTATTGAAAATATGTTAATTATTATTAATATTACATTTTTTTTACAGGTTTATGAAGTTTAACATAATTTGGGGCCCCCCGAACCACGGGGGCCCTACGCAGTTGCGTACCTCTTAATCTGCCACTGTATACAAGCCTAGATCCTGTTTTATTAAAAAAAGACTCAAATTGTTGTTAATAAGTTGACCCCTCGTAACATTTTACATTTTTACCAAAATTGAGTTGGATACGTTGAGAAAATAGAATTTTCACAGCGCATATTCAATTGATATCTCAGATGTGACAAAACAAAAATGTATCTCAAACATTTTTCTAAATATGACAACATATAAATCATACACTTCAATAAGTTTTACCCTTCCCCAGTAAAACTTGCTTTTTACATTTTCAGTTATGAGGGGTCACCTTATGATCATCAATATGTATGTCGACACAACTGTCTTGCAATACCTTAAAAATCGTAATAAATGAGAAATTCAAATTGTCTTACAATAAATATCTTCCACAGACAGTAGAGAGAGAAAAAATATCCCAACAGGTTAAAGTATTTCCCCTGCAAGGTGTTGGACCAGTGGATCCTCTCCATCATGTTCCTGGCTCCGTGCACCTCCAGGAACAACTGTCGGGCCAACTCCTCCAGGGCGGAGATCTCACTCTTCAACTGACTGATGTCTGAAACATATAGAGGCAAATGACTTTACATAGTCGGGTTGTGCTAATACAAACAACTTGTGGACAACATTATAAGTCGATAATGGGTTGACTGGTAGAATTTGCTATTAGCCTACTTTTTGACATATTTATTTGTTCAATAAAGAGTATTTTATTTTATAATGGTTGTAAGGTTGATGGTTAGTTTTAAGAGATTTCCTTAGCCAATAAACCCTCTTAACATGCCCAAGCCATAATTTTTTTTTTTATTCACTTTCATTCTAGTCAGTACAATCGTCTTACAGTCACTCATCTCTCTAATAACCTCATTCCTTATTCTATCTCTCAATGTCTTCCAACAAACTCAATTTCCACTGCATTCAACCCTGATTTGTCCTTCTTCAGCCACGTCCAAGTTCACTAACACACATAATGGTAAGAATAAAAATCTCAATTTAAAAATGGATGATGAGATAAATTAAATAACACATCTGTATATTTATTTGACTAACTTTCAGTAGCTCCCGATCCTCCCACACTCGGCAGACTAGCCACGAAGGAGCTCCACAAGCTACCTGGGGTCTTCAGGCACGCCTGCCTCGCACCCAGAGCCTGAGCCTTGTGCAGGGCTATCCTCTTCTTCTTAACGACTATCATGTCCATAGTTTGCATCAGTTTCTTTTCAATGGACTGAACATCGTATTGTGTTACAGGTCTGAAATACAAATAAGTCATTCTTCGCTTCATAGAAAGTCGCTGGAAGGAGCTAAATAACACTAAAGGAGAGACGTGATCGGGGGATCTTATTGAGATATGCTGTGTGTGTATGTATGAGCACATGGGCGTCGACAAGGGGGCTGCCCCCCCTAAAGATTGGAATAGGTATATATTTTTTCATACTCAATGATTAAACTTCACAAAAAATCACATTTTCAAATAAACAAACCGCATCACGACCTCCTTTACTATGTCTCACAAAAAAAGTGTCTGCAGCGTTGTTTATGCCTTTTTTATGCTATATCAATTTTCAAAATTTTTGTTGCCCCCCCAAAGTCCGAGGCTGGCGACGCCCTTGTATGAGCACTAAGTAGTCCTGTGAGATACTACCAGCTATGTTCACCATGAGCTCTAATGCGCACCTGAGAGGACATCAACTGAAGCTATAGACAGCAAGATCCACATCTACCACTAGATTGGCACTTGTGGTAAGTACCAGATAAATATAACTCGGTTTTTTGCATCCTTAATAACCCCTAACCAAAATGAGCATTAGTAATTTATTAGCCGTTAAACGTACTTGATAAATATCGCCATAGATGTGTATGGGTAATTGACAGCACCAAACCCTGATAGGATGGCCATCACTGTAACACCAATCACACCAACTCTAGAGACGCCTTGCTCTATGGAGAATATACCCTGCAACGCACGGACAAAGTTATGAAATATTAAACAAACTACGCACATTTTAATACAAATGATATAGACATAGAAAATAGTTACTATAGTTCACGGTACCAACCTGTTTAGGGCTGAGGATTGGAAAAGGATCCCCGATCTTCCAGAAGAAATAGAAATAAATAAACCACACAAGTAATGTTAGAGGACGAATGAATTTTGATTGAACTGAAAAATAAAAGAAAACACTTGTTTCATTTGGTGAATTATCAGTTTAAATTTGTAATAATGTATAATTTTTTTTTAATTTTGCTAATACTACCTACACAATGCACACAGATACAAGTTACGTGGAACTTATTGTTTACACTTCACTTATTGTTTTATTCCCCTATAGATACTGATGGTTGTATAGAATTCAGGTAAAGATGGAAATCCCCGTAATTTAAATTCCAAGAGAATTAATACTATTGGTCACGAGCCGTCTATGGAATTGGAGGATTAGTTATGATTTGTTGCACCTCGGCAGTAAAACGGCATCCATATTCCCGATGTATAGTTATAATAAATAAGAGTAATAGACTCAACTTACTGTATCTAATATTACTAATACAAAAGTATCCAATATAAAAGGGAATGACAGCAATCACCATGAAGAGCATCAGATAGAGACCCAAGTTCCAGTGGAAGTAGCGGGAACTGAAATCAAATCATATTCATACAGGATATTGCTTGAGCATCAGGAGATGAAAGATTACTCAGCTAATACTAAATACATCGTCCTAATATAAGGAACATGCATATTTATTTGTGTGTTGGTGACTCACAACAGCATACAGCCTTTTCGCCGACCAGTGTGCGGTCATACAAGTTACAAACAAAACACAACGATATCTTGCAGTTTTTTCCTCAACAGAGACGAGAGGCATCTTCATTCACATAATGTAGCGTTATGTGAACTCCCCTGGGGAGGAAGCGGAATGGGTGTTCCATCGCTTACAAATCGGCCTTGGCTGGCTTAAGTGATTCGTAAGCGTCCAGCCAAAGCCAATTTGTAAGCGTCGAAACACCCATCCTGCTTCCTCCCCAAAGGAGTTCACATAACGCTACATTATGTGAATGAAGATGCCTCTCGTCTCTGTTGAGGAAAAAACTGTAATGTATTTCCGTCTGTGCAATGCAGATAAATCCGGTTCAATACCTATAAATAATTTAGGTATATATCAAAGACGATATCGACTGTTGACTAGTTCATCAAATCAAAATCCAACTGAATGTTACCTTGAGTCAAGAGATCCAATGATTTCAAATATGATGAGTTCAAACATTGTGCAGCTGAGGGCGAATGTTACGGAGAATATGAGCTGGACGAGGGAGTGGTGGACTTCATAGTCACGAAACAACTGCTTTACAAAGAATACCCAACCTCCTATGAAGAAGAAAATCTGAAAGCAAATATCTTCATTACTTTATTTGTATACACTATTGGTAAATAAAATACAAAGATATTATTATTATTTGTTATTGGGTAGGCAGCACTCGCTGTTTTGACCAAGTTCCAAACAAATGTTCACTAGAGGGTAAACTTATATCAATAACAGCCGTATCTTCTAGCTGACCCAGACAAATTTGCATTACTAATTAGGAGACACACTACATGTCTGATGAATTAACACGCACAATATTATGAGACATCGAATAACACAAAAACTTGACACCGATTACCTCAATCGAAAAGCCGATTTTCTAAGACATTTAAAAAGTATAAATTTGCAGGTTTATGTAATATATTTTACATTGACATCGCGATTCATTGATTATAGAAATAGTGTACAGTCTAAGAGGGATTTATATATTACTTATTTATGTTAGAAAAATACAAAATATGTCATGACTTTAAAAAAGAAACAGTCATCAAAGCATTCTTGACTAATTGTATGAAACTCGGTCTCTATTACCTGCGAAACTAAAATGATTGAGGTATCTTCTAAAAAACCCATTTCGAATATTTAACATAACTATTAGATAGTTAAAGATATATTTAAAAAAATTCAATACTTTGCAAAAACATTACAACCCGGCAATTTGCACAAACGTCACACGGAATCTAAAATGTCACAATCTATGGTCACAATATCATTGCCATTATGAAAATTTTAAAACTAATAAATTCACTCATTTCCTCGATTCTGATTTAGTTGGAAAGTAGTCCATATCAGAATTATTTAGCGAAATAGTTTATTTGTTTTTATTTTATTGAATCCACATTGAATTAATCTGAAGAAAAAGAAAGCTACCTAATAGAATAGTGGACGTTGGTGTTTTGAATTGTCTACTTTTTTCTTATAAATATGTTTTGTTGATCTATGGTTTTCCAAACAAACGCGAAAACCAAAACACGAGTGGAGTGCGAATTTCGCGGATTTGTGTCTGATTAATTTTACATATTATTTATTATGAGTGGAATAAAAAATCTAACTCTGAAATTCAAATTATGCTGTAACGAATTCTTAAATGTCACTATCAGAAATGTGTGTTCGAGTTTCTCGAAGAGCAAAGGAAAAGGTTATGTTTGCAAAGACTTGGATGATGGTTATAAACCCAGTGTCGTCGAGACCGAAAGGTCCAAAGTGTGGGGAACGGACGGTAGATTTATTTACAAACCAAATGGTAAATTTAATTTTAATGAAGAGAAAGTGTTTAGTATGATTCTTCCGCCACCTAATGTTACGGGCAACTTACACCTGGGGCATGCGTTAACTACAACAATCCAAGATGTTATAGCAAGATGGAAGCGAATGTCTGGTTATAAGGTAATGTTTCTGCCTGGCATGGATCACGCGGGAATAGCAACACAAGTTGTCGTGGAGAAATATCTGGCAAAGAAAGGGATTACGAAGCACGAATTAGGCAAGGAAAAGTTTGTCAAAGAAGTGTGGAAATGGAAAGAAAACCATGGAAATACTATAAGAGATCAACTGAAGAGACTCGGTGCGAGCTTAGATTGGTCAAGAGAGCTGTTCACTATGGACGAAAAACACGTGGAAAACGTAAAATTATCTCTTTTTGAATTAAACAAAAAGAATTTGTTTCATAGGCACACTCGTTTGATCAACTGGAGCGTCGCTTTGGGTTCCACAATATCCGATATTGAAATGGATACTATAGAGATTGATGGACCCACTACTGTGAAACTCCCCGGTTATCCTGAAGGCGTAGAGTTTGGTCATTTGACTTACATAGCGTATCCACTTGTCGACAGTGATGGTGAGATTGTCGTGGCGACAACCAGACCAGAGACAATTCTAGGAGACGTAGCCATCGCTGTCAATCCTTTAGATCCAAGATACATAGGATTCCATGGCAGACTTGTTAGACACCCTTTATTACCCGGCGTCACACTCCCTGTAGTAGAAGACACACATGTGCAAATAAATTTCGGAGCGGGAGCTGTAAAAATAACTCCAGCCCATAATAGAGATGATTTCATTGTAGCGAGAAAGCATGATCTTCCCGTTAAACTTGTGATCGACGAAACGGGATGTATAGTCGGTTCATTTAAGTATGCCAGAATGCCTCGATATGTAGCGCGAGAAAAAATAGTGAATGATTTAAAAGTGGCCGGCCACTTACGCGATAAAGTTCCCCACAAAATGTCTTTACCCACGTGCAGTAGGACCGGGGACATTGTGGAAATATTACCACGTGATCAGTGGTTTCTGGAGTGCAAGGACTTAAATCGCTCTGTGAAGGAACTTTCCGACGGAGGAGAGTTAGAGATTATTCCCAAGAATCATAGGACGGTGTGGAACAAATGGCTGACTGACGAGAGGGAGTGGTGCCTGTCGAGACAGTTGTGGTGGGGAATTGATTTTCCCATATGGGAAATCTATCCTAAAGACAAACCAGGTAACATCACCATAGCTTCCTGGCTGATATAACCTACCATTATTGTAATAATTTCTAATTTTGACATAAGTGTAATATTAATGTTCTATTTTTTTTACAGAATTGTCTGTCTTCGTAAAAGGGATGCAAAGAGAAGAAGCACTGAAGTATGCCGTGGAAAGATTCCAATGTGACGTGCAGGATGTCGTTTGTGAACAAGATCGCGATGTAATGGATACATGGTTCTCATCCGGAACATACCCTTTCACAGCCCTCGGATGGCCCAAGGATACAACAGATTATAAAGAACTTTACCCATTAAGTCTTATGGTTACGGGTCATGATATTATGGGTTTGTGGGTAATGAGAATGGCCATGCTGGGCCTCGCATTAACAGATAAGTTACCATTTCCAAAAGTCTTACTTCACGGGATCATTACAGATGCGCGCGGAGCTAAGATGTCTAAAAGTAAAGGCAACGTTATAAACCCTATTGACGTCATCAACGGTGCCACCTTAGAAGAACTTGATGCCAAATCAAAGACGTTGTTTGACATGGGTACGCTCAATGAAAGTGAATTAAAACTGGCAATGGATGAACATAAGAAATGCTATCCGAAAGGAATACCAGAGTGTGGAGCCGATGCATTAAGGTTGACGTTGTGTGAGGTCAATCCAAAGAATCAGGCGATTTCATTCAACGTCGATAAGTGTCATACTAATAAATTGTTCTGTAACAAAGTATGGCAGAGTGTTAGGTTTTATAAAAATTGTCACAACTTATCCGTGACACATGATGCCTTGGATAAATGTACACGAGACCATTTGCAGAAGATAGATATTTGGCTGTTAAGTCGCTTACATCTTTTAGTTTGTAGGGTCAATAACTCATTGGAGAAATACGATTTTCATTTAGCTGTAGACGCTTTGAAAACCTTTTTATATGAAGATATGTGTGATAGATACATCGAATGTACAAAACATACTTTAAAATCTGATTTGACTGATGAGGCCAACGCTATAAAATTAGCAGCCCATTGTCACGTTTTTTCAGCGTGTTACGGTGCCGCATTGAGATGTTTAGCGCCATTTATGCCATTCTTAACGGATGAATTGATACAAGCAATCCCTGCAAAAGAAAATATTATACATAACTTTGAAGACACGTTGGATAATTTAGTATTTCCTGAAGCAAAAGATTATGCCGTTTGGAAAAACGAAACTATTGACGAACAATTCGACACGTGCATGAATATAATTTCGTGCATAAGGAAATTAAGACAAACGTTCAATATAGACTACAAATTTAAACCTAAAATCGTAATTAAGGACGAAGAATCGTACATATTTGATGTCCTTGCGAACTTTAGAGATGTTATATTGTTCATAACAAAATGTGAGAGTATCGACGTAGATTACTCGTACAAAAAATCATCAATGGACGTGTGGAGTTATATGGTAGATGATGACTGCGAACTCTATTTGGAAGTACCGCAAACCAAAGAATATGTTGAGAAATTCAACGCCGCTAAAGAGAAGTTACTCAAAAAAAGAGAGAAATTGTTAAAGAGTTTGAGTAAGTTGCAGAAGTTGCATGTGGAGCAGAAGAATTCGGATGAACCGTTGGATCCGTCAGACGAAAACTTAATTAAAATCAAAGAGATCCAAGAGGACTTGAGAAAGATTAGTTATTTAGAAAAATCACAAGTTGTAAATTAAATTAATCAACACTATAGACAATAAATAAGAGTTTATGAATGATGTATTGTGGATCTGTCGCTAGTCCCAGACTATATAGTAGTTACCTGTAGCACGGCGGTTCCATGTTCCCTAGATCTCTCAATTATATATATAAATATATTTACCATTATAATAATATGACGATATTGAAAGACTAATTATTTGTATAAGTATTAATTAATTTTAAGATAATAAATCAATTTGAAATGTAATGCTTTGTTTTTTAACTGATTTCGACATTGTTATTTTATATGTAGTTTCCACTTTTTGAGAACTCCTGCGATTATATCAACACTTTGGAATCCTTACTTTTTAAAAAGATATAAACATGATGGAGGTAGTGCAGACAAGGTTTACCAAACTAAAAAGTCCTCAGATACTTGACATACGAAGAACGTCTGAATGTGTCGGGCCTCACAACTCTTGAGGGTCAAAGAGAGAGGATTATTGGGTAGGCAGCTTTCGCTGTTTTGACCCAAGTCCCAGTTAAGTTGTGTTTATATTATCTAGTCTATTTTTAAAGGTGTTGGTGGTAAGAGCAAGTACCACTGACTGGCAACTAATTCCAAGCACTGACAGCTCTATTGGTTGTGGTAGTGTTTCCGTGGGTTGGATGTGAATCTTGTTGTTGTCAGTTTCAGCTGGTGTCCTCTCAGGTGCACATTAGAGTTCATGGTAAACATAGTTGGTAGTATCTCACAGGAATAATGGTTATGCAACACTTTGTATAATTCAATAAGATCTCCCTGATAGGATCTCATAGAAACATATACATACACTGTAAAAATAAAACCAGATATTAAAACAAAAAACCTTTATATCACAACAGTATTAAATACAACATGATTGTATATAAAACTATTTACAATAAATTATACAATAGTATTAAACATTCTACATTAGGCATATGATCCATACAAATAAATTCATGTACATATGTATTAGGTGTTAATATTATGCATCACTTCCTAAATAGGTTGTACGTAACAGAGATATAATTCTCTTATCTTCTGACGTTGCCACCCAACGATGGCAGAAGCCATACAAAAAAATAATAATTGGGTATCTCGGCTGATGTACAGTGTAAGATGAATGTGGACTGGTCTTATAAAAAGAGATAGTTTTGTAGGAGTACAACACTTATAGAAATATTCTGTTGCCAGCACATAAAATTGTACTTTCAAATTATTCCAAGAACATTCTTTCTTAACAGACTGTACAATATTGGACTATCTCCACAGGCGGAATTTTCATATGCCCGAATTTACAGAGACAAACACTACTAGAGGCATAGTGGTAAAAACCATTGCTTCGCAGTACAGGGTTCGAATCACACCTAGGGAATGATTTTTCAGAGTGTACAATGAGTAAGACAACACAACATGAATAGTGAACTTTTCTTGAGTGTAAAATTATCACTGTGACCAATCACACGCCCGGTAGATGTACATCTTATGCTGTACAACAGTTGAAATACCACAAACCCCTATGATTGTTAAGTATGACTCAGCAATTTCACATTTTGAATTTGCTTGCTTTGCTGATTTCGATTTAAGCCTGTAATCTATTCGTCTTTCATCCCCAAGATTTTGGGAACAATAGTTCCAATTCTGTAATTAATTAAGGTCCTATTTGCTGTCATTCGGCTTCGGCGCCCTGAATTGTTCTCAGCTCATACTGAGAGAATCATCCTAAAACTGAAGACAGTGATAGATGAAAGTATGGACTACAGATTGACTGTTTTGAAATTACAATATTTGGAAACTCCTTGAATAAAAAAATATTCCGAAAGCACCTCTGAAATTTACGGGATCTGAGGATTTTCCGTTCAGTTTTTCAGATATAAAAGTATAATTTAGCCAAAATACTGGTAATTACAATCTTAACAAATTGACTGTTTTAGATTTTTAAATTTGTTCCTAGGTTTCGTTTAAAAAGGTATAATTCACTTTATCGCTTACGTTATTCTTATTTCGCGCTAACATTCTCATACAAAATTTGAAAAAGTTGAAGAGAAAATATGAACGATTTTTACTCAGTGCATATAAGCCGAGTACATCGGATTTAAGGGCATACTAACTAAAATAAAGATACCATTCAAAGATCAATTATTTCATAGTAAAATTAATTGAAAATACACTTGTTATACTAGTTCTAAGCGTCTCCACACACGTCCCGAAGTTCAGTTAACGGAATCGACCGTTTGCAAAAAAGTTCCGACCAAAACCTCTTTCTGAATTCAAAATCGGGGTGACGCTGAATTCAGGGAGAGGTTTTGGTCGGAACTTTTTTGCTAACGGTCAATTCCGTTAACTGAACTTCGGGACGTGTGTGGAGACGCTAAAAGTTACAGAACTGGACCTCTGACGCTGCATAAAAAAATCAATAAATAAAATCTCTACACATTGTGTTAAATTTGATTAGCAAAAAATAAATACTAGATTTTAAAAAGCAATACACACTATATTTCATCTAATCACTTAAAAAAATTGTAAATCACACCCGTGTACGTAAAATAATTGAATACATATTGTGAACGATTGTCTTAATCGAGACCAACGTGAATACAGTTCATTGTACGCTTCTACAAAGTGATAACGTCACAACTTATGGAGTACGCATGTCTAATGTTTTATTCATAAAACATTACATTACTATAGTGAAATTATATTAAACTGTCGAACGCAGTCATAAAACGTGAGACTGAAGTGAGAATAACGCAGGTAGTCGTCCCTTCTCTGTCACACTTTTATTACTGCGTTCGACAGTTTGAAATAAATTCACCATAATTTACTAATTTTTTTACAGTCTTCCTGGCAATTTTTACACAGTTTTTAATTCCTATTTGACAGAACGTGGCACGAGATTTAACATAGACAGAGCAACTTAACATAAGTCACAATTAAAAATCTAAACAGTTATAATTTACAAACGTAACCCCTGATTCGTTTTCAGTACAAAAATTAGCTTAGACTAAATGAGGCGGTCAGAGCAAAAGTAATGTAACCCACAAAAATACTTAAACTGAGTTAACTTTTTAGAAATGTTCTCAATATAGTGTTTTATGAAATAAAAATGGTGTATCCCACCTACTAATATATCCTCCCTACAAGAGATAGCATTGCTTTTGTTTAATTCACATTATACTTGTTATTCTACACGTCTATACTTTAAACGCATAAATCTCAGGGCTAGTTGTTCGAAATATTATGTTATCTAAAAGCGTATTAGATGTGTTGCCCCACAACGACAAACAACGCATGGCAATGGTAAACTAATATTAACGAACACTAATGTTTTGTTGCTGTTTCGCTTTTGGTTACACACGGGGATAATAACGGGGAATACATCTAGGAGTGGAGCGCTTTACCTGACGGCGGCAGTCACATTTAGACAGATAACGATAGGACATTGCTTTTTTTTGTGACAACGATCTATTTACTCCTACTAGTCGACGATAATATCATCGAACAATCGGGTCGAACATGCTGCGAGACAGGGAAATGAGAGAGCAAAGCTCAAAGTAGAAAAAATTGGAACACGTTAGAAGAGGCCTATAGATATCCAGTAGTGGAGGGATGGCTGAACAAGAAGAAGAATCAGGTCTCAGTTTCACTTGGCTTGCGTCGCTTTGTCTCTGACCGCCTCAAATTTATTAGTAACAACAATGGCACTTGCAATCAAGTTACATAAGGACAATGAATAAATATAGATTATTTAAAGAATATTCTAGTTTCCGTGGCGTCCTCTTTGCTAAACGTCACAAAGGGATGTGTGGCGTCTCTGTGTGTCTCCATCTCCTCCTTATTGGAGTACGTCTGAGCACACACGTCACACTTCACCAGTTTGGAAGCTCGTATGGTCTCTCTGTCCGCAATGTACTGCAGCGCCGAGTAGTGGTGTAATACGCCGCGACAGTGTAGGCGTCGATGTGATGATAATTCACTCCGCGTCTGGAAGCTCTCTGCACATCTCTCACATCGAAATTTCATCTGAAATAATAAACCAAGAATTAATCGCATTTCATCCACGTAAAATTTCTATACAAAAATTAAGTATCAGATAATTATATTAGTGACTGTAAAACAGGTGTAGTACATTAGTCCTGAAGATGGCCTCAGCAAGTAGGCCAAAAGCTCGACAACATTGACAATCTACACACGGTACACCCGAGAAGAATGGGGAAGAGATTAACAAGTACCGTGAAAATCTACAAAGCTATCTGGGTTTATCGAAATAAAGCCAAATGGTACATCTTTGTACACTTCACAGTAAGCTTGTAAATATCATGTCGTGAAGAGGAGTAAGTTAAAGAGCTCATATGTTTGGGAATGTTGAGGGAATGAATGATGACCGAATAATCAAAAAGACAGGTACATATGAGTGAAAAAAGAAGTCATGTATGAAAAATTGCATAAATGTGACTGAAGCAGAGTGCGTGTAAAAATAGAATGGTTCGAAGTTCTGCCTTCTCCGCAAGGGATGAACCATGAGGAGATAGATAGATAGAACTTTATGGTATTGTAATATACATTGTCTATGGACTTACTTTATTCGCTTTCTTGGAATGTAAAGCTTTGTGACTGGCGAGAGATCCCAACGTTAAAAATACTTTCTTACAGGTTTTACAGTTAAACTTAAGTTTTAATGAAGGCTGTTGCGGTTCCTTAGTCTGCGCTAGAACTGAAGAATCTTCGGCTGTTAAATCTAAAGGATGTGCGATTGACTTATGGCTTAACAATTCTGATTTACTATTAAATTCCAAATTACACAATTCACAATTGAAATTCGTAAGATTCTCATTGTCAGTATCGCTGACTTCGTTGACGGAATCGGTCAAGTCTACGTCTTTCAAATGTAATTTAGAATGTCTAACGAGAGATTTCTGATGAGCAAACTCCTTATTACAAATATTGCACCTCGGTTTCTTAATTTTCGGACTTTTTGTGTGAACCCGTACGATGTGACTTCTCAATTCACGTTGACGACGGAATGACATACCGCAATGCTCGCACCATATCCCTCTCATGCGGTGCGTCTTCATACAAGCGACAACGCTGCTCCGTCTCTTGAAACTTTTACCGCACGTGCAATTGTACACGCCTTCGACAGCCTCGAGATTAGCTTCACCCCTAAGAACACTAATATCGTCATTATGCATAACATTAGTAACGACTCCACCTTCGTTTTCGTGTATTTTTTCATGTCGTTGAAGCGTGGAAATACTTTGGTATTCCCTATGGCAAACGCTACAAGCGAAACTCCTTGGCGCTAATAAAGAATCTCCGTCATTTTCCACGTCCATCGCGATATCGTTAAGATTCGCAACGTCGACACATTTGTCACTTATAATAATCTCTTCACCTCCCTTGGAATCCATATTTTTCCCTTGCATACTTTGAATATCGGAAGCGCTGATGATCATGGAAGCGGGTACAATCATTTCGTCGCTCGCGTCCGGTTTAAGATCGCAAAAATCATCACTCCTTTTTAACGAGACTGGTACGACATCCATAAAGTTATCTGCTTTACCGTCCAAGCCCTTCTCATCATTAAAATATGTATTCCCCGTTTCGTCACCCGAATACTCTTCTTTAATTCCATCCGAATGTAAGAACTCTTGTTTAATATTATGATCTAAGGCTAAGTGGTCCGACTCTTCTAACACTTCTTGTTTGACATCGACTAACGTTTCGATGTCCGCCATTTCCTCTTTGACAACTGTGTCGCCGACATCGTATTCCGTTTCATAATTTTCTCTGTTTGCGTCGTTAAAATCACCATCATGTTTTGTTGCCAAGTAATCTTCTTCGTACTCATTTTCTAAAACTTCTTCTTTAACGATACTTTCATCGAAATCTTCACTTTCCTCTTGGGCATTAAATTCAGTCTCGTTTTCAGGAAACTCATTACTGAGTGACAATTCTTCCTGTTCTATTAAAGGTCTTGTTTCATCATCTTCGTTTCCATCACTCCTGGGTTCCAGGACATTATAAGATTCTCCGTCAACCGTCACCAAATGATCTTCGATTAGATCGTCTGACGTGAGTTGATCACATTCTCGAATCTCTACTTCTGATTCTTCATCGTTCAATACTGTTCCGGGACTTACTGCTATATTTTCATTGATCAGCGGTGTGGTATCATCGTTACATTCTAATTCCTCATTTGCATCAGTCTTATTTCTATCTAATTCGTTAATAACATCATCTATGCTCGCACTCGCCACTGAATTGATTTTAATTTCTAAACCAGCTTTATGTTCGCCACAGTCGTTACTGTTTTGATTAGAATCAGGTTCAGGTAACCTGCAAGTTTCGCCGATGGATTCAGTCGCAACATTCTTATCTATGACCGGATTTATCTCACCAGCAATATTACTATCTTGTACCGAAAGATTAGTGTTTTCGTTATCGGTTAATAAAACGTTCTCATTGTCTATTACTTCCGAATCTAAATTAAATTCCGTATCTTCGTCTAATAAATTATTTTCATCTATAGTAATTTCTGAATGTTCGATGATAGTAGGTCTTTCTTCCATATTTTCATCTTCGTTTAATAAAACGTTTTCTTCCATTGGAGTGTAGATGGTTTCATCTTGCCCGTCACTATCCATAGCCTCTTGTTCTGCTTCGGTTTCATCCATAAGCAGAGCATTCTCTTCCATGGGAGTATCGATACTTTGTCCTGTATCGACATCATCAACAAACGTAGAATTTTCCTCCATGGGTGTAGATTTACTATCTTCTAACATTTGAGTGTCTACAATAAGAGAATTGTCTTGTCTATCATCACTACTATACATGTTTGTTTGTTTAGAACCGTCACAACTAACAAACAAAGCATTTTCATCCATTTGATAATCAACGTCTCTTTCTAATGGCATCGAACTTTCGCTATTCGATATATTTTCATCTATTTTATTACCTACGATTGTTTGTGAGTCGCCTGCAACAAGTAACGAATCAATATTTTCATCTAAAACAACATCTTGGCTAACATTAATGTTTCCTTCCAATTCTCTCAACAGACTATCTTCATCATAGGCCATCATGTTGGTTGCTTCTGTACATTTCTTTTCACCGGTTGCCATCTCACTGACGGTGTCTTCGTTAAGTAATTCTGCTTCGTTTATTTCTATGTCTACACTATTGTCTGGTGCTCCGCTAGTGGAGCCGAGCAGTGAATCGATATTAATTTCTAAATCTAATACATTTTGTTGTGCTATGTTAGAATTCTGTGATCCGGCCACAGATTCGACAACACTTTCTTCCTCCAATATAAGATCGTCAGAGTTCAGGTTAGCATCGGCCTCATCGTCCTCTCCTTTCAACAGCTCTTCTTCCATTAGCAGTTCTTCCTCTAAGGACTGCTGTCGGTTCCCCAGACCGAGCCCTTCCTTCAAATTAACATCTTTCTCATCTGCCGAACTATCACTAGGTCTCTCAGACGCTACGTCTTGAGGACCTGGGACTGCTTCTGATTTCCCCTCATTATCAGATGTGGATTGAACCTGAAATTTAAACATATTTTTATGAAAAATATAACTAACTACATATAAAACATGCACACCGCTACTAAATATAAATAAATTGCAGCAGCTATGTATATTACGCTATCTGCTCAGTATTTCATTTTTTCCAGTGATGTATGATGACTGATCATCGGCTGGCTTAATGTGATCACTATAGCGTTGAATTATATTGATCAATTCCATTCCTTGCATTCACTGAGGCCAGGAATCGAACCCAGAAGAAAAACAGCCAATCTGTAGTCCATACTTTCATCCATCACTGTCTTCAGTTTCAAGACGATTCTCTCAGCATTGGCTGAGAATAATTCAGGGGACCGAAGCCCAATGACAACATATAGGATCTTAAGTATGATTATAAATTTCATGGAGTCCACCTCCCCGATGGAAGGTCCACCGGAGACCCGACGGGTGCACCTCTGGCGTGAATGCGCTGGGCCCACACAGTTGCCTACAGTGGAGGGTATGGCGGCTGGTCACAGTCTGCCGTACCCAACCTGGAGGTCACTTAATAGACTGAGAACAGGTGTCTCCCGTTGTTACAGTAACCTCAAAAAATGGGGTTACAAAGAGGAAGACACCTGTGAGTGTGGTGCTGTACAGGATCACAGTCACCTGTTTTCATGTCCCCAAACAGGAGTGACATGCACGCCCGAGGACGCACTAATGGCGAATGCCGGGGGTGTCCGGGTGGCCGAACATTGGAGATACAAAATTTGATAGTGTTCCGGACACGGAAAGTAAGTAAGTATAAATTTCATAGAGCTTACCAAATTAATTTGTTCAGACACATTCTCTGTAGATGACATTGTGTTTGAAGATAATTTCAAAACATCTTCGCACACAGCAGAATTATTGTCTTCCGGTTTATCTACATCCTCAGTAGTATTGTCTTGCATTATAATATTAAGAGTAAGATGCGCGTTGTGACTGGAATCAAAGTATATAAACTTGAAAACATTTGGACATGTTGAGAGAATGAATGATGACAGGATGATTCAAAAGATGTATGCGGAATTTGATCGATCATACTGACCAAGAGGGACGTGTTTTGAGTAAAAGAAATCGGAGAGTGTGTACGATAAATTGTATGAGTAGGTTTGATGGAAACAAGCGTGTAAAGCTAGGACATTCTGTCCTCTTTGCCTACTCCACAAGGGAAACGGTGTGGGGAGGGGATAGATATGTGATATAAAAGGTATTAGAATAGTTAAATCTGAAGTGTAAACAATTGAAATTCTAACTTTAACAAACACATTTTGCACATATTTTGATTCAACAAATTACAGTCCAGATATAGGTATAAATACCTTCTCAACTTGGGTTTTCTGTATTGTAAAATACAAAGTTTAACCACAACAGAAATTGTCAATTTTTTTACATCATAAAATTTTGTACCCATCACACAAAGGTTAAAATTTCACAAACTTTTTTCCCATAATTAAATGAAATATAGACATGAATTTTAAACACTGTTGATATTGTAGATTGAATGTTTATTACGCGTTTATTTCACGTTAAAACAATGTAACAAATGTAAAATAATTACATCAATTTGTAATGTTGACAATATAACCCAAGTTTAACAAAATATGAGTGAAAATGATAGTAATTGATTACAAACCTTGATAACTGTAATCGATATGTCGCGACTACAAGAGAGTTATGTGAATATTAGTTTATAATGAAATTATTACTCCATTTTGATTATTTCACGCGAATATTATAGCCACAATTTATCACAATAATCTTCCCAAGGCAGCTGTCATCATTTTACAAATTGATTTATCAAAAATATTATAGCCATTGTGTAAGATAATATGTAGCCAATGTTATTTTATTATGTTATGAAAAGGTTATAAAATAAGAAAAAAATTGGCTGGATCTTTTCGACGCATTTTTTGTTTTATTGTTACTATTTTACAATTTAAAAAACACTTAAATTATTTATTTATAAAGAAACATAGCCTCGGGAAAAGCAGGGACTATGTATTTTTTTGTCTATGAATATTTAGATGGCAACAAGATTGTCTATGGATTAATTTAACAATTTGACGTTTATCGATATTGAAATATTTCGTCCTTGTTTTGTTTATTTATATATTTGTTTTATTGTGTTATTATCGAAATATGAGTGCGTGTAACGTTGTTAAAACTCTTGTTTTATCATTTACGCTATTTTAGAACTACGTTTAATGTGAAAGTTCCCATAATTTGTGAAACCGCGTATATTGGTCCCGTCCGTGGGGATTGAAGAATGCGCTGATTATATTGTTTTTTGGCCTTATTAATACCAATAAATACAAATACTAAAACAATGGTGAAGTGTGCGGCTAAATATTGTAATGAGGAGACCCAGAACCCGTCTACTTTCTTCAGGTAATAAGAGTTTTAATCGGTTGAACATTTTGAGGTTAATATTTTTGATTATGCTTACTAAGAACGTTAAAATAGTACCGTTTTATAATATTTATTATACAAACCGGTTGATAGAGCTGATGAAATACTCTTAAAAAATGTAAAGAGTTGTTTTATATTCATAACAATTTCCAACAGTATGCATAACAAGAAGGTTTTGTTTTCAGGTTTCCGAGTTCGTCATTTCAGACGCGTCGTAGTCTGTGGGTTCAGAAGACGGGTGCAGCCATATTGCCCACAGATAATGAGTGCTACTTGTGCCCCAAGCATTTTGGACCGGAGCAGTTTCGTAATCGCTCACTAAGATGGGACGCTGTACCCAGTCTCTTCCCTGCTAACTTGCCTAGGAATACGGTTATTGAAGAGCCACCCCCGCCAAAGGAAACTAAAAGTATGAACGAATATCTAGACTATTTATATTCTAAAGTAGACTTTTCGTCAAATGAGGGTGTACAAAACAATCTAGGGACTTGGTTAAAAGCACATTTTCATTTGAGAGTCACTTGTTTCATTATGATCTAAATGAAATACAGTCGAACATGGATATAGCGATCACGGGTATAGTGAATTCTCGGCAATAGCGAACAAATGCTCGACATTCGTTTGGTTTTTTGCATTTTGTACGTAAATCGTCACGGTTATAGCGAAGACGCTTCACGGGTATAGTGAACAAATCTTGAATACTCGAACATTATTCTCATTCCAAAAACCCAAAAATTCCTACGTTCGGTTATTTTTGTCTCAGTATGATACTATGTACGTTAAAACGATTATTGGGATTCTTGGAAGGGCAGAAAACTACATTATCCTAATATTTATTTCAAGTGTCGAAATCATAAGATAGGTACCTACCAGGTACCTACCATTGTCTTCAAATGCGGCACTAAATTATTGCATGGAAAAGAACAATGAATCCTAGATCTATTGTGGGACTATGTTTCGTAAGCTTAAACATCGTAAACTGTTGATGTTGGGACCATTGTTTTTGTAATGCGGGAATTATCCTATATTAGAAGACAATGCTACCTTATAGTCATTATTGTTTACTTTACGATGTTTATGAGGTGGCAATAAAAATGAAAGTTTTCTTTAAATCTAATCCTTTCTCTAAACTCCGCCCATTGTTTTGATAATCTCCACCTTTTTTCAACTCTTCCGTCCAATAATGGACATTAGGTATTCAAAAGTTCAAGGACGTTTGTTCTCAATGTTTTCAAAACACCGATTGAATACAATACCTGGACTATTTATTGGCTGTTGCATTGTACCTACCTACAGTGCAACAGCCAATAGCGGAATTTAATGTTTTGGGTAATTGTAATCTTTCTACAACACCCCACTTCCTCATTTTGTTTTTACTAATGGAGTCGATTTTAGACACTCAATCATGTCAGTTCAATTATCGATTCGTACCTTTGAAACCCGAAAAAGGCGTCTACGTAACATTGAATATGGAGCGAAAAATGTTGATGCGTGCAACAGTTTACTACCCTCCACTATCTAATTTATCCCCTCACGTTGCGTTTCTTGCGGGGTAGGCAAAGATAACCGTGCGCCAGAGCACCCTATATTCTCACACACTCCTTGCTTTCGTCACATTAATGCCGTATCATTCACGTTCTCCAATTTATCTTACTCACAAACGTAAATTCTTGAAGATCTGGTCGACATGGTCGATCCAGGTTAACCTCGGATGACCTCGCAGACAAAACCGTTTCAGGCGTAGGTAATAATGATTGGCTTTAACAATTTAGAAATTATCACAATCTCTTATATTAGCACATAATGCGTAGGCATATAACCACGGTAAGTACCTAAACGATGTACCAACATACTATACCTATTCACGGGTATAGCGTTTCACGGGTATAGTGAACAAATATACGCGGTCCCTTCGTGTTCGCTTTAACCAAGTTCGACTGTAACCCTTTTTTTAAAAGTTCACAAAATAATGACCTTGATTAATATTATTTTCATGGCATTCTTATTTTTTTATTAATTTTATCGAAATAAACCCAAATACATCTTTGTACACTTCACAGAAAGCTGAAAAGCTTGTGTTGTGAAGTGGAGTAAGTCGGGGGTTGAAACCGCTCCCACCGGATTAACAGTCGAGAGCGTTACCAACCAGGCTACCGACCACCTCAAATTTGACAAGATGTCTCCCTTATAACTGATTTTACTTTTAAATATTTGAGATTGTTTAAATTTGTTTGAAATAGCAGACATCGGAACACCCATAGTGATAGTATGTATGTTGAGTTGATTGAAGCCGTCATGTTATTATCTTAGCCGTGACATACAAATAATATTACTATGGCAACCTCACTCTTATCGTGATCACCTTGTCTCGGTCTACGGAATATTTTTTCCCATACATTTCTTTCATTCTTTGTGACGTCATCATCGCCAAATGTCATTTAACCTGGCCTCCATGATAATATTACACGGGCCTCGAGTTAATTTCTACCAGCTAATACGATCAAAAAGGTTTGTAGAATGGTTGGGAATTGAATTTTTTTTTTATTTGATTTGCAAGAAAGTTAACACAAATTGTAAATGGTTGTCCTGTGTAACATGTTTATTATTTTAATATGATTGTACCTATCTTCATATTGCTGTATTGTTTCAGTTAAAAAACGTAAAAAGAAAGTCAAACCTGTCCCAGTGTTCACGGATGATGAAGAATTATCAAATGATTCCTTGACTCATCTCTCTAACAATGTGGTGAGACAACAAACACTCATACTATTTATCATACTACTTAATATCATTTGTGCTACGTGATATGTAACCTAATTTCTTATTTGCAGTTTGATCAATTGGTAGAGGAACCTGCTCCGATCATCCATCAGTCGCGCCCCACTCCACCCAGCCCGCCACCTCCTCCACCCCCTAAACCTGCACCACGACCCCCTCCTCCTGTTGACGACGACGTCGTAGATTTCGAAGCCGAAATAGACCGACTCAAGGACCCACTGTGCGGCGAGAGACCAGTCAAGAAAAGAAAGGACGAGGATGTCAGAACGAGGTTCACAGAGGAGGATGATATTCCATTAGATAAATTATTTGCCGGTACTAAGAAAGTGAACGCGTTCAATACAGATTTACCCCTTCCGCCTCTTCTGCAGAGACCAGCCCTTCCTCCTACGAGCAACGGTAGATCTGCTGTTGTTGACGAAGTTGACGATAATTATTTCCCGTTTGGGGACGCTCCAGACGAGCCTGAAGCAGAATGTATTTTAGGTGATACTCCGGCATATGCTCTTGAGGATCCTCCTGTAGAGATGCCTGCCACTATTCCTCCTGTTACTCCTCTTGTTACTCCCATTGTTGATAAAAAGCCACCTGAACCACCGACGATACAGAAAACGCAAAACACCGTCTCCGAATGTTTTTCTCTTTGTTCATACTGCGATTTTTACGCTTCGTCCGAAGAGAATTTGCACGAACACGAAAAAACTGCCCACAGCTCGAAAGAATCTGTCACTTCCAAAGTTTATCCATTCAAAATATTAACAAAAAGCGACGGTTCACAATATTACTTGTGTGACTTTTGTAGTTTTACCGGTAAAAGTATGGCTCTGTTAGTCGCTCATATGGTAGCACACTTCCCTAAAGAGAACGAGAAAGGTGTCAGCATACAGAAATATTGTGCGACGATTGCCGTATCGGGAAAAAACACTAAAGACGTTGTGACTGTTAGTATGAACGGGTCCGATGCCACAACCAATTCGGAAGTTGTGGAGATTTGTGATGACGACGTCGTACCAGAGAAAGACAGTTTGGATAATATCGTTATCTCGAATGTTACCGGGGGCACTCATGAAGTCACAAAACTATTCCCAAAGTCAAAACGGAAAGATCCTCTCGTGGCCACTAGGACCAGTCTCAGAAAGAGAAAGTAACTTTATCGCAATTCTTAATGCATAGATTTCATTCATCACAACGTTATTTCTGAACTGACATAAACTTCCGTAAGATGCGATCGTGACACCTTTTTCGATATGGTTTTTATTACTAATTCTGAATGTCACACAAATGTTTGTGTAAAGTGAACGTGGGATATGTTGTTAGATAAATACTGCATTTATTGGTTATCTCATTATTGGGATATACCGTGACAGTATAGTATTAGTAAGGATAACTACCTGTGCATGACGGGTGCACTGACATTATTTTGCAAACACAATGCGTGTAAGTCTCGGTGTTGACCCGCCCTTTGCAACACGAGCAGTTTGTTTACTATGAGATGTGCGAGAATGGGTTTATGATTGGATGTGCAAGCCCAGATTCTTAATCTTTTTAAAGCAACGTTAGTCTTGATAGAATCTCGTTATCATAATTACAGCAACTCTACGAAAACCCTTCAGAATTAATTTGAATGTACTTTTTGCGTTACAACATTTTGTTATTGTACCACATTACTCACTAGGCAGCCTTGTTGTAACGACGGGCAAAGAATCCTTATCCCAGGCAGCCATTAGAAGGTGATTTCACGGCAGCTAACTGCCAGAGAGAGAAATGTATATGGCTGACACGGTCCTCGTTTGACATAGAAACCAGTACCTCATATCCAGAAATGAATTTTGTGTCTTTACTGGTGGTTAGTGCTGGTTGCTTAACACTGGCTCTGCTGTCGTAGCTTGGCTACCTAATCCATCGGAACTCGTAGTCATACAACTCTGCATTTATTTAACTCGTATAATTATTATTATATGGAAAACATTGCCACCCATTTTGTTTTTATTTTATCTGCCATTTTGAGTGAAGAAGTGTAATTAATTGTCAGCTGCCTTTTATTTTTTATTATTTTCCTGTACATACTAATTAATTTAGTGAATATAATATTTTGTATTCGTTGTTTTCGCACGATTTATTTTTATTGCATTTATTATTACTATTCAATTTGATTTGTTTTATTTTAATGATGTTTTATTAATGCAATCAATAATTAATTAATTATATTATTTTAATGGTATGTGTAAATATAATATAGGTATTGTGCTTTTTTTTGGTACAAGTCTGGATGAGCAACGCACTACTTGTGCCCACTGGTGATGAGTAAAGGAACTATGGTAGTACCTCTGCTTACCACTATTATCTGTACCATCCGTCTTGTCCACCGTTCTGACGTTACCTGCAAGTGGAGTTTAGATTGTATTGTTGGTAGCCCTGATTGTCGAATCTTGTCGTAAGAGCTGTCAAAGGTTCCTAATATTCTCACATTGTATATTTTACAAGTAACCTACAATGCCGAAAATATTACAAATATGCGCTAGAGAAATCATTTTAAAGGCAGGATAGTTTTGCGAGTTGGAAAAAGAAAAAAAAATACTCCGATAATCCTTTTAAACCGCCATCACAAATTAGAAAAAATGTTGCCAGTTTATTCTAATAATTCGAAAATTGGCAATTTTTTGTAAACAACAGTTCTAAAATATAATTTTAAAGTAGCGAAAAAATATAACCATATCTTATTATCACATCAAGCAACACTAAACCAAGTTTGCACCAGGGGACTTCTAAGGCGAAATGCATTGTAGGTGGCATTAGTGGTATGTTGCTAACAGAGATTTGCACCCTTTTTCAATATGTATTATGTGAAGTGAATATGGTATGTATACGTATGATGGCAGTAATATATTATTATGTATTATATAGGTATTATTATTATCGTTGTGTATTTTTATTGTGTAATAAACTTACACTTCACACAAGCTTACTTTTTATTTATTTACACCAACTACAACAGATAAAAGCATGGAAAAGAGGAAACTGCTTTATTCGGGTAAGACAGTTTTTACAATGTACATAGGTATACCGAAGTCAATGATAGTATACAATCCTATACCCACGAATAACATCACCACCATGATTGGTGACGTCACCTTGTATCGGTGACAAACACGTTGTCTCGGTAACAAACACTTGAACTACGGAATATTTTTTCCCATACATTTTCTCCCAATCTTGGTGACGTCATCATCGTCAAATGTCAGTTGGGCCCGGCCTGTATGACTATTGCGTCGGCTTCGGGTACACACACATACAGTTGGTTGTGAATGAGGTGGTTTTCGATGAGGGTGATACTTGTAGTTTTTGGCAACCCTTTTTCAATTTCAATAGAAATGTCATTGTTCCAATCTCAATCCGAGACCATTCCTTCTTGACAGAGTGTAGATAGTTTGATAGGAATATAAATAAACGGCACTAACAATGTTTTTAAAATGGTATATTTGTGTGTTAAATATTTTTGTAGTAAATTGTTACATCGTAAACTTTATGAATAATAAATATTAGTTAATAGACAATAATATTTCATATAAACATTTATATATTAATTTAGTTAATAGACATTTTACATCGCGGTGTAGATGTGAGTAACAAATAGTCTTACAACTAGGAATTATAATAACTGTTAGACTCGTAATGTTATTTTGTGCTTAAGTAAGAAAACTAGTACATTGTTCATTTAGTATTTAATGATTGTGTAATCATTTTGACTTAACACTAATAAAAATGAAAACATTTGGACTGAAGACTGTCATAGGGCTATCACATACGTCCGGAAGTTCAGTTGACTGAATCGTCTGTTTGCAAAAAAGCACCAACCAAAACCTCTTTCTGAATTGAAAATCAGGGCAACACTGAATTCACAGAGAGGTTTTGGTTGGAGCTTTTTTGCAAACGGTCGATTCAGTTAACTGAACTTCCGGACGTGAGTGATAGCAAGATAAAATAATAGTAGGTGGACACCAAGACTTATTACAAACGATGGAGGTGTCATCGATTGATACTACATATTTGTTTTCCAATTTCCGATGATGTTCGTTCTCCAAAATTATTTTGAAAATCACAATTTATATTTTGTGAAAACATTGGATTACCTACATGTCGTAGTTGAATAACTAGCAGGCAGATGGATGGACTGGAATTGGTGAATGTTACTTAAGTGTAAAGTGATCACATTAAATCAGCCGACGATCGGTCGTAAGCCTGATGGATTCTTCGCTGTATATCTGTTGAGTTAACTACTTGTCAATCTCCAATTTTGAGAATCGCATGAATGAATTAAACTTTGCTGCGACTACCCTCAATCTTTCTTCCTCAATGGGTGCAGCAGACCAAATTTTTCGTGGCGGAGAATGTCTCGAACGAGGAGATAATACGAAATCTATGAAATTTCTGTTGTAAATGACCCATCTTTAACATTTTGTTAGTATTATTACAAATTTACTCTAATTTAAAATGGTTTCATAAGGTATAAAATCTTAATAATAATTACATAAATTAATACATTAGACATTAGGTTAGTTCATTGTGTTTAATATCAGTAAATGAGTGTAATAAAAACTAATATAAATAGGTACAGTATGCAATATTATTGGTCAAGCTATCTTATCTTCACAATTTTAAATCCAAAATCTTATATTCAGTTTAGAAAGTCAGAAGAGGAAAGAATCTATGACAGAAATCAATTCATAGAAAAAAACTAGCATTTTGTATATTTGGAACTGCACAATATGTTAATTTTTTTTCCATGAATCACAAATGTGCATTTTTTGGAAGCTGTATGCAGGAAAATTTTCACAATGCACCAATTTTTTCTATTTTATCGCATACCTAAATTATCCAACACACAACATTTTTGGGATAAACCTAAGTTCATGACAGGGTATGGACAAATGGGTGAACCATATCTTGCTGTAATGCAAATATGACGTCATATTGTTTCCCCACATTGTGAGATTCTTTTTTTTTTAACTTACATAAAATAACAATAATAATTTTGCCACCTAACTAGGCAAAGCCCGTACTAAGGTGGCTCAATTATCGTGTCGAGCAATAAATTTTTAGTGTGGATCCTAAATTCACTAGATTAAGAAAAAAATACTTAACTATTATGGATAGTCCATATCTATCCGCCATAATAAAATTATTCATATAATTTTTTACAACATTTACAAATTTATAAAAATTACGTCTAATGGAAATTTTTGAATATTATAATAATTAGTGATTTTATTTACATTAAGTTGATTAATGTTGTATTGCATTTCACAGCATTAATTCAATATTATTTATTTAATTATTTTATTCTTCAAGTGAACAAAGTATACACAATAAAATAACTACTTGTCATCTTGTTTAGACTTTTATCAGTTTGTTCTCGAAGTGTGAACAGTGTGGCAGACGGATGGACTGGAATTGGTGAATGTTACTTGAGTGTATAGTGATCACATTAAACCGACCGACGATCACTCATAACAAGCCTGATTTAAAGTCCATCCTTTACTGTATATCCGTTGAGATGAATACTTATAAAATGTGTGCATTTTAAAATGAAAAATTAATGTATTCAATACAAAATGTTAGAATTGTTAAGAACGTTGTCACTAAAGCCCACGGGATACAGACACTGTGTTTAATGAGAATGTTGGATTTATCCCGGGATGCTAAGTATTGTTGTTGGTGCGATGATGGTTGACTGGGGGATGAGCCTGCTCCGGATCGCCCGACTTCTTGAATTTTTTGTATTTACCTGTAAAAAAATATATTAAAAATTAGATGCATTATATTCAAAACTAAGGAAAAGTTGTGACATCATTGGTTTCGGTAAGAAGACAGCGGTATGGAGAGAGGGTGTTACTATTTAGTACTTATAAATATGGGTCTTATGTAACTGCATGAGATGTAACTCAACAAAAATGGAGAGACGAATGATAGGTGTATCCTTGAAAGACCGGGTAAGAAATGAAGATATAAGACGACGGTCAAGACTCAGAAGGTCTCAGACATTGCGGGGAGAGTAGGGACACTAAAATGGCAGTGGGCGGGTCATGTGGCAAGGCAAAAGGACGGCAGATGGACCCCCAGAGTACTGAGCTGGAGACCTTATGAAAATAAACGAAGTGTAGGGAGACCACAAAGGATATAGGCCGATGATATCATCGAGTCGGTGGAACATGGTTGAAAGCACAGCGCTTAAAACAGAAACAGGAAGAGGCCTATATCCAGGAGTGGAGGGAAAGGGGCTGAAAAGAAGAAGATGTAACTAATTCGATGTCCGTACAAAAATGTGTCGTCTAATTGGACAAGTTGATACTTACGAGCGACTTTGATCATTATTGTAGCCCACCATATGGACCAGCCCCACCCCACGAGGCAGAAGAGTACAGTGAACAGTTGTCCCACTCCAACAATCAGGTCTATAAGAAATGCACCTGTAATCAAACATCACAACATGACTCTATTATTTATAGACAGTATTGCAATGTTAAATTGTGACAAATTTCTAAATTCGGACATTGCCAAATTTTCTGTACCTCTGACAAAAAAGGTTGCACTGACTTTGAATTAATTGTTCATGATTAAATAAACCTTTTTTTCATGGAAATAGTAGACACATTTTTTAAATATGTTCTATTTCTTACACATAAAAAGTACAATTCAATAAATAATTTATCTTAAAAAAATCACAATTTTAAAATATTTCTTAAAAAGTTGTCATTTTTATTTCATAGTAAAATGGCTGCAATACAATTTGTATACAAAATTTCGTCACAAAGCGGACATTTGTATGGGAACTTATTTGTATGGTAGACGCTGCGACACTCGCATTAAGGGCTTGGCACCAAGAATGACGTCACAGTCTTCCCACGGCATTAAGGTTCAAAATCGCGTGGCAATCGCATGATAAAATGGTAAAAATATCGTTTTTTTCCATTTTTTGGGGTTAATTTTGCGTCTATCAAAAAACTTTTACGGTTATTCCCTAGATTTTAATGCAAATTATCAGTACAAAAAAAATTTACTCCGCGACTTTCAGGAAACGAGTTTCCGTCTTTCGGAAAAAATATTAGAGGTGTTTTTCATTTTTTTTTGTGAAATCTATACAAGATATAAAAAATCTTTTATGGTTATTCCCTAGATAAAGGTTCAATGCATCTACCCTATTTTGTTCCAAAGCATATTTAGTAACGGTTGACGAGATAGAAGGTCTCCCGTTTTTAGAAATTTTTGAAACGTCGGTATGCACAGTGCACACTCTTAACTTCCGTGTATCAACCATTCCGGAGATCTTCACTACCTTTACAATGTCTAGTGATTATTTGAAGTGATGTTTACCTATCCTTGGTTTCCATCCATCATACGTGCCAAATCTTGGTCGTCCAAAGCACAAGCAGAACATTCCACTCAGTACAGTCCCTGGAAGAATATTAACTTATATTAAGGGCTTATATGCATTGAACAAAAATCGTTCTGTTTTCGCTTCAACTTTTTCAAATTTTGTATGAGAATGTTAGCGCGAAATAAGAATAATGTAAGCTACAATGTCAATTTAAAACCTTTTTAAGAAGAACCTGGGAAAGAATTAAAAAATTTAAAACAGCCGATTTGTTAAGATTATAATTATCAGTATTTTGGCTGAATTATACTTTTATATCTGAAAAACTGAACGGAAAATCCTCGGATCCCGTAAATATTAGGGGTACTTTCGGAATATTATTTTATTCAAGGAATTTCCAAATATTGTAATTCTTAAACAGTCAATTTGTAGTCCATACTTTCATTTATCACTGTCTTCAGTTTCAAGACGATTCTCTCAGTATTGGCTGAGTACAATTCAGGGCACCGAAGCCGAATGACAGCATATAGGACCCAATAGTAAAATTTAAGTTCGTTTAATTTTAATCTGTGGGTTTAGATTACCTAATCCCGGCACCAGGACATTGCAGACAAGACATATCCAGGCCAGTGGTTCTGGCAGAGCAGGAATGGCGCCACGTAACATACTAGTGTGCTCTATTAAAGTGGGATCCAGTTTTGACCTCTTGTCCTGCTGAAAACAAAATAAAATACAAAATGTCTCTGAATCTATTCAAGTTTATATTATAATTATTAAAAATTTATTTTATGAAATAAAAAAATTCATAACTAATAAATTCTACAAATTTTTCAGTAGATCTCGTTTTCCCTATTTATAGTTCCAAATTTATATTAGTGTCTCCCAAGATTTACCTGCCTATTTTAAAATATTTTTGGAATAAAATCCATGGATGGATGTATTTTCTATTTCATATTATTTAGCTTTCAATTAATTAATTATAGTGGAATTAATTATAACTGGTTATGGCTCTGGCATAAGTGCTAATAAAGCAGGTAGATTTTGCCTCACTATAGTTATATATTTTGCCTCAAGGACCCGGTTGAATAATTTTGTTACTAGATGAAGCCCAAATTTGGAATGGAACCTCAGTCCAATTGAAACGTAGGCTCTATTAGGGCATTAGGCCAGTATTGACAGACTTTGTTAAACCATAGTTAAATGGATAAATCGTCATACTTCTTGCAATGGCACAGCTTGTGAGAGGCTTCTCTTCTTGCTGAACATACTCGTCCTTCTGCTGGCATTCACTGAGGAGTCCTTCTTACCACAACACAGCATTCTCTTGTACCATCTGAAAGTAAAAACATTGTCAATAATCAATTCCACTACGTAATCAATAATAAGTCATCGTAAGAATACTTTTTTAAACCAATTTAAATGCAGGTCAGTCAAGTAGTCAGAAAGTGGTTTCAGGTCAGTCAAGTAGTCAGAAAGTGGTTTCAGGTCTCCAAGTAGTTAGGAAGTGGTTTCAAGTCTCTAAGTAGTCAGGAAGTGCCAAGACTTGCGCACAGACTAAAAATTAAATCTTTTAAAAATGTATGACTATACTGACTTTTGCTTTGGTTTCTGACTGAGTATACTGTCTCTTCTTTCCTCTTTCTTCTTGCAGCAACAGCAGAATATTGAGGCGCAGCGACCTTGTGGAGGAGGCTTAGTGGTGCTTGCTCTAGACATTGATCTTCCTGTCGCATCACTTGGAGCCAGAGAATGTCGAGGAAGACTTGAATCGCGTACTTTATTCTTGCCACGACAGCATAACAGACGGTTTGCGCTGGAAAATAAATTATGACAAAGATATTATATAGATTACCAATCTAATGGTTCATAGATATCAAAAGCTAGTAGATAATTAATCTCGGTGTTTTCGGCCGTCGGTACATGGTGGAAGTCCGTCTAAGGGAAAAATGAAAAAAAAAAACTAAATATTTGGATTAAAATCCACAAAATTGACTTGATTTGGCGACTAGTATTCGAGGATTTGCACCCTCATCATCAGGCGATTGTGAATAAAGTAAGCAGGAATACAGAGACAGTGAGTATTCATAAGAATTGAAACAATATAATGGGAGAAGCCCGTAATTAAGAAATGTAAGAAGGTAGATAGTTTATCTATCGAATACTAGTCGTGAAATCAAAAGTCAATTTTGTGGATTTTAGACGTAATCTGTTCCCTCGTCTCCCCTTTATATTAAAATCTTACCATCCTTTGTCCTCTTCCATATGAGCCATACTCTTCTTTCCACTGGCGTGACTCATTTCGCTTTTGGACATCCTTTTTTTACCAATATTTTCGTCTATTAATTGTACCTGAAAATGAAATATTCGACTCACTAAGTGCAGAATTGTAATAAAGAAAAATTAAGTGAACATTAAAGTAAATAAATAAAACCACAAACCTCGGAGAGATTCTGTGATCTGCAACATGGGAATATAGATCTTCCACCACAGCATCCTTTCTTCTTGTTATCTTCCTCATCATCACCGCCAGCCTCCTCTCCCATCATTCCAGGACCAGAGACCATTGAAACGCCTCCCTTAGTTTCCATCGCACCACTCCCCATACTGCCGTTTGTCTCTGGCGGCAACCTGAAATATCGGAGAGAGAAAATCTGTATTTATGAACAATCAACGTAATTTTCAATGTTATCTACAGTCCACAGTACTGGAGCTGATGTCATATAGGTGTGGCTCCTCCTAGTATTAGTGTAGCACCATGTGAGGCCAGGCATACCAGAGAAAGAGAAAAGAAAATAATTTTAACATTTTTATATTTTCACATTTTGGATTCACTTAATCCCCCACACTTACCTGATGGAGACCCTGTTCTGGGGCACCACGTAGACTCCGGGCTGTCCTCCTCGGAGCTCATCGAGGTAAATAAATGATTGCTCATCGTTCAGAAACTTAACTTCAGGAGTCCGCATATTATTATATTAATATTTATTTATTTATTCACTACTAAAATAATATTTCTGATATACAACGTACGTCTTTTGTATGGTCCACATTTTGAGGGAAAGTTTTTCAAGTATTTCATATTTTTTTGTAAATTCATTTTTCACCCTGCATACTTCGGTTTTAAACAGTAGATTTAAGTAGAAAAATAAGTAAAAAATAATAAGTTAGCAATGCATCAATCATACCATTTTCGTAAATTAACACCTTGAAATCGAATTTGACATTTTTATTTTTGGCAAAAACTAAGAAAATCGCAATATTTCAAAAAAAAATTCACTGTTCCCTAAAACAAACCTGAAACATTGCAATATCTTGATCGAAAGCCTGATCTATGATCCTCCACTGTCGTTCCGATTTTCCAAAATTAAATCACTAGTTTTCAAAATATCACCAAAAACCTCGAAAAGAAAAATTTTAATACTCGTCTTTTTAAAAAGTCGTACCTAACTCTTAGGCCGACACCCACTAGACAGAATGTTATATTCTAACATTATGAAATCTGAACCATAGAGCACTGAAATTGAACGATCGATCTGAAATGAATTAGATCCATCTGGAAAAAAATTGATTTATCTGAAAAATTTGTATGCGTATTCTGAATGTTAGAATATAACTTTCCGTCTAGTGTGTGGCCGGCCATATAAAGCGATTGATTTTAGACCGCATATTAACTAAACATTTATACGTAAATAATAATTTATTCACAGCTTTCGCTTAAGAGGGTTATTTAATTTATCCACCAGAAATATTGTTATAAAATTATACCGAAAATAATTACTCTGTAAAAAATAAGTACACGCTTTTGATTTAAAATAGAATTTAATGACTTGATTTGCCTATTTTTAAACGCACGAAATAAAACGTTCAAAATTTTAATATTCATGACACCTAGTCAGCTAAATTTGTAATAATTATTAAAAAAAAAAACAACTATTCATTTAGCCTGGGGGGTTTTAACTGTTTTGATTTAATTTTCCTACACGGCAGGAAAAGCAGAAAAGATGGCCGGGGAAAGAAAATCGTTATAGAAAATGAAACAAATCGTGAAAATTACGCAATTAAAAGCTAAAATGAATTTTGTATATTTTATAGCTGTAGCTTTAATTTATAATATAAAAAACGTCTAATAATAATTATTCAAAGTAGTTACGATCATAGAGTGGAAAATTGCGGTATTATTTTTCGAAAAAAGCAATGTCGCAGTATTCTTGTAAAAAGTGGTATTTTTAACACATTATTTCACAAAAGTAAGCAGTTTTACAACTTCTGATACATGAACATAAAAATTTGACTTAATGAACAATGTTGTACTCAAAAGATACATGAGAGTAATGATTAAAAAAAATTATCAAACAAACATGAAAGGTCACCATTATTCTTCTTCTATCAACATTTCGGAAACTCATATTTCATAAGTAATATTTTTTTTTACCATTTTTTAAAAGTTGCCTAAAACGCGAAATTTCTCATTATGCCTTTCAAAAACACTATAATTAGCATAATCCCTATCAAAAACTCTATGACAAACACAACATTCGTGTTATTCGCGTCAAGAGAAGGCAAGAAATTCGCGAATAAAATCGTTTTATTGCGATCGCGAAATTTTCCAATCTCTAGTGCGATTAAGCAGTCTCACGCAAGTACAGGTACCTACTTAATGAGGCTATGGACAATATTAAAAATATTCAGAAGTTAAAAGAAGTACGAATTAATTAAGCATTTCTTTATCGTATTGCATGTCCTTTTAGCAAAGACTTTGCATGTGTTTTTAAATTAAATATCTTTACGACTAATTAAAATTCGTCTAATAAAATTATATAACTGGTTTTGTGTCTAGCGTAATAAAGATATGAACAAACGTAATATGGATTGTATAATTATTATAAAGATGTTGCATAGAAGTCTCGCGAGTTTAAGACCCCTTTTTGTAGTGTTCGTGAAAGGACGATTATACCTGCCTAACGCATCTGTGTGCATTCTTGTTAATTGTGCGCTCACTAATACTACTATAACTCCGTGTACGGACTTGCGTGTAGTTACACTGTCTCACACTACAAAAAAGGCTCTTAACCTCCCGCGACTAGTGTAACTGAAATATTTTATCCTATTTTTATGCAACCTTTGTAGCACTGCACCATTGATTTAATTATGGCCTTTTTTAATCATATAATTACGAAGGATACATTATTGAAATAATTGATTGATAATGAATACCGGCCCCCCTCGGCCCCCTCCTATATATATATATATAGTGGCGTATACGCCACTGAACTATAGGTAAACATCGCTAGAGAAATATATGAATAATATATGGTAATATGAATTAATATTATAATGTTCAAGTGGGTATATAATTTTAAGTTTGGTATTTCTCTAAACACATTTTGAAGGTCAGGTTTGTTAAAAGAAACTCACACGACAACTTGACATGCAACAGTGTTGTATTATTGAAAAGCCATTCTGTAATGGCCACTTGAAATGAGAAGTCAATTTAGAGAAAGATGAAATAGTTTAGGTATAATATAAATAATATAGTTACGCAGATATGATTCACTCACTCTGTAGACGCTCTGAAATTCGTAATTGATTTACGACTCTGTTAAATTTAAAACTTTTCAAAATCATTCAGGTGTGGAGTTTTGATGCATTTAAAGTTCATATTTAAATACAGCGGCGTCGCCAGATTCAGAGCTGGGGGGGGGGGGGGGGCAACCGATATTTAAAATTTTGGTATACCATGAAAACGCGTAAATAGCGCCGCAGGTGAATTTTTTTGTGAGACAGAGTGCAGAAGGTCGTTATGTAGGTACTCGTAATTTGGTTAATTTTCTCATCAAAAATGTATTAAAAAATAGCGCCGCACGCATTTTACACACAAAATAAGGAACCACGGAGGAAAACAAAGTTACGTTTTAGTTTTTGCTCCGTTGCTAGGTCCCAACCTTTTCGGTAAGACCTCTGTTTGCATACTCAAATATGATTGCTTTGAACCCGAGAAAAAGACAAAATTCACTGTATGCGCAGTTTAGGAATAATAAGTAGGTGTAGGCACGTAATAGGTACAATCCTACAACGTTTTTACGTTTTTAACTATAATAGGGTGTTTCAGATTTATTTTACTATGAAATGATTGCAAAAATAACGTTTATTTTTAGTTACTACGCACTTAATTTGTTACAGAATTGACCCCATAATGAATAGAAAAAAAGCTAGGTATAACGGGGCCAATTCTATAGCTAATTAAATGTTTAAAGAGGTTCATTTTCTTAATTATTTCATAATAAAATTTATTTTAGATAGAAAAAAATCGATTTAATATCCAATTGATCGAACTGTTTTATCAAATAAGTGTATTTTTCTTATAAAATATACCTACTTTTTACACATTATGCGACATCAGCCAAGTAGTTCAATATTCGATATATTGTAAACTATTTAAACAAAGAACTCACACAATATTTGAATAAAGAATCACAGAATTCTAAATTTAAAACGAATAATTGATTACTATTGGTCGCGCTGGACATAGACAATATGTTCAGCGAACCAACAGAAATCGACTGAATTTATTTAACGATCGTTTATTGGCGTATCTAAAGGTTTTCGATATTCAAATAATTTCAAATGACCGTATGGTAATTGGTTGAAACGAAGAGTGGAATATGAAAAAATATTTTTTCATTAAAATACGTTTACTAGGGGAAAATATTAAGCATGCTATTTTCTCGTAGCTTCGCAATATATACAACCATCTCATACGAATGTAACTTAGCTTAGCCTTAAAAGATACACGGTTCGCTTTTATGTAATAATTTTCCAATCAAAAGTTAAATCATCCAATGATGAAGCATCGAAACGCAGAAGTGATGCGATCACCGTAGGTACGAATTTTCATACGTGTATTTGTAAATTCTCATATATAATTCCGGTCCATCCAAAAGTGTAGCGTGTAATATTTCCACCCTTAATTAAATAACTAGGATGCCTTGGTGGATTTTGATAGATACAAAAAAAAACTGAAAAATAATAATAAAAAAAAATTACCTACTCCTTAACACTATGCAACCACTATTACGTCAAAATTAGCATATAGATCTTAAATTAATTGGGTGTATGAATAAACACTCCAAATATGAGACTTTTTCCATTTAATGTTTATTTGACTTCAAGTTATACAAATAAAATATCCTTCTGTAATTTAGGTTATCAAAATAATCGTTAAGCGCTTAATATAATAAGCTTTTAACCTCACGCTATAATAATTAAAAAAAGCTATTAACGACGCTTATTAAACGTTGTAAATATAATATTAAGTAAATGAAATATAAATTTAATCATTCGATATGAGTTTTATAACCATTGAATGTTACTTACAATAAAATTTAATATAGGTACTAGTTAGTTTATAGAAGTTAACCTTAAAGCAATGAACTTACTAGAGTTGTTAACCTTTTATTTATGATTTTGTTAAGTTTTTCTACCACTTTTTCTTAATAATACTGTTACAGATACTGTTAATGTTATTAAACTGCATTATTTTTACTTTTATTAATTAATTATAATCTACTTAAATATTTTAATACGCCATGTCGTCAACAATCTTTACTTTTTATGTCAAAGAAATCCAGCAATTTCCAAAACACATTATAATCGATATGAACATGGGTGTCGCCAGCTTCAGAGCTAGGGAGGGGGGGGGGGGCAACCAAAATTCAAACCTTTAATATAGTATAAAACTGTGTTAATAGCGTCGCAGGCGAATTTTTTGTGAGACAAAGTGCAGAAGGTATTTATGTAGGTAGTTCGATTTATTTTTTTTATAAAAAATTCACTAAAAAATAGCACCGAAGGCTAATTTTTATGTGAAACTATTTCATTTTAATAGATTTGCATACCAATTTTTGATGTGATGGGAAAACGTGAGATAATAATGTGATTTTTTGTAAAGTTCCAACCTCTAGGGGGGGGGGGCAGCAGCCCCCCCGACGACGTCCATGGATATGAACACTCAATATTCATGTAGTATGAGAGTTCTCAGGTCTAAAACTGATTTCTAGACATAGGCTATATATTACTTATACAAACGTATTAAAATATTATGAGGATATCACAGATTTCATTGAGATTAGGGCAGACGGGAGTAGACCTACTAGAGGTGTAAAAGTTAGTACATATGTCTGTTTACATTCGACAATAACAACAGGTTCCTTCTAAGAAATTACGAATTAGGCATGTGCGAGATAACCATCGCACGCCAACAACGTTATATGCGTTGTGTTTTAATAATATTTAAAATTACTCAAGTCAAGGCTTCTTGAGTAATAATGACCGCACAACATGAGCAACATGGTGTATGGTTAATAAACTCAACAATTTAAATATCACATTATATTTGTCCCTACCAGATTATATGCAAAACAGACAGACCAAGAAAATAAATTTTAATAATTAAGATTATAAATGTATAATTTAAATACTAATGGGGTCAATTTTGTAATTAATTAAGTGCGTACTAACAAGACTTTCTTTGTTTAATCCTTTCATAGGAAAAAATATATATATTTTTTTACTTTTATATTGGCCTCCACCCGTTCGCGAGTGATTTAGCAGGAAAATAAATTTAAAACAGTAAATTTTAGTTCAAAAAGTTCCAGATTTTCGATGAGGGCGCATCATGTAGCATTTTAGCAATCATATAAAATTGCCCATAAGTTCTGAATTTACATCACTTGGTCCTATAATTATGACAATATGTTGTCTATAATTCATTGTCAGTTAAAATATAAACAGTGAAAACCAAAAATCCATGTGAAAATCGCAATTTCCCCGTTTAGTATGGAAAATCTTCCATTTTTGCTTATTTTGCGTAACAGCTCATTTACCCTAGGATCGCAATATTCAGACAAGAGGAGAATCCAGTATACTAGTATTACGCTATCTTTGATGATTTTAAAACAAAATTATTATTGCCAGCAAACAAAATTACAGTTACAATAAATCCAAGACTATTCCTTTCTTGCCAGATTGTAGAATTTCACTCATGCTTGGTAAAAGAGAAAATTCAATGGGAAAATCATTCCATAAAAGGGAACCATGAACTGCGAATGAGTAACCCCATATTTAACGAAAGAAAAAACAAATAATTATTTAGTAAATAAATCCCTTAGTCCACTCTCTAATTCGACTATAGTTACGTGGGTAGTTTAGGAGGTATTTGCCTGTTTATTGTAGGTAGGTACTATAAGGTATAATAATATTTTTCATAAATATTTTCAGGCACATTATACAAACAGTAATTATTATTATTACTCACATTAACTCCCCACCCACTCCGTATGAGACTGAAACATTCAAGGGACGTGGAAATTGGAGCAGTGATTCTTAAATTATATAAATATTGTAACCACGGCCGTAGGCAGAGGGGGGGTTTTGGGGTCCAAACCCCCCCGAAATTTCTCAGCCAACCCACTGTTTTATACATAGGAGAAATGAATCACATAATACCACATTGTTATTTCATTTTGTCATGAATTTTCAACAATTATTGTGAAAATCTAATTAAGGCGAGGGTTCTTTCACAAAAAAATAAACTGTAGTTTTAAACAAACAAATTCTGTTTTATCTACCTTCTTGTGAAAAAATTTTAGGCGCTAGTCATTTACGTTGCAATCCAAAAATATACTTTTTAAAATCAACCAGGTTCATAAAATTACCCATTTTATAAAAAAAATCATTAGTTGAGATAGGATAAGAAACAAGTGACTGTAAGACGGGTGTTTAACAATAATGAAAGTTGAGATGGTTGGGACATGTAGAATGATGACGATGATACGATGACAAAGGAGTATACAAATATGGGTGAAAGATACGTCTCTTGGTTCGGTCGTGTCAACCGCACGCCTCGTTTTGAGTTCAAGGCTCCCGACCCTACTGTAAAAATAGCGTTTTTTTCCATTTTTTTGGGGTTCATTTCGCTTCAATCAAAAATCTTTACGGCCATTCCCTAGATAAAGGTTCAATGTATCTACCCTATTTTTCCAAAGCATATTTAATAACGGTAATCGAGATCTAAGGTCTCCCGTTTTTAGAATTTTTAAAAATGTCAATATGGATACTCTTAAGCAAAACGAATCGTAGAGTGTGTATGACGGATGCCATCACTACGTAGAGTTCGCAAATCTAATTATTTTACTCACCATCCTTATACGAGTACGTCCGAGTACGAGTACGAGCATTATAATAAAATAACGAATAAATTTTGATGAAAATTAATATTACAAATATTTGAGAGCCTTTTTACTAAAAGGAAAAAACAACTTAAGAAAGAAAATATATTATTTTTTTATATAAAGAAAATAAACGTCCGTCGTAGAAAGGTCTAAACATATTATTAGCTGTACCGTGGCGACTTATGTAAATTAAAATGTACCTTTTTATACCAGCAAGGGAAACATTATATTCTTTAATATTTCAGTTTAATAATTTGAATCAAAGAATTACAGAGGAATCCGCCGAATTATCGCATTCTGATGTAACAATAGATTATTGACACCAGCTGTTCACAGTGGAAGACAAACAGTGTTTCAGGGTCGAAAGTTACGTGATCGAATCAATCAAGTAGATTTGAGACGTGTAAGTAGGTACTTTGACAAAAATGAAATACCTACGTGCATGGGCGTCGTCAGGGCAGTTGCCCCCTAGAGATTGGAATATGTATATATTTTACATACGATTTTACATCGAGTACATGGTTGGCGGAGTTGGTTGAGGCGGCGGTCTCTCAAGATTGATGCCAGAAAGAGAGGTGCCAGGTTCAAACCCCGGCGCTGGCGATGTATTCCACACTTTGCGATACAGGCAAGTGGCAAGCAATTTACCTAGTGCAAGGTGTGCAGGAAAATATTTGGGTTTGCGTATGTAAGCCCAGATCCTTTTAAAAAAAAATGATAGAACCTCACAAAAAATCACATTATTTTACCACACATTTTCTCATCATGTCATAAATTCTCTAAAATTTGTATGAAAATCCATCCAAGTACAACTGTTAAAAAAAAATTGCCAGCTGCGCTATTTTTTTTTTACTTTTTATACTTAACATTTTCATACATTTTCATTCATTTCATTTTCATACATTATTGCGCTAATTATTATGTACATTCCTGCGGCGCTTTTAACGCGTGTTTCTTAATGTATTTCGCGATTATGTTTATATATATGGAAAACCAGAGTTGGGAAAAGGAATTTTATTTTTCAAAGACCTGGCTACGTCGGGTTTCTAAAATCTAGTATATTAGTTGAAAGCAGACACGCCATCAAGCAAGTGTATATAACCATATATGTAACAACAGTTACAGATTAGGTTCAGTAATATTATACCGTGTGCATAAAATTATTTACTTGTAGTAGTGAACTGTCGCCAGGAATACCTACAGTAAATAGCGGTGAAAAGTAACAGCTAAAATTAACAGTTGTATCTTTATTGAAATCAAAAAGCTAAAGAATTAGCAGGAATCTGACATATAAATATTTTCCATAGGGGGCATTTGACATATTTGGTTCCAAATTTAAATTAGTATCTCTAAAATAGTTTCGGAATAAAATCCATAGATAAATATATTTTTTATGGTTCGTAGTGTTTTTTTCTATTTTATATTATTTAACCTTTCAATTAATTAATTATATATTTTGCCTTCAGCAGTCCGGAGTCCAATTGAAACACATGCTCTATTACGTCAGTACTTTCATCTGTTTAAAAGGCTTTTTAAATCCTAGTATGCATTAATATTTGGATATTTTTTTATAGCGCCATCTATGTGCCCGAGCACCTAGCTCGGAGGACGCTTTACAAAAGAATAACATTATACGATAAAAAGTCATCACCAACATTACGATTCCGAATTGCATACCGATAACTACTATTATAAAATTCACCAATTGGGTTCGGAACTTTTTCTGAATATCTCCTAATCGGTTGAGAGTAATTCTGGATTGGCACTTTCTATTTCAAGTCACTCGATATACGCTCTATAAACTACCGTAATTTGCTTTTTCGTACCGTCTAAATACAATCTCGCTCTTAAAACTCTCTCCATAAACGATCTCACGCGAGAAGTCGCGTGCGTTCCTGATCTCTATCCTGACGAAACGTGCACTGTATCTGAAATATCATGAACATGAAAATTTTTCCAGAGTAGCTGTGAACGAAACGAAGTGAAATATAACAGTAATCAGAATCACTGATATTTCTAGGCGTCGTTAAATAGTGAATGTGGGTGGGACGTGGCGATGGAAAGGGGAGGGTATAGAGTGACGTTGAAGAAATAAGGCTGTGAATGGATGTATGGGACTTATGTTACAGCAGAACAGTTACACCTACCTACATACATCACGTCACGTGACATCATTACGATTGTGATATGACCACAGCTAAACCACTCACCATACTAGCAGACTGTTGGGAAATTAATGTTTTCTTCATAGTATAGTAAACTTATATCCGTTGGCTTCAGTGGCGTATATAGGATTTCATTTCGGGGGGGAGGAGCGATCTATTATTTGACTTTTTTGGGGGGGGAGGAAATTATGCCTGACTATTCTCATACCGAAAAAACTCCTGTCAACGGTTGAGACAGAAACGGGCAGAACCACGGGCGTAGCGTGCTTCGAAGCTGGGGAGGAGGCAATAAAAATTTGAACATAGTCGTATAGGGAAAAAAACGACAATAGATTTTTTCGTGAAGGTAAGTGAAAATGGACGTTTTTTGGTAATTATATCGTGCGCAGAAAATACAAAGAAGAATAGCACCAATTTTTTTTGAATAATGGGTGAAGTGATGAACTCGGGTAACTTTCTAATAATTGTTCTACATTTCGGTGGGGGGGCCTCGCCCCCCCCCCAAATACTCCACTGATTGGCGTTGCTTTGCTATACTTATGTAACGTGCAACTTGGCCCTGTACATTTGACTGATGTGTTTGACCGAATTAACCAACTACGTACACATATAAATTTTATGGGCTTTCATTTACACAAAAGCCTATTTATACAAATAGAATGCTAAGATAGTTTTCCCTGCATGTCCATACGAGTATGTTACACACAAATTCAACAGTAAAATACAAGTGATAAAAATCTTCAGTGAACATCTTCATCATTCACTAGGGGTCGTAGTAATCGAATATGCGAAAAATTGCTTCGGAAAATTTAAGATTACTCACTATATCATCCGAACTACAGACTTAAAACATGGATAAATGAGAATATGTTTTAGTGACTCTAGAATTTGAAAATTGTAAATTTTCATGATAAAAAATAATTACAAAGTTACCTCTAAATTTTACAGAAACTTGAAATTATTTCCGTAGTTTGTTTTTTTTTGAGCAAATGTGTGAAATAATTAACCTGGTATTCTTTCTATAGGTAGCAAAAATTCGAAACTTTAAGATAGCATGAACACTTGTAAATAGCTGTCTCACAAAAATAAAATATTTTTTGGTGAAATTTGTTAAACAATTGTATTTACTTGGATTTTTATAATAATTTTAGAAATCTTTTGATATGGTGTGGGAAAACTTGTGACAATAATACTATGGTTTTTGGGCAACTAGTTGTGTAATAGTGGTTGCATAAAAATCTAAAAACCAGGAGCAGGTTAAAGCTAGTGAAAATTGTAATTATTGCTTCGTTAGTAACATTAAGGCAACAGTAAAAAAAACGCTTGAACAAATGGTTTATATAAAATAAAAAAAAACAGTTATTAGTCATTAACACGAGATTCAAACAATAAAATACTAGGTAGTAGGTGGGTTCATGTGCTTGCTACTTAATTCATCAGAAAAATACCCTAACCTGTTACTAACTCGCGAGCTATAGCAATGCCTAGGTATAATTAGGTGTGGTTTCATAATGCCTACTAATTCATTAGAGTCAAGAGTGGTATGGAGGATAATTGTAAAAAAATATTATGGTTAAAGCCATTTGAAAAGAGATCGATCTCCATATATATGCTCCTCCCCTTTTTACTAAGGTTTTATTTGATTTGTCATTGTTTGCTGGAAGAAATTGCCACAAGGCAATAAGCACGCCCATTTTACATTTTGTTGTGACAATAAAGAGTGTTATTATTATTTCCAAAGCCATTTATTATTATTATTATTAGGGAGGTTAGAAGTTTAAACCCCTCTAAATTCCTGAGCTAACCCATCGTTTAATATAGAGGAAAAATGAATCACATTATTACCACACCGTTTTTACATCATGTCACGAATTATCATATAATTATTGTGAAAATCACAGTTGTTTCACTGAATAAATTTTCCAGGGTTTATTCACAAAAAATAACCAAACTTTTAAACTATTCTTTTTTATTTACTTAATCTAATCATGAGTATAATCCATCCAACTCTCAGCTCCCTTGATTCCTTCCTTGTCCTTCATTCCATCCTCCACAACCTGTTTTATTTTATATTTTTATTTTTTGTATGTATATACATAATATGTTTCCAAACTTTTGTACAATTATTTATCTCATTTTATTGTCACAAGTGGTTGGTTAGCAGACATTGCCTACGCCATTAAACCCGCCATTTGGTATAATGTTTCATATCCAATAAAGATTTTATTTATTTATTTATTTATAAAAATAAAATAATCTTTATTGTAAATGGAAACACACAAAGGGCGGGCTTATTGCCAAATGGAAATTTCTACTAGCCAACCCAACCCATATATTATTATTTATTTAATGTCTTATGAAGTCTCGCAAAAAAATTACGGACGCACGTACGCTGAGCATTTTATGTATTAGTTATGTAATTAGTATTGGATTTATAATGACGCAATCATCATACTAATATTTGTCCAATGTCTGTCTGTCTGTGCGCAGTGCAAGACGAAAATAAATAGTCCCGTGATTATTATGCAAACTAATGGATCGAATCTATGAAATTTTGAAAATGTTCTCTACACTAGCGCTTGACATCGGATGAAATGTGTTGGTTGAACAATACATTTGAAGATAAGTGATTTCAAAAAATTCAAATTTCGAATTATTGGTACTTGGTGAATACAGTAACTTATAGGTAGGTATATACATACTTGATACAGAATGCATCGAGTTTTTCTAATCATACCTACATACTATATATAGTAGGCACGTATAGCCAAATGGAATGAAAACAGTTTTGAATAGGTACTATACCTACCTACCTATTATATTAATATTATTGATACAAAATGCAATACGAATTCCCTTAGAAATCATACTTACTGTAGGTATAGTATGTACGTATGTAGAATTAGTATGAAAAGTAGGTAAGACCCTATATTTTTTCTATGTCCAGTTCGCCACATGTAAGAAGATGTTGGCTACGAAAGGTTTCGCATGGCATTCGGCATGTTTCAATAATACAAGACACAGGGTTTCCCATGCACAGGAACCCCCTTGCTCTTGACGGTACATTGTTCCTATTACAATGATATCAGAACATTATCTGGCCAGCATTATCAACAGCAATAACAGGGGCATGGGAAAAGACTGAGCCTTGTGGTTTCCCTGATGTGTTCCTTCGATTAACTTTAAATACCGTGGTAGAGTGGCAGTATGAGTATGGGAATGATACAGGTAAAGAGTAGTCTTGTGGCTTTCACGGGTGGGTACCAACTAAAAAAGTCGACGATGTGAATCTGGTTTTACGACTTTCTAGACGATATTGGAAAGACGGGGAAAAGACGGAACCTTGTGATCTTCCTGTGTTCCCTTGAAGAATTTTGAAAGGTGGAGTAGTAATAGTGCTTACACAAAAACATAGTAAGCCTCCCTCCGTGAATTCACGGGTAGGTACCCACTAGTAAGTAAATAGGTAACATATTATGTATTGGGGTATGTTGCCCTGATATTGTGCGTGTGATAAAGTGGTGTTCCAATATGTATTGGTGGCTGTGCTGTGCTTAATTACTAAATAAAAAATACTAATTAATTATATGAACATTATGTTACACACAAGGGTAATTGTTCCTACACATAGACATAACAAATAAAATATATTGCAGAAATACACAACATTGCTTGTGGTTGAGCAGCGATATGCTAAGTAAAAATCGTTCTACGTACACTAGTCGCTCGAGTTTAAGAGCCTCTTTTGTAGTGTGAGACAGCGTAACTACACGCAAGTCCGTACACGCAGTTATAGTAGTACTATTAGTGAGCGCACAATGAACAAGAATGCACACAGATGCGTTAGGCAGGTATATTCGTCCTTTCACGAACACTACAAAAAAGGCTCTTAAACTCGAGCGACTAGTGCACCTACGTATTATCGCTTCAATTTTACAAATTGTCTGTTGTTTATTGTTCATTATCGTCCTTAGGCCCTAATTTCGGGCACTTGGACTGGTCAAATTTACATAGTTATAGTCTATTAACAATCTAGAGGAGCAATAAGAAAAGATAAACACATCAAATCAACTTTCAGTAAATTTCAGAGGTAACTTTCAAATTATTTTTAATGGAGAAAATTTACAAAATTCAAAATTCAACCCTATAGTCACTAAAACATATTCTAATTCATTTATTCACACAGTCTTAGGGTGAAATCTTTAGTATCTTACTTTTTCAGAGGCAATTTTTCACATCTTAAAAAAGTGACTATTTTTGGGTAGGTATGACCTTTGATTATAGAAGTAGGTATTTCAAAATTCCTTTCATTCAATTTGGTAAAACCATAGAACGGAGAAAATACGTAAAATGTTTCATAGTCCACGAGTTGTCTACACCTGTCTATAAGTAATAAGGTGTATTTATATGATTAATTCTGTAAAATTTGCATGTGTAAGCTTCAAGGTAAATAATTATAAATATGAACTTTCATTCTGAAGGACTGAAACCTTTACAAGGGTATTTTTATTTTCTTAGATTAAAATCTTGTACCTTTATTTAATGTAATACTAATAAGTACCTAAGGATTAATTACTTTACAAAAGTATTTCTTCCTAAATTTCTGTTGCCAATGCCAGGGTTAGTTGCATGGGCGTCGGCAGGGGGGGGGCAGAGATTGATCCTAGAGATTGGAAGGGGTATATATATTTTCATACTAAATGATAAAACCTCACAAATAATCACAATACTACTACAATTTTTCTCATCATATCATAAATTTTCTAAAATTATATGAAAATCCATCAGTTTCAAAAAAAAACTTGGATGCGGCGCTATTTTTTATTGCTAAGTATTACATACATTTCCAAAGTTTTTATGCAAAGTATTACATACATTTCCAAATAAAGAAACCACATCACGACCTTCTTCACTATGTCTCACAAATAAAAAATTGCCTGCGGCGCTATTTTCGCGATTTTTATGATGTATCATTTTTCAAAATTTTTGTTGCCCCCCCCCCCCCCTAGCTCCGAGGCTAGAGACGCCCATGTTTAGTTGCATATAATTATAAAAAACTATGTTATTAGAATTGATAGAACGTGAATAAAATTCAAAAGCTAGGAAAAGTCCCGTGGATGTCTACCTAGAGGCTTCGCTAAGAAGACAGACACTGATGGTACGGAGAGAGCGGGTCACTATTTAGTGTGAATTTAAAATATGGGGATTTAACTAAGATCCATTCTGATTCTACATACTGCCGTCCTAAGCAAGAACCACACATACGCCACCTTTAGGTGAGTTTTCCATCGAAATGAGTATTTCACTTTTATATCCACCTATTTCAATCATAAAATGTCTGAATATTCTCCTATTTCAATCATAAAAAGTCTGAATTTCCATACTCAGCCCCTATTTTTCAAGCCATCTTCGTCATGCAAATGTATATGGAGTTATATGGGCGACGCAAGACGTTTTTCGCGATTATCTCAGTTTCAACATTTTGGTTTATACGTTATAGTCCTTGCTTAGGACGAATCAGTATGGATCTTAGTTGAATCCCCATTGTTTTAATACATACTAAATAGTGACCCGCTCTCTCCGTCCCAGTGTCTTCTTAGCGAAGCCTCTACGTATACACGTCCACGGGACTTATCCTAGCTTTTGAATTTTATTCACCTTCAGCAGATACCATCTACCTACATACATACCTCATGGATGGTGGATAAAATAATTAGATTTACAAACTCTATATGTTTGAGTGACAATCCTAAGATTGATCTGCACTAAGCACATGGATCCCTCCACTCATCTCTCATCCCACCCTAATTTACTCTACGTGTAGACTTCAACGAGTTATAACAATAAAACCTGTAAGTTTCAGCTTTTGTAATCACTTGTTTCTAAGAAAATAGTGATTACGAAATCATGTTCGTTACGTAGGCGTAGTTTGTTCGTTAAGGCCTTAGTACCAAGAATGACGTCATAGTCATTTCCCACGGCATTAAGGTTCAAAATCGCGTGAACAATCGTAGGATAAAATAGTAAAAATGGCGTTTTTTCCATTTTTTGGGGTTAATTTTGCGTCTATCGAAAAACTTTGACGGTTATTCCCTAGATTTTAATGCAGATTTACAGTGCAAAAAAAAATTACTTCGCGACTTTCGGGAAACGAGTTTCTGTCTTTAGGACAAAAGATCAGAGGTGTTTATCATTTTTTTTTTGAGAAACCTATACAAGATATAAAAAATATTTTACGGTTATTCCCTAGATAAAGGTTCAATGTATCTACTCTATTTTGTTCCAAAGCATATTTAGTAACGGTTGTCGAGATATAAGGTCTCCCGTTTTTAGAAATTTTTGAAATGTCGGTATGCACACTCTTAATAAAAAGTAGAAAGAATGATGAATCATTCGGAATTCAAATTCATAATTTCAAAATGGTGCCTACATAATATACTCTAATACCTATTAGGCACATATAAAATAAATAAATCTTTATTGGCCGAAGAAAATATGCATAGTTACAAAAACAAGACAATGGTAGTGTGCGAAAAGGCGGACTTATTGCATTTGCAATATCTTACAGTCAACCCAAAACATAAATATCAATCCAATGATAGAATAACGGGATTCGGGAGAATAATATAAATAAGGATGGTAGATTCACGACACAAGCTTTTCAATCTTACTGTGAAGCCTACAAAGATGATTTGTGTTAAATCAATCGTTAAAAAATATAGTTCTATAATCAAATAGGTACCTACTATATCTGTTACCAAAGTTTGGATTTTTTTTTCATAACTTAATTTCCATTGTCTGATTGACTTGTTGGTGATTCAAATTAACGACCAATTCATTCAAATTAACGATCAATTCATTCAAATTAACGACCAATTCATTCAAATCAAATCACGTTCATTCGTGTATCATTTGGTTTAAATAGTTTAATCAGTAATCACTCAAAAAGTGGGACCTAGGGAAATTAATGTAAAACTATTTATTTAACATCAAACTCAATGTTAACTGCTTTGCTTGTTTTGAATAATATGTATATTAATTAAAATAATAAAAAACAGTAATTTGTTTTCCAAGTTAACTACCAACGGCATGAGATTTATGCACATCACTACTATAAAGCAAACTTTTCCACCATTATAATGATATGTTCTTATTTTAAATTATTATAAAGAATGTTTTTATTTCATGTCGGGGGTTGGTTAATTTGAATTTGAAATTAGAACGTCCGTCGTGTTGCAAGTCGCGGGAAAACTGGAGCGTTGAGTGTTGCCACTTTATTATTACACTTGACGTGCAATCAACTTATATAATTCTCGTGGAAATCGGGCGTGAGTGTAACGCAGGACCGTGGCAACTTTTGCAACAACTTTGGCAAGTGTATGTAATTTAAAACATGTCACGATCGCAGTGCTATCAGCTAGGTATTATTAAAAACAATTCATCTAATACTACATTGACATAATATTGCATAATAGAGGTATAATACATATCTTTTGTACAAAAAAAGGTATTCACTGGCATTACGAGCCTAGAAAATTTTTTTAGTAGTTACCGATAGATGTCGACGTTTTTAAAATAGATGAAGTTATTCATTGAGCTCCTTTATGTTTAATTTGCCCATTTTGATTTATTAATATTTGTAGGTACTACCAAATATTACTAAGTAGAATATAAAATAATATGCTAAATCCGACGGACTCGGTAGTGCAACACAATTGCTGGCCTAAGAAATCCTCTAGGATGACCGACACATACAACAGTATCTTCTCTAACCACATAGATGTGCTCACTATTACATCTCAGCGGCTCAAAAAGCAGGTGCTGCAATGCTTAAAGTCCAGGTAAACCCTCCAAACTCCCTCCTAAAAACCTTTCCTTCCCTTCCCATTTTATTATGTATGTTTAATTTAGGGTGAAATATATAAGTTTTTTTTTATCTATATGTGTATACATGTAAGTGTGGAATGGATTACTTCTGTGTTTGTGTTAGTTTGTCTAAAATCTATGTATGTATCTGTTCTATGTATGTATGCTTAAACTTAATAAATAAATAAAAAAAATGACATAAAAATGTACGTATAGAATAATTATACGTGTGAGTATAGGAAAGCCTGGCGATCTGGGATGGCATTTTGTAACTCATACTCGCTCGCTATGCGACGTGTACACGACGCACAATCATTGTTTGTACGTCGTATACACGTCGCATAGCGAGCGAGTAGAGTTACAAAATGCCAACCCTGTTCTATCAGCCTACCCCTTAAACATCGTTAGTTTTGCCGGGATAAAGCTAGTATAATAATAATATTAAGTAAGTATATTATAAACACGACTATTTTATATTTTGATTACAAAGTAATGGCTTCTATTCCACTACAAGGCGTGTTTTTTCTTACATAAACAATAAACATACATAATAATATGTATTTAGTATGCTGTGCTGAGCCAACAAACAAAGCAAATGGGTCAAATATGTTAGGTAAATTCATATTTTATTTTTAAATGGGTCTGATGACATTCCATAATTTGGTGTTAGTTTTTTCAATCAACCCTCGTGACTATAAAAAAATGAATACAGAGTTACAATTTTAAAATAAATGGACCAAGGGACCAAGGCTAATGAAGAAGAAGAAGAAGAACAATTTTAAAAATATTGTTAAGACAGTTTTTAGTCTTCTAATAGTGGTGTCAGCGATTTCTTGAAAAACTGCGTCGGGAAAGGTAAGATGACTCAGCTAATACTAAAAATATCATCCTAAGACTTAAAAAATGGATAAATGAGAATATATTTTAGTGACTCTAGTGGTTAGAAATCCGATTTGGTCAGTTTTCTCGATTTTTATCGAGAAAATAGACCAATTACATTAATTTCCAATTTCACTAAATTTCAGAGGGAATTGAGGACTTATTTTTTAATAATTCCTCAATTTTTACGATTCGATTTTTTACAGCTAACCCCAGTTAATTTTTCAAGTGTTCAAGCTGTCTTACATAATATTTTAGTCTCGCTAATGTTCTGTTAAGAAAATGATAATAAAAAACCTTAAAAGAAAAATCTGCAGAAAACTGGGAGTGTTATAGCGCGATCGCTTTTTTCATATATAATCTTACAAAAATGTCTTCTAGTTTCATTTTCCATAGACTATGAAAGTAATAAGAAAATGTAAGTAAGTAAGTACCTCTGCGTAAAGTAGTCCTTCCCCTTTTCATTGAGTATAATGGCTGTCTATGGGGTGATTAATGACTGAATGTTCTTTAGATGTATCATACATTATGTATTAGCTTCACATAGCTCGCCTTACATTAGATATATTAATAAATTAGGTACTCCACCCATAGACTAATGAGGTTATAGCGAGACCGACGTGAGTATACAAATGGTTTCCTCTATCTTGGCCACCATGCGAACATTAGCTGCAAGTAGAGTCCAAGATTGTATTGTTGGTAGCCCTGATTGTCGAACCTTGTCATAAGAGCTGTCAAAGGCCCGTAATATTCTCACATTGTATCTTTTACAAGTAACCTACAATGCCGAAAATATTACAGAGCGGAGCTAGAGAAATAATTTTAAGGGCAAAACAGCTCTGAAATATAATTTGAAAGTAGCGAAAAAATGTAACAATATCTTATAATAACATCAAGCAACACTAAACCAAGTTTGCTCCGTGAGACTTCTGAAAAAAATAAAGAATACAATCACTACCTTATGCTACTGTGTAGACTGTAGAAGAACTATAAGAACTATATTCATGTCGGTCTGATGATCATGATATATTAGTTTGCTATAAGTTAACAACAACAAAACATTAGGGTATGTATGATTACTGATTACCTAATAACTACATTATGTACGTCTACTAGCCGTACAGGTAGGTACAATTTTTTAAACAACTACTAATTGTAGAACTTTTTTCAAACTTTTGAAAATTGAACATTTTCCTACCTAGACCAAACGAAACCTATTCATTCTGTTATACTTAATGCCACGCTTTTATTTAACTTCATATGTTGTGGTTTTGTTGTTCATATCTTATTTGCTCTTCAATTTTTAATAATTCACCAGTCAGCATGTTTAAATTTTGCTCATATTTACGTATTTTATTTATTTTCTACACCCAAAGCCCACATACAGACATTGAACGATAAAAGAAAAACTTTCAAAATTAGGAACAAGTAGGTACGTAACGGCTGAAAAAAAAAATAAAACTAATTAAGTATATATAAAACCTGCGTCACTAAGTCAAATATAATAATTAGAATTGCATCAAAATGTGATGAAAAGTATAAATAATTATATTTTTAAAAACGTTCCATTCTTTATAATTCTATGAGTAATTTAACACCCCGAATCACCCCATTGCTTTGTTTTAAAATGATAATTATTATATTGTTCGATTTTCGAATTGTTTTGAATTTGGAAGACCCGATTTGAAACTCTGCAAGTCACTGTCATTTCCAGTATGCACAACATTAAAAAATACTTATAAGGTACCTACTTTGTTTTATTTGATTGATAGTGTATTTCTGCATAAAATGGAAGGGTTCTTTTATCTTTTAATAATATAGGTTATGTAGACATGATGTGGAATGGTATGATGGATATAAAGTTAAAATAGATAATAGGTGCCAGGAATGTTCTATGTACGGCCATATTATTTCGAATAACCTATTTTGTTATATTATTATGTAGATGAGTTAACCCATATAGCCCAAGAGCCGGCTGCTAAAAATATGACGCATCTGTCATTTGATCGAAATGTGGTTTAAATGATAGCTTACCAATAGGCAATAGGGTAATACATCCATTGCGGGTAAACTGCTAGTCCTACGAAAAAAGTGTATGGAACATTTTTTGTAAAGAATTTAGTAAAGATTATTTTCGTCATTGACCACTTTCTCCTATCTCTTACCATATTCCTGAAAAATGAAGCCCCCCCGAAATCTCAGACAATGATTTGCCATCTACTATCGAAAGATCCCAGGTTCATCACTTCACCTATTTAAAAAAAAAATGTCTCCGGCGCTTTCTTTTGTTACATTTTATAACACAACACTTATAATGCCAACCTAAGTACGTCATTTTTCACTCGCTTTCATGAATTTGTTGTTTACCATCCATTAGAATGTCCAAATGTCATTGAAATGTTCGAAAAAAAAGTGTGTATTTTCATACGCACAGCATTTACTGGTTACGGCATTATTAGAGTTATATATCTCTATAGCAGTAATTGTAGTAGCCATCTGGAGTCTTGCAAACGAAGCAGTTTAGCCCTGAAATGAACCTTTCATACAATTTTCCCACGAAAAACATTAAAAACACGCAATCATATAATAGTTTCAGCAAAGGTTCAAACCCTACAGCAAAAACCTGCGGCAAATATCTCTACACACATCACTTTAATTAGAAGGCAGGTATTCAAACGGAAAATTAAGTACCAAAAACAATACGAAAATTAGGTTTTATAGCGAGGAAAACGTCGAATTACTATGAAACGCCTAAGCCGAGGCGGCGAAATGTTTCCGGAAAAATTCAATAGATGGGTTTTTATTACGAATTTCATTCGGAAAATTACACGCAAGTATACACACTACAAACACATTAGTTTGTTTTACTTTTTTGGGGATTTAAGGGGGATTATTTTTAATTGCTAGAGTCACTAAAATTAATTCTTATTTAAATTCATGTTTTAGGTTTTAGGATGATATCTTTACACGATTCAACAAAGTTTTCCCACATACTCTCTTCGACGACCTCATTTCTACAGCATTTGGAACGTGTATTGCGGAAAATCTTTTATGCCCAATCCCACCAACTTCCACCTAGGAAGGGGAGCCCTAAGAAATTTCCATACAAAAACAGAAATAATATTCTATTTATTGAATAAAGAACATCAAAGTCCCCCACTACCACAGCCTAAATCCATACGAAACGCAACATGCAGCTCACCGACGTTAGGTGCCCGAATATCTCCGCCTAGAGTACGTGAGTTGCATGTTGCATTTCATATGGAATTTGTCTGTGGTAATGGGGGACTTTGATGTTCTTTATTCAATAAATAGAATATTATCTCTGTTTTTGTATGGAAATTTCTTAGGGCTCTCCTTCCTCGGTAAAAGTTGGTGGGATTGGGCATTAAAGTGGTAAAACCTAGCGACCTCCCTTTGTTTCTACGGGTAACATTAAAGGGCTAAGTGGTAATAATAGCACATTAACAATTAACTAAAAGTAAGTCGATGTATAAATACGAGATCTAGGACGTGAACTACATAGCATAACGTGAGTTAGTTAAGGAACGTACGTAAGAACATAAATAATTACATAAAAAAACGTGAAATAGTCTTCTAGTTTCAGTACCTACCTACAACATGCATAACTGCCTTTATTCACGATCGAGACCAGACGACAGCGGCGGATCAACTATAGTAGCCCTTGTGGCCAGTGCCACACGGGCCTTGCGCTTTTGGGGCCTCGCGCCCAGGTAGAAAAAACATGAATTTAAGTAGGTATTTTTTTTTGTATCTTCTTTTGGTTTCCGTACTTTCCTATAAGGATGTGTAAAATTATTTATCTCATTTTATTGTCACAAGTGGTTGGTTGGCAGACATTGCCTACGACAATAAACCCGCCATTTGGTATAATCCAATAGAGATTTATTTATTTATTTAGGTATCAAGTTAAATCTAGCAAGTAACGAACTATAGGTTCGTCGATACAATGGTTTCATAAAAAAATTGCCTGCGGCGCTAATTAACTCTGTTCATGCGTATAGGCACAAATATTTGTCGTGCCCTAGCTTCGAAGTTTCTAAGGTCCCTGTAGCGCAACGATTAATAAATTATTTGCTTTAAAAAAAATCTACTTCAGGACTAGGGCGAGAGGCCTCGCGCGTAACTTTCCAGAGGCCCCGCGCAAGCTTAATCCGGCACTGCCAGACGATACCTATACAACTGAAAGGGGTGTAAAAACACCATTCCATATATTCAAATAGCCTTCATTCAAAGTGGTTGCACCACGCCAATCTTCCGTATGGCGATTCAGTATTGACTTAGAAAATATGGCCCGTGAAAATACACCAGCCTACATTCCACGCACGTAACTCCCACTAGGGTGGTGCGGCCTGCGGGTGCGAGGAGAGATGGTGCGATAGTGTTGTAAGTATAAAAAATTCCCCAGAGGGTCACGCAAATGCTAAATATTATGGTCTAATTAGGCACGGGCAACACTGCGTAGTAAAATAGAATAAGACGTGGTAATTTAAATTTAAAATCTTATAGAAAAACATCGATTTCTTTTCAATTTCTCGTGAGTATGCAACGAATGAAAGAATCAACTGAATGTATGAAAAAATTTCAACGATTGGTCCAACAAAACCGTTTAAGAAATTAAATTATTTAGCTGTGCTTATATCTGTTTTTGTGTAGCATGTTCTCTATATTTTTATTTAAAAATACAATAAATCATAGATATTACTATATTCTTCTTCCATCGATAAAAAAATGTACCTTTACTGTTTTCTGCAGTGATATTTACTCGTTTTTTTTATGCCATATCATAAAAAAATATAATTTTTAAGTGAAAAACATTAGGTCGAACTCTGTAATTTTTCGACATAATATAAGTGTTCGACCCCTGAGCATAAAGTAATCACTTAAGCCAGCCAAAGCCGACTCGCAAGCGTCGGAACCCCATCCTGCTTTCTCCCCAAGGAAGTTACCTATCGCTTCTGTAGGGGGAAAACTGATGTGGAAAAAAAAACTTGTGCCACCTAAGGTCTGGTTATTTTCTATGTTATATTATTTCATCATCGAGGTATTGGCATCACTAACAAAGTTAAGAGGTTCCATACCAACAAAGAAGTTTAGTACAATCCACACTACAGGTAGTAAGGGTAGTAAGGTGTGCTAAATTCTGTTTATTCCATTATAAAGTATTAAGATTAGTACAACCGTAAGGGCTATCACACATACGTCTGGAGGTCCAGTTAACTGAATCGACCGTTTGCAAAAAAGCTCCGACCAAAACCTCTCTCTGAATTCAGTGTTACCATAATTTTGAATTAAGAACGAGGTTTTGGTCGAAGCTTTTTTGCAAACGGTCGATTCAGTTAACTGAACTTCCGGACGTGTGTGATAGCCCTAAAATAAAGATGTTTCATACATTTCACATTACATTACGTAAACGCTTAGGTAATGCCTAGATCTATCACATCCCTTCACGCCGTGTGCCCTGCGGGGTAAGCAGAGAGGATAGAACGACAGACTGCCCTATCTGTACACACGCTTCTTGCTATATTTTAACAGTGGGTTTCTGTCGCCATGTCGCACCTTGATTTGCCTAAATAACAGTGCGTTATTTAGTCAAATCAAGGAGCGGGGGGCAGCTTCCCCCCCTAGAGATTGGAATAGGTATATACTTCTTCATAATAAATGGTAAAAATCACATTATTATCTTACATTTTCCCATCATATCATAAATTTACAGAACGAAAATCTATTAAAATGCAATTGTTTCATAAAAAAATACACTTCACCTATTTTTCTTTAAAAAAAAATTCTGCGGCGCTATTTACTATGAATTTTATATTTGAAACCAATAAACTACATCTTGACCATCTTTATTTAGTCACCCGTTAAGGGTTACTCCCTCCCACTTACCCTTGGATGGTACAGGAACGCCAGTTCCTATTTCATCCAATATCTGTGCAAAGTAATACATACTGAGGAGGGCTCAGGGATCACCTGAAGGGCTCCCCCCAACAAACCCCTCACCGATTTAAAGCAACCGTCAACGTTTACAAATGGTCCTAGTATTCCTATTTAGTTACCCAAAAATATTTCGTGTTTCGTGTTACGCGTTTTTCATGCTATATAAATACTTTAATTTTGGATGCCCCCCTTAGCTTCGAAGCTTTCGACGCCCATGATATGATTATTTATTATGAAGTGATATAGACGCAATTAATCCATTGTTCGTGATTAAAGTAAGGATTATAATATTTCAGTCGTATTTACAGAAGGCCAGTAATGACGTGAATTATTACACAAGTAGTTATATACTGTATTAATAGTAATAATAAACAGTAATATACAGTAATAATAATACACCAGACACGATACTACAGTAATCCCATAATCGCCATAACTAAGTCTTAAAACATACCATTACTAAAACGTGGGGTTTAGATTTGTTGGGGGCTAATTTAGCAAAAAAATACAAATCAATAGGTCCGATTCTATAACTTATTGAGCCAAAATAAGTGTGTTTTACTATGAAATCGTCAGGCGAACACTATATCTTGACAGCCGGCGGACATTAGCTACAAGTGGAGTTCAAAACTGTATTGTTGCAAGCCCTGATTGTCGAATATTGTCATAAGAGCTGTCAAAGGTCCGCAATATTCTCACATTGTATCTTTTACAAGTAGTCTACAATGCCGAAAATATTACAGAGCGGCGCTAGAGAAATCATTTAAAAAAGAGAGATAATTTTGCGAGTTGGATAAAGGGAAAAATACTCTGACAATTCCTCTAAACCGCCATCACAAGTTTGAAAAATAATGTTGCCAGTTTATTCTGACAATCCAAAAATTGGCTAGTTTTTTTTACAACAGTTCTGATATATAATTTGAAAGTAGCGAAAAAATGCAACCATATCTTATTATCACATCAAGCAACACTAAACCAAGTTTACTCCGTGAGACTTCTGAAAAAAAGAATAAGACTGTAGTTACTAATTTTTTACCCGTAAGGAAGACCCGTCATAGACATGGGTTTGTTTCGCGAAAGACCGAAGACGTATTGGTCGACAAATCCTTTTACGCAATTAAAGAAATGCTGAGCGGAGTCGTGGGATCACACCTTGTCGTTCAGCTCCAGCATTGAAACTATTCTAGGATCTATCTCTAGGATTTCGTTATTTTAATTGACGACTCTAATGCTGGATTCCACCAACTTCTTAGGTGAGGAATAGCGGAGATAGGAGCCACTTATCGTTATTTTTCATACAAAATTTGTGCTAGGTTGCTCCTATCTCTGCTATTCCTCACCTAAAAAGTTAGTGAAATCCAGCATTAGTGCCCAGGATCGGGCCTAGCAATTATTAAAAATACAATGCAGTAATTCGATGGAATGAAGTTATATAAATATTTTGGGGCGGGCAAAATTCATCTCAAAAAATAAACTAAAATACATTGCTGAAACTTCATACTATGATTCATGGTTTGTGAGACTCTTCCGAAGACATTGATGGATTAAAATTATTCAAAAATAAAATATGAAAAATATGTAACTTACGTTTTTCCTTTCCCATTGCTGGTACTGGCTCCGTTGGTCCCATTGGTTCCATTTGCTCCATTAGCCAGACTCGTGGTGTCCTCCATAGGCTTGTGTACCATCATCTTGTCCATCGGGATGTTGCCACTCTGCACCTCCACGTCTGGATCTCCCTTGATGATCTTCTCAGTCACGTGTTCCTCAGGAGCCTTTCCTCTAGCCTTTTCATTCACAATGGTCACTGTTGGTGTGAGAGTCTCTTTCTTGACGGCTCCTTCTTTTTCAATCATTTTTTTAGGTTCACTTGGCTTGGGAGAGTCAACTTTAATTGTCATTTCAACTGGTGTAAGTCCTTTATTTTCACTATTCTTTTTAGTCTCTGCTTCATTCGCGGCATTCTTAATTTCTTCAGTCACTTTTGTTGGAACGTCTGTTTTGATTTGTTCTACTTTTTTAGCACCATCACTTATAACTTCTCCTAATTTAACATCCGCTTTAGTTATAGCTTCGTCGGCTTTCTTTATTTCAGATTCAACCTTCTTTATGCTTTCATCAGCTTTCTTAACAGAATCATTCACTTTCTTCTCAACTTCTTCAGTCTTTCCTATTAATTGGTTTGTTTTGTCGGTAGCCTTTTCTACTTTCTTGATCTTCTCTCTTATATCTTCGAAACTCGATTGACTGCTGTTTAAAATATTGTCAATCTTCATTTTAACCTTTTCGACTTTCGGGTCTAATGGAGTTTTAATAAGTTTGAGTTTCATATCATTATGTACAATAATTGAATCACTTCTGCTTAATGCATTCTTGTCATCTTTGTTGCTTCCAATACTTGTTTTGCTTGCAGTTTTTTCCAATGTTGATTTCTCTCCTAGTGTTTTATTTATATCACCATTCTTTTCTTCTTCAGGTTTATTTGATTCATTTTGTTGTGCCATTTTAGCTGCTATCGAATCAGACGAGGGGTTTCTATCGAAAACTCCCCTTTCTCTAGCCTTCTCCAAAGCGCTTGGAAGTTGACTAGTAACTTTGGCTGCAATTTCTAATGGCTGTGCAGTAATAGCTGCAGTAGTCATCGAAACGACATTTGTTTTGGTTAATGGAATCAATCTGTCCATGTTAAATAATTCTGAATTACTTGTTTTATCGTATTGTGTTTCTGAATCCTGTTTATCAATATCGTCAGTATTTGTTTCTTTTCCATTTGTGCTTTTCTTGGGTTTTGATCTTGAGCTACTTTTACCTTTACCCACTGGTTCTTCCGTCATTTCTTCTACGTCTTTCATACTGGGTCTTCTCTTTGGTTTAATACTTTTTGTACTATTAGTTCTAGTCAAAGGTTTTATACTACCGCGACTATCAGCTCGTTTTAAATCTGGTTTAGCATTATTTGCTGCACCCATTTTTGAAGCGATACTTGATCGACTGTTAACACGTTTCAATGGATATTTCTTTTCCGTATCAGTAGAATCTGAACGATTAGATATGCGTTCATCTTTTCCTGAATAATTAGGGTTTTTAGCGTATGATGGCTTAGACCCTGGAGAAAATCTTGTTACTGATGGAGTTTTCTTTAAAGGGGCAGAATCTTTAACAGGTCCTTTTCCAGCCGGACCTCTTGAAGGAGCTCTAGATGGAGTTCTTGATGTAGTTGGAGACGTGACTAAACTTTTTGAAGGTCGTCTTGGTACTCTAGTAGGTGACATGACCTTAGGCGTTCCTGGTTTGCTTTTCGATTCCATCTTTCTAGTCGAATTTTTTTCATATATATTTCCTCTGGATCTCTTACTCGCATCAACATTACTAGTTTTGCCAGCTTGTGATCCACTTTTAATTTGTGTAAAACTCTTAGCTTGGTAGGTTGTAACCTGTTCTTCATCTGGAGGGCTTTCATCGGGAACTGGACTTTTATCTGGTGTTGATACAATGGGAGATAATCTTTTTGAATTAAGATTTTTATGTGAAGGTGGAGGCCCAGTTTTCCCAGGTGGTTTCGGTGGCTTTGATTTTAATATTGAAGGTCCCGGCATTAAATTACTACTACTTTTACTTCTTACTTTGGCTGTATTGATATCTATTGGTTTATTATCTACATCAGTTATTATAGAAAATACTCTGTTGTCATTTATACTACTTGTGCTATTTGATATAAATCTACCATTATGTGAAATGGCATTAGACATAATGCTTGGTTCATTATAATAGTCCCTCTCGTCCATTGGTGGCGTTAGAGAGTTCTGCCTTTTGGGTATTCTAGATCTATGAGTGGGTGATCCACTTTTAGATTGTGGCAGCGATATAACATTACGAGGAGAAACCTTAACTGGTCTTCGCCCGAATGTTTCGAAGCCATCTCTATTATTAATTATCCTCGAATTTGGCACAAATGTATTTTCGTAATGAAGTAACGCGGACGGAGATCCAGATCTAGATCGTATGTTCGTTTTTGCCATCCTAGTCAATTTTTCAACATCCTTTGGATCTATGATACCTAATTCTTTTAATATCTCCATTTCTTCTTCAATTTGTTTTTGTTCAGCTAATTCTTGATTCCTTTCTCTATTGAATTCGCTTAGTTCTTTTACTTCTTCTATATTTTCTTTGATGTAATTTCTTGCTGGTGTTTGTGATCGTTCATAAACTAAGGGATTCCTCGAATCTATTTTTGGTCCAACTTCAACTTTACTTAACGAATTCGCTCTTGATCTTAACGGTGACGCAGCCCTAGAAGTTCTCGGTGTGGTGTGTCTGGACACCGAATCAGCTTTGAAACCTTTACCACGGAACGGTGAAACTCTTCCAGTTGGATTCAGTGGAAGAGGTACAACTGTAGGTGGAATGGAAGATTCCTGACTCTCTGTTTCTGATGGAGGTGGCGCCGGGGCCGATGAGACAGCATCACCGAGAATGGCAAAAGCTGTCACTCTGTGTGGCTTTACTGTTGGTGGAACCCTGGGAAATAAACAAATAATGGTTTCAGAAATCTATTTTAATTATCTGATACGATATAAACTAATCTAAGCTATTGTTTAATGAGTATCATGTCATTATTTGTGTTTATGTACCCTTGGCATTGATCATCAAACACTTTATAAAAATCATTACAATGATTTATTGTAGTTATGAAATTAATATTGCAATTTTTATTATTTACACATAAATCAAAGTGCATAAAAATAGCATTATTGGGATCCATATAAGAATGAATTATAACAATTTATATAGACCATAAAAATTATTCAAAACTAATAAAAATAATGATGCTGTCTTATCTGCAGAAGATGAAAAGCGTAAAAAATACCTACAGAAAGAGTGGGGGGAATTCTAAAAACCGGGTACCCCACTTATTTTTTAGAACAAGTTTTCTAATGTTCTGAAAAAGTCAGAAGTTCGCAAAACTTCGTACGTCATTTTTCAGTAAAGAGGTTTACCACCCACTCCGAATGTCACAATCAATAAACACATTTGCGCAAATATAATTTTCCGTGTTTTTGCATAATAATATTTTGTATTAAAACCTATTCGGACTTATTGCAAAACCAATATCTTACAGTCGGGTTGACTGTAAGATATTGGTTTTGCAATAAGTCTGCCTTTTGGCACACTATAAATGTCTTGTTTTTGTAAATATGCATATTTTCTCTGGCCAATAAAGATCTATTTATTTATTTATTATTCGTCTTCAAAATTTAAGTTCTCTAGGATTAGCTGCCTGGGCTCTGCGTTGATGAGTGAGTCAGTCAGTCAGGATACTTTGGCTTATTATTAGAGATTATAAACACAACACAGACAAAATATTTAAGGTAGGTACCCTAATAAATACATAATGCATTATGGATATTAGGTGGGTACCTACCCAATTCAACTACCGTATTATATGACCGGCAAAGAATCCGGCAAAATACGAACTTATATGAATTAATTAGCCTTCTGCATTACAATTCATTCCGATCCAAGTAGGTACTAAGTACTAAACAAAGGTACCTACCTATTTTATAGCAAATATTAGTCCAGTAAACAATTTGACTAAATCGCGACTTAAATGGCAATGGGCAGGGCACATAGCAAGGCAAGACGAAATTAGATTGACTCCCAGACTCGTAAAGTGGAGGCCATGGGAAAACAGAAGAGGTGTCGGAAGGCCCCAGAAAAGGCGAGGGATAGAAAATACTATAAAATAAATAGAAGAGGCCTATATCCAGCAGTGGAGGGACCAAGGCTGACGAAGAATAAGAAGAAGAGGATAGAGGTAGAATATATCAGAGTGTCCCAGATACCATTTTTAGTGTTCTGCGCATAAACCAACATGTCACACGTAAAGTTAGCCAAAAAATAGTTTCATTCGGTGAATTTAGACAGTCAGTTTTGAATCTTGTAAGTTTTTTAGTATTAATGATGTTGATAAAGGGGTTGACAATAAATAAATAGATGGATTTTCATTCATTACATCCCGAATTTTTAATCTCTCACAATTTTTTTTTGTATGCTTTTTCAAGTATCTGTAATCTGGTAATTCTTGAACCTTTAATAGTCCACTGTTTGTTGATACTGTATTATATATACTTTTGTAAGACTGTCTGTGCTCTTTGCAAATAAAATAAATAAATAAATCTATTTTGTACATATATTATTCACTGTGTTAACATGTAACTTTGGCGAGTCCAAGTGCCTGCAAATGGCCTAGGTACGATTCAGAACGATAAACAATAAAAGTAAACAAGTCTAGTGTCGAAGAAGATTAGTTAAATTCCTTAAAAATAGTTATATGATGACAGATATTTTGCACAACTCCACATGACCGAACATAGCTTAAAAATTGGTAATGCGCATGTTGTCAAGCTCTATTTCTATAGGCTAAATCTGCTTGACTTTTCAATCCAAGTAAGAGTCCTGAGCTACAACTTGCTGTCAGATTTAAATATATGGCAAATTAAAAACTAAGAAAAAGAACTGAGTTGATACTTACTTATATGATGACACAGTTGAAGAGACTGATTCCAAATCAGCAGCCAGTGGTTGAGGAGCCGCAAGAACCTTGAAAGGCTCCGAATGTGGCAGAGGTGGTATCACAACAGGTTCATCACTGAATCTTCTTCCTTCATCGCTCGCTGTGTCTCTACTCTCTTGGCTACTTCCAGCAGCATGATTACTGATACTCTTATAAAACCTTTCTGTATTTTCTTGAGCTAAAGATCTACTTTGAATATATTTCTCGACACCAGCTTGACTCACGTTTAAAACGACGTGTTTTAAATAATTATTCTCCCCTAAATTATCTTTTAAATGCACAAATTGTCTTAATTTGAAAGCGGGTTCGTCTTCGTTATTAGGTTTTGTTGGAACATTAGCAATTGGATTCACTACAGCTACATTTTTATTTAGATCACAGTCTATCGTATCAACTGAACCGCTTCTATCGAAACTGAAAGTTCTTGCAATGCTAACTTGTTTCGGTTTTATAACAGTCACTTTACTTCCACTTGATGTTGAACTTAGATCACTCTTATTATCCTTAACCGACACAGACAAATCACTAGTCCTTCTGATTACACTCTCTTTATTCACAGGACTGTTACGTCTTGTCTTAACACTTATATTAGAACTTTTATCAGAAGCTGAATCACTTCTTTGTAGCACACTTGGTTTCACTCTAACATTACTATTCTGTATGACACTTTGTTTTGGTTGAATTGGTTTAACTTTCTCACTAATTATTACATTTGAAGTCCTTATGGAACTCGTATCACTGAGTTTTTCTGAATAATTTGAATTCGTATCAAAATTCACGTTTGGTCCGAATAATACATTTTCGTAATTGCTATTATCTTGTTTAAGTTTCTTTTCAAAGTCCGTATTTGATGGGAATATAGTTGGAGAAGGCGCCCTGCTACCCGCTCTGCTCCCTGACTTGGAGTATCCTCCAAAGATTCTTTCTTTTGCTAATCTGACATTAATGTCGTCTTCGAAAGGATCTAGGATTTGTTCTCTGGCTTTCCTTATCGTTTCCGGGTCTCCTGGTAATATATCAGGTCCTACGATTCTTTGCGTTAGGATGTCGCTCTGTTCGTCCGCTTCTCTTGGCTTTGGCGTGAAGGCGTATGGTGTTCTGGCCAGCTCCCTCTCGACACTGCTCGCCCTGTGACGGCTGAAGAGTGACTGTTGTCTGCCCACTCCGCGCATCTTGTCACTTCTTTATTATTTCACCTCGAGCGGAACTAAAATATAACCAATTCACGCTTCACGAATGAACAATATTATTAGTTGCATCTACATACATATTGTAATGATTTAATATGTACTTTTCCACGCCTCTCCATCAATACGGTGTGTTGTTGCGAGTCCATAGTTTCTTTTGTAATTCATTTTGATTTGTATCTCTTTGCTGTTGGTGTTTAGATCGTCTTCATCGTTTTCATTTTCTTTCATGATTGCAATCAGCACTACAACAATACAATATGTCACAGTGGCTCTTCAATTAATTATACACCACACTGGAATATTCATACCTCATGTGTTGAAGAAAGTAATGTTAATAAAAGTATTAGAAAATGGCATTCATCTTGTATGTAATTTCATACAATAAAATGAACAATGTCAGATTACTCTGCGATTATCCTCATTCACACTCGATCATTTATCATAAAATAGATCACAGCAACAATCATGATAATAATAACACTGATGATCGAGCGAAAGATTATAGATCATAATGTTATCTGTCATGACATTTTATTTTCTCAACAGTTGATTCGTTTAACAGTCATTTTAAATCGCTTTTGAATCAATGTAAATCTATCATTCTTTACCTCGTTAAATTTTAATTAGGCATTGTTAATTTATCACGAAGACCCGCCCTTGTTGTCACAAGACAAAATCAATTAGTAATAAGCGATTTCGATACGGTACAAACTTCTGGCGCGGAGGTCCAAATAAGATGACAGAACCACTAACGAAACAATAATTATAAAATGTAATACTCATCATCATTATTTCGTTCATGGCATCCATCGCAAGTCATTTGTCTAAATCGTTTAATTACTTATTTTCAGTACTGTCTCATGTTTGTCCATTGTCTTTTTTTTTCGTCGTTTTTTGCTCTGGTGTATCTTAATTCTTAATACAATGAAGCCTCAGTAGTTATGGGTGATTTGGAGTAATGTTTTGTTGGTGTAATCGTTCAGCGAGGCGACCTTGAAGACTTCTTTACGGCGGCAATGCCTTGGGCAGTGTTCTGTAACGATAAGAAAATAAAACAACAATGAGTTATGACGGTAATCATTTTAAAATAAATTATATATAATAATTATAACATTATTTTCGTTGTTAAAATGTGCCGGCGTTTAAAATGTGATTACAAAATAAATCAGTATCTATGTACAATTGTACAATAGTATGAATTGAATCTACCATAATATGGTCATATTCTTTAAGGGGAGATAAGTAAGGTTAAGTGGTAAGTGGGGGCTTTAAGGGATAAGCAAGAAATGAGGAAATTAGAAACAGAACCAAAGAACCAAAGTAGCAGACGTCATGGATCGCGTAGCAAGTCTGAAGTGGCAATGGGCAGGACACGTCGCAAGACGAGACCCCACAAGATGGACCCCAAAAATCTTAAGATGGAGACCTTGGGAGAATAAAAGACGCGTCGGAAGACCCCAAAAGAGATGGTCCGACGACATGATCCGATGGAAAAATTGGCTGGAAGCAGCAAACAACAGAAAGGAATGGAGAAGTATGGGAGAGGCCAGAAGAAGAAGTAAGGTTACTCAATTAACGCTAAAGATATCATCCTAAAACTTAAAATATGGATAAATGAGAATATGTTTTAGTGACTCTAGCAGATAGAATTTTGAGTTTTGTAAATTTTCAGGATAAAATATAATTTTAAGTCGGTCGTAAGCCCGACAATGTTCATCCTTAATTCTTCTACACTGTTGTAGGAATACTGTATTGTATTATGTATGTACTACGGAATGTAGAAAAATCCAACGCTTTACAAAGATAATTTGTAAAAACAAAAATAATCTATCTATCTATACCCTCACGCCACATCCCTTGCAGGGTAGGCAGAGAGGACAGAGCGCCAGACAGCCCTATCCTTACACACACTCCTAGCTTCCGTCACTTTCATGCAATTAGTCATACACGCTCTCCGATTCCTTTTACTCAAAACGCGTCCATCCTTGAGGATCTGGTCGACATGATCGGACCAGGTCAGTCTCGGACGGCCGCGCTTTCTCACCCCTCTTCGCTCATTCAGACAAAAATAATTCAAGTAATAATATAGGAACCTATTGCAAGAAATAATCTGGTTTTGTAAAGTACATAAATAAAAAAATAAAATAAAAAAATCTTTATTGAAAAGAAAACATATCTTCCAAATGGCGGGTTTATTGCCGTAGGCAATATCTGCCAACCAACCACACATACTTTGTAGAAACGTAGATAATTAACAAATATAATTTGGTGGGTCATTATTGTACACTGTCCAGTAATGTATTGTATAATGTACAGTAATTTAATGATAATTAAATTATTTTTTATACTGTTAATGTTCTATCGATTACACCAGTGGTCCCCAACCTATGGTCCGCGGCCTAGTACTGGGCCGTGGACCAAATGGTACTGGGCCGAGTCGCCTGCTTAAAAATCTAAATATTTTTTTGATAAAATCGTCAATTATATAGAATAAAATAATAATTCCGTAAAAAATGCCTTCACACTAAGTTACCTACAATGTACCTGATCAGTAGCTATGTATATTCGGTGGAGAAAGGTACGTGTAAGTATGTCGTTCTTCTATCTGTTTACCGGTACCTACTTTCTCGCGTTTAAAACCTTTCCTTCCCTGTGTTATGTAGCCGATGCACATTGCTCCAATTAAACTGTAATATATCTATCAGCGGCGTATATAGGGGGGGGGGCGAGGGCACCCGTAATGTCAAACGATGATGTGCCATCTGCTATTAGTCCAAGAGCCCGCTGCTTAATTTATGACGTATCTGTTTTTTGATCGAAATGTGGTATAAATGATAGCTTACCAATAGGGTATTACATCGCACTAGGGTTGCCTATCAAAATCTTGCCGCAACCCTCCCTGCCCCCCCCCCGAAAAGGTCCCTCTTCGCGGTTTTTCGCATTTTATAGGAATATGGTAAGAGATAGGAGAATGCAGTCAATGACAAAAATAATCCTTGCTAAATTCTCTACAAAAAATGTTAAGTCAATTTTTTCGTAGAACTAGCAGTTTACCCGCAATGGCCGGTCCAAAACAGAAATTCATTTAAAATACTTAAAAAATGTATTTAAACTAAATTGGTTGAAAATTGATAAGAGCTACAGGAAAATAGTCAGAGAACGAATTAATTACCATAGTCTTAGCTACAAAACGAGCTATAACTTTTTTTATTTTTTTTTATTTATTTATTGAAATTTTGACATTAATAACAATACATTTTTTTAGGTTCTACAGTGATTATCTTAAATAAGTATAATTACATTATACCCTCCCTTAAAAAGTGACACTTGTGTAAAGGGAGGGGAGCATGAAACATATTCCTAATAATAATTCCAATAATTACAACTTATAAATACAACACTTCCAATCATATCAATATTTAACAACATACATAAGCAATAGAAACTAGAGCTAACATAATACAGTGCACAAGTACATTGCAACTAGGTTGGTACTTTTCAAACAAAAATCAAAAATCCATCCATTGAGACAGCATTTAGATACAACATATTTTTCAGTTCTACCGACAATACAATAAATTAGAGACCGACCGAATATTCGGTTTCGGTTTCGGTTACGGCCAGTTTCGGCCAAAATAGCCGGTTTCGGCCCCAGTTTCGGTTTCGGCCAAAAAGTGGCCGAACCTTCGGCCAAACCGAAACTAGCATCCGTATTATATCGAGCGTTGTCGGGAATCTTCGGAAAAGGTTCACACTTTGTGTTTGTATTCTGTACACTAGATTCCTTTTTTTATTTTACAAAAGTGAACTAGATTTCTATCACTACCCATTTTTATACACATCATTTATGTCTTATGTCAAACAATTGCTTGCGGCGCTACTTAAGCGGCCGTTTCCCTGATGCAACATAACCAAGTGTTTTACTTACCTACAACAAGATTCATCACTTCGCCCATTAAAAAAACAAAATTGCCTGCGGCGCTTCTTCTAGGTGCATCTAAAGGAAAAATACGCGGGGCAGCCGCCCTCCTAGAGATTGGAATAGCTATATATTTTTCCATACTTCATGATAAGACCTCACAATAAATCACACTATTACAGCACATTTTCTCACCGTGTCATAAATTTTGTAAAATTAGTATAAAAAATCTATCAAAACACAATTGTTTCACAAAAAAAGCCTGCGGCGCTATTTATTTATTGCTTTCTTATATGAATCATTGTTCGTACATAATATTGTGCCAATTATTATGTACATTTTCAAATAAACCAAACCATATCACGGCCTTCTTCAGTGGCGCTATTTACGCGTTTTTCATCCTATATCAATTTTGTAAATTTTTGTTGCCCCCCTTTAGCTCCGAGGCTGCCGACGCCCATGAATATACATATTAGCAAACTACACCACAACTTCCGTTACTTAACCTCCCGAAGAAAAATTGCATTTTTTGTGTCCCCCCCCCCCCTCCCTAGTGTTACCTATGCCATGGATACCTACATAACTGATGATATAAGTTGTAGTTTAATGAGTGCTTACATTGATTTCCGAAAATGAAGCGTGGTTTCCTAATAAAAACCTATCTTAGGGAAACACTATAGATATCAGAGGAGGGTACCTACCTATAATGATTTTTTTTTTCAAAATTACTACCTACTGAAATTCCTAAGTTTCGGTTTCGGTTTCGGTTTCGGCCGAAACTAGAAGGGGAGCCGAATATTCGGTTACGGTTTCGGTTTCGGCTAAAAATCCAGTTTCGGTCGGACACTACAATAAATTAATAATGTTACAAAGTTATATCAAAGTTATTATTCAAAGTAGATACCATTGTACCGTGTAGGTACCTAGGTATATATATATCACAATACCAAATGTATTTTGTTCACTTAAATTAATATTAAATAATAATAATTAAATGCAATATAAACTATTCTAAATCTAAACAGAACCTCGCAACTGAAACTGTTGGGTTTGGTTCTCTGTTAACTTTTCTTCCCGCTTTTTTTTAAAAAAGTTTTTTATTTGTAATTTAAATTTATTTTTACACTTAATGTCTCTTATTTCATAAGGTAACTGATTATAAACTATTCGTCCTCTGTATGTGTAGTGGTGTTGCGCTGTAGTAGTTCTACATTTAAGTATTTTTAAACTATTCGCCGACCGTGGTCTGCCTGACACGTTAGCCGCATATATTTCCGGCTTTTGGACAATGTCTCTGTGCACCTGAATTAAGGCATTCCTGTCAAATAACTCCTCAATCTGAGGGACAGGGAAAATTGCAAAGAGGTCGCTTGTGGGATATGTTCTCGGTTTTTTTAATAGTATTTTAATTACCAGCCTTTGCAATATTCTGACAGGTGCCAAACTTGTAGTATACGCCGCTCCCCATCCAATGATGCCATACTGCAAAATGGACTGGCACAGTGCATAATACACTGATTTTAAACTATTTATATGTAAAATGTTTCTCAGCCTCAGAAATATATATATCAATTTTCTGATTCTTTTAATAGTTATTTCAATCTGATATTTCCATTTTATATTTTCATCGATGTTTATTCCCAAATACTTTAATTGTTTTGAAGGGTTTAATGGCCGACATTGACACTGGGTATTTTTGGGGCAACAATTATGTACTATTATTTTCAGGCTGGTAGGTATGGGTTTGCTTGTTAGTGAAAAATTGATAAATGTGGTTTTTTCAGTGTTCATGGATAGCAGATTTTGATCAAACCACACCTTCAATTTGTTGATATCTTCATTTGCAGAGTTTATAAGGCCGTCCAAACTTGGATCCCGGATTATAATAACCGTGTCGTCCGCGTACGAAATTATTTTTCCCCTTGTGGTTATTCTGAACATGTCATTGACGTAAATAATGAACAGAATGGGGCCAATCACGGTTCCTTGTGGGATTCCAAATTTGGACGTCCGAGGACTGCTAAAGTGATCACCTATATTTACACATTGAATGCGATCACTCAAATAACTTTTGAACCAGCTTAGGGCTTTGTCCATGACACCATAGTTTTTAAGTTTTGTTATTAATTTTTCATGAGAAATGCTATCAAAAGCTTTGCGCAAGTCAATAAATATACCGCAGCATTTATCTCCCTCATCTAGAGCCTCCATTACTAAACGTGTCACCTCAGCCATTGCGTCACCCGTACTGCACCCGGGTCGAAAACCGAACTGATTTTCATTTAAGATACTATTCTGGGTTAGATATTCAACGAGTTGTTTTTTCACAATCTTTTCAAATACTTTTGAAACATTTGAAACCAAGGATATAGGGCGATAATTGACGACATTTTCTTTTTTTCCCGATTTGTATATCGGTGTAACTAGAGTTTTTTTATAAATATTTGGGAAGGAGCCCGTTGCAAAGCTTATATTAATGATGTGTGCTAGAGGTGATGATATGAGATCTTTCGTAGCTTTCAGTATTTCGACCGTAATTTTATCATATCCTGGGGCTGTTCCACCACCCATGCCCACTATTATATTTTTTACATCCGTATCCGTAATGTTCCTAAAAAACGAAATGCCATTTGCAACTACATTATTGTTTTCACCGTTCAAAAATTCCGGTTCAGTTTGGGAACCAGACTCTATCATCCGCGCCAGCGATTGTCCAACATCGACAAAATATTCATTAAAAACATTTGCGCACTCAACCGGTTGAACTTTTGGATCGATTAGATGGTCATTGCAGTTGATGAGCGGCAAATTAGTCGACTGTTTATTTTTTTTATCTATTATTTGCTTTATAGTACGCCACGTTTCTTTTGGATTACCCTCACTAGAATCTATTTTTACTTTATAATATTGTTCCTTTGTGTATCTTATTAGTTTTGTTAAATTATTTCTGTACAATATGTAATATTTTTTCAGTTTGTCATCTGTAGGATTTACTTTAGTTTGGTGAAATATTATTTGTTTCTGTCTTATTGATGCCAATAGGCCATTTGTAACCCAGGGCTTTAGTTTACGTTAGTTTAGTTTAGTTTACGTTACTTAATGTTCATACATCTAATAATTTCGGAGTTATTACAATAAAACTCAGTGACGAAAATTCTTAAAATTTAGTTTTTCATAAAATAACCAGTGATATAGCGCCGCAGGCCAAAGTTTTTTTCCATAAAATGTTAGTAATAATGGGTGGAAGAATGTGAAAGAAGAAAAATCAAAAAAAAATTTTTTTCTTCTCAAAAAATATCCTGTTTTTCGACCGGCCATTACGGGTAAACTACTAGTCCTATGAAAAAAATGACTCAACGTTTTTTATAGAGAATTTAGCAAGGATTATTTTTGTCATTGACTACATTCTCCTATCTCTTACCATATTCCTATAAAATGCGAAAAACCGCGAAGAGGGACCTTTTCGGGGGGGGCAGGGGGGGTTGCGGCAAGATTTTGATAGGCAACCCTAGTGCGATGTAATACCCTATTGGTAAGCTATCGTTTATACCACATTTCGATCAAAAAACAGATACGTCATAAATTAAGCAGCGGGCTCTCGGACTATATAGAATGATCCCAGGTTCATCACTTCACCCGTTTTTCAAAAAAATTTTGCCTGCGGCGCTTCTTTTTGGTTGCATTTTTAACCCATCAATTATAATGCCAACCAAAAACTCAACCTTTCTCAGTGCACCTTCACTAAAAAATTTCGCCTGCGGCGCTTTTACTATTTTTTTGTGTGGTGTATCCCCCCCCCAATGTAACCCCCCTACCCTCAGTGGGCCGCGGTGAAATTATCAAACGCTGACCGGTCCGCGGCGACAAAAAGGTTGGGGACCACTGGATTACACTAATTAAATAACAAATTAACTATAATAAGCTAAATATAATAATACAACATTTAGTAATCTCGCACGATTAATTGTGTATTTCTTTGTAATTCGGAATAGCGATGACTTCCGCGTAGAGAGAAAATAATGTCGAATGTAATTAATGTTTTTTTCACTAATATTTATTATATTTGGCAACATAACTAACAAAAATAAAAGGATAATGGGCAAAAATGTATGGAACTTGGTCCAAGAGTCTCCACTTTAAATTGTTTATTGTGCTTTCACTATAGATCTATTGTCTTCCTTCATAGCTTCATACTATGTCACTGACGAAATGCTAACAGAGCCCTTTACACTCTTTAGCATTGATATTGTGCATTATTTTATTATTATTACTATTACTTTAATTGTTATACATTTGATTATGTAAAACTGACGAGTCCAAGTGCCCGATATAGGGTCTAAGGACGATAAACAATAAACTGACGAGACTATAAGGGAAATGAAACTATCTACCTAATAACATTAAAATTGTTATCCGGGCTGTATGCCCGTGATCTATGAGAGTTTTTGCGGTCTCTCGACGTTTCGCCCGTCTCTGCGTGCTGAGCTTCTTAGGGAGCTGGTATTACTGCCTGAAGAAGCTCACCACAGAGATGGGGGAAACGTCGAGAGACCGCAAAAACTCTCATAGACCACGGCCATACAGCCCGGATAATAATTTTAATGTTATTAACGCCAACCGTGAAAACCTAAGTTCTTATTATATTGATTTTTCCTGGGACCTGGGACAAAAATGACCATAGCGAGACTCTCCCTGGACAGAATTTGATTATATTTTGCCAGAATGACCAAACAAGTATATACTTTCATTTCCCCCTAGTCTCGTCAGTGAAGGTTCTTGGACCATTTGGAACATAATTGTCCTTTAAAAATATTACGCAGATAACAATGATTTGTTATGAAGTTTTGACCTCAACGAAGGTATTGAACGAAGTCGAAGGTGACGTTTATATTTGATCTCAAAACTGTGACAAATATGTAAGTATGGCCAAGAGACATCAATGATTGACATTAGAAGGTGATATGCTCTGAGCAGGGAGTTTTCATAGGAATAGGCCCTAACATTTCCCTCCCCCCAAAGATTATTTCTTAGCCAAGGTAACCCCCCCCCCCCCCACCCCCCGTTAATAAAAAAATATTTTGATTATTTTTTTTATTTTACCGCTCTGCATTTTTTATCCAATTTCAAATGTATCAAAAAATTTCTCGTCGACGGGGGGTGGAGGACGGGGGTCCACTAGCGGATCCAGGGGGGGCTAGGGGGCTGAAGCCCCTTCCAAAACCATGAGTGACAGTACTTAATATACAACAAATCTAGGGGTTTCAGCCCCTTAGGCCCCCCCAAAACGTTGAGTGATAGTACTTTTACCATGTGACGATATTCAGCCCCCCCGAAAATTGAATCCTGGATCCGCCACTGCGGGGGTCCCTAGGAAAAGCTACGAGAAAGACTACAACTATTGACCTTGCCCAAGAAAAAATAAGATGATATCTTAGTACCGTCGTTTGGGGTTATTTCGCCTATACATGGGTATCTTTGGCCTAACGCTTTTTTTTTGTTTAACCGCTTACCAGAAGACATAGGTAATTAATTTGTTATTTTTTTGTTTCTGGTAATGTAAACACATCTTTTATGGGTGCACTAAGCATGATGATTTGTTGGTAACTTCATAAACCTTTCAATAGAAGCATTTTTCCAGGAAGCTGTCAAAACGTCTAGAAAACTAAGTGCTGAAAACTTTTGATATATATCCGAAAATACTTGGAACATGTTCTCTAATACTCTCCTATATTATACTTTGATGTTTTGAGAACAATATTAGCGAAAAAAAAATGTATTTTGCTTAATTTTACTAGTATATATACCACTAATAAGTAGGCACCCCCAACATTATTAGAATCTCGGGGTTATTTTGCCTACAATAGGGTTGCCTACATCGGTGATATTTAATATTTTTAGCCACTTAGGTATCCGCACATAGGTACATATTACACATTTTGTCAGAACTTTTTTTTCAAAGTACCAAAAAGGGTATTTTTTCACTCGGCTCGGCTGCGGATAGACCGAACGCGCGCACAATACGTCAGAATGTGTTTCTCAAAAATATTTCAGTTAATGATTTTTTTTAAATAACAAAGATGTTTTAGTCTTGAAACTGTTATTCTTGTCAAAAGTTTGTGTTTTTAATAGGCGCAATAAGCATACAGGAATTGTACGTAATTCTTCTACGTTTTTTTTAGTCTAAACCATTTCGGTTCTTATGTACTTTTTATTTTACGGTATAATTTAGTCTTTTGTCGCCACCACACGCTAGCGAGCGTCCCCGGCTTTTTTGTGTAGGTATATAAGTAAAAAGGCGTGTGGATGGAACGTTTGTCTTGGCTCGTGTACGTAACCCACCGTTGACGTATTTTTACTCGTAGACACAAAAAACTTGTGGACGCTCGCAAGCGTGTGGCGGCGACATTAGGTTTTGTTATTTAACTCTTTGTTTTTCACAACGTTATACAATAAAATCATTTTTTTAATAAAATTAATATTTTCATTTTAGTAGTCTTGTTCAACCCTAAATATAAAAGTAAATTTGTATGGAAATGACCGCGAACCCAGGGGTAAATTGGCCTAATCGTCAATAACTAATTTTAGATTATCTTTTTCTGAAATATTATTTTGGATTCAATTTGGATCGATGTTTTTCCATATTTTTCCCTTTTTGACTTTTCATTTTAAATAAACTTTTAGTGGTTTTATACGCGTAGGCAGAATAACCCCAAACACGGGGTTATTTTGCCTAACTACTTTGTTTCATGAAAAAGGTATATAATATACATATTTCTTAAAAAATATACTTCAAAGTATCTAACTATTGCACTAGCTCATCGATTAAAATCATATTTTACATATCTTTTCATAGAAATATTAATGGCAAATCAAATTTAAACTTTATTTTTAAGAAAATTTAGGCGAAATAACCCCCGGTGATGGTATTAGCCGAGTTATCTTACATTTTCTAATATGCAATCTTTCACCTTGAAATACAAAATCACATCAAGATCACCTATCCATTCACAATATGTACAAAATAGTACATAGATTATCTCCAATGATTGACATATGTAGCAGTAATACAATATTGATAAATACATAATTCTATGTAATAAAATGTAAACAATGAGAGAAAATATTATAAATGGCAACACTAAGGTTTCATACACATGGCAATAAAATTAACTAGAACCATTATGATTGGTTAATAGATTAATTTAATTTTAGAACAGAAGCGTCGTATTTCATTTGAAATGACCGCCATTTTCTATTCATTCACAGCGAATGGTTTTTATTCTCTCGAATGTGTAAAAGTGAAATAAATTTAATATGGTGATTAAAATAATATATTATGTTTTATTGTTTATTGTTTAATGAAATCAACGTTTATTGCTGCATGTTTTAAAATAACAAATCAGATAGGTATGAGCAACCATTTTTAAGGACTGATATCGTCAACCCATCTTTTTTTCTGGTAGACCGATTCCTATCTTTTTTTGTCGCCGGAAAATGTCGGTTTCATTCATAAAACTGAATTTTAGACATCTATCAAGAAAAAAAAGCACCCATCACAGTTATATTTCCTATCAGACAGACTTAGGCTAGAGGGCAGCAACTCGTTTCCCAAAAGTCGCAAAGAAAAAATATTTTTCGTTTTGATAATTTCCATTAAAATCTAGGCAATGACGGTAAAAGTTTTTTTGAACGAAACGAAATTAAGCTCAAAATTTTCGCTATTTTTTTACGTACGATTTTGAACCTTAACGCCACGGGAAATGACCGTGACGTCATAGTTTGGTCTCTAGCTTTAAGATACTCAAAATGTATACTTAGGGTTTGAGATGAATATACAATGAATATACTTATACCTTAGAGTTTTGAGATGTATATAGCTACATAAAAAGTTGAACCTATAAGGAAAACTACCATTTCTAATTAAAATTTTAGGCTAAGCGGTCATACTATCTACAAACTCAAACAAACTACAAAAAATCAATTGATAACTTGTGGTACATATTTTAACTTCCCCTCGTAGGAGAATGTGGAATATTTTTAGTTCGCGTGTTAAGTTGTTTTGGAAAGAGTTAAAAGCTTTGTGTATGAAAGTTCAAAGTTCTGATGAACTTAATTATTTGCTTTTTTTGTTTGCTTTATATTAGTGTAAAGTGGTTATAAAATATTTGTAATAATATTTATATTTACATCAAGATTTTCTACCACGCTATTATTTAACTTCATCTGTTGGTTTCTAAAGCTGCTCTTACACGGGCAATATTTCTATGAATAATTACTCGGTAACTGGCCGGAAACTTTTACACTCTGACCAGTATTCCATTTCATCATATTCATCGTACTGTGATATTTGATTGATTATTGTTCTATGCATTGACTTGTATTGACTAATTGACGAAATGCTGGTCGGAACCTTTTACACTCCGATCAGCATTGATCTTGCATCATATTTTCTGTTCTATTGATGTATAATTCTACATATACTATATATACTAATGTACTATTGTTTATACATAATTCTTTTTTACATAATATGTTCAAATGACGATTCCAGGTGTCCGGATGATAAGCAACAATAAACAATAAACTCGTATTGATCGACGTGGGACAATTGATGGGGCGATGTCGAGGAACTGTTTCAACAATATTTAGCATAAAGTGATCACATTAAACCAGCCGACGATCAGTCATAAGCCTGATGGAAAGTCTATCCTTAGCTGTATATCTGTTAAGATAACTACTTGTTATTTAACCACGACATCAGTGGCGTATATAGGGGGGGGGGGGGCGAGGGGGCCCGGGCCCCCCCCGAAATGTTGAACAATTCTTTAAAAAACGTTATTTTAAAACATGAAAGTTACACAAGTTTATCACTTCACCCATTATTAAAAAAAAATTCGCCTGCGGCGCTATTCTTCTTTGTATTTTCTACATGCAAAATGAATACTAACCTAAAACACGACCTTTTTCACTTACATTCACGAAAAAATTTTGCCTGCGGCGCTATTATAATTTTTATACTCTATGTCTATCTTCAAATTTTTGTTGCCTCCGCCCCCCCAAAGTCAAATATTGGATCGGGCCCCCCCCGAAATGAAATCCTATATACGCCACTGCACGACATTGTGAAAATCCGATGTACTCGCAAAAAAATGACACACAAAAAATAAACGCATCTTGAGGGTCTATATGCACTGAGAAAAAATCGTTCTATTTTCGCTTCAACTTTTTCAAATTTTGTATGAAAATATTAGCGCGAAATAAGAATAACGTAAGCGACAAAGTGAATTTTGTGACAAAGAATTTTTGTCACTGAGTTTTATTGCAATAACTCCTAAATTAATTGATGTATGAAAATAAATTATAGCTCGTTTTGTAGCTAAGACTATGGTAATTAATTCGTTATTTGACTATTTTCCTGTAGCTCTTATCAATTTTTAACCAATTTAGTTTAAATTTATTTTTGTAGTTTTTTAATGAATTTCGGTTTTGGACCGGCTATTGCGGGTAAACTGATAGTTCTACGAAAAAATTTAATTAATATTTTTTGTAGAGAATTTAGCGAGGATTATTTTTGTCATTGACTACTTTCTTCTATCTCTTACCATATTCCTACAAAATGCGAAAAACCGCGAAGAGGGACCTTTTCGGGGGGTGCAGGGGGGGTTGCGGCAAGATTTTGATAGGCAACCCTAGTGCGATGTAAAACCCTATTGGTAAGCTATCATTTGTACCACATTTCGATCAAAAAACAGATACGTCATAAATTAAGCAGCGGGCTCTTGGACTATTTCATCTATCACTGTCTTCAGTTTCAAGACGATTCTCTCAGTATTGGCTGAGAACAATTCAGGGCGCCGCGCCGAAGCTAATTCACAGCAGTTGTCGCCTCAACTATTCACGTCACTCTCACCCAAAATTGATACTTTGTATCCATATTATTACTCTCTGCGAGCTGTTAACCCATGATGCCCTTTGTTAACCTACCATACCGAACAGCCTATTAAAATTGTAATCGCTGGATTTATTTAATTTGTAACACATTCTCAACATAATTTGCATTTAAATAAGAAATTCTATGACCTTATTTTTCAATATATTCCTACATGTTTGATAAATTATTAGTTGTGTTTTTTAATTAATTATTATAATGTGATTCTACATCAAACGCTTGAGTCACTAGGTAAGGTAGGTACTATATGTATATAGAAATATGAATAATGATAGAAATTATTATATATTATGGAATCAAGCAATGCATGCACACACGACATCACATCCTTAAAATAACTTTGAACTTTTAACAGGTATATTACCTAATTAATTTATGTATAAACATGGGCGTCACCAAGGCACAGCCAGATTTACACTTTTCACGGAAGTAGGCCCTGGCATTTTCGCCCCCCCCCCCCCCCGTTGAAATCTTTTTATTGCGAATTTTTTTGCGAGTATTGTCCTTTGAGCCTACATCCGGCAGTGGAGGGACCAAGGCTGATGAAGAAGAAGAAAAATCAGACGGGCTACCTTACACTCATCATATTATAATAATATACTTTTTAATCGTAATTGTAACTGTTTAATACTCCTTTTCTTATATATCGTGTGACCCCCGTAAAACTTCGAATAGGTATTTCACCTCTTAAGCCATTGATTTCGATGATGCCACCCATGCAGTATTGATTTACTAATAATTACCTATCATTTGAGTTACATTTCGTTTGCGCCGGGCCTGGGTTTTTTTCCATTCAAAATGAGCATTAATTCTCCTTTTCGGGAGTAGTTGCATTTTTTATTTTAGTGCTCGATATTTTTTTCATCCAAAAAATTATCCGTCGCCGGAGGGGGGGCTATGAAATGTTACGAAGGCTAAAACTGTTGACCTTGGGCAATAAAAAAAGGTCGGCGACAAAAAGGACGAAAACATTTCGACGCAGGACAAGAGGACGTTGAATATAAATATGCTAGTAGGTACCAGGCGCGAAGCTACCTGAGAACACGATTCCCATCGAGTTACCTTTTGGAAAAAACGATAGGTATAATAGTGTATAATTTGACATAATCCCATAAGAAATGTTAGCCCCGGCTTCCCTTCTGCGGAAATCTACCCTTAGTCACTGGTAGGTACTTCTATATTTAATCAACGATGTGTCTATTTGGCAGGTATCTCTTCATTATTTCACGCAGCGATGCGCAACCATTGATCGCATTGTATAAACAACATATTATTCTATTAGTAAATAACATATTGCCATATAATCTTGTTTTTAGGCAACAATATATAGAATTTCTCATTTAATTATTGATAAAGAATTTGTGTAATATATTGTGATTGATGTAACTGATAGTTAGTGAAGTGTGATAAACAGTGAATGCTTGCTTTCAATTTTGAATGTCTCGCAATATTATCAAGATCAAAAAAAGTTTGAAGGGCCTTTTACTTCTTCACTATTTCACAATATTTAAAACATTCAGTGGGATATCATAAATAAAAAAACCTTTTTTGGATATAAAAAAATTATACGAAATGGCGGGTTTATTGCCATAGTCAATGTCTGCCAACCAACCACTTGTGACAATAAAATGAGAGAAATAATTGTACACATACTTTATAGGAAAGAATGGAAACCAAAAGAAGATATAAAAAAATATATAGATAATATACAGAGTGTTTAGCGGAACGTTAGACAAACTGATATGGTATATAAAGGGGACCATTTGGAACAACTTACCTGTACTTAGAAATTATATAGGGTGCTCCCCAATTTTTTAAGAATTTTTGAAATTATTTTCACGAATTCCCAAAATTTTACTTGGTAGCCTCTATAACTTTTTTCTTTCTACAACCAATCAGATCCAATTAAATTTGAATTTTATCTCTAATGTATGCTTATTCTGAAAAAATAATATCTGTTCCAGAAAGTGGCCGTCAAAAAAACTATGGCCCGACAAAATCCCAAGAACGGATAGAGAAAAAAAATAGCTTCATTTTTTTATTTTATTAATCTTCAAAGTATAGACAATCTTAATATCATCTACAAACAAACCAGCAAAAACTCAAAGATTACCTAATTACAATAAAAAAAACTGGGTAGTCAAAAGCAACACATTATACAATTTAAAAATGAGAGAGAAGGTTCACTTTTATACAGGTAGTAGTACGTATGTAATATTTTTATTTTTATGTAAGTATAATAATGTGTTTTATGTTGATTTCATTACGTATGTATATGTGTAATGTGTATATGTATAGTATAACCAAATGTTCTCGCCCTTGGTAACTTAATTTCCTGTAGCGCAGACTAGCAGTTATCACAATAATATACACTAATACTTCACTCAACGATGCTTCTAACTACAAGATTTCGATACAGTTGAATCAATTCTGTAATCGTATTTACGGGCTTATATGCACTGAGCAAAAATCGTTCTAATTTTGCTTCAACTTTTTCAAATTTTGTATGAGAATGTTAGCCCGAAATAAGAATAAAGTAAGCGACAATGCGAAATATATCTTTTTAAGAAGAGCCTGGGAACAAATTAAAAAATCTAAAACAGCCAATTTGTTAAGATTATAATTACCAGTATTTTGTTATAATTATACTTATACATCTGAAAAACTGAACGGAAAATTCTCACATCCCGTAAATTTCAGGGGTACTTTCGGAATATTTTTTAATTCGAGAAATTTCGAAATATTGTAATTCTAAAACAGCAGATCTGCAGTCCATACTTTCATCTATCACTGTCTTCAGTTTCAGGACGATTCTCTCAGTATTGGCTGAGAACAATCCAGAGCGCCGAAGCCGGATGACAGCATCAGACCTTAACGTTGTAATTTTGTGAAAATAAAATACCTTCAAATATAGTGGTCCGTGAGACCCATGCAAGTATGTCAATAAACGTCGATATAATAATTAAGGGTTAACCGAGAAATTCACTGATCCAACGGTAATTAATTTGGTATCATTAAAGTAACGCAGTGAACTCGAATCTCAAAGTCGTAGTAAAATATTTTACACATTTTACGATATAGGTTTTTCCTTTATCACGCACACATAACATAAAAATGGACTGTAAACATGGAAATCTATAAAAAAGTTCAATTAGAATTGTTAGCAGGGCCGGATTTAGAGGTGTGGAGGCCTCGGGGCAACAAAGGAGTGGAGGCCCCCTGGCCCCAAATTATTTTCCAAATAAAATGGACAATTTTTCAGTCGAGTTTTCTTATAAATATAATTTATTGAGAAACCAAGTATAGATTATTTTGAAAATTAGGAAAAGTTGTTTACTAGTCTGAATTTGTTTTTTTTTCCGAAATCTCTATTGTGGGGGCCCCTCTTTTGTGTAGGCCCCGGGCAGTGGCCGCGGTCGCCCTCCCCTAAATCCGGCCCTGATTTTTAGGGAGTTAGTTGTGTATTTTTAGATGAATGTGTATTATAATTAGGGTTGCCAGACGTCGGGATTACGACTAGATAGTCCGATTTTTATTGTATCTATCCGGTCAAAAAAATCCTATTAAACCGGACAAACGACAATCCGGTTTTTCGGACTCCATAAGAAGAAGAACCTAAGGTACGATTAAGTCTATACTAATTTTATGTACTTAGTTTTATAATAAAGGTAGATTATATGCATTGTGTCCTCATTTTATACCTACCCATTTTTATGTTATATACCCCCGTTTTCACCAACTTTTACCTAAGAAGGAGACCCCTAAGAAATTTCCATACAAAAACAGAGATAATATTCTATTTATTGACACGCAGGCCTACCAACCACACCCTAATTCCATACAAAATGCAACACACAACTCATCTACGTTAGGTGCCCAAATATCTCTGCCCAGGCTAGGTGAGTTGCGTGTTGCATTTTGTATGGAATTAGGGTGTGGTTGGTAGGCCTGCGTGTCAATAAATAGAATATTATCTCTGTTTTTGTATGGAAATTTCTTAGGGGTCTCCTTCTTAGGTAAAAGTTGGTGAAAACGGGGGATAGACTTTTATATTTTATACATCTATTTATTTATTCTTTAAGTAACCAAAAGTAAACATACTAAAAATTAAGACAGTACAGATTATAAAGCATTGTTCACTAGGGCGCATTTATCTCAGAACTGCGATTTTTTCCAGGTAACCCCAGGAAAAAAAGAGAAATAGAATAAAAAACATATAAAGTAAGAAAATATATACATAAATACCAGTGGCGAAAGGTGGATTAGGTAGCTTCGCGCCTGATAGATACATACATACATATGTGAGGAAAAAATAAAAATACCAGAATAAAAAATTAGAAACAGAATGCATACATACGTACACTATTATGTGAAAAAATTAATTAAAAACATACATAAGGGAAAGAGAAAAATAGAGAAAAAGAAAAAAAGAAAAAACATATTGTATATTTAGTTGATCTAGTGAAAACTTCGATATTTAATCGTTAAATAAAAATTCGCCTGCGGAAATAAAATGCGCCTGCGGTTTATCAAAAAAAAACTCTCTTAAAATAGGTAACGTAGAGTAAAAGCGGGTAAAATTAATTGACACGTATCTGGCAACCCTAACTGTAATATTTACGTACGTACAAGGTTCCCAGCATTCGCATGGCTTTGCTCAGGTGTTTTATAACTACAGCTGTTGGTCAGTAGTACTGCTTAGTGCCTGTGGTGACCTCATTCACCCTACAGCCTACACAACCCTCTGGACGCAAGCACTGACCAGCAGTGGGGTATATCTCACCCTATTGCTAGTGTTTTAACCTAATTACCCCGATACGCTATATAGTTGTACACTTAAACACACTGTTTTACATTCACTCCACATTACAATTTACCGTCCTTACATTACAGTGCTTTTATAGTAAGCTAGACTTTAAGACTCGAAGACCTTAAGTTCCTATAATGCTGTCATTCGGCTTCGACACCCTGAATTGTTCTCAGCCAATACTGAGAGAATCGTCTTGAAACTGAAGACAGTGATAGATGAAAGTATGGACTACTGATTGATTACAGTATTTGGAATTACAGTTACTGTTTTAGAATTACAATATTCGGAAATTCCTTGAATAAAAAAATATTCAGAAAGTACCCCTGAAATTTACGGGATCTTAAGGATTTTCCGTTCAGTTTTTCAGATATAAAAGTAAAATTTAGCCAAAATACTGGTAACTATAAATAGAGATCTACCGAAGTTTCGGTTTCGGCCAGTTTCGGCCAAAATTGCTGGTTTCGGCCCTAGTTTCGGTTCAAATATTTCTCATAAACCCTCCATACGCCAAAAAGAAGACGTCTACAGTTCTACACGTTAAACTAGCAACCAGTAACCAAACTAAAATAAATACAATCGTTACAATCTCTATATAGATAGTAAGTGTATGTAGAATCTATAACAATTATTGCGTGTTTCCAGCCTGTTGATGTGCGTATGAAGGGTTAAACGAACAAATCAAACTATATAATCCACTAACATATATAGTAGGTATTATGTATTAATATGTGTAGTTTCTTATCTAGTAGGTAGTTATATTATCAATCAGTCAAAAGTTAAAACTATTAACAATACTGAATGTCTAATTAACCATTGGAACGCTTCACCATTTACTTTTGATTAGTACTATAACCAGTCTCTCATAGGCGTCGTCAGGGGGGGGGGGGGGGCAGAGATTGTAATAGGTATATAATTTTCCATACTAAATGATAAAACTCACATAAAATCACATAATAGCCACATCTCATCATACCATAAATTTGCTAAAATTAATAAAAAATCCATTAAAATGCAATTGTTTCATAAAAAATTTGCCTGCGGTGCCAACTACCTTTCCCTATTTTTGTGTTAATACCTATGCTTTATACATAAATAGTACATGAGATCTTCTTCCACGTCCAAAAAAAAAAATTCGATTGTGGCGCTATTACACGTTTTTTGGACTATATTAAATTTTTCTCTATTTATCCCCCCCCCCCCCCCCCCTCCTTTTAGCTACGACTGCTACGAGGCTGGCGACGCCCATGAACTCCCTTAAATGTTTACGTAGTTTTTCACCGTTGTTAATATTGAATCTTTATATAGCTATATGTTTGGGTTATCATACTTTAAAATTCCACATTCATGCAGTTCGCTCTCCGATTTCTTTTACTCAGAACGAGACCGCTCTTGAGGATCTGGACGAGATGGTCGGTCCAAGTCAATCTCGGACGGTCACGCCTTTTTCAAAATCTTTTTAGAAATCCTGTCATCATTCATTCTCTCATGCTCAAACCATCTTAGCATATTCACTTTCATTCTAGTTACTATACGGCCGTCTTATTCATCTCTCTAAAAACCTCATTCCTTATCCTTTCCTTCAATGTTTTCTCACCCATTCTATTCAACGACTTCATCGTATCCACTGCATTCAAACCCAATTCGTCCTTCTTATACCTTTTTGGTCATCTTATCATCATTCGTTCTCAACATGCCCCGTACATCTAAGCTTATTCACTTTCATTCTAGTCAGTACAGGTGGTCGGTAGCCTGATTGGTAACGCGCTCGATTGTAAATCCGACGGGCGTGGGTTTGATCCCCGATGCCGACTTACTCCACTTAACGACACGAGTTTTTCAAGCTTACTGTAAAGTGTACAAAGATGTATTTCGGTTTATTTCGATAAACCCAGATTCATTTAAAGAAAAAAAACACCCATTTTACAGTCACTCATCTCTCTAATAACCTCATTCCTTCTAATTTATATAAAATTTTCTGGATTCCGTAGGAAAAGTAGGACTTTATTTGCATATTGTAAATACTCAGCCGTATGTAAGTACAGGTATAGGTATACGTTATACCACACTACAAAGATTGTTGATTATACTAAGCTAGCGTTAGCAAGCCCGGAGTACGTTAGCACCTAAGTAGAGCGTATAATCCTACACATGAATGGTGCCGGACCTGGTCGATATTTCTTACGTGAATATAAATTATTATTTTAATGATTGTTTGAGCAGATTAGGGAGCGGGTTCAGGAACATTGAATTTCTACACACCTAAATACTTGTTATTTTTTTTAATTTAGCAAAGGTTATAAATTTGGTTCATCTGATAGCGCAAATTTCAGGCTTCGGAAATTGTTCAAAAATGCTATTTACCTAATTCAGTGGGCAATACTTTCACGTACATACTTATCCGCGCCATAAATGTTTTTATACAATCGATCCCCGATGCCGACTTACTCATCCACTTCACAATACAAGCTTTTCAAGCTTTATAGTGTGAAGTGTACAAAAATGTATTTGGGTTTGAGCCCAGATAAATTAATTTTCTATTAGGTACGATGACCTACATAGAATACAGCGTCAACATGAACATTATTTCTTTTTTTTTGTTGGACTTCGTTGTTTGGTGGTATTTTTGCGAGCACTAATTGCTTTAGTTATTTTTTTGACAGCCTTTGTTGTTGGTGTATGCTGCGGGCGCCTTTAATTGGAGAGTCGACATGTGATGTTATTCTTTTTTGTATGATAATGTATTCATGTTTTGTTGATGTCTCTGTGGGTGCCACATAAAATATAGGTAAAATAAAATAAATAAATAAATAAATAAACACTGGGATTTGAACCTATAAATGCCCATTGAAGTGGCAATGGGGCCCCTGCTAACCAAGACAATAATTTAGTGGAATATTCCCATCGATGTCCTATAATAACTTGACTACTAACTCGAGTCCTTTTCTATGAATGTTGCGCGATCCGACACTTTTGTTCCCATCTGACAGTTCCAATGAGGCACAATGTACGGAATTTGACATTTGGAATTAGGCAAATATTTTATCGCTCGGCTTTTCTTGCTGTAATCAAGTTACTAGTATAGTATAAAGATCGATGAATATTTTTTGAATATTAAGGTTTTGTTATAAAATGTTTTCATAAGGAAAGACTGAAAGAAAACTAAGAAGTCATAGATAATTCAGCAAACCCGGAGGTCATAAAACATAAAGATAAACAGAGACAGTTCATTTGAATGATAACGAAGTAGAAGTTGGGTCAAGCAGATCGGAAGACAAGTTGAAACGTGAAAAGGAAATGCTTCATACAATAATGTAGGTTGTGTCTACCTCTACGAGTATCTATAGGTCTACGAGTTGTACGATTAAAGAAACTACGGTCTACGACAGACATAGTCAACTATTGTTTTAAAGCGATTATAAGTCATTTTGTGAATTATCAAGACTTTTATATTTAAAAATGTAAATCATTTTATAGGACAGTTATGCTTCCCGTAAATTCACTAAAATTGCAAAAATGTAGAATATTTTCTTCGCCTGTATAACAAAATTTTATTTAACTTGACTGTGGTGCTTTTTTTTGTTTGTGCGCAAATCTTACAATGGATTTTACAACCACTTCATCCTTACTACTTATGGACCTAAAACTTTGCAAACATACTTAAAGTCGATGACAATACATTTCTGTACCACTTTGGATCAGCCTATGACAGAGACATAAAAGGAAAATATCGCAGGCATAAGGCCCTATACATCCCCGGGTAGCTCAGGCGCATTAATAGCGACCTCTTTACCCGCACTTCTAGGCAAATCTTATTAAGAGGTGGGCCCAGGTTTTTGTTAGTTTTAGAATTCATTTGTAAACATTACTACTTAAAACTGCTACATATGTAGATGTAATTAGTATTTATGTCTCTTATTTGTAAGTAATGAATTGTAACCTCCTTGGATAAGGACACTGAAGGAACGTAATTTAGGGGTGGGGTTTTCCGTGGGGCTCCCTCCACTTATGGCTACGCCAGAGACAAAAAAGATCATTGAACGATGAGTAACACCTATAGCTTTCCAATGATTGACAATTGAAAATTACACTTTTAATTAAAATAAACTTCGCCGAAAACTTATCAGCATTGAATACTTAGTCATTCTGAATATGTTTCTGTATAAATATATGTACCTGTACTGCGTGAATTACACAAAATGATTTCATTTTCATTGTCAGCTATGTATGTAGTCTGTTAGGTACGTGCGAGTATATGTAGGTATGATATTGTACAGCTATAGGGTTTCCAGATGTGTTGTACAAAAAATCCGGAAATTTTTTAATTGAAATGTAAAAAATATACTTACGTAAGTAGTTCAAAACGGTGTGTACTAAGTTGACGAATTTTATTTTATGAAAAAATCCTACCTATTTAAATACTCAGGTTTTCACAAGGAATGTAGGTGCCTACTATCCATGAAAAATGAGAATACGACGGAAATAATCAAGATTGTATTCCCTTGAATGATTTTGTAAAAAACAGGTACCTACTTAACTGATAAACCCATACCTACAATTGATCGCGTTGAACTTATTAGACCGGATGTCATAAAAACCGGACTGTCCGGTCCAAAACCGGACATCTGGCAACCCTATGTATAGCGGTATGTAATAAAAGGTCTTATGAGTCGACAAAATATAAAAATGAATGATTCATGAGGCGCTCGCACGCCATATCAAATAATCCCTAGTTACTTCACAGATCAGCTGATTTCAAACAATCGCAACATTTTTAAGTATTGTGTACTTGATGGAGGATTATTTCAATTTGCGATGTTATTGGGGAATTTTCAATATACTTATTATCTTTTACCTTGCTGTGAAGTGTGCAGAAAAACATTTGGGTCCATGTACTGTGTAGGTAGGTACCTTGACAAGACCAATGAATTTTGGCAAATCATATTTTGATTGTTTTTTATCCATTCCAAATCTTTGTGAATCTCATGGTTATGTTATTTGCGGGGCTTGATTTACAGTTTTCATAGGAATACTCAATTGTTTTATCCAATATGTACAGAATGTACCATTTGGAATGAGTACATTAATTGCATGAACAATCGCATAATAAAATGGTAAAAAAGCGTTTTTTTTTTAAATCTTGTGGGGTTAATTTTACTCCATTCAAAAAACTTTGACTGTCATTCCCTAGATTTTAATGCACCAATACAAAAATATTTTTTTCTCCGCGACTTTCGGAAAAAAGATCAGAGGCGTTTTTCCCAATTATATTTTTTTGAGAAATCTATACCTACAAGATATAAGAAATCTTTTACGATCATACCCTAGATAAAGGTTCAATGTATCTAGTCTATTTTTTCCAAAGCATATATTTAGCGAGGTTGTCGAGATCTACGGTCTAATGTCTGTTCTCTCCTTCGTACTGTTAAAGAATTGGATCTTATATTTTCGTACGTCGATGGACTACGTATCGTATTTTTCAGCAACACATAAACTTATAAAAGTACGTGTTGGCGTTTTACAGTTTGTAATGGTATTGTAATATCGCATGTAGTGTACGCATATTATTATTGTATAGCTATTGGTTTATTGGGGAGTTAAGGTTTCACGTTTATTATAAGTACTAGTGGGTCCCGTGAACAGTATATTTACGGAATTTGGCATTTTTTATTAACTAACTACCCTCATACTGCCACTCTACCACGCCCTTCCAAAGTTCTTCGAAGGAACATATCAAAGAGGGTCTTACCTACTTTCCATACTAATTCTACAAACGTACCTACAGTAAGTATGATTACTGAAAGAATTCGAATTGAATTCTCTATCAATAATATAATAGGTATAATCTTTGATTATAGAAGTACCTTATCAAATTATTTTCTGGTAGGTATGTATGTATACTGTAGTACTTTTACGCAGAAAATAATTTTCATTCATAATTTAATTTGTAGGTAGTACTAGGTAGGTACATTCAATACTTAAAATTTTCACTCATAAAAAGTGAGACTTCGACGAAATTTTTTAGCCACCCACGAACGTGTTGCTGCTTTAAATTTACATACGTATTCATAGAACTTGCAAAATTTTCCAATGGGCCACCGTTACATACCTACATGGCTTGGCTTTTACCAGTATAATGTAATGGAATTGGTTTATTGGGAAGTTAGGGTTTCATTTATTGTTTATTATAAGTACTTATTACAGCGATTACTACGTGTGAGTAAATACTTTTATTGGCATAAAGAAATATAAAACAAGTCGTCGAATGCCTAATCATTGATTAACGTTCAACAAATATGTAGGTCAAATCTAAAGGTACTTATTACTGAAGTGAAGTGTTGCTTCAGAAAGGTGTGGAATTAATCATATTAATTATAATTTCAAAGATGAACGATCCACGAGAAATTCCATTAAATAATTGGAGACTTGTTGCTGGAGACAGGCAGGAAATTTACCAGCTTCGAAGCTACACGTGAAAATTAACATTTGGATATTAATATATGGAACAAAAAACGAGTAAATAGCGCCGTAAGCAATTTTTTTGTAACTATGCTCAAATTCATATACGAACCTTTTGCACCTTTAACATTCATCGTAATGGATTCATCCCATGAGCCCATGGTCCATACCCATAGCAATATGAATACAGTTTTTTTTTATACAAAATTGCTAAATTCAAATTGCCACGTCTTCAATTTGTCGCCCCTTCAGAATACCGCCCTTAGGCTTTGCCTAACTTGCCTATTAGGTAGGGAAGACCCTGTATATCATTACAAATGATGGAACATGAATAACATTCAAAACAAATGGAAAGTCTTGACGCCGTCGTTCCGGTGAGAAGACAATTCTATGGAGAGATGGGGTCACTATTTAGTATGAAAAATATGGGGACTAAACTACGTTCCATATTTATTCTACGTAGGTAGGTACCATCTACTTAGACCTACACAAGTTAAAATATTAACGTATGGATGATCAATAAAATAATTTGATTTGCATACTGTATATTTTTTTAATAGGCTCCTAACTTGGTTGCCACGTCCAGAGAATTCAAAATTACTTAATTGAAATAGGTTATGTGCAAAAATTTATTATAAAAAGTAAACCAAAGAAATGTTCACACATTATATTTAAAACTTCCGAAAAATAAATACGAAATCCTTTCATACAAAATGTTTTCGTCAAAGTCACGTTCCTAATACATAATTATAAAGAACTTTCTTTTAAGAAGTTCTCCGCCCACCGCCGCCCCTCGCCAAGCTGCCTGGTCATTACTGTCAGACACAGTCAACGTCAATGTTACAATATGACGTCAGTGGCTATCGTTATGATGACGCAACCATGACTCCAACACGTCCAGGTAATTAGTTAGTAAAGCAAATTATCGTGAATAGTGATAATGCTGATAATACATGCGAAAAATTGCGTCTGGGAAAGTAAGATTATTACCTAGTACCTACTCAACTATGAGCTAATGCTAAAGATTGAAGATATCTTTTTGTTATTTTTATTTTTATTTAAAAAAATGAATCTGGGTTTATCAAAATAAACGCAAATACATCTTTGTACACTTCACAGAAAGCTTAAAAGCTATTGTGTTGTAAGTCGGGGATTGAACCCGCGTCCACAGGATTAACTGCAGTCGAGCACGTTACCAACCAGGCTACCGACTACCTCTTATTTTTGAAAATCGCAATTTACGTTTTGTGAGCACATCGGAATTGTCTACATGTCGTAGTCATGGGCGTCGCCAAGGAGGAGGGTCAGGGAGGGGGGGCAGCTGCATACCCTTAGAGATTGGAATAGGTATATATTTTTCATACTAAATGATAAAACCTCACAAAAAATCACATTACTACCACACATTTTTTCATCATATCATATTTTTTCTAAAATTAGTATGAAAATCCATGTTTCATAAAAAAAATTACCTGCGGCACTATTTTTTATAAAAATCATTTTTCATACATATTGTAGTGTAATGTATTAGGTATACCTATCTATATACCTAAAACCCTAAAAATAGAGGGATTAATTTCAATTATTCTTTAGATAGAAAAATCCAACTTCACGAAAATAATGTAGTACGTCTTAGTAGTAGCTCCACGAAAAAAAAGGAAATGCATATTTTTCGTGTACTATTTCACAAAACAAAAAATTGGACATCGTTAGTCAACTTTCGCGTGAGATGGGGTAGCAACCCGATTTACTCATTGTTTTAAATGACCAGCTCCCATCGACTAAGCGTCATAGAAGTCTTTTGTATATCAAATATAACCTAGTGTTGTATGGTGTGAACTCACGAACATCACACCAATGCCACCTGCCGAGGTATGTCCGTACTAAATAATGAGGTATGATTTGCATACTGAAGGGTGCATAATGTTATTGACATAGAAACGCTATTCATACGTTATTGTATGCGGTCTAACATCTACCGCATGGCGAACATTGCAGTCACCCAGCTGATAAGGAAATACACAAAAAGGTAAAGAGATTAAAAAAACATGGTAATTAATACTTTGCAGTGGCAGTTTGTCTACTGGACAAAGGAGACAATTAAAGTCTGTATGATTGGGAGGCTCAAAATTAGGTCATATTTAATGCTACGTAGAAATAAAATTTGCGGCGCCAGTTCTGGATACATAGCGAACTGTAAAAATTTGTATCTCTTTCTCTGATTTAGAATAATAGTAAAAAAAAGTTATTTTGCAAGATGGAGAAGGCATTGAAATTTAGGTAACTTAGGTCAACATTGCAAAACACAGTTTGGTGTCCTTTGTTGATGTGAACTCTGAGGTGTGTATTTGTGTGTGCTCTTGTGCCCCCCCCCCCCCCCTCCCCACAAAAAATCTGCTATCCGCCACTGATGCGACAAAGTGTTATTTAGAAGAAAAAAAAATGGGAATCAACAGGGAGGGCCTCAAAATCGGGACTGGAAATGTGTTTACCCTTCATTTATCCCGAGCCTAAAACCGTCGAAATTCCGGCCGTTTTTCAGTTTAATGATTATAACTTTTTACATGTTAATCCTAGAGAAAAGAGACTGAAATAAGAATACTAAATTTTCGACAACTTTGTTTTACTGTTTTTTTTTCGTAATGTTATTATTAAAAAGTTAATTTAAATAAAAGTAAGGCAGGGTATCATTTTCAGTCTTTATTAATCGGAGTATAGGTACTTTGATAAAATCAAAGTTCTACAATAATTTTCAACTCATCTTGAAAAGACAGACCCTAGTATAAATTACCTTTTTAGTCAGGAAAACCTTACGATTCGATAATTATTGTAGGTACGATTAGGTATTATTATAGATAAAATAGACACGATATATCTCCTAAATGATTGGACTACCTGTAGTTGACGTAGACATCCTACTATTGTAGTTATGGGTACATAATATTATCATGCTATGGTGGTTACCGGTTATGAATAATGATGTAGACTTGTAGAATATAGACAGATAGATAGACAGATAGAGGGATGAGCCTACACAGCTATATAGTGGGGGGAGGAGTAAAGAGGCGCAGTGATATGCGTGTCTGTCACAATACTGTCACTGGGAATACAACGATGGGTTAAGACAAAACTTTATATTAAATACTGCAAATTGCAGACGAGTTCAGATGATTTTATGAATGATTGCATTGTATAGCATGATTAATAAACTCAATAGTACTTACGTACTTTACTGACTGATGGGCGAATGGTGTGCTATACCGATTGTTAGTAGTAGCAATGTGTCTATGAAAGCAAAAGTGCTTTAATAGTGTACAATTCTGTCTTGGTGTCGACCCTTATGCTAGTGAGACTTGGACATGGCTGAACATTGAGAGATAGGATAAGGAATGGCATTGTTTGCTTATAACGTTTCGACACTACTACTGGTGTCTTCCTCTTAGGTAGAAGTGTCGAAACGGCCATCAAGTTAATCTACACACGGTTCACCCGTAAAAACAAGCAACAATGTCAATCGCACACCGTGAAAACCTTCAACATTTTACTGATTAGGAAAGGGGTTTTTAAAACTGAACACTGTTAATTTAGATATAAATTATCAATGGCTTATGCCGTTGATAGATAAATAATTAAATTAGAGAGATAAAGATATCCGTCTACAAGTCTCCAACCCCAGTTTCGAAGCAGGCTACGCCTCTGGTTCTGCCCGCTTCTGGCTGGCCACAAACGTCCCGAAGTTCAGTTCCGGAATCGACCGGTTTGCAAAAAGGTTCCGACCAAAACATCTTTCTGAATTTAAAATCGGGGTGACGCTGAAGTCAGAGAGAGGTTTTGATCGGAACTTTTTTGCAAAACGGTCGATTCCGGAACTGAACTTCGGGACGTGTGTGGCCAGCCTCTGTCTCAACCGTTGACAGGAGTTTTTAAGGATGGTCAGGCTTAGTCCCCCCCCCCCCCCCCCCAAAGTCAAATACTAGATCCCCTCGAAATGAAATCCTATATAGGCCACTGTGTCCTACTATCACTTTTGCTTTCGTAAATAGTTATATTTGCTACGATTTCTCAATGATTTCAACCACTCATTATGTTGATACTTACAAGTTCTATTTATCATAAACTATTTACAAACAAAGCTACGATCAGGAGGGTTAAAATTCAATTCAGTCATGTACTTATAGATCGACCTCTTTGGACAAAATACTTGTGTCTTGTATAAATATTGTTATTAGATGACGAAGTGTTTTTTCTATGAAAAATAATTATATTTTGTCCTTTGAGACTGACTTCCTGTATATTTGGTACAATACCTTAACTGGCACCATATTCATATATTATTTACACACTGAAAAGTAGATAGATTTAACTAGAAAAGCCCTTTTACCTGTGTGGAACTACCTTAAGAGTCCTTATACGTTTAATTGGCGAGAGCTGATCGTCCCTCGTAGCTTCCCCATTCCCCAGGTTTAAAAAAAATTGGGCCCGGAATTATTTTAATATTGAGCCCCCACATTTAATTCACATTAAATTTACAAAAAATTGTCAATAATAATTAGAAAACTCTCAACAGGATCGGATCTGGGGTCGGGATCTCCAATGGCATCGGGGCGGTGTACATGGGAGAGTCTCGCAGATCGCTCCCCCCTGGAAAATGACGCAGGAGAGATTGTGGCTTTCTGGGAGCGGATGGGGATATAGTGAGGGCCGACCGATACGATAAATAAATAATAAATTTGATATAAAACATTATACCAAATGGCGGGTTTATTCCCGTAGGTAATGTCTGCCAACCAACCATTTGTGACAATAAAATTGGATGAATTGTACACGTACACATACTTATGAAAGTATGGAAACAAGATGCAGAAAAATAATATATAAGTACATACATACATGCAAAAATAAAAATATAAAATAGGTGGGAGAGGATGGGATGAAGGACAAGGAAGGAATCAAGGGAGTTGAGAGTTGGATGGATTATTCATGGAAATGTAAGAAGAAGAAGAATATAAACCAAATCATCTATACATTCTATATACAATAAAAAAGGCCCCAAAAATAAACAAAGCGATTATACTAGCCATAAAATCAGTTTTAAATTTAAAAATCGAAAAAAGAACAGAATCTATCTCACCTTGATGTCAACATTGAACAGATAGTGATGTTCTTCAATTTATAGAGTAATAGACAATCACTTTAAATATTCAAATTATATACCAAACAACAATCTACATCATGCACAATTAAACAACGGTTATTAATTACACAATTTCCCATAATTTTCCAATTATAAAATTGATTAACAACAATTTGAATACATTATAAAGTGTTACACATCTTGAAACATCCATGTTACACCAATCAAACTAAATTACTACAAGAATAACAAAATATTTACAAGGTTATTGTTTAGAAAGATTTGAATATCGAATTGTTTTAAATAATCTTCTAGAACACTTCTTCACTTGCCTTTTTTTAAACGAAATAGAACGTACTTATTCTTTTTGTTATAATTTGAATTTTGAATTAATCACATGTTTTTTTTTTCAGATTTGGAACACGACGAAGTTGGGACGAGTCCATTGGCGATTTTCTTTCAGGGGAGGTGTTATTTAATTTAATATTATTGGTCTACCTAACGGGCAACACGTCGCCCTCTAGCGGTGGAAAGCGCAACTAAACTAACTTAAGGGTTGTTCAGGCCACATGGTCAGTGTGAAGTCTCTCGCTTCATTTTCCACCCCCTTTGTGATTTAATTTATTGCCAAGACGGGGGTGGTTCTTTTCCGAAATTAACCACAAATAATTCCATACAAAAAATCGTTTATTTCTGCAAGGTTGTTCTTGATGGAGATAATGACTTGATAGAGCTGTGTTCTAATATTTTTTTTTATTTTTGGAATTATTAACGATTAGCAGATTCCACGCCAATCATTCCCAATTTCGATCAAGATACGAAGAACATTATAGGTACAAAATTAGCATAATGGCCTATCTCATATTATGATAGTCTAAGGCTGCCATTGCTGCCATACGTCCCGGTACACAGGGACAAGTCCCGGTTTAGAGGTCCGTGTCCCGGTCCGACAGTCATTTGTCCCGGTCAGGCATTTCTTAATATTAATTTTACAATTCATTAACAAAAAAATTGACCGCGGTTCGTTAAAAAAATCCTTTTTTTATGTAGACACAGGTACACGCTCATGTCTTAGGACAAAAATTTCGACTGCGGCTCTACTTACATGGTCACTTCCAAACAAAGAAAACCAAAAACAAGTTCATCATTTCATATTTTTTTCCAAAAAAATTTCATACTAATTTTAGAAAAGTTATGATGTGATGAAAAATGTGTGGAAGTGATGTGATTTTTTGTGAAGTTTTATCATTTAGTATGAAAAAATATATACCTATCCCAATCTCTAGTGGGGGCAGCTGCCCTCCCCTGCTATATACTAATTATGTACGAGTTTAGATAGGCACTTTGTAATCTAGAGTTTAATTCTAATAGGTATTATCATAATGTGATATTTCAACAGCTAATGTAAAACAGATATTAAGGTATTATTGACTCACTATAGTCGCCGCACCTTTTCACTGCGGATCTCGCCTGATCACGATAATCACGGATATTATAGCTTATCAGAAACACATAGGTATGTAGGTATACAGACAAAGCAATCAAGGTAATATGCTTTTTATTAAGTGAACTAATGTTCCAGCAATATAAAAAAAACTGTTTGGTACAGAAAGTAAACCATATACCATCTAATTGTTATGCTTTCATTCTACGATGCCTATAATATCTGTCTGCTTTATATAAACTTAGGAACCATATAATATTGTTATAACATTAGGGTTATACATAATAAATCTGCTAAATAAACAACAATATTGGCCTAGTAGAGCCTGTCTTTCAATTGGACTGTGGTTTCGTTCATGACTGAATTCGAAAATTTGAGCTTCATCTACTGGCAAAATTATTCAACAGGATCTTTAACACAAAATGAGTAGCTAATTCTCTATCTTCTTACGTTGGTGACACTTAATGAGTAATCGTATTTTTTTTAAACGAACATTTTACGACTTGACATCCTAGAACTGTTTTTCGCTGTATTCCAAACAATACCAAACACGCTCTTCCGAGGTGCTTGGATTCCTTCATTCCAATGGCGCCTCCCGCCAAGAATAGACAGAATCAAAATTTGTAAGAAGATACCTATGAGTTGTACTCGTGAAGCACTTTCATAAGATGGCAAACACGGTGGCATGGTGGCATGCGGTTACTGAATGCTCTCGATCGCTCGGTGTCTTCCAAGGTTTGACCTGGACAAAATCTGACTTACGATCTGGATTTCTCGGTTTTGTAAATTAATACTTTTACTGTATAGTGTATATAGGTATAACTCCTGATTGTATGCAACCATTATTGCATCTGGGTACACTCTTTTGGGTACACATTTTTATTCAATAGATAGCAAAGTACATAGTAAACCTATCTACTATAAAAGCTTTATGTGCCTCAGTGTTTGATTCCTCAACATATTGCCTGAAAACGTTGGATAGTACCAAATTTCGGAGAGAGGTGAAGACGTTTTTCGTCGACGAAGACACAGAAGACGAAGACATATTTTAATCTGCAGGATTATACAAAAAATAATGGAAATGTATTGAAAACTTCATCAGACAGTCATTAAATAAATTTTAATTAAATATAAAATTCAATAGCAAGCATTAGTTTGAGAATAGATAATTTTAAAGTAATAAAGTACCTACCTACTCTCAAAAACGGTTACAAGGCGATCTGGCAACAAGTTTTTTTGAAAATGGCGCCCAACATGGCCAAGCACGATGTCCCTCTGGCGGAATAATTGTAAACTAGGCCCGTTCAATGTGAAGGTGTGTCGAAATATTGCCAAACTAATATAGAACTTAATAACAGGTGTTTTAAAGCTTATATTTCTATACTGTGAATACCGCTTATCTCTATCCGGTGCGGCGTGAATTTGTCATCTCAGCGGGGTTGTTGATTTCATATCATCTGTCAAGTATTTTATAAATTCAATTAAAAATTAGTTAAAAATATATTTAAAATGGACAGCCAGGGGCGCAAAGTTATCGTGTGCGATAACGGCACAGGTGTAAGTACAACAATTTGTTTTTGAAACATTTAATATTGTGCAAAAATCATGTCGTTCCACTTTGGTGGCTGTCAGTCGTGTAAATCTCGTTTTAATGCATCATCCCTGATCTTTCTTCTGGATTTATTGATACAAAGCTTTCTTAAAAGTCTTTAGGAACACATTTACAATGATTAAAACATAATACGAAGTCGTATTTTACAGTTGGGATAACCTATGTGTCACTTATGTTTTTGCACATTTCTGATGATTAATCAACCTCATCTTGTGTTACTTATGTTAATCCTTTTGAACTTTCAATATATTTCACTAGACAATGTGTATTTCTTACAAAATAGCAAATATTTTATGAAAATAACGTTAAATGTGTGTAACAAAGTTATATTTGGTGAGAAATGCCAAACTGTCAAAATCAAAACCAAGTGCTGTATCTTTTGATGAGTTGAATCACAGTTTTATATTGGAATATGATCTCACTGACTTAATAAGCATAGTTTTTCATATTTGTTTTATTATATACTGTTCTGTTGCAACATTTTCGATACAATTTGGTATTCACAATTTTTAATATGGGTTATTGGAACAACCTGTGTTTTGGGTTCGATTCCCGGCCGCGGCAGATGGATGGACTGAAATTGGTGAATGTTACTCAAGTGTATAGTGATCACATTAAGCCAGCCGACGATCATTCATAAGCCTGATGGAAGGTCCATCTTTTGCTGTGTATCTGTTGAGATATAACTACTTGCTAACCTATGTTTTGTCGTTTTCAAGGTAGTTTGTTGCGATTGTTTGGAGTTTTACATCTTTTAGATATTTGTTTTTATTTCATTGAAAGTGCAATCTTGCAAAACGGCATTTGTTTTCCCGATGTATAGTCATCATTTAACGTGTGTACCTTTTGTAAATGATTGTTGAAAATTATACAACCCAATAGATGCACATAAGATGCATATTATGTTCTGTCTTTGTTTTTAACATGATGAATAATTGTTTATTCCAGTTTGTGAAGTGCGGTTACGCTGGCACCAACTTCCCAGCTCACATCTTCCCTTCAATGGTCGGCAGGCCAATCATCCGAGCGGAGAGTAAGATCGGAGACATTGAAATCAAGGTTAGTCTCGTAATTTATTCAGTCAATGAGTAGAGATGTACCAAACATATTGAGACGATAAATTATTGAAAATTTGTGTAGGATGAGGGCAGTGGTGTAGTCGTAAATAAAAAAGTACCAAAGCCCTGCCGCTTTGTGTTCCGGATCAGTTCTCTCAAAAAATGTTGGGGGGCAAAGTAATTGTGTCCAACTTATATGCCATTATTTTCTTTGCTCGCTGTTCCTATCATTTAATTTTTTATTTTTACTTTTTCAATACGTGGACTGTCAACAGGAAAACAATTACAAACAAAATATGATTACAACAAATAATGCAAAAGAACCCAATAACAGACAGACACAAACGCAGTACAAACATACAATGAAATCTAATAGAAATAACTAGGAAAGAATAAACACATGACTCTTGAGCAGTGGTCAGAAAACTCATTAGTAAAAAAAGGCAAAAATCAGCAGCGGGATGATTGTAAACTTTTTTGGAGCCAAATATCTTTTTAAGAAGCACGTTTTCGGAGTCGGATTAAACATACCTCACGCCCTCCATACTGCGTCAGTCCGATTGACATTTGCTTGGCAGCACCTGCTATTCAAAACCAATTTGCAGCCGACTGGATGAGTTTATTGTTTGTCGTCTATATAAGTACCCTATATCGGGCACTTGGACTCGTCTCAGTTATTCATAAGTAGATATATAACAATTAAATTAATAGTGATTATATGCACAATATCAGTGCTGAAGAGTGTAAAGGGCTCTGTTAGCAAGAGTCGCACTCAGGGTGCAAAAGAACCGCATGCTGCTTTCGACTAGCGATTTTTCGACCACTGGTCTAGAGCGTTGAATTCTCGTGCCACATTAGTGTTGTTCGACGAACATTGAAGGACGAATATAGTCGGTTATGTTGAATTGCCTTCTCTGTTTATATTACTGTTATTTTGTTGTACAGAAGTCGCGCGAGTTTAAGAGCCTTTTTTGTAGTGTCTGTGAAAGGATGGATGTACCTGCCTTGAACAATAACGCATCTGTCTGCAGCCTTATTCATTGTGCACTCACTAATACTACTATAACTGCGTGTACGGACTTGGGTGTAGTTACGCTGTCTTACACTACAAAAAAGGCTCTTAATCTCCCGCCACTAGTATACATTGTGGAAAGATATTAATGTGTCTTTTATTAATTGTTTTTCAGAACGAATGTATTGGTGTAAGTTACGTTTGATTATAGCAACACACACACACACACCCAATTCCTTGTTTTTCCTAACAGTGTGTTTGTATTAAGGGTCCTACATCCCGAAACTAGATTTAGTAGACTAATTTACTTTGTGTCTTTTTATTATTATGTATTACTATGTTATTAAAGATCAACATTGCTTGCAACAGTGGGCGATTGTAACAAAAATTTCGAGAACTAGATATTAAGTACTATGTTTTTTGATAAAAAAATTACTGTAATTAGAAAACAAGAAAGATCATGTACTAAACCTTTTCATACTCTCTCATTGTGGGTAAAAAGCAATTATGTATCTAAGTCTTACAAACGGTGAGATAAATGCGTTGAAAAGTATTTCGCGAATATCTTTTAAAATAGTTTTCTGAAGAGTCTGTACTACTTATGAATAATCCACACAGATCATGCACTAGATAAAGGTTCCAAGTGCTTTTTCTAATTTTATCCGTAGCGTACAATAATGCAGTGAGCTGAAATTTCTGTTGAGAAAATGGATGTTTCAGGATGTAAGACCCATAATATGTTTTAATCTTTACACCTGTTTTAACTCACAATTGCCCTTCTCAGTTTTATTGTGTGTTTCTCAATGCGCCTTTTTTATTGTGCATTTAATCCTGATTGTTAGAATTAGTAGTGTGTGAAATTTTAATTTGATAGCCTCAAATTTAATGTGTACTTATATAAATTATAATTCAATGGTGACACATTAGTCTTCACCATTAACACGTTAAACGCCATGGGGGTCACCGGTGACCTCATCTGGCTTACATTATTGCGCCATGAGGGTGACCTCATGCAAAAAATATACTTCAAATGCTTTTCGGTGCCAACGGTCACACTTATCATTTATTTCGCATATGTAAGTGACCAGCGTGGCGCTTGAGAGTTATCCTTTACAGTGGGACACAGCTGCTCAGTAAAAAAACAGTTTTTTTTTTGTTATAATTACAGCATCTTACGCCCAATTCATGTATAACTTATTTTGGGTACGTTTCACATTAAAATACATCGAATGCTGATTTTTTTATTTTTATTTTTACATTTGTTCGATGGCGTTTAACATGTTAATGTCAAACACCTAATCAGCATCAATAGTCTCCACGTTATTGTGTTATAATATGTTTGTGTTACATTAAGTTTGTGTTGCCTGTAATATAAATAATAAATCTAATATGAATATTTGTGACATTGCTGCCGTATGGTAGGAAACACCATCGGAGCATATTCAGGTGGGTGCACTTACATCAAGCAGTATTTTATACACTTCTTATTATACAGGCTGAGTTATATAAGACACCTTCGTAACTGATTCTTGTTTCTTTTAATCTCTTAGTTGTGTGCAAACTTCAACAAAATGTAATAGTTTGTATCAAGCACGGAATAGACATGCCAGTACGATGCGCTGTTGTTTATTGTTCTCTAATCATCCGTAGGCCCCATTTAAGGCACTTGGAATTGTCAGGTTTACATATTAAACAAATATTACAAAATCAAATGCAAATCTTCAAGTTGTAACATCCGCATGAGATTGCATTAATTTATGCCAATGCGGATGTCTGAAAAAATGAGGATATTGGACAGCAAGATTGTAGCCTATTCTTGTGAAAAACACATGCACAAACTACCAGCATCTTTTCTTGCGAATTACTGGAATGTCTGTTTCAAGCATAGTTACTATCTATTTAGTTTTAATTTCCTTTACTATACTTTTTACTATTGTTTATAAATCATTGGATTTCGTCTAATTTTTTCATCTATTTTTGCATGTACAGTCCATGGTCACATTATTATACTCAAAAAAATTCAGACAGAAAGACATATTTATCGCTTTAGGAAGGAAAACTATAAGTTTTCTACAATTTCTGATATTTTACATTATGAAACTGTAAATTTATTACAATTTCTGATATTTTACATTATGAAACTATAAATTTATTACAATTTCTGTTATTTTACAAGATAAAACTATAAATATCTTACAATTTCTGATATTTTACATTATGAAACTATGAATTATTATTATTATTATTCTTTATTAAGAACATCTACCGACATAACAGCATAAAAATGCCTTTGCGCCGGCAGATGCGATAGAAATAACAACATTAAAATCAATACAATAAAATGGTGATACATAAACAATTACAAGTACTGAACATTCAATACAATAATCGCAAATTGATATCAAATCTGCAAAGGTTTTGACATCCAAAATATAATACTAAAACTAGATACAATAACAATAATACAAGTGTTTAAAACAATAGTATACCACAAGTACATATCAGCCGTCGCTTGCAGTAAGTACATACACAAGACACAGCGTCCAATCAAATCACAGTAGTGTACCAAGTGTACGTTCTACCATAGTGAGTGCAATGATCGGGCAACATCGACGCAATAATGAATGTCTTACAATTTGTAGTATAATAACGTGAGCAGAGTTATAGACTAGACAGTTGTTAATATTATTAATCTGTATTGTTTAACATTTACTAGTTTGTTTAATTAGGTAAGTGTTGTTTAGTTTACCAGTTTATTAAATTTTTATATTTAATTTTAGGATCTAATGGTTGGCGATGAAGCTTCCAAATTGAGATCAATGCTGGAGATCAAATACCCTATGGAAAATGGGGTAAGTCAACCTTACAATGAATCACATTATATTGATTAGGCAGTCGGCTACAGCAGGCCAATATTGTGTGCTTCCCAGTGTAACGTTTGTCCAAGTTGTTCTTGAATTGGTTGAGTGTACTAGCCGATACAGCTTCCTCTAGCAGACTGTTCCAGGCGTCTACCACCCTGCTGGTTAGAAAGTGCCTCCTAAATTTAGTGAAAAGGATGCCTTATTCAGTTTTAAACAACAAAATTTGTTAAGTCAAGCTGAAACTGACAACAACAAGATTCACATCCAACCCACGGAAAAACTTCTTGACCAATAGAGCTGTTGGTGCTTGGAATTAGTTGCCGAAGTCAGTGGTACTTGCTCCTACCACCAACACCTTCAAGAATAGACTAGATAATATTAACACAACTTAACTGAGACCTACCTAATAACAATTAATAATAATAATAAAACTTTTCATTAAGCTGTCTTAAAGATCTCAAGGCCTTTTACCAATATTGTGTATGTTGAAATGAAGAAATTCTATATTTGCCATTTCAAATCTTCACAAGTACTTAATCTCTGATTGCAGATGGTGAGAAACTGGACGGACATGTGTCACGTATGGGATTACACATTCGGCCCCACCAAGATGAACGTGGACCCCTCACAGACTAAGATCCTCCTCACCGAGCCCCCGCTCAACCCCACACAGAATAGGATAAAAATGATTGAAGTAAGTTAGCATGTCGCTGGAGAACATTGAGAGATAGGATAAGAAATTAATTTTCAATTGAAAGTTTCAATTTTACTAAAATGCGTTAATTTTTTTTCAGACAATGTTTGAAAAATATGGTTTTGACAGTACATACATTGCTGTGCAAGCTGTGCTCACGCTCTACGCTCAGGGACTGTTGTCTGGAGTAGTCATTGATTCAGGTAACAAGGTTTAATACTTAAGCATCTCATATATCTTGACAACACATTACATACCTACACGCATAGGTGTCACCAGGTGTAGGGAGAACATGCATAGGTGGGGTATAAGGGCGGGGGAGGATGTCTCCTGCGATTGCGGCGAGACCCAGACTGACAAGCACCTCCTCGTATGTCAAGACATGCCAGTGAGGTGCGATGCGAGGGACCTGATGATGGTCACTGACAATGCTGTTATGGCTGCAATTGCGTTATTTCTGAAGTGAGGCGGCCTAGTGGGGAGAAGCTCGGACTCGGAAATGAATGACACTGTGACAAAATGGAATAAAACAGTTTATCATGTTCCTCTCTCGAACATGAGTTCCCAACTCTATCGAGAGAGTGACAACATAATGATATGTCGATTTGTTTTTCGGGTTAATCGTGTAGTGATCAGACGTTTCGGCGAACCTACTGCCGCCTTGGTCACAGATTATGAGGACCAATGCGACAGTAGGTTCGCCGAAACGTCGGAGCGTTTGTTCACTACACGATTAACCCGAAAAACCAATCTACATATGGATCATCGTGAAAACTTTCAACGACGTAATGATATGTTATGTAAATGTTGAAATTAGTTAAATTATATGTTGTAAAATGTGTATATTTGATGTGTTGTTTCCAGGTGATGGTGTGACCCACATTTGTCCCGTGTACGAGGGCTACTCTCTGCCACACCTTGCCAGAAGGATGGATGTGGCTGGTAGGGACATTACTAAATATCTTATAAAGGTATGCAACACTCATCACTTTTATCACTGTTTATTTACGTAATAATTATCATATTTTACAGATGTTTTCTCAACAGGACCGAGAGGTATCTGCATTCACACAATGCAGCATTATGTGAACTCCCTTGGGGAGTATATTTGTGATCAGGGTTGGAAATTATCCTGATCCGATATTTATCCAATTGTTTATTGTTGTTTATCGTAATATTTATTGCTAATGATACAATGCTTCATTAAAATATTAACAGCATCAACAAATTTGAATTTTCCCGAAATGTATATTTTTTTTTATTCTCAACCACCAAAATGACACCGTGTGAATATCTCTTGAAGGCACAAGAGTTTTTATCATGATAATTATCATCATCAGTAGAAAATTATCATTGACAATAATAAATTGAAAACTATCATTATTGTACCATGAAAGATACTTATCAGAATAATTGCAACCCTGTTTATGATTTTTTCTCCGACAGCTGTTTGAATGTTAACTGTATTTGGTACAGCAATGTGAATTAAATGTGTGATTCTTATTGTTATGTTGCAGTTACTCCTATTACGGGGCTACACATTCAACCACTCGGCAGACTTTGAGACTGTCCGCATGATGAAGGAGAAGTTATGTTATATCGGATATAATATTGAACAGGAACAGAAGTTAGCCTTAGAGACTACAGTACTTGTAGAACCTTACACGGTGAGTCATTATAATACTCATATCATCAGCTCCGATATCAGCTCCACTCAGAGGTGACCTTATAGAGACATACAAAGTCCTACGCAACCGCTACAACCTGCCTGCCCTCAGTGAAATGTATACATTCAACCACAACACACCTGAGAGGACACTAGCTGAAACTTAGTCCAACTACATTTAACTCCAATCCAACCAAACATTTTCTTCCAAACCGTGTTGTTGAAGCATGGAATAGTTTGCCTAGTGATATTATCAGTGCTCCAAGTGTTAATGTGTTTGAGAATAAGTTGGACAAGTATTTGAGAGACAATTGATTGTGCAAACTAGATATGGGCATATCAGCTATAAGCTGTGAGCCCATTAGCAATAATAATCTTGTTATTACATCTTACTTACATACTTACTGCTAGCCACTTTTGTTCCACTGCTGGACATAGGCCTCTTCTAAACTCTTCCACTGTCTTCTATCTTGGGCCATCTGCTGCCATCTACCACCCGTAAGCTGGACAATGTCATCTGTCCACCTTTTCTGTGGTCTTCCTATGCCTCTATTGTTCTCCCAGGGCCTCCACTTCAGGATTTTAGGAGCCCATCTGACACTGTCCTGTCTTGCAACATGTCCTGCCCACTGCCATTTTAGCTTTGCTGTTCTTTCTGGGATGTCTGCAACTTTTGTTCGACGTCTGATCTCCTCATTTATGATTTTATCTCGAATTACATTAGCAGCACAAAACTCAATGTGTTTTCTCAGACTAGATAAACTCAACTCGTCATCACTGCACAATCAAATTGTAATACATGTTGTTATGTTTTCAGTTACCCGACGGTAGAGTTATCAAAGTGGGAGGCGAGAGATTCGAAGCCCCCGAGATTCTCTTCCAGCCGCACCTGATCAACGTGGAGGGGCAGGGCATTGCGGAGCTGGTGTTCAACACCATCCAGGCGGCGGACATTGACATCCGCAATGAGCTGTACAAACACATAGTGCTGTCAGGGGGCTCCACCATGTACCCGGGACTGCCCTCCAGACTGGAGAGAGAGATTAAACAAGTGTACTTAGAGAGAGTGCTCAAGAATGATGTAGAGAAGTTAGCTGTAAGTCATTCATCTTTTTATTTTTTTTAAATGTGGGTATGATTTTTAGAAATTCAGTTTCTTCAATTTACTTTTTAGTGACAGCTCACTTTTGTTTCTTTTAAAAGCTCGAGGTTTCACGTAATTACTGTCAAGAAATCACTCCTACAACATGATAAATGAAGCAAACGATGAAAAATAATTTTAATTTTCCCTGATGTTAAGTTTTATTTTCCCGGCCTTTAGAAAAACTTGAAATCAGGGTTTCACTGTAATCCACAAAAATTGTTTTTTTATTTTTTTTATTTTATTTCATCTTAAAAACCATACAGTCAACACAACAAATACATACAAAAAAAACATCACCATTTCATAGACCAGCGAAGGTTCTGCGAATTACCAATAAATACAAAAATAGTCTAAAACCTGTCCATAATGGAATCGTTCAGTTCCCATATATTTTTTCCATTTCAACGGGTTTCCGCTTTATGCAGATTGTATGTATATGTATTATTTCTAAAAATGCATCTCCCGTGATCACCATATTGGTTTTGCAGTGTGCAGGTCTATATGACGAATTAGTATATTCATCTTAATTTTGGTTGATGTCTTATTTTATTGTTTTGTTATTTCAGAAATTCAAAATTAGGATAGAGGACCCCCCCATGCGTAAGGACATGGTGTTCATAGGAGGGGCCGTGCTCGCCGAAGTCATGAAAGACAAAGACAACTTCTGGATATCCAAAGCGGAGTACAACGAGAGAGGGGCGGAGAGTTTGGTTAAGTTAACTTCGCAGTTCAACAACTCCAACTAAATATTAAGTGAAACGATGCTTAAATACTGTAACAATGCAGCGAGTCATGTGGAGAATTACATTTATACAGTCACTTCAATATACTGCAGTGATGCTGTGATTGGCAGAGAGTTCCAAATCTAATCCATCATGCCCTGACCTTTACGAGGGAGACTGAGAGGACAGAAAACCAAACCGACCTATCCTTACAACACTTCTTGCTTTCGTCACATTCATATAATTTGAAAGGGCGCGCATTCGATCCCCAATGCCATCTTACTATTCTTCTTTTGTTTCTCTACCTCCTGGGGTAGCATAGGGCGGCTACAACTTCTCTCCACTGGTCTCTGTCCTGGGCCATGGTCTTGACATCCGGCCATTGTAGATCGGCTCCCCTCAACTCTGCAAGCATGGAGCGACACCAGGTAGTATTTGGGCGCCTTCCTGAGGGCTCCCAGTCCAATGCTTGCTTCGGAATGTTTCCCTCGTGTCGTCTCAGGGTGTGACCGATCCACCTTACTCTTACTCTACTCCTCCGTAAAGAATATACGCACATATTTTCATTTTCTAATGACGCCATGACAAACTATTGTTAATTACTAATTATTACTACATAGTATGTTGTTTTGTACATAAATTTTAATGAAACGTTAAATGTAATTCTCCGTGATTCGTTGTGACGAGTTAGTTGATGCATTTACCTGGTCTCTAGAGACCGAGGGAGGATTTCATAGATTTGTTAGTCAAGCCTTGTCAGTATCTCTTATCACAGAATGATTAGTAACGGTATTATCAAACTGTTAGTGAAATATTATCCACAAAAGAGTCCCAAAAAACTCTGAAGATATGGCCAATTGTAATCGACAAATTGATGACTTTACAGTTTTTCCGTCAACAGATAATGGCTGGAAATTTCCAGCTGTAGCACATATACTACTTCCAAAAAATAACAATATTGACAGCAGAATGTGGTGGAATGGGTGAACGTCGCCCTGGGCATAAAATGACTCTTAAGCGTCGGAACACCCATCCTGCTTCCTCCCCAATGGAGTTCACCTAATGCTGCATTATGTGAATGAAGATACCTCTCGTCTCTCTTGATATGTATAATGTATTTCCATGTTTGCAATGCAGATAAATCCAGTTCAATACTTAAAATGATTTAGGTATATCTCAAATCGTACATCGATAACTGTCGCCAACCCCGATCGAGGTTATTCAGCTCCTCGAACAAAACACCACGAACCCCATTTGGCATTTTCAATTCGTTACGTGTTGTATTTCGTTGGCATCTGAGTTGAGATGTTTTGTGTGACGTATCGTGATAATTGTGCTTTATATCACACTCGAGCATCTCTGATCTCAATAGGCATTGTAATATCTGTTTCGTGTTATATTTGGTAATACTACTTTGTTACGGTTTTATTTGGCTAACAGTTTGTAATACTCGTATGATGTATGTAATGAATTACTAATAATTGTGTAAAGAATGAAAAAGTGTAAAGACATATTATAAAAATATGTTGTCATCCATGAGAACGGACGTAGCTTCTTTCACATATTATGCAAGAGAGCGTCAAAGTTAGTAGTCAATATTTCCCGTAATTTGCAAAACATATCGAAAAAATTTATGACATGACGATTAAAAAAAAAGATGAGTTCTATATTTGTGAAGCCCTTTCATGAGACACCGAACACGGCGGTATGCGGTGTCTGGATCCGCTTGATCTGGATGGAGTGAGCCCGACAGAATCAGACTGTCTTTTCCAACGCCTTTGAAGCTACACAACCCTTGAATCCCCTCAAACTTCTTACATCTTTTTTGTCTCTAGAGTAGACTTATCCAATGTGGTATAGAATCGTAATGTCATCTATTTTTTATTTATTTATTATAACATAAACGGCCATAGGGCCTTTGAAAAATACAAAATATAATCAAAAACAATAAAAATTTCTCTAGTTTACACAATTGGCGCAAGTTTCAGAGCTCTAGCTATTTCACAAATGTGTGAAAAGAGCGGTCTAAAGTAAGCTACTCTCTTCCCCATGCTTCTCGGATGTACCGTGTGTAGGTTGTCGATTTTGTCAAGATTTAGGCCCACTTGCTGAGGCCATCTTCAGGACTAATGTAGTAATGTATTAATGTAGGACTAAATTAGTCCTGAGGATGGCCTCAGCAAGTAGGCCGTAAGCTCGACAATCTACACACGGTACACCCAAGAAGAATGGAGAAGAAGACATTAGCAAGAACCGTGAAAATCTACAAAGCTATCTAAAGTAAGCTACGTCCTTTGTACACGTGACAACTGAAATAATCTTTGTATATAATTATTATTTAGCTGCGAATTTATTTGACTTTGTTTGTGCGTACAGCGGTGCCAATATAATAGTAACTACTGCATAGTATAGGGACTAATGATGCGTAATGATTGAGTGCGACACAAAGTGAGGTTATGTAATGACTATACATCGGCATCTTCGATTCTTTTACTTTTTAGATTTTTTTCTTATGAATGAAATTCCATAGACGGCTCATGAGCAAAAGTATTATTTCTCTTCGAATTTAAATTACGGGGGTTTCCATCTTTACCTGAATTTGATACAACCATCAATATCTATAGGGAAATAAAACAATAAGTGAAGTGTAAACAACAAATTCCACGTAACTTGTATCAGCGTGCATTATGCAGGTAGTATTATACAAGTAAATAAACTGTATAATATTTTTCTTCACTCTACGTCCCTGCACATCTCCAGAAAAGAATCAAAGATGCCGATGTATAGTAATGACGATAAATTTGTTTGAGTGTTAAGTAGATACAGAAGGCTTACCATTCCAGTCTTATAGTCAATTCATATTACGTGGAACGTCGAGACGATTTATTTCGTTCATTTTACGCCTGAGTGTAACAGATATGTAATTATAATATCGTGGATAACAAATTTTCCGTCAGCGACGTTCCTAATAGTGTGAATTGACGTTTATAGAGAGTGCAGACTCTTTGTTTATACATATTCTAATTATTTTTACACTAACGCAGTGGGAAACGGGAGTATTATGGAATCATGGATTAACTCAGAAGTGTAAAGACGTAATTTTTTTTTTAATAAGGATCAGGGCTTGCATAGAACAACCCTATATACTTTCCTGCACACCTTGCACTAGGCTTAAAGCCTGTATCGCAAAGTGTGGAATACATCGCCAGCACCGGGGTTTGAATCCGGCCCCTCCTGCTTGAGAGATCGCTGCCTCAACCAACTGCGCCAACCATGTACTCTTTTATTATTATTTGTTATTGGGTAGACAGCTTTGGCTGATGTCACTGAAATCCCAGCTAAATTGTGTTTATATGCAATTATTATTAAGCTAATCTTGAAGAATTACAAAACCAGACAATAGTAGCGCGCTAAAGGGCGGACCTATTACAAAAGTAATATCTTACAGTCAACCTGGTATAGTGAAATACTAGGTGAAAATATTTTGATTCCATATTTATTTAATCATATGGTCGTTTACATTGTACATCACATTAATTTACAATAATAGCTCATGGGTTTTCAGAATTTAAAGTATTAATTCTTAAGTATTCAGTCGCCGATTCATCGAGTGTGAAGAAATCTTCCGGGTTTTATCCATATGCTGTGAGACTGCACTCCGACACAATATGATTCCATAATATTCCCTCATCTCGTGATGTGGTGTACCTATATGTATTATTAATTATATCTGTAATTACTTAGTTAGTTAGATAATCAATAATTAATAATAATTGTATTATAATTCAAGCTCTCTCACGCACTAGCAGTACCACCGCCTCCTAGAGTAGGTACTCTAGCCGTGCTGTAACAGTTGGCAACATAGCATAATGATCACATAGGACCACCACTCCTGTCAAATCTCCTAACAGAATATAATATGTGGTCCATCATACTCGTTGTTAAGGGACTGTAATTCCATACATTTCCCTAGCGACGGTAATGGTAACCTCGCCTATAATGTTTTGTGTTAATCCTACAGCATGGCTAGAGAAATGTCAAGGTGGCGGTGTTAGAGCACATGCGCTCCTGTAGATCAGATCAATGGATCGTCTCCGACTTCTAGTGTGTGAAGGATCTATGAACGTTTTGTAACATATTAAAGTAGGCATTATGTTAATTAATATTACAGAGTAATGTTGCTAACAATATCACTTAATCTAAGTTATAAAATATATCGTCCATCCTAAAAACAGAGAGATGGAATATATCTATCTATACCCTCACGCCACGTCCCTTGCAGGGTAGGCAGAGGACAGAGCGCCAGACAGCCCTATCCTCAAACACACTCCTAGCTTCCGTCACATTCAAGCAATATGTCATACACGCTCTCCGATTCCTTTTACTCAAAGTGCGTCCATCCTTGAGAGGATCTGGTCGACATGATCGGACCAGGCCAGTCTCAGGCGGCCGCATTACCTCACACCACTTCGATCGCTCAAATATATCTTTCTTGTCATCCTTCATTCTCTCAACATGCCCTGTGCATCTTAGTTTATTCACTTTCATTTAAGTTACAACAGTCTTGCAGTCACTCATTTCCTCAATTACCTCATTTCACACAATCGCAATAAACATTTTTTATTTAGTCATATAAAAATATTCACACTTTCCTCTCTACTGTGGATTCGACTTTTCATCAAATGTCGCCATATCACTGACGATATTCATCATTTTCGTGTATTCTAGATATCTTGTTTCAAGTACCACTGTCTAACCAGTGGTGTAGCAATATTAGGTTAGGTGATATTGTCCCTGGCGTGTATAACAATAATATTGTATGGATGTATGTACGTGTACTCCTATTGTGATGTACTTCTCGTGTGAAGTCAAGTGGAAATGCATTACAGTAGTTAAAGTCAAAATATTTCAAACTGTCGAACGCAGTCGTAAAAGTGTGACGGAGAAGGGACGACTACCTGCTTTATTCGCACTTATGCCAGAGCACCGCCTCCCAGAGCAGGTACTCTAGCCGTGCTGTAACAGTTGGCAACATAGCATAATGATCCCATAGGACCACCACTCCTGTCAAATCTCCTAACAGAATATAATACGTGGTCTGTCATACTCGCTGTTAAGGGACTGTTATTCCATACATTTCCTTAGCGACGGTGACGGCAACCTCACCTATAATGTTTTATGTATTAATCCTACATCATGGCTAGAGGAAGAGAGAAATTTCAAGGTGGCAGTGCTCTGGTATAAGTGGGAATAAAGCAGGTAGCCGTCCCTTCTCTATCACACTTTTATGACTGCGTTGGACAGTTTGAAACAATTTGACATCAGTACTACATGTATGTATAATGGATGATTATATTAAATATGTATTAGTAATGTCTAAAGATAATATAATTTTATGTATTAATTAATCTATAATAAAAGAACAATTATTATTTTATAATTATACATAGTTTTATTTCATAAAAACCTCTACATAGATTATCTCTATCTATAGAATAAAGTGCTTGACTGACTGACATACTATTGTCATAAAATAAACCACGCAAAAGCTAACTCTAGGTATTTTGAGTTAAGGTCTTATATGCTGTCATCCGGCTTCGGCGCCCTGAATTGTTCTCAGCCAATACTGAGAGAATCCTCTTGAAACTGAAGACAGTGATAGATGAAAGTATGGACTACAGATTGCCTGTTTTAGAACTACAATATTTGTAAATTCCTTAAATAAAAAAAATATTCCTAAAATTTACGGGATCTGAAGATTTTCCGTTCAGTTTTTCAGATATAAAGGTATAATTCAGCCAAAATAAGGTATAATTCACTTTGTCGCTTACGTTATTCTTATTTCGCGCTAACATTCTCATACAAAATTTGAAAAAGTTGAAGCAAAAATAGAACGATTTGTGCTCAGTGTATATTATTATTATTTAAGCTTAAAAAAATACTACACAGAAACATTATAGCAGTTAAGCCTTTGCGTTCCTGTTTACTGGCCCTTAATGTAATGATTTTATCACTCACCTCTGTATGGCCTATAGTTTACTTACCCTCTATTTAAAAGAGAGACATAGGTTATGTGTGTGCATCATTCATCCATTGTCCCTACGGGTCCATTCAATATGACACGCAATCATATGTTTGTAGCAAAGAGATTACATTAACTAATTATGTCGCTGGTTTGTAGCTCCAACTGTGTCCACCATAGATTTGTCAAAGATAATAGAAGGGGCTCAATGTTCAATAGTTCTTCCCACCTTTATATAGGTTCCTTACAAGTTACTACAAATAAGTACTACAGCTGGGAGATAATAAATAAATAAGTCAGATTATTATATCGCATTGTATACATTTATTTAATAAATTTGTTCTAGTCAACATTGAGTACGTTGTTACATATAATTAATATATAAACAAACTATGGATAATTACATACAATAATATTTACAATCATAATACAACAATCTTATAAAATATATTTCTAGTATAAAATATTCACTATATTTACAACAATACGATAATACGCAGAGTCTCTAAAGGCCCAATTCCAATGCGGCAACATTGAATGACACGTCGCATGCTACAAACTGTCAAAAGTGGATGCATCACCGCCTCCTAGAGTAGGTACTCTAGCCGTGTTGTAACAGTTGGCAACATAGCATAATGATCAAACAAGACCACCACTCCTGTCAAATCTCCTAACAGAATATAATATGTGGTCCGTCATACTCGTTGTTAAGGGACTGTTATTCCATACATTTCCTTAGCGACGGTGACGGCAACCTTGCCTATAATGTTTTATGTATTAATCCTACATCATGGCTAGAGAAAGAGAGAAATGTCAAGGTGGCGGTGGATGCGTGCATTAAGACTTGTAGCATGTGACTCTTATTTTAAAATAACCTCTTATGAAGATACATAGATGGAGATTTTGCTATTTCATTTTATTTAACCTTTCAATTAATTTTGATTATCAAATGGGACTGTTGATAAAACCTAGCTCACACATGAGAAATAACTGAGACTACTACAGCACAAACGTATAACCTAACCTAACTTACATTCTGTCATCAGTATAAATAATATTTATAATTAACAAGTTACATTATTTGTCACAGCATTTGAATCAACAAAAATAAATACAAAATATTAACATGTAAACCATTGGAGTCATATAGTAATATCAAAAACACTAATCTGTCCATTTTGAATAAATTGAGTGTAAGAATGTGATGCATGTTCCTATTGTAAAACTACACATTGTAAGATATTAACATGGCAACAAGAGCAGCCATAACCCATATAAATATTTCATATAAAATGTGACTTGGTTTCAAATACACCAATCTGCAAGATGTATGAGAGTCAGGAACAGTAATTAAAATAGAACATTTTTATATTTCCTTTGAAGTAATTCGAGACCAGATTGCTGTTCTCGATAGTGCGAACTTACTTATAATCCCTTATTGTAACAGTTCAGCCTTTCAGATGACAAGCAACATGACGTACATACAAAGCAACAAATCACTGATCACCAACTTTTAAGGTGAGGAATAGCGGAGAAAGGGGTCACCTAGCACAAATTTTCTATGAAAAATAATAATAACTGGCTCCTATTTCCACTATTCCTCACCTAAGAAGTTGGTGAAATCCAGCACAACTGTTTTCAAATTAATTTCATTCATTTAATATACTAAGGTTACCAGACGTCCCGGTTTACCGGGATTGTCACTGATCTTATACCTCGTGTTCCAGTGTCTCGTACAAACCTTTCGAGATGCCAAAATGTCCGTAAAAAGAATGAAGTTATGCAATAGCGGCTCGCTAATATTGAAAAAAAAATTCCTCCCACTCAACAATCTTTTGTGGCCAATTTTATTTATTTACACTTTTGGTGAACAAGCTACAGATATTTTAGTCTTTAACCTCGACAAGTTTCAAACATCACATTTAAAATTAGTGAATTACGTGTGAATTGGTGAACAAAAATACAGAGATATGTTAACATTAGGAATACAAATCATAACATCTGTTCACTGGGGAGAGGTCATCCTAGATGCCATCTCTTCCAGCTAACCCATACTTACACGTAATTTACTTAAATCATTGTTCTACATTTTACACTGGGTGTGACTTTGTGGCGGTCGCTGTAATAATGGACCGTCTAGCGATCCTTTAGCTTATTGTTACTAATTATTGTATATCACTTGCGCACGCGATCCAACTGGAACAAAATTCATTCTTTCCGAGTTCCTGGATGAGTCAGCACGTGATTATAACTTTAAACTTTTGCTTGTACTCACTGTATCTTTATATGTATCATTAAATACGAGTTAATTATCCGCAAGCCTTATCATTTATAAACTGTAAGTATCTTTCCAGATCTATTTCCAATACTATTTAGCATTCTATACCCCAAAGACATATTCTGGTGATTGGACATTCAACAGTCCAGCGCAGAGACCCGCAGCGCCGCTACCTCTCGCCTATCTATCACTCGTGGAAATTTGAAATTTCCACCAACGCTGAGAAATCGAGAAAAACGCAAAAAATGTTGAAACCCGACATAATGCCCTTATCTTCTGATATAAAAACACTCTGCGCAGAAATTATGAAATTCTATACCTACATCCTACCTGTTACAATTTTTGCATAAATTTGCAAGAAAGGACACTGGTACGTCATACAAAAAAAAGTTATAAGGGTTAAGGATCAGGACGAGAATCCAGGTTTACTAGTATTGAGATATCTGTGATTGAAACGGACCAAACAAGACTTTTCAACACGCCTCCTGTAGTAACACAAAGTAAGGCAAAGAATTTATATATCACAATATTGGATAGTTCTCAGGGAGATGTAAAGAGAGGTGATGACTTTCCACAGAATGAATTACATAAACTTATGAGAGACTGTGGTTGGAGCGGCCAGAGGTAGAAAGAGAACGTAACTCCTCCGAATGAGTTGTTGGGGTGTTAAAAGGTCGTTGGAGGAGCCTTTTAGTCTCCAGAATGCTCCACTATCACCCGACGGGTTTGATTACCAATCCATGTTGATGATGTGGCAGGTACAATGGGCATGCAGTTCTTTGTCCTAACGCGGCGGTCAAGAATGCGGACACGATCAATGTCTAGAGATTTTGAAAGGGAGTACTGCCTCTCCACCCCTTAGGACCTTTTCCCCTTCAAATAGTTTAGTCAAATGTAGTTTTAACCTTCAATTATTATTATTTAGCCCATATTATTATTGTCATTACATAGTCCATAAGTTTACATCGGGAGAGCCGATGCCATGTACCTGCCGAGGAGCAATAAAACTTTACTAATTCTCTAATTTCATGCCCGCAATGCAACTGTCTGCTACTGACATCGCTGACGAAGAAAGGCTCCAGATTCACGAAAATCACATTGAAACAGGTCCGAGAATTACGCACTCGAATCAACAAAAAAGACGATTCTGAAGCAATACCGCTGCCTAGGATCCCTGCTTGTTATTTGACAAAAAAAAAGAGACAGAGGTGTACATAGAGAGGTTTGTTGAGATTTTCATTGTACACAATCCATCTGAGGCCTTGGTTGAGTGCGTCATGACAGACAAGGATTTAACAGAAATTAAACTAATCAAGAAGTTATTTCCTAATGTTAGGCACCAATTATGCCTTTTCCACGTATTAAAATCTCCGAGAAAAATGGCTGGAGCCTCTGTCATAAATAAGAATGATAAAGACGCAACCAAGACAATTAAATATTATTACGGGAATCAAACAAACCCAATTTAAGCAATGTAGAAAATACGTCTACTAGCAAATCTTTAACTTTGGATGATTCTAGCAGATCCCAAAGTTTGTTGGTGACAAAAGAATAAACTTTTGCAAAAAATTCCAGTACCAAATGTGGCTGCATTGTCTTTCAACACCACTAAGCCCTTATGAAAATTTCATAAAGCAAACGTGGGCAAAAGTACAGGCAGGTGCTTAAAGAAAATGGAGAATCGAAAAATTTGTCGCAGGAGAACATCTGAAAAGACGACAAATCGCACAAATAAACTATTCTCACAAGACATGAATGAGGCAATCACCAAGATAAAAAGGCTCACTATCTCCCGCTCCCTGGAGAGAGACTCGCTGCTGGAGGAGAGCAAAATGGACCTTGACTCCTCTAATGGGACTCCATTAAGGGTTTTTTTAATTAACTAGGTCGGCTCGCCGGTGCGGTCCAGATGAAAAACGGTTGACGCCTCTGCCATAAATAAGAATCACAACGACACAGCCAAGACACAATTGGAAGAAATGGCATATTTCCATTCAGAATGTCAATTTAACAAAGCATATCAAAATTTGTAGCAGCATTCTCAGACTGTCCAATAGTTAACACATTTAATGAAAATTGGTTCTCATGCCGGGAAGCGCAGGTGCACCATTTTCGCACACATACTTTTAACACGGGAGACTCAACTAATAATAGATTGGAATCACTCAACCAAAAAATAACACCAATTAACAGTTTGTTTTAAATATACTGGGTGGTACAAAAACAAGAATTCCTTCTACAAATGGAGAGACTGAGAGTTGTTAAAGCAGCAGCAGAAATAATACTGGAAGACATTGGCTCTCAAGCCTATAACACCAAGGAATATCCATCTTCTAACCAATCTTATTAGTTTATGATTTCATGACATTCTGGATATGCACAGAGAACATACATGATGGCTCACCAGAAGTTCACTACACACAGCTTCAATAAAGAGAATGTAACTCATCCGAATGAGTTGTTGGGGTGTTAAAGGTGGTTGGAGGAGCCTTTTAATCTCCATAATGCTCCACTATCACCCAACCATGACGGGTTTGATTACCAATCCATGTTGATGGTGTGGCAGGTACAATGGGCATGCGGTTCTTTGTCCTAACGCAGCCATCCAGAATGAGGACACGTTCAATGTATCGGGAATTTGAAAGGGAGTACTGCCCCTCCTCCTCTTAGGACCTTTTCTCATTTAAATACTTTGTTTCATTCAAGCAGAGAGTTCAAGCACCCAAATACAAAAGAGGAAAAGCCTGGGGTGAATATAAAAAATAATACGGTGCTTTTAGATTTCTCGATGGAAAGTTGTGGGGTAGTCTGTTTTTATTTCATTCTATACGTATTTTGGGGTGCTGAATCCGAATCCAAGGTTTGCCAACAAAATTTCGTGACGGAACATGGCGAAAAATTGGTAAAATGGCGAAAATATTCCTTTTCTGGCGATTTCTTTATAAGAACTCGAAAACTGACAACTTTCGTAAGTTATTTTTCTATGCAAAATTAAAGTACGTAAAATTTACTACAAAATTGCAATATAAAAATTTCTCTAAAATAACTAGCAGCGGAGCTGTCAAGCTCCAAAAATTGGCCAAATTTTCTCGTTATTTTAAATTGTGAGAATGGAAAATGTATGGAGAATAGGTCACCTTGTTAGAATTATCACCAAATTTTGACAATTATTCTTCAGATTTATGATACATATTTTACCTCGTTGGAATCAGTAAACATGGAGAAAGGTTTCAGGATAAATTTTATTTAAAAATATAGTGACATGTTTACGCTAGAAAGGTTTAAACATTTTTAGCCTAAACAAATTACTATATTTTTAAATAAAATTATTTAAACATGTCTAGCTCAAATATTTCACGGTGTTTTTAAATAAAAATTTCGTTAATAGCTTTCTTTGTGTTTTTTGATTCCAACGAGGTAAAATATGACTCATGAATTTAAAGAATAATTGTTGAAATTTGCTTATGAAGGCAACAAGGTGAACTTTTTCAATACATTTTCGATTCTCGTTATGTAAAACAATAAGAAAATTTGGCCATTTTTTGGACCTTGACAGCTCCGTTCCTATTTATTTTAGAGAAAAATTTTATATCGCAATTTTGTAGTAAATTTTATGTACTTTTATTTTGCGTAGAAAAATAACTTACGAAAGTTGTCAGTTTTCGAGTTCTTATAAAGAAATCGCCAGAAAAGGAATATTTTCGCCATTTTACCAATTTTTCGCCATGTTCCGTCACGAAATTTTGTTGGCAAACCTCGGATTCGGATTCAGCACCCCAAAATACGTATAGAATGAAAGAAAAACAGACTACCCCACAACTTTCCATCGAGGAACTGTTTTGTGTTTTATTTCACCGGATTAAAAAGAAAGACAAGTAAAACGCATCAAAGCAAACGTAGGCAAAAAAGTCCAGGCAGATGCTTAAAAAATGGAGAATCGAAAAAATTGTCACTTATCAGCTTAAAGAAAACATTTGAAAAAATGAAAAATCGCACAAGAAAACGATTCCCCAAAACAATTGTAGCGAATGGCTGGAATTACCAAGAAACATATGACAGATACAAAACTTTGCCCGAGTTCTAAAGAGGTGTGTCAATATGAACCACAACAATACTGTAAGAGATATGCTATGCATATTGCTCCTATTGACTGGACTAACAATCGCTCCCTTTCCTTTCTTCACTGTGAAATGCGGAGCCGTGAGAGAAAACATTGAAAAATCCATTCCACATTTGGATGGTGTGGTATGATATAAAATCTGGTCTAAAATGAAATCCAGTCTAAGTTCTCTTCATCTGGTCAGATGACGGAGGGGTGAAGAAGTACCTCGTTGACAAAGAATTTTATTCCGTTGACGATATGTTGAAAAATTGATTTGATGTATGACGAAATGTCAATCAGAGCCCTTTACACTCTGATTGGCATTGATCTGATAATGATATTGTTTATGATACTTACTTTGTTTAATGATATGCTATGAATAATGATACATATTGTAAAAATTGACGAATCCAAGTGCCCGAATGGGCCTACGGACGATAGAGAACAATAAAACAATAAAACAATGGTCACCCTAGATGATGAACTAATATACTATGTCTCTAATGAGCTATACACTCGAGATATCAATGAAGCCATAATCGAAATGAAGGCCCTCACTATCTCCCCCTCCCTGGAGAGGGACTCCTTGCTGGAGGCCAGCGATCTAGATTCCAGCGGGCCCAAGAGCACGATCCTCCACCGGAGGTTTAGAAGGAAGTAATTTTAACTTTTTAATATGTGTAGATACTTATTATACAATTTTTAATAAGTTTTATTTTTTAACATTAAGGGTGTTTTTTTAAATTAACTACATAGGTCAGCGCGCCGGTGCGGACAAGATGAAAAACGGTTGACGCCTCTGCCATAAATAAGAATCACAACGTCACAGCCAAGACACAATTGGAAGAAATGGCATATTTCCATTCAGAATGTCAATTTAACAAAGCATATCAAAAATTTGTAACAGCATTCTCAGACTGTCCAATAGTTGACACATTTAACGAAAATTGGTTCTCATGCCGGGCTGATGCAACCAAAAAATACCACCAATTGACAGTTTGTTTTAAATATACCGAGTGGTACAAAAACAAGAATTCCTTCTACAAATGGAGAGACTGCGAGTTGTTAAAGCAGCAGCAGAAATAATACTGGAAGACATTGGCTCTCAAGCCTATAACACCAAGGAATATCCATCTTCTAACCAATCTTATTAGTTTATAATTTCATGACATTCTGGATACGCACAGAGAACATACATGATGGCTCACCAGAAATTCACTACACACAGCTTCAATAAAGAGAATGTAACTCATCCGAATGAGTTGTTGGGGTGTTAAAGGGTCGTTGGAGGAGCCTTTTAATCTCCATAATGCTCCACTATCACCCAACCATGACGGGTTTGATTACCAATCCATGTTGATGAAGTGGCAGGTACAATGGGCATGCGGTTCTTTGACCTAACGCAGTCATCCAGAATGAGGACACGTTCAATGTCCCGGGAACTCGAAAGGGAGTACTGCCCCTCCTCCTCTTAGGAACTTTTCTCATTTAAATACTCAGTTTAAGTCAAACAGAGAGTTCAAGCACCCAAATACAAAAGAGGAAAAGTCTGGGGGGAATATAAAAAAAGAAAGACAAGTAAAACGCATCAAAGCAAACGTAGGCAAAAGTCCAGGCAGGTGCTTAAAGAAAATGGAGGATCGAAAAATTTGACGCTTATCAGCTTGAAGAAAACATCTGAAAAAATGAAAAATCGCACAAGAAAACGATTCTCCAAAACAATTGTAGCGAATGGCTGGAATTACCAAGAAACCTACGACAGATATAAAACTTTGCCCGAGTTATAAAGAAGTGTGTCGATATTGTCAAGGTGTATTCTCACCTTGACATAAAAAACCTTCCTCCCAGGAGATAAATTCAAATATTCCCGCCTTTCAAAAATCTCTCTGAAAATATCATTAAGTTGATATCCATAGATGACACAAATTCGACTTCGGCAGTCTTTAATTTGACTCCGGAAGTAATTCTCAGCCATTTTTGAAGGATGGCGTCCTTTTCCGTTTCTCTTTGACAATCGCTCCCAAGTGAGATACACGCGTTTTGTCGCGCTCCGAAAATTGCCGGTATAAAATTAAAATAATGTAGTTACAAAACTCAGAAAATATGGGTTAAAAACTATTGTTTGTGCTTCACCGCCTTCGTACATGTGTTAGTACGGTAAACTTTTGTGTTTAAAAACTTCGATGATGCCTGATTTGATGTCGGCATATAAAAAAGGCATAACGGTTTTTCTATAAATGTGACCGCAATCATCTCAAACAATTATCTGACAATCAGTTTCGGTTCAGTAAAGAGCAACGAACCAGATACGTAGTCTTTCCAAAACTCACAAGTTTCCAGCTTGCGGAGCCCCTTCCAGTATCTTGCCTCCTCGGTACGAGTTGAGGTTCCCGAACAACCCCGAGCCTCCAGACTTTTGTGACAAGTACGTTCTTGCAGACAACGTACCAGCTATCCAGTTTTAAATAAGTTTCCTCAAAGGAAACCAGGACTTCCACCCCTCGGAGCAGGCCATGGCTACAAGGTATGGAAAAGTTGTAACATTCATGTTCTCCTCCTTTTGTTGTATGAGTGAATAATTATATTTTCCCCTTTTGTTTAAACGTAACTTGTGTTGCTATTCAATTCAATAAAAGTATTATCATAAACCTGGGTTCTCATTTGTCAGTTAGTAAAATATCTTTGGTATAAAAAAAAGAGGTTGACCTAAGAAAGACAAGTGAGTTGTGGCAGCCAAAGCAAAAGCTATCAATGTGGGCCATTCCCACGGCTTTTCACCCTCGAGATCCAGAGCTCATGCCGTTAAGAACCTGAAACCTTTGCCGTGGAGATCTCAAGGATAAGGTCTGTATAGTACGTTTAAGGTAAAGTGAAGTGTATAGGTTACACTGATATATTACACCGATAGGTAGTACACATGTATGTTACACTGGCGCTCCAGCGTGATGGCTTTGCTAGGTTGACACAGCTCCCTTCTCTGTAAGTCACAAAAATTATTATTTTATCTTGCAAAATAGTTAGGTATTTTTATTTTTGTACTAAGTCATTTTGTAAGGTTGAATATTGTTCATGAATAATTTGTTGTGTATTCATAACCTCAAATAGTATCATCATATTTTTTCACGCAACGGAAATATTTGTGTAATCTTCGATATACCTATGGACGACACGAACGCCGCCGTGGCAGGAAAAAGTAACGTGAGCGGCCATTTTGTTTTCCTAAACTAGGAAAACGAGTAATATCACCAGAGGCGGTTCATTGTTTCGACATTTTAGGCAGTGCCCAAAAGAAAATTTTTTTTTTGAAAGTTTGTCTTTCATTTCTTTTCTTGTGTTTGTTTACACTTTTCTGTACACTGTAACACACACAGAGAAATAATGTGAATTATTTCTCACGCACCATTTTTTCTCACATTTTACACATTTGACACCTCATCTTACTTTTATGTCTTTACACCCTAATCTACCATGGATTCAACACCAATAGAAAACATAGATTCTGCAAATGCAACCACCTTGCGGAGGGAACTCTCGTTAAGAGAGATTCAACCAAAACGCGCCTTGCAGTCCTTGCGCAAACAGGCGACAGATTTCAACAACATACTTTTGGCTAGGCTTACGAGCTTATCCTCGTCGTCAAATACGAATGACATTAAGTTGCGTAGAATCCTGTACTCCGCACAGCAAGGCCTCCACTCTGTCAACGATTTTCTAAAATTTATGAAGGAAAAGAATGACGCACTTTCAACCCCTTTAGACATTCACGAGCTTGTGGAAATCATTCGTTTAGGATTGCGCCCTGAACTACAGGAAAAACTCCAAAAGTATCCGGTAGAGAATTTAGAATCGTTCAACGTTCTCATTGACATCGAAACCTCTCTGGCCACTGCTAGCCCTCTGAGGCGTGCAGTCGCCCAGGTTTCTCCTTCTTCTTCTTCTTCTCCGGCCCCCTTGCCCGTGCTCTCGTCTCATGACGTCAGTAAAGTAATTGAACTACCACACGCCACGCGACCGCAACCAACCATCATCGTGTCTCCTTCTTCTTCAAGGGGAAATTCAATTAAATATTTTATCAAGGATCCCCGCCCTTTGCAAGGCTTACAATCGTGGAAACTGCGGTACGATAGTAAAGCGGACATCACAGATTTCCTCACGCGCGTGGAGGAACTGTCAGAGGCGCGTAGCGTCCCCTTGACGGACGTCATGAGATGCTTTATAGACTTGTTAGATGAGAGCTGCTATCCTTGGTACCGGAAGGAGAAGTCGCGTTTCACTTCATGGGAAAAGTTAAAGGAAATAATGACGTCTGAATTTCTTGACCCCCTTGGACAGCTCACTCAAAAGAAGGAGCTTCTATGTATCTCACAAGGCCGAGATGAACTGCCAACTTCTTACGTTCGCCGCGGCCGAGACCTCAATACCAAGTTGAACAACCCTTTAGATGATAAGGAGCTTATCTCTTGTCTTTGTAGCGGGTTCAACAATAGGGCTACGGATACTGTCTCTTGTGCGTCGTCTCTAACGGTAGGCGAACTCTTAGACAAGGCTCGCCACATGGAACGCCGGTTCTGCCACGAGTCAAAAACTTTTACTTCTTCCACCTCCTCTTCGCATCGCCTGTTATCAAGATGTAGCGAGGTATCGCGCATACCTCCCGAACCAACCACGATTTCCAAATGTAACGTCACTTGCTTCAGCTGCAAACAATTGGGTCATATCGCCCGTAATTGTCCAACTAGGCAATCGAACGTAGTCCCAAGACGTAGTCCTAGGTTTAAGAAACCTGAAAAACTTTCTTCATCGGTGCCCGACACCTCCCGTCCTCCACCACGTCTGCTCAATTCAAAAAACTAGATTCCGGCCGTTTTTTCCAGATATCACCGCCCTCGGACGCCGAGAAGATCCGAGAATGGGAAAGATGGTTGGAGCAAGTTAGGTTTTTTTTCTCAACCGTGCCTTTGGCGGAGGCGTCGTGTACCCAAGCCAAAGACGGTCGCCCCTACGCTACCGTCCGAATTGTGAACCAGAAGTTTGTTGCATTACTGGATACTGGTGCCGCAGTCTCAATTCTCGGTGGAGACTGGTACCAGACTTTCAGATCCCTTGGTTTCCCAATTGCCAATTCTCATGTTCTTGTTGCCACTATGGATGAGAAAGTTCACCCTCCCATGGGCCAACTTCGTCTACCGGTTACTTTCAACAACATGACCAGAAAAATTGATTTCATCATCGTACCCTCTTTCAAGCCCAGTTTGGTGTTGGGTGTCGATTTTTGGAAGGCATTCCATTTGGCGCCTGACATCGTCAGCATAGCCACCACTTCTGTCCATCCAGCCTCAGATAAACTTTCGGTTGTGGATGCTCATAGTCTCAGCCCTTCTCAAACTTCCGTTTTGGAAGAAATCAAATCTCTTTTTTCTTCAATTTCTTACGAAAAATGTGGTTTAGGTTTAACACATTTAGTCGAACACCACATTGTAACGGAGGGTTCCCCCATTAAGCAACGGTATTACCCATTATCACCTGCACGTCAAAAACAGTTCGAAGACGAGCTCAACGAAATGTTAAAACTAAATGTGGTAAGCCCGGTAAAATCGGGCTGGAGCAATCCAATCGTACTAGTTCAAAAAAAGGATGGCACGGCTCGACTGTGTTTAGATTCAAGGAAACTCAATAAAGTAACAAAGGCCGACGCATACCCCTTGCCGTTTGTCCACAGAATCTTAGACCGTTTGCGTGACGCCAAGTTTCTTTCCTCCGTTGATTTGTCAAAAGCGTTCTGGCAGATTCCACTGGCCCCAGACAGCATTGAAAAGACTGCTTTTGTCTGCCCAGGTCGAGGAATGTTCGCCTTCAATCGCCTACCCTTCGGCATTAAAAACGCGCCCGGAGAACTGCAACGTTTGGTAGACAAGATCTTCGGTCCAGAACTGGAGGAAAATGTTTTTTGCTATCTTGACGATTTAGTCGTAATCTCGTCAGACTTCAATCACCACGTAAGCCTTTTAAAGACCGTATACAGCCGCCTTAAAGCCGCTGGACTCACCGTAAACTTCTCTAAGTGCGAATTTTTAAAGCCCGAATTAAAATACCTTGGTTTCATCGTCAATAAGGATGGTCTCCAAACTGACCCAGCAAAACTTAGCGCTATTCGCAATTTCCCAAAACCAAAAACAGCAAAACAGGTAAAATCATTCATAGGTCTTTGCAGCTACTACCGGCGATTTATCAATTCTTTTTCAACCATTTCGGCACCTCTTTCAAAATTAACGGGTACTTCCAAGGGTAAATCGAAATTCGTTTGGTCGCCTGAGGCCGACTCCGCGTTCGAAACTTTGAAAGAAGCAATGCTGCAAGCCCCGGTACTAAGATGTCCCGACTTCCAAAAGGAATTCACAATCCATTGCGACGCTAGCAACGTTGCCGTCGGCGGAGTCCTCACTCAAATCTTTGAGGACGGGGAACATCCGATTGCCTTTTTCTCACGTACGCTGAATAAGCACGAACGTAACTACAGTGTGACGGAAAGAGAGCTTCTAGCAGTTTTAGATTCAGTTCAGAACTACAGAGCGTACGTAGAAGGAGCCCACTTCACCATCATTACGGACCACAGTAGTTTACAGTGGATACACTCTCTCGAAAACCCATCCGGTAGACTCGCTCGTTGGGCTACCAGACTTTCACAATATAATTTTTCAATATTACACCGAAAGGGGTCTCAAAACATCGTACCCGACGTTCTTTCACGTATTGAAATCAGCGAAATTTCTACCCTCGCCACTGTACCCGATACACAGGATAAGTGGTACAAAAGAATTTATTCAGGTTGGTTAAAGAACCCCCAGAGATTTCCAAATTATTTAATTAAAAACGATTGCCTTTTGCGTCATGATAAAGATCAGGACAATCAGAGTCCGAATTGTAACTGGAGACTCGTCATTCCGCAGGAAAATCGGCAACAAATTCTGCAAAATTATCATTCAGGCCCGAATTCATGTCATCCCGGCACGTACAAAACGTACAAATTCTTAGCCTCTCGTTTTTATTGGCCTGGGCTACATAAAGACGTGAAACATTTCATTTCTAACTGCGATATATGCAAGGCATATAAAATTTCTACCGCCCCTCCTCTTGGACACATGTCTGTCCCAAAGAACGTCAACAAACCGCTTCAATCCCTGAGCATCGACCTTATAGGACCATACCCTAAGAGTTACAAAGGATTCATACACATCCTTAGTGTTGTAGATGTGTTCACAAAATTTTGTTGGACCTTTCCCCTTCGGAGAGCCACTGCCACCGCTATCATCCAACTGTTGGAAGACCACATCTTCATCCCACTAGGAATACCCCGTACCGTTATCATGGATAACGGATCCCAGTTCATTTCGAAAAAATTCAACGCTTTCTTAGACAAACACCATGTCGCTGACCGTTATTATAACACCGTTTATACCCCTATGAACAATGTAGTGGAACGCTACAATCAGACAATTAACACGTCCATAGCTATCCTCGTCGATAATGATCACCGGGCGTGGTGCAAAACCCTACCACAAGTCCAAGCCAGTATTAATAACACCGTCAATGTTTCCACAGGTTTTACCCCCTTTTATTTGCTCCATGGCTTCGAGCAAACAGTAATAGGTACAGAGCATCTGGCCCAACCTAACGTCAACCCACAAACAGACCCCCATGTCTTACACGCAGAACGTTTAAAGGAACTAGCTGCAGTATATGAGACCGTTTCTGTGTCATTACTAAAAGCCTTCAAAAAAAATGCGGAAAGATACAACAAAGGGCGCAAGGAAGTCAAATATAAAATAGGAGATGTCGTGTGGCGTAGAAACTTTGTTCAATCCAATGCAGGATGCTATTTTTCGGCAAAATTAGCACCTAGATTCGTCAAGAGCAAAATAAAAAATAAAATCTCAAGTACCGTATATGTAGTAACCAACATGGATAACAAACCGGTCGGGAGATACCACGTCAAGGACCTGGTGAAATCCAAAAAATAACTCTTTTACACATATTTTTCTCCGTATCTTTGTCGTAACGTTGATTTTTTTTCCTACTTGTGGGATGTGACCGTTTACTAGTGACAGTTACATCACCATATTTCGTCATTCTATGTGTGTTCCAAGGCGAGATTAGCTACCTCGCCAAAGAATATCACGTATTAAGGCCCAGGGTAATTAAGGATACACTTACGCACACGGTTTTTTAATTTTTTTGTACTTTACATGAAAAGTTTTGGAAAATTCATGAAAATTCAACCTTGCAAACTCAAAATTTTTTCTCAAACAAATGTAAGAATGGTTTCTTGTTTTAAGCCAGAAAGAAAAAACAAGTGGCGTTCACCCATGAGATAGGAATTGATTTCAAGAAATATGTACTTGTAGTTTAGTAGGTTTTTGTAAGTCAGGTAGGGCTGATAAACATAAAGTTGCTATATTTACTCTTTTACATAATCTTTTCATTGTATTGAGCATTGTCAGTATAACCCTTTCTTACGGGTATACACTTTTGCTAATGATAAGACTGTATTTATTTTAAGATAATTTTTGCTCGCGTTGAACCTCAGCACCCCTGTGCGAGTAAGGTCAACACTATATTAAATTATAGATGTAATTATTGTGTGTCTGGTACATACCCGAGAGGTATGCATACTCTTACATCACTAAAGAAGTAAATTGTTGTATGTCCAATTTTCCTTATCTGTTGAATGGCATAGTATGGTTTCGCCCAACTGTCATCTCAAAGTTAAATTTTTTTGTAATTATGTCCTGTTACGGCCTTTTGGTGCGAGCTGTCGGCAAGGTTTCGTCCTGCTGTCCAGTCGTAGTGGCCATAGCAAAATTTTTCTTGTTCTGTTTGTTTTCCGGGGAGGAGGAAAATTGTCATTAGCCTAGTACTATGACAAATATAATTATGTACATTGTTAGCTTATATCCTTTGATAAGTAACTGGATAGGAACGTTCCTTAGAAATAAGTTGCGTGATTCTTTAGTAATAGGTATGTGCAATTTTAGAAAAATGTAACCCCTAGCATATATTTCATTAGCTATAAAATTCATGTATCATTTAGTATTGAATAGAGTAAAGAGAACCTAGCGTGTAGAAACTTTGTACCAAATCTTGGCAACTTGATACAGAATATTTAATGTACTAGATAAGTATGTGAACTTTGAAATTGTAAAAAGAACCACTCACTCAAAAATAAAAAAAAAAAAAAAAAAATATTTTTTGCCTCAAGAATTAAAAAGAAGACTACGAATTATATACAATTTTTTATTAAAAAAAAAAAAACAAAAATCGTACAAAATAAACATTACAGTGAAAAAGACCTAGATGTTTGCCACATACTAGGCAGTGAAAGTCAATCAGTGGGCATAATAAAAACAATAACAACCAAATATACCAATACCATGTTATAACTATGTAAGGTTATGTTAAAAAAAAAATGCAAATGTTTATATAAATGTTTCATAATTGTAAGTATTATATGTTGTAAAAGGTATAATTGACTGTTTTAAGACTGAAAAATATATACCACCTTGTTATGTAAAATTGTGATACATCACTGGAAAATTTAAGTTGTCCAAAAAAAAAACATTATATGTTATTCATATGGTTGTCAATGGATCAATTTTCTCTCTGACCATTGACATTATATTGTAATAGATTTAAGTAACTTGTGTCATGCTACAAACTCATTGTTGAAATGTGTATTTGTAATCCGCCATGTAGACCATGTTTTGCCTGCCGAGTCCCGCCCAAAAATCAGTGGTACTGATTTTTCTTCTTTTCTCATCCCGAGGAAGGGGAATGTGTCAAGGTGTATTCTCACCTTGACATAAAAAACCTTCCTCCCAGGAGATAAATTCAAATATTCCCGCCTTTCAAAAATCTCTCTGAAAATATCATTAAGTTGATATCCATAGATGACACAAATTCGACTTCGGCAGTCTTTAATTTGACTCCGGAAGTAATTCTCAGCCATTTTTGAAGGATGGCGTCCTTTTCCGTTTCTCTTTGACAATCGCTCCCAAGTGAGATACACGCGTTTTGTCGCGCTCCGAAAATTGCCGGTATAAAATTAAAATAATGTAGTTACAAAACTCAGAAAATATGGGTTAAAAACTATTGTTTGTGCTTCACCGCCTTCGTACATGTGTTAGTACGGTAAACTTTTGTGTTTAAAAACTTCGATGATGCCTGATTTGATGTCGGCATATAAAAAAGGCATAACGGTTTTTCTATAAATGTGACCGCAATCATCTCAAACAATTATCTGACAATCAGTTTCGGTTCAGTAAAGAGCAACGAACCAGATACGTAGTCTTTCCAAAACTCACAAGTTTCCAGCTTGCGGAGCCCCTTCCAGTATCTTGCCTCCTCGGTACGAGTTGAGGTTCCCGAACAACCCCGAGCCTCCAGACTTTTGTGACAAGTACGTTCTTGCAGACAACGTACCAGCTATCCAGTTTTAAATAAGTTTCCTCAAAGGAAACCAGGACTTCCACCCCTCGGAGCAGGCCATGGCTACAAGGTATGGAAAAGTTGTAACATTCATGTTCTCCTCCTTTTGTTGTATGAGTGAATAATTATATTTTCCCCTTTTGTTTAAACGTAACTTGTGTTGCTATTCAATTCAATAAAAGTATTATCATAAACCTGGGTTCTCATTTGTCAGTTAGTAAAATATCTTTGGTATAAAAAAAAGAGGTTGACCTAAGAAAGACAAGTGAGTTGTGGCAGCCAAAGCAAAAGCTATCAATGTGGGCCATTCCCACGGCTTTTCACCCTCGAGATCCAGAGCTCATGCCGTTAAGAACCTGAAACCTTTGCCGTGGAGATCTCAAGGATAAGGTCTGTATAGTACGTTTAAGGTAAAGTGAAGTGTATAGGTTACACTGATATATTACACCGATAGGTAGTACACATGTATGTTACAATATGAACCACAGCAATACTGTAAAGGAACTCAATTTCCTTTTCAGGAGTCAGAATGATGGCTACAGTGACTAAATTCTTAAGGGGAACCCAATTTAGAATGCGAGCTGGATCAGATTCTATGAGATTGGCACAGGCTGTTTTTCATGCAATGTTTGGAACATATTATGGAGAAATTAGCTCCCTAAGCCAAATAACTAACCAAAACCATTGGTATGCTAGAAAGGAGCTAAATGAAACCTTCAAAGACAGGGCCAAAGCTAATAAAAAAACATTCAGCCCTATATATCTAAAATATTTCTCAAAGATGTCACCAGCATCGCGTACCAAACTCTTAGGAACTATGGACCCGATGATGACCGGATGTCACCCCTTTTCTGGAAAAACTGTGAGAAATTCATCTGATAACAAATGCTATGCATATTGCTCCTATTGACTGGACCAACAATCGCTCCCTTTCCTTTCTTCACTGTGAAATGCAAAGCCGTGAGAGAAAATATTGCAAAATCCATTCTACATTTGGATGGTGTGGTATGATATAAAATCTGGTCTAAAATGAAATCCAGTCTAAGTTCTCTTCATCTGGTCAGATGATAACCCTAGATGATGAACTAATATACTACGTCTCCAATGAGCTACACACTAGAGATATGAATGAAGCCATAATCGAAATGAAGGCCCTCACTATCTCCCCCTCCCTGGAGAGGGACTCCCTGCTGGAGGCCAGCGATCTAGATTCCAGCGGGCCCAAGAGCGCGATCCTCCACTGGAGGTTTAGAAGGAAGTAATTTTAACTTTTTAATCATATGTGTAGATACTTAATATACAATTTTTAATAAGTTTTATTTTTTAACATTAAGGGTGTTTTTTTTAATTAACTAGGTCGGCGCGCCGGTGTGGACAAGATGAAAAACGGTTGACGCCTCTGCCATAAATAAGAATCACAACGACACAGCCAAGACACAATTGGAAGAAATGGCATATTTCCATTCGGAAAGTCAATTTAACAAAGCGCATTAAAAATTTGTAGCAGCGTTCTCAGACTGTCCAATAGTTGTCACATTTAATGAAAATTGGTTCTCATGCCGGGAAGCGCACAAAGCCTCTTTATCTTTTTGTCTCCATTGTGTTTCAGGCAAGCGATATCAGTGACCTTGTGAAAAGGATGGAGCGCCTCACTCTCTCAAAACAGATTTTTACTCATTTTAAGGAATTTGCATTTCGCAAGTCAGTTCACCAATAACGACAGACTGTACAAAATAAGGAAAATTTTAGATCCATTGCGAAAAATAATGAGTGAAGTGTTTTACCCATATCAAAATCTGTGCATAGATAAACGTTTGCTTTTGTGGAAAGGACGACTGTCGTTTAAAATTTATATCCCATCTAAAAGACACCGATTTGGTATCAAGCTATTTGTGTGCTGCGACGTAAAAACGGGATATGTCTTAGACTCAATAGTGTACACGGGCTCTGACTCCGATTACGAAATTCATATACCGGGTTCAGTAGTTTTGACCCTGCTAAAAAACTACCTCGATCGTGGTTGCAGATTATACGTTGACAACTGGCTCACTTCCCCAACGCTATTTGACCGCCTTATTGAGAGAAATACCATTGCTTGTGGCACAGCAAGAGCCAACAGAAAGGAAATGCCTAAATTTGGAAAACTAAAACAGGGGGAAGTAGTTTCCTACAATTCGGGAAGTCCTTTGGCCTTGAAATGGCAAGACAAGCGAGACATATTAATGTTGGCAACCATGCACAAGGACAACCTAATTGTGGCTAACAAAATTGATTATGCCACTGGGGAGAACAAAATTAAGCCAGAAGTAGTCATCGAATACTCAAAGAACATGGGAGGCGTTTCTAGGACTGGGAGCTGTTGGTCGGGACACCATCAAATGATACAAATAACTCTTTTTCAGATTGTTAGAAGTAGGGGTTATAAACGCCTTCTTTTTGTACCGTTTGGCCAAGCGGAAAGTTTCTTTCGAAGAATTCAAAGAAAAACTTGTGAGTCAAATAATCGAAAAATATCATACCCCTCGTCCACCAACTAGCGGAGGCACGTGGCCAACAGATAATCCCACTGAGAGACATTTTATACAGCCAGTTTCGCAGATTGAGAGCAAAGGGAAAAAAACAGCAAGAAGATGTTTTGTTTGTGCGCATACAACCTTGCTTCCGCGTCAGCGCGAAGAGACAAGATACATGTGCAAAGAATGTGATGTCGCCTTGTGCACATTTCCACGCTTTGAAAAATAGCACATGAAAAAACGCAAAGGTAACGCAAATCATAGTAATAACTCGATTCTAGACACATTACAGTCACAAATGCAGTTGATTCTCAACCTACATAGACAGGTAGAGGAGCTACAATAACATAAGGAGCAGGGGCAGAAGCAGAGAGAGGGGGTACAGCTACAACAAACCACGACCGAGATTCCAGTCACCAAGATACCCACACCAATTCAACCACAAAAACGTTAAGTGCTGGTATCACAATAAATTCGGAAATAGAGCTAAGAAATGCAACCCTCCCGGCACTGAAAACACCCCGGAAAACTAAACAAGTTTGCTGTCAAGCAGCCAACACAAAGCTTACAAATGTAAAGCTGCACATTCACGATAAAGAAACGAGAATAAAATTCCTCATAGATACAGGCAGTGACGTATTGATCATTCCCAGAGTAACAAACCTCAGATATTTTAAAAGAAACTTCCCAACTAGCAAAATTCGGTCGCGAGAACGTCGCCAGTGAAGTCGTATAAGCGTCGTGAATACCTTCTATACGACGCGAAAAGGGCCCAGATTATACGACTATTCAGTCGGATAACCGTCGTATTAACGTGATGCTTGGAACTTTTCAGTCGGATAGCTGTTGGGTAATGGTGACACGAGACCGCTTACGTTGTTGTACGTACATTCTAATGGTAAATTCAATTTTTATTTAGCATAGTATTTTCTATTCTCATTACTAGTTTGTACCTACTGCAATATACTACTATACTATCCCCTTACGCCACCTCCCTTGCGGGGTAGGCAGAGAGAACAGATCGCCAGACTTTCCCATTCTTACACATACTTCGGGCTTCCGTCACATTCATGCAATTCCTCATACACATTCTACGATTACTTTTACTCAAAACACGTCCGTCCTTGAGGATCTGGTCAACATGGTCCAGCCATGTGGTTCTTGAACGGCCTCATTTCCTTACACCTCTTCTTTCACCCAGGTAAATTTTCCTTGTTATCTTTTCATCGTTCATTCTCTCCACATGTCCCAACCATCTCGACTTGTTCACTTTCATTTTAATCACAACATCCGTTTTACATTCACTCAACTTTCTAATCACTTCGTTTCTTATCCTATCTCTCAACGTTTTTCCACACATTCTTCTCAACGATCTCATCTCAGTGATGTTTACTTGCATTTTTGCACCGGGCATTGTGATACCGTAGGCATGAAAGACAAAAGAGTTGATAGGCTGGTAAGCATTCGACCCCAACTTGCTTAGTTTCAGTTTATTTTATAGTGAAACTACAATTTATACAGGTCTGATTTTTATTTTCGTATATTTCAGTTACTTTGAAAGGATGCCATTTAAAATAGTCGAAACTTTTGAAAAGAACAAGAAGTTCTTGTGGGCTGTTCCCAGTAACTGGGAACATGACAATTTATTGTTTTGGCCCAGGTCCCCGAGTGAAAGTTTAAAAAAGGTAGAGGGATCCACTCTGCAGGACACCTGGATGTCCATGCGATGCAAGGTCAAAAGAGAGGGTATTTTAACACATGATATGGCCGAACTAGAGCTCACGAGAATGGAACTGGCATCCGACACAGAAGACGATGATGTCGTGCCTGCGACTTCAGTGCAGTCGATAGAAACGATGCAAGAGACATTCCTCCAATTATCTAATGTTTGCCTAGTGGTATGTAAATTGTTATTGTTTCTTATTAATCACCAAGTGTCCAATAAAAAACAATGTCAACTGACGCAATTTTTAGGAATTCTTATACCTATACTTGGATGAAATTTGTTTTTAACACTATACCGTATACCTGGCAACTTCATAGTGTAGTATCTAGTTACTAGAGTATGATGTTTAATTTGTATTATTAAGTGGACCGCTTATTGTGTTTCCGTCTCCCTCTCTCACGCGCTGTGTCCACCCTGTGTCAGCCTAGTGTGCGGGTGGGACAGAGATACATTAGTATTTATATTAATTATGTATGTATTGGTCCCCTGCACTATATTGTGTAGTTGTTGACTGAAGATTGCCTAGGTTGATTTGACTTATTGTTTTCGCATATTTTTTATTGATGTCATGTACGTTTGATCTATTATTTTATTCTAATAACATTACATATTAAAGGCTTACGCCGTTTATGTTGATAAATAAAAAAATAAATAACTATTTGATCTAGGTAAAATAAGTAAATTTTTTTTTTAGGAAAACCCAGTATTAACTTCTACGCATGAATCGAGCCAATTGTCGTCTCAATCAAAAGACTGCACCTATAATACAATTAATTTGTTACCAGACGACGAACACCAAGTCACATATTCAACACAATTAGCAGAACTGAATAGAAAAGTGGATCGGCTAACTGACTTCGCAATCGTTACACAGGCAAATATAGAAACATTATGTAATATCATGCAGGGTGCAGTTTTACAAGCAATCGCTGAATCATCCACAAAACTCGACGAGTATATTAATCGCAATTTGCCAAGGGCCCAACAAAGTAATGTAGCATTTCACTGCATTTCTGACAGAAAAGCTCTTGAAGAACTTGAAAACCATCTTAAGGATTTGACACAGCAGAACTTAAAAAAAAATTGACTATAATATGTGGAAGAGGAAAGGGAAAAGGTATGAATAATGCTTATCGTTTAATGGATGAAATGTTTTGCAGGAAATTTTTGACCAGCTGTTCGTAAGATACGTTTTAAAAGCTTTCTAAACACATTAAATTTTTTTTTCGAACTTATTTACGAATCGGATAGTAACTACACGAAGAGTGAAAATGAAACATTTTTCAAAAACATTTTACGGCACGCAAATAAAAGAAAGGGTTCCAAATTGAGAGCCTCAACGGCAAAACATAGAGGTCCTAAAACAACAAACGAAACCGAAGTTCGAAATCAACCAGAAACCCAATCAAATCCGGTTCATGAAACGTCATTTGAATCCAGAGTCAACAATAACATGGAAGTAAATGATGATTAGATGATTCCTCTCCCACTCTGCTTCTGCCCCTGCTCCTTATGTTATTGTGTTGTAGTTAAAAGATTATAATTTTTTTTGGCAACCCTGATCGCACGGAACTATATATACCTAGTTAAAATACTACTCACCCTCTCGTATAGGAACGAAGCTTGTTGAACGAAGAAAACTTGTGTTCGCTAAATAACTTTGTTTTGGTGTATTTTGCTGACGAAAAATAACATCATAATAATATAGAACGAACTTTTCAGTGATATCTACATTATTGGGTGATGTATCTATATAAGTGCAAGTATAGGTACGTATTATGTAGAGATCATTCATTATGGGTAGGTATAAAATAATATCGCTTCAAAATATTCGGTTTTTAAGACATTCAGAGATCCGAGGGTAGTGTGATTTTTTTTTTTTTTGCCTGAGTAGGTAGGAGACATGTGGCCCTTGAGTAGATAAATACTTAGAATTATTTTTTTTGGTCAGTATCGTCTTGGTTGAAGGAAGTCGTTATTATTAACACATGTGACATTATTGAGACAAAATACATATACATACAGGGTAGGTATACGTACCTACATGCATAGATACGTACCTATCGGTATACTGTCTTTAGGTTATACAGAGAGAATATTAAGTTACAAGGTATTAGGGAAGTGTATTATTTTTTTGCAATAGTAGGTATAGTAGACTGCAGCTACCCTTACCTATGAATTGTATATATGCCTAGCTATACCTAGATGTATTAGATTAGTAAGAATATTATATGTAGTCGTAGGTAGTTATAGGCAGTAGATAGAAATATGTAGGTATGTTTTTTTTTGTATACCCACTCTCACAAGCCTGACCACACACGTGCGGATATTTGCAAGGAAGTTAGATGATGCAAAAAAGAATCAGGACTGTTGTATCAGAAACGCCGTGGTGATTAGACCTCTCCGAGCGTGGGGAGCGTCTTTGGGCGCGAAAGCGTCCTTATGACGCCGGAAGATTATCGCGGAGGCTTTGAGAGGGAGAATACCTTCGCCTCCTTAACCAAGAGAGGGTCATCAGCGTGGGAAGGACTGTAGCATCTGCCTGAGCTCCACAGGCAGGGCGAACTTCGGCTGTGACTGCCAGGAAGGTGTCCAGGGTGGACAGAGAAAAGACCAGGGTGGTGTCGAGTACGTCTCCGCTCCCTTGGCAAGAAGATGATCTCCGGCTGCGGGTTCATCATGAAGATACGGAAAAACGACGAGAAAAACAATCGTGTGATTTGTGTTTGGTTTTGAGATTTTTTTTTATTCGTGTACGTGATTCGTGAAGACAATTAATAACGGAAATAATGTGAAACGGACACTGGGTAGTTTTAATTATGTTGTTGGGGTAATTTTAAGTAGTTAGTTAATAGTTACGCGTAGCTATCTTAGTTTTTTTATTATTATTATTATGAATATTTTTGTGTGTGTTTTAAATAAAGTAATTCAAAATTGGTTATCCGAGTTTTTACTTAAAAGTTCCCTCCATAATTTCAGGTGATATGCCAATAAGAATCCAAGGAAAGTTAAGCGGAATCATGATGGAATAGAATTGTTTTAACTAGATTTGAATGAGAGGAGAAAGTGGTCCCTCTCGTACAGATAATTTTTTTTTTGAATGGAAACTCATCAATTTACGTGCCCCCCCCCCCCCCCCGTATCAACTTTTATGCCTTTTTATTATTTTACGTCTGTAGGAACCACTCCTTATTATCTTTTTCCACTTGTACGTATCCATTTCACACTGTTTAGTTGTACGTGCACTTTTAAAAATGGCGATTTTGGTTATATTAAGGTCGCGAAATTCACCTTTATATAAATAATTTATCTAATTTAAAAACTAAGTGAGGTAGAATTGATTAAAAATGGTATATATAAAATAAGTTCATACATGCCGTCACTTTTTGTTAAATTACTTCTAAACCAAGCGGTGTAGCGTAAATCCATTAAATTGCATTTAAAACTAAAAAATTAATATGTACTTGGCAGTGTCTGTATCACAATAATTTTTAAGGTACAAAGAAGTATTTATGCTCAAACGACGCAGAATAAGACACGATTTTCCTAGAAAGCATCGTTTAGAAGTTATTACTGAAAAAAGTACATTATTTTTTCGGTTTATGGGTCACCCTGTACTTAGCACAAGCGGAAAATTGGTGCAAACTTCAAGAAACCTTCTTTGCACGTTAATGAAGGGATTAAATTGTTTCCAGCTTTCCGACAATTATCTACGCTACAAAGCTAAATTTCCTGGGCTATAGTATTTGTTACATGTTTTTGTAAAAATGAAACAGTTTATCGTAATAAACCCAAAACCATCTCCGTACACCTCACAGTAAACCGTGGCAAAAATACAGCAAGTATTTATAGCCCCATGAAAAAAACTAAAAAGTTCCTAGACAGATTTTTTTTTGTATTATAATGCAATTGGGGTTAACTGGCAGAGATCGCAGTACTGCGAAAAGCTCATCTCACAATCTATTACTCGTTATGTCAACATATTTTTGTATTTTGTTCACCTAAAACGTTAAGAAATTAATTAATTTTGTACACTCGGCAGTGACAACCCAGGACAGGAGATCCTGGCGCCTACGTACGAGGAGGGCCGACCCTGGTTGAACCGGGACAAAAGGGCAGGACAAAGAAAGTACCCTCGACAGAGTACAGTCGTATTTCTCATCCAACTATCGAGTGCTTCAATTCAGGCTAAGGATACATTACAAATACGGTCACGCATTTTATAAGTTAAAATTATTCACTCACAACTCTTAACTTAGCAAATTTCCATCAATAATTAATTAATAGTATGTATAAAATTGACGACCAACATATTTACAAACAATTATAATAATATACACTATCATGATCCATGTGCTCGTTAGCCTTCCTATGTTACTACTAATATATGACAAGCAGATTTACATGTATGTACAGTGGAAGCCGCTTACTGTCCTATATGTTGTCATCCGGCTTCGGCGCCCTGAATTGTTCTCAGCCAATACTGAGGGAATCGTCTTGAAACTGAAGACAGTGATAGATGAAAGTATGGACTACAGATTGACTGTTTTGAAATTACAATATTTGGAAATTCCTTGAATAATAAATAACGGGATCTGAGGATTTTCCATTCAGTTTTTCAGATATAAAAGTATAATTTAGCCAAAATACTGGTAATTATAATCTTAACAAATCGGCTGTTTTAGATTTTTAAATTTCTTCCCAGGTTTCTTTTAAAAAGGTATAATTCACATTCTCACTTACGTTATTCTTGTTTCGCGCTAATATTCTCATACAAAATTTGAAAAAGATTTTTGCTCAGTGCATCTCCCCCTTAGGATGATATCTTTAGCATTAGCTGAGTAATCTTACTTTTCCCGAGGCAATATTTCGCATGTTCAGTAACTGGCTGATATAACATTAAGAGGCTCCCACTGTACATTACGATACAATTTACATAACAACCTTCATGATATAACAGTACCTAGAGTTGAATTAAATAGTAATACTATGTATGTGTTGATATATTCACCACACTAAATCAGTCCCCTCTTCTTCTTGTAGTCCTCCAGGTTCAGCGCCCTCTTGGGCCCCGTGTCCTTGGCTTTACTCTGTAGAGGTCGCGGGAGGACGCTCACGGAATTTACTGTAAATAAAATGTCAATACAATAAACAAACTTGCAACCACATCTAGATGGCGTACTCAATGCTAGTAGTCAAGTAAACTGGTGCCTACAAAATGTCAAATCGTATGGAGAATTTTGACGTTTCGTAGGAAACGTTTTTCGAGATTTTATTCTCATAGTTAAAAACTGTATTAATTGTAACATGTTTTTCGGGTGTAAAGTGATCACTTAAGCCAGCCGAGGTCAGTCGTAAGCCCGACAATGTTCATCCTTAATTCTTCTACACTGTTGTAGGAATACTGCATTGTATATGGGTACTACGGAATGTAGAAAAATCCAACCCTTTACAAAGATAATTTGTAAAAACAAAAATAATTCAAGTTCCAAAAGTGACCTGGCAGTTGGCTACTTGACTGTATTACTTGTAAGTAGCTCTATTATTAGTTACTAGCATTGTAAATCCATGCTAAAAACAGAACCAATGTATATTATTTTACTGTAGTTCCAAAAACTGCCATTGAGTAAGATGTTTTGTAAGAATACAGAACTTCTCGTATTAACTCCGTGAGAGGGAAAGGGACAAACATGAAAAAGAGGGATGGCAATATTATCGTGGAACACGTTTAAAAATTACGCATTTTAAAGCCTTTTTTTGAAGTTGTCGATTAGTATTAGACATGTACGCCGGCTGCAAAAAAGCCGGCGGCGGCGCCCATGTCTAAAATTGCCGGCGGCGGCGCCACGCCGGCGGCGTGGATACAAAGTGGGGGGGAGCATTCGATTTTTTTGCATTATTGTTTTAAATGATTAAATACGCATATGTGAAAAGGATAATGATAAAATCGATTTATTTATTTTGAAAAACTATGATTATTTCAATGACAAAGTAAAATAAAAGCCCATATTTGAAAAATAATGGAGAATTTATTGCTTTTTCATGGTACTGGAGGGCAGGTTAAAATAAACTAAGCCATAAAGTCAAACGCGTCAGAATGAGTCTCACTATGGGTAGTAGTGTAGTCGAACAAGTTTCTCATTTGGCAATATTTGGACTGTTAGCTAAACGATAAATGAAATTGAAACTCTGAAATAAAGTCTAGAATTGCGATGACGAGGTCGACCTTCCACAAAATCCAAAAATCCTTGAGCATAAGCTGTAAAAACATATGTGTTGTATGTACTATTGTTTGTAGTTGAAGGGTAATTTAATAAAATTATGTAATTTAATTAAACTATCTTATTTGCGATGTTATTTTAGGAGTAAAAATAAGGATAATTAATGAATAAACATAAATTATGGCGTTTTTGGTCGAAAGGTGCACAAATTCATAATAATATCAACCGAAATACGTAATGCTTACCGGTGGAAAGATAAATTACAATTTGAGAGTAGTCTGTAATCACAGTCTGAGAAACCACGTTAGGTGATAGTATTTTTTTATTATTGAGATGCAGCTTTGGTTGAGCGAAATAATTGGATTTTAACGTTAAAATATTTAATTATATTCACATTTTGCCACTTTGAAGGTCGTAAACGTCAAAAATTACCAAATGAATATCGTTTTGTCAAGAGAAAAGGAGTCATTATCATTTCCACAGTGTTGTATTGAAACAAATGAAGTATAGCGAATCTAGTTAAGTGAAATAAAAATAATTTTGATTAGGTACTTCCATAATCAAAGGTTAAACTAATGAAAAGAGAGAACGGTTGACCGAAAAGACGAAAGGCCGCATATTTTGGTCATATATTCTGCCAAAATTCATGTGGTTTAAAAATTTCAGCGTGGTAAAATCGACCGGTGTCCTAAAAATCGCCCAAAAAAACATAAAGTTACTTACGTAAAAAAACCGTTGGTTTTTCATTTTTTTCCACCACGAAGAACCAAATTATTAATGCCCCCACCCATCCTTTTTCTTGTTTTAGAATCGAATAAGTAAGACTCAGAAAATTCCCCGATTTTTTTATGCAAAACCAAATGAACGAAATATTAGAAAACGAAATATTTGAGAAAATTTCATTATTGCTTTTTCATGGTACTGGAGGGCAGGTTAAAATAAACTAAGCCATAAAGTCAAACGCGTCAGAATGAGCCTCACTATGGGCAGTAGTGCAGTCGAACAGGTTTCTCATTTGGCAATATTTGGGCTGTTAGCTAAACGATGAGTGAAATTGAAACTCTGAAATAAAGTCTAGAATTGCGATGACGAGGTCGACCTTCCTCAAAATCCAAAACTCCTTGAGCATAAGCTGTAAAAACATATGTGTCGTATGTACTATTGTTTGTAGTTGAAGGGTAGTTTAATAAAATTATGTAATTTAATTAAACTATCTTATTTGCGATGTTATTTTAGGAGTACAAATAAGGATAATTAACGAATAAACATAAATGATGGCGTTTTTCGTCGAAAGGTGCACAAATTCATAATAATATCAACCGAAATACGTAATGCTTACCGGTGGAAAGATAAATTACAATTTGAGAGTAGTCTGTAATCACAGTCTGAGAAACCACGTTAGGTGATAGTAGTTTTTTTATTATTGAAATGCAGCTTTGGGTGAGGGAAATAATTGGATTTTAACGTTAAAATATTTAATTATATTCACATTTTGCCACTTTAAAGGTCGTAAACGTCAAAAATTACCAAATGAATATCGTTTTGTCAAGAGAAAAGGAGTCATTATCATTTCCATAGTGTTGTAATGAAACAAATAAAGTATAGCGAATCTAGTTAAGTGGAATAAAAATAAATTTGATTAGGTACTTCGATAATCAAAGGTTAAACTAATGGAAAGAGAGAACGGTTGACCAAAAAGACGAAAGGCCGCATATTTTGGTCAGATATTCTGCCAAAATTCATGTGGTTTAAAAATTTCAGCGTGGTAAAATCGACTGTTGTCCTAAAAATCGATCAGAAAAACATAAAATTACTTACATAAAAAAACGTTTGTTTTTCATTTAATTTCCACCACGAAGAACCAAACTATTAATACCTCCATCCCATCCTATTGCTTGTTTTAGTATTGAATAAATAAGACACAGAAAATTCCCCGATTCTTTTTTATGCAAAACCAAATGAACGAAATTGAGACGACGGAATGGGTTAACACTGCATTAGTTATTATTCGATGTCTTATATAATTACTGAATACTAGCGTCGCCACAGCTGAATACTTAATTTTTTTTAACTGGTAAAGTACTTATTTCGATTTTTGTCTAAAGAAACGCAGGATAAATACTTTTAGTTACACGGATCCCACGCCGCCGGCGTGAGCGTTTTGCCGGCGGCGGCGCGCCGACCGTGATCAGCGGCGGCGCGCCGGCGTGGCGCTCATGTCTAATTAGTATATTGGAAATATTTATAGCCTATGTCACCCGCTAGCCTCCAAGGTTTCTAAAGAGGTATAACATGATATAATTGGATGTTTCTGTCAGCCGTGATTGACGTGCGTAGAAAAACAAATGACTATCCTCTTTATAATACTGTAGATGTAACTTACTTGGTTGATTAACTTCTAGATCTATATTAATATCAAAGTCGTGCAGGGAGTAGAGATTGTTGCCCCCGCCCTCCTTGAGCGGCACCTTGCTCGCCTCCTTGACAATGTCCTGCACAATGTTCAGAGCGCTCACGCTGTTCTGCGTCTCCTCTAACTTCCTCTTGTCCGCCTCGTCCTGTTGCTGCCCGGCTAGTGACTTGAAGTTCATGACGGGCTTGGTGGAGCGCCGGGTGAAGGGGTCGTCTATCTTCTTCCCCTTGTTGGCCTTTACCTCCTCCATGATGGCCTTCTCCGCCGCCTCCACGTTCAGTTTCCTGTTCCTGTTGTTGATGTACGAGATACTCTGAATGGAAGACGTCCTGAGTTTGTCAAGTTGATTTGCTCTCTCTTCTAATTCTTGTAGTTTCTGTGTCAGATCATTACTCACATCTTCATCACCCCTGAAATAATAAAAAATCATGTACAGTGAAACTTCAAATATACACTTCTGTAGGGAATGAAAAAGCCCAGCCCTGTAACTTGTTTTTTCAACATCGCAATATTTCAACGTACAAATTATTTGACAGATTTTTATGGGTATTTTAATACAAAACGTAACGAACAAAATTTAGGTATTTATTAAACACATTAAAAACCAGAAAAATAATTATCCTGGGTACAGATTATCGAGGCACTACTGTGGAAGAAGCATGCTTTTACTCAGTTGGATGACAAATCGCATGAATATGAAGGAAGCGAGAAGTGTGTGTAAATATGGGGCAGTCTGGCTTCTAGGCTTACCCTGCAAGGGACGTGGCACTAAATAAAAAACATAGTGAAAGTGTACTACTCTTACTTGCGATGCGATCTCATGTATGTATCTTATGACTGCGATGCCGTAAGACACATGAGGTTGAGAACTTTGGGCAAGCACCAGATAGAGGTGGAATCATTTCCCACCCTAGAGTGCTGAACTTTGTAAGACGTCTAGGACTAGAGGGGTTGCTCTAACTGGGTAGTTACCAGATGGGCAGAGTAGGGGGAGTACAATAGATCTTATAGGTCGCAGTACATAATACACCCCATCTAATAAAATGAATCCCCTTACCTCAGCGAAGCAGCATCTCTATCCTTCATGAGTTGCGTTTTCTTCATGGCGTAGTTAGTCGGGTAAGCCCTGAATCTATCCTTCTCCTGAATAATCTTCTCTACGTCCTCCTCCTTGAACTCGTATGCCAGGGCTTCCTTGATGTCCCGAACCTTGGCCTCCACATGCTCCACGGTGGGCAGGGGGCGGTCCGCCTGCTCGCACGTGTCCTTCCACTTGGCAAACTCTGTGTCGGAGAAATCCTACAAACACAAAATACATTATAATAAAAGACAAATCTCCGCTCGCTTTGGCACTGGTGTGTGCTTCCATTCGGAATGAGTGGCAAACCTCATGGGTGAAAAAGGTGAAAATCGTCTTTGGAAATTTTAAAAACACCTGACTAATTCACTTGACATTTAAATAATATTTTAAAAGAGTGGGTGCGGATTCAAGCTGTGTCAGTAATGGTCAACAGTTGTTAGCAGTTAACGATAACTATTAATTGAGGTTAACATTAGCATCTGTTAAGTTATCTTTAGTTAGCGTAAACGCCCACGCAACTAGTGCCGATGCTACAATCCGAGGATCTCACGACAACTCTCTAGTCATAATATATCATGCATTCATACCTGATTAGATATAAACTCTAGCCTGAAGACCCTATCCTGAGCTCCGTGTCTCAACTTGAGTCCTTTATTAGTCCTAGTGTTACCCAACTGGTAGACCTTGGCAGTCTCACACACGTCTATAATCTCTGCTACCTGAAACAATACCATACCACACATGACCATGACGTATTGAAAAAGTAAGTGATGAATGATTGGAAGATAAAAAGACTATGTGGCTGAAAGAGGGGGTGTTAGGAAACGTGGGTATTCTCAGATCCTCAGAGATGGATCCATACCGAGGAAAGGGAATATACATGCACGGGTGAGAAACACTGCAATTCGAGAAATCTGTGATGTCCAAGATGTAGTCAGATGGAGACAACAGCGGCGAAGATTCTGGCACCAACATGTGTCAAGAATAAACAACACCAGACTCCCATACATCACTTTGCCCGCCAGGAGAACCATCGAAGAGATGGAGAGACAGCTGGAGTTGCACATCACAGGAGAACAATCCTGTCAATACAGACTCGCTGAGTCTAGGCGCAGTTTAAGAAGAAGAAGATGGACACAAGGAGTGTGATGAAGATATGATTGGCATTATTTGTTCCAGGCAAGGTTGAGATTGTTGGATCAGGGAAGGATGATACTACTATATTCCATCAGTGGATACTTACTCTATATACAGCTCTATCATTATTATTTCCTATTGCTATCCTAACAAAGCAGCCAACAGCCACTCGGTGGAAGAAAGGTAAGTGAACAAATCTCTCCATCTTATATCTGAAACACAAATATAATCAATATTATCTATAGTGCATTTCGTTATACAAGTCCCCTGGTGCAAACTTGGTTTAGTGTTGCTTGATCTGATAATAAGATATGGTTACATTGCATCGCTACTTTCTAAATATATTTCAGAACTGTTGTTTTTAAAAAAATCCAATTTTTGGACTGTTAGAATAAACTGGCAACATTGTTTTTCTAACTTGTGATGGCGGTTCAAAGGGATTATCGGAGTATTTTTTTCTTTTTCCAACTCGCAAAACTATCTTGCCTCTAAAATGATTTCTCTAGCGCCGCTCTGTAATATTTTCGGCATTGTAGGTTACTTGTAAAAGATACAATGTGAGAATATTGCGAACCTTTGACAGCTCTTATGACAAGATTCGACAATCAGGGCTACCAACAATACAATCTTGAACTCCACTTGCAGCTAATGTCCGCACAGTGGCACACAAGACAGAGGAAACCATCTGTATCTATCCTTCATGAAATTCGCCAGAACACACTCAGATTATTTTCACTTAAAATATGAAAAATACAGATTTATTTTACCTAGAAAGTCTTATTTTAGATAACTCCTCCTTAGTAGAAATATTAGTGGGTTTCCTGGCGCTGCCGGAGCCAGTGGAGGCGGCGCCCCGGGGCCGCTGTGACGACACCGACTTCTTGTCACTCTCCGAGTCTGATGAGGAGCGACTACTTGAAGAGGAACGACGTCTATCTATACGACAATTCAACATAAATTAATAACTACACAACTACTTGTTTACAATTGAGTTACATATTAGGTTGAATGGGAGCATCTCCATAAACCGGGACTTGAAGAGGACGGCACCTGCAGATTCTGTGAGGAGGAGGAAACTCCCCACCATCTTCTGGCAGAGTGCGATGCCGTAAGCTACATGAGGTTGAGAACTTTGGGCAAGCACCAGATAGAGGTGGAATCATTTCCCACCCTAGACCCCCTCCGTGTGCTGAACTTCGTAAAACGTCTAGGACTAGAAGGGCTGCTGTAACTGGGTAGTCAGCAGATGAGCAAAGTAGGGAGAGTACAATAGATCTTATAGGTCGCAGTACATCTAATAAAATAAAATAAAAAAAATATGTTGAATGTTATACCTTGAGATTTATTATCATCCGAGTCTGAGCCCGAATCATCCGAGTAAATATCCGAGGCCTTCAACTTAACACTCTGCTTACTGGATCCACCTATCAGTTCATCCGCTTCATTCTCCTGTTCTTGCTTCTGTTTCTCCTCCTCCTTGCGCATCTGGTTGTCCTGCTCCCTCCTCTGCTTGCCCTCTCGCTTGGCCTTCAGGGCCGCCATTGCGTTCACCCTCTTGTCGTCCACCGTCCTCTTCCTCTCCTTGGGTCTCTCCTTTGCATCCAAGTCACCTGCACAAATTATCAACACACCACATTGTAACAACATTACTCTAAGAAAACTAACCACAATTAATCACATTATTTTAGCTATAGGTTCCCCACACACGGCCGGAAGTTCAGTTAACTGAATCGACCGTTTGCAAAAAAACTCCGACCAATACCTCTCTCTCTGAATTCAAAATCACGGTAACACTGAATTCAGAGAGAGGTTTTGGTTGGAGCTTTTTTGCAAACGGTTGATTCAATTAACTGAACTTCAGGACAAGCGGGATAGCCCATTTTCGTTTAAATGTATTGGGAAGTAGATGCAACGTATTCAGCAACCACTTGTATTCAAGCCAAGTAGGAAACCTTAAGGTTATCAACCACTCCACTGGATGACGCCGGGACTATTATTCTACTTCTGTATTGTCGCTAACATTACCAGTATTTTTGTAACGTCACAATATATTCTTTGCAAAAATATCGAACACAACAAGTAATTATCTCAACAGACAGGTGAACAGCAAAGGATGGACTTTCCATCAGGCTCATGAGTAATCATCGTCGGCTGGCTTAATGTAATCAGTTTACATGGATGTACTGGAATTGGTGAATGTTACATAAGTGAAAAGTGATCACATTAAATTAGCCGACAATCAGTCAAAGTCCATTCTTCGCTGTGTATCTGTTGATATAACTATTTTTTATTGAATAGAATTAAAACATATTTTTTGGATACACTAACTACTAAATCATTGAGTACACATAATAAAACATAACAATAAAGATCAAGCACAAAATAAGAGAAAATGAAAATTTGCTGTAAGAAAAACAAGCCAAAGATTAGTAAAAGAATGACGACATGCTGTTAATATGACAATAAGATGGACCACTAATGAAAAATTAAAGAAATAATCCCATCGCCAGTAGCCATTCTTCCAAGATAAATTTCAGCACCCCAGTACATACATAGTACGCTATGGAAAAAATAGAGATGACATTATGACACATATCTACTGCATGATTTGTGTCGATTTTTGCAAAGTAGTGCAGATTTTTCAGAAAAAAATCTAAAAGATATTCCTGCAATATTATTCAATGCATTTATGTGTGTACTTATTTACCCACAATGAAAACATGCATGATTTTTGTTGTTTTTAAATCAAAAGTTTTTTTTTTCAAAATTCCACATTCAAATCCCCATTGTTTATGAGCGAGCAATATTGATCTTTAATAGGAGTAACACAGAATGGGGTAGTAGGGATTAAGGAGGACCTCGATGCTGGCTCAGCTGACTGCAACGAGATAGGCATTTGCGTGATTTTAGTCACGATTTTCACCCATTTTTAACAATATTAATATGTACGTTCACTGCTACAGGAAATACCTACTGATTACTGAGTTGCAGAAATATAAACATCCTCAAAAAACCCCAAAAAGTGCGACTTTCGCGTGTGCTACATTATTTTTAGTATATTTGGTATTACGCTACAACAAAATAGGCAAAGGAACATTGAATAGTATCATGTCACACATTTGAATCAAAAGCACTGTGTCAAAGTACACTATGACACTGATCCGTGTCACTAGCATGCAATGTGTTAAGAAAGCCTAACTCAATTTGAAAAAGGAAACCCCGGGATCCTAGCATGTTGTTCTTTTTACAGTCGAAGATGATCTTAAAAATAAACATGAAACATAGACGGCAAAGCAGGAAGCAACAGCAAAACAGAAGTCCACAGACAAACAATAAAGAGCTAAAGAAAGAAAAGAAAGAATAAGAAGCCATATTAATTATTGTGTGGTGTTCAGGAACAGTACCAAATGCGTCCTCCAAGCCTTTCTGTATGGAGGAGTAGCTGGCACTGCCACTCGTAGACTTGGGATCCAATGTCTCACTTCTCTTCTCCAATGTCTTATTGTCCATCTTGTCTGTAAGGACACAGTACAACATCATCATACACATAAACATTACCTGCATTGAAGAAAATTACAATGCAGTATTCCTACAACAGTGTAGAAGAATTAAGGATGAACATTGTCGGGCTTACTCGAGAAACACTTTACACTCGAGAAACATTCGCCATTTCAGTTCACCCCGGCTGGGATTTGAACCCAGAGCTTCGTCTCGCATAGTAGGGATCTTATCCACTACACCACAAGGAGCGACTGCTGTGTTGTCAAACTCCGTATACTGCATTGTATATACTACGGAATGTAGAAAAATTCAATAATTTGTGAAACCAAAAATAATTCGAATAAAATTACATTTGAGTCGAGAAAAGTACGATAACTCAGCTAACACTACAGATATCATCCCAAGACTTAAAACATGGATAAACAAGAATACATTTTAGTGACTCTAGTGGTTAGAAATTTGATTAATCTAAATTTTCTGAATAAAAAATAATTCCAAAGTTACCTCCAAAAATTACTAAAACATGAGATTATGTATTTCCATACATATATAGTTTGTTAGATATATGTAATGCTGTAATTTGGTTGATGAAGGTAAACTACGACACACTTTCCATATATTGTTATTAAACACAGTGCGTACGAACGAAAAGTGGACTGTATTGCAAAAATATTACAAACTGATCAGAACTACAGAATGATGGAGGTACTTGCCTTTCGCATGGTGTGGTCCAAGTGTCTCCCAAACCTTGGAATGAAGGAATTGGGGAATGGATATGGATAATCAGGAAAGGCTTGCACACTATATATCACAATTATACAATCACAGTTAATTTCCAAATAATTGAATGATGTGCAAATTTTCTATGTTATCTAATTGCTATCCAAATCTCAACTGACTCATGGCTATTGTAACATTACCCATTTGAAAAAATTACAACAATACTCGTAGGTAGATATTGTACCAAACACAGTGATAACACCACTACTGCTGCCATCTACTGAGTGAATGTCAAATTACTGTTGCTATTGAAATGACAAGTGTTACATCAATACATTACACAGGGAATGTGAACTCAATATGAACTTACTATGCGAGCCGCTCTCTTTGTCACTGTCTTGTGGTTGTCTGGTCTCCTCATCCTGTCTGGACGGTGGGGGCAACGGGGAGGGACTCCTCTTCTTGGGAGGACGCTGCCGAGGTTTCCCCCCTTCACCTTTCTGTTGCCTCGCCAGGCGTAGTTTCCTCTTTATTTCCCATCTAATGCCAACACACAACAATATATTTAAATTTGTAACACAATTTTGTTCTTTAAGTGGTATGAGAACTTATAAAATATGAAACCAACACTATGACTGCCCTGAACTGAAACTGATACTGTAATACTGCCTCAACCTAAATACTCATTTAAGAGGTCACAGTTTGAAGCTAAACAAACACAGTTTCAAGCAGAATCCCTGTGTGCTATATTTCTTATCCAATAGAGTTGTGTATGTATGGCGGATGGTATGGATCTTGTTGTTGCACAAAGTGTGAATGTATTTAAACAATGGACTTTAATAAATATTACTTACCTTGTTTTCTTTAATTCCCTCTGTTCAATTCTTTTGAATATCTCTTGTTCTCTCTCCTTCTCCGACATCCCGGCCAGCCTCGCTCTGTCTTCGCTGTCTCCCATGAGGTTCTCATCGTAGCTGAAGTACAAACAATCAAAACAGTCTTACAATTTTTACCTTCATGTATATGTTGTACAAAATTGCTTTTAAAATTTGTGGCAAACATAAATACATGTTACAGTTTTTCCTCAACAGAGACGAGAGGCATCTTCATTCACATAATGTAGTGTCATGTGAACTCCCTTGGAGAGAAAGCAGGATGGGTGTTCCGACGCTTATGAGTCGGCTTCGGCTGGCCTAAGTGATCACTTTATGCCTTTTTCACAATGAACCAATTTTCCCATGCTAACGCCATCTGCTGAGGAGTGGACGCAACATTTGCAACCTGCTTTTTGGCTCGTCTCTGTTGAGGAAAAACTGTAATGAATTCCAGTTCCCTACCTTAAATAATTTAGGTATATCCCAAATCATAAATAGAAGTTTGTAAGAAAATTAAAATATACTACTGAAGTGCACAATCTCGATGCAATCAGCCCTGTACTTTCTTAATGTTTCTCTCAGCACACACAACCAACACACGTGCCATGTGAGTGGGACACTGTGTTTATATACTGGGACGGGACAAGGGCAGTAGTGTTAGTTAAAGTGGGACATAGAGGATGATGATGCAGTAGTGTTAGTAAGATGATTTGTTGTTAGTAGATGATAGAATGATGATGATATTGTTAGTAGATCATGATGAATGAATGATTTATGAGAATGATAATGATTTTGATGAAGGAAAGGAATACTAAAAATGTGTGTGCTGTATTGGAATTCTATAGTCATACAAAAAATTTGAAGTTTTACAAATTCTCAACTTTTAGAAGACACTAAAACAAAAGTTTAAAAAAAAAGAGAGTATTTTTTTAAATTTAAAATCCACGAGATATTAGGCATAATTTGCACCACAGGCAAAAAAAATATACGAGGGTCTATGTTTTAAAAAGGGCTTTAATAGTTTTTAAGGGCATAAATGTGAGTGCCAAACCCTAAAAAAACTGGCCATTTTTCAAAAAACTCCTTTACTGACCAGTTTTGACCCCTGATATTATTCCAAAGGCTCTCCACACACGTCCGAAGTTCAGTTAACGGAAACGACCGTTTGCAAAAAAGCTCCGACAAAAACCTCTTTCTGAATTCAAAATCAGGATAACACTAAAATCAGAGAGAGGTTTTAGTCGGAGCTTTTTTGCAAATGGTCGATTCCGTTAACTGAATTTCCGGACGTGTGTGGGGAGCCTACTACTTTGATCTCACTGCTATTGAACAGAGTCAATGAAGTAAGATGAATAGTCACTCACCCGTCATTGAATTCCGAGTCGTCCGTATCAAAGTCACTGCTAGCCGATCCACTGGCGGCCGACTGTCTCTTCTTGTTGTCTTCTTCGTCCGAGGAGTTGGAGGAGACTTCCCCTACAACACACGTACCATATTATATTGTGCTTTATGGATGGGAGGTCTAGGGGAATACAGTAGAATATTATAATCCCTAATCTCTCACCTTCCTCGGGCTCTGAATTGCTGGCATTATTCTTCTTAGGTATCCGTCCCGTGGGCTTTTTAACTGAAATTTAAATAATATGAGATTAATACAAAAACACAACACTACAGTCTGCCAAGGGATGACTTTTGATGAGGGTGCTACTTGTAGCTTTTTGGCAACCATAGTGGCAATTCTTGTAGAATTTCAAAATGAATGTCAATATTGGCATCAAACAATTGTAGTTCCCCGAATACACAGAGACCGTGTCCTTCTTGACAGACTTTACATGACAGTGGCGAGTAATGGAAAGTTTTTAATTGAATTATGGCAGATTAGACATTATCATAATTATTATTTTCTTATCCTAAATCAAAAGGTAACTGGATGGAAATCCTATTGTAATCCTAACTACCTAACTACACCTTATCAACATTCCTTATAAGGTAAACGGAGAGGTCACCAGAGGTCACAACATTTTCCACAGAAAAGTTCATCCAAAGAATATTGTTGCTTTTTCCCACTGTCCCAAAGGCTTTTATCTTTCTGTCAAAAGAACGGTGTATGATTAAAGGAGGGGCCTTTGCTTTGTGGGTTAATAATTAACAACCTTCTTGGCCAATTAACTATCATGAATAAATACTATGTTACATAAAAATATGCAAAGGATAGACTAATCAAAGTTCAGATTGTGGATATAGTTCTTACGTTGATTTATCGGTGGGGGTCCATCATCATCGTCATCATCAGAGTCTGGACTGGGGGGGGGTGACGCTCGAGTCCTAGTCCTGCCCTTGGGTGAGGACTCACCGGGTTTCTTTTTCTTCTTCGCCAGGTTCAAGAATTGCTACAAACCAAATGATTACAATTACTAGGTGTTACAAGACAGTCAGCTATGTAGATATCAGTTGATAAGTCTATAATATACTAAATTTCTTTTAAAAATTTCCACTTTCTAGGTAAACAAAAACAAAACGTTTCGTGAGAAACAATCAATTTTTATTTTCAACAGAAACGAGAGGCATCTTCATTCACACAATGTAGCGTTACGTGAACTCACTTGGGGAGGAAGCAGGATGGGTGTTCCGACACTTACAAGTCGGCTTTGGCTGGCTTAAGCGATCACTTTATGCACAGGGCAACGTTCACCAATTCCACCACATCCTGCTGTCCGATTCGTCGTAAGCGTCGGAACACCCATCCTGCTTCCTCCCCAAGTGTGTTCACATAATGCTACATTATGTGAATGAAGATGCCTCTTGTCTCTTTGAGAAAAGAACTGTAATGTATTTCCGTCTGTGCAATGCAGATAAATCCAGTTCAATACTCAATCAATTTTTAATTTGCACAATATTTGAAATTGGAATATACTCTAAATATTTATCAAAATAAACACCGATCCAATTACCAAGTTGCAACGTGTTTACAACTTAAACATGGCGCCATAAAAAATATGTATAAACAATAACTCTAACCTTTGCTTCCTGCTTTCTAACTAACTAAAAAACTATAGGTTATGTGTACAATCGTAATGATTAAGAGATTATTAGAAATAAAACTATCAAGGCAATCAATTAAATCTACAAGCGCGTCTCCAAAAGAAACTTTAGTTAGATAATACGCGGTAATATTTAGATAAACAATGTCGTCTCGCGAATAAATTAGAACGAAAGTTCATTAGACTATGACTAACACGAAAACAAACTGCGTATTTGATAAAAATGTTAATTTATGCCAAGATTACAGTATGAGAGATGTGCAGAAAAGAAAATATAGTTATTTAACGAGTTTTGAATTAAAATGCATCGCATAAATCAACGATATTTTTAGAATTATGAAACATGTAATCTTGCAAACGTCGGGAGCAACGATCGAGCGCCGCGAAAGAGTAGACCGCCTAATCTTATTTCATCAACAATTAGATTACAATTAATCCATTTTGCACGCGGTGAATATGAAAACGAACTGTAACAAATTACAACAAAATGCACAAGGATTCAAAACGCGTCCATGACACACATCGTAACATAACCTTACGAGACAAACATAGTATTTAAAATGCACATAACTCACCGCATCCAAGTCAGAACATTCGCTACTCGAATCTGAATCAATTATAGCCTTTCTCTTAGCCATTTTGGCTATTAATCAATCGAAATGAAATGAGACAACGACAGAAAAATTATAAAATAGGACGCCACCCAACAACGCACAAAATTCTTTCCCCGAAAACTGTTGATAACCATAGAAACGATTTGTAAAACAAAAAGTTGCCATCATTATGAACTACAAAGCACCGGCCACATTCACTACATTTCAGTATTTTAAATTTGAACCTTTTGAACCAATTTTAACAAATTTCTAGATCTAGATTTATAGATGTAAAATTATCAGAGCTACATACCTACTTTCATTGTGCTCCATATCCTTTAATTTCTATCATATCACTTAATTAATTCAATAATAATGTTTTTATATGACTTTTGATACATTTTACCCAGACATTTTTTCCTTATTAATTTCATGTTATTCCATTTTTTTCTATGACTGTGTTTATGTGTAAAATATTGACAGCTGTCAATGGAAATTATCCAATTTGTTGTTTTTATAACATTTTCTTTTGATAATAGTTAAGAAAATGGACGAAAATAGAAGATTATCAATTAAAAGGGTGGAAATATCTCTGAATAATTTTAACGATATTGCTATCCCACATCACATAGACTTGCTAAAGAAGCACAAATCTAATATTCTTAAGGTATTTCGTCTTTTTTGTAAATATGTACCTATCTGAAAATTCGTTAACAAAGAGAATTCGCGACGTAGGTAATTAGTTAAATGTTTTTACTTTTTATTGCGTCTCTGTCTTTCTGATGATTAGAGACGCCGTTAAGCAATACGAAAACGCTAAAATGTGAAATAGAAATGGTTATTTTTAAATCTTTGTTTTCAGTATCAAAATTTAGGAGATTTAGATAGAATAAAAAATGAGCAAATCAACACAACGAGGATTGTGGTGCAACTGCGACATCTGTTGGAAGAAATGGATGCCCTGAGACAACAGGTGAGGGAGGTGGACCTGGCAAAGTTTGACAAGATGACGGAGAAGTCACGCAACATCACCTCAAAAGCCATCAAAGAATATATGGGTATGATGATAAAACTTGGAGTCTTGTACTAGTTGTCAAATTAGGTCCATAGTTTTTATTCATCACAAATCGATTCCAAAATAGGTACAGCTAACACGTTAAAAGCATCGATCGTAATTTACTGCTATACCATCAGGTTTGGGCATGTTAAGAGAATGAAGGATAACAAAAAGATATATTTGAGCGAGCGAAGAGGTGTGGAAAAATGCGGCCGCTTGAGGCTGACCAGGTCCGATCATGTCGACCAGATTCTCAAGGATAGACGCGTTTTGAGTAAAAGGAATCAGAGAGCATGTGTGACAAATTACATGAATGTATTATAGAAAGAACATATTATAGTCTGCTAATCTGGCAATTCACTAAATGGGCACGTTCAATAGGCCGGCGCCCTAGGCAGGAGTTTTGCTCCCTCCAACCCCTTATACGCCCACTCACGCATCTTAAAACAAGCCTAAATTAAGTCTATTTTAAGATAAATTAGTTAGGTAAGATAAACATTGTCATAAACAAATAGTATGGAAGTACATATCTCGTACATAATTATTTATTTACCTTGGATTTCCCTATACAATCCAGTAATCCAAACATTCCAATAATCCGGCACATTCTGATTTTAAATAGTGCCAGATTAGTGAGACTCTATTGTACTTGTATCCGCTGTTCCATCTAACTTCGTGTATTTATTGTAGATATGATGCAGTATTCCCAGAATCAATCCTCTCCAAGTCTTTCAAGTGGCTACTCGTCTCACTCACCCGTACACGATCACGAGAGGAACGAAGGCGACACCTTCCAGTACCCATCGACCAGCAATAACAAACTCACACTCCAGATAGATGATACCCAACTGTTGGAAGAGCAGTGCAAGCAAGAAGAATCGTGTCTCAGAAGTTGGGAAGCGTTGCAGGACGAAGTTCAAGACTTACACGAAATATTCGTAAAGTTCCACGAAGTTACCAACGCGCAGAAACAAAACGTTGCCGTAATCGAAGAGAATGTCGAAATTGCCGATATCAATGTACAACAAGGGACGTCAATATTAGCTAGAGCCGAACGAATGAAAACAATGTGGTATCCGATCGCCGGCGCTCTTATCGGTGGTTGTATAGCCGGACCGATCGGTTTAGCGACAGGTTTAAAAGTAGGTGGTTTAGCGTTGATCAGTGGTACGGCGCTCGGTTTTACTGGAGGGAGGTTCTTAAAGAAAAAAGTTGACGGAGACGATGTGTCTTCGTATGTTAAGGATGATTTGGGTGAAGTCACTAAGAATAAGGAAGACTGACGTTGGTCCCTCTGCTCTCTTAAAGAGAGATTGTTAAGTTTCTATTATTGGAAATAAAATAATCAATGTTGTGCAATATAATTTCATCCGAGCAATCTATTTTGGCAAGGGTAGTCTCGTTCATATCAAGCGGGCAGCTTAAAGCTGATATAGCTTTGTAGGTTTTCATGGTCCTTATTAATCTCTTCTCCATTCTTCTCGGGTGTACCGTGTGTAGGTTGTCGATGTTGTTGAGTTTAGTCCTGAAGATGGCCTCAGCAAGTAGGCTGAAAGCTCGAGAACATCGACAATCTACACACGGTACACCCGAGAAGAATGGAGAAGAGATTAACAAGGACCATGAAAACCTACAAAGCTAACACTAAGGTTCTCCACACACGCCCCGAAGTTCAGTTAACGGAATCGACCGTTTGCAAAAAAGTTCCGACCAAAGCCTCTCTCTGAATTCAAAATCGGGGTGACGCTGAATTCAATGAGAGGTTTTGGTCGGAACTTTTTTGCAAACGGTCGATTTCGTTAACTGAACTTCGGGACGTGTGTGGAGAGGCATATACCCTTCTCAAGGTATTGTTACACAATACTATTTGTTTTTGATATTACTATACAAATTTTTATGAATGTCTCCCATTATTTGCCTTCTCATATTATTTTTATATTTGAAAGTTGGTGTTTGTGTTGATCTAGTTTTGTTTAATTTTAAGAAATCTATATTGAAAGGTGGATTAAGGCAGTGGAGATATGTACTTTAATTATATTTTTATGATTTATCACATTGTTTAACACAACTTTACTGATGTTGTGAGTAAATATATAAATTGTTTTCTCTATCGAGTCAAACTACTTTATATCTAGTCTAATACATATAAATAATATTAAATATATATTCTTCTGTAAGGTATATTAACCTCTTAAGCCCAGTTCGCATTACGTTAGTACTTATGTCAACTGGAGAGTAAATTTCATTGTCAAACACCTTGACATTTCTCTCTTTCTCTAGCCATGATGTAGGATTAATACATAAAACATTATAGGCGAGGTTGACAAAAAACGCAGCCTAGCGTAGTATGAACTGGGTTTGAGAAGAAATGTGAAATGGTTATCGTTCAGTCATATTATGTACTACAATAAGTTCTTGTTATTCTGAAACTTTAAATACCGGATTAGCACTAATCTGAATTATTAATATAGTATCATCACAGTGTGATAATACATTAGATAACTGTCGAATGCAGTCATAAAACATGTGACCGAGAAGGGACGACTACCTGCTTTATTCACACTTATGTCAGAGCCATAAGTGCGAATAAAGCAGGTATTACAGTTTTTTCTTCAATAGAGATGAGAGGCATCCTCACTCACACAATCCAACGCTATGTGAACTCCCTTGGGGAGGAAGCAGGATGGGTGTTCCGATGCTTACGAATCAACTTTGGCTGGATCACTTTATGCTCAGGGGAAACGTTCACCCATTCCACCACATCCTGCTCTCAATCGTGTAATTTTTGGAAGTTGTATATATGCTACTGCTGGAAATTATTTCACATTGACCCAATGTTTCTGATGCTAACGCCATCTGCTGAGGAGTGGACGCAACATTTGCAACCTACTTTTTATTTAAAGCAGATAGTCATCCCTTCTCGGTCACAAGTTTTATGGCTGCGTTCGAAAGTTTAAAATAATTTCACTATAGTAGTAGAGTAATATTGTGTGATAATGCTTACAAGCAATAAAACATATCAAACAAATTTAATAATACCTATTTATAATGATACAAAGATTATTTTATTAACAGTAAGAAGATCTGACTTCATAATATTACGCTTTTGTAACGTTTCGACAACGATTTAAAAGTCTGAAGTATTTCGCTTACACTGTAAATTAATTGTACCACAGAACCCAAAAGTGATCTCATTTATATATGCAATGTTCCTTCATTGTCTCATTAGATGAAAACTAAATATTTTGATTATTATTATATGTTGCAGGTTTTCACGATGATCCATATAGTATGTAGATTTGTTTTTCGGGTTAATCGTGTAGTGATCAGATGCTCCGACGTTTCGGTGAACCTACTGCCACCATGGTCACGGATTTTGATCATCACAGTCCGTGACTGCATCATCCGCAGTAGGTTCGCCGAAACATCGGAGCATCTAACCACTACACGATTAACCGGAAACATTTGATTATTATTGTTATGTATTAATTTTTTATGATCTTTGTGTGCTTTAGTAGAATAGAATTCATTGTTCGTTATTAATGAACAAGGACGTACGTACGTTCACATGATACTGGATTGTGTGAATGTTGATACGCTTCCATTCTATTGGGAAAAAAACCGTAATGTGATTCCAACTGCACAATCCAGTTGTAATGTCTCTATAATAATTTTGGTACATCACAAAAATATGAAAAAAAAATCTGCTTGCCGTTCTGACAAATATATTATATGTTATTTTTGTGTAACAATTTGTACTTTTAAATACCTGACATAAACTTATACAGTAATAAATTTTATATAAATACACCTTTTTTTAAATAGTTTTTATTTGACACCTAAATAGTAATATATACAATTGATGTCGCTTAATGTGACAATAAGCAGCATTTTTTGTGTGGGATGGAATGGAGAATCGAGTGATATACATACATCGAATGCCGTTTTACTGCCGAGGTGCAATAAATCATTACTAATCCTCTAATTCCATAGATGGCTCATGACCAAAAGTATTATTTCTCTTGGAATTTAGATTACGGGGGTTTCCATCTTTCCCTGAATTCTATATAACCATCAGTGTCTATAGGGAAATAAAACAATAAGTGATTCAACAACAAATTCCACGTAACTTGTATTTGCGTGCATTATGCAGGTAGTAGTATTTACAAAATTTGCCAAGTAAATAAACTGTGTAATATGTTTGTTCACTCTACGTCCCTGCACATCTCTTAGTCCCAGCTACCTAGGGCATTGAATCTCCCGATGTATAGTGATATGTTATCCGTAACTGCATTATATTGGAGCCCGTTTAGATCTACTGTGATGTTCCTCGACGCACCACATTAACACAGCCAACTGCACGTCCATCTCTTGTAGTTCCTTCTTCAGCATGGAAATGTAACGTTTTATATTCACTATGGGAGATTGATCATTCATAGCCGAACCTGAGGATGTAAATCATTATTATTACGGATTAAAATGGATGTTGTGACTATAATGAAACTGAACAAGTTGAGATGGTTGAGACATGCAGAGGGGATGAATGATGAAAGGACAACAAAGAAAATTTATCTGGGAGAAAGAAGAGGTCTTTACTATGTAGACCAGATTCTCAAGGATGGACGTGTTCTGAAAGGGAATCGTCGAGTGTGTATAACAAATTACATGAATGTGATGGAAGCAAGAAGTGTGTGTAAGGATAGGAAAGTCTGGCGATCTGTTCTTTCTGCCTACACCGCAAGGGATGCGGTGTGAGAGGACAGAACAAATTAGATAGGAAGAGGAAAGAATGGAATAGTGCACTAAATCGGGACTCAGTTTTGTCGATTACCTTTCATTTCAGTTTTCTGTCTGACTGCTTCGACTTTCTCCGTCAATTCAGCCAACACCTCTTGCCTCTGTGTGACTCCTCCACTTATAGCCTTAAAAATAAATCAGCAATTACAACAATTCTATTGTGATATGACTCGTATAGTATCAAAAACCGCAATCTTTCAACTTTGCATAAATTGAGTGTAAGAATGTGGTGCACGCTCCTATTGTAAAACTACACATTGTAAGATATTAACATGGCAACAAGAGCAGACACATAACCCATATAAATATTTCATATAAAATGTGACTTGGCTTCAAATACACCAATCTGCAATATATTAGAGACAAGAACAGCAATTCAGATAAAACGAATCAGTCCGAGATTAGACTGCCGTCGTTGATACAATACGACTCGCGTAGTAAATCAAGAACAGCTTATTAACCTTATAACTCTCACTGGCTGAAGCAGATTGCTTCCCTAAAACGGCCAGTCTTTCCAATTTGCCCGCCGCCCTCTCTTGCAGTAGTGCCTGTCTCGAAGCACACGCCTCCATGTTCATCGTGGCTCGCGATATACAGCGAGAGAGGGAATCTCTCACACTACTCGACTGTTTAGACAACTCTGAAAAAGAAAACAAAAATAGGTTGGTGGTATTTTGATATCTCACGGTTCAAATCCTAGAAACTTATTATTGAAACCCTAAATCCATAAGCATGTTATACAGATGATTACCTGTTCTGTGTTGTAACATGTAACAGTAATACCTGTTCTGTGTTGTAACAGTAAAACCTGTTCTGTGTTGTAACTTTTAAAGTGATATCTGTTCTGTGTTTTAACAGTAAAATCTGTTCTTTGTTTTAATAGTAATACATGTTCTGTGTTGTAACAGTTATATAGACTACCTGTTCTGTGTTGTAACAGTTGCTGAGTATGTTGTCTCCAATCCCTGGCAGATGGCGCTATACGGAGTCTCAATGCCGGAGCCGCTCTTTCCACTTCACTCCACCATTCAGATCCAGCGTCCCATCTAATAGATGATCCTAACAAAACAACATACAGTATCACATTTATCAAAATCATACAAAAAACTAATACATGTACAAAAAGTAAATTAAGATTATCTTTAGATTAGATTTGTCTCTTTCTCATACTGAATTTTTAGTAGCAGTTAAAGGGAGATAGCACGAGTCTAGTCACCCAGGGCTTAACGTGTCATCTCTATACTATAATTACTCTGAGTTTATTTACCATAATTATTATCAAGTTTATCGTCGTGATATCTCTTATCCACAGTATTCTCTCCATCACTCCCGCTGGAGTAGTCCACTTCCTCTGGCAATCCATTTACATCCTCCATATCTTCCTCATCCTCTTCCTCCCCTTCCACCTCATCCCCTCCAGATTCGTCCCCCACCCCGCTCCCTTCCTCCAACGCCTTGTTGTCTATGGAATCCCAGGTGTAGTCGGAGACTTTAAGGGCTCTCTCTGATAACTTCTCTAACAGATATGCGACATGTTCACCAAAACCTGGAAATGAATTTTCGTTGCATGATTACGTACATTGTTATAATCTACGCTTGACTGTTAATCCAGGGGTCCGTTCTGTATCCGTTAATTTTCACTCAGCGAGACAACGAGCGATTATCACGCGAAGCAGAACGCATTTGGGTGATTGTTCCAATTGGAATTGTCAAACAGAGATAGAGATATGAGAATACTAATAAGAGTGAGTTGATAGATATACATCGAGATAGCGATATCGCTATACTCTTCTTTGGTAGAAAGGGATAGACATACCGCGTGTTAAGTAGATAGGTGTTGGTTAATAAGAGTGAGTGAACTGCACGTGCGGACCATTCTATTATCTATGGCGAGCGAATGTCACCCAACAATTTTGTTGGGTGTTATTCGCAACAACCGAGCGTGTCAACTGTGCACATAGAACACGTTGACTCGCACAACCGAGTGAAACGCACTGATGATAGAACGGCGAACAATAGAACCATAAACAATCGAGCGAATCGCTGAGTGAATTTTAACGGATACAGAACGTGACCCAGTGGGCACTAGTTCGATCCCTGATGCCGACCCATTTTACGACAAGCTTTTCAAGCTTACTGTGAAGTGTACAAAGGTGTATTTGGGTTTATTTCGATAAACCCAGATCCATTGTTTAAACAAATTTAAAAAAAAAAACTTTAGTATTAGCTGAATAATCTTACTTTTCCACGACCCCTTAAGTAAAAAATCCAATACCTTCTCGGTTGACTGTAAGATATTTGTTTTGCAATAATTCCGCCCTTTATTTTACTATTGTCTTGTTTTGTAACTCCTCATCTTGATTTTTGGCTTTAATAAATGATTTATTTATTTACCCACCTTGTTTAAGTTTATTGGGAGAGAAATCCACACCAATACCAAGCGATCTCGCTGCATCTAATATTCCTGTGAGTGTAGAGTTGGGATCATCATCTTCCAGTGGCTGCTGCATTGTAGACAGGCCACACTTTCTGGACAACCACACAGCCAAAGAGGTAAAGATGTGAAACTGTTCTAAAGGATTACTCTCCACTAGGAAATAATATCTAGAAAATAAACAATACACAGGTTTTCAATGACACCATAAAAATATAGACGCAGTACAATGTATCAATTACAGAAAGCATTGATAAATACCTGCTCATTGGTCTCATTTTCATATCTCGCCTAAACTCTTGATCAAAGTTTAGAACTTTCAGACGATCCATTAAAGTCAGGTCAATCATTTTTATGCTTCAGGATATCCTCTTGCAAAGCCACAATATTCTATCTTCAATAATTGAATAATAGTTTACAAAATAATGAAATAAATCACGCTTTTTAAGATGTTTTCACCATTTTCACCTGTTTTGTTTTTGTTGTGACACAATTTTGTAACCATAGCAACCAAATCTAGGAAAAACAGAGAAAAACTTTATTTTTAGTCTATGGTAGTTGTCAATTTTTGTCTATGACACAAACACGCGGGAAATTCATAGAACTGTCAGTCAAAATGTCAACTATCGTTTTGGTTAAAAGTTGTCAAACGTGTTTTGATGCGTGTGTTTTTAATGTAAATATACGTTTAATGTCGCGATTTAGTAGTTATTAATTATGGAGAAACGACAGCTCCCATTTCCTCCTAATAATGCGAAGAAAATGAAGTTAGATATTCCTCATAATGGATTCGATCCTGGGCCTTCCACATCCAGCAAAGGTTTGTTCTGCAACAAAGTTTAATTTTTATCGAACAGAATTGTATTTTTGGTAATGTGTAAATTATAGTTTCAGATCCATTTGATGACAATACCTGGGACAACGAACAGATTGATGAAATGATTCTGATGGCGAGTCAGGCTTGTGAAGTTGTCGAATGTAATCAGTACAATAATAACGCAAATATATTCACAAACAACAAGGCTTTGGATAAAAGTGTTAGTGATTTAACCAGTGGTGGTAATTGTATGAAGAATGATGAGTCTTTAAGAGATATTGCAGATTATGTTTTAGCATTTAAACCACCAATGTCTTCCACACAGATGACAGTCGTTTGTCAGTCGGGGACATTTAAGACTCCACAATCCACGGTGACGACTACTCAGGCGGGAAAAGGTAATCAATAGAACTTAACTTTTTTGTAGGTTTGAAAGTGAAAAACCCTGCAGGATTCTCGAGTCCCCACCTGTTTTTTTATATATTTTTAGTGTCTCTCAAAAGTCAGGTGTTTGTAAATTTTAAAACTTTGAAATTATTTGGCTTGTTGTATAAGGAGGGCACTGAATATCAGAAATATTATTTGCTAGAGTCACTGCGTCTTACTTTAAACATTTTATCAACCAAATTACAGCATTATATCTTGAAATCTACTCGAATATCCTCAAGTTTTAGTAAATTTCAGAGAACTTAGCAATTTTTTTTATTGACAAAATTTAAAAACTTGAATTTCTAATCACTAGATTACACACTTCTTTTATTTAGACACTGCTATTCTCATTTATCCATGTTTTAAGTCTTAGGATGATATCTTCAGTATTAACTGAGTAATCTCGCTTTTTCCAACCCAATTTGTTGCATGTTCAGTTAGTATGTGGTAGTTGATAAAATTTTATTTATATTTCAGTAACAATGCACACATCTGCGCCCAAAACCCACATCGTGGACGGTTCGGCTCACACGATGCAAGAATTACAGTCCACTATGGTTAGATTGGATCGTCTGAAATACGAGTTTGCACAATTACAAGACAACTACCTCTCCAAGGAAGGGGAGGTGGCCATCTTAAGATCGCAGCTGAAGAGTGCACAGTCTCAAATCAACGCAGAGAGAATACAGAAACTTAAGATGGAGGAACGCAAGATGGCGGAGTGTAATGAGAAAGTTAGCAGTGTTGAAAAGGAATTGAGGGATTTGAAGACTACAATGGAATTTCAGGTATACAATTTTTTTATATATAAAGATCTGGGCATACACAAACCCAAATGCTTTCCTGCACACTTTGCACTAGGCTAAAGGCCTGTATCGCAACGTGTGGAATACATCGCCACCGCGGGGGTTTGAACCTGGCACCGATTTTTATTATTAATTGATAACAAATATTTTATTTTGTCCTAATTTTTTTCTTAACTCCTGGATTTTCTTGCATTGTTATATGAGTAGACAATCATTTACACAAGGCACACATTGTGTAAGCTCTAGAAGAGTGTAAGAAATTAAGTAGCGAGGTTAGTATCCCGAAGAATTAAGATGTCGCAGGTTTAAATGCCAGTCTTGTGATTGAATGATTTTTCATTCTTTTTCAAATGTGTGCCTTGTGTAAATGATTGTCATCTGTTGTATACTCATATAACACCATCCTGTACATTAAAAGTCGTAAAATAAGCAACCGTATTTCAAGAATTTTGTTTTCTATTGATATAAATTGGATATAGTATATCAACTTTTGGTATACTACATCCAATCTTTATAATAAATATCGGTTTTTTGCAAACCCTGCTGGATCCATAGTGCATCCGTCACTGTATTTGTTACTTTTTAGGATTTAGAAGTCTCCAAGTTAAGAGAAAAGTGCAGAATGCTGGAGAAGGGATCTAAAATTAAACTCACACAGCCAGCCACTCCGACTCCTAAACCCAAGTGGCCAAGGTAGGTTAGCAAAATTTATTATGAACATTCTTTATCTAAATTATTGATTAGCATGCACGTAAATAAAGACAAATTGTATTGTGATGTATTGTTTAAAGGAGTATTCAAAAATATATATTTATTCCAGTTTTAGTCAAAAGATGGACGCTTCTATATTGAATGAATCCCACATGAAGAAAGTACCACCAGACATTCAGACGAGAAAGAGGAATTCGTATCAACCTATTCCGTTAAATGTGGACACACATAAAGGTATTCTGTTATATTATCTACTAGCTATAATGCCAGACCACCCTACCCTTACACACACTCCTTGCTCCCACCACATATAGCCTAAGAGCCGGCTGTTAAAAATATGACATACCTGTTTTTATATCGATATGTGGTTTAAATAATAACTTCTTTATCACTGCGCTACAGCCCACTGTGAGCCTTGGTCTCCTCCAGAACTCTTCGCCATTCTATTCTGTCCATCACCCACACCTTCCAGTTCGTCATGTGAGGAGAATGGAAACATCCAGGTTCCCTCACGTTGTGCTGCACGGCCAATCCCTAGGCAGACCACCAAAGAGATGGACAAACAGCTGGACGTCTACCTCGCAAGAGACTAAAAATCCCCAAACAACAGGCCACTAGGCCTAACATAAGAATGAGAAGAAAAAGAAAGACTTATTTATAAATTTAGTTAACTTTTTATTTTCAGAATATCCACTGCAGTCATCCATTCCTGAATGTATATTCCATCATCAACCAACAAAGAACATTCCAGTAGAATACAAATCCAACAAAGAACCATTGTTTGTGGAGCATTCCAGTTTCATGGACATCAGGAGGAGAATCCTGGAAGACTTCCAGCATGACAAGTCACAACCAGCCAGGGACCAGAGCAGCCTTAGTGTTTCTAATGGATTGAATAGAAACCATGAGGAGGAAGTGAAATCTAGAGTGAGGTTTGAAATGATGTATCAGGATCTTACCGCTCTAGAGAAAATGTCAAGTGAGGAATTTAAAAGCAGAACGGCTGTTGATTGCGCATTGAGGGTGAGTTTATTTTTTATTTTATTTATACAAAGGTTCACCTACAGGCAAGGTGTGTATGTACGACATAATATATCTTTAAACAATTCTGCATAGTTCACACCTTGCCCTATTAATGGTAAATACAAATAAGGTATACAATATATTAGACAGTATTTCATTACTAAAAACAAAATGACAAACACATAATACATACACACACTCTCTCTCACACACAAACTCTAAAATTTGCAAATAAAACAACAATGACAATACCAGCGTAATGCAACAAACAATGTACCAGAGGATGAAGGAAGCAGGAGAATGGAGAGGAGGAAAAGGGAGAAAAGAGGATTTAGTTTCCTGCAAGTGCCTGATCTATGGACCTCCCAAAAGCATGCAGAGATGAGCCAAATATGTCAATGTTACCGAACTTATTATCAAAATTAACTTATTCCATGTTAAATTGTTGCAGATATGTTGGATGGGTAAGGAGTACTTGGTGGGGGTGCTGAAAAGTCTCCAGAGACTCAGCAGGAGAGTGAATCCTCAGACAGTAAAGGAGATGGATGAAGTGTACTTGGCTTACATGACAGACTCTCCAGACACCATGACCACCAGGAATCTATTCCATGAGAGGTACAGTGCATTTATATATCTTGGCAGCCGGTGGACATTAGCTGTAAATGGGGTTGCAAGATTGTATTGTTGAACCTTGTAATGAGAGCTGTCAAAGGTCCGCAACAAACTTGCTTGGGAGAACGGGCTTTCTCATTCGCCGGCCCTGCAGCTTAGAATAAGCTACCAATAGATGTAAGAAACATAGATGATCTTCATAAGTTTAAAGTAAAGCCTTAAAGACTCACTTGTTTAGATTATGTTATTCCTCGCATCTCAATAATTATTGTTAGCTAATAATGCTTTAGTTTTTAAGGTAGTTCAGCGCACTTGAGGAGATAATTCGCGACAACTGGCTTAAAAATAATCCAATTATTATTACGTAGTTGATAGTAATATTTTTTATTATTTCAGTTCGTGGTGCGACAATGAACAAGCCATAGACACTAGAAGAATCATTGCCGTTATTGCCAAAATATGTCTCCATGTCTCCTCCATCGCTGCATATATCTGTGGTCTGCATTCCATTGCGTTGTCATCACCCTCCGTCTCCGTATCACACAGACAAGGTCACCATGATGGAGACCCTGCTCTCAGTATGATGTGTGTACTGGATCTGGCGTTGGAGATTTGTAAGAAGATTGAATACACGGTAAAGAATATATCAAGTAGTTATATCTCTACAGATACACAGCAATGGATGGACCTTCCATCACTGACCGTCGGCTGGCGTAATGTGATCACTTTACACTTGGTAGTGACTGGAATTGGTGAATGTTACTTAAGTGCGAAGTGATCACATTAAGCTAGCCGACAATCAGGCATAAGCCTGATAGAAAGGTCCGCAATATTCTCACATTGTATCTTTTACAAGTAACCTACAATGCCGAAAATGTTTCAGAGCAGCGCTTAAGAAATCATTTTAAAGTTGTAGCATTTTAGTTTTGCGAGTTGGAAAAAGAAAATAATACTCTGATAATCCCTTTAAACCGCCATCACAATTTTGAACAGCAAAGTGCCAGTTCATTCTAACAATCTAAAAATTGGCTGGTTTTTTTAAACAACAGTTCTGAAATATAATTTGAAAGTAGCGAAAAAATGTAACCATATCTTATTATCATATCAAGCAACACTAAACCAAGTTTGCTCCGTGAGACGTCTGAAAAAAAAATAGACTATAGTTACGGCATCTATCTTATAGGACACTTTTAATTTAAAACTTCTTTTTTCTCTTCCAGGGTTGCTCTCAACGATATCCAGGATTGCTTTCGGCGATATCAATGTTAGCCCAACACTGTGTCTCAACAATAGACAAACCAGAGGCAATATATTTAAAGATGTTTGATTTGTGTAAATGTCTCCTGATGCTGCGACCTAATGGGCGATGCGTGGTAGACATTCTAAAGGTGTTTGAAAAATTGAGCTGTGATAGACGTTTCTTAGAAGTTCTTTGCAAGAACGGTGATAGTAATAATGCAAATAATATGAAAATAGATTATTCTCAAGGTGTGGCACTCTACAATTCAGGTAACTTGAATCTATCTGTTCTTAACACCTTAAACGCTGTGGTGGTCACCGGTGACCTCATCTTTTCTGCATTATTACGCCGTGGGGGGCACTGGTGACCTCACGCAAAAAATATACTTCAAATGCTTTTTGGCGCCAACGGTCACGCAACGTGGCGCTCGAGAGTTATCCCTTGCAGTGGGACACAGCTGCGCAGTAATTTTTGAAAAATAGGTTCCGAATCTAAGAAAGTTCTGAAAAATATTTTCAAAACACTTTTTTTGTTATAATTATGAAGTCCTACATCCGATTCACGCATAACTTATTTTGACATTTTTATTACATTTCACATTAAAGTACATCGAATACCGAAAAAAAGTTTTATCTAAATTTTCATGTTTGTTCCATCGGCGTTTAACGTGTTAATGTACGTGAATGATTTGCAATGATGATGAAAACAAAATTAAGTTTGTCTTATTTTAGAGTCATGCGTCATCCAATTGCTGTGCACACAAGTGGAGGTGTGGAGCTCCCACTTGAGTGCTCATCTGGACGCAGGCTTCCCTCTGCTGGAGATGACACACTGCCTCCTCAACTTGTACGATACAGGAGCACATCATGATGTATCGTGGACTCAACACAGACAAGAAAATAAGTAAGATTTTTTTCACCGTTTTCCTCCCAAGTCTTGTGAGTAGGCTTCGCCGATATATAATAAAAATAATAATAATAGGATTATTTTTGTAGCGCCGTTTTGTGGGTATTCCCACCTCGAGGGCGCTCTGTGTTCCTCCCTATGTTGTTGGGAAGGATTTCTTAAACAAAAATGTTTTTAATAGACCTTTGGACCCGGTTAACGTTTTTGCCTCTCTGATGTCTACAGGAAGTCCATTATCATTAATATAAATTTGATTTTCATACCTTGATATATTATATCAAGGGATTTTTATTAGCACTAATTGATAGAAAATATCTTAATTTATCCAAGTTTTTTTGTCTTACCGAAACGATGGCCACAGGACTATTAGTTTAGTTTGAAATGTTATTCACCTTATGTCAGTGATTTTAGTACTAATACTTTTATTTTTAGTACTATTTGCTTGGTTTACAAAACAGTAATTTTAGTATAAATTGACTCTATTTTTTTCTTTCATATTTTTTCGAGTACATCTAAAAATAAGCCCTAAATGACAAATAACATATAAATTTATTTATTTCCAGGTGTCTATGCTGTGTTCGTATCTATCAATGCCTGGCAGTGTGCCTACATCAAACAGCTAAATTTTATTTAAATTATCTACAATTTATGAATGGTGAGTTACATTTAGTCTAAACCATAGACTTTTATATTAAGTAGGTACCCTAGACATCTTGACTCCATGTATTTTCAATAGAAAGGAAGTGACGCAATTTCACGTTCGGCACTTTTTGGTATTTTAAAGCCGCAAAACTCACACTATTAACAAGATATCAATAATAAAAACTAAAACAACTATCGCTTAATTCCTAAATAACATTAAAACTAATACAGTTTTTAACTATGAGAACAAAATTCGAAAACGTTGCCCACCAAGTGTCAAAATTCTCCATACGATTTGACAGTTTGTGGGCACCAGTTTACTTCACTACTAGCATTGAGTACGCCATCTAGGTACTTAATATAAAAGTCTGGTCTAAACGTACAAAAACATATCCAAATACCGTATTGTACAGTTGCCGCATGTTTCTTCTTCTTCATTAGCCTTCTTCCCTCCACTGCTGGATATAAGCCTCTTCTAACTGTTTCCACTCGTCTCTGTTCTGACCCTTCCACATCCAGGTTCCTTCAGCGATTTGGACAATGTCGTTGGTCCATCTCTATGGTGGCCTTCCGACGCTCCTTCTATCTGTCCAAGGCCTCCACTTCAATATTCGTGGCGCCCATCTGGTGTCACCCTGCCTGGCCATGTGTCCTGCCATTGCCACATGTTAAGTTCTTCTTTTTGTTATATTTCAGATGATCTTCGTAGAGGTATGAACCACGCCCTCTGCAGCGGGATAATCGTATTAAAATCCAGTTTAATGAAAGATCCCGATGTCATTTGGAGACTCAAAGACTACGAGGGACATTATCAAATGTTTGTACAAATACTTCTTCAAATATCTCATGAAATGGAACTGCAATCTTGGCATAGTAAGTACATTATTATTAAGGGTCTACAGTATGCAATTCGGCTTCGGCGCCCTGACTTGTATTCAGCCAATACTGAGAGAATCCTCTTGAAACCAAAGACAGTGATAGATGAAAGTATGAACTTCAGATCGGCTGTTTTAGAATAACAGGATTTGGAAATTCCTTTAATAAAAAAATATTCCTAAAGTACCCCTAAAATTTACGGGTTCTGAGGATTTTCCGTTCAGTTTTTCAAATATAAAATACTTCAAAGCCAAAATACTGGTAATTATAATCTTAACGAATTGGCTGTTTTAGATTTTTTTATTTGTTCCCAGGTTTCTTTTAAAAAGGTATAATTCACATTGCCGCTTATGTTATTCTTATTGAGCGCTAACATTCTCATCCAAATTTGAAAAAGTTGAAGCGATAATAGAACGATTTTTGCTCAGTGCATATAAGCCCTTGAATAATTTTATATTTGTTAATCAGGTGACGCACTGACTGAGTTGAATAACACCCTCGCATTGGCTAATGACGTCCAGAATCCTGACTCCCCGACCAGACAGCACTGGGAAGATATGATGGAGGGGTTCCTAATCACAGATTAGTTCACCACAGTATACAATATTGTCACTATGAATTAAAAATTCTATAAGTATTATAATCTTCATAAATTTGTTTTATTTACTGTGTCCTGTTTACAATAGTATAATTAATTCAAACTGTCGAAAGCAGTAATAAAAAGTGTGACAGAGAAGGGACGACTACCTGCTTTATTCGCATGCCAGAGCCACAAGTGGGAATAAAGCAGGTAGTCGTCCCTTCTCGGTCACATTTTTATACTGTGTTCGACAGTTTGAATTGATCATACTATAGTGATGATGCACATCTATCTGTTTGTAATCGAACACCAGCCAGCGAAAAGGCAACAAGCTGTTAGGCTGACTGGTGCTATATTTCATTTAAATTACTAAATAAATTAGGAAAACAGTGATGCAATTAATGTATGAACGTATAAATTGGAAATTTTGAGATGCATTGTGTCGACTTTTTTCATCATCGGTTGACATGGATTGAAAATTGGGGTTACCTGAGAAATCTGGAGCTTTGAAATAAAAAGAGAGACATTTTAGAAGAAAAAACATTGTTTTCATTCTTAACATACAATTTATTTATTTTTATAATAATTATAAAGGTCTATTCACAATGTAATACTATAAAATAATAATTTAACATGAAACTTACTATCAATAGGGAACTTGCACTAGTGAGGAATATGGACGAAAATACATTAATTCGGTAGAATAAAGGTTAAATATCAATTCTACGTTGATTAAAACCCTAAAATATTTTTTTTCAATTTTTAATTCGATAAATAAAATCACGACTTCTCAGCATCCCCTTAAACGCCACGCCATTGGTCAATCTGTCTGTGACGTCACGTAGTCCATGTTTGTTTTGACGGGATACCAAAATGTATGAGGTTTCTTGGCCGCGTAGTGTTTGAATTTGTTTTATGACTGTTTTCGAAGTATATTATAGCTTAATTTAATATAAAGTATTTCAGAGGAAGTCAGTCGAATATTTTGTAGTGCCAGAGTGAACAAAGACAACTAATACGACGCCCAATAAAGCTTTTTATTGATACCGGCAGATCCCGCTAAGGCTAAGGCTAAGTGGAAAAAATGGCATTGTGCAACGAAACTAATCTAGAAACAAACCTTTATCGAATTTAACTTTTAGGTCATGTTTGTGAGTTTGTGAGGTTAATTTTAATGAAAGTACCTACCTAACTAACTATTCATGGGCGTCGACAGGTTCGAAGATAGGTCGGAGGAACAAAAAATTTAATATAAAAAAAGTAAAAGGACTGAATAAGAATAGGGTCATGTTGTAGTTTGGTATGGAAATGGATTTTTTGTCAAACAAAAAAAAAACATTAAAAATAGCGCCGCAAGCGAAATTTTTATTGGAATAGTTGAAACTGAATGGGCTATCTAATAATTTTAGAAAATTGAATCATGAAGAGAAAACGATGTCGTATTAAGGTTATTTTGGTGAGGTTTTGTCATTCAATGAGTGAAAGTAGATATACAATATATACCCAAATACAATTTTTTCTATGGGAGGGCAACTCTCCCTCCCCCGGACGACGCCCATGGAAGTACCTACATTTCGTTTCACCTTACTTGTCACACTTTTTCTATAGAATTACTATGTAGCCAGTGGCCAAGTTATTTGAAACCAGGAGTATTTACGTACGTTTCGTATAACTCCATTATTTGTATTTTTTTTTAATTAAGCAGTTGGGCTTTCCTACTACTTTAAGAAAAAAATTACGGTATATTCTACTATAGTAATCCTTTTCATACACTTAAATATGTGAGTATTTTGTACTTCATATGAATGTCACGAGTGGTTGGTTGGTAGACATTGACAACGGCAATAAACCCGCCATTTGAAAAAAATATATTTTTTCAATAAATATTTATTTATTAATTAATTTCAATATTTACATAACATAATATAGTAACGATATCATTACCGGTTACTCTCTTGAACACGCGTTCGAGAGAGGAGCATCCCATATGAATAAAATAAAAACTGAAATTCAAAAACATCCTAAATACTATTTATATATAAATTTAGCAGATGGAACGCTAAAAACCGACCTGAAACTATCATTAACTTGAAAAAATTAACATAAACATACCGAACTCTACGTTAACCCAAACACATATAGACCTTGTGACGTCATCAATACGGCGTCGTACGGCGTCTTTGAAAGTAGCGTTTTCGCGGGAATTCAAAACTTCAAATTTCAAAGTGCTGTAAAATAGCCATTAGGCGACGTACCGAAAAAATAAAAATTGGTACGTGTTTCTAATGACTTTTTTTATGATTCTGGATAATAAAAAAAAAGTGTGCAAGTTCCCTATTCTCTTAACTTTTAAAATAACTTAAGTTGTAAAACACTGTTTTACTTTCACTACTAAATGAGGAGCAGCCTTGTTCAAAGTATGACAGAGTGTGCAAGTCCAGAATCGGCCTCCATAGTCACCTTCAATGGCATTGTCTGCAGGACCAATAAAGCGATTCTTCTGAGCTAAAGACATGGTCGGCAACGGGCTCTTGGCATTATTATTATTATTGTATAAACACTTTATGAAATACGAAGTGGAAGCAAAACAGTGTTTTATTTATTTTAAAAAGTTAAGTGAATTAAAATGGCTTTCCACAAAATGGGAAATCTGTTATTAACTTATTATCAGCCTGAGTTGAATGAGATAATCTGTTTTTCATTCTGCTAAGGCCTATTATTTCCTAATATGTGAAAGACGATGGTCCTGTTTGGCTATGTTATTTATAGATTATAATAATAAAATATATAAGGAATGTAAAATCACAATACTCTTGTCGTATTAAGATCCGCTTGCACCAAACTTACTTAACTGGCAAACCTAACAATGTGTACGACATCAGTACGACCAATTGTTAAAAATCATCTAACACGTTAATCATCATCGGAAGAAATATGGAAATTTACAAAAAAACTTTATTTCGGCACATGTATTTTAATGTGAAACATACCCAAAATAAGTTATACATGAATCGGGTGTAGGACTCCAAAATTATAACAAAAAAACTGTTTAAAAAATATTTTTGAGAACTTTCTGAAATCTGGTACCTATTATCCATGATTTACTGAGCAGCTGTGTCCCACAAGGGTAACTCTCGAGCGCCATGCCAGTCACATACGCGAAATAAATGAGAAGTGTGACCGTTGGCGCCAAAAAGCATTCGAAGTATATTTTTTGCATGAGGCCACAGATGACTCCATGGCGTTTAATGTGTTAAGTAATTTTTCTGTTCATTTAATGGTTATCCACCTGGTATCAGGCTAGTGCGACAAAGTAAATTTATTTTGGTAACTCAGGTGAACTTTTGGCCGATTACGAGAATAATATGATTCGTGCAAGCGAGCCTAAGACAATAAAATTAAAAGTAATACATATAAGCTACAATGCAATACATTAACTTCAAACATTCAAGTATCTTCTCACAGTGAAACGATGGCACAGTTTGTGCGATTACAATTACAATATAATACAAAACGTAACATTACATAGACTTTGGAATAAAAATTTACAAAATTCTTTAATAATAATATATAGTAATTACAAATTATTATCGGACCAATGTGAATATAGTTCATATAGGCCTCAACACAGTGACATAAAAAAGCGATTATGGGTAGTTGCGTAAATGTGCGAGCAAAGCACATTTATTATTTGGCTTACTCTTGAGTGTTAAGTATTGGTAAAAAACTTTTAATACACCACACTTGTACAATAAGTAGTTATCTCAACAGATATACAGCAAAGGATGGACCTTGCATCAGGCTTATGACTGATCGTCGGTGCTGTCAGAGCAGAGCTGTCAGGTCCGTAATATTCTCACATTGTATTTTTTACAGGTAACCTACAATGTCGAAAATATTACAGAGCAGCACTAGAGAAATCATTTTAAAGGCGAGATAGTTTTGAGAGAAAAGAATACTCCGATAATGCCTTTAAACCGCCATCAGAAGTTTGAAAAACAATGCTGCCAGTATATTCTAACAATCGAAAAAATGGCATTTTTTTTTAACCACCAGTTCTGAAATATAATTTGAAAGTAGCGAAAAAATATACACATTACGCAATACTAAACCAAGTTTGCACCGGGGGACTTCTGTTGCGAAATAGATTATACATATTATTTTTATAACGCATCGTTGGTGGTCGCCATATTAGTTTTTCATTCTGCAGGCTTACATAAAGAACTATAATCACATCGCTCTCGATTCCGACAATAAGACAAATTAAAGTGGTTTAACTGTTGTCAGTGTCAGAGCAGCGGGCACTGCTTTAGGGACATGGAAGAAGTACAGCATAAACCCTGCAGCCAATAAGAAGTGGAAACACAAGATGCACGCAATCAGCGATATGGAATATCTGGATCTCTTCAGCGCTGGTAACAGAAGATACACCAGAACCATTCCTGAGAGTAGGGCCGCGGTGCCGACTAATAGCCACTGAAGCCACGATACTTGTATCGTCCACAAAATGGACACAGGGATGTAGATAGACAGAGAGTACCCGTACACACAGAATAGTGAGATCATACTCGGTGTGGCGGGAATTTCCTGAAACAAAATAATTATCAAATATTATTACAATGAAACACAATTTAATTTGATTGGCATCGCTGTACCAAATATATTCAACGTTCGAACAACCGTTGCAGAAAAAAAAAATATACAGATGGCATTCTAGTATCATCAGTTACAGGTATAATACCAAAATCAATAATTTAAACGTGCTAGAAAATCTGTACATAAAAATGCAAAAATCGGCAATTATTAATACATGTAACATTGTACAAAGATTTCTAAATACTACTGATATTTCAGGCACAATGCTTGTATTTTATATAGAGCAGTATATCTGAGCCTAATCCTTTGATATCCGTGATATCTGGATAGGTGAATGTTTCCCAGTATTAGCTTGATGAGTTTATATATCAATTACCAATGACAATGGGTGATAATACTGAGATATGTGTTGGCAAATCTTGCCTACACGTAAAAAAAAGAATCTCTCACTGATTTTTATCTCAACTTCAAGTCATCCAATGCTATTTTTAGACAAAATACAGACTTGAAAAAATAATAATTATTATTTGTTATTGGGTAGGCAGCTTTCGCTCTTTTGACCCAAGTCCCAGTTAATTTGTGTTTATATTATCTAGTCTATTCTTGAAGGTGTTGGTGGTAGGAGCAAGTACCACTGACTCCGGCAACTGATTCCAAGCACTATTGGTCAAGAAGTGTTTTCGTGGGTTGGATGTGAATGAATAATGTTGCTATGTTACCTCCTCAACGGCAATCTGTGCTGCATCATCACTCAACGTCCACTTGAGTGCAGCCCACAGCCCCAGGGGAACCAGGAAGTTGTAGCAGAAGATACAGGTGGCTGCGTAGGACACGAGATGAAAGTCATATCTCCAGTGATAGGCCACGTTAGCATGTTGGAGGTAGTTGGCAATGTTGCCGCTAATTCCTATTGCGAATATCTGGAAAAACATTATAAGATTTAAATTAGTTCATTGCTGAATGGAAGAAATCACTAAGCATTAATTACGAATGTTAGGAACATAATTGAAGTGTGTTAATATTTTGCACATTCAATGCACTGAAAAAATTACAGTCTGTCAAAAACACGTTTTTTTATGAGGACACTGCATGTATGTAGCTTTTGGTCAACCTTAGTGGTAACACTATTTAGAATTTTGCAATAGAAATTTCACTGTCGCCTTATTAATTAATTAATTACTATGAATATTATTTTTTCCCCGTGGGAATTCCCGGGTTGTAGAATATTGAATTGAACCCACACACTTTTTAAATATTAACCTGAATTTTTAGATATTTTTTCGAGTGCCTTGTTCTCTTCACAGGTCTTTTAAAAACTCCCATAAGACATTTCACATCTCTCTCAGCAATGAGGTTCACCACTCACTCTGAATGTCATACCTATACACATGCACCCAAAGAGAATGTTTATGTTTATTATGATGTGTTGTGTGGTTGTATATACACACAGTGTTTTCTGGTTACCCCAATATTGGTGTAGGTATACAGTGATGGTGCAGTAATAGTATATTAATAATGTTACACACGTACCAAAGTAGTGGCAATCCAAAACGGTCCATACATGTCAGGCTTGGCTCTGATTGTCTGATCAAAGTACCCCACACCACCTCGCTGTGGCACCATAGAACACAGTATCCTCTGCACGACATCGTCCGTGTCCACATCAAAGTATTTCTGGTAATATTCTATGGTCCAAAAGTTGTGATTCTTTTCAGCTAAATTAAATAAAAACAACACAACATTACAATCACATTAAACCAAAGACATTATATATTAAGTACTACCTAGACGGCGTACTCAATGCTAGTAGTGTAAGTAAACTGGTGCCTACAAACTGTCAAATCGTATGGAGAATTATGACAGTTTGTGGGCAACGATCACGAAATTTTGCTCTCATAGTTAAAAACTGTATAGTTTTGACGTTATTTAGGAATAAAGCGATAGTTTTAAAGGTGTTTTTATTATCGATATCTTGTTAATAGTGTGAGTTTTGCAACTCTAAAATACCAAAAAGTGACGAGCATGAAATTGCGTCACTTCGTTTCTATTGAAAATACATGGAGTCAGACATCTAGTACTTAATATAATATAATGTTTTTGAATTAAACACATACAGAATCAGGTGAATACATTATTGAAATGCGTGTAAAGTGGACAGGACTTAAGAAGGAATACATGTGAACGATTGCGTCGTACAAAGGAAGATTACTCGGTTAATAATAAAGATATCATCCTAAGACTTAAAACATGAATACATAAGAATATGTTTTCGTGACTCACGTGAGTAGAAATATGATTTTCATAAGTTATCTCCTTAAAAAATTTCGTGAATATTATTTTAATATTAGATCTCCATTTTCACAATAAGCCAAAATTGATTTTGTCGCATACATTCTTATTTCATTATTATAATATTAAATACAACATTAAATTACAATATTAAAATATTATAAAGTTGTACCGATAATAGAATGAATCTTTTTCACAGTATATCGCCCCTTGTGACCACTGTACAATAACTGTGTGAAAAACTATTAAAGAAAATGAGCAAGGAAAAATACTGTGCTAGATGATAACTAAATTAAATTCTTGCAACCAATTTTTATTGAGAAGTGATGACACATTGATAACAAACATATTTGTTGGCATTGGAAAAGTGATAAATATGAGTGCAATAAAAAAACGTGGCATTTGTGCGATTATTTTGAATAAACTAATAAAATAATATTGATGGCATGCAGAACTATACACTTGCAAACCTGGGGGAGGTGCCTCGTCATCCGGTGATACGAATTTGGACCCCTGAAGATCTCTTCTCAGATCACTCATCGAGTCATTCTTCATGGGCCCCGCGGCGTGCACGGCTTCCACTTCGAGACGAGCGCTCCCCTCGCGCCCATGACTGCTGTGGACGGGGGAGTACTCTTGGAAAGACAATAGCTCACCTGTTACCGGATTATTGGACATTTTTGCGCTCTTTGTGTTTGATTTCTTCTGATTTCGTTGACGTTCAATAGCTGTCACGAAATGTCAACGTTGACATTTCAAAACCATAGACAACGAATAAAATTCTTCATAGACTATGCACAAATTTCTTCTTCTTCTGGAGGAGTTATACGTGCGATACCTAAATTTGAGTTTTTCCTAAGTTTTTCAAAAACTTTGGCACATTCTACTAACATTATCTTTAAGTTTTCCATTTGAGAAATCAGGCCAAATAAAACTGAATTAGATACAGGCAGCATTGTGTTCTTACCTCTTATTTATTTATTTGCGATTTATTTTTTGCTGGACAGAACGGAGAAGGTCGTGATTTAGACCTAATTTAATAAAAGGCAAAATGTGTGCAGGAGGAGGACACCCATATCTCAGCCTACAAATACACAAAAGAAACAAGGATTGGGAGCCAGGGGAAAATGAAAACAAAATATTTGTTTGCATGAAACATTGTTAACTATTAATCAATAAAATATGATACATTAATTTATTCATAATATTGTAATAATACATAAATAACAATAATCATCAATACAAACACTCCACCATCATCGTACTGTATAATTCTATTTAATTATTTATACTAAAAATATTCTAACATCCAGTTACATTTAAACAATACACATGTGAACCAAACCATACAATCCTTATGTCGCTTATTTCCAAATATGCATGCTGTGCTCACGGGTGTAAAAAAATAAAAACCCCTTTTTATCACGGATGGTTTTTCAAAGAAACTTCTTACAAACAAGAAAAAATATTGACATAAAGATTGGGAAACTGTGCCACGAGATGTATTGTGAAAATGACTGAACACCTATTACAATAAATTATTATCTTCGAAATTTTAACACTTGCAACACTGCTCCTAAATTTTTGGATGGAACGTTTTTAAAAAATCATAGTTTACCTCCATTACAAAATTTCTATATTTCTGTTTTGGCCTGCGGTTTCGGTTTATTGACAAATACATTAAAAATATTTAGAAAATGGTTTACAAGATTCAAAAACATTAATATTTTTATATATTAGAAATTTGTAAAATATTTAGAGAATTAGAATTTAAGACAGGTCAACAGCCGTCTCGGTAACACACTCGACTATAACCCAATTATATACTATACCTATTTAATCTACCACATATTTATTTATGAACACTACCGGTATCCAAAATACAAATGTATTGTCAATACCGGCTTCATTGACAATTGTCAATCAAAATTTTTTAGTTGACACTCGTCAATGACGCATTTAGCTGTTGAAATCGGTAGTGTTAAATATATAGGTGGTAGTAGTACAAAAGTTCCAATTCTTTTCCAACTAAAACAAGTATTTTAAATATATTTTGCTGCGAAAAAAATTAAAAAAGAATGTCTTATTTTAGTTAGTACGCACCAGCGACATAATATATTAAGTACTACCTAGACAGAGTATTCAATGCTAAAAATGTAACAAAACTGGTGCCCACAAACTGTCAAATCGTATGGAAAATTTTGACAGTTTGTGGGCAACCGTTTCGAAATTTTGCTCTCATAGTTAAAAACTGTATTAGTTTTAATGTTATTTAGGACTAAAACGATAGTTTTAAAGATGTTTTAGTTTTTATTATTGATATCTTGTTAATAGTATGAGCTTTGTGACTCTAAAATACCAAAAAGTGCCGTGCGTGAAATTGCGTCACTTCCGTTCTATTGAAAATACACAGAATCAGACCTCTAGTACTTAATATGTAATCTCTTTGGTACGCACATAATTGGTTACAGAATTGGACCTATAGTTTACAATCATAGACTTTTACAATAAGTACCTAGATGGCGTACTCAATGCTAGTAGTGAAGTAAGTTGGTGCCTATAAACTGTCAAATCGTACGGAGAATTTTGACGTTTCGTAGGCAACGTTTTTACAATATTAGTATTTCAAAAATGTTTCATGGTCACCACATTGTTAATGGTCAATAAGATTAAGCAAAATATACATTAGGAGCAGCGGATATAGTGTTAACATTAATATTAATTTATAGGAAAGTATCAAAGAATTGGAATTATGTATTATTATTATATGTAACATTTGTTTATTTATTTATTGTGATGAGATGATAGTATAATAATTCATGTACAGAATATTCAAAATACTATTAAATATTATGTAATCTATCGTATGGTATCATAAACTTAGGAACTTATCATATAAATTGATAGAGAATGCAAATCCAACTCTTTTCAAGACCATCCATTCAGCCTAGGAAACCTATCAGGACAGTCCGCTTCTCTGACACCGCTGTCTTCTTACTTTTCTCTGCATACATGTTCTATCAATTGTAATCATGGGCGTCGCCAGCCTCGGAGCTATAATGCGTAAATAACTCCGCACGCGAATTTTTTTATGAGACATAGCGAAGGAGGTCGAGATGTGGTTTGTTTATTTAAAAATGTGTATAATACTTTGCACAATAATATGTATGAAAAATGTTTTATACATGAAAGTAATACAAAATAGCGCTGTAGGCAATTTTTTATGAAACTGAAGTAGTTTCATACTAATTTTAGAAAATTTATGATGTGATGAAAAAATGTGTGGCAGTAATGTGATTTTTTGTGAGGTTTTATCATTTAGTATGAAAAAATATATACCTATTCCAATCTCAAGGCCCCCCCCTTGGCGACCCCCATAATTGTAATAAGACAGCATTCCTATTTTTATGTAATGTAGTATAGTAAGTATTATAATATGTATGTAGGTATATGTATACGTATAATGTAATGAGTTATGGGAAGATGTAAGTTTGTACAATAAGAATAACTAACCAACGTATAACTTATAAAGTAATTTGGCTAGGAATAATTCATTATAATAATTATTAAATGCCTTCAATCAATACAATGCAAACATCTGATAATCAAACTTATAGCAATTGTACAGTCTGTCTACAATGACATTTCTATTTTATTAAACCATTACTTTCTTGACAAACTGTACTACTAAGAACGTGAGAGACATTCTCTTTCCAATATGCAATGAAAATTTGGAATTGCAAATTCTTTTTAAATCGTTCATTATTCTTCATTTAAAATTCATTAAATGAAACCAAATAAAACAGTGGATAGAACGATTAGAAATTATTTAAAAATGGAACAAAAAATTTGAATTCATACAAGTTGCCAGCATAGATAGAACAGAAAAATATTCAAATATACCTAAAATATTCAGGTAACATTCAAATTATTAGTATTAGCAACACTGAATTATAAAACTACGTAAAAAATATTGCCACCTAGCAGACGAGGGACATCACCTTTTCGACTTTCTAGCAAAGATAATGTTGCCAGTTTACATGCGGCATTTTTGACTGGCCTAAAGTGCTAAAAAATCCCTTTTAGCACTTTAAAAAAACTAACCTGACCAGCTCATATTGATTTTGTATTTGTGTCCACTAATGTCCCATGTCTGCGGGGTGACGCTTGTCATAAAAATTGCACAAATTAAAATTATTACATGACTCTACGGTGCATTGCCTATAAGTATTGCCACGATTAAAAACAACATTTAAAACTATTTTTAGTGCTGCTAAACTAATTACATAGGTAAAAAACAATAAATTAACTTAAATGCAAACAGAGAAATGCATAAATTATCATCAAATGAAATAAAATAAGTAAATAATTATAGACTTTAAAGAAATATATTACTAAGGTGCAAATAAAAATATTTACAGTCTGTCAATAAAGAGTTGGTCTAGGATTTAGAAAGACAATTTCTTTGCTAGCATGAATGACATTTTTATTAAAATCATAGACTTTTATATTCAGTACCTAGATGGCGTACTCAATCCTAGTGGTGCCTACAAACTGTCAAATTGTATGTAGAATTTGGTTCCATGACAAAATCTCAAGTGACAAAATCTCACATGTCAAAAGGGTAACCTACTATTGACAGAATCGCAACTCAACACCGGGATATCTGATGTCGTCATTTTTTTTGTTTTGTTTTTGTGTGCAAAAAAAAAAAAAAAACAACCTAACGAACCTAACCCAACAATATTGAAATTGTCGGCAACAGGTTTTCCGGTGTTTAGTTGCGATTCTGTCAATAGTGGGTTACCCTTTTGACAGTTGAGATTTTGTCATTGTGAGTTTTTGTCTGGTTACCTAGAATTTTGACATTTCGTAGGCAACGTTTTCAAAATTTTGTTCTTATAGTTAAAAACTGAATTAGTTATAACGTTATTTAGGAATGAAGTGATAATTTTAAAGATGTTTATTATTGATATCTTGTTAATAGTGCGAGTTTTGCGACTCTAAAATACCAAAAAGTGCTGAGTGTGGAATTGCGTCACTTACTTTTTATTGAAAATGCATGGAGTCAGACGTGTAGTGTACTTAATACAAAAGTCAATTAAAATGCTGTAAGTGTTGCCATTATGCCATTATGGTTGTCATAAAGCTACACGTGGCGCCCTCATCTAAAACTAACTTTTTTTTGACAGACTGTAATAGAGTGTAATGACAAAATCTCAGAACATAATAGTGCAGTACGTGACATAATAGTAATTAATTAACAACAGTTTAATATGAATGTAATAATGGCACTTAGGTTATGTAAATTTGATAATATTATTGACTTACAATATTATTTCAACAGTTTTTTTATGAAATAAAATACAACATACTAATTATTAATTGTGCCAGGTCCTGACACTGGCATGGATGTTTTTTTCTTATGATTTATGCTAGTGGGAGTGAGACAAAAATTCTTCCATTACATCTGCACTCCTCACCATCGTAGACACAGACATTTAGCTGAAGAATTGTTTCTGTAGTAGTAGCGTATGGAGTTAAGTGGCACTGACAACTTTTATTCTCATTGAAAAACGGTTGATATAATATTTCAGTATGGAAACTACAAACACTAAATTCAACAAAAATACTATGTTTTATTATGTTACTAAACTATGTATGAAATATGTCATCTAGAACTACAAAATATACTGTGCTATGTATGTAGGTACAATCATACGTATGTATTATACTAAACTAATCTAATAGTAAGAATGAAACAGTTATAAAACACAAATTATATAAGTGAAGTGCATAAAGATGTAACTATTTATGTGAGGGTCCAAGGAACCTATATAAATGTAGGAAGACTTAACGGATAAAGCCATAGACAAAACTTGACAGCCGCCATTGCCACTACTAGCATTTCCGCTAGGTATCCACCATTTTTTCTGAATGTAAAATACGCTAATTTACCATTTACTTATATAGGTTATATTCCAAATGTAATTTCCACACCGATTATACATAGAGTTGCAAAAATCACTGATATAACCAGGTTTCACGCAATTGTGGACAACCAATATGACACACAATCATATGTTTGCAGCTCCAATGGTGTCCACCATAGATTTGTCATAGATAATAGAAGGAGCTCAATGTTCAATAGTTCTTCCCACCTTTATATAGGTTCCTTTGGTACAGCAATGTCAATTATCTTACTATGAAATTACTCTACGTTAAAGGTTTTATCAAATTGTCTATTTTAGTACTTAGTAATTCATATACTATTTACGAAAAGTGGAATAAAGTCAAAATTGTAGAAAAATATTATGTCTTGACTGTCTAAACTAATATAGGTAGGTATATAGTAGTAATAATACGTAAACATTACTGGACTAATAAATGTTAGGTTAGGTTAAGTAAGTTAGGTTAGGTCAGTATGACATATAAACAAAATCAATCAACTGGGTATGAATTAGGGGATCGCCCCCTCCCTCTCCAGGAAACTCTATTTTATCTACAAATGACTTGTTTGTTGTTTCGAGCAAGCGAACGCTGCCCTCCGAAGGCTGCCACCCATAGTCCCCGGCCTGCTTAGCGTTTTAAGAAATCCGGCCATGTAGAGACGCAACATGATGAATGATGAAGTGATGTTGTATAGTCTACACTCTATACTACGTGAATGAAGAAAAAACTAGACAGATACTTACTACCCTCAATAAGAATATCACTACTCTACACTACTGCCTGCATATCCTTCAATTATAATAATGTCAAATATGCACGAAATGAGTTGTTTGTGTGTATTCAAGAATTATCTTCAAACTTGTCTTGTTAAATTTTATTCACTGCAAGTTAACTCTCGTTGACTGCCGACGCATTCCAGAGAATTGTACCATAATAGCCGACACGGAATGACGTCAGGTGGTAATTTATAATTATAAAAAGATTTTTTTAACCTCAATTATTACTTCAAAAGTCATGACAAAAATATCTTATCTCAGACGTCACAGGTAGGGTTGCCAGACGTCCCGGTTTACCGGGACTGTCACCGGTTTTGTGCCTCGTGTCCCGGTGTCCCGAACAAACCTCTCGGGACGCCTAAATGTCCCGGTTTTCGGAGTAGTTGGTATATTTTTAGGATTACAATCATTGTGGTAATTTTGACAATTTATATACAAAATAATGTAAAAAAACAAATAATGTTACACATTTGATTTGCCTACTATAAACAAACAACCAGACCCCATTTATCTAAAAAATTTCGCCTGCGGCGCAAACTTGTTGATGCGTTTTTTTATAAGGTATAAATTGCTATGGGGGGGGGCGCAAAAAGTTTGTGCCTATACCTAAAAAATGAAAATCCTGTGTTGGTACCCCCCCCCCGCTCATGAAATTTTTCTGTCGTCCCGGTTTGACTTCCAAGAAATCTGGCAACCCTAGTCACAGGAGTATTGCAAAATCCAAGATGTATCGAATCATAAACTCTAAACATTGTTTGTGGCACTGCGTTAGAGCAGTCCTCAATTCTTTTTGGCTACAGAACCCTAATTGATCTATCTTTTTTTAGGGGAACCCTATATCGACAACGAAAAAGCAAATTGACAAAAATTATTTATGTTATAATTATTAATTAGTTATGTTCGATTTGAAAAGAAAAACTATGTTTTTAGTTTAAGATATTAACTGCACGTAGGTATTTAATGTGAAGAATGAAATTTTAGCATTGACTGCGTCAATACGCTACAACTCTCGGAACACCTGTGACCACCCTGTGACCCCTCTGCGGAACGCCAGGGCTCACACACAATTTAGGAACCGCTGCGTTAGAGTCGAATAACCCCGACTGGGGTTGGCAGCAGTCAACGAGTTAACTTATTTAGGTTAGTTTTCATTTAAATGGATACTACAGGAACCATAAGACTCGATGATAAAATGTATTTATAAAAAAATATGTGGTACTAATTCATTTGCAATGAGGAAAGACATGATGATTTGGCTTGGTTATGAAATTCAACCTAATGTATAATGATTATATTTTGTACATGAAATTGATGGAAGGGATGTTAAAACAAAAATTAAAATAACATAAAACACGGATACCAACTGTGAAAAAAACAATGCAATCGAGTTAAAATATAAAACAACAATCACACACAATATTTAAAGACATTCATGGCAACTTTGGTACAAATGGATTAATTAATAATAATTACAAACAATTACAATAATAATTCATTAATACATTAATTCATTTCATTATAACTAATTTATATGAAAAATAAATGCTATATTATTAAACATTAAACAATAATAATATGTACCTATTACGATTCGACACAAAACCGTCAAATTATATGCAATAAGATTTGTTACAGAGATGCCCTCAGATACCACAAGACAGATGCTCTGAAAAAGGAAAAAAAAAGGTATATAACTCCTTGTTCTTAGCCTTCTCTATGCCTCGAGGTTTGTATTACAAGGATGTGTATACCACGCCAAACATTTTCTGTATAAACAAAGATCGTGGCGTTACGTTTCAGGGCAATGAATGAGTTCAGAGAGAATTGCTAAAACACACTACAATGTTATATCGTATGTATTCAAACGTAAAATTGTATTAGTATGCCTTTGGTATTATTGATAACATAAATCTATATACTATACTAAACTGGATAAGCAACTAGACCGCATATCGCGAGCCCAACGGTACGAATTTTTTTTTTTCTAAGAACTGTCAATCGCTAAAGAACACATTTCCCAAGTGCCAGACCGTGCGAAATGCGATCAAGCACCGCCACCTTGACATTTCTCTCTTTCTCTAGCCATGATGTCGGATTAATACATTCAACATTATAGGCGAGGTTGCCGTCACTGTCGCTAAGGAAATGTATGGAATAACAGTCCCTTAACAACGAGTATGGCAGACCACGTATTATATTCTGTTACAAGATTTGACAGGAGTGGTGGTCCTATGTGATCATTATGCTATGTTGCCAGTTGTTACAGCACGGCTAGAGTACCTACTCTAGGAGGCAGTGATTCAAGAGACAGTGGTTATTTATCCAGTTTAGTAGTACATATTATATAGATCTACGGTCGTTTACATCAGATAATTAAAATAAAATTAATTCATCTCATATACTCCAGATGGCTCTGGTAGTTTCACGTTCATAAACATTGCACTTTTTTTAAAATCAGCATATTTGTTTGTAGTATTTATTTTTTAATTCAGTCTAGCCGTGACTAAAGCATATGAGACCTGCTTAACAAATTATTAATAAACTATTTATAAGACGTAATAATAAAATTTAACTGCCAATGAATTGTCTCCCAAACATTATAACCACATTCCGAAATACACCAATGGTTTTCTAATTATTTTTTTTACTATATTTAAAAAAATGGATCATACGCCTTTGTACACTTCACAGTAAGCTTGAAAACCATGTGTCGAAAAGTGGAGTAGGTCGGCCTCGGAGATCGAACCCGCGCCCACTGGATTAACTTTAAGTTAAATTATTTTAATATAGATTTCTTCTTGGTAAACACAAAAACTTATAAATAAATAATTTGTGATGACAGAGAAGATTATGCGACATAGTATTTACTAAAAACATATTGCATTCTATACAAACATATTAATCCTCAAATGACAAGACAATATACATTTAGTCAAAAAGTAAATGTTGTCCTGAATCGGTTAAACTAAGTAAACGTTGTCCTGAATCGGTTAAACTAAGTAATTCATAACAAATTGTACCAAATTACAATATGTAATAAAAATGATTACATAATATAACAAACCACAATGTTACCATTAAACTATCTACTCATTATAATAATACTAAATAAGACAACATATGGACTTGCGTAAATTGTTAAGAAGTTTGCGTAAACTATTTGTAAATTAATGCAAAATATTCAGAAATTAGCCTAAAATATTCAGAAATTAGCGTAAAATATTCAGTAATTTACATAAAATATTCAGAAATTTACGTAAAATATTCATAGATTTACAAATAATATTTAGAAGTTTACGTAAAATATTCAGAAATTTACAAAATAACAATTCAGAAATTTTACGCTAAATATTCAAAGATTTACGAGTTTATACCAATTAAGTAAAAAATACACAGTTTATAAAATCGTGTAATAATTTTGTAATATGATGAAACATGTCAAATTACAAATAGTACAATACGTTCACAAATTAATTAACATAAAAATATAGTAACGCAAACATAAGTGACGTAAAATATTGACAAATACACATAAAATGATGGAATATGTTGACAAGCGCAAGATTCACATCCAAACCACGAAAACACTCGACCAAATAATATGTAAAGCGTAAATTACACGCTAGAGTTGCGTGTGTACTTTACGCAAGTCCTAGGTTGTCTACTGTACATAATATAATTAAGTTTAATTATTGTATTCGATGTACGATAAATTAATACACAGTGGATGCCGCCTGATGTAATCACGATAGGACCAATAACAACATTACGAGTGATTTCATTAACCGACTGATAATGTTACGAGTGATTACATTAACCGACTGATAATGTTATGAGTGATTACATTAACCGGCTGATAACATTACGAGTGATTACATTAACCGACTGATAATGTTATGAGTGATTACATTAACCGACTGACAACATTACGAGTGATTTCATTAACCGACTGATAATGTTACGAGTGATTACATTAACCGACTGACAACATTACGAGTGATTACATTAACCGACTGATAACATTACGAGTGATTACATTAACCGACTGATAACATTACGAGTGATAACATTACGAGTGATTACATTAACCGACTGAAAATATTAAGAGTGATTACATTAAGAGGCGACCACCGTAGTAGATAATAATTAAAGTAGTATGTATGTATATAATAAAAATATATGGCTATATTATGTACGTGGGAGGATACAATGTGTTATAAGTTTGGGAGTCGGACGTCACCTAGTGGCAGTGGTGGAGGGCGTGCCGTGCAGGTGGGGGGGGAGGTCTCATCTCAGCGATTAGGACTGTCAGCAGAGTCCTCTGAATTGTGAGAAGCCAGGGACTGCTGTAAGGCAACTGGAGTCAACCACTCTCTGAAAGAAAAACAAAACAATACCAAATTAGTCAAATTAGTCACCTTCGCTGTTCCCTGTTATGGATCACCCTCAACAGAGTAAGAGTGGCTGTTACGGCTGTAAAAAGAATCTCCAACGTTGGGGGTACCCGTCTGATGACAACACCCAGGACGACAGCCACCTACTAATATGTCCCCTGATGGGAGAGAGCTGTACCCCTGGGGACCTGATTCTAGGGAATGACAAGGCGATGTATGTCGCCACTTTTTGGAGTGGCAGGATATGACCCACCGGAACACGTAAAGAAGTAAGTCGTTGTGGATACTGCAATAGGGTGTATGTCATTTTATTGCAATTTTACAGGAGGAACAAAAAACATTTTTATTTTTCAACTATTAGTACTACATCAAATTTGTGAATTGAAATGTTATGATTGGCCTGATTGGCCGAGAGACTTAAGACAAATTGCAGTGTGTAGCCGCGACTATTTTGATTGCATTCATTCAATAAAACCAATATCGTTTTTTTTTTACATACGTCCTATTGCAGTATCCACGACGAAGTATTGTTATAAATACATAAAATAATTGCAATGTGAATGTGATTGTGTACCTGGGAAGGCAGCGCTGCAGGAATGGCACACAAGAGCTGAAGTAGGCTAGTCTGTTCACCCATGGAGGGATGTCTGTACCACACAGGAGCTGTAAAGATACAACAACCGTCATAATATTATGTAATATTAATACCTCGGAAAAATATATACATACTATGTCATCATTATACACCGGGAAAACGAATGCCGTTTTACTGCTGAGGTGCAATAAAACCTTACTAATCCATAGACGGCTCGTGAACAAAAGTATTATTTTTCTTCGTATTTAAATTACGGGGGTTTCCATCTTTACCTGAATTCTGTACAACCATCAATATCTATAGGGGAATAAAACAATAAGTGAAGTGTAAACAATAAATTCCACGTAACTTGTATCAGCGTGCATTATGCAGGTAGTAGTAACGAAATTTGCCTAGTAAATAAACTGTATAATATTTTTTCACATCTCTTAGTCCCAGGTACTTTGGGCATTGAATCTCCCGATGTATAGTCATCATCAATAAGTAAACTTACCTGACAAATAGCTCCTGAGAAATGGTTGCAGTTATTGTTCATTAAATGATACCTGAAATAAATTAATATACAAGAATAAATAAAACAGTTCATTAACAACACACAGTGCCTGACAGTTACAGTACAAAATACAATTGAGTGCAACTCACTTATCTCCTTTAAATTGTTTTCCTAATTCTACCACAGCGGATCTCACTTCCTCAGCTGTGAAATCGGTCCAGCCAATGTTTAAACTTTGCCTGAAAACAAATTTATTAAAATCAAACACAAATATTATTCTATCTCCTCTCATCTGAATCCAAACAGTCATGTATGCATATTCGGAGAATAAAATATTTATAACAAGTAGTTATCTCGACAGATATACAGCAAAGAACGGCCATTCCATCAGGCTTATGATTGATCGTCGGCTGGTTTAATGTGATCACTCACTTAAGTAATGGTGTGTTAGGCTGGAGGACTGGATTCGATTCCCAGCCGCGGAAGGATGGACTGGAATTGGTTAATATTACTTAATATATTGAAGGTCCTTCTGCACACCCGAATAACACAGGCGTCAGTTAGGCACCTTTTTATTCGCTCTTTCAGTCCAAAGTTACTCAGACGGCCTCAAGGTTAGCCGGAAGAACACCTTCCAGAATGACACCTTCAATATCCCTCCTACAAGGATAACAAATAATGAGCCACATTACGTAATGTTACTTAAGTGAAAAGTGATCACATTAAACCGGTCGACGATCAGTCATAAGCCTGATGGAAAGTTCATCCTTTGTTGTATATCTGTTGAGATAGCTACTTGTTATTTCAACCACGGCATATTGTCTGAAATTTCTCAGAAAAACAAATTGTGAAATTAAAAAAATATGAATGATGGATGGCTCACCTAAACCTGAACTGATCTCCCAACTCCGTGGGGTCCCTGGGAGAGATCTGGAAGATGCCTGTGAATGAGAAGGGATGTCCTCCATACACGTACTCCACCCCGTGCACTTCCACTCCACTGTGGAACACTCCCAGACCCAAGTTGGCCGTGTAGGAGTTCACCCAGTACTGCAAAGCAAACATTTCATTATTCACTACCTACAAAGCAAAGCAGCTAAGATTTCCTCATTGAATACCAGCTTAAGATCCCACCATAAAATTCTACAACAATCTATCATTAATCCGAAATGTATTTTAAATGAATGTTACTAAATTTACCTAAAAATCTTACCACGTTCCCCCTCTCCTCTCCCAAATAGATGTCCCAATGTGGTTTTTAACATTTTTTTGGAACATGGTAAGAAATAGGACAATGTAGTCAATGACAAAGATGATCCATACTAAATTGTCAACAAAAAATGTTCTTCACGTTTTTTCATAGGACTAGCAGTCTTCCCACAATGCCGGTCAAAATATTTAAACGTTTTTACAAAACTAATTTTGTAAGTGCAGTATTTTGTGATGGGATCCTTAGCCTATGTATTCATCATCATATGTCAACATCCCTGCGTCCATTGTTGAACATAGTCCTCCCCCTTTGATCTCAGCAGCTCCATATCCTGGACAGACCGCATCCAACCGCCTCCCGCAACTCAACCAACACTTCTTCTGCCTGTTCTAGGTTGCCACTCCAGAACTTTCTTTGTCCACCTAGAGTCTGTAGTTCTGGCCACATGACCAGCCCAACTTCATGCATGTATTACCTATGCGCCTATGCATTACCGACTGCCAATTTTCTGCTTACAAGTTAGACTCTGCTCTAAACGGTAAAAGGATGTATTATTCTTCCATCCAATTTGTTGAGAATATGAATGCACAATGAGTATAGTCCTTACCATATCATAGACGTTAAGTACAACAGCTTCCCTCCCCATCTGTCTCTCCTGCTTCTTGGCTGAGCCCACAGGCAGACACGAGGGAAACATCTTTCTACAAGACTCCACTGCTTTACTCAACTGAAACATACAAACTATTACACGTCAAATATATTGCTAACGTAATAATACGGTTGGAGAAAAGGAGTAATAAATTGCCGGGGGAAAACTAAGATTGCTCAGCTAATACTGAAGATGTCATCCTAAGACTTAACACATGGATAAATGTAAGATATTATTATATTTTGGGTTAGATTAAGGTTCCGGTGGTGGCAGGATCTGCCGACTTTCAGTCGTTTCCGGGAGACGCCATATTCGTATCCGTACCGTGATCTCAATCTTTCGTGAAGACATGGAATGAGCACGGGTGGCATGGAGTGACATGCACACCCGAGGATGCACTACTAACGAATTCCAGGGGTATCCGGGTGGCCAAACATTGGGGTTACAAGATTCGATAGTGTTCGGGACACGGAAAGTAGTATGTAAGTATTATACTTTAGTTATAGAAAATATTTACACAATCAAGCATTGTTTTTACACTGAAACAACTTCCAACTTGAAATTAAAATGATCAAGACAGTAATATTCTAGTAACAAAATCAATATAGGTAATATAGTTGTAGTGCAAGTATGTATGTTAGTAACATTTATCCATATATTACATCAAATCTGTCACCAAACTAAACTAACTAGGCGCATGTGATCTCAACAATGCAAAGTGTCTTTTGTTTACTAAAATAAAAGAATATTAAACATGTGACAATCATTATGCTAAATACAACACTCAATATCTCCAATAATATTATCTTATTTATACCTCGCTGTAATGCACTAAGGTCACTGTACCTTTACATCAACATAATGAACCAATCACCGTGTTCATTAGATGACTAAAAATAGCCTCGTTTATCATTTAACTTATTCAATATCCTACATCAAAGTCAATAAGGATGAATACATCAAACCCATAAATACCTCAAATAAATAGTAAATATGTTGAAGTTATTCGAATATATCTAATCTTCATAGTCCGTTATTGGTATACGCACCAGATTGCGAGCAATTTCACAATCAAATACACGACAATATTATTTCTAAAATGTTTATTATCAGCTTTATATGCCACACAAAATAATGAACTTTGTATGAACATGAACAAATGCCAAATGACAGCTAAGTCAATGTTGCCAGATACTAACTAAATTGTTGCTGCACCATGAGTCATATTTACGACATTTTATTATCGAATACAAATTAAATGATTCAGGATTCAAATACCTACACGACCATAAGCGCACAATTGAATTTGTTTTAAACCTTAGTAATTATTACTACTTGATATGTAGTTATTAATTATTATTGTTAGTAGGTATACGTGGAAGTTTTAATTTGGAAAAGAAGCGTTGGTACTTGGTACGCCCCAGGCAAGGCGGTTATATGACATAAGGAAGGTTGCCGGATGAGGATGGATGAGGTCGGCACAAGATTGGGAGCAGTGGAAGTCTAAGAGGGAGCCTAAGCCCAACACTAGACGCGAGAAGGCTGAGAAGAAGAAAAAAAGAAATAAAAGTCCAGAAATATAGCGAAATCTTTAAAGCCTGGCAATTAATATCGGAAAATGGAAAATGAGTCATAGACAAGGTAATTCAATAGGAAAATATTACGAGAAAAATATTGAACAATCACTGATGAAGTGATGAACATTGAACGCATTGAACTGATTGAACATCAATAAATAAATACAAATTGTTAGGTACCTATTTGGTTCTTTTTGCAAGTTTGTAAGAGAACAGTTGACGGAAAACACCATCTTCACAATAATTCAATTAACTACGCAACTTATGAGTAGGTATACCTATTAGAAATTACTAGAAGATCTCATCAAAATTTCATGATCATGAACTTGAATAATTTCGTACCTAGTGTATTTACCCCTTATCAATAAAATATTTTATTAAATTAGACTAAAATATAATGAGGTCTCAGTCGGTAGAATTGGATTAGAATTTGATGTTATGGCACTTTTAAGGAAACAGCTGTTAATAAATGTGACGCCATGATTTCCCATTCATCTTGCCGCGATTTTCCTTGGGTTTTGCCGAGAATTTTCATAATTTAATAAAGATATTAGCGCCTTTTTTTACGTAGATAGAGACGTACATAAACTATATTTGTAAAATAAAATGAATCTATAGATGTACTCGCTGCATGAATCATACTGTAACATGAGTGTAAAGCGAATGTAAACTTATATATTACGTTGTAAATATACCTACATTATTACTAGACGTTTTCGCAATATCATGCACATGTTAAATTTCTCAGTAGCCTCAGTGAGTATATGAATGCGGTTTTGTATACAACTTTTGCGTCTGGTCGGAGTGAATAAAGTTCACAGTATAATTTCTCAACGCATCGCATCCTAACCTAACCAATACCAATACAATACTGTGCGCGATACATTGGAAGACCGCGTTATCTACTTCGCCGCGTGATAAGCAATAATCGCCTTTAATTTATAGCAATTTGGTACTGCATTATCGATTTTATTGCATTTTTTCTCAATCATAATTCGGTTGGAAGTGTACACTGCGTACAGCAAAAAATTTTAACTCGAGAAGTGAAATAAATGTGCTGAAATTTTCAATTGTTTACACTATTTAACTTAGGTACCTACCTACTTTGTGTGTTTTTATTACGGCTGTCAAACGCGTTGGCTGTCAAATCGTAAGTAAAATATTAATTTATTTTATTAATCTGATTGTATTGGATAATTGTGACGTTAATATCGGTTATAACTTAACTAACATTTTTATATTCGAAAAATCATCGTTTATAATGCCATTCCGATTCAATAATTCGTAATAATATGTAGAGAACGTATGATTGGGTGGGACATCCGGTTTGTTCCCTAAAATAACAATGTGGCGGAAAATTTGAATCCTGGAATTTGTTCTATTTTCGAACCAAATTCGAATATCGAATGTTATGTTGAATTTTGGCCCGCAGTCACGGTCCAATTAGGCCCGTTATTTCTTTCACCCTTTAGAGGATACGTACTTTTTAATAATTTTCATTTTTCGTTTTTTTTTTCATCAGCACATTTCCCGAACTAACCCCTAGCTTTTCAGTCTTCAACATCCTTTACTTTAAAACACGTATAATACAATATCAATCGTTTTTACCGACTCAAGGTGAAAAATAAAAAAATAAGAGAGCTTTCTATTACAAGTTCCTACACAATATTCTATGCTTCCAAATTTCTGTTTTTAATTATTATTCTTCACCTAATTTCAAAGTAAATGGACAAAAAATGGGGCATTCTTTCCACTTCATCATAATTATATGCATTGTTTTGCTTATCATGTTTTGATTGATGGCCCCCATGTTAGGGCGAGCCCATCAGAGCCCATGATAATATTGATTGTCCAACTATTTATTTAAAAAAATATTATTCTTACCAATTTTCGACTCATTTTTTTCCATGTAATCGTATTTCTTAATGTGTATTATATATTTTTATCGTAATTTTAATCACGAATTATGCGAATTTTATTTCGCCGATATTTAAAATCTTCTTGCTGCCATATTTTCAATTTTGACGTGATTTTGACAATCGCTGATGTAATAGACAATAACTATAAATTGAAATTATTCCAAATTCTCTTTTAATTTATGGGTAGAAAGTACGTAAACAAATAGGGCAGGCCAATAACGTTACAGAATGGATTCAACTTTTGTTGCAATGGAGTTGCAAAGAGTACATGGTTGGCGCAGTTGGTTGAGGCGGCAGTCTCTCAAGCGAGAGATGCCAGGTTCAAACCCCGGCGCTGGCAATGTATTCAACACTTTGCGATACAGGCTTTAAGCCTAGTGCAAGGTGTGCAGGAAAGTATTTGGGTTTGTGTATGCAAGCCCAGATCTGTGGTTTAAAATGGTTTTTACATTTCAGCAATAGTTCTATATAACCAATGATGTAATGTCTTTGTTTAGATGAAAAATAATCAACATCAGACGCCTTTCATCTCTGGAGAACATATATACCTATTGTAGGTAATCAATTAACTTCATTCAACCGTGAATATAGACTGTCTGCGATGACTGATACAATACGTACTGTACAGAGAGCAGACATTAAAGCGATGCTATTATTGAATATTAGCTGAAATACCCGTGCTTCGCAACGGCAAATTTGACAAAACAACCCGGCATACTTTATAGGCTTAAGCTGGACAAAATATGATTAAGATCTGAATTTCTTCTCCAACGTTCTTTCATATGATACCTCACATGACCCCACGCAACGCTTGGATCCCCTCATCATCATGGCATCTCTTAGTAAAATCTTTTTCTCCAAAAACCGGCGACGTTAGGACACAGCCTATATTATTGCAAATGTTACTCTAAATGTTAATGTTAATCCAGTAGGCGCGGGTTCAATCCCCGACCTACTCCACTTCACAACACAAGCTTTTAAGCTTTCTATGAAGTGTGCGAAGATGTATTTGGGTTTATTTCAATAAACCCGGATTCATTTTTATTAAAAAAAAAAAGAAAAATCGCAGCAATCCGTCGGTAAATGCAGGAGTTATGCGAACATTTACAAAAACCCGACTTTACTTTATATAGATACATACAACAAGATTAACAATTTCTGTACTGTCTGCATCCAGAGAAGTCTGGATTTTATGTTTGCAATAAAATTAAAACAATTTGCTCGATGATATTGACTCACGACCATATAGCGTTGTTACACGTCATGTTTTTCATGTATTTATTTACATAGGTGCTATTTACAATTTTCGTAAAATAAACAAACATCAAAATCTTGTGTGACGGAAAGAATTTTCAATGGAATTCCATATTCCTATTTTCAAAAATAGAATAGAATCAAAAATTCAAAAAGATAATAATTTGATCAAATAGAGAAATTTTCGTGAAGTAGGTGAAAACTTTTTGTTTTGCCTTTGAACTCCATACACTTTGAGGTGCGGAATAAAAAACTCAAACTTTAACAAAAAATTGGTAAAAACTTTAACTAAATTTACCACTGTGTATGTACTTACACAAAAAATCACAAACAGTAACTTTTGGACCCCTCTTCCTTACGTAAGATAATAATAAAAAAAGATAGAGATTTAGGCATTTCAACGTAATTTATTGGGCAAGTCCACTAGCGGATCCAGGGGAGGAGCTAGGGGGCCGAAGCCCCCCCCAAACCATGAGTGATAGTACTTTATATACAACAAATCTAGGGATTTCAGCCCCTTAGCCCCCCCCCCCCCCGAAACGTTGAATAGTACTTTTTACCATGTGACGCCATCACCCCTCCCCCTCAAAATTGAATCCTGGATCCGACACTGGGCAAGTCAGTGGACCTACAGCAGCCAAGTTTGTGTAAATAAACAATGGAAATGATGGAATAACTTTTCTTCTACGAATTCGCAGATTTTAGTAATCGAAATAATTAAGAATGTGTTCGGTAATTTATAGTTTGGAATATTGCCAAATTCTCTTGATATTGTGTGAATATTCCATAACATCTAATACTATTACTGGAGTTGAAAACTCACATGCTGTAGGTCTGTATTGAAAATGACTCGGATATTAGGACCTATAGAGATGCGTGCAATTTATATATTTCAGTATTTGCGTGTCGTCGAAAGTGTACAATAATTGTGCATAAAACAAAGCGGTATTTTTTTTTTGATATGCATAATGTTAATGAGCTGAGTGCCACAACGCCTTTAGCCACGATCAAAATACTCTTTTATACTCGTTAAGATGTTAACATGTAGTTACAACTTACGTACAATATTTATTTATTTATCGTATGGTCAATAATGGTACATCACATCAATTTACAATAATAGAGCTCATGTTTGATTGTCAGAAATTAAAAATTAAAAGTATTGTTTCTCAAATATTCGGTCGCCGATTCGTTGAGTGTCAAGAAATCCTCCAGGTTTCCTCCATACGCTGTGAGCTGTGAGACAGCACTCAATATGTACAATAGTTAACGTACGTCTCTGATTCACGATAAAAATTAATCGGATTGCCAAACATTATATTTATGGACATACAACTTTCCTGACAACTCTTGTTATAATTTCGTAACAATGTCCAAAAAAGGTTTTGTTGTTTCGGTTTTAACACTGACGACATACGAGTATATCGTAACTGCGATATGGCTGCGATAAACTTGACCTACCTGCTACAAGATCGACTAAAATAAATAAATGGCGGTGAAAGGTGGCGTCGTTTATCGCTTTTAAGGGCATGGCACCAGGAATGACGTCACAGTCTTTTCCCACGGCATTAAGGTTCAAAATCGCGTGACAATCGCACGATAAAATGGTAAAAATAGCGTTTTTTCCATTTTTTGAGGTTAATTTTGCGTCTATCAAAAAACTTTTACGGTTATTCCCTAGGTTTTGATGCAAAAAAAAATACTCCGCCACTTTCGTGAAACGAGTTTCCGTCTTTCGGAAAAAAGATCAGAGGTGCTTTTCAATTTTGTTTTTTTGAGAAATCTATACAAGATATAAAAATCTTTTACGGTTATTCCCTAGATAAAGGTTCAATGCATCAACCCTATTTTGTTCCAAAGCATATTTAGTAACGATTGTTGAGATAGAAGGTCTCCCGTTTTTAGAAATTTTTGAAATGTCGGTATGCATACTTTGAAGTAACGCCATTAAAAAAAATAAGTAACCTCCGAACTCATTTTCATTTAGGCTCCTGTAATTACGCGAGACAGGCCTAACTTTTCTTTTTTGAAAACATTCTAAAGATATTCACACAAAAAGCATTTTATATACCCACACATAGAATTATAATTACCCACATGAGATTTTTAACTAATTCTATTTTCTATTATTTTTTTCAGACTTATCTACTATCTAGAGCTTAAAAAAACTATTTTCTAGTCATTTTTCTAGTGTTCAATTAAATCCTAAATATATTAGCTCTAAATTTATAAAAGACAATCTAGTCTTAATATTTTTTATACAATTTAGTGACAAATTTCACTCATTTTCAAATAATTGGCTAAACATACAAATTAAATCAAAATACTCTTTTACCGTGGATTTTGTAGATTAAATTTAAAAGAAAATTGTGTCAAAGTATAAAATAAGATTTACTGACATTGGAGAATTAATTTAGAGATATTTTCCGTTTCTTTTTATCAACTTTAATAATCATAAATTTAAATCATGACGTCATTGTCTCGTTACGCTCGTAATTTCGGCCAACATGGCATAGGGTGGCAGAGGATCGTCGACGCTGCCACCAAAGCCAAAAGGAACCAGAGGAGAAGCCTCTACCCTCAACTGCCATCGTCCGACGGAAGCTCAGTGCCATATTCTCCGCTGTATCCAAGTCTTCCAAGTGAGGACGATGCGGAAGTGTTGCTGGATGAAGCAGAAGTCAATGAAGAGACTGGAGAGGTCGTGGAAGAAGTCATTCAAGCTGTCATTGTTGGAAAAGATGAGGTAAGATAATTGTTTTTGTATTTTTATAACATTACCTGAAAAGTACAAGGTTCTTTTTGACTTATTGCCTGAAAATGTTTCTATAACAGACCTATGAATACGATTGGCAAAACACCTTAAAGAGGGGGTGATTTTGTATCAACGGGACCAATTAATTAAATGCTGCTGATTAAATCTGTGTCAAAAGTTTTAAGTTACTTAAGTATATGTGTTTGAAACTTTGATCTCATATTTTGCAACATTTTCGCATGCGGCGCTATGCTTCAGGACTAGTTCAGGATGTTGATTGATTTTTAAATGACGTTTCATCATAAAATCGTTTCATCAAAAAGTTTGTCTATTATAATTGCGCTACTTTTACGAGTAACGAAGTACAATTTTGTATTTCATGTAGTTATTTAGTATTTTATGTAATCAATAAGATTATTTTTAAGTTATGTTTATTTTTATTGATGTGAATGATAATCGGCATTAATCTTTAAGTTTTAATTTAATCTAATCCAAACTATTTCCACAATAATATTATAACTATACCTATAGGTATCTGTATCTATTATATACCTACCAGCTACCTAGATAAAGGTAGACACAAAAATAGCATGGCTATAAATTTTCTTTCAAGGATATCGGCAATATAGGTGTGTTTTCCATAATGCGTAAGTATCAGTCAGAGATATAGAGATCACTATTATCTAATCAAATAGTTCCTACAAGGTATATTATTATGTGTTATGAATACTTACGTACCTACAATGTAACGTAAGTCATCATGAATAACTATTTACCTCACCTTGAAGTTGCCTTGGGGCCCTCACTTGCTTACCTCTGCCCTCACATCCTCACCGATGACATCACGAGTGCTGCCAACGTTAACATTATTCTGATTTGTGGCGTAAAGTCTCACAACAATGTACTAAATTCGATCAATAATACTCACTGTAGACTACGGAAATAGATAATTATTTAATCTACATTTTTTTTAGAACACAACTGCAATCCAAGGAATATTAAAATGATTCTGATTAATCAAATTATAGGTTAAAAATAAATCCGCCGGTATTTCTCTTTCTTGTCAGCGGATTGCGTTTTAGTAGTCTGGCAACATTCTCATCACGTTTGATAGTTTTGTAAAAATGGCGTCCTTCGCCTGGTAGATCTGCTGTCAAGCACTGCCGTAAAATCGGTTTTATTACTTGTTTTTCCCTGTTAATTGTGTTAAAAGTTTATTTTGTCGTTTAATAATACATGTGTGAATTGTTTAATACGTTTTGTTTAACCTGTCAATGAGATTATTGTTGATTTTATTGAACTATTCTGGGCGTATTACTTTACTGTGATGGTATCGCATTATAGCTGATGTGAGTTAGTTTAATCGAAGTGTTTTTTTTATTTTGATCAATGATGTCAGCGTGGGAAATTGTTTGATCACGCCCGGAGATGATTGTGCACCCGTTGTAGAATATTAAATTTGTGAATATTCATGTTTTTGTCATCAAATTACTTACCAATAATTTGCAATATGCACCCACTACTACTTTGTAGTTGCGGAATTTCGCACAATAGATACTGTGAAAGTTTTCTCGTAGCGCTATGAATAGATTTTCAGTGTTTGTGTATGTAATATCATTGCTTTGGCTATAAACTGTCGTTTTGTTGTAGTTTCGGAATTAATTATTATCTATTATACGTTGTTTGTAAGTAAAAACTATACTCTTCTGCCTGTTTTTCCCAATCAATTTGAATCTATTTTCCACCGGCTGTAATTTTATTTGCGTGACCTAGTTTACATTAACTGTTAGAATATGAAGTTTTCTTTCATCTACGTGTGTCCAATCTTGTTTCAGTATGATTTATTTATTTATCGTATGGCATTTAACATCACATCTTAAAATAAGTATCAGTATGATGAAGACAGTGGTACAAACAAAAATATGGGACCTTTTCAACCGTAAATATGAATCATATTAATTCTATGTACGTACGATTTAGATGCATTAAAAATTTTAATGTCTGTGTACTGAGTAGCATATAAATTAATTCAATTTGCAATCTTTATGTCCCTGAACAGTCGGTTATTTACGCGAGCCAAGATAAAAGCTCCATCTACATTACAATGTTTTGATATAGATTCAGAGGGTAATATCTGACTGATACATAATATACCTAATTGTTGGTAATATGTTATTCACTTATTATTCGCCTCTTGACCAATTCACACTTCACATATAGAAAATAAGTTGAATCAACATTGTAACAAATTGTCTGATTAGCACTTTGTTTTATTTGGTGGGAGACCTAAAAGATCTATTGTACTCCCCCCCACTCTGCATATACCCAGCTAGAACAGCCTCTCTAGTCCCAGATGTTTTACGAAATCCAGGACTGAGTATTATTGTAAAAACATATTATTTTATCCAAAAAGTAGCTCTATGGGAATTGTTTTCTTAGGTATCAAGCGCCTGATCAATAGCTTCCTTACTATGTATTCTTCTTCTTCCTCAGCCCTGTTCCATTTTGTAGGCCTCTTCCATTTTCTTCCATTCATATCTTGTTTCTACCCCTTCGTGTCCAGCTTCTTCCGGCTTGTTGGACTGTGTCCTCAGACTGTCTTTTGAGAGGTCTTCCGACACTACTGCTTTTCGTCCAGGGCGTCCATTGCAGAATTCTCGGTGCCCATGTAGCATCTAATAGGTAGCAAATAGGTATTAGGTGGTACTAACCCATAGTCTTCCTATAACTTATTTTATAGTATTAGCTACATAACAATTCTTTGTGTATACTGTATCAAGACCAAATTCTTTTAAATAAATATTTTGATATGTTAAAAGACCTAAGTGAATTTTTATTGGTCTTTGTGTTTGCCAAATCCGAATTCCATTTCCATTAGTGTTGTTTTTATAGTACCTACTGTATTCTCCCATGGTATATTTATAGAAGTTGTATGTTAGTAATATTTCAGTCTCTATAAGAAGGGACACATAAGTCAGTTTAGTTAGTAGGTATAGTAGTAACTATGTAGAATAGAAATGTGTTAATCATGTGTTAATCAGTGTTAATGCCTATTTTCGGTTTGTTCAATATGAAATGTCTCGCAATATTATCAATTGCTGTTTATTTTGTTTGTTCTGTGAATTTATTAGGTATAATCGTCTTCATCAAAGCAAATCCAAAAAAACATCAATGCCTGCCAATGAAACTCAGTTATGTACTTCTACTTGCTGAGGCCATCTTTAGGACTAATGAAGATGGCCTCAGCAAGTAGTCCGAAAGCTCGACGACATTGACAATGTACACACGGTACACCCGAGAATAATGGAGAAGAGAAATTAGGTGTTCACCAATTCGAGATTTCGCTACGTACAGCGATGCATTGATTAATCATTCTTTCACCCTTTTTTCCGTAATAAAATTTGCAAGCTTTGATTTACTGTCTGGGTTTCGCGCTTGACATTTTTACAACTTGATTTTATCATCGTGCCTAAAGTGGAAGTTATACGTCCGTGGAGTCAGAGCATTCACCCGTTAGGTACAGTAGTCATGGGTTAGTTATATGTACGAGTATGTATGCAGTCCTTGGCGAAATAATGACAAAGCGATTCCTTTATAGAGTGGGCGAATTTTAGGAAAATGTGGATAATATCCCAATTAATCAACGGTGACGCATGGCAGGCCACTTTACCATAAAGTCCTTGACCTTATTCAGGGGTTTTCTAATACTGATATTCCCATATATAATTTGGCAGCCGCGGAAACTATGTGCAAGTGACGTATTGCATGGTGTATTAGAAAGAATCTGGGCTCACAAACCCAAATACTATCCTGCACACCTTGCACTAGGCTAAAAGCCTGTACCGCAAAGTGTGAAATACATCACCAGCGCCGGGGTTTGAACTTGTCACCTCCCGCTTCGAGGGATTGCCCCCTCAACCAACTGTGCCAACCATAACAATAATAGGCGCACAAATTTATTAGGAAATAAGGTACTTGTCTTCTGCCCGTCCTTGCTTTCTTATAGTTCCAGCTTGTGCTGAGATATATGGAAAATAATAATGATAATAATAATAATTAGACTATTTTGGGCCCCGTTTAGCGATAAAATCGCCCCAAGGGCACCTTACATTTTTCTTTATCACCATATAGCATCGTCACAAACAGTAAAAATTATAGAACCATGTACCATGTTGGTAGCACTTGTCAAAAGAGCTATCAGGTCGCGAAATCGCGAAAGGTATGGCTCATACACTGTTCTGTTGAAAACAATCATTGGCACTACGTACATACGTATATTTATAACCAATAGCACCTACATATAGTATTGCCTAACTATTAACTATGTCTCGTGTGGGAGTTACTATGTGATCTTCTGCTGTGTTGTATTATTGTACGCCTATTATGCCTATTTATACTTTGTAATCGATTGAGTGTATATTACCTACGTCGCCTATGTAATCGTGTAATATGTATGATATGTGTACCTATAATTACAATAATTATACTACATATGTATGGTCTATGAGTTATGTTATGACTGTTGCCTAAAGACAGGTGCGCCTGATGTATACTAAAACTATTCATAAAATATTTCACGTGAATTCCAGTAATGTTTAACTAGTCGTAATGGACGTTCATTTTTACCAAGTTTTTTAACAAACGAACGAAAGTTAAAATATATCGCAGATCAATTTATTTATTTAGCGTATGGCATTTCGATACATCACATCTTAAAACGAGGACATAAAACAGTAATAATAGCACAGGTAGGTCTGATTGTCAAAGGTTTAGGTCAATGTTTAAAATATATTCAGTCGCTATATCCGTTTGTATGAAGAAGTTTTTGAAATTCCCCGCATACGCTCTAAGGCCGCATTCGGATGCAATATGGTGTGACAGTATGACGCCTTTGTACTGATTAGTGTACAGAATTCTAGTATGTCGATGGTATAGCTTCCTGAGTCAACTCCTCTACCTCCAATTACCTCCTGACGTCCCAAACACTCTTGACACACTTACTAATCTGAAAAACTGAACAGAAAATCCTCAGATCCCGTAAATTTCAGGGGTACTTTCGGAATTTAATTCAAGGAATTTCCAAATATTGTAATTCTTAAACAGCCAATATGTAGTCCATACTTTTATCTATCACTGTCTTCAGTTTCAAGACGATTCTCTCAGTATTGGCTGAGAACAATTCAGAGCGCCGAAGCTGGATGACAGCATATAGGACCTTGATATAATCTGTAATATGTAGGTATTACATATTTGCGCCATTACATTACATTAGTCATTTATGACTCTATCGTATACTAGTTTTGTATAATTTTGTTCATAATTAATGATTATATCTTAACATCCACATTCTACCTCTATCAAACAGTCAGCATATTCCATGTCTCAAGCAAAGTAGTATAGGTTTTATCTCACAGATGGTAAGATGTGTTTTCGCGTGCTAAACCAGTTGTAAAATACTTTAGTTTTGATAAACTTGTGGTGCAACTTCAGTAGGTAGTATTATATATTTCTATTGTGTAAGTTCTATTAGAATTCTATTCCCTCACGCCGCGTCCCTTGCGAGGTAGGCAGAGACAACAGAACTCACACTTCCCTATCAACACACACTTCTTGTTTCTGTCACATTGTCAAGAGTGTCGGTTCACTAGATTCAGCTGCACAATGGAAGACATTAGAGCTTGTCTCCTGAGGCACTTCAATACCTCAGCTCTCACCTAGTTGACATAGTAAAACCAAGGGGTTCTTTCAAATGACCGCGTTACCTTTCGCGTCTTTTTACCCCCTTTTATATATTTTCTATGCTATCCTTTTATCATTCATACTTACTGCTAGCCACTTGCGTTCCACTGCTGGACATAGGCCTCTTCTAAACTCTTCCACTGCCTTCTATCTTGGGCTACCTGCTGCCATCTACTACCCGTAAGCTGGGCAATGTCATCTGTCCACCTTTTCTGCGGTCTTCCTACTCCTCATCATCATACTCTCTACATTTTCCAACCATATCAACTTGTTCTTGGTTATAACATTCGTCTTACACTCTCTTACCACCTTATCATTCGTTCTCTTACATGTCACCACATTAACTTTTATTCTACAAAAGTCCTAACTACTCATTCAACTACTAGAGTATTCTTAAAAAAATATCTGGTAGTTTGAGTAGTCGTATTGTAAATTGAAGTGAGATGACCTTGTGTAGATATCGCCGGTCAAGTGAGTAGTGTTGATAAATATAAAAATGTTATATTCAAATAGATAATACATATGTTACATGTAGTACCACTCCGTTTGCCGGTTTCTATGCTGATGAGTTCATTCATATTCACATAGGCTTCTAGACGATCAGACATAGGTATACATGGTACAGTAGTATTTCGGATGCTCTTTTTATTTGTTTTGTGTGGATGTTTTTTTTTATCATTATTTGTGTTGTACAAGTAGTCAGAAGTGTGCCCAGTATTACTACACTTATTGCTTATTTTTAGACCTAAGTTTTGTAATGACACTGGGTATTTATAGTTTTTTTTTGAAAAAATAGTTGCAATACACATTTATTGAGTATTACATCAACTCTATGTAAGTGTATCACGAAAAATACATAAATTAATGTAAACTTACAATATTGAAGGAAAATCCCGCGGGCTTAAGGCCCTCCATAACACCGGGTAGCTCAGGCGCATTAATAGCGACCTCTTTACCTGCGCTTCTAGGCAAATCTTATTGAGAAGTGGGCCCAGGGTTAGCTTACAGCAGTTAAACACGTGTTTATTGGTTTTTGCAGCGACATAATATATTAAGTGCGTGAAATTGCTACACTTCCGTTCTATTGAAAATACATAGAATCAGATCTCTAGTACTTAATATGTAATCTCTTTGGGTTTTTGATAATCACTACTAATATAATTCACAGAAGCAGATTATACAATAGCGAATCTCTGGTGGTAGCCATATTTTTTTTTAGTGTTCTGTGTAAGAACTGCATTCACGTCAGTCTATAGATTCTGTAGATATGTGTCCTGTACTGCACATACCAATTACATTACAATGAGCCATGAAGTCAACTATGGATTAATTGTTGGTACATTGTGACGTATGTGGTTTCAGTGCAAAGTGTTAATGATGGTGAATAATTAGTTAAGTAGTTATCAAGGGCATCAGTATTATCATGGCGAACATAATGATTATGTTGCGATTGTTCATCACATCACTAGTTATCTCATGTCGCATCACTATTGTAATATTATGAACTAGTTTTTGTGCCCGTCAGGCCGACGCCTGGATTTTAGTTTTGATGCAGCCGCTATTTCTTACATACATACATGTTTTGTTATTAAAGACATTTTTCTCTTTAATCGTAAGAGGTATTTGATTTTTCAATAGTCTATGTCTTAACCAGATTCTGCTCTATCATTACTCAAAATATGTAGTGTGAGAGCCAGATAAATGGGATATGGTGCAGAGAAGAGAATGTAGTATGAGAATGCTTTGTTTGATTTCCCTTTTTGCCACCAAGGCAAGGGCTAACTAACGAGTAGGGTCTATTGCCAAATTTCCTGTCAAAATAGCATTCATAACCTCAAATGGTTTTCACAGGCAATAGTGTGATATGTAGGATCACCTTCTTCTTTTTCATTAGCCTTCTTCCTTCCACTGCTGGATACAGGCTTCTTTCAACTGTTTCCACTCGTCTCTGTTCTGACCCTTCCGCATCCAGGTTCCTCCAGCGATTTGACTAATGCCGTCGGTCCATCTCTTTGGTGGCCTTCCGATCACCATGGATACGTAATTTTACAATAGAGCTACTAGTAATATTATCAAGTACCCAACTGAGAAGTTATACAATAATCATGTTTCCAACCGCCATAGTTTATGTGTGATTTTGGACAATAGACCCTTTCACGCGTGCTGTTGCCGTGTGTGAATTTCTGGAAGGTGCCCAGAAAACAACCCATTTTCTATTAAACTAATTCCTGGACATAGGCGATTTCTGCAACCATACTGAAATATTATAATGATGATGATTACCAATATAAAATGTAATACCAGTGGGACTCAATGAGACGACATAGACACGATACAATATCAAATACTGGACAATACAACAATTCTATTCAATTGAAGACAACAATAGCAAATTACTTGAATTAATTCATGTTAGCCGTAATTTCATATCGGCTTCTCTTTGTATTGGCAAAAAAATAAGAAGCACATTGATGTGTTATTCTATTCCCTCACGTCACGTCCCTTGCGGGGTAGGCAGAGAGAACAGATCGCCAGACTTTCGTATCCTTACACACTATATGGGGTTCCATCACACTCATGCAATTCGTCATACACACTCTACGATTCCTTTCACTTGAGAATTTGGTCTACATGGTCGAGCCACGTGGTTCTGGGACGGCCGCGCTTCCTTACACCTATTCTTTCACCCAGGTATACTCCAGGACTTCATTGGTTTTGAATGTTATGCATGCATCCATCAATTGCAACAATATATTATATTATCATTCATTTTCTACGGTTGTTGCCTTGGTCGTTTAATGTTTACTAGTGCTGTAGTGATGCACAATGTACTTATAAGTTATTTTTGTTATGCAATTTGCATAATCTGCTACAAGTTCACAGGATGCATTATTGACCGCTTCCCGTAATGTTTATATACACCAGACATCTACACACCTACACACAGTTTAATACTGAAATCAAACATCAACTCCAAACGCCTTGCAATGGCTTGATGATTTGGATGTTGCTTTCTAGTGTCTCCTGGATGTAACATCAAAAAATATTCGACTCTCTTATCTTCTGACGACGCCACCTTTCGGTGACAGATGCCAAACGATAATAATAATGTATTACTAGGTGTATGGGTGTATGTATCGTATCGCTGTTAATTGATGTTGTATAAATTTTCACCATTAGTACGCCCTTTGTGTATTAAAATGTCTTATAGCATTTTTATCTTATAAAATCAGGCCTTCAAGCGCCTTCTCCGTCAGCCTACTCACGTCCATTCCTGGACGAAGGCCTCCTCCATCTGCTACCACGCCGCTCTATCCTGGGCTCTCTGGATCCAGTTGGCACCAACGTGCTTGACTAGGTAATCTCTCCATCGTAGTGGTGGTCTTCCTACGCGTAGTCGATCTGGGTTTCCAGGTTAAGACCCTCTTCGACCACTTATCGTCTGAATCTCTAGCCATGTGACCTGCCCACCGCTATTTGAGAGATGCGATAAGCTGGGCAATATCTATTACTCCTGTTCTTTGCCGTATCGTTTCATTTCTTACTCTATATCTCAGGGTGATGATACCCAGCATGGCTCTTTCCATGGATCTTTGGTTTATGCCTACCTGAAAGATAAATCTTAGTCACGTACATAGTTGAACCCAATTAGTTGGAGTGCCGCAGGGAGATATCTTGTGCCCGAGTTTCGATGTTCACAATATTGAATTTTGACCGTTTTGAAGTTCAAAGGGTAAACTATGATGCTCGTTATCGAGTGTGAACGAAATTATTTGGGATTGAGTATATGCAATTCCTTTGTTTGCTTACATTATGAATCTATTTACATTTTTGTCTGTTCCGCGCGTCTAGGCTAGGTATCATGTAACTGATACCAAAAAAGGAATTATTACTATGATTATGATTTTCTGCCTCGCTATTCTAATAGCCTGGTAGCCGTACATCCATTTAAGGACTTCGTTCTTCTGCAAATCCATTCTTCGCGCCATCGTGGCTTTGTCTTACCCATTTTTTACCACATATTTTCACTGTATATTTTATGCGACATTGCATCATTGTGATTGACGATATAAAAGTTTAACAGAATAATTTTTAAAGACAAGTTATGTTTGATCTCGTTGACAGGTTATAACTTACAAATAAAAGTTTGGTAAACCGTGTTTATGTCAGGGTTTTACAATCTGGTGTTAGTTCATATTTGTGCAGAAAATAACAACTCTTCGATACGCATTAGTATAGTTTAAAGTTAGATTTTCATCTCCTTAGACATTTCACTGCGTATCGATTACTTGTTTTTGTTTTCTGTATGAATAGTTTTTTATTGTTTTTCTGTTATGTGTAGTGAATAATTTAAGTGAATAAAAAACAAAAAGAATCTCCCTATGAATCTCCCATAACTAAAATCTCATTTGGAGAGTGTGTTCGTTATTGTGAACGTCGCGATTTCGCGAGTGTATTAGTGTTGAGTAGTGTTGTGCTGCCATCAAGATGGCATCCAACGGAGGAGGCGGTTTCGACTTCGGCGGCATGCTCAAGGGCCTGGTCAAACAAGGTGGCGAGGCCCTCATCCAGGCTGGAACTCAGGCCATAAAAGACGCCATCCAAGAAGCGCTCTTCGTCAAGAAGGAGGCGCCCCAGAAGAGAGTTCTGCCCAACATCAGCGCCTATAAAGTGGTAAGTTGAATTGAAACGATAGTACTAAGTTTTATGACCAGTGTCTTGTAACATCTTTGACAGTCATTGGTTTCAAGAAAATTAGGTGCTTACCTGATTGAAACAGTTTTCTAAAACTTGGTATGTTTTTATATTTCCAAACTTGTAATCATAATTGTTTAGATTGACAAGTTACCTACGAGTATTTAGTCAAAGAGTAAAAAAATATCTACTTACCAATACTTACATGTTAAAAACAACAGACGACAATTATTTACAGAAGTACACACATTGTGTAAAAGCATGTGAATATAGATCATCAAGTAGCGAAGTTAGTATTCAGGTAGACCTCAAGAATTTTAGGGTCGCAGGTTCGAATCTTTTTGACCTTTATCTTCCATGTACCAGAAAACTGAACAATAGGGTTGGTTGCGGAAGAGATTTGCCAATAGGCGATAAGGCTGCCTATACCATATTATGTGTAATTTATTTAATAATACTAACTTCGTTAATTAAGTAATTTCCACACTTTCTGAGAGAGATCGCACAGTGTGTGTCCCTTGTGCAAATGATTGTCGAAATGTGTATTAACTCACCACTGTTTGAAAATTCAGGATATCGTGCAAAGAAATTTGAACAAAATCAAATGCCAGAAAAATCCGTGTCCATTTGGTTTACACAAATGGTACCTAATTTATGACACGGGAAGGGACACTCCCTGGTCTAAACTGTCTGAAAACACGAATATACATAATAGGTACTGAAACTACCGTTGACCTGGTCTGTGGACTGTGAATATGGTTATTATGTCTCGTAATGTTATGAACTTTAATGACAGCGTGCGTGATACAAGGTCACTCCGTCAAAAATTTGTTTTCCTGGTAAAATCCGTGACTTTTCAATAAATTTCCTGACATTTTGTGTCAATGATAAGTTGAGGTACGCGGATGGAGGCATGAATATTTTTCATTTTCTCTTTCTGTTGAAAAAAAATTGCCATTTCAAGTTTTCCCTGATTAACTGGCAGAGGGTATAAAGTTCCGTACATGTCAGGAAAATTCCTGCTATTTGCTAACCCTAGCTTGACCTGTAATATCCATCTTAACTTAATCAATGTCGCAGGAACTATTATAAGGCAACGAAAACTTAGCGAACTTTTCTTCAGTTCCTAATTTACCCCGCAAGAGTTTAAAGAACTCTTTGTGATATTATCAAATTGACAGATAGTTATATGAAGACATTGAACCTGTTTGTTGTCCTATTACTAAACTGTAGGTGGGTGTTTAATTGCATTTAATTACCTGGCCATAAAGTTTGAAATGTATGGGTATTAGTACTAATTAGTTTCGCAATAATTGTTTGTCAATAACAGTGATTAATAACAATAACTGTTATTATAACAGTGTAATTTCACCCGCTATTTATTACGGGAACCTTCCTTGAAGACATCGGAAGCAATGACTGATAATAGACACGCATAGTATTGTGATTGTTATGATGACGCTCCCTTCTAGTACAATCAGTTTTACTTTAAAGGTCACACTTCTACTATTTACAACTGACTGACCTCAGATTGACCCATATTTTGCCCTCCTTAGAACAGTCTAAGAACAGTAGAGAGAATTTTAATTTCTTTTCCGCGAAATCCTTGTTTTTAAGCACGCAGAAAGTTGAAATGATACATGTATGAATAGACAAGAAACGACAATAACTAATTTACACAATTGTGTAAACAGGTACTATATATTATTATTCTATGGTGTAAACTTCCTGCAAGTCTACCGCTGGATTTCACCAACTTCTGAGGTGAGGAATAGCGGATATAGGAGACACTTACCCCCGTTTTCACCAACTTTTACCTAAGAAGGAGACCCCTAAGAAATTTCCATACAAAAACAGAGATAATATTCTATTTTTGACACGCAGGCCTACCAACCACACCCTAATTCCATACAAAATGCAACACGCAACTCACCTAGCCTGGGCAGAGATATTTGGGCACCTAACGTAGGTGAGTTGCGTGTTGCATTTTGTATGGAATTAGGATGTGGTTGGTAGGCCTGCGTGTCAAAAAATAGAATATTATCTCTGTTTTTGTATAGAAATTTCTTAGGGGTCTCCTTCTTAGGTAAAAGTTGGTGAAAACGGGGGTTATTGTTATTTTTCATACTTTGTGCTATAGGTGGCTCCTATCTCCGCTATTCCTCACATAAGAAGTTGGTGAAATCCAGCGTACCTACACCTTTTTTATCCAAATCCAAATGGATTTGTATCACAGTACTATAACTTTGCTACTTAATTTTCATTGTCTAAAGCCCCCGCTACATGCTCGTCACGGGTCTCAAGCGAGTGGTGTTCGTGAGTAAAAAGGAGCGTGGATGGAATGTTTGTCTTGACGTGTACACTGTACGTAGCCGGCGGTTGACGCCTTTTTACTAATGAACACCGTTTGCTCGGACTCGTGGCAGGCATGTGGCGGGAGCATAAGAGAGTTTACACGTGTGCCTTGTGAAAACGATTGTAGTATGTTGTCTACTTAGAAATGTGTCACCTGAGATATGTACAACATAGTTTTCCACGCTTTTCTTACTTTTCTTACATTAGAGATGGGCGTCTTTTTGGTGGTTCCGCCACATTTCTTGGTAACAAACTGGCGACGATCCAAACACATGGCTTCTACACAAACTATTCTATATATACAATGTATTATTAATTCGTCATCATAATAATATTATTATCTACATTCGCGATATAACATCGATCAACAATGTCTTCAGTGTGTAAGGGAATTGTCGAAATTTGAGGTGGAAATAAAATGTCTATTCTCCTAGCCCAGGGGTCAGCAATTGGCGGACCGCTGACATTATTTCGTGCGGACGCTAAGGAAATAATAAAACTCACAGTCTCACACTTAATAAATGTATTCAAAGTAAAACATTGCATTTTTCGCATTAATATCAGATATTTATTTTTTTATTTTTGTACATTAGGTAGTTAGATGATGGTTAGATGTACTAATGTATTAATAAGAAAATTATGAAGATTTTTTTTGTTTATTGAAATTCATAATCTAATATTTGGCCATCAACCGACAAACAGACCGTGACAGTCTTATAATTTTCAATATTTTATTTTGTAAAAAGAATCTGGGCTTGTATACACAAACCCAAATACTTTCCTGCACACTTTGCACTAGGCTAAAAGCCTGTATCGCAACGTGTGGAATACGTCTCCACCGCCGGGGTTTGAACCTGGCACCTACCGCTTGAGAGATTGCCGCCTCAACCAACTGCGCCAACCATGTACTCTAGTCGGTGATCCCTGTCCTAGCCTGCCAGGAAGTTTAAAGTTTCCTATAACTTCCAGTTTTTACGATCCATCTGAAAGTCGTCAATGAAATTCATTATATGCAATTCACCTGCACATTGTAAGGACTGCAAAGTCCACGATGAATCGTCAAACGACTCCCGCAATTGACAAGCAACATTGTAATGAGAATAATCATATTATTGCCCTATGTGTGCACTGTGTAATGCCAATGTCTACTGCATGGGCGTCGCCAGCCTCGGAGTTAGGACAACAAAAACTTATTAAGTCGATACAGAACGAATTGCGCCGCAGGCGAAATTTTTTAAAGACAAATGTGATATCACAAACCTGGTGTCTTTCTATAGTAGGCGATCTATTCGGCTATAATGTGTGAATCAAACGACTGTGTAAGTAGCGCCGCAGGCAAACATTTTTATGAAACAATTGCATTTTTATGGATTTTCATACAAATTTTAGAAAATTTATGATATGATGAGAAAGTGTGTGGTAATAGTAATGTGATTTTTTGTGAGGTATATCATTTAGTATGTAAAAGTATAGTATGTAAGCGAGTACATGATTGCTGCAGTTGGTTGAAGCAGCAGTCTCCCAAACGGGAGGTGCCAGGTTCAAACCCCGGCGCTGGCGATGTATTCCACACTTTGCGACACAGGCTTTTAGCTTAGTGCAAAGTGTGCAGGAAAGTATTTGTGTTTGCGTATGCAAGCCCAGATACTTACTTTTTATTTAAAAAAAGTATATATGTACTCATTTTAATCTCAAGGGGGGGGCCTTCTTGACTTTGCCTATGGTCTTACTGTACAACATAGTATGAGTTAATATTACATTAATATATAGGTGTGTGTATAATAATTGAGAGATGGTACATTGATTATTTGGTGTGTAATACGTATACCGCTATTACTATGTAGTCTGTGCTCCGCCAATCTGTCGCCAGTAGCCTGTAGCTAGTAGTACATTGTAGTAGATGTAGGGGAGAAGAATCATATTGCAAACTTCGGGAGGGTGAGACTTATATTTATCACGTTAAGTCTTTCAGGTCTTTGTGATAATTTAATATTCTTCATTATTCCTCTGGTCTAAGTGTCTTGACGTTATCCTTACATGGGATGTCTTAGTAATTGTTAAAGGTTTTCACGATTAACACTTGACACGATTGCTCGAATTTCGACCTTTATTTTGGAAAACATCGTAATTGAAACATTATCAAAAGGAATGTGGCTTCGAAAGTAAGAAGAACCACACAGATTTTAATAAATATTTTTGTTTTATTTTATTGTTTTAGCGAGTTTTGTATAAAATTTAGTTCACGAGCTTTTTTTTTATATATTTTTTTATTAAAACCTGCAAAATTGACCACTTAATTAATATAAATGTATGAAAAATAACACCGCTTTTTGCAAAATATAACACCACATTTCCCAAAAAATAATACTGATATTTTCCAGTCCTTGATAATGAGTGAATGGTACATATTGGTCAAATTACCGTAACAATGATTTATTCTCTAATATAATACCTATTTAATAGAAGGTGTGGTCTCCTCCTCCATAGACGGGGCAAAAGAGAACACCCATATTGCCCCTGTGGAGGGGTGGAGTCTGTCACCCACATCACCAGAGAGTGTCCACTCACTAAGTTCAGCGGTACCATCGAGGATATACACAACCTGTCTCCTGAGGCTCTTCAATACCTGAGCTCCCACGATCTTAAACTCTGACTCTGCCTTCTTAACGCCATACGATATATATAATAGACAAATGTAGATTGTATGTAGATCGTTATTGAAGCTACGAGTGCTCGTTGTAAACAGCTTAGCTAAATACAATAAGCTTAATGGACTTGGGTGTTGTTGTATTAGTGTTAATGGGGTGAGTCAAGCGCCGTCCGCGTCGGAGCCAACCAAGTGCCTTAGGGCGGCGTCATACGTCTCGTCACAAAGCGGATTTCCGTAACTGACCTTCCGTAGTGAAACGTCAACCCGAAACCTAGTCATTTCGTCTTACGGTTACAAAATCTGGAGCATCAATCATAGAGACCAGATTCAATTGCCTGTAACTCGGCTGCGAGTGACACATTCGATCTGAAAATGGCAGAAGTTGTGGTGGGAGAGTTTCGCAATCTCTTGATGTGCCGATCTTCTTCTTCTTCAGCCCTCTGTCCTCCACCGCTGGATATAAGCCTCATTCATACTCCTCCATTCCTGTCTGTTGTTTGCTGCTTGCAGCCAGTTTTTCCCCGCGGCTACGTCGTCAGATCATCTCTTTTGGGGTCTTCCAACGCCTCTTTTATTTTCCCAAGGTCTCCGTCTTAAGATTTTTGGGGTCCATCTTGCGGGGTCTTGTCTTGCGACGCGACCAGCCCATTGCCACTTCAGACTTGCTACGCGATGCATGACGTCTGCTACTTTGGTTCTTTTCCTATTTTCCTCATTTACCGATCTTACTTCTTCGCATTTCGTGCTTACTCGTGCACAAACGGAACTTGATAAAAAAAAACAGCCCTCGTATATACGGAAGAACCGTTCAATGTAGCGACGGCCTTAGTATACATATACAGCAAGTAAGTAGGTATTGTTCTAAGCAAGAGTTTAGTGGTGTGAGGTGATATTCACAAGTGGATATTGAGCTGAGTGCATATAAATCAGCTGGTGATGTACTGACATTTGCGAATACTTATGCTGGATTTCACCAACTTCTTAGGTGAGGAATAGCGGAGATAGTAGCCACCTAGCACAAATTTTGTATGAAAAATGATGATAAGTGGCTCCTATCTCCGCTATTCCTCACCTAAGAAGTTGGTGAAATCCACCATTAATCTATTATGATGTTCTCTATTTTTCTCTATATCTGTTATGACCCTTTACTCTTTCTGTAAATGTCAGGTGTAAAACTCCCATTAAACTTCTCATCTTTTGTAGCTAGTTCGCAACCCATTTTGAATAATAACTCTGCACAGAGAGAACGTTGTACCCTTGTTTACATACAGTATAATACATACACAGCATTTCCTGGTTACCCCACTAACGGGATATACCATGATGGTGAAGTTTATTTATTTATTACATTACAAACGGCCAAAAGTTAACTGGAAGAAAGTTGGGGTTAACTGGAAGAAATCGCAGTTCTGCGATAAGTTCGCCCTAGTGAACAACGTTTTATAATCTGTACTATGTCCATTTTGTATATATAAATGTGTTTGTTGTTTACTTTAAGTTTAAATAAATAAATAAAAGTCTTTTCAATACATTTTCGCAATCAGGTCAACATACGTCAACCACCCTCATAATATGGCCCACAGTGGCATGCCTTTTATAAAATTCCAAAAGCTGGACTACCCGTCCATACGGCGTGCTTACGGGGTAATTTTTCACATTCATTTTCATATTCAATCACTGATACGACTTCGGAATCGTTGGTACGTAATATTAATGTGTTGTCAAGCCAAGGATACCTACGAGTATTGTAATAAATTCGGTATAATTTATTCATCAAAAGAGATTGGGGTTAAATTGTATCCACTCCGCGTCCTTCATAGGTCAGCCATTGTTGTCCACCACCTCTTCAAGTTCACCTACTAATCCTACTATATCTATTACATACGTACATCAATAATCAAGTTTATTTCATTCGCAAGTGAATCATTACACTTAATAATTGACGCGTATGTCATATTTTTATAGTGTACCTACTCGTTCATAAACGTACTCCAATCGATATATTGATTTCTTTACATTTACATACATATAAACAATAATAATATATAGTAAATAGTACTCTAGACTAAAAGCTCTGGAAGCCGAGGGTGCAGGCAGAAGACCGGTGGGCCGCCTCAGAAATAGCTGACAGAAGCAGGTGACACAGTTGTGCGAGGAGAGACTGTGGTTGAAGTGGCCAGAGGTCCTGGAAGCTGCAAGTGACAGGGGCCTCTGGCGAAGATACGCAGATGCTTTGGGCCCCCGGCCCAACCAAGGATAGATCAAAGTCAGAAAGAAAAAAAAAGCTCAATTAGGTGAATAGGAATACCTTCCTTGACCAACTTTATTATTACATGTCTATGTATCTGATTTGGTGAGTTTATTATATGAAATTTATGTTTATTCTGTTTTTCATTATCGCACGCAGTTTTATCTATCAACCACCACCACCTCCGCCAAAAAAGTGACCAACGCTATCAAAAATTCAAGCGGTTTGCATAATATCTCAATTTATTTTATATCCGACTACTGAAAAATCCAGATCGTTTTTAGAGTGGAAAAGTAAAATAAAAATAAATAAATAAAATAAAATAATCTTTATTGTACAGAAAACATACAACGGGCGGGCTTATTGCCAAATGGCAATTTCTGCCAGCCAACCCATAACAGAAACATTAAGTAATTCGTATACTCTAAAATTGTAGTAGGACAAATAATTATAATAATTTGACAATTTTGGGCGCCGTTTAGCTATAAAATCGCCCCAAGGGCACCTTACATTTCTTTTTATCACCATATATGTAGGATCGTCACAAGCAGTAAAAATGATAGATTGTAAGACAGTTTAGAATTAATATAAGAATTGAAAAAAATGGCTACTTTTTAATAAAACATCAAGAATTGCACCATAGTCAAACGTCTTCGACATAATTATTACATTATGGACTCTGTACAACTACCGTACACACATGGGAGAGCATCGCGGATCGCACCCCTTTGGGCGATGACGCGGGAGAGGTTGTGGATTTCTGGGAGCGGAGGGGAATCTGATGAGTGCTGACCGACACGATAAGAAAAAGAAAAACTACCGTATTAAATACAAACCGCGTATAAGACAAAAAAAAATTGGAAACTGAGATATTCGCGAAAACATGTCGCCCATGACGTGGAATAGGAGGTGTTGGAAAATAGGGTTGCGTATTGAAATTTGGGACATTTTATTATTGAAATAGATATTTATTTATTTATTTATTTATTCACGGCGCAAGCCTTTAACATGAATAATAACAAGTACAATATAAGCAACAACAAAAATAAGTAAGTTAAGGTACATCTGAAACATTGTACCTAAAGTTCGCTTATACCCGGTTCTTACATTGCCCGGCAGAAATGGTTGACCGCAATTATTAGTTCAATACTGAAGGCCCCGGCATACGATAAACAATTTTCCTATGTACTCCCTCGTACCACTGCTGACCACAAATTGACTGACGAATACTCCGAAGGCCACTGTAATTTTTTTCCTCGTCGTCGATATTTTTTTCGGTCAAGAACATAAAAACAATGTTCCATGGTAGCCTGATTGGAAGCGATTTAGACTGATAAGAGTTAGTTTGCGGTTCAAATCCAGCATCCGACCTACTCCTCTATCGCAATTTGCTGTGCAAAATTGAAAGTCAAATGAGGTGGTCGGTAGCCTGGTTGGTAGCGCGCTCGACTGTTAATCCAGTGGGCGCGGGTTCAATTGCCGACTTACTCCACTTCACAACACAAGCTTTTAAGCTTTCTGGGAAGTGTACAAAGATGTATTTGGGTTTATTTCGATAAACCCAGATTCATTTATTAAAAAAAAAATGAAAGTTCATTGCTATTAACTTATGACTGTAAATATTTTGTTCCGAAAAAGAGGAGGAAGGGGAAACATTCAATTTGTTCTGATACCATTAAAAATGGACGCGTTTTGAATAAAAGGAATCGGAGAGCGTGTGTGACAGATTGCATGAATGTGACGGAGGCTGGAGTGTGTGTAAGGAGTAGACATGTGCGCCGGCTGCAAAAAAGCCGGCGGCGGCGCCCATGTCTAAAATTGCCGGCGGCGGCGCCACGCCGGCGGCGTGGATCCAAAGTGGGGGGAAGCATTGGATTTTTTGCAATATTGTTTTCAATGATTAAATACGTATATGTGAAAAGGATAATGATAAAATCGATTTATTTGTTTTGAAAAACTATGATTATTTCAATAATAAAGTGAAATAAAAGCTCATATTTGAAAAATAATGGAAAAATTCATTATTGCTTTTTTATGGTGCTGGAGTGCAGTCGAACAGGTTTCTCATTTGGCAATATTTGGGCTGTTAGCTAAACGGTGAGTGGAATTCAAACTCTGAAATGAAGTCCAGAATTGCGATGACGAGGTTGACCTGTGCTGTATGTGTTATATGTGCTGTTGCTTGGAATGGAAGGGTAATTTAATAAAATTATCTAATTTAAGTTTTGAGGTGGTCGGTAGCCTGGTTGGTAACGCGCTCGATTGTTAATCCAGTGGGCGCGGGTTCAATCCCCGACCTACTCCACTTCACAACACAAGCTTTTAAGCTTTCTCTGAAGTGTACAAAGATGTATGTGGGTTTATTTCGATAAACCCAGATTCATTTTATTAAAAAAAAACTTATTTTGGATGTTATTTTAGGTGTAAAAATAAGGAAAATAAATAAATAAAGATATATTGTGGTGTTTTTAGTCGAAAGGTGCATAAATTAATAATGACATCAACCAAAATACGTAATGCTTACCGGTGGAAAGATAAATTACAATTTGAGAGTAGTCTGTAATCACAGTCCGAGAAACCACGTTAGGGGATAGTAAATTATTATTTTTTATTGAAATGCAGCCTTGGGTGAGCGAAATAATTGGATTTTAACGTTAAAATAACTAATATCAAAATATAATCACATTTTGACACTTTGAAGATCGTGAACGTAAAAATTACCAAATGAATATCGTTTTTTGTCAAGAGAAGAGGAGAACTATTTCTACAGTACCTATTGTATTAAAACAAATTAAATATAGCATCTCTCTCTCCTGTCGATTCTGTCGATTTCCTCACTGCTGAGGGTCGCGATCTCCAAACCCAAACACCCGTTGCTTGACCAATCCCCGCCACGCAGCTCTGTCCTCGGCAAGATGCACTGCCCTGTAGATGGAGGGGGCAACAGTCTGCGTAACTTGGTCAGTTGGTCCGTCCATCGCAAAGGTGATCGTCCTCTGGGTCTCCGTCCCGGCGTATTTCCCGTGATTATTGGCTTCTCGAGATTATCTCCCCCTCTGCGAGCGATGTGTCTAAAAAATTGAAGAATTCTTTCTAAGCATGGAGATGACAATCTAGATGTGATTCCAAGTTCCTGAAGGATAGAGGCATTTGTCCTTCTTGCAGTTCATGGGATCCGCAGCATGCGCCTCCAACACCACATCTCGAAAGTGTCAACTCTAGCTTTGTCCCTCGCTCGCAAGGTCCAAGATTCCACCCCATAGAGGAAAATAGAGAACACAAGCGACCGCACCAATTTAATTTTTAGCCCTCTGGATATTCTTCGGTCTTTCCATATTTTGTCAGGGCGTGTCATAGCGTTCTTTGACATCCCAATCCCTCTTCTGATCTCCGCCTCGCATCCTCCTGCGTTATTTAGCACGGATCCGAGGTATGTGAAACTCTCGACAACCTCCAGGTCAGTGAGTGCACCTGTTATGTGGAGAATAGCGAATCTAGTCAAGTGGAATGAAAATAATTTCGATTAGGTACTTCGATAAAATCAATTTTCGATAAAAAAATTTCAGCGTGGTATGATAAAATCGACCGGTGTCCTAAAAATCGATCAACTATAAATTCTGAGTTTTCCTTGTGATTCCCAGTTAACATAGAATAACGTTTGTTCATTTAATTTCCATCATGAAGAACCAAATTATTAATGCCTCCATCCCATCCTATTTCTTGTTTTAGAATCAAATAAATAAGGTATAGAAAATTCCCCGATTTTTTTTTATTCCAAACCAAATGAACGAAATATGTGAGACGTAGGAGTGGGTTAACAATGCATTAGTTATTATTCGACATCTTATATAATTACTGAATCCTAGCGTCGCCACAGCTGAATGCTTCATTTTTTTACCTGGAAAAGTACTTATTTCGATTTGTCTCAAAAAACACAGGATAAATATTTTTGGTCACGCAGTTCCCACGCCGCCGGCGTGAGCGTTTTGCCGGCGGCGGCACGCCGACCCTGATCGACGGCGGCGCGCCGGCGTGGCGCCCATGTCTAGTAAGGAGAGGGCTGTCTGGCACTCCGTCCTCTCTGCCTGGGACGCGGCGTGAGGGTATAGATAGATTGATAGATAAAATATCGTCATTCCGTCATCAGAATAAAACAGTGGTTAATTTCTGCTATAAAGGTATTTAATAGATTTATGGATAACTTCACAGCAATAAATACCTACATAAAGTATTGAAAATAGCGATGATGTTACAAGAGTATATAGTTCTTGCAAATAGGGATAATAAAAACCTAAGTATTTACTCCATCTCTTCAGAAAAAAATTGTATCCACACTACACCACTTACTTGTTAAATTCAGGATCCATCAACTTATTTACTAGATCTATGGAACTTACGAACATTTTACAGATAGATACAGCTTTGTACATTTTCACGGTCCTTGTTAATCTCTTCTCTATTCTTCTCGGGTGTACCGTGTGTAGATTGTCGAGCTTTCGGCCTACTTTCTGAGGCCATCTTCAGGACTAATGTGCAGATAATCGAGATGAATTTTTCCGCGAAGATTTCGAATTTTTCGTAGAGTCTCTCACTCTCCCATACACACGTTTTCTGCCCGTGAAATGAAAAGTTTCACTTTGTTTTCAGAAAGTTCATGTTGCGCATATTGCCAACGCTAGATAGAGAGATACGGTTCGCTTCCATTGCCCGGTTCGGTTCAACTCCTTATTATCAACATCAACTTCCCCCTTTGATAGCGCTCTATGACAAAAAAAATACTAAACTACGGTACTATGTATTATATTGACATGACATTTTAACTTCAGTACTTTGCCGGTATTTGAACGAAGCGTTTGTGCCTTCTGAGTTCTGTCGCTATATATAAATATTGTATGTCGTAGTGTTGCTTTCTATAAATTAATAATTTTACAATAATCATAAAAAGTAACAGAGCCAATAGTTTGTATTGTTTTTGTTTTCATCAATTAAAGTTGATTTATTGATTGATAAATTCATTTAATTTTTAAGTCTTCGTTTTTGTGTAAAAATCACGCGTTATCACATAAAAATTATATAGAATTTCATTGAACGGAAATGTCGTAAAAATTATGTTGTGACACAGAAGTTAATTGCGTATGTAATAGGTCCGATTCTGTAAGTTCTTTCTGATCTACAAGTGGGTTTTAAATCACTGTGTGGAATAATTGGTGGTTGGTAGCCAAGTTGGTAGCCTGGTTGGTAAAGCGCTCGACTGTTAATTCGGCGAGCGCGGGTATCCCCGATGCCGACTTACTCCACTCACGACACAAGCTTTTCAAGCTTACTGTGAAGTGTAAAAAATGTATTTGGGTCAGTGATTTGGGTCTATTTCGATAAATCCAGATTCATTTTTTATAAAATTGAAAAAAAAATACTAGAGATCAGTTTTGCTTGCATATAAACATTGTGGGCTAAATTTAGGATATAAGTACCTATTTCTGATGAATAATTAGTTCTGATTAAAAACCACAAAGATTGTTCATTATATACTATATCATGGCGGGTAAAAAAAAACAATTAATCTATGTTTGCCTTTATTATAGCCAAGCCCGGACTGGCCCCAGGGCGGGTCAGAGGGCCGATGGGCCGGTCTAGCCAAAAGACCGTCTAGCTAACAACGCCGACTGATTACATCGCGAAAAAAAATATGCGAATGAAACTGATTTGTACAGCCATCTAGAAAATTTTCTGTGCAATTGGGGACAGTGTACTAAGGGGATAGATAGGTCCCGATGTTTCATGTCCCTACCTTCTTACGTTTTATGACAAAATTTTGCCTGCGGCGGTAGTCCTTTATCATGTTGTAACCCAGACATATATCCTGATGTCTTAGTATTGAAATCAACCAAGTTCATCAATTCACCCGTTTTTGAAAAAAAAAAAATCGCCTGCGGCGCTATTCTTCAGTTTCGTGGAAAGTAGTGGGCCGACGTCTCTAAAAATGCCCGGGCCGGTTTGAGATCCCAGTCCGGTACTGATTGTAGCGGATAATAGAAGGCTCTCTAGGTATGCACTGCAGTTGTAAGCAATAATTTTATTTCATTGTCCTTGTGTTATGGGCATTGCGTAGATTACTAGTACATATTTACTTATTAAAATTACCAAATCAGTACACCTAAGTAGTAATCGAATAATTCGATTAAGGGCATATATGCACTGAGCAAAAATCGTTATATTTATGCTTCAACTTTTTCAAACTTTGTATTAGAATGTTAGCACGATATAAGAATAACGTAAGCGACAATGTGAATTTTACCTTTTTAAAAGAAATCTGGAAAGAAATTTAAAAATCTAAAACAGCAGATTTGTAAAGATTATAATTACCAGTATTTTGGCTAAATTATACTTTTGTATCTGAAAAATTGAGCGGAAAATCTTCAGATCCCATTAATTTCAGGGGTACTTTCGGAATACTTTTTTATTCAAGGAATTTCCAAATCCTGTAATTCTAAAACAGCCCATCTTTAGTCCATACTTTTATCTATCGCTGTCTTTAGTTTCGAGACGATTCCCTCAGTATTGGCTGAGTAAAATTCAGGGCGCCGGAGCCTGATGACAGTATATAGGGCCTTAATAATAATATTAATTATGTAACAAATTCATTATGTAAATACGCTTTAGGTAGTAATATTGAATCTATAATGAATTGCTGGCATGTAATAATAAAATTTAGGGTGGTATGTCAAAAAATAAATCAAGCAAATACTCCATTTTATAATCGTCTGTTAATGATGCCTGTTGGTTGAGACCTTCAATAAGGCACGCAATGTAGTATTGCCGAATCTACAGGTTTTCCTTAGTGATTGGCCGACTATGTAGTAGACCGACGAAGTAGTCGGCACCAACGGCAACGATTCGCTTTTCCGGCCGGTCGGTTTTCCCGAATGAGTTTGAGTTTATCGAAATAAACCCAAATGCCAACCACCATCTTTTTACACTTCACATCAGTAAGCTTGAAGAGGGGTGAAGAAGCGCGGCCGCCCGAGACTGACTTGGTCCGATCATGTCGACCAGATCCTCAAGGTTGGACGCGTTTTGAGTAAAAGGAATCGTAGAGCGTATATGACAAATTGCGTGAATGTAACAGAGGCTAGGGGTGTGTGTAAGGATAGGGCTGTCTGGCTCTCTGTCCTCTCTGCCCACCCTGCAAAGGACTTATTTTTGATCTAGTACGAAGTAGGTAGGCATTTACTAGGTACTTATGTAATTAATATTTGGTTTCGCAGATCAGAGATTAAACTACCAAAATACTTGGAAAATTATTATCGCCTTAAATGCATATACAGGGTGTCCCGTTAATCAACGTCATCCCGTGAAGGGGTGATAGACCAGCTCATAACCTACCAGAAAATCGAAATATGACCTTAGTAAAAATCGCGCATTCTCGAGATATCGGCACTTTTTTGTTTTTCGTGAAATTCGACACCTTCCAACAGTTTTTCGATCGCCACGGCCACAAAATTCAATATTATGGTATAAAATTTTTTGATTCGTAATTCTGAATAATTCAGCTATTTGATTATAATCCAAAATAAAACCTATTAATTCACAATTTTGAAAAAAAGAACATCGTTTCCGCCTCTCGAGTTTTTTGTTTTTTATTAGCAAATTTCGACTCTTTTACACTGTAAAAATTTAGTATGACATTGAGCTGGCAAATTATATTAAAAACTTCCTCATTTACTGTAGTTTTAAAAAAGGTACAAAATTGGATATAGTTCCCTTTACAAAAAAAGATATTCCTGTTTTACTTCAAAAGAACCTCATTATAAAAAAAAATCAAATGCAGGGTTATAGCTTCCTTATGTCCAATATTTGGACATGTGATAGAGGATGAAAAAATATGAAAAAAAGTTTTAAGAATGTATGTCGAAAAATTAACCCTTTTGGAGTTATGGTCTTTTGAAAATTGAGGAGCATGAAAATTTCTCATTTGGGTTTTTTGACTATAACTCATAAACTACCGACTCGATTTTGACAAAATAAATTAAAAGTCATTGTAAATAATGTAGGCTTACGATAAAGTTCCTAATTTGCGGCCTTTTCTTCAAAATTCGGTGGATATTCTGTTAAGAAACATGTAATTTTGTGAAATAATGATATTATTTTATAGAATTTTCACTAGATTCTAAGGAAAAGGCCGCAAATTAGGAACCTAATTGAAAGCCTACATTATTTACAACGATTTTTAATTTATTTTGTCAAAATCGAGTCGGTAGTTTATGAGTTACAGTCAAAAAACCCAAATGAGAAATTTTCATGCTCCTCAATTTTCAAAAGACCATAACTCCAAAAGGGTTAATTTTTCGACATACATTCTTAAAACTTTTTTTCATATTCTTTCATCCTCTATCACATGTCCAAATATTGGACATAAGGAAGCTATAACCCTGCATTTGATTTTTTTTTATAATGAGGTTCTTTTGAAGTAAAACAGGAATATCTTTTTTTGTAAAGGGAACTATATCCAATTTTGTACCTTTTTTAAAACTACAGTAAATGAGGAAGTTTTTAATATAATTTGCCAGCTCAATGTCATACTAAATTTTTACAGTGTAAAAGAGTCGAAATTTGCTAATAAAAAACAAAAAACTCGAGAGGCGGAAACGATGTTCTTTTTTTCAAAATTGTGAATTAATAGGTTTTATTTTGCATTATATTCAAATGGTTGAATTATTCAGGATTACGAATCAAAAAAAATTATACCATAATATTGAATTTTGTGGCCGTGGCGATCGAAAAACTGTTGGAAGGTGTCGAATTTCACGAAAAACAAAAAAGTGCCGATATCTCGAGAATGAGCGATTTTTACTAAGGTCATATTTCGATTTTCTGGTAGGTTATGAGCTGGTCTATCACCCCTTCACGGGATGACGTTGATTAACGGGACACCCTGTAGATTGTATAATATCCAATTGACAGATTGGTATCTAGTAAATCAGAGTAATTCATTGAATCGATTTCGTTATCCAAAAATGCACTTCATTTTACTGAGAAATTGTTGTTTGTTTTGTGATTAGACTGTGATTTATATGACAATATTATAATATTACTAGAGGGTACCTACCCGTGAAAATCACGGAGGCTTGCTTAAATATGTTTTTGTATAACCACCTATAACTATTCCACCCTTCAAAGTTCCTCGAGTAAACACAGGAAGATCACAAGGCTCCCTCTTTTCCCCGTCTCTCCAAAATCGTCATGAAAGTAATAAAACCAGATTCATATCGTCGACTTTTTTAGTTGGCACCCACCCCTGAAAGCCACAAAACTCCTCTTACATGTCTATCTACATACATAGGTACTTTACACACATGTAGATGGTGGGTACTTTAAATAGTTCGATTTGCAATCTTTACGTGTATAGGTAAGTACCACTTAGTATGTATGAGAATTCGATTTTCATTTTCTGTTACGTTGTATAAAATGGTACTTACTTGATTATTTCCACGAAAGAAATATTTCAAAACTATTTTCATTCATCATTTCATTAGTAGGTACGGTACCATTCGATATTTCAAATTATTCATTCATAAAAGTTTCAAAAAGTGAGACTTGACGAAAATTTCTAGACACCAACAAAGGCGTCGCTGCTTTAAATTTACATACATATTCATCGAACTTGCAAAATTTTCCAATGGGCAAGCGTTACATTCCTACATGCCTTGGATAATACGAGTATTATGTAATGGAATATTATACCTACTCGTATTGATAAGATTAGGATAGCTTCACGGAACTCTGCGGGCAGATAATCGGCAATGAAAGCGAATATTGCTTATTTTAAGTAAATATAAGGAGCGATCCTTGTTCGATAACAGGAATAAATAAACTAGGTATACCTACATAATATTCTGAGTATTCTGACCAATCTAGTTATAAATACACTTTGAAAGCAAAACTAACAGGGGAACAAACCAGCCACCGATTAAATTTGTTTGAATTCATATTAGTCCAGTCCGCATAAACACAAATGGAATGTTGTGGGGTAGTTTGGATTTCTTTCATTCTTTACGTTTTTTTTTTTGGATGCTGAATCCGAATCAGGGGTTATCAAAAAATATTTCGTGACGGAACATGGCGAAAGTAATCATTTTTTGGCGATTTTTTTTTATAAGAACTCGAAAACTGGCTACTTTTTGTAAGTTATCTTTCATTGCGTAGAAAGAGAAAGTTGACAGTTTTCAAGTTCTAATAGAAAATTCACCGAAATATGAATATTTTCGCCATTTTTTGTCATGTTCCGTCACAAAATTTTGTTGGCAAACCTCAGACTCGAATTTAACATTTCAAAAAACGTATAGAATGAAAGAAATCTAGACTACGCTACAACTTTTCATCGAGAAATGCATAGATCTAGACTGGACTATAATTCAATATTGGGAGTTTGTTATCCGTATATTACTAGAAATATCTGATACACATAAGATATTTAATTCAATAACTAATAATGTACTGCATTTGTACCTAGTTAATTTCACTTAATGAGTTTTGATTCTTACCTTTAAATTACCTTAATTAGCTATACTAATTACAATTACAGCTAACACAGCTATCGTATTTATTACGTATAATTCGTAATTCTCTTGAAAACGATTAAAGATTTATATCTAGGTATTATAAAAATTCGATTCTATATATAGGGTGTGTCAGTAAGAATGCACTTTTTCATTTTAGAATTAAAACACGTATTTTTTAGAGAGTTGTGAAATTTTTATTGGTAATGTTCCGATTAAGTATGGAATAAAATATCCGGCAAATGACCCCCACGGCTCTGATAATAGGCCATCACTCTTTTCATGAAATCTTCCATGACTTTTTCTAGGTGAGGTACAGCCAAATCTCTGTGAAAAAGTCATGGAAAATTTCATGAAACTAGTAATGGCCTGTTATCAGAGCCGTGGGGGTCATTTTCCGGGTATGTTATTCCATACTTAGTCGGAACATGTCTTCTTTACAACGTGTTTTTATTTTAAAATGAAAAAGTGCACTCCTACTGAGACACCCATTACAATCAATCTACATTTCGATTGGTGTTGCTATCGTTAAATCTTATTTGATTGCCTTGTATTTGGATTACGTGTTTTACATTCAATGATTTCAGAATTATGAACAGATAGATAGCACTGATTAATGACTGTGTTAAAATAATAACTAGCATACCACAAAATTACATTAATTTTAGAATTATAGAATCCCTCCATTCATACTTTATGGTCGGCGACATTCCCCTGCCAAAATAAATAAAATTATAAAGATTCGTCAAGGATTTCCCAAAATATTAGAATAAATCGTGATCTATCACCGATTTTCTCAACACTTTGAGAGCGTATCACGACAAAACGTCCACGAATCATACGCGACAAAAGGTGGCCGGGGGCCACACGACAGAACGTCCAACCAAAAAATGTCCAGTGCTAAAAGTCTGAAGGCATGACTTATACGAGTACATGCTCGACGCACTTTTGAAGGTTGTTTTCGGTGCTGTTCTTTTTACTCTCGAGGCCACTTTATTTGCGAGATTTTTTCAAAATAAAGGTGGAAATTCGTGTCAAATTTGCGAAAATGCGGGTTATTCTTGCCAAAAATGTTAAAATTCGCGTTGTTCGCGTACCAATCTCAATTGAGGTGGTCATTAGTAGCCTGGTTGGTAGCGCGCTCGACTGTCAATCCGCCGGGCGCGGGTTCAGTCCCCGATGCCAACTTACTCCACTCACGACACAGTCTTTTCAAGCTTACTGTGAAGTGCACAAAGATGTATTTGCAGATTCATTTAAAAAAAACTCATAATTGTAATTTTCCTGCCTAGGTTTATACCTACATCGTTATTGGCTTCATAATTATCATAGTTACTATAAGTAAACTGGCAACCCTTTGCCAAGGGTTTTAAGAAATACTACTGATTACTGATTAAAGAAAATCGGCAGACATTTTGAGACATATACATTAAAGTATGCCAATGTTGTCAAGGTCACTAGTGTGTACCTAATTAAAATATTACAGTGTATCTACTAGGAAATCCATTATAATTTGTTGTATAGGATGTTATGCCAAATATTATGTGTAATAAATATATTAAGTAATTTCAGTAATCAGAAATTGGTTTCCTGAAAACATCCTATAAGAAAAAACTTATGTAAAAGTAAGTACATTCACAAGAAGAACCTTTTGAGAAACTTTGCTGGTGAGGGGATCTAGGGGTTGTGTGTGGTATCGTACGAAAGGGCATTGGAAAATAAATTCAGATCGCAAGTCATATTTTGTCCAGCTCAAGCCATTGGGAGACACCGGAGAAAATTGCAGGGATTAATCGAACATTGTAGAACCTTCAAGAAAGTTGTCAGAATGAATGAACAGATGAATGCGGTTCCAGCTATACCTACTACTTACTTACTTTCCGTGTCCGGAACACCATCCATGTTGTAGCCCCCACTATTCAGCCACTCGGATAGATACTGTCGATCTAAATAAATAAATAAATAAAAACTTTATTGCACATAAATTTACACACAAAGGGCGGATTTATCGCCTGTTGGCGATTTCTGCCAATCAACCCAATATGATCTACTTCACCATCCAAATTTGCCATTGTGAAGCACGGGTAACTCAGCTAGTATCTCGTATAGATGGGCAGTGTATCCGTAGATATACCATGTACTGTGCAGCTAACAGCTGAGCTGGTAATGAAAACTTCAGAGACAATGATGATATTATACTCCCATAGTATATGAGGAATGTACTAGTATGATGAAGATGTCTTTGTGAGATAGTTTACTAGTCCTATAAATATAGTTTATTTATTGGCTTTCTTACAAGAATAACACATCAACCCTACAGTGACATCCATCAGGTGTCGTAGGATTAACAAAATTATGATTTTTAGTTTTTACACTATCATTCACATATTTTTAGGCTATTTAGGCTCTGCTATTCAATATACAGTATTATGCTTGAGATAAATATAATTTTCCTCGAATAAATTAACTTATTTGCTGCAGTATTTTTCGCGAATGACTTATTTTTTTACAATCTATGTAGGTAGTAAGATATTTTCTTCTTCTTTTCGTATCGGTCAACACTCACTATATTCCCATCTGCTCCCAGAAAGCCACAATCTCTCCTGCGTCATCTTCCAATGGGAGCGATCTGGAAAACTCTTTTTTCTATTTTAACAAATCACCTGAAAAAGATATCTGAGACCGAACAACGAACATCTTTTGAGAATACCCGCTCACACTACATTTATTTATTTACACTTTTGGTCAATAAAACAGAGATATGTTATGATTTCAAAATAATATAAACTATAACATTTATTTACTAGGGCGACCTTATCGCAGTGCTGCAATCTCTGCCAGCTAACCCCATACACCTTTATTTTTCTTTCACAGTTCATGGCGCTCGTTTTTGGGATAAAATTCCCACTAAAATCCATCGTCAAAGGATTAATACAGAATTTTGTATAATTTTATCCCATAAGTCACATTAGTGTTGGAGTATTTTAATACATCACATTTATGTTAGAAAAAAACTATTAAAAAGATACATAATCATACTTACTGCAATGTATACTCTGTGTATACATTGTAACATGTTTATTACCATTGTGTATTGTATTCTGTAATGATCCTTGTAGCATAAATGTCACCCCAACTACATGAAAAGATCTCGCTGTCTGATCCAACTGGCATAAGACCCAATAGATTATCTCGGGTCTACGTACAGTACAGCAATACTTGTCTGTCCTCTGTTGAAAATTAGAAATTATTTAAATATGCTTTTTTTATACACGGAGGCATGACTTGCGAATACACTTTTCAGTATTGCCAGCCAGAAGAGTCTACATATTATCATTCATGATTGACATAAAAACTCATCAGCCTAATACTGGGAAATATTCACCTAAGATCCAGATATTTATTTATTAGACGAAAGTCCAGTCAAAAATAGTTAATTCAATGCCCTATTACAGTGTCCACAGAGAAATCATATTATGGGGACAAATACATAATAAAAATATACTAAACTACCTAATCTAAATTGAATTCTCTTAACTATTTTTTTAAAACATACCTATTAATTACAAATTATCACGGATATCACATGATTACGATCAACGCAGGCTCTTAAATACAATGTCATGCAATGTGATAATTATTATTAATGTGTTGGATACAAGTAATACAGGCTCCTCTGTATGTTCCCGACATAGCGTTTCCTTAAGTAAATGAGTCTCGGACGTCTATACAAATAAACCATCTTATTTTAATAATCGCCACATAGTTTTATTTTAGTAATGGAAACATGTCAGTCGCTCATTAACGTTCACTCATCCTCAGGTGGAAATTTGTCGGAAAGGTGTCATCGTGAAATAGGGCAACGGATTAGATTCTCGTGCTAATTGTTTATCGTCCTTAATCGGGCACTTGGACTCGTCAGTTTTACATATTTATTTATTTATCGTATGATCAACATCATGCCTATATCATTTAACATCCGTTATGTCAAAGTGTAAAAAAAAGTTAAAAGCGCAGGGTGAATTGCTTGTCAGAGACTTAAATCTAGTTTTACATAATTAGATACATATCAATTAAAGTAATGCACAATATCACAATGCACAATATCAATGCTAAAGAGTGTAAAGGGCTCTGTTAGCATTTAGGTTTTAAATCTTGTTTCTTGGTTTTTCGGGTGAACCGTGTATAGATAAACTTGATCGACGTTTCGACACTCCGACTGGTGTCTTCCTCATAACAATTTCAATCGCACACCGTGAAAACCTTCAATATTTACTAAGATTTTAAATATATTTATTATTTCAAATTTAAGAGCAACGAAACGAATTCTTTGATTAAAAAATATATTTATTTGTGATCGTATTATTGTTTGACCTAACGTTGTCTGTGATATGGCAATATGTACGTGAAATTAAAAAAAAACAGTTTTGTGTTTTTCTGCAAAATTTTGATCCACTAGTGGTCCGAGAAATCGTGCAAAATCTAACCGAAACACTGGATTTCATACAATTACAAATATCACAATACACGTACAAAGTCAAATAAAACTGTGCAAGTTTACACTTGACTTTTTGCCACATGACTTGTATTTCCATATCACCGATGATTGAAAGAAAACAATATCAAATTGTTTGGCTCTCTTATTTTAGAATTCCCGTTAAATATTTATAGTCTTCGTATTAAATAAAAAAAAATTAAGTGAAATATAATTTATTAATTTTAATAAGTGAATAGTGCCAATTTTTCATTAAGTGTTATTAAACGTCGTACGACATCTTGTGTCTAATTCGATAATTGTGCCACAATAGTTTAAAGTTAATTTGAAATAATGTCGTTTACGAAGCGTGCCTTTCCCGTAGCCGAAGAACCGTGCGTCAAAGTGACCAAGAAACCAGTAGCGAGTCAATACAACTTTAACAATAAGTTAACCAGCAGACCAAATTCGGCCAACAATGACAGACCAAGAGAGACGACATCCTTACAAAGTTGGAGAAGTTTCGATAATGCTAAACCAGTACTGAACATTGAGTATTTATCTCAAACAAAACGATCGTATCCAAGTAATAACTACACAAACTTCAAACCGCGATTAGTTAGCGATTTGAAGTCTCCACCAAATGCACAACAATTGTTACACAGGCCCGGATTATCGTACAAACCTTTTTGGATGAGAGACAGTATCGACAATGCCAAAGATGCTAAGAGCGCTCGAGCCATGGAAGAAGTGGACATGTTGATGGATCAGTTGAATAGAGATTTAGAAGATTTGACGACGATCGATAAACGTGTCAGTCGTAATAGTTGTAAGAGTGAAAGGGTATTCCGGAACAATGAGACTGAGCCGAACAACGGCCATATTTACTCTAGAGTTAATCTTATTCGAATGTCAGACTTAAATAGAGATATAATTAACAATGGTAACGTCGATAGAAGAAGGTTTGTCGAGGAAGAGAAATGTACGAAGAAAATTACTCACCGAGACGATAGAGCGAATTGGACAGATGGAAACGTTACGCAGATCAGCGACAAAATTGGGAGGATGAACGCTTTAGCCAAATTGTTCACGAGTGGTGGTAGTAATTTGAGGAAAGTGGCGCCGATGTACGTGAAAGGTGAAACGGTCACCAATAATAAGTTTAGAGATGTTGTGGTCAATAAGAATATTGTGGTGGGCAGCAATGGATTGCCGAGGATATTCAGAGCGGACGGACAGAGGATTTACAGGGTTCGTTTGATGTTTCTCTTTATCTATTGTGTCTGTCATCTCTATATTGTGAATTTTATTTATTCATACTTCAAGTGAAGGAAATACACAAAATACTTGTACATGTATTAAATTTTCAAGTAATAGGAAGCTGTGACATTTGTTCATTAGTTTATTTAGTTGTTCTTACCTCTTTTTCATACACTTGAATATGTATGTATTTTTACTTCTTATGAATGTCACAAGTGGTTGGTTGGCAAACATTGCCGATGGCAATGAACCCTCAATTTGAAAAAAATGTTTTTTTCAATAAAGTTTTATTTATTTTTTTATTTGTTGAAATTTTTACATATACGCGGTGGGCAAAATAATTTATCCGCAATCTCTATAGTGATTCCTTACTTTATGCATCAAAAAGAGGGGATACTCAAAATACGCATGAAAAAGAGGGGATACTCAAAATATGCAAGTTTACATGTAGGTGTGCCAAATTATGATAATAAAATATTGTCATAAAAGTACAATAATTAGATAGCATTATTATTTTATTAATACATATGAAATAATATAAGTAATTTAGATGGTGTGTTAATAGTGTTGGAGTCCCGCCCTAATTCCATCTCCGGTTAGTTATTTGAATTTAATAATACTAAGTGATGTGAGGATTAGGAGTTTAATAACATCAGGCAACAGTTGGGTAGGGAAGGGTTGGGCAACACTGTACACATACACAATATATTATTATACCCTACCTAACCTAACATGCACTGTACAACTTTACTATCAGAATGAGGGCTGCCACCTTTCAAAAAGGGTAGGCCCGGAGGTTTCTGAAAAGAATGTATTTGTTTTGTTAAATGTACGTATTTTTTATTATAGTATAAATGCGGAAGAAAAACTCGTAAATGCGCCGGAGGCAGAAAATTATTCTGAGATCGAGCAAAAAAAAATGTGGTGTAAACAGACTTATTTTCTATAAAAATAAATAGTATTACTGAATCCATCAAAAAGGTAGGGCTGCAATCGAATTTTTTGATGAAACGGTATAATTCTTAATGAAATTAAACGGATTTTCATAGTATATAGATCGGGAGAGGTCTGCCCGGTGATAGTTAAGCCACTGTCTCACCTCCCAATCTGACCCGGAGATATACGATGCTAACCCGGAGCCCGGAGAACAACATTAAAACCCATAGACTCCGGGTCAGACCCAGAGAGGTGGCAGCCCTAATCATCATTATAGTAAAGAGAAGATAAAAACGAGAGATTTGTATTATTTGACGTGTTCGTGAAAAGAAAACCCATGTTCCTTTGTCTAGTTTGTTTGGGCTTGGCTCATTGTTAAAATGTTGTAATTTTTTTAATTCCCTCATTAAAATATATAATTAAATTGTTACAGTGAAAGTGTTCATTCAGTATTGAATGTGTACACTCACAAGTTAAAACTGTTTATAAATGATCTAATGTACGCTTTCCCTATTGAAAGTGTGCATCAATGTACAGGTCCTCCTGAAAGTCAGAATACAACAAAAGAGTAATATAAATGAATTGAAATTCGATTTATATTTTCAGTAATACATCGATAGATGTGAATATTTTAGCAGTCGCCTACAGAGTTTTGTTACAATTTTTTTTATGCGTGCATTTACTAATTATTTAAGCATCCAACTCTCATGTTACTATGGGGCTTGGCTTTGCGTTAATTGCTTGTTAATTTTATACCCCTCTTATAATTTAATTAATAGCTATGGTTTTTTTAATATATTATTTTATAAGTATAGCTTTAATTAATGAGATTATACAACATTGAAGTTAATGTATACCTTTTTCCCACCTGTTGCACCGTTCGCAAAAACGCTTGCGAAATATGGGTGAGGAGGCTCATCCAGCACAGAACTCCATTGGGTAAACATAATAATTATTAAAACCATTTGTCGTAATTTCCCAATAGTCTCGTAGGTTACGCGAGCTTTGGGAGTTTCTGTGTTGTAATTTCATCATGGTCATCGTACAGTTAATTCGATTACTTAATGTACAGTTAAGTCTCTAGAAATAGAGGAACACGGAATGAAAACTATGAAAAAGTATTTTTAAAAAATATATGAAATCGTTGAACTAAATCGCAATGTAAATTATGTTGATGTATTACCTTAATTCTGTTAAGATCCTATATGCTGTCATCCAAGCAGATTTACATGTATGTTCAGTGGAAGCCACTTAATGTCCTATATGCTGTCATCCAGCTTCGACGCCCTGAATTGTTCTCAGCCAATACTGAGAGAATCGTATTGAAACTGAAGACAGTGATAGATGAAAGTATGGACTACAGATTGGCTGTTTTAGAATTACAATATTTTGAAATTCCTTGAATAAAAAAATATTCCGAAACTACCCCTGAAATTTACGGGATCTGAGGATTTCCCGTTCAGTTTTTTTATAAAAGTTTTATAATTCTTTTTTTATAACTTTTCATCGTTTGACATCTTGAATTAAAACATATGTTTCTTTTTCCTTGCAGTTGGGCGAGCGTGGCGCCGGCTACGGCAGTCGAGAGAATGTCCAGGACTTCCAGAGGCTGCGAGCTCAGTGCCTGGAGGAAGGGAGACTCTTCGAGGATCCAGACTTCCTCCCTGCAGACAGCAGCTTGTACTTCAGTCAGAGACCTGATAGGCACTTCCAGTGGCTGAGGCCATCGGTGAGTTTATTATTTATAAACTTATTATAATTAGAGATTGAGAGAATGAAGGATGACAGGATAACAAGAAAGATATATTTGAGGGAACGAAGTGGTGTGAGGAAACGCGGCCACCCGAGACTGGCCTGGTCCGATCATGTCGACCAGATCCTCAAGGATGGACGCGTTTTGAGTAAAAGGAATCGGAGACTGTGTATGACAGATTGCATGAATGTGACGGAAGCTAGGAGTTTGTGTAAGGATAGGGCTGTCTGGCACTCTTTCCTCTCTGCCTACCTTGCAAGGAATGTGGCGTGAGGGTATAGATAGATAATTAGAGATGTATTGAATATTCGGTTACTATTCGGTATTTGGCCCCTTTTTGAATAGTAACCACTATTTGGCCGAATACCTAAAAACAGGAAAAAGAAATAATAAAAACACAATATTAAGGCTGTACCACGTCCAGATAAATTTGTATTCGTGACCAGATTTTGTAAATGTAATGTACGGAATGTATCTTTGTGTAAATTTTACAATTGCAAAATTCAACATCTCGTAGAGAAAAATTATGAGATGTTTTATTCACTGAAACGTCAGATAATTGTGTGTTAATTATTTGCAGGAAATTACAGACAATCCCCAACTGTTTGTGGAGGGCTTCAGTAGGTTTGATGTTCAGCAAGGAGAACTGGGAGACTGCTGGCTCTTGGCTGCTGTGGCTAACCTCACGCTGCATAGAGAGTGAGTATATTGAAATACATATCGCCGCTCGCTTTTTACTTTGACTTAAGCGACACAGGGTCAACTTTTCAGGAAAGCGATTTAAAGTTTAAAAAAACAGAAAAACCCTGATAACTTTTTTATTTATGAACCGATTTAAATAAATTGTATGGGGGTTTTGTTCATGGATTTTTTTTCTATTTTTTAGTATATAATGTTAATAAATATAGTCTCTTTTGTGTGAGTTAGATGGCGCTTAATCCCTTAATGCCTAACCTGATATTTAGTATAATTCGAAATTTATTAATTCAAAACAAGTAAATGACCACTTTCCTTAAAATCATGAAAATTCAAAATGACTAACATGCCATTTGTACTCTTCCTCCAAAAAAACAAAATGACTTACACGTCATTTATATACATTTTCTAATAATTCAAAATGACTAACACGCCATTTGTACTCTTCCTCAAAAATATCAAAATGACTAACACGTCATTCATATATTTTTTCTAATAATTCAAAATGGCTAATAGAACTTTTTGTGACAAACTGTATCAAGCAGAACGTCTAAATTAGCACTGAAAATAAAATCGTTATAATTCAAAGTGATTAATGCAACCATGTTTTCCAAACACTTCCAAGTTAAAATGGCTAACACACAAACTCTTGTATTTTATATAGAATTTTGTGAGTAATAAAAGCTGAAGATCAATGTGTTGGAACTCTAAGTATTCATCTTCATATCTGTTTCAAAAAAGAAGGAAAGAAATAGTTTTCTAAATATATTATTTATAAATATTTCTTAAATATATTCTAAATAGGTATATACGTTCGCGCCCCTCGCACACAAAAGCAACACGTGTATTGACAATGAAGTTGTTAGTTGAACGACCGATAATAATATTTTCAAACCTTATAATTCTGTTTCAAACATTTTGTCTTAAACGACGACAAATGTACCAAATATCAGCTATCGTTATAACCGCAAAAATACTAAAGTGCAAATTCAATTATAAACAATTAGTTAGAACGATTAACGGATAACATAAAATTAAAAAGTAACAATCCAATGTGACTAATGGCCATTTCAATTAAATTCAGTATTAAGTAGAAATGACTTAAAAGACATGTAAAGAGTAATATCCAAAATTCAAAAAGTCTAAACGACAACTTAACATTATTTAGTATCATGTAAATGTGACTAAACGAAGGACATGTTTAGATTTAATATTATACGATTTGACCAAAGTGCATCTGTCTAAATAATTGTGATAAGTCAAAAAAGCTAAAGCGCCACTCGCATTGTTTTATGTGTTAAGTTTGTTTTTCTTATAAACCAAACATTCATGAATTGTGAAAATTTGGCAAAACAAAGCGCCATTCGCGATTTATAAGTTGTTATTTTCGTCGCTTTACCTATTTTTTGAAAGATAAAAGTTGGTTTTTTATTTGACTAAACGACCAAAAAAGTTGTCTGATTGACCTTGAACTTGGACCATTCGATAAAGCTCGCCGAGACGATTCCAACGGTATATATAACTCATTTTATACCTAAGTGGCGCTTAAGTCAAAGTAAAAAACGAGCGGCGATATTGTCCTTCGGCATGATATACCGTGAAAGAAAAAAAATTAGGAAAAATCATTCTTAAAGTGGTTCAGGATAGAGCCGAGTGAAAGCCGAAAAATGACAGATCCCACCATCATTATGTGGGAATAATAAATGCCCAGGGAGAGAGTATTCTTAAAGTAGTTCAGTAGAGAATATAAAAATAGAAGAAGGTTCATTGAAATAATCGACCAAGAAATTGTGCGATAGTAAATATTGATTCAATTTGGAATATTGACTACTAGGTTTTGCAATGGTTTTTCCCTGCCCTAAAAATTGGTGAAATTGGAAATGGAATTATTATTATAGACATTTACAGAATATAATTACTAAATTTTTTATTTTTTCAGGTTGTTCTTCCAAATTATTCCCGATGACCAGAGCTTTGATGAGGACTATGCCGGAATATTCCACTTCAGGTATTTTTTTATTTATTTTATACGCTACAGTTTCAAAAAGTCTGCTGAACAGGTGGCAATACTGCCGTAATGTTTGCGTTTCAATTGGACTGCGGTTTCATTCACAGTTTCATTCGAAAATTTGAGTTTCATCTTCTGACGAAATTATTCAACAGAAGGCAAAATATATAGCTAGTTAAATAATTGAAAGATTGATGCTGGATTTAACCAGCTTCTTTGGTGAGGAGCCAAAGGGGAAAGAAATATGTATAAGGGGCTCCTATCTCTGCTATTCCTCACCTAAGAAGTTGATGAAATCCAGCATAAATGATATAAAGTAGAAAAAGTACCCAGATGGATGGCTGATCTAAGATCTAAATATGGCAAACACCATCTATTGAAAATTTTTATGTATCAGCTATTTATTTTCCCACAATCGCTATTCTGTCACTTGAATACCTTAATAATAATAAGGGTGTGGATAAGACGGACGTATACAATTTTATAAACTTGAAATAGTGAATGAATTCCTTTTTTCCAGATTCTGGCAGTATGGCAAGTGGGTGGATGTGGTTATTGATGACAGACTGCCAACACACCGTGGTAAACTTGTGTTTCTGCACTCGTCTGAACAGAACGAGTTCTGGAGTGCCTTGCTGGAGAAGGCCTATGCCAAGTATGTTAAAATGTTTCAGTTGGCAAAAATTGCAGTTTCGTTTGCGGTTCCTTTCAAAGATTTGGGCTTCATCTAGTGACATAATTATTCAACAGGGTCCCAAATAAAAACATATAAAAAAATATCCACTCGAGTCACAGCGTCTTACCCTAAACATTTTATCAAGCAAATTATATCTAACAGACTACGAGAATAATCTTAAGTTTTAGTCAATTTCAGAGATGACTTTGGAACCATATTTTTTGGACAAAATTTGCATAAATAAAATTTCTAACCGCTAGAGTCACTAAAACATATTTTCATTTATCCATGTGTTAAGTCTTAGGATGATATCTTTAGTATTAGCAATATTTCCGCATGTTCGAGTACTTGCCTTTTAATGAACAATTTTCGCTTAGATTGACACTTGTTTTTTCTTCATTTTTTAAGGTTACATGGCTCCTATGAAGCCCTGAAAGGTGGCTCCACGTGCGAGGCCATGGAGGACTTCACAGGAGGCGTGACTGAGATGTACGAGATGAGTGAGGTGCCTTCCAATCTCTTCACCATTCTCACCCACGGATACCAGCGTAGTTCGCTCATGGGATGTAGTATTGAGGTAATAACAGATAGTTTTTATAACACTAAGAGATAAGATAAGGAATGAGGTCATTAGGGAAATGAGTGACTGCAAGAATGGTGTTGTAACTAGAATGAAAGTGAATAAACTAAGATGGTTTGGGCATGTTGAGAGAATGAAGGATGACAAGAAAGATATATTTGAGCGAACGAAGTGGTGTGAGGAAATGCAGCCGTCCAATAATCACTTGTCTCGACCATGTTGACCAGATCCTCAAAGATGGACGCGTTTTTAGTAGAATGAATCGTAGAGTAGGTATGACGAATTGCATGAATGTGACGGAAGCAGTGTGCATTCTGTTCTCTCAGCACATAGAATAGAATATAATATCGCACCCACATGTTACCACACCACATACAAAAAGTGGTAACGGTGACGGGATAAGTCCCAGAACGGTTACTTGGGATTATCACAAGGACTTAATATAATGGTTGTCTCATTTTTCAGCCTGATCCAAACGTCCTGGAGGCAGAAACCCCCCAAGGTTTGATCCGAGGACACGCATACAGTATTACCCGAGTGTGTTATGTAGACATTGAGACGCCCGGACGTCAGGGCAAGATACCGCTGCTGAGGCTGAGGAACCCCTGGGGCAATGAAGCTGAATGGAACGGACCCTGGAGTGATAAGTTAGTCATCAATCATTTCATTACTATGCTATAAAACTTTGTATTATCGCTTCAACTTTCTCAAATTTTGTATGAGAATGTAAGCGCAAAATAAGACTAAATTTATTTTGGCTTATAGTATAAAAAGGGGACCGAATATCAAAAAAATATCCACTTAAGTCACTGTGTCTTACTGTAAACATTTTATCAACCAAATTACAGAATTATATCTAACAAACTACAGGACTAATCTCAAATTTCAGTCAATTTCGGAGGTAATATTGAAATTATTTTTTATCGGGAAAATTTACAATAATCAAATTTCTAACCGTTAGAGTCACTAAAACATATTCTCATTTATCCATGTTTTAAATCTTAGGATGATATCTTCAGTATTAGCTGAGTAATATTACTTTTTCCCCAGCAATTTTTTACACGAGTTCCTACGCAGTACTGTTTCTAAAGGGTGTTTTTTTTTGGGTCCATTTCCACGTGTATTATTTTCTTACAGGTCCCCAGAGTGGCGCTACATTTCAGAAGATGACAAGCAAGAAATTGGACTGACGTTTGACGATGACGGTGAATTCTGGATGTCGTACAGAGACTTCGTCAACCATTTCACTAGGTAAATACAGCAGTCAGTAAATCGTTCATAGTTAAGAAATCCTCTCTTCAAATAAAATGTGTCATTACTGGCAACATAATGCTGTACATGCAAAGGAACCAGAAAACTATCTTCAAAAATGGCCGAGTGGTAGTGATGTAAAGATTTACATGTTGCATCATTCGCAGAGTATTATTTGTGCTGGTCAGTGTTCCAATGATTGGTTCCCTGGTTTCGGTGCGTAAGAAATGACCTATAACTATTGGCTGTGATGCGTATATGAGTCTTGAGGCTAGATTTGTAAATCGTCATTAGTGTACGTGCCAAAATATCCTATTTAAATTGGGACAATAGTGACATACGTATGGGTACTTGATGTGGCAATACGTCATTTAATTTACACTATATATTTTTATATTTCCAGGATTGAAATCTGTAATTTGAATCCTGATTCCCTGGACCCCAATGAGACCCCAGAGGGCTGCAAGAAGAAGTGGGATATGTGCGTCTTCGAGGGAGAATGGGTTCGAGGTTAGTTTTATACAACTTTCAATTTGTCGCATTGGCAACATTGAACGGAGTTGTTCTGTTATAAATTGGTTTTGTTTTCAGGTGTAACGGCTGGTGGTTGCAGGAATTACCTCAACACCTTCTGGCAGAACCCCCAATACACGCTCACCCTGACCGATCCTGATGAGGACGATGAACAAAACCTCTGTACTGTGAGTATTATGCTGCCAGTATCATATACATTGTAAAATATTGATAAGTCATCAAGTACACCAATCATATTCGAGTTCGTCGAGTACATTCAAGTATGATCAAGTACCTTCAAGTATGTTCAAGTACGTCAAAAAGTGTTCATATGATTTGTTTTAAAAATACTAACTGAGTTACCCGTACTTCGTAACGGCAAATTTGATCGGTGAAGTAAATCGACAGTATGACACACATATAGGTACATCCAGCAGTGTTCGATTATTCTGCACAACTTACTTCTAGGTTTTACTAAGTTCGTTTCACCTTCCAGAAGGTTCGAATATTATTCATTCTCAGAATTTTCTAGAAGGTTCTACAATGTTCGATAAATTTCCGGAAATTTCCAGATGGTTCTAGAAAGCTCGTTTCATTTCCACAACCTTCCAGAAGGTTCGCATTCTATTTATTGTCACAACTTTCTAGAAGGTTCCGCAATGTTCGATTAATTTCCTCAAATTCTAGAAGGTTCTACAATGTTCGATTAACCTCTACAATTTTCCAGAAGGTTCTACCAAGTTCGCCTTGTTTCCACAGCCTTCTAGAAGATTCTACGTGATTCTCTGAGCGCTTGGATTCCTTCGTTCTGATAGAGCCTCCCACTATCACTTGTCCGATTCAAAATTTGACAAAAGATCTGTGTTCTGCTTGTGAAGATCTTTCACAAGACACCAAACACGGTGGTATGCGGTGACCGGATCCTCTCGATCACTGGGTGTCTCCCGATGGCTTGAGCTGGACAAAATATAACTTGCGATCTGAATTTATTTTCCAATGCCCTTTCATACGATACCACACACGGCCCTATACAACCCTTGGATCCCCTCATCAGCAAAATTTCACAGAAGGTTCTGGAATTCCAGAAGTTTCTACTACACAGTATTCGTTTCCAGATAGCAAGGTATGTGTATACCAAGTTTGGTCGAAATTGCTCCAGGCGTTCCAGAGTTATGGTGGAACAAACATACCCACATACATACATCCATTTTTATTATATGTAAGATTTAATCGCAGATATTACATACTTACTTTCCGTGTCCTGATACCTCAAATCAGGAACCTCCAATAGTTGGTCACTTGAACGGCACATGTCGCAGACATTTCAAATTTATTACAAAAAAGCCAAAAAAAAACATGATGTGGACGTATAATTATTTTATCTTTTGATGGTTGCAGTTGTAAAATTAGTAGCTTTAGTAAAACCTGTGTAATTGTACACATTTAAATTACCGACACATTAATGAAATATCACTATGAGAAACAAAGAAAAAACTAAATATTGACATTTGAATCCACAAAAAATGACTTTTGCTTTCATGACTAGTATTCGAGGATTTGCTAAAACTTTATTCACAATCGCCTGATGCTGAGGGTGCAAATCCTCGAATACTAGTCGCGAAAGCAAAAGTCATTTTTTGTGTGTTTTTAATCTAAGTATTTAGTTTTTTCATTTTTATTTTCCTTAAAAATGGACTTCCACCAACTACCGACGGTTGAAAACATCGAGATTTAAAGTTACAAACGTTTAAAGTCTAGCGATTTTCCCAAACTTTTTTTTGACAACTGATCTATAGCGATTGTTATTGAATTCCTCAGGTGATCGTGGCTCTGATGCAGAAGAACCGTCGCTCTCAACGATCAGTTGGTCTGGACTGTCTCACAGTAGGATTTGCCATCTACAAGCAGCCACATTCAGGACACAAACCTTTGCCATTGGATTTCTTCAAATACAATGCCAGTGTAGCCAGGAGTCCGTCGTTCATCAACTTGAGAGAAGTCAGTTGCAGGTAAATATAAATCTATCCTTTTATTTGTGTTCCTAAATCAAAAGCGACATTAACATGCATTCTGTCAAGAAATGTTGGTTGAGGCGGCAGTCTCTCAAGCGGGAGGTGCCAGGTTCAAACCCCGGTGCTGGCGATGTATTCCACACTTTGCGATACAGGCTTTTAGCCTAGTGCAAGGTGTGCAGGAAAGTATTTGAGTTTGTGTATGCAAGTTCAGATCCTTTTATAAAAAAATACACGGTTTTCGATGAGTGTGCTATTTGTAGTTTTCTGGCAACCATAGTGACAACACCTGTAGAATTTCGATAAAAATGACAATGTTGCCAGCAAAATAATAATAATAATAGTTCCCGAATAATCCGAGACCATCTCCCACTTGACAGACTGTAGGTCTCATGTAAATTAATAAAAATTAAATATTTTAGTTTTCGTTAACATAACCAAATTTTTATTTCAGATTCAAGCTCCCCCCTGGCCAGTACTGCATTGTCCCCAGCACCTTCGAGCCAAATGACGAAGGAGAATTCTTACTTAGAGTGTTTACTGAAAAGTCGTGTACCCTCGAGTGAGTTGTCGTATTCAAATATTATTACATAGATGGCTCTGTTATATTAAATAGTAGTTACTAGACACTAGCAACACTACGCTTGTTCTTTTCATTTTAAATTCAAATTGTAGAATGTAGTTTCATTTGTCATCATATGTCGTAGTAATTTTAAATTTAAAGCATTGTTCCATCACGGATCACATTCTTTATTTTGAAATGTTATTCTGTTGTTCTAATTTTGAATTATTTACTATAATGTTGGTGTTACTGTTTCAGTGAAAATGATGAGAATATTGGAATGGGTGAAGTTGACGACAGGGTAAGTTTCGCAATACTTTTTTTTGCATTTAGTTCCCATTTTTTATGTGAATGAGTACATAGTTCCAAAAAAACGTTTTCAAGAACTACACATATATTTTTCCATCGTAAAATTAAATTATTTAAACTTGACCTTTATTTTTTACCTTTTCTAATTTAAAATCCTATTTTAAATACCTTTCCGCACATTTCACAATAAGTTCGTGAAGTGCAGAATACATAGTTAGCGAGATTTGAACCCATTACCTACTGATTAAAAGTCCACTGTCCAACCAACTGTGCCAACCGTACACTCGAATTGCCCGTGTATGTCACTGACTTTTATATTTAGTACTGGCCGTCTGACTCCCTGTATTTTCAATAGAAAGGAAGTGGCACAATTTCATGCTCGGCACTTTTAGGTATTTTTGAGTCGCAAGACTCACACTATTAACAAGATATCAATAATAAACACTAAAACATCTTTAAAACTATCGCTTAATTCCTAAATTACGTTAAAACTAATACAGTTTTTAACTATGAGAAAAAAATTGCGAAAACGTTGCCCACGAAATGTCAAAATTCTCCATACGATTGGACAGTTTGTGGGCACCAGTTTACTTCACTACTAGCATTGAGTACGTCATCATGGTTTATGTATTTTCCTATGATTATTTAGGTAAAGGACGTTGTACCTGACATTCCTCCAACGCCAGAGGATCCCGTGAGGGAGTTCTTCAATAAGCTGGCCGGAGACGATGGAGAAGTCGACTGGATGGAACTCAAAGAGATCCTCGACTATGCCATGAGAACTGGTCAGTAATATTTGTATAACATTCGTTATAACAGTTGATAATCATCGTCATTAAAAAACCAAGTCGTCACTTTGGTCACTGAGGCTCGGTTGCTCGACGAATAGTATCGTTGGCTAGTAACATTGCTATCTCGTTATGCTCACAAACCAAATAGCAATGTAACTAGCCGACAATACTATTCGTCGAGCAACCGAGCCTAGTGAGTTGTATAGTATCAGAAACAGCACTACCAGTTTCGAAGATTAGCTACTTCATTAACGAGTGTCAACCTAAAATTTCTTTGTTTTAAGATTGATAAACTTATAGTACAGGCTAAAACTAAATATTTGTCAAAAACAACAATCTGATCTCAGATGGATTCGGACGAAATTGAAAAAAACGTTTTATCTAAATTGCTGATCTTGACTCCCATGTATTGCGGATTAGTGTATTAGAAACCAAGTGACTTGTTATATGAAATATTTATATGAGTTATGGCTGCTTTTGTTGCCATGTTACAATGTGCAATATCTTACAATGTGTAGTTTTACAATAAGAACGTTTTCTCGTTCATAACCCAATTTACACAAATCAAGAGATTGCTGTTTTTGATACTATATGACTGACACAATTGTATTTTCGGTATAGATTAATTGGTCTAACATTGTTTTGCTTTGCCGTTTACGCCACGTATTGTCCTTTTCTTTGTTTATGTTCACGCTTACGATTTACCCTGCTAATAATAATCTAAACTGCACCTTGTGTCCTTGTCTTCAAAGTTTAATTTTCTTTGCACTAAGTTTCGAGGTTTTAAACGAAATATTCAATTATTTGGTAGGTACTGATTTTTTTTATTCTTGCGCTAAATCCCAATTTTCTCTTTTTTTATTTATTTATGCAATTTTACAAACAATATAACTACAAAACAAACTATTAAGTCAGTGTTGCTCCCTAGAGTATATGAGTAATACTCGTATTCTAGGGAGAATCACAACAACAATGAAATAATAAAAATATTTTACAATTAATCATATCTGTGGTTATGATCTTTCTGTCTTATAAACGCAAGCTTCAATCAATTTACTTTCACACGATCGCTTAATTTATTTCGCAACTGCTATTTAACACGCTATTTCTTTTAGGCTCTCCACACACGTCCGCAAGTTCAGTTAACTAAATCGACCGTTTGCAAAAAAGCTTCGACCAAAACCTCTCTCTGAATTCAGTGTTACCCTGATTTTGAATTCAGAAAGGTTTTGGTCGGAGCTTTTTTGCAAACGGTCAATTCAGTTAACCGAACTTCCAGACTTAAACCGTATTTATTTTTCGAACTATTCGATTGCCTATTTTTATGTCGACGCATTAATCACATAGCTGCCTTTTTCAACATTGTTTGAAACATTGCGAACAATTTAGGCGATTCCTCAGGAAACGCTTGAGTTTGTTATTGTTCCCTTATCGTGAAGGACGTCAGCCGATCAGCTCGCTTATTTTCTCAAATCAATTTTATTTCTTATGCTTGGTGTGACTAACAAAAATTGTTTTATTCGAATTAGTAGATATAATTGTATGTGTATGTGTGTATCAGATACATAAAAAAGTACAGAATACATCGTAAGCGCTGGGATTTGCACCCGGCACCTCTCACTTGTATCTAACCAACTGTGCCAACATGTACTCGATTATTATCGACATCTTTTTTATGACAATTTTGATGACTATTGTTGATTTTAACGAATACTATTTTGATTGAAGCGTCATGACCACGGATACATAATCGTTTATACGTTTCTCTCTCTACTTCCCTCCCTGTTTTGTTGAATAATCGTTCACTGTTTGTTTTGTGTTTGTTGCTCTCTTAATACAATAACGCATCTGAAGTTGTGTATGCGTACATTAACCGTAATATGTTATATTCTAACATACTCGTAGATTTACAAATAACAAAGTTACTCGAAATATTTTGACAGATTTTATTATGTTATTGGTGGGCATTATTTATACATTTTTTTTTACGTCCGGCCATATTTCATTTGATGGGTCATACTGTGCGATTTAATGTTTTTTTTTTTTTATATAAAAAAAATTAATCTGGGTTTATCGAAATGAACCCAAATACATCTTTTTACACTTCACAGAAAGCTGAAAAGCTTGTGTTGTGAAGTGGAGTAGTTCGAGGATCGAACCCGCGCCCACTGGATTAACAGTCGAGCGCGCTACCAACCAGGCTACCGACCACCTAGTTGACAGAATTTGATTATTGTAAATATCCTCGATAAAAAATAATTCAATAGTTACCTCCGAAAGTTATTGATATTTCCGTAGTTTGTTAGATATAAAGCTGTAATTTGGTTGATAAAATGTTTAAGGTGAGACGCAGTGACCAGAATGGTATTTTTTTTTTAATTATGACCCACCAATACTCCGTCAGTGAGTACAGTATCGAATTAGTTTTAATTATCCAAAATAGTTTTAATTCCATTTAGTTGTAAGAAAAAGGTTTCATTATTTAACATAACCTAAAATAATAGATTTAAAATAATCAAGGTGCTAATTCTTCGACTAAACGACACAGTATAATACGGTCATGTTGCTACAATCAAAATAGTTTGGAAAACTGTGACATTAATACATCAGTGTTGCCATATTTAAACATGAATAAAATGATTTATTCTTGCGTTAAATATAGAATTTATTTAAACAAAACTACCATTTTTATTTTTAAATATGGTAACACTGTATAATTTGTGATAAAAAATATCATTAGTGCTGTTTCATTCATGCCACGTCTGTTTCTCTCTTTCTCACCTTCCTTTTCACTCACTCTTCCTCGCACGTCCCCAAATATTTAAATTAATTTGAATATGGAACCGTATCTCTTTCGAATTAAATAAACGTTTGTCCGTGTGACAATAATTTGTTCCATTTTGAATTTGAAAATGGAAATGAAATAGAATTAGGGATGAACGGTCCGGCACCGGCCATTGGTGGAACGGCGGCACCTCTGCAAAGTGGTCAACAGCCACCGCAGGAGAGGGGTTGCTTGGAGCAGTTAGTTTGCTCCTTTTTCGGTCCCGTCTGCAAAGAATTTGGTATAGATCTGGAACAAGTTGCTGGACAGCAATCTCAACAACCCGGACCGGAAACAGTCCACTTAACGCAACCCGGTAAAGAAAAATTTACCATTTTGTTATATCGATTTTTAAAAAGTAAGCATTTGGGAGCAAAGTTTTTGAGAAACATTTTTTTTTTGGTGTGTAGATAAAAAATTTGCTCTGATTAAAAAACGACAAGATCTTTTTTTCAACTAGATCTTTCTATACTCTACCATTGTGAGTAAAAAGCAAGTATCTAAGTCTTACACACGGTGAGATAAATGCGTTGAAAAGTATTTCGCGAATATCTTTTAAAATTGTTTTCTGAAGAATCTGTACTACTTAGGAAAAATCCACACAGATCATGCACTAGATAAAGGTTCCAAGTATCTTCCCTATATTTTTCCATAGCGTACTATGTATCGGTATGCTGAAATTTATCTTGAAAATTTTTTTGCTTTGGGATGTAGGACCATTAAGAATGGTATTTTTAGTTGAATTTGGAAGTCTAGAAAACGCGTCATATGCTTTTGATAGAGATAGGTCAAATTTTCAAAATCATACTAAACGAATATATGGATAGATTGGTCTAATTCTATTTCAATGCTTGATATTAGCTTTTTTAATTTGCAACACCTAAAACAATAATCGGTGATGGGTCAAATTGTTTTACAACTTATACGAACCCGAGTAATACTGGTTAACGTGAAACTTGGATATGACCGAAGAAGGACGAATCATGGTTGAATCCAGTGGAAATGAGATCGTTGAGAAGAATGTGTTGGGAAATATTGAGAGATAGGATTAGGAGCGAGGTTATCAGAGAGATGAGTGACTGCAAGATGGGTGTTGTGACTGCAATGGAAGTGAATAAGCCTAGATGGTTTGAGTATGTTGAGAGAATGAATGACTAATAAGATGTGAATGAGTGAAAGAATGAGAAAGCTTGACCGTCTGAGACTGAACTGGGTCGATCAGATCCTAAAGATGGACCCATTTGAGTGAAAGGAATCGGAGAGTGTGTATGACAAATTGTGCTAATGTGGCGGAACGTGTAATGGGGGCAGTCTGGCATTCTGTCTACCATCTAAAGGACGCGGTGTGAGAGGATAGATAAACAAATAATAATACTTTCCTCTACAACTTCTCATCAAAAACGTTAACTGTTTTGTGAGGTACAAAACATATTATCGGTTCAGAAATACAGAACTCGAGACCTCAAATATACAATCGTTGTTAGGATTCGTCCTTCAAGTCCCATATCCATTATTCCCCCCCTACGCCACCCACTGTCCCCTCCCCCTCCTAGGTAAATGCTGAGAGATCATCGAGTGGCCGTGGCACTAAGGATTGCTTGCCATGTCTCCATCCATCCGGATATGATAAGGTTTGACTGGCAGAAGAGGTAAGGACATTGGTGATTATTTAACTCGAAAAGAATTGGCGCCTTTTTTATTTAAATCGACATGCATTCGTATCTGTTTTTTGTAGCATTTAATATATTTCATTCACTACATTTCTTTTCTTACAACCTGTCGTGATTTATGCATAACTTCATCCATATTTCCAAGTGACCTGTAAAAGTCATGTATTCTTTAAACGCCCATAAGATATTAATCAACAAACACTCGACATTTTTATACCCCATAGAATATTTTGCATCTTTTTTCAGCAACGAGGTTCGTCACCCCTTATGAATGTCATATAAATGTTTGCTCAAAAAGAATGTTGTGTGTTTTTATACACACACACAGCATTGATTGCTTACCCCGTGAAAGTGCTTTTTCACCTATTTATAACTGGCCCCACCCATTTTTATATTCAAGTCCCACCCACTTATTGCTGACCACTCCCAATTTATTCATAGTTAAGCCCATTTTTTTCTGGCCACTCCCATCAAAATAAATGCCACACCCACTTAAAATAATTACTTGCCCTTAAACCAAAATCTCTTCCGCTTTTTTGTACTGGACACTCTCTTTTAAGTTAAGACCACACACACTGGTTCCTTTTCTTCATAGATTCAATCCTAAGGATTGGTTTGCAGCAAAGTTCTCATATGTGCGCTCTATTCTTCGCAGTCTTTTTCAGCTTAAAATATTATCAGGCACAGTATATGCCCCACACACTAGATCCAAATATTGCCACCAGGGGCACCCTCTGTTATTTGTTCCTTCAACCATCCCCTCTAGTGTCATTCATATATATTTTTGCTGGGGCGACACCCATTTAAATCAAAGGCACACCTATTTTATCGCAGTCACTCCCTTTTTCACAACTATGTAACTCTTTTCAGTACTTATATTAAATGCTACGAGAGACAGAATAATTTAAACATCCATATCTCCAAATTATTAAATTTACAAACGATATTAAAATTCTGTCAAAATATTTCTTTCACTTTTATTTATTTGTTTGTTTATTTTTATGTTATTTATTATGTTAAGGTTTAATTATTTTCTCCCTTTCGTTTATTATTTATTTTAGTTATTCATCCACAAGTACATCTCCCGACATTTTGGTTTTACTAAGATTAGAACTTGTTTACGATTACCTGAGTACATTTTTCCATTTAACTCTATGACTGCGGCGACCTTGAACTGTAAGCGATCACCACGCACAGCAGAAATATGAGAAATTACATATTTTTACGAATTTACGTTAGTCAGCTGCTGCAAGTATCGGGTTAAAACGGAATAATGTGCTCCAGTAAAAAAATATGATAAACTAAAAGCATGTCTAGAATAATATTCTGTTTACTTGAATTATCTTTGGTTTACAAATTATCTTTGTAAAGCGTTGGAGTTTTCTGCATTCCATGCACTGTTAATATTATGTTGTTTGGAGAAATAGTTTAAACGTCATATTTCAGGCGGTAAGATCAAAAATGAGGTAAACCACATCCGAGTGAAACTGTATAGATACATGTATTTGGTTTATCATAGACATAATTCATTTGACTAACTCTTTTCAATTACTATAATAAGTACAGTACAGTCCCTGTAATCTGAGATATTGAAAGAGGCATTTTTTTCTCTTCAATGGAATTTCGGATTGCTGTAAGTGTATTGGAAATAAAAAAAAAAAATACTTAACATTTTTGTGTTTATCTGTGTTTTGGTTTGAATTTTTTTACTACATGTTTCTTTCATTTTCTTTCGACACATTCTTTATAATTTCTTCGTCAATCCCATACGACACGCCACTTTATTTCAGGGTCAGATTATAGGAATTGTACTGTATTGTATGTGTTTTTGACTGTTTTCAAGATGTCGATATCTTCTGAATATTTTTTTCTACTTATTTTCTTGTATTTAATTAACGTATTCGTTTGTTTTGAGAACACGTCATCCATTTTCTGACTAATTCAAATTAAAAGTATGTATTCTTTTTTCGAATTAACCAATCACTGCATTACCACTGTCAAACGTATCTGAGAAACAATTGAAATTTGATTATCTGTCAGAAAATGGGCGCGTTTTTTTTTTCAAGAAATATTTTGACAGATGTTAGTGTTTACGTTTTACAAGAATTTTTTTAATTATTTTCTAAATACACCATTTTTAATTGATTTTTATTTTCTTCCCGTACAGAAACTCGCGGCCAAGGCTTCTCAAAAGACGTGTGTCGATCCATGGTGGCCATGTTGGATAATGATGGATCTGGTAAACTTGGATTCGAAGAGTTTAAGACACTGTGGTTGGACATCCGCAAGTGGAGAGTTCGTATTTTATCTTATTATTTTCTAATTCTTATGTATTTATTCGGAGTGAATTGAAAAATATCCTAATAACATCCTAGAAAGCAACCGCCAACCAGGAAGACCAGCAAAGAGGTGGCGTGATAGTTGGAGTTCGCTTTCCCAAGCCTGGGAACAATTTAAAAAATCTAAAACAGCCAATTTGTTAAAATTATAATTACCAGTATTTTGGCTAAATTATACTGTTATATCTGAAAAACTGAATGGAAAATCTTCGGATCCCATAAATTTCAGGGGTATTAGCGGAATATTTTTTTATTCAAGGAATTTTCAAATATCGTAATTCTAAAACAGTCAATCTGTAGTCCATACTTATATCTATCGTGCTGTCTTCAGTTTCAAGACGATTCTCTCAGTATTGACTGAGAACAATTCAGGGCACCGAAGCCGGATGACAGCATATAGGATCTTAACTCTCATATATTGCAAACAAAGTCACTATTTATATGAAATATTTATATGGGTTATGGGTGCTTTTGTTGCAATGTGTAATTTTACAATAGGAACATTTACACATTCTTAAGTCAATTTACACCAAGTCAACAAATTGCTGTTTTTGATATTATACGACTCATTGACGACTTGTTGTATTTTATCAGGCGGTGTTCAGACTGTACGATCCAAATGGCACTGGAAGGATCCCCTCCTACTCCCTAAGGGATGCCCTACACTCTGCTGGTTACACACTCAACAATCACATCCTAAACATACTGGCACACAGGTAAATCTATTGAATTTGTGAAAAACAATACACAGTTTAGATTTGAGATATACCTAAATTATTTTAGGTATTGAACAGGATTTATCATGCAATGATATGTTTCAGATACGGATCAAGAGATGGCTTCATAGCGTTTGATGACTTTATTATGTGCGCCGTGCGGTTGAAGACTATGATAGGTAACATCCTATATATTTACCATAATATAAATTGCAAATATAACTGTAAGATGGGTGTACGAACAAAAGGTGGACTGTATTTGTGTGTGTGTAGTGGCTAGAATAAAAGTTAACAAGCTTAGATAGTTTGGACATGTTGAGAGAATGAACGAATGGAAAGTTGGCCACCCAAGACAGACCTGGACCAAACATATCGATCAAATCTTCACCAAATACTTACCCTATACGGAATACTTACTATAAGGAATGGACGTGTGTGAATAAAGAATAGCATGAACGTGATGGAGGTAAAGAGTGTGTGTAAGAATAGGGCGCTGTAGCATTCTGTTCTCTCTGGCTACCACGCAGGGGATGCGGTGTGAGAGGATAGTATATATCTACTCCACACCATATTCCTCAAAGTGTTCGCAGAGAGGACAGAGCACCGCACATAATGGTGAAGAGTAAATCTGCACATTTTGAGAGTAATTTGTCAGTGGTATTATTTTTATGTTTTCGTTTTGTTTTTCATTTTAATATTTTAATTTAGCCAAAAATGAACCGCTGGAGAATTTAGAACGAGAGATGCCGCTGTGGGACTCTTGACTGTCGCCGTAGACGACATCGGACGACACCCGTCAAAACAAAATGAAGTATATCAGTAATATGTCATATTCATCAATGTTGCCCTCTTGTGCCCCTTCACATGGCATAGAGATCTAGCTGTGGGATCCATAGATCGCTAAGCTAGATGTCTATCTTATTAAGCTGTCAAATATAGCCTACATTGTCTATTCGCTTGTGTCAATGTTTTATTTAAATTATAATTTTTTTCTTATTTCATTGATGTCTTAAGCTGGAGTTTCGCTAAAAATCCGGTCGTAATGTAACATTTGAATCGAGCGTGACGTTACGGCGATTGACAAGGAACGAGTGGTTATGTACCTCGTACTGGCCTGTAATGCTCGCTTTGTAACATATTAAGGTGGCTTCCTGCAGTCCATGATATTGCAGACAGCATGTGGAATATCAAGGACCGTGGAAAGCCACCTTTTTATTACAAGTAAATAACGTGATCTGGAGGTAGCCTGGTTGGTAACGCGCTCGACTGTTAATCCAGTGGGCGCGGGTTCGATCCTAGATGCCAAACTACTCCACTTCCCGACACAAGTTTTTTCAAGCTTACTGTGAAGTGTACAAAGATGTAGATTCATATTTTATAAAAAAAAATGATACACATCAATCTCCAGCTTTAAATTTTGTATCCAATTAAATTCGCAACCTATTTTTGATTTTGTAAATGTTTAGCTTGTTTGACATGCTTATTTCGTCTAAAATACAATCAGACAGTCAACTAAAATGTCAATTATATTTTAGACTTTCATATTCCATCATTCATAATCTGTGTCGCCATTTAAAGAAGTATTTTATGTTGAAACGACATCTGTATTATTATTACATTTGTTTCACACACACTGCGGCAACATTTCATTGTTCACTTTTATTTTGCGCATTTAGTCTGCAATATATTCAATAGTTTAAATGTAGTCACGTATTCTCTTTACACTCAACATTAAGTATTTTATATCGCACCGCACATGTTGTTCGCATTTTTGACAATTTACACTGTTTTAACTGCTTATGGTCCCGTATACTTTGACAGTTCGAAAGTTATCTGCCAGAACTGCAAGTGACGAACTGTAATATTGTATTGTTGGTAGCCCTTATCGTCAAATATTGTCGAAAGAGCTACCGAAATTCTGTAGTTTTCTCACAATGAGTTACTCACAAGTAAAGAATAATATTAAAAGTGCAAGGGTTTTGTGTGATACAAAAAGAAGGAAATGCCACGAAAATTATGTACGTACTTGGTAAAATAGTATTGAAAGCTTGCCTTTTTATGTTTGATGTGTTATAAGCAATTGTCTTTTATTGGAATGGTACATAATATGGCAGCCTATTTTGTTTAATAAATTGCAGAATAATAAAAAGAGATATTCTACGCCTTGTATGAAATTTTGGTACAAGTCTCTTGTAGCAACAGATCACTAGTGCCAACTGGTGGTAATTCAAGTTACTAGAATAGCACCACCTATGTTGTGATTGAAGAATTCATTCCACAATCTTCCATTCAAATATGAGTGATGGAATTCTAGTACCCTGAATTACCACCAGTTGGTGCTAGTGGTGCGTTACTGTAAGAGACTTGTACCAACATTTTATATTATTGTGCTTACGGAATTATTTATTTTGTTAAGATTTTGACATAGAATCCTTCTTTAAAATAAGACTACGGATAAAAAAAATATTTACTAACCATAGATTAATTAATAATTATATTTTATAGTTCCCTTTAGACAGGCAAATCTTGTGGATATAATTTTAGTTCAGGATTTTTTGTGTTGAAAACTAATCTGTGAATGTTTGTATTAATTTTTGTGTTTTATTTCCAGATTCTTTCCATCATAGTTCAGACAGAGATCATGGCAACACTGCCACGTTCACTTTGGAAGATTGGCTGAGGAGGACGGTGTACTCATAATAATCCTAATAGGCTTTTTATTCAAATTTTTAATTTAGAAAATGGTGCTTTAGAATAGTTTCTATTTTTGAAAGTAAACAAAAAGTCTATACATCAAGGATGTATTTACATATTGCCATATATAAAAAATAATGCTGGTTATAATTTATTGTTGACAAAGTACATTTCTATGTATTACCACTTTTTAAAATCATCCCTTTTCCTTTGTACTTTTTAATGAAAATTTTGGAAAAGTGGCTAAACACCCTATTAGTAATTTCAATAGAAGATTCTATATGCCAAATCCCAAGTTCATACCACTTCTAGTTTCATACCTATTTTTGGAAGTGGAAAAATCCTTCCTTGGTTGAAGATTGAATTTAAACAGATCTTCTTAATTTCCCTTCTCTACGGTTCACCGTTTGTGTTGTGTGTTGATGAGTGAGTGCATCAGTCTTGTCACTCATTCAGACACTTTGCTTTAAAGATATAGATTATATCAAATACTGCGCTGTGCTCATATTACATTAGTTCTATAACTATTTCTGACGCACCATTTTTATTAAGATCTTCACGTTTACTTGTGTCCAATATTCTTTAATACTTAATGTAAAGAACTATTATATTATTATAGCTTAATGTGTAAACAAGCTACTAAAAACATTGTAAAGGCCTGTCTATTCATTACTAAGTATATTATTGTAAATCAGATTCTATAAAATATATTGTACCTAGCTAGTTATTTGTGAGGTGAGGCCTTAACATCCGATACAGAAAATCTTGTTTATCTTGAAGAGAAATGGGCGTTTCATCTCGCTGCAGTCTTTAGCCTGCATAGCCCAGCTGTAGTTTGTCAAGTTGGAGGTTCTGGGTTTGAATTTCGGCTGCGGCAACATTAGCGAATGTTACTTACATGAAAAGTGATCACATTAAGCCAGCCAGCCATAAACATGATGGAAAGTACATGGTTGGCGCAGTTGGTTGAGGCGGCAGTCTCTCAAACGGGAGGAGCCAGGTTCAAACCCCTGCGCTGGCGATGTATTTCACACTTTGCGATACAGGCTTTTAGTCTAGTGCAAGGTGTGCAGGAAAGTATTTGGGTTTGTGTACGCAAGCCCAGATTCTATTAATAAAATATAAAAAGTTTATCCTGTGCCGTATAACTGTTGAAATTACTTGAAATGCGGAATACATTGTCAGCTCTGAGATTTTAACTCAGTACCTCACACAATATGCGACGTCCATTTCTCGTAGTATATTCTTATATATTTTATTAGATTACATATTATATTTACACTACAGTGCCTATAATATTATATTTACAATGAATTCAATCATACCTCGTACATTTTACTGACTGAATCAGTAGTTTGCATAGACGTCTTGCTTATGTTTGGATAGAATATGGAAATATTATACTGTTGTATTTAAAGTCGACGTTATATCTAAGCTGTGGCATTCAAATAACGTCACTATGGCAACCACCTACTATTGTTACGTCACCTTGTCCTGAGATCCGTTAAATTTCACTCAGTGATTCGCTGGATTGTTCTATCATCGGTGCGAGTCAACCGGTTGTGCGATTCAACCTGTTCTATGTGCATAGTTGACACGCTCTGCTGTTGTGAATATCACCCAACTATTTGGTTGGGTGATACGAAGCCTGCGATAGTAGAGTACAAGCCTACATCCTCGGATTCCATCTTCGCCATTATCGGTGACGTCACCTTGTATCGGTGACAAACACCTTGTCTCGGTGACAAACACTTGAACTACGGAATATTTTTTCCCATACATTTTCTCCCACTATTGGTGACGTCATCATCGTCAAATGTCAGTTGGCCCCGGCCTCCGTGAACAATATGGCGACGGCCTCGGGTGATATTAGCTCACCATAGATAATAGAGTGGTCCACACGTGCTGTTCACTCACTCTTATTAACACGCAATATGTTTCTACCAAAAAAGAGTGCCGTGATATTGCTATCTTGATGTATATCTATTAACTCACTCTTATTAATATTTTCATATGTCTATCTCTGTTTGACAATTTCAATTGGAACAATCACCCAAATGCGTTCTGTCTTCGTGCGATAATCGTCCGTTGACTCGCTGAGTGAAAATTAAGGGCAAAAAACGCAGCCCTGGGGATAAACATTTGGACTATGGAATATTTATTTCCATACATTTCTCACCATCTTATGTGACGTCATCAGCTTCTTATGTCACTTAGTCCTGGCCTGTATGTTAGTATTATGTCAGCCTCGTTGTACTATAGATCACAAATATATAAATGTCATTTTACTATAGTATATCTATTTATAGTATGAAAATATTTTTATATTTCTATTTATTGATAAATAATGTTGCATTATATAGCTTTTTATATAATTAATTCTACCCATTCTGATTGTCACATGTATAAACGTTTACGCAAGGAGAATGTTGTGTGTATTTTTATACGCACTTAGCATTTAACAGTTAACCTATTATTAGGACCTAAGTCACTGTAAAGGATTATTGAAATGACGTTGACAAAATATTTAAGGAAATAATTTTATTGTAATTATTCTTTTACTCTATTTTATAATTATTTTTATATTTTTGTTGATATGTTACTTTACTTTATGATAATGATAAAATAGAGAGTTATGACGGGTGTAGTGACTAGAATGAAAGTGAATAAGATTAGATGTATAGGACATTTTGAGAGAATGAATAACGATAGATTGACTGTCATGGACTGATCATCATGTCGACTAGATCGTCAAGGACGAATGCGTTTTGAGTAAAAGAAATCTGAGAAATAAGAATAGGTGGTTTATCCTCTCTGCCTACCCTGGATGGGATAGATAGATAAGTTATGTTATAAAGTTACTTAAATTCGCAGCTTTATTCGAGAAATTTGTCGATGGAAGGAAGAATGAAATGATTAAGTTTTTACTTTAGTTTAAAATCATCAAAACTAACAAATCTTATTACTAGTTTATTTTTATTTACTTTAAATTATAACATTCGAAACACACAATTTTATCTGTAGTCACTTATTACTTTTTATCAATGTCATATACGAGTCGTATTGTAGTATCAAAAACATCAATCTGTTCTCAGACTGATTCGGAGCAATGGCATAAAACATTTAATCTAAATTACTGTTGTTGCCTCTCATATATTGCAGATTGGTGTATTTGAAACCAAGTGACATTATGTGAAATATTTATATGGGTTATGGCTGCTTTTGTTGCCATGTTAATATCTTACAATGTGTAGCTTTACAATAGGAACATTTCCAGTGTATGCAAAATCGACACACTGCTCTTTTTGATACTATGCGACTCATTTCTAAAAACTTAGAATAACCAAATTGTTTTGAATTGAATCTCGTTTCAATCGACGTATTGTTTGAGAATTATTAGAATACTACATACTACTATAACAGACTTTGAACAAATGTATATCTTTTCTACTGTTAACTTATTGCATTTATTTGATATTATTATTACATAATATTATGCACAATTATCCTTTATTTAATTGATAAACTATCCTAATTGTCTTTCATATTGCTGTGTTTGAGAAAGTATTGTACAAAGGCCGGTTGCTCGAAAACTGATAGTAACAATAGATTACTATTAATGATCAACAAATGTATGAAATGCATTGCCCCACAACGACAAACAATGCAACGGTAAAGTAATAGTATTTAAACGTGCACCAATGTTTTGTTTGCTGTTTCACTTCTTCAAACAAGAAAGCAACCTACTCGACTTTACGACACAAGCTTTTCAAGTGTACTGTAAAGTGTACAAAGGTGTATTTGGTTTTATTTCGACAAACCCAGATTCATTTTTATAAAAAAAAAGCAATATTAGGTAGCAGGGAACGCTTCTAGGAGTAGAGCGCTTTATGACTTACTCTTATTGGACTTACCGGCAATGGTAAAATTTTGACACGATGATAGTAAGAATCTTACGATAGCATATACCTTTTTGTTATCTTACTCTTACCAACCGTCGAGGAACTGGACCTGAGAGTCAAACATTGAATAGTTGATACTCATACAACAAATTGTCATCAACCTGATACAGTCTTAGTTAAAACTACCCATGTTATGTATTTATAATATTCTCTATGTAAAGTTGTTGATATTAAGTGGTATTATTTGTATTAATTTGTCTTCTTTTAACATAAACTATTTGTGTTGTGAGAAATGTTATTGTATTTTACAATTAATATATCATTATTTATAAAAATACTTGTTTTTATTCATGTCCACCCACAAAAAAAAAAGGATCTTGATCCATGTCAGATATTTTTAGAAAATTGTAAGAAGTAGTCTGCAGTTTTGTTCAGAAAACTCCAGAAAATACTACGGTGAAGAGATCGTGACTACATAACTCCTCCATAATATTTTTCAGATAAGCTTAATTTTGCGGATTCGGTGAAGTTTTTTTTTTGCAGTGTACCAGAGGCGAAGAGTGGATTTCTGCAGAAGGAAAGCCGGGGCTGACATTTCTTATTGAGTTACGTCAGATTAGACACTATTATACCTATCATTGAATCCAGAAGTTAACTCAATGGGAATCGTGTTCGTAGGTAGCTTCGCGCCTACCGTGTACTGTCTGTCGAGAAAATAAATTGAAATTACGGTTTTCTTCGTTGGCAACAATAATATTTCTATTGATAATGATTGTTGCCAATATGGTTGCCCAAAACTGACTGTAACATACTGCCTTTTGATAAAAAATAATTAGTGTTGTAATGTATAAATAAAAAAAGAGAAGATTAGGTAAAAAAGTTTAATATTGATAAAGAATAACGAATATTTCTTCAATGTTTACACATCTAAAGGCATCATAACCTAATAACTATAATAATACATACAATACAACACATTAAAATACCAAGTTAGCTATACATCATACACAGAATATCTGCGCTAAACTAAACCGCAATGGAAAATATTGTAGTTCTAACTGAGAAGAAAATTAACTTTTCTAAATTCAGGGTTTAAATACATTGCGATTTCCTGGTTGAAGTTGGAACGTCAGAACTAGTACAGTAAATATCTTCCGGAATAATATTTTTGACTGAAACGTTAAGCCATAAAAATTAAGTGACATAAGAATCGGATGACGTCATATAAGATGGTAAGAGATGTTTTTTAAGTGTTTATCACCAGGTCAAGGTGACGTCACGATAATGGGTGGTTGCCATGGTGATATTATTTGAGTGTCACGACTTACAATGGGGGCGTATTTTTTAGCACTCACTAGATGGCGCTGCAGTAAATGGAGGTCTTCACAACTGTCAAAACTGTCATAACAAAACAAACCATTTGTTTATTATCCATAGAATAATAATATATAGTACCTGCTGTATCTATGCGGACCTCCATCTATTGCAGCTGGTGGCGAAAAAAATTGAAGACGCCCCCATAGATTCACAATGGCTTCGATGGGACAAATACAGGTACAGCTAACTGGATATTTTAATAATGCGTAACATAGTACATAATATAATACATAGATGATGTAATCTGATATTAATTAATATTATTATTGTATCTTTGTTATAAAGCTTTATATTAATTAGTAATTACATTGTAATTGTAATGAACAAATGTTACAGAGCTCTGAGAGTAACATACAACATCCCCGACCTAACAAAATCTAATCAATTTACTACAGTACTTCATGCGAGGCGTACATACAATTCGAAAATTTTACAAAAGTATCGTTAACTTTCAGAGCTTTGCAACGATTACACGTCAAATAATGAATGACGAAGTCAAAAAATACTAAAATCATATTGACACATAAATGCCATGGAAAATGCTTTGTAATTCTACACAATAACATGCAGATTGTAAATCGAATTTAATTTTTAACATAAATATTTGATGCAGTATTCCTACAACAGTGTACAAGAATTAAGGTGAACATTGTCGGGCTTACGACGGATGAGAAAAATTTGCCATTTCAGTTCACCCCGGCTGGGATTCGAACCCAGACCTTCGTCTCGCATAGTAGGGATCTTATCCACTACACCACAAAGAGTGACGGCTGTGTTGTCGAATTCCGTGTACATTAAGTACCTACGTATTGTTGCCATTCACACTGTTGCAGGAAGAGATGGTATTTTTATTTACACACCCGCCATCTATTATTGCCAAGTCGAAGAACACAGTTCACAATCAACTTGGCTAGATGGCAGGAGAGGTCACTAAGTACCATATTTATGTATTATACCTAACCTGAATTTTTACTTGAGTTATTTTTGTAGAAATGTAGAAAAATCCAACGCTTTACAAGGATAATTTGTAAAAACCAAAATAATTCAAGTATAAATATTTGACTCCACATTGCTTTCTAGTTTCATACATAACTAATATAGTAATTAATATACAAGAAAATAGATTGAAATAATACAAAAATATCTCGAGTTTGGTTCACTGTTTGTTCTACACAATACCATACTTCATTGAATGTATCAAAACTTTTCAATTCAGAGTATACTAATGGCGGGAGGTTAAGAGCTTTTTTTGTAGTGTGAGACAGCGTAACTACACGCAAGTTCGTACACGCAGTTATAGTAGTATTAGTGAGTACACAATGAACAATAATGCACATAGATGCGTTGGGCAGGTATACCGTCATTTACGAACACTACAAAAAAGGGTCTTTAATTCGCGAGACTTCTATACAGTACATAGATATTTCGTAATAATGACTTTTATAAAAGCAGAAATGTGTCAAAATATAAATAAATTGAATCTGGAAGATATTTTCTGGTTAATTAGTGATTGGCAAAATCAGCATTATAAATAATAATAGTACATAATATTTACAACTAAAATAGTAAATCTCATTAAATTATGAATCTATATATTATATAATATCGATCGGCACAAGACAGGAAGCGGTGGAAGTCTAAGGGGGAGGCCTATGTCCAACATTGTGCGCGAGAAGGCTGAGAAGAAGAAGAAATATTATTATAGACATTGCACACTAAACTATTTTGCCATCACGCATACATAAGATACTAACATAACAGATGATACTGACAGAATTAGTATGGAAACTAATCCCCGTATCTCCACACCACTATTTTCAAACAGAAACGACGCAGTTGGAACTTTTTAAGCTTTCCTTATTGAGATATACTGTGTGTGTATGTATGAGCACTAGGTAGTCCTGTGAGATACTACCAGCTATGTTCACCATGAGCTCTAATGTGCACCTGAGAGGACATCAACTGAAGCTATAGACAACATTATACCTACACATCCAACACACCACACAACCAATAGAGCTGGCAGTGTGAGGAATCACTTGTACTTGCTCCATACTATACAACAACTCCTTCAAGAATACACTGGATAATTGCATATAAACACATACTAACTGGGATTTGGGGTAAAACAATGAAAGTTGCCAACCACATAACGAATAATAATATATAGTATTCATAATTCTATGGAGATATTGAAGAATAAATGAGAGACAGTAAAATAAGTAATTTGGTCCTACACATTGCATTACTAAATCATTATTTGTCAACAAAGTAAAAGAAAAGATAATTCCATCAAGAATCACTCAAAATTCATAGATTTTTAATGTTAAAAAATACATTAAAACATAGTGCAATCGTTATTAAGATAAAATACAATCAAACAAACAAACAGAAAACACAATAATTGCCTCTTTAGTTTGGAATATTGAGCATAAGAACACAACACATGTCTATTAATACATTCGCATCACAATTACTAAAAACAAAACTCGAGCTCTAATTTACGATGCACGCTCAGTATACTAGTGGCGGGAGGTTAAAAGCCTTTTTGTAGTGCGAGACAGCGTAACAACATGCGAGTCTGTACACGGAGTTATAGTAGTATTAGTGAGCGCACAATGAACAAGAATGGACACAGATGCGTTCATTGTTCAAAGCAGGCATATGCGTCCTCTCATGAACACTACAAAAAAGGGTCTTAACTTGCGCAACTAGTATACCCACTCTGGCATCGGATATTGGCACAAAATACTCAAGGTGGGTATATTTAGAGAGACATGTTAACTACATAGTCGACAACATTATGAAAAAATATCCTGATTTTCCCCCTAGCACTGTAAATTCGCCCTTATTTTACATGTGTGCTATGCAAAAAATTTAATGGTATTCAATTTTTACGATTGGCATTATTCTCAAATTTGATTGACTTCCCAAATACTGATTATTGTAGTCGACTTGTAGATTTCTCCAATACACCTGAACAGTTGAGATATTATTTTTTACTGTCAATAAATTGCCCACCACTAACGAACGCACTTTTCTTATAGAAATTGTGATACGAACGTGTTAAGAAGTAAAAATTATCAATTACGCAAATCATTTACAAGGTAACATAATAATAATATTATAATAATAATAGAAGTGACAGTACACTCTCTCGTTATAATATAGTATGCCATCTAGTGGCAGAATGATGCAACACATTAAAACACAGTTTCGAGATAATCTGTCCGTCTTACGGTAGACGTAAATTTAACTTGCAATACATAGTATGTTGTCTGAGAAGAACAAGGTTGCAACTAGCAAACTTCGTCTTTTAAAATCTATAATAACACTAACACTCTAAAGTATGATTCCATGTCTGTGGATAAAAGATACAAGCATTTGAAACTTTGATCTGATTTTTCTCAACATCTTCATTTTGTAATCTGTTCTCCATTCTTCTCGGGTGTAGCGTGTGTAGAATGTCGATGTTGTCGAGCTTTCGGCCTACTTTCTGAGACCATCTTCAGGACTAATCTAGTCCTTTAACATTGGTCTTGAAGATGGCCTCATCAAGTAGGCCGAAAGCTCGACAACATGGACAATCTACACACGGTACACCCGAGAAGAATGGAGAAGAGATTAACAAGGACCGTGAAAATCTACAAAGCTTCATTTTGTAAGTTACAACCTTGTTATTCTAGGGTGACAATATAAGTACTAGTAACTATTTTAGAATCTTTAAACGTCAATAATATTAATAATATCAAAATAAAGTGCAACGTAACCTGATGGAGAGTGGCGAATAGAAAGGATCTGGGCTTGCATACACAAACCCAAATACTTTCCTGCACACCTTGCACTAGGCTAAAAGCCTGTATCACAAAGTGTAGAATACATCGCCAGCGCTGGGGTTTGAGCCTGGCACCTCCCGCTTGAGAGACTGCCACCTCCACCAACTGCGCCAACCATGTACTCAGTGTATTATTATAAAGCACCACTCTACAGGTTAACTGTCTCGTTATTATAATTTCACTCAAACTGAATGTACTTCGAGAGGCAGAGAATGATCACAGTGCAAAGTGTGCGCTTTTTGTAATCATATAAATGTACGGTGACCCAACCGCACAAACAAATCCAACACAGAATGCTCTAAATACAGAAAGTGCCACTTAATATTTCCACGACAAAAGATAGTCTTAAAAAACTTAAATAAACTTGTGTGCTGCATTCATTCAAATGAATTTATATTTTTATGTTAATGTTCTGTGTTGCTGGTGTTCTATAACAGCCAGTTCCGTATTGATGTTGTTCTGATTTGTAGTGTACTAGAATGTGCACATTCTGAAATGGTCAGGTCTGTTATGGAGCACTCTGTGTTGGTTGGTTTCTTCTGTACGGTCCGGGAACCAAATCTTCACACTATAAAGAACGAAATGCTTAGGCCATCGTACAAAAAACGTCCAACGGTTTAAATATCATTAAACACTGAGTCACTAGAGAAGACTTTCGCATCGCATCGCACACTACTACAAACGTTACAATAATATTCCTAATCAGCCTTCCTGGGTTTCCTCTTCCTGACGCCTGGACTGCCCTGGGGCGATGCGCTCTTCTGATCTTTGTCTTTATCAACTGTGTCTCCCTCTCCGTCCTTCTTCTCGGAGATGTCGTCTGTATCAGACTCCTGAAATTAACCAAATTATAAATCTTTATTTAGAAAATCACAATTTATGTTTTGTGAGAACATCGGAATTTTCTACATGTCGTAGTTGAATATAACAAGTAGTTATCTCAACAGATACACAGCAAAGGATGGACCTTCCATCAGGCTTATGACTGATCGTCAGGTGGCTTAATGTGATCAATTCACACTTAAGTAACATTCACCACTTCCAGTTCATCCATCTACCCGGGCCGGGAATCGAATCCAGACCTCCAATCAGAACAAGTCGGTACAACTACCAGCCTTCATAGCACAGCGGTACAGTACCGGCTTGTCAGGTTGAAGGTCTGGGTTCGATTCCCGGTCGCGGCAGATAAATGGACTGGAAATGTTACTTAAGTGTAAAGTGATCACATTAAGCCTGCTGACGATCAGTCATAAGCCTGATGGAAGGTCCATCCTTTACTGTGTATCTGTTGAGATAACTACTTAAAATAATTCTTTGTCTTATTATTGTTCAAAATAATAATAAAATTGAAAAATTTCCAACAACGTGATTTCCTCCCTATGATTTACATGAGTAGAAATGAGAGAAAAAGTCCTCCAAATATATCTGCGTTCTTCACCCTTATAGACACTATCCTACGATTAACTGAATATTACTATTTACCTCTGGTGTATCGCTTTGTGAGTTCTTCTCAGCATCACTCGTCTCATCATTGTCCCTCTCGTCCTCCTCGTCCACCAGATCATCGTTTATCAACTCCTCTTCCTTCTGTGTAGCAGCCTGGGCTGGTCTCCTCTCCAGTCGCTTGGGCGGGAACAGGAAATCGATTGTGCATACGACGATAAGACCGAGAACGGCTCCCAGGAATATGGTGGCCATTGCGAATATAACGTAAGATCCGTAAGTCGGCACTCCATACTCTTCCTGCAGGGTGTTGTGGACAGATCGGAGGAGCTGAGACAGTTTGAAGAAGTGGCTGAGGAGGGCCATGTGTGGTTTGGAAGGATCTCTGTACCACGGCGCTGGGGTGAGGGCGCGCCACTTACTCTGCGACACAAATGAAACCAGAGACTCTAAATCACGAGGTCCAGTGAATTGTCTGAGTTCTCCATTTATAACACTGTGAACAAAATTAATGTATTACATGAGGAATTTGTATACGAAATGTGAAATTTATCTATTTATTTATTGCAAATCTGAATGGCTTAGTAAATAATTTCTGGATTGGAGGAACTTACTGGTAAATTGTGGGTAAGGCTGTGACTAGGAATCTCCCCGAGAGTCCCGGAGATGTTGTGACGTCCACAGTGGCCACTTGCAACCCCAACTCCTGGGAACGGGATCCCAGCGTAGCCCAGGTGTTCTTCAATGATGAGCAAGCAGGACACCATGGTGCCATGCTGGAATATAAAAACAATATTATTATTGGTTATTGAGTAGGCAGCTTTCGCTGTTTTGACCCAAGTCCCAGTTAAGTTGTGTTTATATTATCTCGTCTATTCTTAAAAGTGTTAGTGGTAGGAGCAAGTACCACTGACTCCGGCAACTGATTACAAGCACTGACAGATTATAGATTGCTTATTAAAATTCTATTGTTTCAGATTCAGAAAAAAACTATAAGCTTACCCTAGTGAACAACCTTTTTTGTGGAAGAAAAATTTGTAAATAGCACCGCAGTCGGAAAACTTTTGTGAGATTAAGCAAAGATGGTCGTGATAATACGAAATCCATCAAAAAGGTAGCGCAGCAGGCGTTATTTTTGATGAAGCAATTTAATTTTTAATGAGAATTTAAATAAATAACCACCCAGCCTGACCCGGAGATATACGATGCTGGCCCGAAGAACGCCATTCAAACCCGGAGAGGTGGCAACCCTAGTCACGTTACATCCAATGCTATGCTAATCTGTAAAACTACTACTTTATACTGCAGTATGTATATTGTTTGTTATACAACATGTTTACCATAGTGTTGAGCGTGACAAATCAATTAATACCTCCATCATTACACAACCCATTCCTTGAATTGTGCTAATTATATCACCAACTACACTCCTCTTCAACATCTGCATCAATCTAGAATAGGGCTGACATACGTCCGGGTACCCAAAATCATTTCCCACCCTAGAACCCCTCCGAGTGCTAAACTTCGTAAGACGTCTAGGACTAGAGGGGCTGCTCTAACTACCAGATGGGCAGAGTGGGGGGAGTACAATAGATCTTATAGGTCGCAGTATATAATACACCCCATCTAATAAAATAAAATAAAAATACGTCCGGGTACACAGGGACATGTCGCGGTCTCCCGGTCCGACAGTCGTTTGTCCCGGTCAGGGATTTCTTAATATTTATTGCTTAATAAAACGATTCCCGGAGATTATTACGAAAATCCATTATTTTATAATTCTTTCATAAAAAAAATTGCCTGCGGCGCCAATTATACATCTTCTTGTTTTACATATTCTGCGTTCATACCATCAGTACCTACTTATTTTTTATTTCAATAAAACTAAACAAGATTCACACTACTCCTTTTTTTATGTAGACAGGTACACAAATGACAAAAATTTCGACTGCGGCGCTACTTACATGGTCGTTTCCAAACAAAGAAACCAAAACCATGTTCATCATTTCATCAATTTTTCTAAAATAAAATCTCCTGTGGCCCCTTTTTTCTGGCCTATTGTGTAAGAAAACAATTTTCATGCCTACTGAACTGAACTACTGATATTATTGGCTTGTTTTAAGGTTTTTTTGGGTGTGTGGAGCAGGTGTCCTGGTCCGCAGCCTGACAATTATGGCAGCCCTAATCTAGAAGGTACTATGCAATACTATTGCGCATATAATCAGGAAGGTTGCGGTGCATTCTGATTGGTAAATATACACTGCATTATCGGAGTTTAAGTTTATCGCATATTATTGAGAGCAATTACAATAACGAGAGAGAATACGTTCACATCACCATGCGGCCTTGAAACGGTGTTATTGAACTTGCACAACTGTCAATTTTACTTTGTTTAGCCGGCAACGCATGAACAATGAATAAAAACTTGTAAACTCACTAAAAGTAACTAGATTTGTACACAAGTAAACAAATACATTAACTTCTTTTGAGAAATAGTTCACTTGGAGAGTTTTAATCGCAAAATATCGCCAACTCACAAGTTAAAAACAAGCGTTAACAGCCGTAACATAACTTACAATTCAACCATCCATTCGCCTTCCAACATCTTCGTCCAGTTTTCTTCATTGAGTTCTATTACTGTTGTAGCCTTTCCATGACTTATTTGGGGTGAAATCACTACAAATAATATAAAAATTAAGAATAACGGAGCCCTCCGTAACGCCTCCATGACTAAAAAATGTTGAAAATTCTCAGTGTTGCCAAGCGACGAATAAAATTAAAATGTCACATAGAGATTGGAGGGAACAACAAACATTGACCTATTTTTTTCATATTGACACATCGTCCATAATATTCTAGAAAATCATTAGAAAATATTCTATTTTTGAATACCTAGGTAATTAAAATAGTCGATATTTTATCACCTACATAACAATAACTTAGGATGCCTGAATTTATTAAATCTTCATAAAAGACTGCGATCACTCGTTGCCTTATTGGTACGTAGGTATAACAACATATTTAATCAATGAAAGATCATTTTTTGTCTCTTGGCCAAAAATAAAAGGTGAGATCATAGGTAGGTACGTTTTATTTTTAATTCATATTTTCATATTTACTTTTATAAAATAACAATTTTATTGGATGCTCGAAAAAAGCAAGGAATAAGAAGAAGAAGAACCTTTTCACATTTTCTGTACATTTTTTAGTCTATGAAATTTTATGTCACATTTGACAATTAAATTCACGTGCGCCGTCAAACAAAAGTGAAACATAACCTTCATGGTGCGCGATTAGGTTTGTTATTTAATTAAATATTAGTTTAAATCATGACGAAACACATTAAATTTGAGGAGAACATCGAAGGGGATGATGCTTACAAAAAGAACTTTGTATCCAAAAAGCAGTTCATAGACCAAGACTTGGACTATGAAGATGACGACCCAGATGATGTCTCCAATACTGTCAAGTGGTATGAACAAGTATGTATTTTTGTTTTAATTATTTAATTATTCACGTATCTTATAGTTTCACATGTTAACATAGTATTTGTGTTGTTAAAACAGGCAGTTGAAGAGCCTCAGGACTTCAAACCTTTAGCTCAGGATCAAGTGAATGCTTTGATGCAGGAGGCTAGGAGTATTATACATGGAGCTGCGTTGGCTCATGAGACAAGTTAGTATTCTAAATTATTGTATCTTTCTTTACAAAGCTGCATCCCAATACCAAAAAAATGGGTACTATTGGAGTGCCGCGGCCCCACTTTTTGTGCAAAAAAACTTTTTTTTTATACAAAAAAGCACTAAAAACGGTATTATTTTGCTCGATTCGACTGCGGATGGCGTCAGACGAGGGGACAGAAAGACAGAATGTGTTTTTTTAAAACGAATTTATTAAATTTACAATGTTTTGTCAAAAGTTTGTTATGTTTTAAAAAGGTACTAAAAACGGTGTTTTTAGCGAATTTGTAAAACAAAATAAGCTTGACCTTGAATGGGGCCGCAGCACTTTAATAGTACCACAATAATCAATATTGTAATTGTTGCAAGTGGTCATCTCAACAGATATACAGCAAAGGATGGACTTTCCATCAGACATACGACTGATCGAACAAACCAACGATCAGTCATAAGCCTGATGAAAATTCTAACTTTCGTTGTAGGTATATCTGTTGAGATAACTACTTGTTATACTCCACTACGACATGTAGAAAATCTGAAGTTCTCACAAAATATAAATTGTAATTGTTGCTTTATTTTCAGAAATGAGTAAAGTGGGTTCCTCAGATCAGAAGTGGGCCAAGTCTTTATTAACTAAAGGAGGTGTGGCTGATAGAGTGGCAGCTGCCACAGTCCTCATACAAGTATGATTTATTACTTACTTACTATATGCCTAATCTCAAGTTTGTACCATGTCTAGTAGGGTGGAGCGTTTTTCTTTTTTTGGGAAATCCGGTTCGGCGCGGTGTGGAAAAGATGCCCTATGGGGACACAAACAAAAAGTTGTATGGGGGCATTTTGATATTTCAATGTTAAGTACTGCCCCAACGAGGTCAAAGTTTAAAATTTTCCATATAATGTCCATTTTGAAAATATAAAAAAATAAACAAAAAACCGCAAGTTATGTAAGCTATTAATCTAAATAATACACAAATACCGAAGAAATAATAATTTGAAGTAAAATAAAGAAGTTGTACCCATCATTACATTTATTTAATACCACGCACCTGAAACAGCTTTCATTTTCCACATTTACTGGGACTGTATACTTTTCTTGTGCTAATATCGGCATTATTTGATGGGATTCTTAATTGACAGTTATTTTTTTATCATTTATAGGAAAAAAAATATAAAAAAAAAAGATTCAGAAAAAAAATATTTTCATACATTTACAAAAAATTCATTGGCCTTGGGGCAGTACTTCCTGTCAATATTTTTAAAAAATATTTCACATGGTAAATGCTAACATGACACTGCTTCTATTGCGCACCGCGCATAATCGATATCGCAAACTTTATTTTTTCCCATACAAGAGCGCTCCACGCTAATGTCTAGTTTCTGAGATCCTCTCTTCTCCCTTCCCCTCCTCTCCACTCTCCTGCTTCCTTCATCCTCTGGTACATTGTTTGTTGCATTACGCTGATATTGTCATTGTTGTTTTATGTGAAAATTTGAGAGTTTGTGTGTGTGAGAGAGAGTGTGTGTGTTTGTCCTTTTGTTTTTAATAATGAAATACTGTCTTATATATTGTGTAACTTATTTGTATTTACCATAAATAGGGCAAGGTGTGAACTATACATAATTGATTAAAGATATATTATGTTATACATACACACCTTGCCTGTAGGTGAATCTTTGTATAAATAAAATAAAAATAAAAAATTTGGTCTGAAAAATTTCAACTCTATTTTTCACTCCTTTAGACCAGCGGTCCCCAACCTTTTTGTCGCCGCGGACCGGTCAGCGTTTGATAATTTCACCGCGGCCCACTGAGGGTAGGGGGGTTACATTGGGGGGGGGGGGGGGCATACACAGAGAAATATAAAAATTAAAAACAAACAGTAAAGAAAAATGTATTAAAATTAACAATAAACATAAAATAATAAATTGTGGTTCCTCATCATAAAGAATAAGGTCCCTCAGGAATACCTACAATCTCAACCCCGTATTTATTATATTTATAGAGATCAGTGGCGTATATGGGTTTTCATTTCGGAGGGGGGGGGGAAAAAACTCCTCGGGGAGGCAATTAAAATTTTTACATAGTCGTAGTAAAAAACCAGCAAAAGCGCCGCAGGCGAAATTTTTTCGTGAAGGTGCACTCAGAAAGGTTGAGTTTTAGGTTGGCAATATAATTGATGGGTTAAAAATGCAACAAAAAAGAAGCGCCGCAGGCGAAATGTTTTTAAAAAACGGGTGAAGTGATGAACCTGGGATCATTCTATAGCTGATAGCAGATGGCACATCATTTTTTGACATTTCGGGGGGCCTGGGCCCCCTCGGACCCCCCCTATATACGCCACTGATAGAGATATTACGGTTTAATTGGAGCAATGTGCGTCGGCCACATAACACAGGGAAGGAAAAGTTTTAAACGCGAGAAAGTAGGTACCGGTAAACAGTTAGAAGAACGACATACACCTTCTCTCCACCGAAGATACATAGTTATATTACTGATCAGGTATTTTGATTTTTAAGCACGCGGCGCGGCCCAGTACCATTTGGTCCACGGCCCAGTACTGGGCCGCGGACCATAGGTTGGGGACCACTGCTTTAGACAATATTAATTATGACTTTATTTTAGGACAGTCCGATACACAATCTGTCCACTCTACAAAACTTAGTGGCGATGGTGAAACCTGCCAAGAAAAAGGACAGTTTGACGGCTATAGGTAAGTTTAAAATAACTTAAAAATATATTCTTGTATTAATATTAACAAAATATGAATACATTATCATACAAAAAAGAAAACATCTCATGTCGACTCTCCAATTAAGGGTGCCCGCAGCATACACCAACAACAATTAAGACTCTTCTTCTTTGCCCTCGCCTTTGTCCCATTTACTTGGGGTCGGCCCTCCTAGTCCTCATCCTCCAAGTCCTTCTGTCCCCCGCATCCTCCGCACGAAGCTTCACCTCTTTTAAGTCTCTCGCGATTGTGGACATCCATGTTGTCAGGGGTCTGCCCGGTCTTCTGGGCCCTACTTCAATGTCCATTGTCCCAACCAACAACAATTAAGACTGTCAAAAAAAATAATAACAATAATAAACTAACTAAAGCCAATCAGTCCTGGCAAAAATACCACAAAACAACGAAGTTATTATACAACAAAAATAAGAAACAATACCAAGTTCAGTGTAAAATTGCAGTACTGTTTTATCATAAAACTGTTTTAATTTTATTTTGCTTATTGAATTTTGATTTATTTTTCAGAAACATTAACAGACTTATTTATTGGTGATTTGTTGATCCCGGATAGAAAATTAAGGAAGTTTGACCAGAGAGCGCTGTCCGAGTTGGAGAAAATGTGCTCGGGGAATAAGGATCACAGGAAGAAGATACTTTTATATTGGATCTATGAGGAATTACTCAAAGAAACATATGGAGGTATCCATCTCACTAAATTGAAAAAAACTTTTCGTACTGATTTTTATTTTTTTATTTATTAGTCATAAAATATATACAAAGTTAAAAATAATTAAGTCACGCCAAACCTGACAAGTTTGACAAACCTGACTAATTGCTGTGCAGATTGGTGTATTTGAAACCAAGTCACTATTTATATGAAATATTTATATGGGTTATGACTGCTTTTGTTGCCATGTTAATATCTTACAATGTGTAGTTTTACAATAGGAACATGCACCACATTCCTAACTCAATTTACGGTAAATTAACAGATTAATGTTTTTGTTGTACTTAATAGAATTTGTATTATCTTTGTAGAGTTTGTAAAGAGTCTGAACACATTCGCTCATGATACAATTGAAGTACACAAAGAGAAAGCTGTGACCACAATGGCGAAATTACTTATGGGAAATCCTGAACTGGAAAAGGTAAGCAAAACATACATTTGGGGGATCTTATGGAGATATACTGTGTGTGTATGTATGAGCACTAGGTAGTCTTGTGAGATTCTACCAGCTATGTTCACCATGAGCTCTAATGTGCACCTGAGAGGACATCAACTGAAGCTATAGACAACATTATACCTACACATCCAACACACCACACAACCAATAGAGCTGGCAGTGTGAGGAATCACTTGTCAGAGCTCCCACCACCAACTCCTTCAAGAATATACTAGATAATTGCATATAAACACATACTAACTGGGATATACATATTATGTTGCAGGTGTTACTGACAAACATAGTGAATAAACTGGGAGACCCGTCTCAGAAAGTAGCCTCCAAGGTGATCTACCAACTGTGCCAAGTTCTGTACAATCATCCTAACATGAAGAGTGTGGTACTCAATGAAATAGAAAAGATGCTTTTCAGGTATAACTCCTTTATTACTTCTGTTACAAATACTGAACATGCAAATCATTACATCGGGAAAAGTAAGATTACTCTGCTAATACTAAAGATCTTAAAACGTGGATAAATGAGAATATGTCTTAGTGACTCTAGCAGTTAGAAATTAAATTTTTATACATTTCTCGATAAAAAATAATTCTAAAGTTACCTTTGAAATTTACTGAAACTTGAGATTATTCCCGTAGTATGTCAGATATGACCCTGTAATTTGGTTGACAAAATGTTTAAGGTAAGACACAGTGACTCTAGTAAGCCGATATCGTTTTGATATTCGGTCCTTTTTAATTCTGTAAGCCAAAATATATTTAGTCGCTCACATTCTTTTTATTTTGTGCTTACATATCACACAAATGCTGGATTTCACCAACATTTTACGTGAGGAATAGTGAAGATAGGAGGCACTTATCATTATTTTTCATACAAAATTTGTGCTAGGTGGGTCCTATCTCCAATATTCCTCACCTGATAAGTTGGTAAAATCCAACATAAGACTCATTATAGAAACTATTGTTTTATTTTTGAATTTCCAGACCAAACATTTCCCCCAAGGCTCAATATTACGGAATATGCTTTCTCAATCAATTCTATCTGAACAAAGATGACTCTAAAGTGGCAGAGAATCTTGTTAGAGTTTACTTCTCCTTCTTTAAAGCTTGTATAAAAACAGTAAGTGGAGATATTATATTTATACTATGTAATAACAATGTGCCACACATAATGAGTTTGTTCGTAGGTTCTAAGTTATGAGCGAAAAATTACAAACGAATACGATTTTTGGCTGTAGGGTGAAAATTACGCCCTATTTTAGCTCGCTCTGACGGCTGAATGGTTTATGGCACAAAAAAGATTTATGTCATTTTGTAGGAAATTTAGTAAAGTTTATTCTTGGCCACAGCTTCTTTTCTCTAAAATGAATACTTTTTGAATTATCAGTCAAAGTCTGAAAATAAACCATTTTTTTCCTCTTTCTTTCTGAGATATCTCAGATCGCATCACATTTACGAGGTGGCAAAGTTCAAATTCGGATTCAGCGCACCCAAAAGCATACGAGACGATGGGAAAAAATACTTCTATATTTTTTTCCTAGATATGCCATCAAATTTTCTCTGGCTACCGCACTACTATTGGATAAGAAATTCACACAGGGATTCTGCCAGGCGCGGATCCAGCCCTCAAAAAAGGTTGTGGGCACAGCCGGGGGCGTAGCTAGGAATTCATTTCGGAGGGGGTTCGAGCTCTGAAACAGAGACAATAAGTAACAACCTTGGGCGTCGCCAGCTTCGAATATAGGGGGGACATCATAAATTTTGATATTACCAAATGGAATAAAAACTAAGAAATAGCGCCGCAGGCGAAATTTTTTCAAAAATGGGTGTAATGATGAATCTGATGGTTGATTATAATAGTAAGGCTTCTGGATATACTTCTGGGTTACATCATGACAAAGGATTAGCGCCGCAGGCGAAATTTTGTCATAAAACATAAGAAGGTAGATAAAAAAGAACTCTTTAAAAGTCCAGTTTTTTTTTGGTGATCAAGCCCCCAGTATAATTGGGTTAGCGCCGCAGGCGAAATTTTTTTCATAAAACGTAAGAAGGTAGATTAAACAGAATTGTTTAAAAGTTTACTTTATTTTTTGTGAACAAACCCTTTAGCGCCGCAGGCAAAAAAAATTAATTGAGCAACTGTTATTTAATAGATTTTCACAATAAATATATTAAAAATTCATGACACGATGAAGAAACGATGTGGTAATAATGTGATTCATTTCACCTATGCATAAAATAGTAGGTTAGCTCAGGAATTTCGGGGGGCGGGGGTTGGGACCCCCAAAATTACTATTTCTTTTTTTCCGCGCATCAAGACTTTGGCCTTAGGAATGGAAATAATCATTGGAGGAAGTCAGATCCGATTTCGACCAATTAAATAGTTAAATTCCAAACAAATTGCGATCAAAGTTATTTTATCTTTTTTTCTAGTAGCCAGTAAGCCAATGTATGTACATACACTAGACTGAGTAAATAGATATCGTGACGCTGAGTCGTAAGTACCTAGTCATATGACCAGCAAGTGAGATGCACCAGGCTGCACTTAATTAGGCTACCAATACCATTACGGGTACAACTACTGAACTGATTTTGATAATTTTTTTACGTCTTCAAAGGATATATCAAATAAAATTAAACGCTAGGAAACATTTTACATTAAATAACCTTATTTATTCATTTAATAATGTATACGGTATTAAACGTTTGACAATTTATTCAAACATACAACATAAGGACCATAAAACAACAGCACATGAAAGTATATAACATGCCACAATCAGCAAACAAGTGAAATGAAACGAATGAGACAATTTTCATCAGTCTATCGATCTCAATACACAGTGAAAGTGTGACGTTACGAGTCTATTAGGATTAAGGTTGTGGGCATGCCCATCTTGCCCACAACGGTGGATCCGCGCCTGGATTCTGCTTGAAACTGTGTTTGTTTAGCTTCAAACTGTGACCTCTTAAATGAGTATTTAGGTTGAGGCGGTATTACAGTATCAGCTTCAGTTCAGGGCAGTCATAGTGTTGGTTTCATATTTTATAAGTTACTATAAGATCCTCTCTCTTTCTCTGATCCTCAAGAGTTCTGATGCCCAACACATTCAGACGTTCTTCATATGTCAAGTTATAAAACGTTTTAATGATTATTTTCATTACAGGGTGAAGTGGACACACGTCTAATGAGTGGTATTCTCACAGGAGTGCGCCGGTGTCGCCCCTTCCTACGTGACGATGCCGTTCAGGCCTTGCAGACACACTCCCACGCCTTGCATAAACTAGTGCATCTCGCTTCGTATACCATTGCTCTGCAAGCGCTGGCTTTACTCTTTCAATTGGAACCCACAGACAGGTATGAGTGAAGCAAATATTTTTACGAAGCACGAATTCCATTTTTGCGATAAATTCTGGTTTGGAAACAATCGTAGAGGGTGTATGACGAATTGCATGATTGTGACGGAAGCCCGAAGTGTGTGTAAGGATAGGAAACTCTTGCGAACTCTTCTCTCTGCCTACCCCGCCAGGAATGTGGCGTGGGGGGATAGAATAGAATAGAAAAGGTGAACAGATTCATAAATTTTTGTTTTCTTTTTCTCGGGTTGGCTGTAAGGTATTGCTTTTGCAATAAGTCCGCTCTTTAGCATACTATACTGTTGTCTGGTTTTGTAACACTCTTCATTTTTGACTAATAAAGATTTGTTTACAGATTTTTGTAATGTTTCTATTCCAGATATTATAATTCTTTATATAAGAAACTCTCACATCCGGAGACACTGACCACCACACATCCAGCACTACTCTTGGGCTTGGTGTACAGATCTCTCAATAATGATGAGAACCAGTCCAGAGTCTTAGCCTTTCTGAAGAGATTGCTGCAGTTGGCAGCGCTATCCGAGGCAAATAGAGCGTGCGCTATTTTGCTCGTGGTGGCAAGACTGTCTCGTAGAAGAAAACTGCCAATGTCAAAAGAAAAACAGGTAAAGAACATGATTCAAATATTCTACACATGCAATCAATTCTGTGAGGGAAAAGTAAGATTACTCAGCTGATACTAAAGATATCATTCTAAGACTTAAAACATGGATAAATGACAATATGTCTTAGTGACTTTAGGAGATAGAAATTTGATTTTTGTAAATTCTCTCAATAAAAAATAATTCCAAAGTCACCTCTGAAATTTACTGAAACGTGAAATTATTCCTGTAGTTTGTTAGATATAATGCTGTTTTGGTTGATGAAATGTTTAAGGTAAGACGCAGTGACTCTAGTGGATATTTTTTCGATTTCCGGTCCCCTTTTTGTACAATAAGCCAAAATCTATTATTGATAGTTGAACTTATTAGTAACAATATGTTTGTTCTCTTTATAGGAAGAAATTACAGAGTTAAAAGAAGAGAAAGCGGAAAATATTGAAAGTAATACAGAAAATGGAGAAGAAAAAGTAGTGAATGGGGAAGATGCTGTAGAAGAGAATAAAGAGGATAGTAATAGTAAGAAGAAAAGTAAAAAGAAATCTAAATCTGAAGATGATGGGGCGAAAGAAAATGGAGACAGTGGCGAGAAAGACAAGACAAACGAGGATGAAGAAGGAAAGTTAGACGCAGAAAGTAATAAAGTAACCAAAACTAGTTGGCTGATAGGAGACAAACTGGATCTACTCAATGGTGTGTGAATAATCTTATATCTAAACCGTGTCGTATACTATATGGCATGCCAATTATAAGCTGTCTAAACTGTGTTATGTGTATGGCATGCCAATTATAAGCTGTCTAAACTGTCATATGCATGGCGTGCCAATTATAAGCTGTCTAAACTGTGTCATATGCGTGGCATGCCAATTATAAGCTGTCTAAACTCTGTAATATGCATGGCATGCCAATTATAAGCTGTCTAAACTGTGTTATGTGTATGGCATGCCAATTATAAGCTGTCTAAATTCTGTCATATGCGTGGCATGCCAATTATAAGCTGTCTAAACTGTGTCACTTGCATGGCATGCCAATTATAAAGTGTCTACATATGTATGGCATGCCAGTTATTGGCTTTGTGATTAATAAATTCAACAGGGTTCTTTCTCATGTCTTGGTTAAAGGCTCACATTTTAATTACAGATGAGGATGATGAAGAAGTGTACCACGACATTCCCCTGGAGGAAGACGAAGCAGAACACAAGAAGAAAGTGAAGACTCTTCTAAGAAAGAAGAAGGAATCGCAGAGAGGGTGGTTGTTCTGTGACTCCATGAAGGAGGCGGAGGTCAAACAGGAGGAGGAGGAGGGAGAGGGGGAGGAGAACGCAGAGGAGGGGGAGAAGCCCAGGGGGAAGGAGAAGAATCTGGAAATCCTTATTAAGAAGACAAAAAACATGGAGAGGGTGAGTGAATACTGTCCTCCTAACACCCCTAAATAGAGACACTCAGATAAAATTAATAATAAGTATTTAAATTTTTCAATAGACGGCGTTTGCCAAATCATTAATGTCTCCCAAGATTTACCTGCCCATTTTGAAAATAACTTGGAATAAAAAATTCATCGATGGACTTTTTTTCTAATTTGTATTATTTTACCTTTCGATTAATTCTTCTCTCGTATGTGAGCGACCATTGTACAGTGTATCTGAGAGTCAAAGCTCTGCGTCTTCTCAAGCTCTTCGATAAATTAATTACTATTTATACGTTTTGGTTTGACCGTGTTGAATAATCTTGTCACTAGATGAAGATCAAATTTTCAATCGCAACTGTGAACGAAATCGCAGTCCAATAATTGAAACGTACACTATTATGACAGAATTATCACCAGACTATTTTAAACCCTAGTAATATAATGCTGATGGTGTTTATTGCAGGTGGTGACTGAATATTGTCCGTACAACAGGAACCCATCTTACTGCGGAGCTGAGCATTCTGTCATGACTGAATTGCTGCTTCTTAAGGAACATTATCACCCCTCAGTCAGACTCTTTGCTGATAAGCTTATGCAAGGTAATAAAAAATCAAGTAGTTATCACAACAGATACACAGCAAAGTATGGACCTTCCATTAGACTTATGGCTGAACTTCGGCTGAGCATCACTTTACACTTAAGTAGCATTCACCAATTCCAGTCCACTCATCTGCTGCAGCCGGGAATCAAACCCAGACCTCCAACCTGAAAATCCGATAATCTACTGCTATGCTATGAAGGCTGGTAGTTGAGTCGATGTGAAATATGAATAGCGGTAGAATACGGGCTCGTCAGGTTGGAGGTTTGGGTTCGATTCCCGGCCGCGGCAAATGGATGGACTGGAATTGGTGAATGTTAATTACCTGTAAAGTGATCACATTAAGCCAGCCGACGATCAGTCATAAGCCTGATGGAAGGTCCATCCTTTGCTGTATATCTGTTGAGATTACTACTTGTTATATTTAACTACGACATGTAGAAAATTCTGATGGTCTCACAAAACATAAATTGTGATTTTCAAAAATAATCTTGTTATAATGCCTAACTTTTGTTATATTCAATTTCAGGTTCAATAATTCAGTACAATGGCGACCCACTCAAAGATTTCTCCGTTGCTCGCTTCTTGGATAGATTCGCCTTCAAGAATCCGAAGAAGGACCCATCGAAGTCGGACGAACAGGAACCTGACCCCCAGCAAGGGGCCAAGATTAGGGGCTCCCATCCCAAGTTCGCCGTACGAAGGAACTACTTAGCGGGAGGAATTAAGAGTCTCCGAGTGAACTCTACGGCATATCTGAATGAGGATGCTGCACACATACCTGTGGATGAGAGATTTTTATACGAGTAAGTAATAATTTTTCTCTTTTCTTTTTGGTTTTCCATACTTGCCTAAGTATGTGTACAATTATTATTTATCTCATTTTATTGTCACAAGTGGTTGGTTGGCAGACATTGACTACGGCAATAAACCCGCCATTTAGTATAATGTTTTATATCCAATAAAGATTTTTTTTTATTTATTTAATAATCGGGGTTGAAAGCAGTGGAAATGAGATTGTTGAGAAGAATGTGTAGAGAGATGGGATAAGGAATAAGGTTATTAGTGAGATGAGTGACTGTAAGACATGGTGAAGTGACTAGAATGAATGTGTATAAACTTTGGTTTGGGCATGTTAAGAGAATAAACGATGACAGGATGAATAAAAAGATATGTATGAATGAAAGAAGAAACATGAGCAACTGTGTGACAGGTGCGTTTTGAGTAAAAGAAATTGGAGAGTGTGCATGACCAATTGCGTGAATGTGACAGAAGCAAGGAAGGGGTGTTTTGAGGATAGGGCAGTCTATTCTCTCTGCCTACCCCATGAGGTGTACTCCGACCATTGGATAAGTCCCCATATTTTTACGTACCAAATGGCGAGCACCTTTCTTTATTTCGATAAACCCAGATTCATTTAAAAAATTAAATAAAAAATTCTATGCTTGGGAATTCTATACGTCGGGAGATTCAATGCCCTAGGTACCTGGGTCTAGGTGCAGGGACGTAGAGTAAACAAAAATATTATACAGTTTATTTACTTGGTAATACTACCTACATAATGCACGCTGATACAATTTACATGGAATTTATTGTTTACACTTCACTTATTGTTTTATTCCCCTATAGATATTGCTGGTTGTATAGAATTCAGGTAAAGATGAAAACCCCCATAATTTAAATTCGAAGAGAAATAATACTTTTGGTCATGAGCCATCTATGGTATTAGGGGATTAGTAATGATTTATTGCACCTCAGCAGTAAAACGGCATTCGTTTCCCCGATGTATACTTATAATGATTGTTTGTGGTTTAGTTATCTGCACATGCGTAAAGCGCAACGTGGCGACACTGGTAAAGAAGATGAGTCGGGGGCGGAGTCCGACACAGGATCAGTGGACAGTGAGGACTTCAACAGATATCTGGATAACCTCACGGGGGCCGCTTCAAAAGGTACCAATACTATGTACAATCTGGCATTTGACCCTTAAGCACTGACGTTGACTAAAAATTTAAACCATTATAACTTTAGTATTTTACGTGCACGAATTTGTCCCTACCTATACCTTACTAGGCTTCTGTGGCGAAAGCACAGTGGGCATGAAGGGATGTTCAGAGCACTTACACACGTAAATATCAATCTTCAACGTGAGTGAGATGGAGCAAATTGAAAATTTTTATGTTTCGATTTTGTTATTATTTTAGGCGTTAAAAAGACATTACAAACCTACTCAAATAAAATAAACAAATGATAAATAGAGTTTATAAGTTGTTAAAGAATGGCTGTTGGCGTAAAAGATGCATTTGGGTTCATTTCGATAAACCCAGATTCATTAAAAAAAAACGTTCATGGATTTTATCTGTTTTTTTTTAAAGGTTATAGGTAAATCTCGAGAACTAAATATGTATGTCGGTCTAGATTATTGTATTTATCACGATTTGTTTCAGATCTGGATGATTCAGGGGATGAAGAAAATGATGAGGGTTTGGACTTCATGAAGGAGTTGGCAGCGCATAAGAAGGTGGAGGCGGACAAGAAGAAGAACAAGAGGCAGGTCGAGGAGGACGTGGACAATGACAGTGGAGGGGAAGAAGATATTGATGAGGATGGAGACAATGATGATGATGATGACTTAGGAAGTCTCGGGAGTGCAGATCTAGGTATTGAACTACTATTATGCTTCAGTCAAATAACTGTCTACAATGTGAAGAGTGCAGATACAACCGAAGGTTTTTTTTCATTCCCACTCACGTACATCATGCGGAAAAATCATCTCTTGAAATTTTTTCAAATTTATTGTTACTTTGTTGTTGATTTATTCATTTTAGCCTAGTGCAAAATGTGCAGGAAAGTATTTGGGTTTATGTATACAAAACCAGATCCTTTTTTATTAAAAAAAAATGCTGGATGCTTAGAGAGTAGCGTAGGTCTGTCAAAACATTTGGTACATAATTTTTTTTACTCTACGTGTATAGTATTATAAATAGTATACTGATTTGTTTAGATGGCGAGGATGATTCGGACCTGATGTTCTCTGATGACGGTGATGAGATGGAGGACGAGGAAGCTATGTTGGAGACAAAGATGAACAAATCTAAATCTAAGAAGGGGAAGAAAAGAGACGGTAAGCCGTAATCAAAACTGTATTAATAATACATACGTAGAAATTCTCTGGACTTTTATGTTCAATATTTTAACCTGAGATAATATTTTTTTTATTACTTTATTGGATTGTTTATTTTATTTCAGATGATTCTGATGCATTCTCCGAAGACGATGATGATATTATGTTGCCTCCTGCCAAGGGCAAAGCTAAAGGAGGCAAGAAAGGTAAACCTTTATTCTGTCAATTTTCTAGTGCGTGATGCTAATTTAGCATTCGACCTACGCAGTTCTTGTTTGAAATAAATTTGTAATATGAGTTTATCTATCCTACGATTCCTTATCCAGAGCAGAGCCTTAAACAGAGCTTCAAAAACATAAATTTTTACAGACGTCTCCCATTTCCATCACATTTGTCATTCATGCTTTGCTATTCTTACCCCACACAACACGTCCATCCTTGAATATCTGCTCAATACGTTCCCTGTCAGCTTTGTCATATTCTTCACGTGCCCAATACATCTCAACTTTCATCCTAATCACAAAGCTCGTCCTTCGTTTCCCACTTACCTTTCAGCATTTTTCCACACATTCTTCTGAATGACCTCATCTTCACCACATTTATTCTCCTTTGGTCCTTTTTTAACCATGCTGTGCCACACTTCCATACATTCTCAATTATCTCAATTTCACTGCATTCAACCCTGGTTCATTAAATCATTTTAAATTTACTTTTTCAGGTATTGAGTCGATGTTCGCATCAGCTGAGGAGTTTGCCACACTCCTGGAAGATACAGGAAGCAGTCGGAAACAAGGAACAAGCCAAGCAGTGGCCACTACTGATAATGCTAACGTCAAACAACTACACTGGGAGGAGAGTCGAGATAGGTGGGTGAAAGGTTACACTGGATCTCGCGGGAGGGGAAGGGGTCGCGGCGGTAGAGGGGGTAACAGCTTCAGCAGGGGAGGGGGTAGGAACTTCAGCAAAGGAGGGGGTAACAATAGCTTTGACAAGAAGAGAAAAAACTTTGGAACCGGAAGAGGTGGACCTAATAAAAGATTCAAGAGATAGAATCTTGATTATTTACAAATTTCGTAATTGATAAATACATATATGCAATATTATAAGATTTCTAGATGCGGTTATTTCAGGCACAATGCTTGTATTTTATAGAGCAGTATATCTGAGCCTAATCCTTTGATATCTGGATAGGTAATGTTTCCCAGTGTTAGGCTGATGAATGATTATGGAGACTTTTCTGGCTGATAATACTGAGAGTCCTGCCTTTGCATAAAAAATATTACTGTGGTATCATGATTAGTCTGTATGTAAGAATTTGTTAGTTCTCCACTTTGCCACAATATGCAAACTTATCTTGGCGCTGCTGTACATACTACTAATTTGTTTTATATATTAAATATTATTTTTTAATAATAAAGTTGTTATTAAGTTGATTGTCTGCTCTGTTTTCTTTTCCGCATCATCCCTCCTTGCATTTGCTTGGTTGTTGCAAATAACACCTAACTATTTGGTTGGCTGACATTCGCTCGCCATAGATAATAAATAGAGTGGTCTGCACATGCTGTTCACTCACTCATATTAACACGCAATATGTCTATACCATTCTGCCAAAGAAGAGTGCTGCTATATATATATCTATCATCTCTCTCTTATTAGTATTCTCATATCTCTATCTCTGTTTGACAATTCCAATTGGAACAATCACCCAAATATGTTGTCTTCGGGCAACAGTCGCCCATTGACTCGCTGAGTGAAAATTAATGACAAAAAATGCAGCCCAGGAACTGTGATTACACTGCTATCTGGTCCCTTCTTAGAGACCTAATCCTAATGTATTTAGCAGCGTTGTTGGGTCAAATTTCTGCCAGACTCGAACACACTCCAGTGATGTCTTTCGCTTTTGGTTAAACAACGCAATTGTCCGATTCACAAGACCATCATTTAAGAAATAATGCATATACAATCGGCAGGTAAAGGAACGGGACAAATAATTAAAGTCAGCGATAAAAAAAATTTGTCATAATTTAATTTAAATAACTTACAGTTAATTAATATTTTCTTTACTTATAAAGTACTGCTCGCAATTACTCACTATTAAAATTAACAAATAATAATAACGGTCATCATACATAATGCACATCATTATTCATTTATATAACAATTTGTTATTTAAAAAATTTACTACCTAACTATAAAAATAATTACACTCCTAACAAAAGTATAAAATATAGAAATATATTTATTTAATTATCTATTTATTTCGTTTAATAATTACTTAATATTTATTATTATAAATAATAATGGCAATACTCAATTGAGAAATACATAATCGTAATAATTATTAACAACTCCAGTACTAAAACAACACTCTGTTATACATGGCGACACTAAGCGGATTTAACAGGAGTTTTTGGCTAAAGACGATCGCCAGGCCTGTGACATTATCAGGTGTTTTTCTAGAGATTATGTGCCTAGGTAAAATCATACAGTGATTCTTCTGGATTTTTAACTCGTATAAAAAATCTTAGAAAGTTTATTCTTGGTTGTGGTCAAGATGGTTTGGGCATGACACTCTGCCTACCCTGCAAGGGACGCGGCGTGAGGGAATAGATAGATAGATTCTTAACATGTTCAAATATGTGTACCTATTGCATTTCACTCAGGGTTAGGTAGCTGATTTAATTTTTACCATGATATATCCAAAATTTATTCTCGAACAAACTACGTACATAACTGTAACGTGGTATTTTTACAATGCGGTCAAGTGATCCGAGACCTTGGGATCTCCCAGCATTCAGTCGAGCAATGTTTAAGGGTAAAATTACTAGTATTGTTTTAGCACATTAGTATATAATAATAAAAATAAATATTACATACACAATCTTTACATAAATAAAATAATTTGAGATTCTCTTAAAGTACCTAAAGTAAAAAATACTATTTTTATAAAAATTATTGCGACATTTCTTTTAATATTACGTTTAATATAAAAATAAATTTATAAAATACATATTAAAATAATACACATAGGTAGACGACTCGTCAAATAAGAATGACACCACAATTGAAATTTTTTTTTAAAAAGTTATCTTCCAATTCGATCATAATGTAAAAAATGACTCTCAAATGGTTGTATCCTTTTATCAACAAAGTCCCTACGTTGTTGTGGCATTCTTATTTGACGAGATGTCTATGCACTAAACATTATTACCCGCACAACATAAAATCTAAACATTAGTTTCTTCTCAATTTCATACACAAGTCGTGTAGTATCAAAAACAGAAATCTGATCTCAGACTGTCTCGGAACGAATTGAAAATATGTGTTATCTAAATTGCTGCCCTTAACTCTCATATATTGCAGGTCGCTGTATTTAAATCCATGTCACTAATTTATACGGGTTATGGCTAGAGATGTATCAACTAACCGGGCAATTTTTTTTTAAATAAAATGAATCTGGGTCCATAAAAATAAATCCAAATACATCTTTGTACACTTCACAGTAAACTCGAAGAGCTTGTGTCGTGAAGTGGAGTAAGTCGGCAATGGGGAACCCGCGCCCGTCGGATTAACAGTTGAGCGCATTACCAACCAGGCTACCGACCACATCAAAATATGGCAACTATTTTTGTCGGCTGACTAATTGGACATTCGAGTGCTGACCAGTCATCGAATCAGCTAGTCAGCCAATCACTAGTTATGGCTGGCCATGTTAATAATATCTTACAATGTGTAGAAACATTTCCACAACCAACATTTCCAAAACATTTCCAACTAAATTTTTGCAAAATCAACTGATTGCTGTTTTTGACACTGTACGACTCTCATATTCTATAACAGAAAGTGGAAAATTATTTGCAACATGTACCTATATATGAAAATAATAATTTTTAATAATGCTATAATCCAACTTTGTGTCTAGGAATGTAAAAAGAAGGCATAGTACAAAAAAAAGTATTTTTAGATTCTCTCTGGTAATTAGTAATTAAACTAAAATAAATACAACAAATAAATCTGGCAAGTATTTCAGCATAGGAAACAATAAACCAACATCTTATCTAATCAGAAAGCCATCCCATGTGCTGATCTCACAATAATGGAATACACAAAGATCTAATGCACGATCTTTTTAATCAGAGCAAATTTATATTATGAGGAAATATAATGCATGCAGAATATATATTAGTCTCGTCATCTGTGTGAGACATGTCGAGAAGATGAGTAATGAAGGGATGGGAAGAAAGAAGTTGCTCAAAGAGGAAGTGTTTTTAGCAAAACGAAGCAAAGAGTGCGTGTGGCAACTTGCACGAATATGACGGAAACAAGAAGCGTGTGAGGAAAGGGAAGTCTAGCAATCTGTTCTCTCTGCTAATCCCCACGAGGGTCGTGTCTATCTATATACAATGGAGTGTGGTGATGACATGTAACTGGTAACTAACACTAACTAATTGTAACATTATAATGGAAAACTGGCAAATGAACAACTGACAACAAATATTAAACAGATAGTATAGTATTATAAAGGTGCATTTAGACATTCATCAATCATTTATGTCTCGATATACCATTACAATAAATAAATGCATAACAAGTATACTTCTAGCGCCAATATAAGAGCCTTTTTTTGCAGTGTTCATGAAAGGACGGATATGCCTGCCTTGAACAATAAGGCATCTATGTGCATTCTTGTTCATTGTGCACTCACTAATACTATAACTGCGTGTATGGACTTGCGTGTAGTTACGCTGTCTCATACTACAAAAAAGGCTCTTAAACTCTCGCCACTAGCATGTCCTGAGTGAAATTTGCCCCAACAGTCACATTATCATACGGATATATAAAGATTAAAGATATTTCATCAAAACATCATAAGGCACTTGTTTTAGTATCAAAATTTCTAAAGTACAAAAATCTTTTAGTCCAACAAGGGTGCACCTTGAGTAGTCTGGATTGTGATGCTTTAACAATAACATGAAAGAGATATTTACAATACAATAAATAAAAAAATGTTAATAATACTGACGCAAAATACAGTGTTTTATCCTGAGGTCCTATATACTGTCATTGGGCTTCGGCGCCCTGAATTGTACTCAGCCAATACTGAGGGAATTGTCTTGAAACTGAAGACAGTGATAGAAGTATGGACTAAAGATCGGCTGTTTTAGAATGCAGGATTTGGAAATTACTTGAATAAAAAAATATTCCTGAAGTACCCCTAAAATTTACGGGATCTGAAGATTTTTCGTTCAGTTTTTCAGATATAAAAGTATAATTTAGCCAAAATGCTGGTAATTATAATCTTAACAAATCAGCTGTTTTAGATTTTTAAATCCCTTCCCAAGTTTCACGTTTCAATAATGTATTGCATGATTGCTCCATATTGCGGAAAACTACATGACAGTATGGGTGATCAAATAAACAGACAGTCCCTTTAGGCGCTATTAGTACGCTAAGACAAGTTGCATTTCGTAAGTTGCCACAAAGATGCAAAAATAAAAGTCAAAAGATTCGAGATTTTCATGGCCATAAAAAAAGATGCATATTTTTGAGTTTTTTAGTCACGAAATTCCTGTTTCTGCTAATTTATTAACTACTTAATAACAATAGAATATAGGAAGATGATACAGAGCACAGGACTCAGCTGAGTTCATTCCCTTCATACAGATTCTCACAATCCTCCAACAGTCGAAGCACCGGGCTAATATTATAAGGAAACAGTGATTTAGCTACGAGTTTACTGATCTGAAGTCTCAGCCTTATGAGAACGTCCATTGTTTTATCTAACACGCGCGTCCCGTGACTCCCCTGCTCCCACTGACAAGACGAAATGAATTTAGGCCAATTCTTACGAACGTATTTCAAGAATCTCAATAGATACAGTAAGAAACACGTTTCATTACTGACCAAATAATCTAACAGTATACTTGAGTCGTGCGAGACAACTTCTAAGAATTGTATGAAAGTAGATATTGGATTGAGCATGAGTATTAAATCGGGAAACACAGAATTCCTATAATCTATTCCCACTGTTATATCTAAAGTACAAACCATTGATTCTATCAAATAGTCATCTTGTTCGCTAAATAAATGGATTAATATTTTAGTAAAGGGGCTCTCTTGTAGAAAGTTCAAAGCGTTTTTGAGAAACGCATCTAATTTCTTGAGGACGTCCCGTATGGATCTTTCGACCAGCTGCATGTCCTGTACAGCGTTGTAGTCTGAAGACTCTATGGAGCTGTCGGAGGAGTCGCAACGCATCTCTTTAACAGTCACTGCGATGGATTTCAATATTAGTAGAACTATCTTCTGTAACATGGTCTTGTCAGTTTCACCTCCTGCTGCGGCGCTAGTGATGTGTCTACTGTAATTCATATTCGCTGCGTCATAATCATACTCATTCTCGTGCGCTGCATTCCCTAAACTAAATCTCGTCACCAGTTGACTGTCATAACCGATGAAACCAAATCCAGTTTGACTGCGTCTCAGTCTGATGTCGTTTAACAAATAATAATCTTTCACAAATCTTACTACACTGTGTGCTAATTCACACGTCTCATCGGGTAAGATGTCTTGTAGGGCGAGCGTAGAACCGTAACAGAGGACCTCATTGAATAAACTCAACAGCTGCATGTATATTAGAGGAGGTAGGCTCGTACAACGCAACAGATCCACAAAACTCTGCAAGTCCTTGTAGAAAGACTTGGTGTCCACTACAGAGAGATTGGCCTTCACACTTATGATATTCTCCCACAGTGAGAGGAATGTGAGGATGCAGTTCTCCGAGGAAGACAGGCTGAGATACCTCTCCTGGAGCGTCCTTATAATTGAAACTAAGCGAGACCAGCGATGTTCCAAGCACCTGATAGTGAGACACTTTATATGGGATGTATCAAATGATTCAGAATCTGTCACTGTGATGATATCACACTTCCTCTCTCCTCCTCTGGTCTCATCATCTGTCTCCTTGTCTCCCTCCTGGTCCTCATTGTCATCACTTCCATCATCTTTATTAGTTTCCTCCACTACGTCCTCCTGTGTGGAGGCTACTAAGGGATATTTTAAGACAGGCTCGTGTAGCCTAAATCCTTGTCTAGTTTGTTGCGGCACTTGATGACTCCCGCCCTCTGTCTGTAAGTTGGAGAAGGCACTTTGTAAGTTACTGTCTGATGAGCTGGTAGAGGCTGAAGCCGCGTCATGTAGATAGTTAGCATTGACAGTATTGGGCAGAGATACCTGGGTGTTAGTTGGGTTGGCTGTATTGATGTAAGCACTATCCTCCAAGGGATGTTGGTCCTGATCCTTCCACTCCACTACTCTCTTGATGACATCCAGACTGAAGTTGATCTTCCTGATGGTGATGACATTGATGGTATCAAACAGATACACATTCTCTATTATCTTAGTCAGCCAGTTGTTGTCAATGTTGTCCTTGGCTACTATAAGGAAGCTACTCACAACACGACTAGCCATGAAGTTAATAAATGGATAATTATGATCCGCTAGACCGATGACTTGATCAAACCAGTCATATTCATTCCTAACTAAGGCGTCACATACATCCATGAGTCTGGCACAGATACTGCCCTTGTAGTTCTGCTTGAGGTAGACGTCCATCAACAACTGCAGGTTGGAGAGAAACACTAATATCTTATCGGGAGGCCACTCGGCTATACTGATCCTGCAACTGAAGGGCCGTCGCAGGGAGTCCTCACTGAGTCCACACAAACACTGACGCACCAAATGTTCCTGTAAACACTCTAGAGTCTGCACTGCCGTATCTTCCTCGTGGCCAGACACATCAACTAACACACCACTACTGTACGCTGCACAACCGCTTAACGTTGGAACACTGTACGGAAAATGAGGATTGTGAAGTCCGTTCTGTGGTGTGGGCTCCACGCTCAACACCGCTGCACAATCCACGGCATCCTCGCTCAGTGCCCCACTGTCTGGGGAGGCGCTGGGCTCGCTGAGGGGCTCTGTGGTCCCATTAATACACGCCCCTTCGTCATTTCTCCGCTGTTTCTTCACCACGGGCTGCTCGGAAGCCATGGCGGTATTGGAGGGCTCCGCCGCGCGGTGTTTGGTGCGTAAAACCATTAACACAACTTTACTAACACTTTGAGGTTAGAACACACACTTGGGATTGTATATTACGATATTAGGAAATATATCTCCCTCCAAAGAAGTGATAAACACTCTCCAATAACTCCTAGGGGCCCTCGCATACGCGTTGGACCCGTGGGAGTCTCCTCCCAGGAGCGTTCACAAACAGGGGCATGACCTTTCCCGAGTTGACTACTAAATTACGCAAAACAGAAACAAAGCCTATTTCAAAATGTTCATTCTGCTCCGAAACACTTTAACTTGGGGAAAACTATTGTGCAAATCATCACTGAGTGTATCTTCTTGTAATTAAAACACAGTAAATTTGTAAATAACAGGCGTATGATGTAAACTAAACCGACTTTCGAAAATATTTTGATGAATCCAATTACTGTTGGGCACTATTTGTAGATTATCGTGGAGAATATTTTAAAAATGTTATCTTGTCGCCGATAATATTGTTAGGACACTTATACGGAACATTATTTCCAGCACCAGAACAACAGTTTAATAAATATTGTAATATTTTTACAATAAACAAAGTTTTTAACAGTTTACAACTATTACCGACGACGACTCCATCATTGCGTACGGTGCGATACGACCATGATACGACATACGACGCTATGCTCAAGCAAGCAACATTACACTTATTTTCTACTTTATTTAAATATTAATTATACCATTTTTTTAATCGCACACATTATAATATTGCAAATAATTTAATTACTAATAAATCAGAAAATCTAGTGTATTAGAAACCGAGAATTTGTAATTGAAAATAAGAACTTGACTCTTGCATTCCTCTGGTATGCCAAAGTAAATGCGATGTTGCCGGATTTACTTTAATTACTTTATCACGTTTGTTTGTTAGACACGTTTGTAGAGTTATATTGCCGTCTCCCGCTTTATGAATGAATTTGTATTTATTACTAATTTTATGAAATTAAATTGATATATTTTTTTCAATGCGCATTGCATGATAAATCGCTCGAAAACTCCGAACATTGATTTGCGTAATTCAGTTGTCGTTTAACAACAATATTATAATTCGGAAGCTGTTCAACAACTTGCTGCATACTTTGCCCACGACGTTGATATGACAACTCTCAATTTCCAATAATGCTTTTATCAATTACGTCCAGATTTTGTACAGAATGTTTGAAGGATAATGTTTATATACAAATCTCATATTCAATATTTCGTCAGTTATTAATGTTGTTCCAACACAAATTATACGTTACACCTCGAGAAAAATTTTCTTGGTGGAAAGTTGGAAAAACTTTTCTGACAGACTTGGCAACGTTGTACGGCAATGTAATTTTCTATGTAGCTAATTAATTGGTGGTAAACTTAATTTTTATAATAGCCTCATGACGAAATACAAATAAATTAATGAAATTACCTACATTTTGAAACAATGCATTTCCGTTAATACTTTATTGCGATATATAGACGATTGTTCATAATACTTTGTATGTATTGTACCTATTGTATGTACGCATAAGAGTTATTACAGTTTTGATTCATAAAACTTAAAAATCATTTCCACAGAATAAGCTTTACTTGCATAGCAATTTCCTTAGCATATGCAGAGATGAGAGAATTCAGAAAACTGCAATAATTGTGTATCGTATGTACATATTCATATTTAGACCCAACTGAAAACATAACTACTTACTAATCTGTGGACCCAACTAATTTAAATCACATTTAAATTTCGTGACATTTTGACATTAATTTCTGAACTATAGGTAGGTAAGGTAGGTTTATGGTCGCATTTTCATCTGAAACTATGTTCACAATAGAGTATTTTCTTCGATTGTTTTTCATCGATGGAAACTTTTTCAACACAACCGTGAAGTCCAGCTCTAGAATATAAAAAAATAATGAAAGGAGATGTGTTTTTTTTTTCATTTAAAAAAAATTATCAGATACCATGGGCGTCGTCAAGGGGGGCAGCCGTCCCCCGTATATATACTATAGTGATTGGAATAGGTATATATTTTTTCATACTAAATGATAAAACCTCACATCAATTCACGCGTTATAACTATACTTACATTTTCTCATCATATTGTAAATTTTCTAAATATAGTATGAAAATCTATCACCTGCGGCGCTATTTTTTATTGCTTTAAAAAATCATTTTTTTCACACGTCATAGGCTGGCCACACACGTCCCGAAGTTCAGTTCCGGAATCTACCGTTTTGCAAAAAAGTTCCGATCAAAACCTCTCTCTGAATTCAGCGTCACCCCGATTTTAAATTCAGAAAGAGGTTTTGGTCGGAACCTTTTTGCAAAACGGTCGATTCCGGAACTGAACTTCGGGACGTTTGTGGCCAGCCATATTGTGCAAAGTATTATGTACAATTTCAAAATAATCCAAACCACATCGCTATTTACTTACACGCGTAAGTTTGTACATTAGGGTACAATTTTGATAAATATGATTTTCCAAATTCCTGGTGAAATGTTTGATATTATTCTCAATGCGCATTTTTTTGCTTTTACTGACTGACATAACTATTCTAAAAAGTTCTCATAACAAACTTTTCAGTTACGAAGAAATGATTTTTGTGTGGTACCTACATCCTAACTATTGTGTACTATATTCGTGGTCGAATATGCGAATGAATGGAGAGGTGTGGCTTTGGGAAAATGGTCGATGCATTGATAAAGAACTTATATATGTAGGTAGGTACTAGAAAGAACATGAAGTAGGTACCTATTCCATTCCATAGAATAAAATAGTTCCATAATTCACCGAAAGGGGGATATACTAGTCGCAAGTCAAAACATAAACATAACCTCAATAATATGTATTTATTTCATTTCGATAATGCCGTGATATTCCTCGTTGGCTAATCAAATGAAAAACCGAAATAGACATGTCGACGGTGTTATGTAAACAAGATGTTGTTGAAAAACATTGTAATATAAGTGTGTTTTGAGATATTTGTGAATATCATAGAATTCGCGTTTTATATTATCCGCCATAGTAGTTTGTAGAGAAGTGAAGTGAGAAGAAAATGGTTTCGTCTGATTGTGAGATATGGCGGATGTGTGGATATAATCTGCGAGGGGGGGCTGCTATTACTATTCTATTTGGAGGATATCCCAACAACAATATGACTATTTTTCTGAAATAAATATGCACGTCCGTTGCTTGTAATGAAAGGTACCATTAATTCATTATTATATATTTATTTTATATCGTTTTTACACCATATTGATTATCATCGTAGTGTCTGGGCATTGAATATAGGTTAAAATCACAATATTGTGTATTGTATTGTTAAAATATTGCGTGTATTACTAATTAGCGCCTTATTATATACATCTGTTCTAATTTAAGTAGCTTAAATATAAAATACACATCTGCGTGAAAGGTTCAACATACAAATTCCCCGTGACATTTAGATTTACTATTGGGGAAGCTGTCAGAATCTGACGAATCGGTATTACGTTTTTATTTCTCACAATATTGGGATAATTTCGTCGTTTTATCCGCGAAATATCTCAAAGTGACTAGCCTCAAACATTATTTCGTGTATATAATTGTTAGTTTTTGCGTATAATCGAGTGTAAGGAGGTATTTTGTGATAATGTTTGGTTTTAAATTGAATCCCTTTGTGGCCAAGTTAATTATAAATATTTTATTTATAGTTTAGTGTTGAGATATTTCAGTGAGTATAATAATAATAATGTAGTATTATAACATAATGCGTTGTTTCCAGATATGTGATTGTGTTTAGCCAAGTGTACTTTGTATTTTAAAATGGAATTATTGTGTAGTGTACTAACTTCCTGTATGATGAAGCCCTACACATTACAATATCCTCTACTGTCCCGCCAGATAACTTGTTTAGGTTATGTTGAGCACAGTGACAACACAATAATTCCTAGTATTCCTCTAATATTAGAAACTAGTTGGAAACTACCTACTAACTAAGGAGAATGGATTTCTATAGAAGGAAAGCCCTGTGCTAATGTTTCTTATTAGATTCAAAACATTATCATACCTATTATTTTATCGTCCTAAATCAAAAAGTAACTAGATTGGAATCATATTATTAGGTATTTTTGCACTTGGTAGGCACCTATGTATTTACCTGTTAAATTTCTGTATTTTCTTTATTAAAAAAACCTATTAAAAGTACACTTTGGATAGTATACTTTGATGCAGTGCTTTTGATGCAAATATGTGACATGATACTATTCAATGTTCCTCGGCCTATTTTGTTGTAGCGTAGTACGAAATATAATAAAAAGAATGTAGCACACGCGAAAGGCGTACTTTTTGAGGTTTTTTGAGGATGTTTCTGCAACTCTGACATCAGTAGGTATTTCCTGTAGCAGTGAACGTGTCAATAATAATAAGATGCTGCATTTGATGCTAACATCTGACATGTATCAGGACTATAAACACTAGTTACACGGGTGATCTTGTGTTTGACAATGTAGAGCAGTGCTCCGCAACCTTTTCTAACCTACAACATGCCAAAATTCTTCCTAAAATTCCGCAGCACACAAAAGCTAAAATGTAAAAGCGCACTGCGCAGTTTTGGCACAGGGCACTGTGGGGCCAATAAAATTTTTTTTAGTTGTAATAATTGTTTCTTTTTATGCGGAGACAAGACTTGCTAACACGCTTTTCGGTATTATCAGCCAGAAGAGTCTACATATTATTATCATTCATGGTTCACATATAAACTCATCAGCCTAATACTGGGAAACATTCACCTATCCAGATATCATGGATATCAAAGGATTAGGCTCAGATATACTGCTCTATATAAAATACAAGCATTGTGCCTGAAATATCAGTATTTAGAAATCGTCTTACAATATTGCAAGTATTAATAATTACCGATTTCTGCATTTTTAAATCTAATTTTTTAAAATTAGTTGCAGAGCACTGATGTAGAGTAGTGTTATGGAATTTGCCATATTGTTTGTACAACCTTATTATTTGTTCACGTGTCCCATGTTTGTGTATCTTAGCAAATTACTCTTACATATTATTACTATTATTCAACTATTTTGTTATTTTAAATTAATTAAATACATATTGCGTACACATTTTCATAATTAGGTTTCCCCCCTTTTCCATTATCAAGGTTTTCGCGACTCGCACATTATTACTTATTATTGCTAATGGGCGAGCAGCTTATAGCTGGTGTGTCCATATCTAGTTTGCCCAATCAATTGTGCATTCTCATCTCTACGATTTTTTCCTTAACAATGACGAGAGGCATCTTCATTCACATAAAGTAGCGTTATGTGAACTCCCTTGTGGAGGAAACTTACCCAGCCAAAGCTGATTCGTAAGCGTCGGAACACCCATCCCAAGGGAGTTCACTTAACGCTACATTATGTGAATGAAGATGCCTCTCGTCTCTGTTGAAGAGAAAAAAAAAACTACAATGTACCTATTTCTGTTTGTCTGAATGCAGATAAATCCAATTCAATTTTTTTTTAATAAATCTAGGTGTATTGAAATAAACCCAAATACATCTCTGTACACTTCACAGAAACCTTGAAAAGCATGTGTTGTGAGGTGAAGTAGGTCGGCATCGGGGATCGAACCCGCACCCACTGGATTAACAATCGAGCGCGTTACAAACCAGGCTACCGACCACCTCATTGAATAATTTGATAACCAACTATTTGAATAATCATATATTTTTTTTAATTTTCAGATATAAGAAGAACGCCACGATCAACAACGATTTTCTTAAAATTACACGAGTAGAGTAATAGTGATAATAATAATAAATAAAAAATATCAATTGTGACTTAATTAATTATAAATAATAATAAATTAAATAATTACCAATCTTTTATATGCATAATATAATTCATTTCTAGTCAATACGTCCCGGTGAATTTCAGAAGTAATTATATTAAATCCAAACCAGTTTATCTCCAAATCGAATCGACGTTATATAAATGTTAACGAAAACGAACAATTGTTGCTGTAAATATAGTATACCGCAAGTGTCTTGTCCACGATAATAATTGTATAGTGTAATGTATGTTGTAATGAAGGGATTCTAGTGTTTCATCGTATTAGATTCGCGGTGTGAATTAGTTTTGGGGCAGTGGTGTTGATCGGTCGCTACATTGGCAGGGAGTCGTGGAGCGACCGATCCAAGACGCCGGTTAAATGTCTGAAGAGGAGGACACAGGCCCCGATAAGGGCTCATTCACCATTATGCCTGGTAAGTGTGGACTGTAAAATTTTCAGTTCTTTTTTTGAGACAATTGTTTTGTGAAATTCCATTGTAACATATTATTATACATCCGGAGACCCGATTCTCTTCTACCTGGACTAGGACATGTGCAGGGACGTAAAGTGAACAAAAATATTATACAGTTTATTTAGTTGGCAAATTTTGTTAATACTGCCTGCATAATGCACGCTGATACAAGTTACGTGGATTTTATTTGTTACACTTCACTTATTGTTTTATTCCCCTATAGATATTGATGGTTGTACTAATTCAGGTAAAGATGGAAACCCCTGTAATTTAAATTCGAAGAGGAATAATACTTTTGGTCACGAGCCGTCTGGAATTAGGGTATTAGGGATGATTTAGTGCACCTCAGGAGATCAGTGGCATCGAAATTCCCTATGTAGTATACATATTATATGCATTGAGTTGAGATGTGATTGTTGAAAACCATGTTGACCACATTGACCAGATCATCAAGATCGGAAGTGTTTTTTTGTAAAAATGATTTTTATTTTGTTTCATTTTCAGGCATTAATGGCTCACGAAGACTCAAGCAGTTAGAGGGATTATTCCTAGGTGGCCCCATTCAGGTATGTAATTCCCCTTGTAGGCATGATTGTAACTTTGACTGACGAGTCTTAAGTGTCTAGCTAGTTCAGCCCTGGGCAAACTGCCAGCCGCGGGCCACATGCGGTTCTATTTTATTTTACAGTATTTTACTTGCGGCCCGTCACTCATTTTAAATTTTAAATGTGGCCCTTCATTCAAAAAGTTTTCCAGGCCTGAGCTAAAAGGACCTGAGGATTGTAAATTACAGTACATAATAAGTACAAGACTTTGAGGGAGATTCGTTCAGAGTTCTCGAAATAAATAACTTTATTTGGCTACACACAATTTCTGTAGTAATAATAATAATGTTTTAGTTTCTTGTAATGAATCACTCAGTGTAAGAATTAGTTCAAGGGCTCCATAATAATGTCTGTTCCTGAACAGCAACCATTAATAAATCACTTAACTATGGGTGTACTGTCATAAAAACAAAGATTAAAACTCCAACTGCATGACTATAATATTTTTTTATTGTCTCTGTCCATCCATTTCGATCGCATGGGTTCGATTATGTCTTCAATATTCATAATGGATTTTTGTCTCAACAGATATCAGTAAATAATTGTATCTAGGCATTTCAGCTTAAATTATACACACATTAGTGGTGTTTTAGTTGAGAGTCTTGCGTTCGGACTCTAATGAACGAAAAAATATTCAATTTAACCTAATCAACAATGTTGATATACCTGATGGGAGTTCAACCTTCATTTTATAGCATCTGTTGAGATAACTATCAATACAACATTTATAAAATACAAAACTTCTTAAAAATGAATTGTTACCTTGCTTCCAAAATGCGTAATTGAATTGTCTGTGTCGTATTCACAGGGAAGGGGTCACAGTTTCAGCGTAGAGACTTTAATAGACTTACTGTTGGTGCTGTACGATGAGTGCTGCAACTCCAGTCTCCGCAGGGAGAAGACAGTCTCCAATTTCATCGACTTTGGTATGTAACGCAACCATTTTTTTTGTTATTGTGTAGGCAGCTTTCGCTGTTTAGACCAAAATTTCAGTTAAGTTGTGTTTATATTATCTAATCTGTTCTTGAAGGTGTTTGTGGTGGTGCAAGTACAATGCTAACTGAATCAAAATTATATCACCACTTTTTTCACCTTGGCTGAAGTGCCATTTTTTCAAGATAATTTTGAGTTTATTTAAAAAACTGAACAGTAACAAAATAGTACCGTAAAATTAAAACTATGTTGTCTTTCACATACTTATGCTGGATTTCACCAACTTCTCAGGTGAGGAATAGCGGAGATAGGAGCCACCTAGCACAAATTTTGTATGAAAAATAATGATAAGTAGCTCCTATCTCCGCTATTCCCCACCTAAGAAGTTGCTGATATCCAGCATTAATCTATCATTTCCGTAAATCACTTGTCCCTCTTTAAACACCGGTACATTCTAAACTGTTAGCCGTAGAGATACATAATCTTTTTTTTGTAAAGTTTGTTGGTTATGTACGGAACAAAAGCGATGACTGGTGAGAGAGAGGTTGACCCACTTTTAATATGTTTCTTGTATGTTTGCAGTCAAACCCGTGGCACAGTCCGTCAAAACGCTCCGACTCTCTCGGGAAGACTTTGAGGTGATCAAAGTGATTGGGAGGGGGGCGTTTGGAGAAGTGTGCGTAGTCCGCATGACGGGCAGTGACAAGGTGTACGCCATGAAGATCCTCAACAAGTGGGAGATGTTGAAGAGAGCGGAGACTGCGTGCTTCCAGGAGGAGAGAGACGTCCTCGTGTTTGGAGACAGGAGATGGATAACTAATCTCCACTATGCCTTTCAGGATGACAATAATTTGGTAAGTATCGTCCGTCCGTTAAATCATCATGGCATTTCTGCAACGTACAATTGTAGATGTTGGGACATGTGGAGAGAATGAACGATGAAAGGATAACGAGGAAAATTTATCTGGGTGAAATGAGTGGTGTAAGGAAACGCGGCCGTCCAAGAACCACATGGCTGGATCATGCTGACCAGATCCTCAAGGACGGACGTGTTTTGTAGTGTAGAAAAATCCGGAAATTATAAAACATGTAGAATTTGTGTAGTTCATAGATGATATAAGAAGTTTTTTTATTTTTTTTGTTGTATTATTGCCCGCTTTATACAAAAAGGTGTGGTGATACCACTTGTACTAATTGTTTTTTTACAATTTCCAGTACCTGGTTATGGATTACTACTGCGGTGGTGACCTCCTGACGCTTCTCTCCAAGTTTGAAGACCGTCTTCCAGAAGACATGGCCAAATTCTACATAGCCGAGATGATATTAGCTATACAGAGCATACACCAACTAAGATATGTACATAGGTAAACATGTTACATCTGTTTAGAATACTCAAGTAGGTACATAGTGTCATCTAATACTTGACGTATGGGCCTCACTACTCTTGAGGATCAGAGAAAGAGAGAGGATCTCATAGTAACGTATAAAATATGAAACCAACACTATGACTGCCCTGAACTGAAGCTGATACTGTAATACTGCCTCAACCTAAATACTCATTTAAGAGGTCACAGTTTGAAGTTAAACAAACACAGTTTCAAGCAGAATCCCTGTGTGCTATATTTCTTATCCAATAGAGTTGTGTATGTATGGAGGATGGTATGGAGCTTGTTGTTGCACAAAGTGTGAATGTATTTAAACAATGGACTTGACAGACTGAATGAGTGAATACTGTTGTGAGATCAGATCATAGACTTTTATATTAAGTACCTAGATAGCATCCTCAACGCTAGTAGTGAAGTAAACCGGTGCTTACAAACGTTTGTCAAAATTTTGTCATTTTGTAGGCAATGTTTTCGAAATTTTGTTAGTTGAAAGTTAAAAACTGTATTAGTTATGACGTTATTTAGGAATTAAGCGGTAGTTTTAAAGTGTTTTAGTTTTTGTTATTGATATCTTGATAGTGGTGTGAGTTTTGCGACTCTAAAATACGAAAAAGTACCATGCGTTAAATTGCTTCACTTCCATTTTATTGAAAATACTGGAGTCAGACGTCTAGGGTACTTAATATATAAAAGTCCATGGATCAGACATATCACCGTAGCTCCCTGGCTGATAATATATTTTGAAATTAGGTTCATGTTTTAATGTCTAGATTTTAACGATGAAGATTACTTAGTTTACTTACATTATTATTGTGTTTTCTCTTCAGAGATATAAAGCCTGACAATGTGTTGTTGGACGCTAATGGCCACATCCGTCTGGCAGACTTTGGTTCCTGTCTAAAGTTGGGTGAAGATGGCTTCGTACAGTCAAACGTTGCCGTAGGAACTCCAGACTACATCTCACCTGAAATTCTAAGGGTAAGACTAATTATTACAACACAATACACTTTATTTATTTTATCAAATATACACTTGAGTCGAATTATTTCAAACTGTCGAATGCAGTCATAAAAGTGTGACAGAGAAGGGACGACTACCTGCTTTATTCGCATTTATGCCAGAGCCATAAGGTGCGAATAAAGCAGGTAGTCGTCCCTTCTCGGTAAAATTTTATGACTGCGTTCGACAGTTTGAATAATTTCACTATAATTAATTATTTAGCAGCCTTGTTGTGAATCTGACACGACTTAAAATATCTTTTGCTTTGCAGGCGATGGAGGATGGACAGGGGAAATACGGGCCAGAGTGTGATTGGTGGTCTTTAGGTGAGTAATGAGAAATTACCCATATATAGGACTGGAAAAAACTCTACACAGATATGTACAGAGATAATAATAATAATAATTGGACCACTTATGTAGCACCGTTTTGTGGGTATTCCCACCTCAAGGGCGCTCTGTGTTCCTCCGTATGTTGTTGGGAAGGATTTCTGAATATAAATTGTTACATTTGCTCACTAGGGCGAGCTTTTAATAATAAAATTTTATTGGAATGAATATTTCACATAGATTTATACAAGTAGATGAAACATCAAACCAAAGGGTGGGCTTATTGCGAAACTGCGATACCTTGCAGTCAACCCGCTGAAATACATATGAAATAACAAATTATATAATGATATTGCAAGTTTTTGTTAAATGGCAACACTAGCTGATCTACAATCAATATAATAAGCCCGCCCTTTGTATGTTTCTGTACAATAAAGAGTATTTTATTTTTATTTTATTTTATATAGCAGTCTGGAACAACCGAGTAACATACAATGGTTTTTACGATATATATTAAACGTGCACGTTAATTGCAGGTGTTTGCATGTACGAGATGCTCTACGGTGAGACGCCTTTCTATGCAGAGTCCCTGGTGGAGACCTACGGGAAGATTATGAATCATCGACATAGCCTGGACTTTCCCATTGGAGCGGAGGTGTCGGAGGAAGCGAGGGATCTCGTCAGGGGCCTCATATGCTCGGCTGACACTAGATTAGGAAAGAATGGACTTGACGACTTCAAGGTATTAATTATCAACTTGAAACTATAATTGAATACGTGAAATATTGCATCAGGGAATGGAAAAATACTCTGCTAATACTAAAGATATCATCATAAGACTTAAAAACATGGATACATGAGAATATGTTTTCGTGAATTTTATCGTTAAAAAATTATTCCAAAGTTACCTCTGAAATTTACTGGAACTTATAATTATTCCCGTAGTTAGTGTAATTTGGTTGTTAAAATGTTAAAGGTAAGATGCAGTTGACTAGTGAATATTTTTCTAATATCCAGTCCCCTTTTTATAGAATAGGTAAGCTAAAATCGATTCTGTGGTTTGGATTATTCTTCTCTTCTCCATTCTTCTCGGGTGTACCGTGTGTAGATTGTTGATGTTGTCGAGCTTTCGGCCCACTTGCTGAGGCCATCTTCAGGACTAATGTAGTACGGTACACCCGAGAAGATGGAGAAGAGATTAACAAGGACCGTGAAAATCTACAAAGCTATCTGAATTATTATTATTTTGCATAAAATTTAAAAAAAGTGAAGCGATAATTGAACGATTTTTACGTTAAGCCTCAAGTCTCATTATATTTACTGATTGATGGAACTGAAGATGAATAATGAATGATGTTTGTGTTTCAGTCCCACGTATGGTTCAAAGGCTTGGATTGGGATTCCATAAGAGAGATGCAAAGTCCCTATGTCCCTGATGTCTCTAGTCCCACTGATACTTCCAACTTCGATGTAGATGATACGGATATTAGGTAATAATAACTGAAACAATATTACATCTTAAGGTTCGCTTACACGAACAACTAAATTGCTCCACTCCGGGCGATTCTGGTCAAGAATGCGTTACAAAAACATCAAGCAGTTCCTGGCAACATGCAGCAACTTACGGGAGCTTGCAATAATTAAGTGGAGCGATTGGTTTTTAATGCATAAAAAAAACAACATAACAAACTAACTGGCCAATGCAGGAGTTGGATTTAACCAGTCATAAAAACAATACGTTTTAGTTACAGTTTTGTGTTATTTATATCTTGGGTTAGCTGGAAGGGCTCGCCCTAGTAAGCATTACTTATAACTATGAAGAAAAATAAATAAATCCAGGCAGCTTTCATCAATTTGACTCAAATCCCAGTTAGTATGTGTATATATGCAATTATCCAGTGTATTCTTGAAGGAGTTGGTGTATAGTATGGAGCAAGTACAAGTGATTCCTCACACTGCCAGCTCTATTGGTTGTGTGGTGTGTTGGATGTGTAGGTATAATGTTGTCTATAGCTTCAGTTGATGTCCTCTCAGGTGCACATTAGAGCTCATAGTGAACATAGCTGGTAGTATCTCACAGGACTACCTATGTAGTGCTCATACATACACACACAGTATATCTCAATAAGATGCCCCCTCATGTCTCTCCATGTTGTTATATTAAATTCCTTCAAATAATTTATAAATTGTTTATAAAATGTTATAGATTATCAGAAGCAGTGCCTCCGACCGCCAATGCCGCATTCGCAGGGCTCCACTTGCCATTTGTGGGGTTCACCTTCACCCAGGGCAGTCGCATGTCGGATCTAGGGGGCACGGGCATCCAGCCGCCTCTCTCACCCACCAAGAATGCCCCCGCAAGACAGGTTAGTATTCATAAACATTCTCACTGTACCTTGGTTTGAAAATTGCCCACTGCCTACCCTCTTTGTCTACTCTTTTGAGGCTGCTGGATTATGCCACTTTCAAGAGAGAAGTTAAAAAATACTTTGTGGATAAATCTTATTATTCCATTGACAAGATGTTGTCTGATTGTGTGAATTTATCGTATTTTTCTATCCAGTTTTGCATTCACTTTTTTTTTTTAATGAATCTGGGGCTATTTCGATAATACACCTTTGTACACTTCACAGTAAGCTTGAAGAGCTTGTGTCGTGAAGTGGAGTAGGTCGACATCGGGGATCGAACCCGCGCCCACTGGATTAACAGTCGAGCGCGTTACCAACCAGGCCACCTCATAAACCCCTTAAAAAAATTATACCACACCTGTTCTCATAATTTATGTATGTCGCCATGTATCAATTAATTTCTGTTTCCTTTAATTGTAGCTGGATTATTTTGAAAATTTATTCATAATGTTAACCTGAATAAGAGTTGATTGATTAATTTGTATATTTGTTGTAGGTGTTGCCGTCAAATAACGCAGATAAGGCTCGCATTAAAGCCTTGGAGCAGGAGAACGCTACCCTGGCGCAGTCTCTGGCTGAGCTGAGAACCCACAGTGCCAACATGGACACGGGGGAACATACATTATCCACATTAGGTTAGAAAAATACTTATTATTTTTTCCACTTACCTCAACAAACGCTGGATTTCTAAGATTTATAAGACTTAGCGACACCCTTAGTGACGAAGCAATACAATACATAAGAAATCTAGATTTAAGTCACTGACAAGCAGTTCACTCTGTGCTTTTAACATGTTTTACACTTTAACATAACAAATGTTAAATGATATAGGCCTTGTTGGTGATGTTGGCCATACGATAAATAGATAAATAAATAAGAAAACATGAACTGACAAGAGACAAGTAGCTGTTTTCGATGAGTACAGAGACAGGTCTCATTAACTTATTGTTTGGTGTTTCAGAGAGTAGAAAGCTGCAAGAGGAGATCACCTCGTTAACCAAGAGGAACCTGGAGTTGGAGAGTCAACTGAAGTGTGTGGAGCAACTGAACAATATTAATCTTAATAGCAACAATGCCAACACTCAAATAGATCAGGTACAATATTAGTTATTAATGTACATACGGTGAAACCCGGTACAGCGAGTTCCCGGATTTTAAGTTTTTTTTTTTTTGCCAGTCCCTTTTCTCCCCCATACATTTCAGAACAAAACTTTCCCAAATTTAACGTCAGGCGTCATAAACCATTCGGATTTTGAGTTTTTATCAACGCTCAAATCTCGAATTTAGTTCCAAAATTTAATTTCTTCTCGAATTCATGCCGAAAACCTTGAGTCTTAGCCGTTTTATACGAAAAAACACTCTTTTATCTTCGATTTCGTGAGTGTTGTGAGAAAGTGTGACCGTCCAAGAACCACATGGCTCTTACCCATGTAGATTAGATTCTTAAGGATGGAAGTGTTCTGAGTAAAAGGAATTGTAGAATGTGTATGACAAAATGCATAAATTTACGGTAACAAGAAGTTTGTGTAAGGATAGGAAAGTCTAGCGATCTGTTCTCTCAGCCTACCTCGTAAAAGATGCTGCGTGGGAGGATGGAATAGAATAGAACCTATTAATAATCATTAGTTATTCTCAACCAATGTACAGAGTAAGATGGACGTTTGCTGTACTTGTGATGACTGGTCATCGGTTAGCTTAGTCACTTTTACTGGATCACCCAGGCCTATCGGAATGTTCGTTCTATGTTCTCATCAAGGGAGTTCACACAATACTGCTTTGTATAAATAATGTAGATACCTCTCGGATCTGTCGAGGAAAATAGTAAGTAAATAGTAGTAATATAAATGTTTGTCTATATTATTTGCAGGATATAAGCATGTGCATTCCCCAGGACCCTGCGGCCATGGTGAGTCGGATCCGAGACTTGGAGAAGGGAGTGAAGTTGCTGCGAATAGAGAAGGAGGATCTTATTAAGGATAAACTCGATCTCATTGAGAAATTTAAGTTACAAGTATGTACATATACACAATATTATTCAAACACTATTTTTACCATTTTATCGTGCGATTTTGAACCCTAATGCTGCGGGAAATCACCGTGACGTCATAGTTGGGTCACGAGCCTTAAAGAGATCTCTGTTATTTTAAGCTAATTTCCGTACATCTTTACCACAGATACAGGTTACATAGTGAACATTGAAGGAAAATCCCGCGGGCTTAAGGCCCTCCACATCCCCGGGTAGCTTAGGCGCATTAATAGCGACCTCTTTACCTGCACTTCTAGGCAAATCTTATTAAGAGGTGGACCCAGGGTTAGCCTAGGGTTCACTTACATAGTGAGCAACAAATTCTTTTCGATTTCCTCAATTTGAACTTGTATTGTTTCTAGGATAAGGACCTGAAAGACGCCCTGAGTCAGAAGAAACTAGCCATGGCCGAGTATACGGAAGTCACAGACAGGATGTCCGTGCTGAGGCAACAGAAACAGAAGTTATCACGACAGGTTAAATTTTTGAATATTACTATTGAATTTTTAATTAAGCCAGGTGAATCTAGTTGTCTATGGCTTTGATTGATGCGAAGCCAGCGATAGTATAGTAGCCTACATCCTCGAATTCCATCACCACCATGATTGGTGACGTCACCCAATATCAGTGACAAACACCTTGTCTCGGTGACAAACACTTGAACTACGGAATATTTTTTCCATCCATCGTCCTAGTGTTCGTGACCGAGCTAGAAGTGTGTAACATTTGTCGTGTGTTTTCAGGTGCGTGATAAGGAAGAAGAATTAGAGGTAGCCATGCAGAAGATTGACGCCCTGAGGCACGAGATTAGAAAGTCTGAGAAAGTACGCAGAGAACTGGAGGCCAGAGTAGATGACGTCATATCGGAAACTAATAAGGTTCGTGTGGTTTAACTTTCTATACTAATATTTTGTTCTTTAGTTATTGATATAGGTAGAATGGATGCGACGCATTTAAGCCATAAAGTGTATGCTCATGCTATCCTCTTTTAACTGCTACTAAAAATACTTTACGAGAAAGAGACAAACAAATGTTTCATTGGTCGTCTCTGATTATGGTGTGTCACACTAGGGCGGAAGGGAGGAAGTTGGGAGGGAAAATGTACATATGTTGCCAGTTTAACAATTAGAAGGTATTATATTCTTACAGTTGCTGCGATATTCACAGCTAACTGTGACATTTTCTAGCATTTTCTGGAAAATGCTTAGTCAGAAAACACTTGTTGCAGTCTGTCGAGAAAGCAATGGTCTCGTATTAATTTGGAACTGCAATTTTATTTGCTGGCAACGGTGACATTTCTGTTGAAATTCTACAAGTGCTGCCACTATGGTTACCGAAAAGCTACACATAGCGCCCTCATCGAAAACCGTCTTAATTAGGAACTAATTTTGTGTAATATTTTTGTAGGAGAGAAAGTTACGAGAGCAATCGGAAGAGGTGTGTCGTCAGGCTCGTCTGGAGTGTGAAGCCCTGGCTTCTCGGAGCGGTCAGATGAGCGGTGATACGTCCTCGTCCATGTCCTCCCTGGTGTCTGGTGGCAGTGGTGGTGCCCATAAAGAGGTGGCGGGATTACGAGCTGAAGTGGAACGCTTGGAGGTGCAGTACACTGAGAGCCTGAACCAGCAACAGGCGAGGTATAATATGGAACTCGCGGCTCTCAGAGAACAGTTGCACGAAGCCGATACTCACAGAACCATGCTGGAGAGAGAGGTAATATTATTATTATTTGTAATTGGGTAGGCAGCTTTCGCTGTTTTGACCCAAGTCCCAGTTAAGTTGTATTTATATTATCTAGTCTATTCTTGAAGGAGTTGGTGGTAGGAGCAAGTACCACTGACTCCGGGAACTGATTCCAAGCACTGACAGCTCTATTGGTCAAGAAGTGTTTCCGTGGGTTGGATGTGAATCTTGTTGTCAGTTTCAGCTGGTGTCCTCTCAGGTGCACATTAGAGTTCATGGTAAACATAGCTGGTAGAGTCTCACAGGAATAATGGTTATGCAACACTTTGTACAATTATGTACGATATGCGCAGTTGTTGATTAGGATGGTAGTATTTGTCTCATGGGTCACCATGGATACGAGATTTTTCAATAGAGCTACTACTAATACAATCTAATACCCAACTGACAAGTTATAATAAATAAAATTTTATGTATGTATGCTGTCGATTGCTCCAGGTTCACACAGCCAAAGAGAAGTTAGACGCCAGTCGCCTGGAGTCTATGACTGATTCAGAGGAGGCTCTGGCCGAGATGTCGGTGAGGCACGAGCGGGAGAAGAAGGGGCTGAAGGAGGAGAACAGTCGGCTGGCGGCAGAGCTGGAGGCCAAGAGGAGATTGGAGGCGGACTACCAGGATCTCAGGAATAAGAAGGAAGCCATACACCAGTGGGAGACACAGGTATCATCATATTACTAGGGAACCTTTATAAATGTAGGAAGACTTAACGGATAAAGCCGTAGACTAAACTTGACTGCTGTCATTTTCGCTACTAGCATTTCCGCTAGGTATACGCCATTTTTTCTCGATGTAAAGTACGCTAATTTACTAATTAAATAAAAAAGATATATACCAAAGGTAATTTCCTCATTGATTATATACAATGAGTCGCAAAAATCACTGATATAACCAGGTTTCATGCAATTGTGGACAAGCAATATGGCACACAATCATGTTTGTAGCTCAGTATTTTACCACAACTGGAATTACGTACATGGAATTAGTATGGAGTATCGATAAGTTCCCATGTTTTTTCATGCTAAATAATTATCCCTTCTCCCCATATCGAAACATCTACATCTGCATGGCCACAGGACTTGGTTTTGAATAAGATTCAAGTTATACCAATTTTAATAATTTGGCATTCCTAATTCTGTGACATTTGAATTGTAACTTGTCCTGTGTGCACTCTTCATGCAGACGTTGAATGCCGAACATTATAATATTTTAATAAAATAAAATTACCAGCCGGTGGTTAATTTTTCACATATGTTCTATGTTTCCAACAGATTACGGAGATCATTCAGTGGGTGGCGGATGAGAAGGATGCCCGAGGATACTTGCAAGCTCTGGCTACCAAAATGACTGAGGAGCTGGAGTTCCTGAAGCAGGGAGTGGGCGGGGGCGGTGTGGGGGGCGAGACGGGTGTCACCACGGGGGGAGCGGGGGGCGGCTGGAGGAACAGGAGGTCCCGGAGGCTGGATAAGATGGAGCTGCTGGGACTGCAGAGTTCTCTGCACAGTGAGATACAAGCCAAGCAGGCCATTGGAGAGGAACTTAGTAGGACGAGGGCTGATCTCTTGGCTGCACATAAGTTAGTATTTCTACTTCATATTTTATTCTACTTGCTGTTTACAGGGTAGGCAGAGAGAACAGATCGCCAGACTTTTCTATCCTTACACTTCTTGCTTCCTCCACATTCGTGCAATTCGTCATACATATTCTACGAATAATTTGACTTAAAACTTGTCTGTTTTTGTGCACCTGGTCAACCTGGCTGAGTTAAGAGGTTTTTAACATATTAGATAGCATTCCGAACTAAAGTTACCGACATTATGGACCGCATTGCAAAATTAAAATGGCAGTGGGCTGGGCATATGGCTCGACAAGAGGATACTAGGTGGGCACCCAGAATCCTACAGTGGAGGCCCTGGAACAAAAGGAGAAGCATCGGAAGACCTCCCAAAAGGTGGTCTGATGACCTAGTCCAACAAGCCGGAAGAACCTGGATGCGGAGGGGGAGAAACAGAGATGAGTGGAAGGAAATGGAAGAGGCCAACGTCCAGCAGTGGAGGGAGGAAGGCTGAGGAAGAAGAAGAAGAAGAAGATAGTATTCTACAATTTTTGTATTTTTTTGATATCTCATGTTAATTTTATTTTGTAAATTATTTCCTGTATATCTGGATCTAGCAAATACTATAGTCTGTCAAGCATGAGATGGTTTCTCATTATTATTTATCGTATAGTCATACAGTACATCACATCAATATAATAACAATACATAATAATCAGACAGACACTACATGTATATTGCACAATAAAAACTGTTTGTTAGAGTTCAAAATCGAGTGTCCTTAGGTATGTCATCGCTTCATTTAGACACATGAAGTCAGATGTTTCACCCCCATATGCCCTGAGAGGACATTCGGACACCATATGGCTCACAGTCTGCCTCTCCGCTCTTCGTTTCTCATGAGGGCGCCAATGTAGCTTTTTAGCAATCGTCCACACCAAACTTACCACTTGTGAACCAAACTTGTCCAATATGACTGAGTGATATAGACACTTACGGATCGTTTTGTTTGTTACAGAGAGTTGCGTGAAAACAGACAACGATTTGAATCTCTAGCCCACGACGTCAAGCGCAAGGATCATCAGATCAAGGAGCTGCAACAGAGACTCGAATCGGGAGAGGGATGTAAGTATACACACTTGCTATACTCGTGTTATTATTACAATCATCTATGGACACATCTCTGTACGTTATTGTCTGTGGTGCTTATACACATTTTATCTATGGTCATTATGAAAGTACTGTCATTCAAAATGTTATTGGTTTGGTGGTGGTAACTGTAGTTGTACCGTTTTATTTTGAATTAGCTTTTGTAATCACCGGGTCTTGGCTTTGTATGTCTCTGGCTGAAACGTAAAACACACCAGCCACAGAATCAATCGATTAGATGTTTTTTTGTAGTAGGAGGAACCTTAGGATTATTGTCTATGAAGTCATCCCACGAACAAATCTACGTACATATATTTTTGTCTATGTGCCGATTGAGGAATATTTTACTGAAGAGTTTGATTGAATTTACTATGTCTAGAAATTCTTATACCACATCAGGAACGATGGAACAGTCTCTCAAGAAAGAGATGGCTTCGATGAGGGTGCTGCATGTACTTAGCTTAGACAACATTTGTAGAATTTCAATAGAAATGTCGTTATTGCTAGCAAACAAAATTGTGGAACCAATTTAATACGAGACCATCTCTTCCTTGACTGACCGTATTGAAGTTTTTTTTTAATGCACATTTAGTTATATTTATTTTTTTGTTTATTTATATTTTGTGGTGTGTTTATTATTTGTACGTCACGTCCAACCATCAGACGGGCCGTGGATGAAGAAGTTGCCCCTACTGCTGGGCATCACGTCGTGCATTTGGGGCTTCGCTCTCCTCGCCTACCAGATACTCTATTGACAATTAATATTCTGGACCACCATCTAATCCTAATCCGACACATTCGCACGATATTGACCCCCAGTATGCGGCGGAAACATAACATTTGTATCAGTAAATGTTGAAGGTTTTCACGATGTGCGATTCACATTGTTTCTTAGTTTTTGGGGTGAACCGTGTTTAGTCTAGATAAACTTGATCGAAGTTTCGACACTCCTGCTCACGCTGCACAAGTTAACACTCCACAGTACACAAACACGTTTCTCATACATTTATCCACAGATGAAGACACCAGTAGGAGTGTCGAAACGTCGATCAAGTTTATCTACACACGGTTCACCCGAAAAACCAAGAAACAATAGCATTTGTTTGACAAACACGTGTGACCGTGGTGTACTAGGGGTTAAATTTAATGTGCTACACGTCACACAAAATACGAAAATAAATTTTGTTTGAGATGCTGTGCAAAGACATTGCAATGATTGGAATTGGGGTGTATTTGCAGCGATGTTTGGAATGTATCTATGAATGGGAATGTTCCACATTTGAGTTGGAATAACCTTCCACACTTGAGTTGGAATGTTTTACGATGTTCATGTAGGAGTGTTACACACATTTGAGTTTGATTGTTATTCCACATTTGAGTTGGAACGTCCTTCACATTTGAGTTGGAATGTTGTTCCAAATTTGAGTTGGAATGTTGTTCCAAATTTGAGTTGGAATGTTTTACTACATTTGAGTTGGAATGTTCTTCCAAATTTGAGTTTGAATATTACAATGTTTTACCAACTTTGAGTTAGGTTGTCTTACTATTTCTTACTTAGTTTGAGTGTTTACCATCTTTGAGTTGGGTTGTGTTTACGAGTTAAAATTACTTCACCATAATTGGGTTGGAGTGTTTTATCATGTTGGAATTGGAATGATTACTAGCCTTGAATTGGATTGTTCTTCCAAATTTCAGATGGAATGTCCTTCCACATTTGAGTTGGAATGTTATGCTATGTTTGAGTTGATATATTGCGAGGAAGATGCAGTTGTTATTGAGAGTGGTGTGTATATGTGTTTGCATGAAGATTGTTTTAAAGATAATTATCGGAAAGACACGTGAGGAAATGATTTTAAACTGAATTAAGCTAAAGTTGTAAATATACTTACATATATATACGAAGCATAGTTTATTGTGTAAATTTTGAGGTTGTTATTGTTGTGTAGCGTGCACTAGGATGGGACATATTGCAAATTTCATAAACCACCTATGTGTGTACATTTTGTATGGAAATACATGTATTATTTTATGATGACGTATTAATCTACTATTCAGTGGGATATGTCCCACCTCAGTGTATGGTTTTCATGCATCATTAGTACAATAATGACTGGAATATCGTCGGTAATATAGCGATATATGCCATGTGACGAAAAGTTTAGTTTACAGGGGGGCGAAAAATGTGACCATTTTTATAAGACTTCGATTGAAAAATATGCATATTGCGATTGTATTTTTATTTCGAGGTGGTCGGTAGCCTAGTTGGTAACGCGTTCGACTGTTAATCCAGTGGGCCCGGGTTCGATCCCCGATGCCGACTTACTCCACTTCATGACACAAGCTTTTCAAGCTTACTGTGATGTGTATAAAGGTGTATTTGGGTTTATTTCGATAAACCCAGATTATTATTATTTTTTTTTAAAAGTGTAACAAATGACTACATTTTTATATGACTTCGAATGAAAAATATGCAAATTGCGAAAAGTTTTGGTATGTCACGATTTCTCGGGTGTATGTGGACCACTATTTGAATCACATTTAGCAGTGAAAACCAAAATTAACTTTTTTAGCATGCATGATTGCCATATCACCGATGATATATAAATGTTGTTTTATATGTACTATATTTGTTTTGTTATGTTTGTGTAAGTCCACTATTATTTGTTATCTTTGTTCAGATTGATTGTGATATTTTAAAAATTATTGTTATTAGGTATTTTACGAGTTTTCATAAACTGGCAACAATAAAAACTTCAATCTGCAACCAATAGATGGCAGTATGGAATTGTCCATGACTAAATTTACATGGAGGATTTTTTTTTACTTTTAGCTGGTTATTGGGGAGTTAGGCATATCTATCAACTAGTATATTACAAAAAAACTAGAAATGGCAAATATTCACAATGCTGTCTCGGTGCCATCCCTTATGTATGTCAAAGAGACCTGGACATGACTGAAGAAGGACGAGTAAGGGTTGGATGTAGTGGAATGAGATTGTAGAGAAGAATGTGTGGGAAAACATTGAGAGATAGGATAAGGAATGAGGTTATTAGAGGGATGAGTGACTGTAAGATGGGTGTAGTGACAATAGAATGAAAATGAACAAGCTTAGACGGTTTGAACATGTTGACAGAATGAACGATGACCAAAAAGACACATTTGAATGGAAAAACAGGAAAACTCTTTGATCTTTGATGAAAGATCTTTGAGGTCGGAAGCGTTGGGAGAAAAATAAATTAAGGAATTGCGTGAATGTGACGGATGCAATAAATATGTTTAGGGATGGAGCGGTCTGGTGTTTCGTGCATTATAAATATGCAATTAAGATGCTTTCGATCGTGCAGATCTGTAAGAGTACTTTGCCAGTTTTTCTCCCTGTTTTTAAGAACAACATGATAGGGCTCCCCATTAGCTCAATGGGTTTTCATCAATTATAAGTCCGTCTATTTCTAATACTATCTAGTTTTAATGAAATCTAGTCCACGTTAATATTAAGTTCTTTATAACTAGGAACATATTATGTATAGGTATGTTATTGATGTTTTTTATGTTACCGTTTAAAAATACAATGGACTCTCGTAATTTAAACACTCACGGTGTGAGAATTCGAGGGTCCGTGGTATTCTTGATAGTCATATTTATATTTTGTACGTGTCCGCTACTTGGTGCACAAAAATTGGCATATTGTTTAAAAAAAAGGTGAATTCATCTGTATGTAAAATGTTTTGTGTTTCTCTCGCTTTCATCGGCCGTTTTACATTGTTGTTAATTTTAATTGTTGTACCGACTCTTATTTTGTTGCGTCCATCTACATTTATAAATTTGCGTATATTTTCATTGTATGAAGGCAAATGATGAAAATAAGACATGCTCTTTTACTGCCATGATTTAGACTTTTTATGTAAAAATGTTACCAAATATCAAAAAAATATCCCCTAGAGTCACTGCGTCTTGTTTTAAATACATATTTTATTAACCAAATGACAGCATTATATCTAACAAACTACAGGATTAATCTCAATTTTCAGTAAATTTCAGATATAACTTTGAAATTATTTTTTATTGAGAAAGTTTACAAAAATAAATTTCTAACCGCTAGATTCACTAAAACATATTCTCATGTATCCATGTTTTAAGTCTTTGAATGATATCTTTAGTTATTAGCTGAGTAATCTTACTTTTCCTGACGCAATTAGAGCATTGTCACTGTAATTTGCCTTCATATGATTTGTACTAATCTTTTTATAACATATTCATTATATTTTCATATTCACTTTCATGCAGTTTTGAAGGAGACGTCCATATCATCGGGTAATTTGATTTTGTATTTCTCTCCATACTACATAGTTGCATTCGTTTCATTTCTCAATACAGCTTTCTATGTACGCAATCGTTACGCAGTATTTTCCGCTTTGTTTTTATTATTACGCAATCATAATTTTTGCATATTACTTATTTGATTTGCGTTTATTGATATCTTGTATTGATTTGCAGAAGTTCCTATCAAACGTACTATGTGGATTGTTAGTTTGGCGATGCAATGATGTGGAAACTGTGTATTGCAAAAAGTGGGAATGTCTCGATAGTGCAGTACTTTCTGCCATTGGAATAAAATATCTATTGGGTTATAACGATTGCATCTCCGATTGGTGATAGTCATACAACTATTTCATAAGAGATGAAATGGAAACGAACCTAGTTGACTGGAAGATGCAGTATTCCTACAACAGTGTAGAAGAATTAAGGGTGAACATTGTCGGGCTTACGATCGATCACTTTACACTCGAGAAACATTTGCCATTTCAGTTCACCCTCAGTTCAGTTTCGCATAGTAGGGATCTTATCCACTACACTACGAGGAGCGACAGCTGTGTTGTCATTCAAGTTGTTATGTTGTGACGATGTTAACGTAATGTAACTTGATGTAATGACAACATTAAGTTGTTACAATGTTAACTTTACAGTTATAGAAACGTCTGGGAATAGATCTAATTAAACCTCGTGAAGGGTTTGAGAATGGACATGTTTTAAATATTAACAACACGAGAGCTTGTGTGCATCTGATGAAAGTTAAGACTATGTTAGGGTGCTGATGGTCGCCGTGGTCGAATCCCGGCACCAACCACTAATTGTAAAAGAAAATATTTGGGATTGTATGTATACCTATACCTTAGTGTATACCTTTAAAAAAAGTCAGATAAGAAGAAAGATACATACATACATACATATCCACGTCCGCTCCCTATGTGGAGCATGTGGTCGTCACCCAGTTTTTCCAGGCATTTCTGTCCTGGGCCAACTCCGTTGCCTGTTCCCATGTCATTCCACCCTGGCGCAGCTCTGATGTGAACAGCCTCTGGATGGTCATTGCAGGCCTGCCCTGACGTCTGTTGCCTTCAGGGCGATACTGGAGACAGCTGTTGTTATTGCTGTCGGCGGGCATGCGTAGAACGTGCCCGAGCCAGTTTAGCCTACGGGTCTGTATCACTTGGGTGATAGGTGGCTGCCGCGTTCGACTCCTGACTTCATCATTTGTGACATAGTCAGACCATCTGACTCCCAGTATTCGCCGCAAGTATCTGTTCTCAGCGCTGAGTAATTTTCTGTTATGTGCTTTAGTAAGGTGCCAGGATTCACATCCATACAAAAGTATTGGCATTATGCACGCGTTGAGAAGTCGGCATTTGGTCTTTATGGAGTACACTGTAGAGTTCCAGACAGCCCTCATGTTGTTAAAAGCAGCACCGCTTTGCCCCATTCGGACAGACAATTCCTTGCCGATGTTACCGTCCTTTGTCACATATGCACCAAGATATTTGAAGTATTCCACGTTTTCTATTATTCCACCATCCACTGATAGCTGCTGGCTAGCGTCGGTACAGAAGTCGTTGCACATTACGTTTGTCTTTGCAACATTCATTTTTAGACCCACATTTCTCGAGTGTGCTTGTAGGTTCTCGACGATTCCCTGCAGTGAGGGGATGTTGTCCTCAAATATAACTGCGTCATCAGCATACTCCAGATCGCATAGTGTCACGGCTCGGTAACGTTGCGGTACGGAGGCTATGGTAGCGTGTAGTGTGTCATAAAATTGGTCTTTCACTTGGTTGGCTGCGTTTTCTGTAGGTGCATAGCATTGTATTATTGTGATGGAACTATTGGATGTACGGAGAGTAGCGCGTATTATACGCTCGGAGATGGGCTGCCATTTGGTTAGGCATTTTGCTGCTCTGCTAGACAGTAGTATAGCTACACCTTGACGGTGGTATCTTTCCTGTCCAGAGTAAATGCATGTGTATTTTTCTAGGGTAAACTTCCCAGAACGTTTCCATCTAGCTTCACTCAATCCTAGGACATCTAGTTTATATTCCTTCATAATTCTCGTGGCGTGAATGTCTTTTCCATTTCGTCTCATAGTCCTAACATTGTAGGCGCCGATGCTTAGTGTCTTGTTATTTTTCATAAAATCAAAGTCCTTTTTCATGCCGGGTCTGGTTGGGGGGGATAGTTGGTTTGTTCCGAGGCTTGGTGGTGACGGTTTCGTAATCGTGGAATTTAAGAAAGATAAGGTGATTAGCCTTATGCCCCCGAGGCCTGGTTACCCTAAGGACGGCTCATCCTGGTTTTTCTGTAGGGGATTTCCTTCCCTTAGCCGAAGTGCTCCCGTTTTGAGGCGCCGGAGACTCGCCCTTCACCGATCTTCTTTAGCCGCATAAAAAAAAATGCGTTGCCCAGGGGGTGCCACGAGGAGGCAGAAGATTCGATTTGCTGGAAAGCATTTCTCAGTACTTACTAGAACATCACTATCGGCATTGTGATGCTCATCTGAGGCCCATCAGCCATTAACCCCCCTGAAGAAGAAAGATAAGACTTCTTAAAAATATTATAATAGATAGATTAATTTTTTATGTTCGTCAGTTTGAGTAATTTTTTGTCAAAATTGTCATGACATTAGAGATAGACAAATCATCATTTTAAACTAATATGCCAGTATTTGTGCAACTACATACTTCTTCACTGAGTTGTCTAATATCTCCGAGCGCAGAACAGACATTCTGACCCTCAGAGGTTAGTTTCTAGCTGGTTTAAGCGTTCGATTTCTCCCAATGTTGAGGAGCAAACAATGTGAGGGATGAGATTCGATAACTCGCAGCACGATATATTATTTTGTGTCGTTTAAACTGAATTTGACAGTACTTTGGATTAGCGTAATATTTTAGTAAGTGTTACAATTGACAAGACATGCTCAACATTCGAAACTAAGGAAGAGTCCTGACCATTTCGGCATAATAACAGCGTTATGAAGGGAGGGGGTTACCATTTAGCGAGTAATATATCAGATAGTATCAACTGCCTAGGTTGCCGAAGTATCATTTATTTTTATTTGTTTTTCCAAAAAAAAACAATATTTTGACCGGCCATTGCGGGCAAACTGCTACTGAAACTACTAAACTAAAACTAAACTACTAAAAACGTCATGGACATTTTTTGTAGAGAACTTATTAAGGATTATTTTATTGACCGCTTCCCTCTATTTCTTACAATATTCACAAAAAATAAAACGCAAGGGGGACTTATTCGCTAGGCCAGGGGGTTTTGTGGTAAGATTTTTTTTGGCAAGCCTGTGGGGAAGTATGACCCTATGTTTAGAGATTAATTTAAATCAAAATTCTATTAAATAACAAATAGGTCAATTTTTTTGCAGTCAGCTATAAAGATTTCCAAACGCCTTGCAATGACTTGATGATTTGGATGTTGAAAAAATGTTTGACTCTCATATCTTCAGACGACGCCACCTTTCAGTGGCTGATGCCAGACGATAATAATAATGAGATTTTAAAATTATTTTGAATAGTAAACCTCTCTCTAGAAACAACCGTAAAATGTTCCTACAATTGTCTAATACAAATCTCAACGTATTTTTACATTCAGTTTTGACTATACAGGCTATGCATTTTTAATATTTACTTGTAGTATTTATTACATATTGTATTATTTGTATATAACTGAGATGTCTAGTATGTATATGGTTATTGTATGTAGCTATTATGTATTTGTTATATTATGTTGTCATACCAAAGAGTATGATAATTCAACCGTGGTGTAAGAAATACTAGTATTTTATGTGCATGATGATTTAAGCGCTTAAATATGCAAGCAAATATGCAGCAACAAATTAACTAAAATATGCAGATTGTAGTTTTACTCTTAATGTCTTGTACAAGACGGCCAAATTTAATAGATATTATGTGGAAGTATGCATTTAATAAATATGCATTTTCGTTCATATAATTATTTCTTTATGTTGGATCTCTCCGAATGGTACCTAGATATGTATTGAAACACCGCCTCCTAGAGTAGGTACTCTTGCCGTGCTGTAACAGTTGGCAACATAGCATAATGATCACACAGGACCACCACTCCTGTCAAATCTCCTAACAGAATATAATACGTGGTCCATCATACTCGTTGTTAAGGGACTGTTATTCCATACATTTCCTTAGCGACGGTGACAGCAACCTCGCCTATAATGTTTTATTTATTAATCCTACATCATGGCTAGAGATAGAGAGAATTATCAAGGTGGTGGTGATTGAAAACCTCTGTATTCTACACCATTACATGTCACGTGATAATTTAAATCATGTAGTATCAAAAACAGTAATCTGTGGATTTGTGTAAATTGAGTGTAAGAATGTGGTGCATGTTCCTATTGTAAAACTACACATTGTAAGATATTAACATGGCAACAAAAGCAGCCATAATCCATATAAATATTTCATATAAAAAGTCACTTGGTTTCAGTGCAATACACCAATCTGCAATATATGAGAGGCAACAAAAGCAATTTAGATAAAATGTTGTTTCGATTTACGCTGAGTCTTTGTCCAATTTGTCTTTGATTCTCTCGTAATAGTTTGGACAACCGTTCGGATTTCAGAATGAAATTTCCAAATTGTAGGTTTATCATATTCTTTTGTATGGCTATTTATTTTCATATTTACCTAAGTTTTATGTATTTATTACTGTATCGTTATTTATTTATTTATTTGTTATTCTTACACTTTTTTGTATTATAAATATTAAAGTTTTTTTTAAATTTTCATTATGACTTTTATTTTTTTATATTTTTGCAAAACTGCAGTTGGGTTTATGTAAATGGAAAAATAAAATGAGACAATATTAATCAGATGGACTATTTTGGATGAAATTGTTTCAATCTGTTTAGTAAATTGAAAATCTATATATTTTATGGACATATTTGACGGCTTCTTACAGTGGTATATTAAAAAACTCTGAACAATTTCTCTTGTGTCGTTCTAAACCTACGAAGGCCTAGAATTAAATAATGTGTACTTTATCTCGTACAGGTTATTTATAGAATCGTCTTATCTCTGTTGGTTATCTAAATACTTATTTATTCAAGCGGTAGGAATTAAATATTATGTTAGCCTTTTGTATGGCAATAATATGACAGTAATTTAAATTAAGAATAGAATTTTTTATTTGCAAATTCAAATGATAAGAATGTTACGTAATTTTGCAAGCTGTTGAATGAGTACCGCTCCAGCCTGCATCTGTATTTATGTTTATCTATGGTTTTTAAAATTGTGTTGTAGATAAGATTTTGTTTTTTTACGTTTTTATTCTGTAAGATTGTGAAGTTTTTTGATGCGAGGCAGATTTTGTAAGTGTGGATTGACTTCAATTGCAATGGCAGCCATCTCGTGATATCTTCGAGGGTGCGTTATATTATTATTTTTATTTTCATGTGCTTTTTTTTTGCGTGTTTTATTTTTTTCCTTAATGTGAATTGTTTTTTTTCTACCCCTCGAGTTTTTCTTTATCCTGCACATATTACATTTAATCCAAAGATGTTAGCAACTCAATCTTACAGAAACTCCTACCAGCATTGTTTAATATCATTTTCAATTCAATTTTCATGCATGGCCACACTGTTGTTTGACTGAAGATGTGTATTTCATATAAAAAGATCTGGATTTGCTCATAAAAACCCATACATTTTCATTTCTTCTTCATAGCTTGACGTACAGAATACATAGTCAGTATAGGATCACATACATGTGGAACAGAGCTCTTTAGAACCTAGCCGATAATTTCCATTGTATATAGTATTTTACATTGCGTATCGTGCAGTCTATTGAGAGAGTTTCATATACTATTCTAGCTTTCATAACATCGAAAGTACATTCTTAAGATTCTGCAATAAAATCCTTCACTTTCCGTGATTTCATATTTAAATTATTTATTGCTTTTCATGATTCTACATTCCAATTCTTTAATTCCCATATTCTACATTCCAATCCTTTAATTTCTATGATTCTACATTCCAATTCTTCAATCTACATGATTCTACTTCCAAATCTTTAATTTCCATGATTCCATATTTAAATTGTTTATTGCTGTCCATGATTCTACATTCCATTTTTTTAATTTACTTGATTCTACATTCCAAATCTTTAATTTCCATGATTCCATATTTAAATTGTTTATTGCTGTCCATGATTCTACATTCCAATTTTTTAATTTCCATGTTTCTACATTCCAATTCTTTAATTCACATCTACATTTCAATTCTTTAATTTCCATGATTCTACATTCAAATATATTCCGATCTATGGTTGTATAACTTGGTATTGCCATCTTAGTTTGCGACTAGTGTGACCAGCTGCAAATGCTAGTAGGAATGACTGAAAGAAATAATGTACATATGGTGTGAATGCATTGCCGTGTATATTTTTTATTTTCACAGTTTGTACATTATCATTTTCATTTCAATAATACAAATTGGCATTGTATTTATTTGGTTGATAAATTCTGAAACAAAGTAAATATTCGTTTTGCATCCATTTTGAAAAACAGTAACTATAAAATTCCGTTTTGAATCGAAGTTTTTATTTTATTGTTTATCGTTCATATGTGCATATTTCGCAATAATATTTACTGCAAGCTTTGTTTTGAAGTAATCTAACATACAAAACCTGTTTTTCAATCCTGATTTTTAAGTATAATTCATTCAATAATTTTTAGATACTGGATTATATGCTAAAATATGCATGCAATGCTAAAATATGCAATCAATTGCAGTTTAGTATTTTATTATGAAATAAGGCCGTTCTTTCGCTAAAATATGCAATAAAAAAGTTTAAAATTTATGTATATGTTTCCCTAATAAATCAAAAATATGCATATGCATGCGGGCATATAGTCTAGTTTTTAGTAATAACATAGAATTATATAGAAGTCATAAAGTGTATATATATTTTGATTACCTAATTGTAAAGCGTATAATATGCAATAATATGCAACATATTGTAAATTTAGTAGTGTGTAATAGAAAGTTTGATTTAATTACTCGTCTAACCGAAATGTATTTGTTAAAAAAAAGCTTTCATATCATTAATATCTTTTGTTTTTTATGTTTCATCATATTTTTGCTTTTGTTTCTTTGTGTGTATAGTTTAGAATTGTTCCTATAATGATTGTGTCACACTCATTTGTTCATTGTAAATAATTAAATTGTTTGTGAGTTTATCCTTTAGCAGAAACTTTAGCAACACGACATGGCTACGTTTGATTTTTAATACTTGTATAAAGGATGATATGTTATATGATTTGGAGTAAAGACTGTATTATTTATGCACTATAACATTTGGGAGCAGACAAAAGCGTTACCCCAAAATATGCAGGATACTTAAATATGCATTATGCTAAAATATGCAGTATGATAAAGAGACATAATGTTAAATATGCAGTATGTTAAAACATGCTGCATAATATAATATGCAGTATTCTTAAATATGCGTTGCATTGTTAATTAGAAATCTAGAATTGTACGCATCATTTTCATAATGAAATCTTAAAAAAACTCCATACGATGTGCTGTAATAATCCAGTAATTGTTCTTTAGCCTAAAATAATGCAAAATATGCATTTATTAAATCTAGTTTTTACCATACAAATAAGAAAAATTGCACAGAAGAATAGTGTTTATTGTTAAAACGTTAGATAATTTGAATTTTTTTTTTCAGTCTTGGAACGTCCGTCGTCGCAGTTGAGTTACCTGGACCAGTTCTTGAAGGAGTCTTCTGTGTCGTCCCAGCAGTCTTCCCAGCATCCTCAGCAGGCGCAGCACCAGCAGTCCCAGCAACAGCAGCAGCCGTCGCAAGTAGCGGACAGAAGTCTGTCTGGAGAGCAACAGCAGCACTACCACTCGGGACACTCCATCAAGGTTTCAATTCATTTTGTCGCATGCTTCTTCCTAATCAGGTTTTGGTTAACATCCTATTGTAACTTACTGTTGTTGTAACTTTATCTTGTACATATTTTTAGTTTATATCCTCGTACTGTGTTGAGTAGCAGATTACATTGAGTGGTGTTCATTATAGTTAGGGTCGCCAGATGTCCAGTTTTTATTGCCCATGTCCGGTCGAAAAAATCCTAGAAAACCGGACAAAGGGCTGTCCAGTTTTTTCAATCAGACTTCAAGAAGTTAAACACGATCAGTTGTATCTAAGCTTATCAGTTACCTACTTTTCACAACGTAATTCAAGGGAATAACAACATTGATTATTCCCTACGATAACCTGAGTATATATAATTAGGTACAGTCTGTCAAAAAAAAAATGGTGTTCGATGAGGGTGCCACATGTAGCTTTTTGGCAACCATTATGGCAACACTTGTATAATTTCCATACAAGCAGCCTCATTGCCAGCAAACAAAATTGTAGTTCCAATTTAATCCGCCACCAACTCTTTTTTTGACAGACTGTAGTAATTTTTTCATGAAATAATATTCGCCTAGGGCGCTACTTACCTAGCAAACACTGAGCTACGTAGGTACTATATTTTTTTAAGTTTCCTTAACGGATAACATCACTTTTCGGAGCTCATCATCAGCGAAAATTTCACCTGTGGCGGAAATTGTGTATGCATGTCTGAAAAATATTGAAAAACTTGTCCGGTTTTTTAGTCCAACTCATCTGGTAACCCTAATTATAGTGTAGGTTTTCGTGTTTGTTCATTGTGATGCTGACGTAAAAACAAATTGTTTTAACTTTTGAAATTATTTCTTTCAATTTAGTGACTAAGGGACTGTATTAACTGAACAAAAATCATTCTACTATCACCTCAGATTTAAAAAAATTTATAACGTAAGAGACAACATCAATTTTGGCTCATTGTACAAAAAAGGGGCCTTAATATAAAATGTCTGGTAGAGTCATTGCGTCTTACCTTAAACATTTTATCAAACGAATTATGGGAATAGTCTCAGTTTCTGTAAATTTAGAGGTAACTTTGGAAATACTTTCTGTTGAGAAAGTACATAAAAATGAAAGTTTTTTTCTCATTTATCCATATTTCAAGTCTTAGGATGATATCTTTAGTATTAGCTGAGTTATCTTATGTTTCCTGATTTGATTTTTGACAAGTTCAGTTACCATGACCCAATTAGATTTGTTTATTTCTGATTTGTTTGTTAAATTACTTTTATGTAAATTCTCATTTTGTCTAAGTCCCCTGTTGTTTTAATTACGTATTGTGTCATTCAAATGAGGGTTGTTTTTAAAAATTGTTAATTTTTTCTATACTTAAATTATGTTATGTGTTTGGTGTTGTAATTATTATCTCCCTTGGTATAACCAATTGTTTATTGTTGAGTTGTTTGTGTTGTGTTAATTTTATTGTTGTCCTTGTTGAATGGTTGTGTTTTGTTGTTATGTTTGAATCTTTATCTAAAACTATACATATCTTGTAAACCTGCCTTATTTAGTTTATTGTGGTAAACCATGTAGTATTTGTGCATTTATTTTAGAGATCTTGGACATGGCTAAAGATGGAAGAATCAGGGTTGAGATCGTTGAGAAGAATGTGTGGGAAAACATTGATAGGATATGGAATGAGAGATGAGATTATAGAGAGATGAGTGATAGTAAGACGGGTGTTGTGACTAGAGCGAATGTGAATAAGATTGGATGGTTTGGACATATTGAGAGAATGAAGGATGACAGGATAACTATAAATATATACCTAATGAGTGAATAAAGAGATAGTAAAAGTTTTTCTTTTTTGCCCTTAATCAGATTTTGTGTTCCTTTGTTGTTAATTTCTTGCATGTTTTTAGTTTTTAAGTTATTATTTGTGCTAAAAATAGCATACTTTGTGTTCCTAATACTTTGTTAATATTGCTTTTTGTCATTCAAATTATTTAACAACATTAAAACGTTTTGTACATATTTTAATTTTGTTTTATTTGCTTTTTTTTTCTTTTATATTTTTGTATCGGCAACACCCTTACTAATTTGCTTTTGGCGCACACACAACAGATCCAGAGACACATCTATTCACATCCACAGTGTTGTCATCTTAAGGTATTGGCTTTTCCTTTTTATTCTTTTTTCTTCTTTTTCCTTATTTTATTTAACATGTGTGGTGTTTGTGTAAATAATTTCATTTCCCAATTATGCTTTGTATGAACTATGAGACCTTCACAGCCGATATAGTACTCCATATTGTTTAATGAGTTTCTCAGGGGAAAAAAAAGAAAGAAAGAGAAGAAGAGACTAATTTATTTTACTTCCATCGTGTGCCGTTTCCTGTGTTATAAAATTGCTCATATTATAAATTCTGATTAATGGACTATTTACATCCCTTGGTCCTATAATTATGTCAATATGTTGTCTATAATTCATTTTATCAGTCAAAATATAAACCAAAAATCCATGTGAAAACTGCAGTTTCCTATAGCCCATTTAGTATGGAAAATACCCCATTTTGCTTCTTTTGCCTAACTGCTTATTAGCGTGCCAGATCGCACAGTATGTATAGACAAACAGCGATGTTTTTCATCCAGTATTGTACAGGTCGTTGGTTTATTACAAGTGTGTTATGTTTTGCTTGCAGATGCAACATGCTAAGGAGCAGAGATCCGCATCCTTTGACTCGCAGGACGAGTGTGACCTGAGAGCCGCCTCCATTGCAAGTTCTAAAAGTGATCTCAGTGAATTGTCTATGGTAAATTATATTCAATTACAGAGAAACCTTTAAAATAGACAAAAAAAAGTGTGAAACTGAGGATATGCTTTTTCTTCTTCAATTGGAATGGGGGCACCCAGTATTTGAGTGTGATCATAATTATGTGAATGTTTTTCATACTTCAGATTTAAAAATTAGTAACAAGATTCACAACAAAAGTGAATTGTCGCAACAGAAACTACATTTAATGAACTGAATTTCTAAAAATCATGCCCAATTAAGCAAAAAAACTAGAATTTCACGGTTTTTCAGTAAACATGGATAAGAAAAGACATGTGATTATTACACAGGACCACCAAAAGAATATCAAAAAAAATCTACAACTAGGGGTCCCTCAAGGATTGATGTTTGGACTGTTGTCATTTTTAATGTGCCTATATTATTTTGCAGGAACATAATATGCAAGCAATGCCAGGCCCGGGACAAGCCCCAGGGCTCCAGGGGGCCCCAGCACTTCCAGGGAAGCAGAAGATACATCAGTTCCTAGTTAGAACCTTTAGTAGCCCAACCAAATGTAACCATTGTACCTCACTTATGGTAAGTGATTTCTTTTCTTTTCTATCAATCATGATTAACAGAATTGCACACTGCCCTATACCTACACACACTCCTTACTTCTGTCACATTCATGCAATTTGTCATATACGCTCTACGATTCCTTTTACTCAGAACACGTCCGCCCTTAAGAATCTGGTCTACATGGTCAAGTCATGTGGATGTTAGAAGGTCATGCTTCCTTTTTCTTCCAGGTATATTTTCTTTATTATCCTGTCATCATTCATTCTATCAACATGCCCAAACCATCTAAGTTTATTCACTTTCATTCTAGTCACTACACCATGTCTTACAGTCACTCGCCTCTTTATTAATAACTTCATTCCTTATCCCATCTCTCCACGCATTCTTCTCAACGATCTCATTTCCACTGCATACAACCTTAATTCGTCCTTCTTCAGCCATATCCTTGTATCACTAGCATACATGCAGGTTGGCACTATAATAAGACAGCATTGCTTTAGTAGCCACATTGCTACTACTAACAATAATTCTGAGTGCACCATTCGTCCTAGCACTGGCCAGCTTTCTTCTTTCAATAGAACCTAATAAATTCTCTAGAACCTTACCCTAGACAGGTATCTTGGGGATGCTATGTCTCCAGTTACAATCTCCATCAACCTTAATCAGTTTGTCCTTACTTTCTTTTTAGCTACTATTTAGTAATCAATGTTTTTTTTTGTTTGTAGGTTGGTTTAACTCGTCAAGGTGTCGTGTGTGAATTGTGCGGCTTTGCCTGCCATACAGCCTGCTGCCAGAGAGTGCCGGCAGTGTGCCCTGTGCCGGCTGATAGAGGACGCAGGCCCCTCGGGATAGATCCTACTAGAGGCATCGGTACTGCGTACGAGGGATATGTTAAAGTACCCAAGCCGGGAGGTGTGAAGAAGGGATGGATTAGACAATTTGTAGTAGTCTGTGATTTCAAACTCTTCTTATACGATATCTCACCTGATAGGTAAGTCCTTCAATTGCTGTTAACATAGAAATAAGAATGCTATCTGTTATTGCAATTGGTAGAATGAGAATAACATTCAAAACTAAGAAAAAGTCCTTAGGCCATTTTCAATTCAATTTATTATTAAAGAATATAGTTTACAAAGTAAGTGTATCATTAAAACATTTTTTATTTTATTTAATTTCAAATATAGTATATAGTAAAGCCCCCAGACAGTATAAGTTTACTGGTATACATAATAAATTTGGTAAAAAGACAGCACTATGGATAGAGCGAGTCACTATTTAGTCTATAAAAATAGTGGGACTTACAGTCTATCAAGAAAGAGATGGTCTCGTATTAATTTAGAACTACAATTTTGTTTGCTGGAATTCTACGTTTCATTTCTATTAAAATTCTGCAAGTGTTATAACTATGGTTGCCAAAAAGCTACATGCACCGGCCCCATCAAAAACCACCTCTTTTCTGATAGACTGTCTACAGTCCGCACTAATTCTATGTTCGTACCATCCAGATGCGTTAAAATAGTAACGTATGATGCGGTCATAAAATGAGTTTGATTCGCGTTCTCTAACAATTTTTTAACTTTATGACTATCGGCAATGATATACGTATTGTATATCTGTTACCACATATGTTTAGTTCTAACATTAAATTATTCTGTGTAGGAACGCATTAGCCGCTGTGTACGTCTCCCAAGTGTTGGATATGCGAGATGGAGAATTCAGCGTCAGTTCTGTGAGGGAATCTGATGTTATACATGCTGCCAAGAAGGACATTCCCTGTATATTTAGAGTAAGAACTCCTCATTACATTTTAACTAATTATTTATGTGTCCAAGACATAATTTTTTTTACAATCTGTATTGTGTCTCATCAGATATCAACATCCTTATTGGAAGGCGGTCCCAGGAATCACACTTTGATGTTAGCCGATACAGAGTCTGAGAAAACTAAATGGGTGGTGGCACTGAGCGAGTTGCATAGGATACTCAAAAGGAACAATCTGCCTAATACTGCTGTAAGTAATTGCACTTAATACCATCTTCTTCAGCCTACTCCCGTCCACTCCTGGACCAAGGCCTCCTCCATCTGCTTCCACACCAGGTGTCTTAGTACCATAATTGGGGTTAACTCGAAGAAATGGCAGATAATTAAAATGTTTTTGTATTATGTTCAGGTATTCCGAGTGCGTACGCTAGTAGAAGGTTCGGCTGGAGGAATACGTGGTGCCTTGGCGTGTTGTATTATTGATTCAGAGAGAATAGCAATGGGTGGGGAGGAGGGACTTAATTGTGTGGACTTGGAATGTGGAGAGATAACACGATGTCCAGCACCAGACTCAAAGAGAATACATCGCATGGACTATATCCCTGAAGAACAACTCCTTGGTAAGTAATAAGTTTAAATATTCCCATTCTTTCTCTGTACGTTCCCATTCTTTCTCCATTAATACCCACTCTTTCTCCATTGATTCCCACTCTTTCTCCATTGATTCCCATTCTTTCTCCATTGATTCCCATTTTTTCTCTGTTGATTCACATTCTTTCTCCGTGCATTCCCACTCTTTCTCCATTATTTCCCATTTTTTCTCTGTTGATTCCCATTCTTTCTCCATTAATTCCCACTCTTTCTCCATTGATTCCCACTCTTATCTCTCATTTATATTTAACATAACAAATTCACGCTTGTATTGTAAGAAGTAAATATATTTAATTTAAAATCCCTGAAATGTATTTACTGTTTCATTAAAAATGCACATCCAGCATAAACCATCGGTCTCAAAAATCAATTATTTATTTTTAATTTTACAGTTGTGTTATCTGGTAAACATCGTCAAGTAAAACTGGTGCCAATCAGAGCTCTTGAGAGTCCTGATGTAGAGTGGATCAAGGTACCGGACACCAAGGGTTGTGTCACACTGGCGTCTGGACAGTTACAGCCAGGTATCTTCTGTCTTGTGGTGGCCCTTAAAAGACAGGTAATGAGTTTTTGTCTTATTATCAATCCTACCCTTTTCGCCCTTATAATGAGCTTTAATGTGCACCTGAGAGGACATCAACTGAAGCTATAGACAACATTATACCTACACATCCAACACACCACACAACCAATAGAGCTGGCAGTGTGAGGAATCACTTGTACTTGCTCCATACTATACACCAACTCCTTCAAGAATACACTGGATAATTGCATATAAACACATACTAACTGGGATTTGGGTCCAATCAACGAAAGCCAAATAATTCGTGGTAGACCAACACTCCAGCCAACTGGCCATCCCGTGTACTCTTTATCGTTACAATTTCATCCGTAATTAATTCTTTGTTTAGATAGTTTAGACTTTTTAATGTTTGTCTTCCAGAATGCATCGCAGATTATAGTATTTGAGATAACTCGCACTCGGAGTCGCCATAAGAGGATCAGGGAGTTGGCTTTGCCGTGCGCCGCCCTGACATTGCAAGTGATGGAGGGTTCCCTGATAGTCGGCTACCAGGGAGGCTTCAGTAGATACTCTCTCACCGGAGAACATGTGCCTGTGTGTAAGTATGACATTCATCTATCTATCTATACCCTCACGCCACGTCCCTTGCAGGGTAGGCAGAGAGGACAGAGCGCCAGACAGCCCTATCTTTACACACACTCCTAGCCTCCGTCACATTCATGCATGCAGTCATATACGCTCTCTGATTCCTTTTACTCAAAATCTGTCCGTCCTTGAGGATCTGGTCGGCGTGATCGGACCAGGTCAGTGTATAGCTAATAAAATATAAAGCGTTTCCTTCTCGTTACGATTATCAGCCTTCATGACACAGTGGATAGAATATTGGTCTGTTAGGCTGGAGGTGTGAGTTCGATTCCTGGCTGCAGCAGATGGATGGACTGGAATTGGTGAATGTTACTTACGTGTAAAGTGATCACATTAAATCAGCTGATGAAAGTCCATCCCTTGCTGTATATCTATCACTACTTATATTACTTAACTTTAGCACACTACTATTGTCATGTTTTGTAACTCTTTAATATTTTTTGTCTCCTAAAAATATACTTATTTATCTATCAATTTTGTATTTACAGCTTTAGTTCACCCAGATAATCAGGTGCAGGTGTTTTTGAGTTACTCGGGAGCTATCCCTCTGCGAGTGGCTTCTCTGGCTCGAGGTGAATGCCTCCTGGCCTTCCACACGTTGGCTGTTTATACAACAAGACGAGGACTTAAAGCTAGGGACAGAGAACTCATGTATCCAGCAGTGCCTACGTATCACGGTAAATACAAATTTAAAATATTCGTGTATGTTAGATACTTGAATTTCTGAATGTGTTGGGCCTCACTGCTCTTGAGGATCTGAGAAAGAGAGAGGATCTCATAGTAACTTATAAAATATGAAACCAACACTATGACTGCCCTGAACTGAAGCTGATACTGTAATACTGCCTCAACCTAAATACTCATTTAAGAGATCACAGTTTGAAGCTAAACAAACACAGTTTCAAGCAGAATCCCTGTGTGCTATATTTCTTATCCAATAGCGTGTGTTGTCGATGTATGGAGAGTTTTTTTTTTATGAATATTGGAATGAAAGAGGTGCATAAATTTTGGCATTAACTAGTAGTTTCAGACTGCATATTTAGTTTTTAATTATGGTACTTTTTTTAGACCTCTAACCAGGTCCTAAAGATGTGAAAAATGAGGTGTTAGGTATGGATTTTCTGATAATACCTCTACAACACTATTTTTAAAAGTATCATATGGCATAACTTAAATTGTCTTATGAAATGCTTACGAATATCTCACTTTTACAGGCCATTCGAAAAAATATTAAAAAAGTGTGGTAGTCTATTACACAACCTGGGTATAATGATTATTTATAATTCCAGCGTACAATGATGGTCACCTGATGATATTCTCAGCAACGCATGTGGACGTATTTGACTGCCAGGGAGGGGAGTGGGTGCAGACACTGAACCTGCGTGGGGCCAGACCTCTCAACACCACGGGCTCCCTGTGTCTCTGCACCTTGGATGATCAGCCACACCTCATTTATATATCAAGCGTTAGAAGACGTAAGTTAACATTTATCTTTACTTTTTTTTATGCAAATGAATCTGGATTTATACTTTATTTGGAGAGACCTCGAGATGGGAACAGAAGTGTGGGACGGCCACAGCTGAGATGGAGAGACGACCTGGTCCGACATGTCGGTGCAACCTGGGTGCAGTCTGCACAGGACAGGACAACATGGAGCCAAATGGAGGCTTTGTTCAGGAGTGGACGGGGATAGGCTGATAAAGAAGAAGAAAACATATTTGTAGAAAGCTTGTGTTGTAAAGCGAAGTAAATCGGCTGGACTCACATTCATGTTTAAATAAATAAACCTTCGATGAAAGAGATGGTTCCAGATTTATTGAGAACCACAATTTTGTTTACTGGCAACAATGACATTCCTATTGAAATTCTACAAGTGCAGAAAGCTACGAATAGCGCCCTCATCACAAACTGTCTGTTTCTAGACAGACCGTATTACGTCCCTTTCCCGCAAACAAAAATACCTAGCCCGTATTTAATAATGTTATTGTTTTGATATTGTTTACAGAGGATGAACTGAATGTTCAGATCCCGGGTACAGTGCGTGAAGGGGCCGACACATCAGGTACGCGTGGAGGAAGACCCAGAAGGAGATTCTCCATCAGAGATCAGTCAGCAACGTCGGCTAGTGCACATCATAGATTGTGAGTATCTGCTTATTACAACTGGTGATTTCTAACGCTTCTAATGAGATATTCCATTATCTAATCGGACCATTACCTGCTGATGGTTGAAAAACAAGTGGCTACCTTCTTTATAATATTAAAAGATACATGGAGTTATCTCAACAGATATATAGCAAAGGATGGACGTTCCATCAGGCTTATTACTGATTGTCCGGCGGTGATCCGGATGTGATCACTTTACACTTAGTTAGCAAATTCTAGTCCAACCATCCCTATGGCTGGAAACAAACTGAAAACCGCTAACCTAAAACACTGGTATTCTCTACCTCGGTGTTATGCGGGCTAAAGACTGAAGCGAAATGAAACGGCTATATTACTGTGCCACCGGCATCCATTGAAATTGAGTTGGTATTTAGCGTACGCACCAACCATCTTGTCGACTCTTTAACATCAACATTTGACTGGAATTGATGAAGGTAATATGAGAGTAAAGTGATCACATTAAGCCAGCTGATGTTTGATCACAAACCTGGTGAAAAGTCCATCCTTCGTCGTATATCTGTTTAGATAATTACTTGTTATTCAACTAGGACATGTGTAAATTGTGACATTTAAAAATATTTTTTTTTTGCAGATCGGAGCGTAGGTCTAAACTAATATCCGGTCCCAGTAACTTCAACCACATTTCACACATGGGCCCTGGGGAGGGCATTCAGATGCAGAGGCTACTGGATCTGCCCACTGCAATGGAAGCCAATAGGAACCAAAGACCTCCATCACACCAGGCTGTGTATGGAGGGAGAGAGAAGAGGACATCTCCCTTGACTGTGTCTCACATATCACATCCCACGCAGTATAATGGTATGTATTCCTTATTTATATTGGCCAGACGATGGGCCATATAGTTGAGTGTCCCAATTTTTTTTTTGAGCGTGGTCTAACTGAAATCCACGGGACCACTGCTGACGCTGCCAATTGGCTAAGAGATTTACCTCTAAATTTGTAATCGCCGGGTCTTTTGCCATATGCATTAAAATATATTGAGCTATTCCATGAACCAAAGACATAAGACACAGTCCATCTCAGGGCCGTAGCTACTTCAAAATACCAAAGAAACTTGGTTTAGTGTTGCTTGCTGTGATAATAAGATATGGTGACATTTTTTCGTTACTTTCAAATTATATTCAGAACTGTTGTTTAAAAAAATTGGCAATATTTGGATTGTTAGAATAAACTGGCAACTTTGTTTTTCAAAATTGCGACGGCGGTTTAAATGGATTATCGGAGTATTTTTTTCTTTTTTCAACTCGCAAAACTATCTTGCCTTTAAAATGATTTTTCTACCGCTGCTCTTCGGCATTGTAGGTTACTTGTAAAAGTTACAATGTGAGAATATTGCGGACCTTCGACATCTCTTATGACAAGGTTCGACAATCAGGGCTATCAACAATACAATCTTGAACTTCACTTGCAGCTAGCGTCCGCCGGCTGTCAAGATATAGAAAATGCATTGAAGCGTAGAATTGTAATGATTATTTGTGTTTTAGGATCTAAGCGAGTGGGTGTGGTGCGTCCCAGAGAACAGCCGCCAGCTACTCCTGATCAGCATCAGCACCAAGCCATGGGCTCCAGAGACAACATGGACAGGTCAGTAGAGAGTCCACTAAATATTATTTTAACAAACAGATATTATATAACCATGCTTGTTCATTTCAAACGCATAATATGTTGGTGATCTGACAATTAATTTGTTAAATCCACTTCAGGACACAAGCTTATCAAGCTGACTGTGAAGTGTACAATTATGTATCTGGGTTTATTTCGATAAACCCGGTGTCATCTTTGTACACGACCCGGGCCCCGTCGGCCCCCCGTGTATATGCCACTGCAACGAGTTAAACACGTCCTAAAAGTGGATTTTTGGAAAAAAAATTGACAAAGATTCCTATTTATCACTTTTCTGGTTTTATGGAGAGCGTTTCCATGTAACGTGGTGTTGGTATTCGTTCATAAAAGTCATCATTTAAATGTTTTCATTAATTCGCATTTAATAATAATAAGGATATCATTAACTGCTAACTGCTAACAGGTCAATGGGTGGAGGTTCGCAAGGCAGTGGCTCCCTGCTGTTAGATCGCTCCATTACTCCCTTAAGTCTCGGCAGTATGAGCTCTCTACACGATGTCCTCAAGGTAAGTACAACATTGCTAATTCACCCGTTAATCACTGCTAACATCAACACAGTTCATATTTTTTTTAAATAAATTGGTATGGTGGCGTAATCGCTAAATGTTTTTGTATTTTTTGTAACAAATGTTCGTCCAATGGTATCATCGCAATATTTCTCACCAGCTTTTTTATACCAAATAGGTTTCATTACAAATCCTTCTATTAATGAAGAATGTCTAGAAATCTCGCCCCCAAGGGGGTGAAAAATGAGATTACTAAGGAAGAATTTCTAGAAATCTCGCCCCCAAGGGGGTGAAAAATGAGATTTCAATGTTTTTTAGAGTATGCAAAATTTTTCTTAGAAACTAGACAAATTAAAATGGATGAAGGATGATTTTTAAGTGCATCTTAAACAATCTAAAAACCAATTATATCGGAATTTAAAAATAGATGTTTTTTTAGAAAGAGTTAAAATGTGTTATTTTGAATAAATATCACAAAATAGGTACAACATTATATTTTTGGGATACATTTAAAACGCTGCTCGTATTACAACTAAATTATTTTGTACCTGTGAGATAAACGACGACTGCTTTTTGTTTAGGTTGTCGACAGATCAGTTGATTCAGGAGACAGCTCCGGGCCATCACCACCGAGAAGACGGAGTCTCAGCACAGAACGGGATAGAGCCTCACCCGGATACGATTCATAAATAATACAACACTTCCACGCTACTAGACTCTCATATTTATATCACCTATATATGCAATATTGTACATCATAATCTCATATAAGTTACTCGTACATGTTACTCTTATCTCTCAATGTCATTCCTTCACGTATAATCTATTTTTCTTCATCTCTTTGCTTAAGGTTTTCGAATTTAATGGTTTATTTAAGAACATTTTGCTCTTAAGACAGTGCAGTGGAACCTCGATCGATTCATCATTTCCATGTAGATTTGTTTTTCGGGTTAATCCTGTAGTGATCAGATGCTCTGACGTTTCGGCGAACCTACTGCGTCCTTGGTCAAGGATTGTGACCAGTGCGGCACTAATCACTACACGATTAACACGAAAAACAAATCTACATATGGATCGCCGTGAAAACCTGCAACAACTATTGATCATTATTCCCAGTTCGTTGTTTCTTGTTTGTTCTCGAATATCGTCATTAGTTTTATTGAGTCTCGAAATTATTGCATACAAAACGACTAAAATATCCCAAAAAATCAGTTAGCCCGTTAAAAAATTATTGATTAAGGTTCCACTATATTCGAAATGAAATTAAAATGGAATTAACGACAATTTCGTTTGCTGTTTCCGTAAAAATATTAGTTGTAATATTTTGTGAATTTATTAAAAACAAGTTTACAGTTTATGCATTTTAATACAAATATTATATCTGTCATTTATCCAAGTATTATTTTGTGAAGTAGGTATATATTTATATAATTTTTGAGGCTACGTTGTGTATTGCAATGTATATATAGTTTTATGTTTTTTTTTACATTTTATAATTTTTTTACTCCACTTTTACCTTTTAGAAAATTGTTTATATTTAAGTTTACCAAAAAGTCACGTATATTTTTTACACGTAACATTTCAAGTACGTAATTTTTTTATATGTCTTTTGCGATTCTGGTAAAATTATTGTACGAATACGTAATTACGAAATAAAGTTTTCGTTTACCCAAAAAAGCGGAACACAAAAATGTAAAGTATGTGGTTTTACGTACTAAAGAATGTATTTTTAATTTATTAAATTAATTTTTAGTGCAAATTGTATTTATAATTTAAATAAATAAATAAAAAATATAATTGAATTATTTCCTTCTGTATATTTTGCATGACATTTTAATGAATTTCTTATATTTAATTTTGTAAATATATTTTTTTTATATGGCAATGATGTATTTTTATATTGTAATATCCTTTTAATTTAATGATTTTTTGTATATTACAATTATTTCTTTGTGTATTACAATTATATCTTTGTATATTACAATTATTTCTTTGTATATCGCAGTGATATCACTGTATATTGCAATTATTTCTTTGTATATTACAATTATATCTTTGTATATTACAATTATTTCTTTGTGTATCGCAGTGATATCACGGTATATTGCAATTATTTCTTTGTATATTACAATTATATCTTTGCATATTACAATTATATCGTTGTATATTGCAATGATTTATCTGTATATTACAATTATTTCTTTGCATATTACAGTGATATCTTTGTATATTGCAATGATATGTTTTTATATTTCAATGATATCTTTTTGTATGAATTAGAATTTATTTATTTACTAAATAAATACCTAGCAGTATATTAATTAATTATTGTACCTAAGTACACTTTGTACTATTATTTTGTATTGTACCATGAATTTTTCTATTGATTTACGTAAAAATATTTAGCTTAATTATTTAAAATTATATTAGTACCATTATTCCACCTATTTTAAAATAAATTATGGCTTTATAATGTGATATATGAAATGTCAGTTTTTTTTTTATTAAAAATAGTGGCCATATTGTTTTTTGAAAATACCTGATTATAAAAAAAAACTTCTAAAATGTTTTTATAGCTTTTGACAGAGCTGAAAGTTTAAAATAACTTTAATCAGTATATTAATTTGGCATTGTAATGGCAATTATGTAAATTAATTCTCAGTGTCGCCAGTTGCCACCCTTTTTACGATGTAACGACGTTTATTACTCTTATGAATTATGAACAATATACACCGATTTGCAATAATATATGAAATTATTAGTTCTAGTCCATATCTGCTTTATGTATACTAATTACAATTTTGTACAATACTTGGAAATAAAACTGAAAAAGTGTCAATTTTTTTAGTGTTTTTTTTGTGACAATACAATAATTTAGTTCCTCATTCTGACACCAGAGGTCCTTACAACCACTAAACATTTTTTTGTCAACACCACAGTTTACTGTGTAACATAGAGTTGGATAACAAGTAGTTATCTTAACAGATATACAACAAAGGATGGACTTTTTATCATCTGGCTGGTCATCTGGCTTAGTTTGATCATTTTACACTTAACATTCACCATTTCCAGTCCGTTCATTCGCTGTGGCCGGAAATTGACCTAACCTAACCTCTGAATTAAGTCGTATAGTATCAAAAACAGCAATCTGTCGACTACGCATAAATGGAGTAAAAAATGTGGTGCACGTTCCTATTGTAAAACAACACATTGTAAGATATTAACATGGCAACAAAAGCAGCCATAACCCATATAAATATTTCATATAAAATGACTTGGTTTCAAATACATCAATCTGCAATATATGAGAGGGTTCCATGTCAAAATCTCAAGTGACAAAATCTCAACTGTCAAAAGGGTAACCTACTATTGACAGAATCGCAACTCAACACCGGGAAATCTGATGCCGTTGTTTTTTTTTAGTTTGTTTTTGTGTGTAAAAAAAAACAACCTAACGAACCTAACCCAACAATATTTAAATTGGCGGCAACAGGTTTTCCTGCAGTGAGTTGTGATTCTGTCAATAGTAGGTTACCCTTTTGACAGTTGAGATTTTGTCATTTGAGTTTCTGTCTGGTTACCATATGAGAGGCAACAACAGCTATTTAGATGAAATTCAATTTACTCCGAATCAGCGTCCTAGATCAGATTGTTTTTTTGATATTATGGGACTCGATTGTTTGAGAAATAATAAAGATGGTTGCACACATGTTAATTTGTTGTACTATATTCTTGAATGTTTGCATATAAATTAAGCAATGTATAATAATGTTGTTATAATATAATTAAAGGCAAGTGTCCTTGATGTTATATTGGCTTGTAGTGACTTTGGAAGACTATATTGCAGTACTAACTATTTATAATAGTAACTTGTATATCTTTAACTATATATTGTTGCTATTTATAATATCTCTACATATTCTTATACGTGCATACACAACAGTAAAAATATTTGGCATTATAGGTCAGTATATATTTAATCCCAGGTATAATACCAAAAGCACTAATCAATAATTTCAATTTAAAAAATAAAACACCTTTTTATTTCCCTTCATCGTACATTGGAATAACAGTAGCACTCCACAATTTGTGAATATAAAATACTAGCTGAATTACCCGCGCTGCGCAACGGTAAATTTGACAAACCAACCCGGCATACTTTATAGACTTGAGCTGGACAAAATGTGACTAAAGATCAGAATTTCTTTTCCAACGCCCTTTCATACGATACCACACACAACCCTTGGATCCCCTCATTATCGTGGCATCTCCTAGGAAAAGCTTTTTCTGCAAAAACCGGCAACGTTAGGACACAGCCTATATTATAGCAAATGTTATCCTAAATTTTCGCAGCAATCCATCGTAAAATGCGGGAGTTATGCAAACACTTACAAAAATCAGGTGGTCGGTAGCCTGGTTGGTAACGCGCTTGACTGTTAATCCAGTGGGTGCGGGTTCAATCCCCGACTTACTCCACTTCACAACACAAGCTTTTAAGCTTTCTGTGAAGTGTACAAAGATGTATTTGGGCTTATTTCGATAAATCCAGATTCATTTTTACAAAAAAAAAAAAATCTGACTACTTTAAATATAAATTGGATAGGTATTTCATGTCAATTATTCCCTGGATATACTGAACAATTATAAGCATTCATTTTTTTATTATTACGCAAGCACGAATACATTTGACTGTTGTGTATGTATGTGTAACCCCTCTCATTATCACTCTATTGTCTCGTTATGTCTTAGTATATCTTACTCCCTCTAATCTCTTATCCAACTTATATTTACTTATAGTATATCTATCTCATGTATTATCACACATGTTTATCAAGGTGACTTTAAAGGGAACGATTACCTGTACAAATTATATTGCCTACTACTATTCTTAATGATTCATTATAGCTAATAGTGGTTGATTCGACAAACATCGTAAGGACAGCAATTGAGAAACTGGCGAACGAAACCATACAAATTGTCCTAAATCATCTGTGAAATGAACAAGTTTGATGAAATTTTATTGAATAATAATTGCCAAACTGCCCTCTCCTTAAACACACCTTTGCTTCTGTCACACTCGTGCAGTTTGTCATACGTGTCCTCCAATTCCTTTCACTGAAGACGCATCCGTCCTTGAAGATTTGGTCAACACAATCAGTTTAGGTCAGTCTCTGACGACCGCACTTCCTCACAACTCTTAACCATACGCTATATTTTTTTAGTCATCATTCATTCTCTCAACACGTCCCAACCATCTTAGTTTATTCACTTCCATTCTACTAGTTACAACATCCGACTTACAGTCATTTCTGTAATACCCTCATTTCTTATTTTATCTGTGTTTTCCCACACATTCTTCTCAGTGACCTCATTTCGATCGATTCTCACGATCATACGATTCGCATATCAGTGTCGGCAGTAAGACGAGTTTGTGTACCAGTACATCTGACCTTTACAGCTTTTGACGACAAGGTCCAGCCCTGGAATATAATACGACATTCTCATCGTTCATCGTTCATTCTCTGTACATCTTCCAACCATAATCATCAAACATCTCTAATCACTTTGTCCTTTACCCGACATTTTTTTGATGTGACTCATTTGGTTTCGAACGTCAGTTGGTCAATCATTTGTCTGATTCGCAGTTACTCCATTTGAATGGAGTCAACAGTTGTGTAAATAATTTAAACAATTACTACTTATTATCAATTATTACACATATTCATACATTACATAATGTTATAATAATATTGTTGATTAATATTTAACAAATAATAAATTAATAAATAATTACCTACCAGTCTATGTAAGTTTATACATAATATTGTCACGTTTGTACTAATTAAAATGAGTCGGTTAGAGCAAAAGTGAGGTATGCCACATATTTTATTGATTCGTTTATACAGGAACATATAAATAATAACACAAACATAAGAAAGAAGTTGTATTTAATATGACACCCTATTAAATTTATTCACATTTTCGTCAGAAAAAAAATTGTTAAGTAATTGTAAACAGGCGGGGCATCAAAATAAAACACTTAGATAACTTAATACTTGTATTTTCATAATTTCCATATATAACATCATTTCACATCTACTCTCAACAATGCCATCCGCCATATTGTCAAGTGCTGCCATGACCATAGAGATACCAACCTAAAAACTCTGACATATGCCGCTAATCTAAACTTTCTGCCTCTGCAGCCCACCCATCACACCGGTACATTATGTACACTATGTCCTTGCGCAGTTATCGCAAAATTAACACTGAGGCTTTACTCACCGATTCAAATAGCGCAAATTGGGATAGTGTATACCTAGCCTCCTCTGTAAATGATAAAGTGGAAATATTTAACAACATTATTCAAAATCTTTGTGACAAACATGCCCCACTAAAACAAGTACGAATAAAACACCCTCCCGCTCCATGGCTCACTACTGAGATTAAAAATTTGATGAAAAAGAGAGACAGAGCTAGGCAAAAGTATACAAAGTCCCCTTCTCCCACTTATTGGGAGTCTTATCGCTCCCTCCGTAATCGATGCAACCAACTGTGTAGAAATTCCAAGCGTGCCCACTTTAATCAGCTTCTTACAAATCGCTCTTCTGCTGATATCTGGAGGGGCCTGAATGCCTTGGGAATGGGTCGCCAGCCCGTTCCTGATGCATCAAAGTATATTGATCTCCAATCTCTCAACAAACATTTTGCTGCTCAACCGTGTGATATAGACTCAACTACTAAAAATAAAACATTATCTAAAATTCGCTCTTTGGCGCCTGTCAGTGCGCCTGTATTTAAGTTTTCACACGCATCTAATGAAACGATTCGTAAGTGTATCGACTCTATTAAATCCAAATCGGTTGGAGCAGACGATATCAGTATATCGTTCGTTTTGCTTATTATTGAACACATTGTACCGCTGCTGGCTCATATTATCAACTTCTCTCTTGACACAGGCTCTTTTCCGACTTCTTGGAAGAAAGCATATGTCATCCCACTCCCCAAAAAGGCCGTACCCTCGTCTGAAAAGGATTTTCGCCCTATTTCAATTCTTCCCATTTTTTCTAAGGTCATTGAAAAAATAATACATTTTCAACTAACAAACTACCTAACAGCCCACAACTTGCTATCACAGTATCAGTCCGGATTTCGTGCTGGGCACAGCACAACTACCGCACTCGTAAAAGTCACGGACGACATTAGAGGTGCCATGGAGGACAAGAAACTTACACTTCTCACACTTCTGGATTTCAGCAGCGCCTTCAACTCTGTCGACTTTGATATTCTTCTCGCAAGACTACAACATCTTAACCTCTCCCACAATGCTCTTTCTTGGTTCAGATCCTATCTGACTGACAGACAGCAGTGTATTAAAAGTCAAAATAATCAATTCTCTAACTGGCTGTCGCTGAGCGCAGGAGTTCCCCAAGGCGGAATACTTTCGCCACTTCTCTTCTCAATTTTCATTAATACGGTAGTTGAAAACCTGTCTGTTAAGTTTCATCTGTATGCTGACGATCTCCAAATATATTCTCATTTCGAGCCGAATCAAATCGTGTCTGCTGTTGATCATATGAGTAATGAACTGAGTCTCGTCTCGCATTGGTCGCAGCAGAATGGATTGTTACTCAATCCGTCCAAGTCGCAAGCCATTCTCATAGGGAGTTCACGTCTTCTTGCTAAGCTTAATATGTCTTCGATACCCCCTCTCCTTCTTGATAACGTTGTTATCAAGTTGTCTGAAAAAGTGAAAAATCTCGGAATCATATTTGACCAGTTTCTTTCCTGGCGACCTCAAATATCCGAAACCAGCCGCAAACTTTTTTTTCTCTCTGCATTCTCTGAGAAGACATCAGAACTTCCTTCCAAAACCTACTAAAATACTCTTATCTCAAACTTTGCTGCTGCCTCTTCTTGACTATGCAGACGTTGCCTATCTTGATATTACTTGCGATCAAACCATGAAATTGGAAAGATTACAGAATGTCTGCATTAGATTCATCTATGGCTTGCGTAAATTTGACCATATTTCTGAATATAGAAGTGAACTTTTGTGGCTGACTATGAAACAACCTTCATATTCTTTCCCTTCTTTACAATGTACTTAACAATCTCGCCTCACCCCAATATCTCAAATCTAACTTCACACCCTTGGCATCTCATGGCCTACCTCTACGTTCGAGTGGACGACGCACGCTGGCTATACCCTCGCACCATTCGTCTTTTTTCACCTCCTCTTTTACTACACATGCAGCCAGATTATGGAATGATCTTCCTCTTCACATCAGACTCGCTCCTACAATTCACTCTTTTAAAAATAAACTGAAGCATCTTTATCTCTCCCAAAACAATTCTCCCACCAATCTTACCCAATAAACCCTTTTCCTAATATCCTTTCCCTTCCTATATCCCTATTATTTAACTATATTTATGTATGTATGGTATATTTTATTTTATTTATGTGTATTTTTTTTTATGCATGCTATTGTTATTCTTATTTTGTTTTTTATTTTTTTTTCTTTCATGTTTCATTGTTTCTTTTTACTGTACGCTTTGTACACACATACTTTCTTATTTTGTAATATCAAAATTGGTTGGTTGGCAGATATTGCCACTGGCAATAAACCCGCCATTTGTAATGTATTATTATTGCAATAAAGATTTTTATTATTATTATTATTATACCATATATCAGAGTGTCACACGTTTCTATTTTGGTGTTCTGCGCATAAGCCAACATCTATCACATGGAGTGTGGCAAAACAAACACGTTTGAGGAGTGGGTTTGTATGGACAGTACAGTACTATTGATAAAGAGGCAAATAATTGATTTTTAATAATAAATACGCGGATTACCGCTGAGGGGAGTTCAAATTTCGTACAAATATTAGTACACAAAAATACGTTTTGCCCCACTCCACGTGGCCGCCCCATATAAGATGTTGGCCTACGAAACTGTCTACTGCGCAGGTTGTCAAACACTCTAACTATTCCTATCTCTATGGCCATGACACTTCTACCATCTCTACATCATGTCTCCAAAGGTCCTACTACTAACGCCATCTCTTGATGGCTACAGCTGCGCACCCTCCACATAATTTTTTAATAACTAATAACTACATGCGCGTGAAACTGAGATAAACGCATTAGTGTAGAATAACAAATATAAAGTGAATCAAACATAAGCAATGCTATCTCTTGATAGGGAGGATATATTAGTAGGTGGGATACATAATTTCTATTCCATAAAACACTATATTGACAGCATTTTTTAAAGGTTAACTCAGTTTAGATATTTTTGTGGGTTACCTCACTTTTGCTCCAACTGTCTCAAATATTGTTGCCTAATTAATTAGTGTTATACATTGCAAGTGTATAAATGTTGTTTACTTATTTATTAATCCCGTCTGCATCCCTTGTGCGGAGTATAGAGAGACTAGACTGCCCAATCTCTAAACACCCTTAGATTTGCTTTACTCAAAATGCATCCATTCTGATGGATCTGGATGACATTATCAGTCATATATTATTCTTATTCTATCTATCAGTCTTTTCCCACACATTCTTCTCAATGATCTCACTTCTAATACATTCTGCTATGCTACTAATAACAATCGGTCCAAGCGCACCATTCATCCTAGCACCCAACAGCTTTCTTCTTGCAATGTCTCCATCACAGTGTCCATCCCTAGTAAACAAACTCCCCAGATATACATTATTAATATTATTCATTTTCGGGCAAGCAGCCTAGGCTGATGGGCCAAATCAATGTTTGTGCTATCCGTCGTTTTGAGAAAGTCATCCAATCTGTTTTTAAAAATATTCACTGATAGTGCTTGTATCACATTTTCGGGTAAACGGTTCCACATATTCACTACTCTATTACAAATAAAATCTTTCCCAGATTACTGTGAAACCGTCCCTTGGTGGGCTTCATAGAATGTCCTCTCAAATGGGTATTGGTATTCAGCGTGTAGATGGAACTGATATCGGGCACATCATAGTAGCCATTCATAATCTTAATAGTATGTCTCGATATACATATTCTTGCTTTATACACTTGCATATAATGATAATAATTCGTAAGGACATTGATTATAGAAAGTTTAAGGTAGTTTTTTACATTTTATATAACCTTTAGTCACTTTACGTCAAATGTTTGTTAATTAAATAAATTACGTATTTATATTTATTAATCTTTGTAACAAATACTGCAGTTATGCAATTCCCAGTAAAATGTATCTTCAATTAAAAAATATTCATATAAAAAGTACTAAACATAGATTTAGGGATGCTAGTTTTATTACTACAGTTGATAAAATTTTGGGTGTCATTTGGGTAGTCCTTATTGTCAAAATTCCATAATTTTCTGACACTGCATTGTTCAGAAATGAAGAATATCATCGAATTTATTATAGAGCAGTGTTAAATAAATAATATTAAAGATACCAGGGTTATTTTGTGATCTAACGCCTCCACCAGACGAGCAGGAGCCAACAGGAGCTTCGGTGTTCATGAGTAAAAAGGCGTGTGGATATGACGTTTGTCTTGACGTCTACGTAACTGACCGTTGACGCCTTTTTACTCATGAACACAAAAAGAATGTTGGATCGCACTTGTGGAGGTATTAAACTAAAGAAATACTGCAATAATTTCGATGAATCACGTATTTGAAAAAATGGGTTTTATCGCTTACACTCGCAGTCCTAAAATAATCATAGTTTATTTATGGTTAAAAAAATACTGTTTTATTTACCTTCATCATACATAGGAATAACAGTAGCATTCCACAATTTGTGAATATAAAACATTGGATACTAGTCCAGTCTATTTAAATTTCTCCATGGAAAATTATGGGTTAGTCTGGATTTCTTTCATTCTATACGTTTTTTGGGGTGCTGAATCCGAATCCGAGGTTTGCCAACAAAATTTCGTGACGTAACATGGCGAAAATTTCCATTTTCATTTCGTGATTATTTTGTTCTGTAAATTATTCCTTGGATATCTGGATATAGCAAACAATTATAAGCATTTTTTATTACGTAAGCAACACCAGACTTTGCTCTACCAATTACGTATCCCTGGAACTAATTATACCAGACAGAGAGTACAATATTCTCAATTGATTGTCATAATAATGTTAGGTTTACATAAGTTAGTTCTAACTCATAATAAATTATGTACAAATGTGATTTCTTTAATTATAATTTTGTAAAATAAAATAGCAATTGTAGAAATGAATTTATCACTCTTACTATTAATTTAATTACATTTATCATGTAGTAGACATTTTGTATCAATGAGTCAATTAGAACAAAAGCGAGTTAAGCCACATTTTTTTTTATTTATTTTGTCCAAAATTAAAGTGTAGGATAGCAAGTATAATGTGAATTAAACATAAGCAATGCTATCTCTTGATAGGGAGGATATATTAGTAGGTGGGATACACCATTTCCATTTCATAAATCAATATTGGGAACATTTTTCAAAGATAATTAGGTATTGTTGTGGGTTACCTCGCTTTTGCTCTAATCGTCTCATTTAACTAATGAATAATAATTTTACTATTGTCAGTTGTGGCGTCCTAGACAAGAATACTGCCGTCATAAGTAAGAACCATGCATAAGTCAAAAAAGTTGGTATATTTTACAAGTAACCTACAATGCCGAAAATATTACAGAGCAGCGCTAGACAAATCTTTTTAAAGGCAAGATAGTTTTGCGAGTTGGAAAAAGAGAAAATTACTCCGTTAATCCCATCAAACCGCCATCACAAGTTTTTAAAACAAAGTCGCCAGTTCATTCTAACAATCCAAAAATTGCCTAGTTTTTTGAAACAACAGTTCAAAAATATAATTTGAAAGTAGTGTAAAAATGTAACCATATCTTATTATCACATCAAGCAACAGTAAACCAAGTTTGCTCCGTGAGACTTCTGAAAAAAATAGACTATATGTGTGGTTCTTTCTTACGACAGCAGAACAGTGTCGCCATTCCTCAGACAATATTATTGTAGTCACATTTATGTACCATATTATATTATTGTATTGTATTTGATGTTTCTTAATATTTATTATTTTGTTTAATTAATATTGGCCTCCCTCGTGTATTTATGTCCGCAGATATCCCTGTGCTGTGTGCCTTACAGATAATATTATAGCAAATCCACTGCCCAGTAATCTCAACCATTACACTGCCTTATTGTCTATGGTTGTGGAGTAGGTACCCTCTCACTATCTATGGCCAATTATTATACGAGATCATCGAGAATACATTGTGTTTTACCCATAGACTTTTATATTAAGTACCTTAGACGTCTGGCTCCATGTATTTTCAATAGAAACGAAGTGACGCAATTTCACATTCGCCACTTTTGGTATTTTAGAGTCGCAAAACTCACGCTATTAACAAGATATCAATAATAAAAACTAAAACATCTTTAAAACTATCGCTTGATTCCTAAATAACGTTATAACGACTACAGCTTTTAACTATGAGAACAAAATTTCGAAAACGTTGCCTACAAAATGTCAAAATTCTCCGTATGATTTGACAGTTTGTAAGTTTGTAGGCACCAGTTTACTTCACTACTAGCATTGAGTACGCCATCTAAGTACTCAATATAAATGTTTATGGTTATTTCTAATACAACCGCCGTTGGGTCTTCATCATATTGTTTACAATGTCAGGTTCTTCATTCTCAATGGTCTCATATTGTATTATATTATTTTCATACATATTGTGTTGTGTATATTTGTTTTTCATTATTTCTTAAATGCCCAGTATTTTATTTTATTAAAAAAAACATTGAAATATTATTATTTTCTCTGCATAATTTGTGTAGTAAAATAATAAATGTTAAGAGACACCTATGTAAGATTGTAGTAATCAAATATGATGTCAAACCACAGTACTTTTATAGAGAGGAATTTTCACTACATATTGATAAAATTTCATTCATTTAGGAGACCTTCCTTAGTGACAGGCAAAGTAGTTCATATCAGTTAAAGGCTTATATGCACTGAGCAAAAATCGTTCTATTTTCGCTTCAACTTTTGTATGAGAATGTAAGCGCAAAATAAGAATAACGTAAGCGACAATGTGAATCTTACCTTTTTAAAAAGAACCTGGGAACAAATTAAAAAATCTACAACAGCCACCTTGTTAACCATATAATTAGCTATTATTAATAACCAGTATTTTATTTAAATTACACTTTCACATGTCAAAAACTAAACGGATTATTCTTAAGTCCTGTAAATTTCAGGGGTGCTTTCAGAATATTTTTTTGTTCAAGTAATTTCCAAATATTGTATTTCTTGGACAGCCAACTTGTAATCTGTCTACTTGTAGTAATCAAGACAAATGGTGTTTAATTTGACCAGTCACCATGGAGGAAACTGAGAGACCTTTTCTTTCATCCCTGTCAACATGTAGTGAGTGTACCTCTCTAAGTACCTACCTTCGTCACATACCATTTGATAATTTGCCATGTGCTTTTTATTGGTTACTAAATATTATCATACATGTATAATGCATAGGCAATATGAACAAGAAGGTATGTAGTTGGGATATAAAAATCTACATAAAACAATTTTATAGCTATAGGTAGGGACTGGAAAAAAACAGTTTTATTTTTCGGAAAATGTGGTGTTATTTTTTTGCAGAAAGGGGTGTATTTTTCACAATTTTGGCAAAATGTGGTGTTATTTTTTTGCAGAAAGGGGTGTATTTTTCACAATTTTGGCAAAATGTGGTGTTATTTTTCATGCATTGATATCATTAAAGTGGTCAATTTTGCAGGTTTTAATACAAGAATATGAAAAAAAAAATGATCGTAAACAATATTTTATACAAAAATCCCCAAAGCAATAAAATAAAATTATTTGAGAAAAACAAAAAAATGCCTCTCTGCAAGATTTTTTCAGTGTGTTTTTTTTTTACTTTCAAAGCCACATTCCTTTTGATAATGTTTCAATTACAATGTTTTCTAAAATAAAGGTCAAAATTCAGGTCAAGTATGCGAAAATTCCTGTAAAAGAATGCTTGAAAACACGAAATTCACGAATAAATTCGTTTTATCGCGATCATGAATTTTTCCAGTCTCTACCTATAGGTAATTATTGTCTTTTTTCTTTGTTATTTCTTGAGCAAATAGTGCGAATCACATGAGCGCTTCTAGTAAATTATAGTGCACAAATAATTCACCCCATTTGGACAACATTATCCAACAAATTCAAACACAACAGTTAAGTAGGTGAACGACTCGCCAAATAAGAATGCCATGAAAATATTCATCCATCATTTTGAAAACTTTTATAAAAAAGCGTTACTTCATTTCAATCATAATTTAGTAAACGACTCAATTGAAAATCCATTTTAACAAAGATTCTATTTTTTTTAATTGAATTGAACACTTCATATTGTTGCGTACATCTCTGTACAGTTAGCTAGGAAAGCTTGTGTTATTGAGTGGAATAAATCAGCATTGGGGTTCGAACCCGCTCTCTATTCAATCGGAACGGTTCCCAATCACCTCAGAACTGTTTTGGCATTTTTATTGAACGAGACTCTACCTACTTTTCATATAATATATGAATTCCCTACTACTTACTGATAATATTCATATACATAATTTAGAGTTTATTCCCAACAGAAACGAGAGGTATCTTCATTCACATAATGTAGCGTTGTGTGAAATCCCTTAGGGAGGAAGCAGGATGGGTGTTCCGACGCTTACGAGTCGGGAAGGGAGTTGTTCACATTATGTGAATGAAGATGCCTCTCGTTTCTGTTGGGGAAAAAACTTTAATGTATTTCCGTCTGTGCAATGCAGATAAATCCAGTTCAATACCTAAAATATTTTAAGTATATCTCAAATCATTCATATAATTTGATTATATTTTCTATACCATGTACTACCTATACCTAACAATAATATACATAGATTCATATGTAATAAGTTATCTTATGTAAATTTTGTATTATTCAAATATATTTAGAATTTCTCTTCAATTTGACAATAAATATCATCTTTCATTCTCCATCCTATCTCAGACCAACTAACTACATACACTGAAAGAGAGACGCGATCGGGGAGCTTATTGAATTATACAAAGTATTGCATAACCATTATTCCTGTGAGATTCTACCAGCTATGTTAACCATGAGCTCTAATGTGCACCTGAAAGGACATCAACTGAAGCTATAGACAACATTATACCTACACATCCAACACACCACACAACCAATAGAGCTGGCAGTGTGAGGAATCACTTGTACTTGCTCCATACTATACACCAACTCCTTCAAGAATACACTGGATAATTGTATATGCTTTTATATACCTGACCAACAGAGTGGTGGATGCCTGGAACAGTCTCCCGGAGAAGGTTGTGTCTGCCGATACTCTTCAACAGTTTTAAAAACCTGTTGGACAAACATTACACTGAGAGGCACATGATACAGGCCCATCAGCAGTAGTAATTTATTTTGTATGTAGTCCAATGTAAGGAGAAAGCATAAAGAAATACACATTGTTTATATTATGCCGTATGTACATTTATTTTTCAAAATCAATACAGAAACTCATAAATTACAATACATTAATTAATACAATACATAATTGTGGATATGAACGGTCAAACTATACATCTACAGTCTGGCAAGACAGAGTTGGTTAGATGAGGGCGCTACTTGTAGCTTTTTGGCAACCATAGTGGCAACACTTGTAGAATTTCAATAGAAATGTTATTGTCGCCCGCAAACAAAATTGTAGGGACTATCTCTTTCTTTACAGACTGTATACGCATGCATAATAAACTAGTTGGTGAAAATTCTGTGTTTAAACTCACACTAAATAAATTAAAGTGTTTATTGTATTCATATTTCTTCTATGGGTACCTTAGGCACCTTACAATCAATATAATCAAGATACAGAAATCATAAAACACAGTACTACTTAGATTAAAACCTAATCAGACTCATATTTTAAAGGGTACATTAAATTACAAAATACGTTAAGGGGTCTACCACACCCCCACGATAAATTTCAGCACACTGGTACATAGTACAGTATGGACAACATCGGGGAAGATACTTTGAACCTTTATCTAGTGCATGATCTGTGTGAATGTTTTACTACTAGTTAATTAACTTTGTTTTTATGAGATTAAGAGGCACCAAGATAATCTAAGTGATATTTTAATAAGTATAAAATAGTAACTCCAACTCTCAACAAATGTATTAATAACGTAATCAACAAGAAAAGTAACGAAAAGAAAAAAACAGTGCATTGAAGACATTATCCATTAGAAATGTTATGTTCTATAAATTAGTAACTATAAACATCTTGTCGCTGACACTTAACCTCTTGCTTTCTCAAAATTCTCTACCGTCCAACGTTAAACGTTTGCTATCAAGATCACGTGCACAAAAATCCACACAAAAGATCGGGCAATCAGGTTCATCCCAACGCGACCAGCGCAATGACACGCACCGGGCGCGGGATGACTCTACCGCGAGCCGGGAGAATGATTATTCCGGGAGTGAGGAGTCCTGGTCGTCCAGTGAAGGCGTTCCGTTCAGACCCTACTTCTGGGGGACATCGAAACAACTCTCGCAGAACCCACCATTCCGCAAGCAGAGGAGGCTAGAGTAGCTAAGGGGGTCAGACTCCAACATGTGAACTCCCAAGAGTGGTGTAATGTGCGTTTCGCGGAGGTACAAAAAACGTACAATGCGAAGCCCTTTTTCGCAGCATTGGAGGCCAATGACGAGATAAGACACCTCGGCGGGAGTGATTCTCTGGCGACCCACGAGACATTCTGTGCGGCCCTGTCTCATGCCATGGTGATCCAGGGAGAGCACCTGAGGGCTGCAGTCCAGAAGCTGGCTGCTACAGACCCCTCCCAGATTCACGAGAAGATACAGGAGCTATTCGGCGGGAGCAGACCACCAGAAGGTCTCGAAGGGCCTCACTCAAATGGTGTGTGGCAAGAGGGCGAGTGTCATTAAACAGAGAAGATAGGGCCTGTTAAAAACTTTGGAGGACAAGAATGTCCAAGCTGCTCTCCGGAGGATCCCTCCGAGTGAACAGTTCGAAGCTGGTGGTCCAAACCCACCAGATTCTGCTAAGAAGCTGTACAGTTGCGAAATATCGGAAAAATGGCTTCCGGCAATGATGTAGTCTTAAATAAAAAAAAGTTCGACTACATCCCTAGTTTCTGGAGGCATCAAAGCACAAGGTAAGTAAAAAATTTCGATATCTTTTTGAACTCCAGAGATAGTGAACAAATTTATCTTGAACACGACATTGCATTGAAAAATGTTGGTTGAAAGCTACAGAGCCTAGTGAAAGGTATAACTGCCAAGGGGATAATCTGCAAGTGGAATGCTCAGAAACACAGACATCTCAAGCAATAACTTTTATGTTGGTAGTAAGTGTAGTCGATTCGACGTATTGTACGGTTCATTTCTACCTGCACTCCGCCGTGAAAATTGAAATACAACAAAGTATAACTGGTTAAACCCTTTGTAATACAGTGAAACGATACATTAATCAGCCCGAAATTTTGTGGCCTTTCCAGTGGCGTTGATGGTAAAAAAGTTACAGTGGGTATTGTGTTTTTTTCTAAGGAAAATTTGGTTTTTGAAAATAACTACAGACGCCTCAAACGTTGCATTAGGTGCAGTACTCTCTCAAGGAAAACTTGGAGAAGACAAACCAATCGCTTACGCTTCAAGAACACTAACAGAAACAGAACAAAGATACTCCACAATAGAAAAGGAATTATTAGGAGTGGTATGGGCTGTACAACATTTCCGACCATACTTATATGGAAGAAAATTTACAATCTACACAGATCATCTCTAGCATGGCTTCTCGCGCTAAAGGAACCAAATTCAAAACTTATGAGATGGAAATTAAAATCAGACTCTTGAAAGAAAACTCTTGTTTTGTTACCAAGCCTCTGGGCAAAAGAAATTAATGTTAATGTATGGTAACAACATATGTTTATTAGATGAGAAGTACAAAACTATGAAATATGTACTACCTCTAATTTTATAATAATTTAAAGGGCTGTAAATTTTACAGCTGAGAAGAAGATGAAGTTGGTGGCGTTAGTTCGCCTACAAAGAAAAGTGTTGCTGAACAAACGGACCGACAAGACCACCAGCCAGATGAGGGATGCTGCACTTCCTCTATTTTTCATAGTTGTTAAAACAAATTTAAAGTACTGCATAGTCGGGACATTTGTGTCATTCTGAGGCAACTTATAAAATTACTGAAGCTCTAAAAATATTTTCGCAATGGAACCCTGCGATAAATCAGGAACTTTTTTATAAATAAGTAAACTTAAAATTGGAGATAAGTTTGCTTGAAAAACTCCAAAAGTACAGAAGTAGAGTTCTCTGCGAGCTTCACATACAAGATTGCAGAATTTTGAAGAGCTGCCTTTTTTCTACAGTAAAACGATCATACATTTTGGAATATTGGAGGGACATGAAGATCTTAATTTAAAATATGAGATATTTGAGTTCGAGGGCGTGTCTGCCTTCACAAGATGGTTGGATTAGAACACTAAATGTGGTAGAAAGGGTATGACATAACTTAAAAATTGACAATATTCATACGTACGATTACATTGGCTACAGAAGCCAAACGCGTCACAGATAAATGTCATCACAAGAATAAAATACAAAATAAAAAAAAAATTGTATCGCATCAATGTTCCATCAGTTCAGTACTATTTGAGGATAGTTTTTCATCTCGTCAATGTGTGTGTTATCAACGCATGGGTGTTGTACAAAAGGTCACAGCAATCAACGAGATGAGAAATTCAAACCTCTTATAGTATTTGGAGCTGAGATTGCTGGTGCTTTGATGGCTGGTGCAGGTACAACTAGTCAACGTGGAGGTCGCCCATCCAACACAACTGTTCAGAGTCCATCGACAGAGAGTTGGACTGATTCACCCTCGCCCCGTTGAGGATTTGAGACGTGGTGACCGGAAGCACTTTTAAGACTATACAGATAAAGCGCAGAGGTGTAAATTCTGCATCAAGGGCCAAACAAATGTGGAGTGCAAGCGATGTAACGTCCACCTTTGCTTCACCACAGGACGGAACTGCTTTGCAGATTTCCATAATCGGGAGAAGTAATTTATTTAGATAGATTTTCTAATTTGTTTTGTAAATAGTATTTACAAAACTACAGAATTAATTTGGGTGAAATAGGGTTAACCAAAGATCCCATGCTGTAGAAGGTTCAATACAAAAAGTTGCCAAATGGTCCCACAAGGTTGGAAGCATACTCCTCTCATCAGGCAAAGGACGAAGAGCAATATAGATTCTACAAACACATTCCCCTAATCTTTAAGACAAACTCGGGAAAATAAAAGTTCTCCACCTCCTCGTAAAAGAAGAAGATTCGAAGAGATCTCAAGAGATATACAGTCTTATTACAGGAAACCCATGACAAATATGGCGTTGCTTCCCGTAGATTCAATTTCAGAAGTTGTCAGTGAGTGCAAGGGAGCCAAGGAGATCGCTATGAACAATTCACACTGGACGACAACTTATAAACAGGTGAGACAATATATCTTTTCATGTTATTAAAATTAAGAAATCCAAATTTGATCAAGAGGCATTGGGTTTTGCTATGGCCTCTTCACAGTAGGACTGCCCGAAGTCAAAATTTTTTTTTAGACCATATAGTAAAGGGGGTGAGTCTTTTCTGTTCTGTTATCGAGCCTTTTGGCAAAAGAAATTAATGTTAATGTATGGTAACAACATATGTTTATTAGATGCGAAGTACGATACTAAGATGAAGTTGGTGGCGTTAGTTCGCCTACAAAGAAAAGTGTTGCTGAACAAACGGACCGACAAGACCACCAGCCAGATGAGGGATGCTGTGTGGGAGACTGTCGCCACCAACTTTAACGCCACAAGCTTCTCAAAAAGGTGCGTAATTGTGATGTACTGACATCTGGATAAATCAATCTTGGGGGGTTTGGAACTTCGCTATTTGGTGATTGATTAATGAGGGCATATTTAGGTTGGTATGTTGGTGAAATGTTTATAACATTGGAACACAGATGGCAGTCTTGTACATATGTAGGAATTTAGGTTTTAATAAATTGTTGTAAAGATAGAAGGTTATTCTAGAGAACAGGGCCCTCATTCTGGTTTTAGACTCAGCTGAAGGCAGATATAGCATAGGCCTACATACATTATAATTATTATCGTTCAATATAAGTTATTGTGTGAAATTGTGTTACTTATTTTCATCACTGCCCACACTTGGAACGAACCGTAGAAGCTCCCCGAAGACTGGATTCCAAGGGAATGCCAGTACATTTCAGTAATATATTAGTATATACAGTTTTGCAACTATTTATATGTACGCTTTAAGTATCATCACAAAATGCTTCAAAACGTTTCAATCTGTAGACTCCCTTGTTGAAAGTTGTGGGAGAAAATGAAAAGTTCAGCCAAAGTACACAAAGCCAAGCTGAGGCTAAGTGCTTTGCGAATGGTAACTTAATTCTCACTATGGTCTTATAAATTCTTTAAACATTTATACTAATTCACTTCTTTTCTTATAGAATGCCACACAGAGACGGCAACATTCCAACCAACCTCCTCCCTCTACTAGCTATGTGAAGATTTCTAAATGCCACACAGAGGAGGCAACCTTATGACCAGCCTCCCCCTGGATTTCACCAACTGCAAAAAGTGATATTAGTGTCAAATCCATACTTTTAGGTGTCAAAAAGATGAATATTCTCCAAATCACCACATCATATTGTGGTCTTTGGTAATTATTTTTTATGTACAATCTCGGAGTGTGAATATTTTAAACAGCTTTAAAGGGATTTTACAGAACAAAAAACGAAGTTCTTTAAGTGAATGCTGTGTTAATTTTTTTTTTCTATTTTGATTTTCCAGATACTCATCTAAAGAACTACCTCGATATCCAAAATGTGGACATAGAATCGGTTACCAATGCAAATTATTAACTATGAAAATGTGGACATAGAATCGGTTACCAATGCAAATTATTAACTATGAAAATGTGGACATAGAATCGGTTACCAATGCAAATTATTAACTATGAAAATGTGGACATAGAATCGGTTACCAATGCAAATTATTAACTATGAAAATGTGGACATAGAATCGGTTACCAATGCAAATTATTAACTATGAAAATGTGGACATAGAATCGGTTACCAATGCAAATTATTAACTATGAAAATGTGGACATAGAATCGGTTACCAATGCAAATTATTAACTATGAAAATGTGGACATAGAATCGGTTACCAATGCAAATTATTAACTATGAAAATGTGGACATAGAATCGGTTACCAATGCAAATTATTAACTATGAATGATATCAAGAAATTTTATGATGCATTTTATTTGGTAGCAAATAAAAGTACTCAAGATGCATTCATATTAAAACACTGTCGCGCTGTTCCACCCAAGCGAAAAAGGAACTCAGTGAGTAAGACAAAAGAGAAAAAGTTTATATATGAATACTCAATAGTAAATGAAGCAGGGAATAATTTAAGAGTTTGCCGAGACACATTTCTTAATGCCTTAAAAATCACCAAGCACAGGGTGATTGGTGTTTTCCGCCGATTTAAGAAAGATAACTCACTTGTTCCACCAGATGCCTTACATGAGGACTATGTGGTAGAATGTTGCAGTACGTAAGGATTATTATTATTTGTTGGTATTACTAGTGGTAATTATTGTTTTTTGTTAATTGCAAATTTTTATGCTCGTATTTGAACAGCTTTTTAAAAACAATTATTAATTTGCAATATTCATAGCCTTTCACAGATAAACGTCATTGTATTAAATCAATGTTCGATAGTATTTGAGGATAGTTTTTCATCTAGTTGATACTTGTGAGTTATCAACGCATGGGTGTTGTACAAAAGACTCTGCAATCAACGAGATGAGAAATTCAAACCTCTTATAGTATTTGGAGCTGAGATTGCTGGTGCTTTGATGGCTGGTGCACGTACAACTAGTCAACGTGGAGGTCACCCATCCAATACAACTGTTCAGAGTCCATCGACAGGCAAAGTTAGACTGATTCACCCTCACCCCGTTGAGAATTTGAGACGTGGTAACAGGAAGCACTTTCAAGACTATACAGATAAAGCGCAGAAGTGTAAATTCTGCATCAAGGGCCAAACAAATGTGGAGTGCAAGCGATGTAACGTCCACCTTTGCTTCACCACAGGACGGAACTGCTTTGCAGATTTCCATAATCGGGAGAAGAAGTAATTTATTTAGATGGATATTCTAAATTGTTTTGTAAATAGTATTTACAAAACTACAGAATTAATTTGGGTGAAATAGGGTTAACCAAAGATCCCATGCTGCAGAAGGTTCAATACAAAAAGTTGCCAAATGGTCCCACAAGGTTGGAAGCATACTCCTGTCATCAGGCAAAGGGAGAAGAGTAATATAAATTCTACAAACACATTCCCCCAATCGTTAAGACAAACTCGGGAAAATAAAAGTCCTCCACCTCCTCGTAAAAGAAGGAGATTCGAAGAGATCTCAAGAGATATACAGTCGTACTACAGGAAACCCATGGCAAATATGGCATTGCTTCCCGTAGATACAATTTCAGAAGCTGTCAGTGAGTGCAAGGGAGCCAAGGAGATCGCTATGAACAATTCACACTGGACGACAACTTATAAACAGGTGAGACAATATATCTTTTCATGTTATTAAAATTAAGAAATCCAAATTTGATCAAGAGGCATTGGGTTTTGCTATGGCCTCTTCACAGTAGGACTGCCCGAAGTCAAACTTTTTTTTTAGACCATATAGTAAAGGGGGTGAGTCTTTTTTGTTCTGTTATCAAGCCTCTTGGCAAAAGAAATTAATGTTAATGTATGGTAACAACATATGTTTATTAGATGCGAAGTACAAAACTGTGAAATATGTACTACCTCTAATTTTATAATAATTTAAAGGGCTGTAAATTTTACAGCTGAGGAGAAGATGAAGTTGGTGGCGTTAGTTCGCCTACAAAGAAAAGTGTTGCTGAACAAACGGACCGACAAGACCACCAGCCAGATGAGGGATGCTGTGTGGGAGACTGTCGCCACCAACTTTAACCGAGCTTCTCAAAAAGGTGTGTAATATATTAGTATATACAGTTTTGCAACTATTTACATGTACGCTTAAAGTATCATCACAAAATGTTTCAGATCTGTAGACTCCCTTGTTGAAAGTTGTGGGAGAAAATGAAAAGTTCAGCCAAAGTGCACAAGCCAAGCTGAGGCTAAGTGGTATGCGAATGGTAACTTAATTCTCACTATGGTCTTATAAATTCTTTAAACATTTATACTAATTCATTACTTTTCTTATATAATGCCACACAGAGACGGCAACATAACAACCAACCTCCCTCTACTAGCAGTGTGGAGATTTCTAAATGCCACACAGAGGAGGCGACCTTATGACCAGCCTCCCCCTGGATTTCACCAACTTGTTATTGGAGCCACCTAGCACAGATTTGCGAAAATACCTAACGACTGGTGTCACCTAAATCTCCAACTAACTTAGGAATAGTCGTGGTGGGTTCCAATGTGGGTTCACCGTCGAAGTGAAGAACCATCGTCCACAGAAGTCCAATGTTATTGGAATAAACCAAAACTAGCCTAAGCTAAGTGCATAACTGTAAAGAATTTTGGAACACTTCCAGAGCCCACCGTGGAAAGTGAAAACCTTCTTAAAGATGTAGTGGAGATGTGAAGACTTAAAAAGTGTCCAAGTCAATTGATTGTGCATTTTACCAATGTTGATGACCTACAGTCTTTAACAATTCATAACTTAATGATTGCATTCTTAAAAAAAAGGGAACAAATTAGTATAGTATTAATGATTTTTACGCACACTGCACTAAAGTTATGAGTGTCAATTTGTGTAAAAAAGTTGAAGAAAACACTAAAGAACAAAGCAATTGCAGCCTATAGTTCGGAATAAGATATGGCAGAATCACCGCTTCAAAATTACACGAGGTAGCTCATTGCAAAACACCTGCTGGCTCCCTCGTTGAGCAAATTGTAGGTGTTTGTAAAGTGAGTGAAACAGCCCAAATGAAGAAAGGACTCACTTTGGAAAGTAAAGTCCTCAGTGTATTGGAGGAGAACCTTAGAGGACTGCTATAAGTTTGATGGCTCACCATCCCTGCGCATCACCAGATGCCTTACATAAGGATTATGTGGTAGAAGTGAAATGTCTAGCCAACAAAAGAGAAAGAAAATGGTGTTGGAGCTCTTAAAAGAACTTGAAAGTCAATCACCAATCAATCAGCTGCTAATAGCCCTCCGTTTTAATGCCACGGGCAACCATTTATCGTCCGTTGGAGATATGGCAAGCGTAAGTGTCAGTTCGGCGAGCAGGATTGTTGAAAAGGTCTCTATAGCAATAGGCACTTTACGCAAGAAGGCAGTAAAATTTCCAGAGACCAGTGCGGAAATTGCAGAGACAAAACAAGGATTTTTCGCAATTGCTGAGTTCCCCAATGTATTAGGGGTACTTGTGGTATTCTGTACATTGTGGACTTACTAGTGAAACACACATTGTAAAAAAAATCATGTGTACCTCACACTCAAAAAAATCAGGACAAATGACTGATTTGCACAGCTGGGTGATGGTTTTGGCATGTCAGAGTCTAACGCAAGTAGAGTATTCATAAATTCTGCACCATTAATTAGCGCACATATGAAAAGCTAATTACATGGTCAGATCATCATCCATTAAACTCAAAGAGCTATTGCTTATAGCCTTTAGAGTTAGGTACACAAGTATACAGTCCATTATTGGATGAAAGGTTTAACAATCCACACAAAATAGTATCGGATCACATAAATGAAACCTACAGCTGACAGTGCTGAAGGACCTCGTATCAACTTTTTACATCAAGAAACAACGCCTGCACTTCCCCACCCATGGGTTCAACAAGAAGTGAAATGTCCAGCCAGCAAAAGAGAAAGAAAACAGTGTTGGAGCTCTTAAAAGAAAAAGAAACTTGAAAGTCATTTAGAATATAGAGATAACAAGATAGCAATAAAACTAATGAATGTCAAATGCCTTGTACCTCTATTCAAACTTTATACTACCTGTACTTATACCTGGAATTATATATTTTATTAGAAAAGCAGCTATATCACCAATCAATCAGCTGCTAATAGCCCTGTTTTTATGCCACGGGCAACCATTTATTGTCCGTTGGAGATATGGCGTGAGTGTCAGTTCAGCAAGCAGAATTGTTGAAAAGGTATCTATAGCAATAGGCACTTTACGCAAGAAGGCAATAAAATTTGCAGAGACCAGTGCGGAAATTGCAGAGACGAAACAAGGTTTTTTCGCAATTGCTATAAAAAGATGGACGCGGCTACTGCGGATCTTTTGACGAAGTGGGGAATGTTTTTGAATGAATGAATGAATCATCATCAACAAACTCCGAGAGCAGAACAGAGCCAGCAAGTCCGGTTTCTTCGAGAGAGCTTTCTCTGTCGCGGGACCAGTTACCTGGAACAGACTGTCGGACGAACTCCGAAAAGACCAGCCCATCACTAGCTTCAGGAGCAAGCTGAAAACCGAAAGTTTTAAGACCAGCTTCCCGCGCTCTTGAAATGGAACACATTAAACGGCGCCAAAAAGTCATCCATCATCATCATCATCATACTGTGAAAAATTATGTCAGTACCTAATCCAGCATGAATGTTGTACTTAATTGCTTATTTATAAAGTGATAATAAATCATAAACTCATTCCATTATTAAATTAAATATACATTACTGGGTGAATTAAACGAAATATGGAGCCCACCCAGTGGAACACTGGGATTCGTTATTTTTGACCCATTTGCAATTATCATTGTGACCAACATCATGAAGAGGGCTTGGGAATTTGTGTTTATGGACTCGACGGCCTCCTGCGATGCTGAACATCATTCCATCACATTTATGCTCGCTTGTACTCATGCTGGAGCCGTTCCTTTGGCTGTTATAATAATCAAAGGACAGACCAAAGGGGGGCATTTCCTGAGTCCAGGAAAGTTGATAACGCAGCAAATAGAGCATTTTATTATGAACAAAAGCGCGACACTCAGGGAGTGGGTGCTATATTATCAGAAAGAATGACTGAATGTATGGTAAAGCATAATGAGTATGGACTGGTAGGACCAAGACTCATCTGGCATGACCAGGCTGTTCCTTATTATAGGCTACGGTCCAGGGAGCCGTAGATGAGGAAAAGGATGGCATAAGGAACTTAGTGCGGGAGGCAGTGGATAAAAGAGGAGTGAATGAAAAACTAATATTAGCAGGTGATCTGAATGATGTCAGAAAGATGAATTTTGAGTGTTGGGATTGCATGGCGATTGTAGGGTGAATGATAACAGTAAAAGAGTATTAGAGGTATGTTTAGAGCTGGATCTCTTTGTGGTGAACACATTCTTCGCACACAAGGGCATCCATCAGTACACCGTTAAATGCTTGCCTCTAGGAGGGAACTTTCCTTGTAGGCGATATGGAATGTTTATCAAAACAACCATATCGCACATTTATTTCTTACCGTTCAATGCACACGCCACCAATTGATATGATACCGTGAGATAAACCGTCGACATGACTTTTGTCTTACTTCATCATAATATACAGTTGTCTCACTTCATCAACTGCATATAGTTTATACTGCCCGGTGCTCACAGCACCAATAATATTACGTGAGAAATGCATTGCAGTAAACAACCACTGAAAGCACACAAGACCAATGAAAGATACTAACCTATATAGTCTTATGCCTGACGTATTGTACTCACTCTATATCCGACCGTCTCATTGTAAACAGTATTCAAATAAAGACATTTATGTACCAACTTCAGTTTTTATTTAACAATTAATTAACGCTAACACACATGCGTTAAAGTGGTGACCCGCGACAAGCGAACACAAGTGAATTAGTGAACACAACGAACAGTGAACATAGTGAATTAGTGAACAATAGAAATCAAAAAGCCTACGAAGTGCATTTTTTTCTCGAACTTCTAAATTCATTTTGAAACATTCAAATAGTGTTCACGAATCGGGTCGGGTATAGAGTCGTAACGAACAAACGAACAATCGAATAAAAAGTGATTTACGTAATCCAAGAATGAACGTCGAAGCCAGAGAAGTGGCACCAGTGTCCATAAATGCAAAATTGGAGGGACCAACCCCGTCTGTGGTTCCACCAATTCGAGGCGGTTTTGAGACCACAGAAGAGGAGCGACGACAACCAGTATTACCTACTACTACTACTACTACTACTACTACTACGCCCTTTATGTCTCCATTCGGGAGCACAGGGAGGCTACCAGGCGTCTCCATTCAGAGCGATTTTGTGCGAGTGATATTACCTCTCTCCACGTCATTCCTAACGCTCTGATCTCGTTGTCATAGGAACGGTGCACTGTGAAAGAGGGTCTTCCGGGGCGTCGGGACCCCTGTGGGTGGAAAAACAGCGCTCTCTTTGGCCAGCTGTCGTTGGGCATTCGCAAAACATGGCCCAGCCACGACCAACGTCTTTCCTGTATTACTGACAGGATTGATCGTTGCTGGGAACGCCGTCGAACGTATTCGTTGGTTTTACGTTCTTGCCATGTGATACCCAGTATCCTCCTAAGACACTTATTCTCAAAGCTGAGTATCTTACGCTCTTGAGCCTTGGTTAAGTGCCATGACTCGCAGCCGTAGAGGAGGACAGGGATCACACAGGCGTTGAATAGGCGGCGTTTTGTCTGGATACTAAACCCGGATGCCTTCCAGATCTTGTCCATGTTGTTGAATGCCCCACTGGCAGCTCCGATGCGAATGGGCAGTTCTGTCCGGAGGTCACCTGCCGGGGTGATGGTGGCGCCCAGGTATTTGAATTTGTTTACCTGGGAGATTTGATTGCCGTTGACAATCATAGCTGTGACCCTATCCGGACATGCATCGTTACAGATGTACTCAGTTTTGCCAGTGTTGACCTTGAGGCCAAGGCGTGTCGCGTTGTTGTAGAGCATTGTAGTGCTGTGCTGTAGTCCACCCACAGACGTGTCGAATAGGGCGAGATCATCCGCATATTCTAGATCGTGTAGAGTTCCCACGTTTGTTTCGTTGGCAGGTCTTTGCAATAACGGCACTCCCCCTGAGTTCCCCGTGGATTTTCTGAGAAGGTAGTCCATGACGGTAACAAAGATGAAAGGCGCCAGTACACATCCTTGTCGAACCCCAGTTGTGATCCTGAAGGTGTCAGTTGGACCACAGGAGGTTCTCACACTGCACTCCGAGTCCGTGTGCAGGGCTTCGATCATGGCTACCAGCCTCGTGGGAATACCGTAAAGGGCCAATATCTTCCAAATTGATTCTCTATGGGGGCTGTCAAAGGCTTTTTCGAAATCAATGAAGCAGCAAGCGACTGGCGAGTTATACTCTTGTGATTGTTGGAGGACACACCTGGCACAGAAAATTGGGTCCGAACAGGACCTGCCAGGCACAAAGCCACATTGCTGCTTCCTCAGTATGGCTAAGATTGGTTTCTGGATGCGGTTCAAGATGATCTGAGATAGGACCTTACCGGGTACGCTCAGTAGAGTAATTCCACGGTAATTTCCACATTCCTGAGGGTTCCCCTTTTTGAATAGTGTTATGATGGTTCCGTTCCTCCAGTCCTTTGGGCAGAGCCCCTCATTCCAGATCTTATTGAAGAGGTGGTAAAGCGGGTCAATGAGTGCGTTCATGCCGCATTTTATGAGCTCTGCATGGATACCATCATCTCCTGGGGCCTTGTTATTCTTGAGTTTCCTTACAGCAGACACAATCTCCCCGTGACTAGGAGGTCCTTCAACTATACCACTCGCTCGTCTCCCTCCTCCTCGCCAATGTTGAAGGGCGAGGAGGGGTCCGGTCGGTTTAGAATTGACTCAAAATGCTCTCTCCATCTCCCCCTAAGCAGGTCAGGCGAAGAGATCAGATTTCCGTTGCGGTCTCGCACCGCGTCCATTCTTCTTTTCTGACCCCTGCCGCCCAGCTCTCGGGAGATTTCGAAGAGAGTCCTCGAGTCATTCACGGCCGCTGCAGATTCTGCCCGCTGTATGGTGGCTTCGATGTTATGCCGTTTGTCGCGACGTACAGATTGCTTCACCTTGCGGTCAAGCTCTCTGTATTGAGTTCTCAAGGTCTCCAGCCTATTCGGGGATCTTTCGCCATCTCTGAGGACCTTTAACATTTGACGATCCTGAATGAGTCTCCATGATTCCGCTGACATCCAGCCTGGATTCTTCCTGTCCCTATATCCAATGATCGAAGCAGCTGACTCTTTAATTACCTCTCGGAGTCTCTCCCACGCAGCCTCCACTGAGGGTATGTCAGAGAGAAACCTCTCGGGTTCAAGTTTCCTGTGAAGCTCAGCCTCGTAACGAATACGCGACTGAGGGCACTCCAACCTACGTACATCAAGTATCCGCGGTGCAGGTGGTCTTGCAAATCTTTCGAACCTGAGTTTTAGAGAGCCAGCAAGCAGCTCATGATCTGAGCTCAGGTCAACTCCGCGGTATGTCCTGACATCGAGCAAGTCAGAACGGTTTGAAGCCCTGATTAAGAGGTGGTCAATTTGATTTCTGGTTCGGCCATCAGGGGAGGTCCAGGTATATTTGTGGATGTCTTTATGGGGGAACAAAGTCCCCCCTATCAGGAAACCATGGAGTGTCGCGTATTCGATCAGCCGGGTGCCATTGTCATTTAGCACTCCCATGCCATGCCTACCCATTACGCCGGGTCCGTTTGACGGGTCACTGCCTACCTTGGCATTGAAGTCGCCCATCACAATGACCCTGTGCCGTCTGGGGATACGAGACGTCACAGCCTCCAGAAGGTTATAAAAACCGTCCTTTGCAGCGACGCCCGCATCCTCCGTGGGAGCATAACATACAAGTACCGTCAACGTTTCACCCGCTGCCCTAAAGGATGCGCGTAAGATCCTGTCTGAAATTGGATCCCAGTCAAGGAACGAGCTAGAAGCTCGTCTGCTCATGAGCAAGGCAACGCCTCTCCTGTGTAATGTTCTATGACCGGAGTAAAGCATGGAGTAATCCCCGGCATCACACCGATCAGAGCCCAGCAGGCGCGCCTCACACACACCCAACAGATCGAGTCCATAATCGCTCGCTACCTTGGCGGCAACCAACTCCTTGTTCGGTCTCAGCGTCCTCACGTTGTAGGTCCCGACTTTCAAAAACCTTTTGAGTTCCGTGGTCGTTGCAGGGGATGCACGAGCTGCGCGGGCCCCCCCCTGTGCGGGTCCGTGCGTCCGAGGCCTGGTGGTGTTTTGCCTGTTAATCCCTAATTAGTTTCGGGTGCTGGGTGATCAGCCCAGCGTCCCTATCCCGTCGAACTTCGCCGCAGGCGGCTCCGACCCCCGAAGAGGGACGAAGACACCCACGTTGCCCAGGGTTCGCCACGTGGAGGCGCCGACGGGACTCCCTCCCTCCCCCCATTACCTACTGATAGCCAAACTCGGGAAGGACGAGCTTCACCAGATAACAGACATATTGTCTACTCCACCAGCTGAAAACAAATATGAAACCCTAAAACAACGGTTACTACAAGTGTATGAAGAATCCGAGACTCGCCGGTTACAACAATTGCTAGAGGAAATCGAGTTGGGGGATCAGAAGCCCTCACAACTGCTCCGTCGCATGCGCGAACTCGCCGGGGGTAAATTGCCGGACGACACCCTTAAAATTCTCTGGTTGGGCCGACTCCCACAAACAGTTCGCGCGGTACTCGCGGTATGTGATGCGGAACTAAAAAACCTCGCACAGGTGGCCGACAAAGTGTCGGATTCGTCGCGCAACCCCGAGGTACACGAGGTAAGGACCACGCCCGTGTCGATTTCACCTCTAGACGCGATTTCCCGCCAAATAAGCGAGCTATCGACGAGACTCGATGACATTGGTCGTCGCCGGGACCGAGACGGCGCGGCACCGCGTTACAACAACCGATTCCGCTACCGCTCAAAATCCAGACAACGTTTCCAGACAACAAAAAAAGACGCAAAACCGAAAGGGGACAAAACGATGTGTTGGTACCATCATAAGTACGGCCGTGAGGCGCAAAAATGTCGCGAACCGTGTACCGTGGGCGATATGGAATGTTTATCAAAACAACCATATCGCACATTTATTTCTTACCGTTCAATGCACACGCCACCAATTGATATGATACCGTGAGATAAACCGTCGACATGACTTTTGTCTTACTTCATCAACTGATAATAAGTTTATCCTGCCCGATGCTCACGGCACCAATAATATCACGTGAGAAATGCATTGCAGTAAACAACCACTGAAAGCACACGAGACCAATGTAATATACTAACCTATATAGTCTTAAGCCTGACGTATTGTACTCACTCTATATCCGACCGTCTTATTGTAAACAGTATTCAAATAAAGACATTTATTTGCAAGAAAGAACTTTATTTGCAATAGAGTGGTGAATATGTGGAACCGTTTACCCGAAAGTGTAATACAAGCACCATCAGTGAACGCGTTCAAGAACAGATTAGATGACTTTCTCAGAACGACAGATGGCACAGACATTGATTTGGGCCCATCAGCCTAGGCTGCTTGCCCAAAATTAATAATAATAATAATAATTTATGTACCAACTTCAGTTTTTATTTAACAATTAATTAACGCTAACACACATGCGTTAAACCTAGATCATTTGTGAGGATTATCCCTATCCACAAGAATGGAAATATAATAGACCCCAGTAACTACAGACTGATATCCATTCTTCCGGTAATTAGTAAGATCTTTGAGACTGTTGTGACTGGACAATTGACTCACCATCTTGTTCACACTAAAATCCTACACCCCAACAATTTGTGTTCCAAAGGGGGAAATGCACTACCGATGCCATCGCATCACTTGTAAGAGAAGTGCTGGAGATATTTGCCAGGGGGTGGGACACTTACGGCATACAATGTGATCTTTCGAAGGCCTTCGACTGCATAAATCATTCGATTCTGTTGGCAAAACTTGATTATTACGAAGTGAGAGGTAAAGAAAAACTTTTCTTCCGATCCTACCTAGAAAACAGATCCCAACCAACGGAGATTTATAACGTGAGATCAACGATGATTCCGACTGAATATGGTGTACAGCAGGGATCTATCCTTGGGCCTCTCTTATTTCTTGTCTGTGTCAATGATCTACCAAGTAGTGTCAGCGAGGATATACTATTCATCACAATGTTCGCAGACAACACATCTCTTTTTTTAAAAGATAAAACTTAAAATAATAATTTTGCTCTTCGTTTGATGACTGTTGGCAATGAAGCATTTGTAAGCTATTTAACTGATATATTTGAAAAATTAAATATTTTAAATAGCCAACTTCAAGGATCACAGAAAGCATTTGTCCATATTATTGAAACAAAAACCCAGTGCAAAATACATATACTGGCCATATTTGGGAATATACATTCTTCGCACACAAGGGGATCCATCAGTACACCTTTGTAAAGCATCTGTAGGCTATTTAACTGATATATTTGAAAAATTAAATATTTTAACCTTTAATTAAATATTTAAGGATCACAGAAAACATGAGCACAGAAAACATCGATGCAAATTTATTAAAAAAGAGGCCGGTGTGGCTCGGCATGAAGAAGGCTGGGAGACACTGTTCTAACCCAATGGTTTGTCGTACTTCGGGGTTTCTTGAAACAAAATATCATCGAAGTCCATTCTGGTATACTAAATTCATGTCCTCACAACACAGAACGTATGATTTCGCACGACATGAAAAAAACAATCGCGCAAAAAATAAAACACAGACGTGGCTGACAGCACGGATTACTCCGTCTTGTAATGACTTTATAAAAATGGATGTTTACGATCGTAGTATATAAAAACACGATTCGTAATCATCCTAAAGAAATTACAGACGTAGAAGGCATGAGGAACTCTGCAAGATTGAGAGTCCATGAAGACATCTCAGAATGCGAGATTGACGTCAGCCATGTACAAAGTGTGCGACAAACATTTAGAGATATGGAGAAAAAATCTCAAGGTCAAAAAAATTACAATTCTTACACGTGATGGAGAGAATTTTGTAATTTGCAACGAAGTGAAGTTTCCAGTGAAGACTTTGAGCAATTTCATAATTAGTGGTAGCCACCACACACATTTTCAAATACCGCCAAAATTATGTCGGTCCGTTCGAAGTGGTACTGCATAGCCAATAAGACCATTGGACTTCGGCAAAAAGCTATACAGTTCCAGGGTGACAGGCATCTCCAACGGCTCTATTAGAGCCGAAGGTAAGTATAAAATTTCTATTACTTTCAGATCCTCGGGTATGACAAATGACTTCCTGGAGAGCCAATTCGTAATTGATAACTCGTACAAAGCATATATTCCGTCATTTCGCGCAACTAAGACTGGTGTCATTCGAGGTGTCTCGGATGACATCACCATAGAAGACATTCTGGAATTGTTGGAAGTTCCTGAAAATTGCGGCAAAGCAGCCAAAGCGAGAAGACTTAACGGGAAGGTTTTGACTCAGGAAGGCACAGAATGGAAACCTACACAGACGATTGTCTTGACATTTGAAGGACAGGTTCAGGTAAATGTTGGAATTTGCACATACGTTGTTGTTCTTCCGGAGGTGCGATATGTTAGTTTATTAATTTGTGAATATAATTTGTTTCTAATCTTAGAATTTTTTTATTCGTCTTGGATTTAATATGTAGTATAATTCCATATTTGATAATATTTTTGAAAGCAGAGAACACTGTGATGTGGAAATGTGTATATATTTTAAATTTTTGATAGTTTTGATTTTTTATCATTAAAGAGTAAGATGCGTAACTGTGATGCGATCTGGCAACTCTCACTTGCAATTAATTGCAGTGGAGTTGCACTGCCGGTGTAGTATTATAAATGGCGATGTACCTACTTACTACTACTATCCAGTGTTCTATGTAGTCCCTCGCTCTCGCACGCATACAACAATGTGCGCGTAGTGTTGGGACAGTATGTATCGGTGTCTCTGTGTTAGTGTGTGGTTGTATTGCCTTTGATGCCTATATTGTTGTATTGTAACGAATGGAATTGTTGAATTGTTATTAGTTATTGTATGAAATGTAATTTAATGGCATTGCGCCATATATGAATTAATAAATAAAAATAATTCACAAATAAAAAATTCAAAATCACACACAAAATAGAGGTTCAAAGTTCCAATAGTCCACAGGTTCCCAAATATTCCCTACCTACATTTATGTACATATGATATACAGGTACATATCTAATTAATATTTTTACACTTTTAATGGTTAATTACATACTTAAGACTTTTTGGTTAGAATCTACTATACATACATACAATATTTAGAGTACATGGTTGGCGCAGTTGGTTGAGGGGGCAGTCTCTCGAGTGGGAGGTGCCAGGTTCAAACCCGGTGCTGGTTATGTATTCCACACTTTGCGATACAGGCTTCAAGCCTAGTGCAAGCAGTGCGGGAAAGTATTTGGATTTGTGTATGCAAGCCCAGATCCTATTATGCATCATCCTGAGTGTTGTTAAGGGCCACCCATCCATTCTCTCCATTTGGCAGACGAATCTGGAAGAACCTCATGGAGCCGTCTTCTATTTCCAAAGCCTGAAAAACAAACCACACTTTTTTTTTAATACAATCTCCCTATCTTCTTTCTATTTGTTGGCAAAGGGGAGGCCTATGTCCAGCATTAAACTGGCTTAAAACAGCATTAAACTGGCTTAAAACAGCATTAAACTGGAATTAAAACGGCTGAGAAAGAAGATGTAGTGTAATTGGGGGTTAGTTGGCAGAGATCGCAGCATTGCGATAAGCTCGCCCTGGTGAACAATAAGACATGAAAATGAACATCTTTGTACACTTGACAGTAAGCTTGTGTCGTGAGGTAGAGTGAGTCTGCATTGGGGGTCGAACCCACGGATTAGCAACATGCTTACAGTCCACTTTTAAGATATTTTAGTAGATGAATGTACCTGGCTCTGGTCCTGATCATCTTCCGCCTGTATGATGTGTATCCTCTGTGTGTCTATCATGTCCCCAGTGATTATAGTGGTCTCCCCCTCCTCCATCTCACTGCCCTCCACCTCTGATACATCCTTACCCAGGCTGTCACCTGCACACACAAATATCATTAGGGATGAGTAAAAACTGTGCTATTTTCATTACAACTTTTCCAAATTTACTTAAATTCTTTTTGGTTTACAAATTATTACTAATCATTAAAACTTAATTCACTAGTCATTAAAACATATTCTCGTTTATCCATGTTTTAAGTCTTAGGCTCTCCACACACGTCAGGAAGTTCAGTTAACGGAATCGACCGTTTGCAAAAAAGCTCCAACCAAAACCTCTTTCTGAATTCAAAATCAGGGTGACACAGAATTTAGAGAGGTTTTGGTCGGAGCTTTTCTGCAAACGGTCGATTCCGTTAACTGAACTTCCTAACATGTGTGGAGAGTCTTAGGATGGTATCTTTAGTATTAGTCGAGTAATCCTCCTTTTCCCTACGCAATTGTCTGCATATACAGATACTCTATCCCCTAATGATTAACAGGTTTTAAGATAAAGTATTAATTAGACTCACCTTGAGAGATAATTGGGTCATGTTTTATGGCACCCCCAGTCCTCACAATCAGCTTGGAGCCATCCTCTATGAACTCTGTCTCAAACATATTCTCTGCAATGCAATAACAACAGAACACATTACATAATATGAAGATTATGTTTAACTTTCTACACCATACTAAGTAAAAGGTTGCATTTAGGTCTCAAATGAATAAAAATCATCTTTAAAAAAATAAAAAAAAATGTCCTGAGGTTCCGCAACGCGCATTTATGTTGGGAAAAAATGATGAAAACGCCCTTTTTTAAAAATCGATTTTTAAATACTGTTTAGAATTATTCCATGATTTTTTTGAGTTACTAACAAATAAAAATAGTGTATATACTCTTTTTTATAGTTTTTCCCACAAAAATATTTATTTCTCTGAAAAAATATTGACCACGAAATTTATGAAAATTCGTACTTTTTTTATCTTAGCGGAGGTGTAACATTTATACATTTCTTTGATAGTTGGTGGCAGTAGATGCCCAAAGTGCATATTTAGCATTTTAAATATTGTTATATTTACATAAAAAATAATTATAATATGTATACTCGACAGCTAAATGCCCAATGGAGAACAACATTGTTGTTGACAGCAAAGTGTTGTTGTTTTCTGTGCTCCATAAAACAATATTTTATTTCCGAGTAAAAAGTGATAAAAAGCTAAGTAAAATATATCATTCGACTCAAAATTCAATAATCTATCTCGTGGTATAATTTATTTTCCTATATATTGACGCGCAGAAAAGTAATTAATGAAAAACTGAAAATTATTATACAAATTTGTGAAAAGTGGAAACAGTGTTTTTCCGGTATTAATGAACATTGTAAATTTTATATATTTAAATAGAGGAAGATAACCCGCAAAAATATTGCGCGAGTGCAATATCATATAACAAACAGTCACAGAGAAAAACAAACTTTTCCGAAAAAAAAATTTCCAAAAATTTTCCAAAGTTAATTTTTATTAGTTCATCAGAATAAGAAAGAAAAAGTGAAAAGAACTGTGTTTTTCTTTTTATTATTTACATAATTTTTATTTAAATATACTTAATATAAGTGACGAAAATGACATTTTTGTGAAGTGCCACTTTGTGAATGATGATATGAAAAAAACAAGTAGTGCTTAAAAAAGCCACAGAAATTCTCCACAAAAAAGTCAGTGAGTGATATACTCTAACTTTTCTATTATTTGAACTATTAGTTAAAATAACATTTTTCCCATAGTAATTTCATGAAAACATCTTGTACTACCCACCCTCAAAAAACATAACGCGGGGTTTCGTGTCTGCTCCAGCATTCAGTGTAACTAATTAAAGTATCGAACAACGCCCTTGAACATTATTAACTTAATTGCTTTGTTTTCTTGTTTGAATAAACATCTTCAGACATGCCTCCCATAGCCACTCGGAGCCAAAGTAGAAACCTATACATCACAATGGTGGATACCTCTCAGGAGCTGGTCGTACGAAATGACACTCCAGATATGGGAACTGAACTGGAAAGAGTGGATGCTGAGAGAGAGAAGGTGAAGGGGGAGTTGGAGGAGAGTAATAGGCATCTTAAATTAAAAAATAGAGAAATAGTTCTGCTTAAAAGGAAAATAGAAATATTATCAAAGCAGAAGAAAAAATTAGACCAGTATAGAGAGATAAACAAAACTTTGGAGGTTAATATTAAGGCTAAGAAAGTAGAAATTGATAATATGAAAATGGACTTTAATAGAAGAGGTGATGAGAGGGAGAGAGAAATGAGGAAATACATAGAAGATAACAAAATAATATTATGTAAGCTTCAGGAGGCTCAAGAAACTAATAAAGCTCTGCGGAGCACTTACGATGAGCTATATAAAGTGGTAGAAAACTACCTGGACCGTCAGAATGCGCAGGTTGTTCCGCCGTGCGCCCCGAAGGATAGCGACTGTGGCGATTGTGTGTTTGAAAACAAGAAGAGACCCACAGAGAGATCAGCCTATGACAACTTATATGAAGAGTTCGAAACCCAAACCCGTAACGATAATAAAGTACCACAGAAGCCTGGGCGGTCGGAAAAGAGATCAGACCCCAAAATGTTTATCATCGGTGACGGAAGCGCGAGGGGATTGGGATTTAGCTTATATAAAAACCTCAATTATGATATCAGCTGTGTGACTAAACCGGGAGCCAAAATTAGAAACTTATTGCACGATATAAATGATGCTTTGAATAGAGCACGATATAATGACGTTATTGTACTGGCGGTCGGAGAAGACTCAAATGCAGAGTGGGCTAGACAATATAAACAGACTATAGAAAGCATTGTGGAACGAAGTGAGCAGATGGGAATCACTTTATACATAACAACGCTAAAGTACAACAAGAAAGATATTTATAGGAATAACATAATATATAAGATAAACTGTTTGTTATATAACATAATAAGAATGTGTAGCCACACACATATAATAGAATCGAACTACAATGACCAAAGGCTCCATGAGAGTATCATGATGCACGTAAATAATAAGACACAAATAAGTAGAAATATCATACAAATTAAACTGAGTGAAAATATTGTGAATGATGCAACACCGATAGCTGTGGCAGGCTCAAGCGGGCCTTTTTTATGCAAGAGTCGCGGAATCCACCACACCTCGGCGGCCGCGATGATGTAGCGACACTCTTCTGTGTTGCCCACCAGAATGCAGAAGGACTAAATGGGAAGGGGAAACTGCATGAACTTTACACATCACCCGAGCTCCCTCAAATAGATGTATTATGTTTTACTGAAGGATGGCTTAACGAATTAGAAGTAACGAACTATAAAATATCCAACTATAATATTATCAGTCAGTTCTGTAGGGAAAGAAGAATTAGAGGAGGATCCTTAATAATGGTCAAAAATGAACTTAAATCAAAAAACAGATCAGACATTGTTAAATTATCTGTAGAAAATCATTGTGAATTATCATGTGTAGAAGTAAATAATAGTATTGTTGTTTTATCAGTGTATAGGCCTCCATCTGGTTGCTTTGAAACCTTTCTCAATACCATGGAGAGTGCTCTGACTCGAGCCACTTGCAAAAACAACAGAGTCATTGTAGTATGTGGTGACTTCAATGTCCACTTTGACAAAACCTCGAAAGAGTGTAGCTCTTTTATTGACTTAATGAATACCTTCCTGTTGAGACGCTGTATCCATGAACCAACACGAGTTACTAGAAAATCCTCCTCGTGCATTGATAATATATTTGTGAATACTGAGGTAACACACGCTCAACTTATGGACTTTGTTAGATCAGATCATTCTGGCCAATTGATTAAATTTGAAACCCAAACTAAAATAACCAATAAAATATCTAGTCACAAACTTATCACCAAACGTACGTACAGTGAAGACAAAGTTAAACAGTTTATAGAATCTATCAAAAGTGTAAATCCCACCCACCCACAATGCTCTGCAGATAAGAAATTTGATGATTTTTTTTCAACTTTAATGCTCGAAGTAAATAATCATTTTCCAATTAAAACGATAAAAGTTAAGACCAGTAAGTCATTTGATAGCTGGGCAACTCCTGGTATTGTAGTATCTAGAAGAAAATTGTTTGAATTGTACAGCAGGAAAAAATTTGACAACTCTGAGACATTGAAACATAAGATTAGGACTTACAGTGCGGTGTTCAGAAAGGTCTGTGGTGAAGCCAAGAAAAAATATCTAGCAGATAAAATAAATAAATCAAAAAATCCTATTAAAACCACGTGGGATATAATAAAATGTGAAACTGGTAGAGATAATAGAACTAACGATGATAACTTGAACTGTTTTAATGAATCCCATAAGTTGAAAACTGCCAACAGCTTCAATGATTTCTTTGTAAATATAGCATCCTCAATTACACATAAGACGTCAACAGAAAAAGCAATGAAGCATCTAACTCCAACTCGTATACCCAATACTGTTTTTAAACTTAGAAATATCACAGAGTCAGAAATAATTAAACTATGTAAAAATATTAAAACAAAAAAATCTGATGATCTATGGCATATGTCCACCCACTTTCTGAAATTAATCATTAACGGACTCGCCCCTTCAATCACCAACATTCTCAATCAGTGTATGGAACAGGGCGTATTCCCTGAAAAGCTTAAAATGTCAAAAGTTATACCAATATATAAGAAGGGTGACAAAGCAGACCCCAGTAACTATAGACCAATCTCAATACTGCCTGTATTAAGCAAAATATTTGAGAAGGTTGTCGCCGAGCAGCTCACCCACTATCTAGTTGAAAATAGTATATTACACCCCCAACAGTTCGGTTTTCAGAAGGGGAAGAGCACATCCGATGGTGTAGCATCTCTTGTTCAAACGATCCTTGAGTCACTGGACGGTAAGTCGGATGCTTATGGAGTATTCTGCGACCTTTCCAAGGCATTCGACTGCGTCGACCATGACATTCTTGTCAATAAGCTTAACTATTATGGAATCACCGGTAATGCATGTAGTTTCTTCAAATCGTACCTCCAAAATCGACAACAGGTAACGGAAATCAATGGTGCTCGGTCCAATGAAGCACGGGTGTGTCGTGGAGTGCCTCAGGGATCCATATTAGGGCCAATACTGTTTTTATTATATGTAAATGATCTGCCAGAGTGTGTCTCCAAAGATCAAAAGGTAATTATGTTTGCAGACGACACATCAATTGTAATTAAAGAAAAATATAATAAGGAAAATGCCCTTGCCTTGACCCTTAAAGCTCTGGATGGGGTGGGTGAGTGGTTCGGGGATAACGGACTCGCATTGAATGTGACGAAAACGGGTGCGGTTCACTTTTCTCTGAAGAGAAACTTAGAGGATGATCCGGTAATGTCTGGCCTTTCCCAGCGAAAACTGGAGGTGGTAGACAACATAAAATTTCTAGGTGTAAAAATTGACGCAAGGCTGCAATGGACACCGCACATTGAGGCAATATCCAAGAAACTGTGCTCGGCAATTTATGCCATAAAAAAGGTAAAGGAAACCTGTGGTGAGGCTGCAGCCAGGACTGTGTACTTTGCCTACTTCCAGAGCATTATGTCGTATGGAGTGTTATTCTGGGGCGGAGGGGCTGATTGGTGCAGAATCTTTATACTCCAGAAACGTGCCATTAGAACATTAAAAGGCATGGGGCCAAGGGAGTCATGCAGGAATTGTTTTAAAGAACTCGGTATACTCACTTTTCCTGGCATGTACATCTATGAATGCTTGCTCTTTGCACGCAAGAATATGCCCAACACCCCTCTTAACTCAGACTATCACGACTACAACACTCGCTCCAAGGGAAGAATACGACCCGTAAAACACAGATTGGCAAAGCTGTCAAAAAGTTTTGTTTGCCTCAGTGTGCGCCTGTTCAACAAGTTGCCTGAAGAAATGAAGTCTCTGAGTGATAGTAAATTTAGGGAAGCAGTGAAAACGTACCTCGTTGATAAATCATTTTACTCTGTCGACGAAATGCTGGAATGAACCATTTACATTCACTTCAGCATTGAACTATATCAATGATTGTTTATTGTGCTTTCACAATCTTTTGTCTTGCTCACACTATGTCACTGACGAAATGCTAACAGAGCCCTTTACACTCCTTAGCATTGATATTGTGCATATTTGTTGTTATTATTGCCTTAATTGTTATATATATAATTATGTAAAACTGACGAGTCCAAGTGCCCGACATAGGGTCTAAGGACGATATACAACAATAAACAATAAACAATAAACAATAAACAATAATAGGAACTTTTGAATTTTCAAAGAAAATGTATTACCTACGTATGATCACGTATTAAAGTGTTATGAGTATTAAATAATAACTTGGAAATCAATACATGGAACCCATGACCCTCCATTTGGAGACCAGGACCCCCAAATACATACTTGGTGACAGTATTTCTTTATATATACGGAAGAATGCTTCATCACTAACTCTCTGTGAAACAAGAGTTAGATCAATGACCAATAATTTTCATTTGAAGTATAAAAATACGATAAACTCTTTTAAAAGCCGAGAAACATCTGAGAGCTTCTAACATAAGGTGAGTAAATTTCATTAATCTAGCTCTTAACTTTTCGATGAAGCTTTATGTAAATGCAGGATCACATGACTGTGCTCCAAAGATTTAAACGTGTCTTTAAAAGGAAAACTATTCTTATAAGACCAAAGGGGTCCTATGAAAAGGATAATAGTCAATGGTGACAAGAATGAAGATAAGAAAATAGAAAAAAGGACACCTGGATGGTATTTTCTGACAGCAATTTATTATTAGATTCATCTGATCGTAAAACACCTAATATGATATTTTCTACTACAAACAGAAAACTTTTCAAATAATTTCGACAGGATAATGCTTTTATTACACACCAGACTTAATCATTAATAGTGATAGGTATAAAGTTTCTGATAGAGCCGGTTTTGGTCTGTTATAATGTGTGATACAAAAGCATGTTGCCCTGTGCTCTTCGGTATAAACTATAGACTTTTCTATTAAGTATCTTAGTACCTACCTTACAAATCTATGGTGTAAATACCCACGAAATATTCAGATTTATGAATTATTTTTTGATGCTCGAATAAAATTAATAAGTAGTCGAATTAAATAATCAAATAAACGTTGGAAAATTCTACAAAATGTATTAATCGAGGAACATTTTTCATTGATTCGCAAACCTGGGAGTGATAATATAACACATATTATACCTGAAACTGGATTTTCACTAGACATAACTATAGGTAGGCTATCGCACAAAATTTAGAAACTGAAAATATATCTCTACAACATCTAACAGTTATTGATTGTGATGCGCTTGAATAGGAGGGATTATTTTGCTATATAGAAAAATAAGTAGGGTGATTTGTTCAATGGTTTAATTTGTCTATTACATAGAAACTAAGGCACTTATATATTTAGTTAAATGGTGAAATAACTGAACCCTGTGAATTTTTAAGTTCAAATAGTTCATCACTTCGCGATTGCAACGATTAATATGTACACTTTTCAGAAAATCGATGTAGAGTATTTTGATTGCAGTACAATATTTGGACTTAACTATACACATCAAAATACCTACTTGATATGTTCAAAACAGTATAATTTGGACAATTTTATAATAATGTGCACAAACTTAAACCAGAAACAATAGCTAAAACGTTTTCACTCGCCCCATTTAATTCGTTAGTGTTTCTTTATAAAATGTTGTTACTTATTTTGTAAGCATGTTTTTTAGTATGTTTTCAATATAGATTATTATTCTAAAGCAAATGTTTATAATGAATTTATTGCTGTTTTAGTGTTGTTTTATCATTTTTAAGCATTCCTAAGTAAAAATATTATTAAATACTTTAGACAAAATGCTTTTTATAAGACCTTGCACATATTAGAAATTTATGGATTTTTTTATTTTTTTCAAAACTTCAAGGTCGTTGCGGAACCTCAAGATGGACTCCTAGGAAGCTAATATTTGGTGTGGTTAACACTCTTAGTAAACTGCAACTTTTCCGCACTAGGGCTATTCGAGATTCAAAAAAAATTTTTTTTTCATACATCAGGTGATGCACCCTAATACTGACCTGCAGCAGCACTGGTGAGTGTAATCTTTCCATCCAACTGACTCTCTGATAAATTCTCTTCTTTAATCTGAAAAATTAATTATTCAAAATAGAAAACATATCCATTATTATTATTATTAATTTCGGTAAGCATCCTAGGCTGATGGAGTCAAACACCGCCTCCTAGAGTAGGCACTCTAGCTGTGCTGTAACAGTTGGCAACATAGCAAATTGATCACATAGGACCACCACTCCTGTCAAATCTCCTAGCAGAATATAATACGTGGTCCATCATACTCGTTGTTATTCCATACATTTCCTTAGTGACGGTGATGGCAACCTCGCCTATAATGTTGACTGTATTAATCCTACACCATTGTTAGAGAAATGTCAAGGTGGCGCTGGTCCTATATAACCTATCTATGGATTTCATTTCAAGGTTATTTTAAGATAAGTAGATAAATCTTGGGAGACGCTAATATACATTAGGAGGTAAATACTGCAAACGTTTATATAACTTACATTATTGATGATGACTTCCTGCCCATCCTCCAGTATGTAGGTGGCCTCCAAGTGATCCAGCTTGTTCTCCAGATCATTGTTGATGCGGGGCTGATTCACTATGATGGTGTCATTCAAATGCCCCTGGAACATACAACAAAATATTTGAGAACTTGTCTGGCTTAGTTGGCTGAAGTGCAGACTTCTAATCAAGAGGTGCCAGGGTCCAATCTCAGTGCTGATGATGTATTGTGCACTTCATGACACAAACTTACCGTGAAATGTATGGGAAAGTATTTTGGTTTGTGTGCACAATATTAAAAAAATATATACTGTCCGCTTTCATTCGAAGTCTCACGAAAGCAAGCCTGAGCAAACTTGGTTTAGTGTTGCTTGATGCCATAATAAGACATGGCTACCGTTGTTTAAAAAAACAAGCCAATTTTTGGATTGTTAGAATAAACTGGCAACATTGTTTTTCAAACTTGTGATGGTGGTTGAAAGGGATTATTGGAGTATTTTTTCCTTTTTCCATCTCGGAAAACTATCTTGCCTTTAAAATGACATGATCAATCCAGGTTACCCTTGGTCAGCCATGTTTTCTAACGTCCACATAAGTCTTTTTGTCATCCTATGATCACTCATTCTTTCAATATGTTCGCACCATCTTAGTACTAGTGTTATGTATATGTTACCTGTTGTTGCATATGAGCATACAGCAGAGGTTTCCTCATGAAGCCTGCTCCACAATCCAAACATTCATATGGCTTCTTATCCGAGTGAATGAAGCGATGTGCGTTCCTATTGTCACGGGAGTTGAACGCTTTACCACACACCTGAAACATAACACAATATCGCTTAACAGATAAGTCTGCATTACAATTCGTTACCACATAACTCTGGCATTGCATGGGGATAGCTATCACTACATATATCGTATGGCGCTAAGAAGGCAGAGTCACGAGTTTAAGATCGTGGGAGCCCAGGTATTGAAGAGCCTCAGGAGACAGGTTGTGTATGTCCTCCATGGTACCGCTGAACTTGGTGAGTGGACACTCTCTGGTGATGTGGGCGACAGACTCTACCCCTCCACAGAGGCAATATGAGTGCTCAATTTAGTCCCATCTATGGAGAAGGAGACCGCACCTTCCATGTCCCGTTCTAATTCTGTTTAAATTACACCACAGACAGCGTGGCAAGTGGCTACCAGCTGGCATTGTCCAAGGATCCCCCATGAGTTCATCGGCTATCACTTATAGATAAAGATTGGAAAATTTCACAATCGTGATAGAGTGAATTTATTCACGACTTTTGTGCTTTTTATACGAATAACACCAATTAAAATTTTTGTTATGAATTTAAAGTAAATGAATGTAAATTACCTCACAAGTGTATGGTTTCTCCCCGCTGTGTATCCTAGTGTGTTTCTTAAAGTGTTCGGGATACACAAAGGTGGCCTCGCACACATTACACTTGTGGGGGCGCTCTCCCGTGTGACTCGACTTTATGTGGTACTCCAACAATCTGGAATAACAAACAAACACAACATGTTATTATGAGGGCGAACGTACACCTGAATCCTATCCCTATCCCCTCCACATCTTCCCTATCCAATTACTATCTCCTCTTACCCACATACAGACATTCGTATACATTGTTTATTTGTTAATGAATATTGCATGTAGTATAAACATTGGCCAAACGTTATAAACAATGTCTATTTATGGCAGACCACGAACCAGAGGCAGGTCGCTGAAGACATCTGGGAAAGGAAGTGGAGGTGGATCGGTCACACCCTGAGACGACAGGAGCGAAACATCCTGAAGCAAGCATTGGACTGGGAGCCCTCAGGAAGGCGCTGCCAGGGTCACTTAAATACTACTTAGCGATGCTCCATGCTTGCAAAGTTGAGGGGAGCCGGTCTACAATGGCCGGATGTCAAGACCATGGCCCAGGACAGAGACCAATGGGGAGGTGTTAGTTAGTAGAGTTAGAGAAACAAATGATGATGATAACATTGGTGGTACCTTCTTCTCTTGAAGCTCTTATCGCAGTTCCTACACTTGTATCTCTTGTCATCAAAGTGTGTGGCTCTCTTGTGTGACTGTAGGTTGCTGCGCTGGGAGAATGTAGCGCCACAAATCTCACAAGCATAGGGACGTTCTCCTGTAACATTCAGTACACATATGTATTAATAAAAAAGCCCTTTTTAGTTTAGTATTTTTAAGTCTCATATTACATACTAATGTAGTTACCTGTGTGAATTCTCTCATGGTCTCTGATCTCCGCTCTCCTTGCGAAGGATTTCTTACAGATCCAGCACTGATATGGCTTGTATCCTGTGTGTACCACTCCGTGCACATCCAAGTTATGCTGAGTTCCAAACGCCTTACCTATAAAACAAATAAAAGCATGTCGTACAAACAAAATTTCAAAATTTCGTACTGCACATGTTATTATTACACTACTACATTATCCTATGTCTATGGTGGACACAGTAAAGATACTAACCACAAACATTACAGACAAAATCCTTGATTCCCAGATGTGTCTTCTCGTGCTGCGTTTTGTTTTGTAGAGTGAAGAAAGACTTGCCACACTTCCCACAGCTGAATGGACGCGGTCTAATCTGTATAACATAAACACAATACATTAATAAAACGCAATACATAAACGCCCGAGGATGCACTACTGGCCAATGCCAGGGGTGTCCGGGTGGCCGAACATTGGAGATACAAAATTTCATAGTGTTCCAGACACGGAAAGTAAAGTAAGTAATACATTAATCGTGAGTACATGGTAGCCGCAGTTGGCTGAGGCAGCAGTCTCTCAAGCGGGAGGTGCCAGGTTCAAACCCTGGCACTGACGATGTACGGTTCGGGTTTGTGTACACAAGGCCAGAACCTTTTATATATACCATGTTTATTTAAAAAGAATGGTATAGATACTTACAGTATGCGTCTTACAATGTGACTGGTATGTATATTTGGAAGCAAAGCTCTTCCCACACATGACACAAGTGTACGGCTTCACACCAATGTGCATGTTGTTATGCTCCTCCAGTAACTTCTTAGATCTGGAATACATACACAAAATATCAAACATATTAGAAATATGTACTTGTGATGTTATAAGAAAATGTCGGTGATGGCAATATGTGCTGTGTGATGAATAGTCATGTTTATGGGAGAGCAAAAGATGATAATTTATGTAGTTGTGGACACTTCTAATAGGAGGGTTAGCATGTTTCTCATTTTATGTTTGTTATTGTGTATGTGTTGTATCTGTCAGTGTCTCTTGTACGTAAAATAAATAAAATATATTTTGAGTTTCATAGAGTTGAGTGAATGTACAACTGATGTTGTAACTAAAACGAAAGTGAACAAGTCGAGATGGTCGAGACACTTAGAGAGGGTGAAAGAATAACAAAGAAACTATACCTGGGTGAAAGAAGAGGTGTAAGGAGGTGCAGCCGTACAAGAACATCGTGGCTTGAACATGTCAATCAGTGGGGGGAGGTGTTTCGAGTAAAAGGAATCGTAGAGTCTGTACGAGGAATTGCATGAATGTGATGGAAGCAAGAAGTGTGTGTAAGGAGAGGGAAGTCTGGCAAACCTACAAGAGATACTCTGTATATTACTAACCCAAATTTCCTGTTGCAGACTTGGCAGACGTGTTGTTTCTGAGCCATCTCCCTGTGTTGGAACTTGCTGTGGACCCTGAAGGCCTTCAGATTATCAAACATCTTATCACATGCCACGCACTTGTACTCGGAGATGTAGGCACCGTCCGTCACATGCTTCTCCAAATGCTGGCTGAGGTCGGCTCTCTTGGAGAACACCACCCCGCAGACGTGACACAAGTGAATGGTGATGTTGTGGATCACTCTCATGTGTTGTGTCATCACCTTGCACGAACCAAGGAAGCCCTTGGAAACTGCCTTCACTTCAGCTTCTGAAACATTTAAAACAATATCATTAACACGTTGCATGCTAATGATGCGGATCTGCGTCATACATAGTATACTTTTACGCAGTGCTTTTGATGCAAATATGCGACATGATACTATTCAATGTTCCTCGGCCTATTTTGTTGTAGCGTAGTACCAAATATACTAAAAAGAATGTAGCACACGCGAAAGTCCTACTTTCTGGGGTGTTTTGAGGATGTTTAAATTTCTGCAACTCAGTAATCAAAAAAGGCACTTTGTTAAAAGGGAACTTTCATTTGAGAGTCATTTATTATATTAAAATAATGACGTTGATTTAAATTGCTGAACTCTTATCTGAAAGAGAGTTTGGAAAAGTCTCAGGAAACACTAATATAAATTTCTCACCATTCTCACCATCTTCTTCTTTATCTTTCTCTCCCTCTCCATCTTTCTCCTCCACATCCTTATCACTCTTTGCGTCTTTATCATTTTCAGTTGTACTTCCCTCCTTGTGGTCTGTCTTCTCCTTCTCCTCTCCCGCAGTATCCCCCTCCGTCTCACCCTCTACCTCGCTCCCCTCACCCTTGCCTGTCCCCTCCTCCCCCTTCCCCTTAGGTTTCTTATCGCAGAGGAGACATTTGAATAATTGGTTATTCACTCGCTCCACCAACTGGAAAAATCAAATTAATCACTTAATGTAATCACTACGAGACCACGGATTTTCTGGCTGATTACAGTGACCAAAAGTTACACAAAAATGTTGTCAATAAATCACTAGTCCCAAGTATCAGGCCATGTCAAGTCTCTAGTCTCAAGTATCAGGCCAAGTCACTAGTCTACATACCTATCATACGATCATGCTGTGGATATTCTCAAATGGAGGGTTAACATTTCATGTCTGTGAAAGTCTCAATAAATAAATAACTAAATAAATATTACCTGATCAAACGATGGAAAATCTTCAATAGAGCTGGCTACACTTTTACCCTGTGCCTTCAACTTCAGTATTTTTGACTTTTTTTTAGTTTGATCTGTAAAAAATTATCACCGTCAAAAACCATAACTTATAAATACATATATGAGTTTATCCGATTTTCAAACATATAGCACATCGATATAAATGTAGGTACATATATCGTAAATATTTGTGCCAACCAAGTGTAACAGGCTTGGAAGCCTGGATGTTGCACTGTAGGGTACATGTCTCCTGTATGTAACAGATAGCATAATTTTCTTATCTTCTGACGTTGCCGCCCAACGGTGGCAGAAGCGATATGCAATAAAATGCTGAGATGGTCTGAAAAGTTTCATGCCAGCATTTCATCCACAATATCTAACAAAATCAACATCTATAAGTCAATCAACTTACCTGTGCTGGTGTCTTCATCTGGAATACTAGAATCTTCCAAGTCATTGTCATCTGACACTTCTACCTCATCAAACTGAAACAATAATACGATAAATATAAACTCTACCCACTGAACTACATAGATGCAAGACATACACACAAAAATGTCTGTCTATAGAGGTGAGGAGTGCAGATAACCGTTTTTGTCTCATTCCCACTCATGTAAATATAGAAAGTACTTGTGAAGTTGGAGTTTTTTCAATTTTATTGTTATTTTGAACCGTTGATTCATACAAAAAATATTGGATGTTGTGAGCAATGTCTGCTGAAATGTTTGGTATATAATAATAATTTGTTGCTTTTGCTTTTAGGAATGGTTTACTGTAAACATTTTAATATTTACAGTATTTGTAAATATGTAAGCAGATTCTGCATTCGGTGTAATGTGGATGGATGTGTACGATGCTAAGAACAGATATGGTTTTTATACAGTACCACCCATAATTTGGTACATATATGTACATGCAATAGGAATTGGAAAACAGGGGTACTGGGGTAAAAACGTTCAGTGTTAAAAAATACTGATTTTACTGAGCCAAGAGTCCAAAAATACTGACTTTTACTGACCAGTTTTGACTCATGGAGGTATAGAAATTCGCACTTATTATGTTTGAAATAAAAGTATGTATCTAAGATTAAGCACGTTTCATTTTGATAAAAAAACTAAATAACTTAAAGTTGGTTCAAGTGCAGTTCTTTTTTCTGACAGCAGAATATTGATTAAATTATAATAGTAATAATATGCCTTACCCCCCCATCGTAGATATCTCCTGCGTGTCTCAAGAGTCTAATGGTTCCATCAGCCTCCTGTTCCACAAGAATGGTTCCTTCTTCCAGCTCCATACCTGATCAACAGGAAATGAAATACCATGATAATACCATGAAGAAAACATTCAATAACAAATCTTGTCACTCAAACTTATTATAATTTGTATGTCTTCTTCTTCGATGGCTCTACAGCTCAAATCGAGCCTTTGCCTCCATCAGACCTCGCCTCCAACTCTGTCTAATTTGTATGTATGTGAGGCCAATCTCGGAGTATGGATTCCAAATACAAAACCCTCATTTTGTCAAGGCTATCACACTTCACGAAAACGTCCAAAGACGAGCAACAAAACTGCCTATTGGAAGGGATGGTTTGGAGTCCCACAATGACTAAACATTTTGAAACTTCCAACCCTTCTGTGAAGATATGATTGAATCGTACAAAATCCTAAATGATAGTTATTGCTGTATGGAATTTGATAACTTCTTTGTAATGAATCATAATCCACAATTATCACTTAAAACTGAATCAGACATCCTTTTCGTTGAAAGCCAAGAAGCACTTCCTGACCAATAGGGTGGTGGATGCCTGAACAGTCTTCTAGAGGAAGTTGTAACTGCTAGTATACTGAACCAATAATAACTTGGACCATCATTACACTGAGAAGCAGATGATACTCAACACGATTCTGACAAAAATTTGTTGAATTGAAAAAAAAAAAGTAACTTAATAATGTTTTTACCAGTGGCATCATTCAATATCTCCATATGACTGATGACAAAGTTCTCTCCGTCTTCCTCCAACTCCTCCAGGGCCTCCACCCCGTCATACTCCCCCTCCTGCACCTCCCCCTCCTCCTGCTCCATCACCTCCTCCTCGTCCCCTATCACCTCTTCTTCTTCCTCCTCCAAGTCCTCATCAGCCGTCCCATCGTCCTCCACCAACATGCTGTCCTCCTGAAGGGACCTCATATTGGTGCCACTACCTCTCACGTGAACATTCTTCGTTGTCTGCTTGACGCCCGAGGATTTCATGATGGTAGGGGTGAACTTTGAAGTATTCTTGGTGTTGATACTTTCTTGTTCCTATCAAAATTAAAATAATTTTATTTATTTATCATTTGGCAACGTCGAAGTATTGTCACATCGTTAAAGTCTGACATCCAGTGCCTCCAGCCACTGGAGGAAGTCAGGGGACAGGCTGGCAGCACTGTCAATGGTACCGGGGTAAGCACGTATGGGGCAATCATGCAAGATGTGCTGCATGGTTTGCTTCGGGTGTCCACAGTCACACTGTGAATCATCCCTCATTCCCCACTTGTGGAGCATGTCACCACAGCAACCATGACCCGTCCTAAGCCTATTGAGTACGATCCACTACCTGCAAGACAGGTGGAAACCAGGCTGTTGGGATGTGTGGTTTGTGACGGGCATAACGGAGTGCTCGGCCCTATAATTGCTACTCCATATAATCAAACTTTATAGTTTTATCATTCAACTTCTCTGCACGTTCTAACCTAACAATCTCAACTCCTTCACTTACGTTCAAACAATTATTTCTCATAGACTTACTTTTAAAATGTTTGTTTGCACGTTTTTATTAGTTGTCAGATCCACATTCTGCACAGCAATCTTCCCTTGTTGGTTGACGACAACAAAGTTCGATGGGAGTTTTGTGACGTTCTTCATAGAAATCACTGGAATCTTCTTCTGCTGTTTGATGGTTGGAATCAACTCCTTCTTTATCACCACAGGGCCCGGCATGGTGATTGCCCCACCGGTAAAGGTTCTGGGTTCTTGTTTTATGGGTGTTTTAGAAATGTCAATGGATTTGGAGACTTCACTGTCGGAATTGTTCGTAGTTTTGTTGAACGCTTGTTGAATTTCTTTCTTTATTTCGTCCATTCTGTTGAAAAACATAACAATTAATATGTACTTAGGAAAATATGATACAACATCACCCATGAATAACTACTCGGTTCTGAACAAATGATTGCATCGGAAAGAGTATGATGTACTCAGTTAATATTAAAGATATCATCCTAAGACTTAAAACATGGATAAATGAAATATATTTTAGTGACTCAAGTTGTTCAAAATTGGAGTCTTAATTTAAAAAAGCGCTGAAAACAATATTATTTCGCTCGACTCAACTGCGGGTGGAGCCGAACGAGGGCACAGAAAGTCAGAATATGTTTATTTAAACGAATTTAGTAAATTTACAATGTTTAGGACTTGAAATGTCACTCCTGTCAAAAGTTTACCGTGTTTTAGAAAAGTGCTAAAAATTTTATTTTTTCACTCGGTTCGGCTGCGGGTGGGTCTGGGTGCATAAAATACCAATCGTGAAAATAAGCTTGACCTTGAATGGGGCCGCGCTTCTACAATAGAACCTAATTTTGTCGCTTACACTCTCATACATAGTTTAAAAAGATTGAAACTTTATTCACAATCGCCTGATGATGAGAGTGCAAATCGTCGAATACTAGTCGCCAAAGCTAAAGTCATATTTTGCAGATTTTAATCTAAATATTTAGTTTTTAATTTTTTCCTTAAAAATGGACTTCCACCAAGTACCGAGGGTGAAAAACATGGAGATAATAGAAGGATTCTTACCTTGCTTTCAGTCCATCATATTCGTCAAATAATTTATAACATTTCTTGCAGACAATGGCAGATGACTTCTCTTTCTCCAAAGCTTTTTCTGTCAACTCAGCAACGACTTCACTTAAAGGACGCTCCGAGTGAGAGAGTTTAACCTGGACATGGAAAATATTTTATTACACACTATAACAAGGAATCTGAGAGCATATATGACAAATTTCATGAATGTTAGGGGTGTGTGTAAGGATAGGGCTGTCTGGCGCTGTCCTCTCTGCCTACCCTGCAAGGGACCCGGCGTGGGGGTATACTAATACAGAATGACGTTATTAGTAGAGATCTGAGAGATTGATAAGACTGATGTGGTAAGAATGAAAATGAACAAATTAAGACAGTTTCGACATACTACAAGAATGAGTGACACTAGATAGTCAAAAATAGTGTATGTGGCTGAAAAAAGAAGTGTTAGAAAATCTGGATTGATCATATCGGGAACATACATAGGCGTAGGATAATTAGCACGAATGTGGTGGAAGAAAAGAGTGTGTGTATGGATGGGGCAGTGTGTTCTCTATGCCTAATACTCGCAAGGGACGTGTAGTAGCTTCTGTTGGGTTAAAATCCCAGGGCTGACGATGTATTCTGCACTTTAAGTCTATTTTTTTTTCTTTAGGCTAGTATGTAAAGTGTTTAGGAAAGTATCTGAGCTTTGGTGTAGAAACAATATATGTTTATGACAGTAACAAGCTGGTTAAATATTTATACACACACCTGATCTCCGAATATATGCACAGAATTCCTGATGGACACTCCAGCCCTACTGTTGCACACATAGCAGTGAATGCTGCTGCCTCCGCTGACCTTATTACCATCACTGTCAGACATCCTGAAACCTTACAACACAACTTCATTTTCCACGGAGTAATCACAGAATAAACCTTCTTACTTAGTGGAATTATGAACTTCAATAGAAAAAACTCAATGTGGTGCATGATTTCGAGATTTCTTGAGGTCTGGATGCTTTAAAATGAGACAGAATACCACAATTTAACCACAGGGTATCAGGATATGGTCAAATCGAACCATTTTGGAGTAATTTGGAATCATCAAAGTGCACTATCATTACGGCATGCAATGCGGTATCTATTTGAAACATTTTTATTTGTTTACATAATTATCTTTATCACAGCCGACGTAAAGTTTAACATTTCGGTATTCACAAAACGCAAAGCCGAAGAATTTCATCTAAATGTCGAATACAACGACTCCTCGCGTTATTCCATTTTGTAAAATTCAAATTTTGGTCAAATTCCTCACGCCGTTATTGGCTGCCAACATCCAAAATAATACAAACCCACCGATTAAAAAAACTTGACAAAATTAAACGACAGATGAGGAAATTTCGAAAAAATGTAATTTTCGTTTTTCTCTAAAAGCATCGGTAGCCATTTTATGCGCGGCTAACGCAGTGACACAATATACAACAATATCTTCGTTTTGAAACTTATAATTACATTCTAGTCACCATCTTTGGCAAATACCTGAATATTTTCATTCGACGATCATCAATTTCATGTTGCCCCGTTGAGTTTGATAAGATTTTTACAAATATGTTGTCAGCAATGATTTACACACAAGACGCCACCATGACGTTACAAAATAATATACCTACCTTGAGCACATCCGGTTCCCGCAACTGGCGAAGTCAAAATGAAAACTGCAGCGCCATCTATAAACGAATTGTTTAAGTTTATTACGGTTTCCCGCGAAATACGAAAATATAAGCTGGGTGCATGGTTCTACGACAAAACGTCTACAGACATTTGGTCCAACGACAGAACGTCCGCGACAAAAGGTCCGGATCAGGATCAAAAACTATGTTAATTTTTAATTAAATTTACGATGTTGTCTGACCACCTCCTATAATTTAAAAAACAGGTTAATCGTACTGCTCTAACGTTTGGCTACTTCTGATATACCCCAATTTAAAATTGCTCGTATTATTTCTTTATGAAACCAGTAGCGTAACTAGGGGGGGGCTGGGGGGGCGGTCCGCCCCGGGCGGCGTATTTCAGGGGGCGGCAAAATGGCACAACATATAAAAACATCTTGATAAAACACACAAATTAAAAAAAAATCTCTGACTTTTTTAAAATTATTATAAAAATCTATTAAAGTACAATAATTTTCATAAAAAAATTTGCCTGCGGCGCTAATTAATCCTGTTCGCGTCTTAGGTACATATTATTTAAAGGTGCTCAAAAAAGTTAGATTTTCGATATCTTATGCCTAAAATTTCGTTACTTCTTGCATGGTCGCTTCCCGTATACAATACCTCTAACCATATGTGTTACATTTACATACAATAGAACGATAACCCGGTTCATCATTTCACTCATTTGTCTAAAAACTTTCGTCTGCGGCGATTTTTTTTTTTATTTCTTTACTTATATCCTTTTTTGTGATAGGTGCGTACTTATTTTCTATATTTTTATTTAAAGAAAGTAAAAAAAACTACAACACGACCATCATTTCCATTTATTTTTATTTTAAAAAAATCGCCTGCGGCGCTATTTATATGCTTTGTTATGCCACGTATATACTAAAGTTTTTGTTGCTCTCGCCTAGCTTCAAAGCTGCAGAGACCAATGGGTAGGTCTGTACTTGTATAGGTACTTCAGGGGTCAGGCGGGGCGGCATTTTCAGAGTCCGCCCCGGGCGGCACTAATGCTAGTTACGCCGCTGTATGAAACAAATAGGTTTAATGAATTTTTACAACAATTTTTGAAATTTTATGATGTATCATTCAAAAAATGCTCTAGAAATAATGTGATTTTATTCTTTCTTTGTCCTGTCCTTCTGTCCCGGTTCATCCAGGGTCGGGCCTCCTCGTACGTAGGCGCCAGGATCTCCTGTCCTGGGTTGTCACCGTTGGGATTCCCTGCGCCGCCAGCTCCTTTTCAACATTGGACCACCATGTTGCCGGAGGTCTACCCCTTCCCCTAGGTTTCGTGGGGATGCTGAGTGCCGTCTTCACGGCATAACTCTCCTCTCTACGCATAATAATGTGATTTTATTGAAAAAAAAAACTATAAGCCTACCTATTGTTAAAGGGAGCAAAGGCGTATTTTGTTGCCCACCCTAGAGATTTAAAATATTTTAAAAAAAAGTTTGTTTTGTATTTATTACGCTACTCATATGTAGATGGCTCTATATAAGAACCGGAAATTATCCCCGATTTTAATTTGATTCACAATTTCAGCTGCCGGAAATGGGGCCACAGTAAAGTACTAAAATTATTACTTGTCTTGACTTCCTGTCTGGGGCTGTTACAAATCCCGCGTTTTTTAAATTTTGATAATATCAAGGACATAATTTTTCCTTATTTTTTTCATTATTTCAGACGAAAATTTGATTTATTTTAAAAACAGCGAAGATCATGAACTAGATCTTTTCATACTCCATCATTGTGAGTAAAAAGCAAATATCTAAGTCTTACACATAGCGAGATAAATGTGTTCAAAAACATTTACTTACTACGAAGTGTACAAATGTGTATTTGGGTTTATTTCGAAAAACCCTGATTCATTTAAAACAAATACTTCGTAAAATGAAGAAACGAATGTACAGGTAAACAAAAATGATAAACATCATTTATAAAAATATCAGATTTTATTAGAAACAAATAACAAATTGAATGAAAGGCAATAAACAGTAGATATGATATTATATAATGAACACAACAATTGTACAATAATTCAATGATTATAAATTTAAACCAATAACAATAATACATCCCTTTTTGTAAAACCCACAAAATAAAAACACTAATAATTTTTTTGTGTGTTTTTCGAGAAAGTATACAAGTATACCTCCGTAAAAAACCAAAAATTCATCCAATTAGAATCTAAAGTAAAAGCTAATAACAAAATATACAGTCCGTCAAGAATGAGACGGTCTCGGATTAAGTTAGAGCCCCGATTTTGTTTGCTGGCAACAACGATATTTCCATTGAAATTCTACAAGTGTTGCCACTATAGCTGCCAAAATTTACAAGTAGCAACGTCATTGAAAACCATATCTTTCTTGAGAGAGTGTAGTGACTTATATAGGATATTATGTTTGTGCTAGTAAATAATAATTATACAGTAAAAACTGTCTAAACCGGAATCGCTTGGTTCCCTAATATTTTTTCCGTTTTGGCAGGTTTCCTGTTTATACAGGTTGACCATTTTTACAAGCACTTACCTATACAGGTGGTTCCATATTCATAATACAGGACATTCCATACTACATATTATGTATTTGTTGCGTGTATTTCACTTGTTACACTCTTTTTAAGGTACTCTTATTGTGGATTATATGTATTTATTATCTAGTAATTAAATTAAAACCTATTCAATATTAATTGTATTACGTATGTATTTACTGAAAAACCATTAAATTATTAAGTAAGTACGTACATATTTAATTCAATCACTTCTCACTTGTGTTTTTTTCCCGACATAGCGCGCAATAAATGTAAAAATTCTAAACTTCTAAAATCGTCACGAAATAAATGCACTCAAAAGTCGCCGCGTTTGAACTGATCGTAATTGCAATGTACTCACGAACAGGTCAATCCTCCACTCCACCCCCATCCTTCAAGATAACGGTAGATAACCAATAACAACGCATAAAATGGTAGGTACCTACCCACCTACCCCATGTGACAGGGCGTGTAACCAGTGAAAGTACGTATATTCATACCTACATGTACATACATACATTCTTGGAATTATGTTAGGACAGGCATTAAGACATGATTACAGTTGGTTTTTTTTTTTGTAAACAATAGAACAATGCGGCCGCAAATCAATAGTACCTACGAAGTTTTTATTAGTGGATTCCGAAATACACTATTTACCTGGAACCGGGTCCCCTTTTGTTTTACTACTTGAAGTATTCGTAGATAAGGCCCTTAGTAGGTACAGTTACAATACATTAACTTGGTTTGTGTATATATTTTTTGAAACTTTTTCTTCCGCTTTAGACAGGTTATTTTCCATACATATTGATAATTTTGTTCTGTAAAATACGTTCCGTTTCCGCGTTATACAGGTTTCCGCTTTATACAGGTCATTTTGTATGGAAAACGTGACCGTTCCGAAGATTTTTTCCGGAATGGCAGGTTTCCGCTTTATACAGGTTCCGTTTTAGACAGGTTTTACTGTATTTAAACATATTAGCCTTTGAATTAACAAATTTAAACAATATATTTGATACATTTCATGTAAAAACAAAATGACAAATTTTTATAAATGACTAAAAAAATTAATTATGACCAGGCCTAATTTAATTAATGTAAATTTCATTTAAATTAATCTAATATTGCAACTTCAGGCCCGCTGTAATATAATTAAATAGGTAACTTTAAATTTTAGTAACATAAATTTTAAAACAATGCGAGGGCAACAATAAAACATAATAAATTTTGATACGACAACACCATTGCATATTTTATAGGAATAACAATGGCAATATCCACATAAAACTAATGAGAATTAAAACATTTCATGGATACAAAAACATTAAAAAGAGAAATTAAAATCCTATTGAGCAAATTACACAAAGAACAATGATTTGTATGACTTTTGAGTAGATAACAGAGGACAATCATTTACACACATTGTGTAAAATCTCTTAGAATGTATGAAGTCAAGTGTACAGTAATTGAGTACATGGTTGGCGCGGTTGCTTGAGGCGGCAGTTTCTCAATCGGGAGGTGCCAGGTTCAAATACAGGCGCTGGCTCTGTATTCCACACTTTGTGATACAGGCTTTTAACCTAGTGCAAGGTGTGCAGGAATGTATTTGGGTTTGTGAATGCAAGCCCAGATCCTTCAAAAATTTTTTTTAAATAAAGTAACAAAATTGGAAAATCTGCTCAAGAATTTTAGGAGTTGCAGGTTCAAATCTCAATTGCCACACAATCAATGTCGACAACATGAGAATTTAAAAAATAGATACACAAGGAGCAAAAGTCTGACTTGCAGATTCAGTCTTTATATATTTTTTGTCAAAGAAAAAAAAAAAACCCTTTTTTATAGACTTTTGTTAGCTGAGGTAGTCCGCCAGTAGTACAATCATTGCTGTGTTCCAATGCTCACTAAACAGCTTAGGCTGTTTACCAATGCCACCATGTCATTGCTAAGTGAAACTCTCTTATTGATCTCATACGATCTAAGACAGTGTACACAGCAGGCGCGAAGCTACCTAAGAACACAATTCCCATCGAATTACATTTTGGAAAAAATGATAGGTATAATAGTGTCTAAGCTAATCTAATAAGAAATGTCGGCCCCGACTTCCCTTCTGCAGAAATCCACCCTTCGCCACTGATACACACAGCATGTTTCTTGTATAAATGATTGTTGTCTGTTGTCTGCTCATCTAACATTATAACAACTTGCTACGTGCGTGAAAATCCAGAATTACGTACAAAGAAATTTGAAAAAAATCAAATACATATTTTTTTTGCTGTAGAAAAATGGAAAAAACTGTTGATAACTGCATCCACCACCACATGAATTGGATAATTTTACGAATAATTTGAATATGTATATTATTTAGGACTCTTGCTCTTTCCTCTGGGACTCTTGCTTTTGCTCCGACTGCCGCCCTTGCCGGGGCTCTTGCTCTTCCCGCGTCTGCTCTTAATGGGAGGCAAGTCACTCTCGGTGAGTATGGGCACTTCGTGGGAGAGAACTATCTTTCTGTTGCAGTATTGAATTAGTCTGAAACAAAATGTTAAGATAATTTAATTACTTAATAAATAATTTCAATGAAAATAAAAATGCTACAATCGGTATTTATAAGATTATTGTAAGAAGTCTATCTATCTATCTATCTATACCCTCACGCCACATCCCTTGCAGGGTAGGCAGAGAGGACAGAGCACCAGACAGCCCTATCCTTACACACACTCCTAGCTTCCGTCACATTCATGCAATTAGTCATACACGCTCTCCGATTCCTTTTACTCAAAACGCGTCCATCCTTGAGGATCTGGTCGACATGATCGGACCAGGTCAGTCTCGGACGGCCGCGCTTTCTCACCCCTCTTCGCTCATTCAGAAGAGTAAGAAGTATTGTATTGTAATATTGTCTATATCTAAATACTGATATTTCAGGCACTTAGCTTGTATTTTATAAAGAGCAGTATATCTGACCCTAATCCTTTGATATCTGTGATATCTAAATAGGTGAATGTTTCCCAGTATTAAGCTCTCCACACACGTCTGGAAATTCAGTCAACTGTATCAACCCATTGCAAAAAAGCTTCTTTCTCGTATAAAACCTCTTTCTGAATCCAAAATCAGGGTAACACTGAATTCAGAGAGAGGTTCTGGTCGGAGCTTTTTTGCAAACGGCCGATTCAGTTAACTGAACTTCCGGACGTGTGTGGAGAGCCTTAGGCTGATGACTTTATATATCAGTTATGAATTAAAGGTGCACCGACAGTTCGTCCCCCGACCAGAAGAACCAACAACGAAGATATGTAAAACTAAATACTTATAAATTCCATTGAGAATAACCTACCCATAGTCTCCCTTCTCCATCCACTTCTCATCTTTGGCAGAGAGAGTCTCCTGTACGCCCGGAGGAAGTCCTGAAACGAGATCTGCCTTCACTGTTCTCACGGCCACCAGAGGACAAGGGAAGAATTCTGGAAAGCAAACATAAATCCTAAAAACTCGTCACCCGGAGAGGGACCATAACACATCCCCTTTCAAGATGAAAGTTTTTAAAATACACGAGATTCTCCGTAGTACCAAGAATGAAATATCACTATTGCAAATAATAATAAATAAATCTGCGACTTTAAGATGGACGTTAGACACCTCCTACAGTTACAGAAAAATGATGTTTAGGGCATCTACAAATTTTCATCGTTAGGGCCTGGTAGAGGTCTATAGGCAGCAGTGACGAATAGTGGATTTCTGTAGAAGGGAAGCCGGGTACAACATTTTTTATTGCATTTTGCATTATGTGAAATTAGACATACCTCTGAGAGCAGTCTCAAATGGTGTAGTGGGGGGCCAGTTGACTTCTCCCATGAGCTTCCTGTAGTTGAGATCTCCCTTGAAGAACACCATGGTGGCTTCACTCAGCATATTGTAGAGGTTCTTGTCAATGTCCTTCATCTTGTAGAACTCATGCGGGGTCGTCCAGAAGTGGTCGGCCTGTAAAAAAATATTATTTGTTAAAATTATTTCTTAGATTGACCTGGACCGATCACGTCGACCAGATTGGACAACGTAGATGAATAGCGTCGACTGTGAAAGAATCACTCATTTAACATAAAAGGTTCCACAAATATACCTTTAAAAAAAGAGGGGGTGTATTTCCGATGACCCTGTCTATAGCATTCATAATTCTATGGTTAGAGAGAATAATCTTGAAGATCGCTGAAAGAGAGGGCATCTCATAGTAACTTATAAAATATGAAACCAACACTATGACTGCCCTGAACTGAAGCTGATACTGTAATACTGCCTCAACCTACATACTCATTTAAGAGGTCACAGTTTGAAGCTAAACAAACACAGTTTCAAGCAGAATCCCTGTGTGCTATATTTCTTATCCAATAGAGTTGTGTATGTATGGAGGATGGTATGGAGCTTGTTGTTGCACAAAGTGTGAATGTATTTAAACAATGGACTTGACAGACTGAATGAGTGAATACTGTTGTGAGATCAGACATATCACCATAGCTCCCTGGCTGATAACACCTGATAATAATAGTAATATATCTTACCGCCCAAACCCAGATATCAGATTTAACGTAATTCTTCCACTTTTGACCCAAGTATCTCACGTTCTTGGAGTTTATGTTTTGTTTGGCATTGTCTTCCCCGCCAGGGATGGGGATGTCCGCAGAGTAATTGGATTTCACGCAGCTGTCAATCACCCACTGGATGTCCCGGACTGTGGCGTCGGAGACAAACCAGGGGATGGACTTCACGTGGAAGCGAATCTTTGATGCGAGATGGCGGGAAATGAGAAAATCGGCAAAGACGAAATCCATAAACAGCTCGTAGCCACAATTGTCGCATACGATATCTGAAAAAGGAACAGAGAACTCAATATTATATTTACAAAAATCTAACACTGTGTCTACATGAAAAATAAGTCATTTAAAAAATCTCTATTTGACATACACATTCTATGATTCATTTTACTAAAATCCCTTCTTACACCCAATTTTTTTGTTACCCTTTCATCAGTCATACACTCCACAGATCCAAACCATCTCAACTTATTCACTATCATTTCAGTTTTAACATCAGTCTTACAGCCCCTCATCTTTCAAATCACTTCATTTCTTATCCTATCTCTCAATACATTCTTCTTAGCAATCTCATCTCAACGGCATTCACACATATGATACATCTTTCTACATCCATGACCATGTTCCGCTAGCATACATCAGTTTCGGCATCAGGATGACATTGTGCTCTAGTATAGTCTGTCAAGTGTGGTCTCGGATTAATTTGAACCACATTTTATGTTCTGGCAACAATGACATTTCAACTGAAATCCTACATGGTTGCCAAAGAGTTACATGTATCGCCCTCATCAAAAACCATATCCTTCTATCCCTTATTACTATTGAAAATATACTATTACTTACCGATGATAACTTCCTTCCCTTGTGCCCCCCTCATGAACATTTCCAAGTCATGGAATATGGCCTCGCTATCATCCACTATGACATTCTCGTGAAACTGCTCCACCATGGTGATAGGGTCCATCACCTGGGCCACCTCCGCACCCACAGACAGTGACAGGTCATTCTTATTAGCCCACAAGTTCATCTGAAACATAACAAACATCAAACATATTACAAGTTGCCAAGAAAGATATAGTCTCGGACTATTTGGCAATATAATTTTGTTTGCTGGCAACAATGACATTTCTATTTAAATTCAACAAAGTGGTGCCACTATGGTAGGGATGCCAGACATTCCGGTTTACAGAGATTGTCACCGGTTTTATGCCTCGTTTCCCGGTGTCCCAAACAAACCTTTCGGGACGTCTAAATGCCCGGTTTCCAGAAAAGTTGGTATATTTTTAGGATTTTTATCATTTGTGGTATTTTTGACAGTTTATACACGAAATGATGTAGAAAACAAACAACGCTACCCATTAGCGGTTTGTAAAATTTTTGATTTGACGTGGTTTGCCTACTATAAATAACAAACAGGTCATCACTGCATCCATTTGTCTAAAGACACTAACTTTTTGGTGCGTTTTTTTATGAGGTGAAATTTTCATGCTTGGGCGAGGGCGGCGAACGCTCAGTGCCTATACCTAGAAAAATTGAAAATCTGGCGCTAGTACGCCCCCCCTCCGCTTTACGGTTGTCCCGGTTTGACTTCCAAGAAATCTGGCAACCCTATATATAAAAGAACATTCTAGAAGCGCTTAATGTTATCGCTTGGCACAGTTTACACAAAAAAATAGTAAAATATATAAACAATCGTAGAGAATACACCGAGTAATATGAGTAATATTGTAACACGGAGACATGACCCCAACTTGATAACCCATTGTGTGGAGAGACAAGAGGCAATATAACTGGAGACAATAACTGGAGATAATAAAAGCAATATTTCACTTTTAAATTACCTAATTGATTTATTTGTTTGTTGTTTGTTACAGAATTAAATAATAAATTATCATAATGTTCCATTGTACTCACATTTATTTATTTTCTTATCATTTAAGAGTATGCATACTGACATTTCAAAAATTTCTAAAAACGGGAGACCTTATATCTCGACAACCGTTACTAAATATGCTTTGGAACAAAATAGGGTAGATGAATTGAACACGTATCTAGGGAATAACCGTAAAAGATTTTTTATATCTTGTATAGATTTTTCAAAAAAAAAATTGACAATATGCCTACTCTTAAGTAATTATTTTCCTGCAATAAGATATTGCGTGCATTGTTTCGACTTTAAACGGAACATAATTGAGATAGAAGCTGAACTTTGCAGGTGATTGAACTAACGTTTGGTTATAAGAATCCTACAATTATTATATTTGTCCTATTCGTCATACACAGCCTCCGATTTCTTTTACTCAAAACGGACCATCCTTGAAGATGACATGATCGGTATACGTCAGTTTCGGATGGCAGAACTTCCTCGTAACTCTTCCTTCTCTCATGTTTTTGGCCATCCTGCCCTCATTCATTCTCTCAACATGCCCAAACCGTCTAAGCTTATTCACTTTTATTCTAGTCAGTACACTCATCTTACAGTTATCATCTCTCTAATATTCTAATTGCTCATCTCATCTCTCAGTGTTTTTCCGCACGTTCTTCTCAACTACCTCGTTTCCACTGCATTCAACCCTGATTCGTTCTTGTTCATCCACGTCCAAGTCTTTTCGATGTTTCCATCACAGCGTCCATCCCTAGTAAAGAAACTCCCCAAATATTCATACTCATCCACTTGCTCCAAATGTTGATAATAGTTGGGAAAAATGAAAAAAAAAGTGGAAACAGATCATATGGTGACCGTTTGTTACCAGTTATGTACACCACACCAAACTCATTACATAATTAATTTTATGAGACACAAATAAATCTGGTGTCACGAGATCATCACCTGATCCCAATTATAAGTTGAATAATATCAAGTATCTTTTTTTTTTCAACCCGTTGACTGCCTAAAACATTTTATCAAACAAATTACAGCACTATATTACCTAATAAACTACGTGAATAATCTCAACATTCAGAAAATTTCAGAGGTAGCTTTGGAATAATTTTTCATAGAGAATTAGAATTAGAAACGAAGAAATCAGATGCGGAACAAAGGTTACCGACATAGCAGACCGTATCGCTAAGTTAAAATGGCAATGGGCAAGCCACGTTCCGAGACAGGGAAATGAGAGATGGGCACCCAGAATCCTAACATGGCGACCATGGGAGAACAGAAGACCTGTAGGACGACCCCAAAAAAGATGAGTAGATGATAAAGTCCCAGTCACAAGAAGAAACTGGTTAAGCAAAGGTCAAAGTAGAAAAAATTGGAAAACGTTAGAGGAGCCCTATATCCAGCAGTTGAGGGACGGCTGAACGAGAAGAAAGTGAAAATCTACGAAAATCAAATATCTAACTACTAGAGTCACTAGAACATATTGTCATTTATCCATGTTCTAAGTCTTAGGTCGATATTTTTAGTAATAGCCGAGTAATCTTACTTTTCGGGATGCAGATTATCAGGGCTTACCTAGTTCTCGATTAGTGTAACCACATATTCTTACCTTGAGTAGTTGTTGAAAGTTGGGCAGATGTGAGACGGGAGGCTTCCCTCTGCCAGGAATATCAGGTGCTTCTATTAGCTGGGGCACGTAATTAGCTACTAGACATATGGCAGTCATGCTGTGCTCGAATGACGAGTCTTTCACATCTCTAAATGGGTCCATCTCTATCAACGATCTAGAAAGAAAAGAACCATATGATTATACATCGCGAGATTCGATGCCCTAGGTACCTGATGGGACTAAAAGATGTGCAGGGACGTAGAGTGAACAAAAATATTATACACTTTATTTACTAGGCAAATTTTGTTACTACTACCTGCATAATGCATGCAGATACAAGTTACATGGAATTCATTGTTTACACTTTACTTATTGTTTTATTCCTCTATAGATATTGTTGGTTGTATAGAATTCAGGTAAAGATGAAAACTCTCGTAATTTAAATATGTAGAAAAATAATACTTTTGCTCGTATTAGTAAGGTTTTATTGCACCTCAGCAGTAAAACGGCATTCGTTTTCCCGATGTATACATATTATATACATCGCATGAACGTGACGGTAGCAAAGAGTAGATGTTAGGATAGAGTAGTGTGACGTGCTGTTCTCTCTTCCTGCCTCGCAAGGGATAAGGGCGTGAGGGTATCTCAAAACTGCAATAAAATGAGATAGCTGAAGCAACAATATATTTATTGAACTCACAAATTCAACTGGAAAGCCTCCCTGACTCTCCTGTAGACATAGCACTCTGTGAAGAGCCACACGCAGGTGAAGTAGTAAGGGTCCTCCACTTGGGAGATGAGAGTGTTCCACTCCTGCGTATCATCAGCGTCCACAGTCAGCAGCTCCAGCCGCTTGTTGGTCTGAATCTCATTCTTCAACTTAGACAGGTAACCAATCACCTCCTTGATTTCATCTTGGGATTTCTACAAAACAAATTATGATAATACATTGAATATCTTAAAACAATATTATACACCATATTCAGTTTTTTCCTCGACAGAGACGACAGGCATCTTCGTTCACATAATGTAGCATTATGTGAACTCCCTTCGGTAGGAAGCAGGATGGGTGTTCCGACGCTTACGAGTCAGCTTGGGCTGGCTTAAGTGAGCTGGGCAATGTTCACCCATTCCACCACATCCTGCTGTCAATCGTTGGTCGATTAACTGGGTTCGATTCCCGGCCACGGCAAACGGATGGACTGGAATTGGTGAATGTTACTTAAGTGTAAAGTGATCACATTAAGCAAGCCGAAGATCAGTCATAGGCCTGATGGAAGGTCCATCCTTTGCTGTATATCTGGTGAGATAACTACTTGTACAATGGTTGTTTGCATACGAAAGAAGAAAACATAAACTTTAAACTAGGTAGTCATTCATTTTTGCATTTCCCAAATGCATATTATAATATCTTAATAATCTTAACCCAGGATGACTACCAGGAGCGTAGGAAGACCACCACTAGGATGGAGAGACTACCTAGTCAAGTACGTTGGTGTCAACTGGATCCAGAGAGCCCAAGATAGAGCGCTGTGGAAGCACATGGAGGAGGCCTTCGTCCAGGAGTGGACGGGACTAGGCTGACGAAGAAGAAGAAGATATTATGATACTCACAGATCCAAATTCTTGTACGATAGAGTCTCGGTCCCTTGCCAAGTGATCAATGACTTTAGTGAGTATTATGGGAAGACGCTCCTTCACCGTGTAGTATGCGAAGCTCCTGCGGAAGTGACAAAACAATTTTATTTTATTTTATTCACACCGAGATTCACCTACACTCTACAGGCAAGGTGTGTATGTACAACATTATAAATATGTATCTCTAAACAATTCTGCATATTCCACACCTTGCCCTATTAACGGAAAATACAAGATAGCTATAAGATATAAGGCAGAATTTCATTACTAAAAATAAAAGGACAAACACATACACACACACTCTCTCTCACACACACAAACTCTCAAATTTGCAAATCAAACCCAAATAAACATCTTTATGCAGAGTATGTTGTGTTTTTTTTAGCCACATCATGTCCGAATGTGCTCTCAGGGCATATGGGGGTGAAACATCTGACTTTATGTGTCTAAATGAAGCGGCAACGACACGATTTTAAACTCTGACAAACAGTTTTCATAGTGCAATATACATGTAGTGTCTAACTATTATTATATTGATGTGATGTATGATGTACTGTATGACTATACAATAAATAAATATACACAAGGCATTTAGTGGTTACCCCATTAGTGGGATATGTCGTGTGGTACCGCAGTAGATTTATAATAATATCAGTTATACAGCCGCAACAAAATTAATCAGGCAAAATTTGCATTCATTTTATTAATTCGCCTTATTTTATTAATACAAGTTCATTGTTAATTGTCCTAGATAATTATCTCAATGTTCAGAACGTGAGAACGAAAGCCGTGAATATCTGTAAATAAATCTAAAAATAAATAATGTTTTCAATATTTACCTTTTGTAAAATGCAGATAGCTGCACATTATAAGGTGTTTTAGCGTCAATCAGCGGTAGTTTTTCCAATGATCGTACGTTGGACGTACCTAACATTATGATATTTATATTTTCACTACTACTTTTGATAATAAAATAATTAATTACTAGCGAAATTACATTAAAATTCAACGAACTGCAGCCAATCCGTCAAGCAATGATAACAAAAGCCAAGTGACAGTTCGACCGGATTTCATTTCATTCGAGGACCGAGGTTGTGTTCTTTTATTTTCAAAGTAGATAAGATTTGACATTGACAATATAGAGGTGATTGTACAAAAGATTATGATTGTACAGAAATCTGCTGCACCGACTAAATTACCAGCGTATTTTGCAACGCTAGAGTTGTATGTCAAAAATTCGAATTTTCACACGGTAGAAAACGACCTAGTGAGTGTGGTATTCGTCAAGGTATTTTCGTAAACTTCAGGTGACAATGTAAATGATTTTACAGAAGTAAAAAAACTTGGTCAATGTAATATTTTGGTGAGAATTTTCCGATTGATGATTTTACAGAATGATTTTACAGAAGTAAAAAAACTTGGTCAATGTAATATTTTGGTGAGAATTTTCCGCCCTTCAATTGGAATCCAAATAAATTCATGTTAGTGAAGAAATTGAAAATGTCGAACAATTTTTTCCGCGAGTTGTGGTATTCGTATGGTATTAGATCGAGGTATTCTCGGTAACTTAGGGTGACAACATACAGGACTTAGCAAAAGGAAAAAAACTTGGCCAATACAATTGGTTTGTATTTTACCCGTTCTAATTGGAATCCAAATAAATTCGCGTAGGCGAGTAAACTGAAGATGTCAAATGAATTTTTGTAGAGGTTTTACGCTATTCACTTGTTAAGTATGACAATCCCGTACATTCAAGGCGACTGCTATTGCCGACGCTCGCGTTCTGTACCTACATCTACTGTCGGTATTGGCCGACGTTCGCGGCTGAAAATTAAATGTTTTTGTTTGAAGCAAAATATGAATTTATTATTATAATACAAATTTTATTACAGAATCGTTCACTTAATCGGATAACAATGAATTATTTCAAACTTAGAAAAAATAATACCTACACGATTTATATTAGGGTTGTGAAATATCGGTTAGAAAAAATAGAATAATTAACAAACTATTTAAGCTATTGATGTTTTTCCACTAGGTGCGTCCAACACTAACACTACAGTGCGACCAGAAATAACTTTTATTCCCAACAACTCTCCATTAGGAACATATTGACCTATTTTCCCGCTGCAACAAATATATTTATTTCAAAAGAGAAAAAGGGTTGTAATTTCATTACCTTCCATACAACGGACACATTTTAACATTCCTAGGTGTTTGTATGTCCATTACCGGATAATTTTCAGTGTCCACAAACCAGTCGAAAGCACCCATCTTTATATTATTACGAATATAAAAGTTAAGCACAAGACGATAATGGTTCACGAAAAGAAACTCTCACTGGAAAATGGATTAATGGAGATAAAAATAGAACAGAGATGTCTACGGTGAGGCAATAATAATATTGATAAATTTAGATACTTATTGTGGCATCGTCATCGATTGGTTTAATCGCCTTGTTTTTTGCATAATATTGTTGAGTATGCATCGCCGTAAATGTCGAATTTTGACCTATAAATATAGTTAAAAAAGTAGGTGGTCTACCAAAATTGGTAGACCGCACCCACATAAGGACCTCATACGATTTTGCACTAGATTTTGCAATTTTGAATATAATATTATCTATTGCTAGAAATATGTCTATCATGGGCGTCGCCAGCCTCGGAGCTAAGGGGAGGAGGGGGGCAACAAAAATTGGTATAGCATGAAAAAAATATGAATAGCGCCGCAGGAGAATTTTTTTTTGTGAAACATGGAGAAGAAGGTCTTGAGTGGTTTGGTTTATTTAAAAATGTGTATGATATTTTGCACAATAATATGTATGAAAAAAGTTTTTATAATTTTTTTATGAAACAATAGAGTTTTGAAGGATTTTCAACCTCATTTTTAGAAAATCTATGATATGGTGAGAAAACGGGTGGTAATAATGTGAGTTATTGGGAGGTTTTATCATGAAAAAATATAAACCTATTCCAATCTCTGGGGGGGAGGGGCAGCTGCCTCCCCATGACAACGACCATGATGTTTATATTTTCTTACCCAAAAGTGTAAATAAATAATGTAAATTTGCCTCGCAGGCGATTTTCTTTATAAAACCTTTGGAAAGTAATAAGAAAATACAAATTCGTCAAATCAAGAAGCGGCGCTTTTCACGAAACAATTTTAATGCAATAGATTTCAATAAAAGATGCAGGCATTGGAGTATTCAAAAGAGGAAATAGTCATCATGTAAATCTAATTTGTTGAATATATATTTCTCAATATAGGTATATCTTTTCTTAATTACCTAATGTTTTTTTTTTAATTTGATTACTAAAGTTTATTAAAGTTTAGGTGTTCAGCCATGTTCAGCCACAATAATTCGGTATTCGGGAATGACTTTTTTACCCAAGATTTCGCTACTCGACCGAATACCTACCGAATAAAAATTATAGACGAAAATTCGGTATTCGACGAAGTATGCTGAACAAACTATACGCTTAACTAGCCGAGCAATCTGAAATATGAACAGGTAGAAAGATTTCGCCTTTTTTCTACCTTTCGCCTTTCTGAATACGTCTTTAGACATCGATTCAATTCGACTTACTAAATAATTGTTTTTTTCACATACAGCAAAACAGCCGATTACGAATGAAATTATGTAATACGTATGTGGATAATTATAATAATAGTTTGTACAAAAACTATGGAACAAAGCAAAATCCTGTTATTACATGTAAAAATATTAAACCTAGTCTCGCGAAATAGATTCCAATTTGTTTCGGGGGGAATCCCCTTATAAATAATTTCTCTATGGATTTCTTTTGTAATTTTTCTATGCAGTCGCCCACGTACAAAGTGGTTTGGTTGTACAAGGGCGTATATAAAAAATATATTAAATAAAATTTCGGTATTTGCGCGTGTAAAAAACATAATTAAATTAAAAGCAACTACTTAGATATTATAATAGGTAAATGATATATTCCGATCCTAAATAAAGCAGCGAAACACAGAGGCATTATCATGGAAAGTGTCGATAGAATTTACTTGAATTCAATATGCCCTTCTTCTTACCTCCACTGGCAAAGTTGATAGTTGAAGTTTTGCAAAGATTCGAAGTTGAAGGTCACTGTTATGTAAAAAAAACGAATTAACGGACAACTATGACTTCCTGTCATCTCATTTCATTGTCTTGTCTTCCTCTTCCTCTCTCTAATGACCTCCCTTTCTCCTCAACAATCACTTCTTCACCCCCTGGCGTCTGTTTTTGTGTTTTTTTTACATTGATACTTTTGCACTTTGCAGTTCAAATTATTTATCATTTCTCTTTGTTTGTTGGTTCATAATTGTTCATTTTTGGTGGATTTTGCGACGTGTTTTAGTGAATGTTATTCTAATTTCATTAAACTGTAACGTATTCAAAAAGTATAAATCAGTGATTAATTTATTAATCGATAATAAAACTCTGTCAGGTAAAGTTTTTGTTTATTTACATATTTGTGGCCTTTGCGAAGTTTTTGGTCGGTTCCATTTTTAAAACCTGACATTCTTTTTATAATTTGTTATTGATCTATGTGTATTTAAGACAAACTTGTGCGCAAAACCAACTAGACAAAAGATCTATGTAAGGTTATAGATCAATACTATTGTCTATTGAATTTATAAAATATGTTATGTGCAAATATCTACATTCAATGTTGTGTTTCATCACCCGAGATTCGCGAAATTTGACAGTTTTTACATCAGTTTCAGATTCCTCTTATTTTTCTTTTGGAGTCCCTACAACTCTGCTATTTACGTATGAAAAGTCTGTAACCTGTCGGCCTGTAACATTAAAGTTACGTTGTGAGACTAATACAGGTAATGTATTTCTTCAAAAAGAAAAAAAGAAAATTTTCAGTGGAAGCAATAATTTGTTCAGATGGTTTGAAAATTTTGGATTAGTTTTGCAGTCCTATTAAACCACTGTCCCTCAGTGTTAATCACTATACATTTTGGATTAATAACTCAACAAAATACACAAGAATTAAAAGAAAAAAAATACCATTATGATACCATCATACCTACATCTACTACATATACATATAAAGTAAGGTCCGATTTTTGTAAGTGTTTGCATAACTCCCCCATTTTACGATGGATTGCTGCGAAAATTTTGAATAAACATTTGTGATAATATAGACTGTATCCTAATGTCGCTGCTTTTTGAAAGCATTTCCTAGGAGATGCCATAATGATGAGAGAATCCAAGCGGTTGAGTGTGGTATTGTATGAAAGCATTGGGAAAGAAGTCCAGATCTTAAGACACATTTTGTCCAGCTCGAGTCTATAAAGTATGCCAGGTTGGTTTGTCAAATTTGCCGTTAGCATTAGCACGGGTAACTCAGCTAGTTATATCAGTAGCGTAGCGTGGGGGGGGCGGGCCGCCCCGGGCGGCACTTTTCAAGGGGCGGCATTTTCGGGATTTTTTTTAAACAATCTAGGCTAGCGTACACAAACCCAAATACTTTCCTGTACACCTTGCACTAGGCTAATTTCACTAATCTGCCGCCCCTAGGCTATCGGCAGATTTCAGAATATACAAGGACGGGGGGAGGCATTTTGAAAAAAAAAATGACTGCATCGTAACAAGCAAAGTTCCTGCGTCTGTTCTTGTGTTAAAACTTTCATCTGTCTGTCAGGTTTTCGAGAGTAACTGCCGCCCCTAGACTGTCGGCCTAGGGGCGGCAGATTTCAGAATTTGCAAGGACGGGGGCGGCATTTTTCAGAAAAGGCCGCAACTGCAGAGTGTTCATAACTCAAAAATTATATTCTTCTCATTAGCGGATTCAGACGGCGGATTACCCCCCAAAACAAGTGACAGCACTTTATATAAAACAAGTTTCCAAAGAATCACATTATTACTGCATCGTTTTCTCATTATGACATGAATTTTCTAAAACTACTACATTGTTTGGTAAAAAAAAATCGCCTGCGGCGCTAATTAAATCTGTTGCGTTGATCCTATCACTTAGCCGAATTCTCTATAAAAATTTCGCCTGCGACGCATTATACCAACCCTGTTATATAATCTAGAATTATATTTTACTTGCGGCCCGTCGCTCATTTATAATTTCAGATTATCCTTCATCCAAAAAGTTTTAGGTTCAATATTTAAGCATTTAGGATGATTATTTCACATATTTTCTAAAAATATTCGCCTGCGGCGCAATTCTGGGTTACGTTTATTTTCAGAAAATAAATCAAACGACCTTGACTACATGACCCTTTTCACACAGTGTCAAAAAAAGTCGCCTGCGGCGCTGTTCACATTTGTAGTAGCACAAGGTCATATTTGCATGAAAAAAAGAATGAGTTTTTTATGGGCGGGGGGGGGAGCGGCAAATTTTGCCTCCGCCCCGGGCGGCACAAACCCACGCTACGCCACTGAGTTATATATAATTATTTTTTATCAACTGCATAATTTTATTGTTAAGGGTTAATTTGTAATATATCTCGCATGCTGTGGTCTGGTACTTGAAGGGTTGGCCTATTTTATATGTTTGTAATGTAATAATTGTGTATGTTTTGTTAATCCTCTGTAAATGTGTCCTCAAATAAACAACTTTCCATTATTTTGTCTCCCTCCCCACTTCCCCCATAGACTTTGAATATTTGTTTTTATCTTTCCAGGTTTGGGATTCAAAAATGTTGACGAGTTGTAAGTTCAACTTCTCTCATACATAATACATAATTTGTTTTATTCTCTTGGCATGACGCATTACGTCCCATTATTGTATTAAAAGTAGATAGATAAATAGTAAATAGAATTACTAACACTAATTTTATGAAATATTTGCATGCTATTTCATAATTTATATTGTTATTATTGTGTGGTTGTAAGGTTTTGGGTTGGTTATAAGTTATTACTCGTCTCTAGGGCTGCCACCTTTCAAAGAGGGTAGACCCGGAGATTTCGGAAAAGATCATGGGCCCTGACATTTTCACCGCCACCTTTTTTGTTTTCACGGAATTCCGTGAAAACAAGAAAGTGAAACGTGTCCGGCCTCTGCCCTCCATAGTCCCCAGCTTACTCAACCTTTTGCCAATCCCAGTCTGGCCCGGAGATATACAGTGCTAACCCGGAGACCGAAGAACACCCCTCAGACCCGTAGACTCCGTGTCAAACCCGGAGAGGTGGCAGCCCTACTCGTCTCACATACTTTGCCTGAAATTGTTGTGTATTGTATTTGGTTTTCCAGTATATTTTCGCCACTAATAAAACTTTATTGGTGAAAATATACCAGACAAATTATACTTATTTCTCAAAAAATGTGTATTGACTTGTTTTAAAGTAAATAAAATAGTGGTTAATTTGGAATTCCAAATTATGCTATAACGGTTGTTAAAGATCGTGCTGTTTGTTTTAGGTTTTGAGAGAATTATTAATGACATTAACGATGTTCAAGAATTTGTGCCGGGGCGAGAATGGAAGTCTCGTAAGTCGACTCCGGAGTCATTTAAATACAATCTCGATCCTGCAACTATCATCGACAGTATTTTGACTGATGACAAAACCGATATCGATGAGTTCTCCGATGATGAAGAGATATGGGAAGATTATTCCCGTTACACGAAACTTCGTCTAAGCCAACAAGAAAATGCTGAACTATTCTCTGTAAATAAATCGAAGACGTCGCTCAATTCAGAAAACGACGACAAATATTATTCAGAATCTGATGATTTCAGAAAGAACATCTTGTTTTATGAGAAAAAGGAGTATAATTCATTTCGTGATGAAAAATTTGACTCTCGAAACAATTTTAAATACTGCAATGATGGGTTCTATTCGAACTATAAGTACAAATATGTTCGAGAGAGAAACGCTGAGACTGAAAATGCTAATTTGTTTAAGATTGCTGCTGTTAATGATGCTACACTAAAGGTTGACAAAGCACCGATGACGTTATTTAATAACGTCAACAGATATGATGCTGCCGCAAATAATAATTACACAAACCCACAATATTCTTACGTCGACAATGCAACAATTTCGTGCAGTGAGATTATTCCACGTAACATCAATCTGAATCTTTGCGAGAACAGAACTTCGTTTATCGAAAAAGATTTTTCTCCATATGTTCCCAGACACAATCCATTACACACAGTACCAAACGGTCTGTCCCCTCGTCTGCCAGATAATCAGTTTCGTATGGAATCGTGGAGGAATGTCAATTACGCAGATGTCTCCGTGATAAAGGAAACTCGTATCATAGAATTTTCTCATAACGGACAAACGTCATTCGTCGTAACTTCCAATTCTCCGGTGCAAGTGAACAATTTTGCCAATGACAGGTTTGAAGATGTTCGATCACTGCTTCCTGTGACGAGGTCGAGGGCTCCAAGCATTTCTGGCTTTTCCAACGTAAGTTTAAAAATATACAGGTTTGTTAAATTTTTTGACCAAATCCTGGATTTTTTTTCCTCAACAGAGACGAGAGGCCTCTTCATTCACATAATGTAGCATTATGTGAACTCCCTTGGGGAGGAAGCAGGATGGGTGTTCCGATGCTTATGAGTCTGCTTTGGCTGGCTTAAGTGATCCCACTTCCTCCCCAAGGGAGTTCACATAACGCTGCATTATGTGAATGAAGATGGCTCTCGTCTCTGTTGAGGAAAAAATTAATGTATTTCCGTCTGTGCAATGCAGATAAATCCGGTTCAATACTTACAATAATTTAGGTATATCTCAAATCATAAAATCCTGGATTGTCTAGCACGTAACAAGAAAGAGAGAAATGTCAAGGTGGCGCTGATTAAGCTCCTTGCAATTACTAATGTGAAACATTTTACAGGCCAGCACCTCTTCCACTCATAAGGGTCTGTATTGCCCATTCTGCAGGAAGAACGGAGAGAGTTTTGAGGTGTACACCTCGCATGCCCTTCACAATCCCAGGAGGGATGTCACATGTCCGGTTCTGTTAAAACATCGCTGCGAGCACTGTGGTGCCACTGGCAAAAACGCTCACACCATGTAAGTATTATCGAATGACTAACCTTTCTCGAATATAAAGTAAGCCAACCATGACTGGTATAAGTACGTCTTGCGCCTGCATAATTAAACATAGGGCGGTTCAATTTGGTTTTGAATTGTTAAGAAAGTGTTATCAGCATGGCAGCTATGGTGATTTGTCTGATCTCACAACAGTATTCACTCATTCAGTCTGTCAAGTCCATTGTTTAAATACATTCACACTTTGTGCAACAACAAGCTCCATACCATCCTCCATACATACACAACTCTATTGGATAAGAAATATAGCACACAGGGATTCTGCTTGAAACTGTGTTTGTTTAGCTTCAAACTGTGACGTCTTAAATGAGTATTTAGGTTGAGGCAGTATTACAGTATCAGCTTCAGTTCAGGGCAGTCATAGTGTTGGTTTCATATTTTATAAGTTACACATTGATCTAATTGTTCAAATTTTCTTTCCAGAACCTACTGTCCGTTGCTGTCGCGGAGTACTGATGGTAAACGTCCTCCCTCAACATCAGTGATTGTCAAATCATCGTTGCGCAAAAGCAACGGGCAACTGCGTGATGCCAAACTACTGCGGCAGATGAGAATGTAAGATAACTTTTATTTCTCGCAAATTCTACAAAGAAAAATTGAATTTTCGTAACCGAAGGCCATTAAAATGATTTTTACTTTTTTCAAATTTGAAAATGTATCAAAATAACAGTAATTTAAATTTTTTATATGAATGTGTGAGTGAATGTAGTTGGGTCTGTTATGAGATAAATTTTTATAAGCAGTAAAAAAAAATATGGTCAAAATTTTAGAATTATCTTATTTGATTTTTGTGAGAAACAAAAGTTATCTTTCATTGTCTTTTTGTTTGACTCATTGACCGCCTCGAACCCTGATTGGGGTTTCGTATTCAATACATTTTGTGCCTTCGTGGCGTTTAAAATGGATCGTCATAAGTTTCGTGGCGTAATAATTGAAACTCGTACTTTTTATACGTTGAAGTGATTTTTGTGATTGCAGTTTTTTAAAATATCAATAAACAAACATGTTTTGTATACCAGCTACCCGGGTTTTAATGTCCAAAACAGTGGCATATATAGGGGGAGGGGGGGGGGGGGCGAGGGGGCCTGGGCCATTTTTTACTCCTTCATGAAAAAATTTTGGCACTATTGTTTTTTTACTGCTTCTATGTTTCAATTTTAATTGCCTCCTCCAAAAGATTTTTCGGTTTAAAAACTTTGAGAAATCAGGTTGAACAGTCAATCTTAGTCCCTCCCCCCTTAGTCAAATACTAGTTGCCCCCCCCCCCCCCCCCTCCAACCAAGTCCAAAATATTGAGGCAGTCAACAAGTTAATATTTCTATTCTTTCACTCTTATCTCTTTATTTACCATGAACTTTTAATACCTTATATCATGGACTTTTTTAATATTCAACTTATTCTACGACTTCAACAGTCGTCTCTAATATTTCATTTACTTTTAATATTCTAATTTATTTATTGACTTATAATCTTTTATATGAATATAAAAATGATCTCTTAACATTTTATAAGTAATTAAATATTTTATCTAACAATTTTATAATATAAATTTTACAAATTATGTGCAATCAGAGAATTAATAGGTTACTAAAAATGAAAGCGTAGAATGATGGACTGGTATTAGTAATGACTCATACTGACATCCACTAATAATCAAAAAAATATTATTATCGGTTTGATCAATATTGGAATCCAAGAATTGTAACTGTTTTACTATCAGTTTGAACTATGTTCCATAGATTTACTATCCAAGAACTGTAACAGTTTTATTATCAATTTGGACAATGTTCCACAGATTTACAATCCAAGAATCCCAAAAGTTTTATTATCAATTTGGACAATGTTCCATAGATTTACAATCCAAGAACTGTAACAGTTTTATTATCAATTTGGACAATGTTCCACAGATTTACAATCCAAGAATTGCAACAGTTCTATCATCAATTGAACAATGTTCCATAGATTTAGAAACCAAGAATTGCAACAGTTTTATCATAAATTTAGACAATGTTTCATAGATTTACAATCCAAGAATCCCAACAGTTTTATTATCAATTTAAACAATGTTCCATAAATTTACAGTCCAAGAATCGTAAAATCAATTTGATCAATGTTCCATATTATGCTTACAATCCAAGAATTGTAAAATTTTGTTTGAGGTAAAACTCTGTTACACAGTTTGAATTATTTTTAGAATAAATAAGAGAATATAGACTTTTGCTATCATTCCGTTTAGTATGTAAGTTAGTTTATAATGATCTTAAAGTTCCTCTTATAAGACTTAGTATTGCGACTTCTATATATATCCCTTACGTCATTTTTCTGTTTACAATCTGTTAAAAAAAAAAATTGGTGTTCGATGAGGGCGCCACATGTAGCTCTTTGGCGAATATAATGGCAACACTTGTATAATTTCAATAGAAGTGTCCTCATTGCCAGAAAACAAAATTGTAGTTCCAATTTAATCCACCACCAACTCTTTTTTGACAGACTATACATTCGACAAAAGTAGGGATTGGAGTTGCATTATTTTGCCATCCTTAGTTGCCTATATGTAGATACTACAAGTTACAAATAATTTTACCAAATGTTACCAACTGAATAATGTTAATTAAGTAACTTGTTAATGTTGTTTGTTATTATTCCTTTTACAATATGTTTGTTTTATTTATAGTGAGTAAGACATTTAACTTTTTATAATAAACCGTTCATTTTTTAACATATTTGTTTTATTTGTTGGTATTGGGATGGCAGTTTTGCTAATTTGACTAAATCCCAGTTAAATCACATTTACATGCAACTAGCTAAAGTTACTTGTGCTTCGCAACGGAAAACTTGGATGGTGAAGTAGACGACAGTATGACTCGAACCAGATTCATCTGTTCATTCTTTCTGACAACTTTCTAAAACAAGGGCGGCCAACCTTTTTCAGCAGCCGGGCCAGATTCTAAAAATGAGATGGCTTACCGGGCCGCACAACCAATTTTTTGAAACAAAAACAACAGGGTTGGCAACAGAAATTAAAATATTGTTATGACCTAAAAAAGTGAAGTGGCGCCGCAGGCGATTTTTTCCTTGCAAAACTGAGTGGAGAAGGCTCGCAACAAAATATTTTCTAATTAAAAAGATTATCCAAAATAGCGCCGCAGGCGAAATTTTTAAGGGAAGATGGTTGAAGTGACGAATCTGATTGTCTTTCTATAACAGGCAATGGATTCGGTTGTATTGTAAGACGGCTTCGCGGGCCGCATTTAGACCTTCGGCGGGCCGCATGCGGCCCGCGGGCCGCGGGTTGGCCACCCTAGTTCTAAAAGGTTCTGCAATGTTTTATTAATCTCTATAATTTTCTACGGTGTCTCCCGATGGCTTGAGCCGTGCAATATATGACTTGCCAGCCAATGATTAGCCAAAACTGATTAGATTCATTTTTATTTTTTGTTGTGACGATCCTATGTGGTGATTAATCTATCTATCATTTTTACTGTTTGTGACGATCCTATATGGTGAAAAGAAAAATGTAAGGCGCCCTTGGGGCGATTTAATCGCTAAACGGCGCCTAAAATTGTCCAAATATTATTATATTATTATTATTGCAATCTGAATTTCTTTTCCAATGCCCTTTCAAACGATACCACACAACCCTTAGATCATCAGAAAAATTTCTCAGAAGTTTCTACCACACGGTATTTGTTTCCAGATAGCAAGGCATTCGTGTACTAAGTTTGGTCGAAATTGCTCCAAGCGTTCCAGAGTTATGGTGGGACAAACGTACATACGTCCATTTTTGTTATATGCAATTATCCAGTATATTCTTGAAGGAGTTGGTGTATAGTATGGAGCAAGTACAAGTGATTCCTCACACTGCCAGCTCTATTGGTTGTGTTTTGGTGTGTTGGATGTGTAGGTATAATGTTGTCTATAGCTTCAGTTGATGTCCTCTCAGGTGCACATTAGAGCTCATGTTAACGAAAAGGGCAAAAATAATCCTCGAGGTATAAGAATGAAATAAAATTTTGTACTTGTATGTAGTTTAATTTTAATAAAAGATTACAAATAAATTAAATAACAAAAAATAAAATATATTGAAATACACAAAAACAAACAAATTGTAGTACGAGTCAAAAACAGCAATCTGACCTCAGATCGATTCTGGAGTAAATTGAAAAAAACATTTTGTCTAATTTCCTGTTGTTGCCTCTCATATATTGCAGATTGGTGTATTTGAAACCAAGTGACTTTTTATATGAAATATCTATATGGGTTATGACTGCTTTTGTTACCATGTTAATATCTTACAATGTGTAGTTTTACAATAGGAACATGCACCACATTCTTGACTCGATTTATTCAAAATCAGCAGATCGCTGTTTTTGATACTGTACGACTCAAATATAAATAAAATGGGACGAAATTATTCTAACTACATATTACATTCTTATTTATGAAGGAATGATTAATACGTAACTACTATTTGAATTAAAAGTTATCCATCTCAAACATACGCACATTTTATTACAATTGAGGCAGTGAGAGCAAAAGAGAAAGGCAACCCACAAAAATACCTAAACTCAATTGTAATAATAATAATTCTCAACAGAATCGAAGAAGGAAGGCACCTTCTCAAAACAATCTCAACAGAATCGAAGAAGGAAGGCACCTTCTCAAAACAATCTCAGAGAGACGGGCCAAGTGGATAGGCCACACAATACGACACGAAAACCTCCTCCACACCGTAATGGAGGGAATGACCGAGGGGACAACTCACAGAGGGCGACCCCGACAGGAATATATGGAGCAGGTTCTCCAGGATATGAGCTGCTCCTCATACTTGGAGCTGAAGCGTTGTGCGGAGGACCGGGGGGAGTGGAAAGCGAGGTGTTCTTTGCTGCAAACAAATCCATTGGATTGAAACCTGAGAAGAAGAATTGTGCTGGATTTCACCAACTTTTTAGGTGAGAAATAGCAGAGATAGGAGCCACTTGTCATTATTTTTCATACAAAATTTGTGCTAGGTGGCTCCTATCTCAGCTCAAATTCAGCATCAACCTTTGAAAACCCTCACGATATAGTGTTGTTATGAAATAGAAATGGTGTATCCCACCTACTAATATATCCTCCCTACAAGAGACAGCATTGCATATGTTTAATTCACATTATACTTGTTATTCTACACTTTAAATGCGTTATCTCAGTTTGACTTGCCTGTGGCTTAGATCACTTTTGCTCTCAGTGCCTCATTTAATTTTTTAAGATCCAAATATCAGTGCAATAACTTAATGACTTTTTTATTCTCTTGATTCACAATGCCGTAAGTGAACAGACGCAAGCCACATGTGGGATGTTTCGAGAAAAAAGGCAATAATTTTTTTTGTCACAAATAAACATGTAGAAACCCCTCTTCACAGTTATGCAATCACTTAGATCTCTTCACCGATGTATTCTCTGTGAATGGTTGTTGCAGGTTTTCATGATGATCCATAATGTATATTTGGTTTGCGGGTTAATGGTGTAGTGATCAGATGCTCCGACCAATCGGCGAACTTAGTGCCGTCGGTTCATCACAATCCGTGACCAAGGCGGCAGTAGGTTCGCCGAAACGTCGGAGCACCTGATCACGAATAACCTGAAAAATAAATCACGGATTCTCTGTGGTTTTCTGAACAAAACTGTATACTACTTATCACATTTTCTCAAATAATGTGGTTTGAGTCTGTTCACCATCACGGCAACGATATACTCCCTACATTCTTCTTTACTTATAACTTTCTAGTTTCAAACCAATCAAAGTATGCAATCCTAATTCCAAACGAAGTTATGTCCGTAATCCTTACATGTGTACGATATACATTATTTGGGACGGCTTCTTGATAAGTTTAATTTTAATTTATTTAAAGGAACTTTCTTAAGAGGACTAAGACTGCACTGCGACTTTTTTTAGAAGAAAATAATGTACGTAATTCAATTCTTTCAAATATGCAGTCTTATACACAATGCGGTAAACTATACACAACAACGAAACACTGTTCTGAATAAGAAGTAACACAATTGTTTTAAACTGTTTCGGCTGTAAATGGGTGATTAGAACCTCGTAAATGTACGGCAAATATCATACAATTACTTCAAGAGCAATTCTGTGTGTTAAATCTATTCGAACCAATGTTTCTTTTTATGTCTGTATGATAAATCTATTCTTTACTTTCATACGGTTGCTCTGTATAGTCATATTGTTGATTTGGATCTACAGCATACTGCTGATTCGGATCTACAGCATATTGCTGATCATACTGCTGACTCGGATCTACAGCATACTGTTGATTAGGATCTTCTACAGCATACTGCTGACTCGGATCTACTGCGTATTGTTGATCCGGATCTACGGCATATTGCTGATTTGGATCTACAGCATATTGCTGATTTGGATCTACAGCATATTGCTGATCTGCAGCGTATTCTTGACTAGATTCTGCTACATACTGTTGGTTAGGATCTACATATTGATTGGGATCAACATACTCCTGACTGGGATCTACATATTGCTGATCGTTACTGTAAGTCTGATCGTAAGCATTACTGTCGTCTGCGTACGTCACATTATCGTCTCCGTATTCCATTTCGTCTTTGACTTCGTCGTCTTGTCTGGACAATTCCTTTTCGCTTTCTACCTGATTATCTTCTAAGTGCTTGCTAAGATCTTTGTGCTGACTTAAATTACTAATAAGATTAAGTTTAGGTTCGTTATATTGGGTTTTACTAGTGGGTGAATTGGGGGGATTTAAATTAGATATAGTTTTATCGTTATCGCTGATCGGTTCTGTTTCTCTTTTAACGTCGTCATGTCTCACGCTGTTGGATGATTGTCTGCCGCTTCCGCTGGTGATGCTCGTTCTGCTGGCTTGTCTGCTGACGACGTTGTGTGGTCTCTGATCGGGCTGAGTGTAATAGTTTCCCTGTTGCGACGTCCTACCGCTGCCTTGTCCTTCACTGGCGTACTGGTTACCATTTGTTGTGTTTCTAACGTTTCCTCGAGTGACTGGTGAAGCATTTTGTGTATATTGTGCTGGAACATAGACATTACGTTACATTTTGTATTCACGTATATAAAATACAGTCTCAGGTTAGGGTGGAGAGTGTGGCTCCGAAAAACGCCATATTGAAAAAGATTTCTTCAATATGAAGAATGAGACTTTTCGGCACTATTGTGACCCCACCTGCAGCCGAGTGAAATGGGTCATAGATAAAGAATTTAGTAAAACGTCAGATGTTTGTATGACAGAGACAGTATAGTAAAATAATAGAGACAAAAACTACGGAAAATGACAGTTTGCGAGTTAGGTTGCTTTTTAGAAGCACTATTTTTCTATGACCGTAAACGAGATACATTTTATAACTTTTTCTATGACTTCTTTGCACGGTAGTGGATGGGGTCACCATAGTGGAATAGTACCGACTTTCCACCCAAAACCACTGTAAATGTAGTCAAATATTATTGAATAAATAACACATAAACTACCATCAAAATATTTCAGTGCTAAATACTAACATAAATAAACAGCGAAAACAGATAAAAATCTGCAAAAAATAAACATCAAGAACAACACAGAAACAACAGCACAACACAATATAGAACCTAAGCTGAAACAAAACACAATAGAATAAAACAAAAGATATCAATTAAATGTCAAAGTGATTGTTTTGCATTTGTTTAGTTTATATAACTGTGGTTATCCATGGTACCTGGTTGGTTATATATATTATCGTTATGTTGTGCTTGGGAGGACACTCTCGCTGATAACATCTCTAGTTTATTTTGGAGAGAGGCCATTTCTTGTCTGAAAACAATACGTCATAATATACACGTACAACAAATTACATCGATACAAATTACGTACATACATTCACAGACTTGTATAAACATAGACTTGGTATAATTAATAGGAATTGAGACACTCTGTATCTTTTCGCTCCTATACAGTGTGAGCAAGAAAGAGATAAAAATTACATTAAATTCTCTAAAAAGTGTGTGGACCTGTATTAAAACATGCTACGTTTGTGAAGTTAGTTGCAAGCCTATATTAATGATGTATGCAGTGTTGCCAATTTAGCGACCCTGTCCAGCAACAAACTTGCAATTCCCCACCCAATTTGCTGCTATGTTCACACTGTTCTAACATCCAAATACCGACATGTATTGTAAATTCTTGTAAATAGTCCATGTTTATACTAAGTCCATGTGTATATTTTATAACAAAAAAAGCACACAAATTCTTATACATAAGAACTTCTATAATTTAAGCTCTCATTGCTTTGTTTTGTTTACAAACTCGTGACAATTGAAGTCAAAATAATTCAGCTTCTATTGTCTATAATAAAAATATTTTATTAACTGAAGTAGAGTCAAACTAGTTCTACTCGATAAATTACCTTCAAATATTACAGTGAAAAATTACATAATTACAGGCTGTCAAGACAGAGTTGGTCAGATGAGGGCGTTGTAACCTTTTTGCAAAGCTTTTTGGCAACCATAGTGACACCACTTGTAGTTTTCAATAGAAATGTCATTGTTGCTAACCCTAGACCAATTCTTTCTGGACAGTCTGTACCTTGAGTATAGTATACAGAAATTTAGAATATATATTTACATAGACAAAAAATAATTAAAAACGATAAAACCTTGTTTTGTAGCATTTTGTACTAATAGAGAAATGAGTGACTATATAAGACTGAGTGTATTTATCACAAATTAGAATCTGAGTTACAGTTAGTTCATAAAATTAACGAGGTTTTATCGTTACGAATAAAAAAAAACAAATCTACACTACCTTCTCATACAAAGTATCAATACTACTGGTGTTGCAGCTAACTGAAGTGTCTTTACTCTCATCCGATACCAACAACTTCGAGGAAGGACACTCGGAAGGATTGTGGGAATCAACGCCTTGAAAGGAATCATTGTTCAAAACGGCAGTTTTCTTTAACTCTCGTTCACCAGACTTATTTTTGTACAAATGTTTGGTGTAGGAATAATTCGCAAAATTCTTTTTCGCATATTCGCTTGTATATTCGTACTGTTTATATTTATTTTTTATCGTATCTTTTTCGTCACTGGACGTATCGTACGACTGATTCATTTCAGGCAAGGGATTATAGGATTCGGGTACAACTTCGGTTGTGGAATGTTCGGACGTGGAACGGTTGCTCGTGATCGGAGTGTTTTGTTGGAAATTGAGTGAGGAAAGCGAGGAGTGTTTGTTGTGTATGGCCGGACAATGCTTTTTGTAGTTGAGCCATACTCCACGTAACTTTTTCATGAGTTCCTCGTTACGATCAATTAACTCAGCTTTTTCCATTCTGTAAAGTTTACCAACAAATCTATCTAAAGTATACTAGTCGAGGGAGGTTAAGAGCCTTTTTTGTAGTGTGAGATGGCGTAACAACACGCAAGTCCGTACATGCAGTTATAGTAGTATTAGTGAGCGGACAATGAACAAGAATGCACACAGATGCGTTCATTGTTCAAGGCAGGTACTATCCGTCCTCTCACGAACACTACAAAAAAGGCTCTTAAACTCGCGCGACTTCTATAATTCATACGGTGTTAATTAAATTAACCTAAATAAATGAAATTAATATTTTGCGACAATGTTTATTTCATAACATAAAAGAATGAATTACATAATACTTATAAATTTATATAATAAACAAGAAAGATGAAAACATGATTTTATATTATATAATTTCAATACAACACACATTCACTAAAATTTGCTACAATTTCATTGGATAAAAACCTAATAATAAAATTTAACATTCAATTTCATTGATATATAATAATCATTCACTCATTCTTTAAATGTGTCTTACACATTTAATGTAACATATTTATTTATTTAAATATTCCATTTATCCTAAATTATTCACTTTTTGTCTAAACCTGACGATTTGCTTTAAAACTAAGGCCTACAGACGATTAAAAAAACAAACTATGTATAGAACTGCTACAACTATTGATAAAAATTTATACACAAATTCATTCTTCCATTTGTTCAGAATCTTTTTCAACATCCTCTTTCTGTTCATCTACTACTTTTTGTTGAATTTCCTCATTATTTTCTATCACCATCACTTCCCCGTCATCACATTTTATACTCTCAGCATTCTCATCAGTTGATTCTACGTTTTGCACTGGAATTAATTCGTCAGAATTCGTCACTTTGACATCTAAATTATTATTTCCACTAGCAACATCCATTTCAATAGCTATGCCTGTGTTGACATCTTGTTCTAAATTCGAATCATCTTTTGAAACATTTTCTATCTGTTCATCTTGTTTCTGCTCTTGTACATTTGAATTTTGTTCTTTATGATTGTCTACTGTTTCTGATGTTTTGTTTTCTGTCTTTCTTTTGTTCCTCTTTTTACTCTCTGATTTTTTCTTCTCCGACTGTTTAGGTTTTGGTACAATTTTAACGCATATATCTAATTTAATCGGTTCCTTTTTCTCTTGTAAAAAGGGCGATTTTATATAAAGCGGAAATTGAAGGACGCGATGTGTCGAACATACGTGTTTATCGTGTGACTGATTCGTCATACTAGATGACGAAACGCACACGTTTTCTCGGTTGTTCGATTGCGGATCTAGAGAAACTGGGGTGACTGGTGGATCTTCTGCGATGTCGATTGGTTGCTGATGATGTTGTTGCTCTGTTCTCATTGGCTCCGATTGGCCGGCCACCAGACCTGCACAAAACGGAACCAATCAGAACAAAGCTACAACAAACAAAAGCAACTTTTAATTTAAAATAATTCCAAAAATAGCTAATTGAGAAAAACAATTGAAATTTTAAAATTCACAATTGTGTAAATGCTATGTTGTATTGAAACATATAATTATAAAATTGATAATGGCATAACACAACAAAATAGTGACAAAACATTTTACTGACTTAGAGCTTTGTTACAATAAATGTGTCTATATTAGAAATACTGACGGTAAATTTACTAAAAATGTTTTATTTTGAGTTATGCCATTACTTGTGTCATGTTACTAAGATAATTATTCAATTGTATCTACAGTCTGGCAAGAAAGACAATGTTTTCTATGAGGGCACTGGATATACCTTTTTGGCAATAATAGTGGCTAGTGTTTGGCAAAAAGTTGCCAGCACATAAAACTGAATTATCATAAAACTTTTTCTTGGCAGACTGTAATGTTTGATACATCTTTTTAATCTACCATTGTGAATTACAAGAAGTATTTTTCTAATTAAATTAAGAGAAGCATAGTAGAGACCTGTATGAATTATTTTCACAAATGATCCATTTTTTTGACAAGTGTCTGGTGAAAAATAGTGGTGGAAAATATATTTTACTGTGAGAATTTTCAAATTCTAATATTGCCTGCTAATTATCTATTCGAAGCATTTTGTATCAATAGTACATTTGTAAATGTTTTAACTCGTTGACTGCCGATATGTTTAGGATATTTGAACCTGTATAGCTGGCATGGAAGGACGTTTTATCATGTAGTAATTTAATTTTAAAAAACATGATGAATTATCAACATAAACAAATGATTTATTTTTTTAAAGATACTTTAAATTAAATACAGTTTATCATGAAAGAAATGGTTTGCAATGAGAGCGCTACACTTGTAGAATTTCAACAGAAATGTCATTGTTGCCAGTCCATAAAATTGTAGTTTCAAATTGATCCGAGACCATCTCTTCCTTGACATTCTGTATAAACCTCAATTATTACGTTACAACCAAAGACATTATATATTAGTACTCTAGATGTCTGACTCCATGTATTTTCAATAGAAAGGAAGTGACGCAATTTCACCCTCGGTACTTTTTGGTACTTTGGAGTCGCAAAACTCACACTATTAACAACATATCAATAATAAACACTAAAACATCTTTAAAACTATCACTTAATTCGTAAATAACTTTAAAACGAATAGTTTTTAACTATGAGAGCAAAATTTGGAAAACATTGCCCACAAACTGTCAAAATTCTCCGGTTCCATGACAAAATCTCAAGTGACAAAATCTCACATGTCAAAAGGGTAACCTACTATTGACAGGATCGCAACTCAACACCGGGAAATCTGATGCCGTTGTTTTTTTTGATTTGTTTTTGTGTGCAAAAAAAAAAAAAACAACCTAACGAACCTAACCCAACAATATTGAAATTGTCAGCAACAGGTTTTCCGGTGTTGAGTTGCGATCAATCAATAGTAGGTTACCCTTTTGACAGTTGAGATTTTGTCATTGTGAGTTTCTGTCTGGTTACCAAATTCTCCATACGATTTGACAGTTTGTGGGCACCAGTTTACTTACACTGCTAGCATTGAGTACGCTATCTAGGTACTTAATGTATAATGTCTTTTATTACAACACACAAAATATCTCAACTCAACATGAATCATATCAAAAGGGTTTCGTTCGAGGAGTCGAATAACTGATCGTACTTGGCAGCAGTCAACGAGTTAGAGTGTAATCTACAGGAAAGAATGTTTGTACGATATGATGTAATATGTAGTGATGGTGATAAGTGAATAAAGAAATAAAGTTTACTTGTGCCTTTGGCTGGCGTCATCTAGTTTGGACGTGAGCAAATGACATTCGGCTGTGAGTTTCTCCATAAGGTTGTTCTGTGAACAGACCATCGCCTCCAACTCACTCACTGTCTGAGCTGTGGACAATAAGTCGAGGCTATGTTACATTCACATTACATCTTTATTTATTTATATTCCTTAACATTATCATTATAACAAAGTGGATACCTATTTATGCTATCTATTATTGTTCATTAATTCTGTTAGACTCATGCATTGAAATCCCACAATTGTAGCCAAAAATCCATCATGTTTGGTTTTCCTTACGTAGTAATAAAAGAATGCTTATAATTTTTTGCTATATCCGGATATTTTTTTTGAAGTTTTCTTTTCCATTTTATTCTAGTTCTACAGGGTAGATACAAATATCTTCAGGAGTGATATTAGAGGTCATTTAGAATCTTTTGAGCTAAACATAGCTTAGTCCAAAGTCGCACGGTTTTCGAGTTATTCGAGATTTTAACTTTTTGTCGAAAAACCTCGAGTTACTCATGTTTAACCCCGATAGCATTGTAAGTAAATGTACCTACTTAGTTCTATCATTATTTTTGTTACTTGAATATGTGTTTGGACTGTTAAACTGATTAGTTTCAATCTAAAGAAACAACAATGAGAAAAATTATCGGATTAAAGTTTCGATAAATAGTCATTTCAAAAACGAGTATAGATGTTCGTGTGCCTTATAAATAAATAAATTTAAATATGTTTTAGTATATTATATAGTAATGCTAATTTCCTGCAGTGAAAACCATAAAAAAATATTATAACCAAATCTAAAAATATAACGTTATATCTTGTTATAATGATAATGTATCTCCTTCGCTAATGGAAAATATTTTTCATTATAATTTACCCAATGTCATTTGACTTGTGCAAAAACAACATAAAAAGAAAAACTAAGTTAAAAATACAGAATGGAAAGATATATAAATAAGTACTCCTATAGACTACTGTATATAAGCAAGTATATAAATGTGTTTACCCAAATTTCTAAATGATTAAATATAAATACATGTAATGGAGGCGTATTTTTTACCACTCACTAGATGGCGCTGCAGTAAATGGAGGTCTTCACAACTGTCAATACTGTCGTAACAAAATACATCATTTGTTTAATATCTATGGAATAATAATATATAGTACCTGCCGTATCCATGCAGACCTCCATTTACTGCAGCGCACTCTGGTGGTGAAAAAAATCGAAGATGCCCCTATTGATGTACGGTACAAGTCTGGATGTAGCACTTGACCTTAGATGAACAATCTGATTGGATGACACATACATTTCGTTTACCGTGATTGGTTAATTGTATATTGTACGTTTTCCGTATTTGATTTTGACAACTGCCATTTGCTGTTATCTTATTGGTAAATAGACAATAAACCCAAACATACCATCCAATCAGATTGCTCAGATACAGTACTATTATAATTACTTTTCTAGTTGTTACAAAGGTAAGGTACTGTTTGGTTAATAAGGATGAAAGTCGCTTACCATGTTTATTCTCCATGTTGTTGATCATGTTAGTGAGTTCCTTCTCCTTGATTCCGCTCTCTTTCTCCTTATTGGGGGAGGCGGGGCGGAGACTCTTCAAATTCATCTAAATTCAAACATTAAAAAACTTTATATTTTAAGATAATTATTACTACTACTAAATGTAAGTGCTATCAATTTTGATTTTAGTGCTAAATATGATACAAATAGTGGCCGGCATACACTGAGAAATCATGACATAGCAAAACTTAACCACAACACTGAATTTCATAAAGTCGCAATATGCTTTTTTCAAACAAACTCATAAAAAATTATTCACATCTTTCGTTCTCCTGTAAACTTGACTTTTCATCGCATCTCTTCTCCATTCTTTTCGAGTGTACCATTAGTCCTGAAGATGGCCTCAGCAAGTAGGCCGCGACAACATCGACAACCTACACACAGTACACCCGAGAAGAATGGAGAAGAGATTAACAAAGGCCGTGAAAATCTACAAAGCTTTTCGTCGCATTCTTGACATTATTCATTAAATTGTCTGTAGCGGTTTCTATTTTAAGCACTTACCTACTAAGTGTGCAAAATACAACACAATGAAAGACATTGCTTGAAACACATACCTCTTTCTCCATAGCAGCCAACTGATCAATAAGGCGTAGGTTCTCTCGCCTTGAATGCACCAGGTCAGCGTCAGCTCGATCTAGACGTTGTCTCACAGACTGAATCTAAAATACACAACAACAAACTATCATTACTCAATTTTATTCAGATTATAAATTATTGGACAGGTGAGTGGCTGTACGACGGGTGTAGTGACTAGAATGAATGTTAACAAGCTTGGATGGTTTGGACATGTTGAGAGAATGAAGAGTTGTGGACCTGGACCAATCCTCAAGCGTGGACAAGTTTTCAGTAAAAGGAACCGAAGGATATGTATGACAAATCGCATGGATATGATATCGCTCTCTTGGAGGGCCCCTACTAGACTCCGAGAAGGCAAGACTACTCGCACCAAGACAGATCGTGAGCTAAATAAGACACGTCGGCCTTGAGGACGAGATGTAACATTGAAGGATGTCACAATAACCCTACTCTGGTTGCAGTGGCGCAAGAGATAAACGGATATGATGGAAGCAAGAAGTGTGTTGTAAAAATAGGAAGTTCTGGCATTCTATCCTCTAAACTTACACCGCAAGGGACATGGTACGAGGGGATAGAAATGGATGGATGTATTTAATTCAATGTTACCTCCGAATTCAATCTGTTTGAATCATGCTTGGCCTGCCTCTGATGTCTCTCTAGCAGCAGCCGAGCATTGGCCAACTCCTCCTCAATAGCCGACTTGTCTGCATGGACTTGAGAGATGTCGGCGTGGAGAGAGGCTGAAACATATTAAACAATAACAACAAACAAAAACATAAAGAAAGGGGAACACAGGTTGAAATAATATATCTAACTCCGCCCATATTTTATTAAGCTCCGCCTACATTAACACAAACACACCCACATTGTGTTATAAGCCACGCCCATATATCTACATATGTGCAACGTAAATGTTGAAGATTTTCACGGTGTGCGATTAACATTGTTTCTTGGATTTTCTGGTGAACCGTGTGTAGATAAACTTGATCGACGTTTCGACACTACTACTAGTGTGGTGTCTTCCTCTTCGGAGTGTCGAAATGTTTCTCAAGAAAAAATATTTCTCAGAAGTAGGTACATAAGTAATACTAACCAACTTTATTCTTCAGCTCCAGTTTTAGTTCTTCGATTTGAGAATTCTTCTGAGACAATTCACGTTTTAGTTCACTTTCCTCACGTTTTTGTCTTTCCAATTCCAACTATAATATGAACACAGGGAAACATAATAAAATATCGGATTAATTTGAAACATCAATTTCATGTTCTGGCAACAAAATTTCTATTGAAATTCTACAAATGTTGACAATATCGTTTGCCAGAAAACTACATGCAGCAACATTGTTGAAAATCATCTCTTTTTTCACAGAATTTCAGTTGATGCATGGTGAATATACCTGTAGTTTGGTAGCAGAATCCCAATGTGTGGTGAGATCGCTGGTGAGTTGTTCCACTTGATGGCAATATCTTCTCTCCACTGCACTCCTCTCATCCATCACCCTCCTGCCTTGCTCCGCTAACAATTCTCTAATTCTACTCTGTTGTCTCTCTACTTCTTCCTAAACCACACACAACAATAATATCAAACACTGTTTATTTGAATCGTTGAGTCGTATAGTATCCAACAATCTCGGATTGATTCAGAATAAAAAGCGTTTTTTCTGAAAAAAACTTTCAACCCTATTTTTCACCCCCTTAGAGGCGGAATTTCCAAAAATCCCTTCTCAGTGGAAGGTTTTGTATTCAAAGCTATCTTTCTACAAAATTTCAGGTCTCTAGGATCAGCCGTTTGGGCTCTGCGTTGATGAGTGAGTATATCAGTCAGTCAGTCGGGCTCTTTCGTTTCTTATTAGAGATTGCTGTATCAAGTCTTAGTGATTCTTATATATTAAGATACCTTAAGCCTTCGTATTTCCATCTCCAGTTGCATCTTATCATTGTTGGCCTGGTAGGCCATGTCGGCTGACCTCCTGGCCTTGGTGACCAGCTCACTGTCAGTGTCCTTACAATCCTCCAGAGACGCAGTCAATCGAGACACTTGAGACTCCAGCCCCGCCTTATCTCTGGACAAAAAACATACATTTTATTTATTTACACATTTAAAACAGAATGGCAAAGGTGCTTAAACGAGTACATAGTAATATTGGTGCAGTTGGTTGGAGTGTGGACTTTCAATCTGGAGGTGCTGGGTTCGAATCTGGGTGCTAACGATATATTCTCCACTTAGCTGTCTTTGGGTGTGGAGGAAAGTATCTGCTGTATACACAAGCCCAGATTCTTATTTGAAGAGTAATAATCGTTTTTTTGGGAGCGGAGGATCTCAACAACAATGAAACAAAAAAATTTTACAGTTAATTTTTTTTTTTTTTTAGTTTATTGCAACAATAATAACAATATTAACATCTTAATAACATCTTAATAAAATAATAACGATCTTAAAATCATTAACGAATCTTCATTCTTTCGCGATAATTATCAATGATTATTATCATGATAGTTTGGGAATTTTATTTGTCAATGTCATATTTATTTCAACTACTTTTTACCTTTGCAAGTTCTCAATTTGTCTTTTAAAACTGTCCAAGCAAGGAGAATCCACGATTCCTTCGGAGATCTTTCTGCGATAGTCACTATTCTCATCCTAAAACAATTTCGAATGAACAGACGATTAAACGATGAAATAAGAAGACAAGCACGACACAATCATTTTAATTAGGGAACCTATATAAATGTAGGAAGACTTAACGGATAAAGCCATAGACAAAACTTAACCGCTGCCATTGCTGCTACTGGCATTTCCTCTAGGTATACGCCATTTTTTCTCAATACGCTTTCTCAGTACGCTAATTTACCATTTAATTACATAAGTTATATTCCAAAGGTAATTTCCACACTGATTGTACATAATGAGTCGCAAAAATCACTGACATAACCAGGTTTCATGCAATTGTAGACAACCAATATGACACGCAATCATATGTTTGTAGCTCCAATGGCGTCCACCATAGATTTGTCATAGATAATAGAAGGGGCTCAATGTTCAATAGTTCTTCCCGCCTTTATATAGGTTCCTTAATATTAATAGTTGATGACGATTTACCTGCAGCTTCTTGAGATCAATATTGGCTTGCATGAGTTGGGCTTCCAATTCGGATATCTTGGATTCAAACACAATGTTGGGTCCTTCCATATGTCGAGGTGACTTGGGAGATTTCTTTGCCTTGGATGATGAGGAATACTGTCAACCAAAGACAAAAATGACAATTCAAATGACATTGATAATTGAATGATAATGACAAACCTGCACCTTTTTACATAACTCCATAAAAGGCTAGTGGCTCAAAATTGATAATTTCGAATTGCAAGGCACAGGAAATGAAATGATATTACTGAAATTTGTTAATATTTATAGTAAATCACGGTTAGAGAACTGTAATATTTGCAACAAAATATAAAAAAATAGTTAATTCGACAATTATATCAATGCGTAAATATCAAGATAATCATCAATGATTATAGTAATGATAATTATAATATTACTTTTTTTTTTTTTAAGTGACCAATGTACAAAAATTAACCATGATATATTTGATCATATATTAGCGGAAACTTATTGTAAGGGCTATCACACACGTTTAAACATTCAGTTCGTTTCATTCACCATTTGCAAAAAAGCTCCGAACAAAACCACTCTCAGAATTTAAAATCAGGGTAACACTAAATTCAGAGAGAAGTTTTGGTCGGAGCTTTTTGGCAAACGGTCAATTCAGTCAACTGAATGTTAGAACGTGTTTGATAGCTCTAAAAGTGTAATTTCTTTCAGTTACAATCATATTGTTATCAATTAATATTAGTATCATGATAAATATCAATGATTATTATGAACTCTCTGGGACGAATCTACTACAAATGGCCGAATGCCAAACGGCCGACATGGACAAACGGCCGACAGAGATAAATGGCCGACACGACCAACTGGCCGACTGGTACAAATGGCCGAAAGACGAAAGGCCGAAATCCAAACGGCCGACATGGACATATGGCCGACAAGTACAATAGGCCGACATCCAATAGGCCGACACGGACAACTGGCCGACAAGGACGAATGGCCGACAGGACAAATGGCCGACAATGACGTTTTCAATCAAGATAATGGTTAACAAGCATCGCCCAGCAGACATGGGACATTACTGTAAAAAAATAATGTTGACCGGTTAGGTTGTTTTTTATTTATACCAGTAAGGTTTAATTAAGCGCTGAAAGGCACTTGCAGCCGAAACAAATGAAAAACCGTTTTTAACGCCTAAAAATTGTGAACCTGCATGTTCGCTGGAAAGTTGAAAAAGTAATGTCCCATGTCTGCTTGGTGTTTTTGATCTAATTCGTGTAGCGGCTACTTGCGGCGCTAGTAGTAGGTAATTCTTTCAAGTATGTCTCATACTTATTAAGTATACAGTGGTTGCATAAATTCAGGAGCAGAGCTATTTAACCTTGGGTGCTATTGGCAAACAGTGTTACCATTGTCTTTTTTTTTCAGAAGTCTCACCGAAGCCTGCGATAGTAGAGTACAAGCCTACATCCTCGAATTCCATCACCGCCATGAGTGGTGACGTCACCTTGTATCGGTGACAAACACCTTGTCTCGGTGACAAATACTTGAATTACGGAATATTTTTTCCCATACAATTTAGATGGCGTAACCATCGTCAAATGTCAGTTGGGCTTGGTTGGGCCCGGCCTTCATGAACAATATGGCGACGGCCTCGGTCTCACGGAGCAAACTTGGTTTAGTGTTGCTTGATGTGATAATAAGATATGGTAAAAATTTTTCGCTACTTTCAAATTACATTTCGGAACTGTTGTTTAAAAAACTAGCCAAATTTTGGATTGTTAGAATAAACTGGCAACTTTGTTTTTCAAACTTGTGATGTGATCATTATTTCAATCTTTTTTTTGTGTCGGCCATTCGTCCTGTCGGCCATTCGTCCTGTCGGCCATTCGTCCTTGTCGGCCAGTTGTCCGTGTCGGCCTATTGGATGTCGGCCAATTGTACTTGTCGGCCATATGTCCATGTCGGCCGTTTGGATTTCGGCCTTTCGTCTTTCGGCCATTTGTACCAGTCGGCCATTGGTCTTGTCGGCTATTTGTCCGTGTCGGCCATTTGTCCTGTCGGCCGTATGTCTTGTCGGCCGTTTGTCCGGATCCCCTCTGGGACACATGGGAGAGCCTCGCGGATCGCTCCCCCTTGGACGATGACGCTGGAGAGGTTGTGGCTTTCTGGGAGCGGAGGGGAATCTAATGAGTGCTGACCGACACGATAAGAAGAAGACGAACTCTCTTTAAAATTACAATCTTACCTTAACGTCACTATCTCTATCCAAGTCATCTTCATCCGAATCACTGTGTCCCGAGTGGTGGTCCATGACACTCGAGATGAGATGGCTCTTCTGCTTCTCGTGGAGACTCTCGTTCTCGGTTATCACCTCCTTCACTTTGGATAAAAGATTATTCAGCTCATCCTAAAAGGAAGACAAAAAACAAATATCAATCTATATATATAAAATAAAGTCAGATGTTTGTAAGTGTTCGCATAACTCCCGCATTGAAGGATGGATTGCTGTGAAAATTTAGATCAGCTTTAGAACCATATTGGCTTTTCGATGTGCAGAAATATTATATAAGCCATGTATATTGAATATTCATACAGGTCTCATACGCCACACGGATAATTATTATCACTGATTATGTTATGGATAAGAGAGAAATCCAAGGTCACCGATGTGGTAAAACAAGTAGCTGCCTTAAAATGGAGTTGGGCAGGACACGTTACCAGACGCTCAGATTCTAGATGGACCAAAAAGATTCTTGAGTGGCAACCTAGAACAAGGAAAAGGAGCGTAGGAAGACCTCAGGCAAGATGGTCTGACGATGTGAGGCGAATCTCAGGAAGCAAGTGGATGCAGCATGCCAGGATAGGGATCTGTGGAAAGTCAAAGGCGAGGCCTATATCCAGCATTGGAATTAAAACGGCTGAGAAAGAAGAAGATGTTCATGATAATTATCAATGATTTACATGCAAATTAATTTAATGTAATTTATGTTTACCCTGCAGTAAGAGCTTTCTCTCTCCAGTTGCTCAATATACTCTTCCTGCTTCTGTATGAATCCCATGAGCTCCGAGTCTCTAGGCTCCCCTGCCTTGCTACCTTGAGTCTCAGAAGTCGCAGGCATATTTGAGGAAGTGTTCAGATCTAAAACATGATAACAAAATGTAACATATTAAGCTAGTAGATTAAGAAATGTTTCCCATATATTGCAGATTCAAGTACAGCAGAGCCTCGATAACCGAACGCTTCTATAATCCGAACGACCCCACAACCGCAATGCTGTTACGTAAATTAAGAGATAAAGCATTTTTTATGTCGCTAAACACTACTCGGCAAAGCACTATATTGGGATTCCTTAAAAAAGTGTGATTAATAGCCTTGTATCTAACATAAACACTCAAATAAATACATTATAGTGTAAAATATTTTTGTTTTATTTCGAAAAAGGCCTTTCAAAATGTCTACATACTTCAATTCGAACGCTTCGTACATCCGAACAGGGTATAAATTTTCGGTGTTCGTATTATAGAGGCTTTGCTGTATTAGGAACCAAAGTCACTTGTTATATGAAATATTTATATGGGTTATGGCTGCTTTTGTTGCCATGTTAATATCTTACAATGTGTAGTTTTACAATAGGAACATTTCCACGACGTGTAGAAAATGATCCACAATATTTCATAGCAATCTGTGACATTCAAGGATAAAAGAAACTAGGTCTAAATAAATAACAGTTTGAATGTACCTCCTACAGGTTCTGGCACTGTATAGTTCCTATAATCCCTGGAATACACGGGATACTTCCTGGCCAACATGCTGGGCCTGGTCGGATACAAGATTGGAGCAGTTGTAACATTGTTAATATTGCCCGATGACGAGTATAAGGGCCGACTCCTGTACAAGTTGAGTAACGGGTAATTGGTCTTTGACAAAACATCGTAACCTTCGTCACCGGACTCGTCTAAGTTTTTGATGGAAGATGCTCCGCCAATCTTCGAACTGCGTGACTGTAAAGAGACAAAAGAAACGATACTAAATATACATGGGTAAAAATTTTATCGGGAAAGTAAGATTACTCAGCTTATACTAAAGATATCATCCTAAGACTTAAAACATGGATAAATGAGAATATGTTTTAGAGACTCTAGCAGTTAGAAATTTGATTTTAGTAAGTTTTCCTAATAAAAAAATAATTCTACAATTACCTCTGGAATTTACTGAAACGGGGTTATTCTCGTAGTTTATTAAATGCTGCAGATAGATATATTGCTGCAATTTGGTTGATAAAATGTTTAAGGTAAGAAGCAGTGATTATAGCGAAAAAAAAAAATATTTGGTCCGCTTTTTATACAATAAGCCAAAATCAATTTTGTCTTATTTTGCGCTTATACTCTGACACAGGATTTGAAAAAAAAATGCGAAAATAGAACGGTTTTTACTCAGAGCATAGCGTTTCTTAATAAAAAATATTATAAATGATTTATAAAATAGTTGCTATAAAAGAGGGCAGGGTTACATACATTTATAAGGAGGTTTTATTTCCCCGAGGGTCTGATCATTGAGAATCTACTGTGACGTGGTGAATTATTACATAAAGGGAGACGTTATGATTTAATAGGTAATTTGACCTAAATAATGTTAGTGATGTAGTAGGAAGGGACACAGTCACTTAATAGAGTATAGTTACCAAGAGTTTGATCAATGTTGCTAAGCAGATAACAAAACCACAGCAGATATATAAATATTACGTTGACATGACATGCACAGGTAGCCGAACTATCAACAGTTATATTTATTAGTTACAATTAGTTTTTCTTATCTAAACTGAGGGCTTATATGCACTGAGCAAAAAACATTCTATTTTCTAATCAACTTTTTCAAATTTTGTATGAGAATGTAAGCGCAAAATAAGAATAACGTAAGCGACAATGTGAAATATACTTTTTTTAAAAAGAGCCTGGGAAGAAATTAAAAAAAATAAAGCAGTCAATTTGTTAAGATTATAACTACCAGTATTTTGGCTAAATTGTACTTTTATATCTGAAAAACTGAATGGAAATTATAAATAAATCTGAGGGGTACTTTAGGAATATTTTTTTATTCAAGGAATTTCCAAATCCTGTAATTTCAAAACAGCCAATCTGTAGTCCATACTTTCATCTATCACTGTCTTCAGTTTTAAGACGATGCGCTCAGTATTGGCTGAGAACAATACAGGGCGCCGAAGCCGAAAGACAGCATGTAGGACCTTAATGAGGATTAAATTATTATTATAAACTTACGCTGGGCACATAACTCTCGGAGAGGAAGTATCTCAGCCGGGAGACTGCCTCCTTGTAAGCCAACTCCGTGTAGTCCGGAAGTCTCTTCTTGATGCCATACTCCGTCATCTTTGGGGCACTTTTCCTAAATAATAAAATATAATTATATTAATTAACAGACGAATGCGCAGGCTTTGAAAAAAATGACACTGTAAATTGCAAGGGGTCGTATCCAATATAATGAAAAATAAATCATTTATGTACACTTCACAATTAAGTAGGAACAACATGTTGACAACAATGAATAAATGCCAAAGTATTTGTTCACTAGGGCGAGCTTATCGCAGTGCTGCAATCTCTGCCAGCTAACCCCAATTACCATGGACGTCGCCAGGCTCGGATCTAGGGGGGGGGGGGCAGCAAAAATTTAAGAAATTGATGTAGCATAAAAAATGCGTAATAGCGCCGCAAACGATTTTTTTTTTGTGAGACCCAGTGAAGGAGCTCGTGATTTGGTTTAGTTATTTGAAAATATGTATAACACTTTGCACAACGACATGTAAGAAAAATAAAATTATAAAAACTAGCACCGCGGGCAATTTTTTTTATGAAATTAAAGAATTTTCATACTAATTTTAGAAAATTTATATGATGAAAAAATGTGTGGTAGTATTGTGATTTTTTGTGAAGTTTTATCATTTAGTATGAAAAAACCTATACCTATATTATTAAAAACATTAAAAAGTGAGGTAGTTTTATAAATAACTATACTAATAAGACCAAAGTGTTTGAAATTTTGATCTCATCTCAACATATTGGTCTTGTCATCAGTTACAACCTTGTTATTAAGGTGACCATATTTTTAAAAATAAAAAGGAGGACAAAATATGCGTAAATAGCACCGCAGGCGATTTTTTTTTGGGACAGTGAAGAAGGTCGCTATGTTGTATTTTCTTGATAATGTTTTCCATAAAGGATGTATCAAAAATTTAGCGCCGCAGGTGACATATCTGTCATAAGACATACCAAATTACATATTCACAACAGGTAATTAGCGTCGCAGGCAATTTTTTTTAGGAAACAATTGCATTTATATTTTTATACTATAGTACTAGTTAATTCATGGTATAAGGAGAAAACGTGTGGTTTTGAGATTAACAAATTAGTTTTTTAAAATGTTAAAAAGTAAAAAAGGAGGACACTTTTGGAGGGAGGACAGAACCTAGAAAAGGAGGACTGTCCTTCCAAAAGGAGGACAGTTGGTCACCTTATTGTTATTATAGGGTGACGATTTAGTCTATCTACTTATTTCTATTTCGGACTTTTGGGGAAAGTAAGGATAAAAATCGTCTCTACTCGAGAATAATCGAAGATTTAATAAAGAATAAGAAATATTTACGTCACGTCCATGCATGAAATAAAAACTAACATACCCCTCCTTTGTCTTATATAAATACAACACATTTACACGAAACACCTCACGCAAACTTCAATCAAGTTAATACTAATAAACTTTTCATTGTTTTATTTCTAATACAAAAATATAAAACTAAGTATAAAAAGTAACAAAAGACTTCACGGAAACATGGGAACCACTCTGTTTACTAAGCCGTCGCCAGGACAACAAGCGAATATTGCTATTACGGAAAAATTAGAACATGCGTAACTAGATGCTCCCAATAAAAAATCAAGTATCTAAATAGTTTAATACGTTTAAAAAAACTACGACCCATAATTATTAATACCGATATACCTAGTTAGGTATTATTATTTTTGACACTTGAGCTAGAGAACTTAGTAAGATTACAGCGCGGTGAACATTTAAACTAATGCATTATCGTGTATTGATTATAAATTATGACTAGGTAGGTACCTATAATATCATTAATTTGACAGTAACATGAAGCTAAAAGATTCAGAAATCTAATAGCAAGCTAACTAGGTATTAGGTAATTTACTTTTAATATCAATTTCGTCATCCCTTGAATTAATTTAATGTGGCAATATCGATTACTCATTTTGAATACGCGCGCCAATTTTAAAAAAGATTTCGAATTCGTTTTGTTAACTTTTTTTTAAAATTCTATTTAAGGCCCTCCACTCGTTGTCAAGTGATCTAAGGCCGTTTGTTACTTTGACTTTTAAAATATTTTTGTCATAATGCAAGCTAAAATCAAATTTTTCATTAATTTTATTCTTATTTGCGCTTACATAGTTGAAGCGATAATAGAACGATTTTACTCAGAAAGCAGATTGCCTCTCAAAACAGATTACATATCCAAAATTAACTTACATAATAATAATTTTATTGGCAGCGATAGTATTTTAGTAAGCTCAACAAATTTTTCGAGATACGCAATTCAGTCTGTTACGCCGAATCCAAATCTTCAGATTTAAATTTCACTAATAGTAGATAAATTCATATATTACCTAAATTGTGAGATAAATTTTATAAAAATAACTTACCTTAATCTGGCTTTTTTATTTTTCCCGTGTAAATTATCTTTGTCGCTCGCATTGTACGCGGACCGGACGCCAAGACGTGGTTTAGACAAATAACTGGAAGAACCCATTGTTATTTTATTATCTAATAATTTATCGAGCAAGTATCTATCTAACGTAGTCGTCTCACCGAACATTTCACGGAAAAATTACTTTTGTAACAAAATTTCCTCACAATCCAACCACCCCTTTTATAACCTCGGCTGCGGTTATGCCATACACCATACAACTGAACCATACAAAACTCATTTGAAATTCCACCAATTAAAAGAAAAGTTTGCGTGAATTAGAAATCAAAACGTATTATGATTGGACAAGCATCCAAATTGTAACCAACTTCACGTTATAACTACAACCAAACATGTAAGGCGGGAGAAATCAAAATTCAAAAATTAAAAATTTTCTTTTTCGAATTGTATAGAAGGACATTCAAAGCACAGCAAATGTTTATATAAAAAGGAACGTATTAATAAAACAACCCGTTTAAAAATGTTAAGTGCGAATCAGTGACCTTTTTACGAATGTTTCGAATAGTCACGATATCTAGAAGTTCCCTCCAATCTTTAGTCAATTTTCCGAAATATTCTTTCTCCCTTTTTTACACGCGATTAGACGAGAATGGGAAATAACAAATCTGTATATTTTCTTGCAAGATGTTTATAGGAAATGGAGCCAGGTGGTGACATTCGTGCATGGAGTATTGAATTTTTAGGAAAATTTAGACGATATTATTAGACGTATTAGGTACATTGGATAGATAAAATAGGTATTTTTATGTCCACAGTTCGATTGATTTGGCAATTTATTTTTATTTCTTTTCGGTCCAACTTTTGTTTCATTAAGTATATAAAAGTTTTTTATATTGCAACTTTTATTTGTGTATCTAAAATCTAGAGTTGCTTTATACGCAAATTATTCGATAAACGCTGACTTTAACGTAATATACACCTACCTAAATAAATTACGATAGTATTTTACGAATCAAAGAAAGATAGGGTCAAATTATTGAAATGCCGATTTAAGGGTGAAAAATTGCATCGGGAATAGTAAGATTACTCAAAAGATATCATTTTAAGTGTCTTAAGACTTAAAAAAACATGGATAAATGAGAATATGTTTTAGTTACTCTTTATAAACTAGAGATTATTCTTTTAAAATCTTATAATCTTTAAGGTAAAACACATCGATAAGGGAATATTTTTTGATGTTCGGTCTCCTTTTTTGTACCTTCAATGTAAGTCAAATTCTTTGCTTACATTATTGTTATTTTGCGCTTATACTTTCATATAAAATTTTAAGAGATAATAGAACTATTTTTACGCAGAGCATCGCCTTTCAAAAGATATTTCTTTCGTGAGATGTTTTTTACCAATCCCATGATCTTTACGGATTTTTTTCAGTCGCATTTTTCAATACAAACGTTAAATTCATTACGTTACATTGCAACTGACAACAGAGAAAAATCAAATCATTTTACCCCTGCGAATTAAAAATAAATGCGTAAAAAAGCCGAGACATTTTTGTTGATGTGCGTGTAATGGTTTCATTAGCTTACAATCTTAGTAAGTTGTGATAGTCTAAGTAGACAACGTCACGCAATATTTCAGCTATGTAGAAGACTTCTTTATACGGCATATTATACATACCTACTGTACTTAGGGATTCCCTAGAATATTATAGCCTGTACCACGCGGGACTCGGCGCAATATCGATTCCAATCACTACATACTTGTATACCTAATACCTAAGGCATTTTATTCACCCCGAACCCAAGTCTGTAGTTTGGGTGAATCTATTGAATAAGACTGAACAAAGTTCTATAGCTACAAAGACCATCCTGAACACTTACATTTTTTAAACTTTTATTTATTCACACGTTTGGTGAACAAAATACAGAGATATGTTAACATTATAAATATATGTAAATTGTAACTTTTTTTTAATTATTCGGCTTTCCACCCATAAAGAACGTGCGAATTTTTTCACTAAGGCGAGCTTGTCGCAATGCTGCAATGTCTGCCAGCTAACCCCAACTTTTCAACAATATAATTTTATTGTGTTAATTATCAAATAGAAAGAAGAAAGGAAGACGAAAGAAACAAGGGGCCTGGTTAGATTTTCCTGGACTTAGGCAAGCCAAAGAGCTTCTTGGGGGTTACGACCTTATGTAGAAGAACCAAGGTCTAAACAAAACATGTTGCGAGATACTCATTGGTTTCCTAATGAGTCACTGTCAGCTCAAGGATTCTGGTAAACTGCGGGACTTGAAGAGGATGGAACCTGAAGATTCTACGAAGAGGAAGAGACTCCTCATCACCTTCTAGCAGACTGTGATGCCATAAGATACATGAGGATGAGAACTTTGGTCAGGCGTCAGATAGAGGTGGAATCATTTCCCACCCTAGATCACCTCTGAGCACTGGACTTAGTAAAAAATCTGGTACTATTGGGCTGCTCTAACTGGGCGGAAAATATTATATTAAGGCAATATATAAAAATGAAACAGCACTACTGATTATGAAAAACTTATTTTATTATTTACAAAAATACATAAATTTCCCTTAAAACTAGAGAATGATATAAACTAAACAAAAATCAAGCAAACTCTTGGACTTGGATGTGTGAACAATATTAGGTGTAATTGTCTTGCCAGTTCAAAAATAAGAAAGTTGAAGATCTGGAATGACATGACTTTTCCTTATAATTTATCTATCTATCCCCTCATACCGTGTCTCTTATAGAGTGGACAGAGAGGACAGAAAGCCAGACCGCCATATCCTAACACACACACCCTTGCTTTGGTCACATTCATGCAACTTATCGTGTTACCTGTCTTTTAAGGGCCTATATGCACTGAGCAAATATCGTTCTATTTTCGCTTCAACTTTTTCAAATTATTTTATGAGAATGTTAGCGCGAAATAAGAATAACGTAAGCGACAAAGTGAGTGTTTTCTCAGAAGAGCCTGGGAACAAAATAAAAAATCTGAAACAGTCAATATGTTAAGATTATAATCACCAGTATTTTGGCTAAATTATATTTTTATATCTGAAAAACTGAACGGAAAATCTTCAGATCCCATAAATTTTAGAGGTACTTTAAGAATTTTTTTTCAAGGATTTTCCAAATATTGTAATTCTAAAACAGCCAATCTGTAGTCCATACTTTCATCTATCACTGTCTTCAGCTTCAAGACGATTCTCTCAGTATTGGCTGAGTACAATTCAGGGCGCCGAAGCTGGATGACAGCATATAGGATCTTAAGTGATTTCTTACTATGTTTCTCCATCCATATTAAAATTAAATTTGAAAGTCTCTGAGCCAAAATTCAATTTCTTTATACTGTTTGTTAAATTAGCGGATTCTATTGTATTGTTTCCATTTGCACTGGAGTTCCCATGACTTCCATTCGACTGTGGTTCGGGATTGTCTTCCGATGCTGGAGGAGGTGCAAAGTTAAACCTAAATGTATTATCCCCCAGAGTTAAAGTAGCAGATTTCCTAATAAATGTTGATTTACTTGTTGATGGTGTTACACTTGCAATTGACATTTTATTGCCAGCTGTAAAATAAAAAGAATATTAATGAATTAATTGTAAGGCACCTAGCATGAATGATGAATATTTGTTACTATTATAATATATATAAAAATATAGTTTTTTTTCAGCAGTATCTGGCCATATGTGCACAAACCTAAATACTTTCCTGCATACTTCATAATAAGGTAAAAAAAGTTGGTACTATTGTAGAAGCGTGGCCCTGTTCAAAGTCAAGCTTATTTTGTTTTAAAAAATCGCTAAAAACGGTATTTTTTCGTTCGGTTTGGCTGCGAAACTTTTGACAGGAGTGATTTCAAGTCCAAAACATCGTAAATTTATTTAATTCATTTAAAAAATACACATTCTGACTTTATGTGCCTTCGTCCGGCCCCACCCGCAGTCGAGCCGAACGAAATAATATCGTTTTTAGCGCTTTTTTTAATAATAAAAAAGTTTTTTACAAAAAGCGTGGTCGTGCTTCTACAATAGTTCCAAAAAGTTTGCACCATGAGGTGCAGAATAATTAGTCAGCCCCCAGATTTCAGCCCGGCACACTACGACTGATTAGTCAGGTGTTTCAACATCCTAATGGACCCTAATACGATTACACTAAGTGTATTCACGCCACTGTACTTTCAAATTATTTGTAGGTGCTACCTTTCTTTGCTTTCTTTTCCTCTGCAGCCATTTTGGCTCTGTAATCTCCAAAGTGTTGTCTCATAAGCTGCCTCTTCCTCACAGTTGGTTGGGTGTTACTTTTTAATACCTTTAATACTTTCATAGACTCCTCACCTACAAATACAAAATGGTACATTATTGTATGAAAAAATCACATATTATATCATTTACTGTCCTTTATAAGGAGTAGGTACTTTAAATAATGTTTAGTACCTTGTTTGGGGTTAATATTTCTATTTTCCAATGCATTTTCAAGCTGTTGAATACACCACAATAGCTCCACTTCAAATTTACGTTCATTATCTTCAACATTTGGCTCATCTGCGGATGTTGAGGGTTGGGGAGTGACTATTAATGATTTGGGAAAGCTTTTGGCTTTCCCATTTTTACTGTGGAGTTTAGGTTTCGGCGGCATTTAAAATTTCGTAAAATTTTATTAATTATAATAAATCGCAGGTTATATGGACACGAGAAAAATTATGACATTGACAGCTGGGTAATCAAAACAAAAATTATTATTATTAAATTTGTTTTTTTTTTTTATTACCATAAACAAATAACAAAAAATCTCTTAACGTGTCTTTTACGAACAGGCATTCAGAGGTACCAATATAACAGTTTTCTGATCTATGATCGGCGACATAACCTCACTATTTCTGTATTGAAAATTGGTTATCGATGTATTTTGTTTTTATTAGTCATTATGTTAAGGTTGCCGCGAACAAATTTTGGTAAAATCATCGCCTGTTGGTAAGAACGGTATATTCTTTAATATTATCAATTAATATTCAGTGAAATTACATTGTTTTCCATCGTTTACGCACATGTCTGAAGTATGATGTAATACCAAAACATTGGGGTGCAGTCGAAAGTATTTACATTTTCCCTCAATTATATATTGAATATTCATTCTTATTGTGTTATCTAATAACTTAAAGATCAATTAGTCTGGACGCGGAAGTATTCAATGATATTATCGCGTTTTCAAATACTTAGAGATCGATTCGAATCACTGTTTAATTATTGAATGTACTAGTCCTTAAACACGTGAATTTCTATACGTATTTCTTAAAACTCTGGACTAAACTCCGTTTCATCAGATGCTCTAAACCTGAGTGTAAACGTGTACAGTGAAATATTTCCAACTTTCTATTGTATTTCCACAAGTTTCTCTATTATTCTATGACTCAACATTTCATGGCCACTTGATTTACCTTTTTCCAGGAGTGTTATCACAGTGGTAGGTGTCAGCAGTTTCGCAGTTGCCAGGAAAGACATTAACAGTAAACGTGCGGAATCCATGAAAATCAGAGAACGCATGAAGAACACTGACTGAAAAGAATGATATGACAAAATTACAATTAATTAATTACAAGGTAATCTTTCATGATAATACATATTTCTAAGAAGTTGACTAATCCCGCCCCAGACCGCAATTAATCTACGTTTACTACTTTCTTTCTCAAAGTATCCGCTAAGCAAAGCCATTCCAATACAATTAGTTGATTTCTTGGAAGCCAAACCAGGACAATCGAAAAGCGGGGTGGGGGGCCGATTTACAATTTTCTAGGTATAGGCACTGAGTTTTCGCCCCCCCCTCAGCATGAAAATTTTACCTTATAAAGAATGCACTAAGAAGTTAATAGTAAGCAAAGCACGAGAAATCGAAAATTTTACGAACCGCTTATGGCTAATTTTGTTTGTTTTTTTACATCATTTTGTATATAAACTGTAGAAAATACCACAAATAATAAAAATCCTTAAAATATACCAACCACAACCATATGATTTGATTTTACATGCTTGGCAGTCGGCACCGTGTCTCCTCTGGTTGTCACATTGTGTTTTTATTTCTTTTGTAAAATGATTGACTTGAATGCTGGCCGGAAACTTTTACACTCTGACCGGTATTGAGTCTCATCATATGCATCGTACTGTGATATTTAATTAATTATTGTTCCATGTGTTGACTTGTATTGAATAATTGACGAAATGCTGGTCGGAACCTTTTACACTCCGATCAGCATTGATCTTGGATCATATTTTCTGTCTATTGATTTACAATCCTATATATTTATATACTAATGTGCTATTGTTTAATTGTAATTCTTATTTACATAACATGTTCAAATGACGATTCCAGGTGTCCGGATGGGCCTACGGATGATAAGCAACAATAAACAATAAACCATATTACAACCACCGTTTACATGTTTATTTTTTATTATTTCAGGAGTATATGACAACTACCACACAATATAAACAATAAAATATCGTGATAGATACAGTGATAATACAGTCATTATTATACAAACATTATTTTTAATAATAAACATTAAGTGTTGAATTTGTGAAGTATCGATAATTACGTGTAAAAATGGCCTCTCCGTTGTTGGACCCTTCCAAGATGCAGTTGGTGCAGGAATTGGAGATTGAGATGATGTCCGATATGTATAATAGACTGACCATGGCGTGCCATCGGAAGTGCATACCTCCCAAATACGCAGAAGTGGAATTAGGTAAGAAGGAGCTTGTAACATTTCAGAGAATATCTGATTATGTATTTGTAGCTACTTAAAATTCAACTTTACTACATTCTGTATATCTAGTAGGTATGTACCTACCTATAGGTTACTTTATTATTTCAGTAAGTAGCTAAAATTCGAAATTTCAAACTTTTTCAAATTTCTTTACTTCAGACGTATTGTTCAACCAATACTTTTCATCCGGTGTAAAGCGCCAGTGTAGAGAACGATTTCAAAATCCCATTTAATCGATTCATTAGTTTGCATAAATAATAACGGTACTCTTTATTTTCGTCATGCGCTGCGAACACACAGACAGACATTAGACAATTATTAGTATGATTACAGTCACTAATCTCTCTAATAACTTCATTCCTTATCCTATCTCTCAGTGTTTTCCAAATCCCTCGACCATTCTCTCTGCTATTTCTTACACTTCTTTCCTTGTGAACCTATCCAACTCCTCTTTCCTTTCCCTTTTTTGTGTTCCTGACGATTACTTGTGTCTATTATTACTTACAGCAAAGGATGGTCCTTCCATCAGGCTTATGACTAATCGTCGGCTAGCTTAATGTGATCACTTTACACTTCCATCCATGGATTCCATGGAAGGTGCATCCTTTGCTGTGTATCTGTTGAGTTGAGATATAACTACCGGTTATATTCAACTACGACATGTAAACAATTCCGATGTTCTCACAAAACATAAATTGTGATGTCAAAATAAACTTGTTTTTTTATTATTTCCTTGGCATGTAAAAGGACTTGCTCCACGAAGGTCAAATAGATTTATAATTTTTTAATTATTATATCTGCCATTGTAAATAATAACCAAATAAAATAAATAAATATTTTTCTTAATGACATCACTTCCCCTGAATTCAACCCTGATTCATCCTTTTTGTGCACCACATCCACATCTCGTTAACATACATGAGGGTCAGTGTATAATATTCTAGCAGTATTTCTAATGAATATTTTAATTTTTTCAGGCAAAGGTGAATCCGTGTGTTTAGATCGGTGCGTAGCAAAATATTTGGACATTCACGAGAGAATCGGAAAGAAATTATCGTCAATGTCTATGCAGGAAGATGAATCTATAAAGAAATTAGCCCAAGAAGCAGCTGCTAAGAAATAGAACAATAAATATATCTATACGCATCATCACACAATAATACTGTTCAAATGTACGCCACATATTCATATCCTGTCTCCATTGTTACCATAAAACTTATAGATATGTTAATTTTCTTTGTAGAGAATTATGCAAATTGATAAATGAAGCAGCGAGAGCAAAAGTTTGAAGCCACATGCAAGTGAAACTGAATAAATGCATTTAAAGTGTAGAATAACAAGTATAAAAATAATTTAACTATTTTGGGCGCCGTTTAGCGTTAAAATCACCCCAAGGGCACCTTACATTTTTCTTTATCACCATATAGGATCGTCACAAACAGTAAAAATGATAGATTAAACCACCACATAGGATCGTCACAAACAAAATAATAAAAATGAATCTACATAATCAGTTTTGGCTAACTCCCGTCATTGGCTGACCCGTAGCTACGCACAAAGAGGCGAGTCTTCAGCTACCTCCTGATGAACTCCTCCAGGTTTTAAGTATAATGTGAATTATATGTAAGCAATGCTATCTCTTGTAGGGAGGATATATTAGTAGGTGGGATATGCCACTTCTATTTCATAACAACACTATATTGTGCGCATTTATTAAAGGTATCCTCAGTTTAGTTATCGTTGGTTATGTCACTTTTGCTCTCGTTGCATATTCCTAAACTCATAGTTATTTTACGCATTTAAACAGCATTTTTCTTTCACCGCATATGTATTTATATTTCTTACAAAGTAAGGAAGAATTGTATATTGTTTTATCTTATAGTAGAGCACTGCTTTACCGGCGGTTTATTAATTGTTTCCTGAATATATTTTGTTAATTATTTAGTGATTTAGTTTGTATAATAATATGTATGATATTTTAATGGTTGGGTATATCTAGTTCTACCATCTTTAAGCGAGGGCATGAATTACACTGTGCCGGCACTGTGGAACAGATCTTGTATGTCTAATCCATGTCCCTTCGTTTGGTGATAGAATTTTATGAATGATGAGTAATATTTTCAACTGCGACTGAATAAATGATGTTATTCTATTGACAAAAAATGTTTTTTTTTTATATTTTCACCATCCAAATTCATTGTTTGTCGTATGAGTTGTATTGTGTAGAAAACAACAATCTGTATTGTTGTTTTCTATCGTCTGTAGGCCCATTCGGGCACCTGGACTCATCAATTTTTACAATTATAGCATATTTTCAAACAAAAACAATATTCATTATCAGATCAATACCAATCGGAGTGAAAAGGGTTCTGATTGACATTTCGTCATACATAAAATACCAATCGGAGTGAAAAGGGCTCTGATTGACATTTCGTCATACATAAAATACCAATCGGAGTGAAAAGGGCTCTGATTGACATTTCGTCATACATAAAATACCAATCGGAGTGAAAAGGGCTCTGATTGACATTTCGTCATACATAAAATACCAATCGGAGTGAAAAGGGCTCTGATTGACATTTCGTCATACATAAAAATCAATTATTCAACATATCGTCGATGGAGTAAAACACTTTATCAACAAGGTACTTCTTCACCCCTCCGTGGAAGTCCGTATCATCCAGCGATTTTAACTCTCTGGGAAGCGCATATAGCGTCCTTTTTACCCGCACTTCTTGGTAAATTTTTTTTCTTTAAGTCTAGTAGTAAGAGAGGTTTTTCATATTATTCAAAAGTATATTTCAAAATAGACTGGGTAATTATTGATACATATTATAATCACACAGCAATTAATATTAGAAATACATATTCTGGGTGTGAAATATTTACGTACGTAAAATACATATTGGATAACATTACTAGTAACATTTAAAAGTTAATATACACAATATGCAACAGTGATATGTAGATGGCAAAATTTTGCAAACACAATAAACTGCTTCATTAGTGAATTTCGTGACTTTTAGCAAATAATGCAAAGTTAATGTTTTTCCTGAAAATTACATTAATTTTAATACATGACAATACTTAAACAATACTACGGCATATTTCTCAGAAGAAAACACACACTTTGGCTGGCCACAAACGTCCCGAAGTTCAGTTCCGGAATCGACCGTTTTGCAAAAAGGTTCCGACCAAAACCTCTTTCTGAATTTAAAATCGGGGTGACGCTGAATTCAGAGAGAGGTTTTGATCGGAACTTTTTTGCAAAACGGTCGATTCCGGAACTGAACTTCGGGACGTGTGTGGCCAGCCTTTGCTTGCATCACGCAAATGGTAATCATATAGTAAGGGTGTTTATACACTATGGACCAAGTAGACCTAATAACACAGAGAAATTGAAAACTATCTCTAATAAAACTACAACAAATTCATACTACATACAAACTGTTAGCCTGTTCATAACTATTTACGAAGTTTACAAACATTTGAGTGAAGAATAGCATAGATACATGTACCTTTGTATATCTACAATATTTCTCGCTTAAAAGTCTGTAAAATCAGATTTTTTAGCATCTACGACTTACAAATAGTGCATGATTTTTTAGTTGTACATTATTTTATATTCTCTATCTACAATACGTACAAACCTTTGGCGACTTTGCTATATTTCATTGGGCATCAATCCAGTCATCCACTTATTAAATGCGTTACGCTGAGTGCTGGTTTTGTCCGTGAAAATTTGGGTTAACTGTGATGATTGGAAGTATTCATAACTTTACAACGAAACTCCATTACAATTAATACTATTTCAATGTAATCGCTTGTCAAATTCTGAAATGTTATGCCTGTCACATACATGTGGATATGCGGTTGAAATGGTCAATCAAAAATAAATTATTTGTGCGTCACGTACGGTCATTTATAATTACTTATCTTCGCTATCATCATCTGTCTCACCCGAATCTAAAACGACTCGTCGTACTAAGAAAACCGTCTCCGTATCCTCATCCAAATATCTCGGCGTGTACGCTTTTACAATTTGTACAATAATATACAGGTGAGCCATGAAGAAGAGAATTCCTTCAGCCCACAGGTGAACAAATACGTTCTTACCTTTGAATTCTAAATTATACGCCGAATAGAGCCAAGCCGCTTGCGTAGCCAACCAAATACAACACAAATATATCCCTTTCTTCCACTTGATGTCAATATCAGATATACACAGCGGTATCAAAGACAGATACCAAATGAAATACTGCGAAGTCAGTACCGTGTTGTATGCGACTAAAACGGTCACTTCTAAAAACAACGCAAAGTTTAACGTCTTCATTTTGCCGTAACGAACGCCGATGTGCATTAAAAGTACAACGAGAGGGCCCGATCTGTGCCAGAAATGTGCGTCATCATCCGATAAATATTGCAAATAAAAATATACCGAAAAGTTGTGACGAGTATCTTTGCGTATGAAGTGATAGAAATAACTTTCAAATAGAAATTCGTATCCGTACGCCTTGTAGAAGATGGACGTTACGAAAACTAATGATAAAACACAACCGGCGACTAGATTTAGTTGGTTGATGTTCGGAATGAGTTGATACAAATCTGAAAATAATTTTGTATTTCTGTAGATTTTGTATTCGGCAATGGCAAAGAACATTGGTAGACTAAATATAATCGGATACAATCTAAGATGTATGGCAAAACCTAAGAACAATCCCGATAAGAAATATTTCTTAGCTCCTTTGATGATTTGCGTTTCGTGAAACACCAAAGACATAATGACTAAAAACGAAGCAACCGTGTCTGCATTGCCCCTCGTGGCAATCACAATGGCTAACGGATTATAAATCCAACACAGCGCACAGTTAGCAGCCGTTTTATTAACAGCCGTCATATCTAATTCCTTGCCGTCCGACAAAAGAATTTTGTTTTCGACGACCAATTTTTTTATGGCAATACCGACGAGGATATCGAACAGCGAGAAAAGTACTTTCCCGAAATTCTGATTGATCAATATGTTTGGTATCATCATAATAGCGATGAGCGGCGAATATCTGTACGTATGTCTCTTGTACGGAGACTCATCGTTCACGATATGCCTGGCCGCATCTGTAAACACTCTGTAATCAACATCTGTGTAAGGGATGACAGATACTTGATCGTGGAATTCACCGTAAAGTATAAGGAACAAACGTATCGCCATTCCGATCACCAAATGGTGTCGGAATGGGAAATTGATAAATTTTCTGTACGTGGCTAACATTTTTAACATTCAAAATTTACAAAGATTGTTTATAATTTAACTCTGGCGGATTTAGCAGCATTCGCTAAACACGTTTTAAACTGTTGGAATTCCTTATCGCACTCATGTTTCCCTACTTTGGATTCCTTTTCTACGACACATTTAGCGTAGAGCGTCGCACTTTGCCCGCATGTCCTTAAAAACTGTGGATATAAACCAAGACGATGTTTTGCCTTCTTTATCGAATCCATAACAACACACAATATGTACCAATAGCAGTTGTTCAATTTAACGAATGGTATTTCTCAACGTTGGCGGTTCGGATGTGTCCAAAGTTTCCGTTTGATTAAATAAATTCTGATAAATATCAGCTGAGAAGTAAATTCCAGAGAAGACAGTTACTAAGAGGACTTGTGTGACTCTCGGGTAGCGATATATTATACTGCGTTGGCCGAGCACTGGACGCCTTTTCCTCAATGGAATTTTAGGACGAAAATCTTCCATAATCACAAAACAATTTCAATGTTTATTATTTTCACTTCAATTTATTTGCAATTTCCTTCACTTTCTGTTTTCACTTCTTTGTTGTCGTCTTTTGAGTTGCGTGGCTCCAAACTGATCCCGGAGCAGCACAATGAAACCTTATGAAACTTTACACAGCACCGTCGCATCTCCTCCAAGACCTCCAAACACTTGTGTTCTTGAAAGTTATTCTCTGAAATAGAATAAGACATGGCAAAATTATTATCTACGATATTAACAAGTAGTTATATCTCAACAGATACACAGCAAAGGATGGACCTTCCATCAGGCTTATGACTGATCGTCGGCTGGCTTAATGTGATCACTTTATACTTCTGTAACATTCACCGATTCCAGTCCATCCATCTGCCACGGCTGGGAATCGATCCCAGACCTCCAACCTGACAAGCCGGTTTGCTATGACGGCTGGTAGTTGAGCCGAGCTGAAACTTGTATATATTGTACACAGCCCTCTATTGAGATTATTTTTTTGGTATTTAGTGTACGCTCCAACCATTTTCATGTTTCCCTGAAGCCTTACATAGATCATTGCTTTTATTCATACCATCATGGCATAACTCGGAATGGTGACCGAGAACCGGACACAGAAACCCAGGCAGACCACAACCAACATAGTCTGTTGATGTATAAAGCATTGCTGAACCAAAATGAACAAGGAATTATGGAAGTCGGGAAAGGAGGCTTACATCCAACTCTACGCTAGTGAGGGCTGATGATGATGTATGAATTAATATTTAAATAGAGTGAATAAAACAATTTGCTAAGTCCCTTAGCTGGAAGTCCTACAAGTTCCTTGCTATAATTAATATTAAAGTAGATAGTATGTATTAAGACTTATTATGTAAGAAGATTTATGTATTAAAATATTGTAGGATTACGAGCTAACAGAACAATGACAAGTGTATAGGTTTAAACAAATAAACCTCTAATACTGAGTGAACGTAAATAAACATAGATAGTTTGTGCACGTCAAGAGAATATTATCATTTGTAAGTTTTGATTGTATTGACGAATGAGCAAAGGTTTTGACATTAAGGAAAAAAAAATGTTGTTTTCGCGAATAGTATTTGTGGATTTGCACAAAAAAATTTAACAAATCCTCGAATACTAGTTGCGAGAACAAAAGTATTTTTTTGTGGATTTTTATCTATATATTTAGTTTTTTATTTTTTTTTCCTTAAAAATGGACTTCCACCAAGTACCAACGGACGAAAACATTGAGTTTAGACATCATTTTTTTTATAAAAAGCCTACATTTCGTTTCATCCGTCTTGTCACACTTTTTGTATAGAATTACTATGTAGCCAGTGGCCAAGTTATTTGAAACAAGGAGTAGTTAGTGATTTTTGTGCGACGAAGACCAGACGAAGCTATACAAATTGTAATTTTATTATTATAAATAAATGAAGAGGTGTGGGAAGGGTGGCCGTCTAAGACGGATCTGGACCACAAAATGCACACAAAGCCTTCCAAATTCTAGATGCACGTATGCTAGGCATTTTATGTATTAGATCGGGTTTGCATTCACATATGAAATAGGACATACTGCTGATATCTGTGAACCGTTGTACAAAATGTAATATACCTAGTGTTATTTATTGATAAATTAATTGTAGTGTGCGAAGCGTCACTCGTCAATTGAAGGAATTTAAACAAATCAAAATCATTGAATGTGTCTGCATTGCAGTAATTAATACAATCACTTATTCAATATAATTCACATACATTATTCTGCCAGACAGAAACATCTGTTACTGAGCTAACTCATAAAATCGCCGACAGACAGCATATTTTACTGCTGGTACACATATGCTGGATTTCACCAACTTCTTAGGTGCGGAATAGCGGAGATAGGAGTCGCTTATCATTATTTTTCATACAAAATTAATGCTAGGTGGCTACTGTCTCCGCTATTTGTCACCTAAAAATTCGTGAAATCCTGCAATATAGGGTATTAAATTGTCTACAAGATATTTCTTCAAAATGGGGAGGTACCTAAAGTACTGAGGTTGTCTTGACATTTCTTGATCTTGAAAGAGTTTAGTCCCTCTATTCCCTCGTGCCGTGTCCTTTGCGGGGTAGGTGAGGAGGAATGCCAAACTACTTCATCCCTACGTACACTCCTTGCTTCCATTAACTTCGTGAAATTTGTCATATGATCTCTCTGATACCTTTTGCTCAAAATACCTTTCAAGATCCATTCGACAGTTATATCTCAACAGACATACAGCAAAAGATGGACCTTCCATCAGGCTTATGACTGATCGTCTTCTGGCTTAATGTGATCACTTTACACTTAAGTAACATTCACCAATTCCAGTCCATTCATCTGCCGCGGCTGGGAATCAAACCCAGACCTCCAACCTGACAAGCCGGCCTTTTACCGCTATGCTATGACGGCTGGGCAACGATCTCATAGGGTTATTGTTAATTGAAAAATAATATAAATTGATCTTAAATAAACTTTATTTGATATCATCAATAACATGGCTTATAGTGTAATAATAAAATCACTAAATATTACAATATATATGTTCTTATATAACTAGCATTACACAATAATATAATATGCTCACTGTATAATAATGTATGTATGTACACTGATTATGTATTATGTTGTACCATGTGAAACATAAAAAACTATTAACCCCTGACTACCGCCAACCCCGATCCAGGTTATTCAGCCCCTCAAACGAAATGCTACGAACTCCGTTTAGGAGGTTTTGATTTGATACATGTCGTATTTCAAATAAAACATCTTACATATTAGTAATATGAGAGAGATACTTCATTTGATAAGCACACATATTTACAAATAAATGTTGTCAAAAGGTGCACAAAGCAGATGTTTGGTATGCAAGGATGACAAACCAATTCTTTCTAGAAGATAAATAAATCTTTCTCAGAACAACGCTATTCAAATTTCAAACTCATTTTTCTTAATAATAGATAATTTTAATTTGATTATTTTTAAAATTGATAGGTTGTTTTTATAAGCACAGACAGAAACAAGGCATGCACTTAATTATTAATATTTATATACAAGATAATGCAATGATAAATAGTAACTAATTATCTCTATATACTATAATGTTACATAGTACGTATGTACATACATTATCTAATTACTGACTACACATATCATTAAAACTATTATTTATATCAATTTGTACCAGGGTACATCTCATTTCATATTATGTTATATCATAGACTTTTATATTAAGTACGTAGATGGCGTACTCAATGCTAGTAGTGAAGTAAACTGGTGCCTACAAAGTCAAATTGTATGGAGAATTTTGACATTTTGTAGGCAACGCTTTTGCAATTTTGTTCTCATAGTTAAAAACTGTATTAGTTTTAACGTTATTTAGGAATCATGCGACAGTTTTAAAGATGTTTTAGTTTTTATTATTGATATCTTGTTAAGTGTGAGTTTTGCAACTCTAAAATATCGAGCGTGAAATTGCGTCACTTCCTTTCTATTGAAAATACACAAAGTCAGACGTCTATCTAGTACTAAATACAAAAGTCTATGTGTAATATTAATACATAGGTATTGATAGTACAATATTATCAACTGAAAAACTCCCAATTTTACATAACACACTTGTAGCTGATAATGAAAATATATTATAACATATATTTACAGATTGTAAACGCATTCACCTCCAATACACAAATGCACGATAAACTTGCCAGTGCACAATGTCATCGGTGATATGGCAATACATACCATATGAAAAATATGCAGTAAAAATTGAGAATATTTTTATATGAATTGATTAAAAAATGTGTAATTGTATGAAATCATTCTGACTACTATTTGGATCATATTTAGCAGAAAAATCATTTTTCTTTATTGCACGAGACCTACTGCCACAATACTTTCATCCATTATAAGGACAATAATTTCATCCATTCTTACCAGCGCACGTCCTGTCTTCATTCATTCTCTTAACATGTCCAAACCCTCGAAACCTTCACATGATAACATGATTTTTTCAATCAGGTCATCATTGGTTGGTAGTGGCTTTATACGAAGTATGACCTTCTTAAACAACTAGGCATATAAATTAATGATTTATAAATACTAATGGAATATAACGAATATACATCGGGAGATTCAATGCCACTAATCTCCTGAGGTGCAATAAAACCTTACTTAGCTCGTGACCCGTCTATGGAAATAAATGGTTTCCATCTTTACCTGAATTCTGTACAACCATCAATATCTATACGGGAATAAAACAATAAGTGAAGTGTAAACAATAAATTCCACGTAACTTGTATCAATGTGCATTATGCAGGTAGTATTAACAAAATGTGCCAAGTAAATAAACTGTATAATATTTTTGTTCACTCTACGTCCCTACACATCTCCTAGTCCCAGGTACCTAGGACATCGAATCTCCTGATGTATAATAATGAACAATACAGAATGATCGATAAAATAATTCCATCTGCAAATTCTATGCTGTAATGTTAATATATAGATTCCTAACTTTATGTTTAGAGTAATGAAATGACGGAGTGGTTAGCTAGTTTGAGACTCAATGGTTAAACGTTAATTCAATACGGCTCTTGCTGTGTGGCGTCCCTGTTAGACTTTAACACTCGTACAGAACTCTCTTCGCACGTCTGGCAACTGTATAAAGCGTGGCGTGCAAACAGTAACAGCTATTGATCCTTCGCTTCCTCTTCACTCTCATCCACTTGCTGTTGTTTTGTTTCAACTTCTTTAGGCGTTGCGTCATTCTCTTGTTTCAGCGGTAGTTTTTTGTTTTCCCCACTACTGTTATCTAACACAGGTTTAGTCGGTAATGGCGGTTTGTTTGTATTACTCAAGGGATTAACATTTTCATCGTTTTTTATCGTATTCTTCGCACTCTTCACTACGTTCGCTTGATTTATTAAATCTTCTTCCATATCCTCGTTCTCTTGAGACATAACTTGAACTTGTCTGAGTGGATCCGAGTTTGGCGGACTGGCGGGGGACTGTCGGGAGTTTGGTTGTACGGGAGCTCCGACTAAATGTTGCGGATTACCCGACGGGTTGAGTAATCTGGCGCGATCGCTTTTCCTCCACAACGTCACTTCCTGTTGCTTGAAATATCTCCTATCCTCTGTGTCCATGAGCACCAGATTAAGATAATATCTCACTGAGAATTTGTTGTTGATATCTCTCATGGTGGGAGTCAGATCATATCCCGCGAGGAACACTCTAATGGGTATACTCTCTCCCCTCACGGGCGCACCATCCATAATTTCATATTTAGCTACAGTTTCATTCTCTGTGAAAGTATTCGGACTGGATCCTGTCGTTTCTCTTTTAATAATTGATATTTCCATGTGTTTGATTTTGATTCGAACCAAAAGGAAGTATATTTTCCCCACAATGACATCTTTGAGGTGATATTTGGACTTGTTGTATTCAAATTCAATGTGAAGACAGTCCTCTATGCCGACTTCCATTTTAATGGAACTGTGCACATCTGGGTAGCTGCACAAAGTATGCACAGCAATATCCACTTCCTTTACAATGTCTGTCAGCCTTCTGATCACTGTGGCTCTCACAAAGTATCTCAGGCGAACATTAGAACCTGAATATACTTCGTAAGGTTTTTCAACGTTTGCGAATTCAAATGAATAAGAAGTGTGTTGGAGAAGATCTCCAGGACGAGCCAGTTCTTTGACAAGCGATAAGAATTCGTGATGATTCCCCCTGTCGTAGAATAACTCAATTTGTCCAATAAGCTCTACTTTAATACCCTGATGTTCCAACTTAGTTCCAGGTTTCCTAACTGTAACGTTGACTCTCCCAGACACCGTCTCACCATCATAATACAACAATTGCTTTTCTTTCTTGCCATCATCAGAGTTTTTCATCTCAACAACCTTGCGCTTGTCAGCATCGTCGAAAACGATCTCAATGTCCGCATTTTGACCGAACCCGAAAAAACTCATGTTGACCGATAATATCACGACAAACAGACAACAAATATATTAAGAAACGGTTTATTAGAAAACAATAAGCGACAATATTGACGCATACATCAGAAAACGCCCGCAGAGTACAATACAAAAGTCGCACGGTACACGGTGGACCGCAAAGATGGCGACTGACGTTGTCAGGTGTTATGTGATCGACTTCTCCAATAATCAATTAAAGAAGGTGCTGCTTACCTCTCAAACATGTCTGGATTTTACAAGCTGTCGTTTTACATGGGTCCTTCATATAAGAAAACTATAATTCTTGGAAAATTAGGTGGAAACCGGGCTTTTCCCCAAAATTCTGAAAGGATTGTACACCAGGAACACCAACCTCACAAAAACAACACATTTTTTTCCATTTTCGTAACAAACTGGTGTTCGTATATAATTCGTTAAGACAATATTTGTTAAGAAATTAAAAAAAAATGTACTGGCTATAACGTTACATTTTTAGCTATAAAATTGTCAAGGTTATAAAAGTTGCCACTTTTTCTAAAATTAGATGAATTTAGGCAATTTATTTAAAATCACGTGTGAAGTGTGATATGACACAAAATTATCAAAACAAGAAATGCAACAATTGCACTACATATTACGATAAAGAAAATAATTATTTCGACAGAAACATAATTTTTAGTGACATATTAATGTTTCTAAAATATGAATTATTTATTTCTCTGATTAAATAACTACCATAAATAGCGAAATATCTTTTCTTATAAGGTAACACTTTTATGCCATAGATAAAGATTTTTAATTTTATCGTTTTTCAATTTTTATCTATGCATCTGTTTGCTGGAGGACGGTAGTGCACGGGGAGGGGTGTTTTTGGTTGAATAGTGAGAAATTTTAGTAAAAATAATAAAATAAAATGTTGGATATATCTAGGACATCAGTTGGTATAGCAGCAGGAGTCATTGGAACGATATTCGTAGGATATTGTGTCTATTTTGACCAAAAAAGGAGAAAGGATCCTGACTTCAAGAAGAAATTGAGAGAACGTAAGTAGAACTTGCATGTTCCTCGTGTTGAATTGTCAATCGATTTTCTACACTTTTCACGCCTTGATTGACACTTTTCAGTATATCAATCGAAAAATAGTATCACGAAAATGATTTGTAACATGTGACAGTGTCGTTATGTATTTTTTATTCAGAACAATTGCATATAAACAGTTGCTGGTGGATCGGAGTCAGCGTCCATTTTCCACATTCATATTGTATTTTTGCCCCACATGGGGTTATGACATTGATAAACAGCAATTATTACATATAAAAAACATAATTATGTGATTATATTTGGTATTATTAAAGTAATGACGAAACATTGTGTGTGGAATCTGTGTAAAATCATTTATGACTATTCAATGATGGGTTGCAGTGTGTACCTAATGTGACCTAATCCAATTTACTACTTTGTATTATAGCTTGTGCAGTTCCTACCAACATCTTATTATAGTTCTAATTGATGACAAAACATTATATTATTCGTGGTTGCTTATAATACCTGAGCTATTAAGAAGAATGACCAAAAAATACACATTCTTGTGAGATGCCAATGCATGCCAAGTGAAAAAAAAAAACAATTTGATTTTTACTGCTAAATTTGAACCTAGTGGTCCACATATACTGAGAAATCGCGACGTACCAAAACTTAACTTCATACAATCGCAATACACGTTTTTCATTCAAAATCGTATAAAAATATACACATTTTTTTCTCTCCTGCGAACTTAACTTTTCATCATATGGCACTATTGCCATTATTGCCACCGACAATTAGGGTGAAAGAACCCTAATGCTGTCAAGTTTTCTAACAGCCCTGTTTCTGCCACACACCCTTTTTGCCATCTTAATGTCACTCATTCTTTCAATATACCCAAACCAACTTAATTTAATTGATATATAAACTCATCAGCTTAATACTGGGAAACATTCACCTATCCAGATATCATGAATATCAAAGGATTATGCTCAGATATATTGCTCTATATAAAATACAAGCATTGTGCCTGAAATATCAGTATTTAAAAATCGTCTTACAATATCTTTCAAACTTAATTGTTTCACTTGTAATATTAGATGTAATTGATTTCAGGTCGTAAGAAAGCTCGCCAGTCCAATGCCCCCAGAGGAGGTCCCGGCGTGATGCCCAACCTGAAGGACCACCAAGCTGTTCAGGAATATTTCCTGCAGCAGGTAAATTTCTATGACATGTGATAAAGATTTGTTCACTAGGGTGAGTTTTTTGCAATGCTGCAATCTCTGCCAGTTAACTGTGAAATTGTGTGCTATATTTTTGGAAAGAAGTATCCGACTCTTCGGTTTTTTATTGGAATGTTTGCGAGCAATGATTTTTTTTTTTGTAAATTAATCTAGGTTTTTCGAAATAAACCCAAATATATCTTTGTACACTTCACAGTAAGCTTGAAAAACTTGTGTCGTGAAGTGGTGTAAGTCGGCATCGGGGATTAAACCCGCGCCCGCCGGATTAACAGTCGAGTGCGTTACCAATCAGGCTACCGACCACTGATTTGTATGTAAGATATTATTGTCATGCCCTTAGATCCAACTGGGTGAAGAGTTGTTGGTGGCGGGTAACTTGGACGAGGGCATTGAGCACTTTGGCCGTGCCATTGCGTTCTGTGGGCAGCCCAACAAGCTGCTTGAGGTCCTGCAGCAGAGCATGTCTGCGCCCGTGTTCCACCTGCTGGTGCAGAGGCTCCCCACCATCATGCAGCAGTGCACGCAGCAGAGAGGAGGCCCCGCCGCCATGCAGGAGGAGGAACTCGAATAGACTTACACATCGCATGTGGATCATATGTAAGTAACTCAACGTCTAATGTCTAACATACATGTGTCTAGGTTTTTTGGAAGACTATATAACAGTGGTTCCCAAAGTGCACGCGCTGGCACCCCGGGCTCCCAATTAAACAATTTGGCAAATTTCTTGGAATTTCTAATTCTCTAAATTTAGAAAAATACTTTCAAGCAAGTAATATTCACAAATTTACATGCATTCAAGACCCATTTAGAGCCAAGGCTCCATCTGAATTTACCTCTTTAGAAGACAAATCTCAGATTCTTAAGAAGGTCAAAGTTTGAAGGGAGCCGTGGAAAAAATCTGTCGTATCAAGGGAGCCGCAAATCGAAAAAGGTTGGGAACCTCTGCTATATAATATATAAAAACTATTTTTTCAAGAAGAAAATTAAGTTTTGTTAATGCATTTTGAGTGAATATATTTTAAACATTTTCCTAAACCCTTGACAATTGGATCTACCTAACTTTTGTTCACAGTTCCATCAAAAGATTTGATGTCAAATCACAGTCAAATGCAGACTCTATTATGCCAGTATTGTCGTATGTTTAGCAGGCTGAAAGTGCCGATTGAATACATAGTGTGTTATATTGTTTCAGATGTCAGACTAATCAGGACTACGATGTGTTGGTGTCCCAAAGATAATTTGAAATTTATTTTCGTCTGAATGCACTTTATGTAATATTGTCATCATATGTATGTATTATTTATTATTACATCCCACACCTCAGTGCATGCATAATATGTTAATAGCTGCAGATGTATCTAATCTAATCTGACGTCGTTATAAGAAATTGTTTTATTTGAATATTGAATAAAAATAGGAAAAGCAATGTTACTACTATGTATGTTATAAAAAATGAATAAATATTGTTGTATATAAAATATATTTCACATGTTTTGATTTTGTTATAAAACTCAGGGTAGTTGAATAGAGAGGTATGTTCATTACATAGAGGACGAGGATCAACAAGAGGGCTCCCAGTTTGCTCCATTGGGTTGCAGATTGAAGTATCCGTGGTGACATTTGATTTGATTGGCTGGCAGTTGACAAAGCCATATATTGCTAAAGAATTCTAGTTTTATTTCTTGATTTAGATCCTGTTAATAAACAAACCTTATGTGTTCTAATTGAACGGTTATGAAAGACCTAACTGAGGTTAGTTAACTGATATGAACAACTTTGCCTGTCACTAAGGAAGGCCTCCTAATTGAAGGAAATTTATTAATATGTAGCGAACACACCTCTCAATACCTACCTTAAAATGTCTCTTAAAAAAACTTGGTTTACAATTGACATAAAATTAGAAACGCCATACTAATACAATTGGTAGAACTTGAATAACATTCAAAACTCTAGTCCTGTAGCCATATATAGAGAGGCTTCAGTAAGAAGACAGCGTTATGGAAAGAGGGGTCACTATTTTGTATATTAAGGAATAAAAATTGCAAGAAATATCTGCATCCAATTACTCTTTCTTCAGTAAATGTATTTCCTCCCAGTTCAACGAGAAAATGGGTTCAATGTTTTCTGGTTCAGGTAGCCTTTAGGTCACAATGTTGAATGGCTGGTGACATAGTACTGAGAATCAATGCTTCACAGCCGAATGTTCTGGGTTTGAATCCCATCCGAGTATGATATACTCTGAAAAAATTGGAAGTTATAGCGAATGTTTGTCGAGAGCAAAGTGATCATGCAAATCAACTGATGACTGGTCCGTAGTCCAGGAGATGCCAATCTTACACTGTCCATCAGTTGGGATACGTGCATCGTAACAAAAAATGTAGAAAACCCCACCCGATTTACATAAAACAGAATTTGGGCTTCACAGAATCCAATCAAAGGCATTTTTCTCGAACTGTGTGGTTTTTTTTAACACATACATACTAGCGTTTTGTCATTCGACGGTAGATATAAAATAAATATATTAAATTTTAAAAATAAATGGATGACTTAAATGTTGTGCAAATTGTACAAATATATTTTAAAAAAGAGAAAATTATATAAATGTTTTAAATTACGAATTATCACGTTTAAATTTATTTTAATTTAGCAAACTTGTGAAACAGATGTGCTTATACACAATAATTGCAACAAATAGTCACTAGGGTGAGCCTTCAGCTAATCCGGTGATGAGGAGTTTGTTGGCATTTGAAATTAGCGGAGAATATAGTTTTTTAATTAAAAGAAAGTATTTGCCGTTTTTTAATGGAAATTCGATGAAGACATAATTTTATTTCATAATTTATATTTCACGATTGCTTGGTTTAAGTCAGATTTAAGTTATTAAATATCTGAAATTGGCTTGTACCTGTTTTCTTTTCATCACAGCAGAATAATAATTGTTAAAATTAAGGACCAATTTGTATTTTTCACATTTCATTTGTGAATGTAAAATGATCATTGTATCCAAATATATTATTGCCTCCCCCCACATCACATATATAATATGTCACACCACCGCCTCCTAGAGTAGGTACTCTAGCCATGCTGTAACAGTTGGCAACATAGCATAATGATCAAACAGGACCACCACTCCTGTCAAATCTCCTAACAGAATATAATACGTGGTCCGTCATACTCGTTGTTAAGGAACTGTTATTCCATACATTTCCTTAGCGTCGGTGATGGCAACCTCGCCTATAATGTATTAATCCTACATCATGGCTAGAGAAAGAGAGAAATGTCAAGGTGGTGGTGGTTACACTCATTTAGTTGTGTATAGGTTATTGTTTTGATGTGTTTTATTTTAATTTAAAACGTTTCATTCATATAAATTAATAATGTGGTTGTCTACGACGGGAATAAACTGTAAAAAAACCTTTTTTTTAATAAAAAAAGAGGGCTTGCATACATAAACCCAAATACTTTTTGCCCACCTTCCACTAGGCTAAGAGCCTGTATCGCAAAGTGTGGAATACATTGCCACCGCCGGGGTTTGAACCTGGCACCTCCCGCTTGAGAGACTGCCGCCTCAACCAACTGCGCCAACCATGTACTCATTATCTCGTAAACGAAAATAGGTATTAAAGAAAGACCTATGCATGCTGCCCCACAACCCAAAATCAGAAGCTAGCCCCTAATAAGGCTACTTCTGTTGGGTTTTGAGAATCTGAATAGCACGGAACGATACGATCCACAATAGGTTATGAATTTATTTCCCAGGGTTTTCAAGAAAAATGTCTGGTACGGGTGCTTGAAAATTATCCCGTATATCTCATTAGTATTATCAGCCACAGGTATAATACCAAAATCACTAATCAATAATTTAAATAAATTAGATTTGGCTACAAATCTGTACATAAAAATCGGTAAGAAGATTTCTAAATACTGACATTTCAGGCACTTAGCTTGTATTTTAGGCCCTGCATATCTGAGCCTAATCCTGTTTATCCATGATATCTGGATAGGTGAATGTTTCCCAGTATTAGGCTTATGAGTTTATATATCAATCATGAATGATAATATGTAGACTCTTCTGGCTGATAATACTGAGAAGTGCGTTGAATTGCACTTTAAGGAAACGGTTTCCTGTGTATTTCGAAGCAACTACAAATCGCTCGCATCGTATGTTGAGATTTAAACCCACGAGGTTTTTTCTTCGATTGATTTGAGATATACCTAAATTATTTTAGGTATGGAATCGGAATTTATCTCCATTGCACAGACAGAAATACATTACAGTTTTTTCCTCAACAGAGACGAGAGGCATCTTCATTCACATAATGCTACATTATAAATGAAGATGCCTCTCGTCTCTGTTGAGGAAAAAACTGTAATGTTTTTCCTAGATTGTTTTCCAATCTACATTATTAATTTATATGTATGAAATGTCTTATGATTTAATTGTTTTGATTTGATTGTTGTATGTTTAGATGAAGTAGTTGACTAGTCGTTAATACAAAAGGAGTAACTAATTAATATTGTTGAATGTTTGTAGTAGAGTATGTAGTTATATAAAGTCACTACATATTATAATATGTATATTAGGTATTATACTGAATGCAAAACAGTGTTTATTTTAATATTGTGTAACTACCTTGTAACAATATTAAACTCATATAATTATTTTATAAGCGTATGTTATTTCTTCACCTAACTTCCTCCTTTAAAAAACAATATACACTGTGTAAAAATATATCTGTTTTCGCTTCAACTTTTCAAAATTTTGTATGAGAATGTTAGAGCGAAATAAGAATAACGTAAGCGACAATGTGAATTAGCATACCTTTTTAAGAAGAACCTGGGAAGAAATTTTAAAATCTAAAACAGCCGATTTTTTAAAGATTATAATTACCAGTATTTTGGCTAATTTATACTTTTATATCTGAAAAACTGAACGGAAAATCTTCAGATCCCATAAATTTTAGGGGAATTTCCAAATCCTGTAATTCTAAAACAACCAATCTGTAGTCCATACTTTCGTCTATCACTGTCTTTAGTTTTAAGACGATTCTCTCAGTATCCGCTGAGTACAATTTCAGGTGCTGAAGCCCAAGACAGCATATAGGACCTTAAGGCTTATCACACACATCCAGAAAGCTAGAATCTAACGTTCAGGATTCTGATTCCGGAAGCTGAAAATGCATACAATTTGACTATTCTCCACAGACGTCCCGAATGTTAGATTAACCTGAATGGTAAATCAATCTGTCAGAATGATATTATCGATACTTAATTCTTTATAAAATTATGTTGTCATTGACGTAATGTAGTTCTGGACAATTTAAATCCAGATCTGCATCGAACTAGTCCACGCCTTTTTTATAATTGTTTTGTCACCGTGTAATTATTCTTTCCATTCTTTTCTTTTTTTACAGTTTTCAAGTTTCCAGTTTATAAGTTTGCAATGTATAAATTTTGTTCAATATGTAAACGTGAGGATTCCAAGTGCCTTAAATACGGCCTACGGATGATTTAAAACCAAAGTCAGAACACACTTACGATTTTTTTTAAGTGACATGCTTGGCGTTCTCTTTAGCCAATACGGGTAATATAATAAAAAAAAAGAATTGGGCTTGCATACTGTCAAGGTGTATTCTCACCTTGACATAAAAAACCTTCCTCCCAGGAGATAAATTCAAATATTCCCGCCTTTCAAAAATCTCTCTGAAAATATCATTAAGTTGATATCCATAGATGACACAAATTCGACTTCGGCAGTCTTTAATTTGACTCCGGAAGTAATTCTCAGCCATTTTTCAAGGATGGCGTCTTTTTCCGTTTCTCTTTGACAATCTCTCCCAAGTGAGATACACGCGTTTTGTCGCGCTCCGAAAATTGCCGGTATAAAATTAAAATAATGTAGTTACAAAACTCAGAAAATATGGGTTAAAAACTATTGTTTGTGCTTCACCGCCTTCGTACATGTGTTAGTACGGTAAACTTTTGTGTTTAAAAACTTCGATGATGCCTGATTTGATGTCGGCATATAAAAAAAAGGCATAACGGTTTTTCTATAAATGTGACCGCAATCATCTCAAACAATTATCTGACAATCAGTTTCGGTTCAGTAAAGAGCAACGAACCAGATACGTAGTCTTTCCAAAACTCACAAGTTTCCAGCTTGCGGAGCCCCTTCCAGTATCTTGCCTCCTCGGTACGAGTTGAGGTTCCCGAACAACCCCGAGCCTCCAGACTTTTGTGACAAGTACGTTCTTGCAGACAACGTACCAGCTATCCAGTTTTAAATAAGTTTCCTCAAAGGAAACCAGGACTTCCACCCCTCGGAGCAGGCCATGGCTACAAGGTATGGAAAAGTTGTAACATTCATGTTCTCCTCCTTTTGTTGTATGAGTGAATAATTATATTTTCCCCTTTTGTTTAAACGTAACTTGTGTTGCTATTCAATTCAATAAAAGTATTATCATAAACCTGGGTTCTCATTTGTCAGTTAGTAAAATATCTTTGGTATAAAAAAAGAGGTTGACCTAAGAAAGACAAGTGAGTTGTGGCAGCCAAAGCAAAAGCTATCAATGTGGGCCATTCCCACGGCTCTTCACCCTCGAGATCCAGAGCTCATGCCGTTAAGAACCTGAAACCTTTGCCGTGGAGATCTCAAGGATAAGGTCTGTATAGTACGTTTAAGGTAAAGTGAAAGTGTATAGGTTACACTGATATGTTACACCGATAGGTAGTACACATGTATGTTACACTGGCGCTCCAGCGTGATGGCTTTGCTAGGTTGACACAGCTCCCTTCTCTGTAAGTCACAAAAATTATTATTTTATCTTGCAAAATAGTTAGGTATTTTTATTTTTGTACTAAGTCATTTTGTAAGGTTGAATATTGTTCATGAATAATTTGTTGTGTATTCATAACCTCAAATAGTATCATCATATTTTTTCACGCAACGGAAATATTTGTGTAATCTTCGATATACCTATGGACGACACGAACGCCGCCGTGGCAGGAAAAAGTAACGTGAGCGGCCATTTTGTTTTCCTAAACTAGGAAAACGAGTAATATCACCAGAGGCGGTTCATTGTTTCGACATTTTAGGCAGTGCCCAAAAGAAAATTTTTTTTTTGAAAGTTTGTCTTTCATTTCTTTTCTTGTGTTTGTTTACACTTTTCTATACACTGTAACACACAGAGAAATAATAAAAATTATCTCTCACACTACATTTTCCGCACACCTCTTCAACACTTTTTCTTGTGTTTGTTTACACTTTTCTGTACACTGTAACACACACAGAGAAATAATGTGAATTATTTCTCACGCACCATTTTTTCTCACATTTTACACATTTGACACCTCATCTTACTTTTATGTCTTTACACCCTAATCTACCATGGATTCAACACCAATAGAAAACATAGATTCTGCAAATGCAACCACCTTGCGGAGGGAACTCTCGTTAAGAGAGATTCAACCAAAACGCGCCTTGCAGTCCTTGCGCAAACAGGCAACAGATTTCAACAACATACTTTTGGCTAGGCTTACGAGCTTATCCTCGTCGTCAAATACGAATGACATTAAGTTGCGTAGAATCCTGTACTCCGCACAGCAAGGCCTCCACTCTGTCAACGATTTTCTAAAATTTATGAAGGAAAAAAATGACGCACTTTCAACCCCTTTAGACATTCACGAGCTTGTGGAAATCATTCGTTTAGGATTGCGCCCTGAACTACAGGAAAAACTCCAAAAGTATCCGGTAGAGAATTTAGAATCGCTCAACGTTCTCATTGACATCGAAACCTCTCTGGCCACTGCTAGCCCTCTGAGGCGTGCAGTCGCCCAGGTTTCTCCTTCTTCTTCTTCTTCTCCGGCCCCCTTGCCCGTGCTCTCGTCTCATGACGTCAGTAAAGTAATTGAACTACCACACGCCACGCGACCGCAACCAACCATCATCGTGTCTCCTTCTTCTTCAAGGGGAAATTCAATTAAATATTTTATCAAGGATCCCCGCCCTTTGCAAGGCTTACAATCGTGGAAACTGCGGTACGATAGTAAAGCGGACATCACAGATTTCCTCACGCGCGTGGAGGAACTGTCAGAGGCGCGTAGCGTCCCCTTGACGGACGTCATGAGATGCTTTATAGACTTGTTAGATGAGAGCTGCTATCCTTGGTACCGGAAGGAGAAGTCGCGTTTCACTTCATGGGAAAAGTTAAAGGAAATAATGACGTCTGAATTTCTTGACCCCCTTGGACAGCTCACTCAAAAGAAGGAGCTTCTATGTATCTCACAAGGCCGAGATGAACTGCCAACTTCTTACGTTCGCCGCGGCCGAGACCTCAATACCAAGTTGAACAACCCTTTAGATGATAAGGAGCTTATCTCTTGTCTTTGTAGCGGGTTCAACAATAGGGCTACGGATACTGTCTCTTGTGCGTCGTCTCTAACGGTAGGCGAACTCTTAGACAAGGCTCGCCACATGGAACGCCGGTTCTGCCACGAGTCAAAAACTTTTACTTCTTCCACCTCCTCTTCGCATCGCCTGTTATCAAGATGTAGCGAGGTATCGCGCATACCTCCCGAACCAACCACGATTTCCAAATGTAACGTCACTTGCTTCAGCTGCAAACAATTGGGTCATATCGCCCGTAATTGTCCAACTAGGCAATCGAACGTAGTCCCAAGACGTAGTCCTAGGTTTAAGAAACCTGAAAAACTTTCTTCATCGGTGCCCGACACCTCCCGTCCTCCACCACGTCTGCTCAATTCAAAAAACTAGATTCCGGCCGTTTTTTCCAGATATCACCGCCCTCGGACGCCGAGAAGATCCGAGAATGGGAAAGATGGTTGGAGCAAGTTAGGTTTTTTTTCTCAACCGTGCCTTTGGCGGAGGCGTCGTGTACCCAAGCCAAAGACGGTCGCCCCTACGCTACCGTCCGAATTGTGAACCAGAAGTTTGTTGCATTACTGGATACTGGTGCCGCAGTCTCAATTCTCGGTGGAGACTGGTACCAGACTTTCAGATCCCTTGGTTTCCCAATTGCCAATTCTCATGTTCTTGTTGCCACTATGGATGAGAAAGTTCACCCTCCCATGGGCCAACTTCGTCTACCGGTTACTTTCAACAACATGACCAGAAAAATTGATTTCATCATCGTACCCTCTTTCAAGCCCAGTTTGGTGTTGGGTGTCGATTTTTGGAAGGCATTCCATTTGGCGCCTGACATCGTCAGCATAGCCACCACTTCTGTCCATCCAGCCTCAGATAAACTTTCGGTTGTGGATGCTCATAGTCTCAGCCCTTCTCAAACTTCCGTTTTGGAAGAAATCAAATCTCTTTTTTCTTCAATTTCTTACGAAAAATGTGGTTTAGGTTTAACACATTTAGTCGAACACCACATTGTAACGGAGGGTTCCCCCATTAAGCAACGGTATTACCCATTATCACCTGCACGTCAAAAACAGTTCGAAGACGAGCTCAACGAAATGTTAAAACTAAATGTGGTAAGCCCGGTAAAATCGGGCTGGAGCAATCCAATCGTACTAGTTCAAAAAAAGGATGGCACGGCTCGACTGTGTTTAGATTCAAGGAAACTCAATAAAGTAACAAAGGCCGACGCATACCCCTTGCCGTTTGTCCACAGAATCTTAGACCGTTTGCGTGACGCCAAGTTTCTTTCCTCCGTTGATTTGTCAAAAGCGTTCTGGCAGATTCCACTGGCCCCAGACAGCATTGAAAAGACTGCTTTTGTCTGCCCAGGTCGAGGAATGTTCGCCTTCAATCGCCTACCCTTCGGCATTAAAAACGCGCCCGGAGAACTGCAACGTTTGGTAGACAAGATCTTCGGTCCAGAACTGGAGGAAAATGTTTTTTGCTATCTTGACGATTTAGTCGTAATCTCGTCAGACTTCAATCACCACGTAAGCCTTTTAAAGACCGTATACAGCCGCCTTAAAGCCGCTGGACTCACCGTAAACTTCTCTAAGTGCGAATTTTTAAAGCCCGAATTAAAATACCTTGGTTTCATCGTCAATAAGGATGGTCTCCAAACTGACCCAGCAAAACTTAGCGCTATTCGCAATTTCCCAAAACCAAAAACAGCAAAACAGGTAAAATCATTCATAGGTCTTTGCAGCTACTACCGGCGATTTATCAATTCTTTTTCAACCATTTCGGCACCTCTTTCAAAATTAACGGGTACTTCCAAGGGTAAATCGAAATTCGTTTGGTCGCCTGAGGCCGACTCCGCGTTCGAAACTTTGAAAGAAGCAATGCTGCAAGCCCCGGTACTAAGATGTCCCGACTTCCAAAAGGAATTCACAATCCATTGCGACGCTAGCAACGTTGCCGTCGGCGGAGTCCTCACTCAAATCTTTGAGGACGGGGAACATCCGATTGCCTTTTTCTCACGTACGCTGAATAAGCACGAACGTAACTACAGTGTGACGGAAAGAGAGCTTCTAGCAGTTTTAGATTCAGTTCAGAACTACAGAGCGTACGTAGAAGGAGCCCACTTCACCATCATTACGGACCACAGTAGTTTACAGTGGATACACTCTCTCGAAAACCCATCCGGTAGACTCGCTCGTTGGGCTACCAGACTTTCACAATATAATTTTTCAATATTACACCGAAAGGGGTCTCAAAACATCGTACCCGACGTTCTTTCACGTATTGAAATCAGCGAAATTTCTACCCTCGCCACTGTACCCGATACACAGGATAAGTGGTACAAAAGAATTTATTCAGGTTGGTTAAAGAACCCCCAGAGATTTCCAAATTATTTAATTCAAAACGATTGCCTTTTGCGTCATGATAAAGATCAGGACAATCAGAGTCCGAATTGTAACTGGAGACTCGTCATTCCGCAGGAAAATCGGCAACAAATTCTGCAAAATTATCATTCAGGCCCGAATTCATGTCATCCCGGCACGTACAAAACGTACAAATTCTTAGCCTCTCGTTTTTATTGGCCTGGGCTACATAAAGACGTGAAACATTTCATTTCTAACTGCGATATATGCAAGGCATATAAAATTTCTACCGCCCCTCCTCTTGGACACATGTCTGTCCCAAAGAACGTCAACAAACCGCTTCAATCCCTGAGCATCGACCTTATAGGACCATACCCTAAGAGTTACAAAGGATTCATACACATCCTTAGTGTTGTAGATGTGTTCACAAAATTTTGTTGGACCTTTCCCCTTCGGAGAGCCACTGCCACCGCTATCATCCAACTGTTGGAAGACCACATCTTCATCCCACTAGGAATACCCCGTACCGTTATCATGGATAACGGATCCCAGTTCATTTCGAAAAAATTCAACGCTTTCTTAGACAAACACCATGTCGCTGACCGTTATTATAACACCGTTTATACCCCTATGAACAATGTAGTGGAACGCTACAATCAGACAATTAACACGTCCATAGCTATCCTCGTCGATAATGATCACCGGGCGTGGTGCAAAACCCTACCACAAGTCCAAGCCAGTATTAATAACACCGTCAATGTTTCCACAGGTTTTACCCCCTTTTATTTGCTCCATGGCTTCGAGCAAACAGTAATAGGTACAGAGCATCTGGCCCAACCTAACGTCAACCCACAAACAGACCCCCATGTCTTACACGCAGAACGTTTAAAGGAACTAGCTGCAGTGTATGAGACCGTTTCTGTGTCATTACTAAAAGCCTTCAAAAAAAATGCGGAAAGATACAACAAAGGGCGCAAGGAAGTCGAATATAAAATAGGAGATGTCGTGTGGCGTAGAAACTTTGTTCAATCCAATGCAGGATGCTATTTTTCGGCAAAATTAGCACCTAGATTCGTCAAGAGCAAAATAAAAAATAAAATCTCAAGTACCGTATATGTAGTAACCAACATGGATAACAAACCGGTCGGGAGATACCACGTCAAGGACCTGGTGAAATCCAAAAAATAACTCTTTTACACATATTTTTCTCCGTATCTTTGTCGTAACGTTGATTTTTTTTCCTACTTGTGGGATGTGACCGTTTACTAGTGACAGTTACATCACCATATTTCGTCATTCTATGTGTGTTCCAAGGCGAGATTAGCTACCTCGCCAAAGAATATCACGTATTAAGGCCCAGGGTAATTAAGGATACACTTACGCACACGGTTTTTTAATTTTTTTGTACTTTACATGAAAAGTTTTGGAAAATTCATGAAAATTCAACCTTGCAAACTCAAAATTTTTTCTCAAACAAATGTAAGAATGGTTTCTTGTTTTAAGCCAGAAAGAAAAAACAAGTGGCGTTCACCCATGAGATAGGAATTGATTTCAAGAAATATGTACTTGTAGTTTAGTAGGTTTTTGTAAGTCAGGTAGGGCTGATAAACATAAAGTTGCTATATTTACTCTTTTACATAATCTTTTCATTGTATTGAGCATTGTCAGTATAACCCTTTCTTACGGGTATACACTTTTGCTAATGATAAGACTGTATTTATTTTAAGATAATTTTTGCTCGCGTTGAACCTCAGCACCCCTGTGCGAGTAAGGTCAACACTATATTAAATTATAGATGTAATTATTGTGTGTCTGGTACATACCCGAGAGGTATGCATACTCTTACATCACTAAAGAAGTAAATTGTTGTATGTCCAATTTTCCTTATCTGTTGAATGGCATAGTATGGTTTCGCCCAACTGTCATCTCAAAGTTAAATTTTTTTGTAATTATGTCCTGTTACGGCCTTTTGGTGCGAGCTGTCGGCAAGGTTTCGTCCTGCTGTCCAGTCGTAGTGGCCATAGCAAAATTTTTCTTGTTCTGTTTGTTTTCCGGGGAGGAGGAAAATTGTCATTAGCCTAGTACTATGACAAATATAATTATGTACATTGTTAGCTTATATCCTTTGATAAGTAACTGGATAGGAACGTTCCTTAGAAATAAGTTGCGTGATTCTTTAGTAATAGGTATGTGCAATTTTAGAAAAATGTAACCCCTAGCATATATTTCATTAGCTATAAAATTCATGTATCATTTAGTATTGAATAGAGTAAAGAGAACCTAGCGTGTAGAAACTTTGTACCAAATCTTGGCAACTTGATACAGAATATTTAATGTACTAGATAAGTATGTGAACTTTGAAATTGTAAAAAGAACCACTCACTCAAAAATAAAAAAAAAAATATTTTTTGCCTCAAGAATTAAAAAGAAGACTACGAATTATATACAATTTTTTATTAAAAAAAAAACAAAAATCGTACAAAATAAACATTACAGTGAAAAAGACCTAGATGTTTGCCACATACTAGGCAGTGAAAGTCAATCAGTGGGCATAATAAAAACAATAACAACCAAATATACCAATACCATGTTATAACTATGTAAGGTTATGTTAAAAAAAAATGCAAATGTTTATATAAATGTTTCATAATTGTAAGTATTATATGTTGTAAAAGGTATAATTGACTGTTTTAAGACTGAAAAATATATACCACCTTGTTATGTAAAATTGTGATACATCACTGGAAAATTTAAGTTGTCCAAAAAAAAAAAACATTATATGTTATTCATATGGTTGTCAATGGATCAATTTTCTCTCTGACCATTGACATTATATTGTAATAGATTTAAGTAACTTGTGTCATGCTACAAACTCATTGTTGAAATGTGTATTTGTAATCCGCCATGTAGACCATGTTTTGCCTGCCGAGTCCCGCCCAAAAATCAGTGGTACTGATTTTTCTTCTTTTCTCATCCCGAGGAAGGGGAATGTGTCAAGGTGTATTCTCACCTTGACATAAAAAACCTTCCTCCCAGGAGATAAATTCAAATATTCCCGCCTTTCAAAAATCTCTCTGAAAATATCATTAAGTTGATATCCATAGATGACACAAATTCGACTTCGGCAGTCTTTAATTTGACTCCGGAAGTAATTCTCAGCCATTTTTCAAGGATGGCGTCTTTTTCCGTTTCTCTTTGACAATCTCTCCCAAGTGAGATACACGCGTTTTGTCGCGCTCCGAAAATTGCCGGTATAAAATTAAAATAATGTAGTTACAAAACTCAGAAAATATGGGTTAAAAACTATTGTTTGTGCTTCACCGCCTTCGTACATGTGTTAGTACGGTAAACTTTTGTGTTTAAAAACTTCGATGATGCCTGATTTGATGTCGGCATATAAAAAAAAGGCATAACGGTTTTTCTATAAATGTGACCGCAATCATCTCAAACAATTATCTGACAATCAGTTTCGGTTCAGTAAAGAGCAACGAACCAGATACGTAGTCTTTCCAAAACTCACAAGTTTCCAGCTTGCGGAGCCCCTTCCAGTATCTTGCCTCCTCGGTACGAGTTGAGGTTCCCGAACAACCCCGAGCCTCCAGACTTTTGTGACAAGTACGTTCTTGCAGACAACGTACCAGCTATCCAGTTTTAAATAAGTTTCCTCAAAGGAAACCAGGACTTCCACCCCTCGGAGCAGGCCATGGCTACAAGGTATGGAAAAGTTGTAACATTCATGTTCTCCTCCTTTTGTTGTATGAGTGAATAATTATATTTTCCCCTTTTGTTTAAACGTAACTTGTGTTGCTATTCAATTCAATAAAAGTATTATCATAAACCTGGGTTCTCATTTGTCAGTTAGTAAAATATCTTTGGTATAAAAAAAGAGGTTGACCTAAGAAAGACAAGTGAGTTGTGGCAGCCAAAGCAAAAGCTATCAATGTGGGCCATTCCCACGGCTCTTCACCCTCGAGATCCAGAGCTCATGCCGTTAAGAACCTGAAACCTTTGCCGTGGAGATCTCAAGGATAAGGTCTGTATAGTACGTTTAAGGTAAAGTGAAAGTGTATAGGTTACACTGATATGTTACACCGATAGGTAGTACACATGTATGTTACAATACACAAACCCAAATACTTTCACGCACACTTTGCAGTATTGCAAAGTATGAAATACATCGCCGGGGCTTGACAAACCTGCCACATCCGCTTGAGAGACCTTGCTCCCACCAACCTGCATTTGTGCATGTGATGAAATAAAACAGTATTTCCCTCCACAATAAAATATAATATATTTACACATTACCTAACAATAAATTCTCTACAAGAATGTACATTGTACATACAACATGATAACTTATTATACATAACATTTAATATACAACAACTATATAACATAATACCCTATTTAATACGTCAGTTGAATAACTTGATAACAATATAGCATTTAACAAAAAATACACAATTTTTCATTTGTAGTAATCCTAAAATTTGTTTATAAAAGGTACCATTGATGCTGGCCTCACACGTCTCGAAGTTCAATTAACTGAATCAACCGTTTGCAAAAAAGCTCCGACCGAAACCTCTCTCTGAATTCAGTGTTACCCTGATTTTGAATTCAGAAAGAGGTTTTGGTCGGAGCTTTTTTGCAAACGGTCGATTCAGTTAACTGAACTTCCAGACGTGTGTGGAGAGCCTAAGGTCGGCCACACACTAATGGCAAGTTATATCCTGAAATTGTTTTTTTGTAAAAAAGTTCCGACGCAAAGGTTTTGGTCAGAGCTTTTTTACAAAAAAACTATTTCAGAATATAACTTTCAGTTAGCGTTAGGCCAATATTAGTTTCATTAAAAAATTTATTACATATACCAACACATTGATAACATTTTATGTTCGATTACCACTTATGGGGGTGGCTACGTCGGAAACATAAAATTCAAGACACAAATTAAATTACCCTAGCACAACTCGCTTCCGAATGTATCGTAAAATATGGAACAAGATGTATGGACATTTTTTGGAAATAGACTCAGTAACAATTTATGTACATATTTCTAAGACATGCAGTCTGAAACTATTCAAGCGAAAATATTAACAGTTTATAAAATATTACAACACAATATTGGAACAGATAAGTTACATTTGAAGTAATAAATATAAATTGTTGGTCCCAATTCTGAAATTAATCAAAAACAATATTTTCGTGAAATCAAAAATTTTATTAGATTATTTTGGAATCACAATTTTGTGAGCCCATCGGGATTTTCTACATGTCGTTGAATATAACAAGTAGTTATCTCTCAACAGATACACAGCAAAGGCTGCGGCAGATGGATGGACTGGAATTGGTGAATGTTACTTAAGTGTAAAGTGATCACATTAAGTCAGCTGACGATCAGTCATAAGCCTGATGGAAGGTCAATCCTTTGCTGTATATCTGTTGAGATAACTACTAATTAAAACATTTCATTTTTTCTGAATATTTTTTTTTAAATCATTGTATCCTGTATCTTTTGCATAAAACATTGTTCATGTACTAAAAAGTAGTAGTAAAACTGTCCACAATGATAAAACAAATATATGAAAAACAACACAATAATTTACTATTTTATAAAATTAACAAATTACATAGATAACAATCATAGGAATATCTGTAGTATTTAAAATATAGGCAGTGAAAGTTATTGTGCTTATATTAGTAAAATAAAAACATGTATGATACAGAACAGTCCATTTCGAATGTCTCGATTATGCACACATATCACCGGTTGCCTCATGGCACTTATTGTGATACAAAAATATATTAGGTATGACACTTGTGTAGTAACTTCACTTATAGTTGCAACCTTCCCTTCATGGGCGTCGCCAGCCTCAGAGCTAGAGGGGGCAAAAAAATTAAAAAATTTGGTTTAGCATGAAAAATGCGTAAATAGCGCCACAGGCGTAATTTTTTGTGAGACATAGTGAAGAAGGTCATGATGTGGTTTGGTCAATAACAATATGTATGAAAAAAGTTCATATAAAAAAATAATAAAAAATAGCTCCACAGGCATTTTTTTAACATAACAATTGTATTTGGAGACATAATGTATAATAGTGGATTCACTGAAGCTGTATGTATTGATATAATATAGGTTCCTGCACACTGCACGTGTATACTTTGTAATATCTATAAGTGTCTACATATATAGTATATAGTTGTGACGTATATTGTATAGAAGCCCTGTGTAATGCTAATGATATATACTAATGTTAATAATCATGAATAGTATGCACTCATTGTAAACACTCCTCTCTCTACTCAAGTATTTATTTACTTATTGAGAGAGAAGGACAACATTAAACTATGTAAATCTTGTACCTATCTGCTGAAAAATTACAACTGTACTTGTATTATATTACTAAATAAATAAAAAAAAAAAAAAAAAAATTTTGATGGATTTTAGAAAATTTATATGATGAGGAAACCTGTGGTAAAAATGTGATTTTTTGTGAAGTTTTATCATTTAGTATGGAAAAATATATACCTATTCCAATCTTCCAATGGAGGCTTCCCCCCTTGACGACGCCCATGCTTTCTTCTATGTACATAATTAATTTAACTAATTTACTATGTAAACATATGTAATATTATCTATAATTCAATTGCAACAATCCATATATTCAGAAAAGTGTGGAGGTTTTCTCGGCCAAGTCATCGTGTATTTCATTGAATGATTTATTGTAAAATATTCTAACGGATTATCTGTCTCGAACAACAATACACATGGGAATGACTAATGTCTACAGATTTAAATAAATTACTTGGCTATCACAGAGTGTGGCACCGTACTCCTAATATATTCCTGCGCGCAATGCATCACCTCCAGAGCACCATGATCAATCAACTTCTTCGCTAAATGTTTCCCGACGTTTTCACACTTCTCGATCAACCCTTCGGGCAAATCAAAGTGTTTCGTCAAACCGCAATATAATTTGATTTCTTTACGGTCACACGAAGACGACGTCGACGAACATACTTCCGCAGTTGTTGCTTGTTGTGTGGAGTTATTTTGTTTTAAAAACGGACAGTTCTTAGCTTTAGGTTCCTTGTTGATATCGTACGGTGCTATTTCGACTTTACTTTCTTCTAACGTGTTTGTACTCATTGAAGCGTTGATCGCCACAACTTGATTCGACATGAACGGGCATTTCTTTATGTCGTAACTGGAACTACGAGGATGCATCTTTACTAACGTCTGCGTGAAGCCTTGATCTGAATCGGATAAATAAGGACATTCCCCTAAAACCTCTTGTCCTACTGAGAATTCTACAGGACACACGCCCTTGACTCCTTCGGAGAAGGGACACGACATGAACAGTTTGCCGTGAATGTTAATGAGGTTCTCTATTTCCACAGGTTCCACTTTGTCCATTGTCATGTTCATTGTTTTCATTCTACAGCAGTTGACGTTTTGTAAGTCCTTCATATCCCCTTCGGACATGTTCCTCCGAGCACACGATGATGTTCCCGACTCCAACTTACTAATTTTGTTACCGGGTTCTTCCACACACTCTTCGATCTCAGCCAACTTGTGTTTGACGGCTTTATTTTTACTTTCGAAAGGACATGTTTTCTTGTCCGACGGTGTGTCGGATTCAAAGAATTCTATTAAGGATTCTTGTATTTTGGTTTGACCGTTGAGACTCCACACGGCTCCTGTGATCTTTAGTTTCTTCTTGGGAGCTTCTGGCGTTGAGTTCTCGGCTACCTTTAGTGTCGTCGCTATCGCAACTGGGGCGCTGCATCCGCCACCTGTGAATATAAACAAAAAGTAAATAAGAAGGTGAAAAAACTTGAAAGGTTCGGACATGTTGAGAGAATGAATGACGACAGTATTACTATAAAAATATATATTGGTGAACGAAGAGGTGTGAGGAAGCGTGATCGATCATGTTGACTAGATCCTCAAAGACGGGTATGTTTCGAGTCAAAGAAATCAGAAAGCATGTATAACAAATTGCATTAATACGATAAAAGCAAGGAGTATTAAAAGGATACGGTGGTCTGGAGTTATGTCCTCTCTGCTTACACCGCAATAGATGCGGGGTGAGAGGATAGATAGATAGAAAACATATTTAATCCTATGTTAATTTGCAAGAGTAGGTACCGGCTACGCCATAATAAATAATATGGTCTTCTTCTTCTTTCTCAGCTGTTTTAATTCCAATGCTGGACATAGGCCTTCCCTTTGACTTTCCACAGATCCACATAATACTGCTGTTAAAATAATTCTACTTACCCAATGTCTTTAAGAAGCTCCTCTCCGCTAAGATTCTACAATATGTGTCTGGATGATTGAGTGGAGCCAGCATGTGGAGGATTTGATTATTGTCAGCCCTGCACTCGATGGCCAGAGCCCCCTGACCTACTGCATACAACACTTCCTTAGTTGGCAACACCTGGAACATCAGTACCTCATTATACCTAAATCTAGTAAAATAATTATATATGGTCACACTGATACCTGTTGTTATATTCTCATCGATGGGCCTCACAACTCATGAGGATCAGGGAAAGAGAGGGGATCTCATAGTAACGTATAAAATATGAAACCAACACTATGACTGCCCTGAACTGAAGCTGATACTGTAATACTGCCTCAACCTAAATACTCATTTAAGAGGTCACAGTTTGAAGCTAAACAAACACAGTTTCAAGCAGAATCCCTGTGTGCTATATATTTCTTATCCAATAGAGTTGTGTATGTATGGAGGATGGTATGGAACTTGTTGTTGCACAAAGTGTGAATGTATTTAAACAATGGACTTGACAGACTGAATGAGTGAATACTGTTGTGAGATCAGACATATCACTATAGCTGACTGGCTGATAACACCTAGTAATAATATACATACTTGAGATATCCTATGCTGCCATCCCATTCTTGCCATTCCAGCCTGAGCGAGGATCAGGGCGGCATAATCGGGACAGGAAGTGCCTACAATATTAGGATTCCCACTAGCATCGCCCCTGTCCTTCGAAGTGGTTGAACTTTGTTCCGTTGGATTCCCGATATCTCCTGAGTTAGTAGTAGTAGGAATAGTTTGATCTCCCTGTCTGCCATTTTGTTGTTGATTTGCTTGTCCGCCATTTTGTTGTTCAGATCCGCCATTTTGAATTTGTTGAGTATTATTGGTTGTAGTGGAAGACGTAGGTTTATAATGGTAATCTAATTTCTTTAATCTAGTGTTGAGGTTCCCTCGAATGTCCACGACTTTTAAGTGGGGATGTGTGCGAGATATTTGTGCAGTGCGTCGTAACGATGATGTGCCTGAAATATGTATTTATTTAGTCATACTTCAAGTGAACAATAAAAGAGAAATATGTGATGAAATCAAGTAAAAGAAACCATATCTGTTCACTAGGGCGAGCTTACATGCAAGAGTATGTGATACGAATAAACAAATTTACAGACTAAAATATTTATATGGGATTAAAAACATGGGGAGATATTCAATTATAATTATGCACCATACTAATTCTATGCAGGTAAGTTTCATCCAGATACGTTAAAATTTTAACATATGCGTGGCACACAAAATAATTCATAATAAATAAATAAATCTTTACAGATTTTCCAGTTTCATGCCTAAAATAATTTAGGTAGTATATCTCAAATCAAATAAATCTTTATCGAAAAATAATTTCAAATGGCGGGTTTTTTACCGTTATTTAATCTAGAATCTTTACAATGTTATAATAATATAAACGTCATTTATATATGTATTAAAATATTTTATGTACGATGGTATAAAAAACTAATAGGTATATTGTCAAATTTCTTGGAAATATTTTGTTGATACAAAAAATAACATCTGTGCAAACACTGACAATAAATTTATGTGCATAAGTGACAAAAACAAAGCCTAATATACAAGTCTAATGTACGTTGGACGATGTTTGATTCCATTCTAGGAATTGATGTTGTAACTGTTTTAATTTAAGAGGCCATAGAAAAATTATGTCGTGAAAAATAAGATTACTCAACTAATACTAAAGATATCATCCTAAGACTTAAAACATGGACAAAGTGAGATCAAGATTTGAGGGTTGGATTACAGATCTACTCACCTATGATCGATCCTGGAGGCAAAGTGGCCAAACTATGTCCCTTGAAGTCTTCTCTTAACACAAGAGCATCCCTTGGATCCTCCCTGGTGACGAAAAAAACAAACAAAAGTATTATAAAAATGCCGTTAAAATTCTGATTTCATCAACTGTAATTTCGATTTCACAACGCCCTCCGTGAAATGTATACAGTCAACCACAACACACACCTGAGAGGACACCAGCTGAAACTTAGTCCAACCACATTTAACTCCAATCCGGCAAAAGCATTTTCTTCCAAACCGTGTTGTTGAAGCATGGAACAGACTGCCTAGTGATATTATCAGTGCTCCAAGTGTTAATGTGTTTATATAGTATAATAAGTTGGACAAGTATTTGAGAGACAATTGATTGTGCAAACTAGATATGGGCATATCACCTATAAGCCCATTAGCAATAATTATAATAATAAATAATAATCAAATGAACACATTAACAACAGGTAAATTTGATAAAATATGTAATTAATTAGTAAAACAAATACCGCTTTTGATAATACAACATTGTTATAAAACGAGGAAAAATGTTGCGAAATTTATTAAGTTGTACCGAACGTCATTAGGTTGACATTCAATTTGGGGATAACCTTTCCTTATATGTGACATCTTAATACATTGTATTACACACAGTCTGTCAAGAAAGATATGGTTAAATGTTTGCTTGCTAGCAACAATAAAGATTATATAAAAATTCTACAAGTGTTGCACACGGAATTCTTCTAGACAAAGAACAGAAATGTTGAAAGGCCTCCCAAAAGACAGTCTGACGATATCGTCCAAAAAGTTGGCGAAAACTGGATGCAAAGGGAGAAAATAAAAACGAATGGAAGGAGACGGAAGAGGCCTACATCCAGCAGTGGAGAGAAAAGGGCTGACGGAAGAAGAATATGTTTCTAGCAACTTAACTTTCAGGTTGACTGGAAGATATTGCTCTTGCAATAAGTCCACCCTTTATGACACTACTTTTTTTGCATTGTTTATTGTTCTCTAATCATCCGTAGGCCCCATTTAAGGCACTTGGAATGGTCAAGTTTACATATTAAACAAACATCATAAAATAAAATGCGATACATCAATAAACAGTTACGGCAGAAAATAATGAAGACAATAAACACATGGTGACAAAATAAAACTTAAAACAGGTGTGTTTTAGTTCAATGCAGGTCTGGATGTAAATTGTCCAGAACTACATTACATCAACAGACAACATTACTTGTGAATGTTTTCTGGGTAAAAAAAGATTTATTAATTTATTTACCTCTCCAGCACAGCCCCTATCGCCATGTTGTCTGGCAGAGTGGTGGGCAGATCCTTGAGAGAATGGACCACCATATCCACTGATCCGCTCTCCAGAGCCTGCTCCAAGTCTTTAGTGAACAGAGACTTCTCGCCTATCTTAGGCAGGGAGATATTCAACACGCGGTCACCCAGAGTGGTCATGGTCACTGGAAAACAATTAATTAACTATTTTGTATTGAGATTTTTGCATTCAATACACTACGATGCAATATAACTATATCTACAGCATTCATATGAGCAATTCCCAGGTTCCCATGTTTACATTAAGCCAGCAGTTTAGTCGAGTTGGTAGCCAATTAGTAATAATGCTGGATTTACAGTCCGCTATATTATCCTAGTGTATACATCAGACGTTGTTACCATTTCACTACTACTCGACTAAACTACTGGCCTAATGCGATCGCAACAAGGTAACCCCGTCCCGTCCAATTCTCTCTCTATGTCCCACCATCTCCCATTCCTACCACTCCATCCCTTTGATGGTTTTTTATTTTAGTTAGCTCTCCGGAAAATCTGAACCTAAGCAGTTAACGAAAGCGCTCAAATTTATGTGCAAAAAAATGACTAGTTATCAAAAAACCTTTAAGTAATTTGTATTTAAGTATACCTTGTATGATTAAAATATATTTCTACACAACTTAATAGAAACTAGATCGCGTCTTAAAAGATATGAAGAGACGAGATAATATTTGCATTCAGACGACAAAGAACATACAATGGATTATATTATCGTGTTGACATCAGATCATATCTTGCAAAAACATATCATTTAATTTTTGATATGGCAATACCTACCAAGAATTTAAATAAAGAACTAAGCTTCCATAAACACTCGACAAGGTAGATGAGTAAAAAAAATTGAACGAATATTATACTACATTAGGGCTGCCATAATTGTCGGACTGCCGACCAGGACACCTCCTTCCCCCCCAAAAAACCTTCAAAAAACTATCTAGTTCAGTTCAATAGGTATGAAAATTATTTCTTTACAAAATGTGTATGCCCAAAAACATTTCGAAAGATTGGTTGAAAGAATTTTAAAATAACAGATTTTCATAATAAATCTCCGAGAATCGTTTTATTGAGCAATTAATACTAAGAAATGCCTGACTGGGACAAATGACTCTCGGGCTGGGACCAGGACCACAAAACCGGGACGTATGGCAGACCTATACTACATGGTAGTATTCAAAATATTACTTGACAATTATTGAACAAGTTACTGTAGATATTTTCTTACCAATCTCAAACTCCTGTTCGGGATACAGAGACTTGAGTTGCGAGATGACATATCTTGTTTGTATCAGAGCCAACTGTAAACAACAACAAATAACGATATTACAATCTGCTACAAAGTATTCATACAGATAGCTATAGTGATATGTCTGATCTAACAACAGTATTCACTCATTCAGTCTGTCAAGTCCATTGTTTAAATACATTCACACTTTGTGCAACAACAAGCTCCATACCATCCTCCATACATACACAACTCTATTGGATAAGAAATATTGCACACAGGGATTCTGCTTGAAACTGTGTTTGTTTAGCTTCAAACTGTGACCTCTTAAATGAGTGTTTAGGTTGAGGCAGTATTACAGTATCAGCTTCAGTTCAGGGCAGTCATAGTGTTGGTTTCATATTTTACAAGTTACTATGAGATCCTCCCTTTCTCTGATCCTCAAGAGTACTGATGCCCGACACATTCAGACGTTCTTCATATATCATGTATCTGTGGTCATTTGCCAGTTTGGTAAAACATTTTTCAAGGTGAGGTTCCAAACATGGTAGCCATACTATATTCTTAAATTGGTCTCGTACGATATTTTGGTCTTAAAGTAGATAAGTGATTACATTATTGTGGTGCTATGTCAAAGTGAAAGATAATTTTAATAAATCAATCTTTATTGACACCTGAATATATTACAATGTTAATCGAGTTATCTCCATGCACCCAAATATTATATTATTTAAACAGATAACACATTAATAAAATTACAATCGATGTTCGATAGTATTTTTTTGGATTTGATTTGGGAAGTTGTTTGTTTAACTGGTAGAAATTGGAGCATTGGGATAAGTTCGCCTTAATAATAGATTGTCCATACCCATGTCTTTCCGGAAGGACTTTCCGAGAGTAAGCGGTCCTGCTGGCAGGACTCATTTTATGGAATGATTTGTATGGGAGGTTGTCCTTCGGGCAGTACGTAAACTACCATGTGACATGTCATTTGTCAGTAGCAAAAATCATTTTTTACTAGTTTTTAAAATAAAAGCTTGGCAAAAAAGGATAATTCTATGAAAGGTAATCGTGATTTAGTTGTACTGTATGTACTGTCTAGGAGAGAAGTAAAGTGATGTGAGATACTGGTTATAGTTGTATGATATGTGGGGCAATCATTGCAACATTAGCCTGGGGGGGACTTGCAAGGTCTCCCATACCATGTTTACGATCCACATAGTACTATAGATATACCTACATTTTAATACATCAATACGTTGAATAGACCAACTCCTACATCCTATAAAGTAGCTAGCCAATATATTCCATACACATTATCATTTAACTTCACTTGACGTTGTCTCTATACTATCCAATTGAATTTTAACTCATTTCCAGACTAGCTAGAGGTCTAAAACTTTCACCAATTGTGTAAACTTGATAAGATTATGATTCTATACCACACTGGATCAGTTTTCTCTAGAGACTAAATTGATGTAAAGGCTTTGACGAGATCATATGAAATGGCATTGGGAAAGAAATTCAGATTGAAAGGCAGATTTTATCCAGCTCAAGCCACCAGGAGATATCGAGAGGATCCAGTCATCACATACCACCGTGTTTGGGGTCTCATGAAAGTGCTTCACGAGTAGAACTCAGCTTAACAATTTGTATGCCATTATATACATTATAAATTTAAACGGATCTCATCAATTATTTAAAATTTATTAGTTTATTGTTAACTTTGGGATTATTTGTTTATTGAGGAAATTTACAATAATCAAATTTCTCAAAGATCTCCTAAAGTCACTAAACATATTCTCATTTATCTATGTTTGAAGTCTTAGGATGATATCTTTAGTATTAGCTGAGTAAACTTACTTTTCCCTACACAATTATTCACCAGTTACTATGGACCTTTAAAGTTAATACCATATAACCTGTTCCAAGCAGTTCTTACTTATGCCATCTATACTAGATTTTGTAGATAAATTATTAAGTTAATAAATGCATTTCATTATTTAATATTATATTATAAAATATGTAATAAATAATACACATTATAGTCTATAGAATACATTATGCTGTGAAAATGTACTTGTGTAACTCATTTGCACTTTGATATCTACGGCCGCATTATAATTTGTAATGTAAGTACTGAATTATTACACTTCGCGACTAAATGAAAGTGAATGAGATACAGTATTGTACGTATTGGGTATTTTGGTCTTGCATAATCTTATAATCCAATGACAGAATAGTGAGGTACGACTAGGTGGTCGCTAACATCAAAATATATCAATTATTCTACACTTACCTCGCTCTTTCTAGATCCCACCTTAATAACAAAAGTTTCTTCATTCCCTCCCATTTCTATTTTCACAGAAAACAATCACTAATTATCGGAATTTACGCTAAATTATACGACTTTTCCAAAACAGGTTATGTATTTTTAATTAATACTTTTTAGGTATTATGAATGATGTGACACTTGTATTATATGATGTATCTTAACAAGCAATATTTGCACAGTCACTAACACTGTAGCGGACTGTGTGAGAGTGTATGAAACATGGAAAATCGGGAAATTAAACACAACGCGACCACTCAACTCGCCATATCGAATTTGACTGATTAGGAAAATGTTAAATGACGTCTGTCATAATGTTGCTAGATTTTCGTTATCATTATGTCATTGCCCTTATCAATAGTTTTGTTAAGAGAAACACAAGAACAGATCAGAAGATGCGACGGTAAAAATATATCGGTATAATATTGTTTAAAATAATTTAATACTTAATTCAAAATTCGCCCGCATTTCGACTATATTCAACAACACACAAAATCTGAATTTGACAAAATGTTACTTAAGTTCTATAATACAGGCAACACTGAAGTGAAGAAAACTTTACAATGCCAAAACCACGCGAAATATGAAAGTGCGACAACTTCAAATTTATTTTAATGAATTCTTTCGTTAATAATATTGTGATTAATCAATTCTGAATGTATATTACATGGACCAAAATAAATATATTGATGTAACGTTTTTAACTTTATAGCAATATAATTTGGTAAAAGATATATTTGTTAATATTTCAGCTACGCCTGTAATATATTTACCTCAGAGAACGTAAAAGTTGTTTGTGTCTTGGTAATAAAATAAATATATAAAACCTTTATTGGATATAAAGAAACATGAGTCCAAATGGCGGGTTTATTACCGTAGAGAATGTCTGCCAACCAACCACTTGTGACATAGAAATGAGAAAATTTGTACACATCCATAAGTTGGCATACTTAGGGAAGAATGAAAAACCCAAAAGAAAAGAGAAAAAGAAATACAAACAGTTAAACAGAAACAATAAGAGTAAAGTAAATAATGATAGTAATAGATATAGAAAAATAAAATACATAATAATTGTAATATTTATCCATATAAAAAAAAAATAAAGGATCTGGGCTTGCATACACAAACCCAAATACTTTCCTGCACACTTTACACTAGCACTAGGCTAAAAGCCTGTATCGCAAAGTTAGTGTAGAATACATGGCCGGCGCCGAGGTTTGAACCTGGCACCACCCGTTTGAGAGACTGCCGCCTCAACCAACTACTCTGAATTAATCCAAGATCAACCGCTAAAATCAAAGTTCGGTCCTGGAAATATCGGTGCTTATAAAAAAAGCAAAAGACTAAAATTGTTCAATGTTGGCCTTGACCAAGAAAAAATGAATAATTTGGATGGGGGGGGGGGGGGGGGGAGGATTTACGGACCGGCAAAATGGGTAGTTTTTTTTAACATAATAACATCCATAAATCAGTACTACTTCTTATTTTGCAAGGTAAAACTCCCTAATCTTTCGAATTATTAGTTTGGTGATTAACAAAAAATAGTAATAAAAGATAATATAGTAAAACCACTGTACATAAAATGATTTAAAAAAAGAAACGAACAAATCACAAGATAACGTGATGCTGGCGCCACATGTTCGACGAGTCTCAGCGTCTGTTCACGAGCACCAATCATTCACGGATGCTCGGTAAATTTGGAAAACCATCCACACGCTCCCGACCGCGCTTGTATATTATGGATAAGCGAGCATGACGGACGTCTGGATTGTGTCGGCTATAACTTTCAGCATAGCGTATCTTTATTGTAAAAATAAAAATAAAATGAAAAGAAAACGAAAAATACGGCGAAAGAGATGGTGGATGTTAAAAATTCATAGAAACCGTACCAGTTTAATATTTAATTATTATATTATTATAACTTCATTCATGTAATATGATTTTTATGTAGTTTCATGTGTGTATTTAATATTTTTATTATTTTTTCGTTTTATAATTAAAATTCGATAATAATCATAAAATACCTTCTTACCTTTATATACCTATATATTTTTACTTTTGTTCTGTTATTTTCTCTCTGCGTGTGTGATATGCATTGTGAAAATGCATTATGTAGGTACTTATACTTACATATATACTTCTTTTAGTTTCCTTGTTCTTTTACTATGAGGCTAATTGTATACTTTTAATCCAGTCAAATTATACTCAATGCAGTTTCTCGATGGAGAGTTGTGGGGTAGTCTGGATTTCTTTCATGCTATACGTTTTTTGGGGTGCTGAATGCCAACAAAATTTCTTGACGGAACGTGGCATTAATAATGGGAAAAATGGCGAAAATTTCCATATTCTGGCGAATTCTGCATATGAACTTGACAACTATCAACTTTTTGTAGGTTATCTTTTTAGCAGAATGAAAGTACATAAAATTTCCTACAAAGGCATACCTATTAATTTTTTCTCTAAAATAAATGGGAACGGAGCTGTCAAAGTCCAAAAAACATATTTTTGTGTTGTTTTACTCGTACATTACGAGAATCGAAAATGCATTGAGAAAGTTCACCTTGTTTCATTCACAACCAAATTTAAACAATTATTCTTTAAATTTATGAGTCACACTCTACCTTGCTGGAATCAGTAAACATAACGAATGTTTTCAACAAAAAAAAAACATTTAAAAACACCGTGAAGTATTTAAGCTAGAAATGTTTAAATAACTTTATTTAAAATGTAGTGAATTGTTTAGGCTGAAAATGGTTACACCTTTTTTGTTTAAACATTTCACTACCTATATTTTTAAATAAAATTTACCCTGAAAACTCTCTTCATATTTACTGATAACAGCGAGGTAAAATGCAGCTATTTCTATTACAACAATAATACGAGACCTCCGTCTTTCCCCTGCTAATGCACAAACGCTACTAAGTTCGCACGAACGTGTGGACGCTTCGCAAGTTTTTTGCCGCAAGCTTCCTTTGATCTTTGAAGTAACGTGAACACTCAGTCGAAGTGTTCACGTTCCTTCACGAGACAAGGCAAACGCCCATCCACACGCTCGGAGGTTGTGAACAGTCGTGGAAACTTGGCAAGCATGTAGCGCCAGCATTAGAAGACAGGCGTATGTGGGCGATTCACCGGCGTATGCAGTCAAATCAGGATGTTGCGAATATTCGCATCCGCATCCGCGGAACATCCGCATATTCTGATGCGGACGTCACACGGATGTGTGACTAGAATACATGGACGACGAATGAAATCTATGAGGACTGGTAGGAAAAGGGAGATGTTTTTTTTTATTTTAGCAAAACAAAATAGTGGATTTTATTGCTTCACTAGACGGAAGTGCAACAGGCAACAGAGTTGGCCCAGGACAGAAAAGCCTGGAAAAACTGGGTGACGACCACATGCTCCACATAGGGAGCGGACGTGGATATGGATGGATGGAGTCATGGAGACGAAAGTGTGTTTGTTTAAAGCGTGTAAAAAAATTCGTCTGCGGCGCTAATCAATAACATTTAAGTAAAACAAAGATTCAATTCAAGGGGGAAGACTTGAAATTTCGACAGCCTATGTACTTCCATGGGCGGCAATCCGGCACTAATCGTATAGGTACTATACAATTCCAAAAAAATGTTTACGAAAGTAAGTTTAAGCATTGTATGGGATTATTGAGTTGATGACCTCGACCTTAGTTGTAATAAACAAACAACAATAAAGAACATTTTTATGTAGGTCCCTTCATGTTCCCTACACATTTTTGTTGTAGCGAAAATTTTCCAAAACCCTTAATGGTATCCGCAACCGCGGATGTGAAGAAATGGCATCCGTACCATCCCTGGTACCTACATAGAATGTATAATATAGTATGTATATTGATATAAACCACTGACTATGCAGTTTTATTTTAATTTGTGTTGCATTTCGGCGTGATTTCGGCTGGCGGCTGGATATCAACAAACAAGGTAAGAATTTCTTCACATCATTCATACAAAACTTGCCTACGCATTTGTTAACAGTCCTCTAATCCTACAATATTATGTCTACTACAACCCCTCTTTCAACGTATATCGTTCCTGTATGATAGTGAGACGAGTGTTTATAGAAATGACGTGGTAAGAGGTAGAGACACTCCCTAAAAATTGTATGCAAGGTCGTATATAGGGGGGGGGGGGGGGGAAGGGGCAAACCCTCCCCCCGAAATGTTAAACAATGATTTTCCATCTACTATAGAAAGATTTCAGGTTCATCACTTCACCAACTTTAAAAAAATTTGGTCTAGGCCACTTTTTTTAAAACACATATATGCCACTGGTATTATGCCTAATTATTTTCCATGAATATTATTAGCATTTTTTTTTTCATAAAAAAGGATTTGGCAAACCCAAATACTTTCCTGCACATCTTGCTCTCACTATAGGCTAAAAGCTGTATCGCAAAGTGTGGAATACATCGCCAGCGCCGGGGTTTGAACCTGGCACCTCCCGCTCGAGAGACCGCCATCTCAACCAACTGTGCCAACCATGTACTCATTATTCTTCACTTTGATGATCTGTTGATTTTTGGTCATAAATTCATCAAAATTTCTCATGTTTTTTCACCTTTTATCACCCCTTGAGATATTTTACATACAGAGGACAATATCCCATATACTTCTTTTCCCTTTCAGATCACAATGGCAGAGACTAATGAGAGTAATGAGTTTGAGAAAGCCTCAGGTGCCAGCACTGCAGGTGGAATATATCAAATCAAACTACTGCTGCTCTTTTTGCTTCGTGGAATCACTCACAAATTTGTAAAGTTTGAATTAGCAACGGAAATGAAACAGGAGTCTGTGGGTAAGTTCGATGACATCATTTTCTCATATTATTTAGAAGATTCTGTAAAGCGTTCAATACTCGTGCAAGCAAAACATGTACTGGATGACGAAAAGAAGAAAATTAGTTTGGAAACGTTGCGTTCTTCAGGCGATGGCGAATTCAATCTTATTAAATATTTCCATTCGTATTTGTGCAGCGGAATTAAAACTAAGGATAACTTCGGCGTTATACAAGGACTTGTACTACTTACTAATCTGAATGTTGATACTAAAGTGGAGAGACACGGGAGGGCAGTGCCTGCTAACGCACAAGTGAGAAACATAATTACATCTGGTTCGCTTTACACTTTTCCCGAGACATTTATGAACAGCAAAAAAGAGGACGTAGCTTCTAAAGTTATCACTTATCATTGTAAACCAATGGCCGCGGAATTATTGAAATCCATATTCAATAAACAAAGTATCTTATTGTTGTGGAAAGAAAATAATATTCTCAAACAAATCGAATCGATGATGTACAGTCAAGTGTTTGAGTTTGAACTTGATGCAGAAGAAGGTAAACACTTTGTAAAAAGATTCAAACAAGACTTCATCGATGGTTGCAGCACAGCTAACAAATGGTGTTTAGATCTGAGAAGTGCCTTGGAAAATAGGATGAAGAAAGATGAAGGAAAAACCGTACGTAATTTGAATGAATTGAATTCTTTCATCCAAACGAATAAAATATTTGTGCAAGGTGATGTAAAGTCAGACATTGATCTCGATGATATAATTGAAGAGAGTGTGAGAGAATTCTTTGAAATGTTTGTTTTAGCTGTGGGACAACCCAATGTAGACGAAATAGATAATATTATTAAAGTTGTTCTACAAGAATATTACACTCGCAAAGGACTGACAGCGAATTGGAAAGACTCGGTTAACGATATATTGCTCAAACGAATGGACAAGTGGTTCAACATGAAGAAGGGAATATATTTAACTAAAGAGAATAGCAATGGTCTGTTGATTAATATTTATCTAGAAATAATGTCATCGCAGTATCTAGAGAATAATATTTGTAAAGATATTGCTTTTCAACAAAACTCCTTACACGATCTTTGTGAAGCTGTGGAGAATCAGAATGCTCTACTGATCAGCTGTTCTCAGCGTGATTCCAAACTTGTAATTACAAAATTAAGTCAAGTTCTTCAGGAGAAAGGTAGACCTCAAACTGAAAACAATATTTATTTGGATCTTAGTTTAGTTGGAGACAAATTGAACGAAGTGTCGAACATAAATTTCCTGAAAGGTAGTATGTTCACTAGAATAATTATAGACGCCATTCACTATAATAAACCAGATTTAAGTTCTACCATTGGAAAATTCATGAAGGGCGGTATCAAAATTATTTTTATCAGTTCCAGTAATAACGTTAATAACATAACAAATGAATTATCCAAGTTCATTGGTTCATCAAATGTTCACCACAAACAAGAGGAGATTACTTTTAAACAACTTTCAGAATGTTCAAAAACACACATCCTCTCTAAAAAGATTATCAAACTGCAGGGAAATATTAATAAGTGTTCTTATAATGATATGTTAGGAAGTAATCATTTTAGTGATAATTTAGATACCGAGACAATGCACGCACTAATGTTTGAGAACGATATTACGATTGGGAAAACGTCGCAACATTTACACGAGTTGCCTGCGGCGTTCACCACTTTATCCCGGTCAGTTATTTTAGACCGTTTTATACAGCTGTGTGAAAAGTCATCCAAGAAATTATTTCCGAATGATGACATAACATATAAATTTGCTTTGAGCAGCTCCTCAAATACGCCACATCCCCTATTGGAATTGTTTAAAGAAAACCCAACTTATATATCCGTAATAAACAATAACATATCGAATGACGATATTATTATATTTCACGACAAAAAAGACGACCCCTACTGGACTCGGAACGAATTTAAAAATATCTGTAGAACAAACTCGAGTAATGTAATATACTGGGTTGAAGTAAACGATGGATCATTATTTTTGAACCAAGTTTTTAATCCAAATTTCTATATAAAAAGAGAATTGCAGTATGTGAGTGTTGAAGTTCCCAGCAGAGAAATGTTACAAATGCTCAGGAAAAATGAACAAATAAGATTTATTGTTAGTGATGTGTTAAATAAAAAGATATTGTCGACGAAATTAGAGTGTGAAGATGATGAAATTGACGAATGGATTGAGGATGAGATTATTGTGATAATGCCAGAAGATGAATCTCATGAATGTTTTCAAGCTTCATGCAGCGATTTCAAGCAAGTCCACTGGCTTCAATTCCTAAATGGAAAACTTATGTGGAGACAATCGCATGGTTCTTTAGATTTAATTAGGAAATGTAAACAAAATGTAGTAAGATATGACGCAGAAAAATTTGCGTTAAAAATTAAAAACAAGCTAATCATACTTTCAGACATCGCTGGTATGGGGAAATCCACGACGCTTACATTTATCTGTCACAAAATGGAGGGATCCCACTGGATTATTAGACTTAATTTTAAGTCCAGATCGGTTCAAGAAGGATTGCGCAAATATAAAAACATGACCGTGGAGATTATTTACCAGTTTTTATCTGATATTGGCAGTTTGAATTTGATTTCTCCTGTAGCAAAAAGTCTTTTGTATTATTTTCTAACAATAAAAATAGTAAATCACAAATTAGTGTTTATTTTAGATGGTTTTGATGAAATTCCATCGGATATTCTGAGTACAGCTCAACGTCTTGTGGAATTCCTCGTACGGAATACGACATCCACAATCTATCTCGCCACTCGTCCCCACTTTGCACCGTCGCTAGAAGAGAAATACTCAGTTTTGTCTACAACATTCCATGAGGTATCATCCGAAGAACAGAGCAACTTTTTAAAAAAAATCTGGTTTATTAATTCGCTCTTATTCAAAGAGATTGACATTAACCAATTACACAATACATCCAAAGCCTTTCTAAACAAAATGAAGAATGCGATTAGAGATCCGTTGAAGTTTATTGGTGTTCCCCTGTATTTAAGAATGATATCAGAAATGTCTCTAACACATCTCATTGAAGGCAGTATTGATTTATTCATCAGCAACAATTCAAATATGAAATCCTTATATGAACAGTTCACCAATCAAAAACATTGTATTTACTTCGACAAAAAAAATGTTTCCAACGATAAATTTATTGTCGACGAATTGCGTAGTCGTTTTGATAAAAATCATGGTAAATTTGCTTTGAACTATTTTTTTCCTAAATATTTCATTAAAACAGGGGAAGATGTCATTAAAAGTATAAAAGATAATGAAAATGATTACATGTTGGTTGGAATATTGCATCACACAGGTGATGGCTACGCATTTATGCACCGAACATTTTATGAATACTACTCCGCATTATTCTTGGTGAATTGTATTGAAAACCGGAAGAAAAATCCAAGATACTACGAAATCGCATTAAATGTTCTGCAGCAAGAACTGTTCCGGCCAGAGAATAATCATCCATACAAAATGGTTAACTTATTCATGGATTCTATGTTAGTTGTTAATCTACCATTGCACAATGCGATATTCAAAAGAGATCCGTTAAATAAAATTCGTTCAATAGTATGGGAAATGCCAAAGCAAAGCACTGATTTGCTTTGTAGGTCAGCCATGCACGTTGCTGCCCAGTATGGTGATACACATATTATAATGTCTTTATTGAACGCTGGGTGGGATGGGTCTTGTAGCGACGTTATGGGAAGAACACCACTACACTACGCTTGTCAGTGCCGCCCAGATAACGTAGAAACGTTGATTAAACCGTTGGTTGATATCAACCTACATATTCACATCGACAAGTCTCTGCGTGAATATAGAGGAGCAGTGGACAACATATTATGGCTGGACGATAAACGTATGCAAAGCAAATTATTTAGAATAGTCAACAGTGTGGATAAACAGGGACACACTTGTCTCTTCTATGCAGTGGATTCTGAAGCATGGTCATCGTGTTATTTCTTAATAAGACACGGAGCCATAATCCACGATTTAACTGATGCGCAAGTGACGGAAATATTAAGTGATGAGCTGTATGAGAAATCATTTGGCGATATTCATTTGCCAACACTAGTGCTACTAATACGTAGGAATCCTGCAGCACTACAATGCATTGACGACTGTGATCTCACTGCGATAATGGAATCGTTGAGCACTGGTGGATATGTAGCTACAATTAAATACGTTTTTTTCTTATTGAATCGGGAAGAATTATTACAAAGGCATCTTTCCATATTGCGCAATAATTTGGAAGCTATCACCGATGATGATTGCTCGAATATGTTTCAAATTATTTTTGAGAAAATTGAAGCGAATTCAAGACGTACTATTATTAATCGAGACGATCTATTCAGAGTATTGTGTGACATACTATGGCACGTAGCTGAGAAGGGATACATAGAAACTTTCAAGCGTATCGCGAGTTATACTGAAAATAACGTGAATCTTTTTCAGTTGAATATGGTGACTTGTATGTGGCGGGCTATACTTAATAACCGTGTTAATATAGTCGAACATATTTATATGAAGTATCCAGTTCCAACTGCTTTGGATGTGTATGATGAGACTGACACTGTATTAAGGGATTATTATTGTAGGGATAAGACTTATCTCATGTACGCCGCTTCAAAGGGACACTTGCGCTGCGTCAAATACTTGTGGGAAATAAACCGCATGGATAGTCCGGAAACAAATGTTACAGGTAGAGGTTGTAACATCGATATTGTTGATTGTAAAGGGTATACAGTATTAGATAATGCTCTCAGCGTGACGTTAGGTAGATGGGATGAGTATGACGTAGATAAATATTTGTGCGTTCGATATTTGGTAGCGGACTGTAAAGCAACAACTAAGAAATATAGAAATTATCAAGACGATATCAAACGTATTGTTGGAGCGTCGTATGAATCTGTTAATGAGATTGTAAATGGAACGACTTTGTTACACAGAGCGATTGAAATGGGATGTGAAATATTAGTTAGACATCTACTTTCATTGGGAGCAAATGTCAATGTGAGGAACCCTTTAGATAAAACACCTCTGGATTGTATGAGGAATACTTCAGTCATCTCTTGTATATTACTTCAGAATGGTGCTCGATATAATTCCTCAACTAAACACTATGTATTGAATACATGTGATTGTGGTGTAACTAGCAAATACACTCGTGATTTGTTTAGCGTATTTCTATGTAATTGGGATATGGGTACATTGCATAATTCTAATAGTTTTAACAATATGAATGAATTCGTAGTGTATCTGTCGCATCGTATGCATTCCTTAGATGATGAAGGTAAAACGTTAATTCATGAGTTAGCTCAAGATTATAGAGAAATGTCGTTGATATTAAAATTTGTCGCCGACAATAATGTATCGCTCGACGTATCTATTCAAGACGATAATGGAGACTCTCCGTCACATATAGCTGCCCGCTGTGGAAATTTAGACGTCGTGAAGGTGCTATTAGCGAAGGGTGCTGTGTACGATAGTGTCAACAATAATGGACAAACACCAGAGATGTGCTGTACTTCTGAATCGAAGAATAGTGACATTTTATCCTTTCTACAAAAGGTTAACGAAGTCTACCACCATGTCAAACAAAATAATTACAATATTCTGATTAACGAAAAGTTAATTGACAATTGTTGTGTTAATGTGAGAGACGCAGGTACAGGGAGAACAGCCTTACATTGGGCTGTGTCTCATGCTAATTACGCATTTGTGCAATATTTACTAAGAACGGGAGCCAACGTCAATGCCACTGATAATAATCTACAAACTCCCCTACACTACGCAGCAGAAAAAGGATTAAAAAATGTTATATGTGAACTTCTCATACATGGAGCTGTTTATAATTGTAGAGACAAATGGAGAAAGACGCCGTCCAATCTCTACGCAGAAGAGTGTTTCATTAAAGACATAGAGGAGTTATTCCACAGTGTGAAAAATGGCCAACTGGAAGAATGTTTCTCGGTAATTGAGACTCTTGAGAGTTGCAATGGCAATGTAGCATCCTCCGCAGTGAATACCTGTGATGACAGAGGTAATAGCTTATTACATTACGCTGTCAAGCAGGATTGTATGCAAGTGGTTCACTTTGTCTTGAGAAATGGCGGGATGTATAATAGAAAGAATTCGGCAAAGAAATCACCTGTAGATTTAGTTAATATTCAAAATAATAATATTTGTATGTTGTTGCAATTTATTGACAAATTATTTAGCAATCGATTGCATTCCTGTGGCTTTGACTTGAGTGATGCTGAGAGACATGATCAAACTATGAAGTGTGTTTTAAATACAAGGGACTGTAATGGTGACAGATTATTGCACTGTGTCGAGGATGTATATTTAATTATGTGGTTAATTAAGCATTCAGGGGGAGATATAGATGCGCTCGATAAGGAGGGGAGAACACCACTGATGCGAGCTGTAATGAGAATGGATATGGTTATTGTTAAGCTGCTGTGTGAAGAGGGTGCTGATCTTAGTAAGCTAGCATACAATGGTGACAGCGTGCTGCACATAGCTGTCAGATATGGGAACATTCATATTGTAAAATACTTAGTGGAGAGAGGAGCTGATGTCACACTAAAGAATCATGAGGGAGATTCCCCAGTGGAGTTAGCAATTCACCTAAATAAAGAATACAATGTCGATGATGATGATGTTGTTGATGACGGGGATGATGATGTTGATGACGGGGATGATGTTGATGATGATGTTGTTGATGACAGCGATGATGATGTTTATGACGGGGATGATGTTGTTGATGACGGGGATGATGTTGTCGATGACGGGGGTGATGACGTTGTTGATGATGATAATGATGTTGATGACGGGGATGATGTTGTTGATGACTGGTATGATGATGTTGATGACGGGGATGATGTTGTTGATGACAGGGATGATAAATACTCTCTTATTGCCAACTACTTGACTGAAATAAAATGTAAAATTAATAGTGATATGTAATACAAGTGGTATGCGCGTGTTAGCGATGTGTAAAGTAGCCCATCTCACAAGGCACGTTTAACCGTTAATTTGTTAAACATACCTTGTGGAATCCGATGTTGATAAGTTTTATATTTTGTGAAAAAACTAATCCACTGTATTAGTGGTAAACAACCATGTGTAGAAAATACATTACAGTTTTTATGTTAACTCCTGCTTCCTCCCCAAGGGAGTTCACAAACGCTACATTATGTGAATAAAGGTGCTTCTCGTATCTGTTGAGGAAAAAACTACCTATAACTGTAACTTAATATTTCAACAATTACTTTGTATATTAATAAAGTTTTTCATGTGTACATATTAGTGTTTCAATTGTAATCCTTTTGGTTAACCAAATAAATTTGTATGGATCTAGGAACGCAACTACCTCTTAACGGATTGTATATTTTGTGCAGTACAACTCAATCATTTCGCCTGAGTGTGTTTGGGATGGGATAAAATAAACAAAACTAATATTACTCATATTTTTTATAATTCATTTATTTATTTATTGTTGTAAAATATGAATAATGTAACAATATGTGGTACTCGCATTAAGATATAAAGAATAATTGCTGAGAATGGTGGCCAACTTTTACAAAGCCTACTACACTTTTCACAGCAAAAGCCGCAAGTATTAAAAATGATCAGTTAAGCCACGCAAATTCCGTCGATATACTAGGTAGAATGGATGCGACACATTTTAGCAATACAGAGTACTCTCATGCCATCTTCCTTTAACTGTTACTAAAAATACTGTACGAGAGAGAGATAAACACAAGTTTCACTGGTTCTCAACGATTATGGCATGTCACACTAAAATAGCGGAAAGTAGAACGGTTGGAGGAAAAGTAACATTATTATGCTGTCACAGTTTGTCAGCTTAACTTTGAAACTCGAATAAGACCAAAAAGATGGAAACTATACACTGTAGTTACGAACCTATATTGATACGTAATTTTTTTGTCAATGTTACATTCGACAGAATTGCAATGCAAGAAACAAAAAAATTAACGACATAAATACATAATACGGAAACAAGGGGAAAGGAATGGGAAAAGGAGATAGATATAAATAGTAATTAAAAGGAAATATAAATAATTAAATACAACAAAAAATACATATTGATACATAATAATATTATTATTTCATTGTTGTTTGCTTTCCGGGCTGTATGGCCGTGGTCGATGGGGTTTCATTGTTGTACCCGACGTTTCGCCACACGCTTTGGTGGGCATCTTCAGGGGGAATTTGGTGATGTTATTCCATGTTGTGTGTTTTGTGTGTATTGGTGTTGTTTTGTGTCATCCTGATGCGGTGTGGTAGTGGGCGTAGAGTTCTAGTGTGTTGCTGAGTGGTGTGTATTGTAGGTATGATGTGTAGTGGCTCCATTGCGGCTGTAGGCGAGCGCGGTTGTGATGACTGTGGCGTGCGTTGTGTAGAAGTGCTGTGGTGAACTAGTGGGAGGTGTTCGCTGCGCGGCGTCTCGGCTGAGACTGAACGCGACCGCTGTTGCGTATGTGTATTTATAGGTAAAGTGTGTACTGTAGCGGGCTGTAGTGGAGGGGGGGGATGTGTGTCGTGTGGCGGCCCGTTCGCAACTGCTCGCGCGCGCGCCTGAGTGTCAGTATTTATAATCGTTGTAGAACTTGAATCGGCTGGGTGAGGTGGCGTAAGTATACGTTTCTTGTGTAGCACTTGCGTCCATGTTTTGTTTAGTTTTAGACCTTCTTCTTTCTTATTGAAGTTGTTCGGATGCTTGTAGATTTCTATGGCCTCCATTTGTAGTCTAGCATGATAGTGCTTGTTAGTTGATAAGACTTTTGTGTTTTCAAAGCTCGGCTGGTGGTCTTCTTCACTATAAACATGTTCGGCTATCGCGGATTTTTCAATCTCTCCCCGCCGGCAGTTTCCTTTATGTTCTTTAATCCGTGTGTTGATTGAACGCTTCGTAGTTCCCACGTATACTTTTCCGCAGGAGCATGGTATTGAGTAAACGCCTGGATTACTTAGAGGGTCGCGCTTGTCTTTAGCAGATCTCAGTGATTGAAATATTTTCTTTGTTGGGATGTGTATTGGTTTTATTTTGTGTTTTTCAAGAAGTTTTCCGATCCTGTCTGTGACTCCTTTTATAAAAGGGAGGAAAGCCTTTCCTGTGTACTTTGGCGGTTCGGGTGGCTGATCTTGACCTCTTCTTTTGTGTGTTGCTCTTCTGATTTCTTGTGTAGAATAACCGTTACTACGTAAAGCTTGTTCGAGATGTGTGGTTTCTTCTTTTAGATGTTCTGGTTGACAAATCCGTTCAGCACGGTCGAACAGAGTCTTTATCACTCCTCGTTTCTGTCTAGGGTGGTGATTCGAATCGCTGTGGAGATAACGGTCTGTGTGGGTTGGTTTTCGGTATACCCGGTGTCCTAGTCTTCCGTTCTCCTGTTTTATAACGAGTACATCAAGAAATGCGATTTCTCCTTCTTTTTCTTTCTCCATTGTAAACTGTATACGTGGATTAATTCCGTTGAGGTGTTGTAGGAATTTTTCCAGTTCTTGTTCTCCGTGGCTCCATACGACGAATGTATCATCCACGTAGCGGTACCAACATTTAGGCTTCTTCGGTGCGGTGTCAAGTGCTCGTTTTTCAAAATGTTCCATGTAGTAGTTGGCAACCGCCGGGCTCAGAGGACTACCCATTGCAACTCCATCTAGTTGTTCATAATAGTTGCCATCGTATTGGAAGTAAGTTGTTGTGAGTACGTGGTTGAAGAGATTGGCTATGTCGCCTGGTAGAGTTTCTTTGATGTAGAGTAAAGCGTCGGTTACCGGTACCATCGTGAATAGAGAGACGACGTCGAAGCTGATGAGAATATCCGTAGGGTCACACGTAATGGTTTGTAGTTTTTCTACGAAGTGGGTAGAATCCTTCACGTAGCTGTCCGTCTTCCCGATGTGAGGTTGTAGTAATGAAGTTAGGTATTTGGCGATGGGATATGTCGGGGATCCTATAGCGCTGACTATGGGTCGTAGAGGGACGTCAGACTTATGAATCTTGGGCAGGCCATATAATCTTGGTGGTTGAGCTTCTGAACAGGTTAAGATGTTCTTCTGTACAGATGGGATCGAGTTAGAAGACTTTATGAGCTTGTTGGTTTTTCTCAAGATTGATGATGTTGGGTCTCGAGTTAGTAGTTTGTATGTGTTGGGGTCCAATAAGTCTTTCATCTTTTGTCGATAAACATCCGTCTTCATAACCACAGTGGCGTTCCCTTTGTCTGCTGCAAGCACCAATATGCTCTTATCTGTGTTTAAAGATTTTAAAGCGATTCTCTCCTTGTAGCTGGTGTTGCTTTTAGGTAGTTGGGCTTTTCGTAGGATTCTCGCAGATTCAGATCGAATTTCTTCAGCAATCCCTTGAGGTACGGTGCGTAAACTAGCTTCCACGTTGGCAATAATATCTTCCACCGGGATCGTTGTTGGAGTAAGAGCGAAATTTCCACCTTTGGCGAGAATAGCTGTTTCATCAGATGACAAGGGGCGATCCGATAGATTGATCACGACGCGATTGGTGTCGAGGTTGCAGGGCTCTGGCTCGTTGGTTTTGCGTAGTCTATTGAACTTAGATATTTGTGTGTTCGATGAGGACTCCATTATCTTCATGTATGAGTTGTGTGTAAGATTGTCCACAGTATTCCAATCTTCTTCTTGCATGGTGTTTTTTAGTGTCAACTGAACGGACAGTAGTTGTGTATCGAGTGCAGCGATGTCCTTCCTCGATTGGTGTATGCGGTCTCGCAGTAAAGCTTGTTCAAAACGATTATAAATACGATGACAATGAGCTGACTGGAAGTTTCTACGGCAACGAAGAAACTTGGGGGTAACCTTCTCGTCTCTGCAACGTAGGAGAAAGGTGAGTGATGATAGACGTCGCGCTTTTTTCTTCCGAAGGTCTTCCAGTCTGCGTGTGTGTAGAAATATCTCCTTCCCGTAGAGGCGAATAATATGAGTTCGAAGGCTTTCACGGCCGGAGTCACATTGTTGTTTGCTTTCCGGGCTGTATGGCCGTGGTCGATGGGGTTTCATTGTTGTACCCGACGTTTCGCCACACGCTTTGGTGGGCATCTTCAGGGGGAATTTGGTGATGTTATTCCATGTTGTGTGTTTTGTGTGTATTGGTGTTGTTTTGTGTCATCCTGATGCGGTGTGGTAGTGGGCGTAGAGTTCTAGTGTGTTGCTGAGTGGTGTGTATTGTAGGTATGATGTGTAGTGGCTCCGTTGCGGCTGTAGGCGAGCGCGGTTGTGATGACTGTGGCGTGCGTTGTGTAGAAGTGCTGTGGTGAACTAGTGGGAGGTGTTCGCTGCGCGGCGTCTCGGCTGAGACTGAACGCGACCGCTGTTGCGTATGTGTATTTATAGGTAAAGTGTGTACTGTAGCGGGCTGTAGTGGAGGGGGGGGATGTGTGTCGTGTGGCGGCCCGTTCGCAACTGCTCGCGCGCGCGCCTGAGTGTCAGTATTTATAATCGTTGTAGAACTTGAATCGGCTGGGTGAGGTGGCGTAAGTATACGTTTCTTGTGTAGCACTTGCGTCCATGTTTTGTTTAGTTTTAGACCTTCTTCTTTCTTATTGAAGTTGTTCGGATGCTTGTAGATTTCTATGGCCTCCATTTGTAGTCTAGCATGATAGTGCTTGTTAGTTGATAAGACTTTTGTGTTTTCAAAGCTCGGCTGGTGGTCTTCTTCACTATAAACATGTTCGGCTATCGCGGATTTTTCAATCTCTCCCCGCCGGCAGTTTCCTTTATGTTCTTTAATCCGTGTGTTGATTGAACGCTTCGTAGTTCCCACGTATACTTTTCCGCAGGAGCATGGTATTGAGTAAACGCCTGGATTACTTAGAGGGTCGCGCTTGTCTTTAGCAGATCTCAGTGATTGAAATATTTTCTTTGTTGGGATGTGTATTGGTTTTATTTTGTGTTTTTCAAGAAGTTTTCCGATCCTGTCTGTGACTCCTTTTATAAAAGGGAGGAAAGCCTTTCCTGTGTACTTTGGCGGTTCGGGTGGCTGATCTTGACCTCTTCTTTTGTGTGTTGCTCTTCTGATTTCTTGTGTAGAATAACCGTTACTACGTAAAGCTTGTTCGAGATGTGTGGTTTCTTCTTTTAGATGTTCTGGTTGACAAATCCGTTCAGCATTATATGGCCTGCCCAAGATTCATAAGTCTGACGTCCCTCTACGACCCATAGTCAGCGCTATAGGATCCCCGACATATCCCATCGCCAAATACCTAACTTCATTACTACAACCTCACATCGGGAAGACGGACAGCTACGTGAAGGATTCTACCCACTTCGTAGAAAAACTACAAACCATTACGTGTGACCCTACGGATATTCTCATCAGCTTCGACGTCGTCTCTCTATTCACGATGGTACCGGTAACCGACGCTTTACTCTACATCAAAGAAACTCTACCAGGCGACATAGCCAATCTCTTCAACCACGTACTCACAACAACTTACTTCCAATACGATGGCAACTATTATGAACAACTAGATGGAGTTGCAATGGGTAGTCCTCTGAGCCCGGCGGTTGCCAACTACTACATGGAACATTTTGAAAAACGAGCACTTGACACCGCACCGAAGAAGCCTAAATGTTGGTACCGCTACGTGGATGATACATTCGTCGTATGGAGCCACGGAGAACAAGAACTGGAAAAATTCCTACAACACCTCAACGGAATTAATCCACGTATACAGTTTACAATGGAGAAAGAAAAAGAAGGAGAAATCGCATTTCTTGATGTACTCGTTATAAAACAGGAGAACGGAAGACTAGGACACCGGGTATACCGAAAACCAACCCACACAGACCGTTATCTCCACAGCGATTCGAATCACCACCCTAGACAGAAACGAGGAGTGATAAAGACTCTGTTCGACCGTGCTGAACGGATTTGTCAACCAGAACATCTAAAAGAAGAAACCACACATCTCGAACAAGCTTTACGTAGTAACGGTTATTCTACACAAGAAATCAGAAGAGCAACACACAAAAGAAGAGGTCAAGATCAGCCACCCGAACCGCCAAAGTACACAGGAAAGGCTTTCCTCCCTTTTATAAAAGGAGTCACAGACAGGATCGGAAAACTTCTTGAAAAACACAAAATAAAACCAATACACATCCCAACAAAGAAAATATTTCAATCACTGAGATCTGCTAAAGACAAGCGCGACCCTCTAAGTAATCCAGGCGTTTACTCAATACCATGCTCCTGCGGAAAAGTATACGTGGGAACTACGAAGCGTTCAATCAACACACGGATTAAAGAACATAAAGGAAACTGCCGGCGGGGAGAGATTGAAAAATCCGCGATAGCCGAACATGTTTATAGTGAAGAAGACCACCAGCCGAGCTTTGAAAACACAAAAGTCTTATCAACTAACAAGCACTATCATGCTAGACTACAAATGGAGGCCATAGAAATCTACAAGCATCCGAACAACTTCAATAAGAAAGAAGAAGGTCTAAAACTAAACAAAACATGGACGCAAGTGCTACACAAGAAACGTATACTTACGCCACCTCACCCAGCCGATTCAAGTTCTACAACGATTATAAATACTGACACTCAGGCGCGCGCGCGAGCAGTTGCGAACGGGCCGCCACACGACACACATCCCCCCCCTCCACTACAGCCCGCTACAGTACACACTTTACCTATAAATACACATACGCAACAGCGGTCGCGTTCAGTCTCAGCCGAGACGCCGCGCAGCGAACACCTCCCACTAGTTCACCACAGCACTTCTACACAACGCACGCCACAGTCATCACAACCGCGCTCGCCTACAGCCGCAACGGAGCCACTACACATCATACCTACAATACACACCACTCAGCAACACACTAGAACTCTACGCCCACTACCACACCGCATCAGGATGACACAAAACAACACCAATACACACAAAACACACAACATGGAATAACATCACCAAATTCCCCCTGAAGATGCCCACCAAAGCGTGTGGCGAAACGTCGGGTACAACAATGAAACCCCATCGACCACGGCCATACAGCCCGGAAAGCAAACAACAATGTGACTCCGGCCGTGAAAGCCTTCGAACTCATATTATTATTTCAATCATTTTATCACAATTTGAACAGCAAGCACATCGTAATGGATTACGGGAAATGAAATACTAGATGAAATACATACGTTTATTCTTATTACAGTTGTTGTCAGACCAGTTCTAGGCACTACAAAAATTATTTTTTAATCATCTGTATTTCCTAAATGGTAAATTATATTTTGATCAAGTCGAACCCTCCACAAATGCAATTCATAATCTATGCTACAGTAAACAAATGTAAAAAAGAAAATAATATTATGATTAGGTAAGACACTTTACGTTAATACATGCGTGAGAAAATAAATAATGAATGACAATTTCATTTCCTGGTGCTCATTTCTAAAACTGATACATAGTGGCCAGTTCAATAATAAAACTGAAAGGTAGTGGCCAGTTCTGATACTAAAACTGATACATAGTGCCTAGTTGTGACAATGTAGTAAAAAACTGCAATTATTCGAGAAATTAACAGTAATTGGACCTAATAGGTAAGGTACACTGGTTTAGAACATTAGATTCTAACAATTAGTTTCAATATTAAAAGTGATACATAGTGGCCAGTTATATTAAAACTGATTCATAGTGGCCAGTTATATTAAAACTGATTCATAGTGGCCAATTATATTAAAACTGATACACAGTGGTCAGTTACGATATTTAAACCGATACATAGTGGTCAGTTCTGATACTAAAACTGATTCATAGTGGTCAGTTATGATATTAAAACTGACACATAGTGGCCAGTTATGACAATACATATTACTATGTACTATTAGTAGCATTACAAAAACATTTCAACACAGCATAATGTACAAAATTCAATCAATTTATTCAGCAAATAAAAAATTATAACAACATCGCCTAATTACTTATCCATCTAGACTAGGAGAATTTTTTATATTTTTTGCTACAATTTTTGTATAACATTACTACTAAGATAATAATTATTTAGGTAAGTATACAAGATTTGTTTTATAATGCAATGCATACATTTTCATACTTTGTTTTATGTGTATATTATATTGTACTGAGTATAGTAGTAGTATATTTAATTTACGTACTTATTCAAATAATTGTAACATTTAATTAGGTATGTTTCTACAATAATATTCGAGGATGCATTTTTTTCATATACGACCATCTCTGTGAATTACGCTTTTACAGTTACAGAACCGCTGTGGTCGAAATATTGAATGTCACAGTCAAAAGCAGAGTTCAATAAAATCTGATATTGATAACAAACATCGGATATAAATACCAATGATATAAATCAAAAGTAGCATGTCTCAAAGGAGGAACTAAAATGCATAATAATAATAAGTATACATCGGCGTCTTCGATTCTTTTATTTGAATAGGGGCAATAAAACCTTTCCTATGAATGAGATTCCATAGACGGCTCGTGACCAAAAGTATTATTTCTCTTTGAATTTAAATTACGGGGTTTTCCATCTTTACCTGAAATCGATACAACCATCAATATCCATAGAGGAATACAACAATAGTGATTTGTAAACAACAAATTCCACGAAACATGTGTCAGCGTGATTTATGTAGGCAGTAGTAACAAAATTTGCCAAGTAAATAAACTGAATAATATTTTTGTTCACTCTACGTCCCTGCATATCTCCTAGTCCCAGGTAAAACAGAATCCGATCTGCCGATGTATAATAATAAGAAATGCATAGTGATAATAATTAATTACATACATACATAAAGTAACAGCTTCATACAATTAGTTCAATACAATAGTTCGTACTAACACATTAGTACTATGATAATACAATAACATTCCTACTATGATTATTTATTTATTACTAATAGTTACATACAGTATAATCGCCGCGGAGGTGAACAGTTCCAAACCACAATATATTTGAGAAGTAGTATGCAGATGGAGTTGGGCAGGACACGTTGCCAGACGCTAAGATTCTAAATGGACCAAAAAGATTCTCAAATGGCAACCTAGAACGAGCAAAAGGAGCATAGGAAGACCTCAGGCAAGATGGTCTGACGATGTGAGGCGAACCGCAGGAAGCAAGTAGATGCAGAGTGCCCAGGATAGGGATCTGTGGAAAGTCAAAGGGGGGGCCTATGTTCAGCGTTGGAATCAATGAGAAAGAAGAAGAATTATGCAGATGTCTTTTGATGAGGACGCTACTTGTAGCTTTTCTGCAACTATAGTGGCGAAACTTGCAGAATTTTAATAGGAATGTAATTGTTGCCAGCGAACAAAATTGCAGTTCTCGATTAATCCAAGACTTTATTGGCAGACTGTAAAGAGATCTAAGAGAATATATGACTGCAAAAGGAAGTTTCCATACATTTATTTTCAATATCAAAATTGTATTGCCGTTTTCTCGGAACATCCAATTTGTGGCTTACGTCTGTTCGCCTCCGCGGCAACAATATTAGGTAAAACATCATCAATACTATCAGCCATACAGAGAGCACCGTAATTGACCAAATTATATCATCTATACATACGACCATACGTACATCATAATATATCTCGTTGTGACTTATCCCAATACTAGCCTTCATATATATTTTTTTAATTTTAGAAAAGGATCCGGGCATGCATACACAAACCCAAATACTTTCTTGGACACTTTGCACTAGGCTAAAAGCCTGTATCGCAAAGTGTGGAATACATGCACCAACCATGTACATTACACAAACAAGAGAGACAAATATGTATGTAATTGGTATTTTAACTCTACAATTTGGCTAGAGACAGGCATTTCGGACAGTAATTAGACTAAGTAGAAACGTTTCTCGAAAATCAATACATTTACTATCATCGGTTGTCAATTCTCACACAAATAGCACAATTATCCAACGTGTAGGCTCAATGAAATTTCGGGATTGTCACATACGAGATGAGGAAACAACAAATCAATATATCGTCATTAAATCACACGTTCGTCAAACTGTAAATTAAGTTGAGATACATGTAGAGATATTATTACAAACTGTAAATTACATCAAGGTACATGTAGAGATATTATTACAAACTGTAAATTACATCAAGGTACATGTAGAGATATTATTACAAATTGTAAATTACATCAAGGTACATGTAGAGATATTATTACAAACTGTAAATTACATCAAGGTACATGTAGAGATATTATTACAAACTGTAAATTACATCAAGGTACATGTAGAGATATTATTACAAATTGTAAATTACATCAAGGTACATGTAGAGATATTATTACAAACTGTAAATTACATCAAGGTACATGTAGAGATATTATTACAAACTGTAAATTACATCAAGGTACATGTAGAGATATTATTACAAATTGTAAATTACATCAAGGTACATGTAGAGATATTATTACAAACTGTAAATTACATCAAGGTACATGTAGAGATATTATTACAAATTGTAAATTACATCAAGGTACATGTAGAGATATTATTACAAACTGTAAATTACATCAAGGTACGTAGAGATATTATTACAAATTGTAAATTACATCAAGGTAGATGTAGAGATATTATTACAAATTGTAAATTACATCAAGGTACATGTAGAGATATTATTACAAATTGTAAATTACATCAAGGTACATGTAGAGATATTATTACAGTTTTGACGACACATTGTGATGGAGTTATAAAGAAATGTGTGGTAGCATTATTACATACAATATTGTTTTACTCTATAAGAAGATTGTCAATAAAAATTCAAACTTTATTCCTTCGAATCAGCATCTTACTCCGAGTCGCTATGGTGCGGCTCGGCTTAGCAACAGTCTTTTGTTTGCCCCTGCAAGACGTCGTCACATTATTATTATTATTACTAGTGGCTACAGGTTTCTTGGTTACGGCCGTCTCTGCTTTAGTTACTGTCGTCTTCTGAATGGCCCCCCTCCTTACAACTAAAACAAAGAAAATGACAAAATTAATTACACAAATAACAGTAACTCACCTCGAATAAGAGAACTACAAATAATTTGGGAGCTCGCCATTTACATAATTACCAATAATAAAAACAAAGTTTGCGAAGAAAATGACAAACAACTCACCATTGGTTGGCTTCTCCATTTCTTGTTTTGTTTCATGAGTCTTATTTTGTTTGGCCCCCTTGGCACTGACCCTCTTGATGGCCACCTTGGTGTTACTTGTCTTGCTGCTGGTGGCATCTTTGACATTGCACCGCCTGACACTGACGACCGCCCTCTTTGTACTACTAACACTATTACATTTCCTGACTTTACTATTTGTAGAATCATCTGTCTCGTCCTTACTACTCCCTGTCTCTACGAGTTTAGTTTGTCTATTCCTTACGTTATTACTTGGTTTACTTGTCACAACCTTCTTATTAACATTCCTACTCCCTCTCGTCTCCTCACACTTCATCAGACTCTTTTTCTCTTTCTCCTCCGCCAGCTTCTCCTTCCTTTCTCGTTTCTCTTTATTCCTCAACACTCTGACCATGGCGTAAGTGTACCCCGAATCGTTCAGCAGTTCGTCAGTCTCATCATTCTTGAGAGGCGTTTTACCCGAGATTTTGCGTTTGTAATTGGCGACAACTTCTTTCATAGCGTAAGTTGGATTTCTATCACTCAAATAGTCTTTTCTCAAGAGGTTGGGTGAAGCGTTCACCTCGTTGACACTGATCTCTGAGGCGTTGGAAACCTTACGACTCCTGGGTTTTTTGTTTGATCCACTTTTAGCATCGTTTGAATTGTCATTTTGGCAGGACTTGTCTTTGTCCATCTTCCTGATAATATCTTCAGGGTTCCCGGCAAGTATTTCCGCCCACGTGTATTGCTTTCCCGATCCCATGAAGTTACCAAACTTCCCGATATTACTCCTTTTATTCCTAGCGCTCTTCTTCTTTTTGTTGGTTACCTTTTTGGATCGTAAAACTTTAGGAGAGAATTTCTTACTGGGTGTCTCTAAGTTGGGCAATAGAGATTGTCTAAGTTTTTGAATTAAAACTGCGTCAGACACGTAGAAATTTCTGGAAGCACAGGGCTTTCTATTTCCATCGTTGGATAGATTTAATCCTTCGCGTATCAGATCCATCTTCAGGCTGCTCTCCCAAGTGTTCATGATGAGGTTCTCCCTGCCAGATGGTTTACTGACGCCCGCCCTCTTGAGGAAGTCTGGTCCGGTGTTCTTGCTGCCCCTGGGGTTGCCTACCTTCTTGGAATAGTTTTTCTTCTTGTATTGAGAAGTTCTAATATCACAGTCAAAGTTCAACATCATATCTTTATCAGTACCAAAGCCACAGCTAACAAATTCATTAACAAATAAATTCTTACAATATTTATAGTCGGGTGTTTGTGTGAATTCTAAACAAGTGATGTAGTCAAAATACTTCTCTAAAAACTTGGGATAATTTGGGGTTTTAAAGCATGCCTCTAGGAATTTCTTAACGTCGTTCATATAATTCTTCTTTACGGCGTGCACCAAGTCGGGGTTTTCCATGATTTCCGTTGTTTTCCAGGGAAGACTCCCAGTGAGCCAGTCGATGACATTATATCCGAGATTTTCGAGGTCTGACCGTCTTGAATGCGCTCCGATGTGACTATCTCTGGAGCTGAACTCCAACGTTCCATCATGAGCCTTCCTTTGATCCATGCCAAACTCTTTGTGGGTTCCATCGGAATTGACAAACTTGGATGCCAAGCCATAATCTAACAGATATATTTGTCCAGGTGTTTGTGAGAGTACTGCTTCTTCGAAGTAGTCCACTTCTGAGTCATCATTGCTCTCTGAGCAAGTCTTTGATCTGCCTCCCTCGTGGTAGCCCTCATCCGACGATGATGCCTCCCACTTGTTGTCCTTGGTCCCCCTTACTAACCTCTGATATGAATGATCTGAGATCACGCTGCTTTGATCGTCACCGTAATTGACTGTTTTAGGTTTGCGAAGGTTGAATTTCTTATTCTTCCCCTTCTTGTTAGTGGATTTGTTTCTCCTGGTAATACCGTCGTCATCGCTTTCGTCATAGGAACTAGAATCATTTACACGTTTAACAACAAAGTCTTCGTCTTCATAATAACCAGAGTATGTTAGTCTACTGTGGCTGCCACCTTTTTTCACGGAAGGTTCACTGGATGAAACTGAACTGGCCTTTTCTACTACGGATCTCGCTAGTTGGTAATGATTATATTGCTGATTCCTAAACTTTGATCCATCGAATCCTATCATTAGATTAGAGCTTTTGATATCTGAATGTGTATAACCATTAGCGTGTAGATATTCCAATACGTCTAAGATCTGTGCAGCTAGAACTAATACATTTTTAGGATGAATGCGACCATAGTTCATAGACCTCGATAACTTGTATAGATCAGTGTGGTAGCGTGGTAACACTAGGAATCTGTAGCGAGTGTTGTCTAATACGTGAGAGCCGTTTGCTATGAAGTGTGGAATGCCAATTGACTTGAGTTTCTTTTCTTCTTGCCATTTGTTAACTGAAAGCAAACAATCAAAATATTATAATTTAGAGACACATACTTTGGAAGTAAATAGAATTGAATAAAATCGATCCTCTAACTATGGGAAATGCATCACGATGAGTTAAGTATATAAAAATACATGTGACAGAGAAGCCATAGTACAAGGATTTGTATGTAAATGCATCGCATTGACACAAGGCACGTTTTGTTACATGCTTGCAGTGGATAACATCGTCGCTGATATAATAATATGTGCCATGTGACGAAAAGTCAAGTTCACAGGAGAGTGAAAAATGTGTATTGCTATTGTATGAAATCTTAGGTTTTGGTTAAGCTTTGGAATATTATGATTTCTCAGTGTACGTGAACTACTATTTGGATCACATTATTTACAGAGAAAATTATATTTCTTTTTATTTCTTCACTTGGCTCCTACTTTCTGAATTCAGAGAGAGGTTTTGGTCGGTTTGGTTTGAGCTTTTTTGCAAACGGTCGTCTCAGTTAACTGAAGATCAATACGTTTGTGGCCGCGCTTACTAACGATGCAATATTCTCTAAGTTATGGTTATGTTGCATTAACACTAATCGGAACAAATAAATCAGACAGTATATACACGAGATACTCACTCATATGATGTTTGGCCGTGCGTATAAGACAGTGCAGTTCGACAAACAGTGGTCCATTAGAGTGCGGCTCAATCTTGAGAACATATCTGGCAGATTCTGGTGTTACGTCGCTCGTGATGTCGTCTGAGGCTAGATAGATCTCCCCAAAGCTGCCACAACCTGGAAAAAATAATATTTTCAATGTTAATGAATCTTAGGTAAACTCCAACATGAGACAAAACCATTTTTTCTGTCGGTTCGCTTAAAAGGGTATTTTTCGCCTTGCTCGGCTGCGGGTGAAGCCGCGCGCGAAACCCGTCCCGACCCGCAGCCGAGCCGAGTGTAGACAATAGAGGTATTCTGTAACTTTTTCTGACTTCTTTGCTGGACTGCGGATGGGGCCATAGTAGGGGAAGAGTACCAAAGTTGAAACCTATGTATTGTTTTATTAATTCTCTTAACAAAATTAGCAGATAAAATCACTATTCAGTTTCCATTCAATGGTATTTTATTTTTGTTTGAAAGTCAAGGAAAACAATAAAAAACTTGCTGAGAACATAACAGTAAAAGATAACAACATGAAGTCGACAAAATACACCAATATACCTAAAGAGATCTTCATGAATGCGTAACTTCAATGTACCCACTTAATAATACTTTTCCCCTTTTTACAAAGTACCAACTAAAACAGCTGAGTCGCGACATTTCAAGGGCGCGCTCACGCGATAGTAAATAATCGTGAAGTTGGTCGCAGATTGCCGCGCATGCGCACGAACAATTACACGACGGCGTGACAAAATGTCGGATGCTGAAAACATTTGGCGGGAGTTAGGTTATGTAATAGGTAATCAAACACACGTGAATACACATACAATATGATATGATAAAGACAGATAGATTGTGTTTTATGTATTTTAACGGTTTTGTCAGCCACACACTACAGTGTATTGAGAAATTACCAGTTATTTACACAAATGTTTATAGATTACGCGACTTATTTTTGTATGGCATTGATATCGTGTTATTTGCTGCCTTGGCAGTTAACATTATTCAATGATAACAAACTTAACGACTTTTTATTATTACAAAACGATTATAATTGAGAAATAATAAAATTACTAGACAACAGACATTTTTATTATCTTAGTATATGACCAATATGACATAGAATGTCTGGAAGATTGAGGGGTGATGACGAGAACCAGTTTTTTCTACATAACGTTAGGGAAAGGACTGAAAATAAGACAGGAGAAAGACCTATTCCGGGCAGACCAGGATAGGGAAGTTTTCGCTGTAGTGATAGCTAATGTTCTGGAAAACCGTCAGGGCACAAGAATAATGGGGTTATCAGGCAGGCAGCTGTGCTGATATGTTTGATCTTACGACAGTATTCACTCATTGGATGCTTATGAAAATTATACGACAACTGTAAAAAATGAACCCTCTGTTCAAAAAAAAGTGTAGGTATGTAGGGAAGGTAAGTATATAGTCGTCAAGCTATAGTAATTTTAGTGAGTGTAAAGAAATTAAAAAGTCATTAGTAGTTCAAATATAACTAACCCCTTGTCATGCCAATATAAATAAAGAAAACATACAATAATTGGTTAACATAATATACTGTAAATAGGCTGGTAATTTTTATGCAAATTATCTAATTAAACAAACTAGTAATTTGTGTATTGTTTACCCATAACAACAATGTGTATTAATATGTATGTTGTTGATAATGAACGTTTAAATGTTGCCCCATCCTAATATTTGTCATATCATCATTATACTATTATCGAGTAGTCATGCAAATGAGACATTATAAACTACTTAAAGTATGTGCATAGTACAATACACGGCACATAGGTTTATGTACATTGTGAAAATTATATTTGTAATGAAATGCGTGTCAACATGAAGAGTATAGAATATTATGTTCAAGAGAAATTATTAGAATAATTACTTAGAATTGGAAGAATATTTTTATTTATTATGACATAAACGGCCATACGGCCTTTGAAAAATACAAAATATAATTAAAAACAATGAAAATTTCTCATAATTGGTAGCATAAGCGAATGTAGTACATGGAGTAAATGGAACATTTAAAAATATGAGACACGAATATGGGTGAGATGTCAAATAATTTTAAGTAGGTATGTGTATTACAATAGTATCACACGAGATTTCATGACCTAGCTGGGAATTCAATTCGGCACCATGTTCACCATGTCAACCAGATGTTTTTAGTAAATGGAACTCTAGAGTGTGTATGACGAATTGCATGAATGTGATGAACGCAAGAAGTATTCTCTCTTCCTACTCTGCAAGGCACGCATCATGAGGGAATAGAATAGAGCCTTGTTAAAATACGTTTCAGATACAAGAGTTCTAATGTGGACGTGGAAACCTAAAATCTGAAGCATATCTCCATAGTGACTAAATAAGGTAGTAATGCATATTCGCACAACTGTCGCTAGTTGCCCCACATTGGGAAAAGCCATGATGGTAGAAAATAATATTGGCAAAGGGTACAAATCTATTTTGCAATGGCTGGACTACATTAAAATTTATGTAGTCCCTCAACTGATGTAGTGTAACGTTCATTGGCTAAATCCAGCGTATACCCATCTTACACTGTACATTAGTTGAGAGACCGCAGAGAAAAACATTTTCACACGGTTCAAAGGCAATGACCTCAACAGCTCCCCCATAACGTACGGAACGGACATTCACATTGTCTTTACTTGAAATCAGAAGATTGTCAGGGAGATTATATAATGTGGTTAATTTGCTTCTAAAATAATGTGTGTACTCGCGATGACATTGTGGAGACCTGATGGGTATGTGAAATGAGAATATTATCAGAGATAATATGATATCCAGTGTGTGCAACAAGCATGACCGCTGCCTAACAGGTTTTACTTACTTACACATCACTATAATAATAATAATAATATAATGTAGATATAACTACCTCTACCTGTGTAGTATCTACACACACTATGGGATTAACTACTCACATACACACATACATACATGATACTTTGTTATACAGAAGCTATTAAAATCCTTGCAGTTTTCAAGGTTTCATTACTGGAAATATTACATTGTTGCGCAGTTCAAATTACCCAAGACAAAACTCTAAATAACATATATAGGATATAACAAGTTGATTTGGGAAATTTGACGAGGCATATTTGGGATCTCAGTGAGAAACGTCAGACTATTTTGACAATCACGACATGAAATGAACCTTTTGGTAACATACATCATTACGTTATAATCAAAGTGGGCACTGACCTTACCAATCAACTTTCACACACATAATCCCTAACTAATGATACAAATATTTATATACTGATTCATTCATCAGTGTTGGCATTTTGGATTCATCAGTGTTGGCAGCATGACTATGTGTATATAAATGTTATTAGATTGAGGTTATTTTGATTTGTAGATAACAAAACAATGTCTTACATGACAGAACATTGTGCACAAAAGTAAACAATTTTTTCTATCTATTCTAAATCCCATCGCACCATATCCCTTGCTAAGTAGGCAGAAGGACAGAGCGCCACACACTTCTATCCTCAGATATATTACTCGCTTCCATCATGTATATGCGCTCGATTTTTCCAGTTCGACGCATGTCTGTCATTTTACAATATCTAGTCAATACGCTCACTTCAGGTGTACCTCGAACGATCGTACTTCCTTATGCCCTCTCTTGTAAACCGATGTATATTTTGTTTGCCATTCTATCCTGTACATCTTGACTAGTTAACTTTCATCCTAGTCACAACACTCATCCTGCATCCACTTTTTTCTCTACACAATATACAATATTAAAGACAGTGTTTATATCGTTGCCGTGGAGGTGAAGAAAGCTAAGCCACAAATTTCGAAAAATGAGATTTTTACACCATTTTGTCCAGAAAGGTTCAAATTTTCAGTGGTGAAAAGATCTGATCGATATCTTGATTATTTATATTGATTTTATTAATAATAGTGGTATGATCTAAGTGCATTTATATAAAATCATTAGCGTGGTAAAGAAAGTTAAAACGCATAGCTCACTTCACATTCTCCGATCTGTCCGATTTTGAATAGTGGTGAAGTAAGCTAAGTGGCATACAGATGTCATTTATTCCCCGAAACTAAAGTAGCGGTACTACAATACAATACTCAAAAACAACAACACCGCTACACGATACTGGACGTTATTGTATTTTTTATTAGAGGTCTTTATTGTCTGCATTATAGTAGTGCACAATGGTTTATTATCGGGTAGCGTACGGGTACCTAAAATGAAGTTTTTGTCAACACGTGTTGGGTTCTTTTATGAAAGACCACCGTAAAAAACTATTAGGTATAATAATTATTATAATAATAGTACCTACTTAAGTCAATAGTCATTTTATTGATATAGTATTATCATGACGAAAATAATTTGATTAGGTATTTCAATAATCAATAATAAGGTATTATTTCTGCAAATAAAAATTCATTCCAAAAAAAGTAAGTAGGTAATTTACACATCGAGAATTATTATAATTAATAGTTCTTAATTGATTAAGTAATTTTAAATTAACAAATAATAAAAAATATTATTGAATCCCACGTAGGTATATTTTTTAACTCGCCACTTATCATTTAGGTATGTAAATACACTCCTAACTTGGTTATAAAGCCCAATAATTAAGAAATAGTGGAAATTATAATCTTATAATCAAATTGCAATTTACTCAATACCATTTATGTGATGCTGAATGTACAAGAACGATACGAGTATTAAATATTTTTATTGGGTACGTGTCAGTGATGTGGATTTATATCATTATTATCTAGCTATTTAATTATTCAACGATCCATTGTTGTATTTTATAAGATATTTAGGCAAAAAATTGTGATTAAAACTGTAAAAAACGTATTTGGATGCTCATGCCAAAATTGATCAAAATTTGTAATAGGTACAGGATTTTCTAGAAATACGCTCGTAAAAAATGAAAAACCAGGGTTGTTCCAAATAGTTGAGTGACTGGATACAACGAAAGAGTGGAAATAGAATGTCATAAAATCTCTTAAAAGGGATACCCTCAAATAGAGAAGAGTCTACTGAAGCATGAGTTTATGGACTGCAGACCAAATACTCGGATCCGATGGGTAGATTCCCAAGAGTCTTCCAGGCAGACATGTCTTGCTATGGAGAGATGCACACAATTTAACCTCATCTCAGGATACAGTAAATTATAATGTCTGGGACGGATCTTTGTCTGGATCCTCCTTGACTTAGGCACGCCAAAGAACTTCTTGGGGGTTATGATCTCAGAAAAACTGAGGTAAGTCAAAATAAAACAAGTATCATGTCACTCACGGGCATCCTAACTGGTCACAGGAGGCACAGGGAGTGCCTCCACAAACTGGGACTTTAAGATCACACTCTGTTAGAAGGTGATGAGGATTTTTCTCCCGTCTTATATTATAGGTACTGTATAATACATGAGGTTGAGGACTTTGGGTAGACCCCAGATGGAGGTAGAATCGTTTCTTACCCTTGACCTCCTCGGAGTCCTGAACTTCGTAAGAGGTTTAGAAATGGAAGGGCTGCTCTAGATTGGTTGTCACAACACAGGCAAATTGAGGGAATGCAATAGATCTTATAGATTGCAAGACACATTAAATCCCACTTATTAAAATAAAACAAATAAAAAGGTACCTAGTGTTTAAGACTGCTTTAAAATAAGCCAGCACGCTGTGTAGGATGTCAAGGCAGAGTTTCTCTCACTACAGAAGGATGGATATGATTCATGAATCACGACCGAGACTCCTGCTCTAGGGCGCAAATATAATTATTAGGTATTATAATAAAGGCATAGTTCATAAAATGTCACATTTAATAAAATAATTTTCTGTTTACAAATTAATATTGATTAAATGGTTCACATAGCTTACTTCACCACCACGCTCAGCTTAGTTGCTGTTCCATATTTCAAAGAAATAACGGTAAAAAACACGATCTATGAGGCTTAGCTTTATTCACCACCACACGCAGCGTAGTTATCCGAATAGAAGTGAAATCAGCTAAGCCACAAAATACGTAATTACTCCGAAGTTACAATAGTTATTGATTCACTTTTTAATGTATTTAATAAATAATTATGCTTATAATATTGTGTGAAAATTTCATCAAGATCTGTTCAATAACACCGTAGATATATATAAAAATCGTGTTGAGAAATACGACTCCAAAACTTCAAAGCCCGTTTTCTCGAAACTAACCACTTGTGGGTTAGCTTTCTTCACCTCCACGACAACGATATACCAAGTGGGAAGATACCTAAGAATATAACTCCCATCGAGCAAACTTTTCATTTAAGATGACAAAATAATAGATCTAATCTGATACAATACAATAAAAAATGTCAGCCCTGGCTTCCCCGCTACAGAAATCCACTCCCATACACTCATCTCTAGACAGTTTTGTTACATAAATTTGATCAATACATACGTAGGCGTCTAGAGTTGTTTATAGAAAGATATGTCTCAGTTATGTGTAACTCTGTATTGTGTGGAGTAGAAAGTTGACTGTACACTTCACTACATATAATACTCTCTTGTTATTTAGTACACACAGTAATAGTAAGTTGTTATATCATTAATACTCTACTGATTGTAAGGAAATTACTAGACGTTTCAATATTACATGCATTCCAAAAGACTGTCTGGAAATATTTTTTTTTCGCAATATTCCTGTGAGATTCTACCGGCTATGTTTGCCATGAACTCTAATGTGCACCTGAGGGCTGGACACCAGCTGAAACTGACAACATCAAGGTTCACATCTAAACCACGGAAACACTTCTTGACCAATAGAGTTGTCAGTGCTTGGAATCAGTTGCCAGAGTCAGTGGTACTTGCTCGTACCTCCAACTCCTTCAAAAATAGACTAGATAATATAAACACAACTTAACTGGGACTTGGGTCAAAACAGCGAAAGCTGCCTACCCAATAATAATAATAATAAGTTCACCCTGCTGAACATTATTATTTTTACTATACCTACTACAGTTAATTAACCCTCGTGCCACATCCCTTGGAGATAGGCCGGGAGAACAGAATGCCATTCTATAAATTGCGCAAATTGTGTAAATTTTTCTAATCTCAAACAGGAAGCCTCCTTTAACGCTGCTGAATTAACGAGGAGTGGGCATTAAAACATTTAGCAAATTGAATAAAATCCCTCTAAAATCGACATGGAGTGCCTTCAAATTTTTATCTTCCTCAAAAGGCCTCTCAATCTGATTTCCAGAAGATGATTTTTGTCACCTTTTAGTAAAGTTATCAAATTAAGCTCTGATTAGGGCACCCTAGTATCAATGATCTTAGAGTTTATTTGCAAACATAACATATCCCATGAAAAGATGCCATGCATGCAAACACATAACAGTCACTTACCAATAGGTTTGCCGATTTTCCATTGTTTTTGAGTTACATCAGTAAGGACTTCTCCAGGAGGCAATGGTTGCTCAATATTCACACTGGCATTCAGCGAATGATTGTTAGAAGCGGTTCTTGTTCTTTTCTTAGGAGGTTCAGGATTACACGAAGCGTCCGTCTCACATCCGCGGCGTCCCATTTTAGAATTAATTATCGCGGCGATTCGCGACACTACATTCCCCTTCTAATCACAACACCTATTTTATCCAGCAACTTTTCACCTCTAAAACAAACACAAATTGTCAATTAATTGACATTGTATACTGAGGAAAACAAACCTTATGTTATAATTGTGCGATATATTTATAAAGACAACAAAAATACACAAAACTAATACCTGTTAACAACTCTCAAAATAACACGTTGGAGAGGGTAAATGCTCGGGAGAGCGTACAGAACGTAAAGCACTGCTACTATACTTAATCCACACGGAATTTTTAGATTTTTGATAACAAACGATACTCAGATACGAACGTAAACAGTGATTAAGATATTTAACGATAAAATAATGGTATAATTCACAATTTAAAGGTAGTTTAACCGAGAAAAACAACTGACGACCACTCCGCCATATTGAAATAGAAATCGATGGCAACGTGTGACGTCACAGAAATGCTGATCGCTGATTGGTGGTTTTTAAATGATAGCCACGCCTTGCTTCACAGACAACAGTTTTATATCGTCAGGTTGTCAGCATGATTGCCACGAATATTGCAGCATAATAAATCAGCTGTTGCCCAGATTTTCAATTAGAATTTCCTTTGGAGAGGTCATGGAGAGGTTCACGGTTCAATAATATGAAAATATCACGATATTTGTCCCAATATAATATCAAATTCGTGCAAAGCTTTAAATTTGACATAATTGTATAAGAATAACAATACTTGCTCCAATGTAAGGACTTCTGTTATATAATATGATAAATAAATTAAGTATTGTACCCAGGTCAATAAAAAAACGATATTCAATAAGAATCTAGGAAGAACATTCAACTCAACGGGGCCTTCTACCTGTAATGAGCAACCTCTACAGATTATGAAAGCAAGAATATGTTGAATTCAAGTATATATATATATATATATATATATATATATATATATATATATATATATATATATATATATATATTTGCTTAAAGCAAGTCATGTATTTATAGATGCATGTAAGTTAACTAAATATAATATTACAGCCTTGCAGTGGAGTCGAATTACAAAACGGTTCAATACAAATCGTCAGCCTGTTAAAAAAATATATCTACCTACCTACTAGGTATCTTTTTCCTGTTTTATGTTAATAATACTTGTATCTTAAATCGAGATTTTAAATCTAGACCCTAACTACATTCCATTCCAATGAACTTGTAAAACTTTGACAAACCGAAACAGCTGGTAACACTGATTCAGTTATCTTAAAACTTTTCTTTCGCACGGTTGCCGTTCGTGTGACATGCGCGGGTGGTTGGTCGCAAATTGTTTGAAAACTTTTCGCGGTAGTTCATCAAACATTTTTCGTAAGTGCAGTGAAAATACTAAGATATTTTTTCAAAATTAGAACATTAATTGTGTATTGAATTATCTTCGCCTGCAGTTATTTTCGATTCTCATGGCTTGAGGGTTGTATTGACTTTATCTTGTGCAATGGATTGTGAGAACAATACTAATGTTGACTCCGATCATTCCTTAACTTGGGAGGATTTCTTTGGTATGTTGTTATTTTTCATTATCTATATCTCGTTCGATGTTTTTTTAACAAATACCTAAATATGAAATTACGTACAACAAAATCCAAGGATTTATCTGCATCTAATTAAGTACTTTTAACATTATTTTGCATAGTTAAGTAGGTACCTACCTATTTATTTTGGTTTAAAAAAAATGTTCTATTCTAATTTTAAAATTCAAAATGTTCTATTTCATACTATTACAGGCAGAGTTAGGTAGATTGATACGTTTATATGTAGACAAACTATTATTGAAAATACGGAACACTTATCAACCCACACTGTTTCGATAAAATATCATTTTTATATAGTACCCATTTACAAGTTACGCGCTATCAGAATCTAACTGGATTGCAATAAGATTGAGAGTTGAATTTCTTGTGTAAACAGTGCATAAAAACTCATTTTAAAATGAATTCAAATCTTACACCTAGGGTACTTAATATTTTTTATTATATTGTAAGAAATTAATGAACTGTGAAGTGGTACAACATCACTTCCACATGTAGACACATAATAATAATAATAACACCTAAAACAAAATTAAAAAACCTCCCCTCCCACGCCCGCTGAGTCGACTCGCGTTTCGTCTGTTTTGTTTGAATACAGAAACAAATGCGTGTCTATATTTTGACAGAATATTATTTTGAACATCGAACATCACTCCCGCGGTGTTGAGTGTGGAGATAAAGATAATCCAATATGTTGGGTAGGTAGGTAGTGTAGGTACCTTCCTTTACACGCCGCTACAACTTTTGTATTGTAGCTAAACAAAACATTATGCTATACTTGTTTAGCTAGGTACATTAAATTTGTTATGGTAGGTGCTTGCCTTCTCGGAGAAAATCTCATAAGAATATTGCTCAACACGAATAAATCCCAAAAAAGACAAAAACCCTTCAGAAATATCCTCAATGGCTAAAAGCCCAAACTTTCTAGCTGGATTCCAGTAGATGAATTATTTATAAAATGTTGACTATTTTATAGTCTATCCCATTTTAGATCCGCTTATTTATTTGTTTATTTTCTAACCTATGGTAGTTTCTAACACACTGAAATAAATCGTATGCTAATTAATAGATACAATTTATTTTATTTTCAAAATCTAGTTAGATTGGAGCTTTTGTCTCCTGAGGATATTTCAAAAGGGCTTTTGACTTTTTTGGGATGTATGTGGATGTATTCATGTTGAGCAATATTCTTACGGGTTTTTGCCAGTCATGCTTGCCTAGGTGCTTAGGCTAGAAACACTCAATAAGGAATATAGGTAGTACGTGCTTTATCAAACTCAGCTATTCTTAGTTTAGGAAGATAACTTTAATATACTAAGATATCCACACCTACATAATATTAAATTTACGATTGTTTTGTACCTAGTTGCTTTGATATGTTTAAACTATTAGGTACACATAAGATAGCATTGTTTTTTGTTGTAGGAGATATCAAATTCGTCAAACCAAATCAAATGTGAATCAATGAAGAGGAAATTCTTTTCAATTGCGTTTGAATTGTATCAGGAATACTACGTCATCTTTTAATTTATTATTATGTATAGATAATAATAAATAAATAGCGCTTTAATACTATCAAGTTACCGTGATTGGTAACAGATATATTATTTTAATTCATATTATAGTTGTATAGTGTAATGTAGCAACTAGCAAGCAAACAAAACAGGTTTTATTTACATGTATTACTATGTATTATAATGGTTATGTATGTAGTAGATGCCTATCAATAATTAACTTAATATAATATAGCATAGACGCTAATATATACAGTGAGTACATATAGCAAAAAGCCTGTGTTTAGATTCATAATTTTTATTTAATTACATTATGATATATGTAGTACCTACTCATACGTACTGCATACTAAAACACTGAAGAAATAGAAGAGAACTCCTGGTTGTTATTCTTGGTCTCGAGGTTATGACTCTCTTTGACCATTTGTCTTCTGGATCTCTGGCCATGTGACCTGCCCACCGCTTTGTTCTAAATGTTTTTCGGGAACAAATTGAAGAGATTGTGAATTTCGTTAGTTCTGTGTTGGTTGCAAAGAGATTTAACATTCCACTGTGACAATATATGTGCTACAATTGCTGCCGATTTGGTCACACTTAGATATGACATGATAACAAATAGTATGAGTTTTATCTGCAACTATAAATTAAACATATAGTACTAATATCTATACTTATCTTGACTTGAATCATTGTTTTATGATGTGAATAACATAGAAATAGCTGGTATGGTTATTACTTTTATTTGCTTTATTTATATTTCATTCGCATTTTATTTACTTTTTTATTAAAATGCAATAAAATGTGGTATGTTGATAATTCTGTTTAACATTCTAATCAGGTCATTGTGTATGGGAGTGAATAATTATTTCACTTGTTTTTATGAAAGCACACACAATGGAAATGTGTTTTTTTTCTTTCATGTCTTCGTGCAATCATTAATGTCCTTTACCTACTGACCGATGTAATAATTAAAATAAAATAAAAATAAAATAAATAATCTTTATTGTACTAAAAAAATATTCGTACAATGGGCGGACTTATTGCCAAATGGCAATTTCTGCCAGCCAACCCATAACAGAGATTAAATTGAGATATACCTAATTATAATAAGTACCAAAAGGGTTAAGGGTAATTAAGTTTCTTTTTCAATTATGCTGCAAAAGGGGTCGATTAATTTTGTATTTTTTTATGTCAAGTAGGGCACAAAATCATCCCATGTGGACGGGCTGCCATAAAAAATAAATAAATCGTTGCAATAGGGTACTTGCATTTTTTATATCGATCGAAAAATATATTAAATCGATAGTTCTACTTACTAGAATTACAAATAAAATTATCAAATGTGATTTTAATTCACCGTTAATTTATAATAATTAATTGAAAATCTTAATTTGACCCATTTTTCTCAGGAGCGCTCATCGGTTAACATGGTTGTGACGTCATACCCCCATGAAATTCAAAGTCAGAAATTGGATTGTTTGTGGGTTATGTATGGACGAGTTGGGGAACGTGACGTCACAGTATGGCGGCCAGTCAAAAACCTGTTTTTGCGCTGGAATCGAATATGAGACTTTATTTTATAAATATATCCACAAAGACACTTAATTAAAATCTCAGATTTTTGGAAAACCTTAATTTTATAGTTAATGTACCGAAAACCAAAATAAATAAAAAAACATGCAAGGACCCTATGCAATGCAAACTGTTCGGGCAACATTTGTAGGTATGTATACTTACCAGTTTATTTTATCTCCATCAATAGTTCGTAGAACAACCGCATTGGAACAATGGGTAATTGAAGATTGTATGTATTGAAATTTGATATGTTATTTCCTATGTTGCTTTTATTACCCCAGCGCTACCACACAGTGTGGAAGGTACTGGTACTTACGAGAATATTAGAGAATATATATTTTATATAGTAACACTGGCTCTCAAAGTGTAAAAGGATATCCCACCTCTCGACCCTTTCCCCTTCAACTCAATGACGTATTATAGAATTTGCCGATTTTTGATTTTTTTTAAGGTCCCATAATGTTTTGAGGCTCGTTAGAAAGTACGTGCGTTCAGTGGTTATGTGCATTCAGTTGTCTGATAACGTAAGCGCAAAATAGGAATACCGTAAGCGACAAAATTGATTTTGGATTATTGTACAAAAAGGATACCGAATATCAGAAAAATATCCGCTAGAGTCACTGCGTCTTACCCTAAATATTTTATCAACCAGATTGCAGCATTATATCTAATAAACTACGGGAATAATCTCAAGTTTCAGTACATTTCAGAAGTAACGTTGTAATGATTATTATTGACAATAAATAATCAAATTTTTGACAATTTCTTACCACTAGTCACTAAAACATATTCTCGTTTATCCATGTGTTAAGTCTCAGGATGATATCTTCAGTATTAACTGAGTAAACTTACTTTTTCCCGGCGCAATTTTTCGCATGTTCATCCTTTTACTATCCCTTATTAATGATAGCAAATCTTGAGTACCACTGCTCCGTTGTATTATTATAATCCGATATGTTACATCATATAGGATAGAGTATCATAAAATACATGAACAATTAAGTGGTTCGTTAAATAATGAGCACCCCTATATAGAGGGCGCTAGGCTCACATAAGGGGAGCAGGGAGCACTATAGGATGGCTTAAATTAAGTCTATTATATTGAAAGATAATAAAAATATTGTGATCTTTACAGTAGAACCTAGAAATTTAATATTATGTAGGTTTATGGTTCATTTTTTTTCAAAGGCGTGCCATTCAAATAACATCTCCATGGTTCCCCATGGTAATCTCCATGGTAATTGGTCTCGGTGACAAACACTTGAGATACGGAATGTTTTTTCCCATACATTTCTTTCAATCTCCTTGTATCAATCTTTCGTGACGTCATCATCGTCAAATGTCACTTAGACCGGGCCTCCATGATAATACATATTACGCGGGCCTCGATTTTCTTTTATATCATACAAGTATTTTATTTTTTGTGAAAACATCGGATTTTTACAGGTTGTAGTTGGAATTGGTAGGTAAGTGTTACTTAAGTGTAAAGTGATCATATTACACCAGTCGACGATCAGTCCATCTTTCGCTGTATATCTATTTACATAACTACAAAATAGCAATAGCATATATTTTCGTGGTATTACAGATTTTTAATCACAGTTTTACCAGAAATGATTGTGTTCGAATTATGAAAATTTAAATTGAAAATGCGGCGTCTTTAGTGCTGCCATACACTACCGTACAAATTAATTAATTATTGTATTAGTGTCAGGAGTGCCAACCTATTGACACTTTTACTCTCGTTCTATCAATCATAATAATATAATTTAATTATCATACTTATCACATAGCAGTCAGTTGGAATTCCAACGCATACACAATATTGTCTGAAGTCCGAAGATGGTGCGAAGATATGTCGATTGTAGATACGTGGAATGACTACTAATTTGGCTAAAAAAACTGCTTTATTCCAATCAGACTTTTATATTTGCATCGACAAATTTTATGTTTGGTATCATGGTTTATTACGAGCATAATTTTGTTTAATAGTATTTTGTACGTTACAAAAATACAATCGAATTTCAAATTGGAAAAAAATTGCATTCTAGAAACAGGCTATTCAAAAATATCTTTATATAAATCAAGTACTGAAAATTTCTGAGCTACAAAAATTGGATAACTCAATTGTGGGAATGGTATAAATGGAGTCTAAAACTGCCAAAGTGACTTTATAAGAAAATAGTAAACTTATTAATTAATGCCGTTTCATTACTGAATTCAAAATCAGAGTAACACTGAATTCAGAGAGAGGTTTTGGTCGGAGCTTTTTTGCAAACGGTCAATTCAGTTAACTGAACTTCCGGACGTGAGAGGAGAGCCTATACCTACCTAACGTAACTAGTTAAAATACTAGAAAAATACGTTTTTCAGCTACAATATTATTTTTTTAAGTAAAGAACGTAATAAAGTTATCGACATATTGAATTGAGATATGGTGTAGTGACCTATTTACTTGTTATTTTAAGTTTGCTAATGTGCTAATCACTATTTCCTAACTAAATTACCTACTGTCCAGATGTGTTGATTTGTTTGATTATTTTTTTAGCGTTTGTTATGATTTTTTCTATACAAACAGTTAGGGAAGTAAAATACACTACTGTAGTTTCATCGATTCGTCACAGTTATATCTAACACAGATCAGAAAATCATCGATCGCTAATGGATTTTGGTTTGTTGAGTTTAAAAAGGGCGAAATGGGGAATAAATACGGTGGAAATGAGAAGAATATGTGGAAAAACGCTGAGAGTTAGAGTAAGAAATGAGGTAATTAAAGATGTCAGTGAATGAAAGTAAGCAAGTTGAGATTGTTTGGACACGTGGAAAGAATGTCTGGAGATGCCGCGTTCGAATATCGGTGTATTTTGCACTCTTTCGTGATACTTTTTAAGCACACTGTGAAGACCATTCGATTTTTTAGTCTAAAACATTTTTTTTAGCGTCCGGCTTTGGGACCCAAAAGTCCGGCTTTCTAATTTTTAGAGATGTCAACGCTAATCACATCGATAATCTCTTGAATCCCTAAACTTAAATCATTACAACTATTAGAGGAGCCGACAGATTATTAAACTGTATATTTGCGATGCTGCAATGTGTTGAATATAAAAATAACTTTAAATTTATGCGAGTGTATTATTTAGCAGTATTTTTTATCAGTTCTTGTCTCTGGTTTATTTTGAACGAGCATTCTGTTTGTTGTGTTTGCGGATTACAATCCATTTCGCGTTAGAAGTCCCCTGGTGCAAACTTGGTTTAGTGTTGCTTGATGGGATAATGCGATATGGTTAATTTTTTTCGCTACTTTCCAATTATATTTCAGAACTGTTGTTTAAAACATTTTGCCAATTTTCGAATTATTAGAATAAACTGGCAACATTGTTTTTCTAACGTGTGGTGGCGGCTTGAAGGGATTGTTGGAGTATTTTTTCTTTTTCCAACTCGCAAAACTATCTTTTCTTTAAAATGATTTCTCTAGCGGCGTTTTGTAATATTTTCGGCATTGTAGGTTACTTGTAAAAGATACAATGTGAGAATATTGGGAACCTTTGACAGCTCTTACGACAAGATTCGACAAGCAGGGCTACCAACAATACAATCTAAACTCCACTTGCAGGTAACGTCAGAACGGTGGTCAAGACGGATGGTACAGATAATACTTAGGCGGCTCAGGAAATGAGGTCGTGAGCCTTGGATCTGTTATTAGTTATTACTAAGTACACCTACTAAACTAATTATCCATATCTATTGATAACATAATTACTAATGTACCAACGAGTGTGAAACTTAGTAACAAAATACCTAATCGATACAAAACAAGAAGATATGTGTAGTGTGTTTAAAGTCGTATATGCTGTCATTGGGCTTCGGCACCTTGAATTGTTCTCAGCCAATACTGAGAGAATCGTCTTGAAACTGAAGACAGTGATAGATGAAAGTATGGACTATAGACTGGCTGTTTTGGAATTACAATATTTGGAAATTCTTAAAAAAATAAAAAAATATATTCTGAAATTTACGAGATCTGAGGATTGTCCTGAGACGGAGAATGGTGTCTGGAGACGGAGACACAATGCTGAGCTCTATCAGCTGTACGGTGACATAAGCGCAGTTCGAGCTGCTAAAATCGCCCGACTCCGATGGCTCGGTCACGTGCAGCGGATGGAGGACAGGGAACCAGCAAAGAGATCAATGATTGTCAATCCAGTGGGAAGAAGACGAGTAGGAAGGCCAAAGCTTCGCTGGCTCGACGGGGTGACGGCTGATTGCAGAGCGCTGGGTGTGAACTGGAGGACCGCTGCTCTGGATAGGAGAGGATGGCGACGGATTTTGGAGGCAGCCAAGACCCACCAAGGGTTGTAGAGCTATAGAGAAGAAGAAGAAGAGGATTGTCCGTTCAATTTTTCAGATACAAAAGTATAATTTAGCCAACATACTGGTAATTGGAATCTTAACAAATTGGCTATTTTAGATTTTTTAATTTGTTCCCAGGCTCTTCTTAAAAAGGTAAAATTCACATTGTCGCTTACGTTATTCTTATTTCGCGCTAACATTCTCATACGAAATTTGAAAAGGTGAAGCGATAATAGAACGATTTTTGCTCAGTGCATATAAGCCCCTAAAGGGCGGACTTATTGCCAAAGAAATATCTTACAGTCATCCTGATTATTCAGTCAATTAGTCAATATAGCCAACAAGTATATAGATATAAATAAATCAATTAAAAATTGTATTAACCACGGAGCTAGGGGGCAACAAAAAAATAAATTTATTTGTCAGACAAAGTGAAGAAGGTAGCGATGTGGTTTGATTTATTTGAAAATGTATATAAATACTTTGCACAATAATATGTAGGTATAAAAAATGTATTTTATAAAAAAATAATAAAAAATAGCGCCGCAGGCAATTTATTTTATGAAATAGTTGTATTTTGATGGATTTCCATGAAAATTTATGATATGATGAGAAAATGTATGGTAATAAGTGATTATTTGTGAGGTTTTATCATTTAGTATGAAAAAATATATGCCTATTCCAATCTCTAGTAATCTCCAATTCTCTCCTCGACGACGTCCATGGTATTAACAAAGGTATACGTAATCGAATATCTTAAGTAATTGTACTTACATCGAATTAACTGTTCCGTTAGTATGGGTACATGGGTTTTAGTGTTGTGTGTACTATCAAAAAGTATTAGTCATCATCTGATAGTACTTAGGTTCATAGTATAGTAATACTTTACAGGTAAGTGTAAGTACTATTAGTAAACAATATTATCAAACAATACCTTGAAATATTGAGTACCAAAGTTAAAGATAACTATACCGGTCGCATCAATACTAACTGTTTTATGTATGGTGCAATGTTTTATCTATTTACCTAAACAGGGACCTACCCACTTGATAGATAAAAGAAAAGTATGAAAATAATTTGATTTATTTTATTTATCGTTTGGCAACGTCGAAGTATTGTCACATCGTTAAAGTCTGACATCCAGCGCCTCCAGCCACTGGAGGAATTCAGGGGACAGGCTGGCAGCACTGTCAATGGTACCGGGGTAAGCACGTATGGGGCAATCACGCAAGATGTGCTGCATGGTTTGCTTCGGGTGTCCACAGTCGCACTGTGGATCATCCCTCATTCCCCACTTATGGAGCATGTCACCGCAGCAGCCATGACCCGTCCTTAGCCTATTGAGTGCGGTCCACTGCCTGCGAGGCAGGTGGAAACCAGGCTGTTGAGATGTATGGTTTGTAACGGGTATGACGGAGTGCTCGGGCCTATAATTGTTGCTCCATTCATCTTGTAAATCGTACCCCAGTACCTGGTACTGCGCTGCCTGTCTCCATGGGGCTTTACGGGATCGCAATCGAGCCGGGGCTGGGTCCCTCACATGCTCCATTATTGGGAGCTCGTTGTTGTTGGCAACAGTCAGCCATATCTTCTGTAAGGCCCTGCGTCTTCGGCATTCAGGGGGAGCTATGTTTGAGAGTGTTGGCAGCCAGTTTACGGGTGTTGATTGGACTGTGCCGCTTATGATACGCATGGTGTTATTTAGCTCCTTGTCCACTTTGTCAACATGGGCACTATTAAGCCAGACCGGGCAGCAGTACTCAGCAGTAGAGTACACCAAGGCCATGGAGGACGTCTTTAGCGTCTGGGCATCTGCTCCCCAGGATGTTCCCGCTAGTTTCTGTATGATGTTATTGCGTGTCCTCACCTTGGCAGCTGTCCCAGTTAGATGTTCTTTGTATGTAAGAGACCTATCAAGGGTGATACCCAGGTATTTGGGGTTGAAATTGTGCTTCAGCTGTTTTCCCATGAAGGTGACATTAAGCTTGGTTTCGGCACATTTGTTGCCAAGATGAAAGCAGGTAACCTCGGTCTTGTCAGCATTTGGCTTCAGTCTCCACCTGTAGAAATAGCTTTCCATGATCTTAAGATCACTTGTAAGTTGTGTTTCGCATGCTGTGAAAGTTTTGCTTTGGAATGTAAGTGCTATGTCATCTGCGAACATAAACTTGTTGGATGTTGTTTGTGGTAAGTCCGATATATATAGGTTAAATAGTAGTGGAGCCAGTACTGACCCCTGTGGTAGGCCATCATTCAAAATACAGGTCCTACTGTTGCTCTCCCCAAGGTGGACAATGAATTGGCGGTTAGTGAGCAAGTTATTTATAAGGCTAAAAAGACCTTTGCAGGGGATTACGTTAACTAGTTTGTACAGTAGTCCGTGTCTCCATACTGTGTCGTACGCCGCAGACAGGTCGATAAAGGCTGTGCCTGTTTTTAGATTGCGCTGGAAACCCTCCTCGATTTCGGTGGTGAGTGCAAGCACCTGATCGCAGCAGCTTCTTTTGGGTCTGAAGCCTGCCTGTTCTATAGGTAGGATGCTTTCAATCAAGGGGTGTATTCGGTTGTGGAGAAGGCGCTCAAAAGTTTTTAGGCAAACGCTTAGTAGTGCAATTGGGCGGTAGCTGCTGGCGTTGTCTGTTGTCTTTCCCGGTTTTAAAATGGCAATAACCTTTGAAACTTTAAAGAGTTTTGGAAGTTTTCCAGTTTGGAGGATGTTTGTATAAAAGGCTATGAGCCATTTCTTGGTGTTAGGGCCTGTATGCTTCAGAAATTCGGGGAAGATTTCATCCTGTCCAGCAGCCTTGCCGAACTTTACGTCCCCCAGTGCCTTGTTGAGTTCAGCCATGGAGAAAGGCTGCATCAACTGTGAGTTAGTTTGTAGGTTTTTAGCTTTGTTGCGTAGATCTCTCCTAATTGCGCGTTGGTGTGCTTTATCGCCGCCACATTTGGACATTGTTTTGATGCGATCAGCTATGTGGTTTGGGTGTAATGATGGAGGGTGTGGTGGTGGTGTGGAGGCTGAGCCTAGCCTACGGAGTGTAGACCAGGCCTTCCTACTAGATCTCTTGAAATCCATTGATTCCACTGTCTTAACCCACTTGTCTCTTCGCTGATCGTCCAGTGACTTCAGGAGGTCTCGCGCGGTTTCAGGGTTTGGTTGTGTGTTATACGTTTTGTATAGTTCTTCTGTGCGTTCGTTCCAGCATGGTATATATGTCTTACGGCAGCCTCTAGGTATGCATTTCTTAGCTGTATTGATGATCATTTTAACAAATCTGTCATAATTTCCTACGTTGGGTTGGATCCATCGTATGTTCATGTCCAGTAGTTTGGAGTATTGATCCCAGTTTGCTTTTTGGAAGTTCCAACGAGGTTTAGGTATTGAATGTATAATGGGTATATTAATTCCTATGGCTATTTTAATGGGTCTATGTTGGCTATTGGGAAATGTGTTGAGGACAACTCTTTGAGTTGGTAGCGGATCATTTGTGGAGTCTCTGGACACAAAGCAGAGATCCGGGTTGTAGTCAGCTTTCCATCGAGCAGAATGGAAACTGCCCCGTCCCTTCGCATCGTATACCAGAGCCGCGTTCTGGCTGTCAGCCCAGGTGACAAGGCTTTCTCCATTTCCATCGTTTTCTTTATAGCCCCAGTTGCTATGATGGCTATTCAGGTCTCCCAAAACCACTGTTGGGTGGGAGATCGTCGGCAGAGCCCGATCGGGCCACTGTGTGTTTGGAGGTTTGTAAATGTTAATGATTGTTATATCTTGTATGGTGATGGTTACGCTGAATATATCATCCAGGTCAGAGACTGAAACCGTGCTCCATTCGTGTACTGTTTGTCGCACATATGTTGCAACCCCGTATTTATTGTGATGGGCCGCCCCAGCCAGATCGTATCCCGGGATGTTTCCACGGCGCTGGATGTCATCGTCATCTTTGGTGTGGGTTTCCTGCAGTGCTATCACGTCAATGTTAAGATTTGTAATAATAAGAAATTTGATTAGGTGTTTCGATAACCAAAGGATAAAAGTTATACCCATCACCCACTACAAAAATGGGCCATATAGTTGAGTGTCCAATTTTTGGTTTCGAGGGCAGTCTAACTGAAATCCACAGGGTCACTGCTGACGCTGCCAATTGGCTAAGAGATTTACCTCTAAATTTGTAATTGCCGGGTCTTTTGTCATATGCATTAAAAAACCACAAAAATCATACTATTATCGCTTCAATGCTTTAAAAAATTGTATAAGGTATAAGCGCGAAATATGAATAACGTTAGCCAAAGTCGAGTTTGGTTGATCGTATAAAATAATGACAGATATTTAAAAATTGACTACTAGAGTCACTGCATCTTACCTTAAACATTTTATCAACCAAATTACAGCATTACTATATCTACGAGACACTACGTGAATAATCTCAAGTTACAGTAAATTTCAGAGGTAACTTTGGAATTATTTGTTACCGTGAAAATTTACAGTAATCAAAATTCTACGCCTTAAAGTAAGTAAAACATACTCTCATTTATCCATGTTTTAAGTCTTAGGATGATATCTTTAGTATTAGCTGAGTTATCCTACTTTTCCCGTGGAAATTTATCGCATTTTTAAGTAGGTACTGTCCTTTCTCAAATTTGATACAATTATATTTTGAGTGTGTCTAATTTCAACGTACTTACTGATTATGATGGGACATTAAATTGCGTAGCTGTTGAAATACATATCATCATATGAGCATACGAAGGGAGCTTCGATGACTTCCTATACCTGAATGAGCCAGCGACTGAATATTATAAAGAATATTCAATTTAATTTCTGACGACCAAGCTTGCTTGCGAAATTTATCATTGCCCAATGTCCAACCTTCAAACTTTTTCCTTTGAGGGATGTGATATACTTCTTTTATTTTATTTGAACTTTAAGTGAACAACAAATACATATAAATATAAAAAATGGACATAGTACAGATTATAAATCGTTGTTCACTAGGGCGAACTTATCGCAGAACTGCGATTTCTTCCATTTAACCCCAGTTGACCATACGATAAATAAATAAATATGAATAAAAACTCAAAAGGCAACAATAACCTATCCAAGGCGTACGCATCCATTGAAATTTTTAATTGGCGAGCGTATAAACTTAATAATTGAAGTGCCTATATATTATATTGTATTGAAACTTTATTATGACGAAAGGTAGAGCTGAATATAATATTGTTGTGTTAAGTTGTTTTAATATACACAAACACAGGTGAGAATGTAGTATGATAATGGCATACCAAAGATGACTCATTTTCCTAGTACATTCATAGTACGCACATATAATATAACATTAGATACGTCATATATAGTTTTACAAAGTTATTCGTATTGTTATGCAATGATGATATTTCTATATAGGCTTTGTCGATATAATATGGACTGTTACCTACTAATTTACTACAGGTTTAGTACAGTAAATTCATCTCATCTGTGATTGTTGGCCTAAGGCTAAGGCCTAAAAGGCAAGAATCGTAACACAGTTATGTGATGTTGATGATTTCCTTTTGTTATCACGGCATTTGCCACAATGTTGGGTAGCATTGCAATCATGGGTGTAGGCAGGGAGGGGGTTTTTTTCATCCAATCCACGAACCCACCGTTTTATACATAGTAGAAATGAATCACATTATTACCACATCGTTTTTTCTCCATGTCTTCAATTTTCATTAATTAATGTTAAAATGTATTAGATCACAGTTCTTTCATTTTTTTTTTGCCCGCGGCGCTAATCTGAAATCGGGGGAGAATAGATGGACACCCTGACTCGTAAAGTGGAGGCCATGGGAAAACAGAAGAGGTGTCGGAAGGTCTCAGAAAAGATGGGCGGACGACGTGACCGCGGTAGCGGGTAGGCAGTGGGTCAGAAAGGCGAGGGATAGAAAATACTAGAAACAAATGGAAGAGACCTATATCCAGCAGTGGAGGGACTAAGGCTGATAAAGAAGAAGAAGGATCATGTCGAGCATCTGCTTTTCACCTTTTTGCGGTGAGGGAGACTTGAATATCTACCTACAAATATTATTTTGATCTAACATTTGGTAAGACGAAACTCGCACGTGTCTGCGATGCATTCATTTGAAAATAATTGATACACATAATCATAATATTATGTAGACGTAATATTCATTGTATAATTTGATATTATGTGTATTACATTTGACTTTCTGTGAAGTCAACTGAGTACTACTGACAGACGGAGAGATATTTGATATTGTCGTCTTGTAGTTATGTTTTGATAGCTGGTGTAAAGTATTACAAATAATGTATCTTGACAGCCGATTGAATTTGAATGACACCCGTCCAGTCAAAAGGTGTTTTCTCGTCATTGAACTTCGAGGAATATAAGATGGTTATAAAACAATGTGTGGAGGAGCTATTCCGGGCAGCCCAGGATAGAGATGCTTTCGCTAGAGTGATCGCCAACATCGGAGAGACCTGATACGGCACAAGTAAAAGAAGAAGATAAAACATAGATACGATGTGCTTCTTTTCCATCGGTGTTAAAAGTGCAACATTGTTGTTAGAATAAGATAATACGATCTCTTTGGTCTTAAAAAATACGTTGTAGTCGGGAGTGACCATCGTAGTAGTTGGGAGTGACCCTCGTAGTCGTTGGGAGTGACTCTCGTGCTAGTTGGGTTGGGAGTGACCCTTGTAGTAGTAGACGGGAGTGACCCCCGTATTAGTTGGTTTGGTAGTGACCCTCGTAGTAGTTGGGTTGGGAGTGACTCTCGCAATAGTTGGGAGTGACCCTTCTAGTAGTTGGTAGTGACCCTCGTAGTAGTTGGGAGTGACTCTCATAATAGTTGGGAGTGACCCCCGCATGGCGAATTATCGTGATCTCCTCGTGTTCGTGAACATATTTTCATGAACTACCTCAATAGTAAGAGTGTTTTCCCCCACTTCGCCACAAGCATATTAAATATCCTTGAAATTTCTTTCAATTATGACGTAGAGTAATATAAAAATAACGATATCATCACAGCACACAAAAATATTTTATAACATTAAGGCAACACCTGAATAAATGACATGTTTGCATAGTGCCATGATGCTCTGGTCTGCCTTGACAATAGCCCCAACTGTAGCATCTTTTGAATTAGATTGTACTACATTCATACTTCTCCATATAGTTAATGTTAATAGGTATGAACATCTTTTCAATGTATTCCATATCAATTGTACAAATTTCCAAGTGTACTTGTGTACTACTGCGAAGCCGAGAAATGATTTTTTTTAGACATTTTCCTGGTCTTTCCAGTCGTAGATAACTTAGGTAGTGCTTCCGAGCTCCTATGTCAGCGGTTAATAAGCTTTTCAATCTTGTTACCCCTGTGACCTAACAAGAAAACTGATAATTGTAATCCCCCCACGTATAAAATGTTATTACATGCATATACAAACAGACTTTAATCAAAACGATTGCGAAAAAATACGTTCTTAAATAGAATGAAATGTTTTCAGCGAGAAAGTTTGTTTTGCCATTTTTTATTTGTTGTCTGTTATCAGCTCTATTACCCCCGCCGAATATATGTTTTACCCCACTGGGCTAATTGCTAATTACCCCCTGGTTAAGAACCTAGGCCGTAAATAGTATGACACATTTCTTATATTAATCTATACTACCTATATATTTGTTCTTGTTGTAGCATTCTTTCAGTGTTACCAGGCTTGTAACAATTATGGCCAGCTAAGCGCATTGTTCTCTTTATGGAATAATATGGCAACACAGAATCCCATTAGTGGTTTTACGTTATTACGCAATTAAATGTTAATTTATTTGATTACATTACATTCTAATGAATTAAACACACGTTTAGTAATATAATGTTGTGATTTGAGGTCATTTGTCTGAGTGCTATATAGGCAGTAACCAGAGCTGGGCAGAAAAGCGTTAATCCGTTAATCGTTAATTAACGAAGTTAACATTTTAGTAAACGATTTAACGCTTTTCTCACCTCCAAAATTTGTTAACGGATTATTTAACTTCCGTTACATTTTACTTCCGTTAATTAAGTCCGTTAATATTTGATTGTTTGCATAGACATCATCCACTAGCTGCGCTGGCATTAGATAATTCAAGGGTTGTATGGAGTTATGTGTGGTGTCGTATATGAGTTGGGCGTTGGAAAATAAATTCAGATCGAAAGTCAAATTTTGTCGAATAAAAATCCGGATGCGGCGCTTTTAAACTCTGAAGCTAGCGACGTCAATGGGCGAGTGTAATAAAAAATGTACGTAATGTTTGTAAAATTTCTATAAAACATTTTAATTTTTATTCAATAATGAGACTCGCCACCCATTCCGTGTGTTTAATTTGTTGTAGGCATATTGTATGTATTTGTGTACCCACTTTGTTGGGATACATCGCGATAGTGTGATAGTAGTAGTACCATGCCATTTAACCACGATTTTTTAGATTAACGCTTTAACGGATTAACGTTAACTTCCGTTACATTTTTCAAAATGTAACGCTTTAACGATTAACGAAGTCAACTTTTTAGTTAACGGATTATCGATTAACGAAGTTAACTTTTTGATTAACGGTGCCCACCTCTGGCAGTAACTATACCTTGCTGTCTGTAAAAGATATATTAATTTATATTATCATTTTATAAATACAGAGTGTGCTGTTATTTATTTGAAATCCACAAAAAAAAAACAACTACAGACAATTCTCTGTTAGAAGTCCCCTGGTGCAAACTTGGTTTAGTGTTGCTTAATGTGATAATACGATATGGTTAATTTTTTTCGCTACTTTCAAATTATATTTCAGAACTGTTGTTTAAAACAATTTGCCAATTTTCGAATTGTACTGGCAACATTGTTTTTCTAACTTGTGGTGGCGGCTTGAAGGGATTATTAGAGTATTTTTTTCTTTTTCCAACTTGCAAAACTATCTTTTCTTTAAAATGATGATAGCGCTACTCTGTAATATTTTCGGCATTGTAGGTTACTTGTAAAAGATTCAATGTGAGAATATTGACAGCTCTTACGACAAGATTCGACAATCAGGGCTACCAACAATACAATCTAAATTCCACTTGCAGGTAACGTCCGCACGGTGGACAAGACGGATGAAATTAATAATAGTGATAAATTTTTACCATTTATAGATATTTACCTATAATCCATTTTATTAGAAAGTCGCATTCTCTTATCCAAAATGATATACCTAGTTCAGTTTATTAATTTCTTGCGCAGTACGTGTACTGTTAAATAAATAAATAAATAAATGTTCGGTGTGATGCTCGGTGTGAATATAGTAAAGTTTATCCTTCTTCTTCTTAAACTAGCCGAAGGCCACTTGGGCCTGTTTGTGCAGAGTCTGCTGTCTCTTGCGATGTGGACTCTCACCCAACTGTCCTTCCATCGTTTGGAAAACCTTTCAGGCAATCTCCTTCCCTCTGGGTTCCCATGTAGGGCTAGGTGTGGTAATCTTTGGGAGTTCATTCGCTCCACATGATCCCTCCAGTACCTTCTCCTTTGACTCCCCCATCTGACAACATCTTGGATGTCGCACATCTCTCTGATTGTGGTGTTCCCGAGTCTGTCGCAGTATTAGTTGGATTAGTGAAATATGCAACATTCGTTACACTCTTTATAGTGGTGTGACATCATACAATGTTGATTGCCAGGCCTGTTTGATGATGACGTATGCCACTACGTATCTTAGACGAGTATAGACTATGTACACATATAGACATTACTATTTGTAGTGTTTTGTTTTTTTCAAATTATGATTCGAAATTTAAAAAATACATTATGATTCGAATTTTATAAAATACATTATGATTCGAAATTCAAATATCTATAAGTGTCTACATATATAGTATATAGTTGTGACGTATATTGTATAGAAGCCCTGTGTAATGCTAATGATATATACTAATGTTAATAATCATGACATAGTATGCACATTGCACACATTGTAAACACTCCTCTCTCTACTCAAGTATATTTATTTACTTATTGAGAAAGAAGGACAACATTAAACTATGTAAATCTTGTACCTATCTGCTGGAGGATTATAACTGTGCTTGTGTTGTATTGCTAAATAAATTTAAAAAAAAATTAAAAAAAAATACATTATGAATCGAAATTTAAAAAAAATACGCTATGATTCGATATTTAAAAAATACATTCTAGCTAGATAGGTCACCAACTGGTGCGGTATCGTCCTTGAATTAAAAACTGTGATAATTGGGAATATGTTTTAGTGTATTTAGAATCGCCAGAAAACGTGTTTTGCCCAATGTTTCGTTACCAGCGCGTAAAAGTACAAAGATAATAGATATATTAAAATTAGTGAACTATGTCCAACTCCACTATATTATATAATAGAAGGTGACTCATCACAATAACAATATGATTCATCAAGGCAAAAGAATCGATAAAATAGTCTTATATAGACATTCATATCTACAAATCTTCTTAACAAAACTAGTCCCTAGTTTACGATTCCTTTCGAAAAAGTTGATTTTTCATTATGTTTTTTTTTTATTTTCTCTGTATTTTTTGTATGTAATTGGGGTTAGCTAGCAGAGATTGCAGCACTGCGATTAGTTCGCCTTAGTAAACAAATATTTAGCCATTTTTTTGTGTGAATCTGGGTTTATCGAAATAAACCCAAAACACCTTTAAACACTTCACAGTAAGCATGAAAAGCTTGTTTCGTGAAGTGGAGTAAGTTGGCATCGGGGATCGAACACGCGCCCACTGGATTAACATGCGAGCCCGTTTCCAACCAGGCTACCGACCACCTCTTGTTGTGTTAACATATTCCTGAATTTCGTTCACGTCAATAAATAAATTACTGAAATTTGTTAAAACAGGTAGATGTGAGAAACAGCGTAAATTCAGGACGCAGACGCATTGCGTAGGGTGAAATATTTTCTAAAAAAAAATGTACGAAGTATATCAGATCTTTAGTTATTGCATTTGTATACATGTTATGTTATATAGAATGACTTATATTGAGAAGAAATGATGTTTGTATGAAACCTGTTGTGTACACTCCCACACTTCCACAGTCTACACCAGTCCATTCAATCCCTACATTACCATTTGTACAAGTCTTTACTTTACTAAAGTCACAAAATAATATAACAACCAGCTTCATACAAGTAATGTGAAATAGGTTGTAGGTGCGTCTATAATATTGTAGGGAGCATAGTAAGCGAACATGCGATAAAAATTGCATCAAGAAAGTTAGATTGGGCTTAACTGGAAGAAATCGCAGTTTTCCGATAAGTACGCTCTAGTGAACAACGATTTATAATCTGTACTATGTCCATTTTTTACGTTTATATGCATTTCTTGTTCACTGAAATATTAAATAAATAAATAAATTACTCAGCTAATACTAAAGATATCATCCTAAGACTTAAAACATGGATAAATGTAAGATATGTTTTAGTGACTTTAGCAGCTAGAAATTTCATTTTTGTAAATTTTCACGGTTGAATAAACTTCTAAAGTAACCTCTGAAATTTACTGTAACTTGAGATTATTTCCGTAGTTTGTTAGATATAATGCTGCAATATGGTTGATAAAATGTTTAAGGTAAAACGCAGTGACTTTAGTGGATATTTTTATTGATAATTTCCCCCTATTTCTACAATATGTGAAAATCGCCATTATCGTTATTCTTAAAATGCGCTAACTCTCTCATGCAAAATTTGATTTAATTGAAGCGATAATTTCATAAAATCTTTCTGGATTTTTACTCAGACTATACTCCATAAGCTTTTCTAAATAATAAAAAAAAACATATTTCTCATGAACAAGTGACTTTAATTTCCGCCCATGCTTTCACTTCAAGCAACAAAAGCTTCAAATTATTATTCTTCTGTAGTATTGTTGAAAATGTTACCTCATTGTAAGTTTTCTATTATAATATGAGCTTTTGTTATTGCTTACTATAAACGGTCGGTTCCCGGAGAAAAATCCATAAGAATATTGCTCAACATGAATAAATCCCAAAAAAGATAAAAGCCCTTAAGAAATTTGCTCAAGGGATAAAAGCCTAAACTTTCTAGTTGGGTTCCAGTAGATGAATTCTTTATAAAATATTGACTGTTTTATTGTCTATCCCATTTCAGATCCGCTTATTTATTTGTTTTATTTTCTAATCTAAGCTAGTTTCTGACACATTGAAAGTAATCGTATGCTAATAGATACAATAAATTTTATTTTCAATATCTACCCTGAACTTAGCTTTCTGGACCACTATTTATGTAAATTGTATATATGCTTTATTTCTACTGTTTTCTTTTCTTTTTTGTACTCGTGTATGTATCAGCAAATAATTGTAAATATGTTTCCATTCTTGGACAAGGACACTGAAGGAATGTAAGTTAGGGGTGGGGTTTGTCGGGTGGCTCCCTTCTGGCTAACCCTGAGCCCACCTCTTAAAAAGATTTTGCCAAGAAGTGCGGGTAAAGAGGACGCTATATGCGCCTGTGCTACCCGGGGATGCGGAGGGCCTTAAGCCCGTGGGAGTCCTTCAATGTTTCAATATCCAATTAGATTCGAGCTTTTGTCCCTTGAGAAAATTTCTTTGGGGCTTTCGTCTTGTTGAGCAATATTCTTATGGGTTTTTGTCCGGTCCCGCTATACAACAGGTACTATAAAGAGAGCTTTATTATTATGCAAGTCAACCTTACAATAATACTTGTTTCATATTGTAATGTAACTGAACGCACTGCGTGGGATTTGGTCCTCCGAGTCGGATTGAGTGCTGTTAGGTCACATGTACGTAAGCTTAAAAACATGAGAGAAACGAATACATAATGAATTGTATTACTATATGTATTTGACTTACCTTTTTATTCTACGAAATGTATAAGAGTGATTATAAGATGTCTGAATTATCTAAGACTTAAATCCTATAATGGTTGTAAGATGTCAATTGTAAGACATTTTGGTCACAAGAAGATCATTGTACGCTTGTTATGCGTCTAAATTTATTTCACGCCGACCTCATCCTCCAAGTTCTTCTGTCCTCCGCATCTTCCGCACGAAGCCTCGCCTCCTTTAGGTCTTTTGCAGTTGTGGACATCCATGTGGTCAGGGGTCTGCTCGGTCTTCTGGATCCTATATCTATGTCCATTGTCCTTTTGATCATGTTGTCCTGTGGCAGTCTCAGAATGTGTCCGTCCGTACCATCGTAGTTTATTTTCGGTCTTATTTTCTCCAATGAGAGCGACTTTAAAACTGCCACGGACATGGACATTTTTCACCCTGTCCATCCTCGTAACACCATCAGCCCACCTGAGCATTTTCATCTCATTGGTGTGTAGAGTCTGGACGTGGATACTTTTTGGGGCCCAGCACTCAGATAGTCATAGTTATAATACTGAAATAATAATCCAGCATCGATGGTTGATACCGTAAACACTCCAGTAAAATTACGAGGAATTTTATAATTTACTGATAGACAATTGTTCTATTTTTACACGACTACTCATATTATCAAGATGTAAGAAGGCCAGTACAAGTTGTTGCTCTCCACAGGACCACATGGCCCTCGGATGCGAAACGCTCTCTATAAAACTAATAATTCATAATATTTATTTCACATTTTATAACAACACATACAAACACAAGTGCTTGATCGTTATTTGAGCGTATGCTGGGTAAATACATATTATCAAAAGGCCTCTTATAGTGTACCTCACAAATTATAATTATTCTTACAGTCCAGTCTCTAGAAAATCTACTAAACTTCAATGTGCTCTAGCACCTAAGCCGTTCGTCTGGCTAAAAACTGAAAAGACCTTGTTCATACGAGATTGGTTTATTTAGGGCACGCTTCGTAATTTTGATTCTAGTTATGATAAGTGTAACTTTATTCATAGCTTTTTCAGAGCACATGAAAGTGCTATGTGCTTTGGCTAAAAATCCTTCTATATAAATATAATCCCTTCAACTTTTACAAATGGTGTATGAGCACTGAGCAGCACAATCGATTTTGACTTATTATAAAAGTAGGTTATTAGGGAAATGAGTGAATGGCTGGAGTTGTGACAAGAATGAAAGTGAATAAACTAAGCTGGTTTGGGCATGTTGAGAGAATGAAAGATGATGACAAAAAATATATATTTGAGAGAGCGAAGAGGGGTGAGGAAGCGCGGCCGCCTGAGACTGACCTGGTCCAATCACGTCAACCAGATCCTCAAGGATGGACGCTTTTTGAATAAAATGAACCGGAGTGTATGACAAATTGCATGAATGTGACGGAGGCTAGGAGTGTGTGCAAGGATAGGGCTGTCTGACGCTCTGTCCTCTCTGCCTACCCTGCAAGGGACGTGGCGTGAGGGTGTAGATAGATATATATGAAAGTACACATGTTTCTTTCCTGAATCATTCATATAATTTCCGCTATTTACTGAACAAGAAATAATGTATTGCTGATCATATGTTGTGTTTTCAAGAATTTTGTTCAGAATCCATAATGTTTACATATTTTAAAATTACTCCTTCCTCTTCCGCAAATTTAATAGCAATCTGTAGTTCTTACGTAGGTAGCTTTTGTTTAAATTAAGCTTTCTGCGTATTATTGTGCTTTGAAATCAAAACTCATGCATGCAAAAGCGTAAAATTGTATGGTGCGTCTTACATGCATGTTGTGAGTAAATGTATTGGAATGCGAAAACAGCACGTATTCATAATATATTATGTGTCCCCGTAACCGGACAAAAACCCATGAGAATATTGCTCTTCTTCTTCTTCGTCAGATTACTCCCGTCCACTCCTGGATAAAGGCCTCCTCCATCTGCTTCCACGCCGCTCTATCCTGGGCTCTACGGATCCAGTTAGTACTCACGTATTTTACCAGGTCGTCTCTCCATCGTAGTGGTGGTCTTCCTACATCCCTGGTAGTCATTCTGGGTTTCCAGTTTAAGACCCTCTTCGACCACTTATCGTCTAATATTAATATTAAGAATATTGCTCAACATGAATAAATCCCAAAAAGACAAGAGCCCTTTATAAACATGCTCAAGGGACAAAAGCTCAAATCTAATTGGATTTTGAAAATAAAATTAATTGCACCTATTAGTATACTATTTCTTTCAGTGCGTTAGAAACTAGCATAGATTAGTTAATAAACAAATAAATAAGCGGACCTAAAATGGGATAGACAATAAAATACTCAAAATTTAATTCGTCTACGGAAAGAACTAGAAAGTTTGGGCTTTTATCCGTTGACGATATTTCTGAAGGGCTTTTGTCTTTTTTGGGTTTTATTCATGATGAGCAATATTCTTATAGGTTTTTATCCGGGAACATTTATATGGTATCCCAATCCCAAAGAATGGCAATAATTCATCGGTCAGAGAATAATATTGTTATAACTCAGGAAGTGACTTTAATAATACGCAGTCGATACTTTAAAATAAATACGTAGGTAGATGGCTCTTTTCTTCGTGGGGCTATATAGTATATACTCGAAGTTTTTCACAAATATTATTCTGTGCTTTGTGGACTTTTCAGACTTTACATTTGTTCGGGTGAAAAACAATAGGTGTATATATTTTGAAAGTAAAAGATGTCAAAAATTGCCTGCGGATAAGTAAGATTACTCAGCTAATACTAAAGATATCATCCTAAGACTTAAAACATGGATAAATGAGAATATATTTTAGTGACTCTAGCGATTAGAAATTTCATTTTTGTTAGGTTTCTGTATAAAGAAAATTCAATAATATGATCACTGAAACTTGAGATTATTCACGTAGTTTGTTAGATATTATGCTGTAATTTGGTTGATAAAATGTTTAAGACAAGGCGCAGTGACTCTAGTGGAAATTTTTTTGATATTCGGTCCCCTTTTTCGCTTACGTTATTCGTATTTTGCGCTTACACTCTCATACCAAATTTGAATAAGTTGAAGCGATAATAGAACGATTTTACTCAGAGCATATCGCAAAATACGGCTTAGGAATTTCCGAATCCTGTAATTCTAAAACGGCCAATCTGTAGTCCATACTTTCATCTATCACTCACTGTCTTCAGTTTCAAGACGATTCCCTCAGTATTGGCTGAGTACGATTCAAGGCGCCGAAGCCCAATGACAGTATATAGGACCTTAACCATACATTTACAATACTTTTTCCTGGTTTTGCGATCCTCTTTACCTCTTAAAATATTTGCCCTACGGAAGACAACACCATGTATATTATAGCTCCTATGGAATGCAGTGAAGTTCGCATCTCACGCATTCCAGCAAGACTTGTTATAATTTGATATGGGCAATTCTTGGAAGACACTCAGAGTGCGTGATGATTACTATAGGAACGGGACCTTGAATGCGGCAGCAAAGATCATAATGATTAATTACTAAATGATAGCACATTTAAGAATGCCATTATGTCAATTACAATTGCACTTTTTAATAAGACGATTGTTAAGAATGTTAAGAATGAAACTGGGGATTCAACTATGACGTCATGATCTTTTGTTTTCAAATGTTTCTTGTTTTCAAATTATTTCTCTTAATATCCCTCACACAAAGGCTGGCCACAAACGTCCCGAAGTTCAGTCCCGGACCGTTTTGCAAAAAGGTTCCGACCAAAACCTCTTTCTGAATTTAAAATCGGGGTGACGCTGAATTCAGAGAGAGGTTTTTGATCGGAACTTTTTTGCAAAACGGTCGATTCCGGAACTGAACTTCGGGACGTGTGTGGCCAGCCAAAGTGTCCAGAAAATCAGTGCACCAATTAATTATTATTTTCCGCGGTATTAAGTTTCAAAATCGCATGATATAAGTTAAAATAGCGAACAGCGTTTTTTTTTTAATTTTTGGAGATAATCTTGCTTCAATAAAAAAAGATTACGGTCATTCACTAGATTGTAATGCATATTATCACTACGAAAAACATTTTATCTTTGCGACTTTCGAGAAAATAGTCTTTCGCAAAAAAGATCAGAGGTATTTTTCACACCTTTTTTTACAAGATATAAAAAATCTTTTACGGTCATTCCGTAGATACAGGTTCAATGTATCTACTCTATTTTGTTCCAAAGCATATTTAGTAACGGTTGTCGAGATCTAAGGACTCCTGTTTTTAGTGTCAATACGCCTACTCTTAAGGATGCCATTATGTCAATTATAATTGCACTTTTTAATAAGACGATTGTTTAGATTCTTTTGTAATAACAAATTGTATTCACATCATTATTTTAATTTTAATTAGTTGTTACTATGTATTATATTTAATTCCTAGATTGCTCTATTTTCTTTAGTTTATTCAAGGATAATGGCTTCAGGCGTAATATATATTTATCCTGAAGGCATAATTTTGCAAAAATATGTACAGGCAAGATGAGGAATGAGAATAATTATTTTAATCGGCGAATTCCATTCATGACCTAATTACATGTTATTTAGGTATGTGCCATCATCATCATCGGCCTTCCCTCGTCCAGTGTTGAACATATGCCTCCCTTTCCGACTTCTTCCACACTTCTCTATCCATTTCCAGTCTGTGCCACTGCTGTCCCGCCACCTTAAATAAAACTTTATTGAAAAATAATAATTTTCAAATGGCGGGTTTATTGCCATCGGCAATTTCTGCCAACCTTCTTGATGTCATCAGACCATCTCGCTTATGGTCTGCCTGGATTTCTGTAGCCGGTTCTCGGTCGCCATTCTAGGATTCGCTTGGTCCATCTATCATCCGTAGTTCTTATGACGTGACCAGCCCAATTCCATTTTAATGATGCCGTTCTATGTGCTACGTCCGTGACATTTGTCTTGTCTCTGATCCACTCATCTCGTTTTCTGTCCCGCAAACTAATATTTTTCACCAGCTAAATATAATTAAGTTCATTATGGATATGAGTGGTGCCTCACTAGACTTGCGTCTGTATTGAGGCTACCTATTACATTGTTAAAATTGTGATACTATTATTGACTTTGTCTATAATTATCTATACTTAGCAATTCATTTGCATACATTATATACCACACATACACACTTACACTAATATACACTACACCAATATTTCCAGCAACAAGGTCTCTGAATGAACCACCCCCACTTCGACCAGGTATTTGGCCAGATTCACTTTGTTTATTTTTTTGCCCCTCTCACCAAAAATTTTCTTTACAGTGTTAAACAGTCTGGTCAATATTAAAAGCATCCTTCTCTCCATCGCCCGTTCGTTGTGAAATATCAGCACAAAGGATCGACTTTTTTACTCCTTGGTTGCCTTTAACGACTATAAGTCCAATGACTTCTGATTCGCCACAAGGTACGCTACCCACACAAACCTTTTTCACCTTTTCCTTTGCCCTAAATTACATACAAGAACGTACCTACCATGTTCTTACACTTACATTATTGATCCTTTTTTTGTAGGTACAATACGATGCCAAAATGTTGATGTAGCACGCAAAATAATTATAAATTTATAACCCACGCGCAATCGTATAATGGTGTTTCTTTAGGCTCCCGACCCAACTATGACGTCACGGTCATTTCCCACGGCATTAAGGTACAAAATCACTTGAACAGTCGCATGATAAAATAGTAAAACTAGCGTTTTATCCATTTTTTGGGGTTAATTTCGCTTCAATCAAAAAACTTTTACGGTTATTCCCTTGCATATCATCAATACAAAAAAAAATTCCGCGACTTTCGGAAAACGAGTTTCTGTCTATCGGAAAAAAAGATTAGATGTGTTTTTCACATTTTTTTTTCGAGAAATCTATACAAGATATAAAAAATATTTTACGACTTTTCTCTAGATGAAGGTTCAATGTATCTACTCTATATTTTCCAAATCATAATTAGTAACGGTTGTCGAGATCTAAGGTCTCCCGTTTTTAGAATTTTTTGAAATGTCAATATGCATAATTGCATACTCTTAATTTATTTTAGTGAAAAAAAAACTAACGCTATTCGCTATTAATCTAAAGTATGGCCGTATTGGATTATCAGTAAAAAACGTAGAAATGTTTATTCCCAGTTTTTCCAGGTCTACCTTTTTTTTTATTTGGGTACCTACTTACTGTAACTTGCATTTAATTTTCCAATATCATCCACCATAATGCATTGTCTAACTTTCTGTTTTTTGTCTTACGGTATGTCACGGCTTCTAATCGAATAAGAAAAAAGGTTACTACCCTCTCTTGAAATCAACTCTTCAATAATTATTATGAAAGTACTTTTAAAAGTTTCGCTAAAACTCGCTATATTATTTGATTGTGGCAACACGGTGCGATAGTGGCGCTCTCATTTTATAGTTGTGTTAATTCGAATGAACTATGTTCCCTAATCAACAATTTACCATAATGTTCCGCATTGCGGTCACATTTAAAATTACCTCCTCAGTTAGAGAGTATCTACCTTCTTCGTGTATTCGCCATTCAATGCCTGGACTAGTTACCTAGTTTGTTCCAGGTGGATATACTTTCCTGCAATCAGTGGTCGAAAAACATTTCAAAGGCAAAATAGAGTGTTCTAGGAACCAGTGAATTTTTCTTTAAATTGTCAAAATGACCTGTTTGAGGAGCGATATAGTCCGAGTAAAAATCGTTCTATCGTGGCGTCAGAGCTGCGCCATGCTGGAATGACATGCGAACAGGCAGCGGAGCTGGTCCAGGACAGAAAAGCCTGGAAAAACAGGGTGACGACCACATGCTCCACATAGGGAGCGGGCGTGGATATGTATGTATTATTGCGTCAATTAGCTCAAATTTTGTATTTAAGAGTATATGCTAAAAATATGAATAACTCAAAATCGATTTTCGGTAATGGTATAAAAAGGGTACCGATAATAAAAAAATATCCGCTATAGTCACTGCGTCGTACCTTATACATTTTATCAACCAAATTACAGCATTATATCTTACAAACTTCAGGAATAATCTCAAGTTTCAGCAAATTTCAGAGGTATTTTTTTTTTGGAACTATATTTTATTGGGAAAATTTACAAATATCAAATTTTTAACTGCTAGAGTCACTAAAACATATTCTCATTTATCCATGTTTTAAATCTTAGGATGATACCTTTAGTATTAGCTGAGTAATCTCTCTTTTTCCGAAAAAAAAATTCGCGTCTATATTTTGAGAGAGCCAGTTTTTCACAAGGCAACCAGTAGTTTAACTAAGCCCTCGACTCCTGCTTAGCTAAATATCTATAGCTGAGTGTATACAAAGGCACCCACTTAACTTACCTACATTATGGAGTTTCTGGTGCATGTCGTGCATTTAATTATTAGGTCATTGGGTAATTGGTTTAATAGATAAGGAACTTTACTCAGTGGCGAAACTGGAGTTTTAACTGCGAACATATTTTATCTTGTTGCTGGTAAACCATTTAAAACGAAATTTGTGGGTACTAATGCTTGATTAATACTTGTTGGGACATAAGTAATTTGCTTGCCGTGGAATTTTTAGGATAGTACATAATATTAGAGTACTGCATATCGTATCTGCAATCATTTGGAGTAGTTCCAATAACCGAAAAGCTGAGGGAAAGTAGACTGAGATGGTATGGGCACGTCATGCGCAGGGAGGAGAGTTATTCTGTGAAGACAGTACTCAGCGTACTCACGAAGCCTAGGGGAAGGGGTAGGCCTCCGGCAACATGGTGGACGAATGTTGAAAGGAAGTTGAGAGAACAGAGAATCCCAATAGTGACAATCCAGGATAGGAAATCCTGGAACTTGCGTACGAGGAGGCCCGACCCTGGATGAACCGATACAGAAGGGCAGGATAAAGAAGAAGACATATTATTAGAGTTTGTACCTATTTAGATTTTCTATTAGTCTAACCTGATTCTGAATTAAAAACGTGTTTTTTTTTATATATAAGCCTGGCTTAGGCGACTTTTTTGATATTCCAGTGGGTATTTTAAAAATTGATCTTTTAGTCGTGTATCTTAATGTTTGATTGGTTATTTTGACAGACATGCGCGTGTTTCGACTCTGTGCAGTAATTGCAGTTCCTAGTAATTTATCATGAATGAAGTGGAATAGTCAATTGGCTATTATTTATTGTCATTAAGTTGATGAATTAGGTTACATATTCTTAAATAGATTATTATAAATTGTCGTATTGTTAATCGTTGCCTTCATAAACTAATATGTAGATTTTGTCATTATTATTGAATTCAATATTGAGAAAAACTTATCGTCGCTATTATTTTTCAAATTTGAAACACTTGCCCATTTTTTATCAATCGTTTTTGTCTCAAATTAAAATCGTGAGTTTGTAATCGTATGAAATTGTGCACTTTTAAGAGCAGAGGTATTTCTTTTTTAAAACAAAAAGATTTTTCGGACTTCGGATCTTGACAACTTTATTAAATATGATTTTGAAAAAAATACTGTAGATACATTAAACCTTTATCTAGTGAACGACCGTAAAAGATCTTTTGTATTTTTTGCAGAATGCAGAATTTTTCTTCGAAAGAAAGCATAATTTTTCCCGAAAGTCAAAGAAAAGAGAAAATTCTTTTTCGTATTGATAATATGCATTAAAATCTAGTGAATGACCGCTAAACATTTTTTGAATGAAGCGAAATTAACCCTAAAAAGTAAACAAACGCTATTTTTGACACTTGTTAATGCGATTTTGAACCTTAACCTCGTCGGAAATGAAACATCAGACCGTCCCCTTATTCCACAGGGAATGATAGTATTTTATGTGTAAAACCCTACTTCTTACAGTTTTGTGTTCCTGAAACGTGAGAAACCGTATTGACGAAGTTTCTTACGTAAATGTCATCAAGAATCTGCGATGGCATGTAGAAGTATGTTGAAGGTATAGAAGTTGTCCCATTATATTGTTGTTCCTATTATTTTAGCCTCAGGCACCACATAGTCATCTTGTCTCTTTAAAGGAGTGTCCCGAAGTACGCGACTAGTGTGTGTCTATCTGTTGAATAGTAATTTTATTTTGTCATTGACGTTTAAACAATGCATTGACTTGTCTTAATGTATTTAACATATTCATGTAATGAATGCAGTAATGTAATATGCAATGTATTCAGTCCAAGGTTAAGAAGGCGATGTCCCAAAAATCGAAGAAACTTGAAGGTACGCTTTTGTAGTTATATTTCAACAGTTACACAGCAAAGGATGGACCTTCCATCAGGGTTATGACTGATAGTCGGCTGGCTTAATGCGACCACTTAACGATCAGTCATAAGCCTGATGGAAGGTCCATCCTTTGCTGTGTATCTGATGAGATATAACTACTTGTTATATCAACTATGACTTGTAGAAAATTCCGATGGTCTGACAAAATATACATTTTGATTTTCAAAATAATCTTGTACGCTTTTGTATTTCTACAAACCCAAACATTACTGATTTTGGTGAGAGTTTTTTCGTCAACAAGTGGTATCTGCATTCACATAATGCTGCATTGTGTGAAGTTGGAAAGGACACTAGATGGACCTTTTACGAGTCTGCATTGGGTGGCTTAAGTGATCACTTTTTTCAAAACTTCACAATGCATAACTTGCATCTTAAAATTCATTGTTTGTGAACAACATAATTCGTTTCCACGACTTTTTCTTAAGTGGCACAGGTTAATGGTTCGCTGAGAAAAACCCATTAAAGTATTAGTACTCGTGGTGAAGAAAACCCAAAAAATAGAAAAGCTCTTTAGAATTAACATGCTTAACAGATAAAATCCCAAACTCTCTAGTTGGATTCCCATAGATGGACTATTTTAACGACACACGTATGCTAGACATTTTATGAATACACGATGCATTAGAATAAGGAAGTAAGAAGACTATCTGTTTTCAAATGAATGAAATATGATGAAGAATGTTTGTAATGTCAATAGAAGTACAGCACACCGCCTGTTGCCTTATGGTTTCATGAGAAATGCATTTCACAAGAGTAAATATCGGCATGTGACTGTGGGAGGTCATAGATCACCGAGTGTTTCCTGTCCTCTTGATCTATACGATGCCAGAGATCTATCTAAACAGGTATTAAGATCTATAATAAGTCATTTTATTCCATCCACTTCTGCCGATAATAGTGGATCTATCACTAGAGATGTACCATTACAAATAATCACATCGATATTCTGTGATGTTTTTAAAAAATAGCACTTCAATCAAACGAATTAGCACAAAAATTGGCACATTATATTTTTTTCATTTTTCTAGTATATTTTATTGTTAAAAATGTCTTCAAGATGCTATAAAAAACAAAATTTTCTATGTATCAAATACATTAAGAGATACAGAAAAAATGCGCTCGGGATACATCTACCGATCCCAACTCATCTAATTAAATTATTTTATGATCACTATAGAAACGAGTAACCTTTAAGGTACATTAATTCTTAGATCTGAACAACAAGACCGAGATCGATGTGATGTTTTATGAAAATATTTCATATCTAAATTGTTTGTCACCAGAACAAGTGTGACATAACGTTGTCGGTTGGTTGCCATGGTGATGTTATTTGAATGGTCAACCATTGTAATTTCACGTAGGTCTAGATAAGATTCCCAAAAATGCTGGGTATGTGAAACCCAGTCACACCATCTCCGAGTTGAAATAATAAATCTTCTTCCTCTTGTATTAGGTCGGGTGACCTGTTTGTGACGGCGGGCTGTCCTGGGATGAGGAGGTCCAGCTGTCCTTCCATCTCTTGGGTGGCCTTCCGGGTAATCTTCTTCCAACGGGGTTTTCCGTTTTGACTATCTGTGCAAGTCTAGTGTCATCCATTCGGTCGACATAGTCCTTCCAGAAGCGTCTTCTACTTCTCCCCCATCTTACTATATCCTCGACATCGAAGACCAAATAATAAATCGATGAATTTTATTAGCTATCGATGGTGTAGACATAATCATCGTGTGTGTTTTAGCGTCACTAGTTCGATGGAGTGAATGTTCCCTTTGCATTCTGGCAGTAGGTTAATTGTACCACTTGACCCTGGGGTCACCATGCTAATGCAGAGTACCTATTAGGCCTGCTGGCTGCTTCTACATGATAGTATTAAATCTACTACATATTTGTAGCAGTTACAATATTAATACTTAATACACTATCACGAGGAAACTATTCATATATAAATGTAGCCCTTTTTATTATACCTATATAGAAAGTATTGGTTATGAAATTTATCGTCGCGATGAGTCTACATTTTCCCAAATTTTAATAATTTGCCGATGTCCCAGCACCTTCAAATTTTGCAGACATATTTGTTTTAGGTGACAGTTTAAAATTCCTACTAAACACGTGTCAATAGGCAAATTATTATCTTAATGGACTTATGTATGTATATATTTGTTCCACCATAACTCTAGAGCGCCTGGAGCAATTTTAACAAAACTTGGTACGCGATTGCCCCTGTGAGAAATTTTGGTGGTGAGGGGATCTAAGGGTTTTGTGGGGTATCGTGTGAAAGGGCATTGGAAAGGAAATTCAGCTCAAGTCATCGGGAGATACCGAGTGATCTGAAGACACCGTTGCGAAGCGCGGGTAACTTAGCTAGTTTTTTTATTAAAATAATTATGTGTTAGATATCCATACTCAATTTGTCCATCCGTCCGTCAGATATCCATACTCAACCTATTCTCAAAATGTCATAACATAAATGTCTTGTAAAAGAATAAATCAATAATGTGATTAATTAGGTATATGGCGTCTTCCAACCTGTGATTGGTACTTTATATTTGAATATGGAACGATGTTGATAAATTGTAATTAAATTAATTTTTATATGGAGAAATGTTAACGCGGTTCTTAGTTAAAATGTTACATTAGCTCGCACCTTTCTTTTATAACGTTTTGACCCTACATTACGTCAAGACCTTTCATTTTTACTTAGCGTCGATTCAATTTCGTTTTCTTTTGAACTCTGGGGTTACTCACATTAATTTTATGTATCTACGTGCATATTATTTACTAACATTACGTACGTTTTATGTATAAGAGTAGGCGTATTGACATTTAAAAAACTTCTAAAAACAGAGACCTTAGATCTCAACCGTTGAGGTGGTCGGTAGCCTGGTTGGTAACGCGCTCGACTGTTAATCCAGTGGGCGCGGGTTCAATCCCTGACTTACTCCACTTCACAACACAAGCTTTTAAGCTTTCTGTGAAGTGTGCAAAGATGTATTTGGGTTTGTTTCGATAAACCCATATTCGTTTAAAAAAAAACGTTACTAAATATGCTTTGGAAAAAATAAGAGTAGATACATTGAACCTTTATCTAGGGAGTGAACTTAAAAGATTTTGTATATTTTATGTAGATTTCTCAAGAAAATTGTGAAAATCACCTCTGATCTTTTTACCGAAAGGCAGAAACTCGTTTCCCGAAAGTCGCGGAGAATTTTTTTATACTGATAATATGCGTTAAAATCTTGGGAATGACTGTAAAAGTTTTTTGATTGAAGCGAAATTAACCCCAAAAAATGTCAAAAACATTTATTCATGCGATCGGTCATGTGATTTTGAACCTTAATGCCGCAGGAAATGACCGTGACGTCATAGTTGGGTCGCGAACTTTAATACCTAATGCATTATATTATTATTATAGTCTGTTACATGCAGATATACTAATTTGGAGAAATTCCAATTTGTTTATCAGGCATGCTATAGAAAATATTTCTCACGAGTATGTGTCAAATAATATATTATGCTTTATGAGGAATTATTGTTATGTCAAAACATCATATCATGATTTAAACTTTCTTAAATTAAAAGTACGTGGAATCAAGTGAATATGCGAAAAATTGCATCGGGGAAAAGTAATATTACTCAGATAATACTGAAGATATCATCCTAAGACTTTCAATGAGAATATGGTTTAGTGACTCTAGTAGTTGGAAATTAAATCTTTCTAAATTTCGTCTAAATAAGTCGGTTTTTTTGTAAGTCTTCGCATAACTTCCTCATTTAACGATGGATAGCTGTGAAAATTCACAAAAACTTTCGTACCAATCTGCTTTAGGTTTTAGAAAAAAAAAGCTTTTACTAGGAGGTGCCATGATGATGAGAGGGTCCAAGTGTTGTGTGGGGTCATGTGTAGTATCGTATCAAGGGCGTTGGAAAAGGAGTTCACATTTTAAGTAATTTTTTTTTTCAGCTGGAACCATCGGATGACACCGTACCATTGCGAAGCACGGGTAACTCAGCTAGTAAAAAATAATTCCAATGTTACCTCTGAAATTTATCGAAACTTGAGATTGTTCCCGTAGTTTGTTAGATATAACGCTGTAATTTGCTTGATAAAATGATTTGGGTAGACGCAGTGACGAAATGTTGTCATGACACGAAAATATTTTTTTATCTCCGTGTTACAAACAATATAAGATAATGAAATTCATTTACCAAACCTCGGGCCTTTCAAAGATCATAACATAGTTATTAACTCAATGAATATTTGAGTGTCGTAGTCCCCGGTAGGATGTGAATGCAGTGATACACATCTCCCAGGGTTCGGTTTCCGGCCTGGGCGGCGCTGCGCACAGCCACTTTGAACTTACTGGCGCGTGATAGAGTGTTAACAATACAAAATTCATTATAATTACTTGATAACAATAGTCACGTAATTATCATTGTATTTATCTCGTGGGTTCTCGATGAATATTTTTCTGTGGTAGTGTCTAAACAAATCACCCAAGAATATGAGAACTTTACTGAGGCCTTATTGATTTATTTAGACTTACAGTGAAAACTTTCATGATAGTATAAATTCAGTACCTACTTGAAGTCATTTCCCACGGCATTACGGTTCAAAATCGCATGAACAATCGCATGATTAAATGAAAAAATAGCGTTTTTTGCATTTTTAAGGTTAATTTCGCTTCAATCAAAAAACTTTTACGGTCATTCCCTAAATAAAGGTTCAATGTATCTACCTACTCTATTTTTTTCCATAGCATATTTAAGAAGGTTGTCGAAATCCGAGGTCTCCGGTTTTCAGAAATTTTTGAAATGTCAGTATGTGTACTCTTAAAAGTAGGCATACCGACATTTCAAAATTTTCTTAAAACGGGAGACCTTAGATATTGACAACCGTTACTAAATATGCTTTAGAAAAAATAGAGTAGGTACATTGAACCTTTATCTAGGGAATAACCGTAAAAGATTTTTTATATCTTGGATAGATTTCTCAAAAAAAAAAAGTGAAATACACCTCGAATCTTTTTTTCGAAAGACAGAAACTCGTTTCCCGAAAGTCGCGGAGTAAAAATTGTTTTTTGTACTGATAATATGCATTAAAATCTAGGGAATAACCGTAAATGTTTTTTAATATACGCAAAATTAACCTCAGAAAATGGAAAAAGAACGCTATTTTTACCATTTTATCATGCGATTGTTCTCGTGATTTTGAACCTTAATGCCATGGGAAATGACTGTGACGTCATTCTTGGTACCAAGCCCTTAAGACTATAATTTTTGAAATTATTATTAAAATAACATTTTCATGTAAGAAGAAGTCGATAGGTATATGATGTAAGGAAAAAAGTTACATTTGGTTAGTAATTATATCTCTGCTCCATACAGTTAGTATTGAATTGTGTTGTATGAGCCTAAATATAGACTTCCTCTCCCGGGGTGAAACAATAAGAAATTCCACTCCAACATTACCAAATATAGATGGATAATAAATCCCTTACAAACACTAATCCCTCGTATCATGATGGTACAATTATTATATCCTACTTGGATTATTTTTGGTTTACAAATTATCCTTGTAAAGCGTTGGATTTCTACATTCCGTAGTATACACAATGCAGTATTCCTACAACAGAATGTTTCTCGAGTGTAAAGTGATCACTTAAACCAGCCGAGGTCGGTCGTAAGCCCGACAATGTTCATCCTTAATTAGTGTCCGACCGAAACTGGTTTTTATGACCGAAACCGAAACCGAAACCGAATTTCGGCAACGGTCTCAGTTTCGGCCGAAACCGAAACCGAAACTTTCTTACAAGAACATGTTTTGAGGGAAAAATAAAGAAAACGTTATTATAATCAGTCAGACTTTACTTTTTTACTTTTAAATCACATTTCAAATCACACAACTTTTAAATCACATTTAAATCACACAAATCACAACTTCACGAAAAATAGAACAGTTTTCAAATTTCAAGCAAATATAGTGTCTACTTTAGTTGTATTCAATCACTGTAGTTATAAAGATCATTTTGCTTGCCCAAGTTTTCGGCGCTTACAAAAAAGACAGAAAACGAACTCTCGGAAATTTGTACTGAATTTTTTTTTCTTTTGATGTTTTGAATGAAAAATTTGCTATAATCAAAAATGTGCAAAAGGTATCCACTAGGTATTATCAAATTCTACCATGATGTATATATTTTTTTAATACATGTTTTATAGTTTTTTAAAACTTAGTTGAAAAAATCATCACAAGTCAACTTCGGAATTTTTTTCTGAAGGATTGATACATTTTTTTAAAAATCTGTAAAAGGGATCCACTAGACAAAGGTACAAACTTAATATTCTGCTAACATCTTACTAGCCTATTGTGTACCGGTGAGCAGATATTTATCTTGTAAAAACCCCCTATTTCGTGAAAACCCCTCTGAAACTTGATTCTACTATAATCTATGTATTAGTTTGTTGTTATATTGAATTATTTTTTATGTTTGCTACCTATTCTTATGAATGTATATGGTACAGCCTATATCACGTAATAAAACTTACCAAATTCAAAATAAATCACACGACACAAACAAAACGTCACAAACACAAACAAAACAAAACGACCTGCAAACGCTTGCCAGTCGCGACATGAATACACTTCATCGCGTCACAACGCGCCGAACATGACCGATCACAGCGCGAAAACTCCCGAATGCAGTTTCGGTTTCGGTCGTAGTTTCGGCAGGTTTGCCACCGAAACCGAAACTAAACCGAAACCCGTTTTTTTGCCGAAACTCGACCGAAACCGAAACCGAACATTCGGTCGGACACTATCCTTAATTCTTCTACACTGTTGTAGGAATACTGCATTATTATATCCTATTTAGAGTGTATTCTCTACGATTCCTTTTACTCAAGAACACCTCCATCCTAGAGAATCTGCTAACACGGCCAAGCCACTTTACATCATTAATTATATGTTTAAAATAATCGCTGACGATTTCTGTAATATTTCTTAAATCTTACAAAATACAATAATCACCTATTCACCTAATAAAGACAATACAATTCCCTCAGTCAGTTTGCCCTTGAAAGTTCCTCTAATTCAACACGGGGAGGTCACAAGGATTCTACAGGTATTACATTTTGCGTCTCATATGAATCTCTTTATAAGGACAAGGGCAATTAATAACAATGGAGAATAGATAGGTACCTACCCACCAGGCGCGAAGCTACCTAAGAACACGATTCCCATCTAGTTACCTTTTGGAATAAATTATAGGTTTATGAGTATGCGTACCGACATTTCAAAAATTTCTAAAAACGGGAGACCTTATATCTCTTTGGAACAAAATAGGGTAGATGCATTGAACCTCTACCTAGGGTAAAAAACTTTTTATATCTTGTATAGATATCTCAAAAAAAAAATATTGATAAACACGTCTGATCTTTTTTTCCGAAAGACGGATACTCGTTTCCCGAAAGTCGCGGAGTAATTTTTTTTGTATTGATAATATGCATTAAAATCTAGGGAATAACCGTAAAAGTTTTTTGATCGACGCAAAATTAACCCCAAAAATGGAAAAAACGCTATTTTTACCATTTTATCATGCGATTAAACAATCGCATGATAAAAGGGCAAACACGCGATTTTGAACCTTAATGCCGTGGTAAATGACTGTGATGTCATTCTTGGTACCAAGCCCTTAATAGTGTATGATTTGACGTATTTCCATAAGAAATGCTAGCCCCGGCTTCCCTTCTGCAGAAATCCACCCTTCGCCACTGCTACCTACTCAAGGACAATGTATAAAGGTGTGCCAATAAGACGTCGTCTCCATTTTTTTTATTTTCGTCTGCCATCTGTCAACCCACAAGCATTATAATAAATTAGGATGATCCTTATTTTAACCCATTCATTATTAATTGACTGATGCTGGATTTCACCAACTTCTTAAGTGAGGAGAACTTAGCAGAGATAGGAGCCACTTACCATTATTTTTCATTCAAAAATTTATAGTAGGTGGCTCCTATCTCTGCTATTCCTTACCTAAATTGGTGAAATCCAGCAAAAGTGTATTTTTATGATTTATTTAATTCAAATTTCCTCAAAGATTCTTGCTAATTTACTGTCCAGTGGCGGATCCAGGATTTAATTTGGGGGGGGGGGGGGGGTGAATTAGTGTTGTCAAAATTTGCAAAACTAATACCGGTTTTTTTAGTCGACCTTTTTTTATTTTTTTTCTGTTCACTTATTTTGTTTTGTGTTGTGTTATCTATTTAATTTTTAACCGAAGAGACTCTAATTTTAGACTAATTGATTTTAGACGAACTGATTTTAGACTAATTGATTTTAGACGAACTTACCGTAAACCTTTACAGTCCACTTATCAATAACTTTTTATTCTTTCCACCTTCCTTTTTCCTTTTCTCATGTGCGTCCATAACTTTTAATGATATTGTGCCACACTTTTACGTCACATTACAACAGTAAAACAGAGCGATATTTGACTATAAAGTTGCGCATTTAGTATGGAAAAATGCTGTCAAACTTGACAGTTGGACCATATTTCGTGAGTGACGTCACACGTCACACTTAACACAACACCCGTCTTGTATCTATTTAAAAAAATACTTAGTCCAAATAACATTATTAAATTTAACTACGTAAATAAAACCAACTGCATATGGCGTACACCATCTTCCATGCCCCATTACTGGTTTCAACAAAACAGTCTTAGATTCTACCAAGTATAGAGAAAAATCATTACTAAAAGTCGTGAAAACGCTATTAACATATTCCTGTTTATTTTCGACCAAAATGGGTTAGTCTAGTTTCCTGCATGTTTTTCTACATTTATGTCTTTTTTAAGACATGTGTTTTTAATATCCTCTTTTTTTAATTATATGGTCCAAAGCACCTCCGACACGTCGTGTGCTTGTTTATTGTTATATTTTTATACTATTTTTTATATTTTTTATTTTATTATTTTATCCTGTATAATTTGACGAGGATGACGCTATAAAATCCTTCCCAGAAATCCGTCTCAAGAATCACAGATTGTCAACCTTTATCAACGGATATCGTGACCGGACAAAAACCGATAAGAATATTGCTCTTCTTCTTCTTCATCAGCCTTGGTCCCTCCACTGCTGGATATAGGCCTCATCCATTTGTTTCCAGTCTTTTCTATCTCTCGCCTTTCTGACCCACTGCCTACCCGCTACCTAGGTCACGTCGTCCGCCCATATTTTCTGGGGCCTCCCGACACCTCTTCTGTTTTCCCATGGCCTCCACTTTACGAGTCTGGGTGTCCATCTATTTTCGTCTTGTCTTGCTATGTGCCCTGCCCATTGCCATTGGCATTAAATGGCAATATTGCTCAACATGAGTAAATCCCAAAAAAGACAAAAGCCCTTAAGAAATTGGCTCAAGGTTAAAGCTCAAATCTAATTGGATTATGAAAATAAAATAAATTTTATCTATTAGTATATTACGGCCGTGTATGTATTTTTTTTTCGTGGAAAGTAGGGGGCCTACATTTCTAAAGATACCCGGGTCTATTTTAGGCCCCAGTCCGAGCCTGATTCAAACACATCAGCGTTGTAGTGTTTGATTATTTATAACACTTAGGCATTTTTTTATTATAAGGATCATGTAAGGATCTGGACCTTCGTCGCGAAAACAAGAATTAATAATTGAGTACGGTGTATGATTATATTTATTTATTAATAAATAAAATTATTTATGAAAATCACAATTTATGTTTTGTGAGACCATCGGAATTTTCTACATGTCATTGTTGAATTTAACAAGTAGTTATATCTCAACAGATACACAGCAAAAGGTGGACCTTCCATCAGGCTTATCACTGATTGTCGGCTGGCTTAATGTGATCACTTTAAGCCAGCCGATGATCAGTCATAAGCCTGATGGAAGGTCCATCCGTTGCTGTGTATCTATAGATATATAACTACTAATTAATAAAATGTTTGAGAACCGCTGCGAAACATTTTAACTTGCCAACGGAGACGGGTGAATTCAATCCATCTTTAGACTACGGATTTAGACTCACAATTTCGGCAGAATTTGAAAGAAACCAACAACTCGTAGTATGTCTTTTTGTGCGTCTCTCGGTGTGGAATATCTTTTGTGGTTTTTTTATGTAGCGTTATGTACTGCATAAAAGGAAAATTTTGTGATTAATTTGTCATCTGGACGTGTGTGACAATCACGTCAGAGAAACCGCGATATAATAATTATAACAAATATGATTTTTTAAATTTTTCTTCCGACTTCTACAAAATTTTGTATTTATTATTAGGTGTTATCACTTATCAGCCAGGCAGCTATGGTGATATGTCTGATCTCACAACAGTATTCACTCATTCAGTCTGTCAAGTCCAATGTTTAAATACATTCACACTTTGTGCAACAACAAGCTCCATACCATCCTCCATACATACACAACTCTATTGGATAAGAAATATATAGCACACAGGGATTCTGCTTGAAACTGTGTTTGTTTAGCTTCAAACTGTGACCTCTTAAATGAGTATTTAGGTTGAGGCAGTATTACAGTATCAGCTTCAGTTCAGGGCAGTCATAGTGTTGGTTTCATATTTTATAAGTTACTATGAGATCCCCTCTCTTTCTAACTTTATAAATAAATAAATTAAATTAAAATAAGTTGTGGAGGACCAAAGGGGAGGCATATATCCAGCAATGTATCTGAAAGGCTGAGAAAGAAGAAGATGATAAAGATTCTATAGTGTGCAAATTTCTGACTTGGACATATGGCTAAAGAAGGACTAATCAGTGTTGAATAGAGTGGAAATGAGATCGTTGAGAAGAATGTGTGGGAAAACATTGGGAGATAGGTGATTAGACAGTGACTGTAAGACGGCCGAGTGACTGTTAGAATGAAAGTGAATAAACTTAGATGGTTTTAACATTTTTAATGACTAGCAATTTTTCACATTGGTTATTTTCTGGCTCGGCATGATGATACAGTGACAAATGACAGTTCTGGAATGTTTGAGAAATGTACATATGTATATTATAATATTGTTGATTTGTAAGATTGATGAAATATTTCAAGAACGCCTCGTTTAGACATTCCTAAGAAAGACACATATTTCCCGTATATTATTTTTGTAAAAGAAACTTAAGTACTTATCTCATTCACTTCCTGAGGATTAGGTTTATTTTTTGTCCTCCGTTTTGTACATTCTGGATTCTGCTCTATCGTTACTCAAAATATGCAGTCTGAGAGTTCTCCCGTGTAAAACTGATTCTTAATTGCACATCGGCTATTTAGTACCTGTGTAGGGTTGCCACCCGTACTTTATAATAAAGTATTGTACGTTATTTCAGGTAATTGTACTCTATACTTTATGAGAATAATAAAGTACACGAAAATACTTTATTTCGCATGATTTGATTTCTTTGGGATTTTGAAAAGTATAGTCGCAAGCATTTTTTCGTTAAACAAAATTTATCAAAAAAATTAAGCAAAAACTGAATTTGATAAAAAAAATGAATTATTCATTTAGGTACCTACATTAATTTAAATATGGACTGTAAAGATGCTGTGCAATTGTTTAGCAGAGATACTAATTTGATACACACTGCAAAAAGTAATAAAAAATATGTTTTTAAACATAATAATAAAGAAAAATAAATTGTAAGTACTTTATTTTGATACTATGTACTTTTTTTTCTTACCTGTAATAACCAATGTACTTTATTTGCAAAATAAAAAGGTGGCAACCCTATACCTGTGCAATCTTACTAAAATATTATGGTAATATCAGATTTTACCGAGCCCTGCTTACATTTGTACATGCATTGTGGAGCATGTGATCGTCATCCAGTTTTTCCAGACTTTTTTGTCCTGGGCCAACTCAGCTGCCTGTTTCCATGTCATTGAGAAGTTACTGAAAAACCCTGGACTGCCAGGGGCCCAGATCTTGTATACCTTCTAACCAGCAACAGGCTTATATCAAGAAATCCTCCATTAAGAACAGCCAAAGGTCTACAAGCTTACATAGAGTTTATGATATAATTAATTACGATGTAGTTGTAACTTGTTTGTTGTTTTATATTATAAAGAGTGAACATTGTTTACTCATCTGACTGAGTGAGTTGATAGAATGTGGTGTTGGGTTCTGCTCTGATAACTCATAATATACATACTTGCCTCCTCAGTCTCTGTCAAGGAGATCAAGAAACAGGCGAAAGTACAACAGAACTTGCAGGTAATTACACATTAATTACACACTATATGTAACACCTTACAAAATATCATAATTAGTGTAATAACACATTGGCAAAATTGGGGCATTTATTAAAAATATGAACATGAGAAAAATAGCGTCAGTAAATGTTAGATTCTTCTTCTTCTTCATAAGCCTTGGTCTCTCTAGAATATAGGCCTCTTTCATTTGTTTCCAGTCTTTTCTATCCCTCGCCTTTCTGACCCACTGCCTACCCGCTACCGAGTCACGTCGACCGCCCATATTTTCTGGGGCCTTCCGACACCTCTTCTGTTTTCCCATGGCCTCCGCTTTACGAGTCTGGACGTCCATCTATTTTCGTCATGTCTTGCTATGTGTAAATGTAAGATAACTCAGTTAATATTAAAGATATCATCCTAAGACTTAAAACATCGTTAAATGAGAATATCTTCCAGTGACTCTAGTGGATAGAAATGAGATTTTTGTAAATTTTCTCTATAAAAAACAATCCCAATGTTACCTCTGAAATTACTATAACATGATCATTCCCGTGGTTTGTTAGGTATATAATGCTATAATTTGGTTGATAAAATGATGAGCTCGGATGAGCCTACGTTGTTGCTTAATGGAAATGAATTACAGTCCATTTTTTTCAGAAGTCTCACGGTGCAAAATTTGTTTAGTATTGCTTTAGTATTATCATTGGTTTAGTATTATAATAAGATATGGTTACGTTTTTTTGCTACTTTCAAATTATATTTCAGAAGTGTTGTTTAAAAAAAAACTAGAAATTTTTTTGATTGTTAGAATACTCGTAATATAAAGTTTGTTTTTTAAACTTGTAATGGCGGCTTAATTAAAGGGATAATCGGAGTATTTTTTTTCTTTTTCCTTATCTCAAAACTATCTTGCCTTTAAAATGATTTCTCTAGCGTCGCTCTGTAACAAATTGAGAATATTGCGGAACTTTGTCAGCTCTTATGACAAGGTTCGACAGTCAGGGCTACCAACAATACAATCTTGAACTCCACATGCAGCTAACCTCCGCCGGCTGCTAAGATATAGAAATTGCACTCTAGGTACAAGAGTATTTTACGATTTCTTTTAACCCATGTAATGATTGTCTCCGTTAAAAGAATGACAGTTGTTATGCAACATTGTGGCCTACGGTAATAATATAATTTGTGTAGGTGTGTAATTGTAGATATAATAGTAATTCTTCAAACAAAATACATAACTGTACTGCGTAGGTTGGGAACTACTCGTACTTACTGTAGTATTATGTAGTGGGATACCACAGATGCAGTGACCAAGGCAAGGCGACGATCTCAGTGCACCAAGAACCAAGTAAAGTATGTACTTACTGCGTTATTGCATCTTGTGATGTGGAAACTACCTACGTGTTAGGGCCTGTTGCTCGAAATACGATAGGAACAGTAGATTACCATTGCCGTTACTGATCAGTAAACATATTAAATGGGTTGCTTCAAAACACCGACGACGCCTGGTAAAAAATAGCTAACTGTATTAACACGCACTGACGTTATGTTTGCTGTTTCGCTTTTTGTTACGCGCGCAAACGAGATAGCAATATTAGGTAAGAGAGAATGCATCTATCAGTATAGCACGCCAGTACACGTTGGTATTATGCGTTTGCTGGCCCTGGGGGCAGCGGTAAACGGATAATAAAAAATCTTACGATAGCATATTACTTTTGTTTTGGAGTAACGATTTCTGACTCCTTACCGTTACCAGCCGATGATACTATTCGTCGAGCAACCGGACCTTAATGAGTGGTGCAACTCGTGCGGAACCAATTGCTTCGCGGTACCGTAATGTACACAAAACTATGTCCACTTACATACCTGCCTAGGGCCTACTTAAACAAAAAACCCTTTATACTCACTTAGGTCCTCAGTTCTTCAGTGTACTTATCGGCCCCACTATTTACATTCCAAATAACCTGCGGAGTTTTAGGTTTTCATTTCAAAATCCTTGCTCAATTTTGATTATGTCAGGTATGTCTTAGAACCAGGCACGCATTGGCTACATACATTGGTCTAAACATCTGGAACTCACTGTCCATTGACCTCCGTTGGGCTTATTTTAAACTCAATTTTGAATGTTCAAAATAAAGACTTTCTTCTACAGAAGATAGATTCAGTGCTCTTGAAGTGAGGGCCAGCCAAAGGGGATAAAACGCCAGGCTGCACAATTCACAGACATTGAAAAAACAACTGCAAAATTTGTCATACACGCTCTACCATTCCTTCTACTCAAAACTCATCCGTAGGTACTTTAGCATGATCGTCATTCGACATGACTGTTTCAGGCCAGTCTCCCCACGCTTTCCCACACCGTTCTTTTACCCATATTTATATACATATTTTTAGTCATCTTGTCATTGTTCATTCTTTCAACATAACCCATATTCATAATTTTTGAAACATTTCGTTCCATTTTTCTTTTGAATAACTGGGCTTGCTTACACAAACCCAAATACTTTCGTGCACACCTTGCACTAAGCTGAAAGCCTGAATCGCAGTGTGGAATACATTGCCAGCGCCGGGGTTCGAACCTGGCACCTCCCGCTTGAGAGACTGCCGCCTCAACCAACTGCGGAAACCATGTACTCTATTTATCATAAAACTTTTCTTGGGAGCCACTAAGATCTTGTTGGCTGAAGGCATTGTAACTTTTTTTGGTAAAAATAATGTAAATATTCCATCAGAGATACTGGGTTAGGTATTATCGTAGGTGTATTGTACATAATATATGTAATATCAAATTACACTGCGTACATACTCGTACTGTATTTAAATTACAATGTAATGTATTTGATTTGTCACAGCTGTTTGATTCTCTCGGTAATTTATTTAATTAAACGAAACGCTATGGCATGTTCCGTTAATTAATTTATTTAACGATATTATTATGCAGTTAGTGCGTAGAATATTACGAAAGAGATTATTTGTTTGGTTAAATGATACATCATAAGCCATAAACAATAATCTGCATGTGCATATAAGTGGCGCATTCGCTTTGATCATAAACTAGAAATTGATGATTATGATGATTGTATGTATGCATTGCACTTCGACAAAGGCGTCCGATTGTTTGCTCTTTGCCAGGGGTGAGGTTTGGCGGGGGGCTCCCTTAAGGCAAACCCTGGGCCCACCTCTTAATAAGATTTGCCTTGAAGTGCGGCTAAAGAGGTCGTCCTAAAAAGTTAGTGAAATCCAGCTTAATCGTCGAACGTGTATAATAAACTCCAAAAGAATATGACGGAAGCAAAAAGTGTGTGTAAGGATAAATCACTCTACTCATTCTACCCCGCAAGGGACGCGCCGTTAGGTTTTTTACGCGGAGCAAGACTTGCCAACACAATTCTCAGTATTACCACCCAGAGGAGTAGTTGACATATAAACTCATCAGCCTATATAATACTGGGAAAAATTCACCTAATCAGATATCACAGGTTTAGGCTCAGATGCGCGGGGCCTATAATACAAGCATACATGGATAGATTATTATGTGTAATTAATTAATTAATCGCTATTTACTTTGCAATAATTGAAATGATCTCCACATCTGAATGATGTAGTCTTATTGCGCGCGGAATACAAGTTTAATTCAATTACTCGAGTCAGAGGTTACAGAAAATCCACTATTCATGATGATGAAAGAGAAATGTCGGTATCAACATAAACATATCATTTACTAATAACTTGCAAATAATTGTGGAGGTTTATATGTTTAATGATTTTATTGATAAATCCATGTTTATTTCATTATGTGGACATAATTTAAGAGATTTAGCGTATTCAAATTCACTTTACGTTGTTGCCTCCAAATCTTGCAATGAATTTTAACTCTTTTCCAGACTAGCTAGAACTCTGAAACTTTCACCAATTGTGTAAACTAGATGATATTACGATTCTGTACCACATCGGATTATCCTTTTCCAGAGACATAAAAGATGTAAAGCGTTTGAGGGGATGTAGATGTGGTGATGATCATATGAAAGAACGTGGGAAAAGAAATTCAGATCGAAACTCAGGTTTCCCCTTTTTTTCCAGCTCAAGGTTGCAAAGTTTTTAAAAGCTTGTCATATTTTTTTATAATTTTTATTTAGCAGTTTAAAGAAAGGAAGATGGGAAAGGGTTCGAATGTCTATCAACGTTTAAAAAGATATAGTTTTCGCTCATCAGTCATCTAATTCAGATGCAAAAACCATAAAATACACCCAATCTGCTCTCAATAAAAATGATTTCAAGGTAATTGCCTGTTCCAAGAAATTTCTATATTCAAAAACTTATTTGTAACAAAAGTCAGGTGTTAGAATCATATGTTTTTTATGTTTATTGCAACACGCCCCGTCCGCGGCCTGTTAATATTCGTCTGGATGCGAATTCGAGAACAATGGCACGTTGTTTTATATTTATTTATATAATTTCCTTTGGTGTTTTGTGTATTTCCATGTATTTGATGTATTTGCATAATGTATGCGCTTATAAGGCAATTATTTTTAATCCAAACATACCAACAATAACAATGGGAGAGCAAATCAAGAGGCGCCAGGCGACATGGCAAATAATATATTGACTACCTACGCATCAGAGCCGGATTTATACTTTTCACGGGAGTTGGCCCTGACGTTTTCGCCTCTGCCCCCCCATAAACGAAAAATATTTTTAACGCATTTTTTATTGTAGTGCTCGAGTTTTTTCGTCGAAGAGGGGGTCCCTAGGAAGACTAAAACTGTTGACCTTGGGCAAGAAAAAACCGTGGGTTTTCTAAAAAAAAGTCTGTATTTCAATTCAATTCAATTCGGCTATTCCGGGTAAACTACTGGTACTTTTTTTATGACAAAATCTCAGGAACATTTTTCGTAGAGAATTTAGTAAGGATAATTTTTGTCATTGACCACTTTCTCACCCTAAGTCATTTTTTTAGCGATTAAATATGGCACCTATGTTTTTGCTAATATAATTGTAGGTATTTAACCGTTTAACTCGGTTGAAGACACTGTCTCATAACTTCGCTACTGGTGATGTAAGTACATAATATGTTACATGCGTGATAACTCACAATTTGTATGGTATAGTGGTGTAAGTACTAAATATTACGTCCGAAAGAATCATTGCAAAAGGTAATTGACTTTTGTTTGGAACAATAATAAATCAGTCAACTACAGGCGCCGCTGCTAAAAAAGATTACCTACTTCAATATGGTTACATTACAAGAAGTAGCAATAACAGTTAAATATGTTATTCGGATATAATTTTACTGTTCTTTTTCATTATTTTTTTTAAGTACACTGGGTCAATTCTTTAACTCATTACTTGCATACTAACTAAAATAAGACGTGCCTTTTTATAGTTTTTTTTTTATTTTAATTAGGCAGTCCACCCTAACCGGGTGATTTGTGCCAGTACACATCCACGAAAAACTTAAGATAAAATTTTGCATTTTTTATAGTTATAAGAAAAATTATTGTAGTTTGTAATTGTTCATTTTAAGCTATAAATTTTGTATTTATAACTTCATGAATAATTTAAATTAAAAATATCTGCAAAAGACAAAAAACGCCTCATTGCAAGATTGTTTTCAGTGTAGTTCTTTATACTCTTTTAGCCACCTTGCCTTTTTGTAAAATGCTTTAATCTCGTTTTTTTCCAAAACAAAGGTCAATATTCGTGTTATTCTTGTAAAAAATGGTAAAATTCGCGTTATATCTGTAAAAAGCACGATGTTTTTCGCGAATAAAATCGTTTTATCGCGATCGTGAAATTTTCTAGTCTCTAGTTATTTGTTATCTGCTATTTTGAACTTTCTGTACCATCCACCTCTAGCAACGCAGAACGCAGGCTGTTTGGTACTTTTAGTAGCTGGTAAAAACTTAAAGCTGTATAGGTTAAAGACGGGAGGTAGTGGTTCAAAACACAAAACCGCTTACATTTGCATATTTAAACTAAGTTTTTTGCCGATAAATTGTTATTGAAACCCGATTGATAAGTATAGGTGTTCCAAGACATTATTAAATTTTATAAATTACGACTTGACAGATGGCGGATGGGATGTTGTTAGGGTTGCCAGATATGTTGGACAAAAAACCGGACAATTTTTATTCCCCCCCCCCCCCTCCCCTCTGTATTTTTTTTGTTTCCAAAAATACATTCACAATTTGCACCGCAAGCGAATGTTTTGCTAATAATAAGTTCAGTAAAGCGATATTTTCCCTTACGTAATATAAAAAATATACTTACGTAAGCAGTTCAAAACAGTGTTTAGTAGACGAATTTTATTTTATGAAAAAAAAATTGCTACTTATTTAACTACTTCGGGTTTTCACAAGGAATATAGGTGTCTATTATACGTATCAAAAATGAGAAAATGATGGAAAAATTAGGGATTATATTCCGTTGAAGGACTTAAATAGGTAAATGATAAATCTATAGGCTTGATGGTCTTGAAATTCTCGAGGTCCGATTGAAAAAACCGAACAGTTCTTTTTACCGGTTTTCCAGGATATTTTCGACCGGAAAAATGTAAGAAAAACCGGACTATCCGGTCCAAAACCGAACATCTGGCAACCCTGTATGCTGTTTTTTTTTTTCACTTTTGACGGACGTATTGAGGAGTTGAATAACTGTAAGATAATTTTTACAATCATTATGGAAATTTTAATAGCGCCATAATTATTTAATTCATATTTTATTCATTATTGGATGCAACTACAGTTACTTCTAGGAATATCTGGGCTCTTTATCTAGTCATGTATAATTATTAATTTATAAATATTCATATGCATTAAAGTACGTTTTTTACGACTTTTTGTGTGGCTCTAGGTCAAAATTTGTTAATCTGATTTTTTGACCCAGAGTTTAGCAAATACCTTTTCAGATTCACACGTTCATAGATGTGAAACATTTGCATACGAGATTCGAGTAACCTAAATATTCATAAAACCTCGAATTTGGCGAAATTATCAATTTAAACGTGTCCTATAATTAGGTACCTCTGTTCTTTGACTACCCATTTTTTAAAGAATCTTGGCTTGCATACACAAACCTAAATACTTTCCTGTACACCTTAGGCTAAAAGCCTGCGCAATGTGTGGAATGGTTCCCGAACAAAAACCTGTAAGAATATTGCTCAACATGAATAAATCCCAGAATAGAAGAAATTATAAATACATATGCTCAAGGGATAAAAGCTCAAATCAAATTGGATTTATAAAATAAACTTAATTGTATCTATTAGTTTACGATTTCTTTTAGTGTGTTAGAAACTACCATAGATTAGAAAATAAACAAATAAATAAGCGGATTTAAAATGGCAAAGACAATAAAATAGTCAACATTTTATAAATAATTCATCTCCTGGAATCCAACTAGAAAGTTTGGGCTTTCATCCGTTGAGCATATTTCAGAAGGGCTTTTGTCTTTTTTGGGGTTCATTCGACGTGGGCAATATTCCAATGCGTTTTTCTCTGGGAACCGTTGTATGTATGTACGTACATGAGTCTACCAGCAATTCTACCACTAGACCTGGAAAAGAAATTGTGCAACATCATAAACAGACAGCGAAGCATTTTCTAATGAAAACAACATTTCTATGATCTATTAATAACTTATAACAATTATTATTGCAAGAAATACGTAAATAATTGTTTTCTGAAGTAAAAATAGTCAATACCTAACAATCTATTATCAACTTATATAATTCTCCTCATAACCGTGTATGAATGTAACGCATGATCGTGGCAATTTCTGCAAGCTGTTCGAATAAAGGTGCTCCCAAATTATGGTCTAGAATTTTTCGGCTAATATGTACCACATTTTTGACATATTGTTCCGCAATATCATTATTCGTGGATCGCCTGAAGGGCTCCCCATAACAAACTGCTCCCCGATATAAACCAACCGTCAACGTTTACAAATGGTCAATATCTTATATACTACTAGCTAAGTAACTCGTGCTTCGCAACGGCAAATTTGGATGTTGAAGTAGATCCTTTCGTAAGATACCAGACACGATCCCACACAACCCTTGGATCTCCTCATTATCATGACATCTTTGAGAAAAACCTTTTTCTCCTAAAACCGGCGACGTTAGGACACAGCTTATATGTTTAAATGTTATTATGAATTTTCACAGCAATCCATCGTAAAATGCGGGAGTCATGCGAACACTTTGATCAGACTTTACTTTATAGAAGATCTTACAGTTAAGTATACTACGCCACAAACAGCGTCTTTTTCGACAGGTCACAGCTAGTGCGTAAATAATTCTACGCACGTTAGCATTTCGCAGCGGCTGGGAAAATTTCACGGCGCCATCAGCAAACAGACGGAGACAGTAATTTCCCTACTTGTCATCAATTATTATTGCAAAATGACTTCGCGTTGCACTCTATTGATCTAATTCATGTAATTTATCTATGTAAATATCAATCTATTTGTCTATGGATTTATGGTAGATCGCCGCCCACTTAGGGAGGTTTTCTCTTCATTATGTTAATAACCTGTGGAATGCGGAATTTCCAGCGACATAATATACTAAGTACTACCTAGACAGAGTACTCAATGCTAGAAGTGTAACAAAACTGGTGCCCACAAACTGTCAAATCGTATGGAAAATTTTGACAGTTTGTGGGCAACGGATTCGAAATTTTGCTCTCATAGTTAAAAACGGTATTAGTTTCAACGTTATTTAGGACTAAAACGACAGTTTTAAAGATGTTTTAGTTTTTATTATTGATATCTTGTTAATAGTGTGAGCTTTGCGACTCTAAAATACCAAAAAGTGCCGTGCGTGAAATTGCTACACTTCCGTTCTATTGAAAATTCATAGAATCAGATCTCTAGTACTTAATATGTAATCTCTTTGGGAATTTCAAATGGATCAGTTTCCTCTATTCGTCTGCGAGTGATCTTGTTTTGTCTCCAACTGGTATGATGTCGTCGCGTTGAAAACTCAAGTGTGTCAAACTTTCGTGTCCATAAAAATTTTCCTCAATATTAATAAATCCAAAAAAAGACTAAAGCCCTTTAGTCCTTTAGATATACATATTGTTCTCGAGGGAGAAAAGCTCAAATCTAATTGGATTCGAAAAATAATATTAATTGTATCTATTAGCATACGATATCTTTCAGTGTGTTAGAAACTAGCATAGATTAGAAAATAAACAAATAAATCGTCGTTTACGAACGCCAGACTTCCCTATTCCTGAGCACACTCCTTGCTTCCATCACATTCATGCAGCGAAGCCGACGCCATATTGTTCATAGAGGCCATGCCCAACTGACATTTGACGATGATTATTGATTACACCATGAAAATTGGAAAAAAAAAATCCGTAGTTCAAGTGTTTGTCACCGATACAAGGTGACGTCACCACTCATGGCGGTGATGGAATTCGAGGATGTAGACTTGTACTCTACTATCGCAGGCTTCGCATGCAGTTTGACCATAAACAATAAAACCATAAACAATCGAGCGATTCGCTGGGTGAAATTTAACGGATCCAGAACGCCCCCCAAGAGTCGAGGAATATAAAGTGGGGTTTAACATATTATCCTTCTCATTTACTGTGATCTGAGCAGTGAACAGTGAACTGGTTAGCTCAGGGAGTTGGTCGTGCAGGAGACATTAGCGATACATCGTGAAACAGTTATATGGTACCAGAACCAGAAGCATTTAGTATGCAGTATATGTATTTACATCATTCTAATGGCATGGTGTTTTGGTCGTAGCCCGTGACGAATCTCGTTTTTCTTATTTATTTATTTATTAACTTACGGCGCAAGCCTTTAACATTAACAATAAAACAAGTACAATACAAGCAACGACAAAAATAAGTAAGTACCTACATCTGAAACATTAACAAATATGTAATATGAAATACCAAATCAAAAGTAGGTACTTATGTATTAATCCTCTTTTTTTGTGAAAAACATCTAATTTTCTACATGTCGTAGTTAAAATAACAAGTAGTTATCTTTATTCTAATAGATATAGGACGTCTGGGTGGGATGGACTGGAATTTGTGAATGAAAGTGATCCCATTAAACCAGCTGACAATCAGTCACAAGCCGGATGGAAAGTCCATTCTTCGCTGTACATCTGTTGAGAAATCTCGGTATCTTTATTAGCCAAAAAAAAGTTAGGGTTAACGAGAAGAAATCGCAGCCCTGCGATAAGTTCGCCCTAGTGAACAATTCTGTATGATTTATTTTATGCATAATTTTGTTGTAAGTACTGTGTTCATGGGGCATATATGTACTGCCCTTGTCATATAAAATATAGATCATATACTGCCAGAATCACTTTCACCACTTTTTAGCATGTTCCTTTCTTGAATGCCCTTTTCTTAACTTGCACTCCATCTACACAACTATAACTAGGTACCTACTTATTAAATACTTTCGTAAATGTAATAAACCAGTCATATAATTATAGAGTTCACTGTAACCAATAGTTATTTATTTATTTCTCTTTTGGCGCCGCGTAGTATTGTCGCAGAGTCTGATATTGTAAGATTATATAGGTATTGGTAGGTAATAATTAGCAATGTAATTACATATTTATTATTTACAATTACGCACGGACTCACACAATAGTGTAATTATAATTGTATGATTATTGATGCCAGCCTGACTGCACTGTTTAGTGTTTAGTATCGACTGTAGAGTTCACCACCCCACCAGTCCTTCTCAATCTTTGTATTTCACTGATCCTCCTTACCCAGCGACATAATATATTAAGTACTACCTAGACAGAGTATTCAATGTTAGAAGTGTAACAAAACTGGTGCCCACAAACTGTCAAATCGTATGGAAAATTTGGTAACCAGACAGAAACTCACAATGACAAAATCTCAACTGTCAAAAGGGTAACCTACTATTGACTGAATCGCAACTCAACACCGGAAAACCTGTTGCCGACAATTTCAATATTGTTGGGTTAGGTTCGTTAGGTTGTTTTTTTTTTTTTTTTGCACACAAAAACAAAACAAAAAAAAACAACGGCATCAGATTTCCCGGTGTTGAGTTGCGATTCTGTCAATAGTAGTTACCCTTTTGACATGTGAGATTTTGTCACTTGAGATTTTGTCATGGAACCGGAAAATTTTGACAGTTTGTTGGCAACGGTTTCGAAATTTTGCTCTCATAGTTAAAAAACTGTATTAATTTTAACGTTATTTTAGGACTAAAACGATAGTTTTAAAGATGTTTTAGTTTTTATTATTGATATCTAGTTAATAGTGTGAGTTTTGCGACTCTAAAATACCAAAAAGTGCCGAGCATGAAATTGCGTCACTTCCGTTCTATTGAAAGTACATAGAATCAGACCTCTATGTTCTTACCATACACATTTTATCTATGGACCGCCAGCCTGGACGTTTGAAGGGTGGAAACATCGCATCAGCTGTTTGTTGGCAGAATCTTTTTGGCGTTGTTTAAGAGTGTTACAGTAGCTAGCTCAAGGTCAATATAGGGCGGGACATAAAAATTAAGGCGTGGCCTCTCCCCTGCCCCGCTTACACCACATTGGAACGTATGCATTAGCAGAGTAAGGAGTAAGTAACCTTTGAGTTAGGAGTAAAATATTATTATGCACAAAATAAGTCTAAGATCAAAGAACATTTCTAAGCGAAGGGCAAAATATAGTATTATTAAGACCATTGTCTTCTAGGCCATTGTTATTAATTTATTATACGGTCATATTCAACCTTTATAATTCTATGTCTTTAAAGTTGTTTTGACTGCAATAGCTAACACGTGTTTGGAGTTTTTTAACAACGGCTGTGCGATACTGTTAAACATGTGAATTTTTCACATTCACGTGTTCATTGCATTCACCAGCCTTTTGAAACCAAAAGTTCTCAACATTAATTAAACCAAAAGTTCTCAATTTTTTTTCTCAAATTCTTAAAATGGAAATGGGAAACAATATACACAAAATATTTTTTTTTTCTTAAATGAATATTTTATAAATTGAATATTAAAAATTATATTTACTATACAAATGTCTTATAGGTATACAATGTAACGACGAGTGATACAATAAAATGGATTTATGTTGTCTCTCTGGAGGAATGTCTCTCATACAATAATATGGAAATAGAATAGCAGTAGAATAACTAGTCAAATGCATTATGCAAGTTACATATAGTATGCCACAACACCCATATATGTAGGGCACGACATCATTCGACGACGACCAAATGAAGGAAACAATATTCTTATAGGATGAAAGATACGTTTGGTTCAATACCAAATTATGAAATATAAAGTGGGTACCTACTCTGTTGTTAAAAATAAACAATGTCAATATTGAACAACATAATACTATTAAATATGTTTGTATGTACGAATATATATGTACCTACTATGACTAGTATATCTTTGGCACGTCTTTTAGTTTGACATGTTATCTTATCACAATACACAATAAATTAGAATCTCATCCAAACCTCCAAAAACTAAACACACGCAATCTAATTATTTAGAGGCGCCAGATTTGAATCTCAATGATGAAGATGTATTCTGCACTTCACGACACAACTTTCTCAAGAATTAATTTATTTAAAACTCATCGAAATCCAAGCACCGGCGCTTTGGAGTTTGAAAATACCCCAAGTGACGCTCTGAAGAATGAGCCAAAATTTCTTCATTATGGTCTGCATCTTCCAGATATTTGTATTCCTGTTCTGTCGATATTCTGAGCTCCTCTTGTCCTATGATTTTCAAATCATTGCCAAAATTTCTCACTGGAGAAAGGACTTTTCTTTTGCAATCGCTATTTTCCCTGTTCACTTGATTTGCTTCATTGCTCTGAGTTCGATTTTGTGTATCGTTCCTTAAATCATTTGTTTCACAATGCATAAGTATAGTCTCATTTTCTTTTCCATCTTTAGAATTGACATGTTTTGCCTTAACTTTACTTTTTTTAACTTTTGTTTTAATTGCCTCTTCTATATACGGAGGATCTCTTATGGCCATGTTCCTTGGGTGTCGAGGGTCCACTAATTCTGGTAGTATGCAGTCCATGTAAAATGACACCAGTTTTTTTTCCATTTTACCCATCCAAAAACTATCGTCGCGTTCTATTATTGCCGTTTTAAGAGGTACATTCTCTCCAGACCATACAGCAAATAAACATTTATTCTTTTTTGTCACATGCAGCTGCCCTTGTATTTGCATGAACCAATCACAGTTTTGGTTAATAATTAGATTTCCGCTTTTGTCGAGTTTCCAGATTTGTATTTTTTTTTGTTTGATTGATTCTTCTATTCCAATTTTGAAAGCTGTTATTGGGCACTTAACCTCAACAATCGTGCTACCGTCACATAGTCCGTCGGGTGTCGCACCAAGAAACGGGAAATTTTCGTCGATGAAAAGCCCACATGGAGCGATTGAAATATTTTCTTGCTGTTCAAGTTGCTCAATGGCTATTCTTTCGTATTTTTTACCATGATTAATAGACTCGACGTGATCTAAACTTTGCTTGTATAACAAATATCTGATTAGTCGAGAACAACTTATGTCTGGGCGTCTTTTGACGATTTTGCCAAAAAGAGATGCTGTTAGCATATTCCTACGAAGTTCCAACCATTCACTCGAATCGCTTTGTAAAATAGTTTCTCGCTCAATTCGTTCTCGATCAATAGCATTCTTTTGTAAATTATCTAAAAAAGCTTTTTTAGCCATTTCATACATATCCTGCGACATATCTGGTTCCATGCTATTTTCGCCATAATTACTGTCCTTTTTATTTAAATTAGAGAAAACTATTTTTCTCTTTGAATATCTTTTTCGGAGTTTGTTCCTCTTAATACGCCAACTTTCCAGTCTACTAATCGAGTTTCGTGGAGTCAAACCAATAATAGATTTTTGTAAGACACTCAACGGTCTTCGTGTGTTAAGGGAAACGACTGCTGCAGCACATCTGGCCTGGTAGGATTGTCTCAGTGAAAAATTTATGCGTTTGCCACCAATAAATTTTGCGACAATGCTGTGGAACTGTTCAACGATGTTACTGTCTACGTCATGTATTAGGCTCCTAGAATGGGCTGCTAAATTTGAGACAAGATATTGAATTCTGTTGAACAGGGCACTTTGAATCAATTCTTCCGCTGAATCGTCATTTTCATGTTCTTGACAATAATACTGTTTACAATTGTTGTGTTGGCCAAAGGCGTGTAGATGAGATGTGGTTATGTCGTTAAATAAAAGATGTATTTTGTTCGTGAGAGATGTATCTGTTTGTTTGTGATGTAGTATAGATTTAGTAATTACTTTTCGAATTGTTAATATTTTTTGTTTAGCAATAAGTTTACGAAATTTTATGGGGTATTTCGTTTCCGATGAGAGAGTTTGCAGTTTGGAACAAAAATTCCTCAGTAAATGGTTTCGACACTGTATTTTTTCAACTGTGTGTTGGGCATACGGTCTTGCTTCCAATATTTTGGAATAGGAGCTGCTATCTCCATCAGAAATGATACGTCCATAAATAATGTTGTAAGTTTCTAAAGATTTTTTAAAACCTTCCACCAGTATCTCGGATTCCATTCCTGTTGATGGTCCAGAATAATTTTTAAAACACTTGTGTTCTGGGCAATCACTATTTGATCTTTCGGCACGTGCACATATGCAACAGTATTTGTTTTTTACTGCTAAAAATAGTACCTCACCGAATTTTTTTCCAATTATTGCTGCAGCACCTGAAAGAGCGGAGTAATTTTTTCTATAGGATCGTTTGCTCCAACAGCCATCAATTACAACATCTATAATGGCTGTATTTTTGGCGTCAACTCTGTTTTCCTTAATAGCTGCATTTCGTTCCCTTTCGGCAGCTTCCTCCATTTGTTCCAGGGCGGTTTTTTCCCAAGCCTGGGAGATATAAACTTCGGTTTTTCTATAGAACTTCTCATAAATATTTGGAAGATCTATAGATGCCATGAGTTCCTGCAGTTGAGATTGTCCACATCCTATTGCCATTGTTCCAGCAACAGCTTGATGGTTTATATTAAATTTACTGTCCATATTGTCTGAATCTACTGATATTTTTATGTTGCACATTTTACATTTTAATAAATATTTGGAAAATAGTCCCGTTCTTTTTTCAGAAACCATTTCCATTGATTGTAAACCACAACCAAGTGAGCCGTGTTTGGCAGCTGATTGAAGTTGATTGAAGAACCACATTATATTCACAACGCGCCTCCCAGATATTTCTGTCCCTTTAGTCGTATCCGCAGGACTATATTCTATTTGCAGGCTCTGCAAACACAAAATATATAGAGAGTACATACATGTTCCTGAATTGTATGAATCATTAATATGCCTAGACCTACCTAAAGCTTTATAAAAATTCTGAAACTTACATCATCTTCATCATTTTTACTCAAGTCATTCGAATGGATTCCCCTAGGTGAAGAAGTTTTATTCCTGCAATATACAAAAGTATATGTTATTATGCTACAAAAATTATAGTCTAATGAGATAATATTAGCTGAGAGACAAAAAACACCAAGTAAGTTAATTACTCGAATTTTGACGCAGAGGGATCTGTAGGGGCTAGCGTTGGTCCTAATAAGACAGTTTCGCATGCACCGATATCGTCAAAATCTAAGTCATTATTGTGACCCTGTTGGTCTTGAGATGTGACTCTGGACGTAGAAGCAGATGCATTAATCTGATTCGGGACAGTGTTCCGTGACCTGAAAATATACGAAATTTAGTAGATGTATCTATTAATCTTTCGAAGGTATGAATAATGTAAATTAATTTTTCATTAAATCATTCTATTCCGCATCATTACAGCGGCTATAGGTATTATATTTTAAACTAAATATATACGATATTCACTTCACTCACTTCTTAATATCGCGTGCTTTGGTTAGGAGACATTTTTTATTACGCTTGACTACTCCGCTATACTTCACTTTACGTCCCATTTTGATTTTTTATAATAATTTCTGAAAAAGCAAATAATGTAAGAAAAGAGTAATATATCCATCGACTGGAACAATGTCAGGACCTAAATCGCAATACTTTTGTGATGATAATAGTTTATATCCAGAATGGCTTTATTGTAGAATTTCGTCCAGCAATTACTCCAGGAAATAGAGAATTTTACCGTGCAAAACGTATAGTAGTTCTGATTTTTTGATATGTTATATAGGTCGGCCCTGTGGTTAAGAATCCAAGTTTGTGACCTCCTAGCCCTTGTGCGTTCACTAGGGCGAGCCAAAAACTGACGAAATTTCGGTCATTTTTTAAATTATTGATCATAACTTTTTAACAATGCATTTTAGAGAGTAAAGCTGTATGTAGAAGTTAAAGAATATTAAATTCTCTGCAACTTGAGCCTACAAAGTTTTTTTGTAAAACTATTATTTAAAGAGTTATGTGATATCCAAATTTGCAATTTTTTTCTGAAAAATGCTGTTTTTTTACAAAATTTCTCATTTTTTAAATATATTTCACGAAATGTACGTTGTAGAGAAAAATGTTATACGTAAATGTTGTAGATCGTTTAATTTAAAACAAGTTTGAGGTGAACATTTTTTCTCTCGGACCAATAACAACAGAGTTGTGACCTTCTGAAAAACTAGACTTTTTTGCCTTGGACTAATAACAAATGAGATATGCTGTCCTGAAAATTAATTTAAGGTCAATAGTCAATATTCAGATCGCCATATCTCATTTATTATTAGTCCAAAGCAAAAAAGTCTAGTACCATTTTTTGTTGCAAATTTAATATCCTATAATATTCGCTAATAATATTTTTTCTTACTATGTACCATTCTGAAATAAATACAAAAAGAGAAAAAAAAATTTTTTTCGTTTAAAAATTATGTTATTTTTATATAATTCTTTACATAATAGCTTTTTAAACAAACGTGACTAACCTAAGTTGCAGAAAATTTAATACTCTACAATATTTACTTACAATTGTTAACTCTAAAATGGATAATTAAAAAAATAGAAACAATTAACTGAAAAATTAACGAAATTTCAGTAGTTTTTGGCCCACCCTAGTGAATACACGCGGGCGGGGAGGTCACAAACTTGGATTCTGAACCACGAGACTAACCTTAATAACCTACAAAAAATAATTTCTTTGATTGCATTTTTTTTATAACTATTATCATACATACTATACTGAATGTTGCTTAAATATTCGTCGGATATTTTTTCAGAAGGTCACAACTCTGTTGTTATTGGTCCGAGAGAAAAAATATTGACCTCAAACTTGTTTTAAATTAAACGATCTACAACATTTGCTTATAACATTTTTCTCTACAACGTACATTTCGTGAAATATATTTAAAAAATGAGAAATTTTGTAAAAAAACAGCATTTTTCAGAAAAAATTGCAAATTTGGATATCACATAACTCTTTAAATAATAGTTTTACAAAAAAACTTTGTAGGCTCAAGTTGCAGAGAATTTAATATTCTTTAACTTCTACATACAGCTTTACTTTCTAAAATGCATTGTTAAAAAGTTATGATCAATAATTTAAAAAATGACCGAAATTTCGTCAGTTTTTGGCTCGCCCTAGTGAACGCACAAGGGTTAGGAGGTCACAAACTTGGATTCTTAACCACAGGGCCGACCTATATAACATATCCAAAAATCAGAACTACCATACGATTTGCACGGTGGCCATACATTGTATGTCTAGGTTTCCCGGGGATATCCAAATAGAAAAGTGCACCTAATGGTAATCGGTGTCTACCTATTTTTGGAAAAAAAAAGTTTAGTTTTGTCCAGTATAACATCATTAAGGGCTTGGCACCAGGAATGACGTCACAGTATTTTCCCACGGCATTAAGTTTCAAAATCGCGTGACAATCGCATGATAAAATGGTAAAAACAGCGTTTTTTTTTTCCATTTTTTGGGGTTAATTTTGCGTCTATCAAGAAACTTTTACGGTTATTCCCTAGATTTTACCTCATATTATCATTACAAAAAAAAATTTTTACTCCGCGACTTTCGGGAAACGAATGTCCGTCTTTCGGAAAAAAGGTCAGAGGTGTTTTTAATTATTTTTTTTGAAAAATCTATACAATATATAAAAAATATTTTACGGTTACGGTTTTTTTTTCCATTTTTTGGGGTTAATTTTGCGTCTATCAAGAAACTTTTACGGTTATTCCCTAGATTTTACCTCATATTATCATTACAAAAAAAAATTTTTACTCCGCGACTTTCGGGAAACGAATGTCCGTCTTTCGGAAAAAAGGTCAGAGGTGTTTTTAATTATTTTTTTTGAAAAATCTATACAATATATAAAAAATATTTTACGGTTATTCCCTAGATAAAGGTTCAATGCATCTACCCTATTTTGTTCCAAAGCATATTTAGTAACGGTTGTCGAGATAGAAGGTCTCCCGTTTTTACAAATTTTTGAAATGTCGGTATGCACACTCTTAATTGGCACGCATAACCCTTTACACTTTAATACACATTAAAGTAATAAGTATGTAAAGTCTCTACAAATCACTAAAACATGCGGGAACTACCTACTCGTAATATTGTGTGAAAATAATTTAAAATAAAAATCACTTACCAATGTTTGCCGTCCTCTGTAATATGCGAACTTTCGTCAATAAGATTAAAATACGGAACGTCAATTCAATTAGCACAGAATCCACGTCTTACCAGTCCACAGTCTTGTGGGTGACTGAATCCGTGGCGTAACGAAAAACACTGCGTTCCTTGTAATTCCCGTGTTATAAGTGTCATATTCGCGTGCACGCTAAAACCGATAGCGTATATTAGTACGGAGTCTTTTTATGAAATTGACGTTTTTTGGGTTTTGACGCGAAACAAACAAAAAATATTAACGTTTCTCTCTATAATGCGCTAGATTTTTTAGTTTTCTTTAAGACAAAAGAAGAATTATTTCATTCCGACGGACGAATCACTTGGAATATAAAAAAAACGATGAAAAACGATGTTTACAATTATTTTTTTTTACAAGAAACTATATAGTATATTAATTATATTACTCTATAATGCGCTTCGTTAAAGTTCAATCTATATAATATATTTTTTTCATCGAAATCCGAGAATAAATAACGCGGGAATATCGATTGAAAAATCACTAAAATCGCCATGTTTGCTACTGTAGCCCTCTTAACATAGTATTATTATAAGTTGATGTGAAGTTAGGGTTATTTTTGGTAAAGAGAAGATATATGGGAAGATAGTTGTCGGTTATAGTGATAAAATTCAAATTTGCCAACTTTCTTGCCAACGGTCACGTGACGCTTCCACTACAAACGATGTTTCCACCCTAATTTGTTCCTGTACCAGCTCAGGCTGACAGTCCATAAAGATAATAATATGTCTATGCTTCTTACACGCCTTTATTCAGCTCCAAATCTTGCAATCGAACTGCAACTCATTTTCAGATTAGGTACAGCCACCGCCACCTTGACATTTCTCTCTTTCTCTAGCCATGATGTAGGATTAATACATAAAACATTATAGGCGAGGTTGCCGTCACCGTCGCTAAGGAAATGTATAGAATACCTAACAGTTCCTTAACAACGAGTATGACGGACCACGTATTATATTCTGTTAGGAGATTTGACAGGAGTAGTGGTCCTGTTTGATCATTATGCTATGTTGCCAACTGTTACAGAACGGCCAGAGTACCTACTGTAGGAGGCGGTGGTAGAGCTAAAAAACTTTGTCTCTGGAGAAGGCTGATCCAATGTACTACAGAATCGTAATGTCATCTAGTTTACACAATTGGTAATAGTTTCAGAGTTCTAGCTAGTCTGAAAATAATTCGATTCTATTGAAAATTTGGAGACAACAACAACAACGCCAAATGAAGTTAAACAAAGCAAATAAATATCAGCTGTTGAGTACCTCTGATGTTTAGAATTACAAATAGGTATCTGAGTTGAACATTAGGTAGGTATATCGATATGTATATGGGAATACCTTAGCTTGTACGATGTATTTGTTTTGTATTAGGTTAGGTAAACCTAGTTATATAGAGGTCGACACGAGAGGTTAATGTATCCCAGATTTACAAACTTATCCTAATTTAGAAATGCTAAATAAATGCAACATACCGTGACTACTTGGAACGTATTATTCCTTTGTTAATATTATCCTAGCCTTTGTTTTATTAAAGTCCTATATGCTGTCATCCGGCTTCGGCGCCCTGAATTGTTCTCAGCCAATACTGAGAGAATCGTCTTGAAACTGAAGACAGTGATAGATGAAACTATGGACTACAGATTGACTGTTTTACAATTACAATATTTGGAAATTTCTTGAATAAAAAAATATTCCGAAAGTGCCCCTGACATTTACGGGGTTTGAGGATTTTCCATTCAGTTTTTCAGATGTAAAAGTGTAATTTAGCCAAAATACTGGTAATTATAATCTTAACAAATTGGCCGTTTTAGATTTTTAAATTTGTTCCCAGGCTCTTCTTAAGAAGGTAAAATTCACATTGTCCCTTACGTTAGATATTCTTATTTCGCGCTAACATTCTCATACAAAATTTGAAAAAGTTGAAGCGAAAATAGAACGATTTTTGCTCAGTGCATACTGCATATAAGCCCTTAATACTACTACTTGCAATATTGTAAGGCGATTTCTAAATACTGATATTTCCGCGCATCTGAGCATATAATCCTTTGATGTCCATGATATCTGGATAGGTGAATTTTTCTGATGAGTTTAGTATGTGAATCATGAATGATAATATGTATGTAGATTGTAGACTCTTCTGACTGATAATGATGAGAAGTGTGTTGGCAAGTCTTGCCTCTGCGTAAAAATAAGCTATAAGTTGCTATAAGTATGCATCATTATTCACTTTTCTGTATGCACCATTATAGTTTGCAGACATACCTCCTGTGTGTTGGTAATGGTATGCGTATGTAGTATGTATGTATAGGAAGATTGTGATGTTGTTGGTTGGTAGTTTTCTCTAGAGGCGCCAACTATGTTTGCCATGCTGATAACATGATTATTTAAGTACCTACTTGTCTCTATATAGTAACACTACCTACCTACATATTATTGTGTTATATCCGTGATACATTACAATTTTACATACATCTTTGCGTACAGATGTTCGCGCAATGCTGAAAAATAATGTGTTCTATTTCTTTCAGCCATCTCTCCACTGCTGGGTATAGGCCTCTTCCATTTGCTTCCATTTTCCTCTATATTGAGCTTTGCGAGTCCATCTTCTACCCGCGACTGGGATAATATCGTCGGCCCATCTTTTCTGTGGCCGACCTACTCCTCACTTTTTATCCCATGGTCTCCATCTTAGAACTCTAGGAGTCCATCGTTCTGTCCCCTGTCTGGCAACATGACCCCCCCATTGCCATTTTTGTTTAGCAACCCGGTCCATGATGTCTACGAATAATGTCTTATTCTTCCATAATAACTTCCGAAGTGTACTAAAACTTGCAAGCATTCCCATAAAATTGCTTCGGGAAAAGTAAGATTACTCAGTTAATACTAAAGATATCATCCTAAGACTTAACACATGGATAAATGTAAGATATGTTTTAGTGAATCTAGCAGTTAGAAATTTGATTTTTGTAAATCTTCTCGATAAAAACTAATTCCAGAGTTGTCCCCTTTTTATACAATAAGCCAAAATCGGTTTTCTCGCTTACTTAGTTTGCTTACTGCTTTTCTTAGTTCGCGCTTGCACTACTGAAAGACCAGAAAGAAATCGGTTGAAAGACGATATATCGTTGCCGTGGGGGTGAAGAAAGCTAACCCACAAATGGTTAGTTTTGAGAAAACGGGCTTTGAAGTTTTGTAGTCATATTTCTCAACACGATTTTTACGTACATCTACGGTGTTATTGAACAGATAAAATTTTATTTTTAGACAGCTCCAAGGGACATAAACATACACCAAAGTGTAGCATTTATACTATAGTTTATTGTTATCTATTTATCTATTTAAACATCCCAATCTTATCTTATGTTTGTTTATTATTCACTCACATTATAGTTTCTACGTCGCACCGTGCAATAATAATCACTATTACTGTATGCAAGTATATAATATTATATCCCACACAAGTTTACCTGAAGCACACAACATACAATCATTATCATAATATCACAACAATGTTTACATCTTTCTTCCTGTTTGACATAATTAATACATGACTAGGGTCCCACTTCTAGTCTGTTTTAAAGCTCGCGACCCGACTGTGACGTCACGGTCATTTCCCGCGTCGCATGAACAATCGCATGTCAAAATGGTAAAAATATCTTTTGTCACATTTTTTGAGGTTAATTTCGCTTCAATTAAAAAAACTTTTACGTCATTCCCTGGATAAAGGTTCAATGTATCTACTTTATTCTTTTCAAAAGCATATTTAGTAAGCTTGCCGAGATCTAAGGCCTCCCGTTTTTAGAAATTATTGGAATGTCAATATGCCTACTCTTAAGAGGCGATATTGTCTGAGTAAAAATCCTTCTATTATCGCTTCAACTTTAATAAATATTGTATCGGAGTGTAAGCACAAAATAACAATAACGTAAGCGACAAAATCGATATTTACTTATTCAATAAAAATAGGATAGAATGAAAAAAATAACCCCTAGAATCACTACGTCTTTCTTTGAACATTTTGTCAACCAAACCAACATCTACTGGAATCCAACTAGAAAGTTAGGGCTTTTTTCTGTTGACCATCTTTCTAAACGGCTTTTGTCTTTTTTGGGATTTATTCATGTTGAGCAATATTCTTATGGATTTTTCTCCGGGAACCGTTCAAACTATGTAATGTTCTATGTAGGTACATTTGCTCTGAGTATGGAATATATTTTATATGGAGCACATACGGTGTCAATTACAAATTATACATAAACCACCACAGTATTGCAACGTAACGGCATTGAGATTTGATTTGATTAATGAATTATGAATTCATTCATTCATTGAGATTTTTCTTTTAGAGCACATTTAATGCACATCAAGTATTATTCATGTGCAAGCAATATTCATGAATGATGCCACTGTGCATTTATAATATCACGTTTCTGATAAAAACCATACTACCTATACAAATATATATCGTATGACGTTGGAGAGACCAGAGTCATGATTATGTTCGTGAGAGCTCAGGTATTGAAGTGCCTCAGGAGACAAGTTATGGATATCTTCCATTGTGCCGCTGAACCTAGTGAACTGACATTCTTCGACGATGTGGTTAACGGACCTCCACCCCACCACAAGGGCAGTTGGGGTTGTCCCGCTTGCGAATTGAATATTCATATAATTTGTGTGGGCATAAAATGAAAGTGAACAACTTGAGATGGTTGGGTCGTGTGGAGAGAATAAGCGATGAAAGGATAACAGAGAAAATATGAGGAGAAAGAAGAGGTGTAAGGAAATGCGGCCGTCCAAGAACCACTTGGCATGGGATGCTTGTTAAGAGATACGCTGAGTTCCAGGGTATGGAGCTATTTGGGCTGTTGGTTAAAAGTATATAAACACAGGATTATAGACTCATCACCGACACGTATCTTATAGTTGTTGTACATGGGGATGGGGAGCATTCGTCAACCATCTAAAAAAGCCAGCGCCAACCATCTCGCTTGTTGCCAAATCAATATCTTACAGTCAGCAAGGAAAAACTTCTTGGGAGAAAAATGTCTGTCGCTTACGGATGCTTGAATCATTCTATAATGTTGCCCATATCTGATTTCTTCGGAGTTGGACTCGGAATAACGTTAGATTATACATAAGCAATAGTAATGGGCGTTTACGCTAACTAAAGTTAACTATAACAGATGCTAATGTTAACCTCGATCAATAGTTATCGTTAACTGCTAACATCGCTGATCAATTTCGGAGGATTCCACGTTAAAGTCTCGCGCGTCTTATGGGCTTCGCGCGCGTAATAAATCTCGCTATGTCATTGGTCACCGGTCAACAAGCGCTACTGTTGACCGGTGACCAATGACATCGCGAGATTAATAGCAGTACGTAGTCGTTAATTTTTCTGTTGATATTAATAATATCACTGTTGACGGGCGGGACTGATGTTTCTTAGTTTTCTTCTCGTGCGTTTGGTTGGAATATTTACATACTCACTCTGGTATTGGCGTGGATTAACGTTAGCAGACAATATAGGTACTTTATGTCAACCGTACTGACGTGTTAAATAAGAACAACTGTTGACCGTTATTGACCCAGCTCTAATAAGCAATATTATTTTTCTTTGGTCACTGTCTTTACATTCCATATTAGTCATTTCATGGAACCATCCACTGGGTACATTACTAAAACCACATGGTACTTCTGACCAAACACTGCTGCATTCATTGCACATATACGGAACGGATTATTTTCTCTACTGGCGACACCGAGTCGCTGGCGCTCTCTTATTGACAATACAGTTCCTTGATAAAGATTATAGTATACTCTTTGGCTTCTCACTATGTGAATAATTAGGTATTATCAGATCTCAATGGGCCATGGCAAATAATCATGCGAAAAATTAGGTTGGCAAAAAGGAAGATAGCTCAGCTTATACTAAAGATATCATCCTAATACTTAAAAAACCGATAAATGAGAATATGTTTTAGTGACTCTATAGCTCTTGGTAGTTGGGCTGGTCATGTGGCCAGAACCACAGACTCTAGGTGGACAAAGAAAATTCCGAAGTGGCGATCTAGAACACGCAGAAGAAGTGTTGGTAGGCCTCAAGTACGGTGGTCGGACGATGTGAGGCGAGTTGCGGGAGGCGGTTGGATGCGGTCTGCCCAGGATAGGGAGCTGTGGAGATCAATTGGGGAGTCCTATGTTCAACAATGGACGCAGGGGGTTGACATGATGATGATATCTTTTCGAAGCTGACGACGCCCATGATCTCTCCTTATTATATCGACGTGAAAATTGTGATTTTTCGATGCCAGTCCACAGATCTAGGATATTATAAGTTCAACCCATAAACGTCTCGATTTATCAAACTGCCATAAATCACACAATCATAACGCTATGTGGAGATCCATAATAAGATCATTCATGATCAATGATCTACCATACTACCGTGATATACTCGAATGTAGTTGATATAACTGGGGGCGCTATGCCTCATGTCTTATACTCAATAGATGTGTAAAGATCTATAGATCATTGCGTACTTAGTAGGTACCACCTTCCTCGACACTTTAGGGATGGGACTCCTTCAAATAAATCGTCATCGATGTTTACATCCATTTTTATTGTTGAAATCATTAATTTTGATACTATTCCACTATTGTGTTGTGATCCCACCCGCAGACGAGCAAAATAGTCATAGAAAAGTCATAAAATATAATCTCTTATCATGGATGACAGTTGGCTTGTTCACTTAATTGTGTTATATTTTTCGTGTTTGTTTCATTAGTCGATGTGTAACTCGTCGTAATGCCGAAGAGTGTAATATTTTAATACATTATTATTTCGTATGGCTTCTGCCACCGTTGGGCGGCAACGTCAGAAGATATGAGAATTATGATATCTGTTACATACAGGAGACATGTACCCTACAGAGCAACATCCAGGCTTCCAAGCCATTCAAGGGCATTGGGTGCGCCATTGTGGATATCTGCATAATATGGTCCAGGGAATGCTCTCAGAGGAAAGTCTTCGACAATGTGCTTGATGGATTGGACTAAATAAATAAATAAATTACTTACGTACGTACCAGTGGCGAAGGGTGGATTTCTGCAGAAGGGAAGCCGGGGCTAACATTTCTTATGGAATTACCTCAGATTAGACACTATTATACCTATCATTTTTTCCAAAAGGTAACTCGATGAGAATCGTGTTCTTGGGCACCTGGTAGGTACTATTACCAAAGCAACATCGTTAATTCCCACTATTAGTCGGATTCACTGTGGGTAAATCATACATTCGATGAAATAGTGTGAGTTGCGTCCATCACTATAGCGTGTTCCGCATCATTTACACAATGTCAGACGCCGCTGGTCATCGACACCATCTCACTTACACATTATGTGCTGTACTGATATACTCTGCTTACTATACCTTACCTACATATTAATATACACTACTCTTTCATACCATAATATTGTACAAGGCGAAGAGAAAACCAAGATATACCATACGAGAAGAGTTTAAAACGATAGTTCTTTGATCAGTCATAAGCCAGATGGTAGGTCCATCCTTTGCTGTGTATCTGTTGAGATATAACTACTTATTATATTCAACTACGACATGTAGAAAATTCCGATAGCCTCACAAAACATAAATTGTGATTTTCAAAATAATATGTATGTTATTTATTTATTTACTCTATGGTTGATTTAAGTATGCATAAGTTTTCTTTTCTTTTCTCGGGTTCACTGTAAGACATTGCTTTTTTTAAAAAGTCTGCCCTTTGGCATACTTCTGTATCTAATAAGATTTGTTTGTTACATATTTATGTTTGGTCTATGGCTAAAATAAAGATTTATTTATTCAAATATTCATATTCGAGCCTTGCAACACGAATATATCACCTTCGGTAGCCTGGTTGGCAACGCGCACGACTGTCAATCCAGTGGGCGCGGGTTTGATCCCCGAAGCCGACCTACTCAAAGGTGTATTTGGGTTTCCAGCCACCAGTTTCATTAAAAACTATAACCAGTTTCATTAAAAAAAAACTTTGGGAAGAGCCCTTGGTACCTATAATTATCAATTGTGCGCTTCCAAGATATTTTGATGTAAATTGTAAATACCCAGCTACAAGCAAGTAGGTCTGCCTACATATTGTAGTTAGAATGCTTAGATATATCATTGTATTAAATTATAAGTGTTAGTAGAACTGACATTACTTGTATCTTGTATGATACAATACATAATGTAACCATTTAATGATTTAGTTCAGTTGGTTGTGTTGTTCTGTGAGACTGGTACGGTTGTCACTAGCACTAACCTTGTGACGTCACCGCGCCACTAACTAATAACTTATTCATTTTGTTATAATGTTATACAATAGTCATATTACTCATCATGCAACTGTTCTATACTTGGTGACTGGTGTCCATAGGACCGCCTGATCCGAGGGGTCTGACAGACAGCTTGTCTGAGGGGCAAGACAGGGTAATATGTCGTTACATTGTTCTAACTTTCTGCATGTTTTACGAACGAATTGATCAATATTTTAGTCACGAATGTGTCGGCATCAAAATACTAAATATTTATTGGAAGTTGAATAATTCGCAATATTTGGATTTCAGTGTAGCTACTGTAGCTAGTAATTATGTCAGATTCTTCATTTTCTTCTTCATTAGCCTTCGTCCCTCTCTGTATAGCCCTGATAGGCAGTATGATATAGGTCTCTTCCAACTGTTTCCACTCGTCTCTGCTCTGACCCTTCCGTATCCAGGTTCCCCCAGCGATTTGGATAATGTCGTCGGTCCATCTCTCTGCTGGCCTTCCGACACTCCTTCTACCAGACTTTCCTAGACAAGGACCCTTCGTCACCTTCTTCTTCTGTTGGCCCTTCTTTCTCCACTGCAGGACATAGGCCTCTATCATTCTCTTCAATTCCCCATTCGATCTAGGTTCAGCCAGCTTGTTGGACAATATCGTCCATGTGGACGACATGTACAATATACATTACATAATGATATACATCTACCCATCATTGTTTTCCCATGCGTTGAACCGGATACAAAACATGCACATAATTAGTTTTTTTGGCCTTGCACTCAACAATGTGTTATGTACAGCGAATGATTCAGTACTTCTGTCACACTGTTATTTTATAATTCGTTTGTTTGTTTATTTCATTTCACGCAATTGTGAGTGCGTATAAAACTAGTACACATTTTATCAAATGCACAGCACATGGCATGTCAAGAGGTCCCTGAGGTTTTGGATTCTACATACACAGAGAAATTATATTTTACATTTTATGAGTAGGTACAACAGACGATATGAGTATTGATTACTGACACCTTAAAAGTAGGCATATTGACATTTCAAAACGGGAGACCTTAGATCTGTAGACCTTATAAATATGCTTTGAAAAAAATAGAGTAGATACATTGAACCTTTGTATAGATTTCTAATAAAAAATGTGAAAAAAAGCGTATATCATTTAGACTTTAGACAATCTAAAAGACAACAAAAAGTTTAAAAAAAAAGTCCATTTTAAAGAAAAAAGGAAAACTAAATATTTAGATTAAAATCCACAAAAATGACTTTAGATTTCGCGACTAGTATTCGAGAATTTGCACCCTCATTATCAGGCGATTGATACTTTGTTCACAATCGCCTGATGATGAGGGTGCAAATCCTCGAACACTAGTCGCGAAATCTAAAGTCATTTTTGTGGATTTTAATCTAATTGATCGGGTGAGGGTGGTGTGTGGATTAAGTCATTTTTTTTTCATTTTTCTTTATCATTTAGACGTTTGGTTCATTAAAGTTATTTTATTTGTAATAATTATTATAATTATCTCATCGTAATGTTGTTATTATTATGTAAATGATTTGTATTTAAATCTAAATATAATAAACAATAATAATATCACGTGCTATATATAAAATATAACATATATTTTATTAGGTTTAACGATAATGATTGTATGATGACATTGCCATTAGCCATTATTATATGCATATTCTGTCTGAAGGACGATTTATTATGAAAAAATATGATTTTGACTCAGGCCCCTGGACTTTTTTCTTGTGGGGTCCTCCTCCGGTACAACGTCACTCTCTCTCATGTCCTGCCTCACCACTTCCCTTCACCCTCGAAGGATGAGGTAACGGACCTAATATTCGCCGAGAATTTTCCCTATGACGTTCATGAGTTATTGTATTTAATTATCATTTTCTCCACATTCGGCCGTAGCATGACTATACTACACTTGATAATATAAACGTGGATAGCCTAGCAAATTATCCCACATAAATATTTTAGTCGGTAAATTTGTTTATTCGTATCACAAACTCTCCGTTTCACATTATTTGTCTCATGGGTTTCCGTGGATACGAAATTTTTCCATAGAATTACTAGTAAGAATGGAACAGTGGAAAAGTTATTTGAAACAGAGTAATGTTCTAATTTCAAACTTGACATTTACTGAAGCAAAAATGTCTGCCATGGTTTCAGTCATAATACCTACCAAACGTATTTAGGGGTGTTTACTGCTGCTATTTATACAAACAAACGGACATATTAGTTTATTATGTTTCAGTATTAAACTTAATCCTTCTTTATGAATAAATTATGCAAGAATCTGAAATTTACAGTCTTGGCTAAATGTTCTTACATGCACCTCCGTAGATGTTAAAGTTAATCTAACATTGGAATTGTTGTACTTCACTTCAAATTTGCCGTTGCGAAGCAAGGGAAACTTAGCTAGTAGTAACGTTCTCTAGTAAGTTCGTCACGTCTCATGTTGACCGCAGAATTAGTCACAGCAGAACATTGTTACATACAAGTGATGTGTTGTTGTATTAGTTTACATAATCTCAATGTTAATCACATGCGACTGTCTTATTTATAACATTATTATTCTAATACTTATCTTTAATTGTTCCAGGAAGCTCAACTGACCTCACACCCACACTGATAGGCATATACGACTCACTGCTAGAACTGAAACCAGCTGACACAACGTCCAACGCAGCCAAAGAGAACGGACCCTTTTCTTTTAAGAGGGATGAGACAAAGAGAAAGATGGCACAGCCCATCTCAAATTCTCCGTCCAAGGACCCCAGATTGATAGCTGGTGGTGTTAAATTACCGGGATTTTCAAAAGACGAAAGTCCGGCCAAAGAACAACCGTTACAGAATGTCAATAGAGTCGAAACAACGCCGTCCAAAATGAGTTATGTTAGCCGCTTGAAGAGTTTCACATTGAGGAAAAATAATAACGAAGTGATTGAGACCAAAAGTGAAAATATTCCTAATGTTAATAGTGACCAACAAAGAGTGAGCGATAATATTGTGGTTGATGATTCTAGTGTTAATAATAATGTTAAATTAAATAGTGATAGTGGACGTGGTAATGTCATTTCAAAGATAAATAGTGAAGTGATTGCTAAAGTGGAATCCAATAGAAAACACTGGGCTGATAGAAGTGGCGTTAGTTCTAATAGTTTCGATAATCTATCACCCAATGTTAAACGAATGTTAAACAGTGCGGGCGCTGATAATTCCACCCCAAAAAGTGCGATAATTCAACCAAAGAAACAACCGGGATTAGCCACCGTCGGGAGGTCCTCCTATCGATCAAAACATTCAAATATCCCATTGATGGGTGCAACTTCTAAAATTACGCAAACAGGTGTGGATATTATTTCTACGGCTGATATTTACGACACACCCTCGGATTTATCTTCGAGTTTAACTAAAATCAACGTGCGGTGCAACCAACCAACAAATACCGTGAGTTCCTTTGTGTCGCCAACCAAATCCTCCCTAATGAATCGAGTGACTAACGAATGGTCTTCGAATACTAATGTTTCGAGTTTCTCACCCGAGAAAATTCCAAGAACTACGACGTCTTCTACCGTAGAAGATGTACGCGGTTCAATATACGATGTACCTGTCAGTTCTCCTGTAATTTATGACGTTCCTGCAATTAAACCGGTTCAAACAGAATCGATGGAAATATCAAATAGTAATAGCGAAGTTAGAAGTCAGTCTAATTTGAAACAAGAAGAATCTATGGATGTGGACACTGGAGATTACGTTTTTATTGAACCACCTGAAAAGATTAAAATTTCAGCGAATGAAAAGAAAAATATGGATAATGGAATTAGTCCATCAAAACCGACTGCTTTGAATATTGCCTTGGCAATACGAAACGTTACGGATATCAAGGAAGATTGTAATACGAAACCTTCAAGTAAAATTGACGGTAAATCTTCCAAGTGTCCTCCAAATGTATCGATGCTATATTCCAACAGTTCCGGAAGTACTGGAAATCTGAAAATGTCATCTCAGTCTGAATCTGAGAACAGATTAGCTTCACAGACAATAGGACAAGTAACACGACCTTTGTCCATGAGTTCTATAGCTTCGTCTAGTTCCACGTCGAGCAGTGGTGCTCAGAACAAAGGAGGTATTAACTCTGCATATTTGGCTTCCATTGAGAGCTTGGATGATCACAGTGATATTGATCATCATGGTGGGAAGTTTGTAAAGAATACAAGGATGACTAAAACTGCAGAGACACACAAATCTAGGGACACGAATGATGGAGGTAAGACTACATTTTTATTAGATGTTCTTTACAGAAATAGGGCCTAACTTTCTTGCTTCAAATTTTTAATAGTTTTAGCTGATTTTTAACATCTGTATTTGTTCTCTGATAAACAGTTAAGGAGTGAGGTTATTAATAAGATGACTTAGAATTATTGTAAGACGCAAATGCTAGCCAACTTAATTATATATAGTTCTTCTTCTCCAGTTTCGATCATTACGATTGTTTGCAGCAAAGCCCCATGTCTCCTTCTCCACTCATCCCCGTCTTGTGCGGTTCTTTTTAACTCTTTATATGAGTCGAAGCCCATATCCTGGCACAGGTCGTCCAGGTATTCTTTCCTTGGTCGTCCTCTGTAGTTTGTCCCCTCGTTCAACGAATATGTTGTTACGTTCATCTAATTCTTTCTCAATAGGAGCTCGCCAGTACTCAAAAATCATACCTAATCTACCTAATACAGTGTTGTGCTCTCCAAATATAAAACACTTTAAACTTTATGGATCTTGATATGAAAATATATTGGTATTATTATCGCAATGGACCGTTATTTGGTAATAACCAGGTATAGATTACATGTAGTGACTATGGAATGAAATATACACATACCAAATTATATTACAAGTATGATGTACCATACCATTACATCTTCATAATAACAGAGTATTGAAGGAAAATCCCGCGGGCTTAAGGCCCTCCACATCCCCGGGTAGCTCAGGCGCATTAATAGCGACCTCTTTACCCGCACTTCTAGCAAAATATTATTAGGAGGTGGGCCCAGGGTTAGCCTTAAGGGAGCCCCCCGGCAAACCCCACCCCCGAATTACGTTCCTTCAATATCCTTGTCCAAGGAGGTTACAAAATTTCACTTACTACTACAATATTTCAAACTATATCTATACTTATATGTAAGTCTTACGAGCTATGCTATTCTAATTACAACGTATTTTATTAATTCAATCTTACATAATATATTTGATCTTACATGGAACACCATAATACACACACACACACACACACACACACACACACACACACACACACACACACACACACACGCGCACACGCACAAACACACACACACACACACACACACACACACACACACACGCGCACACGCACAAACACACACACACACACACACACGCACACACACACGCACACACGCACACAGGCGCACACGAGCACACGCGCACACGAGCACACGAGCACACGCGCACACGAGCACACGCGCACACGTGCACACACACACGCACACTCACATGGAAGCACAGCTGCTGAGAATTCATCTCAGGAGAAGATCACTTCTCCCATAGGTGGCGCGACCCTGGAGGTATCCTCCTGGACAAGGACACAGGATTCAGCCGGCTCTCCTCAAGCGGAGAAGAAGACAACACGAGACGAAAGAGTTCTCGTTCGACCCAAAAAGACCAAAGAATTAGGCTAGGCAACCACTCTTTGGGTGGGGACCGGCCCAACCTCAAAGTGCGATTCCCAGCGCGAGTGCCAAACACTAACAAAATTCTCGAAACACGCCACGTTGCGACCATTCAACATCAACTCCGCGCACCAGATTGGACGCGGGGTGTCATCACTCAAACCCATCATCATTTCATCCCTCGCATCTTCCATAATCGGGCATTCCCAAAGGATATGCCCCGAAGACTGTTCGACCCTTCCACAGACACACCACGGTTCAGCCGCCAGGCCAAGCTCAAAGAGCCTTCCCTTGAGCTTCCCGTGTCCCGTCACAAGCTGGACCGCAAGGTGACTCAACGACAGAGATGTCCTCTTCATGCGAGCCTTTACGTCGGGGAAGAAGTTGTAGACAGATCTTGCCGTTCTCCCCCGGTCCCACCTCTTCTGCCACTCGTCCAAAGTGATCTCACGAATAGCTCCAAAAGCCCTATTCAGCTCCCTAGCCGTCGACGACCCGGAGGTGACGGATAAGCCAAAGTGCTCAGCAGAACCTGTAGTTTTGACTCTCCTCCGAGCAGAATAACAGAGTAAAGAATTGCATATATCATTAAAATATGCATGCAATATGCAACGAAGGGGAACAAATGCGTGCATACAAAGATGAGATTGGGCACCGCCACCTTGACATTTCTCTCTTTCTCTAGCCATGATGTAAGATTAATACATAAAACGTTATAGGCGAGGTTGCCGTCACCGTCGCTAAGGAAATGTATGGAATAACAGTCCCTTAACATCGAGTATGACAGACCACATATTATATTATGTTAGGAGATTTGACAGGAGTGGTGGTCCTATGTGATCATTGCCAACTGTTACAGCACGGCTAGCATAAAGTCAAAGACTTATTATTATAACATTAGAGTTTGCAGATCGCATTATTTTATCCATTATCCATGAGTTAGTATTTTAACGTATGTAGGTAATACGTATGGGCAAACCTGATTGTCGAACCTTGTCATAAGAGCTGTCAAAGGTCCGCAATATTCTCACATTGTATCTTTTACAAGTAACCTACAATGCCGAAAATATTACAGAGCGGCGCTAGAGACATCATTTTAAAGGCAAGATAGTTTTGCGAGTTGAAAAATGAAAGAATACTCCGATAATCCCTTTCACAAGTTTGAAAAACAAAGTTGCCAGTTTATTCTAACAATCTAAAAATTGGCTAGTTTTATAAATCAACAGTTCTGAAATATAATTTGAATGTAACGAAAAAATGGAACCATATCTTATTATCACATCAAGCAACACTAAGCCAAGTTTGCTCCGTGAGACTTCTGAAAAAAAAAAACGAACAGTAAAGCCGTAAAAGAAATGAATCGTGAATACACATTGCTCAGATAGATGTGTTACATGTACATACTATACTATGTACATATCATGTCGATATTAAATAATATAAGTAGGTACATAATTATTTGTTCATACACGTATCCATATTTGGCTGCACATACCATAATAAATTATTAAATTACACGATGGTAAAGAGGCCACAGAGATTACACAAATTATTATATAATTTTTAGCACAGTTTTCATGTAAGATTTTTTATAAACAACGTGCCCGTAATATTTCAAATTAGTATAATATTCACTTCCCGTATGGAGTCACGAATCCCCTACAGGTTAAGATGATTTTGGATCATATTAATTGCATCTCTCCATGTCTGCCCAGTGCCCAGGGCCCAGGGCGACCTGATATTGATACTCGTACATGGAAAGATCCACTTGCCAACCGCGTTTGCCTCACCCGACCCATAAGAATATTGCTCGACATGAATAAATTTCAAAAAAGACAATAGTCCTTTACAAATATTCTCAACGGATAAAAGCCCAAAGTTTCTAGTTGGGATCCAGTAGATGAATTATTTATAAACTGTTGACTATTTTATTGTCTATCCCATTTTAGATCCGCTTATTTATTTGTTTATTTTCTAATCTATGCTAGTTTCTAACACACTGAAAAAAATCGTATTCTAATAGATACAATTGATTTTATTTTCAAAATCCAATTAGATTTGAGTTTTTGTCCCTTGACCATATTTATGAAGGGCTTTTGTCTTTTTTGGGATTTATTCATGTTGAGCAATATCTTGCGTCACTGCCCCATACGAGCTTACCCCGGTTCCATTGACAGTGCTGCCAGCCTGTCCCCTATATTCCTCCAGTGGCTGGAGGCGCTGCATGTCAGACTTTAACGATGTGACAATACTTGGACGTTGCCAAACAATAAATAATTAATATTCTTATGGGTCACGGAAATACACACATACGATGTATTTCGATAAAAAAACTCAAAATATGTAAAGTTCTTTCTTATGACGACAGTATTCTCGGGTGTGCAGATATAATAAATAGGTAGTCTTCATCGTGTTGTTGTAATTATGATACCGTTAATCTTGGCAACTTGTAATGTGTTGGCCTCAGATCCGCCACGCCATGGTGCAAAGCAGGTCCTCCCATAAAAGGCCACCAGCACCGCACTACACTCCAGTATCTTCTGTTGTGGCATATTTAGATATATAGATACTTCGTAGTAATAATAGTACATAATGTCTCTCAGGGATATTATATTTTATATGGGCAAAGGTAACTGAACATGTGAAAAATTGCGTCAGGAAAAGTAAGATTACTCAGCTAATACTAAAGATATCATCCTAAAACTTAAAACATGGATAAATGAGAATATGTTTTAGTGACTCTAGTAGTTAGAAATTTTATTTCAGTGAATTTTCTCAATAAAAAATAACCTCAAAGTTACCTCTGAAATTTACTGAAACTTGATATTTTCTCTGTAGTTTGTTAGATATATAATAATAATAAATAATAATATTTGGACAATTTTGGGTGCCGTTTAGCGATAAAATCGCCCCAAGTAATGCTATAATGCTGTAATTTGGTTAATAAGAATATATTGTTTAAGGTAGTAAGACTCTAGTGGATATTTTGTGATATTCGGTCCCCTCTTTATACAGAAGGCCAAAATAAATTTCGTCGCGTACGTTCTTCTTAATTTAAACACTCTCTTCTCTCTCTGAAATTCACTGAATCTTGAGATTTTTCCTGTAGTTTGTTAGATATAGTGTTGAAATTTGACCAAAGAAAAATCTTTAATGAGATTTACACAAAAAATGTTATGGGCGATGTAAATAAATAAACCAAACCAACCAAACATTTCATAACAATCTGGCCATAGGTAATCCCTGAAACATTCCTTCTTATTGACCAACACTGTACTTTTATATACAGATCGGCGTTATATCCGCTACCGTAAATCGTGACCGGACAAAAACCCATAAGAATATTGCTCAACATGAATAAACCACAAAAAAGACACGAGCCCTTCAAAAATATGCTCAAGGGACAAAAGCTCAAATCTAACTGGATTTTGAAAAAATAATTAATTGTATCTATTAGTACTTATACGATTTCTTTCAGTATGTTAGAAACTACCATTGATTAGAAAATAAACCAATAAGTAAGCGGAGCTAAAATGGGATAGACAATAAAATAGTTAACATTTTATAAATAATTCATCTACTGGAATCCGACTAGAAATTTTGAGCTTTTATCCGTTGAGGATATTTTTAAAGGGCTTTTGTTTTTGTGGGATTTATTCATGTTGAGCAATATTGAGCAGGGTTTTTCTCCAGGAACCATTACAGAATGTATGGCTGATAAAGATGGAACATAAATCAATGTATTTTTGGTTATGCCTTGATACATCTGTTTCTAGTTTTTATGTAAGTATTGTAAACAGACATCTAATTGCCTCCCATTAATTAGTTCAATCGAAATTATAACCTAAAGTTATTCAACTCACAAGTAGATTGATTCGTTCCGGATGTTGTGGAATCATTTCTGTAAATAATTGTAAATATGTTTCCATCCTTGGATAAGGACACTGAAGGAATGTAAGTTAGGGGTGGGGTTTGTCGGGGGGCTCCCTTCTGGCTAACCCTGAGCCCACGTCTTAAAAATATTTTGCCAAGAAGTGCGGGTAAAGAGGACGCTATATGCGCCTGTGCTACCCGGGGATGCGTAGAGCCTTAAGCCCGCGGGATTTTCCTTCAATGTGGAATCATTTGTCCGAGGAAAAAGTGAGATAAAAAGGTACCTTACCTTGCAAAACGAGAAGTATTTCCGATTTTTGGAATTGTTATATTGTGGGTCGGTCCTGTGGTTCTGAATCCAAGGTTGCGACCTCCCCACCCTTTCGCGTTCACTAGGGCGAGCCACAAATCGTCGATTTCTCGATTTATTTTCAGTTTATTAATTATACCTTTTTGACGATGGATGCGTCCAGCTTCAGCAGATAATAAAACTACGAAGACTTTTAAATGTTGAATACATATTTTAGGACTGGATGTAATGATTTGAGATATACCTAAATTAATTTAGATATTGAACCGGATTTATCTGCACTGCACAGACGGAAGTAGGTTGCAAATGTTGCATCCATTCCTCAGCAGATAGCGTTAACATCTGAAACATTGGATCATTGTGAAATAAGTTCCAGCAGTAGCATATATACAACTTTCAAAAATTACACACTCGACAGCAGGATGTGGTGGAATGGGTGATCACTTCAGCCAACCAAAGCCGACTCGCGACTAAGCGTCGGAACACTCATCCTGTTTCCTCCCCAAGGGAGTTCACATAACGCTACATTATGTGAATGAAGATGCCTCTCGTCTCTGTTGAGGAAAAATGTACTTGCTGGAATTCAAGTTATTCATATAAATATATTTATTTAATGAATTAGCCTGCTCAAGGTTAGTCCATATAAATATTATTAACATCGAAGCATAATAAACAACTCTTATGTTTATCTTAATATGTCTTATGAAAGAAAGAATACAAAATACAATCGAATTCTTTATCGATTCCCATCATTGACTCCATTTCCTCATCGTCTTGTAGTTTGTAGAATATTTATCGATTGGTATAAAAAATCGATAATCTTATTTATATTACATAACGTCTACCTACGTCATGTTTGGTTCCCGGAGAAAAACATATGAGAATATTTCTCAACATGAATAAATCCCAAAAGACAAAAGTCTGTAAGAAATTTGCTCAAGAGATAAAAACCAAAACTTTGTAATTGGATTCCAATAGATGAATTATTTGTAAAATGTTGACTATTTTATGGTCTATCCTATTTTAGATCCTTTTATTTATTTGTCTATTTTCTAATCTATGGTGATTTCTAACACGCCTATAATTTAAACTTCTAATAATTTATCTTCAAAAATTTTAAAGTTAAATAATATTTTTTTTTGAAAATGATAACAATATTTTTGTATCTTTGATCCTGGTAGAAATCGAATACTAATAGATACAATTAATTTTATTTTCAAAATCCAATTAGATTTGAGCATATTTCTGAAGGGCTGTTGTTTTTTTTTGTGATTTATTCATGTTGAGCAATATTCTTATGGGTTTTTGTCCGATCACGGTCATGTCTTATTAATTTATTATAATAAGGGTCTATAGGTTTTTGTATGTATATAGTAGGTCTGATTCTGTAAGTATTTTAACTTAGATAAGGTCGTTCCAAAATTTTAAATTTAAGTCATTTTTAGTTTGATACCCTATTCTCTATCGTTGGCCCAACTTAATTCTTAACAATTTTTAAAATAAGTTAACCAGAAACAATTTTAGTTCAATATTATTGTCTACTGTACATCGGGCATGCGCGTTGTTATGTATCCATTAGTTACAATATTATTGTTATTTTGACTTGACAGATGGTATTGTCAATATTACAAAATGAAACATTAAATCGAAAGCAACTCTTCGAAAAATTCCCAGCAATTTCGAGGAATTCAAATAGGATCATTGTAAAACTTCCGCAGAGGGATAGATATTAGATAATCACGGGTAAAAAACGCTTTACTCCTCTATGTGAACCTGGGATTCTGAGAGAAGATGCGGAGATGTGGAATTAATCTGGAAGACGGCTATATCCGTAGCTAGGCAGTTGGTAGAAAGAGGGTGATGAGAAGAATATTTCGACCTGGACTAAATAAAAGTATATCGACAGCTGATGGTCAATCAGTTTAATCTTCTTCGTGTGTAATAAAGTTTTATTAATGCTTTGTGTTATTAGTGCTGCCAGCCTGTCCCCTGAATTCCTTCAGTGGCTGGAGGCGCTGGATGTCAGACTTTAACGATGTGACAATACTTCGACGTTGCCAAACGATAAATAAATAAATAATGGTTTGTGTCGGATCACTTGCACAAATATCGTATTCGCAGACGGAAGAAGAAAAAGTCTTATCAGAATCATTTACATGTTGAATTTTCTATTTAGTACATAATACGTTTGTAATAATTAATTGTGTTGTGGGTAATATTTACAAAATAATACTTATTATATTTTTCTTTGTTTGCTATATTTTCTTATGAATAAATGAATACCTTTGTAGGTTTTTCTTTTAAACTAATTTTGTTCAAATCACTTTCATCTTACTATAAAATAATTTCGTAGATAGGTATATTTGAAGGAAACCTATCTATTTACCCATCTTCCTATACCCTCACGCCTCATCCTTTGCGGGGTAGGCATAAAGGACATAAAGCCAGACCGCTCTATTCTTACACACACACTTTTTACTCCCAAAACATTAATACAATATTGTCATACACCCTTCAACTTCTGCTTTTACTCAAAATGCGTCCGTCCTTGAGAACATAATCGGCCAGGTCAGTCTCGGGTGGTCTCACTTTCTCGCATCTCTTCTTTTATTGACTTTTTGGCCATCTTGTCTTCATTCATTCTATCCACATTCCCTGATTTCTTAACTTTCACAACCCCAGTTTTACAGTTACTCATTTCTCTAAGCACGCATTCTTCTCAAGGACCTCAATTTCACTGCGTTCAACCCTGTTTCGTCCTTCTTCAGCCCGTCCACGTCTCACTAGCATAATTAGGGTTGGAACCAAGACAGAACTGTGCACCAGCACTTTTTCTTTCGTAGACACTAACAATTGGTCTGAGCGCATTTTCAATCCCATGAGGCTATTAAAAAAATGTGATTGGAAGACGGGTGTAGTGACTACAATGATTGGACGGTTTGCGTATGTTGAGAATGAATAATAACAGGAGGACTTAAAGTATAGTAGTTATGGATGATAGAAGAGGCGTGAGGAAATGATGCCATCCGAGAAAGACCTGGACTGTTCATGTCGACCACATCCTCAAAGACGGACACGTTTTAAATAAAAGAGATCGTAGAGCAAATGACAAATTGCTTGAATGTGACGTAAGCAAGAAGTGTGTGTAAGGAAAGGGCAGTTTGGCGCTCTGTCCTCTCTGACAACCCCGCAGGAGACGCGGCCTAGATATACAGTTGGAATAGCTACTTTTCACGTTGCTGGGATGAAATGAACTTCTTCCACGAAGGTCTTGGTGTAGGCAGCTGTAGAATATTTATTTTGCTACCCTTTTTTGATTTTCAACTTCAAAATAACGTAACACATAAGTACTTAGCATATTTTTTTGTGAAACGTATAAAATTCGATATTAAAACACACGTATCAGAAGGTAGAATTAATAAGCCGCATGCAACATAGGTGCGGCTAAAATAAGTTAAAAATTAACTTAAATAAGCACATTTTGACAGAAAACTATTCCAAAAATAAGTTACAGAATACGATATGAGCTTATGTTGAACTAGTGGCCGTACTATTTCAAATAAGAGAACACTTTAAGACTTAACAAATTAAAATCAAAGTTACAGAATAGCAAATGAACTTATCTAAGTTAGTGCGTTCTAATTTTAGTTTAGCTCATGTTTAAAAGATAGAGAATCAGACCTAGTTTATCACCAAATAACATCGAACCAGGTCAATCAATTACCAAGATAAGGCACCGCGTGGGAGACCAAGAATTGAATAGAAAAAATGTATCTCAGAACTGGACTTGTAGAAGAAAGCTATTTCTGTTTAAGTTCAAGGCTAAAAAATGATTTCTCTAAAACCAGTGGTAGGCCTTTATAAAATTTAGTTAAGGCCCTTGTAAAATTTAAATGCACCCTTACTGAATTCGTTAGTCCGAAACTCTGAACGCATACCTAAGGTCTAATTCTGGGGTCCGTTCTGGGTCCGTTAAATTTCACTCAGTGATTCGCTAGATTGTTTATGGTTCTATTGTTCTCCGTTCTATCATCGGTGCGAGTCAACCAGTTGCGCAATTCAACGTGCTCTATGTGCACAGTTAACACGCTCAGTTTTTGCGAATAACACCTAACTGGCTTTGTAGATTTTCACGGTCCTTGTTATTCTCTTCTCCGTTCTTCTCGGGTGTACCGTGTGTAGGTTGTCGAGCTTTCAGCCTACTTGCTGAGGCCATCTTCAGGACTGATGTCTTTTATTATAGATCTAAAGTAGGATAGACATAAGGTCTGATTCTCTATCTTTTAAACACGAGCTAAACTAAAATTAGAACGCACTAACTTAGATAAGTTCATTTGCTATTCTGTAACTTTGATTTAAGTTTTTTACGTCTTAAAGTGTTCTCTTATTTGAAATAGTACGGCCACTAGTTTAACCTAAGCTCATATCGTATTCTGTAACTTAATTTTGGAATAGTTTTCTGTCAAAATGTGCTTATTTAAGTTAATTTTTAACTTATTTTAGCCGCACCTATGTTGCATGCGGCTTATTAATTCTACCTTCTGATACGTGTGTTTTAATACCGAATTTTATACGTTTCACATAAAATTATGCTAAGTACTTATGTGTTACGTTATGTTGAAGTTAAAAACCAAAAAATTGTAGCAAAATAAATATTCTACAGCTGCCTACGCCAAGACCTTCGTGGAAGAAGTTCATTTCATCCTCGTAACGTAAAAAGTAGCTATTCCAACTGTATATCTAAGCCGCGTCCCCTGCGGGGTTGTTAGAGAGGACAGAGCGCCAAACTGCCCTTTCCTTACACACACTTCTTGCTTCCGTCACATCCACGCAATTAGTCATACACGCTCTACGATCTCTTTTATTTAAAACGTGTCCGTCTTTGAGGATGTGGTCGACATGATCGGTCCAGGTCAGTCTCGGACGGCACCTTTTCCTCACCCCTCTTCTATCATCCATACCTATACCTAATATATATTTTAAGTCCTCCTGTTATTATTCATTCTCTCGACATACGCAATCATTAGTCCATCATAGTCCAATCATTATAGTCACTACACCCGTCTTCCAATCACATTTTTTTAATAGCCTCATGGCATTGAAAATGCGCTCAGACCAATTGTTAGTGTCTACGAAAGCAAAAGTTCCAACCCTAATTATGCTAGTGAGACGTGGACATGGCTGAAGAAGGACGAAACAGGGTTGAACGCAGTGGAATTGAGGTCGTTGAGATGAATGTGTGCTTAGAGAAATGAGTGAATGTACTCGTAAAACTGGGGTAGTGAAAGTTAAGAAATTAGGGAATGTGGATAGAATGAATGAAGACAAGATGGCCAAAAAGTCAATAAAAGAAGAGACCCGAGGAAGTGAGGCCACTCAAGACCGATAATGTTCTCAAGGAAGGATGCATTTTGAGTAAAAGCAGAAGTTGAAGGGTGTGCATGACAAATTGTATGAATGTTTCGGGAGTAAGAAGTGTGTGTGTAAGAACAAGGCGGTCTGGCATTCTGTTCTTTCTGCCTACCCCGCAAAAGATGCGGCGTGAGTGTATTGGTAGATGGATAGATACATAGATAGGTTTCAATTGTAAGTAAAATAAAGTGATTTAAAGAAAAACCTACAAAGGTATTCATTTATTCATAAGAAAATAAAGCAAAAACAAAGTAAAATATAATAAGTATTATTATGTAAATATTACCCACAATACAATTAATACAACAAACGTGTTATGTTCTAAATAGAAAATTCAACATGTAAATGATTCTGATAAGACTTCTTCTTCTTTCGTCTGCGAATACGACTATTGTGCAAGTGGTCTGACCCAAAGCATTAATAAAACTTTTTAACACATGAAGAAGATGAAACTGATTGACCATCAGCTGTTTATATAATTTTATTTAGTCCAAGTCGCAATATTCTTCTCATCACCCTCTTTCTACCAACTGCCTAGCTACGGGTATAGCCGTTTTCCACATCACTCCACGACTCCGCATCTTCTCGTAAAATCTCAGGTTCACGTACAGTCGAGTAAAGCGTTTTTTTACCCGTGATTATCTAATATCTATCCCTCCGCGGAAATTTTACAATGATCCTATTTGAATTCCTCGAAATTGCTGGGAATTTTTTGAAGAGTTGCTTCCGATAAAATGTTTTATTTTGTAATATTGACAATACCATCTGTCAAGTCAAAATAACAATAATATTGTAACTAGTAGATACATAACAAAGCGCATGCCCGATGTACAGTAGACAATAATATTCAACTAAAATTGTTTCTGGTTAACTTATTTTAAAAATTGTTAAGAATTAAGTTGGGCCAACGATAGAGAATAGGGTATCAAACTAAAAATGACTTAAATTTAAAATTTTGGAACGACCTTATCTAAGTTAAAATACTTACAGAATCAGACCTACATTAGGATCTAAAATAGGATAGACATCAGTAAAATATTCTATACGTTATACAATTAGTCCTGAAGATGGCCTCACCAAGTAGGCCGACAGCTCGACAACCTACACACGGTACACCCGAGGAGAATGGAGAAGAGATTTACACTCAACTATTTGGTTGGGTTGGGTGACATTCGCTCCAGTGTTGCCATATGGTTGCCATCATGGTTGCCAAAAAGTTACAAGTAGCGCCCTCGTCAAAAAGCATTTATTTTTGTACACGCAATTATAAAAATCTGAGTTGGTTATCTATTTGGCAGAATTCTTTCCATTTCTTGCAATTTAATTGAGGAAATGTAGGTATATTACAATTATCATATCTACAATTAAGAGTGTGCATATCGACATTTCAAAAAATTCTAAAAACGGGAGACCTTCTATCTCGACAACCGTTACTAAATATGCTTTGGAACAAAATAGGGTAGATGCATTGAACCTTTAGCTAGGGAATAACCGTAATAGATTTTTTATATCTTGTATAGATTTCGCAAAAAAAAATATTTAAAAACACCTCTGACCTTTTTTCCGAAATACAGAAACTCGTTTCCCTAAAGTCGCGGAGTAATTTTTTTTCTTGTACTGATAATATGCATTAAAATCTAGGGAATAACCGTAAAAGTTTTTTGATAGACGCAAAATTAACCCCAAAAAATGAAAAAAAACGCTATTTTTACCATTTTATCATGCGATTGTCACGCAATTTTGAACCTTAATGCCGTGGGTAAAGACTGTGACGGCATTCCTGGTGCCAAGCCCTTAAATAGCAATATTGTATTGGCAATATTAATGTAAAGAGGTAGATACATCATGTAATGTTATTTTATTAATATACTATGTAATGTAATGTACAAATTATTAAGTAGAAATATAATTACTATTTTGTCTTATTGAGATCAAAAGCGAAAGTGGCCATTGCAAGAGACGCGAAATGATGGCAAGAGAATCTACATAATGTTTGAGTGTCTACGTGTATGTTCGTTTGTGGTTATCGTCAGTAAGTAGGATACAGCAAGCCAGAATTGCTTTCAACAAAATTGTCTAAAAAATTTGTGTCCCCGAATGTAGGTGTTATGCCTCATCCACATGCTGGATTTATTTAGGTTATTTTATTTATTTATTTATTACACATGGAACAGATACAGTCACAATAACCAACATTGACAGGTACATTAGTACAAAAATATCAATACACAAGACCAATAATAAAATTAACTCAGTAAAGAAGGTACTGATGTCTTTCAATTTTAGAGGATGTGTATGGCTCATCACACATGGGCGGAAATTCGGCCGCTAACATTCGGTACGCGGATTCCGGAAGCTCGAAAATGTATCCAAATTGACTACTCTCCAGAGTCTCCACACACGGGAGAAAATTCGGCAGCGAAAATTCCGCGGCCGAATTTCCGCCCATGTGTTTTGAGCCTTTAAGTAAATACTTGTCATTTAAAAAAAACTTCGAAAGAAGACAGCGACAGTATAACTATAGGCAATTATTTTCCTGGGATACACCGGGCATTCCAGCTAGTGCACACTGTTGCTTAATACATTGTATCACAGTGTCTGTATGTATGACGTATTGTATTAATTATTGTTTATTTTATTTATTATTTATTAACTACTGTACCACCCCCTCATTTACTCTTATAGAAAGTCATTTCACAATCTGTTACTTATATTATGTTACTTACAGACTCTGTTATTTTGTTACACCCCTAAGTCACCAATGATTTATTGATACTATTTTTTTAATTCTTACCATTCCTTTACGCAACAACAAGATGCACTCAGATTCCTCACATTTGTGCATAGGTACTGTGGATGTTCGTAAGAGCGCACAGGTTCTGCACGTACGAAAAATTGTTTCAGGAAAAGGAGGATTTTTTTAAAATTTATTTATTTAAACTTAAAGTAAACAACAAACACGTATAAATATACAAAATGGACATAGTACAGATTATAAAACGTTGTTCACTAGGGCAAACTTAACGCAGAAGTGCGATTTCTTCCAGTTAACCCCAGATTACTCGACGAATACTCAATTTTTCAATTTCAATTTCAATTTATTTCAAAGAATATGGCTTACAAAGTATGTGTATCATTAGAACATTATTTATATTATATTACTTCAAATTAAATTTAAAGCCCCCAGACAGTATAAGTTTACTGGTATAAGGGGGTCAATCATAAAACACATTAAATATCAATTGTAAAATAAGTCCATCAATAACATAAACACATATACAATAACTTGATCACTATTTATTGTCTTTTATTCAGGATTAGCTTCCTTAGACTCCTGGCGAAAGGCTTTGGTTGTGTTATCCTCTTCAGCTCATCCGGCAAGGAATTATACACCAAAGAGGCAGTGTAAAGAAATCCATACCTGATCCTATTTGTCCTAGGACTTCCTTTCCTGATGTGATTTCTTTGTCTCGTGTATCTGGAGTGCACGCCACTATTGTGCAGCAAGGATATTTGTGTCTTGATTTGGCTATTTTTAATCTTATGCAACATCTTAATTTTCTCTATACCTATTATGTCATCCAAATTTAATGAGTTTGTCATCTTATAGAGTTCTGTGGTCCTGGTGAATCTATTTAGACTATAAACTATCTTTAGTGCCTTGTTCATTACTCTCCTTATTAAATCCTTCAATTCAACACTACATTGGGACCACACCGTTAATCCATATGTTATGTGAGGTAGAATGAAGGCATTGTAAATCATAATCTTTGTTTTCATATCAAACACATCAATTCTCCTCAGTACTCCTATCATAGGTCCCAATCTGTCCAATATTGAGTTTACATGTTCAGACCATGTCAATCTTTCGTCCATCATCAATCCCAAATATTTGACACACTCTGTCCGTTTGATCTGATAATTGTTAACTTCAATTTCAAGATTAATATCCGGTTTATTTTTTTGTTTCATCATCATATATTTTGTTTTTTCTGCGTTAATAGTCAACGAGTTTTTGTAAAGCCAAGAAACAAAAATCTTCATATCATCGTTGATCATTCTCTGCAGAGAGTCACCAGATTTATCACTAAATATTATTACGGTATCGTCTGCATACACAAAATATTTGCCCTTTAGGTCACAATACCTCATGTTATCGATGTATAATAAGTACAAAAGAGGGCCCAGGATTGATCCCTGCGGCACACCAATATCAATAAGATTTTTCCCGCTGACATAACCTCCATTCCTCGTTTTACCTTCTCTACCATTCAGATAGCTCTTAATCAGATCCAGTACATTGCCCCTGAATCCCAGATTGCTTAGCGCTAGTAACATTGTGGAATGGTTCACCGTATCGAAGGCCTTTGACAAGTCGATAAACACTGGAACAACATATTTTCCCTCGTCTAGTTCTCTGTTTATATGCTCCATGACATCTATCAGTGCAATGGATGTATTACTTCCACTCTGGAATCCATATTGCTGTGGATCGAAGGCTCCATTTTTATTTATGAAATCCACAAATCTCTTATGTAAAATCTTTTCAAAAATCTTGCTCAATGTGCTTAATAAACTTATTGGTCTATAGTTGCCTGGCTCTTCTTTACCTCCTCCTTTATGAATTGGAATGATTTTTGAGGTTTTAAACTCGGATGGAAATTCACCAATTTCTATATGATGGTTAATGATTGTGGAGATGGGTTCAGCTACAATTTCACATAATGTTTTTAATTCCTTGGATGATATTTCATCACAACCACATGATGTAGTATTTTTTAGATTTTTTATAATGGTGGCAACTTCATTTTCATCAGTTGGTGTCAAGAACACACTGTTCATTGGCGAGGGTGGCATGAAATTTCTTTTTTCGGGTTGATCAATACTCTGTTTTAATTTATTTGCAAGATTTTTTCCAATAGTGCAGAAATACCGGTTCATCTCATCGGCAATTATCTGACCATCGCACGTAGTACCATGATCTGTTTTCAACTCTTTTATTTCGCAATTTTTACTATTGATTGTATTTTTTCCAAGACATTCGTTAATAATTTTCCAAAATATTTTTTTGTCTCCGTTTGCATTCTCTATCCTCGTTTGTATATGTTGTCTTTTTGCTTTCTTTATTTCGTTTGTCACGTTATTTTTACATTGCTGATAAAGATTTTTAATCCTCTCATTTGTACTATCAGTTTTTAGTAACGAGTATAGACTGTTGCGGCGCTTGATCATTTGCATAATATTTCCCGTCAGCCATTCATTATTTCTTCTGGCACGATAAGGTTTGACTGTTGTAGCGGAAACTCTAGATTCAGAAATAATTGTAATAAGATGTTCAAAGGTAATGTTTTTGCCCCGTAGTCTTGAAATCCTGTCTCTTACATATTGTGAAAACAGTGCATTATTCAACACCTTCCTTTCCGTTTTCTGCATTTTCATTTTTTCTTTAACTACATTATTTACACGTACATACAGTATCTTGTGATCAAGTTTCGGCCAATCATTCAGCTCTATTGTAAACTTGTTATTTCTGTCATTCAGAACGTGATCAAGTAATGTGGCAGAATCATTCGTCACTCGCGTTGCACATGATATATGTATTTTATTCATTATTTTGTAATTATTAGATTCAACAATAAATTTATAGTTATATGCAGTAGCATTCTTTGTGAGCAAGTCAATATTAATGTCTCCTACCACGATCATGTTCTTATATCTAGAAAGCAATTCATCAAAGAACCCAAGAAAATCCGTCATACTGGCATTGTCCTGATCAGGTGGTCTATACAATACACACATTTTTTTCTTTTTGTAACCATTTTTCGTATATATGTCTATTACAAGTGTGTTGTATTTTTCTGATTCGTAGCATAATTTATATTGCATTCCTTCCCTTATGTATATAGCAGTACCTCCACCCCTTGACTTTCTGCAATTAAAGACTGCAGTAAAGCCGTTCAAATTAAAATAATTCACCTCATTTGAGTGGAGCCATGTTTCACACAACATCAAGACATCTACACCTGAGAACATCTTTATCATTGCTTCTACTTCGTGCACTTTATTTCTTATACTTACAAGATTTGCATACAAAATATTAAGTACCGAGTCATTGCTTTTATCGTGCCTACTTGGTCTGGTCACATCATCCCGCAAATGCTCCCCCACACCAGATTCAACCCCATCAGTGGCTATAACAAGGACCAGTTTTAACAACATGCCTTATAGTCGGTGAAATCTCTGACTCTTCTGTCCATAGCCTGCCACATCGGGCATGCGTGACTAGTTGCTGGGTGGTTTAGATCATCTTTCTTCCCCAAGCAATTGGGGCAGGTTGGTTGTTTGCCAGCTTTTTTGACATCGCATTCTGCGAACATGTGGTCTCCGGCGCAGTACAGACATCTTCTAGGATTGGTGCAGTACTTCTGCATGTGTCCGTAGCCCGAACACTTGAAACACTGAACAAGAGGTGAACTATCCTCTACCACTACTCTCTGGTAACCAACATTTGCCTTTCCAATACCAGTCAATATATTCCACGACTTCGCCGACACCTGACAGACAATATTTGACAATAGGCTGTTTCTGTTTCTCTTTCTGTATTTAATTTTCAATTTTTCACCTAACTGTATCCCTTTGTTTTGCTTTTCAAGTGATTCGTTAAGATCTTCCTCTGTCACTCCCTTGATTAAACCTTTAAACACTACAAAAGGATTTCTTTTCTTATTTTCCTCCATAGAGAAGCCAGTGAGATTTTTTATCTCCTCCTTCATCAATTCCCTGTCCCCTTCGGTAACACAGTTTATCTGAACTTTATCGTTTCCCAATTTTTTTATATTAACCACCCCAATTCCTTTGCTTCTAACATTTACTTTTCTCTTTAATATGCCTTCTATCTCGTCACCCGTCTTCTGACTCTCACTCACAACAAATGAGTGTGATTCCCTTATGTTATTATTTTTAGCCGTCACACTGGCATATGATCGACCCTGTTCAGAAATAACTTGGATGATTTTATTATTCTGTTCCTCTATCTTCAACCCCTGCTCCTCAATTCTAGTTAATTTTGTTTGTAGGCTATTTATAGTTTTTTCCATCTTAGTTTCTTTAATTTTATCTTTCGACAAATCATAACCCTGTTTATAATATAGAGTAAGTGCAGTTAATTCTTTTACCTTGTTCAACATGCTGTCCTTACTACCCTGCTTCACTCCATTCGCGCCGTTGATCATTGAGATAATCTCATCCTGTAACACCACTGGGTCAGTTCTTTTGTTGGTGGAGGAATCTCTAGAACATGGAGCAATAGTACTGGGGGACCCATCTCTAGATGACGGGTTTGATCTCGAAGAACTTCTTAATACAAGTTGATTCTTAGACGGTTTCGTATTTGGTTCCATATTGAATATTATTATGGAGACTTCAACGAACGGTAAACAAAACCCCAAGTTGCGGTAGTTTGTATGGAAAAAAATAGTGTAGAAGCCTATAACTTTTTAAACTCACAATTTACGGCAATTGAATAACTGACTTTTTTGTGTAATTTTATGTCCCGGTTCCGACTAAACACTTTTCACAATTAAAAGGGTGCACCCGGAGGCTACGTATCATCCCTTATGATAAAAATGTCAAAAAACTACATTAAACACAGTATATTTTCAGTTAGACACCAGATACAAACAAAAGCGGCACAGATTCGTGATCACCGCAAAAAATCGATCCGGGATCATATAAAGCACAAGTTTTTCCACGATTTTCACACTTTCACTCGGTCGGAAAATCGGTTTTCCACCACCATAGGTTATATGTGGACATATGCACAGGCGAGGTTTTTTATAGAGTCAAACACGGGGAACACGATGGTGTCAGTGAGAATCACAGAAACACTATACAGGATGCTACGTTTCACAATAAAGTCACAAAAACACAACAATCACAGGAAAATCGTCGATTTTCTTTTTTCCACAGACTTTTCGCGACGACGACAGAACTAACGTATAGAGCTCGAAAAACTCTATCACATGATATACTGCAAGCCAAGAATAGTTATGTATTTCCTATATTATTTATTTTTAAAACCGTGAGCGAATCAATACGATGTTGATAATGCGAAACTCGAATGAATGAATGACTAACTAAAGATATCATCCTAAAACTTGAAATATGGATTAGCTGAGTAATCTTATGTTTTGAGAAAATAAAAGTTCCGTAAAACGTAGGTAGTGGTACAGCAGGGCCGGATTTACAGATTTCATAGGACATTTTCTCCTCCTGTCCCGTCCCGTGGACGAAAAAATTTTTAGATGCATTTTTTATATTAGCGCTCTAATTTTTTTTCCGATTGAATATGCATCCAAAAAAATTTTCGTCGACAGGGGGAGGGGGGCCCTAGGAAAAGCTACAAAGGCTAAAACTATTATCCTAACCTTGGAGGGGTTGGATTTTTTTTCATATACAGTGTCCAATGTTTCTAAGAGACAGAGGTGGGCACCGTTAATCAAAAAGTTAACTTCGTTAATCGTTAATCCGTTAATTAAAAAGTTAACTTCGTTAATCGTTAAAGCGTTACATTTTGAAAAAAGTAACGGAAGTTAACGTTAATCCGTTAATCTAAAAAATCGCGGTTAAATGGCATGAAGTAGAACTACATAAATACTATCTACTACTGTCACATTCACACTATTGCGATGTATCCCAACAAAGTGGGTACACAAATACATACAATGTGCCTACAACAAATAGAACACACGGAATGGGTGGCGAGTCTCATTATTAAATAATAAGTAAAATGTCTTATAGAAATTTTACAAACACCTAGGTACATTTTTCATTACACTCGCCCATTGACGTCGAGAGTTTGAAAGGCGCCGCAGCCGAATTTTTTTCGACAAAATTTGACTTTCGATCTGAATTTCTTTTCCAATGACCAACTCATATACGAAACCACACATAACTTCATACAGCCCTTGGATTATCTAATGCCGGCGCAGCCAGTGGATGATGTCTATGCAAACAATCAAATATTAACGGACTTAATTAACGGAAGTAAAATGTAACGGAAGTTAAATAGTCCGTTAACAAATTTTGGAGGTGAGAAAAGCGTTAAATCGTTAACCAAAATGTTAACTTCGTTAATTAACGATTAACGCTTTTCTGCCCAGCTCTGCTAAGAGAAAGGATAAGAATGAAAAAAAACTGCTTTGTAATTACAATTTATATTAATGTCAGTGTTTCTGTTACTTTCAGCATCCGGCGACCCCCAAGGAGCTTCATGTATAACTGTGGCCCGCGCCCCAACCCCTCCACGCCCTCGCTACTGCGACCCATCACTCACACAGCTACAGAGGGTTTGCACTGAGATTGTGGATACGGAATGCGTCTATGTGGAAGACCTCAGGCAGGTCGTGGAGGTGAGACATTTTCCTTTATAATTCTGGTACCTTCCTACTTTAAATTAGGATAACAGTTATCGTACACCTTTTAATTTTATAACTAACATCTTAGCTATTTTCTTTATCGACCAGCTGCACATAATAATATTAACATTAACGCATTTTGTATCAGTTTACAGCTAAAATAATAGACTTCTTAGGTATAATATTCATTATTCTTAGAACATTAACATATGGCTTATTTTGTACTACGAAAGAAATTAGAAAATAATATACCAACATGTAGAATGTAGATTCCTACTTTACCTACCATCCTAAAATATGTCACTTGATTGTCTTTGACACTTAATGACAGATTGGTATAAAAATATCTTCCGTAACACACAAGGTGCATACTTCCAAATATTCGTTTTTATGATAATACATCAACACAAATTATACAAATTTCAGTTTGTATGATGCTGGCGCCAGACGCTCGCCGACCCTCGAATGAGTAAAAAGGCGTGTGGTTGAAAATGTTTATTTTGACGTGTTCGTAACCGACCGTTGACGCCTTTCTACTCATGCACACCGAGCCTTCACGAAGCTACACGAGCATGTGTCGGGAGCATTACGATTTAATACAATTTACACCATAGCTGTACACACTAAGATTACATAAGTGATGACATATTCCGAGTAAAAATCGTTCCATTACACTTCAACCTTTTTAAATTTTATATGAGAATGAAAGCGCAAAATAACAATAATAACGTAAGCGACAAAATCAATTTTGCCTTACTGTATAAAAAGGCGACTGAATATAAAGAAAATATCCACTAGAGTCACTGTGTCTTACCTTAAACATTTTATCAACCAAATTACAGCATTATATCTGTTATTATAAAACTCTCAAGTTTCAGTGAATTTTAGAGGTAACTTTGGAATTACTATTTTTTATCGGGAAAAATTAGTAAAATCATATTTCTACCCGCCAGTCACTAGTCACTAAAATGATAATACTAATGCTGGATTTCATAAACTTCTTAAGTGAGGAATAGCGGAGATAGGAGCCACTTATCATTGTTTTTCACACAAAATTTGTGCTAGGAGGCCCCTTTCTCCGCTATTCCTCACCTAAAATATTGGTGAAATCCAGCATTAATCTCATTTATCCATATGTTTCAAGTCTTAGTACCTATTAGCTGAGTAATCTTACTTTTCCCCGACACAATTCTTCGCATGTTTATTGTTTAGGTACCATGGCCCCTCGAGATAATGGAAATGATGACTGTAACCAATCATCTATTCTATTTTTAAAATATTCTAGTAAGTTGGCGGTTATAATGTTGTATAATACAAATTACCGTGAGTAATCATAGAGTACCTACATTCACGTCGTTAATGAATGATAAAAAATCGCAAACAATTGCTTACTCAACAATGTTTGTCTACAGATTATAATAGATGTGATTCAGGAAGGCGACAATTTTCTTTGCATTCCTTTTTCAAATTTAACTACTAGAAAATTTTGGACGGAAATAGTGTATTTTGTAATTTATATAGACTCCCGCCGAGTACAAGTTCAAATTTAACTATACAGTCTGTCTCGTTTCAATCTATTGATTCATCCATTCGTTCGAGTGAGACGCACAATATGACAGATAGCGTTTCAGCGGAAATGCATTTGAAAAAAGAACTTATTGAAATAGATATTATTCCAAGATGGCATCCACTATACACTTTAATTTGACATGTTGAATGCTTAATATTTTATGTTTGAGTTATGATGGGAGCTATTAAAACATCTCTTGAAACTTCATTAACGTCAAAAAAGCGTTATGTTGTCTTATGTCTAGAATTTTATATAGTTAAATGGGCGTCGTTAGCCTCGGAGCTAGGGGGGGAGCGACAAAATTTAAAAAAAATGGTGTAGCACAAAAAACGCATAAATATACCGCCGCAGGCGAAACTTTTTTGTGAAACATAATGAAAAAGGTCGTGATGTAGTTTGTTTATTTGAAAATGTATTTAATACTTTGTAATTGTTTGTTAAAAACAGGTTAAAAATGATTTTTTATAAAAAAGTAATAAAAAATAGCGCCACAAGCAATGTTTTTTATGAATGGATTTTCATGCTAATTTTAGAAAATTTATGATGTGATGAAAAAATGTGTGGTAGTAATATGAATTTTTGTGAGGTTTTATTATTTAGTATGAAAAAATATATACGTATTCCAATCTCTAGGGGGGTTAGCGGCCCCCATTCCCCCCTGACGACGCCCATGTATAGTTACCATAACTCACGACTCAGAGGAGCATCTTTAATATCGCTTCAAACAATAAAATGTCTAAGTTTCATATTATTCTATACAGATCTATTTAGATCACTTGCACTCGTCAGCCAAATACGTAAAAAAAAATCACAATATTTAAAACAGGAATAGTGGAAAATAAAATATCCAAAAATGACAGATACCAACCAGAGTGTAAAGAGATCAGATTGTCATCTCGTTAGGAGTAGGTGCAGGTTGGGTGCAACTCAGAATGTGTGAAAATAATTTGATTAGGTAGTTCAATATTCAAAGGGTGCAACATTAAAGAAAAATATTTATTTCACAGAAAATTAAATCAAATGCTGAATTAAATGTAAGGGGTTCAGGTCAGCATTCTTGTCAATTATTGCGGACCACTCAGAGACAAAGCAAGAACTGTGTGTGCCAGATGCCTACCCCACAAGGGACTCGGCATGAGGGTTTTAATTTTTAATAAAATTTATTTAATGCTTCCCGGAGACGGTCCCTCTTGTAACAATGGCCGAGAATGGCCTCCTGTCACCAATTTTTGAAATACACGCCACGATCGCCAGACGGGAGACTTTAGTCTGTTGCTGCACTCATTCTATTTGAATATTTGGCGCCATAATGGCGTTTTGTTTTATGTTGATACTCTAGCGTTACCTATATTAGGTATTGTGATTAAAAAAATATTATTATGTACCCCTTTGAAATTATTTATCAATTCAGCACAAATACCATTTATTATGCAGTTTAATTAAAACGATTGATGAACTATATTTAATCATCATTATATTGTAAGAAGTCTATTAATGCTACTGAAAGTAGAGACAATTTCTAGTTTACGCAAATAATACCGAACTAGGCCTATTGAACTATACTATAGTAAAGACAAAGTAGATTTTAATACTACTTGCTCTGACTATATAGTGAATATACTTGCATTATAATGAGTGTAGAAACGAACCTAGTTTAGTGTCCTGGTTTATTTAGACTTAATTTATACTACGATATCAATATTATTATAACGTACCTGTAAAATTTAAATTAATAAGCTAACTGATGATGTGAAAGCTTCATAAGTAAACAGATATGTAAATAGTTGTCTCTATAATAAATAATAAGCCAACAGGTTCCACTGGAAAACAGTATTGGGGTTACTTAGGATTGTACTCTGGTTGTCACATTAATGCATTATTTGTGTCATGTAATACTTGACGTGAATCCTGCTCGCTGGAAACATTCAAATTTTATATATTTTTTTAACCCACGTATTTTTTTTTCAGAAGTCTCACGAAGCAAACTTGGTTTAGTGTTGCTTGATGTGATAATATGATATGTTTAAATTTTTTCCCCACTTTCAAATTATATTTCAGAACTGTTGTTTAAAAAAACTAGCCAAATTTTGGATTGTTATAATAAACTGGAAACATTGTTTTTCAAACTTGTGATGGCGGTTGAAAGTGGTTATCGGAGTATTTTTTTTACTTTTTGCAACTTCAAAACTATCTTGCCTTTAAAATTATTTCTCTAGCGCTGCTCTGTAATATTTTCGGCATTGTGGGTTACTTGTAAAAGATACAATGTGAGAATATTGCAGACTTTTAACAGCTCTTATGACAAGATTCGACAATCAGGGTTACCAACAATACAATCATGAACTCCACTTGCAGCTAATGTCCGCCGACTGCCAAGATATATAAAATGCACTGTCTATATTTCCGATGTTTATTGCTTCCTTTGAATTGTTCCAGGGCTACTTGTACCCCTGGAGGGATGGAGGAACCTTCTCGCCAGAAGATCTGGACCACCTCTTCAGTAACATTGAAGAAATATATCATTTCAACAAGTGAGTATAACTAATTCAAATAATAAATGTTCTATTACCGTGATCGGACAAAAACCCGTAAGAATATTGCTCAACATTAATAAATACCAAAAAATACGAAAGCTCAAGGGACAAACACTCAAATCTAATTGGATTTTTAAAATAAAATTAATTGTATTTATTAGTATAGGATTTCTTTCAGTGTGTCAGATTAGAAATACCATAGATTAAAAAATAAACAAATAAGTAAGCGGATCCAAAATGGGACAGACAATAATTTTATTTAGACTATTTAGTCAACATTTTATTATAAATAGTTCATTTACGGGAATCCAATTAGAACGTATGAGCTTTTATCCGTTGAGCATATTTCTGGTGGGCTTCTGTCTTTTTTGGGATTCATTCATGTTGGGGAATATTCTTATGAGTTTTATCCGATCACGTACAAAGTGTTATACATCGTGTATGGACCCATTTATCTGTCATCACCAATTAATTCTTAATTTCATTTCGGATGAAAAAAAAACTAAATTAAAGCGCTCCATCCACTATACTGATCGACTGTCACTCTGTCATCAATCATAGTACGAGTATATCTGACTTACATACTTACTTTATAATAGGTACTTGATTAACTTTATTATTTGAGAACAGTTTGCAACGAGTGAAAGTGTTTTTTTTATCATTAACTTTATTTATAAACTATTTTTTAATGAGATTTGTTTTTGCGCTGTATAAATTGTGTTAACCGCAAAAAGATTAGTATTGATATAAAACTTTTTGGCCAGCCACTGATGTTCAGTTAACTGAATCGACCGTTTGCAAAAAAGCTCCGACCAAAACCTCTCTCTGAATTCAGTGTTACCCTGATTTTGAATTCAGAAAGAAGTTTTGGCTGGAGCTTTTTTGCAAACGGTCGATTCAGTTAAAAGAGACACACTTATATAAAAATTTAATTCCTTAATTAAAATTAACCGATACAAAATCGTTCCATATTCAAATGTAAACAATCAAAATTTAGAAGACGCCATATACCTAATTATATAGTGAAATTAATTCAAACTGGCGAACGCAAACATAAAAGTGTGACAGAGAAGGGACGACTACCTGCTTTATTCGCACTAATGCCAGAGTCATAAGTGCGAATATAGCAGGTAGTCGTCCCTTCTTGGTCACATTTTTATGACTGCGTTCCACAGTTTGAATTAATTCCACTATAGTAATTAGACTAATTAATTAGTAATTACATTATTGGGACATATGGGAAGTTGTTGAAACGGTCTTAGATTATTGAAGTACCTAATCAAATTGTTTTTCGTGGAAACGGTAAACGACAGATGAAATTAAATAAAAGTCTATTTTAAATAGTTTGACAATCGCAATGTGAACTTCTTGAACCCCATAGAAAGTAAATAACATTATAAACATACGGTATTAATAATACTAATCTATATTTTATCTATGACTATGACACATTATCTATGATTAGTGTTTCGCAATGTCACTTGTGCAGCACATCAATCTTATGTTTTATGTTAGTTTATCATGTCAATGTGTCATATGAGTTATGACTCATGTGAGCAAGATATTGTGCGGTGCTGTGAGAGTTTTTTTTTTTTTTTTTTTTTTTTTTATTTATTTCACAAAGCACACTGACAGACACTGAACATGAATTTAGACAAAAATAAACTAATACAATATAAAGAATCAAATCAATGCCCTATTACTGTGTACACAGATTGAATTAAGTGTAGGGTCAATTATTATCATTAAACATAAAAACAATTACAAGACTTATCACTAAGTTAATACAAATTAAGTAAAACCTAACCTAACAACTGCAAGTACCAATCACAGGAACAAATGAGGAAAGGAGATTGGGGAAAGGTAAAGCATTGAATAGAACAGATTTAAACAATTAATATCAGTAAAATATCATCACCTGCTATGCAGAATTGCTAAAATTTGTTTTTTGTAACTATAAGAAGTAGTAGAAAACATGTCAACGTCTGCGAATCTGTCATTATAACATTTAGTCATTCTGTGGAGCGGGTTTCGCAAACCAGCATTTGTTAAGTGAGCATTTAAGTAAAATGGTGAGTAAGTACGTCTCCGCGACGGCACTCGAAAGCCCACGCCACTCAATAAGGACGGCACGTCAACCTCCGACACACATATTTTTCGCAGGACACAGGCATCAGCAAGTATACGCCTCTCCGAGAGTGCGGTCAAAGTCAAAGTCTCACCGCGAAATCTACGTTCACATATACGAACGAACTTTCGTTGCAGCCGTTCCACCTCGATTATGTACTTATCGTACAGCGGATTCCAAACCGAGGAACAATACTCCAGCTTAGAACGAATTAGTGAGATATATAATTGTAAGACCGTTTCAAGTTTTTTGAATTCAAAAGATGCCCTGAGTATAAAACCAAGTAATTTATTACATTGTATCAATAGTTCGCTAATATGCACGTCAAAATGAAGTGAGTTAAGTGCCTATATGCACTGAGCAAAAATCGTTCTATTTTCGCTTCAACTTTTTCAATTTTTTTATGAGAATGTTAGCGCGAAATAAGAATAACGTAAGCGGCAATGTGAATTTCACCTTTTTAAAAAGAATCTGGGAACAAATTAAAAAATCTAAAACAGTCGATTTGTTAAGATTATAATTACCAGTATATTGGCCAAATTATATTTGAAAAACTGAACGGAAAATCTTCAGATCCCGTAAATTTCAGGGGTACTTTCGGAATATTTTTTTATTTAAGGAATTTCTAAATATTGTAATTCTAAAACAGCCAATCTGTAGTCCATAGTTTCATCTATCACTGCCTTCAGTTTCAAGACGATTCTCTCAGTATTGGCTGAGAACAATTCAGGGCGCCGAAGCCGGATGATAACATTTATGTTCTTTAGGAAATTAGCTCTGTTATTTACTTAATGATGACATAAATTGATGGATCGACGTCTTCTCTAAATTATTGTGATTAGTTTGACCCCAGGTGAAAATATTCTAGTATTGAAGTTTACTATTTATGAACATGGCATTACAGAAACCGCATCTTGAACTAATTAAAGTCTTGCTATCATTGTATAGTTTTACTTATTTCTGCAATTTCTAGTTTCTCTATGACTATACGTATTATTACGTATATGCAACTTGAGCCCACTCATTTGTCTATGTATAATTTTATCTGTGCTCTTAAATAGTTTAATATTTATTTATATGTATAATAAAATATGTAAATATTGCATTTTTTATTGTATGTATATCTTTATTGGTTCCCGTAGAAAATAATCCAGTGCGTGCCAAAAACCCCAAAAAAAGACAAAAGCCTTTCAGAAGTATGCTCAACGGATAAAAGCCCAAACTTTTTAGTTAACAGTATGCATACCGACATTTCAAAAACTTCTAAAAACAGGAGACCTTATATCTCGACAGCCGTTACTAAATATGCTTTGGAACAAAATAGGGTAGATGCATGGAACATTAATCTAGGGAATAACCGTAAAAGAATTTTGATAGACGCAAATTAACCACAAAAAATTGAGAAAACGTTATTTTTACAATTTTATCATGCGATTGTACACGCTATTTTGAACCTTATTGCCGTGGGAAATGACTGTGACGTCATTCTTGGTACCAAGGTCTTAAATTCCAGTAAATAATTTATGGACTATTATGTATCATCAATCGCATTATAATAAATATTCGTTTATTTATTCGTATACTCTCTAATCTTTATAACCAAATATAATTTAACTTAAAACGATGTAATTAATTTCGAATTACTCAAAATCCTGTTAGATTTGAGGTTTTGTCCTGTGAGCATAATCTCGGTGTGCCTTTTGTCCTAATTACCTACGGTGTATTCCAAAGAGATTATATATTAAGTACTAAAGGTCTGATTCTATGTACTTTCAATAGAACGGAAGTGACGCAATTTCACGCTCGGCACTTTTTGGTATTTTAGAGTCGCAAAACTTTCCATACGATTTGACAGTTTGTGGGCACCAGTTTTGTTACACTTCTAGCATTGAGTACTCTGTCTAGGTAGTACTTAATATATTATGTCGCTGGTGTATTCACTTTGAGCAATATTCTTATGAGTTTGTGTCACAGGTTTGTGTCAGGTCACCGCCTTTTCTATAAATTGCACTATTGTCGTATATATTAATTCGATTCAGAATGGCGTATCTAAAGATGTTACCTAGATATTTTTGTAACAAACTGCATTATTTTGCAATTTTATTGTTAAAAAAGTGACTATAATTTAATTAGCGTGATATAAAAGTGATTAATAACATTAGATTTGCATTGACATAGAAGATGGACACAATTTTAATTATGACACCATCCATATCCGATTGTAATTGTTACTCATATGTATCGATGTCGCGCAATTTAAAAAAAATATAGCAATATTTTTCCACAATAATAACAATTAGGAAATTAATAATACCTACTACCGTGTGTATGCTTTCATGACTGGAGAAAAACCGTAAGAATAATGAATAAGAAAAGGATAAAATTGTCCATATTTTAAAAATATTTACCTATCTACAAGAATCCATCTAAAACGTTTGGGCTTTTATCCGTTGAGCATTACGTATGTTGAGCTTTTGTCCGTTTAGGGAATATTTCATCGTGAGATTTTTTTATGAGTTTTTATGCAACTAAGGCAGTTTTATCTAAGAGGCTACCGAACCAAAATTGTAGTCAAATTGTGCATCCGTACGTTTTTCTGTAAGTACTAAATACATAAATTAAAAAAATACTACAATGAAATACATACATATTATTCTACTTGTGTAACGAATTGACTTAAAGGCTTGGTACCACTACCAAGAATGACGTTACGGTAATTTCCCACGGCATTAAGGTTCAAAATCGCGTGAACAAATGCATGATAAAATGGTAAAAATAGCGTTTTTTTTTTCATTTTTTGGGGTTAATTTTGCGTCTAAAAAAAACTTTTACGGTTATTCCCTAGATAAATTTTCATTGCATCTACCCTATTTTGTTTCAAAGCATATTTAGTAACGGTTGTCGAGATATAAGGTCTCCTGTTTTTAAAAATTTTTGAAATGTGGGTATGTGGTAAGGTCGGGTTGACTGTAAGATATTGGTTTTGCAATAAATCCGCCTTTTGGCACACTATAATTGTCTTGTTTTTGTAACTATGTATATTTTCTCTGGCCAGTAAAGATTTATTTATTTATTTGTTTATTTATGCCTACTTTTTAATGCTACAGGAGCAAAATAGTCCTAAAATTGTGAGTCAATGTGTTTTTCTGTGCTATAATGAAAAATAACATACAACAATGTATACATACATTGTAACGAATTGACTTAATGTAATTTAGAGTTACGACACTTTTGTATTGAAGCTACAACAATATGGTCACAATGTACAATTTAACAATGAATTATGACGCTGTTTAACCCTAATATCTGACACTACATTAAATTACTTAAGATAGTAACGAGATAACTGATCTATGGACTGCAGAGTGGACATTGTTATGTAAAACTATGACAATCTCTGTTAAATTAGACGCTACTACAAATATATCTACCTATTATTAATATGTTCTTATCTACATAAATATAATGAACATGTGAAAAATTGTGTAAGGAAAAGTAAGATTACTCAGCCAATACGAAAGATATCATCCTGAGACTTGAAATGTGGATAAGTGACAATATGTTTTAGTGACTCTAATGGTTTGAAGATTTATTTTTGTAAATTTTATCTTTAAAAAGTCATTCCAAAGTTACGTCTGAAATTCACTGTAACTTGAGATTATTGCTGGAGTTTGTTAGATATAATGCTGTAATTTGGATGGTAAAATGTTTAAAGTAAGACGCAGTGATTCTAGTGGATATTTTTTTTTATATTCGGTCCCCTTTTTACACAATAAGCCATTTGTTGCTTACGTTATTCTTATTTTGGGCTTACACTCTCATAAATACCCACGGAATTCGAAAAAAAATCCCATTGAAGTTAAAAAGCCTATAATTTTTCAACGAATAGGTCATCCTCCATTCTGATGTCCGTAACCCAGCAGGTTTTGATGTGTTGAAGTAAAATTTATTTTAGTTAGTAAATGCGTGAATAAAAAAGTTATTTTGCCATACAGTCACTTCTGGGATTTGTCCATATCAGCGAAATTTTACACTTACAATGTATATACTCATGTTTAAAGTGTAAACGACCTTTGTGCTTACACATACATAATTTGAAAGATGAGTGGTTAAAGTTACGACAATGTAATACTATTGTATTGTACTATATGACATCTTTACGATTACCTCAATGTTGCGTCTACACTATACGTCTACCATACTGTAGTATGACGTATCCACCGATTGTTATTTTCTTTTGAAGGTCCCATAATGCTTACAAGAGACATGAACTCCATTATAGTGAGGGACGTATTACTCAGGTCACTCTTGGCTCTGCACTCTGCAGGCTACAGACCACTAAAGTGTGATTTCAGACTTAGTAACAGTGTTGAAAAGAACAGTTTAAGAATCATGCTTATATTTCTATAATTAAAATTGCCAATATATCCTCGTTCCATATTCAAATATAAAGTGACCAATCAAAGGTTAGAAGACGCCATATACCTAGCTAAATAAAATTGCTCCATTTCATTAATTACAAGAAAAGAATTTCACTTCGAGACTTCGATGACATTAAAATGTTATAAAGGTTGCCTATATTCAGGAGTTGCTTTAGTTGAGTATAGAAATCTGAAACAATCAAATTCATTAAAATTTACCAATTGAAACAACCCCTAAAGCAAATATGTGCAAAATTTCTCGATGATGGGCTGTGAAGTTATTAAGAGATAAGAGAAACAAAGACAGATGAAGTGAAATAAAACTTGGTGAATTGAGTAGATAATTCAGTATGATATTAAAAATAGCAGTGATTGTTATTTTCATTCCAGTGTAGATTGGCATCCTGCTCCCGTCACGTTTTTAGAGTCAGTGGTTTTTTGTTCGCCTCATCATAGTGTCATTATTGAATTACAACAATTACATTCTTATAGCGCCTTCCGCGGTCTGCCGAGAAGGCCATTGTGGTCGGAACATTGCGGGGCTGTTGCCTCGGACGTGCTATTCGAGTCAACTACATTTTAATGGCATATCTCACTCGCTAATGTGGGATGGTATACCAGTTCATCGCAGAATGAAAGCAGCTGGAGTATTTTGAAAATTGTTAAGTTGGGTTGACTTCTGAGTTTGTTAAGGTCCTCTATGCTGTCATTCGGCTTCGACGCCCTGAATTGTTCTCAGCCAATACTGAGAGAATCGTCTTGAAACTGAAGTAACGACTACCGATTGACTGTTTTGTAATTACAATAATTGGAAATTCCTTGAATAAAAAATATTCCGAAAATACCCCTAAAATTTACAGAATCCGAGGATTTTCCGTTCAGTTTTTCAGATATAAAAGTATAATTTAGCCAAAATACTGGTAATCTTAACAAATTGGCCGTATTAGATTTTAAAATTTCTTCCCAGTTTCCATACCCTTCCATTTCTTTCTGTTGTTTGCTGCTTGCAGCCAATTCTTTCCCCCCATGTCGTCGGACCATCTTTTTTGGGGTCTTCCGACGCCTCTTTCATTTTCCCAAGGTCTCCATCTTAAGATTTTTGGGGTCCTTGGGATACAATTAACGATAATATATATTCTTGATGGACAATTTATATTATGTTGTATGATTTGGTGTCGCTGATAAATAATTAAAAAAAAATAGATTTACCGGAAAATAATTAGCCTAATCCTGTGACATCCGTGATATCTGGATAGGTGAATGTTTCCCAGTATTAGGCTGATGGGTTTATATGTGAATTATGAGTGATAATATGTAGACTCTTTTGACTGATGATACTGAGAAGTGTGTTGGCAGAGTCGTGCCTCCGCGTAAAAATGATCTGGTGTTATTATTCAGAACATATCCAGAGTTGACTGCGAGGCATGACGACCCATTGTTTCAATCTACATATAAGTATTATGTAGGCATATTATTACAGTGTAGTGTAGATGAATATCTTGTATGTAATGTAATGGATAGATCACGGTACGGTTTATGTTTAGATCATGGACCCTGGGCACGAATCAACTATATATAACAATATTATGCTGTCCAGCCTTAACAACTCACTATATTTTTAAATAGAAATTTAGTTTTATTATTTACTTGAAAAAAAATTTGGCCAGTATTCTTCAGAAAATACTGCACTTTTGAACATTAAGGGTGTTCAGAGTAGTTTCGGGAGGGGTTTGTTGAGGGGAGCCCTTCCGGCGAACCTTGAGCTCTCCTTTGAAAAAAAAAAGGTTTGCGTTAAAAACTGGATGACATAAGAGCTGAAGCTCCTGAAACATCCAGGGTTGGAGGTGGGTTAACCCTTTTAATGCTGATATACCCATACCATCGCAACCTGCTCCTCTGGATTTTGTCAATTGTCAGAGATGTCAGAGAGAAGTAGAATTTGTAACAGACCTCTGGTTGTAGCCAGCAATTCACGATTTCGTTCAGTCAGGAGGGCTTGTGCATTATAATTGTGAATATAGAATAGTTGATAGTTTGAGTTAGAGTGTAGAGCAAGGGTACTATGGGTACCTACTATGGTTTACTTGTTGTACAACCTGTTTATCTGCAAGGAATGCACGCCTGCCTGGGTGTGACTCATAATATAATATTCATATCTCCTCCATACATCTTCCTCAACTCGCCACTATTATACTCGCACACTCTAAATATACAGTAAGTATACATGCTTTCCGTGTCCGGAACACTATCAAGCCTTGTAACTCCAATGTTGGGCTACCCGGACACCCCTGGCATTCGCCAATAGTGCATCTTCAGGCGTGCATGTCACTCCTGTTTGGGGACATGTAAACAGGTGACTATACTAGATCCTGTACAGCACCACTCTCACAGGTGTCTTCCTCTCTGTAATCCCATTTTTTGAGGTTACTGTAACAACGGGAGACACCTGTTCTCAGTCTGTTGAGTGACTGCCAGGTTGGGTACGGCAGAATGTGACCAGCCGCCATACCCTCCACTGTAGGCAGCTGTGTGGGCCCAGCGCATTCACGCCAAAGGTGCACCCGTCGGGTCTCCTGTGAGCCTTCCATCGGGGGGGGGGGTGGACTCCAGGATGCTCTACCTTTACTTAAGTCTGCAGGTATACAGTAAGTATACACTATGTGTTTATAGTCCAGGAAATATACGGTTTGTAGTGCAATTAATTCCCGGAAAGCTGGAAACGGTTAAATATGTGAAAACTCGCGTTATTCCTGTAAAAGAGTACTAAAATTCGCGTTATTTGTGTAAAAAAACACGAAATTCGCGTTATTCGCGTAAAAAGCACGAAATTCGCGAATAAATTTGTATTATCCCAATCGCGAAATTTTCCAATCTCAACCTATTACACATAAAATGGGATGAGTTATTGTACCGGCGTGTGTAGGAACAGGAAATGGTGGGCTAACTGCTAGCATGATATAATATGAATGCATGTCAAATCAGGCTTCATGACGCAAATGACTCTTGCATGATTCACTTCATTCTACACGAAGGTAGAGCGTATATAGATCGTAGCAGCGGTCGTCACACTTTTTTGGTCAAGGGCCACATAGGACAATATGAGATATCACACTTATGCAATATGACTATTTACGTACCAAATAATAGCGCCGCAGGTAAAAAAATATGAAAAACGACCAAAGTGATGATCGTAGCTGTTTTTCTGCAGTAGGTAACACATACGGTTTTATTGTTAGCCAGTGACCGTGTAAATAGCGCCGCAGGCGAAATTTTTGTCAAGACAAGCAAGCAACCTATACTTACATAGAAAAGGCCGTGATATATGTAAATCTAATCTATTTTTCGTGAAATAAGAAGGATACTTAGGTATCTACTTAAATTTAAAGAATTCGTAACACAAGAATAGGTACAATTAGCGCCGCAGACAATTTTTTTAAGAATAATTGTATTTTAATGGATTTTTGTAATGATTTTAGAAAGCTTTAGGCGTGATGAGAAAACTTGTGGAAATATGTACTTAATATTTTTTTGTGAGTATCATTTAGTATGAAAAATTGTTTGCTATGTCGCGGGCCGCACAAACATCTGATGATCTGCCCCGAGCCTCACTTTGATGACCGAGAGTATAGATTATATTATAGAGATTGGAGGGCAGACTGGATTGCTTGGTGAAGTCAAGTGACAGGTTTGAAGCTGGAAGGAATGCGACCAGGCAACATGACATCTATGATAAGATAATACATCTCTGTATAGGAACAGGAACTTATATTGTAGTATCTAATCCTGTATTAGGTTTTCTGTCGTAAGTACATAGCTTTGCCATCTCTAAATATTGGAAAGCCAGGCTTAGCCGCTAAAAAAGCCAGGCTTTTGGGTCCCGGGGCCGGACAGATTTTCTTTTAAGAATGGTTAAATCAATGAACCTGGTTACGCGCCTGGATATATTTTTGGGTTACAACAAAACAAACTTTTGTCATAAAACATAAGAAGGCCGTTTATTTTTTTATCATCACTTTAACTAGATTAGCGCCGCAGGCAAAACTTTTTGATAAACAACTGTAAGTAATTTAATGGATTTTCATAATAATTATTGAAAATTTATGAAAAAACTGTGTGGAAATAATGTGATTAATTTCTCCAACGTATAAAACGGTGGGTTAGCTGAGGAATTGGGGGGGGGGGTGGGGTTGGGGGTTCAACCTCCCCCCCTGCCTACGGCCGTGATCTATTGTAAAAAATGCTAAATAAAGAACTAATAAAAAATAATAGTTGTTTAATGGCGCTAATATCTCCAATCTGTATTCTGTAATACTCGCCTACGTGTATGCTATTATTATATTGCGATTTTATCAACATAAAAAATGGCTGATTGTGTCAAGATAAGGACTCGCAGAACAATATAATATGGAAGTGTTCGTGCTCTATCGGGCAGCGTGGTGTTAATAAAGTTGCAGAAAGAGACGTGTTATGCTTTACACTCGTCAAAAATTACGGATATAATTTTCCCTGTCACTATAAATCTCCATCAAGCGAGTGGTTGTTGCCAAAAGGGGTACATGGTTGGCGCAGTTAGTTGAGGCGGCAGTCTTTCAAACGGGAGGTGCCAGGTTCGAACCCCGGCGCTGGCGATGTATTCCACATTTGCGATACAGGCTTTTAGCCTAGTGCAAAGTGTGCAGGAAAGTATTTGGGTTTGTGTATGCAAGCCCGGATCCTTTAAAAAAAATCAGAACAAATATCTTAACAATCTTACTAAATATAGCTTCTAGCTTCTACTAAATCATTCATGATTGATGTATAAACTCATCAGCCTAATAATACTGGGAAACATTCACCTATCCAGATATCATGGATATCGAAGGATTAGGCTCAGAAATACTGCTCTATATAAAATACAAGCATTGTGCCTGAAATATCAGTATTTAGAAATCTTCTTACAATAGGTATTACATGTATCAATGATTACCGATTTTTGCATTTTTATGTTTGCGATAAAATATAATTATCAATAGGTAGTTACTTAACGATTGTTAAGTATTTTATGCGAGCAAAAAATAATGTTGCTATAATAAAAAAAAAAGATTTCATAAACTGATTATTAATGCAGATACATTTCTGGTCCATCGCTATAATTGCGTCAAATTGTAAAATTTCAAATTTATTCCATTCTTATCAGCATCAGTGTTGCCTGTAATTATAACACAATATATTATTTTTTTAATCGATCGTTCAAGTAGGTACTAAACCAATCGTTCGACTCTCTATAGGTAATTTTATTCTTCGTAATAATATGTGGGAAGTTCAGTTGAACAATCGCCACTTGATTACCGGCGCTTTTTTAACGTTACAGCGTAAAGCGAACAATTCGATGAAATTTAATAGACCAATCAAATCATGTAATTACGTATGTGGCGTCTGTTAACTTTTGATTGGTTCCCTTATATTTGAATACGGAAAGAAGTTATATCGGCAAATTTAAGGTCCTATATGCTGTCATTCGGTTGTTTTAGAATTACAATATGTGGGAATCCCTCGAATAAAAAAATATTCCACAAGTACCCCTGAAATTTACGGGATCTGAGGATTTTCCGTTCAGTTTTTCAGATATGAAAGTATAATTTAGCCAAAATACTGGTAATTATAATCTTAACAAATTGGCTGTTTTAGATTTTTTATTTCTTCCCAGGTTTCTTTTAAAACGGTATAATTCACTTTGTCGCTTACGTTATTCTTATTTCGCGCTAACATTCTCATACAAAATTTGAAAAGTTTAAGCGAAAATAGAATGATTTTTGCTCAGTGCATATAGGCCCTCAAATATAATTTTTATTTCGGGCGATTGAGTTCCTAGACACAGCACAGTCTCAGATTAAAAGTTACTATCTCCGTTATTCGCAAATAATAAATAATGAATTGTTGTGTTTAATTACAGACTCACGTATTGTTAATTAATATTCAGAGATTTATCTCAAATCTATCTTAAGATTACTAAAATAATGATTCAATGCATGAGATAACACCTGTACTGAGGAAATGTTGTATTGATGTAATACGTGACCGGACAAATACCCATAAGAATATTGCTCAATACGAATAAATCGCAAAAAAGACAAAAGCTTTTTAGAAATACGCTCTAGGGACAAAAACTCAAATCTAACTGGATTTTGAAAATAAAATTAGTTGTATCTATTAGTATACGATTTCTTTCAGTGTGTTAGAAACTACCATAGATTAGAAAATAAACAAATAAATAAGCGGATCTAAAATGGGATACACAATAAAATAGTCAATATTTTATAAATAATTCATCTACTGGAATCCAACTAGAAAGTTTGGGCTTTTACCTGTTGAGGATATTTCTGAATTTTGTGTTTTTCGGAATGTGTTTATCTTGAACAATATTCTTATGCATTTTTCTCAGGGAACCGATGTAATATTATTATTAAACCGGGTGAAGGCCCTGAGAAAGAAAGTCAGCTTATGAAATTATGAGACCAAGTGATTTGTATGCTGAAGAGAAATAATAATTTTATAAATTGGATCATATACGAGCTTAACATCCTTTAAACTTTGAAGTTTTGATAACTCTAGGACCCCTTAGGAACCCCAAACTATGGTCATCTTCAATATCTCATTTAATAATGGGGAAATTCTGATCATCCTTTTAGTAAACGTAACCAAAAATCGAGACTTTCGATCGTTTGGAAACGGCTTCCGGAGAAAAGCTCATAAGAAAATTGCTCGTAAATACAAAAGCCCTTGAGAAATATGCTCAACGGTTAACAGTACAAACTTTCTAGTTGGATTCCAGTAGGTATTTTATTTACAAATGGACTATGTTTGATAACTTTTTATTTTCTTTTTGTTTCAAGTACATTTTTGGAACATCTCAACCAGTGCAATCTCCAGGCTATTCCGATCGCTCGGTGCTTCGCTGTGCATAGTGGTGGATTCAGGATCTACAGCCGTTATTGCACGGGTTACCCTGCTACCATGGCCGCTCTAGCTAGCGTGGCCAGGGAGCCTGCGGCGGCTCAGGGACTCAGGGCAAGACAGGCAGAGTTGGGACATCCTTTGCCTTTAGGATCCTATCTCCTGAAACCAGTACAAAGGATTCTAAAGTATCATTTGCTGCTCCAGGTAACCGATCATTCTTTACTTTCATCTCATATTTCTAAATCGTTTCGTTCCTTCATTTTTTTATGGCCAAATAAGATTTTAATTTTCTTTAAAATGCCTCAATGAAAGTCTCTTTGGTACGCTGTCGATATGAATTAGACATTGATGGTTTTGGGTTTATAGGCTGAGTCAACTTCTGGCTTCGTTGTGTGTATCTGATCCCAATTTTTCTTTCATTACAGAATCTGGTAAAGTACTGCACATGCCACGAAACGGAATTCGCCCTGCACAAGATGACTGGAATAGCTCAACACATCAACGAAATGAAAAAGAAACATGAGCATACTGTCAGAGTTCAGGTAAAATATTCATACATAATGTGAAGTCATCTCTGATTAATCGTTGCCAGCACCGTTTATTCAACTCAAGTTAGCCCAGATCTGATCATCAAACTGAAATAGTTTCAGCTTCAACTTATTTCTTTGTGTGTTTTTAGGAAATCCAATCTTTGCTTTACGGATGGAATGGTCAGGATCTCACAACTTATGGAGAACTCTGCGCTGAAGGGACATTTAGGTAAACAATATAAAATCTTTTAGTTTCATGATGTGTTCAAGAGGTCTGCGAATTTTACATCATTCGTTCCATCGTTTCTGATTTCAGAGTGTTTGGCGCCAAAGCTATGAGACATGCCTTCTTATTCGACAAAATGCTTCTCCTGACAAAGAGCAAAGAATATGGTATTCTCGCTTACAAATTTCATATTATGGTAAGTCCTCTAAATACAGGTTTATCGTCCATCCTATATCATAGCCAATTTCCATCAAATGAATGATCTATATTTCTCAATTTGCTTGCAGTGCAATAATTTGATGTTGGTTGAGTCCATCCAGGGTCAACCGTTGAGTTTTCACGTGATTCCTTTCGATAATCCGAGAATGCAGGTCACACTTCAAGCCAGGAATAATCAGCACAAGAGGGAATGGACACTTCTCTTGAAAAGGGTAAATATTCAACATTGTTTTAAATGCGAAAGCTTGTCTGTATTTCAAGCAATTAAATTGTATTCTGTTTGCAGGTCATCTTGGAGAATTACAATGCAGTGATCCCATCTCATGCCAGACAGCTTGTAATGCAGCTTGGTCAAAACAGAACTGATGGTAAGAATTCTTTCTGTTGCGCTTGACATTATCTTAATACCTTCTCATCAAAATATTAATTCACTTTGTACTTTTCCAGATGATATGTTAGCGGAAAAATCCAGTGCCCTGATGTCTCACTCGTCCATGAGGAAACAACTCTCAGCACCAGAGTATCTGGAGAAGAGGAAATATGAAAGGGAAAGGAGGAAATCGTTCGAAGCGTCCTTGAAACACAGAATCAAGAGGTCGACATTGCGAAAAGGACAAAATATTGATGGAATAAGTGAAAACGATGCGACTGATAAGGACGGAAGTATCAGAAATGATTCGGCTTTCGATGAATATATTTGCGATTGTCAAAACAGTTGCTCCAACATGGAATGCTCTAACTTCGATTTGTGCAAAGACTGTCTGGAGCACTTCGTTTGCAGCGAATGTAGAAACAAAAATGACAAATTACATTGTTCAACATACAATCTAGAGAAATGTTCACATTGTGATGAATTCCAGAGTCAGTCTTCTATAAACACAGACATCAGTGGTGATAGATCTATTCATTACATTGATGATCAAAGTAGCAGAGAAAATGTTAATTCCGGTGGGAACGAAAGAGTCAGCTTCCCCGGCAGTAATTACTCAGAAAACGCGAAAGCAAAAGCTGGTTGTGTTTGCGGTAAAAGTATTATGATGGCAGGCAGTGATTTCACTAAACAGCAACTGGAAGTGGCGGACGTAGGGGATGACAGATCCAAAGGAAGAGAAGTTATTCAAATCAAAAAGACTTGTTTAAAATGTCAGAAGATCAGGGAAAATATCACAGTGGAAGATAATGTCAATTGCAGCTCAGAGGTTGTCAATAATAAATGTGAACACGATTCAGACAGAAACAAAAGGAACTTCAAAGATGATTCTCAGACTCATTTAACAATACCTAAAGTAACTGGATCTCTCAGAAGAAAGTCCGAACCTGGAATGTCAAACATTAATTTCGATCCAAAGGACTGGAAAACTTCTGTAGAAAACGAAATGAAAAATTGCGCCAAGAGTCAAGAAAATCTAACATACGAACGAAAACTTGAAGCTTCCTGTAATGAATGTGGAAAAAACACACTAAACTGTTCAAATTGTGGACGAATGATCAATTTGAAACAAAACTGTTTGCATAAATCTGCTGAAAGGAAATGTAGATCTTTAGATAGAGAGGCTAACCCCATCACTAAAGATAAAGATTCAAAGTTTCATCCATTCGAAGTGAAAATGTACAACTCTAAAACTGTGCCGAAGAAAATATCGAAGATTAAAAAGAATCGCGCAAAAACATTGAGACATTTGGCTGTTGATTCGACTGCTAAGTTTTATACAGATTTCCCTACTGATAATGTTCTGCACATATCAGAATCCACTGACAGTATTAATACTCTGAAAAGTAAGAATGATGAAGAGACAAAAGGAAAAGATAGTGATGAAACTAATACACCAGAAGATACAAAGAAAGTTACAGACCCAATGGAAGATGAAGAACTCTATAGGAATTATATTCAGAAGACAGATTCATTCAAACAAAGTGAGTTAGAGAAAGATAAAGCTATCAAAAAATTAACTGAGAAAGAAAGTGTAAAACTCCGTGCAGACACTAATGTATGTGATACAAAAGAAGTAAGTGGCAGTAGTTCTCCTAGGAAAACAGATTCAAACGGCGAAGAAAGTGATGATGGACAAGGAGAGAAACCCTTAGAAGTCATCATTTCACAACTTTTAATGCAAAACAGAGAATTCCAGAAGATTCTGAAGAAACATCAGATGAGAAATGCAAATAACAGGAGACACCAAAGGTTGCTGAAGTCTAATTCAAATCCTGAGAAAATGATGTTACAAAGTAAAGAGAACCAAAATAAATTGAAGCCAAAGTTTGGAAGACAGACGTCAGTGGTGGAAACAATCATGCACGATGTAAATGTAGATGGTGACCTCATACAAGAGATCAATGCTGAAGAAGAAGAAAAGAAACCCGAATTACAGGAAAAGAAATTACCTTACGATGAACACATCTACGAAACATTGATTGACGCAAAGAACAAATCCCAAGATATTGTCAACGATTCAACTTCAGTAGATAACAGTGTGCCTTGTCTGAGTACCTTTGCTCCTTTGAAGAAACCACAGTCTCCAAAGAAAGAAGAAAAGACTCATACATCTCTTGTCACAGAAAAACTGACTGTGCCTGTTGGCAAACAAACCAGACTTAGTCTCACTGAATCTGATTATGTGTACTTGTGTTTTGAAGGTGACAATAACGTTGATGCATACAAAGTTCCAAAGATCATTAAAAAAGTCGAGGAAATTGAAGACAGTGGGGAGTACGCAGTGCCGTCCCCTGTAGTACAGAAAGTCAAATGTGATGAAGTTGAAAGAAGACTGCTGAGGGACAAAGTTGAAGTGGAATCTAGAACCAATCATGCCAGTGTTGAATGCCATTATGACAACGCGTCTGAAGTATGGAAACGTATCTCCAACGATACTGTTATTGAAAACCCTAATTTGAAAATGAGGAGAAACAATGACAATCTCAATAATATCAGTATTGATGGATATTTGGAATCAGAGAACGGTCCCAAGAGTCCTAATGTTCCGGAAATTTGGATTCAGAGTCAAAAGGAACACTTCACTACGTCTAGAGATAAAAAGTCCGGATCTTTACCCAGAAGTTTCCAAGTTAATCTCAATGAATTTGATGAGAAAATGTTACCACCTCCCATCAAAATGAAAGTCGGAGCTTATAACAAAGTGTACTTGAGTAAAGATGGTAAAGTTTTGCAAACTGATAGGCCATTTACGATTGCTTCGGATCACAGCGAAATAAGCTATGAAGATATTGAGAGGTTCATTAAAGCCAATGGAGATTCTGGTCTCAAATTCCCATATGAATCATCTTCCAATCGCAGTTCGTGTTCATTTGCCGACGGTGATGCAATTGATGAGGGCATGGAAAATATGACCAAGTCCACATTAGAGCTGGAGGCTGAAATAGATAGATGTTACAAGAACAACATTGCAATGAGAAGGGAGCAATTAGGGGAATTGGCCAATGTATCCGACAGTAACTTATTATCCACTCAGCATCTGATGGATCATTCAATATCCTCATCCATGGAAGTGATGAATGATAAAATACCAAATGGTAATTCACAAGAAGATATCGTATCAATACATCCAGAACACAAGATCTACAAAACAACAATCAATGTTCTCTCAATAAAAAATGTTTTGAATAGGTTTAAACTCAAATCTAAGCAGAATCAAGAACCGCCAGTTCAGCAAAACGACAAACCAGCATTTGCAAACGGAGAGAGGAGAAAGAATTCTAAAAGTCAGCCTCGTAACTTAATGCAAAGATTCAAGAGCATAATTCATGATGAACAAGTTGAAAAAGTAAACGACGTGACAGACTCTGGATCGAGAGAAGGTGACAAGGTTGAGAGGAAGAATTCTGAAGGGAGTATGAAGAATTCTATTACGGTTACTGTAACAACAGTGGATGAATCAACAGGGAAAAATGGTGACATGACATTCAGTAAAAGTTTCTGCGAAAGCAACGAAAAAGGTGTAGAGCCTCTCGAGAAAGTATCCAAAAGTTGTAACAATATCACATTCCCATTCAAGTCAAATGATAACATCTACTCAAACATCCAAGATATGTCTTGTTCTCTGAAATCAACACAGAACTCTGTACAGGACTTGAACAAGCTTCCAATTTACAAACAAGGAAGCAGGCATTTAGGAGCAAGGATTGCCCAATCCGACTATGCCGATCCCAAATTATTGAGAGATTCAAATCGCGATCTGGATAAAGTCAATGTGTTCATTAATAAAAACTCTCTCAGACCAGATAGTTTACTATCAAATTCATCACATTTTACTTCTTCCAGTGAGAGTTATGCCGTGACGCAAATAGAGGCAAATAAAAACACGTCGTTCCTGTATAGAGATTCGGTAGTTAAACAAGAGACAATAACTGTGAACAAACCAAATTGTGACAGTAACAAAGTTGAATCAAAAACAATATTTGACGAAGAAAAGGAATCGTCTAGAAAAAGTTTACACGAACAACAAAAGATTTTATTGAATTTGAAGAATAATTCTGATGAAAGTTACTATGAGAAATCGTTTGAAGAAATTGAACATATTTTAGATAATGAAATATTCCGTGATTCAGCGATCTATAGTGATCCAGATGATAGTGTTTCGTACAGTCCTGACTGCACTCCACAAAAATCTAATGAATATAAAAGAAGCATGAATTCGAAAGTGGAAAATACTGAGAAAAATGTTCTTGAAGATGTCAGACACTCTACTCCTAATGAAAAAACTAATACATCTAAAATTGAAGTTCCGATACAAGCGGGAGACAAGCAAAGTGCAAACGATAAACCAATTGTGAGTAAATTGAACCGATCCAACAGCATTCGGGACAAATGCAAAGAATTTGAACCGGCATCTAAAAGTAAAGTGGAAGTTTCAGGCAAATCATCTGAAAGTTCAATGAAATCACCAGTTATTTCTAAGATAGCCCCACCAGTTCCTGTTAAGCCATCACTTAAATTAGTCATTCCAAGTAAACCCACAAATATTCCAACCAATTCTGGTAATCAAACGGTTGAACACACTAAAACAGAAACTGCTAAACCAAACATTAAGTACATTCCAAGGAAAGATAAAGGGCTTTCTGTTTCATTAAAAATAACAGAAACGGACGTTAAAGATGGTGTAACCGTTGTTGAAACTGAACAAAAAGTTTCTGAGACCGTAAATTCTCAGCATGAAGTATCTGCCAAATTAAATCTAAGATCTCCTCCAATAGCGACTAATACAAATATATTCCAATTTCCGCCAGCGACTGACAAGACTAAACCAGGGATTCCAAGACCATCCTTCGAAAGGCCGACGTCTTCTAATATACAAATGAAGAGGCTGAGTTTCGAAAGATGTAGTTTAGATTCTTCAACGATTAGCAGAAGAACGAAAAGTGTCGCAGACGACAGAGACTGCGTTAAAATAACATCGGATGAGGGAGTCTTTACAAAGTCTGTTCAAGAAAGGAGAAAAGAAATAGAAATGATGGCAAATGTGAACGAACAGACAAATAAAGTTATGAATAGGAAGTCGTTGGACAGTTCTGAACATTCGACCGTGACATTCACGAGATCTGTCAGTATGAAACTGAGCAATTCCAATCAAAGTAATTCCTCAAATGACCAATTATTAAAAATAAGTAAGAATACTTCTTCAATCTCCAAAGTTCCAGTTCAGAAATGCTATATTCCTTTGCCCAGCACTTCTAACAATGCAATTAAAAACATATCCAGTATTTCTAAGGACAATACAAGCAATTCTAATCTTAAGAATAATGAGTCTAGTAAGAATGGTGCTAATAGTACGGCTGACGTTGTGAATGCAGATAATGTTGCCAGTAGTGAAAATTTAGAATTAAGAAATCGAGAACAATCCACTTCGGAAAATTCTCGAGGCGGATGGGTTAAACATGTTGTTAATAGATTTCAGTAATAAAACTTAATTGTAACGCATTTATTTTTTTATGTTCTCTTTTGTGTAGTGATCTCAATTATTTATTTTAAGTAAATAACACTTTTTCTCTTTTTATTTTTTTGTAAGATTTATCTTATGGCAACATTTTGGAAGGCTGTCAACTTCGTCAATTATAACTTTTTTCTTTAAAATTAATATCGTACTAACAATATTTTCGTATTTTTTATAAGTGTACTGTTTTAATCATACGTATTTTTTGCTTTATTTAATTTTATCTCGTAAAATATAATATAAGTATACTAATTATTAATTATGTCGACATTTTCTCAGAGTATTATTCGAATATTGAGATTCAACTGTTTTATGTTTGTGAAACAAAATTAATGGCGGATGTATTTCATTTGTTTGTTTTGAATTTCTGGTCTGTACCAAAGTTGTTTTCTGTGTATTTGTTTTTATTGTGTATTTATATTGATGTATTCGTAGAATATTTTATTTTAAAATGATTAATCTAGAAATATTAATGTACTTATGAAACGTTCTGTGAACTTTTCGATTATTTATATTTAATGAAATTAAAAGTGGTTATCAGTATTATGGAAAAAGGTGTGTCATAAAAATTTAAATTAATCTAGAATGGAATATTAAAGCTTTGTTTATTCAAAAATATTTATAATGCAATTTAAAAAAGAATATGTTCTAATAAAATGTTGCCACATGTATTAGAAATATCATCTTTTAATTTCGAACTTATTGGTGGGTTGATAAATTTTTATGATGTGCTTTAATTTCTCAATGAATTATTTATTTCTTGTGTCTTATGTAAATTTTTGATCCTAGAGATCAGTTTTGTTTGTTTTATTAAAAAATGTAGCGGATCGGATCTTAGGTCCACTTAGTTAATGTTTCTTTTCATTTAAAAAATTCTATGTTAGCCATTTTTCTTGACAACCTGAAAATTCAAATTTGGAATGGTGATAATAATAAAAAAAATGTGAGTTTCTTGTTTAATAACTTTTAATGTATTATCTTCACATGGCAACTATTGAAAATGTTTATTCTAATTCTAAAACTATTCATGGGAAATCATTGATTGTGTCCAAAATTTTGGTATATTGTGTATTGGGATTTTTTTAACCTTTGAGAAATAGCAAACTCCTTCAATATTATAACGTTGTCGCAGATATTTTATTATCAGCAAAGCCAGCTAGCAATAGCAACCTACGGCGTACCACGTTCACAAAATAATTCAAAGGTTAAAATTGATTCCATCAAGTGGCAAGTGTTCTATAAATATTGCTTCCGTTATTTCAAAAAGAAATGTTTTGTTCTAGAACGTATTTAAATTTCTCATTCTTTCTTCAGTGATGTTTGTGCCATTTTATCTATGTAGAATGTAGATAATGAATTATATTAAATACTTTTGGGGAAAAGTTAATTGAAATTAAAAGCAACCCGTATTCAAATAAACATATTAAAATATATTTTATATTAATGTTGTGTCCGTATTGTAATTTTAAGTTTAAATTATGATTTTATGTATATTTTTTCATATGTTTTTGATACAATAAATGTAATGCAGTCAATAAAATATTTGATTTTATGTATTTCAGTGTTTTATTTTGCTATTATGTTCTCCCATCCTTGAATCACGGTTACATCAGAATCTTATGTATTGGCTCTGTTGTGGTTAACAAATGGATCTGCTATAGGCTCCTTAGGATCTGCTGTCATTAACCAAAGGATGGGGACATTCAATATGAAGAACAAATAACATAGCATTTTTTTATTTTTTTCTAGTAACAGTTAAAGGTTATGTATGAGTTGGGCAAAATAAAGATCAAAAATATAGGTACGTATTCATAAAAATGAATCATGAATAAAATGCGTCACATAGATTAGGATCTTCACCGTTTCTTTATAAATTTAAAATTCCCGCGTTTAAGATTTAATGAAAAAGTAATCTATTGAAATAGAATGCAACTTGCTGGTTATATAAAAAGCACTCGATAGCTGCTCAAAAGAGGAATAAAATATCGAACATTGTCAAGTTGCTTGTCATTTTAGTTGCCAACATGACGGCAATAAATTAGTAATATGTCGCGGATGTGGGGGGGTTTGTTCTTGTTTTCCTATATTCCACATTGATTTTACTCGATAAATTGTTTTATTTGATAGAATTTAAATGAGTTGCGGGTGAAGTGTGTAAATATGGCTGGGAATGCGAGTGTTCTCAGTTCGGACATATCGCGACGTAACCCGCAAGATGAGTATGAACTGATACAGAAGATAGGTTCGGGTACATATGGAGATGTCTATAAGGTGAGTTCAAATAGAACATTGCAACTAATAAGGTCAGCTGAATTAAACCACGTCCGACTAATTAATACACTTCATTATTCATTTGAGGATAATGTCGCCGTGTAAAGTTTGTGTTTTTGGGAGTGTCTTAATCGCACATCTTCAATCTAAAATACTGCCATGACAGTTTCATCTTACGAATTATTATGGTTTTTGACATTTCAGGTGGACACTTGCATTTTAATCCTCGTTTATAATCGTTTTATCACCTAAATATACAAAGTCTACAATGTCAACATTAATATTTCACATGTTTTGCATAATAAAACACGTTTGCGTAAAACATTTCATTGTTAGACAATGAACTTAATCTTGACTGTCAAAAGCAGAGAGAATTTCATTGACTTTATAAATGAAACATTTGATTAAACATGCAGCTGAAAATTCACAACGTTTTTGATAAATGATTAATGAATGTATGAGAAACACAAATAATGCATTGAATTGTATAATAATCATGACCAACCAATTAATTTTGTGTTGAAAAGTAAACATGACTAGTAAACTGAGCAAAAAAATTTCACTGTTAAATTCCAAAGGCCATAGTAACTAAACCTGTGAAAATTTGCTTCAGGAAAAGTAAGATTGCTCGGTAGTATTGGAGTGCTGCGGCCCCACTTTTCATGAAAAACTTGTTCTAAAAAAAGTGCTAAAAACGGTGTTATTTTGCTCGGCTCGACTGCGAGTGGGTCCGGACGAGGGCACAGAAAAACAGAATAAGTTTTTTTAAATGAATTCAGTTAATTTACGATGCTTTGAACTTGAAAGTTACTCCTGTCTAGTCTATCGTGTTTAAAAAATACCATTTTTAGAAACGAAATAAGCTTGACTTTGAATGGGGCCGCAGCACTCCAATAGTTCCGATTTCTCAGTTAATACTAAAGATATCATCCTAAGACTTAAAACATGGATAAATGTGAATATGTTTTTGTGACTAGCGGTTAGAAATTGACTGAAACTTGAAAAATTCAGTGTAACTTGAGATTACTCCCATAGTTTGTTAGATATAATGCTCTAATTTGGTTGATGAAATGTTGAATGTGAGACGCAGTGACCCTCCGTGTTATAGTAGTTGAGGTATATGGGAAATCCATTATAATTCATTCATGTGCACCATTATGGCATTCCCCATTAATAAGTAAACTCTCAATTAAATCTTTAACATGCCTTGTCATAATATTAGTTGTTTGTTTACTTGACATCACCAAATAATAAGAATACAGTAGGCTCTCCTTTATTGTGACTTCATAAACAATCATATTACGATTCAATCCACTTATCCTAGGGTTGCCAGATGTCCCGGTTTACCGGGATTGTCACCGGTTTTACGTCCCTTGTCCCGAGAAAAACTCTCGGGGCGCCCTAATGTCCCGATTTTCGTAAAAGTTGATTGTTGTTTTAAGATTTTTGTCATTTTTTGATTTTTTGACAGTTTATATACAAAATATCGAACAGTGTAAAAAAACAAATAGGTTGGTTTGTAAAATTTACGATTTTAATAATTTTAGTCTTCATCTTCCTCCTAGTCCTAGGGAACCCCTCCTGAACCAAAAATTTAAATAATATTTGTTTGTCCCGGGTGGATTAGACCAGACAAGAAATCTGGCAACCCTAACTAATCCACAAGCTTCCTCAGGCTGATCGCCTAACCACCTAGCGAAGCCTAACGATTATAAAGACCAACCTTTTATTGTACTGGTAGTACGTCCAGCATGCCCAGCATCTTCCACTGTTTGTTAGTTGAGAGACTATTTAATTGTTAAAATGATAAGTATGTTGTAGACAAACCCATTTATAGTAAGTAAAATTCCTCCTTTCTCTGAATACACTTACCTCTGTGATACGCCATTTTGTTCGACCCTTATTTTTTCATGTAACACGCATTGTCATAAATTTATTACTACTAGTTCCATCCCAGTCCTTATAGTGACGGATTACTGTGGATGTACTGTTTGATTAGCAACTTTAATGATGTCATTGTGTGCGTACTAATATTATTTATAGCATAGGTAGAGTATTTTTTCGTGATTCGCGATAAATAATGAGAATTTTGGGAATTGTCACAACTTGTGTTATGGCAGAAAAACGGGACATATAATCTAAAAAATTTCCACTAGTCACTGCATCTTACATTAATCAATTTGTCAACCAAATTACAGCATTATATCTAACAAACTACGGGAATAATCTCAAATATAATAAATACAGTAAATTTTGGTGGTAACCTTGGGATTATTTTTTATTGAGAAAATTTATCAAAATCATATTTCTACCCACTAGAGTCTTATTCTTTCTCTTGCATTAGATCCGGTGATCTGTTTCTTGCACAGGGGTCTCCTGGGACAGCAAGCTCCAACCTCTTTGCTGATCTTCCTGGTTGGCAGTTGCCTTCTGGGATGTTATTAGTTATTAGGCACCACGTGTGGAAGTCTGTTATTGTCCGATCTCTCCATTAGAGTCACTAAAACATATTGTCATTTATCCATGTTTTAAGTCTTAGGATGATATCTTTAGTATTAGCTGAGTAATCTTCCTTCTCCTAACATAGTTTGTAAAGAATTTATGATAATGACCAAGTTATTATGTTGTTATACTTTACTCTGTACTTATATTGTGTGTAATAATATGTATGTAGTAGTTACCAAATATTTCCTACATACATTAAATCCATTATACTTATTACTAGAGCTGTGGCAATAATGGTTAACAGTTAATCTTCAACAGTTGTTCTTATTTAACACGTCAATACGGTCAACATAAAAGTATATTGTCTGCTAACGTTAATCCACGCCAATACCAGAGTGAGTATGTAAACATTCCAACCAAACACTTCTTCTTCTTCGCCCTAGCCTTTGTCCCATTTACTTGGGGTCGGCTCTCCTAGTCCTCATCCTCCAAGTCTTTCGATCTCCTGCATCTTCCGCCCGAAGCCCTGCCCCCTTTAGATCCCTGGCGATTGTGGACATCCATGTGGTCTGGGGTCTGCCCAGTTTTCTGGGCCCTACCTCAATGTCCATTGTCCTTCTTATCATATTATCCTGTGGCAGTCTCACACGAAAAGAAAACTAAGTAAAATTGCCGCGCGTATTAGCAACAGTAATATCAATACCAACAGAAAAATGAACGACAAGGTACTGTTATTAATCTCGCGAAGTCATTGATCACTGGTCAGTTAGCAATATTTCATTAGCATTATGCGCGGGGGACATTAACAGGGAATCTTTCGAAATTGATTAGTAACGAGATGACCATATTAACATTAGCAGTTAACGATAACTATTAATCGAGGTTAACATTAGCATCTGTTCAAGTTCGCATTTAAACGCCCACCACTACTTATTAGTGCTAGCTACCTACTATTGCTACCCAAGCATCCTGTTGTTAGACTTAAAGAAACAGTTTATTCTAATAATGAAATAAATAAATAAATACTTCATAATTATTTTCCTGTATTTTGTGCATCCCATCATGTGTGTGTGTGTTGTTATTATTATTTTTAATATTTTATTTTAACATCTGTAGTAGGTAGGTAGGTATGTAAAAATTAATTCACGGTAGATGACTTGTCAGTACAGTAGAATCTATTTATTTACATTCACGCAATGTAGAATTATGTGAACTCCCTTGGGGAGGATGCAGGATGTGTGTAAGAATAGGACTGTGTGGTATTTTATTCTCTCTGCCTATCAGTGGTGAAGGGTCCTAAGAATATAATTCCCATGGAGTTACCTCTTTGGCTTAAGACGATAAAATAATACGTCTTCTTCTTCTTATCCATCCGCTCCCAGAAAGCCACAACTTCTCCTGCGTCATCTTCCAAGGGGGAGAGATCTGCGAGACTCCCAGGAGCCATTGGGCAGGCCAGGAGGTGCTCAGTGTCTAATCTGACATTATACAGTCAAAGATGTTAGTCACCTACAGAAATCAATTCTTTTCTACTGCTGCCTACCCCGTAAAGGATGTGGTGTGAGGATATAGCATAGTTTAGTAATATTTCTACAGTTTTATCATTGTATTTGGTATATTAGTTGTATTGTTTTTGCATTGGATATTCTCAAGGTCTGTAGGTGTTACATTTGAGTGCACATGAAATACTTAATACACATTCTGTACCGACTTACTACCTACTACATATATACTCACACACTTACTATTACAAACAGATAGACATATACACATTACACTATGCTTTACTATGTTATACCATAGGCGTCGTCAGGGGGGCAGCTCCCCCCTATAGATAATTTTTTTTATATTTTATTGCTCCTTTTTTATTTTTTATTTCTGGCAGCACTATGCAGTAGTTAGGTACATATGTTGTAATTTCACATGAGTCATCCTTCTACTCGATTGGAATAGGTATATACTTTTTCATACTAAATGACAAAAACTCACAAAAACATTATTAACCAACATTTTCCCATCATATCATAAATTTTCAGTATGAAAGTCTATTGAAATGCAATTGTTTCGTAAATAAATTCAATTCACCCATTTTTCTATAAAAAAATACGCCTGCGTCGCTATTTACTATGGTTTCTGTATTTAAAGCAAACTGCATCTTAACCTTCTTCATTTAATCGCCCAAAAAAATTCACATGCATTTTTCGTATTATATAAATACAAAATTTTTTGTTGCTCCCCCCCCCCCTAGTTCCGAAGCTGATAACGCCCATGTATTATTCTAGTTTATTGTTTTAGCTATTTACCTATTAATGCGATTCCAATATTATAACTTACCTATTATTTATACAAAATAACATTCATTCATTAAGTGTGATTTTAATCCATAATAGCTGTTAATTAGTAATTGTCAAATCACATTAACAGTTAGATAAGAATGTTATTATTTTCAATTAACAAGTAGTTATCTCAACAGATATACAGCAAAGAATGGACTTTCCATCAGGCTTATGACTAGGGATGTCCAATACTTCGAAGTATCGAGTAATTACTCATATGAGTACCAAGAAAGTCTCTATACTCGTATGAATACTTTCCAAATTTTGATTACTTATATGACCTTTTTTACTTTAATTTTTTTTCAAAAGCGCCTCAAAAAAATATTTTTCGTGAGGGGGGGAGGGAAATTTAAAAAGTGGAAAAATCGTTGATGGGGGGGGGGGGGGGGGGGGGAACTATCTGTTTTTATTTTTCTTTCGATGCTTACTTTGTATCGGAAGAAAGTTTCGATACTTTACTTGCATTTACTTGTATCGTGACATCTCTGATCGTCGGCTGGCTTAATGTGACCACATGAAAGTCCATCCTTAGCTGTATATCTGTTGAGATAAGTACTTGTTATATTCAACTACGACATGTAGAAAATTCCAATGTTGTCACAAAACATAAATTGTGATTTTGAAAAATAATAATTACTTGTATATGCTAGTGAAAATTGGACATTACTGAGGAAAGGTCGAATCAGGGTTAAAATGAGGCCGTTGAGTAGACTGTGTGGGAAAGCACTAAGAGATCTTATAAGGAATGAGAGATGAGTTACTGTAAGATGGGTATTGTGACAAAAATCAATATGAATAAGCTTATAGGACTTGTCGAGATAATGAACTACGACAGATGAGTGACAAATGAATTACGATTTTCTGTCCCGATACAAATAACAGTTCTTTTTGGGTTTCACGTATAATACCTGACACCTTATTATTATATCAGATATTTATGTTTGTAATCTATCAATCGTGTCAATATAATAATATGAATATAATATTAAACAACAATTATATGTGGCATGCCACTGTTACCAAACTGTTAAATCGTACCACTTAATTATTCATTAGTATTTATATTATCATTAAATGCATCACTTCATTAGTGGTAGGTAATATTTAACAGGTATATTATATTTATGTATGAATTCATTGAACAATTTCCCTCAGTTTTTGTTCAATTCATTCATTTACATAACTTTCATATAAATCGATCCATTCCAATCATTCCATTGGTTTGTTGTACATCTCGCATTAAGAGCTCAAACTGCCACCAATAAAACTTGTTAATCTTATGAAATGGGAGACAATAGATCCAATTTTGTAACTCCTAATTATTACATACTAAAATAAATTTTAAACACACTTATTTCAGTTGGAAAAGTTACACAATCGGACCTAATAATTTTTCTATTCTACTCAATCCTCTCAAGCTGCATCTCATAGAGGGTAAGCAGGGAGGACAGGATGCCAGATTGCCCTATTCTTACACACATTTCTTGCTTCTTTATCTATATGCCAGCTTTCCCGAAAAAAATAATAAGTTTTTGAGCTATTAAAACATATTTCCGAAGTAAAGCATAAATGAAAGAACCTGTGACAAATAATTATTTCACACATTTTCTAAGCTGACTAGGCATTGTATATACTTCCTAAATTTCATAGATATCCTGTAACATAGATACAACACAGTATCCAGTACACAACATAGTACCCACCTACCTATATTATTAGAGAGAGTTCTTATCAACAAATTTTCTCTCTGTATACCCCACGAGGCGGCGGTTTTCTCGAGACAGCATAGTGTTAATTTAGTTATTAGGATTGCATGTGACACAGGAGGTGGCTGGTTGGTTGTCCAGTGAATGACATTCAATTAATTTATTTAAGTGTTTAAGCTCTGGGTATCAGGGGGACAAAGAATGAAGAGGTCATCACACCTCCTACATAACACAGTATGACAACACTACTGTCTGCTGTTCCCACTAACATATGTACATATTATTATGATAAAATTAGCGACTCGTTATGTTTTCCCGTTAACATAAACAAGCGTTTGGATTGTTTATACAACTCAGTTATTGTGTTTTTTCGCAAACTTGTATAAAAATCACCACTTAATTGTAATAAAGTATGATGTAAGTATTTTATGTGCCCGCTCCTGCTAAGTGCATAGCATTTTTTTTGTTTTGCATTCTTTGTTTTGAAAGTTTGTAAATATTATGGTGACTGTTAAAAATATTGAGTTTTAAATAATATTTCTTGACCTACGGTCTAATATACACAAAAAATATGAAACAAAGCAATACACATGTCAGGATAGGGAGGGGGGAAGGAATGGAAGATAATTTAAAATTCAGATCCCGTAAATTTCAGGGGTACTTTTGGAATATTTTTTTATTCAAGGAATTTCCAAATATTGTAATTCTAAAACAGCCGATCTGTAGTCCATACTTTCATCTATCACTGTCTTCAGTTTCAAGAGGATTCTCTCAGTACTGCCTGAGAACAATTCAGGGCGCCAAACAGTATATAGGATCTTAATAAATGTGTGTGTATGTTGTTTCAGGCGAAACGTCTCCAGTCAAACAATGATCTTGCGGCCATCAAGGTGATAAAGTTGGAGCCCGGAGATGACTTTGGCATCATCCAGCAGGAGATCCTGATGATGAAGGACTGCCGGCATCCCAACATCATCGCTTACTATGGGTCCTACCTGCGCCGGGACAAGCTGTGGATCTCCATGGAGTACTGCGGTGGAGGGAGTCTACAGGTACATAATAAAGATATTCATTCAACTATCTGAGGCAAGGCTTCTTATATCTCTAATTGAGTGAAGCTGGGTTATGCTTAGAGAATAAGATAGTTGGCCATATTTGGTGTGGTCGGTAGCCGGGTTGGTAAAACGGTCGACTGTTAATCCGGTGGGTGCGAGTTCGATTCCCGATGCCGACATACCCCACTTCAAAACACAAGCTTTTTTAGCTTACCGTGAAGTTAACTAAGATGTATTTGGATTTATTTCGGTAAACCCAGATTCAATTGTTATATAAAAAAGAGATAAAATGGTGGATCGTGGGAGGAAAAATGACATTATTATATTGCCAGGGTGTGTTGCCACAAATTGGTAACTTAACGAACATCCTGGCGATATTGGCAGCTAACCTCTGTGCCATTAGCAACTTAAGAGTATTGCAAATATTAGCTGACGTAACGCATTTCTAATTGTTGTCTTAGCAACATTTCTTCTTAACTCTTATATGACATTCTCTCTATTTATTTTATAGGATATCTACCACATAACCGGTCCTCTCACGGAGATCCAGATAGCCTACATGTGTCGGGAGACTCTCACGGGGCTCTCCTACCTGCACAGCATGGGCAAGATGCACCGAGACATCAAGGGGGCCAACATCCTGCTCACTGAACACGGGGACGTCAAGTTGGCCGACTTTGGAGTCTCTGCGCAGATCACGGCTACCATAAACAAGAGGAAGTCGTTCATCGGTACTCCGTATTGGATGGCCCCTGAGGTAATTATACAAAATTCTATGGAATATTTTTGATCCATGCTTAATGAGTAGAATGCAAAAATGGTGTTGTAACTAGAATGAAAGTGAATAAACTAAGATGGCTTGGGCATGTTGAGAGACTGAAGGATGACAAGAAAGATATATTTGAGCGAACGAAGTGGTGCGAGGAAACACGGGCATCAAACTGTCCTGGTCCGATCATGTCGACCAGATCCTCAAGGATGGACGCGTTTTGAGTAAAAGGAATTGGAGAGAGTGTATGACTGCATGCATGAATGTGACGGAAGCTAGCAGTGTGTGTAAACAGGACTACCTAGTGCTCATACATATACACACACAGTATATCACAGGAAGATCTCCCCACACGTCTCTCCTTCCACATGTTTAAGGTTTCTCAGTTTCTCTAGCAAGCATGTTGTGATTTCAGGTGGCTGCCGTGGAGAGGAAGGGAGGATACAATCAGCTGTGTGACATATGGGCCTGTGGAATTACTGCTATAGGTTAGTAATATGTATCTGTTACATTATTCGACAGACGAATGCAAAATACAAAAAACTTTACATTCTTCATAGTATGTATGAAAAATAAATTATTTAAATCAATGCATGTCTGGATGTATAGTGCATTTTCTATATATCGGCCGCCAGTGGACGTTTGCTGCAAATGGGGTTGCAAGATTGTATTGTTGGTAGCCCTGATTGTCGAATCTTGTCATAAGAGCTGTCAAAGGTCTGGAATACTCTCACATTGTATATTTTACAAGTAACCTACAATGCCGAAAATATTATACAGCAGCGCTAGAGAAATCATTTTAAAGGCAAGATGGTTTTGCGAGTTGGAAAAAGAAAAATATACTCCGATAATCATTTTAAACCGCCATCACAAGTTTGAAAAACAATGTTGCCAGTTTATTCTAACAATTGATTCAAAGAGACCTGAAAAATAAAAATTGATTACTTTTTTGTTTCAAATACAGAATTAGCGGAGTTACAACCACCGATGTTTGATCTGCACCCCATGAGGGCGTTGTTCCTGATGTCTAAGTCTGGATTCAAACCACCCACGTTGAAAGACAAGGAGCGATGGAGTTCCACCTTCCATGCCTTCCTCAAGACGGCCCTCACAAAGAACCCCAAGAAGAGGCCCACGGCTGATAAACTATTACAAGTAAGTGAAGAAAGTTGATCCAAATCACCGTTAAATTGCGTTTATATGGAATTATCCAGTGTATTCTTGAAGGAGTTGGTGGTGGGAGCAAGTACAAGTGATTCCTCACACTGCCAGCTCTATTGGTTGTGTGGTGTGTTGGATGTGTAGGTATAATGTTGTCTATAGCTTCAGTTGATGTCCTCTCAGGTACACATTAGAGCTCATGATGAACATAGCTGGTAGTATCTCACAGGACTACCTAACCTAGTGGTCATTATATCTCAATAAGATCCCCGATCTCCTTTGTCAAGTTAAGTTACGTAAAGTGATTCATTGTACACTGTAATTCTACCCACAATGATTCTCATTTGTTGTGTGTTTTTTTTCATTTCCAGCACGCGTTTTTCCAATCGGACATGAACAAGAGGTTAGCCATCGAACTGTTGCAGAAATTCTCCAACCCGTCTAGTCTTTATAATTACAATGCGGACCCCGATGAGGACGGAACTGTCACGGACGTCCCCCGCCGCATCGCTTCCAAGTTCCGCGTCACGGGTTACGAACCTCCGTCTTCCGTCTCCGCGGCTGCAGTGCAGCGTCCTAAGAGTCTCCATTCGGGTATTCTGGATGACGAGATCCTTCTGAAGCAGTCCCTCTCTTCCAAAAGCCAGCCGTCGGGCGGGTTCTTTGACTCCCCCGTGATTGATTTGGATGCGGATGATGAGTGCGTGGAGGGAGGCGTGGGAGATCACTTCACGAGGACTGAGGAATGCGATACGATGAAGAGAGCAGGTAAGCAATTGCAAATTATATTACTTAAGTAGTCCTTATAACTTTGAGTAAATTAACATCACTCTATCGTAACTTGCTATAGTTGGGGACTGAAAAATATCTCTGTGGTGTTCTTTTTCACATGTTTATTTCGTCAAAATGGACAGTAGGTATTACATCTTTCAATACATGAACAATATGATGAACAATGTTGTATGCCGAAGATACAGAATACAATGATTTAATAAAATATCTTCATATAAAATGACAGTTTTACACATGTTTCGCACTGCCCAGGACAGAGAAGCGTTCTCCCAAGTGGTCGTCAACGTCGGGGGGACCTAACAGGACACATAGAGAAGAAGAAAATGAAAGTTCACCATGATTACAAGATTATAATCCGTGACATTCTTCTTTTGACAAATTTGAACAAAACGTCTGTCTGTCCCCTCAAGCTGCTTTCCTTGTAGGGTAGGCAGACAGGATAGAACGCCATTCTCCATATCCTTACACACTCATTTTAGTTGGACGTTTTAGTCAGCCGATAAATCAGTCATTTGAGTGCCGACTACTCGTCTAGTCGGTCCATTACTAATTGAATGTTCTCTTTCAGTGAAGTCATGTTGCCCGCGACGTGGTTCGGATCCCAACTGGGACATGCTGGACCTGCTGAGTGACGTGCAGGCCACGTGCCCCCCGCCCCCGGAGACCAGCCTGCCCAATGAGAAGTCAGTACATTCACTTTATACACTCCTATACTACATACTGTCATTAAAAATGTTTTAACCGACATTATACTGGCACAGGAAAGTATTCATAATAATCAAAACCACCGCCTCCTAGAGTAGGTACTCTAGCCGTGCTGTATCAGTTGGCAACATAGCATAATGATCATAGGACCACCACTCCTGTCAAATCTCCTAACAGAATATAATGCGTGGTCTGTCATACTCGTTGTTAAGGGAGTGTTATTCCATACATTTCCTTAGCGATGGTGATGGCAACCTCGCCTATAATGTTTTATGTATTAATCCTACATCATGGCTGGAGAAAGAGAGAAATGTGTAGGTGGCGGTGTCAAAACGTATTAGACCTATTTTTCTGTGCCAATGCAATGTCAATTATAACTAGAGACCGGATTATATGCAACTTAAAATGGTTGAAATATGCATTATAGATGCTTAAATATGCAACAAAATCACCACAATGTGCAAACGCATATTCAAATGCATATAATCCGGTATCTTTAGTGTGATGTAGGAATTTTTCTATGTTTCTTTTTTAATACTGTTATCTGTCGATCTCTGATGAAATTTATAGTTGGAAATTAACAGGCTATTGACATTCTCATATAAAACACTTCTAATTACTTAATTTAATGGGAAACATAACAATATATGTCGTCGTTCATCTTTCAAACAGACAGAACTTGATTTTTCGCTGAATCGAGTGCAAATGTAGCCACATTGCCGGCGCGGTTCAATTCAAACAGATATATCTGTATGTTTACATGAAAAAACATGTTCAAAAGTCAGATAGGTGAATTTTTTCGTGAAGATTAAAAATCAAGTAATGCCTGTTTGAACGATGGACAACAGATTAACAATACTTTTGGGGATTACTAATAACAGTAATAACATGTACCTACAAATAATGTTTGATATCACCGGTGACCCCATGGCGCAATAAAGTAAGTCAGATGAGGTCACCAGTGACCCCCATAGCGTTTAACTTGTTAAGTTAATAAAATCAGGGGCATACATGACAGATTGCATGAATGTGACGTAAGCGAAGATTGTGTGTACAGATGGGACAGTCTAGCATTCTGTCTCCTCTGTCTACCGCACAAGGGATGCGGCATGAGGGGATAGATTGACAGACAAATATGAGTAATACGTAATTTTAAAAGTTTTATACCTACCTATAAAGTAACTTTATTTTTTGATGATTATGTGGTTGTTCGGCATGCAATACCGTGAATGTGACGTATACTTAACTTTTCGGAAAACGGAAAAAACATTGCAAAACCTAGTAGTCAATGTTTCTATAGCGGTTTTGTTTTATACGTATATTTACGTATCGGTCAGTTTTTTGGCAATTTCTTATACTGTCTACCGATCTACATTGAATACGCATTTGCATCAGAATTGCATTCGCAGCATTGCATGGTGAACGACGGTATTATTTGTTTTTTTGTAGCAATGTGATGTTTTTTCTGCAATACGAACAACGAAATGCATCTACGTTTGATTGTTTTATACACATTTTGTCAAACAGATTTTCAAATGTATATATTGATCTTTCTTATTTTAATTTTATCTATTTAAAATCTATTATGCCATTGTTATAATTAGTATTTATATTTCTTTCATTCTCTCTGTCTTTCTCTCCTTTATTTGTATTCTTCACTTCTTTGTCTCTGCTTTTTTATTGCCGTTCTGAAATAAATTTATTTGCAACGCCTGTTCTTATCTGTACAATAACAATTGCGGCAACTAGTGAATTTGACAGGGTGAATAATTTTCCATAACGTCGTACAGCTTTAGAATAATTTTTTAGGTGTTTTTAGTATACATCAGGAGATTCAATGCCCGACTAAGAGATTTGCAGGGACGTAGAGTGAACAAAAATATTATATACAGTTTATTTACTTGGCAAATTTTGTTAATACTACCTGCATAATGCACGCTGATACAACTTAAGTGGAATTTATTGTTTACACTTCACTTATTGTTTTATTCCCCTATAGATATTGATGGTTGTACAGAATTCAAGAAACCCCCTGTAATTTAAATACAAAGAGAAATAATACTTTTGTTCACGGGTCGTCTATGGAATTTCTAGGATTAGTAGGGTTTTATTGCCCCTTTTCAGGGTCACGTTCTGTATCCGTTAAAATTCACTAGGCGATTCGCTTGATTGTTTATGGTTCTATTGTTCGCCGTTCTATCATTAGTGCGTTTCACTCGGTTGTGCGAGTCAACGTGTTCTATGTGCACAGTTGACACGCTCGGTTGTTGCGAATTGTTGGGTGACATTCGCTCGCCATAGATAATAGAATGGTCCGCACGTGCAGTTCACTCACTCTTATTATCACGCGATATGTTTATCTCTTTCTACCAAAGAAGAGTATAGCGATATCGCTATCTCGATGTATATCTATCAACTCACTCTTATTAGTATTCTCAAATCTCTATCTCTGTTTGACAATTCCAATTGGAACAATCACCAAAATGCGTTCTGCTTCGCGCGATAATCGTCCGTTGACACGCCGAGTGAAAATTAACGGATACAGAACGGACCCCAGGTAGTGGCATTCCTTTTCCCGATGTATACTTATTACAGTAGCCAGAATTCTTATACACGGTAAACTGAAGCTGGTAAAAGTGTGTGGTGTTCTTTAGAATTTATTCGCTTTGGGGTTTTTCCTATTATTTTTTTTCTTTTTAATATATTCTCTTTCTGTTGTGTAATTATTTAGCAATGTGTTCAATGGCACTACATCCTGAAAATAGACTTTTCCAAACGTGCTGTATCTCCGTAATTAAAGATCACAATTTGCTTTTTGTTTATATATTTTGTGTGGTGCCCGAATGTATAATTGTGTTTGATTACGTATTATACTTTGTTTTTAGTGCGAAGCTACGTTTGAGAGAGTGCCCAATTACCGGTGAACAAATAATGAAAATGAGTTTAAGGTATCCATTGCGTGTGTATAAGAATGTTGCATTATTACGCGCCATATTGGCTTATATTATTACTAGTATTATGTTTTACGACTGTCGAAGGTTTGTTTTTTTTTTGGTAGATTATTAACACTAATGAAGATTGCTGTTGAAGTTTAACTAAAATTGAATGTGCGTATTATTTGACCTTCTCAAATTGTGCCAGATCGGTTGTCGAATAATTTTAATTCATATCATTGCGTTGAAACATTTGCTAGCTTATTTGTATACGTTAACATATTGACACTGTATTAGTAGACATACTAACATTAACACAGCATAACCCACATTGACATGTATATGTGAAGTTTACAGGAAAGTATTTGGGTTTGTGTGCACAAATTGTGTATTGTTGTGTGTAGTATTTTGTTTTGAGCATGGTTGTCTGTTGTTTTTTTTTAGTATGACAGTGTTCGCTAATGTATGAATCCTTGAGCTTGGTTCTGTCTGAAAATTCAGTAGTAATATTGTGTGTTTGTGCTTGGATGTGTCTGCATATTCAGTACTAATATTGTGTGTTTGAGCATGGATGTGTCTGCATATTCAGTACTAATATTGTGTGTTTGAGCATGGATGTGTCTGCATATTCAGTAGTAATATTGTGTGTTTGAGCATGGATGTGTCTGCATATTCAGTAGTAATATTGTGTGTTTGAGTGTCGATTTGTCTGCATATTCAGTATTATTACTGAGTGCAATTATACGGGACACATTTTATTCTAATAATAATTGTATATAGAACACCCAATATTTTCAGTGGATAATTGAAGAGTTTGTGAAGAAAGAATAGAGAATTGTATAGCATTTATAGATGTGCAATAAGCTTGTAAATATTCACGTGTGTGTCTGTGTATGTTTATTGTAATGATAGTTTAGCATTACATGATTGGTAGTTAAATGGAATATGTATTATGATATATTGTTACCATACAGGTATACATATACACTATTTAACATTCACACACAAGACATTTGTACAATAAGTCAATACGTTAGCACAGTCCCGGAGTTGAAAACGGTAACTAACAATAGTATTATGGTTTATAGTCTGACGAACACCTCCTCGTATGTCGAGACATGCCAGTGAGGTGCGATGCGAGGGACCTGATGATGGTCACTGACAATGCCGTTATGGCTGCTAATTTCTGGAGTGGGGTGGCCTAGTGGGGGGTAGCTCGGACCCGAAAATGAATGAATGAATGAAGTCTGAGGTTGGAGCTCGGCCATACAAGAAACAATTCTGGGTTTGAATCTTGCAATGTTTACTTCATGATAAAAATAAAATTTCACTTAGTTTGATGATCCCAGTGGCGTGATATGCATTTTTGAAAGAGAAATGATTGGATGGGGAGGGGTGTCATTTTTGAAGAGATCGGAGATTGTGTTTAAATGATTTTATGATATTTGACTCCCAAATCTCTGACAGTAGATTGTTCCATACTGTAGTTGCTTGTACAGTTAAGAATGTGGTAACGGATGAGCTGGAAATTATGGAAGACAACTATTTTGGGATAATACCAATGTGCAATTACAAAGCAAGCGAAAATATTGAACATTTTTGACAGATTTACTGCGTAAAGACGCTCTTATCCATATAATAAGACAAGCTCCCAAGATATTCAAATCATCATCAGCCTTCCCTCGTCCAGTGTTAGATATATGCCTCCCTTTCCGACTTCCCTATCCGTCGCCAGTCTATGCCACTGCTATCCTGCCACCTTCTTGATATCATCAGACCATCGTCTGTGGTCTGCCTGGATTTCTGCAGCCGGTTCTCGTTCGCCATTCTAGGGTTTGCTTGGTCCATCTATCGTCCGTAGATATTCCAATGAATAATGTTAAATATTTAATACTTATTTCCTTTTTAAATAATTCTTAATGTCTCCCTATCTGCCACTGTAAGGAAGCACAATATGTGTCACTTAATTGATTCAACTAACTACTTCTTACTCTTACAATATGATACAGTCAATCCCTGATTAACGTGACTCCAGTTAACTCAAGACCATGCGACACCTGTTTGAATGTCCGCTGTGCCCGGTCCCTTGTACTATGGAAGGTATTACTGTGATGTTTTTGATTAAAAAATAATAGATATACCTACTTAAAATTATCCAGTCTGACTTATTCTTCTCCCTGTACTACAATAAAAGATAATTAAATTCCTGACACACTCCACTGAATAACTAGAGAATTTAAAAAAATTCAAACCTTCAACAGTACTAAAAAGTACAGTATACATATATACTATACTTCGACAGTACAGTAAAAGAGTATATAATAATTCAAAATTCCAAATTTAAATGTGGCTAAATCACTCGCAAGCGGGTTCGGGTTCAAACCAGTTCAGTAAAGAAAAAAAAAAATTAAATGTTTCGAAAGTCGCCTCATGTAGCCAAACCCTCTAATCTATATGTTTTTCTTATGTTATCTACTGTTAAAAGCGGCAAATTATCTTGGATTTGTCTTTTGTGTAAATTCCTTTATGTAAACTTCACGATTCCAAGTGCCTTAAGTGGACTCTACAGATGATTGAGAAACAATAAGCAATAACTGTGTAACGGAGCGCCTCACTCAATACTCTTTCATTTAGAGCCGTTTTTGTTCTCTATGGACGTATAACGTGGTGGAAGTGTACTTAGATATTGAATAATTGTAATAATAAAATGGTTATTGTACGCTGTCTTAATATAGTGTACGCAGAGTATGTAGGATGGCTCTATCAATGTGGTATTTACATACGTCAACGCTATCGACAAAATATATCTACATTATTTATTAACGTATTGCCAATATTCTGTTGGGTGTTTGTAGTTACATGAATTCCTGATACAGACAACGTTTCACAGATGTTATATCAAATTAATATCGTGAAATTCAAATTATTTTCTGTGATGTGGATTTGTTTTCTTTCGTTTTGTTTTTAATGTGTGTTTTGATCTTCGTTTCGAAATGTAAAAATGAGTTATGTGAGTTTTGTTTTATTGTTTCTGCTTTTTTTTTGTGTGTGGTTTGTTTAAAATGTAGCTGGTAAATAGTTTGTAAGTTTGCCAACCGATGTTATTTTTAGTGATTTACACAATCCAAAATTTATCGTAGAAGCGTTTTTTTATCAGGAGTAGCTGCGTGACTTAAAGGTGTGAATAATGGCATTTGAAAAAGGTAGATTACTTAGCTAATACTAAAGATATCATCCTAAGTCTTGAAACATGGATAAATAAGAATATGTTTTAGTGACTCCAGTGGTTAGAAGTTTGATTTTTGTAAATTTTCCCAATAAAAAAAGAATCCCAAAGTTATCTCTGAAATTCACTGAAACTTGAGATCATTCCTGTAGTTTGTTAGATATGGTGACATAATTTTGGTTAATAAAATGTTAAATATAAGATGCAGTGACTCTAGCGGATATTTTTTTGATATTCGGCCTCCTTTTTATGTGGCAAACCAAAATCGATATTGTCGCTTACGTTATTCTTAATTTGCACCTACACTCTCATACAAAATTTGAGAGCGTTGAAGCGATAATAGAACAATTTTTGCTCAGTGCATATAAGCCTTTAAGAATTTTATCCCTAATTGATAATTTAGAATATTGAATAGACAGATAGAACGTGAATCAATCATTTCTCCCTCAATTGTATAACAATTTCTTCATACAAACTTAACTCTTTACATGTCTCTGTAAATATTGTACCATCTACATTCTTTTTTCTTAATGTCTGTCGCTTTCTTCTTGTATTTTATCTGCTTTTTATTTATATTTTTATTATCTACTATATATTATATTTATTTATTTTTCTCATTGTGTTATTATGACTTACTTATTTTATTTGTATAAATAAGTTTTAAGGTTATGTGCTGTAGTAGTTGATTTCATATATTTTGTATTATTTATTTTATAAAAGGGGCTATTCTTTTTTAATAAGCATGTCAACTAATTATTGTAATATATATTTTAATAATGATAAATATTGTAATTTTTATGATAATTGAAACTGCCCAAAATTGCTTTTAGATTCTGATTTAAATAATCCCGATAACATTGTTTCTGTACCATCGCATATTGTATTTTGCAATACGTACATTTGACAGCGATTTGTCGCATAGTATAGTGTTGCCACTGTGCAAAATGTTTTGTCAAGACGATAGACGGTCCCATGTAGTAAAAACTCACGGGAAGTGCTCAACATTTTATACAGGGTGTTTCCTTCCGTATGTAAAATCTCTTGAGGGGTGATAGAGGATGAAAAAATAAGAAAAAAATGTTTAATGAATGCATGACCAAAAATCTACCGTTTTGGAGTTAAGGTCTTTTGAAAATTGAAGAGTTTGAAAATTTCCCATTTACGTTTTTTGACAATATCTCCCAAACTACTGACGAGATTTTGACAAAACGAAAGAAAAATCATGGTAAACATTTTAGGCTTTCTATGAAGACCTTAATTTGTGACACCTGTTTAGAATGTAGCGAAATTTTTATTATCAAACTTTTTTTTTGTAAAAATTATTAATGTTTTTTCGGACAAACTTCATTTTCTAAAAAAACAGTCGCATAGTGTGTACATTTTTACATTTTATAATGAAGCCATAATGAGTTCTCAATGATTTGGGTTACAAAAAACACGAAATTTCCAGATGATGGGGACACAGCATCTGATCCAATAATGGTCAATTGTCTTCGAGAGGCCTCCAATAACTAAATGTTACTTAAACTAAATGTGATTTAAACCAAAATGTACATATAGGGTCATACTTCGCCACAGAGATGTCTAAAAATATCTTGTCGCGTCATCCCCCTGGCCCCCCAAACAAGTCGTCCAAAGGGGTTTTTCGCATTCTGTGTAACGCACATTCAATGTAACAGATCAACAATTTTGGGAAGTTTGAATTATTGTATTAATCAGAGGATGGAATTATTTTTGATTACGTTATTATTAAAATAGTTCATCACATAATAATAGGGTTTTTGGTATGTATATGACTATGAGAGCTAAAATTTTTTCTCTACACTTCTTGAGTAGGAGAAATCACAAAGCGTTTATGATGAATGTTGTAAGCATAGAAGTGTGTGGTACTCTGTCCTCTCCGCCTACCACACAAGGTATACAGCGTGACCGTGAAAAATAGACATAGTTATTCACTTGTTATAATTTTGTTAAATTGTTTATAGTTTTACAGTTTGTCCTCCTTTTTTTTAGTTTTCACTGATTGGTTTAAATTTTATGTTAATTTTCTTTGAGGTCTCACAACTTCTGATCATATATCACATTTTATAATCTATTCACTGCAAACAAAAACGAAATTATTTCTAAAAAATCACAAAAACATTTCAAGAAAAAATGCAATCTTCTCTAATTTAAACTTTACAATCATTTGTTTATACTAATTAAAAAAAAAATGATTCCATTCTCTTTTTAAAAAAATAGTTGCCATGGTATGCAATATAATTTATTGTCTATGTTATTATTATACTATTATTGTCTATGGCTCACTTTGTTATCTGTGGTCTTTTTGTATTTTGTTATAGGAGCCTTTTACAATATATAGATGAAGAATTAATGTTGAGGTAAATACACAAATAATGATATGAATTTAAATAACATTCCACAAACACACAAATTATTTAATTTGTTTTCTCTCTCTCTCCCTTGCATGATATATCTGCATGCTTCTATTATACATACATATATTATTTTATTCCCGCTAAATTTATATTGTCTTGTGCATGATGGGCTTCATGGTTTGGTTTAGTTTGATTAGTCAAATGGGGGCGTATTTTTTACGACTCACTAGATGGCGCTGCAGTAAATGGAGGTCTTCACAACTGTCAATGCTGTCATAACAAAACAAACCATTTGTTTATTATTCATAGAATAATAATATATAGTACCTGCCGTATCTATGCGGACCTCCATTTACTGCAGCGCCCTCCGGTGGTGAAAAAAATCAAAGGCGCCTGTTAAATATTGCCATTGTTTAATATTTTGTTTAAATTTGAAAACGGAATGTATTCTTATTTTTCAGTAGCCATTTTGAATGTACTACAAAGCGTATAATATATAATTTCCCAGTATAATTTACTTATAGGGATTTTAGATACTACATAAATAACATTTTGTGTAATAAACATTTTTTTTATTTACCTACAATAATAAAGAAACACAAATGACTATCATAATTCGACAAATGAAAAGTATTTATCTGTCAATAATTAAGATAATTGGTACAGTCTGTCAGAAAAGAGTTGATGTCGAATTAATTTGAAACTACAATTTTGTTTGCTGGCAACAATGACATTTCTATTGAAATATAAAGGCAATCGCTGTTACTGTCAAAGTGACTTATGAAGTGTTGCCACTATAGTTGCCAAAAAGCTACAAGTAGCGCCCTCGTCACAAACCAATTCTTTCATAACAGATTGTATGAATTGTGGTGATTTCGGGAACTAAAATGCCCATAGTGATAAATATTAAAATGATTTTATTTTCGTATTTAGTTTATTGCATGTTCCTTCTTTTTTTTTTTTTTTTTTTAATGTTTAAGTATATTATTTTAGTATATTTCATTATTACACATCACAGTAAATATAAATATACCAAATACTTACGATAAACTCAAAAATAGACGTAGGTTTACATATTCTTCCATACATTAGACTTTCGTTAATTTGTCACTTGACTATGTAGCAGGCGCGAAACTACCTAAGAACACGATTCCCATCGAGTTATCTTTTGGAAAAAATGATAGGTGTAATAGTGTCTAATCTGACGTAATCCCATAAGAAATGTTAGCCCCGGCTTCCCTTCTGCAGAAATCCACCCTTCGCCACTGCTATGTATGCCATTACACAGTTATCCTTACACACCTCTTGCTTCCACCGGGTTCATAACGTTCTGCAATTTCTTCCCACTAAACATGCGTCCGTTCTTGAGTATCTGGTCAATTTTTTCTCTCTTTGAGACTTTATTACACCTTTTTATTTACATCATATTTCCAACGCCTCCAATTATCGATAATTTAAAAAATACAACAATCATATTTCCATTCAAATTGTACGAGTGTAGCCACTATGGTCGCCAGAAACATATTATGGCGTACTCATCGAAGATCGACTCTTTTTTCACAGACTGTAGGGTAACTAATTTTTAATAGTGACGAATCAACTAAAAGTCTTTTGTACTTTACGACGTTCAATCCCGACAGGTGAAAAAATTAGGTACTACTAGTTACTTTATTATTATTTATAATTTGTCAATAATACTGTGACTTTATGTTAATGCTGTTTTGTTTTCATGTTTAGGGGACGTACTGTTGTGTTGTTCATTTTATTTCAATGTTGCCCCCCCCTGCCCCCTCCACACATGCGCTTGTTTTGGTAACACCACTAATAAATTTGGTGATGGACTAATATAATAACTGAGATATTAGGGTTAGCTGGCGGAGATCGCAACACTGCGATAAGCTCACCCTAGTGAACCAATGTTGTGGTATCTTGTTGCTTGTAATGTTAACATATTTTTGTATTTTATTCACTTGAAGTGTAAGTAAATCAATGCATATTTTTTGATTCATACATTTTTGTACCACAAACGATTTGTTTCAACATTGTAGGTGCGTTGTGAATAATTATGAGTTTTAATCTAATATTTTTATATGGTAATCATAAAGAATTTTATATATACACTATTTTTTTATGATTTGGCGATATTTCATTTCATTTTTTTTCATTTATTTAATATCAAAAAAAAACAATTTTTACAAAATACAATATTAGAAAGAAGTACTGGATTGTATTGCCCCACTAGGCGATAGCCCGTTCTGGGGCAACACTAATCACAATATAACAGTTCAAGGTTACATGCAAGTACCTACAGAAAAAACAAAAATACTGAAGAATAAGCAAATTATTGGAGAATGTTATAGATTGATTATTTTTTGAATATGAGGGTTTAGTGTGATTCAAAAAGAAAGCAATTCTGTGATGATTCAAACGACCCACATATTGTCGGCTTAGAGTGTAAACCTGCTATCTGCACCAGAATGAATTTTACATTGGGCAGCAAAAACATTGTCAAGAATCGTAAAAAAATGTAATTGAAGAAATTAAAATGAAGACATAAATTCTGTTGTCTTCATTTTGTCATTTTAATTTCTTAAATTACTATTACATTCAATTCCCGGCAATGTTTTTATCGTCCCCTGTAAAATTAATTCTGACGCAGATAGCAGGTTTACACTCTAAGCTGACGATATTGTATTTGGAGAATAATGTTGACAGATTTCACTTGCAATCATAAAAATAAAGATAGTTAATTTCTGATTAAAAATAAAACACTGTTTTATTTCCCTTCGTCATACACAGGAATAACAGTAGCATTCCTCAATTATTGAGAAAATAAAACTTTCGATATTACAGAAAAATATATATTTTAACGTTTGTACAAAGTTATACAATATTTTTATCTCATTTTCTACAAAAGGCGGATTATTAGTTGAAACTATAGTGAAATTATTTCAAACTGTCAAACGCAGTCATAAAATTTGACCGAGAAGGTACGACTACCTGCTTTATTCGCACCTTATGACTCTGGCATAAGTGCAAATAAAGCAGGTAGTCGTCCCTTCTCTGTCACACTTTTATGACTGCATTCCACAGTTTGAAATAATTTGACTTTAAAGACTTTATTTGCTTTAAATTACAAGGAACCTCAAACGTTTTTGTCTTGTAAATAATCTTCAATGCAACAATCCTTTTGCAGCCTTTGTTTTACCAAATTACCTATTATTTTTACCTTGAGCGCACTGGTAAAAAAAAACATGTATACTATTTTGTATGTAACAATTCTGTTTATAAACAAACACATGTGTTTCTTTTGTTTACAATACCGATGTTGTTTTATTTCAATTAACGAAAATTTGAATATTTTAATGTTCCATTATGTAAAAAATGAATGTAGTTTATTTTGATATGTAAATTTAACTTTAATTATGTACATTATCGAATACATGTTAACCCATTGACTGCCAAAACATTTCAGATGTTTGAACCCGTATAGCCGACGTTAAATATGTTTTTTCGCTTATTAAAAACGCGTTTAATTATCAAGACACAACACATAAAATATCTCAACTCAGACGCCATAGGAGTACCGCAAAATTTAACCAAACTTATGTGTCGAATAAAAAATCTTGAACGGGGTTCGTGGCATTTCGTTTGAGTAGCCGAATAATCCCAATCGGTGAAGGCAGCAGTCAACGAGTTAGCTGTTTTATCATTGTATAATTATTAACTAAATGGCACTATTAATTATTATGTTAATTTGTTGTATGTGTTTTTATGTTATAGGGCAACACTTCCTCTAACAAACGATTCAGCCTCGATGAAGAGCGAGCAGTCAATAAACAATCTGTACGACAGGCATCTCTCACAATGCATCAAACTCAAGCAGGAGTACCTCATGTCCACACCTAACGATCGTCCCACCACACGTCTCAACAACATCGGGAGAGACAACTGCCGCAACGGCTGCCAACAACCCAGACAAGAGGCCTCCCAACTCCAAAGGGATGTTTCCAAGACCTCCATCTCCAGCGGTGACCGGCTGGTCTCTCGTATGACTGGCTACGGCAACGATATTATGTTCGCCGATCAGTCGGGAAGCGAAGCTTTAGTCAATTCTCCCGTCGGAGCTCAAAACAAATCAGCGGATCCGTGCAGTTGCGGTCAATGTCCGCACAAAGATTCTAATTCTAATCTCCGACACAATTATTCCACGGGTGGTTTGAGTGATTTACAACAATCTGTTTCTAGTTCGGATAAAAAGTGTTTGTGCACCGGGTGTAGTAGAAGAAATCAACAACCCGTTAGAACAAATATTAGTGCCACAGTGACGGATGATAATTCTTCCGGTATCGTGTTCTGTGATAAATGTAACAAACAAAAGATATCCGTGTCGAATTTCAGGGCGTTACAAATAGCAAACAGTTTACATTTGACTGATAATGAATCGAGGAACGGAGACAGGAGAAACGAGACAAATCACAATAGCGATGTCGCCTCGTCGTTCGAGGACGAACTTTGTAAAAGAATAGATCTCTCATTAAACATGGACAACGAAATAGATAGGAGAATACGCGGGGCGACGTCCGCATCCGTTCTTCCAGGCAACGCAGAAAGCGACAGACGAATCACAAAGAAGCACGGGCGGCACAGTTCCGATTCCGTTTTCGACACTAGGAATCAAGTGACAAACGTGAACGGAGATCAGAATACGAGCGGCGGAAACGACGGCCTGATAGATCTTAGTCAATTTTGTGTTTGTGAAATGGACAAGGAGATAGAGGTGGAGGTGAGACGGAAGACTTCGTCTGTAGATGAAATATTTAATTTAGGGGAGAATAAAGGGACGGGGTCGAGGTCGTCCAACCCCGTGGAGATCCACGGGAGGGGGAGGGAGAGGCTGGAGGGGAGCGGACAGAGACAGAGGAGTCTCTCTGACAGTCAGAGGGACAAAGCAAAGACTGAGAACAACGGTGAGTCTATTTAGTTATTACAAAATGTTGTAAAATTATTGTAAAAGGCAAACTTGTATTCTTCATAATGTCTTCTCTGTAATGACTATACATCGGGAGATTCAATGCTCTAGGTACCTGGGACTGAGAAATGTGCAGGGACGTAGAGTGAACAAAAATATTATACAGTTTATTTAATTCACAAATTTTGTTAATACTACCTGCATAATGCACGCTAATACAAGTTACGTGGAATTTGTTGTTTACACTTCACTATTGTTTTATTCCCCTATAGATATTGATGGTTGTACAGAATTCAGGTAAAGATGGAAACCCCGGTAATTTAAATTCGATGAGAAATAATACTTTTGGTCACGAGCTGTCTATGGAATTAGAGGATTGAGAGTGATTTATTGCACGTTTATCATGCATCTTCCCCAAGGGAGTCCCCTTTCTTCACATGATGCTATATTTTGTGAATGTAGAGACCTCTCGTTTCTGCGTGGAATAAACTGTAATTTGTATACATTGTTTGAAATATGAAGTTTAATTAAATGAATTTTGTTATGATGAAGGTGGCAACAGTGCTCCGGATGTGGTCTCTCCCCCAGTCCCCCCGAGGCGCTCCCACAGAGCACATCGTAGTAGAGCTCTCACACCGCCTCGGCCCAACACCAACGGATTACCTCCTACGCCCAAAGTGCACATGGGGGCGTGCTTCTCTAAGGTACATACATCTTTAACCAGGGTTCGCTAAAATCCGATATTTATTATAAAGATAGGATATATATTAAAAGCTGACATATGTCCAATTTATATCAATAGAAAACTGACTTTTTGAAGTATGCTTGCTTATTTAACGAATTTTAATTGTGTTATATGAGTATACAACAGACGACAATCATTTACACAAGGCACACATCTGAAAAGAGATGAAAAGTCTAAAGAAAGGTATGAGGGTTGACTGGAATTTGAACCTATGACCCCTAAATTCCTCGAGATCCTAACTTCGCTACTTGATTTCATACACTCTTCTAGAGCTTACACAATGGGTGCCCTGTGTAAATGATTGTTTACTCATATAACAATGCATGAGAATCCAGGATTTGAGCAAAAAAAACTTGGACAACTTGAAACATTTCCTATCAATTAATAATTAAAATCACTTGATATATATCAAGGCATAAAAATCAGATATATATCGGCGAACCCTGTATACAACATAACATATCTTTGATACAAACAATTGTTGTTATCGTAAGCTGAAATATATTATGTGTTGCAGGTATTCAACGGTTGCCCACTGAGGATACACTGTACGGCCTCATGGATACACCCGGACACCAGAGATCAGCATATACTCATTGGTAAATTATTATATCTATCTATTGCAGGAGACAGAGCGTCAAACACATTGCATTAGTAATACTAAACAAGTAGTATTTCAGTAGAAATGTCTTTGTTGCCAGCAATCAAATTGTGGTTTCTAACTAATCCGAGACTAATCCATTCTTGACAGACTGTAATGTTGATCTTTTATCCATTCTTCTCGGGTGTACCGTGTGTAGATTGTCGATGTTGTCGAGCTTCCGGCCTATTTGCCGAGGCCATCTTCAGCACTAATGTTAAAGTAGGCCGAAAGCTCTACAACATCGACAATCTACACACGGTACACCCGAGAAGAATGGAGAAGAGATAAATAGGGACCGTGAAAATCTACAAAGCTATCTGTAATGTCGTTCTTTCTTAAAAAAATTGTTTTGACTCATATAATGTATCTTGCTCAGGTGCGGAGGAAGGAATATACACCCTGAACTTGAACGAGCTCCACGAGACAGCCATGGAGCAGCTGTGCCCTCGCAGGACGATATGGATGCACGTCATCAAGGACGTCCTCATGTCCCTGTCTGGCAAGAGCCAACAGCTGTACCGGCACGACCTGCTCGCCCTGCAAGGGAGGCATGCCAATAGGTTCTCACTCCGGGTGCAGAGGATGCCTGAGAAGCTGGTGCCCAGGAAGTTTGCACTCACAACGAGAGTCCCCGATACTAAAGGTATTTTATTTATTGATCTTACGAGTGCATACAGTTCTTATAACAAGTATAAGTTGAGTACATAGCTGGCGCAGTTGGTTGAGGCGGCAGTCTCTCAAGTCGGAGGTGCCAGGTTCAAACCCCGGCTCTAGCGATGTATTCCACACTTTGCGAGATAGGCTTTTAGCCTAGTGCAAGGTGTGCAGGAAAGTATTTGGCTTTGTGTATTTAAAAAAAAAATATAAACAGCTTGAACATAAATAACAAATAAACTAGAGATTTACCGACTAGTCGGGAAAGCCCTCCGGCCAAATATACCAACTATTTTAGTCGGCCGACTAATCAGACATTTGAGTGCCGACTGTCTAATCCATAGTCGACCCATCACTAAAATAAACCCACGAAGACGAAGATTGTAACCGCTGTACTCTGCTATTAAATGTTCCTCATGGGAACACAGTGAGGTGAGAGAGCTCATATTGATATTGTATTATTGTATTTCAGGTTGCATAAAGTGTGCTGTGGGCAGGAATCCGTACAACGGCTACAAATACTTGTGTGGAGCCACAGCCCAGGGTCTTTTCCTCATGCAGTGGTACGACCCCCTGCACAAGTTCATGCTGCTCAAGGTAAATATTACTTTCTGTTTATACATTCATATTCATAATTTTTATATGGATAAGTATAAGTAAATATAAGCGAGATTATTGAAAAGTTTTTTGCGAATTTTTATTTTTTTGAACTTGAATATATCGATTATGTTTTTTTTTCCAGCATTTGGAGTGCGTCCTTCCGTCCCCGCTTCGTGTGTTCGAAATGGTGATAACACCGGAGCAGGAGTATCCTCTGGTCTGCGTGGGGGCCAACAGGAAGCCCCTCAAACTGGACTTGCTCAACATGAACTCGGGTGCTTCGTGGTTCCACTCGGATGAGCTGGACCCCAACATCAGCGGGACCAACACCGTGATACCTCGCACTGAGAAGTTGCACGGCATTGTGTGTATCAAACAGTTGGATAAGGACGCCGTGTTGATGTGCTATGATAATGTGGTGGAGATTATCAACCCACTTCCTTATAATACGGCGGACTCCAGCAGGCAGACGGCTGACTTGATCACCAAGCCCAAGAGACACAGACAACTTATTCCTAGGATAGAGTTTCCCTTTACAATACTCAGCGTTGGTGAGTACAACATTTGTTAATTTTTAAATACCGCGGTCCCGACCACCAAGAAAGAAGGTATAGAAAAAGTCATACTCATGTGGGTGGGGCCGCAATAGTAAAAAAGTACTATCCCTTCTTAATATTTATGGTAATGGTTATTAACTCAGATCTAGTGATGAACCAGCGCCACCTTGACATTTCTTTAGCAGTGATGTAGGGTTAATACATAAAACATTATAGGCGAGGTTGCCATCACCGTCGCTAAGGAAATGTATGGAATAACAGTCCCTTAACAACGAGTATGACGGACCACGTATTATATTCTGTTAGGAGATTTGACAGGAGTGGTAGTCCTATGTGATCATTATGCTATGTTGCCAACTGTTACAGCACGGCTAGAGTACGTACTCTAGGAGGTGGTGGATGAACTAATGAATTGTTTTGTATTGTCACAGTGGTGTTAGCAGACAGTGTGTTGGCCTTCCATGCACACGGAGTGCAGGGCAGGTCCCTGAGGGACGGCTCCATCACACAGGAGATCAGCGATCCCTCCAAAACATACAGGCTACTTGGCCATGACAAGTTAGTATCATTATTCTTTATCATAGTAGTATGTACTGGTCACAACACTCGTCTTACATCCACTCACCACTTTCATCCTAGTTACAACACTCATCTTACATCCATTCATCACTTTCATCCTAGTTACAACCTCATCTTACATCCACTCATCTCTTTCATCCTAGTTCCAACCTCATCTTACATCCACTCATCTCTTTCATCCTAGTTACAACACTCATCTTACATCCACTCACCACTTTCATCCTAGTTACAACCTCATCTTACATCCACTCACCACTTTCATCCTAGTTACTCATCTCTTTCATCCTAGTTACAACCTCATCTTACATCCACTCACCACTTTCATCCTAGTTACAACACTCATCTTACATCCACTCATCACTTTCATCCTAGTTACAACCTCATCTTACATCCACTCATCACTTTCATCCTAGTTACAACCTCATCTTACATCCACTCATCACTTTCATCCTAGTTACAACCTCATCTTACATCCACTCATCACTTTCATCCTAGTTACAACACTCATCTTACATCCACTCATCACTTTCATCCTAGTTACAACCTCATCTTACATCCACTCACCACTTTCATCCTAGTTACTCATCTCTTTCATCCTAGTTACAACCTCATCTTACATCCACTCACCACTTTCATCCTAGTTACAACACTCATCTTACATCCACTCATCACTTTCATCCTAGTTACAACCTCATCTTACATCCACTCATCACTTTTATCCTAGTTACAACCTCATCTTACATCCACTCATCTCTTTCATCCTAGTTACAACACTCATCTTACATCCACTCATCACTTTCATCCTAGTTACAACCTCATCTTACATCCACTCACCACTTTCATCCTAGTTACTCATCTCTTTCATCCTAGTTACAACCTCATCTTACATCCACTCACCACTTTCATCCTAGTTACAACACTCATCTTACATCCACTCATCACTTTCATCCTAGTTACAACCTCATCTTACATCCACTCATCACTTTCATCCTAGTTACAACCTCATCTTACATCCACTCATCTCTTTCATCCTAGTTACAACACTCATCTTACATCCACTCATCACTTTCATCCTAGTTACAACCTCATCTTACATCCACTCACCACTTTCATCCTAGTTACTCATCTCTTTCATCCTAGTTACAACCTCATCTTACATCCACTCACCACTTTCATCCTAGTTACAACACTCATCTTACATCCACTCATCACTTTCATCCTAGTTACAACCTCATCTTACATCCACTCATCACTTTCATCCTAGTTACAACCTCATCTTACATCCACTCATCTCTTTCATCCTAGTTACAACACTCATCTTACATCCACTCATCACTTTCATCCTAGTTACAACCTCATCTTACATCCACTCACCACTTTCATCCTAGTTACAACACTCATCTTACATCCACTCATCACTTTCATCCTAGTTACAACCTCATCTTACATCCACTCATCACTCTCATCTTAGTTATAACACTGCAGTAGCCACCTGCCTTAGGGTGTCCCTTATTTGACGAAAAAATTTTTTTTTGGGAATTCTTTTGGGCTCACCCCCCAATTTCTTTCCTTTGGGTCAGATTAACTCAAAAATAAAATTTTATCTCAATCGGACGACGTTAACCCGTGCCGACTTGAGCGCAAAGTTTGAATATTAGTATATATGGGATTAGTAGTATAAAGTCAGTGAAAAAGTTATTAATATCTAATTTTATATCAAAACATAATATATTATCACTTTTTAACTGTATTTTAGTTTTTAGTACTCTCGTGGATATTTTCTTTTCAGTCCTAGAGTCTTCTTCCAAAAGTCTTTGAGAGTGAGTGTTCTATGAGTTCACGATAATCACCTCTTAGTGTTAGTTTATTCAATTGATTTCATAAAACCTTAACATTTCTTTAATTTTCGACTCAGTTAAATGTTTCTAGGTTGTCTTTGTCACTTAAAACTTATTAACACTGACACATTCATAACTTTCCTGAAACTAGTATTGTATGAGCTTTACATCCTGGCTTTCTCCGCTGACGTAAAAATATCCTGTTTTCTTATAACTAGATCATTTTTAGAGCATTGGCAAGTGCAATATGAAATAGATTGTTCGAATTACTTCGAAACTTTTCTTCATGATACATAAAAATACCTTCACAATAATTTGCGCTTTTCCTTCAATTTTCTGCCCTCCAAAAGCAAGTTAATAGGTATTTTGTTGTTACTTCTGAATAGCTCATGTCAGAATTCATACTGTCCTTTAAAATATTATGTATTTACGAACCAAAAATTTAACACTTACACTGCCATATAATTTTGCCTCCCAATACCAAAAAAAGAACTTTTCGCGCTCAAGTCGGCACGGGTTAGAGTGCTCCGATCTAAAAAAAAATTTGTAGTGGCGTGTTTTAGAGTCATTCGAACAAAATTGGGGGGTGAGCATTCAAAATTTTAAAAGTCGGAAAATAAGGGACACCCTAGCCTGCCTGCCTGCCAAATAATAATAGTAAACCTTTATTCTACATTTTGTTTCACCTTACTTGTCACACTTTTTCTATAGAATTACTATGCAGCCAGTGGCCAAGTTATTTGAAACCAGCAGTAGTTTATTGTCAGTCCTACATGCTCTGACATACATTTATACATTCTTTTTGATATAAGAGTTATATTGTAACATTCTGTTTGTCTGCTTTCAGGGTTGTCACATTAGAATCCCACGTATTACGGACGGGGACACTAGTCGGCGAGGATGGTAATGATCTCTACATACTGGCGGGGCATGAAGCATCTTATTAATTCATATTATACTATAGATACTAATTATATTTTTTAAATTATAATAATAAATTATACATATTGTTGTATGTATGTATAAACAAAACAAATTACTAATACATAAACAGAATATAAATCTATTATTACCTACTTATAAGTAAATGATAATATCTTTGGGAAATTTTTGTGGGGTTTGTAAATCTTGTTACATGATGTTGAAGAAATTAAAGCGTTTTCTTAGAAACAAATTGCCATTCAAAATGAGACACAAACTTATTATTTAAAAATATGTGATAGTTTAACTAAAGATGATTTTTGTGAAAATTATCTTGTCTGTGAGTTATCGTATCAATAATATCTTGTCTATGAATTATGGTATCAGTAATATCTTGTCTATGAATTATGGTATCAGTAATATCTTGTCTATGAATTATGGTATCAGTAATATCTTGTCTATGAATTATGGTATCAGTAATATCTTGTCTATGAATTATGGTATCAGCATAGACATATTATCTTTATGGACTGGTAGTCTGATGTTTGAAGGGTGGAAACATCGCGAACAGTTGATCATTGGCGGTAGCTTTTTGATGTCTGTTGTTGGCGTTCATTGGTGTCGTTCCGTGTCGTGTGCGTTTTTCATCAGTTTTTAGTAAAATTATTGTTAATTTACATAATTATACTTCCCAGTGATGAACTTTAAGAGTGGAAAGATGGTCAAATTCAAATTTGCCGCCTTTCCTGCTAAAGGTCACGTGACCGATTCAGTACAAACGTTGTTTCTACGGTACTTTGTTCGACTGTTACAGCTCAGACTGAGAGTCCATAAAGATAATATGTCTATGGGTATCAATAATATCTTGTCTATGAGTTTGCAATCTTTCCACAATTTAAATGAAACAATTGTGTAATGAAATTTATAAAATTCCCGTCAGAAATCAATTATCGACCATGAAAAACAATTATTATGAATACAAACAATGTAAAATATATTTGCTCAATGATATAATTACCTAGTAAGAGATTATATGTAGTATATAGAAATATATAACAAAGTTTATCAATATATTAGGTACATTTATCATAATCTGTTCAGAAACACACAGTTACCTAAGATTTTCCTCAACGAAGGCGGGAGGTATCAACATTCACATAAGGTTATTATGTGAACTCCCTTGGGGAGGGAGCAGGATGGATGTTCCGACGCTTATGAGTCGGCTTTGGCTAGCTTAAGTGATCACTTTATGCTCAGAGCAACGTTCACCTATTCTACTCAACAACCTATTTCATATGCACCCAATTTCAGATACTACCGCCATCCGTTGAGGAGGGGGGAGTTCACATAATAACCTTATGTGAATGTTGATACCTCCTGCCAGTAGCGGATCCGGGATTCAATTTTGGGGGGGGGTAAAAAGTACTGTCACTCACATGGTAAAAAGTACTGTCACTCAACGTTTTGGGGGGGGCTAAGGGGCTGAAACCCCTAGATTTGTTGTATACAAAGTACTGTCACTCATGGTTTTGGGGGGGGGGGGGGGTCAGCCCCCTAGCCCCTCCCCTGGATCCGCTATTGCCTCCCGCCTTCGTTGAGAAAAATCTCAATGTATGCCATCTGCGAGATGCAGACAAATCCAGTTAATACCTAAATAATTTAGGTATATCCCTCTCACATAGTTAACTGTTTAGTATTATTTGTTTTATAGAATTAGATATCGTCTGCCGAAAATCAACGACTCATCTTCTTTTACTACTTTAAATCACATCTTGTTGTGTAGAATTCAGTCATACTAATTATGTACTAATTGTTTATTTATAATCTGAATACAAATTTCTCTCGTTTGTCGTCTGATTGACGCCAAAAAAAAATCCTGACAAGCTGCATAATTGGTATCTTCTCCATTCTTCTCGGGTGTACCGTGTATAGGTTGTCGATGAGTCCTGAAGATGGCCTCAGCAAGTAGGCCGAAAGCTCGACAACATTGACAGCCTACACACGGTACACCTGAGAATATTGGAGAAGATATTAACAAGGACCGTGAAAATCTACAAAGCTATCTGCGTAATCGGTTTCTTTTCTGCACGAGCAAAACCGAAGACATCATAATTGGTCCACAACACAAAAGACCGAATATCAATATAAACTACAGTTTTTTATATCTTGGCCGCCGGCGGACATTAGCTGCAAGTAGGGTTGCAAGATTGTATTGTTGGTAGTCCTGATTGTCGAATCTTGTCATCAGAGGTGTCCGTAATTTTTCCCCATTGCATTTTTTACGACTAATCTGTAATGCCAAAAACGTTACAGAGCACTGCTAGAGAAATAATTTTAAAGCTGAGAGAGAACTTTTCTGGAGTTTTTAATGAAGCGAATGTGATTTAATGGATTTTTAAAATATTTCACCAAAAACTCTGCCCCCTAAAAAGAGCCGCCCGGGGCGTACCCCCCTCTTGCCCCCCCTGCGCTACGCTACTGAATAGGTACTAATTTATTATTGTCGTTTATATTAAACGTTAAATGTTTGATTGAACGTCAAACGAGAGAAGATTGTAAATTTCTTCGATACATTTCCGATCCGTAGGGATAAATAATTCGTTTACCTAATAATTCTAGTTACGGTAGTGTGCGAATCTATTGTATTATACCTCTGTGTATGTATTATATCTCTGTATATCTATGTACTTGTATTTATTTATTTAGTAGTAATGACTATACATCGGGAGATTCGATGCCCTAGGTACCTGGGACTAGGAGTTGTGCAGGGACGTAGAGTGAACAAACATATTATACAGTATATTTACTTGGCTAATTTTGTTAATACTACCTTCATAATGCACGCAGATACAAGTTACGTGGAATTTATTGTTTTATTCCCCTGTGGATATTGATGGTTGTATAGAATTCAGGTAAAGATGGAAACCCCCGTAATTTAAATAGGAAGAGAAATATTACTTTTGGTCACGTCCCGTCTGTGGAATTAGTGATGATTTATTGCACCTCGACAGTAAAACGGCATCCAAATTACCGATGTATAGTAATGACGCAACATTAAAAATTGTAATGTTATTAACTAACAACGATTTATCGTATCCGTATCGTAGAGAAAATTAATTCAATATTGAAAACAGTGAGATACTAACAATGACACTAAGTTCTAATTCTTGTCGATATCCACTTTTTTAAAAAAAAAAAACCTCTCAATATCGTACGCATCTGAACGATCTATGTGTCAAATTATGTGAAAAAAACATTACGTATAAAAAATGTGTAATATTATTTATCCGTAGTTTAAGAAACTAATTGTTGAATGTAATTATTTTCAAATAACAATTATCGTGTCGATGTTTTTATTTTCATTGTGAAACGGTTTATTTTCAAATCTAATATCTTTAGTATTAAATATATATGAAATAGTACCTACATAATTGTTGATTCATAGTCATAATTATATTGTATGGAAGAGAGAAAATATTATATGAAATGTAGAAAATATAAAATAAAATTAAAAGATTTAACAGATTAATACTAAATAGTAAACATATTATGTAATATATTGAGGGTTGATACGTGTAACTTATTTTTTCACCAATGTTTTGTGGTGATTGATTGTCTATGGGTATTTTTCCGTGACGCACATATCTATGATTGTTGTAATAACTTGACCACTGGCTACATAGTAATTCTATAGAAAAAGTGTGACAAGTAAGGTGAAACGAAATGTACGTGAGTATATTCGAGTGACGAAGGGTGTATTTCTGCAGAAGGGAACCCGAGGTTAACATTTCTTATGGGATTACGTCAGATTGGACACTATTATACCAATATTTTTTTCCAAAAGGTAACTCGATGGGAATCGTGTTCTTAGGTAGCTTTGCGCCTGGTATATTCATGCCTGGACACCAGAAACGCCACCATTTTCATCCATCGCCAATTCCATTAAATCGGGTCTTTTTCTTTCTCAGCCGTTTTAATTCCAATGCTGGACAAAGGCCTCACCCTTGACCTTTCACAGATCCTTATCCTGAGCATGCTGCATCCACTTGCTTCCTGCGATTCGCCTTACATTGTCAGACCATCTTATAGTACAATAATCATGGATATGGGCATTATAGAAAAAATAGTAATGCGGTATCATTATGTTTTAAGATGGAATCATATTGTCAAGTTGTGATTTTGAATTAATATTACGTGTATAAACTAAACTGTAGATAATATTTAACATAAATAAATAAATAATTACCAATCTGTCGCTCTCCATTTTTAGTTATTTTGTATTGTCAATCAGGGTGATATGCACTGAATAAAATTGTTCAATTATTGACTTTTCAAATTTTGCATGAGAGTGTAAGCGCAAAATAAGAATAACGTAAGCGACAAAATAATTATTAAAAAAATATCCACTAGAGTCACTGCGTCTTACGTTAAACATTTATCAACCAAATTACAGCATTATATCTAACAAACTACAGGAATAATCTCAAGTTTCAGTAAATTTCAGAAGTAACTTTTAAGTGATTTTTTTTTGGAGAAAATTTACAAAAGTCAAATTTCTAACTGCTAGATTCACTAAAACATATTCTCATTTATCCATGTTTTAAGTCTTAGGATGATATCTTTAATATTAGCTGAGTAATCATACTTTTCCCCACACAATTTTTTGTATGTTCGATTCCTATGGCTTCGTAATGTTTGGTTGTGTACCTATAATGATACATTTTATATACATTCCGTATAAATACTCTTTTTCAAACACGACTCGTAATATTGTTGTTATTGCCGTATGATACTTTTTTGCATCGGTTGTTGTTTCTGAATTTTATTTTAGGGGCGACATTATCAAAATATGAAAAGATGTAATGATAGATTTATTATGACAAAAAAGCAAATGTCTATCCGCCGTTACGTTTTGCGTTCGTTATGTATTTGTGGATAAGATGGCATTTACAAAAAAAAGTTTTTTGTTATGGGTCAGCTTGACTGTAAAGACTTATTTGTGTTAAGGCCGGTCCAGACGCTATGTTCTGTACAACCTTTTGTCTGTGCAGTCTTAAGACGGAATGAAAACGGTGCAATTAATAGAGCGTGCACACGGTGCAGTGATGTCTGAATATTTCGCTCAGTTTTGTGGATACCACCGCCATGGAGAAGGTACTGCTGTAATCAATTTTGGCATTGTGTCTTGTTAAAAAATTGAAACTGTGGAACAAAATGAATCGGAAAACGGTGCTACTGTCCACATGCACCGACTTGTCTGTACAGGTCACAGAATGTTACAGATATCTACGGTCTTTTGCTCAGCGAAGCCTGCGATAGTAGAGTACAAGCCCACATCCTCGAATTTAATCACCACCATGATTGGTGACAAACACCTTGTCTCGGTGACAAACACTTGAACTACGGAATATTTTTTCCCATACAATTTTGATGGTGTAATCATCGTCAAATGTCAGTTGGGCATGGCCTCTATGAACAATATGGCGTCGGCCTCGTGCTCAGTTATCGCTGCAACTGTACAGTCTTGGCGCGGGATTCAAAACTGCGCAGTTTTTCAGTCTACACACAACGTTTTGAACTGTGCAGACAAAAAGTTGTACAAAACATAGCATTTGGACCGGCCTTTAAATTCCCGCTTGCGAAGTGTCTACTACTTTTGTAGATTGGTTGTCATTGTGTTATGGTTGCAATACATAATATTAAGTTTTCTCTCGTTGATTTATTTGCAAACATTTTGAACTCTTATTTGACTTCAGTTGTGTGAACTGAAATAAGCAATTTATTATTATATCATGTCTATGGTTGTATAAAACATTTAATACTTAGTTATTTTGTAAATATATTTTTAATTATTTATTATTTTTACTGTAATACATTATTTATGGATTTATTTTTTAAATTCACAAGTGTTGGGCTACAAGGATTTAATGAGTTTAATAAATTTTACGCACAACTACTTCTTTGCCAACCCCAATCAGGGTTTTTCACCTCCTTAAATAAAACGTTATAAACCCTGTTTCTATTTGTTATTCTATCCTTAGGCATCCTCTCCACATGCCCAAATATTTATACATTGCCTGGCGGTCCTATGCCTAGATTTTAGGTTGGATCTAACCACTATTGCATACATGTTGTTTTGTAATTACAAAGTCATTTTTCTCTTTCAACCGTAAGAGGTATTAGATTTTTTAATAGCCTATGTCGTAGCCAGGATTCCGCTCTGTTGTTACTCAAAAAATATTTAGTCTGAGAGTTCTCCCATGCAAAACTGATTCCTGGACATAGGAGATTTAGTACCTGTGCAACCTCACTAAAATATTGTAGTGATTATTTGTGCACAGCAATCGCTTGTTACCCCATTAGTACATCATTTATGCAATGAAGGAAGTTGTCAGTAAAGTAGAAATCAATAAATCCTTGTACAGTCTGTCAAAACAAGTGTTGATTTTCGATGAGGGTGCCACATGTAGCTTTTTTGGCAGTCATAATGGCAACACTTGTATAATTTCAGTAGAAGTGACCTCATTGCCAGCAAACACAATTGTTGTTCCAATTTAATGGGGGTGTCTTTGATTTTTTTCGCCACCAGAGTGCGCTGCAGTAAATGGAGGTCTGCATAGATACAGCAGGTACTACTCCTTGTTTCATATAACTTGGCCACTGGCTACATAGTAATTCTATACAAAAAGTGTGACAAGACGGATGAAACGAAATGTATATATTATTATTCTATGGATAATAAACAAACGGTTTGTTTTGTTATGACAGTATTGACAGTTGTAAAGACCTCCATTTACTGCAGCACCATCTAGTGAATGGTAAAAAATATGCCCCCATTCGAAACCAACTCTTTTTGACAGACTGTAGAAAACTACACTGTAATAATTACTGAATTAACGATGATATTGAATTAGATTTGTATATACGTATATTATGAAACAGGTATGCATAATATTATTAACATATTGTACATTACTCATTAAATTTTTTTATACATTTTTTTCTTTTATTTCACAAACATTCAGTCATCCTTCATCGTGACTTGTGATGGGACCAAGACTCTATCTGTCGTTGTCTGCGTATAAATTTTCATCTTCAAATTTCAATAACTTAACTGTTAAATTTAATTACTTGACTGCTAAAAGTCGTTTCAATTGGTAAATTTTTATTTGCGTTTATGTGGTTCTTAAAAAGTTATTTACGATATAACGAGTCTTGTGTCCCGCCACTGCTCATCACCCATAAATCATGCAATCCTTCATGATTCCATGCATAAGTAACACTACAGCCGAACAACAGGCCTTTTATCGAGGCCTGGTATCTCACCGCTATTTTGAAATATTTAGTGAGACTTCATTGATCGAGTGGGACAAGGAGTTTTGACGAATGGTGGAAGTAATTCTTTGAACACAATGTCCAAAGTGTCGTATAAGTCAGCCAATTTAAATATTTAAGAAATATAGCTTAATGTTGTGGTCCCGGTTAACCATACCGTAAAAACACCAAAAATTATTTGATATAATATTACTACAATTAGTTTTAAAACATATCTATAAAGTAAAATAGTGATAAAGAGTAAGTTAATTAGGTTTTACCATAAATGGGACATTTTAGAAAGTTGGGACATTATATTATGATAACAAAAACGGTACATTTCTGTTAGTATGATGCATTTTTTTAATCTTACGTACTTGTTAGTTAAGCCTAAAATGGGGCATTTATCAAAGCTGGGACATTACAGATACAGAAACATCTCTATGTTTTTTCAACATTTCTGTTGGTTCTCATAGATTATAGATGATGTATTTTTTATGTTTACTTGTAGGTTAGTTTAGCCTAAAAGGGGACATTTTGTTAAAGACGGGACATTATGGCATGACAGCAAAAAACGTTACTAGAGTTGGCAGGGAATATGTAATTAATAATTGCCATTGTTATCTTTTCTCGATTTGTGATATACGATATGAAGAATAAAATTTAATAACAAAAATTAAAAGTTTCCCGACATTAGAAAAACTGTCCCATTTGTGGTATTCCATAGACAAATAATATCCAAAATAATAGGATTTTTCTTGTAGATAGATTTCATTAAAAAGATTCATATTTAGAAAATATTTTTAAGACAAACTAGGGTTCATGAGTTGGTGTATAATAAAAAAAAAACTTTTTTCATTTCTTTATCAAAATCATAGAAGCTTGGACGACCTGTTTAGGGCTGTGTTTTTTATTGTTAATTTTCACTCAGCGAGTCAACGGGTGATTATCGCACAAAGACAGAACGCATTTGGGTGACTGTTTCAATTGGAATTATCAAATAGAGATGAGAATACTAATAAGAGTGAGTTGATAGATATCGAGATAGCGATATCGCAGCACTCTTCTTTGGTAGAAAGGGATAGACATATCACGTGTTAATAAGAGTGAGTGAACAGCACATGCAGACCACTCTATTATCTATGGTGAGCGAATGTCGCCCAACCAAATAATGTGTTATTTGCAACAACCGAGCAAGTCAACTATGCACATAGAACATGTTGAATCACACAACCGGTTGACTCGCACCCATGATGGAACAGAGAACAATAGAACCATTAACAATCGAGCGAATCACTGAGTGAAATTTAACGGTCCCAGAACGACCCAAAATGAAAGTTTAGAAGGCTTCCTTTCTGAAACATGGTGTATATTTATAAATCTTCTTCATTTTATGGTTGTCGATGAACATAATTGCATACTTTCTTGACTTAAGGTTCTGTTTTTCTCAAAGATAGCATTTTAGGCATTTCTGTATGTAGTGTAATGGAAATATGACAATTTGTAGAGTAACTTTTGTGAAAATCTTCTAAATATTAAGAAAACGCAGGCGAATCATACATACCTTAGGATAAAATAGTGATATTATAGTGTATGAGATGAATATATCTTTATCGAAATAAAAAATATATTACAATATTACATTTTGCATTTTATTTTCCCCTTTGATTATTGAAGTACCTAATCAAACACATGTTTTCCCCTAATCTTTTTGAAATCCGCAACAAATTATGTTTTGTGAAGTGTGAAAAGTTTACAAAAATACGAGGTGAAAATTCAGTGGGATGGTTGGATAAAAGTATCAATCCACGAGTTTGGTCTCGAATATGTGCAACGTAAACAATAACGACTTTTCTGCTTATGTGCATTTTTAGCAATTCTTAGTATTGCCATATAAAAAAATATCTCAAAAACCGGATATTTGTGTAACAGCTGTTTACATTTTAAATATTTCAAGAATAAACAACTGCATATTTAAAAGAAAGCACGTAGTCGCCTAATTATGATATAAAGTTAAATTAATGTTAAAAACATTTTTCTCATTACGAGCTAGAATTTTTGGTGTTATAAACTATAGTTACTTTTCATCGTTTTGTGGCTAAATATGAATTTGTAATATGGTAACATTGAGAATAACGGAGGCGGAATTTTGTATAGAAATGTCATAGAGAGTATATGTGTTCTGTGAATGTCATCGTGTTTTGTCAGCTGTCTGGAGGATAATGTTTTCACTTTATTGCATTTTGACGATATTAATTTATATTTCGCGTCGTAGCGTCGATTAGAAAGTGAAATGTTACATCCGCCTTGCGTTTATTTATCTGCGGACAATCTAACATAATACATTTATTTGTTTGTTTCGAAATACATAGTTGTTTTGTGTTGTGTGCACGAGAAGTGATTAACTAATTTATTATAATTGGGTAATAAGGTTAGGTGTTGGGTGTAATTAGTGTGTATAATGTTTGGACAACCGAGATGCAGGGAATGGACCCCCCTGGCTACCCAGCAACTGCGTTTACGCAGTTTAATTCAGGTATTTAGCTTCTGCATAATGGAAATCATATGTTTCGACTAGTTGAAGGACTTTTGATGATGAAATAACAAAGGACTTTGTTATAAGCTGAATTTCAATTTAAACAGGAAATGTGGATGAATTCATATCGAATTTAATAGCATTTCTGTGAAATTCATTCGAAATAGTCTAAAATAAACATTGTTTTAAATGAACCTTGGTCTAGTGTTGACAAATAAACACCAACCATGATTTCATTCCTAGAATCACCCCAACTTATCAATAAGGCAATATTTGTTTGATATAATCACTTATTTATTTACAATAATCGATATGTGTGCATGTTTACAAATATTTCAACAGTTTTTGGTATTTGTATCACAATTCTTAAGAATTAGATGCATTTATTTATAACCACAAAAGAGATGATAAGATTGAAATGATTCAATGCACATGGAAGTGATAAGATACATTACTCGGAACTATTGTCGAAGCGCGGCCCAGCTTTTTATGAAATACTTTTTTTTTTAATTAAAAAAGCGCTAAAACAATATTATTAAGCTTGGCTCAACTGTGGGTGGGGCCGGACGAGGGCACAGAAAGTCAGAATGTGTTCTTTTAAACGAATTTAGTAAATTTACGATGTTTTCGACTTGAAATGTTACTCCTGTTAAAAGTTTATCGTATTTAAAAAAAGGTGTTATAAATGGTATTTTTAAAACAAAATGAGCTTATAAATGAATGGGGCCGCACTTCCACAATAGAACCCATTACTCGTGCTATACCTAACCTATTTACAACTTAATATTAACTCAATGACTGCGGCCGAATTGTTTGTTTATTTCATACACGCCGTAAGCCATTCACAAAAAACAGACAAACAATACAACAACACCATTAAAGCGATTGATTACAAACAATAGTACCTAAGTAATTTTTAAAAACATCCTTCAATTATGCAAACAACAAATTATACAATCTTCGGCGCAAAGGGCTAAAAGCTGTCATGCCGGAGAGTGGATTATTTTAGTTAATAATAATAACTCCTTCCGAGCCCCCTCCGAGTGCTGAACTTCGTAAGACGCCTAGGACTAGAGGGGTTGCTCTAACTGGGTAGTTACCAGATGGGCAAAGTAGGGGGAGTACAATAGATCTTATAGGTCGCAGTACATAATACACCCCATCTAATAAAATAAAATAAACTCCTTCCGAGCCTTCAGCTCTGCCGGACCATCTATGTGGAATGATCTTCCTGAACAAAGCGTAAGATACAGTCTCTTGCTGTGTTCAAGAGCTTGTTGAAAACTCACTTGTGTGGTAGGTCATATGCTATGTAACTAGTTAAGCTATGTATGTATTAATATTAATATTTAGGAGGCGCCCTTGAAGTGGAGTAAGTCCAAAAAACACAGCATTATAAAAACAATGTCTATTATTATTCTATGCATTTTCCAGATTGTGGGGTACAACATACACGAGGGGGACGGCACCACGCAGACGGGGAGTCTGTACTACACCCTGCACGCCACCACCATGTCCGCGCCTTTCTACACTAGCGAGAAGCTGCTTTCCAATCATCCCAAGTGGCGGGAAATTGACTCGGGTAATTTAGTTATTATTTATTTATTTTATACTTCAAGTGAACAAAATACGGAAACATGATAAAAATCAAGCAATACAAGACCATAACATTTGTTCACTAGGGAGAGCTTGAGCATGTGTCAGTTTTTAATTATTAAATTTAAAAAAATAATAATACATTGTTCATGTTTATGGACTTATTCCTCAATAATAAGCGAAATCATCCAACCGGTGGGGCGCGTCCCCACTTGGGGGGCGTGGAGTGGTCCAGGTGGGGCGCGGAGAACTGTTTGGTGGAGATTTGGGGGCCCCAAAACGAGGTCAGATTTCATACAATGTGCAAAAAAAAAGATTATAATGTACATAATAATTCAGGTATTTGCAATAATAACGTAGTTTTCAAAAAAATTTTGCCTGTGGCGCTATTACTTGCATATTCTACTAGGTATTTCTTTTAAACGTACAAGTGGGGGGCCCTGAAGCCCTGGATGTCTTAATCCGCCACTGATAACAGTCAGAAGGGGATTATAGAGATTTTAAGAGAAACTTAGGGGGGCGTAATACCGCTTTTTTAAAATTTGAGTTTTGCTACAAAAAATATATATCGTCGTTTTGTTTGAGAGAAGAGTTCACCCTATAGAGAGAAGATGATGCATTGAGTTGGTACGGATGTATCGTGTCGTATACCTCTGTGTAATAAGAATCATAATAATGTTATCACGAGGACGTTGTGTTATTTGTTTATGTAACTGCGTAGAATATTGATAACAAGTTGTATTGTGTTTGGTACAGGAGGCTGCGGACACGAGTAGAGCTGTGGCAATAATGATCAACAGTTAATCTTCAACAGAACACGTCAAAACTGTTAACGCATAAAAGTATATACTCTCTTGTAGCAGGGATATTGAAGGAGTCATTCCGGACGGTGTTGCTGGGGGGTGCCCTTCCGGCTAACCCTGGGGCCGTCTGAGTAACTTTGGGCTGTAAGTGCGAATAAAAAGGCACCTAACTGGCGTCTGTGTTATTCGGGTGTGAGGAGGGACCTTCAATATTGTCTGCTAACGTTAATCCACGCCAATACCAGAGTGAGTGTGTATATATTCCAACCAAATGCACGAAAAGAAAACTAAGCTAAATATCTGCGCATATTAGCCCATTGACAGTAATATTAATATCAACAGAAAAATGAACGACTAGGTACTGTTATTAATCTCGAGATGTCATTAGTCACCGGTGACCAATGACATAGCGAGATTCATCAGCATTGCGCGCGAAATTGATCAGTAACGAGACGACCATATTAACGTTAGCAGTTAATGATAACTATTAATCAAGTTTAACATTAGCATCTGTTAAAGTTAACTTTAGTTAGGTCTAGCGCCCACCACTAGACCCGAGCAGCTGATTCAGCTACTCGGATGACTAACTAGATGTATTAGTGCCTAGTCGCGTGTATTACCTAGGCGGCGCGTGTAAACCTAAACCATGACATCAAATTGTAATCAGTAATCCGTATGCAAGATTTTAATGACGCATTATGCTTTGGATGGCGTCAGCGAATGTAGATATGTCGAATACCGCATCTCTTTGTTTCTGTCACATTTATGCAACTTGTTATACATGCTCTCCCTTTTCTCTTATTAAGCCACATTCTGGCCTCGATCGTCAAATTGTTGAGATTAGACTCAGATCGAGGAACCCCTTTTGGACCAGGACACAAACTCTGGAAATCAACGAGTTTATAACTGAGAAGGCCTGTATGGAGGAATGGACAGTCCAAAAACAAACACCTTGTCCTAGACTCATGTAAAAGGGTGGCCGGTTTCGACTTAGAACGCAGAGAGTGGTCAACACTGAACCATATCAGGACAGGTTGCAACAGATGTGCACATTGGTGACCCTGCTTGTGATTGCGGTGATGCGGTTCAGACTCTACACCACATTGTGTGTGAATGTCCAACTTACAAGTTCGGGGGAATGATCCTTTGCTATAAATCTGTTGAGATAACTACTGATGATTCTGTAAAAGAAATATCTGTCGATAGATATAAGTAGTAGGTAAAGTCTAAATATTGAATTATTGATTACAGTAGAAGTCCATTAGTCCGGCATTCAACAGTCCGGAATGCCCGATAGTCCGGCATCGCTCCGGATGTCTTTTGCTGAGGCTAGTACTAGCTACAGTGCTTCAGAAATTATTGATTTCCATATCATTAGAAATAAATTTTATACTAAACGCCAAAAGTCAAGAAAACAAAAAGACATTTGTGACTTTTTTTGAAACATTATATGAAATGTAAAATAAACTTTGTTGTATTTGCACACTGTATTTGTAGTTTCATTATTAATCTAATTGTTCTTATAATTACGATTTATGTATGTTATGTAGTTAAAAAAAAACAAAGTACCTACACTAAAAAGAAGGGGCACCGCCCGATAGACCGGAATTTCTGGTAGTCCGGCACCGAGCCGGTCCCGAACGTGCCAGATTATCGGACTTCTACTGTATTATATGTATTTTCAATTGTTCATATTGACCTATCATATGTTAGGTAGATTATTGTTATGTTTTGGTGTAGTGAATGAGGTCAGAGTAGAACGCAATAGTCTAGCTGTGGCTGCCTACATCCAGCACTCACACACACAACTACACTTCCTCAGTGTACCTACGTATGTCGTGTGTTTGTGTTGGTGTTATATCACAACATGGGGTCATACGCCTGTATTTCATTACAGAAACACCCCAATATGTTCTGTTATTGTCAATCATTTGATTGAGTATTGGAAACTAATTATAATACACAGGGAATTTGGATGCCGTTTTACTGCCGAGGTGCAATAAATCATCACTAATCTCCTAATTCCGCCCATTGCCATTTTAAGCAGACCGTATCGCTGGGTTAAAATGGCAATGGGCGGGCCACGTTGCGAGACAGGGGAACGAGAGATGGGCACCCAGAATCCTAAGATGGCGACCATGGGAGAATAGAAGACCTGTGGGACGACCCCAAAAGAGATGGGTAGACGATATAGTCCCAGTCGCAGGAAGGAACTGGGTGAGCAAAGCCCAAAGTAGAAAAACATGGAAAGTGTTAGAAGAGGCCTATATCCAGCAGTGGAGGGATGGCTGAACAAAGAAGAAGAAGAAATCTCCTAATTCCATAGACGGCTGGTGACCAAAAGTATTATTTGTCTTGGAATTTAAATTACGGGGGTTTCTATCTTTACCTGAATTCTATACAACCATCAATATCTATAGGGGAATAAAACAATAAGTGAAGTGTAAACAATAAATTCCACGTAACTTATATCAGCGTGCATTATGCAGGTAGTATTTACAAAATTTGCCAAGTAAATAAACTGTATAATATTTTTGTTCACTCTACGTCCCTACACATCTCCTAGTCCCAGGATGGTCCCAGGTACCTAGAGCACCCAATCTTTTTAGAAATATTTGAAATGTCAATATGCCTACTTTTAAGGGGAGAACTGGCAGTAGTAGTATAATGAAATGTGTTGATTCACCGCCACCTTGATATTTCTCTAGCCATGCTGTAGGATTAATACATAAAACATTATAGGCGAGGTTGCCGTCACCGTCGCTAAGGAAATGTATGGAATAACAGTCCCTTAACAACGAGTATGACGGACCACGTATTATATTCTGTTAGGAGATTTGACAGGAGTGGTGGTCCTATTTGATCATTATGCTATGTTGCCAACTGATACAGCACGGCTAGAGTACATACTCTGGGAGGCGGTGCTTGATCCCACGAATACGTTTACTTTCAGCTGCATACAGTCCGCATTGCATTACAATACAATGATTCTGGTTCATATTATAATTGGTATTATGTATATAGGTGTATGTACATACATTAGGTCAGCTCACATCATTATTATCAGCTGGCGTTTGATAACCTAATTTCCAATTCAATTTCTGCACATGAATATTACGTATTGTTTTATTATAATCGCATATTGTGCTATATTTTTATGTAAACAGGTTTTTTCGAACGTACGTCTACCGTGTATTGATTTGCGTTATCAAGTGTTCTTACGCGCTAGCGAAAGAAATCACTGAAAAAAACATATGGTATTTTTATGTTTTTGTAAGATGTTGAGTAAATACATAAAAAGAGGAACCTATTTCTGGATTTCACCAACTTTTTAGGTGAAGTATAACGAAAATAGGAGCCACATAGCACAAATTTTGTATGAAAAATAGCGATAAGTGGCTCCTATCTCCGCTATTCCTCACCTAAGTTGGTGAAATCTAGCATATATCTATTCTATATAATTTTCTAACGAAATATTTGAAAAATTCTGAAAGACTTTTTGTGCATTCTGTTCTTGTCCGTATGTTGTAAAAATTATGAATAGATGTCGTCTACTACTAAATTTGCAATACATTTTAAAATCTTTCTGTTGATTATTGAGTTATTTTGGCTTCAGGACCCTATTGAAAAATGCAGCAGACTAATATGCCAATATTGTCGCCTCTTTGGCATGCTTTTTGACTGTAGTATTATTTCAAATTGATAGAGAATTCAGTCAAATTCTTATCATGGCCATCCATATTTTAATATTAAGGTTTGTAGAATTTGTGAAAAGTGTAATTAAGTCCCCATATTTGTACATACTAAATAGTGACCCCCTATCTCCATACCGATGTCTTCTTACCTAAACCTCTATGTAGGTTTGACTAAAGCGCTTTTTTTTGTTTTTAAATGTTATTCACGTTCTATTAATTGTAATAAAACATGGCATTCGTAATTCTATGTTAAACATAAACAAAAAAACAGATTGGCTTCGCTAACCAGTTTCGATTAAATCATATCTATATTTAGAATCTATAATGTTTACAAACTTGTATGTATTATGTATTAATAAATATAAAAATCATAAAATATAATATATAGTAATTAGTTATTTCTGCTTGTAGAGTGATACGGAGAGATTACTGGTTATCTGTCAAATTTAGTGAATAAAATATAATTAATTAAATAATACTATGTAGGTATAATTATATGGTTCAAATATTATCAAACTTTTTATCTTATTAGGAAGCCATTACGGAGTTCAGCTTAGTTACAAGAAGTCTGTAATCCGTATTCGTGTAACTCGTAACAAATAATTACAAAGTTACCTCTGAACCTCTGGTGTGGTTGGTTGAGGCGGCAGTTTCTCGAGCGGGACCAGGTACAAACCCCGGCGGTGGGGATGTATTCCACACTTTGCGATAGTGCAAGGTGTGCAGGAAAGTATTTGGGTTTGTGTATGCAAGCCCAGATCCTTTTTATTTTAAATTTACTGAATTTTGAGTTTATTCCCGTAGTTTGTTAGATATAATCCTGTAATTTGGTTGATAAAATGTTTAAGGTAAGACGCAGTGACTCTAGTGGGATTTTTTTTGATATTCAGTCCCCCTTTCATACAATAAGGCAAAATTGATTTTCTCACTTATGTTATTCTTATTTTGCGCTTACACTCTCATACAAAATCGCAATAAGTAGAAGCGATAATAGAACGATTTTTACTCAGGGCGTATCACCTTATAACATGTTACTTATATACGATAACACATATTCATAATAAGTAGTTATCTCAACAGATATACAGCAAAGGATGGACTCGCTTTCTATTAGGCTTGATTGTGATACTGGTTTATGACATGTAGAAAATCTGATATTTTCTAAAAAAATAATTGTGACTAAAAAAAACATGTTTATAATCTAGTTCTAGTTAATAGTAATCCCACTAGATGTATAACTACTTATAATACTTATAATGATGATAAGACAATGAATCATTGTTTGATATCATCATGTTATAATTTATTTTTTTCAGAGTTGATACACAAGATGTCATCATCCAGTGTCGTGGTGAGAATATGGCGACACACAAGACACGACAACAGTCTCCACGCTCCGTCGGATACAATTGTCCAAACTTGGGGAGTCAACTTCAACGGACTGCTGCACATTGGCGCCAACCTCGCCCTGGACTTCTCACCAAAGAGCTTCAAAAACAATACCGTAGTGTTCCAAATGATCGGCGGATATTTCTGTTCATACGATAGTCTCAAATTAGAACCATCGTTAAAAATACCCGGCATTGAGAATACTAAACAGAGTGCAGTTGTCGGGAAAGAAGCGTCGCCGTCTAGAAAAATACCCATAGACAAAAATTCACGAATGTCTATTGAATCCAAGAGTGTCTCTCCCGGGAAAGGTTGGAAAGCAGAGTCGTTTGATCCGAGAGCCATCTCCAAAAGTCACAGCCCGCCCGTCGGATGTTTTCGACAGAGTTACAGCAGCTACAAAAGTTCTAGTTCAAATTTATCGTCTCATACGAATAGACAAGAGTATTATCGTGCACCTCAAGATGTCAGAGAGAGAAAGAGGAGCGATTCCTATAACAGTTCGGTGTACGAACATTCCCCTAAAAGCGAACACGACGTCGAAATCAAAGAATACATGGGAAGCGACGAGAGTTCGGATGCGTTGAAATCTTGCGGATCTCTCAGTGCGTCCAGCAGGGATCTGCACGCGCTCGACATCGAAGAAAGCGAACAAGCCGAAAACTTTGATCATACAACTCCGCCGGTACCAAAGTGCCGTTATTCTACCATGAAATTTTTAAAGTCAGAAATACGACCGAGTTACACCGCGGAGAAATTGCAAAAACTACACCTGTTGCAGTATATGATTAAGAAACGTACCGAAGCCGTACAAGAAATCAAAGAGAAAATTTATAAAAAATCTGCGATCGAAAATTGCGAAGATCTTTCACCGCACGGCGCCCTAGTCGATAATGAGGACTTCTCTCGATCGGAGAAATTGAGTATGTCGTGTAGAGAATATTCACTGTTCAGCGGTAAAAATAAATCCACGTCTAGAAGTCTCGGTAAACTTTTGTCCGAGAGTAATCTGTCACTCGGAAGCAGTGAAAAGGATTTATCGAAGACAAACAATGAGACCATAGAAGAGAATATACAAGATAAAAGTCGGTCTTTACCTCCGGACAAAGGTTCGTCGAGTAATATACGAAGGAATACGCCTAGTAATAAATATTTAGGGAACAATTTAATACAAAGTGACAGAAGATTCACTCTGCCGCTTAATAAATTATTGGAATTTAAGGTGAGAAAAGTCAAATGTTACTTACATAGATAGTTTGGGCATGTTTTTAGGATAAGACAGATAATATAAGGCATGAGGTTTGAGAGATGAGCGACTGTAAGACGGGTGTAGTGACTCAAATGTATGTGAATAGATTTTTTTTTTAAATGAATCTGGGTTTATCGAAATAAACCCAAATACATCTTTGTACACTTCACAGAAAGCTTATAAGCTTGTGTTGTGAAGTGGAGTAAGTCGGGGATTGAACCCGCGCCCACTGGATTAACAGTCGAGCGCGTTACCAACCAGGCTACCGACCACCTCGATTCATTTAAGCGGTCTCAATTTAAGCGGTTTGAGCATGTTAAAAGAGTGAATGATGAGGACAGAATGAGCAAAGATATATACTTTATGAGTGAAAGAAGAGGTGTGAGGAAGCACGGCTGTTCGGCTGTTCGAGACTTACCTGGGCTTATATGTGGACCAAATTATCAAGGATCGATGCGTTTTGAGTAGAAGAAATCGGAGAGTGTACTGAATGACTCATAGACAAGTGGATGGCCTCGGACTGAAAAAAAAAAACAGGGAGTGTGTATTAAAAATTTAATGAATGTGACGGAAGCAAGGAGTGTGTTTAAGGATTGGACAGTCTGATGTTTTCTTCTTTCTGCATGAGATAGAAAGTCAGTTGTTTAGTTTTCCTTTTTTCTGATTTGAAAATTACCAAAATCATTCGTTTTTCTCTGTTTTTGTTTTAATGGGAGAAATTCGTGTAATAGTATAATAACCTTTGTCTGTCATTTTTTGTTCCAGTCACAACCGTCACCTTCTCAACGTCTGCGCCACTCCCAGTTGACCAGACAAGCCGAGCTGAGCCGGTTCAAGAGGAGACTCCTGCAAGATGAGAGAGACACGGCTCTGGCTAAACTCAGAAAGCTCCGGCAGGAGAAATGTAGAATATTCGAGGATAATCAAGATAATAGTGAGTGATAATCCGTCGATGTATAAGTTTTGTCTGGTGTTCTGCTTCGTATTGATGTCGATTGTAACGAGCATTCGGCAACGATTCTGTCCCCATCTCGCCTCATCAACATTAATATGGACCGGAACACCCGTCAAAGCTCTGAGATGGAATATGATAGACAGATTCATTAATTTCCGGATCCGAGTTTCTCCCTACTAGGCCACCCCACTCCAGAAATTAGCAGCCGTAACGGCATTGTCATTGGCATGTCTGACATACGAGGAGGTGCTCGTCAGTCTGGGTCTCGCCGCAATCGCAGGAGACATCCTCCTCCATCCTTATACCCCACCTGTGCATGTTCTCCCTACACCTGGTGACCCCTACACTAATCTATTGAGTGTCTTCCATGTTAGGTAGGGTAGTTGTTGTCCCGGACCCAAACTTTCCGACAGGTTGAATAGACAGATGATTAAATTGTATGTTATATAATGTTCCAGGTACAGAGTTGATGGAGAGTTACCACAGTTTGAGCAGAAAGGCAGAGCAGCTGAGGGAACTGAAGAAGTCGGAGGCGGCACTCAAGGAGTTATACCAGCGCTCCTCATCTCTTCTGCTGGCCAGGAGGTGGAGCCTGGTGCAGGATCTGTTGGTCATCTATCCCATCATTGAGGTGAGGCCAATTCAAATTAATTAGGGGCGTTATACATTGAGCCAGTGCCACCTTGACATTTCTCTCTTTCTCTAGCCATGATGTAGGATTCTTCTTCTTCTTCTTATTTAAATATGGCACGCACCCGTCTGCGGGTGATTTTGCCATTGTCAAGTATTTTGGTTATTTACTTATTTCTCTACACTGAGAGTGACGAATCATAGTATTTTATATTTAGGTAACAAATACTAAATGCAGTGTTATAAAATGTTTCAATATCTTCAACATGTACGACAAACATATTATTTATATAACATCAATGAAAAAACTATTGTATGACAAACACAGAATATATACAACAATATCTCTCTGACCGCACAGCACAGTTATATACAGGCCGTAGGTACACTCAAAAATACAATTCAATTCCAGGAACTACAGGCAAAATTAAACTAAATGGAACATAGAGTCGGGCAAAATGTTTTTTTTTTTTTTTTTTTTTTATTTTTTTTTTTAATCAATGTTATGAAAAGGATTTTTTATTTCCCGATTTCAAGTAACCCGTTTTTAAAACACGTTTGGGAGATTTTAATACAAATCACACTTATGATTCCAAAACTCGGTTACACCTTTTTATCATATTTCTTCAAGTGTTTTACAATGAAGTTATTCACTTTCGGAGAATTCAGAGCTAACAGCGATTGAATGTTAATAGGCAAGGTCTTGCACACCCCGCTGATGTCCTTCAGGAATTCCTCGTTCGGCAAAAGGGGACAACCGAAGAATATGTGGTCAACAGTTTCAGCATCTTCTCCACATTCACATAGTGGGGAGCCCACGACATTAATTTTGAAAAGGTGTGCGGCTAAGATGACGTGACCAATTCTGAGTCTGCACAGTAATGAAACATTTAACTTTGGAAGTTTGCATTTGTTAAACCACGGGTGCGATGGAACAGACGGTTAAATACTCCTATAATGGGAACCAGTAGTAGAATTGGAGTAACACTCATTCCACTCGCTCATGACAGAAAGTTTCGTCACTCTCTGGCAATCCGCAATAGGAAGAGCAAACATAGGAGGGATAATACTACAGCTGCATGCCTGCTTAGCAAGAGCGTCAGCACGCTCGTTTCCAGCTATACCAACATGGGAAGGAATCCAACAGACTGTAATGTCTAGTTTACGAGAAGAGGCCACGTAAAGAGATTTCAGAATATCATATATGAGGTGATTATTTATTGATGATTTCTTAACAGAACACAAGTTATCTACAAGGCTAAAAGAGTCTGTGAATATGATTGAGTATGGGGTGGTAGTCAAAAGGATCTCCGTTAGCGCCTCCCGAAGGGCAACACATTCCGCTGTGAAGATGGATGCGGACCGTGGAAGTTGGAATTGTCTCTCTATACCGAGAGATGGGGCACAAAAGGCTGCCCCACAGTCGCCCTCCAGAGATTTCGAGCCGTCAGTGAAAAACCTGGCATGTGAGGGCCACCTTTCCTCTACTTTCTCCAAGAAAAGTTTGTTGACTGAACTAGGATCCATAGTCGAAGCTGACTTGTCAATATCCATGTGCCGGAGCACATCTGGACGAAATGTTGTAGCCTCAAACGGAAGAGAGAACATTGGTAAAAGAGAATGAAATGAATCCGGGAAACTGTTTAAGACATAATGATAGGACGAGCACAGCAATGGGTATATTCTAGAACGCCAGTAAGGAACGGTCTGACATCTCTGAATGAGTACCTGTAATTTGGGAAAGATCAAATGATTCTCCTGAGCCAGCCTTGCCGCAAGAAACTTTAATGCAAGGGATTTTCTTCTAAGAAAAAGTGGCATTTCGACACATTCGGCCTGTAAGGCCACGATAGGTGAAGACCGCATAGCTCCTAAGATGACTCTAATTGACTTGTTCTGCATTCTTTCCAGTTTATCTGCAAGGTAATTCGGCAGAGGCTCAAACAAGAATGCACCGTAATCTAGAACACTTCTTATCAGAGCATCGTACAGGGTTCGCATTGTAGTTGGGTGAGAACCCCACCACACTCTTGCCACCGCACGGAGAATGTTTATGTTTTTTTCACATTTTGCAATGACCTTCTCGATATGAATGTTCCATGAGAGCTTCCGGTGCAGGGTCATGCCAAGAAATTTAACAGAATCTTCCGAAGGAACCGGAATATTATCAAATTTGATACCAATGTTAGGAATTCTATGCTTGTTTGAAAAACACACAATTTTACTTTTGTTAGGCGAAAGAGTAAGACCATTTTTCTTAAACCAGCAGCTAAGGGATTCGAGAGTACTCTCCATGACCTCACTCGATCGAGCAATGGATTTTTCAGCGCTGTAAACAACAAAGTCATCGGCATATTGCAAGACACTACAAGAAGTAGGAATCAGAGACTGGATGTCCTGAGTGTAGACGTTAAAGAGTAGGGGACTTAAGACTGACCCCTGCGGTAGTCCTTTATATACTCTTCTCACAACCACGCCCTCTGGAGTCTTAATCAGGAGCTCCCTCTCGCACATTATGTTGAAAATCAGACGGCAAATAATGTCCGGAATACCTAAAGATAACAATTTCTCAAACAATATTGGGAGCAACACATTATCGTAAGCGCTACGAATGTCTAGAAAACACGCAATAAGATCCGTCTTATGGGCTCTAGCAAGATGAATATCAGTCACCAAAATGCTCAAGTTGTCTAGGCACGATCGGCTCTTCCGGAAACCAAATTGCCACTCTGGCAGAAGTGCTTCTCTCTCCACGAACCACTCCAGTCTAGCCTTTATCATCCGCTCGAGGATCTTTAGGAAGCAGCATGATAGAGCTATGGGTCTGTATGAGGATCCCAACGTCGAGTCTTTACCTGGCTTGGGAATTGGTACGACAAATTGTTGCTTCCATGATGAAGGAACCGAACCTGTAGTGAGAATCACATTGAATAATGATAAAAGTTTGAGAAGAAGGGGTCTAGGAAAGTGTCGAATAAAGGAGTATGAGATCTGGTCTGGACCAGGAGCAGAATCACCTGCGGATTGAATTGCTACATCCAGTTCGTTAAAGGAAAAAGGGGAAGAGAGAATACATGATTGCTGGGGCGCGAAGACAGAGTCCTTCCGCAGCTCAAACTCCCCGGGAGCATACGCAGGAACCAGAATCCGCACAAAACCATCAATCCAGGATGTACATTTTGAAGTGTTAGGTCTTGGGGAATATGCACCTCTAAAAGCATTTACGGAATTCCAGACGTCTGATGGTGGTGTATCCGGAGAGAGAGAGCTACAAAATCTGAACCATCCCTGCCTTTTCTTACTCCTAAGAACTCTTTTGGTTTGAGCCTGAACCTTTCGAAGGGAGAGATAATTTTCAAGAGACATGTTCCTTCTGTAGGTTTTCATTGCCACAGAACGTTGCCTAACCATAGCCGTACATTCCTCGTCCCACCAGGGGGGAGATGCTCTACGATGTCCAACAGAGCTCTTCCTAGGCATGGAAGCGTCGGCCGCGCTAATAACGAGGCGGGAAATCTTGTCGGAAACCATATTTACATCACTCATAGAATCATCAGAAGGGAGATCTATAAAACCCCCCTCTATAGACTCCCCAAACTTACTCCAGTTAGCCCTCTTTGTGTTATATCCGGATTTATGACGAGACGAATTGGATTGTGAATTGTTTGATCTTATTCTTATTATTATAGGAAGGTGATTGCTGGATAAAGGGTCCTTGAGAACTTCCCATGCGATCAGCGAAGCTAATTCACCAGTACAAATCGTTAAATCTACCGCGGTCGGATTCTGATGTGGAGGAGGAACTATAGTGGGGCTGCCGTCGTTTAAGATACATAAATTCAAGTTGTCGACCCAATCCAACACCGCTTTGCCAGCTGAATCTGTTTTTTGAGGGCCCCATGATGAGGAATGAGCATTAAAATCACCCATAATCATATATGTAGAAGAGAAAATTGGGACGATGCTGTTCCAATACAATGTATCAAACTGGGATCTCGGGGAATACATCGACACCACAGTGATGTCCATGATTTTTGCGGCGACTATTTGCATTCTTGAGGAGATCGGAAGAATTAGACGATCATAAGAGAAAGATTTTTTTATCAATAGTGCTGCCCCTCCGTAACCATCGGGGCGATCATCTCTAAGGCAGTCATATCCTGGGAATGATACAAAAGAATCTGAGGAAAACCAAGTTTCCGAAATTGCAGCGACATCTATTTTGTATTTCCTTAAAAGGAATGAAATATCATCTCTATTTGATACAGCGCTGCGGCTGTTCCATTGTAGAAATGACACGTTTTTATAACTAAAAGTTTGTGGAGCCATTTTCGGTTAAAAAGGTCTGAAGAATGGAAATCAGTTGAGCTGCGTTGGACGGTAAAGAATTTTGAGATGAGAGAATTTCTATTAACATGGAAATCATTGTTTTTAAAAAGTTGTTGTTGCCAGAGGAAAATTTATTTTGGAGGTAACCAGAAGATGTGGAGTTTTCAGATTGATCGGGGGCTGGAAGATTGTTGGGGAGAGCACATCCATTTGGAGCAGATGACCAAGAACTGGCATTTGGGCAAAAAAGAAGGGAATTGTGCTCAGGTTGGTTGTAACCAGGTAGTACTGAGGGGTGAGAAGGGGTTTTGAATTTGAAAATAGTCTTACGATGACTGGATGGTAGCGGGGGGTGGACATTATTATCTGTCAAGGCTGAGTTTACTGATGAAGAAGGAAGGGCCTGGGACATTGCTTCTGAATATAGAGAGAATTTTTGAGGATGGGCGGCGAGGGCCTCTTTATAAGATACATTGTTCGTAGCCATAGTTTTTTTTACGTCCTGTTGTCTTTTGAGTTCAGGACAAGAAAGGTTTGCAGCAGAGTGTTGCCCTCCACAATTAATACACTTTAAAATTTGGGACAGACAATTTTCGCCGTTATGAGCATCGCCACATTTATAACAACGGGCCGATGATCGGCATTGTGCTCTGGTATGCCCGTATCTACTACAGTTGTAGCACAGGATGGTGGGAAAGACATATTGCTCAACCCTAAATGCATTGTGGAACAAAAATACGAACTCCGGAAGGGATTGCCCTTCGAAGGTAACAACTACGGTTTGTGAGGGCTTCCATGTGGCTCCCTCACTAGACTGAATCTTCCTATTTAATCTCCTTGCCTTGATTAATTTCAATTGGGAGGGCTCAGAATACTTTATTAATTCTTCCATATCGATATCCTCACTAATTCCTCTAATTACTCCTTGTTTGGTTAGCTTGAACGTGGGGATATACGCTTTTAATTTGTTTTCAGTTATTATCGGGTTATCCAAAAAGTTGTTTGCATATTTAGGGTTCAAAAATGTCAAAGATATTTTATATTTACCCTCAGCCTTCACTGAGCCGGTGATGATACCTTGAATTTTTAAAGAATACAACAACTTACCAAAATCCAGCGCACGTATTGGTTTGGATGAATCTTCATTTTGGACATAGACCAAGAATGGCCCTAATGACGTGGATTTGTAAGTTAAAGGTTGGGAGTAAGGGAGTTGGGGAGAAGGAGGAGGATTGGGAGATATGGCAGGAACTTTAGACGGAGGGGAAGAAATGTAAATATCTACATCCGGAGAAAGAGGTCTCTTTCTCGGGTCGGGAGGATCTGGAGGGACCAGGGGTACCTCCATATTGGAGGAACCTGTTCCACTATGGAATCTACAAAAAGGTTGAAAAAATTAAATAATTAAATAAAAAAAAAAAAAAAGAAAAAAAAAAAATTTTAAAGGAAAAAAATTTTTGAACCACTCTAGATGTTTTGCTGCTTCGGACTTAATAAATTAAATTTTGTATTCTCACAATAATATCGCAAATAATCACAATCAACACAACCGCTTAGATGCGCTCTACGATCGGGACTGATGATGTAGGATTAATATAGTATAAAACATTGTAGGCGAGGTTAAGGCCTACGTTAGGTGCCCAAATATCTCCACCCAGAATCTAGGAGAGCTGCATGTAGAATTTTATATGACATTATGCTCTTCTAGGTTGTGTGCAATATTATGTCACATTATCTCTGTTTTTGTATGGATATTACTTAAGGCGAAGATACACACGAGAGATTTTGGCCTCCCGGATACCAAAATGACAGGTCTCTTGTGTGTAAACACATCGGAGACGCGAGATATCTCTCGATACCGCGCGCCTCCTGAGACGGTCTGCGCACGCAAGTCTCGCGTCGTGTATTTTACATATTTTCGTCTCAGGGGACGCGTCTCCGGTCTTTTGACATGTTCAATTTTAATCTGAGGTCTCTTGGAGATGTTTGCAACTGAATTGGATTGGCGCGCGTGGGCACGTGGTTTTTGTATTGATATATAATTTTAAACATTCCTGCGATTGTGACGATATTAGTACATTGTTAATAATAAAATTGTTAGTTGATTACAATTATAATATTATTTTTAAATAATGGCGGATTAATAACAGAGTTGCATTTGCATTTGAAATATGAATACAGTTGTGAAAAATACATTAACATTACGTGTTTTGTTATTCCCTTCATGTCCTACAACATTTATAGCAAACTATGTAGTTACCATTTCACCCTTTAATATTCATCGAAGGAACATAAGGAGAAAACAAAATTTCGCTACTCACAGCGGTTTCGGGTATGTAGTGCATACCGATACTTGCTTTGGCTTATGTCACTGATGTCATAGGAATGGTGTACATTAAAAGAAGGTCTAATTAAGTATTCTATTTCATTTACTAACGCAGAAAAGGAAATATACACATACGCATGTAAGTAAAGTACCGACCGACATTATGTACATTACTGAATCGATAAATAATTTCAAAGCGGTATATAATTATATTTTTTAATCACAATACTCGTAAATACATGACACTAGAGTATGTACACAAAACCAAACGCCATTATGGCGCCAAAAATACTAATAGAATGAATGCAGCAACAGACCAAAGTCTCGCGTCTCGAGATAGTCCCGTGTATTTTAGAATTTGATGACAGGAGGCGATTGTCGGCCATTTTTACTAGAGATGCCGTCTCTAGAGACGAAAATCTCCCGTCGTGTATTTCACTGAAGAGACTGACACCATTTTGTCAGTGCCTGGAGGCGCGTCTCCTGAGACCCCGTATATCCACACCTTTAGGGGTCCTCTTCCTAGGTGGAAGTTGGTGGGATTGGGCAATTGTCATTTATCCATGTTTTTAGTCTTAGGATCTTTAGTATTAACTGAGTAATCTTATAGGTGACATTTTTGCAAAAATAGAAATTCTCTACTTAAAAAAAAGTATTTGATAGTAGTAGTAATAATAAATTAATCTATTCTATTCTATCCCCTCATGCCACCTCCCTTGCGGGGTAGGCGGAGAGAACAGATCGCCAGAATTTCCCATCCTTACACACACTTCGGGCTTCCGTCACATTGATGCATAATAATTTATCTAATGTAATGTTTTTGCAGGATGAGTCTGGCGGTTATCAGATCCTAAACATTTCATTACCAGCCTGTAAAGACAACTCGGATGGCCTGAGACAGTGCAGCGAGGCTGATCTAGCAGTGGCCCTGGGGCGAGTGGCCCACGTCACCGCCTTGGCTGCCTCGCTGTTGGGGGCCCCCCTCAGACATCCCGTCAGACTCATGGGATCCAGGACCAAAGTCTTGGATCATGTCGCCCAGGAAAATGAGTCAGTAACTTTTTTGATATACTTTTTTTGATAAATTGTGAGAATAAGTGTAAAGGTAAAAACACGACACAAAATAATTTCGGCAATATTTATTCCATTTCTTCATGTCGGCAACGCAAATTGCTGAATATACAATCAGTTTGGAAATTTTAGTCAATTCTATTTCTCGTTTGCACACAGTATCGTCTCGCTTTAAACATTGCCGAAATAATTGCTCCATTAATTTCTCCATGTACTTCAATACGAGTTGCCGCAATTATTGCTTGAAAAATTGTCCCGTGTAAGAGCACCTTAACATAGCTGTCAGTATTACTATTGGGCAGTAGAGTTTGTCTACTAACTTGTGTGTTTGTAGTGTCACATTTTTTTTGTGCAGATATTGGATTTTCTACTTGTAGTTGAATGCAACTCAACAGATATACAGCAAAGGATGGACCTTCCATTTGGCTTCCATTGATCGTCGGCTGGCTTAATGCGGCGGATGGATGGACTGGAATTGGTGAAGTGATCACATTAAGCCAGTCGACAATCAATCGTAAGCCTGATGGAAAGTCCATCCTTCGCCGTACATCTGTTGAGATAACTAATTGTCTACTACCATTAAGGCGAGAAGGTTTGACCCATTGACGGATGTGTATTAACACCAGTTCGTGATTTTGAAGAATCTACACAATAAGGTGGTCGGTAGCCTGGTTGGTAACGTGCTCGACTGTTAAATCGGCGGGCATGGGTTCAATCCCCGATGCCGACTTACTTCACTTCACGACACAAGCTTATCAAGCTTACTGTGAAGTGTACAAAGATGTAGTATTTGGTTTTATTTCGCTAAACCCAAATAAATTTAAAAAAAAACATTGTTTCCTATTTTCATCATTCAAGCTAACTCTTGTTTTCGAAGTCAGTTCAGTTGGCACTATAGCTTACTACTACTGTGGGTTCGCTAATGTCGACCAGATTCATTCGCCCTTTCAAAAAAATGATTCTAGATTGTGTTTTTTCATGTTGATTGCAGATATTGTGGCCCATTATTGCCATATGATGCTAAATATTGGCTACAAAAGTGGAAGTTTATACCGGAGAATGCATTTCTACCCGCAGCTTTATACCTTTATCTGTATTTCTCTCACAAAGTGTGAGTTTTATTATAAACAGTTATTATCAGGCAACATTATGTATGTGGTGCTTCTTATATATGTCGGTGGATTTTGTTATATGGCAATAATGTTGTAAATATGGCGATGGTGATGGGCGCAAAAGCTTATTGTCAGATCTTGTCGAAACAACTTTCAAAATTCCATACCTTTTGTTGTTTCGTAATGTTATCCTAATACATATTTTTTTGTCAATATTATAATACAGTTTATGTTGTGAACAAATCATGTCTTTTTATTTGTGGTGAAATGGGTTAATGACTATATTATTAATTACGCGTATGTATAAACATTAATATTTTTCAGCTGCCTTAATGTGATCACATTACACTTAAGTATCATTCACCAATTTGTGTTAGACTGGAGATCAGGGTTCGAATGTTTGAATCTCGAAGGTGGACTGGAATTGGTGAAGTGTAAAGTGATCACATTAAACCAGCTTGATGTAACTACTTACTACATGAATATTTTTATTTATTTATATTGTTTACCTGCAACAACTTGTATTTAAAACAATTACATACAATTTCACAAAAAAAAAAAAAAATACAAAACAAACCATAAATTAGTGCTGCTCCCCGGATATGGAGGATCACAACAATAATGAAAAAATAAAAGTATCCAAAGAAATGTATTTTTTTCAGGATCCCACTGTTTGCTCGCAACAAAGACTCCATGATGTTCAGATACGGATTGTTTCTGTTGAATCGTAACATCGCTCAGCTGCTGTGGGCGACACACCGACTCATTACGCCTGATCCTAGAAATACACTCGCCAATCTCAAGAGACTCCTCACTCCACCGACAGTTACCACTGGGTAAGTTGCTTATGTTTGGATAGTCTTCCTATAATGTGGCCCCACCCACAGCCGAGAAAATATATTCTTCGTCTAATAATAATAATTGAGTACATGGTTGGCGCAGTTGGTTGAGGCGGCAGTTTCTCAAGCGGGAGGTGCCAGGTTCAAATCCCTGCGCTGGCGATGTATTCCACACTTTGCGATACAGGCTTTTAGCCTAGTGCAAGGTGTACAGGAAAGTATGTGGGTTTGTGTAAGCAAGCCCACATCCTTTATATAAAAAAAAAAAATGCTGCCACATTGTTATTGATCCTGCCGATGATGCCATTGAAGGTGACTATGGAGGCCGATTTTGGACAAGCACACTCCGTCACACTTTGGACAAGGCTTCTCCTCACAATTGTAGCAAACTGATAGTTGGCTTGTTGGTACTACAACATGGGTATTTTTGTGACAGAGTGTAAGCGCAAAATAAAAATAACACAAGCGACTCAATGGATTTTGGCTTATTGTATAAAAAGGGGACAGAATATCAAAAAAATATTCACTAGAGTCACTGCGTCTTACCTTAAACATATTATCAACCAAATTACAGCATTATATCTAACATACTACGGGAATAATCTCACATTAAAGTGAATTTCAGAGGTAACTTTGGTATTATTTTTTATGGAGAAGATTTACAATTATCAAATTTCTAACTACTAGAGTCACTAAAATATATTCTCATTTATCCATGTTTTATGTCTTAGGATGATATCTTTAGTATTAGCTGAGTAATCTTACTTTAACTGATGCAATTTTACTAGTTAAATTATTTTACCAATATTTTATTTGTTTTCCAGCTTGGACGCCTCTCGTCTGTTTGGTTCAGGTTCTTCCATGGAGACTACCGGTACGGGCTCAGCCTTCCCGGGACTCATCCACCCCATGTCCGCTTCATCCCTCCTGACCACCACCCCCTCACCTAGAGGACTGTCCCTGAACACCGTACATTCACACCAAAGCCTGAGAACCATGATACCTAAACATCATCACCACAGACCCTTCAATCGATTCAAGGTATGTACATCTTCATTTAATTAAAATTACTTAACTTTCCAGAAAATGAATGGACTGTAAAACGGACTGTAAGACTAAAAAAAAATGGACTGTATTGAGTAGGGAAAGATCAGAAACACAATAGCTGCTGGATGGGCACTTACCTTTTTCTGTGCTAGTCCAACTTCCGCCAAAACAGTGGAACTAAGGAATTGGAAGTGGATAACTTTGAAAGGCTTGCACAGATCACAATATACCTTCAAGAACACAATTACAGTAGATTTAAAAAATGTTTGAATTCAAAATCTAAGTGATGGATGTACAACTGATAATGTTTTCACGATGTGCAAATTTTAACTGCATTTTTGTGACAAATTATTGGTGTCGTAATACTAACAAAACCATGTTTGAAGCTAAACATACGCAGTTTTAAGCAGAACCCCTCCCCTATTTAATTGTGTACGTTTGTTTTCCAGGATTCTGTGGATGGGACGAGCCCCAAGCAGGCCATGATGATCAGAAAACACAGATACTCGAGGAGTGTGGGGAGCTATGTGGATGAACAGGTACAACATATATACTATAATACAAAACTGCTTTGTTTTTTGTCGGAGTATGAAATTTCTTACAGAAGAATAAAAATTGAATGTATTTTTCTTTTTGCTACACAGAGTCTCCAAGCCTTAGACATGGATTCATCAGTAATGGGCAGCGAACCATCGCTCCTTCTCCTAGACTCACCTGTTGAGGTTCACGCAAGCAACGATCCCACTCCATCATGTTCCCAGCAAGAGAAGAATATGCAAAGTTTGATATCGTTCTCCGAATCTGATCTCACCAAAGTGACCGACATAATGTCTCCAGAGAGCTGTTCGTCCAGTAATGATCTGTGCCAACCTAAAGTCATCTTTTCTCTCGGTGATAATCATCATTCTCCTAAGAGACAATCGGTCCTGACGAAAGCAAAAAGCTTGGAGAGTGACAATGTCATAACCAGTTCTGAACTACAAGAATTACAATGCGACGTCGATAGACTTAGTAGAGAAATTCAAGTTTTGTACGATGATTGCGAAAATGACTTGTACGCATCGAGTGCAAAATCAGAGGACCATTTTGTTAGAAGGTGCAGCAATACCAACGGAGATACTACTGTCAAATGTTTAAACTTTTCCGGTTTGTCCGATTCTAATGATCCCGACACTGGGTCCAATATTCAAGATGAAGATCGGGAGTTTCTTTTGAACGTACGATCGTTTGAAGCATACGAAAATAAAACGGACGAAGATGTAGCGACTATTTCGAATATCGTTCCTGTTGTGAAAGATCGAGATGTACAAGAAAGTAACAAAAACTCTTCTGACGAGGTTGATTGTGTTTCCGCAAAGAAAGTGACCAGTGTTGATTCTTGTACGGTCGATATAGAAAAATTATCGTTTCCACCGTTTTGTAATCAGCCTTGTCATAAAGTATGCCCCAGATTGACGGAATGTCCGAAAGTTTTAAAGACTGGATATGATCAGTGTGAAAACGGTCAGGAAACCATGCAAGACGTAATTGTTTTACCGAGCGCCGAAGCCGTTATGACGACCAGTTCGCATTTTACCGATTCGCCCTTATTTGACTCGCAGAATAGAGGAGATATGGCGACGCCCGATAATGATTTGCCGATGAATGGAGACGAACTTGTATTATTAGCCAAACGTGTCTTAAAATTCGAAGACGAAGAAAAGTCGAAAAGTATTCTAGCCGTTTTGAAAGGAAGCAGTATTGAGAATGAAAATAAGACTGAAAACGATGAATGTGACCGAGAGACGAACGACAGTTCGTGTAGTTGTAAAATAAATTGTAAAGATGAAACGCAATGCAGAGAATTAGTTATGGGTAACAATACTGCCAAATGTTGCAACGAGGATTGTCACAAAGTTAACGAGAGTGATAACGTACATAGTTCAATGTCAGACGAAGGGAGCGTTTCTAATTTCTACGATTGTATATCAGTAAAAAATGGTGATACTAGTTTAAGTAAGTCGAGTGATAAAAGTGAGGAAGTGTTGCACGGTGTCAGTAAACCTGAGGTCAACGGTTATAGTTAATTCTGTTGTAAACATTCAATGTTACGTCTGCCTTACACTTCTGCAATATGTATGTCATTATTATTCATTATTTTTTTTATAAAAAAGGTCTGGGCTTGCACACCCAAACCCAAATACTTTCCTGCACACTTTGCACTAGGCTAAAAGCCTGTATATCAAAGTGTGGAATAATAATATATCTCCAGCACCGAGGTTTGAACCTGGCACCTCCGGCTTGAGAGACTGCCGCCTCAACCAACTGCCCCAACCATGTACTCTATATTGAAACATATGCAATCCTCAAGTATAGAAACATTAGTTTTATGTGAATACGGAATTAGATTAGTAAGACCTCATAAATCAATATGTCAACCTATGGGATTTAAAACAAGTAAATAAGTAATGGAAAAAATAATAATTTTAAAACCAAGATCACTTCACGTCTTAGAACTGTTTTTCGCGATCTTCCAAACGATACCATGCACGCCCTCCCAGGGTGCTTGGATTCCTTCATTCCAATGGCACTTCCCACCAAGATTACAGTCTGTCAAAAAAGAGTTGGTGTCGGATTAAATTGGAACTACAATTTTGTTTGCTGGCAATGAGGCCGCTTGTATGGAAATTATAACAGTGTTGCCACTATGGTTGCCAAAAAACTACATGTGGCGCCCTCATCGAACACCAACTCTTTTTTGACAGACTGTAGACAGATTCAAAATTTGTGAAAAGATGTGAGTTCTACTCGTGAAGCACTTTCGTGTGATACCAAACGCAGCAGTATGCGGTGGGTGACTGGATCCTCTTGATCATTCGAAGTCTCCCAATGGCTTGAGCACGGCAAATCTGACTCTTGACGTGAATTTATTTTCCAACCCTATTTCTACACATGCCCCCACACAACCCTTGGATTCTCTCAAATTATTTACATATTTTTTATCTATGCAGAAGGCTGATCCATTGTCGTACTCAGATTTCGTAGGTTGACATTTTGTTTATTGCCATAATCAAGTATAAAAAAATTAAATATCTCAAAACATATTATTTAATAATAAATTTTATAAATTATGTACTATTTTGTTGTTGATTGTATTTTATTTAAATAATTATTTGTAGGTATTAAATACCACAGACTTGTAAAAACATGGACTTCATAATAACAGCAAACAAGACACTTTATATCGTCTCTCTTCTATATTATAGCGAGAACAAGAAAGAGATAGAAATCACATTCACTAGGGAACCTATATAAATATAGGAAGACTTAACGGATAAAGCCATAAACAAAACTTAACCCCCGCCATTGCTGCTACTAGACTTTCCGCTAGGTACACACCATTTTTTCTTGATGTAAAGTACGCTAATTTACCATTTGATTATATAGGTTATATTCCAAAGGTAATTTCTACACTGATTATATTTAATGAGTTGCAAAAATACTGAAATATCACCAGGTTACATGCAATTCTGGACAACCAATATGACACGCAATCATATGTTTGTAGCTCCCATGGCGTGACCATAGATTTGTCATAGATGGGCTCAATGTTCAATAGTTCTTCCCACCTTTATACAGGTTCCTTAACGCCGGTGCCTATTTTTCTCCTTGTATAGAGTCCATGTTTATATTACGTCCGTGTGTTAACCATAAGTGTACTATGGAGTATTTATTTGACAAAAGAGTTTTCATAAAAATTATTTATTATTATAAATTATGTTAATTTTAATTTCTTTTTGTGGGTTTGATGTTGTTGTTTGTGATTATTGTTGTACTAGCTATAACCTGTTAAAATTATGGGCTTCTTCATTCTCTCTAATCTTCTCGAATTATATAAACTCTATGACAAATAGAAAATTTCAATTTTGTTTAGTGCAAATTAAAGGTTATTATTTTTGCCATTTAACTAAAACTTGTAAAACACGTTTTTTTTATGGCTTCCTGAAAAGTAGTTGGACGTACACAAAATACCAAAAAATAATCTCAATAGAGGGCCGTGTACAATATATACACGTTTCACCTCGACTCAACCACCAGCCTTCATAACATAGCGGTGGAATACTGGCTTGTCAGGTTGGAGGTCTGGGTTGGATTCCCGGCTGTGGCAGATGGATGGACTGGAATTGGTGAATGTTAATTAAGTGTAAAGTGATCACATTAACCCAGCCGACAATCAGTCATAAGCCTAATGGAAGGTACATCCTTTGCTGTGTATCTGTTGAGATATACTAACTACTTGTTAAATTCAACTATGACATGTAGATAAATTCCGATGTTCTCACAAAACATAAATTGTGTATTCTTGTAGATGAGATGCGTTTAATATATTCAAGCTGTTATGTGATTTGTATTAATATTATCAACCAAATAATTAATGTACCTTATTACTTTTAATCCCCATGTATTATTATTTCATATATTGTTGACTGTGAACTTATATATGTAATAAATTAAGGCAGTTTTATCCGCGTACACAAATTATACTGCAAATTGTTTCTGCTATTTCCAACAGCAACTTTTGTAAACTTATTATAGTAAAAACCTTTATTAATCTCTTCTCCATTCCTCTCGGGTGTACCGTGTATAGGTTGTCGATGTTTTCGAGCTTTCAGCCTACTTGCTGAGGCCATCTTCAGGACTGATGTAGTGAAAGCTCGACAACATGGACAATCTACACACGGTACACCCGAGAAGAGATTAACAAGGACCGTGAAAATCTACAAAGCTATCTTTATTGAACCATTTCATAATATTAGATATGTATTCTTGATCTCTGTATTTGATTTTTTTATTTGGCATTATTACTATGTGTTGTGTTGTTATAACACTGGTTGGCTCAAAGGTGGTAAGCTGTTATGCCAACCAGTGCAATATTTGGTTCTGCTTAAATAAAATAAATAAATTGTTCAAATGCCGATTATGTATTGTTTCGTCACCAATACCACAAATCTATACGATTAAAATTTGCATCTGAAATGGACTATGTATCGCTTACGGATAAAAAGGAAAGCATGGTAAACACATTGACCATTACGTACACATCTATCTTTCAGTGTTTTTCAATGGCCCCATCTTAAGCCGATTTATTACACCCCGTAAAAAACAAGGAATTAAAATTTTGTGTTAGATAAATTAAACATTGATTGCTCCCTCCATCAGTGATGTATGGAAATCTGAATTAAAATACTACAAAATATTCATGGGCGTTTGTATCTGTTTGTTCCAAAGAGATTATATATTAAGTACTAGAGATCTGATTCTATGTATTTTCAATAGAACGGAAGTGTCACAATTTCACGCACGGCACTTTTTGGTATTTTAGAGTCGCAAAGGTCACACTATTAACAAGATATCAATAATAAAAACTAAAACATCTTTAAAACTATCGTTTTAGTCCTAAATAACGTTAAAACTAATACAGTTTTTAACTATGAGAACAAAATTTCGAAACCGTTGCCCACAAACTGTCAAAATTTTCCATACGATTTGACAGTTTGTGGTCACCAGTTTTGTTACACTTCTAGTATTGAGTACTCTGTCTAGGTAGTACTTAATATATTATGTCGATGGTTTGTTCCCTTATAAAATTGACATTTAGTCTAACGAGATACATCAGTGTTTTTTTCTCATTTTTGGCGTTCTAAATTCTGTTGTCAGCCCCAACCTTATGCTATCTCTATGATTTAATCACGTAATTTCGTCATCCTGCATGAAATACCACAGAAGCGTCAAGTTTGACGAAAATGCGTTTTCAATGTAGATTGATGACTTTTTGGTGCCGTTTAATGGTACTCCATCTCAAGGGCGCAGGAAGCTGGTCTTAAAACTTAGTTTTCAGCTTGCTCCTGAAGTTGGTGATGGGCTGGTCTTTTCGAAGTTCGTCTGACAGTCTATTCCACGTAGTTGGTCCCGCCACAGAGAGAGCTCTCTCGAAGAAACCGGACTTGTTTGCTATGTTCCTATGATTGGTAGAGAATATAAAAATAAGCGGTCATTCATTAAAAAAAATGACCCAAGCATTCTCCGTAAATATACCTTTAAAACAAAACCTGTAAAGGAAATATCGGCTACTACTACGGTAATGTTTTTTCTCCCCTGAAAAGTTGAGTGCGTAGTATTGGTGACTGTTTTGTTGTAACATGTAATGTCTGGTGATATAAATGTAGTGATACTTGCTTGTAATTGTAATGTTGTATTGTACGATGTAATATAATATATAAAGAATCCTTATCAGTAATCATACTTGACATAACATATTACATATACATACTAGTACTATTTAATATATTGATTTAACATTATGTAAATTATTTAACAAATAACTATTGTCATTACTATTAACTTTGATGTGTTTTTATTTACGCCCCATCCCTTGCCAAATCAAAGGTCAGCGAAAGCTTTGTGTGCCTCAGTGTGCGGACGTACAAGAAGTTGCCTGAAGATATTAGGGCCCTGGATGTGGAGACGTTTTGTGCGAGAATGAAAAAGTATCTCGAGAATAAATCTTTTTATACAATTGACGAAATGCTAAACAGTGGAAGTAAGTCTTAGCACACACACGTTGATAATTTATGAAAAAAAAATGTTCAGTTGACGATATGCAAGTCAGAGCCTTTTACACTCTGATTTGTAATGACCTAATCGTCTTATATTTTAGTGTGTCAATGCATATTATGTAATATTTTGTGATAATCTTGACGAATCTAAGTGCTCCATTGGAACCTACTGATGATGACAAAAAAAAACTGCCCTAGGAACAGTGCACATTCATCATGTCAGCCTCCCTGCGTCCATTGTTGAATATAGGCCTCCCCCATTGATCTCCACAGCTCCCTATCCTGGGCAGACCGCATCCCGCAACTCACCTTGCGTTGTCCGACCACCGTGCTTGAGGCCTACCAACGCTTCTTCTGCCTGTTCTAGGTCGCCACTCTAGAACTTTCGTTGTCCACCTAGAGTCAGTGCACATTAAAGGAAAAGAATGCTCTGCACAATGAACAATATAAATAATTTATGTTATGAAGTGAATGTATTGTCAATGTGGAGATTTAAACCCAAGACTACAAGGCAGAAATGAACTCCAACTATAATAAAAAAGGTAAGAAAAGAAAAACAACAGATTAATTAGAAAAATACAATTTTATTTTATAATACAAATGTCTTACAAAGATCATTTTTTTCATGTTAGTGAACAATCATTTACCCAAAAATGTGATACAAGCACCATCAGTGAAGGTTTTTAAGAACAGGTTGGATGACTTTCTCAGAACGACAGATAGCACATTGGGCCCATCAGCCTAGGCTGCTTGCCCAAAAGTTAATAATAATATATATGTCACCCCATGCATGGTGCGATTTGTTAATATCTTCCAATATAATGGAACCTTTAGGGTAATAACATTGAATTAAAGTCTGAATATCATTAATTACCTAGCTGAACTTGCTGACCAAAAATTAATAGGATTGTTAAATCGCTGTTTGTGAACTACCTTTATATGCCAGGGTTGTCTGTATTACAAGGATTGTTGTTGATGAGAAAAAACTGAATAACTTTTATCAAAGTTGAACTTCTGTGTGCCATCTTCTACTCGTAACCAAAGGCAATTTTACATGAATACACCATCTACTAACGCCGGTGTAAAAAATCCCTTATGAGCATTTTTCAAAAAAACTGTACATTTCGATGAAATTCTTGTCCAACAAAAATAAATTCTTTTTATAGAAAAGCTGCTAATTTTTTTAAAGGTTTATTTCGTTTACCCGTAACTTTAAACCTACTACTACAACTCTAGCAGTTAATATTGTATAGTATCGATTAAATAATACATAAAGTTATGATTTGAAATTTAATCATCCTACAGGTCCCATACAAATTAAACATGTCCTTTCTCCACCTTGGCTGAATGAATTGGTTGTTGACTCTAAAATAAACATTTTTAAACTGGAATTTCTGTTGCATTTCTTAGAAATATATATGTTTTATTATAATTTCGCTCAATACCGCAGTTTCGTTTTTTTATGTACTTAAAAAAATACATTATATCTATGTCCGCGTTTTCTTACCTGTGAGTTACTCAGAGGATGTAACGGAAGTTTTGACTATATTTTATAATAAATTTGTCCTTAAAACAATATTTCTCTGCTCTAGCAACACCGTATGTGTCAAACCACCCGAAATTTCCCGCTATTTTTACTTAGTGACCGTTCTGTTGTTGTTATAACTCAGCGCGGGTCGATTTGCACAATAAAAATTCATGTGAAGTGACGGTAAATACTAAAAGAAGTTAATTCATATTTTATTTATAATTGTTATCATACCATAGAGCTATCCAACATATATTGAAATATGTGTTTAGTTTATTTGAATCAACAATAATTTTAAGATGGTAGTGAAAAAAGTTTATGTTTCTCACGAATTACACTCTCCTGTGAGTTACGAAATGTAACTCACAAGTTGTGAGTTACGATTGAGAGGAATAAAGTTAGGTTTACACCTGTGTCATTGCATGGTGCATTGATGAATGATATGAAACCAATATTTTATGTGCCATGAGGTGGTCTACAGTCTTATTTGAGGTATCCTCAACCTGTCAAACAAACGGGCAGGGGTTCTATTTGCACTGTCAATCTACTCCACTCATTATACAAATATTTCTAGTGTACGAAGGTGTATTCGGATTTATTTATCGGAATTGAATTATAAGTGATATCTGTATGTGTACCTTGGATAGATAAATAAATAAATAACAAAAAAAAGTGGGGTATTATGCATATAAAGAAGAGCATTTCACACAAATTTGCAGAAAAATAAGTGTAGGTACCTACATCTTTCCTAAATTCAAAACTCGAGGCACGGCACTGATGAAATGTAATAAATGTTGAAGTACACATTTTTTGATAATAATAATTGATCTTGGTGTAAAAACTGTGTGTGAAATTTTGTTCCTCAAATATTTATAGGTTAAGTTTCAACCCACTCCACATAATATGATAAATAGGTAGCTTTGTTGTTTAGTGAGAAGGGTGAGATGCTACATTTGTTTGTTTTTGTATTTCTATTGTAGTATAAAATAAACACGGAAAAATAAAAAAGATTATAATTTTTTATTTAACCATGTGTAAATGCTCCCATACAATGCTCGTGAGTTACATTTTTTGCAGGTATGTCACGAATTAGTTGAGTCACATTTGTATTGCATGTGAGTTACGGTACAAAATTTTTGAAAATGGCTCTTATACAGAATCGCCCACAATTTTGATAATAAGTTTGGTAACATTGACATATTTGGCTCATCTCTGCACGCATTCAGGAGGTCCGTGGATCAGGCACTTGCAGGGAACTAAATCCTCTCTTCTCCCTTCCCCTCCATTCTCCTGCTTCCTTCATCCTCTGGTACATTGTTTGTTGCATTATGCTGGTATTGTTATTTTATGTGCAAGTTTGAGATTATGTGCGTGAATGTGTGTGTGAGAGAATGTATGTATGTGTGTATGTATTGTATGTTTGTGTTTGTCCTTCTGTTCTTAATAATGAAACTCTGTGTTATATATTGTATAGCTTAATTGTATTCACCACTAAGAGGGCAAGATGTGAACCACACATAATGAGCTAGTAACGCAATTTTTTTTTAACATTCAATAAAATTCTCCGAAAAATCACATTTACAAAACTGAAAGAATTTTTTCGATATCTTGAAAAACAGCAGAGTTACAGAGGCTCAAAGTTGACTGTTTTAAAAACGGTCGGATTATACCTAAATAGCGCATGACGTCACATTATCTGTCGTACTGTTCTCCATACAACGGGCCAGTATAGTATTATGAAGTATTTTGTCCACGAGATGACTTGGACATAATTACGTTATCGTTCCGATTTTCGATAGGTAAAATAAAAAAAAATGTGCTGTGTAAAAAACTGTTATAAAATATTTAATAATAATTAAACCAAAAATAGTAAAAGTATGGTAGGTGTAGGTACACTTAAGTACCTATTGTTTCTAGGGAGATTTTTATCCTTGAATCTGTTTCTGCTTATTTCTTATGTGTTCTTAATATCAGGAATAGGGAATGGGAAAGGGAATTAATAGGGAAATGAGTGACTGCAAGACTGGTGTTGTGACAAGAATGAAAGTAAAGAAACTAAGATGGTTTGGGCATGTTGAGAGAATGAATGATGACAGGATGACAAAAAAGATATATTTGAGTGAGCGAAGAGGGGTGAGGAACCGCGACCGCCCGAGACTGAGCTGGTCCGATCATGTCGACCAGATCCTCAAGGATGGACGCGTTTTGAGTAAAAGGAATCGGAGAGCGTGTATGACAAATTGCATGAATGTGACGGAAGCTAGGAGTGTGTGTAAGGATAGGCTGTTTGGCGCTCTGTCCTCTCTGCCTACCCTGCAAGGGACGTGGCGTGAAGGTACAGAATAGAATAGAGTTCTTAATATTATAACTTTTAACCATGTCTTATAATATAAATATAATGAATGAACATATGCTTAACTCTAGGTAGTATTGTTGTAAAACATTGTCTATTTTTTTTTGTTTTTATTGCATTGTTTATATTTTAATAATACAATAGCATTGTCCCCCCAGCATGATATCCCAGTGTGGAAGGACGAATATTGTACCGTCATTTAAAATGTATTGTATTTTACATTCGGCATCAATATTTAAAAAAAAATGGTAGTTTGTCACTAGCAAAAAACGGTAGTTCTCAAACTTTTACTATAACTACCTATTTAGTATTAGTTTTGACTTTTGTTTTAGATTGAAAAGATATATGAACACAAAAAACACAACGGAGATGACACCCAGGCAAAAAACAATTTTAACTATACTAAGCTAAATTTTGCCTGCGGTGCTAGTTATCCATGTTACTCTGAATGCGAAATTTTGTATAGATACCTACTTACTTAAGTATTTTTTTATCTTACAAAAAATAAACTAATTCTTCATTACTACCTCTTTTATGTAGGCTCTGTATGTCTTTGTTTTCGCCTGCGGCGCTATCTTTTTTCTATATGATGTACCTACCTATAAGAAAACAGTTTTCATACTTATTATTGCGAAACGTATTTATTGTATTCATTAAATAATAAATCAATCACGACCTTCACTAAGTATAAAAAAAATACTTTCTCTAAGTAATTTTAGTTCCACTTTTTTACAAACAACCAAGTTCAGATTTTTGAGCGTCACTCTAGGTTGTGAAATCACAAAAAAGTTTGAGAAGCGTCGTTAAACAGCGAAAGTTAGCAAAAATATTTGTAGATTAGGTAATAGGTACTATACATGTAAGTACTATAATCAATAATCACTTTGCGAATTTCACGCTACGAATTTCGGCACTCGTGAAACTGATATTCATAACAAAATCCGTTTCTTCTTATGCTATATACTAATCTGCTTTTGGGAGATTGTCATCTTACAAATCCTTACTTTATTATAGTTAAACAATAAAAAAAAAACACAGAAAACAAAACAAAATCACTTCCAATCTGAATTTAGGGACAAACATCCTACTAATTACGATCAATTATAACTATTTTTAATGTTAATGTATGGAGCGCATACTAGCCTCATATAGAGGCTGAGATCCATACGGTAATGTGACGTCACGAGGTGTATTTGATAAAACCGAGCGTTTTTCAGCAACCCCAACTTTGACGCCTAATATCTCCGGAACTATTCCATATTTTTGAAAAATTCAAAAAGTCTGGTAATCGTAATTTTTTTCTTGATTTTTCTAGTATATTTTGAAAGCACATTTCAGACATGCGTTACTGCCTCATTCTTCTTCTTCTTCTTTCTCTTCTTCCTATTCCCATATTTATTTGGGGTCGGCTCTCCTTGTTATCCTTCTCCAGGCTCCTCTATCCTGAGTCGTCACATCCCGCAGACGGGTATCCTCCATCTCCTTCCTCAAATTATTCCACCACGTAGCGCTAGGTCGACCTCTGCCTCGCCTTCCCTCCGGCATGCGTTACTGCCTCATTGTTAAAAGTATATCATGTCCTACACACACACATCTTGCCTGTAGGTGAGTCTTGGAAAAAATAAAATAAAATAAACTACATAACCTCGATAATTTGTAATTGACTTGCTACGCTTGACCATTTTTGGCTCCATTTTCAACTGACGCCCAGAGAACAACATATTTACAGCATCAATCCAATACTGTGGCCCCACCCTCAGCCAGAATGGTGCCGTATATCCTTAAATGTATGACTTATAACTAATTAGCTCTTAACCTAACAATGTTATTCTAACTTCACATAAATTATTCAGCAAATATTTCACAATTATGTACAAATCACACTAAAACTCCTCAACCTTCCGCATCTGCTTGTTCCGTAAGAGATTCTGAATCCTTTTCATTGGCTTGTTCCTTCTTCTTGGCTGCCGTCAGTCCCTTCTTCACTTTCAGAGATGCTTTGTAACTTTCCAGTGACTCCTTCAACGGTTCAATGAATTTCTCAAATTCTATGTCTTCCATAGCGTCCAATACATCCTGTCCAGTGAGAGTCTTCCTTCCAGCCTTCTTGGCCACGTTAGTGGAGGCGGATGTAACATACAACACAAAGACAGAAGCAACTTTGGCTAATCCCGTTCGGGCTTCTTTGGCAATAGCTACACCATCAGGGAGAGCTTCTTTTACTAATCGAGATACTACGGATATTGGTAAATTTAAATCTTCTAACTTTTCTGCCATATTTTCAGTTAATTAAGGAAAAAAAAAACTAAAAACCGGCCCGGAACGCAACAGTACACTGTCAAACACAATTTTTCGTGGCTGTCAAAACGCAGTATGGCGGGAAAAAAATCATAGACAATTTAGTGGCGTAACTAGAAGACTTTCAATAAAAAATCGCGTTACTGGCAACATTATTTTCATATTCCAACATGGCGGTTGCTTTCACGCCACTTTGCCAACTTCTTTCATCTTTTTTGGCCGTGTAAGTTTGTCGTAACTGCAACACGGGTTTTGTAAATTTGGACGTAATTAATCACCTTAGTTCGTAATTAGTACGTACGCGTTAGCAAAAGGACGTTTTTACATTAAAATCGAGGAACATTGTTGTTTGTGTTGAGTGGTTGGTTAAATAATATAGCGCTGTATTTTTTGGAATTCCTGTCACATATCTCGAGAAATTCGTTAAACAGTGGTAAAATAAGGCGCAAGTCGTGAAGAAAACTGTGTGTGGTGTAATTATTTGTATACAGTTTTGAATTTGTTATTAATTTATAGTAGTGTATCGTAATACAGATGTGGATGTTAGGTTAGGTTTGTGATATGTCGTTCCCAGCTAGAGGTATCACGGGAACCATGCAAAGACCTCCTTATTTGTCGGCTCCGCCTATGCCACCAATGCCGGTGAGTAAAATGCATCTCAAATAACTCAATTTCATCAGCATAAGCAACTAGCCCAGCGGTATATCAGAAGAGGGCGTTTTGTACAATGTTTTGTTTGTTTTGTAGCCAATGATGGTACCGGGCATGTACAGAAGGGGTGGTCCACCTCTGTTACCTCCGCCCACCATGCCTCCAGGTACTGTGTCCTCCATGGGATCTAATGCCGGCTCGGCACTAAATAAAGTAGATCTTCCAGAAGGACCCCCAGTCACAGTGTTTGTGGGTAAGTACATTATATTATACGATCATATATATGATTATGAATGGCTACTATGATGTTCCCGATATCAGCTCCATCTACACCCTGAATACCAATACCCATTTGAGAGGACATTCTATGAAGCTCAACAAGGGACGGTTTCACACTAATCCAAGAAATAATTTTTGCTTGCAATAGAGTGGTGAATATGTGGAACCGTTTACCCGAAAATGTGATACAAGCACCATCAGAGAACATTTTTATGAACAGATTGGATGACTTTCTCAGACGCACAGACATGGAAATTCACATGGAAAAATGTTTTTTTTTTTGCCCAATTCCATGTTGTGTGATGTGTTAGCTTATTTAAACTTATTGGTCCTAACGCTTTGTGAATACCTACTGTCGAAAATTTTACAGTTTTATTCTGGTATATGTTGGTAAATTTTTTATAAATTTCCAGGTAACATCAACCCCCGAGCTCCGGACGCTATGATCCGCTACATCCTCACGGCGTGCGGCCCCGTGGTTAGTTGGAAGAGGGTGTCTGCGTTTGGATTCTGCGAGTTCAGTTCTCCGGAAGCGGGGCTCAGATGCGTCAGGTTATTACACGACAGGGACATTGGCGGGAAGAAACTTGTTGCTAAAGTGGATGCTAAGACGACAACACTGTTGGAGCAGTATAAAAGTTAGTCAATAAACAATCAAATAGCTTTATAAAGAAATATATCAGTATACATCGGGAGATTCAATGCTCTAGGTACCTGGGACTAAGAGATGTGCAGGGACGTAGAGTGAACAAAAATATTATACAGTTTATTTACTTGACAATACTACCTGCATAATGCATGCTGATACAAGTTATGTGGAATTTGCTGTTTACACTTCACTTATTGTTTTATTCCCCTATAGATATTGATGGTTGTATAGAATTCAGGTAGAAATGGATACCCCATGATTTAAATTCGAAGAGAAATAATACTTTTGGTGACTAGCCGTCTATGGAATTAGAGGATTAGTAAAGTTTTATTGCACCTCAGCAGATAAGTGACATTCGATTTCCCGATGTATATAGTATATCAGTATTGGTATTTGAAATCAGCGATTGTGGTGAGAATGAAACAAATTCAAATTGTTTAGACATAATGAAAGATAGATAATAGGTAGGATAACTGAAAGAAGGGGTGTTAGAAAACCTGGCTGTCCTAGAATGATAATTAAATGTAATGACGTAGGATTTATATTGTGTGTCCTCCCCAGATGAGCAGAGAGAGAAGATGGGTTCGCCGAGCAGGATCAGCAACGACAAGGACGGCTCCAAGTCGGACTACCTGGATGAGCAGCAGAGGGCTTTGGACGACAGCACCCTGGACAGGATTCAGCAACTCATAGCCGAGTATCAGGATGATATGAAGAACTATGAGGCTATACAGTTGGGTAAGAAACTGTCCTGTGCTTATTATTATTATTCTCCACTCGCCTCAGCACGAGCTGGAACTACAAGAAAGCAAGGCCAAGTACCTTATTATTATTATTGCTAATGGGTGAGCAGCTTATAGCTGATATGCCCATATCTAGCTAGCCCTGCAGCTTGAAATAAGTTACCAATAGGTGTAAGAAACATAGATGATCTTCATAAGTTTAAAGTAGCCTTAAAGACTCACTTGTTTAGATTATGTTATCTCGCATAGACATCTCAATAATTATTGTTAGTTCATAATGCTTTAGTCTTTAATGTAGTTCAGCACACTTGAGGCGATAATTTGCGAAAACTGCGCTTAAAAATAATCCAATATTATTATTAGATTTTTATTGTTTTATTTTGTTTCCTTTCAGAGGAGGAGATAAACAAAAGAAACCGCATTCTGCAAGAGGCCGACATTGAGGAGGAGAAACGTGAGGTTATACACAGAGAGATTGGAAAGTTCCGGGAGATTATGAAGGTTAGTTGATTCTGTTGCTATCACGATGTCTACGTACCGGAGTCTATATTCTCATTACAGATTGTCACACAGTTGTTGATGGTTGGATGGGCCAAGAGGAATTTGTTAACATGGATTCTGTATATGTAGCTATGATTAATACACAAACTCGTTTTACCTATGTCCTTTATGCTTTATAATACAAATTGGGAGTTATTTAGATTTGTATCGAAATATTTCACATGTCAGCGATGTGGTAATATGTGCCATGTCCATGTGAAATAAAAAAATGATCTTTTCATCTGAATATGATCCAAATAATGTTTTGCATTCACTGAGAAATCTTGACATACTAAAATGCTGGGTTTCATAGAATATCGTATAAAAATATGTACTATTCACATTTTTCGCTCCACTGCAAACTTGACATTTCATCACATGGCACGTATTCTCATATCACAGACGTTATGTCCTTTATACCTGCTTTTTTTTCTTTCAAATTGGGAGTTATTCACATTTGTAACAAAATATTTTACATTGGTATATATTGCGATTAAAATGAAATTTACTTTTCTCATCAAAAAATTAAAATGATTTTTGTTTATATTTATTTGTTGTTTTTCATTTATAAAGGGGTTTAGTCATTTGAGTCAATAATTGATGATTCAACCAATATTTTAATATCATTGAATATCTAATTGTTTTTACGAACACATGAATTTTGTTTTACACTAAATTACATTACGACACGGATTACTAAAATCGTTGCAACGTTTAGGTACTAACTCCTTTTTTTTTATAATTGTAATATGGAAACATGACAAACAATATAATAATCGTATAGGACGATAATAAGTGGGTGTGTCGGGTCCCATGCTATTTAAAATTCCCAGCCACAAATGCCAGTGGCATGGAAGTAATTGCTAGGAATACAATGCTTTCTACTCATGTCTAATCGAGAAACTTGTTGGAAATGGTTGCTGCGGTGACATGCTCCACAAGTGGGGAATGAGGGATGATTCACAGTGTGACTGTGGACACCCGAAGCAAACCATGCAGCACATCTTGCGTGATTCCCCCATACGTACTTACCCCTGTACCATTGACATTACTGCCAGCCTGGCCCCTTAGTTCCTCCAGTGGCTGGAGGCGCTGGATGTCAGACTTTAACGATGTGACAATACTTCGAAGTTGCCAAACGATAAATAAATAAATCAAGAAACTTTAGCAGCATTTGCCGACAATATAATAATGTTATTTTTCCTCGTATCATTCTGCCTTCTGCTCACCATAATCTACACACCATAATCGTAAGACAACCAGCGAAACTCTTTATCATAAAGTGCGAGCATACTCTTTATTGACTTATTAAATTGTTTGGACATGTCACCATAATTGTAATAATTGGACATATAATGATTGTAGTACATATTGGTAGGTAGGTATGGTATGAATATGTTTACTAGTTTAGTATTGTGGTGAGCGTTGTGTTGGACGGAGTGTATTGTAAGATGACATATTGTGATTGCTTGATATTATTACTCCATGCCAGGTGAGGGTGGCAGGATGATGGGGAGTGACGATGTCATCCACACCAACACATTGCATTCACATTGATGGTGAGTCATGAATGAAACAAAAAAAGACAACATATTATCATACAACACATTGGCACATTGACTCATTCACTCGTGGCAACTTGTCCAATTACAAGGTTTATTCGTGGTAACTTGTCCAAATACAAGGTTTATTCGTGGTAACTTGTCCAATCGAAAATTTTATCGTCCAAGTGTAGATTTGTTGTCATATCACAAATGCAAGTTGTTTGTGGTAACTTGTCCAAACGAAAATTTTATTGTCCAATGTTGTCCAAAACTAAGATACAACAACTTAGATGTGGTGGAATGGCTGAATATTGCCCTGGGCGCAAAGTGAGCGCAAACCAGCCTAAGCTGATTCATAAGCATCGGAACACGTTTAGTTTCTCATTCACTTGTGGCAACTTGTCCAAATACAAGTTTTATTCATGGTAACTTGTCCAAACGAAAATTTTATCGTCCAAGTGTAGATCTGTTGTCCCAAATGCAAGTTATTCGTGGTAACTTGTCCAATCGGAAATTTTATTGTCCTAATGCATTTTGTTGTCCAAAACTAAGACACAATCGCTTAAATGTGATGGAATGGCTGAAGATTGCGCTGGGCACAAAGTGATCACTTAAACCAGCCAAGGCTGATTTTGTCTGTAACAAGTCTGTTTTTTACTAATACAACACGTCCAAAATGTAGAATTTTTGGCGGCATTTTTGCAATACAGTCCACCTTTTATTTGTACGTAAAATTTGGTCCTTAGAACCGGATATATATCATTCATATTTCTGTGCTTAGTTATCTTATTGTTAGGTTTCAACATTGATATCTGTATATGATTGTGTGATAATATTGGACATTTATAAAAAATGTAAAGAAGTATAACTTGCTGCTGAGTGTAATCGGATATCATTGGACAGATTTCATCTAATAGTAATAATGTTGAAAATTAAAGTTGGACGTTTTACCACAATTCGGTATTTTAAATGATGTATTAAAAGTACAAAACTTGTCAATGTGCTAATGGACTAAATAAGGATGTCTCTCTCTTCCTGTTTTCCCATCTTTTGAAATAAAGCTGATCCTTACCTGAAGTTTTAATTGGTCCAATAATGTCTTTACGATCTCAAAACGTCAAATGCCCAAGGAACTAGAACACATATGTATTACAGTGCCCTTCAGTGGTAGAAGTCAACATGTTTTTTGGATTTGTTTCATTTGAAACATGTTGGCTGTTGGGATGTTAATTGCTGTCAAATAATTAATTTAGAAAATGACATTTAAGTCTTGGCGTAGATTAATCGTATTGATTGACAAATTATGTGAATTTATTTAGGTTTCCAAAAAGAAGTTCTTGTGCAGTTGATTAACACATTACATGCTTATGATGCGGATTTGCATCATAGTATACTTTGACACAGTGCTTTTGTTGCAAATATGCCACATGATACTATTCAATATTCCTCGGCCTATTTTGTTGTAGCGTGGTACGAAATATACTTAAAAAAATGTAGCACACGCGAAAGCCGTACTTTTTGGTGTTTTTTGAGGATGTTTATATTTCTGCAACTCAGTAATCAGTAGGTATTTCCTGTAGCAGTGAACGTGTTAAAGTCATCTTCCAAATATGACATGACAGCTGAAAGTCAGTTCGCAAATATATGTAATTTAATACAAGTGTCATATTTGACGACCCCTTACAGTTCAAGGTAGCCGCAGTGAAAGAGTTAAATCGGGACCAACATCGATTAAATAAACCTGTGTCATGGGATATTTCACGCAAAGCTGTGAATCGTAGTGTGTAAAGCTGAAGATTCATAAGAAAGCATGCTTTAATCCGTTCACACTAGGCCAACCCACTCCAATACACTGCAACGGCAATTGCTTTGTCGTTGGCTCTATATAGGTCCGCTTTATCACACCCCTCCGCCATATCTCGGCAGACGGGAAGGTGTTCATCATCTTGGGTCTCTCCACAGCTACAGGAGATGTCCTAAGCTATAAGAAATTATTAGGTGTAGTTATGTAGAATCATTACACGATACACCTGTGTATAGGTGTTGAGAAGTTTTCGTTTTGTGTTCCCAATCCCATCCCAAGGGAGACATCTGAATAATTTGTGTTTTAGTTCTAGAGTTCTCATTTTTTCTGTAAGTGTGTAACTTAAAGTTGGCAGTCACTCTCTGTTGATTAAAGGGTTTTAGTATTCCTGTAGTTGTGAGTCCCATTTTCTACAACTTATAAAGACGTGGCGTTAATCCTCGCCAATTCTCTTCAATTACTCTCTACTTCAGCTTAAGCGGCGACTTATATCAATTGTGCTGCATCTCTCTAAACGAGACCACTCACTGCTTATGTTCAAATTCTTCATTCGACGATCCGAGTCTTTATTTTTACCTTTCTCTTTACATTGCGTCCAATCTCAATCCTTACGTTTCAATTGCATTGTTGGGGGCTAGGGGCCTAAAGCATCAAGACTTTGTTACATCTTTTTCTTTTCAGCCTATTCCCGTCCACTCCTGGACGTAGGCTTGCTCCATTTCTCTCCACAATATCCTGAGTACTGTGCAATTCAAAGAATGCAAAGAATCAGGCACTTCAATACCTGAGCTCTCACGAACTTAATCTCTGACTCTGGTTTCTCCAACGCCATACGACATATATAGTATATCAATGCCCACATGTTTTACGAGGTCATCTCTCTGGTGTATCGCATGGTTCAAAATCGTTTCACAGGGGTGACTGTTGACATTTAATTTTAATATTTTTAATTAAAACATAAAGTCGTAAGCTCTGTATTTGTAAGTTACGGGCGAGCGACCCTGCCGAAATGATTTGTGGAACACGATTACTATTTACTAAATGTTTTATTCCGTACGATGATCAGATAATCATTCTAATTCACCCTCCTCAGATCTTTGCTAGTCATTTGAGTGAAACATTTTGTTTTTTTTTAAATAATTGAATTCCTATTTTAGGCCAGTGTAAAAACATCAGAAAAGGGGGTATAGCGTCAATAATTCTCGGAAAGCTGGAAACTGTTTTAATCTCTTCTTAAACATGCAAAGAAGGTTTCTTGAAGTTTGCACCAAATTTGCGCTTGTGCTTAGTACAGGGTGACCCAAAAACCGAAACATTTTTGTATTTTTTTCAGTTTTTCACTAATAACTTCTAAACGATGCTTTCTAGGAAAATATTGTTTTCCTATAAATTAAAGTACGTGATATTCTGCGTCGTTTGAGCATAAATACTTTTTTGTACATCAAAAAATAATTATGATACAGACACTTCCAATTACATATGAATTTTCTCAACAAATTGAAATATTCCTATTTTTCTCTTTTGATGTCGAATAACTCCTCAATTAAGGTATTTACGGCAATATTTTACTAAACATATTTAATGGTGGGTTAATTTTTGCTAACTTGAGATTAAAAATTTACACCTACAGCGCATAGTTTAAGATGCACAGGTGTTTAAAGAGAGACGAGTGAAATAAAGAAATTTATTAAATGATAGATTTAGATATGTAAAAGCAAAGGTAATTTTAATTTTACTCTTCCATTTTGTTAACCTATAGTTTTTCAAGTGAAATCCAAATTTTCAATACTGTTACGCCACTGCATAACATTTTATATGGAAAAGAGTAATTTTTTAACCTTCATTGGTTTTATTAAAATATATCCTAAACGGGTAGAGTTAGGAAAAAAATGTTTATCGCAAAATTTATCTACAATAATTTTTCTATATTATATTTGAAAAATAATTTATTTAACTTAAATACTAAGTGAGGCAGAATTGATTAAAAATGGTATATAAAAAATAAGTTCATACATGTCGTCACTTTTTGTTATAAATTAAAGTACGTGATATTCTGCGTCGTTTGAGCATAAATACTTTTTTGTACATCAAAAAATAATTATGATACAGACACTTCCAATTACATATGAATTTTCTCAACAAATTGAAATATTCCTATTTTTCTCTTTTGATGTCGAATAACTCCTCAATTAAGGTATTTACGGCAATATTTTACTAAACATATTTAATGGTGGGTTAATTTTTGCTAACTTGAGATTAAAAATTTACACCTACAGCGCATAGTTTAAGATGCACAGGTGTTTAAAGAGAGACGAGTGAAATAAAGAAATTTATTAAATGATAGATTTAGATATGTAAAAGCAAAGGTAATTTTAATTTTACTCTTCCATTTTGTTAACCTATAGTTTTTCAAGTGAAATCCAAATTTTCAATACTGTTACGCCACTGCATAACATTTTATATGGAAAAGAGTAATTTTTTAACCTTCATTGGTTTTATTAAAATATATCCTAAACGGGTAGAGTTAGGAAAAAAATGTTTATCGCAAAATTTATCTACAATAATTTTTCTATATTATATTTGAAAAATAATTTATTTAACTTAAATACTAAGTGAGGCAGAATTGATTAAAAATGGTATATAAAAAATAACTTCATACATGTCGTCACTTTTTGATAAATTACTCCTAAACCAAGCGGTGTAGCATAAATTCATTAAATTATATTTAAAGGTAAATTAATTTTCTATAAATTAAGTATAATAAAATTAATTTGAGAGTTATAATAAAAAAGGACTAGATGTTCAAATTTGATTTTGTATAGAGGCACGTTGCTACGCAGGAACATTTTGTATGGGAAGCGTGGATTTATTTTACAAAATATTGATATTGATCATCTAGTACATTTTTATTATAACTGCCAAATAAAATTTATTATACTTGTTTTATAGGAAATTTATTTAGCTTTAAATTTAATTTTACGAATTGGTGCTACACCGCTTGGTCAGGGAGTTATATAACAAAAAGTGACGACATGTATGAACTTATTTTTTATATACCATTTTTAATCAATTCTAACTCACTTAGTATTTGAGTTAAAAAAAATATTTTTCAATCATAATATAGATAAATTATTGTAAATAAATTTTGCAATAAACATTTTTTCCTAACACTAGCCGTTTAGGAGATATGTTAATAAAACCAATGAAGGTAAAAAAAATATTCTTTTCATTATAAAATGTTATTCAGTGGCGTAACAGTATTGAAAATTTGGATTTTACTTAAAAAACTATAGGTTGACAAAATGAAAGAGTAAAATTCAAATTATCTTTGCTTTTACATATCCAAATCTATCATTTAATAAATTTCTTTATTTCACTCGTCTCTCTTGCAACACCTGTAAATCCTTAACTATGCACTGTAGGTATAAAGTTTTAATCACAAGTTAGAGAAAATTGAACCACCATTAAATGTGTTTAGTGAAATATTGCCGTAAATACCTGATTTGAGGAGATATTCAACAACAAAAGAGAAAAATATGAATATTTCAATTTGTTGAGAAAATTAATATGTAATTGGCAGTGTCTGTATCATAAATATTTTTTGATGTACAAAAGAGTATTTATGCTCAAACGACGCAGAATATCACGTACTTTAATTTATAAGAAAACAATATTTTCCTAGAAAGCATCGTTTAGAAGTTATTAGTGAAAAACTGAAAAAAGTACAAAAATGTTTCGGTTTTTGGGTCACCCTGTACTTAGCACAAGCGCAAATTTGGTGCAAACTTCAAGAAACCTTCTTTGGATGTTAATGAAGATATTTAAACAGTTTCCAGCTTTCCGAGAATTATTGACGCTATAAATCTCGTTTTACTGGGCTATTTTCAATTAAATAAATTCAAACCCTTCGTTCAATCTCAATTCTAATCCTTTTCATTATATTCCTTTCACTTTCTCTGTTGCACCATTCCACTTTTTGCCTATAATTCTTTTCTTTTTAAAGAGAAAAAAGTTCTGAACATATAATTTTCTCCGGCACACACACAACCAAATGTGCCTATGTGGTGAAAAATGCAATTTCCTCCCACCTCTGCAACTCGTACGAGTTTGATGAGAATGTAACATGGTAGTTTACGTTCTAAAGTGTTCCTACGAGTTTATTTATAAAATTTGGTTATAAACCTAACCTGAATGTTTGGGGTGTTTCCACACATCATCGTAGGCCAATAATATGACGGAGATTTGCTGCCAGCCGACGGCGACGACGACTCCACGAAGGAATAAGACAGTATGGTTAATAAAAGGACGAATAACAGGACGACAGTATATACCTAGTCTCACACGATACCATAAACAATACGCATTCTCCACAACGCACGGATCATGTGAGTATGGACACATTCATGAAATTGTATGAATTTCTTATTAACTAGTAATAATTATGTTTTTATTTCGTAATTTTTATGATTGCCGTCAACAAAATATAAAATACATATTTATATTAAAAATTATCTTGTTATGATATTCTTCAAATTGAACACACAATAACTATTTTTTATTTTTTCTGTTTTTGTGAAAGGGAATGAATGTGATTTATTAATTAATCAAATTACTTTTTTTTTATTTTTATTAATTAATTTATTATTTTTGCTTGTTTGTCTTGATGTAATATAATATTTGTTTATTATGTTTGACAGTCGATAGTTTTTTTTTAATTTCCGTACAATGTTTTTTTGATTTTATTATAAAATACATTCTTTTGTACTAAATTATTTCGTAAGTTGTAGACAATTTTTTTTTGTTGTCGATTACAAAATCGATAATCCGTTAATAAAATGAAACAAGTGATTTGATCAGACAAACTGATCGGTAAATTAATAACAGTATTTGACATTATTTGCAAACATTGGTTAACAATCAGGACTATGTAGTTTTATAAGATTGATTGCGATCAGAATAACGTTATAATCTCGATCGATGCATTAAACAATTTGAATTATACAATAATCATCTTTTATGTGATGTTTTTATTCGTTGGTTTCCTTTAGGTCCCCCAGGCCCCATGTTTTGTCGTACAATTGTAAATTTTTTACAGATGCTCAGGACTCGGAGGCAGATATACATAAATATATTTTGCACTGGACAGAGATGTATCGTCGTACAATACAAATGAACATTCCGTATGAAATATTATGTTGTACTATATTAATTTGATTCATTATTATTATAATTGTTTTAAACAAAGGTTCAATAGAAAGAAAATCAGCGACACTTTTCATCATATCGTGTTACTGCTTAGTATTTCCCCATTTTTCTTTTAGTTCGGATCTGTGTTTCCATCCTTTTATCTACACCATCACGGCTTTTTCCTTAATGTCCAGTATTTTGATTATTATTATTAATTTTTGGGTAAGCAGCCTAGGCTGATGGACCCAAATCAATGTTTGTGCTATCCGTCATTCTGAGAAAGTCATCCAATCTGTTTTTAAAAATGTTCACTGATGGTGCTTGTATCACATTTTCTGGTAAACGGTTTTACATATTCCCCACTCTATTGCAAATAAAATTCTTTCACGGATTACTGTGAAACCGATACTTGGTGAGCTTCATAGAATGTCCTCTCAAATGGGAAAAATCCCTATCATTAAAAAAAATAACCCTATATGTGAATATTTCTTATGTTCTACCACTCTTCATCAGCGCACACTGTGTCACATTGCTTTGGTGGTAGACAAAGAGAACAGAACATCAGACCACCCTATTTCCACATGCACCTGTTGCTTTCATCACATTCGTTATGTGTACTCATCGTACTCTAACACAGCCCAATGGCTCCCCAGAACCCAGATACTTTCCTGCACACTTCACAGTAAGCTAGAAGCTCTTCTTATTCAACCATTCAAGTCTGTAGATTCTCCTTATTACGATTTCACGGAAACATATTTCGGTTACTAAAACGTTTGTAAGAGATGAGGTCGGACGTCCTGAATGCGAATAACAAACATTTCTTTTAAACTCTCAATAATTTTTCATAATTCATTGTACATAACTCGGAATTCACTTTTCTGTATTATTCTCAACATGTTCTCCCAGATGGTGCAAGAGTTTTTTTTAAGGATCTATACTCAAATACTTTCTCGTGCGTTTTCATAGTATGCTAAAAGCTTGTCTTGTTAAGCGTTGAAAACATCGCCAGCACAAGGATCTTAATCCGGCACCTCCAAATGGAATGTTCTCTGCTCTGTTAGCATTGATGTGCTTATCTTTTCTCGTTGCTCCTCTTGATTGTTAATAGACTATAAGTATGTAAATTTGACGAATCCAAGTGCCCGAAATTAGGGACTAAGGACGATAATGATCGATAAACAATATATTTCATTAAAGAGCTGGAATAATTGCTTCTCTTGGAAGGATTCTCGTAAAATTTGAGATGTTCATGTCTCCTCCAAATCTTTTGCAACAGCTCATTGTCCGACCTCTCTTCTTACCGTCCCAATATTGCATTTAGCATAATGACCGTTGTGATGTGAGTTTAAATTGTTCACGATTATATATTTTTTTTGTTTAATGTTTGGCAATACAGCAACAGGAAGAGGCCAAAGAGGAGATACGGCGTAAGAAAGAGGCGGAGGAGTTGGCCGCCAAAGAGAGAGACAAACAACACAAAGACGAGAGGGAGACCACCAAGGAGAGAGATAGGGACGTTAAGGAGAGAGACAAGGACAGGGACAGGGAGCGCGACAGAGACCGCGAGAGAGAACGAGACAGGGAGAGGGACTCCAGAGAGAAAGCGAGGAGTAAAGAAAGAGATAGGAAAATTAGAAAGAGGAGCCGATCTAGGTGAGTTTCAATTTTGAAGATAAATTTGTCGAGCATTCTCAGTGAAAGTATTGTATTATATTGATATCCTGTTTACAGATCCCATGGCAGAGAGCGTGAGCGTGAGAGGGAACGCGAGAGAGAACGGGAAAAGGAACGAGAAAGGGAAAGAGAAAGAGAGAAGTAAGTGGTGCACCTCGTCTTCTAATACTATTGTTTTTTTATGCAATGAAGGATCTCGGCAGGGAATTGTCCGATTAGATAATATAATATCTCACTAGATGAAGATGATTGATGATTAATTTGCGCCCTTTAATGGTACTCCATCTCGAGGGCGCAGGAAGCTGGTTGACATGGGTTATTACGGTTTCCGATTTATTAATTGTCAAGTAAATAATAAGGCCTTTAAAGTTACGAAATTTGAACAGAATTTTACAAATTTCTTGTCAGTTAAGAGGAGATTCCATATCTCGTATTATTGGAAGATTTTTGCTTAATTTTTTTCATTATTTCAGGGAGAGGGAACGAGAGAAAGAACGTGAGCGAGAAAGAGAAAGGGAAAAGGAACGTGAAAGAGAAAGAGAGAGGTAGGTAGTCTTCTCATTCTTTCTCAACTTTTTCTATGTTTATTTGTATTTTACTTATTACTCTACCGAGATGACAGACATTCTGTATGTTGCCATGTGATTATAGGGAACGTGAAAGAGAGGCCGCTTTAAAGTCAACCTCCACAACTGGAGGATCTCGCTTGGAGTCTCGTAAGGAGATGGAAATGGAGGCGGAGGCCAGGGAGAGGAAGAGGGCAGACAAGAGGGCCAGGGAGAAGGAAGCGGCTTATCAGGAGAGGTAACTATACCACCGTACATACAAACAATGGGTCCACCTCATGGCCCCATGGCTCAGTAAATGACAGACACAATTATTTAGAAGAGGCCAAAGCAATACTCGTTTTGTCTATTGATTTTGCTCCCTTTTCTGCAGATTACGCAGTTGGGAGACGAGAGAAAGACGCAGAGCCAAGGAACACGAGAGGGACAAGGAGAGGGAGAGGTGTAAAGAGGAAGCGAGAGAGAAGGAAGCCAAGAAGTTAAAGGAGTTCCTCGAGGATTATGATGATGAGAGGGATGATCCTAAATATTACAAGTTAGTAATGTATCATTGGACATAGTCAAGTTGGTACTTTGGACATAGTCAAGTTAGTAATGTATCATTGGACACAGTCAAATTGGTAATTTGGACATAGTCAAGTTAGTAATGTATCATTGGACATAGTCAAGTTGGTACTTTGGACATAGTCAAGTTAGTAATGTATCATTGGACACAGTCAAATGGGTAATTTGGACATAGTCAAGTTAGTAATGTATCATTGGACATAGTCAAGTTGGTAATTTATGTAGACAGTCAAGTTAGTAATGTATCATTGGACACAGTCAAGTTGGTAATTTGGACATAGTCAAGTTAGTAATGTACCATTGGACGTAGTCAAGTTGGTAATTTAGACATAGTCAAGTTTGTAATGTATCATTGGACATAGTCAAGTTGGACATAGTCATCGTCATCATCATTGGACATAGTCAAGTTGTTAATGTATCATTGGACATAGTCAAGTTGTTAATGTATTATTGGACAAAAATCAAATATTTGTATTTACTTTATTCTGCTAGCTTCCTTGTTGCTACATTGAGATCATTTTCATCTCTTGGGTAATTCCCAGTATAAGAATTTAATGTGTTTTTCCAGAGGAAAAGAACTACAGAGGCGCCTGGCGGAGAGAGTCCGGGAGGCAGACTCGGATCTGAAGGACAGGGAGAAGGAGAAGGGAGAGTTGGAGGAGATCAAGAACAAAGTGTTCAGCTCGCAGGTGGAGAATCCTAATGAGGAATTTGAAAAGGTAACATGCTTATTTGTAGGTGACATTTCTACCAGCAGCATAAAGCAGTATTCTTCTTTTTCTTTATGTGCCCTGTCGGGTCCTCCCAACGTTAGCGATCACTCGGGCAAACTTGTCTCTCTCCTGCACCGCTTGGAACACCTCCCCTATACTCCGGATGCCGTTCCATTCTCTTATATTCCGCATCCAGGATATCTGTCTTCTACGGGGCCCTCAGCGTCTTTCAATTTTCCACTTCAATATCAATTGGAGAAGGTGATATTTCTTTCCAGATATTAGAGGATACAATTGTTAACTTTATCGCTGATCATCAGCTTATTTATCTATCTCCTAATGCCGCATCCATTCAATGAAGCTCACCAAGGAGCGGTTTCACAGTAATCCGAGAAAGAACTTTATTTGCAATAGAGTGGTGAATATGTGGAACCGTTTACCCGAAAATGTAATACAAGCACCGTCAGTGAACGCTTTCAAGAACAGATTGGATGACTTTCTCAGAACGACAGATGGCACAGACATTGATTTGGGCCCATCAGCCTATGCTGCTTGCCCAAAATTAATAATAATAATAATCCCTTGCACGATAGCCAGAGAGGACAGAACATCACATCGTCTTACTCGCACACTCCTTACTTCTGCCACATTCGTGCAATCTGATCTCTTTTGCTGAAGAGATGACCGTCTTTGTTTCAGATAAAACGTGAACGTGACGAGCTGTACAAGTCTCGTATATTGATAGATGTGAACTTGGAGCAGAACCTGCAGCGGGAGAGAGAGGAACAGAGGATGAAGGAGCGAGAGGAAGCTAGGCAGCAGGTTAGATATCAACATGTAAAATATTTCTTTATGTTTGTCTACTTCTGTATTTCATAGCTCCACCGTATTAGGTGTCGGACGTTGCCATTTTTTCTGTACCTTTGTATTTCTATAAATTGTCTGTTTTATAATGCAGATCACAGGGGATTCTGCGTTACAAAACGGAGCAAAAAGTTGTAACTTTTGGACACGATAATTTTTTTTAAGGTGCTATTTGCTAATACGTACCTACTAATTATAAATGAACCCGGCACTTAAAGTATAATTTTATTTAAAATATAAGAAAGATCAAAGTGTCACATCTAAACAGAGACACTTATTTAAAAATAATTATAAATTTGTGATTTTTTTGTAAGATAAATTTTTAGAATGTGTAAATTTCAAAAATGTGACTATATTTCTACGAAAAAAATGTTTATTAAATCGTAAAAAAATAATTCAAAGTCAATTTAGAGTCAGAGGTACAGAAAAAATGGCATTGTCTGATGTTACTCGATATAACTCCGCCCATTGTTATACATAGACAGTCTCTATATAGGTATCTATGTACATATTGTTGTGTGTGTTCCAGGCCAGAGAGAGGCAGAGACTACATGATGAGAGATATCTGAAGGACCGGGCCACTAGAGAATTACCTCCACACGCTGAGCCCATAGATTCAGATTCAAGGTTTGTAATGTTGTCTGCTTTCCTTTATTCTTACAGTCTGCTTACAGCGGACTAGAATTGGTGAATGTTATTTAACTGTAAAGTGATCACATTAAGCCAACTGACAATCAGTCATAATCCTGATGGAGAGTCCATATTTTGCTGTATATCTGTTGAGATAACTATTAGCTTATCACAAGATCACGATCTCATCCGGCTTTCCTTGACAAAAATTAGTTTCCTTACGATTTAAACAGTTGTGTTTTATATGTAGGTACTAATTTAGAATCTAATGTATTTTTTATTTTTCCAGTACCGGTGCCGCCGATGGTGCTAGTCCAGCTCCTTCTGAGGGAGGCAGCACACCCCCCCGGCCCCCCCAGACGCCCCCCAGGTCCTCCAGAGGATCCACTCCCCCACTGCAGGTAATACAATCATACGCAATAACTATGAAATGTGCTTATCACTACACCATCTTACATGTTTTTTTTTTGGAAGGATTTTGATTTTTTTATTGACAGTTCATATGAATTGATTTTGTTTGCGTTAAAATTATTATGTTTTCTTCTGTTGGTGTCGAAAAGATTCATTCACATAGATTAACGAGCGATTCGTTAATCGAGAGATTGTCGAGAGCTGTATAGCTGTGGTCCAAACATTGATATAATCAAGTGATATGCTGTCCACTGAGTACTTTCTGTTCTCGGGTTGACTAAGATATTTTGCAATAGGTCCACTTTTTGGCACACTACCATTGTCTTGTTTTTGTAACTATGCATATTTTTCTTTGGCCGATAAAGATTTTTTTATTTATTGCTTGGAATGAAGTTTCTACTTTCGATCATAGTGCCGCAACTGTCGAGTATAATAGCATAAATACAATCACCTAAAAGGGCACTTCGTCGGCCCGGATAAGAGGCGAAACATCCACTTCCATTATATCAACCTTCAGACCACGGCCATACAGCCCAGACAATCTTTTCATTATGGTCGTCGGCAGCCAGGGGAACTGTAGTCCATATTTGAGTTAGCTCTCTTCTACCTTCTATATTCTGTTATGTGCATGAATGTTTGTCTGTTATACATATTAAGCTGGAGATTTACCTGTATCACCGCCACCTTGACATTTCTCTCTTTCTCTAGCCATGATGTAGGATTAGTACATAAAACATTATAGGCGAGGTTGCCATCACCGTCTTTAAGGAAATGTATGGAATAACAGTTCCTTAACAGCTAGTATGACAGACCACGTATTATATTCTGTTAGGAGATTTGACAGGAGTGGTGGTCCTATGCGATATTGCCATTTCTACAGCGAGGTTAGAGAAAGACATCGAGGCGGCGGTGCCTGTATCTATATAACTAACGTCAAACTCGTTCCAAATGTTGTGTTAAGACTGTATTTTTGGTGGATCTCCAGCTTTAGTATGTCTGTAAAATTGATGTCAGTGTCGTAGTGTCTTTTAAAGAGAGTAAATTCATAAAACAACATGATTCTAGCAAGTGGACATTGTTGTACTGAAATAATTCAGGTACTGATGTATCAATTCACATGTTGTTGCACATAGTATTACATAGTTTACTTGTCATTGTTATTTCTCGCAATCAACCACATGCCACAGAGTTATCTGTATTATTGTGTTGGTTGTTATCTCAGTAAAGAAATATATATTGATTGGTGCTTGCTAGTGAGAGTGTTGTTTATAAGTGTACCGTGTTATATTGTCTGTAGGACATGAGCGATGGCAGATCCCCCAGCTCCATGGACAGGATGAAGGACGAGGGTAGGTCCCTCACGCCCCCACCACCCATACAAGATATCCCCAGACCCAAGGTTCGTACCCAGCATAGCTCAATTATTCAAATCAGGGTTTGCCATTGATATATATCTAATTTTTATGCCTTCAAATCAAATGATTTTTACTATTATTTGATAGCAAATACTTTATTTCATGCATTGTTATATGAGTAGACAATCATTTACACAAGGCACACATTGGGTAAGCTCTAGGAAGAGTGTATGAAATCAGGTAGCGAAATTAGTATCCCAAAGAATTTAGGGGTCGCAGGTTCAAATCTTTTTAGATGTGTGCCTTGTGTAAATTATCGTCATCTGCTGCATAAAAATATAACACCATCCCGTACATTAAAATTTGTAAAATAAGCAACCATATTTCAAAAAGTCAGTTTTCTATTGATATGAATCAGATATATATCAATTTTGGATATACATCTGATCTTTATAATATATATCATATTTTAGTGAACCCTGATTCAAATCATGTCGTTTGTTCTTCAATGTCGCCTGTGCAACATTTTATTATATAAATCTGTTAATATTTTTACTTTTTATAATAGTAAGTAGTTGCTTTATCTCGAGCGAAGAAGCCTGACAAACCAATGTGGAATTATTTTAGTAGTAATTGTATGTGTTTCTGTAATGTTGGTATTCAATAATTTATTTATTTTTCGTGATAGACTTACAGTTAGAGACATAATAAATGTGCTTCACATTTATACAACTCACTTGCAATAATTTTATATAATTTATACTAATTTTAAAAAAATACAAAAAAGAGCAAGTAGTCATATCTCAACAGATATACAGCAAAGGATGGACCTTCCTTATGACTGATCGTCGGCAGGCTTAATGTGATCACTTTACACTTGAGTAACATTCACCAATTCAAGTCCATCCACGTAGAAATGTAACATGTAGAAAATTCCTATAGTCTCACAAAAATATAAAATTGTGATTTTCAAAATAATCTTACAAGAAATGAAGTTTATTTCACACATTTCCTGCCGTTTCAGTCATTCCGGTAACATATGCATTGTTTATTTGAATGTATAGATATTTGATGTGGTTGTTGTATTTTTGTTTGCAGGATAAATCGGCCAGCAACTCTCCCATTTCAATATCCATCAAGCACCACACACACTACAGCGTCACTGTGTCACAGTACAGCCAGAACTCACCTCCGCCACATGCAGCTGGTTAGTAGTGCATTGTCTATAATATTACTTGTGTGGGAAATTATTCAACCAATCTACTCACAACGCTCATTAAGCTCATGGACCGTTATTCCTTGCACTTTTGAAATGGCCCTAAAAATAAAAATACTGTTGTATTTGTAATTTTTTTTTTAATAAGAACAAAAATATATGGGAAATTCATTTTCTAAACACAATACCACCAAGATCTCCGCCAACTTACCGCTGACGTTGCTCAAATCTGGCTCTAAGATGTTCAAAAACTTCGACAAAGATCGTGAGGTATTGACAATTTTCTCACGAATATTTGATTTTACTTGAAGTATTGTTGCTGATTTATTCACGTAGACCTGACTTTTGAAATAACCTCACAAAAAAAAACAGGTGAGGTTAGATCTGGGCTGCTGAGAAGCCATGTATTTTTGAATGAAATATTATTCATATTCATAATTGCTGTAAAATTTTCCACTCTAATGAAATAATAATATGAAAAGTAACACCACTGTCCACCAAAAGTGTGAAAAAAAACAGCTATTTGTCAAATTTAAAACCACAGTTATAAAGATTGAGTAATTGTGTTGTGTAATTTCAGAAAAGAGCAAGCGTAGGAAATTAGACGTCCGCGATGTATTCAACAATGAAGAAGACGATGCAGAGGGTGGTGGAGACACAAACTCCCACCACAGGAGGCGGCCCCTGGTTCCCTTGGACTACGGAGAGCAGCCCCCGACCCACTCCCCCACAGGCAGGAACCCCAGCAGCTCCTCCCACCACCACGGCAGCCACCGTAGGGACGACAAGGACAGGGAGAGGGAGCGCGAGAAAGAGAAGGAGAAAGATAATGCCAGGAGTCAGGAGGAGAAGAGAAGACAAGTCAAGTCCCTCATTGATAAGATCCCCACGCAGAAGGATGCACTCTTTGCTTTCAAACTGGACTGTAATCAGGTACTCACACACACATGCATTATTGTGCTTTAGCATCACCTCCTAGAGCAGGTACTCTAGCCGTGCTGCAACAGTTGGCAACATAGCATAGTCATCGAATAGGACCACCACTCCTGTCAAATCTCATAACAGAATATAATATGTGGTTCATCATACCCGTTGTTTAGGGACTGTTATTCCATACATATCCTTAGCGACGGTGATGGCAACCTCGCCTATAATGTTTTATGTATTAATCCTACATCATGGCTAGAGAAAGAGAGAAATGTCAAGGTGGCAGTGACTAAAATCAAATAACCAAGTTTCGAGTGTAAGATGTGTCTTGAGTCACGACTCATCTATAAAAAATGCTGTGTGACTTGACTCAACTTGAGACTTGTTATTATTTTACTAGAATTAGGTAAATATGTCATTCATTGCAAATTTCATGCGACGTGATGGGTGGCAAGCCTCACCGCCGCCATGCGTCTAGTACCACTACCTTACATCTTAGGACTTATAGGTCCTGTGTCTTGGTTTCCCTCTACCATTTGTTGATGATAGCATTTTAAATCCTGGCATAGTTTACAAGTGCACAACTCATAGTTTATTTGATGTTAACAGATTGATGTGCCATTGATGGAGAAGAAGATCCGTCCATGGATAAACAAGAAGATAATAGAATACATTGGGGAGCCCGAGCCCACCCTGGTGGACTTCATATGCAGTAAGGTGCTAGCGGGGAGTGCTCCACAAGGAATACTGGATGATGTGCAGATGGTACCATTCTAATCTCTTAATCCTAGACTCTTATAGGACACTTCAAAAAATATCTGCAATTAGTAGGGTGGTATACGGGTGTAAAGAATGACGTCTGACTGAATGACCGTAAAAGATTATTTATATCTTGTATAGATTTCTCAAAAAAAAAAATGTGAAAAACACCTCTGATCCTTTTTTTCCGAAAGACAGAAACTCGTTTCCCAAAAAAGGCAGAGGTTTTTTTTGTATTGATAGCATGCATTAAAATCTAGGGAATGACTGTAAAAGTTTTTTGATTGAAGCAAAGTTAACCCCAAAAAAAATGGAAAAAACACTGTTTTTATCAAGTGATTTTGAACCTTAATGCCGTATGGGACGTTGGTTCGCGAGTCTTAATATTCCATATGTGTGTTTGAAACTTTGATTTCATTTTTCTCATAATTTTATTCTTATGAGTTACAACCGTGTTATGAACTCTAATGATGATTTGGGCTTGCATATACAAACCCAAATACTTTCCTACATACTTTGCACTAGGCTAAAAGCCTGTATCGCAAAGTGTGGAATACATTGCCAGCGCCGGGGTTTGAACCTGGCACCTTCCGCTTGAGAGACTGCCGCCTCAACCAACTGCGCCAACCATGTACTCAATTTGTTTATTTATTTTAATTTATTTATTCCTCAGGTGCTGGACGAGGAGGCGGAGGTGTTTGTGGTTAAAATGTGGCGATTATTAATATATGAAGTGGAAGCCAAGAAATTGGGACTTGTCAAGTGATGTGGAGTGGCTGTGTGTTTAGTTTATTCTATTGTATTACGTGTCATGTGACTAGGACATTCTTATATCATATTGGACTACATACATACTATACTGTACTGTCATAATAAAGCAGGGTGAGCTTAAATCCAATATTCATTATAAACTAAGGTTTTTTCCTCAACAGAGACGAGAGGCATCTTCATTCACATAATGTAGAGTTATGTGAACTCCCTTGGGGAGGAAGTAGAATAGGTGTTCCGACGCTTATGAGTCGGCTTTGACTGGCTTGAGTGATCACTTTATGCCCAGGGCAACGTTCGCCTATTCCACCACATCCTGCATTTGCCGACTCGTGAACCTCGAGACACCCATCCTGCTTCCTCCCCAAAGGAGTTCACATAACTCTACATTATGTGAATGAAGATGCCTCTCTTCTCTGTTGAGGAAAAAACTGTAATGTATTTCCATCTGTGCAATGCAGATAAATTATGGTTCCATACCTAAAATAATTTACGTATATCTCAAATCATTATAAAGATCGGCTATATATCAAAAGTTAATATAATTTTTAATTTTTGGGCAAGCGGCCTAGGCTGATGGGCCTAAATCAGTGTCTGTGCTATCCATCGTTCTGAGAAAGTCATGCAATCTGTTTTTAAAAACGTTCTCTGATGGTGCTTGTATCACATTTTCAGATTTATTTGGAAAATCGGATTTATATCACGATATATACATATATGTATTTTTCAATGATATGTATCGGCGAACCCTGTAATGTAGGTTAATAATATGTTACTTTATCTTATGTACTGTTGTAATTATTATTATTATGTTATGTTAAGAGTCCAAGATATTATGTGTTACGCCACTGCTTTAGAGAGATCAGGGCAGAGAGTCTAATTCATTATCAAAATGAATTACACTTTTCTAGAGGCCATAGTAACTGAGCATAAATCGTTCTATTATCACTTCTATTCTTTCCAATTTTGTTTGAGTGTAATTGCAAAATAAGAATAATAAATAAATAAATTTTTATTGGCCAGTAAATATATATAATAACCAAAACAAGACAGTGCAGTGTGCCAAAAGGCGGACTTATTGCAAAAGCAATATCTTACAGTCAACCCGAATAACAAAGAATAACACAAGTGTCAAAATTGATTCTGACTTATTCTATAAAAAGGGGACTGAATTTCAAAAAAATATCCGCTAGAGTCACTGCGTCTTACCTTAAACATTTTATCAACCAAATTACAGCATTATGTCTAACAAACTACGGGAATAATCTCAAGTTTCAGTAAATTTCAGAGGTAACATTGGAATTAACTTTTATTGAAGAAATTTACCCAAATCAAATTTCTGTTTGCTAGAGTCACTAAAACATATTCTCATGCATACACGTTTTAAGTTTTAAGATGATATTTTTAGTATTAGCTGAGTAATCTTACTTTTCCTGGTGCAATCTTTCGCATGCTCAGTTACTATGACCTCGCAGCTAGAAATATTTTTTCTTGGCAATATTGTTATTTTTACTAATATAGAAACTCTCCAAGTTATGTATTGTATTGTAAATATTTGATTACATGACAAATGTTTTAAATAATATACTAGATGACTCTTTACATAAAAACTCTGTTTTATTTTTCCACACTTCTGCATGATCGATTAGTACAATCATCAGAAGAAACCCTGTATATTACATCAAGATTTTCCTCAACAGAAGCGAGAGGTATCCACATTCACATAACGTAGCTTTATGTGAACTCCCTTGGGGAGGAAGCAGGATGGATGCTCCGACGCTTACGAGTCGGCTGTGGCTGGCTCAAGTGATCACAATGTGCCCGGGGCAACGTTCCCCTATTCCGCCACATTCTGCTGTCAATTGTGTGTTTTTTGGAAGTTGTATACTATATGCATACTACAGATCGTAATTAATTTCATATTGAACCAGTTCTCTGATACTATCGCCATCTGCTGAGGAGTGGATGCAACATTTAACAAACTACTTTATGTATTCCCATCTGCGTAATTCATAAAAATCCAGTTCCAATACCTAAAATAAATTAGGTATTGAAATCAGGGGGGGCATCAAAATAAAACACTTATAGATAACTTTAAACTTATATTTTCATATAGCAACACATCTACTCTCAACAAATGCCATCTGCCATATTGGATGTGCCGCCATGACACCTCCACATCGTGTCTCCAAAGGGCCGACACTAATGCCATCTCTTGGCCACAGCTTCGCACCCTTCACAGTATATCCCTAATCATAAAACCCTGTATAGTTTGTTGAAGAAGAATAATTGAATGGCGTTATGCAGAAGGCAGCCAGTCCACAATTAGGTATAAATCGAGTTTTTGGTATTAGCACATGCAGAATCTGTAACACTTTATTCTGGAAAAATAAGCCAGCAGCCTTTCATATAAATATTTTTCAAAAAACGCATTTGAAAATATCACCTCATTCAAAATCTACCATTACACATTTCGTAGAATGCAGACAGACTCCGTATGGGCATTCCCACATCGAAAAGTACACAAGTACATTTAACAGAACGCAGCCAGGTGATGCCTGGCCGAGATTCTAAAGTATACGAACCAAAACCCAGCAGCAGGTAGCTGACCTATTGTTTTAAAACAATAAAACCATTAGCCGTCGGCCGACGAATCCCAATAACACAATTCGCAGAACGCAGTCAGGCGGCCTGTGAGCCTTCTGTAGATTAGTGTTTCGTTAATGACAATAACGATGTTTATATTGATTACTCAATGATTACTGATTCTGATTAGTATGTAGGATATTGTAATTTTAATAATAGGATTAAGAATGCTTTTGTCTTATGGAGAAATGTAGGTGTCATTGTAAATATTTAAACTGCCTTAATGTGATTAACTGATTATTCTACCTATTATAGAAAAAATGTTTAATGCCCATACGTTTGTTCACTTTGTTGTCACATTATTAATATTAATTTATTATATTTTAATGTAGATATCTACACATATTTTTATGTTTTTCAACTCTTTGTCTAATGTAATTAATCATTATCATCAATGTATTGCCTATTATTATACGTGAAATAGTTATTGTTTGTTCTAAATCTTTATTGGTTAAAGAAACACAATGCTACTGTGCCAAAAGGCGAACTTATTGCAAAAACAATATCTTACAATCAACCCAAAGAATAAAGAATTACCTATGACCTTATTTCTAGTTTTCATAGGAGAATGCTTTGGATATTTTTATAATAACTTCAAAGAGCTTGAAAATGATGCTTTTTATACCACAGTGAGATGTAGATCGTACATTCATTTTAACGGGATCTTCAATTTCTTTGAATTTTTTGTACATACGGTAAAAAATTAAAGAATGTACCTTCTGCCTCCATAAAATTATTACGTAAATATTTTTTCAATGGCAAAAACCTACGTATGTATAGAGTGGTAATTCTGAAAACGATGGGTGTTTATATGAGGCTGGCTGTCTTCAGCTAAATGCGTTTCACAAAACACGTGTACTGTAGAAAAAAATTATCTGTTTAAAAACGCAAACATCTCTAAAATATTCAAATTTATTTTTTTGTGTCTGTAAGTAGACAATATATTGATATTGATTGAATAGTTAGTTACCTTAATATTAAATCAGTAATTGAATGAATTTAAAAAGATCTTCGCGAACACAAAAGTGGTCATATCTCAAAATGATGTTTATGTGGCCTGGCTGCCTTCTGTATAACGCCATTCAATTATTTGTATGTGCATCATTTGTATGACTGTGTTGCGAGAAGACAATGGTATTGGCGGGTTAGTAACTCTCATGCTGAAGACTCATGAAATGGGTAAGTCTGGTGAGTTCAGAGAGTCAGAAAATAAATGGAAGGATATTTTTTCATGGCTAAATTGTTAATAGAGGTAAAACATAACTTATTTTAATAAATACTATTTAATTTACACATTCTTTTCCACAATTATTCCTTGCGTGAGAAAATTTGCCACATTTTTTAAGAAAATATGCGGCAGCTCACTTTTAATCTTTATGAAAGACATGATTTTTTAAGCGCACATTGGGTTAAAAAAAAATTTAACATGGAATATTTATGCTGGATTTCACGATCTTCTTAGGTGAGGAATAGCGGAGATAGGAGCCACTTATCATTATTTTTCATACAAAATTTGTGCTAGGTGACTCCTATCTCCGCTATTTCTCACCTATAAAGTTGGTGAAATCCAGCGTCAGAGATATAATAGATGGGTGTTTTAATATGTAACGTCAATTTCCCGCTTTTCGTGAATCTTACAATGTTTTTTTAAATTGAATGATAATTTTGTCTTATAACTACATTTGTCACATTCATAAAATTTATCGCTAAAATGACGAAACATGTGCTTTTTGAGATACAATATCGAGGAACCTTGGTACGGACAAATATCACAAGCAAAAACTTCATCGGTTTTATGAATACTGGAATGTTGTTTCAAATGTGCTTTGGTTTTGCAAACAAAATCGCACAAATCACAGGCGAACGGTTTCTGACCAGAGTGATTCAATAAATGAACTTTCATTTGACAATTCCAACGACAACGAAACTCACACAAATCACACGTTATAGTTTTCTTATTAATATCATGCGTAACGAAATGCCGTTTTAAATAAGCAAGATGTGTCGTACTGTATTCGCATTGAGAACATTTAAAGTTTTTGACTTTAATGTGTCTTGAATGGTGTTCTCTCAACGAATATGTTGTTTTGCACGTGAAATCGCACTGATTGCACGCGTAGGGTTTAAAAGTTAAATGTGTTTTCTTATGTTTGTGAAGATATGTCAAAAGCGTACAATATACGGACATTGATCGCAAGAGAACTTTTTATTCCCCTCGTGTATATCTAAATGATTTCGCAGTAAATATTTATTTGCTGTTTTATATCCACACAAATCACATTTCAGTTCGCCTGAAACCGTTGTTTTTATTCGTCCTTTGTTTTTGTTTATGGGAGTTCTACTTTTTGTTTTTTGTTTTGATGGCAAAATTAATTTCTTTTCTTCTACATTATTTTTCCCATCACTATTATCGCTTATATTTGAGGTTCCAGAGTTGCCGTCATTGCAAAATTCTATTTCTAAAATGTCATTGTAAAATACGTTGTCTTCGGATGTTATATGAAGAATATCATTATCATATTCTTCATCAGTTTGTTCCGACATAATATAATCACTGTGTTCTTGTTTTATAAAATCTTCTGTGCCAATTGGATCCTGAAAAAAAAATTATAATATGTATATGTACTTAAGGTCCTAAATGCTGTTATCCGGCTTTGGCGCCCTGAATTGTTCTCAGCCAATACTGAGAGAATCGTCTTGAAACTGAAGACAGTGATAGATGAAAGTATGGACTACAGATTGATTGTTTTAGAATTACAATACTTGGAAATTCCTTGAATAAAAAAATATTCCGAAAGTACCCCTGAAATTTACGGGATCTGAGGATTTTCCGTTCAGTTTTTCAGATATAAAAGCATAATTTAGCCAAAATACTGGTAATTATAATCTTAACAAATTGGCTGTTTTAGATTTTTAAATTTCTTCCCAGGTTCTTTTTAAAAAGGTACAATTCATATATATAATAATTTCATATAAGGTCTGATTATTACCTTTTGATTTGATGAATTTGAGACATCTTTTTGTATTTTACTCCCATCAGAAAAACATTCTTCTTCCACTGTTTTCATTTTCTTCTTCATCTTAGCAATTTTTGGGCTAAAAATGAATTGAATTTCTATACAGTTACAGATAATATTAGTATAAGACATTTTAAAAAACAGTGTTTTACTTTGAGTTTTCAGTTCTACAGCTATAGTATCGCGATATATATATAGTTTACAATAATGGGGTAACCAGCAAATGTGTGTGTATGAAAACACACAACAGCTCTCAAAATACACCAAAATATATTTTTTATTCAGGTTTTGAAATGACACTATAAATATGGGGATGGATTTTAAACAGATATATATTTTTTAACAACGCTTGTCGTCTATGTACCAGTCTATTAATAAGGGCGAATATTCCTTTGCTTATTGACATTACGTGTGAAACAATATTTTTTGTTAATGAAAATGTACAAGTACTACTTACGTCTCCATGTTTCAAGAATTCGAAAATACCCTGAAATTTCTACAATACACTTTTAAACAAATGTACGACGGCAGTGCAATAGTTTGAATTATTTCTTTCAGCGGAAAACAACAGCAACTACATTTTTAGTTCACTTATTAATCGGAAAAGTAAAATAGCATCAAGAAAATCCGCCAAGGGTGGAAAAGCGGGGGTTACACAAAACAGTGTTGCCGTGTGTTTGATTGTTTATTTGTTGTAAAGAATGTAAAGATTATTCTATAAAATGATCATTGTAGAAAAAAATGGAGCTATTTCCAGTAACACTTCTTTAGATATTATTGTTGACAATATTTTAAATTTATTAGAAATCTCTATCAGAAACATTTCCGAAAGAATTTAAATGTCAAATATTTTTAGTGTTGGCAATTTTCCGAAATGAGCCGAAGTTAATCAAGTTAATCGGATGCTTTCGCTTTCTTTCGGTTTAGAACGAACTGGTGCGAAAAAATCCGAAAGTATAAACGAAAAGTTTCCGCGATGTTCTGAGAGTTACGGGTGGCGCTAATATCGCTACATTTAAGTTTTATTATACAAAAATGTCAGAAGTTCAAAATCTTTTCACTACGGTAGAATGTTTGTGTAACTTATATTATAAACCAAAACGAAACGCCGGGAAGCCGGCAGTCGAAAATTGGTCATTTTTTTTGTTTATGTTGTGACGGCGGTTCGTGGGTCGGTTTTATCTCGCTTATTGTTATTTGAAAAATGCCTCGTGTGTTAAAAATATCCGTGGATGTAAACAATTATTTTACATTATTATGTTCTGTGATTTGTGTTTAATTAAACGGACAAAGTGATTTGTGAAAATGTCGGCGAGGACTTCAAACTATGTTGCTCCTTTGGTATTTTTGTACATAATGTGTGAGTAAGGCCTTTGTTTTACTTTATAAATCATTTCCGGATTTAGATAGGTTTTGTTTTTCACCCTTTAGTGGTTTAATATATCGTTTACGATAGAAAAACAATGTTTTCATGTTGCGACTGGTTGTGCAAATCGTGTTTAAATTGAACCATCACTTTTTTGCATTTTCTTGTAGTTTTCGGGGTCCTAGATTTCTCACGGGAGTTACATCAAGTTACATAGCTTACTACTTCTTCGCCATTCTTTTATATGGTGCTTTAAAGTGTAAATTTCGATGATTTTAGATATCATGAAGGAATTCGACGGTGTGCTGAATTTGTTTTTATATGGGGTCTATATTAGGTATGTAAATACATTACCCAATGGGAACTGTCGGAGTGCTGCGGCCCCACTTTTTGTGAAAAACTTTTTTTATTTAAAAAAGCTCTAAAAATGATATTATTTCGCTCGGCTCGACTGCGGGTGGGGCCGGACGAGGGCACTGAAAGTAGGAATATGTTTTTTTATAACGAATTTAGTAAATTTACGATGATTTGGACTTGAAATGTCACTCCTGTCAAAAGTTTATCGTGTTTTAAAAAGGAGCTAAAAACTGTGTTTTTTAAAACAAAATAGCTTGACCTTGAATGGGGCCACAGCACTCCAATAGTACCAAATTTAAACCTAAAAAATACATGGGCATATATCTAAAAATAGTATTTGTTTTTGTGGCACTGTCTTCAATCTATGGAGTACATCATTCAATTCTCTCTTCAATGTCTCTCTTCCATGAGCAAACTTTCCCATTAAGAACAGAAAATATGATCCAAGATCAATGCCGATCGGAGTGTGAAAGGTTCGGACCAGCATTCCGTCAATTAGTCAATACATAGAACAAACATGAGCACTCAGAATGGCACCGACGGGGTCGCCCAAAAAGAGTTGAGGGAAGTTGATCTGCAATGGCCAGGTGCCAGAGACAAATGTAGAGGTGTTGTTGCCGCCCTATGCTCCCCAGGAGTTAGAGGAACCAATGATGATGTAAACGTTTTAATATTTTTAAATTATTGCAACATTATTTTCATTAATTCTTCAATTCAAAGTCATTCTGAATATTCTATATGCATTTTATTTTCCCCTCCCTTAGAACGACCAGTGATTTAAAATGTTCCATGACTACATGAATGAATAGAATTTGAACTTTATCTATTCAATGCCTCGGGTCATCTGTTGCTCTTTAACATTTTTCTTTGGTATTGTGTGGAAGAATTATGAAAACTTATATCGTAAACCTATGTACTACAATATGTTATGCTTATAACATTTTATCATATTATAATACCCAAGCACCCTCATTGTACTTTTATCATATTCATTCATAGTAGAGTAAAGTTTATTTATCGTTTGGCGACGTCGAAGTATTGTCACATAGTTAAAGTCTGACATCCAGCGCCTCCAGTCACTGGAGGAACTCAGGGTACAGGCTGGCAGCACTGTCAATGTACCGGGGTAAGCACGTATGGAGCAGTCATGCAAGATGTGCTGCATGGTTTGCTTCAGGTGTACACAGTCATATGTGGATTATCCCTCATTCCCCACTTGTGGAGCATGTCACCCCTGCAGCCATAACCCGTCCTAAGCCTATTGAGTGAGGTCCACTGCCTGCGAGGCAGATGGAAACCAGGCTGTTGAAATGTGTGGTTTGTAGTAGAGTACTGACAGTCAATAATGAGCCTGATGGAACCTCACCCCGAAGGTGCCAACACCTATGTCAGTATCGTCAGACAAAAAAGTACATACAGTGTATTGTCATTCATGATTGATATATAAACTCAATTGGTAAACATTCACCTATCCAGATATCACGGATATCAAAGGATTAGGCTCAGATATACTGCTCTATATAAAATACAAGCATTGTGCCTGAAATATCAGTATTTAGAAATCTTCTCACAATATTGCATGATGTACCTATTAATATTACTGTTTTTTGTAATTCAGTGTATGTCCAGTCTGCTGGCAAATCTAATTTAGGTATTTAAATTATTTATTATTATTTTTTTTATATTGATTTTCGTATTATACCTGTAGCTATTACCTAACGACCTAGAGCTCCAAAAACGCCATTTATGCTACCTTCAATACCTACTCTGCTTTTATTATGTCAGTCAGATTACATCATTAGTAGTAGTTCTATTGAAAAATCTCGTATACATGTTGAACCCTGAACAGTCTGCAGTACAAATCAACCTGTCTGATATCTATCTGTGAGTTAACTGATGGGCACCCATAATCCTGAGATGGAGACCGTGGGACATGAAAAGGGGAATGGGACGGTCTCAGAAAAGATGGGCCGATGATATTGTCCCCGTCGCTGGTAGTGGGTGGATCCAGAAAGCCCAAAGAAGAGAGGTTTGGAAAAAAATGGAAGAGGCCTACATCCAGCAGTGGAGATATGGCTAAGATAGAAGAAGACCTATCTGTCTAGTTTATATTTTACGAATCATATTGCGATAGTATAATAGTATGCACTAGGAATTGGGGACTTCTGAGATTTTTGCGTCTTCTAACAGTAATCTTCCCCTATATGACGAGTATCCCTCCAATACCTAATCCTAAGATTCTCTATTACTAGGAAGTGACGTGCGTCGATACTGTTGTATGGCGTGACCGCACAAAAACCCATAAGAATATTGCTCTATATGAATATACCCCAAAAAAGACAAAAGCCTTTCATCTGAACTTTGCTCAAGGGACGAAAGCTCAAATCTAATTGGATTTTGAAAGTAAAAATAATTGTATCTATTAGTATACGACTTCTTTCTGTGTGTTAGAAACTAGCGAAGATTATAAAATAAACAAATAAATAAGCGGATCTAAAATGGGACAGACAATAAAATAGTCAACATTTTATAAATAATTCATCTACTGGAATCCAACTAGAAAGTGGGCTGAATATTGGGGGTTTCAAATTTGATGGTGTTCCGGACACGGAAAGTAAGTAAGTTTGAGCTTTTAACCCTTGAGGATATTTCCGAATGGCTTTTGTCTTTTTTGGGATTTATTCATGTTGAGCAATATTCTTATGGGTTTTTCTCTGGGAAGCAGTATAAAGTAGGGTAGGTTTATGACTTTTTTATGGCTTTCCACTGAAAAGTGATGACGAATAGGGAGTGGATGATAGCCGCTACACGAGGCTTGCCTCATGCCGGTGTTATTTAGTAAAACTCTCTGCCTTCACCCCAGGGTTACCAACTTTTTTAGAGAAAATAAAATATGTATTATGAAACTCCATCCAATTGGAGAGCGGCATTGGAGGTTACAGAGCCGTGGTCGTCAAACTGCGGCCCGCGACATGGCAAACAATTTTTCACACTGAATGATACAAAAATATATATTTTCTACATATTATCACACGTTATCACATGGAAATTTGCTTAAATTAGAGGTGATCTATTTAAGTTATTGTTCCATAGATTTATGAAACAAATGTTTTTTATAATGTTTTGTATATCATTTGAAAGAGCATAAACCAGAGAAGTTTTTTCCAGATTTCTGAATCTTTGGACATTTTTTTTCTTATCTAAAATCCTCTCCAAAGTCGTAACTCATTTTTGAAATATCTCTTTCTCGAAACTTTAATCCGATATTTTTCTAACATGATTATTTTTAAGATTGAAACTTATGATTTAAATAGACTAAACACATATTCAGGTAACAAAAAAGAATGATAGAACTAAGTAGGTACCTTTACTTACGATGCTATCGGGCTAAAACTTGAGTAATTCGGGGTATTTCGAAAAAAAGTTAAAATCTCGAATATCTCGAGAACCGTGCGACTTTTGACTAAGCTAAGTTTGGCTCAAAAGATGCTAAATGACCTCTACTATCACTCCTGAAGATATCTGTATCCATCTATCAAACACCCTGTATTTTTTATTTCAGTTATTTCACGAAAAATACATTAGATTTATATCACAGCCTTTTTCTATGTAAGTAGGTTGCCTGCTTGTCTTGACAAAATTTTCGCAATAAAGTATGCCAGACTAAAATATAGTGCGGTTGCCAACCCTAGTATCACCCCAAACTATTATTTAGATAGGTAGGTACTTGTAGAATGTACCTACCTACTAGTAATTTATCCATTTATCCGATGACGATTTCTATTTCAATCCTGTGCGTTTAGATTAACTTTGTTTATGTCTCATACGATATCTATCTATCTATACCCTCACGCTGCGTCCCTTCCCTTGCAGGGTAGGCAGAGAGGACAGAGCGCCAGACAGTCCTATCCTTACACACACTCCTAGCCTCCGTCACATTCATGCAATCTGTCATATACGCTCTCCGATTCCTTTTGCTCAAAACGCGTCTGTCCTTGAGGATCTGGTCGACATGATCGGACCAGGTCAGTCTCATGCGGCCGCGTTTCCTCACCCCTCTTCGCTCACTAAAATATATCTTTTTTGTCATCCTGTCATCTGTCATTCTCGCAACATGCCCAAACCATCTTAGTTTATTCACTTTCATTCTCGTCACAACACCAGTCTAGCAGTCACTCATTTCCCTAACTATAACTTTAGGAAAATTTGGATTATGTGTCTAGTATGTGTAAAGAGTACCTAAAATAGCGGTAAATTGCGTTGCGAAAAAAAGGTTTACTCAGCTTGAAGATATCATCCTAAGACTTAAAACATGGATATTGGATACATGAGAATATGTTTTAGTGACTATAGCACATAGAAAAATGAGTTTTGTAAATTTTACTAGATAAAAAATAATTCCAAAGTTACCTCTGAAATTCACTGAAACTTGAGAGTTTTATTCCTGTAGTTTGTTAGATATAATGCTGTAATTTGGTTGGTAAAATGTTTAAGGTAAGACGCCATGACTCTAGCGGATATTTTTTGATATTCCGTCCCCTTTTAAAACAAGCCAAAATCGGAGTCTTAAGAGTGTTACAGTAGTCATTTCAAGGTCGGTTTTGGGCGGAGCGTAAAAAATATCTCCCCTGCCCCACTTCCACAACATTGGTACGTATGCACTTGTAGAGTTAGGAGTCAATAACCATTGGAATTGGTTAGTTGTGTAATAAAGAATTTTTGGCCATGAGATAAAAATCCACAGGTAGATTCCAACATCAGTTGCATTACAGTTCCATATTTTATATATGTAGCTATCTTAGTGTCAACTTCCCGAAAAATCTTATAGTTCTCGATTTTTTTTTGTGAGACATGGTGAATGAGGTCTTGATGTGGTTTGCTTATTTGAAAATGTATACATATAATTTGAGACCGACCGAATATTCGGTTTCAGTTACGGCCAGTTTCGGCCCCAGTTTCGATTTCGACCAAAAAGTGGCCGAACCTTCGGCCAAACCAAAACTAGCAACCGTATTATATCGAGCATTGTCGGGAATCTTCGGAACAGGTTCACACTTTGTGTTTGTATTCTGTACACTAGATTCCTTTTTTATTTTACAAAAGTGAACTAGATTTATATCACAACCCATTTTTATAAACATCATTTATGTCTTATGACAAAAATTTTGCCTGCGGCGCTACTTAAACGGCCGTTTCCCTGATACAACATAACCAAGTGTTTTACTTACCTACGACAAGATTCATCACTTCGCCCATAAAAAAAAAACAAAATTGCCTGCGGCGCTACTTCTAGGTGCATCTAAACGAAAAATACTCATAATTTTTTTGAATTCTACATACCTATTTTAGTCTCACAATAAATCACACTATTACCGCACATTTTCTCACCATGTCATAAATTTTGTAAAATTAGTATAAAAAATCGATCAAAACACAATTGTTTCACAAAAAAAGCCTGCAGCGCTATTTATTTCTTGTTTTTTTTTATGAAACATTGTTCGTGCATAATATTGTGCAAATTATTATACGTACATTTTCAAATAAACCAAAACATATCACGGCCTTCTTCACCATGTCTCACAAAAAAATTTCGCCCGTGGCGCTATTTACGTGTTTTTCATCCTATATCGAATATTCGGTTACGGTTTCGCTTTCGGCTAAAAATACAGTTTCGGTCGGACACTACATATAATGCTTTGGACAATAATATGTACGGAAAATGTTTTATATAAAAAAGTAATAAAAAATAGCGTCCCAGGCAATTTTTTTTTTATGAAACTGGTGGATTTACATATAGTCCAAGAGCCCGCTGCTTAATTTATGACGTATCTGTTTTTTGATCGAAATGTGGTATAAATGATAGCTTACCAATAGGGTATTACATCGCACTAGGGTTGCCTATCAAAATCCTGCCGCAACCCCCCTGCCCCCCCCCCCGAAAATGTCCCTCTTCGCGGTTTTTCGCATTTTATAGGAATATGGTAAGAGATAGGAGAAAGTAGTCAATGACAAAAATAATCCTTGCTAAATTCTCTACAAAAAATGTACAGTCAATTTTTTCGTAGAACTTTTTTTCCATAAAATGTTAGTGAAAATGGGTGGAAGGATATGAGAGAAAAATATCAAGATTTTTTTTTCAAAAAATATCCTGCTTTTTGACTGGCCATTACGGGTAAACTACTAGTCCTACTAAAAAATCGACTTAACGTTTTTTGTAGTCGATTTTTTAGTATGAAAAATATATACCTATTCCAATCTCTAGGGGGCAGCTGCCCCCCCGTTCCCCTCCTTGGCGACGCTCATGGTTGTATATATATAAAAAAGTATATTATGTTATTATGATACGATTATGGTCTGATGAGATAATAGCTGAGAGTAAAAAAAAAACACAAAAAAGCTAATCTACCTTTTTTGGAAAAAAAAGTTTAGTTTTGTCAGGGATAATATAATTAATAGGCACGCACATTTAAGTAATAAGTATGTAAAGAATCTAAAAATCACTAAAACATGCGGGAACTACCTACTTCTAATATTATGTGAAAATAATTTTAAATATAAATCAGTGACCAATGTTTGCCGTCCTCTGTAATATACGGAATTTCGTCAATAAGAATAAATCATGGAACGACAATTCAATTAGCACAGAATCCACGTCTTACCAGTCCACAGTCTTGTGGGCGTCTGAATCCGTGGCGAAACGAAAAACAGTGCGTTCCTTGTAATTCCCGTGTTATAAGTGTCATATTCGCATGCACGCTAAAACCGATAGAGTATATTGGTGCGGAGTCATTTTATGAAATTGAGGTTTTTTTGGTTTTGACGCGAAGCAAACAAAAAATATTTACGTTTCTTTCTATAACGCGCTAGATTTTTTAGTGTTCTTTGAGATAAAAAAAGAATTATTTCATTCCGACGGACGAATCACTTGGAATATCAAAAAAACGATGAAAAACGACGTTTACAATTTTTATTTTTTACAAGAAACTATATAGTATATTAATTATATTACTCTATAATGCGTTCAATCTATATAATATATTTTTTTCATCGAAATCCAACAATAAATAACGAGGGAATATCGATTGAAAAATCACTAAAATCGCCATGTTTACTACTGTAGCCCTCTTAAGTTAGGTATTCTTATTTTGTGCTTACACTCTCAAGCAAATTTTGACTATAAAAAGTGAGACGCGAAAAACGAAGAGTATAATTTTGATTGTATTTTATGTATTTTGTCATTTTTTTCGATATTGATACACATTTTTTAATTTTTTCACAGCCGTGACCCACTGTGACGATGTGGTCATTGAATTTACCACCAATCCCGCGGCCCCCGAGCTCCCGCTATTGGAAGGGAGACCTGTGGAACTCACATGCAGCACAAACCACCCGGCAACCATTCGGTGGACACTCAATGGTAATTTTATTAGATTATGTCAATTTCTTTCCTATCCTCACGTCCTAATCTGATCCTTTTTTTTGTTTTAGTTGTAAGTACAAAATTTAGGTATATTGTAATAACGTGGATGTGTGTTTACCATAATATTCTAGTAAACTTGTCCAGAAATCAGTTTTACACTGGAAACTCTCAGACTACGTTTTTGAGTAACGATAGAAGACAATCCTGACTACAACTTCTTCTTCTTTCTCAGCAGTTTTAATTCCAATGCTAAACATAGGCCTCCCCTTTGACCTTCCACGGATCCTTATCCTGGTCATGCTGCATCCATTTGCTTCCTGCGATTCGCCTCACATAGCCAGACCATCTTGCCTTAGGTCTTCCTACGCTACTTTTGCTTGTTCTAGGTTGCCACTCTAGAATCTCTTTGGTCCATACTACAACATAGGCTATTAAAAATCAAATACCTTTTAAGTTGCAGAGAAAAAAATGCTTTAATTACAAAAAAACATGTATGCAATATTGGTTGCATCATCCATTCACAGACCCGCCATATTGTATTCCAATTTTGCTTTCGCAGCCCATCCGAAATCTAGTGGTCTGAAACACAAAAGATAGTAAAAAATTAAAGGATTTAAATTTAAATTAGGTACTTATACGGAGTAACACTTGTCGAATACCTATTTGGCCGTATTTAGTATACCTATTATAATTTTGATATTTTATCAGGTGGCGAAATACCGAGCACCGCCCGCCGCCTGGTCACCCAGACCAGCCCCAGCTCGTCCAGACTGCGCGTCACCAGGGTGGACAGGGTGGCGGACGGCGGCGCCGTGGGATGCGAGGCGGGGACTCCCTCGTCTGCGGGTGGCACAGTCAAGAGTCTCGCCACGCAACTGGACATCACATGTAAGTCGATCTTTTTTGTACCAAATATTGCTCACCATGAATTAATCTCAAAAAAGACAAAAGCCCTTTAGAAATATGCTCAAGGGACAAAAGCTCAAATTAACGTGATAGCTTTGTAGATTTCCACGGTCCTTGTTAATCTCTTCTCAATTCTTCTCTGTTGTACCGTGTGTAGATTGTCGATGTTGTCGAGCTTTCGGCCCACTTGCTGGGGCCATCTTCAGTCCTTCAGTAGAATGGAGAAGAGGTTCGACATTCAGCCCTCTGCAACTATGTGCGTTTCTCACACTTATTCATAGTATATTGTTCTCTGATTATCGTTCGTTGAATGGGAATCGAACCCAGAACCTATAGCTGGGAAGCAAGTGCGTCACGTAAACCAACCGTAAGTCCAGATGATGCCGTCCATCTATCACTGTATATCAGTTGAAAGACTACATATTCATTTGTCGACGAAAATATCATTTCACTCCCGCGCTATCTTTTAATAGAAATCTTTCCTTCAATTCACTCGAATCTGTTACCTACATACATGTAACCTCTTTCTTTGCACAATACTGCAGTAGATAACTACATGCATGGATCTTACTACAGGGATACATTTACATAGCATACCTTCACCATAGTACCAGGGTTCGCTAAAATCCGATATGTATTGTAAAGATCGGATATATATCCGATTTATATGAATAGACAATTGAATTTTTGAAATATGGTTGATGATTTTACGAATTTTAATGTACAGGATGGTGTTATATGAGGCAATCATTTACACAAGGCACACATAAGAAAAAAGATGAAAAATCTGAAAAAGAGGTTTGTGGAATGACTGGTATTTGAAACTGCGACCCCTAAATTCTTCGGGATACTAACTTTGCTACTTGATTTCATACACTCTTCTTGAGCTTACACACAATGTGTGCCTTGTGTAAATTATTGTCTGCTCATATAACAATGGATGAAAATCCAGGATTTGAGCAAAAAAACTTAGACAAATTAAAATATTTACTATACTACACCCTCACGCCACCTCCCTTGCGGCATAGGCAGAGAGAACGGATCGCCATACTTTACTATCCTTACATACACTTCGGGCTTCATGCAATTCCTATTAAATTAAAATATTTGCTATCAAAAATCACTTGATATAGATAAGTATATCAAGGACCAAGGTATAAAAATATGATTTATATCATGATATATATCAGTGATATATATAGGCGAACCCTGCATAGTACATTAGGTACATTAGGTCCCCCGATGTTTTGTGAAGGTCGCCACTTCTCCAACTGGTCTGGTACTGGTACTATATGCACTGCACTTTCTTTCATTAGGTACTGCAGCACTGGTACTGAGGGGAAATAACATGTTTGGTGTTTGTTTTGTATTCATCCATACAATTACGAGTATATCAATCGACATACATAGCTGTGTTTCGCATTATTTGCGTAAAAATTTACGAGTATGTGACATTTGAAATCGCGTTACCTACGAACTTCATTGATGCGAATTATCGTATGGGAGTTTTACGAACACTACAATTACAGGAAACCCGAAAAAATATCAAAAAAGAGTGCGGAGGGCAATTATACAAACTGAGGATCGTACCGATAAACATAGTAACTCACAAAATAAATAGAAATTTTAGTAATTTCTTATCCTTATTACTTATGATACCATATTAGTCTATACATATTTTCATACGAAACTTTGACACGTTTGCGGCACGGGTTGTCCTTGACCAATAGGGCCAAAAAAGTTAGAGAATCATTTTTTCATGACATATTACCATCCTATGGGGTAGCACCACGAAAAATAAAAATTCACATACATATGTACAAGGGCCACTCTAGTCTACATGTTATGTTTTCCGACTCGATTCTTCAAAGAAAGTTCGATATATTATTTATTAAAGCTGTTGGTACACGCGGCTTGCGCCAGCTGTGCTCGGAATATGAGTACCTTTGTGTATATTGATGGTATATTGTATATTGAACTCACCGCCCTTCCGGAAATAGGTCCAATGAGTGAATCGTAGGTACCATCAGCTGGTACTGGTATATTATCCTTATTCTTATGCTTATCACGTTGATACGCCAGTATTCCAGTACATGTTCTACTGCAGACATGTCAAACATGCGGCCCCGCTGAGCGTTTTCCTGCGGCCCAAATGAATTTTGAAAACAGCCAGATAAAGCGGCCCGCGAGCGTGGTAAAAACCGAAAATAAAGGACTGTTGCGAATGGTATGAAATGGAAAAATACGAAAAAATTAAACGTGTATAAATTATTTTTAAAATTTTCCATTTTATGTTCACGTGTGTTTACAAAACGTGAACACAAATTAATTACCTAAAGACAAAAGATGTCGAATTCTGACAAATGAAGTTAATGTTTGTAATAGGTACTTTATTGTATTGTCCTTTTTATTGAAAATAGTACTTTTTTTCGTTAAGATTTTCAGTAGATTGTCTTCTTTAAGGTTAGGTTTTGCGGCCCACTAAGTCTATGGTCTTCATGATTTTGGCCCACCAGCGAGTTTGACATGGCTGGCCTGGTCCCTACCGATGCTCGAGTATAGCTGCTTAGTGTTCCTTTCTCGTGGTGCAGTCAAGCGAGGCAAGAGACGACAACAAAAAAATATGTATTCAGTGGAAAATAATAAAAGAGCTCTTAGAGAAAAGCCTCGGTAATAGTGGAGGTGGAGGCATGTCGTACATTCTATTGTGAGGGGGTCTATCAATAACAATACATAGATGATAATATAAAAAACATAACAGTCAATTTTCTCATATTATCAAAAACAAGTAAGTAAATTGAAAAAAAAAAAAAATTGAGACCTCCTCTTAAAAGTATGCATACCGATTACCGACATTTCTATAAACGGGAGACCTTATATGTCGACAACCATTAATAAATATGCTTTGGAACAAAATATGGTAAATGCATTGAACTTTTATCTAGGGACTAACATAAAAGATTTTTTTATATCTCGTATAGATATATATTTTTTTTTTTTTTAAAAAACACCTCTGTACTTTTTTCCGAAAGACGGAAACTCTGTTCCCGAAAGTCGCGAAGGATATTTCTTTTGGTATTGATAATATGCATTAAAATCTAGAGAACAATAACCTTAAAAGTTTTTTGATTGAAGCGAAATTAACCCCAAAAAAGGGGAAAAACGCTATTTTTACCATATTATCATGCGATTGTTCACGTGACTTTGAACCTCAATGCCGTGGGAAATGACCGTGGCGTCATAGCTGGGTCGAGCCTCAAGCCGGGCAGAATCTGAGTTTCGAACTGAATTTCTTCTTTAGCGCCCTTTCATACGTTACTACGTGAATCCCCTCAAACGCTTTACATTTTTTTTGTCTCTGGAGAAGGCTGATCCAGTGTGGCACAGAATCGCAATGTCGTCTAGTTTACACAATTTGTGAAATTCTGTCTACTATTCCGAGGAAGGGATGGACAAAATCTATTTACAATAATTACATTACAAATGACATAAGAAACACTGGGATTTTTCCTGAATCATCTTCATAGAATTCGTTGAAAACAAAGAAAGTAAAGCGTCTGATTGAATTTGGTTAATGTGTAGCCAAACATTCGCAATAGTTAATTAATTATCTCCTGTGTAGTATCTACCTAGTTAGTCGGTAGTTGGTGTAGATATCCTGTTAGGTTCCAGGACATATGGCCGCGGGAGCGCGCGCACTGCGCATCTCTATAGCAACCGGCGGTCGTAAAATTTTATGAGGCGACAAAACTCGTGGGGTGTTGGTGTTGTGCACTCGTCTCGATGTTATATGGTACGGGGGAGGGGGAAGGTATCTACACAGACATCCACCCCGCAGTACTTCAAAACTTCCTTCATAAAATTGTGTGGCTGAGCTGTATACTTTACATCCATTGCTTGCATTTCATTTAGGAAAATTAACTATCCTCTATGCTACAGCACACCGTGTTGGATGAAATCTTTGTTAATCTCCATGTTTTCGACCGTTGGTACTGGGTGGAAGACCATTTTTGAGTAAAAAATGATAAAACTAAATATTTAGATTAAAATCCACAAAAAATGACTTGCTTTCGCGACTAGTATTCGAGGATTTGCACCCTCATCATATAAGGCGATTGTAAATAAAGTGTTTTACATTTTTTACAAAAACTTTATTTACAATCGCCTGATGATGAGGGTGCAAATTCTCGAATACTAGTCGCGAAAGCAAGTCATTTTTTGTGGATTTTAATCTAAATATTTAGTTCTTTCATTTTTTTCCTTAAATCTTTGTTATTTCTAGACTAGCTAGAGCTCTGAAACTTTCACCAGTTGTGTAAACTAGATCACATTACGATCCTGTACCACACTGGATCAGCTTTCTCTACAGACAAAAAATATGTATTGAGTTTGAGGGGATCCAAGTGTTGTATAAGGTCATGTGTGGTATCGAACGAAAAGGCGTTAGAAAAGAAATTCAGATAGAATGGCAGATTTTGTCCAGCTCCGGTCACAGAGAGACACCGAGCGATCGAGAGGATCCAGTCACCGCATACCGCCGTGTTCGGTGTCGCACGAAAGTGCTTTACAAGTAGAACTCGGCATCTTCTTTTTCATTAGCCTTCTTCCCTCCACTGCTAGATAGACCTCTTCCAACTGTTTCCACTCGTCTCTGTTCTGACCCTTCCGCATCCAGGTTCCTCGTAAAGATTACAAAATCATGTCGTCAAAATGTTTTTTGAATTCACCTGTTTGACATTCATAAGTACCTTACGTACTTAGTAAAATTATTTCCATACAGAAATCAGTGACCTTTTAGTTTTCGCTTTCTCTGTTCAACCCCCCAATACCCTCATACTCTCTTTATATTGTTTATTATCCCTCTCGCTCGCGTCTTTTTCCTGAGGAGGTGGGGAGTGTTCTCGTATTATTTGGTAGGATGATTCATAAGAATTTTATGTGCACAATACAGTTGTTATAGGAATTGTAGTATAAATGTTATGTTCTCAGTATTGTTTACGTGAATATAGAATATGTATTTAAGTAATTTCGATGTTTTTGACCCTGGTACTTGGTGGAAGTCCATTTTTAAGGAAAAATGAAAAACTAGATATTTAGATTGAAATACACAAAAAAATATGATCCACATTTTGACTAATTGAAAACTTAGAATAGAGGAAGCAACCTCTATAATAATGGTTATTCTCTGATACAGGTTTTTCTGGTTTCCCTTGGAGAAAATATAGTTAGAAAAGTCTGTCCACACGGCACTTTTTTGTGATAGTTATTATTGTAGTTTTTTTTTGTTTGTTTACTAAACTCTCTACCTTCTTACATTTTTCAGTTACGGGCTTCTCCCAATATAATATTGTTTCAGTTCTTATAAATACTCACTGTCTCTGTATTCCTGTTTACTTTATTCACAATCGCCTGATGATGAGGGTGCAAATCCTCGAATACTAGTCGCGAAAACCAGTAATTTTTGTGGATTTGAATCTAAATAGGTATCTAGTTTTTCATTTTTTCCTTAGGTATGTAAGTTACATTACAATGTTATCAGAGGATGGGATTCTGTCGCCAGTGTAGTCTCTTACTGCAATTATATGGCAATTAATGTTGCCAGACTTTGGCTGTTGTGGTAGGTAATTAGTCTTGCATTTTGAATTCATTGTCTCGCCCATCCATTACTGTAAGGACCTGTGCGCAGTGTGCAGTGATAAATTGGATAGTAAAGAAAATTTTTTATATTATGTACTTAATAATGAAAATTCATGCTTATATTTAACTTCAACTGTCGTCGTTGCTGTTGCTATTGTTGTCTGCGTCCACATTTTCCTCTTAAAACTTTGATGTAGCTATTTAAGGCTTCATTTATTTACGGTCATTTTCCGCGACGTTAGGGTTCAAAATCGTATGAACAATCGCATGATAAGATGTTTAAAATAGTTTTATTAATTATCAATACAAAAAAAAATATCCGTGACTTTCAGGAAACGAGTTGCCGTGTCTTTACGAAAAAAAGATCAGAGGTGTTTTCACATTTTTTTGGTGCATTACAATACAAGGTATAAAAAATCTTTTACGGTCATTCCCTAGATAAAGGTTCAATGTATCTGCCTATTTTTTCCAAAGCATATTTTGTTAGTTTGTCGAGATCTATGGTCTCCCGTTATCGAGATTTTTTGAAATGTCAGTATGCCTACTTTTAAAAACATTACTCACTACAAACTTATCTGCGTTTTATTGATTCCTCATAGTTTATAACATTTTGATAATGTGTTGTGTATATGTTGTAGAGAGATAGATAGGTAGATATGTGTAAAGTATTTAATAATATTCTGATAAAATATCAGCATATGAGTTTACTGTTCACTTCTTGTGATGTGAGCCGGTCTAGCATACTATGTAGTATGTGCTAGAGCTGTGGCAACTGGCAATAATGGTCAACAGTTAATCTTCAACAGTTGTTCTTATTTAACACGTCAACACTGTTGACATAAAAGTATATTGTCTGCTAACGTTAATCCACGCCAATACCAGTGTGAGTATGTAAATATTTCAACCAAAATCACGAAAAAAAGATTCCCGCGCGTATTAGCCCGTCAACAGTAATATTAACATCGACAGAAAAATGATCGACTAGGTACTGTTATTAAATCTCGCGGTGTCACCGGTCAACAGTTGCGCCTGTTGATCGGTGAGTCCGGTGACCAATGACATTTTTAATATATACATTGAAGGACTCCCACGGGCTTAAGGCCCTCCGCATCCCCGGGTAGCACAGGCGCATATAGCATCCTCATAACTCAGCGAGATTCATTAGCAAAACGCGCGGGACATTAACGGGGAATCTTCCGAAATTGATCAGTAACGAGACGACCATATTAACGTTAGCAGTTCACATTAACTATTAATCGAGGTTAACATTAGCATCTGTTGAAGTTGACTTCAGTTAGCGTGAACGCCCACCACTAGTGTGTACAATGTAGTGGAGAGTGATTGTAAACAGTACATCGCTGGAAGCCGTCACTCGGCAGCTCGTCAAATCCAGAAAACAAAACAGAACATTCCATAAATATACCCATAACTTACCTACTGTTGATAGAATATGGTATACAGTCATGTAGGTAGGTACACAACTTCTCTAAATCACTTAAGATATAAGCAGATTAGTATATTAAATTCAAGGAAAATAAGTAATGCGTCTACGTCTAAGTAAGGTAAAAGTGCACAATGCTGTCTTGGTGCCGACCCTATGTTTGCTAGTGAGCTCGGATATGGTTGAAGAACGAATCAGGGTTGAATGCAGTGGATCGTAGAGAAGAATGTGTGGGAAGACATTGAGATATCGAGACTGTATGATGAAGTCAGGAGTCGAACACAGCAGCCACTTATCACCCAAGTGATACAGACTCGTAGGCTAAACTGTAAATACCCTCACCCCACGTCCCTTGCAGTACCCTGCAAGGGACGTGGGGTGAGGGTAGCAGAGGGTGAGGGAGGCAGAGAGGACAGAGCGCCAGAGAGTCCTATCCTTACACACACTCCTAACCTCCGTCACATTCGTGCAATTTGTCATACACACTCTCCGATGCCTTTTACTCAAAACGCGTCCATCCTTGAGGATCTGGTCGACGTGATCGGACCAGGTCAGTCTCGGGCGGCCGCGCTTCCTCACCCCTCTTCACTCACTGAAATATTTTTTTTTGTTACCCTATCATCTTTCATTCTCTCAACGTGCCCGAACCATCTTAATTTATTCATTTTCATTCTTGTCACAACACCAGTCTTGCACTTGTCACTCATTTCCGTAATTACTCTCCTTTTTACTTCATTATTTCTTAAACAAATGCTCAGTCAGTTTGCACTGTGGGCTTCTCCAGTATGATTTTGATAACACATGGTAATATGGTAAACACTCCGTATCCGTTTATATATCTACCTAATAAAATAAGTACATATAATAAAGAGCTTATATAGATAATATTATACTTACCTAGTATATCAGACTGTATAGATAGGTGTAGGTATATTTTTGACGGCCTCTCTAGGTGTTCCACCTTTGTTGAAAATAAACATCACAACTTATGTGTTTACACCACAAGCCATCCACGGTTTAACGTCTCTTCCATACAACACTCCTTCGTATATGTAGCATGCTGCATGTACAGTATTAACTACGGCTTTTTAAGAGCATTTTGGATATAATCATTTCCACTTATTAGGGAAATGAGTGACTGCAAGATTGGTGTTGTGTCAAGAATGAAAGTGAATAAACTAAGATGCTTTAGGCATTTTGAGAGAATGAAACATGACAGGATGACAAAAAAAGATATAAGAATTTAAGTGAGCGAAGAGGGTAAGATAACGCCGCCCAAGACTGAACTGGTCCGATCATGTCGAGCAGATCCTCAAGGATGGACGCCTTTTGAGTAAAGGAATCGGAGAGCGTGTATGACTGCATGCATGAATGTGACGGAGGCTAGGAGTGTGTGTAAGGATAGGGCTGTCTGGCGCTCTGTCGTCTCTGCCTACCCTGTAAGGGACGTGGCGTCAGGGTATAGTATAGATAGATAGGTATCGTAGCTTATCATACTTATTCATTACAAAATTACATCGTAATTCGTAATGTTCGTATTACCGAATATGTATTGTAGGTGGCATGTTAAACTTGGTGTTGAATCTTTATATATTCATACACAACTCACGTACATCCATAATGCCAAGTTATGTATGTTATAATGTTATTGTTTATGTATGTGAGATGAGAACTGTTGCACTGTACTGTGCATTAAGTATTGCCACGGCTGTATGGGGAATAATCCTTTGATCTTATATCGTGCACTAGCTGAGTTACCCTTGCTTCAAAAAGGCAAATTTGGATGGTGAAGTATATCGATAGTATGACCCGAAGCCAGCGATAGTATACAAGCCTACACACACGAATTCCATCGCCACCATGATTAGTGACGTCACCTTGTATCGGTGACAAACACTTGAACTAAGGAAAATGTTTTCTCATACAATTTCTCCCACTCGTGGTGACGTCATCATCGTCAAATGTCAGTTGGACCCGGCCTGTATGAACAATATGGCGCTGGCCTCGTATGACCAAACCGCATTCATCTGTTCATTCACTTTGACAACTTGCTAGAAAGTTCTACAATGTTCGATTAACCTGTACAATTATTAGAAGGTTCTACAAATTTCGTCTTGTTTCCGCAGCCTTCTAGAAGATTCTACGTAATTCTCTGAGCGCTTGGATTTCTTCGTTCTGATAGTCTCCCACTATGACGTGGCCGATTCAAAACTTGACAAAAAACCTCTGTTCTGCTCGTGAAGATCTTCATGAGACACCAAACACGGTGTTGTGCGGTGACCGGATCCTCTCGATCACTCGTTGTCTCCCGATGGATTAAGCTGGACAAAATGTGACTTACGATCTGAATTTCCATTCCAATGCCCTTTCGTACGATACTACACACAACCCTTGGATCCCCCTCTCATCAACAAAATTTCTCACAAGGTTCCGCATTTCCAGAAGTCTCTACTACACAGTATTCGTTTCCAGATAGTAAGGCATTCGTGTACCAAGTTTGGTTCAAATTGCTCCAGGCGTTGTTCCAGAGTTTTGGTGGAACGAACATATACACACACATACGTCCATTTTTATTATAAGTAAGATTTCCATAATATGTTTGTAGAATACGTCGCTATTATATGACTTTATAAATAAAATCGCGATTATTATTCTTAGCAAATTTAATGCTATCTCTCCGTCTTTGAAAATATCGTCAATTGTATGTATGTAGTATGTGCCATACCTATTGCATATATTACATATGGAATATGGATACACCTACAACATCGTATCGCAATATATGGCTGTCTTGTCGCTATCACAATTCATTACTGTTTTGTGTAATATCTCAATTCTTCTTCATCAGCCTTGGTCCCTCCATTGCTGGATATAGACCTCTTCCATTTTTTTCAACCTTTTCTATCCCTCGCCTTTCTGAGCCACTGCCTACCCGCTACCGAGGTCACGTCGTCCACCCATCTTTTCTGGGGCCTTCCGACACCTCTCCTGTTTTCCAATGGCCTCCACATTACGAGTCTTTACGAGTCTCGAATTTCTCAATTACAGACCTTTAATTTGACCAGTTCCTTCACAATTAAATCACAGAAATCGCAGCATTGCGATAAGTTAGCCCTAGTGAGCGATTCTGAATGATTTATTTTATGCCTAATGTTGTTGAAGGTATTAATGAGTTGGGTATATCGTTTTTCTTCAAATTTATAGAATACATATAATGATTGTCTTAGTTTTTGAGAAAGGTTGAATTCACGCTATGCAGTGTATAATGTTGAAATTATGACATATTTGTCAGTTTATTTCCATTCCTTTTGATCCTAAATTATCAGTAGAGGGATGCGCTTCCTGTATTACTTATATATGGTGAGATATTAATCCGCGTTCTAGCGAATACTCTTGTTTCCCTGCCTTATTGAAAATTCCACATACATAATTTGTGTGTCTTTTCCAGTTTAATCCTTGAACACTATGGGTAGGTTATAGGTACGGTTCCCAGAGAAAAACCCAAAAGAATATTGCTCAATTCCAAAAAAGATCATAGCCCTTAAGAAATATCCTCAACGGATAAAAGCCCAAACTTCCTAAAGTTCCTTGGATTCCTATTTTATTGTCTATCCCATTTTAAATTCGCTTATTTATTTGTTTATTTTCTAATCTATGCTAGTTTCTAACACACTGAAAGAAATCGTATACTGGTAGATACTTTTTCTTCTTCTGGTAGATCTAAGATCTGTGTTGACAGGTGTCAGTCCTGGTCTAGCGACAAGGACGTCCAGCTCTCTCGTCATCTCTTTGGGGGTCTCCCCTGTGGTTGGCGCCCCTCTGGGATCTCGTGCATCACGGCTCTGGGAAGTCTGGTTCGGTCCATTCTCTCAACATGAACCCTCCAGAAACTCCTTCTCTGCCTGCTCCATCGTACAATGTCTTCTACTTACTTTTGTCTTTTGAGCATATTTCTAAAGGGCTTTTGACTTTTTTGTGATTTATTCATGTTGAGCTATGTTCTTGTGGGTTTTTGCCCTGTCACGGGCTAGGTACTACATATCCTAACTTTGTATGTATGTTTGTTGCGATATTTATGATTCCACTTCACACTCCGTATGGTGTGATGCGGTGTATTAAAATATCAAAGGGATTCGCGGCGCGGCGCGGCGCGGCGGTATATAATGGTGAGTTGGTGAGTGCGAGTGTAGTGCAGGGAAATTACTGTCACTCCGCAGTCGTCATCAGACATCAGCTGCCGCCATCAAATTCATGTGATGCAGTAGTGGTGCCAACATTGCGTCAATAAAAATATCATTTTTGAGATTCGCTTTTCTTTTTCAGCGATCAGTAAAAGATTCAGCCATCCGTAGGTACTCTTTCATACCATCAGGGTATTTCCAAAGACAACAAGGGTAATCAACGACAGGTGTGCGGATCTACGACATATCTATCTATCTATACCCTCACGACACGACCCTTGCTGGGTTGGCAGAGAGGACAGAGCGTCAGACTGCCTATCCTTACACACACTTCTAGCCTCCGTCACATTCGTGCAATTTGTTATAAACGCTCTCTGATTCTTTTTACTCAATTCGCGCCTATCTTTAAGGATCTGGTCGACATGATTGGTACAGGTCAATCTCGAACGGTCGCACTTCCTCACACCTCTTCGCTCGCCCAAATATATATTTTTTGTCATCCTCTCGTCATTCATTCTCGACATACCCAAACCATCTTAGTTTACTTACTTACATTCCAGTTACAACCCCCGTCTTGCAATCACTCGTTTCTCTAATAGCTTCATTCCTTATCTTATCTCTCAGTGTTATCTCACACTTTCTTCGTAACGACCTCATTACCACTGCATTCAGCCCTGATTCGTCGTCAACGGAATTAACCGAATTAAAAAAGTTATATTGGAAAATGAAAAAAGAGTACATTGAACAAAATTGCATGTTGACTTGTGTGCAGATTTACGAGTATGTATCTATATTCTATTTGAATGAATGATCTGTATTTTCCATCTGCAGGATCCCCTGGGATGTAGTACTGATAACATGTGGCTGCTGGGAGGAATAAAACCTTTTGTATCATTGGATAATGCTAGTAGCCAGACGTACGGTATATAATATTATCAATATACATAATTCTCGTGGAAACCAGAGGTATGAGTGTAAGGCAGAACTATGGCACCTTTTTTTATTTTTCGTAATTCATTTATTCAACACTTCAATAAAGTACATCTTACATAAATAAGAAACAAAATAACAAATGTAATTAAAATTACCCCTCAAAATAGAGCAATGCTGTGCTTTGAGGTGGAACACATTTACACTTACATACATACATGAAGCAATAAAAAATAATAAAGAAGATAGATACCTTAGTTAGTAAAGATAGTAAAGAAATACAAAAATGAAATAAAACAAAAACAGCAAAATCAAAATAAAAATAATAATAATAAAAACAAAATTAAGTAAAGTAGACTTTTGCAAGTTGTTCGAATAGGTATATACAAGATGTCATTATATTGTTTCACTGATTATAATAGAAGGGGCTTAATGTTAAATAGTTCTTCCCAACTTTATATAGGTTTCTTAGTGGCGGCTATAATAGCGTCATGTACGGGTTACAGCTAGTCATACATTTATGTAGTACAAGACCGAGTGAGCAATTGATGGAGATGGATGTTTTGAATTAGAATCGATTCAATAGAGTATTGTTTCCCATAGCATCCCTTTGTTCATGACTTCAGTGCTACTCAGTTTGTTTTATAAACATCAGCTATTGTATGTAGCCGGGAGGCCTGCAGCCTGCGTGCTGCACAACTTGCAGAGTATCTGAATGTTTTATTTAGTAATTTCAAGTCATAACTCTCTAGCTATATCATTCTGTTGTGATATATTGTTTTGATTGTACCATTTTTTTTAACATAAATTTGCTTGCATACACAGACCCAAATACTTTCCTGCACACCTTGCACTAGGCTAAAAGCCTGTATCGCAAAGTGTGGAATACATCGCCAGCGCAGGGGTTTGAACCTAGCATCTCCTGCTAGAGAGACTGCCGCCTCAACCAAAAGCGCCAACCATGTACTCATTGAACCTATTGAATAAGATTATATATTGCACTGTTAAATTATTTAATCAAGGACCTATCATTTTCAAACTTCTTTCAATTTCCCAGTCCTCGTGGATCACCGCTCATTCTTCAAATGAATTCTAATACTTCCACGATTAAAAAAAAACTAAAGCTCAATAATGCATCGGCGGGAAAAAAAGGAAAATCTAATCGTCTGTGCATTCCATTACGCTGCATTCCTTCTAGCGTAGACAGACAGGACAGAACACCACACATTTCTGTCCTCACATACATTTCTCGCTTTCATAACATTTGTCATACACACTGTTCGATATCTCCCACTCAACACGCATCCTCTGAGTATTTGGTAACTCCGGGTGACACTTGGACTCTAGTATGTTTCCTCACACCCTCTCTTCCAGACTTATATATTTGCTTTCACATTCTTACCACATGTCCAATCAAGAAAAATCTAGTGGATAATAAATTTCCAGTAGTGGACACCGAAGCATGGACTTTCCATCAGGTTTATGATGACTGATCTTGCGTAGGCTGGATTAATGTGATCCCTTTAACTTGTGCCCTGCGGAAAGTCCATCCTTCACTGTATATCCGTTGAGAAAAATACTCGTTATTCAACTACTACGTATATAATTGGAAGAAAAATAATCAGTGAAGTTGGGATATTATAATATTTGGTTACTTGTGAGTTTGTAGTGTAATGTTATGTATTATTGTTCCAGGGTTAGATTATCCTGTGGTTGAGCTGGAGTCTCCTAAAGACCTGAGTGGTGCGGATAAAGTGAGCGATGTCACTCTAGTGTGTGAGGCTGATGTGGGATCTGGAGATGTGCAGTACCATTGGTACAGGTGAGATCATCATTCGTATTGCTAGCTAACTAACCTCCTGGGCTGTGCACATGTTGGGGTCTCGCAGATTGCTCCCCCTTGGACGATGACTCAGGTGAGGTTGTGGCTTTCTGGGACCGGATGGGGATATAGTGAGTGCTGACCGACACGATAAGAATAAGATCTTACTAGCTGCCCTAAAGATGAGGTTAATCAATTAAGATGGTATATCAATCGTTATTGTTACTGGTTACAGAAATTATGAACGCCTTACTATGAAGTCCCCTCGTATAGACATGAAGAAGCAGAGGTTGCACATGAAACAAGTCACTGCAAAGGACAACGGAGTATACAGGTATGATGCCATATAGTAATAATAACTGAAATCACTGACAAGGCCAAGTTCTGAGTTTGCCTTCAGAAATCCACTCGAAACCGAGTGTATAAGACCTCCTATTCTAAGATGCTACATCGTGATGTACTACCGTGGCAGTATCAACATTTATACTAAAAAAAAACATATAAATATTAAGGAGGAGATGCTGGCATGAGACTATTGGTACATCTCAGCATCGAATTTGTTGTTTAATATTGCTTATTGTTCAAATTGGATTATGTGTTACCTAGGAAATGCTAGCAGACGTTCTACACTCTGTTAGCATTGATGTGCTTATCTTTTCTTATTGCTCCTCTTGATTGTTAATAGACTATAACTATGTAAATTTGATGAGTGCAAGTGCCCGAAATTAGGGCCTAAGGACGATAATGAACAATAAACAATTATTTCCAGGTGTTCCGTACATTTTGATGGAGAGATGAAAGAATGTAAGAAGAACTTTGTGTTGAACTTGCAAGGTAAATATATTCTGTAATTATTTATACTGTTGATATATATACCTACTTAAATTACTTGTATTAATTGGAAAATATATAACATGATTTGTAGATCCGGCACTGCCCCAGCTGGTGGTTCAACCTGAGGATGTTCTGTTGCCTCCCAAGGCCACTGCTGCCTTCCACTGCGTGTACAAGTCTGCAGACGCCATCGAGTGGTTCAAGAACGACAATAATGTCCCATTTGAAAACAGTGAGAGGTGAGTTGGTGTTATTATTGTTAATTTTGGGCAAGCAGCCTAGGCTGATGGACCCAAATCAATGTCTGTGCCATCCGTCGTTCTGAGAATGTCATCCAATCTGTTTTTAAAAACGTTCACTGATAGTGCTTGTATCAGATTTTCGGGTTAACGGTTCCACATATTCACCACTCCATTGCAAATAAAATTCTTTCTGGGATTACTGTGAAACTGTCTCTTGGTGAGCTTCATAGAATGTCCTCTCAAATGGGTGTTGGTATTCAGGGTGTGATGGAACTGATATCGGGAACATCATAGTAGCCATTCATAATCTTATACGTCTCAATAAGGTCATATTGCTACAGAGATTTGTATATTTGGGAGAATTGAAGTGAAGGTCCAATATGTATATACATAATAAATTAAATATGCATTTTTGTTTAGAATGACCGTCCACAAGAATGGAACACTGACAATAAGAAACATCACGAGGAGAGATGAAGGATTCTACACGTGCGTCGCATATCGGAACAATGAGAAAACACAACTGCTCAAGTTCTCAGCTAAACTCAAAGTCGCATGTGAGTATCTATTTATCTATGCCCTTACGCCATTTCCTTACACAAACTCCTTTTTTCCACTGCATTTGTACAATTTATTATACACGCTTTCCGGCTTCTTTTACTCAAAACTAGAGCTGTGTCAAAAATGGTCAACAGTAAATCTTGCAACAGTTGTTCTTATATAAGACGACTACGCTGTTGACATAAAAGTATATTGTCTGCTAACGTTAATCCACACCAGTACCAGAGTGAGTATGTAAACATTCCAACCAAACGCACGAAAAGAAAACTAAGCAAAGTTCCTGCACGTAATAGCCCGTTAACTGTAATATTAATAACAAAAAAGTGAACAACTAGGTAATGTTATTAATCTCGCTTAACAACAATTGACCACTGACCAATGACATAGCGAGATTCATTAGCATTACGCGCAGGATATTAACGGAGATCTTCCGAAATTGATCAGTAACGAGACGACATATTAACGTTAGCAGTTAACGATAACTATTAATCGAGGTTAACATTAGCATCTCTTAAAGTTAACTTTAGTTAGCATAAACGCCCACCACTACCGCATACATCCCGATTTTCCTCCTTCAGCCATCTCCATGTCTTACTAGCATACATAAGAGATGGCACCAAGACAGTGTGTAATTTCATTAAATCAAAATGTTAATGTAACAATCAATTATTCTAGATCTGAAGGGGATGAACGTACAGGAGTTTGAACCGGTCATATCGGAGACACGTGTGGTTCATGCCCAGTTGGGCCGACCATTCAGACTGACTTGCCTTGGCTCCAGAGAGACTACTCCTCCACCTCTCGTTATGTGGAAGAACACTGACAATCATTTAGTAAGCCTCCATCATTTTATTATTTATTTCTAAAGTCGTTGGTTGAGCCATAGGATAAATTATTTTGTTGGTTGAGCCATGTGATAAATTATATTGTTGGTTGAGCCGTATGATAAATTATATTGTTGGTTGAGCCATATGATAAATTATATTGTTGGTTGAGCCATATGATAAATTATATTGTTGTATTTTAGATTTCAGATAAGGGAGATGTCAGAGTTGAAGATGGTACGCTGGTGATTGGGAATATCAAAGCTGAACAACAGGGTGTATACACTTGCGTACAAGAGAACCTGGCCGGATCCCTGGATATGGCTGTGTATATCATAGTTAACCGTATGTATACATGCTTAATATATCTCGAGGTGCATTCACACATTCAAATCTTCATTATATTTCATTTATAAGAATTTATCCGGTCCGTTCTTGAAGGAGTTAGTGGTGGAAGCAAGTACAAGTGATTCCTCACACTGCCAGCTCTATTGGTTGTGTTTATGTTTTGGTGTGTTGGATGTGTAGGTATAATGTTGTCTATAGCTTCAGTTGATGTCCTCTCAGGTGCACATTAGAGCTCATGGTGAACATAGCTGGTAGTATCTCACAGGACTACCTAGTGCTCATACATATGCACACACAGTATATCTTAATAAGACCCCATTCAACAAGTGCTCATTCCTGTAAAAGTTTGAATGCACCAAGTCATTCAAAGGTATTATAATTTTGTCTGCTAATTTAATGTCTTAATCTTTCAGCCAAACCTAAAATAACAAAGAATCCGCTTGACGTTACCATAGACGAGAACCAACCTTGTAATTTCAAGTGCGCAGTGAGTGCGCACAAGCAAGACAATCTGTACGTCGATCTTAAGAAGTTCTGGAACAAAATCGTGGACCAAAATTACTTGAACATTCTCAACGGTAGGCCGCAGCATTCCAAGAAGCACAGCGGTGAGAGAGAGTTCCCCCAGAATCTGGCTAACATGGGCAACTTTTCATTTGACGGAGAGAATTTGGAAGTCTCGACGTCTTGGGAAGGCAGAGCGCCCGTGAAGAAAGATCAGCTGGTGCAGAAGTGGTTGGACGATCTGAATTTGGATCTGTACGATGTCGTGTGGAAGAGGGAAGGTGGCAGGATTGTTAAGGAAGATCACGGTATAGTCTGCTTACATATACATATAACTAGCTGTAGCCTGTCACGAATGCCCCACTTTTTTATTATCTCCATAAATTTCCATGAAAAAAGGAAAACTCAGTGATAGAAATTCCACCACTGCTATTTAATAATATATTGTATTTTTTTTTATTCTTCGCTCTGTTAATAAAGGGCCATATGCTCTGAGTAGAAATCGTTCTATTATCGCTTCAACTTTTCCATATTTTGTAAGAAACAGTAAGAATAATGTATGCGATGAAATTAATTTTGGCTTATTTTACAAAAAGGGAAACGAATATCAAAAAAATTACCATGAGAGTCACTGTGTCTAACCTTCATTCGTCATTTCATCAACCAAGTTACAGCATTACTATATCTAACAAACCACAGGAATAATCTCAAGTTACAGTGAATTTCGGGGGTAACTTTGGAAATATTTTTATCAAGAAAATTTACAAAAATATAATTTCTACCCGCTAGAGTCACTAAAACATATTGTTATTTATCCATGTTTTAAGTCTTATGATGATATCTTTAGTATTAACTGAGTAATCTTTAATTTTCGTTATATGAATGAGTAATGGTTATTTTCTTTTGTAGGTCGAGTGGAACTGTCTAGAGACGGAACATTGAAGTTCTTCAAGACTGTCTTGTCAGACAGAGGGCAATATTACTGCGAGGCCATCACACTGGCAGGGCTGCAGGTTGCATCGCAAGTGGCCACTCTGACTATCAGAGAGAACCTGAAGTTCTCCCCGGCACCAGTCAATAAGAAGTTGGAGATGTACAGCACAGGCAAGGTGCACTGTAAAGTTCAGGGGACTCCCACTCCCAATATTACGTGGTACAAGGTGAGATATTTTTATATTGTAATTGTAACCAATCATATTTTTAAGCTACCAGAAATGTCTTTTATAATTTGTTTTTAAGGCGCCTTGTAAGGGCAAAAGAAGAATAATGTAACATATTCGACAGAATCGATGTTGGCGTATTTTGTAAAAAGGGTATCAAATATCAAAAATACATCTGCTAGAGGCACTGCAACTTTTTTTCATTCTGAAACATTTTATCAACCAAATTACGGAATTATGTAACAAACTACTGGAATAATCTCAAATTTCATTAAATTTTGGATTTAATTTTGTCCGGAAAATTGACAATCCAATTTCTTCCAGTAGTTACTAAAGTGTATCTCGTGTATCAATGTTTTAAGTCTTGGTATAATATCTTTAGTAGTATTAGCTGAGTAATCTTCCGTTTTCCCGATGACATTTTTTGCGTGTTCAGCTACTGTTACCTTATGTATTATGGACAAATAGTGCATTGATGATATTGTGTCACACAGCTGAAGATATGGCTACACATTAGGTAACACTTATAATATTTGGCCTACATTTCCAGTGGTTGGATTCTCCTCTACCAGATGACGTGGTCTCCGTGAATGGTACTCTGTTATTCTCCAAGGTGGGGAAGGAGCACGGAGGCAACTACACATGCACGGCTACCAACACGCAGGGATCTATTCAGACTACTATTGTCATTGATGTAGTTGGTATGTATCATGTCTTCGATATTCTATATATTAGCTTAAACACCACTTGTTTTCAAAAAGGGTGTGTACAGATTACTGGAGTAATTGTCTTAGGAGATTGCAGCCCGTATTTGTTTTATCCTTTACTCCATTTCCCCTGTCATCCTCTCCCTTCCTGTCCTGTAATTCCCTTATTTTTCCACTATTCACTTACTGGATTCACTTACTTTCTATACCTAGTTGTTGACTGAAATTAAAGTTGAAAAAAAATCAGAAATTAAATTTTTTGCTAATATTTTTAGAAATTCAGTTATAATAGTTTTTGCAGTGATAATTAATCTTGTTATTTTTAAAATTTTATGTGTGAAAATATTCACATAATAATGATCACACTCAAATACTGGATGCCCCGGTTCCATACAAAGAAGATAAAGAATTTCCTCAGTTTTAAACTTTATTCCCTGTCCCCTGCAAAAATTTCAATTCGAAGTTTCACTATAATATCGCATAATAATTCTCATATGTTAATGTTTCTAGTGTCGCCACGTTTCATATCTCCCCTCCCATCGGAAGTGATTGATGTGAACGAAGGCGACCCTGTCTGGTTGCATTGCATCGTGGAGGGCGACCCCACACCCAAGACTCAGTGGGACAGGAACCTCAATATGATCAATGGCAAAGATGACACGTTAATAATGGAGGATGGTACCGAGATAGAGAGGTTGGTTCAACTAGTTGGTTCAATTGTAATGAGATATTATTAGGCAGCTATGGTGATATGTCTGATCTCACAACAGTATTCACTCATTCAGTCTGTCAAGTCCATTGTTTAAATACATTCACACTTTGTGCAACAACAAGCTCCATACCATCCTCCATACATACACAACTCTATTGGATAAGAAATATAGCACACAGGGATTCTGCTTGAAACTGTGTTTGTTTAGCTTCAAACTGTGACCTCTTAAATGAGTATTTAGGTTGAGGCAGTATTACAGTATCAGCTTCAGTTCAGGGCAGTCATAGTGTTGGTTTCATATTTTATAAGTTACTATGAGATCCCCTCTCTTTCTCTGATCCTCAAGAGTAGCAAGGTCCAACATATTCAGACCTTCTTCATATGTCAAGTATCTGAGGCCATTTCCAGGTTCAGTATGTTTTTTTTTATTTCAGGATTAAGCAGTTGGAGAACGGTACTTTATACATCAGATCTTCTCGATTGGACGATGGTGATCATTATGGATGCACTGCCGGGAACTCTGCCGGACTAAGGAGAGAAGAAGTGGTCCTCGTTGTCCATGCTCAAGGTTATTATTACTCATAAGAATTCAAGAAAACTCATAAGAATATTGCTCAACATGAATAAATCCCAAAAAGACAAAAGCCCTTTAGAATTATGCTCAAGGGACAAAAGCTCAAATCTAATTGGATTTCGAAAATAAAATTAATTGTGTCTATTAGCGTACGATTTCTTTCAGTGTGTTAGAAACTACCACAGATTAGAAAATAAACAAATAAATAAGCGGATCTAAAATGGGATGGACAATAAAACAGTCAATATTTTATATCTTTGAGGTGGTCGGTAGCCTGGTTGGTAACGCGCTCGACTCTTAATTAAGTGAGCGCGAGTTCGATTCCTGATGCCGACTACTCCACTTCACGACACAAGCTTTTCAATCTTACTGTGAAGTGTACAACAGATGTATTTGAGTTTATTTCGACAAACCCAGATTCATTTATTAAAAAAAAAACTACTGGAATCCAACTAGAAAGTTTGGGCTTTTATCCGTTGAAGGTATTTCTGAAGGGTTTTTGTCTTTTTTGGGATTTATTCATGTTGAGCAATATTCTTATAAGTTTTTCTCTGGGAACCATTATGACAATAATATACAATCAGCTGGATAGAATGTTTATAAATGTTTTGTCTGATTTGTGTGTTTTTTTTTATCAGCCGGCGTAATGGGAATTGAGAATGAAGACGGTATGATTACCAAAGCCATTCTGATAACAATGAGTGTAGTGGGGGCCTATATCCTGCTGGTGGTGGGCCTCATGCTGTGGTGTAGGATCAGGAGGAGGAGGAAACTAGCCGATACATTGGGTAAGATAATAGTACTCTTAACAATCATATGAATGTAATGAATAAAAAGTGTTTCAAGGTTCAATGGTTTCGAAAAATGTTCCAAATAGGCCTTATTTTGTTCATGATGTTTTTTATTTTGGCTCCACTTTGCTAAAATAGTTATCTATTACTGAACATAAAACAAAGATGGTTTTTATAAATTAATATATCGGCATTCCACTAATAAAAAACCAGTATTCTTTGTATAAAATAAGATTTGATGATGCCAAAAAATAGTATAAGGAACAAATGGTTCTACAGAGGTTCTATGTAGACCTTATTTAGGCCTCAGCTTACTAAAATCTGACTTCTTCACAGCCAATGAGAAGTTGGAGAACGGTGATCTAGAGATGAAGGATAAAGATGATCGTGATAAGGAGCATGATAAATTAATAGAAAATGTACAAGACTGTGAGATAGACAATGCGGTGAGTAGGAAGAACAAGTGCAACGGGAACTCGGGACCCCGGGCCAAGAATGGCAGCATCGCCAACAGAAGTGGCAACAGTGCAGCCAACAGCGGAGGTGACGGCTCCGAGGTCTCCAGGAGGAGTGGGCAGGGAGGAGGTTATGACAAGCTGGCCATTGATAAGGATAGTCTCCTCAATTTTGTCAATTTGGGTAAGTTGAGAATTATTAAGTGCATATGTTGACGGAAATGTATGAAATTTAGGGACTGTATACAAATTCTAGCATTATTTGCGTAAAAAGCCCAAAATTCATAAAATTTTCTAGACTCTAGTACAGCCATGTCAAACATGCGGCCCGAATAAATCTTGAAAACGGCCAGATAATGCGCCTGTGCACGGTAAAAACTGAAAAACTGTTTAAAAATCTCAATTTTAATTCGTTAAGATTTTCAATAGTTTGCCTTCTTTAAGATTAGGTTTTGCGGCCCACCTAGTCTCTGATCTTCATGCTTTTGGCCCACTACTGACTTTGAGTTTGACATGGCTGCTCTAGTAACACTGATTAATGGAGTTTCATCTTCTTTTTCCGATCGGTAAATCAGTTTATACAAACTTGCTAACATAATATAGGTATACCTACATATCCAAGAAACACTTTAGTTCCTAGATTGGTCAAATTCAGGTTCTAGATATGATGTACTAATTGTGTTTCACAGGGAGGGGTGAGTTTGGTGAAGTGTTCATCGCCACACTGGGGAATGATTCAGTGCTTCCCGAGGAGACGCAACGCACTGTGATGGTGAAGTCTCTGCAGCAAGCAGCCCACAAGGATGAGAGTCTCCTAGCCGAGTTCAAGAGACAGTTGGACTCCTTCTCCAAACTGAAACACGACAATGTTGCCAGTGTCATAGGACTGTGCAATCAGAGTCAACCTCATTATCTCGTCTTCCAATATACTGACTGGGTAACTACTTTATATGTTTGTTAATCATTTTCAAGCTATCAAAACTACTTTCACATCTAATGGAAATATGGAAATTTGCTAAAATTAGAGGTGATCTATTAAGTTATCGTTTCATAGATTTATGAAACTAATGTTTTTTATAATGTTTTGTATACCATTTCAAAGAGCATAAACCAGAGAAGTTTGTCCTAGATTTCTGAATCTTTGGACAATTTTTTTCTTATCTAAAATCCTCTCCAAAATCATAACTCGATTTTGAAATATCTCTTTTTCGAAACATTAATCCGATATTTTTTTTAACATAATTGTTTTTCAGATTGAAACTTATGATTTAAATAGACTAAACGGAAACTAAAGAACCGTTCGACTTTGGACTAAGCTAAGTTTGGCCCAAAAGTTCCTAAATGACCTCTACTATCACTCCTGAAGATATCTGTATCCATCTATCAAACACCCTGTATTATCTTCAAGCTGTCAAAATGTTAGTAATATTAAAAAAAAAAACTGTTTGCTTTAGGGAGACCTTAAGCAGTTCCTCTTGGCGACTCGCACTCCTGAAGAGGTGACCATGCAGGAGAAGGGAGAGCCTTGCAGAGTGGAGACCAGGGCCGGTTGCAGTGCACTGAACCTAGTGCAGCAGTTGAATGTCGCCTGCCACATTGCCAGGGGAATGGAGGCCATCGCTGATGCTAGAATATTACACAAGTATGTCAAACTATTGTGTATTATAAAGTTAGGGAAGAGTAAGATTACTCAGCTAATACTAAAGATATCATCCTAAGACTTAACACATGGATAAATGAGAATATGTTTTAGTGACTTTAGCGGTTTCAAATTTAATTTTTGAAAATTTTCTCAATAAAAAATAATTCCAAAGTTACCTTCGAAATTTACTAAAGTTTGAGATTATTCCCGTAGTTTTTTAGATTTAAATCTGTAATTTGGTTTAAGAAATGTTTAAGGTAAGACGCAGTGACTCTAGCGGATATTTTTTAATATTCGGTCCTCTTTTTATTCGACAAGTGAAAATTGATTTTACCGGTTACATTATTCTTATTTTGCTCATACATTCTCGTACAAAATTTGGTATAGTTCAAGTGTCAATAGAATAGTTTTTACTCAGAGCTCTAATTTGTTGTCTGTTTGTGTTACAGGGACTTGGCAACAAGGAATTGTCTATTGACATCCAAACTCTCTGTGAAAGTAGCCATGACTTCTCTCACTAAAGACACGTACAGCAAGGAATACTGCAAACACGTCAATCAGGTTTGCATATCTTATTATTATTTACTATAGTGAAATTATTTTAAACTGCTGAACGCAGTTATAAAATGTGTGACCAAGAAAGGATTTATTCGCACTTATGCCAGAGGCTGATGGGCCCAAATCAATGATTACTGTGAAACTATCCTCTAGTGATCTTCATAGAATGTCCTCTCAAATGGGTATTGGTATTCAGGGTGTAAATAGTCTGTACTATATTACATTGATTGCTTTCCCAGGTAATCCCGTTGCGATGGCTGCCTTCAGAGTGTGTGTACGATTCTGATTACTCCACCAAGTCTGACGTGTACATGTTTGCCTGCACCGTGTGGGAGGTGTTCCACAAGGGGGAGCTGCCCTTCATCAAGATGAATGATACGTCAGTGCTGAATCATCTCAAGAGCAACACACTCAAGTGGAGACCACACTCTCAGATGCCAGAGACTCTTGTGGAACTATTGGTATGTAACGTTATCACAAGTCTCAGATATTTCAATAAATAAATATTGCAATAAATAAATAAGGACGAGACACCAAACTCTGGCTCCCGATGTCTTGAGCTGGACAAATCTGAATTGCTTTTCCAATGCCCAACCCAAATACGATACCACCCCATACAACCCTTGAATTCTCTAATGCCAGCGCCGCCAGCAGATGACATCTCTGGAAACAATTGAATATTAACGGACGTTAAATAATCCGCTAACTATTTTTGCAGGTGAGAAAAGCGTTAAATCGTTAACCAATATGTTAATTTTGTTAATTAACAATTAACGGATTAACGCTTTTCTGCCCAGCTCTGCTAGTTCTTAAATAATAAATGTAAAAATATTTTTGTATTCTTAACAATTTCAGAATAAGTGTTGGGAATTATCTCCAAAGAACAGACCGACATTCAACGACATCACAAAACAACTGCATAAGATACTCATGGACGCTAAGAAGGCTGAAGATTAAAGGGAATGTGTATTATAAGTATACGTCGGGAATTTGGATGCCACTTGCCTGATGAGGTGCAATAAAACCTTACTAATCCTCTAATTCCATAGACGGCTTTTGAACAAAAGTATTATTTTTCTTCGTATTTAAATTACGGGGTTTCCATCTTTACCTGAATTCTGCGCAACCGTCAATATCTATAGGGGAATACAACAATAAGTGAAGTGTAAACAACAAGTTCCACATAACTTGTATCAGCGTGCATCAAGTAAATAAACTGTATAATATGTTTGTTCACTCTACGTCCCTGCACATCTCTTAGTCCCAGGTACCTAGGGCATTGAATCTCCCGATGTATAATTGTAAGTATTCATAGAACGTATTATACAATATACTAATAAGTATGACGAATTTATGTATTGAAAGATGTTATGTTTGCGGTAAGAAAGGACATATTATTATGTTATAGAGGATGAGATTTTTAAAATTAGCCATAAAAGAAAAAAATGATGTAGGTGTATAATAAGGTTAGCTTTACAAAATATTTTGTATTAATTTTTTAAATATTTTTGAAATATCTGTCAATTCACAAAGTACAGTCGGTCAAGAAAGATATGGTCTCGGATTAATGTTGAACTGTTGCTATTTTCTGTGCTAGCAACAGTGATGTCTCTATTCAATCAGAGTTGTAAATTATCCTGATAATATTTATCCAATAACGTGCGCCAAAGTAATTGTCATTCCTCATGTTTCAAAATTCTTTTATGTATTTAAGTATTACTTGTGATACAACGCTTAGAAAAATCACTCATTTAAAAATAAAAATGCACAAATTGAAGGATTATTATTTACGTAATTGATTTGAGATATACCTAAATTATTTTAGGTATTGAACCGGAATTTATCTGCATTGCACAGATGAAAAAAAAAACATTTGTAGTTCTGATCAGTTTTCTACTATTCTCGCAATACAGTCCGCTTTTTGTTCGTACAACGCTACCTTATGTGAATGAAGATGCCTCTCATCTTAGTTGAGGAAAAAACTGTAATTTACGTAATTGTCAGGATAATTATCCCTTCCAACCCTGACTGAAATTTTACAAGTGTTGCCGAAAAGCTCAGTGCAGCACCCTCATCCCAAACCATCTTTTTGGCGGACTGTAGATGTATATAATTTTTATCTGTATTATAAATATGTCTTGGAGATCTTCACGATGAAGAGTCTTAATTTTGTTGTTGGGCTCGCTAGAATTGTCTCGCTGTCTCGGAAAAACCTTAGCCATAGACGATTTCTCCTCGACACACAATGTAATAGATCTTGAAAGACAATATTGGAAACTGATTATTGATTTGCATTTACATTCGATTGATCTTTGTTGATAATTAATCTTTCGAAGGAGATAAGAATCTCAATGTGTGTTTCGTAACAAGTAGTTATATCAACAGATACACAGCAAAGGATGGACTTTCCATCAGGCTTAATATGACTGATCGACGTCTGGTTTAATGTGATCGCTTTACTCTTAAGTAACATTCACCAATTGCAGTCCATTTATCCTCCGTGACCGGGAATCGAATTCTCGAGAAGTAATAAACCTGATGGAGAGTCCATCCTTTGCTGTACATCTGTTAAGATGACTACTTGTTATATTCATCTACGACATAATCAATATTAATGTGTTTTGTATGTAGATGTTTATGGGGACGTATTACTTATCAATGAATGGGCTTCTTATGAATGTTGGATTGAGCATATCGAGCAAATCCTCGAGAACGGGCGTGTACTGAGTAAAATGAATGGACAAGCGTGTATGATGAATTACATGAATGTGACAGAAGTGAATGCAGTGGAAATGAGGTCATTAAGAAGAATGTGTGGGAAAACGCTGAGTTAAGATAAGATACGGAATGAGGTTATTAGTGAAATGAGTGACTGCAAGACTGGTGTTGTGACAAGAATGAAAGTGAAGAAGCTAAGATGGTTTGGGCATGTTGAGAGAATGAATGATGACAAAAAATATATATGTGAGCGAGTGAAGAAATATGAGGAAACGCGGCCGTTTGAGACTGACCTGGTCCGATCATGTCGACCAGATCCTCATGGATGGACGCGTTTTAATTAAAAGGAATCTGAGAGTGTGTATGACAGATTGCATAAATGTGACGGACGCTAGGAGTGTGTGTCAGGATAGGGCTGTCTGGCGCTCCGTCCTCTGCCTACCCTGCAAGGGACGTGACGATAGATAGACAGAAATGAAGAATGTGTGTAAAGAAAGATCTTAGTTCTCCCCGCCTATCCCGTGTGTATGTTGTGGTAATAGGTATAGTTGGATTAAGGAGTGTGTTGAGATTGTGTAGCCGTCACACGACTGTAGTGTGATGGTGTGTATTGCCATGTATAAGACTGTTGCATTTACATTATGTTGTAGGTATGTACTATATTATACTTTTGTGTTATGTACTTTAAATGTATTGCTATTGTACTTGAAATAAACAGTAAAATAATAACATTACTGATAGACCCGATGTAGTTTTGCACAACAAACAAACTAAAATCACTTATTTTATTTACATCAGTCACCGCCACCTTGCCATTTCTCTCTTTCTCTAGCCATGATGTAGGATTAATACATAAAACATTATAGGCGAGGTTGCCATCACCGTCGCTGAGGAAATGTATGGAATAACAGTCCCTTAACAACGAGTATGACAGACCACGTATTATATTCTGTTAGGAGATTTGACAGGAGTGGTGGTCCTATGTGATCATTATGCTATGTTGCCAACTGTTACAGCACGGCTAGAGTACCTACTCTAGGAGGCAGTGATTTAGGTTACATAAGAAGAAGTAGTCATATTTTGTGCGTGATAATTTTACTGTTTTCGCAAGTATACTAGCAATGTAATAATCTACGCTTGTATATAAATTGTGAGATTGTAACTCTACATATAATATTGTACCGTATTGCATTTATTAGACATAAGTTTATTCTTAGTATTGCTAGTAGTTAATTGCCCGATCCCACCAACTACCACCTAGGAAGCAGACCCCTAAGGAAATTCCATACAAAACCACAGATAATTTCAGTGATTATTATAACTGTCAAAACCTTTAAGATATAAATCCATACAAAATACAGCATGCAGCTCTACTTAGTTAGGTGGCCAAATATCTCGGCCCAGAATCTCCCTCACTTAAGTAGCTGCATGCTGTATTTTGTATGGATTTATATCTTAAAGGTTATGACAGTTATAATAATCACTCAAATTATCTGTGGTTTTGTATGGAAATTCCTTAGGGGTCTGCTTCCTAGGTGGTAGTTGGTGGGATCGGGCAAATGTGTAATATTATCTTCTTCCATTCAATATGTCTTCTTCATTGTCTAGTAGATTATCTAGCGTTACAATATAAAGGTGGTACATAATATGTATGTTGTATTTAGGTAACGTCGGTCATGCTAATTCTGCCGGAAAAACTTCCTTCATATCTTTGTGTCATATCTCAGTGAAATGAATACATTCAACCACAACACACACCAGCTGAAACTTAGTCCAACCACATTTAACTCAAAACCGGCCAAACATTTTCTTCCAAACTGTGGCATGGAACAGACTGCATAGTGATTTTATCAGTGCTCCAAGTGCTAATGTGTTTATATAGTATAATAAGTTGGACAAGTATTTGAGAGACAATTGATTGTCCAAGCTAGATATACCTAGGCATATCAGCTGTAAGCTGTGAACCCATTAGCAATATGCAAAAAAACTTATTAATGATTCTAATCCCAAAACTTAATAGATCTATATGGAACTAAATGTTGCTGAGATCATTTTGTAACATTTTCAATACTAAAAAGTATTGGATATAAGTTATAGACACGAGATCTTGATTTAATGAAGTTGCTTTAACTGCAAGTGTCGATGCCAGAATCAGATTGGAGCATTAAAAATGATACAGTATCCTGCTCGGAGTTAAAACTCTGGTGATTTCTCTGCTTTTCAGTGAGGAATATTAACCCGATACTTGCCGCAACTGACTAAACTCATTTTCCAAAGACGAGTCCAAAGTGCGGCAGATATACATATTAGAAATTGTCCTTATGAATGAATGAAGTTTTTTCTATAGAACAAGATAAAATTTAGCAGAGTTTGTTGGACCGATAATAAATACAATACATACGCAGTAGTCCCACGCTCTACAGGGATTCTCTGATGATTTGTAAGAATATACCCCCGAGCGTTTGTAGAGACCACTGTCTAATACTTTCCAAGATATTGCGTTGTATGGCACAATCATAGATGTCGTATGCCATGTTTAATATTATTATGTACTGTAATGTAACATTTTATATGAACCAGGAGATTCCGTAATATGGGGTGGACCATAAATCTTTGCACTTTTGAAATGGCCCTAAAAATAAAAATACAGTTTGTATTAAAAAAATAATTTACTAATAAGAACAACAATAGACGGGAAATTCATTTTTTAAACACAATATCATCAAGGTGTCTTCCATCTTGCTGCTGGCCCTCCTCATCTCTGACCCCTATTTTTTTAAAAACTTTTCTATACAAAACGTAGGTATGTTTCGAAAATTTCAAAACCAGATTTCCTCTCGAATATTTGATTTCAGTTAGAGTATTATCACTAGTTTATTTATGTAGACCCTGTTTTTGAGATAAGCCCATAAAAAAATAGGTGGGGTTGAGTCTGGGCTGCAGGGAGGCTATGGAATATGTCCTCTCCGCGAGGTTATTTTGTTCTGGAACTTTTCTCACACTACTCTAAAAAGATATTCCATGGCTTCTCAGCAGCCCGGATCTAGCCCCACCTGGTTTTTTGTGAGGTTATTTCAAAAGTCAGGTCTACGTGAATAAATCAGCGACAATACTTCAACTAAAATCAAATATTCGTGAGGAAATTGTCGATACCTCACGACTTTTGTCGAAAAGTTTTTGAAAATATTAGGGTCAGCTTTGGGCAACGTCAGCGGCAAGATGGCAGACATCTTGGTGGTATTGTGTTTAGAAAATGAATTTCCCATATATTGTTGTTTTTATTAACGAAAAAAATTATAATTATAAACAGTATTTTTATTTTTAGGGCCATTTTAAAAGTGCAAGGATTAACGGTCCACCCTGTATATTGTATGTACATACTTTATTCTATTTAGCAGTGTTGACTACAAGTCGCAAAACGTTTTATGTTACTAATCTCAAGTCCTTGAAGCCAAGATTCAAGAGGAATCTCATGTTACTGAAGTACAATTATTTCAAACTGTCGAACGCAGTCGTAAAATTTGACCGAGAAGGGACGACTACCTGCTTTATTAGTGTAGAGTTCTCGAGGTCAAGACTCAAGTATGTCACTAGTCTTAGGCAGGGTTTCCACCTGCAAGAAGTGTCTGACAGTTTGTCTGATAGAGTCAACAACAGCTATTTGAAATTTGGTTTTTGCATCACACCGAGTGCCTTTGAGGTAACTCTAATATGTACTTTATAAGCCATGTGTAGTATTAAGATTTGCCAGCCATTATTCGTACATTAAGTATATTTACATAACATAACTTTTAATGTCTCTTCTATAATTAACACGTTAAACGCCATGGCGAGTCACGGGTGACTTCATCTTTTCTGCATTATTGTGCCGTGGGGGGCACCGGTGACCTCACACCAGAAATATACTTCAAATGCTTTTTGGCGCCAACGGTCACGCTTCTCATTTATTTCGCGTATGTAAGTGAGAGTTATCCTGTGCAGTGGGATACAGCTGCTCAGTAAATTTTGGAAAATAGGTTCCAAATACAGAAATTTCTGAAAAATATTTCCAAAACAGTTTTCTTGTTATAATAATGGAATCCTATGCCCGATTCATGTATAACTTATTTTGGGTATGTTTCACATTAAAGTACATCGAATACCGAAAGAAAGTTTTTATGTATATGTATTCTCATATTTGTTCCATCGGCATTTAACGTGTTAAGAGATAAGCCAACTTACTGCCTAAGAGATCTCACTTCAGAAAGAGTAAACGGGAAAAGGACTCCAGATTGAGTCCAATAATTTGCATGAAACATATTGTAAGGGAGTCATATAATTAGGCTATTTTGAATTTTTCGAAGATTTATCGACCATTATACAATTTTCTGCTGATCTTGTTCAATATAGTGTGACTTTCGTAGGCAGCTCTTGTCACGAAATGCCTCGACTATGGCTATTTTGACAATTATTGACTCTTTTCTTAATATGTATTTTAAGTATACATAATTGACACCAAACGTTAATGAGGTTGATAGTTTTGATAATAGAGAATCAGCTAATAAAGCTAGATAGCTAAGAAGCTAGCCTAGCACAGAAGAACTAATGTCAAATTATTTCAAACTGTTGAACACAGTCGTACATGGTTGGCGTAGTTGGTTGAGGCGGCAGTCTCTCAAGCGGGAGGTGCCAGGTTCAAACCCCGGCGCTGGCGATGTATTCCACACTTTGCGATACAGGCTTTTAGCCTAGTGCAAGGTGTGCAGGAAAGTATTTGGGTTTGTGTATGCAAGCCCAGATCCTTTCTAAAAAAAAAAAAAATGTGTGACAGAGAAGGGATGACTACCTGCTTTATTTGCACTTATGCCAGAGTCATAAGGTGGGAATAAAGCAGGTAGTCTTCCCTTCTTGATCAAATTTTATGACTGCATTTGACAGTTTGAAATAATTTTACTATAATAACTATAGTAACGTAGCGACCATTTCAGGTTTGCTGGCTGCATTGAATATTGCAAAGAACCAAATCAAATTGAAATTTTTATAGTGGCTTTTACAAAAAGCTTCCAAAATGGAGTCGCTTAAATTTTTGTATGCGCATACGACTGCGTAAAAGGAATACCTAGTATGTTATATTTTATGCATTATTATTTTCTAGTCAATTCATATCTTGTGTTTATTCCTAAGTATTGCTGTGTACTACTATTTCTAATATTATATACAATCTATTATTATAAGATTTTATACTGAATTTTACAATATTTTTTACTATTTTAGCTTTTTTTACGAAATTTGATACTTTTGTATGTACTTACTATTTTTAATACTTGAATATCTTTGGATCGACTATGAAAATTTTTCTACGTTTTGTATATTTGATGTTTGATGCTAAAATATATATTATTATTGGTTATTTTATAAAATTTACGTGTAAAATATTGTAGGACGAACTTGTGGACACAGAACTAACATATCCACGTCCACTCCCTATGTGGAGCATGTGGTCGTCACCCAATTTTTCCAGGCATTTCTGTTCTGGGCCAACTCTGTTCCCATGACATTTCAGCCTGGCGCAGCTCTGATGTGTACAACCTCTGGATGGCCATTGCAGGCCTGCCCTGACGTCTGTTGCCTACAGGGCGATATTGGAGACAGCTGTTGTTGATGCTATCAGCAGGCATACGTAGAATGTGCCCGAGCCAGTTTAGTCTACGAGTCCGTATCACTTGTGTGATAGATGTGCTGTGTTCGACTTCATCGTTAGTGACATAGTCAAACCATCTGATTCCCAGTATTCGTCGCAAGTATCTGTTCTCACAGAACAGAATACCTGAATGATTTCTTTACGGTACACTTAAAAAGAGTCAGGTGTTCATTCAATTTCCGTAAGATATTTCATATGTTTTACAGAAATGAGGTGTTCTACCCATTCTGAATGTCACGTAAAGGTTGGCACAAAGAGAATGTTTTATGTTTTATCAGTGTTGTCTTTAAGTCACTAGAGTCTTTGAGTCTGAGACTCAAGCCTCACAACTTTTCCCCCACTCTGTGTCCACACAATGTGTATGTAGATATTTCATTATATTATTGTTCTTTAGTACATTTACAAGTATTAACTGTGTGTTGATAAACAAATCCAGTGAAATATAAATATTATATTATATTTACTGTCTTTTATTTTATCTCATATTCCAGCATTTTATTAACTAAATACAGTCCATCACGGTGACTAGGGAACCTATATAAATGTAGGCAGACTTAACGGATAAAGCCATACAAAACTTGACTGCCGCCATTGCCGCTAGGTATACGCCATTTTTTCTTCATGTAAAGTACCTAATTTACCATTTAATTACATAGGTTATATTCCAAAGGTAATTTCCACACTGATTATACATAATAAGTCGCAAGAAACACTAAAATATCACCAGGTTTCATGCAATTGTGGACAACCAATATGACATGCAACCATATATTTGTAGCTCCAATGGCGTCCACCATAGATTTGTCATAGATAATAGAAGGGGCTCAATGTTCAATAGTTCTTCCCATAGTGGCAGCACTATAGAATTTCAATAGAAATGTCATTGTTACCAGCACATAAAATTGTGGCTCCAAATAGAGAGTAGAGGTGATCTTATCGAGACATATAAGATTATGAATAAGTACAATGATGTTCCTGATATCAGCTCCATCTACACCCTGAATACCAATACCCATTTGAGAGGACATTCTATGAAGCTCACCAAGGAACGGTTTTAAACAGCTAGAGTACCTACTCTAGGAGGCGGTGATTTAGGTTACATAAGAAGTAACAGAGTTGTGGATGCTTGGAACAGGCTGCCTCCGGACCTGGTTGTTGCTGAGAGCGTGAATGGCTTTAAGAATGGACTTGACGGATTACTGTGATGTCATAAACACTTGAGCTCAAGCACATCAGCTTATGCTGCCTGCTAATTTTATTTGCAATAGAGTGGTGAATATGTGGAACCGTTTACCCGAAAATGTGGTACAAGCACCATCAGCGAATATTATTAAGAACAGATTGGATGACTTTTTCAGAACGACGGATAACACAGACATTGATTTGGGCCCATCAGCCTAGGCTGATGGGCCCAATGAAAATGAAAATTAATAATGATAAATTAATTTAAGACCATCTCTTCCTTGACAAAGTCTACATTGGTCACAGGAGATGTGCTGGCTGTGAAATATTAGAGAATGGACCAGTTTTCAGATTGTGGGGAGCTATTCCAGCTAGCACATAATTATAACTGTTATTGTATATAAATCTCATGAGGTAATTGTATACAGGGGGCCACCGGCTCTACTACATTGCAACCTGATTTTTTAGAGCCAGTCCGCCACTGGTTAAAGGACGACGAAAAGGGGTGACAAAATGAAGCTAAGAATTTCAATATCTGTCCATTCATCTTGAATCCAACATTTCTGGCCAAGTTTTCACCCACATTTGAGTAATATCCAGAGTATGTTAACTTACTGGCGATGATCTAGGAAGATCCAACCTAAATATAGATCGTCTCCCACTCTAGGCAACGTGCAGTAGTTGCCCTGTTGGCTGCCGATCTATTTATATTCCTCCTCACCCGTTCCGTTCCACCTGCCGGCAGTTCGCCGCTACTCCGCCGCCACTCCGCTAGTCCGCCGCGGTCGTCCACGCCATCGTAATCCGAAATTATATTATATCAATCACGGTACTTAATTTAAAGTTACATATTATTTATCAAAATCAGTGTCGCCATATTTAACACATCATTTCATAATAAGACATACAATTATTAATAGAGACCACCATTCGTTATTTTAAATTTAAAAATCTCGTGGAACAAGTTCCTAATTCAAAATAATGTGACGATTTTAAATTTATTCCATTCCAATTACGAAAATATTTAAAACAGTTCCTTTCTTTTTCGTCGCCTGAAATTGTGTCTGAAATTATTTTTACCTTATTATGTGTGCGCACCTTTGCACCTGTTAGACAACTATACATAGCTGAATATATCTACTTAATGCGATGTCAATAATAAATAGCCGCTTCGAAATTATTCGAGAATATAAAGTGTATCTAAATTTCTGGATGTAACATTTCAATTGAAAGAAATGACACCTCCAATAATTATTGATATTGTACCACGTATTTTCCGCTGCTGGATAATTGGCCTTTTTCAAACTTTTCCATTCCTTTCTATCACTCACCTTTCTGACCCACTGTCTAGCATGTCTTCTGTGGCCTTACGACACCTCTTTTCTTTGCCCGGGGTCTGGGCATCCACCTGCTATCATTTTGATTTGCTATGTGCCCTGCCATTGCCATAATTCAGTTTAACTGCACGATCCATGGCGGTCACAATAACTTCTTCAAAGTACCACGTCGGGTTTCCTCATCCCTGAGACTTACACCGAGCTGTCATTCCATTGATCGTTGTGTAGTGTGTACCAACACTTCAATCTTTGGCAACTTTTCGTATTCTATACAAATTCTCCAGTCTATAAAAGTGGTCACTGACAGCACACATGACTTATATCAAAAGGGACTTGTTTATTTTCGAAGATTAACTAAAGCATTGGTTCTCAAACTTATTTCGACCACCGCCCACTTTGCTACCTCCCTCCCCCTGTGTTCTTTTAGGTTAACTTCTTACTTTACCATATGTGTCTTGTACCTTTGCAAATATATATTTTGGAGTCCCCATGTACAAACATAGAAATATTGTTATTAAGTGGATTTTCACAACATTTTTAAAAAGTTTGTGTCATATGGCCAACAACCATGTGTTATTGACATAAGGTTTTGAGATTATGTAGATAAACATATCTAAATGGGGCCCACTTTTACGTTTAAGACATTTAAAGCTGGTTTTTATAGACAGGATTTGTCCCTCTTCGCCCCCTAATTTTCTCTGATCCTTCTATACCCCTCCCCTGAAAGCCTCCAGCACCCACTAGGAGGCGTTATCGCCCACTTTGAGAAAGACTAAACTAAAGTAACGACATTTTACAAAGTTCACCGAAAGGCGTTTTAGAAAAAATAATAAAATAAAAGCCGATGGTTTACTTGATTGGGTAGGGAATTGTTGAGTGGAACCCTGAGTCTTCCCTGTGAGAATGAATACATTTCTTAATACAGAAGTGTGGAAACTCCATCTTAACCCAGATCTGCCTATTGCTCCCTTTTTTCCCCATAGTCAGTGAATGATTTGACATCGAATTCTGGATGTTTTTATTCAAGGAATTTCCAAATGTTGTAATTCTAAAACAGCCAATCTGTAGTCCATACTTTCATCTATCACTTTCTTCAGTTTCAAGACGATTGTCTGATTATTGGCTAAGACTACCTTAACGGTTTATATTTGCGAAAGATGGAATAAATTGTATTGCAACTACATTTTTTTTATCATATAATTTTAGATAATAAGTATTTGTGCAAAGTTCCAATTGGCCAAAAATGGATCAATAGACGTAATATCTCAGTTTATTGTGGTGTCATAACATAATAGACCACACGATCAAATCGATAGACGAATCCATATTTCATTGACCTACCTCAATAAATGATCGATTAAGATTAGCAGACACAATGCAATAGTGAAATTGAGAGTTCATTAGATTAGAAAGAAATGTTTTGGCAACGATTGTAATAAATAAATAATTATATTCGACCTTATGAAATGTTGTATGACTTCTGTGTAGTTCATATACTTATTATACTAAAATTAGGTACATGTATGATAAATGTTGTTGCAATACAATTTATTCTGTCTTTCGCGAATATAAACTGACTATCAGATAAGGTCTTTTCTTAGCCAATAATGAGACAATCGTCTTGAAACTAAAGACAATGGTAGATGAAAGTATGGACTACAGATTGGCTGTTTTAGAATTTCAATATTTGGAAATTCCTTGAATAAAAATATATTTCGAAAGTACCCCTGAAATTCACAGGATCTGAAGATTTTCCATTCACTTTTTCAGATACAAAAGTTTAATTTAGCCAAAATACTGGTAATTATAATCTTGACAAAGTGACTGTTTTAGATTTTTAAACCTTTTCCCAGGTTTCTTTTAAAAAGGTAAAATTCATATTTCGCGCTAACATTCTCATACAAAATTTGTAAAAGTTGAAGTGAAAATAGAAAGATTTTTGCTCAGTGCATATAGGCAATATAGGCCCATAATTAGAGTTATTTTTCTCATTACGCTGTGTTTAGTGAGTGTTTTCAGTGAGTTTCAGTGAGTTTCAGATAATTTTCAGCTTCCATACTTTATTCATATTATTACAGTTAGTCACAGTGTATACAGTCCACATACGATGTGTGACGGATGCCTAGGACGTTGACTAAATAGCATCAATATGTAAGTATTTATAATCAATTATTTATTTCTTAGTTTTAAGGAGTAGACAATACATACACATTGACATTTCAAAAATTTCTAAAAACCTTAGATCTCGACAACTTAGATCTCGACCTTAGATCTCGACAACTTAGATCTCGACAAGATCTAGAAAACCTTAGATCTCGACAACTGTTACGAAATATGCATTGAAAAAAAATAGAGTAGATACATTAAACCTTTATCTAGGGAACGACCGTAAAAGATTTTTTATATCTTGTATAGATTTCTTGAAAAAAAATGTGAAAAAGATCTCTGATATATTTTCCGAAATATAACGACTGGTTTCCCGAAAGTCGCAGAGATTTTTTAGTATTGATAATATACATTAAATGATTTTAATGGGAATAACCCTAAAAGTTTTTTTATGAAGCTAAATTAACCCCAAAAAGTAAAAAAAAATCTCTATTTTTACCATGTTATCATGCGATTGTTCATGCGATTTCGAACCTTAATGCTGTGGGAATTTACCGTCACGTCATAGTTAAGTTGGGAGTTTTAAAACTTCACACTTTGACGTATAGTTTTGTTTTTTCGATAGTTATTAGTTTTTTGAAATTTGCACTTATTTTTGTCCGACTTTTCCGTAAAAACCATGACCTCAGGGTAAGTGTGACCCTGACGAGATAGTTACCAAGAGTAGGTACTTTTGGGACACTCATCATTTGTATGTTCGTGTCTCGACCAAATAAATTATAATATGTACAAAGAGTTATGAAAAATGAAGGAATGCTATGAAAATTTATGTAATTTAAACTTAATGAAGGTCCTATTACAGTCACGAACGTTGTAATTTGGTAATCATATCATTATGATGTTAGTAGTTGTTATGATGATACTAGGTATTATGATGATACTAGTTGGTGCCATCGAAAATTCACGTTTTTTTAAAGAAAAATATGTTTTATTATTGCATTTAATATTTTATGTTATTGCACATAAAGCTCCCGACCCAACTATGACGTCACGGTAATTTCCCACGGTATTAAGATTCAAAATCGCATGAACAATCGCACGATAAAATGGTAAAAAAACTTTTTTTTTTTCATTTTTTGAGGTTAATTTCGCTTCAATCCAAGACTTTTACGGTTGTTCCCTAGATTTTAATGCATATTAATATCAATGAAAAAAAAATATGTTAGACTTTCGGGAAACGAATTGCTATCTTTCGGAAAAAAAGATCAGAGGTGTGATTCATATTTTTATTTGCAAAATTTATACAAGATATAAAAAATGTTTTACAGTTATTACCTAGATAAAAATTCAATGTATCAACTCAATTTTTTTCCAAAGCATATTTAGTTAAGGTTGTCGAAATCTAAGGTTTCCCGTTTTTAGAAATTTTTAAAATGTCAATATGCATACTTTTAAGGATACATAATATATGAACGAATGAACAGACATTCGTTTGCTCTTTACTAAAATGGATTATTGAATTAGGAAACTCCGGGGGTTATATGGGATGGGGTGGATTATATTAAATCATTAAGATTTTAATTAATTACTAATTACGATGAACCTAATTGAATTGACAGATATTTTTTTCAAAACATAATTAACTATGAACGACATAAGGCCAGAGAATAGGGGTGGATTATTCCGTAGTCAGTTTATGGTAATAAAGTCTCAAGATACGAATAATCTCAAGTTTCAGTTAATTTCAGAGGTACAGCCTAAGTTTTTTCATCTAGTCGGTGGATTACTTGAGCCATCTGTTGAATTAATATTAAAGTTTACCAGTTAACCTAGTTGGTAGGTAGATGAATGTGTCGCCAGACAGTCATTTTACTTATAAAAATAGGAATATTTAAAGAGGCAAAATAGATTTTGACTCATTTTGACTCAAACTACGGGAATAACGTAGAGTTTCAGTAAATTTCAGACGTAACTTTGGAAGTTTTTTTATCAAGAAGATTTACAATCAAATTTCTACCCCCTAGAGTCACTAAAACATATTCTCACTTATAGACCGGTGAACAAACAATCAAAAACGGGGTATAGCGTAGATAATTGTCGGAAAGCTGGAAACTGTTTTAATCTCTTCATTAACAAGCATAGAAGGTTTCTTGAAGTTTGCACCAATTTTCCGCTTGTGCTAAGTACAGGGTGTCCCAAAAACAAAAAAAAAATGAACTTTTTCAGTTTTTCATTAATAACTCCTAAAGAAAGCATTCTAGACAAATTGTGTTCTCCTGTGAATTAAAGTAGATAAAATTCTTCGTCTACTGAGCATAAATACTACTCTCTACTTTGAAAAATAACTGAGAAACAGCGATTTAAAATTGTAATGTTTTTCTCAACATATGACAATTTTCTTATTTTTCTTGAATCGTTGTTGAATATCTTCTAATCCAAGCTACTTACAGCAAATTTTAGTACATATGATTCAATAGCCGGTTAATTCTCTATAAACTGGCATTAAAATTTTACCTCTATATTAAATTTTTTAGGATGTAGAGGTATTTAAAGATAAACGAGTGAAATAGAGAAATTTATTAAATGATAGATTTCAGTATGTGAAAGGTAAGGAAGACTTAATTTTGCGGCTCTCTCTTAATAACGTACAATTTTTTTAGTTAAAAACCGAAATTTCGCTATTGATACGCCACTGTGTAACAACTTATATCGTGAAGACTATTTTTTTTACCTTCATCAGTTTTATTAATATAACTCCTGAACGGTTGATGTTAGGGAAAAAATATTTTACTCATAATTTATCTAAAACTAATTTTCTATAACATGATTTCAAAATTGACTCTGTAACTTAAATAATAACTGAGTTACAGTGTTTGAAAAAAAGCATTACTAAAAAAATTAAATTGCCTCGGCTATTTTTGTTGAATAACTCCTGAGCTGTGATATAGAGAAAAAGTTCCAGAGATTTAAATATAAGGTAAATAAATTTTCTATAACACAAGCGTAATAAAATAACTTTAAAAGTTATAGTAAGAAAGTTATGGATGATCAAAGTCAATATTTTGTGTAGCCATTCGACGCTTGTTTAGATATATTTCATACTAGTATATGGCGAGCAGGTACTTTATTTTCATACTACACCGGCTCGGAGGTGCTTACTAGGCAAATATAATTGAATATAATTCATAAGCAAACGTCGAATAGCTACACAAAATATTGACTTTGATCATCCATAACTTTCTTACTATAACTTTTAAAGTTATTTTATTACGCTTGTGTTATAGAAAATTTATTTACATTATATTTAAATATCTTGAACTTTTTCTCTATATCACGGTTCAGGAGTTATTCAACAAAAATAGCCGAGGCAATTTAATTTTTTTAGTAATGCTTTTTTTCAAACACTGTAACTCAGTTATTATTTAAGTTACAAAGTCAATTTTGAAATCATGTTATAGAAAATTAGTTTTAAATAAATTATGAGTAAAATATTTTTTCCCTAACATCAACCGTTCAGGAGTTATATTAATAAAACTGATGAAGGTAAAAAAAATAGTCTTCACGATATAAGTTATTACACAGTGGCGTATCAATAGCGAAATTTCGTTTTTAACTAAAAAAATTGCACGTTATTAAGAGAGAGCCGCAAAATTAAGTCTATCTTCCCTTTCACATACCGAAATCTATCATTTAAAAAATTTCTCTATTTCACCCGTCTGTCTTTAAATACATCTACATCCTAAACCATTTAATATAGAGGTAAAATTTTAATGCCAGTTTATATAAAATTAACCGGCCATTGAATCATATGTACTAAAATTTGCTGTAAGTAGCATAGATTAGAAGATATTCAACAACGATTCAAGAAAATTGAGAAATTTGTCATTTGTTGAGAAAAATATCACAATTTTAAATCGCTGTTTCTTAGTTATTTTTCATAGTAGAGAATAGTATTTATGCTCAGTAGACGAAGAATTTTATCTACTTTAATTCACAGGAGAACATAATTTGTCTAGAATGCTTTCTTTAGGAGTTATCAATGAAAAACTGAAAAAAGTTCAATTTTGTTTTTGTTTTTGGGACACCCTGTACTTAGCACAAGCGTAAAATTGGTGCAAACTTCAGGAAACCTTCTTTGCTTATTAATGAAGAGATTAAAACAGTTTCCAGCTTTCCGACAATTATCTACGCTACAAAGCTAAATTTCCTGGGCTGTTTGGCTGGGATGTTTTAAGTCTTAGGATGACATCCTGACTCATAAGATTTTCGAGCGAGTTTCCAATTAGATGCGCTGGGCTATTGATTTATGATAAGAAAATTTGTTGTATTATTATGATAACGATATCAAAAGTTTATTAAATTCCTTATTATCTAATAGATACCTGTATAAAGTATACATACCATACCACGTTGGTGACAAAAAATAACGGAAATCGTGTCAATAGCTAGTAAAAGTTTTTGGAATAGTGCCAAAATGCCGAATCTCTTCGCTAAGTCCCTTACTATAACACTTGGCGTGTATTCTGTAATACACACATAATTATAACGACTCGTTAATGTGTGATTCATTTTAGTAATTAAAAATAAGCAATGAGATTTTTAAGTAGAAATCTTTAACAGATATACAGCTAAGGATGAAATTTCCATCAGGTTTACGTCTGATCGTCGAATTCTGAGCTGGGATAACTTTAATAAATTCACAAGCTCACACATCACAAGCTTTTTAGCTTTCTGTGAAGTGTACAAAGATGTATTTGGGTTTATTTCAATAAACCCAAAATTATTATATAAAAAAATCAAATAAGAGTAATGTAAGAGACAAAATCAATTTTTACTTATTCTATAAAAAGGGGACAGAATATCCAAAAAATGTCCACTAGAGTCACTGCGTCTTACCTTAAACATTTTATCAACTAAATTACAGCATTATATCTAACAAACTACGGGAATAATCTCAAGTTTCAATAAATTTCAGAGGTAACTTTGGCATTATTTTTCATCGAGAAAACCTACAAAAATCAAATTTTTGACCGCTAGAGTCACTAAAACACATTGTCATTTATCCATGTTTTAAGTCTTAGGATGATATCTTTAGTATTAGCTGAGTAATCTTACTTTTCCCGAGGTTATTTTTCGCATGTTCTGTTACGATCCCCTAGTGCGTCGTAAAGTCGTACTTGAATCAAAGAATGTGATTCCTTTTTTAAAAAAGTAGATTCCAAGTAGGAACTTTTTTCTATAGTTTTTCATATGAAAATTCTCCATACAATAGTTTTCCTCCAGGATTTCAGGAAATCAGTAGTCGAGGTACCTCTAATATAATTAGTACAGAGTACAGAGTGAAATGAGAGAGGAAATCATAAGTCACACGTGAGATAGAAAGAGATGAAATTATTCATATAGTAATTCCCTCTCAAGTGTCAGTACAAGTGTGCATAGTTCCGTTTCATTCGCACTCTAGCTGCATCAAGTGGATTGCTGTAGACTTGTGCGTCGATATTTAAATGTTTTTTTTTTAATTTATTAATAAAACGTTCACGGTTCCCAAGGGCGTATTTAAAAAGGCGTATGAAAAATAGTTAAGTATCTAAAAAACGTTATTTTAAACCAAATATATATTATAACTCTATAATTAAGTACAAATAATAATTGAGTACATGGTTGGTGTAGTTGGTTGAGGCGGCAGTCTCTCGAGCGGGAGGCTCAGGTTCAAACCTCGGCGCTGGTGATGTATTCCATACTTTGCGATACAGGCTTTTAGCCTAATGCAAGGTGTGCAGGAAGGTATTTGGGTTTGTGGATGCAAGCCCAGATCCTTTAAAAAAAAGTTATTCACCTTCCTAAAACAGCTATCTGCCAATACTTCACCCATTTTTTCAAAAAAAAAAAAAATCCGAACGCATAACAGTAAAAATCAAAATAACTATTAATATACATACATACATCTTCCCCTTCTTACCTTGGTTGGGTCGGGAGCTTAAAGCATCTGTGTATCTTCGCCAGAGGCCCCTGTCACTTGCAGTTTCCAGGACCTCTGGTCACTCCAACCGCAGTCTCTCCTCGCACATCTTTGTCACATATTTCTGGGGCGGCCCACCGGTCTTCTGCCAGCACCCTCGGCTTCCAGAGCTTTTAACGGAAGCCGCACCTCTGGGATTAAAATGCATGGATAAATTGAGGTGGTTGGTAGCTTGGTTGGTAACGCGCTTGACCGTAAATCCGGTGGGCACGGGATCGATCCCCGATACCGACTTACTCCACCCACAACACAATTTTCAATTCAATTTTCAATTTCAAAATTCTTTTTATTTTCCTTCAATATTTTACACATACAAATATGTTTACTTAAAACTATACATGTTTCGAGATATGTACCTCCCCAATAGAAACAAGTCTCGTGTGTGGGGTAAGCTTTTCAGCTTTCTGTGAAGTGTACAAAGATGTATTTGGGTTTATTTCGATAATCCCACATTCATTTAAAAAAATGTATCCACGCACATTTCTGTTCTTACAGGGTTGTCCAGAGGGCTTCATTGTCAGTAGAGAAACGGCTTCAGCGCCGTGCGGGAGTTCCCTGAAACGTAATTCTTTATTCAAAATGTAACAAGTATACTCTTGTACGTACGGAATAAAAATAATTGCCGAAATTAATCGCAATAAAGGCGGGAAATTAGAAAATAAACGCATTCGTTGTGTATTCCAAATTTGAACAGAACTAAGACAAAATTAGAGTGAATTTTCATGCAAATATGCGAGTTGGCGAAGTTTGTGTTAAAACAATGTTTTTAATTTGTGTACACAGTGTTGGGGTAATGTGGGGTATGACGGGGTAATGAAGTTTGCAAAAACCGCACACTTACCGCAAACATTTTCGCGTATTTACCGTAATATATTTTAATATACGGCGTGTTTTTTGTGTTGAAATTAAACTTTTTTTTTAAATTATATTGTTGTGCTAAATATAGTTTATAATTTAAGATAATATAGTGTGTTATAGTTTTGGATTCGCAACATTTCCACCGTTTATTGTTCATTGTTTGTAGTTTGCGATTTGCAGAAATACAAGGTTGACTTGAAGGTACCTAGATGAGATTTATTTTGTGGATTTTTATTATAATACGTTTATCTATAGATATATTTATTCGTATCATCATAACGTTTACCACAGTTTGCAGTAACCTCTCGAAAGATACATAAACACAAAAAAATGAAATTATTTCAGCATCTAAGGTTGCATAGGTAGCAAATGGCCTATGTCCTGAAATAAGTTTAACACGGCAGAACTCTCAGGCTACATATTTGGAGCAACGATAGAACAGAAACCTGGCTAGGAGATCAAAATCATCAATCAAAAGTCAAACAACTATTACGGTCAAAGAGTAAAACGATTTAATTACAAAACAATATGTAGGCATGCAATAGTGGTTGCATCAAACCTAAAATCATGAGCAGGCTTGCAGGGTACAAAAACTAGTAAATAAATAAAATAAATTAAAATAACTGTATTTTCCGAACGCATAAAATCTCGTTTAAAGGGAGCCATACACCGAACAATAATAATTACCGGTTGTTGAGTGATTTTGTAGTCAAATTACACATATTGTTTGTGTTTCATTCTGTAATTATTTTTAATGAAGGCTTCCTTTTACAAACACGAAAATGTTCCCCTATTTTAGAATTCCTGCTTTTCAAACCGCTTCCCTTCTACAGTATTGATAATTAAACATTGAATCAGCAAGGAGATTCATCAGACTCTTTTTGTTCTGTATTCTACTGTATTCGCTAGGCTCCTAATTTTTCAATTATTGTTTATAGAAATTTGAGAGATCAGTGGCTGTAATAAGGTGGTTGTGTAGTAGGGTTACCATCGGAAAATCCTGAAATCTCAGGACAAATCCTGATAAACAAACTAAAAGTAGTAAAAATAATCTTTCTTTGGTAATAATAATCCAAGTTGTCCAAGTAAGTACTTAATCAGTTTTATCGTACTTAATATGTGAAGATACCTTTTTAAGTAAGGTTTTTTTCTTTAATTATTGATTTATAACATGCCTCACATGTTAAACTCTTCAAATTATATTGAACTAAAAGTATGGCACGAACTAAAGACAGACAGACATCCGCAGTGTATAAAAACGATAATAATACGTTTGATAGAAAATTCTCAGACTGTATAAAATCTCAGGACTTTTCCATGGAAATCAGGCCTTTTCTCCGGACTTTTGATTTTTTCATCTGGTAACCCTATTGTGTAGTGACTAGAATAGAAATGAACAAACTTAGATGTACAGGGCACGTTGAGAGAATGAATGATGTGGACAGGATTACCAAAAAGATACATATATGAGTGAAAGAAGATAAGTGAGGAATCGTCCATCATTTCCATTTATAAATGAGTACAAATGATTCAACTAACATGGGATTTTAATGTGTTGTAGAAAATTTAGAGAATGTGTTTTAATTTAAGTAGGTAACTGTGTTTGTTCAATTTAAGTCTTTATGTACATATTCCACTTACCCCGCACTCCCCTCTCTCTGCGACTACACGGAGGTTTCAGTAGTAGGGTAGACGGGGTTAAGGTCGCCACCGGTAACTGTTAACAATTTTACATAATAGGGTTACCAACAGAATAAAGAACATGTTTAAGAAAATTTAGGCCCTATAAATAAAAATACAGTCAAAATTTTAAAATACAGATTTTTTACTAGAAGCCCCACATCTACTAGAATTCAGTAAATTTAGTTGTTCTGCTATCAAGTCTGAGTCAATCGAGGATGTTTGCCGTCAAGTAGTTTTCATTTTTTTGGCATCCAAAAATTAGAGAATCTTAGGTCTCTACAGCCCACTTTGTGACGAAAAAGACGAAATTAGTCGATACGTTAGTTTTTTTGATAATTCTGTTTGGTTTCTTTTTTGTTAATTAAATTTAATCAACACTATACCAGAATAATTACTGAGGTCAAATTTGTAACTAATTAAGTGTAGGTATTCTTACTAAGACAGGACATTCTTTTTTCAACAATTTCGTAGTAAAATTAATTTAAAATCCTTATTTTGGGTTTTCCACACTTTCCTAAGTATGTGTACCTACAATTATTTATCTCATTTTATCGTCACAAGTGGTTGGTTGGGAGACGTTGCCTACGGCAATAAACCCGCCATTGGGAATAATGTTTTATATCCAATAAACATTTTATTAATGGAACATTAACACTATAGAACGTGTAGAACAAAATACTCGTAAGTATCCTATCAATTATTTAATTTCAAAAGGTAAAGAAAAAAATTAGTTTATTAAAATATTGTGCTTGTGATAGCCCTATTTGGTATAATGTAGAAATCTTGCAGCAGGCTAGTACGGAGTAAGTGAGAAATAAGTTGATATGTACATAGCCTCGCTACTGTATGAGTTGAGTAGTTGAGTATATTCATTATTCATTACTTGCGGATTCCACTGGGGCATATTATTTATATCAGACACGCGGCCTTCTATACCCCAACCTCCTCTTCTTCTCTCAACTCTATTATACAATTCTCCAGAACATTCCATATCTCTCACATCGATAGATAATTACATTTCTTTATTTGATCATACAGTGAAGCAACAAACAGCTTATACACCTACACAGGGCCGTCTTTAACATGTTGGGGGCCCTGGGCACTTTATTATTTTTTTATTTTATTTTATTTTCTTATCGGAATCATACAGTCACAACAACAAATAACATAAATAAACATATCACTTATAAACAGAGCAACAAAGATTCCATATTTTACCTGCAATATAATAAAAACAAAAAATCAAAAAAGAAAAACAAAGAACAAAGCATGCAAGTATGCAAGAAATAAAAAAATATGAATTTGAACACTAATAGATACAACAGAGCAATATGCAAGTGTTAAGATAATGCCCCGCACCCCCAGGCACCATCACTATACCTACTTCTTGAGATTTTAACAGAGCGTATACAGTGCAGCGAGGGCAATTACAATTTTGATATTGAATAAAAAAAAACAGCAAATAGAGCCGCAGGTGATTTTTTGATGGAAGAAATTCGTTATATGGATCTGAATTATTATCAGGCATAATTAGTGCCGCAGAAAAAAAGATGCAATTATGATTTAATTGATTTTTCGGTTATCAATTGGTGATCAAGCAGAAGCTAGGGAGCCCCTTGGATTACGGGGCCCTGGGCAAGTGCCCACTGTGGCTAATGGAGGAGGGAGGCCTGCACCTACGTAAATGCTTTGTATTTAGGATATGATGAGTAAACGTGTGGTAAAGCGTGATTTTTTGTGAGCTTTTATCATTTAGTATGAAAAAATATAAACCTATTCCAATCTCTAGCCCCCCCCCCCCTCCCCGCCCTCTATTAACGACGACGGATCTGGTCTAACTAGCCTAGGGTGGTAAAACAGCAACTCATATAACATTTTATGAGTTAACTTTGTTATTCATGACTGCATTCCATATTAAACTTTAATGTTGAGTTTCTTGTACTTGTATTGATTCTGTGGGGTAATATTGAACTAAATAAATACAGGAACACATAGGAACTCATTTTACTACCTGAATTAAACATTAATTAAACATACTTACGTACGACTCCACTGTCTTCTGTCGTGGGCTATCTGCTGCCATCTACGACCCTTTTGTTAGACAATGTCATCTGTCCACCTTTTCTGCGGTCTTTCTACGCCTATCGTGTTCTCCCAGGGTCTCCAGTTCAGGATTTTATGTGCCCATCTGACACTGTCCTGTCTTGCCACGTGTCCCGCCCACTGCCATTTTAGCTTTGCTGTTCTTTCTGCGATGTCGGCAACTTCTGTTCGACGTCTAATCTCTTCATTTCTAATTTTATCTCTCTCGAAGATTCAGTAAGTATAGCGTAGATTTTTTGTATATTTTGTGATAGGCCTCTCCCAATTCTCTGCTACAACTTTACCCTTGATTTTTCTATCTGTTATCAGATTTTGATATCTTTTTATAAAATGTATTAAAAATCCCATTTTCTATCAATTTTTATTCGTAAGTATATTTTAAAATAAACAACACAAGTTTTTTTCCAAGAGAATCGAATGGAATTTGCCAATGGTAAGAAGGGATGAAAATAATTTGATTAGGTACTTCGATAATCAAAGGGTAAGAAGGAATACAAATAAACGCGACAAGGAAACAAACATAATATCTAAGGCGAACAGATATTGAATTTTCCATTTATTATAGTGGATTTTCAGCGAGTACCGACTTATATGTAGGCACCTATGTATATAAATTTTGAAGAGGGTAAAATTACATTGTTGTATATAGAAACATAAAATAGGAATGAAGGGCAGTGACATCGCGTGATAATTATGGTTATTCTGAAATGAATGCAAGCGATTGACTGATTAGAATCAAGTCAATTCAAGATGGCGGCAATTGGAATCTTAACAGATGGTTATTCTGAACGCGCATCCTATTGGATTGACTATTGCCGGGCTATTAGAATTATGATCCAATCATTAGAATTCTCGTCAAGTGCTTTGAAGGTGTTGACTGGATTGCAATAGGCTATTTTAATATGTTTTTGGTACACTTTTTCTATTAAAAATGGCACAAAAGTATGAAACTTTGACAATTTTTATCCAGAAGGAACTTCTCGAATCTGAAAAGTCTATTTTATACTGACCAACGACGCGTATGTTGCGCGTATATTTCTAGGTTATGTCAACCAAATTTTGTTGCACGTATATGTGTGTATGTAGGATCTAGTATGTACCACAGAACACTCACACTCTCTGGCGAGAAGTATGCACCTGCATAATAAAAAAATATAGAACATGCCAACAAATAGACAAAACCTGTGATCTCAGAAGATAGATTCATAGAAATCTATCGTGTTTAACAATAACAATTAACTAGTAACTATACACTCTTGTCTTCCATTGATTTTAACATTCGCACTGACATTCGAAATTATTTTAATCACTATTTCCGTCACTGGTGTAGACGTAGTATGCAACGCACGACGAAGGATACGAGTACCATAAAAGTTAAATAACTGAACGAAAGTAAACATCTGTAAAGGAGAATAACATTCACTTATCATAAAATCGAAACAACGAAAGCTTCTCCGCGCTATTTGGCGCCATTGTTGACACCACTTTGACATTTACAATGACAGATACGCCATAGAATATAGACGGGTCCACGCCTTGTCCACGCAGATTTTAGTCAATTCCAATTCATTGACCATAGACTATCTAATCGTCATTTCAGAATAACCTAAACAAGCGCTATTGCATAGCGATTAGAATTTCGAAGCCAGGTATGCATTGCAATTGGATGGACGGCAATCCAATAATAGAACTTTTCAGAATAACCATAATTAGTATCAAAATTAATTATAAAATACATACTACCTACTACTTTCATGTTATTATAAAAACTATACGAGAGTACATTCTCAATTAATAATTCTGCAGTTACCTCTGAAATTTACTGAAACGTGAGATTATTCCCATAGTTTTTTAGTGATAGCTAAGGTACCCTTTCGGTACCAATTATTACAAGTTATTTTTAGTTAAGGTACCTTTTCTGTACCAAGTTTAAAATTAGTTTTGTCTCATTGTGATTTCTGTTATGGGTTGGCTGGTAGAAATTGCCATTTGGCAATATAAGCCCGCCCTTTGTATGTTTCTATGTACAATAAAGATTATTTTTTTTATTTTATATAATGCTGTAATTTTTATTAGCCTTGAATTGGACAAAAACTAACTTTAATCTGAATTTCTTTTCCAATGCCCTTTCATACGATACCAATAAGCGACCATGACCCCACGCAATCCTCGAATCACATCAAACGCTTTAGGTCTTTTTTGTTTCTGAAAAATACAATTATTGGTGAAAGTTTCAGAGCTCTAGCTCGTCTAGAAATGGAAATGATTTGAAAACAACAACGCCAAAATGAAGTTAAAATATATTTTCTTTTTGTTTCAGAGGGTCCCGTCCAACGAACGATGCTGTTTTACGAAGATTAACAAGTAAAAAAAATACAACTAAAATAAAAAAAATATAAAAGTGACAATGGTGTGCAGTGTTTAAAAATGTAAATTTAAAAAAAAGTGAAATTAAAAGTGTAACTAGAAGAAAAAAGTAAAGCAAAGAAGTTGTAGTGATGTTTGTGGGGGGAGTGTAGAGTGTAGGAGGGGACAAGTTAGTGATACAAGAATAGGTGAAGAAGAGTGAATATAAAACAAAGTAGCCGACATGGCGGAGGCCGAGGGGGGCTCGGAGCAAGATGATGTTTCATTCTTACGCACGGTAAGAAAAAAATCATTTTCAAGTATATCTTATCTAAACAATTCACTATATTATTCAATACTATTTACCTGAAAACTTTCTGCATGTTTTCTGATTCCAACGAGGTAAAATATGTCTCATAAATCTGATGAATAATTATTAAAATTTGGTGATAAATCTAACAAGGTGACCTATTCTCCATACATTTTCCGTTCTCACAATTTAAAATAACAAGAAAATTTGGCCAGTTTTTGGAGTTTGACAGCTCCGCTGCTATTTGTTTTAGAGAAAAAAAATGTATACGAAATTGAAGGAATTTTTATGTACTTTCATTCTGCTAAAAAGATAACCTACAAAAAGTTGATAGTTTTCATGCTCTAATCCAAAATTGCCTGAAAATGGAAATTTCGTCATTTTCCCCATTTTTTTGCAATGTTCCGTCACGTAGTTTTGTTGGCAAACCTCGGATTCGGATTCAGAACCCCAAAAAACATAAAAAATTAAAGAAGACCAGGTACTACTCCACAAGTTTCCATCGACAAATGTATCTATACTGGGCTATAGGTACGATTTCTTTTCTTGATAGCTGTCGACAATCGTACGTTGCAATTTCTGTTTTTTTGCCTTTGAATTACACACGAGGACTTACTTAAAACAGCTGTAAGAGATCATATAATATACATACTGGGAGGTATGATATAAGAAGAGCATGATTGTCACAACCACGTGTTGATAGTTGGTCACTGGAGACTTGGATTTTGGCCAATACAATGTCTCTAAAGAGATAAACAACATACATAATAGTGTGTCAACCTAACCTATACAATATTACCAGTGAAAAACTGTACCAACAATGTGCTTATCCTAATCTAATGCGGTTTTCCTTCTGGGAGTTTTCCACTTAATGATACACAACATTGAATTTCATACCATTTGACAGCTATAGTGTATTCATTCAATTCAATTCGGTTTATTTCTCAAAATATTATATGTACAATTGAGTAAATTATGAATACCAATATTAATTAAGAAGACACAAATGTTAATTAGCCGCCCCCAGACAGCATATTTATATGTACATTACATTCGCGTTATATTTTAATGCATTTACTTTTTTTTTATATATAAAAAGGATCTGGGATACTCAAATCCAAATACTTTCCTGCACACCTTGAACTAGGCTAAAAGTATGTATCGTATTTATTTCTTGTATGTCTGTGGGGCATTTTGAAATCATCTCTTAAAGCTTGGACCCCAACTATGACGTCACGGTCATTTTCCACAACATTAAGCTTCAAAATCGCATGAAAAATGTAAAAAATAGCGTTTTTTACTTTTTGGGGTTAATTTCGCTCTATCCAAAAGACTTTTACGGTCATTTACAAGATTTTAATGCATTTTATCAACACAATAAAAATTCTCCGCTGCTTTCGGGAATCGACGTTCTGTCTTTTGGAAAAAAAGTATCAGAAGTGTTTTCACACTTTTTTTGAGAAATCTATACAAGTTAAGTTAAGTTAGCGAAATTAACCCCAAAAAATTGAAAAAAATGCTATTTTTACCGTTTTATCATGCGATTTTTCATACGATTTTGAACCTTAATGCCGTGGGAAATGACCGTGACGTCATAGTTGGGTCGGGAGCTTTAAATAAAAACGATGTATTAAACATTCAAAGAGAAATAAAAATGAGAACTGTCTGAAATAAAAAACGATGTCTTAAAGTTGTTGGAAACAAAGTTATGAAACAGTATGATAAAAAAATGGTCTACTTTTTAAAAATATTCTTCAAGTTTTATGTTCTTGAAAGTTTTTCTGCTTTCCAAATAACCTATATTTTAATACACATCTACATTCATCAGGTTCACAGTGAAAATACATCTTCTTTCGATTTCCTGTTTTCGGCCTTTATATAAATTCGCGTAAATATCTACGTTCAAAAAGTCTGGGAGTTCTTTATATGTATTATATGTTTTATCATAAATTGAGAGGCTGGGCATTATCTATATTAAAGTTTATAAACTTTTACGCAAGAGTTTTTGCAAAACAAACTTTACTTATTAGGTACTAGAATACAGATATCTAGTTGAATTCTTCCGGGTGGGTCATATCCTGCCACTCCTCTTACGGCGACATACATCGCCTTGTCATTTCCTAGAATCATGTCCCCAGGGGTGCAGTTCTCACCCACCAGAGTACATATTAGTAGGTGGCTGTTCACATCGTTAAAGTTTGACATCCAGCGCCTCTAGCCACTGGAGGAATTCAGGGGGAAGGCTGGCAGCACTGTCAATGGTACCGGGGTAAGCACGTATGGGGCAATCACGCAAGATGTGCTGCATGGTTTGCTTCGGGTATCCACAGTCACACTGTGGATCATCCCTCATTCCCCACTTGTGGAGCATGTCACAACCATGACCCGTCCTAGGCCTATTGAGTGCGGTCCACTGCCCGCGAGGCAGGTTAGGATTATGTCACAGAATTCATCAATTTATTTTTATTAACAAATTGTCAAAATATCTGATAAAATAAACTACAATCAAGAAAAAATGCTGACAATTTTCTCATTTTCTCAAATATGTAAGCTTCGTCGAAAGTATGTCACAATAAAACAGTCAAACAATAATATAAGACAGTAAACCCGCTCGGTCTCGATTCTGCATAGTAATATAATGGTATGAACCTTGGGCGTCGCCAGCTTTGGAGCTAGGTAGGGGCAGCAAAATTGAAAAAAAAAAGATTTATCCACATGGAACACAAAAACAAACATTGACAGGTACATTGGTACAAAAATACACAATACACAAGACCAATAACATCCGTTCACAATTAACACAACGTTTACATAGTTAACATAGTTATCTTATAGCTTATATGTAGCTTAAAAACAGGTAAATAGCGCCGCAGGTGAAATTTTTTAGTGATAGTGAAGAAAGTCGTGATTTGGTTTGTTAATTTGAAATTGTATACAATACTTTGCACAACAAAATGAAAAATGTTTTTTTTTTACAAAAAAGTAATAAAAAAATAGAGCCGCAGGCATATTTTTCTAAAACTGATTTTTTCAATATTTTCATACAAATTTTAGAAAATTTATGATATGATGAAAAAATGTGTGGTAGCTGTGCGTTTTTTTGTGAGGTTTTATCATTTAGTATTAAAAAATATATAAATAATATCCCCATGTATTCCTCTGACGAAACACCAATTCGAACTCTTTACACTCCAATCGGCGTCGATAGATTTGATTTCTTTCTGTTTAATCTATCTATACCCTCACGCCACATCCCTTGCAGGGTAGGCAGAGAGGACAGAGCGCCAGACAGCCCTATCCTTACACACACTCCTAGCTTCCGTCACATTCATGCAATTAGTCATACACGCTCTCCGATTCCTTTTACTCAAAACGCGTCCGTCCTTGAGGATCTGGTCGACATGATCGGACCAGGTCAGTCTCGGACGGCCGCGCTTTCTCACCCCTCTTCGCTCATTCAGATATATCTTTTTTGTCATCCTGTCATCATTCATTCTCTCAACATGCCCAAACCATCTTAGTTTGTTTACTTTCATTCTTGTCACTACACCAGTCTTGCAGTCACTCATTTCCCTAATAACCTCATTCCTTATCTTATCTCTCAGCGTTTTCCCGCACATTCTTCTTCATTCTTCTGTTTAATCTATTCAAGTGTATTGCAAAATAGTTTGTTTATGATATTATATGATATGTAAAAATTGACGAGTACAAGTGCCCGACTCGTGAAGTGGCCTACGTGTGATTAAACACAATAAACAATAATAAATATATACCTATTCCAATATCTAGGGGGAGGCTGCTGCCCCCTCTTGGCGACGCCTATGGTATGAACATTGAAGAATAGAGACGGGAGTAATAATACTATAATGTCGGTTGATAGGGAACTTGTGTATTCCTGGGGTTATCAGTCTATAGACGATTAATAGTTTGGCACAGCGCCAACTCAAAGAGACAATACAATTTTACTGTTATTATAATACTAGTACACGGATATACCTACATATTATAATAGTATAAAGATACAATGTGAATATAGCTACACAATCAGCTGTCCACATCTATGTAACTATGCATTAATTTGTATAATTAGGGACTCATTGTAGGTTTTTTTTATTCATATGGCACCTGAGCGAGTGATTTGTGCTATATTGAAGGTTAGTTAGGCGTCTTTTTATTCGCTCTTTCAGCCCAAAGTTACTCAGACGGCCCCAGAGTTAGCCGGAAGGGCACCTTCCCCCCAGAAACACCGTCCGGAATGACACCTTCGATATCCCTGTCACAAGGAAGATAACAAATAATGAGCTACATTACATAATAAATTAAAGACTAATTACAAAACTATTCGACCGAGCTAGAGGCAGCGCCGTATAACTAGGGACTGGAAAATTTTGCGAACGTAAAAATGATTTTATTTAAGTGCCAGAGGCTAGAATCCCAGCGCCGACGATGTATTGTGCACTTTACGCCATAAGCTTTTAGCTTCAGTGATGTGCGTAGGAAAGTATTTAGTTTTGTGAATATGTTACCAACCAAACCCGATTTTAGGCCAAACTAGTTTGTCCTAGGCGAAACGCATAGATAAATTGATTTGGCCTAGGACAAACTAGTTTAGCCGGTAACATAATATAAATCCAAAGTTTTTATAGTAATTTTAGTAATAATCTGCAATCGACTAAAAAAACATGCCTTTTCGTATTTGATTTGCGCGAAAGATTAAAATTATAGTACCTACTGTTTTTATGATGAAACACGTTTCAATTGGTAAATTTGAATTATTTTAGCTTTACTAAGTAGGTGTTATTCTTAAAATGATTTTATGGTTTACTTATTTTATGACTTCTGTTTTCAGGAAGACATGGTTTGTCTTTCGTGCACTGCCACTGGAGAGAGGGTCTGCCTGGCAGCAGAGGGGTTCGGTAACCGTCACTGCTTCCTGGAGAACATCGCAGATAAGAATGTGCCGCCTGATTTGTCACAGTGTGTCTTCGTCATTGAACAGGTATTCAAAATCATTTTACTTCATTATAATGGTATGGTATGGTATGGTATAATGGTATGGTATGACAATACAGCGTACATTGAAAGAGGGACCGAGCGTTAGAACAATTGACGTCAAAAGCTTCACAGAACCGTAGCTAGGCCTCGGGATCTAAATGTAGAAAACCCTCTGTTGCTCCTTATTTATATGCAACCTCTATATCATCATAATGTAACGGAGAAATCGACTACCTACTCGATTTGTTGCAATATTTTGAGCTCTCTCTGGCACCATCAAAGGAGTGCAGAGTAACTGAAATAATAAGAGACTATTGTTTATCGTTTACACCCGAAAAATAAATTTTGTAGCAAATTTTCATCCTTAATCCATGGTAAACTTATTATAGAATGTTTATTGTCTATGACTAAATATGTTTAACCAGTAAATAACTACCTCCGTACTTCGTGGAGGACATGGGGCCAAGTCTAAAGGGAGAAAGGTTTTTTTTCTAATTTTATGTAAACGTCAGGCAAAAAAAATATATAACCCTTTTACTATATTTTGGTAGTGAGACGGTAAAGACTTCATAGGAAAACAACACAAACGGTTTCACTTGTACCAAGAAATCTTATTATCTCAATACTTACGATGGATATTACGTAGTTTTTATAGCTGGACATATAACAGTAGTATAGGTATTGTGGATACATGGATATAAGTTCAATACTCCCAACAATCAAAGGTTATCGACATGAGAATCTATTCAGCAGAGCAATGGTACTTTCTATTTTTTTTACGTGACAGTGACACACTGTCATTGAACTCACGGTGAGTTTGGACTCCGTACCGCGAATCTCAAGTGAGTGAGTTCATTATCACCGTGAGTTAGGAATGGCCACCCTGGCACAGTGGTTTAACCCGTGAGTTATCATATGAAGGACTTCCATACAACACGAGTGTTCTCTATGGTTTAGCTGTCACCATATAGCTGTGATAGCCATAAATCTATCATACGAAGAAGAAGAAAGACTACTCGAACTGTCAAAATATCAACGCAAATCTGTCAGTGAGATCCACGTGAGATCCCGCGCGAATATGTCACGTATTATAAACGTTTAGTATAGGTAAATAAGTAATAAATTTGGACTATTTACACATATAATAGTTGTTTTACGCCCATTTACGACCGCCGCGACAAATGTTCTGTGTTTCCTTTCAGATTTGAGACGATCTAGTGACATAACCCTCATTTACCTACATTCATTGGCATTGTATACTAAAGTATGTATACATTATAGCATCAGTGAAATATTCTTTATAATTGTCGATGTTTGTAGTGTTACATGGCTTATATATTATTTCCAGAAATAATGGAGTGTGTGCTCACGTATAAGCAAGCAAGTCAAGCTGTTAGGGTATTTTGTACCACCACAATGAAGTAATCTATTCTACTATGTGTTACTTTAGCAGTGCACTTGTGAGGGAGTGGACAATGCTGTTAGGAATGACAAAGGAAGATTCTCACAACACTGCTTAGTCTCAAGGCCATCTCCCATCATGATGTAAGTACATATATTGATTATTAACAAAAGCCAATATCTAACAACTGACAAACAAGAATATACCTAGCGTTATGGAGATGGATCTTTATTTACACAAAAGCTAGTGATGTGCTAATTTTTAATATAGACAATATCAAATGAAAGACGCCAATTAATTTGCAGGCAGTACCAATACCAAGTGAGGTGCTACTCCAGTTGATTATGAAGGGCAAAACACAAGGACGCTGAGGAATAGGAAGACATCAGATGTTAAAGCTGAGTGGAGTGGACCGGGAGACTAGCACAAGGTGTGACTTACGCTAACACTACACACAACATAGGTTAACAAACTTCCACTCTATAAGTAGATAATGTAATTATATGTACTAAATTAATAATAATGATAATCTATTTCACACTCCATCTCTGTAAATATTCCCATATCACTTTGTTAAATACATTCATATTACAAACTTCAAAATGTCACTTTGTGTGCTATAATCTAACAACATTGACATACAATAGATATTAGATTTATACTCATCTCCCATCATGAAGTAAGTAGATTGATTATTAACAAAAAGTCAATAACTAACTGACAAGTGACAAACAAGAATATAGGTACCCAGCGATATGGAGAGAGGTGTGCATTAAACTAGTGATGTGCATTAAAAATTAATTTTGAATATCGACAGTGTCAATTAATGAAAGTCGTCGATTAATTTGCAGGTAGTACCGATACCGATCTGTGAGACGACAAACACAAACTACTCCGGTTAATTATGAAGGGCAGAATACAAGGACGCCGAGGAATAGGAAGACATCAGATGTCATAGCTGAGTGTTGCATCAGGACCGTCGACAAGTTGTTCTGGACTGTGGCAGACAGGGATGCTTTTTCCATAGAGATCACCAAGGTCAAGAGAATAAAATAATACCATAACGTCATGTTTAGGTAAAGTATATATCGATTAAATCATGTTAGTTTTGTTGAGTTTGTACAACAATTCTATATCGGGTACATTTCACCAAAGTGTGACTAACGCTGACACCATACATAACATAGGTTAAACCAGAATGAACAAAGAACATTGTGGAACAAACTTCCACACTATAAGTAGATAATGTAATTACACTAAATGAATAATAATGATAATCGATTACACGCCATCTTTGTAAATATTCCCATAGCACTTTACTTTTTAGTTTCACCCACTATGTGTTATCTTACAATTTCCATAGATGTCTCCGTATTATCTTTGATTTTTAATTCACAATAATTAAATAAAATAAACATTAATGTTTTTTTATAACTTCTTTATATATAAAAATACATAATATTGCAATATTATTAATTTGTTACAGATAAGACATCCCGTCTAGAATGAGTGTTCGAGATTGGGCGCAAGACGAAAATCCATAACATATATTATAAGTAGAATATCGTTCCTCTTCTTTGAACGTTGGCCATATCTGGTGCTATCACGCTATTCCATGCATATCCAGGAGCATCTGAAAAAATAAATAAATAATTGATATTAATGAATTACCCAGTAATGTTGTATGCCAGTTTGAAAAAGAAATTATTAGGATGATTTTTATTTCATGATATATAGTTAGGTTTCATGATATATAGTTATGTTCTAAGGCTATAGTAATATATGTAGTGTAATTGGTACACAGTGTGAATATATGTATGTAGGGCCTGTATAAAATATATTTTTGCCTACCTGTCTCACAATACCTAACTGAATGTGAATGGTTGAAAGACTCTGTGTTGTATGTACCTACTGGCCAATGTTATCATACTGTCATGATATGCTTGTACCTAGTTATATAGTACAGTGTTGACGGATAGCTTTTTTAGTTAATTACGTTATATTTAATATGATTGTATTGGGACAGGATTGACGCATTCGAGATGTGGTGCTGGAGACGTTTGCTCCGTGTGCATTGGTCCGAGCACAGAACCAATGAATCAATCCTGAGAGAGCTCGATGTCTCCACTCGCCTGTCCACAGTGTGTGAGCAGCGTACGCTCCGTTTGTTTGACCATATTGTGAGAGCGGGTCCAGACAGCCTGGAGCGCCAAATCATGCTTGAGACGGTTGACGGTAGGAGGGGAAGGGGACGACTACAGATGAGGTGGACAGATGTGGTCAAAAGTATCACGGGGGCCAATTTGTACGAATCCACATGGATGGCGCAAGACTGGGAAGGATGGGCGAGACTCATCCGTGAGCATGGGGGTCACGATCCTTGTAACCGAGGGACCGACTGAGAAGAAGTATTATTATTTTAGAGGCGGCTATTACATTCTTTATTGGGAAGGTAAAGACTGTGTTAAATGTATGTACTGATATAACATGTAAGATTTTTTAATAAAAGATTTATTATCATAAAAATGTTATTGTTAAATAAATTTTTGTGTAATACTACCTACTTGTAAATTTATTCTTAATTATCTTTTTTCCTATACTATACCCTCACGGCACCTCCCTTGCGAGGTGGGCAGAGAGAATGGATCGCCAGACTTTCCTATCCTTACACACACACTTCGGGCTTCCGTCACATTCATGCAATTCCTCATACACATTCTACGATTACTTTTACTCAAAACACGTCCGCCCTTGAGGATCTGGTCAACATGGTCCAGCCATGTGGTTCTTGGATGGCCGCGTTTCCTTACACATCTTCTTTCACCCAGGTAAATTTTCCTTGTTATCCTTTCATCGTTCATTCTTTCAATTTAGTCACAACTGCTTGTCCATTAGTGCTTAGCATATGATTACTTTTACTGAGGACATGAAATCGCTGAGAGTCAAGTGGTTCTAGCACTTTCTGACAGCCTTCTTCTACCCATCTACAGGTTGACATGCATTATTCTATTACGTAAGTATACATACCTATAAAAGTTAGACTTGTGTGTTCCACGAGGAAACATGGTTTACGCTTTTTTACTATGCATTTAAACTCACTGCACTATCTATGAACATAATACTACATGCATTATTACATTATGTAAGTAGGTATATATGTACATACCTATAAAAGTAGGACATTTACTCGTGGAACGTTTCTTCTTCTGCCCTGATCTCTCCACTGCTAGAAGTAGGCCTCTTCCAAATGTCTCCACTCCCTTCTGTTGGTCGCCCTTTGCACCAAGCACCGAGATTACATCATCCACCCTGGGGCCTTCCGACTCATCTTTTGTTTGCCCATGGTCTCCATTTTTTGAATCTGGGTGTCCAACTAGTGTTGTCTTGTATTTTCATATCTCCTCGTGCCGCATCCCTTGTGAGGTAGGCGGAGAGAATAAAACCCCAGACTTTCCTATTCTTACACACAATCAACTTGCTCTGTCACATATTTATGGGTCAAGAACCCTATTTTACAAACACGTACGTATTTTGATCAAGATAAGGCTGCTTTGAGTACTATTACACTATTGTGGCCCCACTTTTTGTCAAGTTCACTTTGTTTCAAAGAAGCACTGAAAACGGTATTTTTTCGCTCGCCCCGGCTGCGGGTGGGGCCGGGCGCATGCACAGAATGTGTTTCTTGAAAGGGATTAGTACACTCAGGGATGTTTTACTCTTGAAATGTTATTTTTGTCACGATTTATTTTGCTTAAAAAAAATGTCAAGAACTGTATTTTTTCGCTCAGCTTGATTGTGGGTGAGGCTGAACGAACGTATGGCCTCACCCGCAGCCGAGTATAGCGAAAAAATACCGTTTTAGCGCTTCTTTGAGACAAAATACACATCACAAAAGTGGAGTCGCAACAGTGTAATAACACCTTATTTTTTATCACTTCACTTGTTTATTTGATCACACTATTTATTTATTTGAGTATTACACTCACTTTTGATAATTTATAATTAAGATATTTTGTTATAAATGGTTTTTAAAACAACACGTCCACAACACGATCGTAAGATTCCTCCGTTTTATTGAGAATGTTTGGAGTGTGTTTATCTGTCAAAATACGCTATAGAAACGAGATAGAAATCCTTACGCGGTACGAATCGAGCGGCTGAGGGCATGGCCACCCTGACTTTTGTATGAAGATTATCTCACGATGAACACACGCCGTGTGATTGTTTTAAAAGTGTGTTTTAAGATTTTTAAGAACGTTACGCGGTTAGAAATCGCAAATTACTGTCGTTTACAGAGAGACACGATCGTCACTTGAGATAGAAAGTACCATTCCTTACGAACTAATCTATATAATATCTATACCACTTTATGTTCTACAGTTCTCTATAAGGCAAGCACCCCTATAGGACTTTATCTAGAAAACTTTTTAAGGTTTATATATTCTGTAATCACAAACCGGTACATAAATATATAGGGTACTCAAGGGCGTATGTAAGGCGGGGACGAAGGGGCCCACCCGACCCCCTCCCCCCGCGAAATGTAAAATAACTACAATAAATCTGCCATCACTTGCCCCATTTTTCAAAAAAAACATCTAAAAAAAAAACTCTCACCATCGGTCACCGACATAGGAAGTGTCAGAAACGCCCTTATTCCAGTCGCTAAATTTCAGGCACAGGAAGTTTCAAACGAGAAGTGTCAGAAACACCCCCATTCCGGCACTGATGGCGCCCCCAAAAATGCTAGCGCCCTAGGCAGTTGCCTACCTTGGCTATACGGAGTACGGACGGGCTGATTCTGGGTTGCATAAAACCTACGGGTACAAAGCTAATCTACAATAAATGCGGGTTATGGGGGGGGGGGTATTCTAGTATTCTACCTACTGTGGTGCACTTTCTTGGAAACGTAATCAATGAACACGAAATGGAAAATCATAAAGTCAGGGAATAGGTAATACCTACTCAATTACAATCATCCGTACCTTCAAGATAACAACTTTTACGATGTTATGCAACTGTGAATGAATTTCTGTACTCATACTTTGGGTGGGTGACCTCTTAAAAACAGGAAAAGTAAATGGGATGACACAAATTAAAATACTTAACGTAAATAACGAAGAAAGATTTCGGAAATGTACAATAAACCGTTATAGAGATACAACCGGTATAACCTTTTGAAACTCATCAGCGTAATACTGGGAAACATTCACCTATCCAGATATCACGGAGAACAAAGGATTAGACTCGGATATACTGCTCTACATAAAATACAAGCATTGTTCTTGAAATAACAGTATACTTAGAAATCTTCTTACATTAGATTTTCCGGCAAATCTAACTTATTTTAATCGTTGATTAAATTTGGTATTATACCTGTAGCTGATAATACTAGTTGGATTATGTATGCCAACTAGAATGCCAAATATTTTTTATTTCAGCTGCTAATTCTGCATATTGACGATTTTTTCTGCGACAGTTGTCGGAATGTTGAATGCATTTGGTACAGCGATTTCAATTTAATAAGTGATTTTAGTTTGTTTGTTATGCAAAACTACATCGGGTCTATTATGATGTATTGTTCTATCTGTTATACTTATTTTATCATAATAGAGCCTATAATTTTGATCTTGTAAAACTGATTCCGAGTTGTATTTATAATAAAGAATTATATTTCTCGAATTCATTAATTTATATTTTATAGCAAAATTTTGGTGGATTTGTTTTGCCACATGATTATGTCTATATGTATATTCAGTTTGCGCAAGTGGAAATAAGATGCCAATTAAATAAGTGATTTTAGTTTGTTTGTTCTGCAATACTACATCTGTTCTCTCAGTTATAAATGTTATACCATAATAGAACCTATAATTATTAATTTTTATCTTCCAAAACAGATTAAAACCTATGTCATTCTTTTCAGGCTCTATCAGTACGCGCTCTCCAAGAGTTGGTCACAGCAGCTGGATCTGAAACAGTAAGTATTCTCATAGATTTTCAAACATTACATTTTATTCCCTCCAAAATGTGTAAACGTAAAATTTAAGGGTGTCTATACACGTCTGCCCAATCAACAATTAGCTAGTAAGTAATTGACTACAACGGTAATTTAATTACGGTAAACTTTTTCGATTAAAACTTTAGTTTTTGAAGCCCGTATCAACTCTGTTTTGTGTAATTTGCGATTTGAGATAAGAGGCATTGTTTGGTTAATTCGACAAAAGCTTCAATTTTGACTAAAAATCTTGCCTAATGTTTAGTCTGATCAAGAAAGTCAAGTAAAAATCGCTGTCAGTCGAAGTGTTGTCGAAAAACATTGAACAAAAAACACGATTTTGTTCTATAAATATTCAAATATAACACTGATTAGTTTTGAATTTGGAATGCTGATTGAAAATGTTGTCCACAATAAAAAAAACAGTGCAAAATCGCAAGTATACATTTGTGTAAACACCCTTATATTTTCAAAATGTTATTTAGAATTGGTTCGATTTTCAAAGTTTGGTAGAGTAAATTGAATTTAAACAAGTTTGTCCTTGATCACGTGACTTTTGTGTCCGAAATAATTTTATGTTTTTTTTTGTTTCCATCATTTGTTTCTAACTTTATCTTTGTCTTTTTATGTTGCTTCGTTTTACAAATCACGACACTAGTGTGTGTTATACACTTTTGCACTATACAAATGGTCCCGCGACATAATGTCCACAGACAAAATGTCTCCCGACAGAATGTCTCCGGACAAAATGTTTACAGACAAAATGTTTACCCGACAAAATGTTCCCACGACAAAATGTTTACAGACAAAATGTTTACGCGACAAAATGTTTACGGACAAAATGTCCCCCGACAAAATGTTACCGCAAGAAAATGTCTCCACGACAAAATGTTTACTGGAATATTTTTTTACGGAAATTATGTTTTTCGGTGCATTGTTTTATTAACGTGGCTAATTGTAACTACCCACTCCACTACACCGTTGAGGATTTTACCAAGAAAAAGAGAATTGAAGATTGAAGGATTTGAATTTACAAATGTGGGTGCCTAGTTAAGAATGGATTTTAAACATTATTATGACAACTTTAATTTCAATATAATCCGGCATTGAATTCCAATGTACCATTTTGCATTATTTGCTTTCCGTGGGGGTCCAGGAAAGTATTTATTTGTACAAACTACAAACCCAGATCATTTTTGTGAAAAAAAAAATACGCTTTACGTAACGTGGTATGGTACTTTATATACACTCTATTCACAAAGAAAAATGATTCCAGGAAATTAGTACTTAATACATAATTATTACATTAAGTCTATGGAAAAATGTGATATAAGTATTTACTTAAAAATTCGAATTTCGAGCACATGGTTGGTGCAGTTGGTTTGATTTCGGTTTCCCAAAAGGGAGTTGGCGGGTTCGAATCCCAGTGCTGACGATGTATTCTGCACTTTACGACGACTTTTAGCTTACTGTGAAGTGTGTAGGAAAGTACTTGGGTTTGTTTATGTACAAGCCCAGATTATTTTAATAAAAAAAGCATAAAAGGTTTACCGAGATATTTTTATCCATTAATAATTTGAATTATACCTAATATGCATGTCTTATGCACCTGAAGAGTTTATTGAATGTAGAATTTCCGAGGACGGTTTAGTACATTGACTCTTAACGTATGTTACTTTGATGTACTTTTGCATAGTATCAATATCATTATATTCATTATTTTAGTTAAACCATGAACGGCAATCATCCCTTTTACAATAATGTGTACGACTATTCATAAGCTTTTAAAATACATATATGCATGAAAAAGCCAAATTCTCGCTTTATTGTATCCTCTAATAAAATAATAAATAATAACAATTGCCATTCCATATCATCGAAAAATGACCAGAGACGTACTGTGAGCCAAAAATATAACATTTTATTTTCTTCGCCATATTTAAGAACATAGGAAGAACATGTTTAATGCAAAAAAACACAATTATTTTATATCCATTGATATACGAGTGTATCATCTATATATATAAAGTAAAGTCTGATTTTTGTAAGTGTTCGCAAAACTCCTGCATTTACTGACGGATATCTGTGAAAATTTAGAGTAATATTTGCGATAATATGCTCTGTGTTCTAACGTCTCCGTATTTTGGAGAAAAAGTTTTTCCTAAGAGATGCCATGATGAAGAGAGGATCCAAGGGCTGCGTGGGGTCAAGTGGGGTGTCGTATGAAAGGGCATTTGAAAATAAATTCAGTCTTAAGTTACATTTTGTCCAGCTCATGCCTATAAAGTATGCCGGGTTGGTTTGTGAAGCACGGGTAACTCAGCTAGTAATATTATAACACCGAGAGCCTATGGGAGAGCGAATGAGTGGCGACAGGATAACTAAAAATATATATTATATGAGTGAACGAGGAGGTGTAAGAAAGCATCGCCGTCCGAGACTGACCTGGACTGACCATGTTGACTAGATCCTCATGGATGGTCACATTTTGAGCAAAAAAATTCGGAGAGCGTGTATGACGAATTGCACGAATGTAAAGGAAGCAAGAGGTGTGCGTAAGGTAGGGCAGTCCAGTCTTCTGTCTCTACCTACCCCGCAAGGAACGTTGCGTGAGAGGATAGATATATAGATAAAAAAATACCAACGAGTATTTCCAAATGTTTCCATGGCGTTTTCTTAAAAAATCTTGATAGGGTAATGTAAGTTATTGAATCAGGCAGTTCACAAATATTGAGGGAAAATACATTTGAAAAACAAAATAATATTTTTGGAGCCGGTCCTTGAATGGTCAACTTAATAAGAATAAGGATTTAAAAAGGGCTTTTATGATGCTTTTGTGCATCGACATGGGAACAAAATAGTATTCTTCTATTAGGTGTTAGATTTTATGGCTCACAGGTAAACCAGGGATGTTGCAAATATTCGCATCCGCATCCGCGTAACATCCACATTCGCATAAATTGGTGCAGATGTCATGTGGATGTTTCAACTTGAAATGAATGGAAATTGGTTGGATTACAATTTGCTTGTAAGTACCTACTATTTTTTAAAGAAATCGACTCTGTTTTGCAGGGTGTTTCCCTCCGTATGTAAAATCTCTTGAGAGGATAAAAAAGTATGAAAAAAAAGTTTAATGTATTAAAATTTGAAATTCAGGTTTTTCAAAAATATCTCACAAACTACTAACGCGATTTTGACAAAACAAAAATCATTGTTTACATTTTAGGTTTTTTACAAAGACCTTAACTTGTGACATTATTTTTTTTATTAGTATATTTTTTATCATTTGTTTTTTCATTTTTTTTTTCAATTTGTTTCACTTTTGCCTTTTTCATAATTATATTCAATATAGCGAAATATTAATAAACATTTTTTTGTTGAAAAGTTTGTGATATACTTACATAATGCTTACATATTTTCGAAAAACCACTGCACATTTTTTTTTTGTACGCAGCATTTTCTCATTAACTCTTGAATTTGTTATATCATGATGTTGTAGTACGTATCTATCTAGTAGTAAAGTTTGTGTCATAATCTTTGATTTTTTCGCACATCCGCATCTGCATCTGACATCCGCGGACGTGAGAATCAAATATTTGCATCCGCGGATGTCCAAAAAATGACATCTGCAACATCCCTGATTCCAATCAATTAAGTATTTTATTTTTATTATTATTTTGTTCTCTATAGGTAGATACCTATATTCGAATGAAAAAATAACCAATGATTTTCATACTAATACGTTTTCTTTAAATACACTTTTTTTTAAAGAATGTTTTTATTGAACTTATTTGTCTATTTATTTGTTTTGAGTAAGAGAAATCGGAGAGCGTGTATGACAAACTGCATGAATGTGATGGAAATGGAAGCAAGGAGTGTGTTTAACCATAAGGTGGTCTGGCGTTCTGTTCTCTCTGTCTACCCGCAAGAGACGCGGCGTGAGAGGATAGATAGATATTTATTTATTTATTGCATATATTTTAAGAGTTTGTTTATTTTCAGATATTTGTTATGTTCAATACAGACCTACATATTGACTACGAGAGTACGAATGAACAAGTATAAATATAATAAATAAATCTTCATTAGCCTTACATAATCAAGAGTTATAAAACAAGACCATTGTAGCGTGCTAAAAGGCGTACTTATTCCAAAAGTAATATCTTACTATCAACTATTATAGACTGATATGTGCTTTTTGCAGGACACTCGAAATTTCGCATCTACTACGCAAATTTTGACCCTTATTTACTAAATAGTTGATTACAAAATATATTTTACTACTTATTAAAAAGATACGCGAATCCTTGATAGGAGAAGAATCTGATCTATCGAAAATCTTGTATCATTGTAACACATCGAACATCTCAATCATTATTACCTTTAATGAAATCGAGTATCGGAAAACGCAATTTCTCTAAAAATATATTTTAGTCAACATTATGTCTGTAAACATTTTGTCGTGGGGACATTTTGTCGTAGGGACATTTTGTCGGGAGACATTTTGTCTGTAAACATTTTGTCTTGTAAACATTTTGTCGGGTAAACATTTTGTCGGGAGACATTTTGTCTGTGGACATTTTGTCGTGTGAACATTTTGTCCGGAGACATTCTGTCGGGAGACATTTTGTCTGTAGACCATATGTCGTGTCACCATACAAATAATACAAATTTTTCTAAGCAATATAATGTTTTTCACTAGCCTTATATTGAATTATAGAACTAATTTGTTAGATCGCGGTAAAATTCAAATACATGGAATGGAATACAGTTATTATTCTTTTAAATTTTAAAAAAATGGCACTGTGACATACAGTGTATTCGAGACCAGCGTGAAAACAGTTACTTGTAGGCCGTCATATTAAAAAAAATGGTAATCACTGGAATAACACGAGACAGCGAAATCAATAATAAGTTTCAATTTACAATTCCAGTCTCCATTTCTATCCACAAGTTGTGACGTCATCAGATCTTTATATGTGACTAAGTTGAAGCTTCTATAATATTCACGTAGATCTTGTTGCATTTTTGAACGTCAATATAAAAAAATGCGACCAAAATAATTTGAAAAATAGTCTAATTTAATATAATACGATAAAATAAGGTTAACTTCTATAGAAATAAATACTATACCTATAATGAGAAATGAATTTCAAATTTTCAAAGCACGTTCTATTGGGAATCGAACGTTTTTGAATCTAGTTCAAAGACAATAGGCGCGTACAATAAAACCACAGACAATAGAAAGAATTCATCGGCGCTGTTCGAAATTATTGATGAGGGGTGAATCGCGCCTTTTCTTTTATTCCGAAAACCAATAATTTTACCCATAAATACATTATACATGCATATATGTAAGATAATTTATTCGTTTCTGTATTACTAATATCACATTTTCACAAATTTGTTTTTCAGGGGCAAGAAAACTTAGTAAGTACCGCAGTGTACAAAAAAAAATTAACTGTCAATCTTCCACTAAAACAAAACAATAATAATTTAGTTATTGTTTTCTTCTTTTTCTTTCTCGCTTTTGCATCAATTAAAACGCATAATAATATTGTGTTATTTTAAAATTAAAATAACTCTCTCACATTAAATTCACTATACTACTTAATTAATTATTAATTTTATTAATCTTTTTTACATTTTTCCAATTCAGTGTGGTTGTTTTTTAATTTTCTTTTTTTTTTCTCTAAATTATTAATCGCTTTTTTTTGCTTTTCTTATCCAGGGACACAATGAAGATAAATTTGTTTGTTCCCCTAAACAACAAATTAAAACAAGTTTTCGATAAAACTAATTAAATTATTGTCATTCATTCTAAAACTGTCATTACTTTTGTGTTGTCAATTAACCCTGTTAACCCGTACTCTGCCGTCTTCGGGGCAATCTTTTGAAAACTTGTCATCTGTGGTTGATATACCGCGTTAACTTTTTTGAAATAAGAACGTAATGAAAATTAGTTGTGATATGTATTTTGTCATATAGTTTTTCTTGTTTTGTCACTCGCAGACGAGTGGATAGCCATAAAGAATAATAGAATAGAATAGAATACTTGTTGTGTTATTTTAGCAGCTCGATACGTTCTAAGTATTTTTCGTACGACAGCTTTTAAAACCATAGAGAACATCCATGTTTTTTCATGTTTTGAATATGTTTATCCGAAAATTCTTCTTTCTATAATTCACCCTAAAAAGTTTACCAAGGGTTAACTCACCGTGAACCATAATCTCTTCATAATCTATACATAGTGCCGATTTCAAGTGAGTGTGAGTTGAATGTGAGTTTAAAGTCACATGAGCGAAATACGGTACCTAGCCAGACAGAAACTCAGATGACAAAATCTCAACTGTCAAAAGGGTAACCTACTATTGACAGAATCGCAACTCATCGCCGGAAAACCTGTTACTGCCAATTTCAATATTGTTGGGTTAGGTTCGTTTGGTTGTTTTTTTTTACACACAAAAACAAAACCAAAAAAAAAACAACTGCATTAGATTTCCCTGTGTTGAGTTGCGATTCTGTCAATAGTAGGTTACCCTTTTGACAGTTGAGATTTTGTCACTTGAGATTTTGACATGGAACCGCGAAATACTAGAAAGTACCATTCCTGAAATGAAATAATTAGATTACTATAATTGTTTTGCGAGTCAAATATTGTGACTTAGAAAAGATATACTATATTGGGTCGTATACTTATGAAGAAAATTTCAAAATTTCTTGAATTTTGACCGCATAATAATAGAAAATAACCAATAATTGATAACAATTCAAAGATTTGTTTGACTAATATATGGTTCTGTCAGTACTAATTAATAGTCATTTGTGCGAAAACTAACCAATTGTTTTCTTAATAACAAAGTGCCATTTTGTGTTGAATGTTTGTCTTTTGTTATTTCTGACATTATTTTGTTTTTTTTCTTTTTTTTTTAATTAACGACAAATGACGTCCCATTATTTTCTTATTGGTGTTGCTTTTTGTTGGAACGCGGTTACGAATTATTTTCGGGTTTTGTTACGAAGAAATGAAATAAAATAATTTTGCATTGTTCTCAAGATATACCAGAAAAAATTCTCTCTCTTTCACGTAAATTTTATTAGATTCCTTTGAAATAGTCGAAATTTATGATTTGCTCATCTTAGCATAAACTTTCACACTCTGAATAATAATATTTTTATATCCAAATATTCTAAGTACAGACTTCTGGTCGTAATGATGTAATACAATACTCGAAAATTTAATAAAACAAAGTACTATATATTTTTACTGATCTCTACGGCAATCTAGATACGTTTATGTTGTTATTGTGGAGTAGATTGAATTCGATTTCAATTTATTCAAATGGATAAGATTATTTTATTTATTTATCGTATGGTCAAAAGAAGCATATCACATCTCTTAAAGGAAATAGTTTGAGTTTGAAGGTTGGGCATTGGGCAATGATAAATTTCGCAAGCAAGCTTGGTCGTCAGAAATTAAATTGAACGTTCTTTATAATATTCAGTCGCTGGCTCATTCAGGTATAGGAAGTCATCGAAGCTCCCTTCGTATGCTCGGAGGCCACACTCAGTCACAATGTGGCCCACAGTCTGCCTCTCTGCCTCTGAGTCCAACCACCCACACTTGGAGAAAAAGTCGGCACATCAATAAATATATAAAATTTCTTGATGTGCCGACTTTACCGACATCAAGATATAATTTAGAGGCTATAAGCTGACATTCGGCTTTGGCGTTTACTTGTTTACTCAGCCAGTATACTGCTTGACATGGGCGTCGCCAGCCTCCGAGCTAGGGGGGGGGGAACAAAAATTAAAAAATATATGATATAGCACGAAAAACGCGTAAATAGCGCCGCAGACGATTTTTTTTTGACGAGACATATAGTGAACAAGGTCGTGATGCGGTTTGGTTTATTTGATAGTGTATATAATAATTTGCACAATAATATCTATGAACAATGTTTTATATTCTTTCTTCTTCTTTATCAGCCTCTTTCCCTCCACTGCTGGATATAGGCCTCTTCCTTTGTCTTCCACCATTCTCTGTTTTGGGCTCTTTGTCTCCACCCATGTCCCGCCGACTCGATGATATCATCGGCTCATCTCCTTTGTGGTCTCCCTACACTTCGTTTACTTTCGTAGGGTCTCCAGCTTAGTATTCTGGGGGTCCATCTGCCGTCCTTCTGCCTCGCCACATGACCCGCCCACTGCCATTTTAGTGTCCCTACTCTCTCCGCAACGTCTGAGACCCTTGACCGTCGTCTTATGTCTTCATTTCTTATACGGTCTCTCAAGGATACACCTATCATTCGTCTCTCCATTGCTCGTTGAGTACATTTCAATTTGTGGACACTTCTGGCAGTGAGCAACATGGTTTCAAGACCGTATGTTGTCACGGGCAAAACACAGGAATTGTATACTCTGGCTTTTAGATTGTTCGGGACTTCCTTGTTGTTAAATACATGTTTTAGTTTCCCGAAAGCAGCCCAGCTCAGCCCAATTCGTCTTGGTAGTTCGGCGGTCTGATGACTTAAAAAGTAATAATAAAATAGCGCCAAAGGCAATTTTTTTATGAAACTGATGGATTTTCTTACTAATTTTGGAAAATTTGTATATGATGAAAAAATGTGTGGTAGTAATGTGATTTTTTGTGAGGTTTTATAGTATGAAAAAATATATATGTATTCCATGCCCATGAGCAGTAGTACACTGCTAATTATTCCTTCACTAATACCGAGAACCTATTGTTGAAAATCAGACGATACCGAAATCCTAAAATCCCTACAATGCCTAAAATAGACTACCATACATATTCTATTTCATGACTGTCCCTTTGTATACAAATTGTGTATTTAAGGCCTACATATAATATTCATATCATATTGGGGTCACGGCAGCCCGCCATATAAAATTATTACCTCAAGTTTATGACCCCATGTTAAACCTAATCCTTCTTTATGATAATTAAATTACAGATTGGTCACAAGAAAAATGTTTACCGTGCTGACAAAAAACGGGCAGAAGTCAGACTGACAAAAAAGATACTTTCAAATCAAGACGATATCTAAACTATTTGATAATCTCGATGTTTTCGACCGTTGGTACTTGTTGGAAGTACATTTTTAAGGTAAAAAATTAAAACGAAATATTAAGATCCACAAAAAAATGGTTTTTGCTTGTTCGACTATAGTATTCGAGGATTTGCACCCTCATCATCAGATGATTGTGAATAAAAGTTTTGTTATAGCGATTGTGAATTAAACTTTTATTCATAATCGCCTGATGATGAGGGTGCAAATCCTCGAATACTAGTCGCGAAAGCAAAAGTCATTTTATGTGGATTTTATTCTAAATATTTAGTTTTTCTTTTTTTTCCTTACTTACATTTGCTGTGAAAAATGCAAAGATCCAAATTTGCTGCCATCTCAGACCAGTCAGACCGTGGGACGGGGTCATTTTTGTCGGTACCTTATTTTTTTTCTATTTTTTTCCAAGCATTTTATTTATATAAAGGGTAGCTTTCCTTGCCGAAAGTTGTGTATATATTCATGTAATAATTATCCGCCATACAGCCTTTTATTGTCTGTAATCTCACCAACAATCTGCTTGTTTTGAATGTTAAATGCGAACTCTTCTGTTTCCGGTTCGTTAATATTTTAACGAATCTGACTGAGTGGAGCTCTGTGTCGGCTTTACATGCATGTAATAAATTTCATTTTATATGTTTGTCTAACATATAATGGGTGTTAGGAGCGCGTACATCGCGGCCCTACTATGTATCTAATGTACTATACTATACCATACCATACCCTCACGCCACCTCCCTTGCGGGGTAGGCAGAGAGAATGGATCGCCATACTTTCCTTTCCTTACACACACTTCGGGCTTCCGTCACATTCATGCAATTCCTCATAAACATTCTACGATTACTTTTACTCAAAACACGTCCGTCCATGAGGATCTGGTCAACATGGTCCAGCCATGTGATTCTTGGACGGTCGCGTTTCCTTACACCACTTCTCTCACCCAGGCAAACTTTCCTTGTTATCCTTTCATCGTTCATTCTCTCCACATGTCCTAACCATCTTAACGTGTTCACTTTCGTTTTAGTCACAATATCCGTTTTACATTCACTCAACTCTCTAATCACTTCGTTTTTTATGCAATGTACGTTATGAAAAACTTCATACATAGAGAAAGGGTTGCTTACAACTTATAATTAGTGACTGAAAAAAATCGGTGTTATTTTTCGGGAAATGTGGTGTTATTTTTTGCAAAAAGGGGTGTTATTTTTCACAATTTTGGCAAAATGTGGTGTTATTTTCATACATTTTCATTAAAGTGGGGAATTTTGCAGGTTTTATTATGTTTCGTTTCCTGATAGCTCTTGAATAGTTCACGGCAGAAATCAGTCGTTCTTAATGGATCGGAGGATTTTCCGTTTAGTTTTTAAGATATAAAAGTATGATTTAGCCAAAATACTGGTAATTATAATCTTAACAAATTTGCTGTTTTAGATTTTTAAATTTCTTCCCAGGCTCTTCTTAAAAAGGTATAATTCACTTTGTCGCTTAGGTAATTCTTATTTCGCGCTAACGTTCTCATACAAAATTCGAACAAGTCAAAAGGATATTTATTCAGGGCATACACTGCATACAGTCCATTAATTGTTTTCCACTTTATAGTTTATTAACTTGGAGTCATATAATACATGATTGACCTTCATTCTAATCTCCCAGTCAGTCAGTCACGCGATTATTATGCACCGCACCCTCTGTATAATAATGTTGCATGCATTTTAATTTATTATTATATGAAAGGATAAAAAAATATAGTAGGTAGGTATAGGTTTGATAAAACATGTGAACGAATCAAAGTAAGCTCGCTATCCCAACGAATAATAAACCTATAGTAAATAGTTTAACAACTTATATATTTAATACCCGTAGCGTATAGACCGGTGTTTTAACGTTAAAAAAGGGGGTATAGCGTAGATAATTGTCGGAAAGCTGAAAACTGTTTTAATCTCTTCATTAACAAGCAAAGAAGGTTTCCTGAAGTTTGCACCAATTTTACGCTTGTGCTAAGTACAGGGTGTCCCAAAAACAAAAAAAAAGTTGAACTTTTTTCAGTTTTTCATTAATAACTCTTAAAGGAAGCATTCTAGACAAATTGTGTTCTCCTGTGAATTAAAGTAAGTGAAATTCTTCGTCTACTGAGCATTAATACTACTCTCTACTTTGAAAAATAACTGAGAAACAGCGATTTAAAATTGTAATGTTTTTCTCAACATATGACAATTTTCTTATTTTTCTTGAATCGTTGTTGAATATCTTCTAATCCAAGCTACTTACAGCAAATTTTAGTACGTATGATTCAATGGCCGGTTAATTATCTATAAACTGGCATTAAAATTTTACCTCTATATTAAATTGTTTAGGATGTAGAGGTATTTAAAGAGAGACGAGTGAAATAGAGAAATTTATTAAATGATAGATTACAATATGTGAAAGGTAAGGAAGACTTAATTTTGCGGCTCTCTCTTATTAACGTACATTTTTTTTAGTTAAAAACCCAAATTTTGCTATTGATACGCCACTGTGTAACAACTTATATCGAAAAGACTATTTTTTTTACCTTCATCAGTTTTACTAATATAACTCCTGAACGGTTGATGTTAGGAAAAAGATATTTTACTCAAAATATAACTAAAATTAATTTACTATAACTTGATTTCAAAATTAACTCTGTAACTTAAATAATAACTGAGTTACAGTGTTTGAAAAAAAGCATTACTAAAAAAATTAAATTGCCTCGGCTATTTTTGTTGAATAACTCCTGAACCGTGATATAGAGAAAAAGTTCAAGAGATTTAAATATAAGGTAAATAAATTTTCTATAACACAAGCGTAATAAAATAACTTTAAGAGTTATAGTAAGAAAGTTATGGATGATCAAAGTCAATATTTTGTGTAGCCATTCGACGCTTGTTTAGATATATTTCATACTATATGGCAAGCAGGTACTTTATTAGGCAGACATATTTCATACTACACCGGCTCGGAGGTGCTTACTAGGCAAATATAATTCATAAGCAAACATCGAATGGTTACACAAAATATTGACTTTGATCATCCATAACTTTCTTACTATAACTTTTAAAGTTATTTTATTACGCTTGTGTTATAGAAAATTTATTTACCTTATATTTAAATCTCTTGAACTTTTTCTCTATATCACGGTTCAGGAGTTATTCAACAAAAATAGCCGAGGCAATTTAATTTTTTTAGTAATGCTTTTTTTCAAACACTGTAACTCAGTTATTATTTAAGTTACAGAGTTAATTTTGAAATCAAGTTATAGTAAATAAGTTTTAGTTAAATTTTGAGTAAAATATATTTTCCCTAACATCAACCGTTCAGGAGTTATATTAGTAAAACTGATGAAGGTAAAAAAAATAGTCTTTTCGATATAAGTTGTTACACAGTGGCGTATCAATAGCGAAATTTCGGTTTTTAACTAAAAAAATTGTACGTAATTAAGAAAGAGCCGCAAAATTAAGTCTATCTTACCTTTCATATACCGAAATCTATCGTTTAAAAAATTTCTCTATTTCACTCGTCTGTCTTTAAATACCTCTACATCCTAAACCATTTAATATAGAGGTAAAATTTTAATGCCAGTTTATAGAAAATTAACCGGAAATTGAATCATATGTACTAAAATTTGCTGTAAGTAGCTTGGATTAGAAGATATTCAACAACGATTCAAGAAAAATAAGAAAATTGTCATATGTTGAGAAAAACATTACAATTTTATATCGCTGTTTCTCAGTTATTTTTCAAAGTAGAGAGTAATATTAATGCTCAGTAGACGAAGAATTTTATCTACTTTAATTCACAGGAGAACACAATTTGTCTAGAATGCTTCCTTTAGGAGTTATTAATGAAAAACTGAAAAAAGTTCAATTTTTTTTTTGTTTTTGGGACACCCTGTACTTAGCACAAGCGTAAAATTGGTGCAAACTTCAAGAAACCTTCTTTGCTTGTTAATGAAGAGATTAAAACAGTTTCCAGCTTTCCGACAATTATCTACGCTACAAAGCTAAATTTCCTGGGCTAGTAGTGTTAGTCCAAGAGCCCGCTGCTTAATTTATGATGTATCTGTTTTTTGATCGAAATGTGGTATAAATGATAGCTCACCAATAGGGTATTACATCGCACTAGGGTTGCCTATCAAAATCCTGCCGCAACCCCCCTGCCCCCCCCGAAAAGGTCCCTCTTTGCGGTTTTTCGCATTTTATAAGAACATGGTAAGAGATAGGAGAAAGTAGTCAATGACAAAAATAATCCTTGCTAAATTCTCTACAAAAAATGTTAATTCATTTTTTTCGTAGAACTAGCAGTTTACCCGCAATGGCCGGTCCAAAACCGAAATTCATTTGAAATACTAAAAAAATGTATTTAAACCAAATTGGTTGAAAATTGATAAGAGCTATAGGAAAATAGTCAAAGAACGAATTAATTACCATAGTCTTAGCTACAAAACGAGCTATAACTTATGTTCATACATCTAATAATTTCGGAGTTATTGTAATAAAACTCAGTGACGAAAAATCTTAAAATTTAGTTTTTCATAAAATAACCAGCGATATAGCGCCGCAGGCCAAATTTTTTTTCCATAAAATGTTAGTGATAATGGGTGAAAGAATGTGAAAGAAAAAAAAATAAAAAAAAATTTTTTTTTTCAAAAAATACCCTGTTTTTTGACCGGCCATTACAGGTAAACTACTAGTCCTATGAAAAAATTGTCTTAATATTTTTTGTAGAGAATTTATCAAGGATTATTTTTGTCATTGATTACTTTCTCCTATCTCATACCATATTCCTATAAAATGCGAAAAACCGCGAATAGGGACCTTTTCGGGGGGGGCAGGGGGGGTTGCGGCAGGATTTTGATAGGCAACCCTAGTGCGATGTAATACCCTATTGGTAAGCTATCATTTATACCACATTTCGATCAAAAAACAGATACGTCATAAATTAAGCAGCGGGCTCTCGGACTATGTGTGTGGGGGGGGGGCGGCACTTTTTAGGGGGCGGCATTTTCTAGGAAAAAATTCAAAAATCCAAGATACATGCGTTTCATTTAAATCTCGAAAAGAAATCGCCTATTTTTCCTCTTTTTGTGCCATGTCAATATCAAAATTTTAGTTACTCCGCTTCAGACTAAAAGTTCTTTATGACGACTGTAAATTTTCGAGAATTTTTTATTTATATACCTTAATAAAGGGGGCGACAGATTTGACTTCCGCCCGGGGCTGCAGAAACCCACGCTACGCCAGTGCATACATAATATTAAAAGGTCCTGCGTTCCTGAATGACCTTGATACTTATCTTCCATAGAATTTCCCCTTGACCTGTGGAAATGGTGTCGGTATGAAATCACTTTGAAAGAACATATGTAACTAAATATTTATGTAGTTAATGCGAATTACAGATACATGTACGTTTATTATATTGTATTTTTTTATAAGTAACTATATAAGACAGTTTTGTTTATAGAAATATCAATCTATAATTTTCGAATGTGTGGTTAGCGCAGTTTGTTGAAGTGTGGATCGCCGTGCTGTACCTACCGACACCAAAATTACTAGTACATAAAATAGCCCAGTAAAAGCAGAATACCGTTCTATGGGAGCTATGCAAAAGGTCCGGTAGTCCTGAATTGTTGGTATGTTATTAGTACCGGGCCTACAATGTTAAGTCAAAAATGTGACCTTCTAGGGCTGCCGCACTCCGATTGGTAACGAAAAAACCAATTTATTTTCTGCCATCCATTTATATTTTCAAAATAACTTCCTAACGGTTGGTTTTACAGAAAAAATCATACCTACGTGTCAAATTTAATCTACATTAAAGTTTCCATTTCATGGTCTCTAGGCATCGAATGACAAGATTTTATCCAGTGTGATTGAGTTATTTTAGGTTTTTAGTTCAAGTTAGTTTACATTTTCGTTAATATACTCGTGTACTTGTTCACAAATGTTTATACTATCTTTGAAGCAGACGCACCGTGAAAATAACAAATAAATAAAATATCTAATATCCAACATCTACTTACAGTTCAACCAAATTGATTACAAGTTAATAAAAAATAAACTTTGTTTTATGAGAGTCTGGATCAAAGTGCTTACAATTTAGACTTATTTCATTTTAGCACAAACAAAATCATTAGGTATAAGTACTTAATGTACGTAGGATGATGTAATCTAAATAAGTTAAACAGGGTGAGATAAATGCGTTGAAAAAATTGTATTTCACGAATATCTTGTAGATGTAGAATATCTTTCTGAAAAATGTGGACTATGAAAAATCCAACACATCATGGGTAATTTAGTGAATCTAGTACTGAAAAGAGTTTCGTGAAGATTTTTTCATCATTTATGATTAATTGTTTTATTTCGATTTGGCCAATTTGCCGCCCCTCTAGAGGTACAGCCTGAGGCGACTGCCTCTTTGCCCCAATGCACCGCACGGCCCTGACTCGTAATTACGTGCTTTACGTGAAGAAAGAGAGAGAATATCGTGATATTATGTCGCCGTCAGACGCTGACGAGCCACCACAAGCTTTTTGTGTTCACGGGTAAAAACGTGTAAACGGTCGGTTACGCACAGGAGCCAGGACAAACGTTTCATCCATACGCCTTTTGACTCGTGAACACAACAAGCTTATGGTGGAGACTTAAAAATTCGTGACAATTAAGTACCAGTATGACGAAGCTTTGAAAAAAACGCTTAATATTCGTTTGTGCTTGGCTAAACGTCAATATATCTTACTCTTACTCATTATTATTGCATTGATGATTGATTTCAGGGTAAAGGTACTGGTTCTGGACACAGGACTCTCCTTTATGGCAATGCTATTCTGCTCAGACATCAAAACAGTGATATGGTGAGTACTCAGAGTAATTATAGTATAGAGATGACACCGTAAATCTAATTTGTTTAAATTATTTATTAGGGATTTTAGTATTATACTTGTAGCTGATAATACTAATAGGATTATAATATACTATACTGAGCTAGAATGCCAAATTAATATTTTTTTATTTCACCTGCTAATTCTATATTCTTGAATATCTACGAAATGTACAAAAAATATTTGATCTCTATAAAACCCATTTGCAAGATTACTCCAAGCACCGCCTCCTAGAGTAGGTACTCTAGCCGTGCTGTAACAGTTGGCAACATAGCATAATGATCCCATAGGTCCACCACTCCTGTCAAATCTCCTAACAGAATATAATATGTGGTCTGTCATACTCGTTCTTAAGGGACTGCTATTCCATACATTTCCTTAGCGACGGTGACGGCAACCTCACCTATAACGTTTTATGTATTAATCCTACATCATGGCTAGAGAAAGAGAGAAATGTCAGGTGGTGGCGGTGCTCCAAGATATTTTCATTCATAGACAATAATGATTTTGTCTATTCAGTCACTATCACTGTTCAGTTGGGAATCCCCGTAATTTGACAGTTTACAAGTGTCACATCAACTGTCAAAAAGTTGAGGTTATACGCGCGATGCGCATTGCACGCAATATTCTGTAAATACGGCTGCGATTTCCGTTGTAGTCTGTTCATATTTAATCAGTTATCGTTATAAATATGTTATTTTATCGAAACAAAGTATATTTGTCAAGAGTTTCTAGTAAAAGAGTGTTTATTTTTGTGTTTTCTTATTGCAGTATCTGGCTTGCTTGTCAACATCTTCTTCTAATGACAAATTGGCGTTCGATGTTGGTCTTCAGGAACATTCTCAAGGCGAAGCATGCTGGTGGACTGTTCATCCCGCCAGCAAACAAAGGTTAGTAATGATAACGGTACTATTGGAGTGCTGCAGCCCCATTTAAAGTCAAGCTCATTTTGTTAGCACCTTTTTAAAACGCGATAAACTTTTGACAGGAGTGACATTTCAAGTCCAAAACATCGTAAATTTACCAAATTCGTTTTAAAAAAAACACATTCTGACCTTCTGTGCCTTCGTTCGGCCCTATCCGCAGTCTAGCACAGCGAATAAATATACCGTTTTTAGCGCTTTTTTGAATAAAATAAAGGTTTTTCACAAAGGGACCATAAAGTACCATGATTACACCGTTGTCAATCAGTTTTTAGAAGAAATAGCAGCAAGAAAACCAGTACTATTACACTATTTAGGGCTCCATCATCTGTTAAAAAAGTTTACTATTTGTTTTATTTATTTTTGAAAAAAGTGCTAACACAGTATTATTTCGCTCACTCGGCTGCGGGTGGAGTCGAGCGCGTGTTTTTTAAAAAGGAATTTAGTTAACTCTCCAATGTTTTAGCCTCGAAATGTTTGTCTTGTCGAAAGTTTATTTTGTTTTTAAAACGTTTTTTTACAGATTTTTTTTAAACAGAATATATTTGTGAAAAAGTGGGGCCGCTTTAGTGTAATAGTTCCACTCACTTATAAACTAGTGAAGGCTTACCGTTTGGTTTACAATTATAACAATTAAGGTTTTTGTATTTTTAGATCTGAAGGTGAGAAAGTACGTGTTGGAGATGACTTGATTCTTGTCTCCGTCGCCACGGAGAGATATTTGGTAAGTTTTACGTTATAAGTAATTATTTTGGGTTATTGCAAATTTATCAAACAAAGGTGTTTTTTACTATTGTCAATCATAGGCAGAGGGATGTGCTAGTTCTCACACCATTTCTGAACCTCTACGGATAGTTAGTGTAAACACTAAAATTAACAGATAACTCCTGGTGATAACTCTTGTAAAAAAGGAATGATGATAATTTTAAAATCTGTGGCTCTATAATCATACATAGACTTAGACGAGGCCCGCGTAATATTATCATGGAGGCCCGGAACAAGTGACATTTGGCGACTATGACGTTACCAAACATTGAAAGAAATATATGGGAAAAATATTCCATAACTAAAGTGTTTGTCACCGAGACAAGGTGACGCCACCATGAAAGTAGGGTTACCATGGTGATGTTATTTGAATGTCAGGGCTTAGATAATTTATTGACGGCTTCTAGAAATAAATAAATAAACTCTTTATTGAACAAAAAATATTTTCTCCAAATGGCGGGTTTATTGCCATAGGCAATGTCTGCCAACCAACCACTAACCACCACTAGACAGAGAAAAAATAATTGCTAAGATTCTAAATTAGATTCATCTTCGGTTTGAGAAAATATAATCATACACAGACTTCAGAAGTGAACTTAAATGGCTAACGATGACTCAAAGTTGTCATCTCCATATTCTTTGTCTTTTCAATGTTCTGAATAATCCTGCTTCACCTAATTACCTCAAGTCCAACTTCACACCCTTCAAAATTCAAGTGGACGCCGTTTCTTAACCATACATTCACATCTTTTTTTTTCAGCACACAACTAAAGAGAATGAAGTATCGGTGGTGAATGCCAGTTTCCACGTCACCCATTGGTCTGTCCAGCCATACGGTACGGGTATTTCCAGGATGAAGTATGTAGGATATGTATTCGGTGGAGATGTACTGAGATTCTTCCACGGAGGTGATGAATGTCTCACTATACCATCCACGTGGTCTAAGCAAACTGGACAAAAGTAAGAACCAATTCTTTTTTTAAATCTCAAACTGAAATATTACTCTTTACAACCAAAAATGTTCTGTACTAGGGAACTTATATAAATGTAGGAAGACTTAATGGATAAAGCCACAGACAAAACTCGACCGCTGCCATTGCCGCCACTACTAGCCTTTCCACTAGGTATACACCATTTTTGATCAATGTAAAGTACGCTAATTTACCATTTAATTTCGTAGATTATATTTTAAAGTTAATTTCCACACTGATTATATGTACATAATGAGTCACAAAAATCACTGAAATATCACCAGATTTCATGCAATTGTGGACAACCAATATGACACGCAATCATATGTTTGTAGCTCCCATGGCGTCCACCATAGATTTGTCATAGATAATAGAAGGGGCTCAACGTTTAATAGTTCTTCCCACCTTTATGTAGGTTCCTTATTCTGTACAATGTTCAAGAATTCTTTAATCTCTTTTCGATTCCGTGATACATTTTGACAGCAGTATGTTTAAAATACTATACATACTTACTAAGGTTCAATATGATCTAAGTAAAAATCACTTTATTATCGCTTCAAATCTTACAAATTTTGTAAGAGAGTGTAAGCGCAAAATGAGAATAACGTTAGTGACAAAATCGATTTTGGCTCATATCAAAAAAATATCCGCTAGAGTCACTGCGTCGTACCTTAAACATTTTATCAACCAAATTACAGCATTATATCTAACAAACTACGGAAATAATCTCGAATTTCAGTAAATTTCGGAGGTAACTTTGAGAATATTTTTTATCAAGAAAATTTACTAAAATCTAATTTCTAACCGCTAGAGTCACTAAAACATATTGTCATTTATCCTTGTTTAAAGTCTTAAGATGATATCTTTAGTATTAGCTGAGTAATCTTACGTTCACTGATAAATTTTTCCATGATTGTGAACTTCTTATTTTTAATTGTTGTTTGTAAGTTCATTTTCAATGTAAATGTTCTTGACTTTTCCAGCATTGTGGTCTACGAAGGTGGTTCCGTGATGTCACAAGCTCGTTCTCTGTGGCGTCTGGAATTGGCTCGTACCAAGTGGGCTGGTGGTTTCATCAACTGGCATCATCCAATGAGGATAAGACACATCACAACTGGCAGATATCTCGGAGTGAATGAATCTAATGAACTTTATTTAATGGCAAGGTACTATGAATTGTATTAAGATACATTATTCTTTTTCTTCTTCAGCCCGTAGCCATACACTCCTGGACATAAGCCTCCTCCATCCCTTTCCATGCCAAACGATCTTGGGCCACTTGCATCCATGTTGCACCGGCATGCTTCACGCTGTCATCTCTTCATCTGAGCTGTGGTCGTCCGGGGTTTCTTGTGGTAGTCCTAGAACACCAGCACAGAAGGCGTTTTGTCCATCTACTGTCTTAGCTGAGCTGAAGATAGAATTAAGGACATTTTTATATGTATAATAAAATAGAATTTACATATTACATATTTTTCGTAATGTCATTTTCGAACGACTGTCTTTTATATTTTACGACTTTATTTTCTCACTGCTCAACGGGCCGCGGTTCGACAAAAAAATTTAACTTTTCGAAATATTAAAATGTTAAGTAGTGGTGTAACAATATCAAAAAATTGGATTTTACATAAAAAACGGTACGATACTATGCAGTTATAAGATAACGGTAACAAGAACCGTTAAATTAAAACTACAGAAAATCAACCCACAATTGAAGTATGTTCAGTAAAATTTGGCTGTAAGTAGAAACTATTCAAGAAAAACAAGAAAATTACAAGTTACTGAGTTATGTTAAACCCAACATGTATCGAATCAAAAATCCCCAATGGATTACTTGGTCTATCATTTGAGAAGCCAAATAACCCCCCCCGATCGAGGTTGACCACAGTCTACGAATTAATTTTTGTATTTTGTAGGGATGAAGCAACTACAGCCGCAACAGCCTTCTGTCTGAGACAAGAGAAGGATGATCAGAAAGTTGTTCTGGAAGACAAGGATCTTGAAATCATTGGAGCTCCCATTATCAAATACGGTGACTCTACGGTTATCGTCCAACATTCTGAAACGGGACTATGGCTTTCTTACAAGGTAAGTAATTTTTAAATATTTGTTCCCTCTGATAAACTAATACAAACCTGTTGATTGCAATTACCGAAAAGTCCGATTATGGCCATAGACAATATATGCCTGGGATTTGACCCTGCGACTCTTAAATTCTTGACGAGAACCAGATATACCTGCTAACTTCGTTACTTGATTTTGTGTTCACACAATATGTGTGCCGTGTGTAAATGATTGTCCACTTTAAAATTGAACATTTCTTGACACAAGAATTAACAATTTAATAATTTTAATCCGATGTAGGTCATGATTTATATCAAATATCAATCACATAAATCAACGTATGTGTAATGAGTACACGATTGGTACAGTTGGTTGAGGCAGCAGTCTCTCAAGCGGGAGGAGCCAGGTTCAAACCCCGGCGGTGGCAATGTACTCCACACTTTGTGATACAGGCTTTTAGCCTAGTGCAAGGTGTGCAGAAAAGTATTTTTGCTTTGTTTGATGCAAGCCCAGATCCATTAAAAAAAATTATATATGTCGGAGAATCCTGACTTAAAATTGCTACTAAATATTATTTCAGTCGTACGAGACGAAAAAGAAGGGAGTTGGTAAAGTGGAGGAGAAGCAGGCAGTCCTCCATGAAGAGGGCAAGATGGATGATGGACTGGACTTCTCCAGATCACAAGAAGAAGAATCCAGGACCGCCCGAGTCATCAGGAAATGTTCTTCACTCTTCACAAAGTTTATTAAGTATGTTTACTTCATACAATTATTAAGTTAGGAATTCTGTTTTTTTTTTATTTTGCCGCGTGAGTCATATCAATCCCCAATTATTTATTATCGATATAAATTTCAGTTTTTAACGGTCAAATATTGGCGAATATTGGCAAGTTTTAGGCAATTTATTTCACCCGGCCAGTCAGAGGGCAGGATGTGCGAATTTATTTATTTTATTTTATTAGATGGGGTGTAATCTGTACTGTGATCTATAAGATCTATTGTACTCCCCCACTCTGCCCATCTGGTAACTACCCAGTTAGAGCAGCTCCTCTAGTCCTAGACGTCTTACGAAGTTCAGCACTCGGAGTGAAAATGAGAAATGATTCAACCTGTATCTGGTGCTTGCGCAAAGTTCTCAACCTCATGTATCTTACGACATCACAGTCTGCCAGAAGATGGTCCCCTTCACAGAATCTGCAGGATGTGCGATACTTGGAAAAATGTGATTTGCGCATCAAAATTTGTATGTGCGTTAGTCAGGTCCAATATTTGGCTTGAGGCCGCATATACTATTCCTTCCAACACTAATATTTTGTCTTTTACACTTCCAGTGGCTTAGAAACATTACAAGAGAACAGAAGGACTTCCTTATTCTTTGCTTCAGTGAACCTCAATGAAATGGTGATGTGTTTAGAAGATTTGATCAACTACTTTGCACAACCAGAAGAAGATATGGGTAAGATTATTTATTCATCTAGTTGATAGATTAGAATGTGCCATCTGTTGGATAAATTTAAAAGTTTACATGTTAACCTAGTGGGTAGGTAGATGAATGTGTCGCCAGACAGTCATTTTACCATAGACTTTTATATCAAGTACTATATGGCATACTCAATGCTAGTAGTGAAGTAAACTGGTGCCCACAAACTGTCAAATTGTATGGAGAATTTTGACATTTGTAGGCAACGTTTTAGAAATTTTGTTAGTTTAATTAGTTTTAACGTTATTTAGGAATTAAGCGATAGTTTTAAAGATGTTTCCTTTTGCTTGTTCTAGGTCGCCATTATTCCATAATGTGATAGAATTCCTTGATAGATAATTACATACTTTGATTGAGCAATTAAATGTTTTTTTTATTATTTCAGAACACGAGGAAAAACAGAATAAATTCCGTGCCCTCCGCAACAGACAGGATCTCTTCCAGGAAGAAGGCATCTTGAATTTGATTCTGGAAGCAATTGATAAGATCAATGTCATCACATCACAAGGATTCCTCGCTGGATTCTTAGCCGGAGATGAATCTGGACAGAGCTGGGAAATGATCTCCGGATATTTGTATCAACTGCTTGGTAATTGTCTTACTCGTGAAGTTATCTTACTCGTGAAGAAGTCGTGAAGACTAAATAATATTTTGAGGACAATTCATTCATCTTTCTTTCCATGACTCCTTTTACATCGTACAATTCCGTCCAGCATTACCTAATCCTCTTCGCGCCCGTTTTCGTATATGACGCGACTTGATCCCACAGTACAGAATCAAACCACCCACAAGAAGGCACTGGAAAATACAAAAGTTTTGTTATTTTTCGTACATTTATTTTATTAAAATGTGAAAGCGATCACATTAAACCGGCCGACGATCAGTCTTAAGCCTGATACATCCTTTGAGATAACCACTTGTTATTTCAACTACGATATGTGTAGAAAATCCAATGTTTCACACAAAATAAAAATATATTGTTTATGTTTCTAGCTGCCATCATCCAGGGTAACCACACTAACTGCGCACAGTTTGCCAACTCCAATCGTCTCAACTGGTTGTTCTCACGTCTGGGGTCACAGGCCTCGGGGGAAGGCACGGGAATGTTAGACGTACTCCATTGCGTCCTCATAGACTCCCCTGAAGCTCTGAATATGATGAGGGTAAGCCATTCTCCATACATTTATTCGGGGAATGAATTACTGACAAATATTGACACTGTAAAAAAAATTCAGAGAGTGCAGAAATGTGCTATCAAAATATTTAGACTACATACTAAGAAACTTCCAATATGTGGATCGCTTGGACTTATAAGTTAACTTAACAACATTGAAAGAGAGACATGATACGGGGATCTTATTGCGATATACTGTGTGTGTATGTATGAGCACTAGGTAGTCCTGTGAGATACTACCAGCTATGTTCACCATGAGCTCTAATGTGCACCTGAGATGTGCCACCTTAGTACGGGCTTTGCCTAGTTAGGTGGCACAATTGTGACTGTATTTATTAAGTCAGTTTATTTAAAAAAAAAAAGATGACATCAACTGAAGCTATATACAACATTATACCTACACATTCAACACACCACACAACCAATAGAGCTGGCAGTGTGAGGAATCACTTGTACTTGCTCCATACTATACACCAACTCCTTCCAGAATACACTGGATAATTGCATATAAACACACACTAACTGGGATTTGGGGCAAATCAGCGAAATCTGCCCACCAAAAATGCCTTATTTTTTACAAAACTATGACTACAAGTTATACTTCCATATAGTAATTTTCAAATCTTTTTCATTTTTTAGGATGAACACATCAAAGTAATTATCTCCCTGTTGGAGAAGCACGGTCGGGACCCCAAGGTCCTGGATGTGTTGTGTTCCCTGTGCGTGGGTAATGGAGTGGCCGTCAGGTCGTCCCAGAACAACATTTGTGACTATTTACTGCCTGGGAAGAATCTGCTTCTGCAGACACAACTTGTGGATCATGTCTCAAGGTATTTACATTTTGTGTATTGTTTACATTATGTTTGTTTACACTTTTACATTGTGTTTGTTTACACTTCTACATTATGTTTGTTTACACTTTTACATAATGTGTGTTTACACTTTTACATTACATTGTTTACATTATATTGTTGTGTTTGTTTACACATTTAGTTTAATTTTACATTTAGAGTTAGTTGTTGCCGAAAGTGTTGATGTGTTTAAAAATGGACTTGACAGACTAAATGAGTGAATACTGTTGTGAGTTCAGACAGTCACCATAGCTGCCTGGCTGATAACACCTAATAAAAATAATTTACATTTCGTGTTTACGATATCTCTGTTTACATATTATTTACATTACATTGTTTACGTACTAACACTACATTTGTTTGAACATTTACATTATGTTTGTTTACATTGTGTATTTACAAAATGATGTTTACACTATATTTGTTTACATATTTACATTATGTGTTTACATTATGTTTGTTTACATATTTACACTACGTTTGTTTACGTACTAACACCTCATTTGTTTACATATTTACATTCTGTTTGTTTACATATTTACATTATGTTTGTTTACATATATTTACATTACGTTTGTTTACATTTTGCATATTGTTTGGCACCCTTGAGATGGATAATCCATGAAACGGCGCCATAAATTATCCATTATAATAGTAATAATATATACATAATAAGTTGTCTCTAGGTATTTACATATTGCATATTATTGTTGGACAAAATTAAAACTAATATATAATAATTATTTAATTTGTTACAGTGTCCGCCCCAATATATTTGTGGGTCGTGTGGAAGGGTCAGCTGTTTATCAGAAGTGGTATTTTGAAGTGACCATGGATCACATTGAGAAGACAACTCACATGATGCCTCATCTTAGAATAGGATGGGCTAACTCTACTGGGTAAATATCTTCATGTGTCAACTGAGAATGTATATGGTACAGTCAGCAAGTACAATATGTCAACTGTGCATATCTATGGTACTGTTAGCTAGTACAGTATGTCAACTGTGCATGTATAAGATACAGTTATCAAGTACAATATGTAAACTGTGCATGTCCATGGTACAGTTAGCAAGTATATGATGTCAGCTGTGCATGTCCAATATGATACAGTTAGCGAGTACAGTGTGTCAACTGTGCATGTCTGTGGTACAGTGAGCAAGTATAGTATGTCAACTGTGCATGTCTGTGGTATGAGCAAGTATATGATGTCAACTGTGCATGTCTGTGGTACAATTAGCAAGGATAGTATGTCAAATGTGCATATCTATGGTACGGTCTGCAAGTACAGTATGTCAACTGTGCATGTCTAATATGATACAGTTAGCAAATATAGTAGGTTTGTCAACTGTGCATATCTGTTGTACAGTGAGCAAGTATTGTATGTCAACTGCACATGTTTACAGTATACTATGTATATAGTGTACTTTATGGAGGCTCCAAACAGGTAGTAATTGAATGCCAATTTCAGATACGTTCCTTATCCCGGAGGTGGTGAGAAATGGGGTGGCAATGGTGTTGGTGACGACCTTTATTCCTTTGGTTATGACGGAGCCTACTTGTGGTGCGGAGGAAGGAAGACTTTGGTCTATCAGTCACACCCTACAGAACCCTACATTAGGAAAGGTAACATTCTCTCACAATGTTAAAACTACAGATTATTTACCCTTACTTGGCAATCCGGATGTTATGTGCAAGTGAGGTTGCAAAATTGTATTGTTGGTAGCTCTAACTGTCAGACTTTGTCATAAGAACTGTCAATGGTCCGCAATTTTCTCATATGGCACTTTTTACAAGCGAGTTATAATGCCAAAAATATTACAGAGCAGCGCCAGAGAAATTATTTATGCTAGGGGGGGGGGGGGGGGTCCTTAGGAATAGATAGAAAGACTAAAACTGTTGACCTTGGCCAAAATTCTCTACCGCCCATAGTCACCGGCCTACTCGTCCTTTTGACAAATTTGGCTCTGGGTTGGAGGTCTGGGTTTGATTCCTGGCTGCGGTAGATGGATGGACTAGAATTGGGGAATGTTACTTAAATGTGAAGTGATCACATGAAACCAGCTGAGGATCAGTCATAAACCTGATGGAATGTCCATCCTTCGCTGTATATCTGTGGAGATAACTACTTCTCTCACAATGTTAAAACTGTCCCAAATAAATGTGTAATAAAGATCTAAAAATATATTTTGACCACTTTATGAATGAAACTAGTTGACCGCACCGACATACTGACATATTATATTTCCCCAGGTGATGTGATTGGCTGTGCTCTGGACCTTACAGTCCCTATCATAACTTTCATGTTTAATGGCCAGAAGGTTGCTGGTAGTTTCCGTAACTTCAATTTGGATGGAATGTTCTTCCCAGTTGTCAGCTGCTCCAGCAAACTCAGGTACCATTTTCTGCTAACGATTTATTTATTTATTTATTTATACATACCCAATATGGGCTTTTTAAAGCAAATTGCATCATTTTGACAATTATGCGTTGAAGATTCATTTTGACGATTATGAATTTTTGACGAAGATACATTTTGACAATTATACGTTCTTGACGAATATAGTATTTTGACAATTACACATTTGTGAAAACTACATTTCGACAATTATGATTTTGGCAACTATACATTCTTGACAACCGTACATTTTTGGCAATTATACATTTTTGACAGCTACATAATAATTATACATTTTGACAATTATACTTTCTGGACAACTATACATTTTTGACAATAATGTTTTATGGCAAATGTTCATTTTGGAAACTATACATTTTGACAATTATGCACTTTTGACAACTATACTTCTTTTACAGTTAAAAAAAACTTATCTGTGGCAATTATACATTTTTAACAATTATACATTTTTGACAATATGCATAATTTACAATTACACATTACGACAATTATACATTTTTATTATTTCTTACTGAATTTCAATGTATTTAATTGTTATATTAATTTTCAGTTGTCGTTTCTTGTTGGGTGGTGAACATGGTCGCCTCCGCTACGTCCCTCCAGTGGGAATGTCTCCCCTCGTGGAGTGTTTGATGCCCCAACAGACTTTGGGGTTGGACCCCTGTTCCTATTTTGGTAACCTCAACAAGTGTGTGTTGGCCGGACCCTGGCTGGTGGAAGATGATACAGCATTTGTGCCAACTCCTGTCGACACATCAGCAGTGAGTATTATCTATGGAAAACTGTCTGTCAAAGAAAAATATGGTTTTCGACTAGATGGCGTACTCAATGCTAGTAGTGAAGTAAACTGGTGCCTACAAACTGTTAAATTGTATGGAGAATTATGACATCTTGTAGGCAACGTTTTCGAAATTTTGTTCTCATAGTTAAAAACTGTGTTAGTTGTGACGTTATTTAGGAATTAAGCGATAGTTTTAAAGATGTTTTAGTGTTTATTATTGATATCTTGTTAATAGTGTGGATTTTGCGACTCTAAAATACCAAAAAGTACCAAGCGTGAAATTGCGTCACTTCCATTTTATTGAAAATACTGGAGTCAGACATCTAGGGTACTTAATATATAAAAGTCTACGGGTGCTGTTTGTAGTTTTTTGCAACAAATGTAGAATTTCGTTAGAAATGTCGTTGCCACCACATAAAATTGTATTTCCAAATTAATCTGGGACCATCTCATTCTTGGCACACTGTGATTTATTTATTATCTTGGAAAATTATTGTCTAGAAATTTATATTTCGAAACCAAATTCATTCATCTTTTTTAAAATATAGAATATGTTCTTATCTCAACAGATATACAGCAAAGGATGGACCTTCCATCAGGCTTGTGACTGATTTTCGGCTGGCTTAATGTGGTCACTTTACACTTAAGTATCAGCAGAGCTGTTCCGAGTACAGGCAAAAAGTACTCGAGTACTGAGTACAAGTACTGTACACAAAATGTACTCGGGTACAAGTACAAGTACTCAATAATAAGTACTCGAGTACTTATACAAGTACAGAGTACCGAGTACATCACTGACCAATGAAACACCAAATTTCATTACATTTTTTCATTCTTCTTCTTCTTTCGTATGCACACGACCATTGTACAAATTTTGCTATAAGGTTCGCAGATGCACGGGCTGGGCGATTTTGGGAGGGGCTCTGACCCAGCTTCCGAAGGAGAGCCCAAGCCTTTCGACTTGAGTGCTTGAAGTCTAAGCTCTCCATCAGTGTAGACCAGCGATCTTTTCGGGCTGTGTCGAGAGACTCTAGCAGTTGGTCCGCTACGTTTTGATTTTAAGTGTTCAGAAATTCATTATAGAGTCTCTCGCACTCTTCATTCCAGCCCGGCACATACGCTTTTCGAAAGCCTCTGGGGATCGTTTTCTTCGCTGTGGCGAGTATAAGGTCCACAATTTTTTTATAGTTGGTAGGGAGTGGATCTAGGGTCTCAATTTCGTTGTCTAAGATGGTCTTATAAGTTGCCCAGTCCGCCTTCTGGAAGTTCCATCGGGGTTTTGGTATGGAGTGTATGACTGTGAGTGTGTGTCCAATCGTAGCCATCACAGGCCTGTGTTGACTATGGGGAAAGTCCCCGGCCACGGTACGAGAAATAGGTTGGGATCTACCCGAGCCGTCCCTGGTGACAAGGCACAGATCTGGATTATAGTCGCGGTTCCACCTGGCAGAGCGGAAGGTGCCCCTCTCCTTAGCATCAAATATGAGCTGCAGATTGGTCACATCCATCCACTCCACAAGCTTCTCCCCCTCCAGGTTTTCGCTCTGGTACCCCCAGTCCGTGTGGTGATAGTTAAAATCTCCCATGAGCACAGTAGGATGGGACACAATGTTCGGGAACATATTCTCTGGCCAAGAGCGGCTTGGAGGTTTGTAGACGTTTACCACAGTGAGTTCACTGATCCTAACAGCTATGATTGATATGTCATCTACGTCTGAGGTGTGCACCACTGCCCAGTTTCGGATGTTTTCGCGGATGTAAGTAGCGCAGCCATATTGACGATGGTGCAGTGCAGCGGCCAGGGTGTATCCCTGCAGCCTTCCCCTGGACAGGAGTTGTTCCTCATTTGCAGTATGCATTTCCTGCAGCAATATTACGTCAGTGTTGTTCTCAGTTGTCAGTCTTTGGAGATATTCAGTCTTAGCCTTGCTAATACCCTCGATGTTTAGTTGTAGGATCCGGACATTGTTGCCAATGTCCTTCGTCGAGTAGCCCTGACAAGGGCTGTTTGAGCAAGATCTTGTAACGGTTCGCTTCAGATTAGACTTATTCATTGCAATTTTCACTTTTCACTTGTACTTTGGTCGCTTGCTATCGTGGTAGAACTTTAGCCGCATTAAGGAATGCGTTGCCCGGGGTGTACCAGCATGGAGGCATTCTACCTTTACACCCCATTTATTTATTATAAAACAGTAATAACTACAACAAAAACAAAAGTAAGCAATGGATTTTATTGCCATTGTTTTTCACATTTTTTTTTTTTGAGAAATCTATACAAGATAAAATAAATCTATTACGGTTATTCCCTAGGTAAAGGTTCAATGTGTCTACTCTATTTTTTCCAAAGCATATATTTAGGACCGTTGTCGAGATATAAGGTCTCCAGTTTGTAGAAATTTTTGAAATGTCCGTATGCGTACCCTTAATGTTTAATTGAATCAATGCGTGTTGTTAAATAATTTAAAAAACACAACGGTCATATTCTAAAATATTGCCACACATGGGATTTTGTAGGCGCAGTGACGATATATTAGATATGAAAATGATACTTACTTTCTTTTAATAACTTTTCGCACACCTTCTTCCTTATTATGATAACACTTCCACACTCTATACCACTGTGAAACGACAACTGACAAGTCTCTACTTGCATAAAAATATATTTATTGCATAGTATGATTGAAATGTACTCGAGTACTTGATATTTACTCGAGTTCTTGAAATGTACTCGAGTACTTGAAATGTACTCGAATACTTGAAATGTACTCGAGTACTTGAAATGTACTCGAGTACTTGGAAAAGTATTCGAGTATTTTTTTTGGTCTAAAATGCGCCGAATACAAGTACAAGTACATATAAATAAATGTACTCGTGACTGAGTACTGAGTACACAAAAAGTACTCAAAGTACAATGTATGAGTACTTGTACTCGAGTACCGCCCAGCTCTGAGTATCAGTAACCAGTCCATCCTGTGCTGTATATGTATTGAAATAATTATATTATATAGAAATTGTATGAAAATTACAATGTTCTTTCAAAAAATAATCTTAATGAATATGTTGTTTGACAGAGACATCTGGTGAGAAAAGATGAAAGTAGTCACAAAAAACTATTGTCTTCCTTAAATGATTATAAATGTATTATCCACTTTCTATTTCAGATTACTCTTGCCTCATACATTGAACAAATTCGAGACAAACTCGCAGAGAATATTCATGAGATGTGGGCTATGAATAAGGTATGTATAAAAAAATATCCACTAGAGTCACTGCGTCTTACATTAAACATTTTATCAACCATATTACAGCATTATGTCTAACAAACTACACGAATAATCTCAAGTTTCAGTAAATTTCAGAGGAATTATTTTTGTAGAGAAAATTTACAAAAATCATATTTCTACTTGCTAAAGTCACTAAAACATATTCTTGTTTATCTATGTTTTGATTACTATTAGGATATCTTTAGTATTACTTTTCCCATGTTCCATTTCCCATGTTGTGATTTTTCGCATGTTCCATCTATCTATCATTCTATCTATCTCTCACACCGTGTCCCTTGCGGAGTAGGCAGAACGGACAGAACGCCAGACTACCTATCCTTATACACACTCCTTGCTTCCATCACATTCATGCAGTTTGTCATACATGCTCTCTGATTTAATTCACTCAAAACTTGTCTTAATCGTCTTAAACTCATACAGGCCTTAACCGTGTCATCTCTATACTATGTCACTCTGTGGTATTCATTTAACATTATGGTTTATTTGTGTCAATACAGATTGAAGCGGGATGGCTGTATGGAGAGAGGAGAGAGGACTTGCATAAGATACACCCCTGCCTGGTCCCATTTGAGAGACTGCCCCCTGCTGAGAAGAAATATGACAGTCAGTTAGCTGTGCAGACACTCAAGTGAGTTTATTTTTGAAAATCGCAATTTATGTTTTCGTGAGAACATCGGAATTTTCTACATGTCGTTGAATATAACAATTAGTTATCTCAATAGATATACAGTCGAGAATGGACTTTCTATCAGGCTTATGACTTATCGGCTGGTTTAATGTGATCACTTTCAACTTGAGTAACATTCACCAATTCCAGTCCATCCAACTGCCGCAGCGTGGATGCAACAACCTACTTTGTAAAATAAAGCGATCACTTAAGCCAGCCAAAGCCGACTTGTAAGCGTCGGAACACCCATCCTGCCTTCTCCCCAAAGGAGTTCCATAATGCTACATTATGTGAATGAAGATCCCTCACGTCTCTGTTGAGGAAAGAACTGTAATGTATTTCCATCTGTGCAATGCAGATAAATTCCAGTTCCATACCTAAAATAATTTAGGTAGAAGAAGAAGAAAAGAAAATGCAAATGAGTCAGAAAGTATCTGTGGGTTGAGGTAGAATGCGTGTGGGAGGCTAACGTCCGTACACATTTTTCGTAAGTGGGGAGTGAGGTGAATTGTTTGGATTAGAACGTACTTTGCAGTACTGAGTGAAATGAAGGGGGTTATGGGGGGTTGACCCCCCTTTCGGGGTATGAATACGTAGTCGAGAGTATCGCACCACACCAACCAACCTCCACCTTTCAGGAGGAACGTGCCCAATTCTCTCAATCAACGCAATCAACGCTTCATTTTACTATGTGAGTTTTGAAAAACCCGGCAATATTACGGGAAAAAATAATTTAGGTATATCTCAAATATAATTCAGTTTATAATATGCACCAATTATTTATTTCACTTATTAAAATCCAACCCAATTTATTATTTTCCAGAACAATCCTTGCACTAGGTTACTACATAAGCTTGGACAAGCCTCCAGCTCGCATCAAGAACATCCGTCTTCCCAACGAGCCCTTCATGCAGAGCAACGGCTACAAGCCAGCACCACTGGACTTGTCCGCTGTGTCTCTGTCTCCCAAGATGGAGGAGTTAGTAGACCAACTTGCGGAGAATACACATAACTTGTGGGCTAAAGAAAGAATACAGCAAGGATGGACGTACGGACTCAATGAGGTACGTCTTTCAATCAATAATATTAACAAAATAAAAAATGGGTTAGCTGGCAGAGATCGCAGCAATGCGATAAATTTGCCCTAGTGAACAAATGTTTTGAATTACATATATTCGTAATGTTAACATATTGCTTTATTATCTTCACAAAAATTGTAATTAAAAAAAGAAATTAGTGAATTTCATAATTTACAATTTTCTTTTCCTTCTGAAACTACAATAATTGGTTGACTGACTCGAATAGAATTCACTCTAGCAATTCTAAACATTTATTAACTGATTGGATATTTATTTTGTAGAACTCCATTATTAAGTTAATGTTAACACTATAGTACGTGTCTAAGTTCTACTTACATATTTATATTTTAGTTTAACATGTTTCTGTGACGTTTTTGGTAGAAAAGAGATTGTAAATTGATTAAATGTTGGAGATAGAGTAATGATTTGGGATGAACAAAGAGTGTTGTGATGGTATAGTTGTGGTGATAAGTTTTTGAGAATGGCCTAATAGTGTTAACATTAAATTAATTTTAAACACGTTTCAGGATTCCGAGATGCGTCGCTCCCCCCATCTGGTGCCGTACAGTAAGGTGGATGAGGCCATCAAGAAAGCCAACCGGGATACAGCCTCGGAGACTGTGAGGACACTCCTCGTCTACGGATATAACCTAGACCCACCCACAGGGGAACATCAAGAAGGTAATATCTAAATCGAAATCTACATTTCCACTGCATTAATGAGGTTGTTAAGATAAGGAATGATGTCATTAGGGAAATGAGTGACTGCAAGAGTGTTGTTGTGACGAGAATGTAAGTGAATTAACTAAGATGTACAGAGCATGTCGAGAGAATGAAGGATGACAGGATGACAAAAAATATATATTTGAGCGAGTGAAGAGGTGTGAGGAAACGCAGCCGCCCGAAACTGACCTGGTCCGATCATGTCGACCGGATCCTCAAGGATGGAATAAATGGAGTAAATGGAATCGGAGAGCGTGTATGACAGATTGTATGAATGTGATGGAAGCTAGGAGTGTGTGTAAGGATAGGGCTATCTGTCGCACTGTCCTCTCTACCTACCCTGCAAGGGACGTGGCGTGAGGGTATAGAAGATGCCTCTTGTCTCTGTTGAGTGGAAAAAAAAACTAATCGTTATGTTTGCATATTGCAGCATTGCTTGCCGAAGCATCCAAATTGAAACAGGCTGCCTTCAGAACAATGAGAGCTGAGAAGACATACGCCGTATCCTCGGGGAAGTGGTACTTTGAATTTGAGATTCTAACCGCTGGACCAATGAGGGTAAAACACAACTTATATTGATAAATCCCAATTATAATATTTATAGCATATCGTTAATACTGTTCTAGATAAATTTCAGCATTTCTTTACCTGAAAATATGTATTGTTTTCGCTTTTGTAATGTTAGATGCGACCATAAGAGCAACAAGATTTTGATTTATGAAACAGTTTCGCAAAAAATAGAGAAAAAATTACAAATTCAAAACTTAGCTGTCTAAGGAAAAATGTAAAACTAAATATTTAGATTTAAATCCACAAAAAAATGATTTGCACCCTCATCATCAGGCGATTAAGACGAGCATTTTTTTGTGCATTTAGTTTTTAATTTTTCCTTAAAAATGGATTTCCACTATGTACCGACGGTCAAAAACATCGAGATTGGATGTCTAAGTTCCCTTAGACAACAAGTTTTTCACCTAACTCAATAAATAATATTAATAGTAATATTTGGATTATTTTTATGCGCAGTTTTGGCGAATTATTGCCTCAAGTGCGCTGAACTACTCTAAATACTAAAGCATTATTAACTAACAATAATCATTTAGATGTCTGCGTGGAATAACGTAATCTAAACGATATGTTGACTTATCCGTAGAACTCTAAAAATGACATCTGTAATACTTTAGTACATTCTGTTTCTACGGTTTGTACATAGACAAAATCTTTTCTTTTACGTATATATTACGGCAGTGTCATTTCGATTAACGTAGACTTTAGCCAGGACGAAGTCTATATGGTTCAGTGTTGCCATTGTCAAGTAAAAAACATGACTTTCTGTCTTTAGGTTGGTTGGGCTCATGCGGATTGTCCTCCAGGTCTGATGCTCGGGCAGGATGAGAGCTCCTGGGCATTTGACGGATACAACGTAAGTTTTATATATTTTTTAAAATTAAATTCATGACAAACATATTATAGATATGCTGAAGATTGGTGTTTCCATTATACGAGTAATTAGTATATTTTCAACGAATTTTATAGGTTTTATTCTTCACTTCAAAATACAAACTTTTCACAGTTTTATTTCCACTCCAAAATACGGAGTTTCCCAGTTTTACGTTCCACTCTGAAATACAAAGCTTTCCCAGTTTTACCTCCACTCCAAGTTTTCGCAGTTTTAACTCCACTCCAAAATACAAAATTTTCCCAGTTTTATACTACACTCCGAAATGCAAAGTTTCCCAAATTTATTTTGACTGGAAAATGCACAAAATATCCCTTATTTTATTTCCGCTCCAAAATATATTTTTCCCAGTTTTATACTCTACTCAAAAGTACAAATTTTTCCCAGTTTTATTTTGAATCCAAAATACAAATTTTTCCCAGTTTTATCCTTCCAAAATACAAAGTTTTCCCAGTTTTATTCTGCACTTCAAAATACAGAGTTTCCCAGTTTTATCTCTACTCCTAAATACAATGTTTTCCCACAGAGAATAGTTTAGATAAGTAAAATAAGTAAATAACTAACAGAAATTACCTATTTCATATTGCATTCGAAACTGTTCAATTATTTATGTTCCATATTTAAATAAATTAAACAAAGAAAAAAGGTTGGAAAGTCCAGTTAGATTCTAAGGGTTCAATTGTGGTTCCAATTATTGTTTTCTTGTTAAATTAAAAAATTATTTGTTCTTTTATTTATATGTTCCAATTTTAAATAATCAATCAAAACAATAATAGGTTCAAAAAGTCCACGGTGGTTCAACCGATACGTTTGGGGCACAATTCAAAGTGGGAGATATTGTCGGATGTTTCTTGGACGTAATGGACCAGACAATAAGTGAGTGAGGATGAGTCAAGTGTTGACATGGCTGTGCCTTAATCAGTACACATTACATGTCATTATATTTATACAATTATGTTACCCATGTGGAATTCTAATACTCTTATGTTTATTATTTTATATATTTGTCACTTATAATTTACCAGCAAGTCAAATTGTCTAAATGTTATTTTCCGTTGGTTTACTTTGTAAAACTTAATAAAACTGGGCAAAAGTCAGTACAACTGGAGCAAAAGTTAATAAAACTAAGGACGAAGTTAATGAACAATGGGGCGAAAGTTAACAAAAAAATGGGGCAATAGTTAATTAATCTGGGACAAAAGTTCGCAAAACTGGAGCTAAAGTGAATAAAACTGGGGCAAAAGTTAATAAAACTGAGGCCGTAGTTAGCAAAACTGGGGCTGAAGTTAATAAAACTGGGGCAAAAGTTAATAAAATTGAGGCCGAAGTTAGCAAAACTGGGGCTAAAGTTAATAAAACTGGGGCAAAAGTTGATAAAACTGAGGCCAAAGTTAGCAAAACTGGAATTAAAGTTATCAAAACTGAAGCCAAGCTTATATAACTATTATTTAATTATTAAAATATCCAGAAACATTATGTAGAAGACATAAATTCTGATATGTTGCAGATTTTTTTTTGAATATGGTAAACATATTTATTTGTTATGGCAATTTGACTTGCAGCTTTTTTGTGTTTAATGTCAGTTTTCCCCTAATTGTGTATGTTGGATACACTCCACAGATCGACCATAAAACACAAAAAGAAAAAGAAAATACAAATTGTAACAATAATAATGACATAACCTTAAAATATTGTTATTATTTTGACTGTCAAATGTTGTGTTGTTTCTCCCATTAGGAAGAAAAGGTTTACTGTAACGGAGTTGAGTCATTCGGAAAGCAGTGGACTGTGGGAGATGTTGTCGGTGTATTTTTAGATCTGAACGATGGGACTATAAGTAAGAGAATGATGAATACACGACTGTCAAACAAAACCATAGATAAAACACTATCTTTATTATATTGTCTCGCTTGGCATTTTGATTTAATGAAATATAATAATAATTACAACATCATACATAATATTGTTGTTTCACATCCACATTTTACTGCAAATGAATTGTGGATATTTTTATACAATATCAATATTGTATGGCTTTTCTTATAATTTATTGGTAGGGACTGGAATATAGCGGTGATATTTTTCACTTTCTTTTGCCAAATATGGTGTTATTTTTAACTTTCTTTGGCCAAACGTGGTGTTATTTTTTTACTTTCTTTGGCCAAACGTGGTGTTATTTTTTTTTACTTCCTTTGGCCAAATCTGGTGTTATTTTTCACTTTATTTGGCCAAACATGGTGTTCCTTTGGCAAAATACGGTGTTATTTTTCATATATTTATTTCATCAAAGTGAACAGTTTTTAAATACAAAAAAAAATTTGTACACAAATAATACACTAAAGAATAATGATTTTAAAAAATATATTCACAAAAAATCCGTAAGATTCTTCTTCTATCGACCATTCGCAAAACCATCTGCACTTAAATGGTATTTTTAACTAAGTACATTTTTTCATTAAAAAGGGGTCGAAATTCACATAATGAATTGCAAAATTCGGGTCATTCTCGTCAAAACACTAAAATTCACATGATTCCTATAAAAATTCAAATCGGGGTTTGTCGTGCAGAAAACATGAAATTCGCAAATAAATTGGTTTTATAGCTATCGCAAATTTTTCCAGTCCCTACTTATTGGCTTCCGCTGATATTTATTTTTTAATCTCTATTATTGATCAAACTAATTATTTTGTTGTCTATGAATTTTTTTATTGTCATTATTAAAAATTTATCTTTTCCAAATTTAATTTTTTGACTTGATGTAAAATTGACATTACTTTTTTTTGTAAATATCATCCCAAAGTATTTCTTTATTCATCACCGTTCGGTTTTATCTGACGCCTTCAAGGAATGGTATTTTAAATATAATAATCATATTTTTCTTCTTACAAAGAGTACAATTTTGGTTTCAAATGGAGTGAAAACCATTTCTTTTTTTTGATTTCCCGGTTGGTCCACTCTTTTTTTCTTCTCTCCCAATTCATTAAATAAAACATTTTATTGTCACCTCATTTATTTACATTAATGTTGCCGTAATTCAAAATCATGCAGACGAGAGCAACATCATTTTTGTACCTAGCAACACTCACAATATCACGCCCTGGCTAAAGCAGACAACATTATTATAACATGAATACAAATCAGTGTGATTAACGATTGGCTTCATAATATTGTACACTTATTAGCAGATATTTATAGAAATTAGATTCACAATACTTATCTAAAGTAGTATAGGGATATTAAGCACATGTTTGTCAATAATTGGCTTTTTTAATTATTGTTTAGTCTGTGGCTTATAAAGATTTATTTATTTATTTATGAAAAGAATTAGGTTAACATTACAAAGGATATTATAGACGGCTTTGCTGGCAAAATATAATTAAAATATAATGTCATTTAAATTTAACATTACTTAAATTTATTGTCATTTAAATTTATTGTCGTTTAAATTTAACATAATTAAAATTTATTGTCATTTGAATTTTACATTATTTAAATTTATTGTCATTTAAATGTAATATATTGTTGCATTCTTTCGCACTAATAATTTTATTTAATATGTACTTATGTATATAATATACTGAACATTATCTAATTTAAAGTGGCCAATTACTGACATGCTTTTAACTTATTAGATTCTAGAATAGAATAGAAATAGTCTTAGAATATGCATATTATTAGTTTATTCATTTGTTTATTATAATCTTCCAATAACGATTGAATTCAAAATAATCCAAAAATGGAATATGAATTTTTCTGCATAAATTTAGGTTAGGTAATTTTTTTAAATTAAATAATTTAATTCAAGACTTGTCGGAATTCTCTTTTCTGTATTGATTTTGTCTAGTAATTAAATTAAAATATTAAGCGAAAGATTTCAGAAAAAAAAATCTCATCGATCATTCTTACACTTATACATCCATGTTTTAATGTCCTCGGTAAAATTAACATTCTTTTGTTCTTTGTCATAAAAATAACATCCTTTGGTGTCATAAAATTAACATCCTTTTGTTTAATGTCATAAAATTAACATCCTTTTGTTTTATGTCATAAAATTAACATCCTTTTGTTTAATGTCATAAAATTAACATCCTTTTGTTTTTTGTCATAAAATTAATATTCTTTGTTTTGTGTCATAAAATTAATATTCTCTTTAATTTTGTGACTAATTTTCTGTAAATATTTTAATATGCCAAGCTAAAGTTTGTATATATTTTCGTTTCTTTTTTTTTTGTAAATAACAATCGCTTACTATCAAAGTGCTGCCATATTGATAATTTATTTATGCTATTTTTTACATACTTTTTTATATTACAAATTCTATTAAAAAAATTGTATGAGCTGAATTTGTTCTGCTTTAAGAAAGACATGTTGAAAATTAAAATGTTTAGTAAGGGATAGACTATTTTCATATTTTACTCTTAATGCATTTATACTTATTTAAATATTTGACTATAAAAATCTTAAGGGGCCATAGTAACTGAGCAAAAGTCGTTCTATTATCACGTCAGCTTTTGAAAATTTTGTACCACAGTGTAAGTGCAAAATAATTTGAAAAAAAAAATGATGTTGGCTTATTGTATAAAAAGGGGACCAAATATAGAAAAAGTATCTACTAGAGTCACCGCGTCTTACCTTAAACATTTTATCAACCAAATTACAGCATTATATCTAACAAACTGCAGGAATAATCTCAAGTTTCAGTGAATTTGAGAGATAATTTTAGCATTTTTATCGAGAATATTTAAAAAATCAAATTTCTAACCACTAGAGTCGCTAAAACATATTCCCATTTATCTATGTTTTAAGTCTTAGGATGATATCTTTAGTATTAGCTGAGGAATCTTACTTTTTGCGACGCAATTTTTCGCATGTTTAGTTACTACGACTCCACATAATATTGGGAATTGGTAGCTAAAGTTAAAAATAAAAAAAAGAAAAACAGGTTTTTTTTAATGAGCCATGAAATTAAAGAAATCAGCTCTGAAAAATAAACTATGTTTGTGTCGGTGACAAACACATTATAGATTTTTCATCAAACTCAACATTTTACAATACAGCAAAATACCATTTACTTTACAGGTTTTTCGCTCAATGGAGAACTACTCATGGATGCTCTCGGTGGAGAGACAACATTCGCAGACGTTCAAGGAGACAACTTTGTACCTGCGTGTACGCTAGGAGTCGGACAAAGAGCGAGGTAGGAATCCGTAAACATTTAGTATAACAAGTAGTTATCTCAAAAGATACACAGCAAAGGGTGGACCTTCCATCAGGCTTATGACTGATAGTCGACTGGCTTAGTGTGATCACTTTACACTTAAGTAACATTCACCAATTCTAGTCCATCCATTTTCTGTGGCGGGAATTCAAGACCTCCAACCTGACAAGCCGGTATTCTACCACTGGGCTATAATGATTGGTAGTTGAGTCGAGAAGAGACGATCAGTCATAAGCCTGATTGAAGGTCCATACTTTGCTGTATATCTGTTGAGATAACTGCTTGTTATATTCAACTACGACGTGCGGAAAACTCTAATGATCTCACAAAACATAATTTGTGATTTTCAAAAATAAATACGTAGTATAATTAATACACAGTCGTATAATACAGTTGAATCCCAGGAAGCACTTCCTGACCAACAGAGTGGTGGATGCCTAGAACAGTCTCCCGGAGAAGGTTGTGTCTGCCGGTACTCTCAACAGTTTTAAAAAGCTGTTAGACAAACATCAGGGTATAATATAGTATAGTACGATTTTGTGAATAAAATGTCATAAATTGAAAATTCTCCCTTTTCAGATTGGTATTTGGTCAAGATGTTAACACTCTCAAGTTCTTCACAACATGCGGTCTACAAGAAGGCTACGAACCGTTCTGTGTGTAAGTAAAACATAATCGTAATTGTTACATGAAACACTAGCGTTCCCACAAACTTATAACCATTAGGGTGAGTCAAAGACCAAAACATTTTCTCAACGTTTGTGCCTGTCTGGTCCCTACAGGAAGTCCATTCTAGGCTGAAGGACCTACTGCAATAGATGCGCGTCTCAAATATCCAGGATTCAAGTTTTATCGCTCTTTAAAAAGCAGTAATATTTCATTTTTTATTTCCGCAGAAATATGAAACGCGCCGTGACGTATTGGTATACCAAAGATCAGCCAATCTTTGAGAATACAGAGGACATGATTGACACCAGGATTGATGTCACAAGAATACCCGCTGGATCAGGTATTGTTTTATCATTACAGTGACGCCCATTTATACTAACTCCGCCCATTTCTTCTATAGCTCCTCCCATTTTGTAAGTAACACCCAATTTCAGCATTTAATTTACTCAGTTGCTTATTACTAGGGATTTCTTGTTATAACATGCTTAAAACTTTTGATGATGAGCGGATTGGCTATATACATTAGCAGACGATATATACTTTTATGTCAACAGTATTGACGTGTTAAATAAGAACAACTGTTGAAGATTAACTGTTGACCGTTATTGACACAGTTCTAATACCACCTGTATATTAGTCTTTTAGCCCCACCCATTTTACTTGCAATGTTAAATGGGCGGTACAAGCTAAAATGGGCGTCACCTACACATGTATTGGTATTGAAATAGTCTTAGATTAAAAATGATTTTGCTTCATCACATTCTAGATACTCCGCCTTGCATGAAGATTTCTCACAACACATTTGAGACAATGGAGAAGGCCAATTGGGAATTCTTGAGACTTTCGCTGCCCGTCATTTGTCATTCTGAATTCATTGAGTGAGTTTTTTCATAATATACATCATTTCTTTATGTAAATACGATTGGTAAAATAGAAGTAATGTGATCAGCAGTGTTGTGACTTGAGTAAACGTAATCAGCCCGGTTGTTAATTCGACGAAATGTAATCAGCGGTTTTGTTAACTGGAGTAAATGTAATCAGCCCGGTTGTTAATTCGAGTAAATGTAATCAATTCAGTTGTTAACTGGAGTAAATGTAATTAGCCCGGTTGTTAATTCGAGTAAATGTAATCAGCCCGGTTATTAACTGAAGTAATTTTAATCAGCCGGGTTGTTAATTCGAGTAAATGTAATCAGTCCGGTTGTTAATTCGAGTAAATGTAATCAGCCCGGTTGTTAATACGAGTAAATGTAATCAGTCCGGTTGTTAATTCGAGTAAATGTTATCAGCCCGGTTATTAACTGCAGTAATTTTAATCAGCTCGGTTGTTAATTTGACTAAATGTTATCAGCCCGGTTGTTAATTCGAGTAAATGTAATCAGCCCGGTTATTAACTGCTGTAATTTTAATCAGTCCGGTTGTTAATTCGATTAAATTTAATCAGCTCCGTTGTTAATTTTACTAAATGTAATCAGCCCGGTTGTAAATTCGATTAAATGTAATCAGCCTGGTTGTTGACTGGAGTAAAGGTAATCAGCCCGGTTGTTAATTCGAGTAAATGTAATCAGCCCGGTTGTTAATTCGAGTAAATGTTATCAGCCCGGTTATTAACTGCTGTAAATTTAATCAGCCCGGTTGTTATATCGATTAAATTTAATCAGCTCCGTTGTAAATTCGAGTAAATGTAATCAGCCCGGTTGTTAATTCGAGTAAATGTAATCAGCCCGGTTGTAAATTCGATTAAATTTAATCAGCTCCGTTGTAAATTCGAGTAAATGTAATCAGCCCGGTTGTTAATTCGAGTAAATGTAATCAGCTCGGTTGTTAATTTGACTAAATGTAATCAGCCCGGTTGTTAATTCGAGTAAATGTAATCAGCCCGGTTGTTAAATTCGAGTAAATGTAATCGGCCCGGTTATTAACTGCAGTAATTTTAATCAGCTCGGTTGTTAATTCGACTAAATGTAATCAGCCCGGTTGTTAATTCGAGTAAATCAGCCCGGTTGTAAATTCGATTGAATTTAATCAGCTCCGTTGTTAATACGAGTAAACGTAATCAGCCTGGTTATTAACTGCAGTAATTTTAATCAGCTCGGTTGTTAATTTGACTAAATGCAATCAGCCCGGTTGTTAATTTGAGTAAATGTAATCAGCCCGGTTATTAACTGCTGTAATTTTAATCAGTCCGGTTGTTAATTCGATTAAATTTAATCAGCTCCGTTGTTAATTCGAGTAAATGTAATCAGCCCGGTTATTAACTGGAGTAAATGTAATCAGCTCCGTTGTTAATTCGACTAAATGTAATCAGCCCGGTTGTTAATTCGAGTAAATGTAATCAGCCCGGTTGTTAATTCGAGTAAATGTAATCAGACCTGTTGTTAATTCGAGTAAATGTAATCAGCTCGTTTGTTAATTTGACTAAATGTCATCAGCTCCGTTGTTAGTTCGACTAAATGTAATCAGCTCGGTTGTTAGTTCGAGTAAATGTAATCAGCAGTGTTATTAACTCGAGAAACTTGTTAAAGCTAAGATCACTAGATAAAAGCCTTTATTAAAAAAAGTAAAAAAAAAAGGCGTATATCATAGGTTGCACATATGCACTTAGTGATAAAAGCACTTAAAATAATAAACCAAATTGAATATTTTCAGTGAGCATGAGAAAGGCAGGCGTTGGCAAGAAATAAAGGTCCGTCAGAACAGACTGATGGCTGAAGCGGAACAGAATCAAACTTCAGCACACCTGGACCACATCATGAAGAGTGGATTCACTATGAATGATATCAAAGGTAACTTTCATGTAAATCTGCAGTAATTGAAAAAAAAAATTCGACTGACAGCCTAGATCATCATTAGAAAATGTTGAATGTATCCGCCATCCTTGTATTAGGAACCCAAAGAAATAAATTGCTTGACTAAATTCCAAAATCAACCATTCGCAATTCCAAAAAAATCAACGCACTGTGCTCTCTGTCGCCCGACAACAATACATTGGATGACATAGATAGTTAACGCCGGCTGGCTTCGTTAACTGTGCATGCGGTAACTCATTCTGTCCTACATCAAACGAAACTTACATTCATCAGTTACCTCACAGCGAAAGAATCACTCATTTAACGTGTACAGTTTCAAAGTTATTTATTTTTAAAAATGAGGGCATTCTTTTTGGATGACCCTGTATTGTACACATGAATCAAAGAGATTACATAGGTAGTACTTAGTATATTATGTCGCTGACATGAATAAATGTGTTTTTTTTTTTAATTAGGAATACATAGAAATTACGAAGATGGGGGAGAACATGAATTGGAACTTCCACAGCAGCAATCGAGTGGAAGATTGAGCAGACAACCCACTAAACCACCAAGGAAAGGTTCAGTCACCAGAGATCAAGGAGGTTCGTATTGAAAGGATTATGGTATAATGAAGATTTTTCTTTTCATACAAAGTCAAATAAATTCTTTATGCTTTATTATTGACGATACAAACGTAAAAAAAAATTCCCAATATTTTATGATTGACGACTCTGATGTAAAATAAATTCCCAATAGTAAATGTTGAAGGTTTTCGCGGTGTGCGATTGACATTGTATCTTGGTTTTTCAGGTGAACCGTGTGTAAATAAACTTGATCGACGTTTCAACACTTCTATTGGTACCGCAGAGGAAGACACCAGTAGAAGTGTCGAAACGTCGATCAAGTTTATCTACACACGGTTCACCCAAAAACCAAGATACGAATTCCCAATATTTTATGATTGACGACTCACATGTAAAATAAACTCCCAATATTTTATGATTGAAGACTCACATTTAAAATAAATTCCCAATATTTTATGATTGACGACTCACATGTAAAATAAATTCCCAATATTTTATGATTGACGACTCACATGTAAAATAAATTCCCAATATTTTATGATTGACGACTCACATGTAAAACAAATTCCCTATATTTTATGATTGACGACTCACATGTAAAATAAATTCCCAATATTTAATGATTGACATCTCACATGTAAAATAAATTCCTCTACATCAACACTTCATAAACTGAATGTTCGTTTGTAAGTTTGCCAAATCATTTGGATTACCTCAGTTATAATTCAAGCTACAATACTGTGTATGAATAATGTTGTAGGGATGGTGAATGGACTACCAAGATCAAACAGTGAAATGGAGATGGCGGGTTATTTGGACAGTAAGGATGATAAGAAAGAAAAGTCTAGAGGAAGATCACCATTCAGGTGAGACAACAACTCAAATGTAAAATAAATTCCTAATGATTTGTTATTAACAACCGGAACGTAAAATAAATTCTTACTGTTTTATTATTGACAACCGGAATGTAAAATAAATTCTTAATGTTTTATTTGTTCACTATTCTGATTTAAAATAAAGTCCCAATGTTTTGTTATTGACAACTCAAATGTAAAATAAATTCCTAATGTTTTATTATTGACAACCGGAATGTAAAATAAAGTCCTAATGATTTGTTATCGACACATCTGATGAGAATGAGAACAGACTCATGAGTCTAACGAAAATGAAGAAGAAGAAGAAGAATTCTGATGTAAAATAAATTCGTAATGTTTTATTATTGACAACCAGAATATAAAATAAATTGGTAATATTTTATTATTGACAATTCTGATGTAAAATATTTATTTATTTTCTATGTCTTTCAATCTTTTCTACGTTTGGACATGAAAGTGTGGATGATGAGTATGTATTTATGTATTTTAGGTGTAAATATTTTGTAAATTAAATCATCTGTCAATCATACCACATCCTCTGCAGGGTATGCCGAGAGGACAGAACGCCAGGCATCCCTATCCTTACACACACTCCTTGCTTCCATCACATTCATCCAATCTGCCATACACATTATCCGATTCCTTTTACTTAAATTTACAAAATTACCTACAATAATTTGTTTTATTACCAGATTCTTTTCTCGCAAGCGTGGTGAGAGTGGAGATCGTGCCAAGAGCGGCAAGTCCAAGACACCAGAACTGTTAGATGATATATCTCCCGAGAGGCCGAGGATGCCAACGCAGAAATCTCCTACAATGAACAGGGGACCTAATCCACAAATCAGGATTTCACAGGTAAGATGGCATAGTATTTTTATACATACAGATTTTTCAGTAATAAAAGTGAGACGGTTTTGGCATGTTGAGAGAATGAATGATGACCAACAAGAAAATATATAACGTGGCCGTCTGAAACGGATCTGGACCGATCATGTCGCCCAGATCTTCTAGAACAGACGCATTATAAGTAAGAAAAACTGGAGGGTGAATATGACAAATTGTATGAATGTGGCTGAAGCTAGGAGTGTGTGTAAAAATAGGGCGGTCTCTCCTTTGTATCTACCACAAAAGGACATAGTGTGATGGTGTAGATAGATATACGGATCTTCGTTTTAGAAAGCAGAAGACAAATTATTTTACATTTACTTTCAGTCCAATTTGGCGGCCCCGGGAGCCGGTCCTGAGAGACAGAAGCAGATGACAACTAATGCCCTAACTGGAGGAGGCACTGAGATCATTGGCAATGAGATATTCGACGCAGAATGTCTCAAATTGATCAACGAATATTTCTATGGTGTCAGGTACATTTCTTTAAAGTACATTTGTCTCAATTTTAAAACCTATATTTAGGTAGGGACTGGAAAATAGCAGTGTTTTTAGTTTTTGTAAGAAATTGTGTTATGCTGTGAATAAAAAACAAAATGTGCTGCTATTTCTCACTTTATTTTTCAAATGTGATGCTATTTCACTTTATTTAGCAAAATATGGTGTTTCTTTTCATTTTATTTGGTAAAATATGGTGTTTCTTTTCATTTTATTTGGTAAAATGTGGTGTTATGTTTCACTTTATTTGACAAATGTGGTGTTATGTTTCACTTTATTTGACAAAATGTGGTGTTATCTTTCACTTTATTTTTAAAATATGGTTCTATTTTTCACTTTCACAAAATTTAGTGTTGTCATACATGTGTTTCACAAAGATAGACATTGTATTATTGATATAAAATAAAAACAGAAATACTAATATAACTCACATTATTTTTGTAAAAAACATGAAATTCGCACAATTCTTATAAAAAAACAACATGAATTCCTAGATAATAAATTGGTTCTGTGGCGATCACAATTTTTTTCTGTCTCTACCATAGATTTTTTTGGCTATAATCTTACTAATTATTGTTTTGTATTGCAGAATATTCCCAGGTCAGGATCCCACCCACGTGTATATCGGCTGGGTGACCACACAGTACCACTACTACTCCAAGGAGTTCAATCAGACCAAAGTGAGGAAGGCCTCAGTAGTCATAGCCGATGAATATGATAGACCTATTGACAAGTAAGTTCAGATTTTTCTGCAGTATTTCTACAACAGTGTAGAAGAATTAAGTTTGAACATTGTCGGGCTTACAACCGCACTCGAGAAACATTCACCATTTCAGTTCACCCCGGTTTGGATTCGAACCCAGACCTTCGTCTTGCATAGTAGGGATCTTATCCACTACATCACGAGGAACGACGGCTGTATTGTCGAATTCCGTATACATTATTTAACTAGCATCAAAAATGACGCTGTTTGCGGGGTAGACAAAGAGAACAGATCGCCAGACTTCCCTATATTCGAGAATATTTGGGTAAAGCTTGAGTAATTCGGGCTTTTGTGATAATAAGAAAAAAATCTCAAATAACTCGAGAACCGTGAGACTGGACTAAGCAAAGTTTGTCTCAAAAGATTCCAAATGACCTCTACTATCACACCTTAGGTATGTTTTGAGTGTCTCTAATTATTATACATCGGGAGATTCGATTCTCTAGGTACCTGGGACTAGGAGAAGTGCAGGGACATATAGTGAACAAAAATATTATACAGTTTATTTGCTTGGCAAATGTTGTCAATACTACCTGCATAATGCACGCTGATACAAGTTACGTGGAATTTGTTGTTTACACTTCACTTATTGTTGTATTCCCCTATAGATATTGATGGTTGTATAGAATTCAGGTAAAGATGGAAACCCCCGTAATTTAAATTCGAAGAGAAATAATACTTTTGGTCACAAGCCGTCTATGGAATTAGAGGATTGAAAATGATTTATGGCACCTCGGCAATAAAATCGCATCCAAAAATCCGATGTATACAAATTAACATTATTTTCCAGTGTTGATCGTCAGTCATGTTACATGGTGCGAGCTGACGAGTTGTACAACGAGGTGATGGCTGATGCGACGGGCAAGGGAGCCTCACAGGGAATGTTCATAGGGTGCTTCATAGATGTGGCTACTGGATACATCACCTGGCAGTGTGAAGGGAAACAAACAAGCTACAGATTCAAGGTACACTCATACAGATAGGAAATTGTAATATCATTCATTACAATAATTAGGAATGCTAAATTATTACAATCGATAGAATTAGGAATATACTAAATTATTATATTTGATAGAATTAGGGTGCTTTACAGTTGGTAGAATTAGGAATACTAAATTATTATAATTGATGGAATTAGGAATGCTAAATTATTATAATTGATGGAATTAGGAATACTAAATTATTATAATTGATAGAATTAGGAATGCTAAATTATTATAATTGATAGAATTAGGAATACTAAATTAATATAATTGATAGAATTAGGAATGCTAAATTATTATAATTGATGGAATTAGGAATACTAAATTATTATAATTGATAGAATTAGGAATGCTAAATTATTATAATTGATAGAATTAGGAATGCTAGATTATTATAATTGATAGAATTAGGAATGCTAAATTATTATAATTGATGGAATGAGAAATGCTAAATTTATACATATAGTTAAAGTACTAACATATAAATATGAAAAAAATAAATATTCTGAATCCATTTATAATATATAAATTCTTATGATTGTCATCTATTGTAAAAATTTTGGACATAATCACATATTTTTCACGATATTTTTTTTCCTCCACAGATGGAGCCTGAGACCAAGCTGTTCCCTGCTATATTTGTTGAGGCAACATCCAAGGAAATTCTTCAAATAGAATTAGGACGAACTCCAAACGCTCTGCCCCTCAGTGCAGCCATCTTGCCTACCGGAGACAAGCACGCCACTCCTCAATTCCCCCCGAGACTGAAGGTCCAGTGCATGAAACCACATCAGTGGGCCAGGGTGAGATTCACATTCCTATTTCAATCTCGTCAACATTAATATTGTGTACACAAAAAAGCAGCCAAAAATTAGAAACCATGCAGCGATCTATGGATCTCGGTGTAAGCCTGATGGATAGAATACTTCTTCTTCTTTCTCTTGTATTAGATCCGCGGATCTGTTTCTTGCCTGACAGGGGCCTCCTGGGACAGCGAACTCCAACTATCTCGCCACCTATTTGCTTGGTTGGCGGTTGCCTTCTGGGATATTATTGGCCACCAAGTGTGGAAGTCTGTTATTGTCCATTCTCTCCACGTGGTTGCGCCAGAATCTTCTTCTTTTCCTGTCCCATCTTACAATGTCTTCCGTGTTGCAGGCTTCACATATGATTGTATTCCTGATTCTATCCCTCAGGGTCTTTCCCAGAATAGCGCATAGTGTCCTCATTTCCGAAGTTCTAAGCAGTGCTTTCATTCTGGTTGTGTCGGCCCCTGATTCGATTAAATTAGGCATCGAAAATATCATGGATCGCATAGCCAGATTAAAGTGGTAGTGGGCGGGACACATAGCTAGACAAGACACCGATAGATGGATACTCAAGAGTGTTAAAATGGAGACCACGGGCAAATAAGAGAGGCGTTAGAAGGCCGCCTAAAAGATGGGCTAATGACATAACCTCGGTAGAGGGTAAACAATGGACTTGCCTTAAACATTTTACCAACCAAATTATAGCATCAATTCTAAGAAACTACAGAAATAATCTTAAGATTCAGTAAATTTCAGAGGAAATTTTGGAATTATTTTTTTACAAGACAATTTAGCTGAATAATCAATCTTTTCCTGATGGACAATTTTTCTACAGTATCCCCGCATAATTTATTGCAAATTCTGTCCTTCCAGGTACCCAACCAATCTCTTCAAGTCCACGCGTTGAAGTTGTCAGATATTCGTGGCTGGTCCATGTTGTGTGAAGATGCTGTATCCATGCTTGCTCTGCATATCCCAGGTTTGTAATGGTCCTATTTATTCAAATAGTTCTACAGTGTTGAATAGATTGCTTGAATGAATCAGTGTTTTATTATTTCAGAGGAAGACAGATGCATAGACATTCTGGAACTGATTGAGATGGATAGACTACTAAGCTTCCACTCTCATACGCTGACACTATACGCGGCACTTTGTTACCAAAGTAATTACAGGTTAGTTTTTAAGTTATTGTCATTATAGGTTAGTAAGTTGTCAAAACTTTAATTCATTAACATTCATATTAAACACAGTATTTCCCAGTAATATTATATTAAACACAGTATTTCCCAGTATTATATTACTAAACACAGTATTTCCCAGCAAGATTATATTATTAAACACAGTATTTATAGTATTTCCCAGGAGTATTATATTAAACACAGTATTTCTAGTATTTCCCAGTGGTATTATATCAAACACAGTCTTTAGTATTTTCCAGTATCATTATATTAAACACAGTATTTATAGTATTTCCCGTATCATTATATTAAACACAGTATTTACAGTATTTCTCAGTAGTATTATATTAAACACAGTATTTTTAGTATTTCCCAGTTGTATTATATTAAACACAGCCTTTAGTATTACCCAATGTCATTATATTAAACACAGTATTAATAATATTTCTCAGTAGTATTATATATTAAACACAGTATTTACAGTATTTCTCAGTAGTATTATATTAAACACAGTATTAATAGTATTTCCCAGTAGTGTTGAATTAAAAACAGTGTTTCTAGCATTTCCCAGTAGTTTCATTTTAAACACAGCCTTTAGTATTTCCCAGTAGTATTATATTAAACACAGTATTAAATATCTCCCTCAGTGTTTCATTTTATTATTATTCCAACAAACTGCCACCAAAAATGTTCAATTTAAATACTCAACATTATAAATTTATATTTGGCTAGTGATGAAAAAAGATAACTATGTTAATTACTAATTATTTGTGTCTTTCCTAGAGCTGCGCATGCATTATGCCAACATGTGGACCAAAAGCAACTTCTTTATGCCATCAAGTCTGAATACATGTCGGGACCACTGCGTCAAGGTTTCTATGATCTTCTAATTGCACTCCATCTAGAATCACACGCCACAACAATGTAAGTATACATATTCGTTTTTTTCTTTCTGTTATATTCCTGCTGAGAGATAAGATAAGGAATGAGGTTATTAGAGAAATGAGTGACTGCAAGACTGGTGTTGTAACTAGAATGAAAGTGAATAAACTAAGATGGTTTGGGCATGTTCAGAGAATGAATGATGACAAGAATGATATATTTGAGCGAATGAAATGGTGTGAGGAAACGCGGCCACCCGAGACTGGCCCGGTCCGATCATGTCGACCAGATCCTCAAGGAAGGACATGTTCTGAATAAAAGGAATTGTAAAGTGTGTATGACGAATTGCACGAATGTGATGGAAACTAGGAGTGTGTCTAAGGATAGGGCTGTCAAGCGCTCTGTCCTCTGTGCCTATCCCGCAAGGGGGTAGAATGTCATTTTAAACTCGATATTAATTTTGGTATTATTTTTTATACAGGGAAGTATGCAAAAATGAATTCATCATCCCATTAGGTCAAGAACTGAAGGAATTGTATGATAATCCTGACATGAGACACAGTCTAAGATCACTCCACACTGAGAGTGTCAGGCCGCAAATGAAGATGACAGATATATCGTAAGTACAAACAAAATATGTACATACTTTAAGAGACAATAAATAATTAAATCTTTATTAGCCACAGACCAAATATAAATAACAAATCTTATTAGACACAGTAGTATGCAAAAGGGTGGACTTATTGGAAAAGCATTCTCTTACAGTCCACCCGAGAAAAGTTAAGAAAACGTATACATACTTAAGTCAACCATAAAGTAAAGTAAATAAATGCATACACATACACATTCTCTTAATAAAATCGATTAGGTATCGCTTCAACTTTTTCGTATTTTGTATGAGAGTGTAAGCGAAAAATATAGAAAAGGGACTGAATATCAAAAAAATGCACTGCATCTTACCTTAAACATTTTATCAACCAAATTACAGCATTATATCTAACAAACTATAGGAATAATCTCAAGTTTAAATAAATTTCAGAGGTAACTTTGGAATGGTTTTTTGTTGAGAAAATTCACAAAAAACAAATTTCTAACTACTGGAGCCACTAAAACATTCTCATTTATCCATGTTTTAAGTCTTAGGATGATATCTTTAGTATTAGCTGAGTAAACTTCCTTTCCCAATGCACTTTTTTGTATTTTTGCATACAATAAAATTGTTTATTTTTAGCAAAATATGTATCAAAATTAAATATGGGAGTACCTAATTTGAAAATGGGGCTGTGTGAAATGTAGGCGGAGCCAAACGAAATTTGGGCGGAGCTATATGTATAAACCTTTCTTCAATTGTTTACTGTTCTTTTCAGAGAAAACATCAGCAGCATAATGAATCTGTATTCTCCGTATTTTCCATTGGATGTCGTGAGAGACTATGTTATGTCGGCACTGGCGGAGGCTGTTGAGATCAACCAAGTGCATAACAGAGATCCAGTAGGAGGGAGCAACGAAAATCTATTCTTGTGAGTCAAAGTTTTGTGCTAATTCATTGTTTATTTGTATCATATGAATGCGGGGGTCAAAACTGGTCGGTTAAATCAGTAAAGGCACCATTTTTGAGACTGGTCAGTATAAGTCAGTTTTTTTTAGTATTTTAGGGTTTTGTCACTCAAAATTTTCACATTGGAGCCCTAAAAACTATTGAAGCCCATTTTTTAATTTATTACCAAGCATAATTTAAAGTTTAGTTAATAGAAAATTGCTCCATTATTAATTTATTTTCGGTTAAATTTGGCTGTAGGCAACATAGCTTAGGAGTTATTAATTATTATTTATTTGAGAAAAAGAGCTTCAATTTCTTGAGAATAAAAATGATTTATATCCGCAAAATTCGGAAGTCCATAAATGAAATTTCTACATTTATGTTTTCAGACCTCTGCTGAAGTTGACTGACAGACTCCTGCTGGTTGGTATGATGAGAGATGAGGATGTGGAGAAGCTGTTAATCATGACTAACCCTGAAACGTGGGATCCAACATTTGACAAAGGTATTTTGTAATTTTCTCTACACTGCTGTAAAACAATTCATTATAGCAAAGGCGTTAAAAAAGTCATACTCTGACCAAAAATCATTCTATTAGCATTGCTGCAACTTCTACAAATTTTGTATGAGAGTATAAGCGCAAAATAAGTTTTGGATCATTGTATAAATAGGGGATTGAATATCAAAAAAATATCTGCTAGAATCACTGCGTCTTACCTTAAACATTTTATCAACCAAATTACAGCATTATATCTAACAAACTATGGGAATGATCTCAAGCCTCAGTAAATTTCAGATGTATCATTTATTGTAGAGAAATTTTCCAAAAATCAAATTGCTAACTGCTAGAGTCACTAAAACATATTCTCATTTATCCATGTTTTAAGTCTTAGGATGATATCTTTAGTATTAGCTGAGTAATCTTACGTTTCCCAATGCAATTTTTGCATGTTTTATGATTTCTTAACAAATTTTCTTCTTTATTTTTCCAGAGGGTAAAGACGAACATCGTAAAGGTCTCCTCCACATGAAGATGGCCGAAGGAGCCAAGCTCCAGATGTGCTATCTCCTGCATCATCTCAATGACATACAACTCAGGCATCGTGTGGAGTCCATTATCGCTTTCTCGTTCGACTTTGTGGGAGATTTGCAGGCCGATCAGTTGAGGTAAAAAACAGTTATAATTTGTTGTAATTGTTGTTACTAAAATGTTGCATTCAGTCCTCAGCAGATGGCGTTAGAATCACAAAATTGTATAATCATCATAATCGGATCGCTTATTGGTGCCGTTTAGTTTTAAAATCGCCCCAACAACCCTAAGCCAGCAACTCGTATGCATCAGAACACCCATCCCACTTCCCCCCCAAGGGATAAAACATTATAGATTTTGTGACCAGAATGAATGTAAATAATTTAGATTGATTCTGTGAACCAAATAAATTGAAATATTCATTATCAAATTTGCAGTAATGCTGTTTTTTGTTATAGCTATCAAATGTCGTAATTTTCGTACATTTTCAGGCGTTACATAGAAATCAAACAGTCAGATTTACCCAGTGCTGTCGCAGCCAAGAAGACAAGAGAATACCGTTGTCCTCCAAGGGAACAAATGAACGCCATCCTTAGTAAGTATAAAAACAATAGACGTGTAATCTTATATATTTTGTTAATGAATTATATTTACAATTGATTATATTTCTTAGTTTACCGAACAAAGGTTTAAAACAATTGATTATATTTATGAGTTTACTGAACAAAGGTTTAAAATAATTTATTATATCACTTAGTTTACTGAACAAAGATTCAAAACATATTATTTTATTACTGAGGTTGCTGAACAAAGGTTTTAAACAATTGATTATAATGTTAGTGAGTTTACTGAACAGAGGTTTAAAACAATTAATTATATTAATGAATTTGCTGAACAAAGGTTTAAAACAATTGATTATATTACTAAGTTTGCTCAACAAAGGTTTAAAACAATCAATTACATTTACTGGTTTACTTTTCTAAGGTTTCAAGCATTTGGAAGATGAGGATGATTTGCCATGTGGAGATGACCTGATTTCACGGATGAATGAGTTCCATGGTGAGCTCATGTCACATGTGTCTCTAGCCGCCCTACAAGAACCAGAGGGTGATGTAAGTCACTACTATTTAATATACTAGACATTACAATTTAAATAAAACCTTTATTGGATATAAAACATTATACCAAGTGGCGGGTTTTTTGCCGTTTAATTTAGCAATTTAGCGATGTTGTATACAATCTGTTAGTATGTTATTATTTTTATTTCAACAATTATGTAGTCTCTCAAATAACGAACAGTGTAAGATGGTCATGCTGGACTTATGACCAGCCATCAGTTGGTTTAGGTGATCCTTTACTCTCGAGAAACAATTCACCATTCAGCCCTTAACACCTTTAAAAATTCTGGTGATTGATTAATGAAACATGATAACATGTTTCATTCATAAGTACATTGTATAATTATATCTGTCACCTAAATATATAAATAAATATTGTTTCTAGGCTCAAGCGGAAATTACAGAATCTCCTGGAGCCATGACCAAGTTGTATAACTTCATAAATGCTGTCAAAGAACTGGAAGAAGAACCCAAGGTATGTTGGTAAATTAATTCAAATGTCTTACTATAAAACCAGTATGAAATATAGTTTTAAATGTTCTCTTCTATTCCCTCATGCCGCATCCCTTGCCGGATAGGTAGAGAACAGATCACCAGACTTTCCTATCCTCACACACACACTTCGGGCTTCCGTTACATTTATCCAATTCGTCATACACACACTACGATTCCTTTTACTCAAAACACCTAGTCCCACTGATTGACATGGTCAAGCCGTGTAGTTCTTGGACGGCCATGCTTCCTTACACCCTTTCTTTCAGCCAGGTATATTTTCTTTGTTCTCCTTTCGTTGTTCATTCTCTCTACATATCCCAACCATCTCAACTTGTTCACTGTCATTTTAGTCACAACATACGTCTTATATTCACTCAACTCTCTAATCACTTCATTTTCACATTCTATCTCTCCACACTTCTTTCTCAGCGATTTCATCCCTACAGCATTAATGCCTGATTCTTCTTCAGCCATGTCCATGCCTCACTCGCACACATCAGTGTTAGCACCAGGACGGTGTTGTGCACCAGTATCTATGCTTTGTTTTAAATATTGTCTTACTATAAAATCTGAATAATTCTGTTAAATTTATTCCAGGAAGAAGAACCACCACCAAAAAAGAGTCCAGAAGGAATATTCAGAAAGGTTCTGATCTCCACTATTGTGAAATGGGCTGAGGAATCTCAAATAGAGACGCCTAAGCTCGTTAGAGAAATGTTTAGGTGAGTAAAAGAATGATCACAAAAACAGATTACAGTCCGCTTTTTTATATTTTATATGCGGTATGGTTATATTTTTACGCTACTTTCAAATTATATTTCAGACCTAGTGCTTAAAATATATGCAAATTTTTGGATTGTTGGAATAAACTGGCAACCTTGTGGCAACATAATAATGACATTCCTCCTCCCACTCCCCCGCTCTCAGAGGACAGATGACAATCTTTACATTTCGTTTCACCTTACTTGTCACACTTTTTCTATAGAATTACTGTGTAGCCTGTGTCCAAGTTATTTGAAACCAGGAGTAATAGCCAGTTAAAATCATGTTAACTCATAGTTAATTTTTAGTAGCAGTTAAAGGGAGATAGTTCAAGTCTTGCAGGGCTTAACCGTGTCATCTCTATACTATATTACTCATAAATTAAGCGTAAATTTTTATTTTCTAGTCTTTTGGTGCGTCAGTACGATGCCGTGGGTGAACTAATCCGTGCCCTAGAGAAGACTTATGTAATCAACGCTAAGACGAAAATTGATGTGGCTGAAATGTGGGTGGGGCTTAGTCAGATCAGAGCCCTGCTCCCTGTACAGATGAGCCAGGAAGAGGAGGAACTCATGAGAACCAGATTATGGTAGGATTATAATAAATCATACTGCCTACCCTGCAAGGGATTGAACAGTACCATTTATAACCAATGATATTCCTACTGAATTTAAACTTACAAGTATTAACCTTCTTCTCTCACCAACTGCCAAACATTGTCCCTTTTCATCCTTTCTATTCCTTCCCCCCTTCCTGTCCTGATATCTGTTTTTTTTTGTATGCATTCTTTTTCTCTATATGTTTATTTACCTATGTATTTTTTCCTCTGAGTCAATATATACGTGTATAATGTAATTGGTGTTAACTGGTGGATATCCCAGCGCTGTGATAAGCTCGCCCATGTGAACAAATGTTATAGAATCTATTGTAATAAAAATATATTTCTGCACTTTGTTGACTTAAAAAAGTGTAAATAAATAAATAAGATTTGTAAAAATCAGACAATTTATGATAATTTGGAATAACAATGTGAGTAGTTGGTTGCACAGTTCGTTGAGGCGACAGTCTCTCAAACGGGAGGTGGCAGGTTCAAACCCGCGCGATGGAGATGTGTTCCACACTTTGCGATACAGGCTTTTAGCCTAGTGCAAAGTGTGCAGGAAAGTATTTGGGTTTGTGTATGCAAGTCCAGATCCTTTTAAAGAGAAAAAAGAGTATCTGTGAAGTTAGAGTGACTTTAAACTCACGTGAGTTAAATGATACGTAGTACCACTCCTGAATCTTGGTTTTATTTTTACAGGAAACTAGTCAATAACCACACGTTCTTCCAACATCCAGATCTCATCAGGTATATTCATTTGCTTATAATTATGATAGCTAATATGGTTTGTACATGTTGAGAGAATTAATGATGACAGGATGACCAAAAGGATATATTATATGAGTGAGGAAGCATGGCCGTGCGAACTGGATCGGTCACGTCGACTAGATCCTCAAGGATGAATACGTTTTGAGTAAGAAAAACCGGAGAGGCTATATGACAAATTGTATGAATGTGACAGAAGCTAGGAGTGTGTGTAAAGATAGAGCGGTCTGGCGTTCTGTCCTTTCTGCCTACCACACAAGGGACACAGCGAGAGGGGATTGATAGATATTACCGCCCATTTTCATAACTCCACCTACTTTTTAAAATAAAAATCCAGCCCCTTTTTACACACTTTTATTATATTTCACGCGGTTTTTGGGAAGTCTATATCTTAGGATGCAAATTTTAATAACTTCCTGACTACTTAAAGACCTGAAACTTTCCAACCATATGTAAACTGGGTGACAATACATTTCTGTATTTTATTTTACTCCTGTGTTTTTTTTTTTATCATATAGTTTCAACTCTAATTTTTGCACGTATTATTTTTAGAATTCTCCGTGTCCACGAGAATGTAATGGCTGTGATGATGAACACGCTCGGCAGGAGAGCCCAAGCCCAGAGTGACGCTCAGGCCCAACCCAGTCCCGATCAAGACGGACAACCTGTTGCCAAAGAAAAGGTTTGTTTATCGTATTTCACTTAGAAATCATCCCTCGTGGTTTTATCTTTACGTGGATGATTTTGAAAATTTAGAATAACATTTCTGATAATATAGGCTATGTCCTAACCTTGCCAGTTTTTGGAGAAAAAAAATTTCTAGGAGATGCCGTGATGAAGAGGGGATCCAAGGGTTGTATGGCGTCGTGTGTGGTATCGTATAAAAGGGCGTTGGAAAAGTAAATCAGATCTTAAGTCACATTTTGTCTTGCTCAAGCCTAAAAAGTATGGCGGGTTGGTTTGTCAACTTTGCCGTTGCGAAGCACGGGTAACTCTGCTAGTTAAAAATAATTGAAGTAAAATGAATATTTCTTGCAGGACACATCTCACGAGATGGTAGTGGCTTGCTGTCGCTTCCTCTGTTACTTCTGCCGCACAGGCAGACAGAACCAGAGAGCCATGTTCGACCACTTTGACTTCCTCTTGGAGAACTCCAACATTCTCCTCTCGAGACCATCGCTCAGAGGATCCACACCATTAGACGTGGCTTACTCCAGTCTTATGGAGAATACTGAACTTGCTCTTGCATTGAGGTAAAGATATTATTCGTTTAAATTTTTATCCATTGTCCGCATCTGAACCGCCGGCATATTTTGTGCGGATCTTAAGAAAACAGTAGATAAAATTCATAACTCTTTTAAATATGTATGGTTAAACGAATTTAAGGTCCTATATGCTGTCATCCGGCTTCGGCGCCCTGAATTGTACTCAGCCAGTACTAAAAGAATCGTCTTGAAGCTGAAGACAGTGATAGATGAAATATGGACTACACTAGTATACAGTAATTTCAGTCAGTCAAAAGCCTGATGGAATGTCCATCCTTTGCCTGTTGAGATAAAAATGCTCATTATCCAACTACAACATGTAGAAAATCTGATATTTCACAATAAATTGAGACACAAAAAAAACAATTTTTATTTTGATGTTTGTTGTGCGGTAAATTCGGACACATGTATTGCAATATATTATTTGTATCTTCCAGAGAACATTATTTGGAGAAGATAGCCATATATCTGTCTCGCTGTGGACTTCAGTCCAACTCTGAACTGGTCGAGAAAGGTTATCCCGATTTGGGTTGGGATCCAGTAGAGGGAGAGAGATATCTTGATTTCTTGAGATTCTGTGTATGGGTAAGTATAACATCATCCATTTTATTTTATTTCATTTTTCTAAAAACATTAAAATATGCGGTAGTTGTGTATACATTCTTTGTCATTCTGTCCTCGAGCATTCTCTCCACATGTCCTGTACACCTCAACTTGTACACTTAAAGTAGTCACAATAATGCATCCACTCATCCACTCCTAATTACCTCATTTTTTCACAGCGTTTTCCCACACATTCTTCTCAATGACCTCATCTCGACCGTATTTACTCCCCTTTTGTCCTTTATTTTCCATTTATTTAGCATTCCATTTATTTAGCATGTTTGTCCATATTTATCCATATTTATTCATGTTTATGCATATTTATTCATGTTTATCCATATTTATTCATGTTTATGCATATTTATTCACGTTTATCCATGTTTATGCATATTTATTCATATTTATCCATATTTGGCCATATTTATCCATATTTATTCATGTCTGTCCATATGTGTTCTTATTTATTCATGCCTCTACATATGTATTCATATTTATCCATATTTATTCATGATTATCCATATTTATTCTTACATAACCATCTCTCAATAAGTATTTTCGTAATACAAAATTTACCTGTGTACAAAAATAGATAGCCATCTCGACTCATAAATATTTTGTATGATTTCAGGTAAACGGCGAAAGTGTTGAAGAAAATGCAAACTTGGTGATTCGTTTGCTGATCAGAAGACCCGAGTGTTTGGGTCCGGCCCTGAGGGGAGAGGGCGAGGGGTTGATGAGGGCCATTGTGGATGCTAACACCATGTCTGAGAGGATCGCGGATAGAAGGAAGCTGGTCGATACACACGGCGGGGCCGACGGATCTATGCAAGTGAGTTTTATATATCATTGATCTTAATGAACGATTAATGGAATGATTTTTAAAAAAAAACATCATAGTTTCGGATTGTTCGAATTTGATAAATTAAAACAAGAGATGTGGCTGTTTTTTTACACTTTACGGAATGATATTTTTTTTCAAAATTTTTAATGCTCATACCATAAAATTAGGACCCTATATTTAAATTGATAGCAAATTCAAATCCAACCCTTTTCATAACCGTCAAAACGTTACTATTTTAACTAGCTGAATGACGAGTGTATTCAAGTCCCCGTATTTATTCACACTAAACAGTGACCTTCTCTCTCCATACTGATGTCTTCTTACTAAAACGTATGGCCACAGAACTTGGTTTTGAATATTATTCACAATAATATAGCATTCCTAATTCTATGGATGTGACTCTATTTTTTTTTTCGGAATGTCAGTTTTTTTCAAAATTTCTTGTGCACACGATAAATTAATTGGAATTGGCTTATAACAGAATGTTTTTTTTTCTAAATTCTTTTGAAATAGGTATGATTGAACTAATCAAAATTACACTATAATAGGCACAGGTTAGGCTGAAAACAGTGGTAGATCACCAGTGTTTCAAGTCGGAGGTTCTGGGTTCAATTCCCGGCAATGAATGTTACTTAAGTGTAAAGTGATCACAGTGAGCCAGCCGACGATCACTCATAAGCCTGATGAAAAGCCTCACTGTATATTATGTATTATTAATTTTGGGCAAGCAGCCTAGGGTGATGGGCCCAAATCAACATCTGTGCTATCCGTCGTTCTGAGAAAGTAATCCAATCTGTTTTACATATTCACCACTCTATTGCAAATAAAATTCTTGCCTTGGTGAGCTGCATAGAATGTCCTCTCAAATGGGTATTGGTATTCAGGGAGTAGATGGAGCTGATATCGGGAACATCATATAGTAGCCATTCATAATCTTATGTCTCGATAAGGTCAACCATCCCTCGCATCTGTTGAGATAACTACTAATTATTATTTTTTGTTAATTAGTAACTTTTCAGCTAATACAAATCTGATATAAATTTGAGACATTGGTAAATATTTTAAGGTAAATTTTTATTTGGGAAGTGCATGTTTTTCCTTAATTTCTTTGTGTGGCTCTTCCATAAACATATAATAAACAAAGTTATATAAATATGTTTCCTTGTAATTTTGTATTTCTGATTGGACCAGCCAGTTAACCGACCCTTTTATGATTAGGAGGGAGGGAGTCCCGTCGGCGCCTCCACGTGGCGAACCCTGGGCAACGTGGGTGTCTTCGTCCCTCTTCGGGGGTCGGAGCCGCCTGCGGCGAAGTTCGACGGGATAGGGACGCTGGGCTGATCACCCAGCACCCGAAACTAATTAGGGATTAACAGGCAAAACACCACCAGGCCTCGGACGCACGGACCCGCACAGGGGGGGGCCCGCGCAGCTCGTGCATCCCCTGCAACGACCACGGAACTCAACCGTTCCTATGACAACGAGATCAGAGCGTTAGGAATGACGTGGAGAGAGGTAATATCACTCGCACAAAATCGCTCTGAATGGAGACGCCTGGTAGCCTCCCTGTGCTCCCGAATGGAGACATAAAGGGCGTAGTAGTAGTAGTAGTAGTTTATGATTTATTAAGCCATATTAACTTATTTAATCTCATTTGATATTGTTCCATGGACCCTACCATAAATACATTCATAATTTTTACGAGTTATTACCGTGAATGTAAATACATTTGTAATTTGTTGTCCCCCTTTTTTAATCATGTACCATCCTCAAGAGAATAATTTTATAAATTTATAATCTCATTTCACTATTAAACATTATTTTGTCCCTGTCTCGTGTCCAATGGTGTTTACCCCGATTGATTGTAAATTTGTGTAAAATGGTGGATTGTTATAAATAGTTTAAAATTAGTAATGTAACAATAAAAACGTGAAAACTATATATAATTAGTAATTTAGTTTACTTCCATCGTGTGCCGTTTCCTGTGTTATAAAATTGCTCATAAATTCTTATTAACGGAATATTTACATCCCTTGGTCCTATAATTATGTCAATATGATGTCTTTAATTCATTTTCAGTTAAAATATAAACAGTGAAAACAAAAAAATCCCTGTGAAAACCGCAGTTTTCTGTAGCCCGTTAACTATGGAAAATCGTCAATTTTGCTTCCATTGCCTAACTGGTCATTTTCCCCTGAATCGCAGTACATATCGACCAAGATGAGAATCCAGTTGAATAGTATTACTACATTTATGCATAAAACAGATAATCCATTATTTTTGACACTTGTAATGTATATAGATCCGCCATTTTGCATTATTGTCTATGACTACTAATACATTTAACCCGTTATCCCTGAGTGTAGACACATAATAACGCTGAGATCCGTATCAAGTTGCCTCCACAGGTCATGGAGTTCTCCCACCCGCTGCCTGAGAGCGAGGAAGACGAGGACTACATCGACACGGGGGCAGCCATCTTGTGCTTCTACTGCACCCTGGTGGATCTCCTGGGAAGGTGTGCTCCCGACGCTGGTGTCATAGCACAGGTAAACTAAATGGTTACATGATAAAATCACACAGGAAAAAAATTCACTAAAAAAAACACAAGAAGAAATAATACATACATTTTAAGAATTTCCCTATACAATCCGGTACTTAATCCAAACTTTTCAATAATCCGGCACCCTTTGGTTTTTAATAGTACCAGATTAGTGAGACTATACTGTATTGTCATAATTGTGGTTTCAGGGCAAGAATGAATCTTTGAGAGCTCGTGCCATCTTGAGGTCTCTTGTTCCTCTCGAGGACTTGCAAGGTGTATTAAGTCTTCGCTTCACAATCTTCAATCCAGCAGCCGGGGAAGAGAGACCCAAGTCTGGTTAGTAACTCTGAACATACATAAAATTGTATCAGGAAAAGTAAGATTACTCAGCTAATACTAAAGATATCATCCTAAGACTTAAAACATGGATTAATGTAAGATATGTTTTAGTGACTCTAGTAAGTAGAAATTCTGTTTTTGTAAATATTCTCAATAAAAAATAATTCCTGCCTCTGGAATTTACTGAAACTTAGTAAAAAATAAAAATAGTAATTAAAGATGTTATTATTTTCTACCTAAAAGTGAAGGACAATTTGTATTTTATGATGGAGTACCACTAATTCCATAACTTGTCTAATATTCTGCAAAATGCGCAACACATAAATGTGTGTGCAACTGTGTCGGGTGTCACCGACATCTGAGCACTAAATTATGAAAATATGTATACACATGAGAAAAGGATAAAGGAAGGTGGAATGAATTAAAAGTTGTTGAAAAGTGGACTGTAAGATAGGATAAGGTAATGTTTCTACCTACCTTTTTGTCACTGATTCCAGTTCTCTTGGCTTTTCAGTGCACTGAATATTCACAAATAAAAACTCTCACGATCACAATACGTTTTATTTTTCCTCTACAGGAATCCACACCAAATCTTTTAATGTGTCTTTAACCAAGTCAAAATGTCAAGAAACTATTACTATTACGGTTATTTCATTTTTAATTTATAGATGTTCCCAGTCTTTAGCAAACTTACTGTATAATATCTTTGTACTGTATTAAATATTGCAGATATGCCATCTGGTTTACTTCCCGGCCACAAACAAAGTATTGTGCTGTTCTTGGAGAGAGTATACGGCATTGAAACTCAAGAATTGTTCTTCAGACTTCTAGAAGAGGCCTTCCTCCCTGACTTGAGGGCAGCCACTATGCTGGATAGAGTAAGTATATACAGTCTGTCATGAAAAGATATAGTCTCGAATTATTTAAGAATTACAGTTTTGTTAGCTGGCAACAATGACATTTCTTCTGAAATTTTATTCTACAAGTGTTGCCATACTATGGTTACCAAAAGGCTACAAGTAGCGCCCTCATCGAAAACCATCTCTTTTTCACAGACTGTAGATGGTCACCCAAAACTATGGAGACACTTTATCAAAAGAATATTTTCATTTATGTGTCATTTGTTAAATCATGATTAAAATGAAATACAACTTTCTATAAAAATTCACAAAATAAATGCCTTTGATTAATATTTTCATTGCATTCTTATTGTACGAGATGTCTAGTAAAAGTTAAATGTAAAACTGTGTTTTCTTTTTACAGAATGACGGTTCAGAATCAGACATGGCCCTCTCTATGAATCGCTACATCGGCAACTCCATTCTCCCGTTGCTCATCAAACACTCCATGTTCTATAACGAGGCGGAGAATTATGCAAGTTTACTGGACGCCACTTTACATACAGTTTACAGGTTAAGACCCTTTACATACTTTAAGCTAGGCATATTGACATTTAAAAAAATTTAAGAAACGGAAGACCTTATATCTCGTTAACCTTACTAAATATGCTTTGGAAAAAATAGAGGAGATACATTGAACCTTTATCTAGGGAATGACTGCAAAAGATTTTTATATGGAGGTAGTTGGTAGCCAGGTTGCTAACGCGCTCGACTGTTAATCCGGCAGGCGTGCTCCACTTCACGACGCGAGTAAATTTTTCAAGCTTACTTTGAAGTCTACAAAAATGTATTTGGGTTTATTTCGATAAAACCAAATTCATTTTTAAAAAAAGTAAAAGAATATCTTGTATAGATTTTTCTCGTTTTATACCTATCAAAATTTTAGTTGTCCCACTCCAGCTTTGAAATTCTTTGGAATTCCTTGTATATTTTCGAGTATTTTGGGTTTTAATGGCTAAAATTTGCCCACGCTACACCACTGACTGTCGGTCTGTCTTACTATATGCTTCCATGAATATGTAAGATGATTAATTCAACTTATTTGTCTTATGTTGTTAGTATCTGTTTTTCGTTTCGATACCAACTTTGGTTTGTGCTTCAAAGTAACTATTTCTTTTTCATATGTTTCTAATTGTTGTATTGTTGTTTAGGTTGTCCAAGAACAGAATGTTGACCAAAGGACAGCGTGAGGCGGTGTCAGACTTCCTTGTGGCACTCACATCCCAAATGCAACCAGCTATGTTGCTGAAACTGTTGAGAAAACTCACTGTGGATGTATCCAAACTGTCTGAGTACACCACAGTTGCTCTCAGGGTAAGTAGAATAAACCTAATTTGTAATGCACCATAGAAACTGAGTAAAAATCGCTTTCTTATCGCTCCAACTTTTTCAAATTTTGTACGAGAATGCAAGCACAAAATAAGAATAATGTGAGCGATAAAATTGATTCTTTAAAAGGGGGTTGAATATCAAAAAATATATCCACTAGAGTCACTGCGTCTTACTTTAAACATTTTATTAACCAAATTACAGCATTATATCTAACAAACTACAGGAATAATCTCACGTTGCAGTAAATTTCAGAGGTAACTTTGGAATTATTTTTTATCGAGAAAATTTACTCAAATCAGATTTCTACTTGCTAGAGTCACTAAAACATATTGTCATTTATCCATGTTTTAAGTCTTAGGATGATATCTTTAGTATTAGCTGAGTAATCTTAATTTTACCAATGCAATTTTCAATAACCCAATTTATTCCAAATCAACAGATTTCGGTTTTTGATACTGCACGACTCAAATTGGACGATTTTTCATAAATTTTTGTATATGTTTTCAGTTGCTAACTCTCCACTATGATCGCTGTGCCAAGTACTACGGCTCCACTGGTGGACAAGGACTCTATGGAGCTTCTTCAGATGAGGAGAAGAGACTGACCATGATGTTGTTCAGTAACATCTTTGATTCTCTCAGCAAAATGGATTATGATCCTGAAATGTTTGGAAAGGCCCTTCCGTGCCTCACTGCCATTGGTTTGTTTACTTTTTTCATCGTGTACTTAGTTTGGGAGGTGTGGGTTTGATTCCCGGCCGTGGCAGATGGATGGGCTGGAATTGGTGAATGTTATTGAAGTGTAAACTGATCACATTAAACCAGCTGACGATCATTCATAAGCGGTAGCCTGTTTGGTAACGCGCTCGACTGTTAATCCGGCGGGCGCGGGTTCAATCCTCAATGTCAACTTACTCCACTTCACAAAACAAGCTTTACAAGATTATTAAGTATGCAGATTAATTTTATATAGAAAAAGTCTATCCTTGCAATTTGTTGCAAATTTTATATATAAGGTATTAATTTCCCTGTGTTCGATGTATTGTTATATCATTCAATAGAACATACGAATTGGATAAATGTGACGGAAGCCCGAAGTGTGTTTAAGGATAGGAAGTCTGACTATCTGTTCTCTCTGCCTACCCCTCAAGGAATGTAGCGTGAAGGGATAGAATAGGATCGAATACAAAGTTTTCTGAAAAATCACTTATTAGATGTAGCTTGTTTTTCAAATATGTATGAGTTATATCATATTTCCAGGTTGTGCTCTTCCTCCCGACTATTCTCTCTCCAAGAATTACGATGACGAATTCTACGGCAAGGAGACATCAGGTTAGTCGTAAACTAAAAAGTTTGGTATACATTGTCTATATTTTCACAAATCAAATTGTGAAACACAGTATTTTGACAAATCAAATTGTGAAATACTGTATTTTCACAAATCAAGTTGTGAAACACTGTATTCTTACAAATCAAATTGTGAATTACTGTATTTTCACAAATCAAATTGTGAAACACTGTATTTTCACAAATCAAGTTGTTAAACGCTATAATTTCACTAATCAAATTGTGAAACGCTGTATTTTCACAAATAAAATAGTGAAACACTGTAATTTCACAAATCAAATTGTGAAATACTATATTTTCTATGGCATGATCCAGGTTCTGGTCCAGATAATCCTCAGTATGATCCGCAGCCAATCAACACAAGTTCTGTAGCTTTGAACAATGATCTCAACACAATCGTCCAGAAGTTCTCCGAACATTATCACGACGCCTGGGCTTCCAGAAAGTTGGAGAACGGATGGAGTTATGGAGAAGGCTGGTCAGACTCGCAGAAGACTCATCCAAGACTCAAACCTTACAACATGCTCAATGATTATGTGAGTTAATTAACACATGCATGGGCTTTTTGAGAGAGTGAATGATGACAGTATGAACAAAAAGATATGTATGAGTGAAAGAACTATTTACATATGAGTAGGATCTAGGGTAGTGGAAATGAGATCGTTGAGAAGAATGTGTGGGAAAATAGTGGGAGATAGGATCAGGAATGAGGTTATTAGAGAGACGAGTAACTGATGGATGTAGTAACTGGAATGATAGCTTAGATGGTTTGGGCATGTTGAGAGAATGAATGACGACAGGATAACTAAAATGATGGACGATTATATGAGTGAAAAAAGAGGCTTGAGGAAACGCGGCCATCTGAAATTGACCTGTACCGATCATAAAGATTAGGTACTCAAGGATAGACGCGTTTTGGGTAAAAGGAATCACAGATCATGTACTAAATATAGAGATAATCTCCAAATTATTTGAAACTAACCTAACATGACATGTTGACCTAACCTATTTTACATGTTCGTAAGTACGCATCAGTTGTTCTGTTATAAAAATAAGACATCAAATGATTGTTTCTTGTTGTTTGCAGGAGAAAGAACGCTACAAGGAGCCAGTGAGAGAATCTCTCAAAGCCCTCTTGGCTATCGGATGGTCTGTGGAACATTCAGAAGCGGACATCCCTACTTCAAACAGGAGTTCAGTTAGGAGGCAGTCTAAGAGCAATGTGGTAAAGATATCTTTTAAAATATTTTTCATTATCACAATCAGAAATTTATTCTCTTTAATACTTGGAGATTTCATTTTTTAACCACTGGCAATCATGTATGTCTGTGCGTTATGGCATATATTTAAATCCCACATATGTAGGATTTTCGTGAAAGGAACTTTTGCTATTTTTAGAGATGTATTATTTTAAAATATATAAATTAATGTCAAAATTAATGGAAAGTTTCTTTTTTTATATAGTTAATAAAAATATAGCATCAAAATTCGACGGTAAAGTTGTTTCAGAGCATAGTAATTGGGAACGGAGAAATACTATAAAATATTTTAGTACCTACATATACTTTCAGTTTAAACAAGCTCAGATCTTTTTTTTCTCTTAAAATATAATTATTCCACCTTATTTGTTTGTATTTATAGCTAATCGTAAACAATCAGCGAACAGAAAACATTTTTGAATTTGATTTATTATTGCAAAGCTCCTGTCAAAAACACCCTACATATGTGGGATTTAAATATATGCTGTATTGTGTCCAGACATGTTAAATATATTTAAAATGAATTGCTGTCACACTTTTACATTCAATTTTACCAAATAGCTTTCAAAATCAACCCTGCTTTCTTGCATTGTTACTTCAATCTTTCAAAACATAAAACATGTGTAGTTCAGAATCATGTTTTTACAAATCAAAGTGTATCACCCGATAGCTGACATTTTACAATTTAACTAGTATTGCCATCACTAAGAACAAACACATTTCAAAATTAGTTATCCTTTTTAACTCCTTTATTGCTGAATAGTTTGACAGCTTCAAATATTCACAGTCTGATTTGTTAATTCATTCATTGTACATAATGTAATGGTGTGTTGATATTTTTTCATTCCTCGCATGCCCCTCGCTCCAACCTTCATCTATGTCTTCATTTCAACAGAGAGCTGGCGAGCTGTCACAGGTATGTTGCCATTATCAAATAATTGTCATTTTATTTATAATGTTGCTATCAATTCATTATGTTCCATGTTGTAGACTTGGGTAATATTGACCCACCAAAAATGGTCTATAATTCTATTATTCCCAGGGTACAAACCACTCTGCGTTTATTACAACTTTTCAGTTTGGTACGTGATTATATTAGTTGTAGTTTTATTGAAACATCTCATATCCATAATGATCCATGCATCTTTCAATGCTGAGCAGCCTATACATTAACCGTAAAATTTTGACACACACAATACCCAATATAAAAAAACAACAATAATAATTTCGATGTTTTCGACCGTTGGTACTTGGTGGAAGTCCATTTTTAAGGGAAAAATGAAAAAAACTAATTATTTAGATTTGAAATACACAAAAAAATGTGGGATATTAATGTTAATAGGTATTTAGTTGTTTAATTTTTTTCCTTAGAACAATAATATTCTTGCTGTTTTATTTCTCCCATTTTTTTCTTAATTGACAAACTATTGGCTGTCTCTTTCTAGCAAACTGTTTTTATTAGATGTTAAAATAAGACAGTATAAGCATACTTTTTCTAGATTAATTGCATCTAATGTATTAGTTCTTGTTTTAATAGTTTGTTTGTTTTATAGACTGATTCTGCCACTCCGTTCAACTACAATCCTCACCCAGTGGACATGACTAACCTAACATTGTCAAGGGAAATGCAGAACATGGCTGAGAGGCTTGCGGAGAACGCTCACGACATTTGGGCTAAGAAGAAGAGGGAAGAATTGATGGTCAATGGAGGTTTGTTTGTTACATAAATAATTATAGAATAATTTGTTTTTATTTTATTTGCACAAAGATATACAGGCAAGGTGTACAAAAATAAAAAAATGCTGCCATAAGTCTGATGAACCGTGTATTGTATTTGGAAAAATAAAGTTTCTTTTAAATTTTCTGTAAGTTTTAATAATTCAGCATTCTTTTTAAATAAAAGTAGGTACTAGGTATCCTAGAAACATTTTTTCCATGTTTTCAATGCAGATTGAAATATCTCAAATTTTAAGTCAGTCACGAGGGACTTACGTATGCTGTTTGCTTGACGCATTTAATTTTTGTTTTTTTTTTGCAGGAGGCATCCATCCCCAGTTGGTCCCGTATGATTTGCTCACAGACAAGGAGAAAAGGAAGGATAGAGAACGTTCCCAAGAGTTCCTCAAATATCTACAGTACCAAGGATACAAGTTGCATAGGTAATTGTTTCATTCACAGACCATTGATAGACTAATTTCAAGAATCATGTCTAGGGCATGAATTCCAGTATTTCAAAACTCCGGAATCTTGGAAAGTTTAAGAGATCCAGTATCGGAGTTTCAATATCGTATTACTTACCAAACTGTCGTATAATTATGAATTGTGTACCCACTGACTTTGCCTTCGTAAGCTTACATATAACCATGTCATTATGAGTCGTATGATCTCGTAGATAAGTGTATGAAATTGCATATTTTAGTTTATGCCTTAAAATGTTCAAAAAAGTGTATCCATTTAAATGTTTCTTAGCTGTAAGCTCAAACGATTAAAAATCTGGTTCAGATCAAGTTACATTTAGTATAATAAACAGCCAGTGGCGGCTATAGGGATTCTGGAACCAGTTCCGAAATTTCAAGTTTGTGTCTCCAGTATCAATGTCTGGATTTTGCACAAGAGTACTCTTTAATGTTCTTTCTGTTTTGGGTAAACAAGCAAAAGTATGATCAAGAAAATATTCCTATTATATATTTCTTATCTTTAGTAATTTTGTTCAGGCCATCTCGTGCCGGTCAATCAGACACTGAACAAGCCGCAACTGGTGTGGCTGTAGAACTCCGCTTTGCTTATTCTCTTCTCGAGAAACTCATCCAATACCTGGACAGGGCCACCATCAACATGAAGCTCCTTAAGCCCTCAACAACATTCAGTAGAAGAACGTCCTTCAAAACCAGTACAAGGGATATCAAATTCTTCTCTAAGGTGAACTTTTCTGTTTATTATATAAGTAGTTTAAAGTTACTGTAGTAGATTCTACTAATCTTTACTACTGCAGTAAGTCCAAGTAATCTTACTGCAGTAGGTTCAAGCAATCTTTACTGCTGCAGTAGGTTCAAGCAATCTTTACTACTGCAGTAGATTCAAGCAATCTTTACTACTACTTTAATCTCTATTGCTGCAGTAGGTTCAAGCATTATTGCTGCAGTAGGTTCAAGCAATTGTTACTGCTGTAAATCTTAGTTATCTTTACTGCAGTAAGTCCAAGTAATGGTTACTGCAGTAGGTTCAAGCAATCTTTACTGCTGCAGTAAGTTCAAGTAATTTTTACTAAATCTGACTGTCCTATATTATAATGAAATATTTGATTTCAGGTGGTGTTGCCATTAATGGAGAAATATTTCTCCACACACAAGAATTACTTCATAGCTGTTGCAACGGCAACAAACAATGTTGGTGCTGCGAGTCTCAAAGAGAAGGAGATGGTTGCATCACTGTTCTGCAAGTTGGCTAGCTTGCTTAGATCAAGGTAATTACTTAACTAACTTTCCTGGCCTGGGCAAACTTTTTTGATGAAGGGGCAAAATATTTAGGTGATAAGGAAAACACAACAGGTTTATTTAGCACCGTAAGCGATTTTTTTTTTTGACAAAATGGGTGACAACCTTCTTCTTTCTCAGCCGTTTTAATTCCAATGCTGGACATAGGCCTCCCCTTTAACTTTCCACAGATCCCTATCCTGGGCTTGCTGCAGCCACTTGCTTCCTGCGATTCACCTCACATTGTCAGACCAACTAGCCTGAGGTCTTCCTACGCTCCTTTTGCTTGTTCTAGGTTGCCTCTCGATAATCTTTTCGGTCCATCTAGAATCTGAGCGTCTGGCAACGTGTCCTGCTCAACTCCATTTTAAGGCAGCTGCTCGTTTTACAACCTTAATTAGTGCAAATTAAGCCATTCATGTACTCATAATAAATAACCTGTTTTTTCAGGTTGGCAGCATTTGGTGCGGACGTGAGAATATCGGTGCGTTGCTTGCAAGTGCTGGTGAAGGGAATTGATGCTAAATCTCTCGTGAAGAATTGTCCCGAGTTCATCAGGACGTCCATGTTGACGTTCTTCAACAACACTGCAGATGATCTGGGACATACTATCATTAATTTACAAGATGTAAGCCTTTAAGTTTAAGCCATTATGAACAAAACAAAATATTGCGTAAAATTCATAACAAAGATCATATTTTAGTGATCAAATTTAATATAAACATCATGTTTTGACGAAATTGTGGAATGAATTTTGATAAAATTGTGGAATGAATATCACATTTTGACAAAATTGTGGAATGAATATCACATTTTGACAAAATTGTGGAATGAATATCACGTTTTGCCAAAATTGTGGAATAAATATCATGTTTATCAAAGTTGTGGAATAAACATCATGTTTTGCTAAAATTGTGGAATGAACTTCGTGTTATGCCAAAATTGTGGAATAAATATCATGTTTTGCCAGAGTACTCATGTTTTGCCAAAATTGTGGAATGAATATCACATTTTGACAAAATTGTGGAATGAATATCACATTTTGACTAAATTGTGGAATGAATATCACATTTTGACTAAATTGTGGAATAAACATAATTTTTGGCTATGAGTGAATTGTTGATGATGTATTTTATTGTTTCCTTCCAGGGTAAATACAGTCACCTGCGAGGCACGCACCTGAAGACTTGCACATCACTATTTTATGTCAACAGTGTCATACTTCCTGTCCTGACGGCCATGTTTGATCATCTCGCTAGCTGTGAATATGGCAGTGATTTGTTATGTAAGTTCAACTGCCAAAATATATTCCAATAATGGGGTAACCAGTGAATGCTGTGTGCAACACGTACAAAATTCTCTCTGAGCAAAATTAATGTAACATTCAGAATGGGTGGTGAACCTTATTGCTGAATAAGATGTAAATTATCTTTCAAACCAGCCTTGTACACTAGCAAACAGAATCCTTTATATATGTATGGCCACGGGACTTTTCCTTGATTTTGAATGTTATTCATGTTGGAACCTTATTAGTCTCGTTATTTACAAAATTACCCAACATTAATGGGTTTTTGTTAATTGTACTCGTAGATTATGTCGGTTAGAAACGTTTTTATGCAAAAACGTAATCAAAATCTCAAAATTTGCTAGTTAGAGCCTTGTTATTCTCAGATGATGCAAACATTAATTCATGTTACAATTTTTCAGTGGATGAGATCCAAGTGGCATCATATAGAATGCTGGCATCCCTCTACACGCTGGGCACTGACGCTACACTCACACATGACAGAAAGTATCTTAAGAGTGAGATTGAAAGGCACAGACCTGCTTTGGTAAGTTTCTTATTTATGTGGGTGAATATTGCCCCGGGCATAAAACGATAATTTAAGCCAGCCAATGCCGATTGCATCCACCGCAAGGAAGGTCATATAATGCTGCATTGTGTTGAAAAAAAAACTGTCAAAAACTAGCTGGATTTCATGTTTGATGCATTGATTAAGGATACATGTTCTTTTGTAACTAAAGTGATTTTTCTCTTTAACTGTAAGGTTATTTAATTTTTTAATAGCCTGTGTCCTAGCCAGGATTCTGCTCTATCGTTGCTCAAAATATGTAGTCTGGGAGTTCTCCCCTGTAAAATTACTGATTTCTGGACACAGATAATTTAGTACTTATCCAACTCAACTAAAATGTATTGTTATTTTTCAGGGTTCGTGTTTAGGAGCCTTCAGTTCAACATTCCCAGTAGCCTTCCTGGAACCACATCTCAACAAACACAACCAATTCTCTTTGCTCAACAGAATTGCTGATCATTCGCTTGAAGCACAAGGTAAAAACCAGAAGACTGTTTTTATTCACTTAACAGCTAAGTTACCCATGCTTCTTAATGACAAATTTGTGAAATAGATCAACAGTATGACCCCGAACCGCATTCATCTGTTCATTCATTCTGACAGCTTTTTAGAAAGTTTCACAATGTTCTATTAACTTCCGCAACTTTCTAGAACGTTCTACAATGTTCGATTAACCCTTCAATTTTCTAGAGGGTTCTACAAAGTTTGCCTTGTTTCCACAGCCTTCTAAAAAATTCTACGTAATTCTATGAGTACTTGGATTTCTTCGTTCTGATAGAGTCTCCCACTATGACTTGACCGATTCAAAATTTGACAAAAGATCTGTTTTCTACTCTGGCCTTGAAATGCGCATGTGCTAACATATTCTGTCATACATCAAATAAAGCTTTTTTTGCCACACGGTGAAAGAATTACTCATAGGGGAAGAAGTCCGCCAGATGTTCGTCTTGCACTGTACATCGGTTAATATATACCTACATAATGTCTTCCAGATGTAATGACTAAGATGGAGTCATCCATGCCAACACTAGAGGGTATTCTGACAGAAGTGGATCACTTTGTGGACTCGGAGAAGACTTACTCGGAGACTCCGCACATCATCGATGTTATTCTTCCGTTCCTCTGCTCATATTTGCCATTCTGGTGGGCGCAGGGACCCGACAATGTCACGCCTACGGGAGGGTAAAATCATACAAACTTATCTTATAAACCATCTTATTTTTTTACCATAAACATGCGAAAAATTGCACTGGAAAAAAGAAGATTACTCAGCTAATACTAAAGATATCATCCTAAGACTTAACACATGGATAAATGACAATATGTTTTGGTGACTCTAGTAGTTAGAAATTAGAATTTTGTAAATTTTCTCGATAAAAAATAATCCCAAAGTTATCTCTGAAATTTACTGAAACTTGAGATTTTTCCCGTAGTTTGTTAGATATAATGCTGTAATTTGTTGGGTAAAACGTCTACAGTAAGACGCAGTGACTCTAGTGGATATTTTTTTGATAATCATTTCCCTTTTTATAGAATGAGCAAAAATCGATTTCGTCACTTACGTTATTCTTATTTTGCACTTGCAAAATTTGAAAAAATAGAAGCGATAATAGGACAGTTTTTACTCACAGCTTATCACCCTTAAAGAAATACTTTAAAAAGACTGATATTTTTTCTTTGATTCTGACGGTGATTGTATTCATAACTCACTTTTTTGTGTCGTTTCAGAAATCACGTAACAATGGTAACAGCAGATCATATGAACCAGCTCCTTCGTAACGTATTGAAGTTGATCAAGAAGAATATCGGTAACGAGAACGCCCCATGGATGACTCGCATCGCCGCCTACACGCAACAGATCATCATCAATAGCGGAGAGGAACTCCTCAGGGATCCCTTCCTGCCCCTGGCTGAGAGAGTCAGGAAGAGGACGGAGAACATGTTCCACAAAGAGGAGAGTCTTAGGGGCTTCATTAAAGTAAGAAGTCATTAAAATACATAAGACGTTTGGAGAGAATGTTTGAGGATAGAATGATCAAAAACATATGTGAGTCTGAATGAGAGAAAAAACTGTTTTCATAAATTTAAGAAATCCTAGAAAATTTACAGGAATTATAAAGAACTTCTTGGTTGAAGTGTGACAAAAAAAAATTGATATTGATATTACATAAAAGAAAAAATAGTGCCGAAGGCAAATTTTTTTGGAGCTTTTTCTAGTAACTAAAATGTATTTATTGATATGGTACAAAAAGAGAAAAATAGCGACGCAAGCGAAATTTGATTTAATGGATTTTTGAAGTTTTACCCAAAAAATGCCCCCCCTAAAAATTGCCACCCGGGGCGGACCGCCCCCCCCACACTACGCTACTGACAATATCACAACTTATCGTTATAATTTCATATTGCAGTCTTCAACAGACGACACATCGCAAGTGGAGTCCCAAATCCAGGAAGACTGGCAGCTCCTAGTGAGGGACATCTACTCCTTCTATCCTCTGCTCATCAAGTATGTTGACTTGCAAAGGAATCATTGGCTTAGAAACAATGTGCCAGGTGAATAATGCAGTTGTTCTATCAAATCAATTTTAAATTTAGGTCACATCAATTTTAAATTTAGGTCGCATTAATTTTAAATAATATCCCAGATTAACTATAGTTGTTCTATTAAATCAATTTTAAATTTCTATCACATCAATTTTAAATTGCGGTCACATCAATTTTAAGTAATATCCTAGGTGAACTATAGTTGTTCTATCAAATCGATTTTAAATTTCAGTCTCATCAATTTTAAACAATGACCGGGGTGAATTACAGTTGTTCTATCAAATAAATTTAAAATTTATATCACGTCTAACTACAGTTGTTCTATCAAATAAATTTGAAATTTATATCACGTCTAACTACAGTTGTTCTATCAAATAAATTTAAAATTTCTGTCTTATCAATTGTAAACAATATCCCAAGTGAACTATCTATTCAATCAGTTCAATTTTAAAATTCTTTCACACCAATTTAAAACTACGAGTTCCCACTCATTGTACGACTAGGCACAGTTCTATTATTAGATAATAATTGTTTCTGTGGATCTTACAGAGGCTGAAGAGTTGTACAACCACGTAGCAGATATCTTCAATATTTGGTCCAAGAGTCAATACTTCCTGAAGGAGGAACAGAACTTCATATCAGCCAATGAGATTGATAATATGGTAAGTGCCTTAATCTTTGTCTCTGGCCTCTCCAATGTCATACTCGACTTTTATAATAAGTACCTAGATGGCGTAATCAATGCTAGTAGTGAAGTAAACTGGTGCCCACAAACTGTCAAATCGTATGGAGAATTTTGACATTTCGTGGGCAACGTTTTCGCAATTGTGTTCTCATAGCTAAAAACTGTATTAGTTTTAACATTACTATTTAGGAATTAAGCGATAGTTTTAAAGATGTTTTAGTGTTTATTATTGATATCTCGTTAATAGTGTGAGTTTTGCGGCTCCAAAATACCAAAAAGATCCGAGCGTGAAATTGCCTCACTTCCTGTCTATTTAAAATACATGATTTATGTTTAATCATTCTATATTTGTAGACCCTTATAATGCCAACAGCAACTCGAAGATCTGCAGTCATTTCTGATGGGGCGCCCTCTGGAGGTGGAAAGGTAAAATATTCAATCAATTTATATTAATTTACAGTCCATTTTTTTTAGAAGTCTCACAGAGCAAACTTGGTTTAGTGTTGCTTGATGTGATAATAAGATATGGTTACATTTTTTCGTTACTTTCAAATTATATTTCAGAACTCTTATATAAAAAAAACTAGCCAATTTTTTTATTGTTTGATATGTATAAAGTTTTCTTGTTAACGTAATTATATTTTATGTGTAGAAAAAGAAAAAGAATCGTGACAAGAAACGAGATAAGAACAAAGAAGTGGCTGCCTCCCTGATGGTTGCCTGTCTCAAGAGGTTGCTTCCTGTTGGTCTCAATCTCTTTGCTGGAAGAGAACAAGAACTTGTACAGCACTGTAAGGATAGATATCTAAAGGTCAGTCAAAACTCACACTTTTTTCTTTCTATTGATTTTGTAAAATGGGTGGTCGGTAAAAGTAAGATTACTCAGTTAATACTGAAGATATCATCCTAAGATTTAAAACATGGATAAATGAGAGTATGTTTTATTGACTCTAGTAGTTAGAAATTTAATTTTTTCAAATTTTCGTAAAGAAAAATAATTACAAAGTTACCTCTAAAATTTACTGAAACATGAGATTATTTCCGTAGTTTGTTAGATATAATGCTGTAATTTGGTTGATAAAATGTTTAAGGTAAGACGCAGTGACTTAGTGGATATTTTTTTGCTATTCAGTCCCCTTTTTATACAATAAGCAAAAATTAATTGTGTCGCTTACATTACTCTTATTTTGCTCTTACATACACTCTTATACAAATATATATTATATCTTTCTTGTGTTCTTGCAGAAAATAACTGAACAAGACGTTATTGACTTTGCCAAGACCCAATTGACGCTACCCGACAAAATAGATCCCGCAGATGAAATGTCCTGGCAACATTATTTATACAGCAAACTGGGCAGCAAGAAGGAGGTGGCAATACAGGGTCAAGACGCTGGGGACAAAGCCAAACAGATTGATGAAACCGTGGAGAGAATTGTAGCCATGAGTAAAGTTCTGTACGGATTACATATGGTAAGCCATAGACACTCTATTCTTGTATTTTCTAAGATTTTTTTTGCTTTTTTACGTTATTATTTGTATTCTGTCTTGGCAGATCATCCGATAAGTGGGATAAGTTTACAATTATATAGGCGGATCTTTGGATAAGTGGGAGAAGTTTACAATTAAGTGGGTGGATCTTTGGATAAGTGGGAGAAGTTTACAATTAAGTGGGTGGATTGTTGGATAAGTGGGATGTTTTACAATTAAATGGGTGGAGCTTTGAATAAGTGCGAGAAGTTTACAACTAAGTGGATGGATTATTGGATAAGTGGGAGAAGTTTACAATTAAGTGGGTGGATCTTTGGATAAGCAGGATAACTTTACAATTAAGTGGCTGGATTGTTGGATAAATGGGAAAAGTTTACAATTGAATGGCTGGATTGTTCGATAAGTCGGATAGGTTTACAAGTGAGTGGCTCAATTGTTGGATATGTGGGATAAGTTTACAATTGTATAGGCAGATCTTTGGAGAAGTTTACAATTAAATGGGTGGAGCTTTGGATAAGTGGGAGTAGTTTACTTTTGGATAAATGGGAGTTATTTGAGTGTTTTGTATTTTTATGCACAACTGCTGACACACATTCTCCTTGGTACAGATTGACCACCCCCAGGCGCAGAGTAAGAATGTGTACCGTAGTTGTGTCTCAATACAGAGAAAGAGAGCCGTCATTCAGTGTTTCAGACACCTCGCCCTTCATGCACTCACCAGGTTTATTTTTATTTTGTTTTATTATTTTATTCCCCTTTATTTACTTACTTATTCATTTGCTGTGTTGTTTTTTGTTTAAACGTCTTAGCTATATAAAGCATGTTTACTGGAATATTTAATACATATGGACACTTGTGTTAAATATGCTACGAATGCCGTTTTACTGCCTAGGTGCAATAAATCATTACTAATCCTCTAATTCCATAGAGGGCTTGTGACCAAAAGTATTATTTCTCTTCGTATTTAAATTACGGGGGTTTCCATCTTTACCTGAATTCTCTACAACCATCAATATCTATAGGGGAATCAAACAATAAGTGAAGTGTAAACAACAAATGCCACGTAACTTGTATCAGCGTGCATTATGCAGGTAGTATTAAGAAAATTTGCCAAGTAAATAAACTGTACAATATTTTTGTTCACTCTACGTCCCTGCACATCTCTTAGTCCCAGGTACCTAGGGCATCGAATCTCCCAATGTATAATAATGAATATTTACTAATTGTTTGAAACTAACCTAACATGATATGATGACCTGACCTAACCTAACCTACTTTGCATGTTTGTTTGTGTGTGCATTCCTTAGGCTAGGAAGCCAGTGCAGCGAGTGTCTCATTGGGGCCGCCTAGTGTGTGCAGCCAGGAAGAGGGCAGCAGTTGCTTGTCTTCGAGCTACACCACTCTATAAAATGAGCAGGTCTGCCTAACCTAACCTCATATAATATTTACATAAATTTCAGCAGTGTCGATTATTGGTGGCAAATTTTTTTTCATATATTTATCCCATTCAAATTTTCGGGGTTGTGGAATTGACCCCCACTCTATTTTGATAGTTTTTCATATGTCCTGTAAAAGTCAGATGTTCATAAACCTTCCATAAGACATGTCAATGAGTTTCTATGCATTTCAGGCATCGAGCATGTAACATCTTTGCAAGGACCTACTATGAGCTTTGGTTACAAGAGGAAAATGTCGGACAGGAAGTCATGATTGAGGATCTTACCGTAAGTTCTTGTCTCAAAGCCTCCAAATTTGTATTTACAGTAAATTCGACTAATGCTAATTCGACCAATAGCTAATTCGACTAATTCGACCAATAGCTAATTAGTCAAATTAGCTATTAGTCGAATTTACTGGATACCAAAATTTGCTAGTTAGAAACTTAGTATCCCGTGATGTAGTATTGTAGAACTAGAATGTAATTAGTTTGTTATTTTCAGCAATCATTTGAAGATGCAGAGTTGAAGAAAGCCGAGGCTGAAGAGGAAGAAGGCAAACCAGATCCTCTGACACAACTTGTCACAACATTCTGTAGAGGGGCCATGACAGAGAGATCGGGAGCCTTGCAGGTAATATTTCAATGCTGTCTTTGAGTTACTAATTTCAAGTCTCAAGTTTTCAAGGCCACAACTCAATTCGAATCTCCAATATAACTTTACCAATATAACAGGTTCGATCCCCGATGCCGACCTACTCCACTTCACGACACAAGCCTTTTAAGCTAACTGTGAAGTGTGCAAAGGTGTATTAAGGTTTATTTCAATAAACCCAGAATCATTTTCTATAATAATAATAATAAAATAAATCTAAACTCTATTCTCCTGAGTCATTTGACTCGAGTCAACGTCTCTGGCAAATATCCTTTTTATTTCAATGTTTCATGCTTAGAATTCAGCTTACCACTCCCATTTGATTTAAGCCCCACCCACTTCTTCATAGTCATGCCTATTTTCAATGTAGCCACTCCCATTATATTTAAGCCACTCCCATTTTTAATATTGGCTACACCCCTTTTTAATTTAAGTTTCCTGAGTATTTATTTATTTGTGTATTGCAGGAGGATCCACTGTACATGTCGTATGCATTTATTGTGGCCAAGTCTTGCGGAGAGGAGGAGGAAGAGGGGGAGGGGGAAGGAGGGGGTGAAGGAGAGGAAGAGGGGGGAGCCAGTATTCATGTTAGTATTAGACTTATTCCTTTAATAAATATAATCTTAAATTGAACAATTCTTTAAAAACCTTGTAAATTGAAAAATGTTTATCGAAATTGCTGTTCTTGACTCTCATGTATTGCAGATTGCTGAATTTGAAATTATGTTTTAGGTAAAAATTGGTAGGTGTGGCAGGTTTCGTTGTCATGTTAATATCTCAAAATGCGTAGTAGCAGTCTGTCAAGAAATATTTTTTTTAGATGAGGATGTTACTTTAGCTTTTTGGCAACCGTAGTGGCAACACCTTGTAGAATTTCACTATAAATTGCCAGGAGTAGTTCCCAATTAATCTCAGACTATCTCTTTCTTGACACACTGTAGAATAAGAACATTTTCACGTTCTTTCACTCAATTTACGCAGAATTGATTTCACACAAATCTCTGACTAAAATATAGTTTAGCCAAATTGAATCTTACTTAGTACATTCTTAGTATGATTAATTTCAATAATTTTTCTTGATTTGCTAACAAAGAGGACTATGGATAAATTAATGGTAATATATGGCTGTATTTTTATTGCATAAATAAGATCTAATGCTGTAATTTGGTTGATAAAATGTTTAAGACTGTGCGTAACACAAAATGTTCTGTATAGACGAAAATTCGTAAAATGTATGGATTCGTAAAATGTTTCTAGTGTCGAAACTAAGTAGAGTAAACCTAATATTTTTACATATTTCACTATATCAATTATTCTATTTTATGAATATCTTTATGTAAAGTCAATAACTTTTATAGTAGAGAAAACGAATTAATTGTGATGGCACACTCTCCCCACACACGAGACTTGTCTCTATTGGGGAGGTATCTCAAAACATCTATAGTTTTAAGTTACCATATTTGTATGTGTAAAATATTGAGAAAAATAAAAAGACTTTTTAAATTGAATTGAAATTGAAAATTGAATAAGGAATTATTCGCAGAAAATAGCTTTTCCTAGACGGATATTGTGAAGTCAACTACATATTTTTTTATTAAGTGATATTCTTATTAAAATATTGTTTACATAGAGAATTAACGATATCTTTCTGTTTCGCTTATTTAGGAACAAGAAATGGAAAAACAGAAGTTATTATTCCACCAAGCTCGTCTAGCCAACCGAGGTGTAGCGGAGATGGTGTTGCTACATATATCAGCATCCAAAGGAATTCCCAGTGAGATGGTTATGAAGACACTTGAATTGGGGATCAGCGTTCTTAGAGGTGGCAACATTGACATACAGATGGTAACTATTTGATTGATAAACTTTGAATTATATTTATTATATGTACCTAACTTCATTCTGGTGAAATTTATTGGACTTATTGGATTGGATGTCAAGTGGTTTTGAATTGAGAAAACTTACAAGGCAGCGTAGATGTGGTGTAGAGTAAGAAAAGAGGAATGAGTGTTGTGACTAGGAGTACATGGTTGGCGCAGTTGGTTAAAGGGGCAGTCTCTCAAGCGGGATGTGCTAGGTTCAAACCCCGGCGCTGGCGATGTATTCCACAGCTTTTAGCTTAGTGCAAGGTGTGCAGGAAAGTACATATTTGGGTTTGTGTATGCAAGCCCAGATCCGTTTTTTTTTTTTAAAAAGGATGAAAGTGGCCAAGTTGAGGCAGTTTGGACATGTGGAAAGATTGTCTAAGGAGAGGGAAAAGAAAACGTAATCATCGAGTGAACATATTGGCCAGTTGGGAGAATCTGCAGAATGTGTGCAAAAGATGTATGTGAGAGAAGTGATCTGCACTCTTTGCGTACCTTGCAAGGGATATAGTGTGATGAAATAGATAGATAAATAGATGTTTTTGCAGTTTCAATAGTTAATTATATATTTTCATGTTTCAGTAGATAATCTACACTGTAGCCATCTGGTGATAAAGTGGCATAACTCATTGTTTAATGTATTTTTAGGGTATGTTAAATCATTTGAAAGAGAAGAAAGACGTGGGCTTCTTCACATCCATTGCTGGTCTCATGAACTCTTGCTCCGTACTGGATCTAGACGCATTTGAGAGGAACACCAAAGCTGAAGGTCTTGGGGTTGGTTTGGAGGGAGCTGCTGGTGAAAAGAACATGCACGATGCAGAGTTCACATGCGCTCTGTTCAGATTCATCCAACTCACCTGTGAAGGCCATAATCTTGGTTAGTAAACATGTCATAATTATACATCGGATTTTTGGATGCCTTTTATTGCCGAGGAGAAATAAATAATTTTTCATCCCCTAATTCCATACACGGCTCATGCCCAAAAGTATTATTTCTCTTCGAATTTAAATTACGGAGGTTTCCATCTTTACCTGAATTCTATACAACCATCAATATCTATAGGGGAATAAAACAATAAGTGAAGTGTAAACAACAAATTCCACTTAACTTGTATCAGCGTGCATTATGCAGGTAGTATTATACAAGTAAATAAACTGTATAAAATTTTTGTTCACTCTACCTCCCTGCACATCTCTTAGTCCCAGGTACCTAGGGCATTGAATCTCCCGATGTATAGCCATAATATATTTATGCCACTCCCATTTAATTGAAATCCACACACTCACTATTTATGCCACTTCTACTGTATTGAAACCACACCTACTTTCCACTGAAGCCCCTTCCACTTTACATTTAGAGCACATTTTTGATTAATATTTGTTTCTAGAATGGCAGAACTATCTGAGAACTCAGGCTGGCAACACCACGACTGTAAATGTTGTCATCTGTACTGTGGATTATCTCCTGAGACTTCAAGAGTCCATCATGGACTTCTACTGGCATTACTCCAGCAAGGTTTGTAATAAATAACTAAGCCATTTTCCTGTACTTCAATGTCAGCGTAGCTTGTGTTTTGTCATTGTCAGTGACATGAGTGAGTGCAAGACTGGTGTGACAAGAATGAAAGTGAATAAACTAAGATGGTTTGGGCATGTTGAGAGAATGAAATATGACAGAAAGACAAAAAAATATATTTGAGAGAGCGAAGAGGGGTGAGAAAGCGCGGCCGCCCGAGACTGACCTGGTCCGATCATGTCGATCAGATCCTCAAGGATGGACGCGTTTTGAGTAAAAGGAATCGGAAAGTGTGTATGACAAATTGCATGAATACGACAGAGGCTAGGAGTGTGTGTAAGGATAGGGCTGTCTGGCGCTCTGTCCTCTCTGCCTACCCTGCAAGGGACGTGGCGTGAAGGTATAAATAGATTGTTATTGTCAACACTGAGATTTTAACCTGGAATTTATTTTACATAGGAACTGATTGATCCAGCTGGTAAGGCAAACTTCTTTAAAGCCATTGGAGTAGCCAGTCAAGTATTCAACACACTCACTGAAGTAATTCAGGGTCCCTGTACACAGAATCAACAGGCATTAGCACATTCAAGGTACCAAAGCACTGTCTATACATATTTTTTTTTTATTCTATATCTAAATATGTTTAAACATTCCAATTGTGTGAAAGCTATTCTTAATTTGAATTAGGTATACTGACAAACATTCCAATTGTGTGAAAAGCGTTCTTAATTTAAATTATATTCAAACTTTCCAATTGTGTGTAAACTATTTTTAATACAAATTGTATTCAAACTTTTCAATTGTGTGAAAAATGTGTTCTTTATTTGAATTATATTCCAACATTCCAGTTGTGTGAAAAGTGTTCTTCGTTTGAATTATATTCAAACATTCCAATTATCTGAAAACTATTTTTAAAACTATGTAGTACCAATTGTGTGAAAAGTTTTCTTAATCTTTCCAATTGTGTGAAAAGTGAACTCTTAATTTGGTATGTATTCCAGAAGTAAAACAAATTCATTCTCTATTTCAGATTGTGGGATGCTGTTGGTGGTTTCCTCTTCCTCTTCTCTCACATGCAGGACAAACTCTCCAAGCATTCCTCCCAGGTGGATCTGCTCAAGGAGCTGCTCAACTTACAGAAGGACATGATCACCATGATGTTGTCTATGCTTGAAGGAAATGTCGTTAATGGTAAGGGAAAAGCAAAATTACTCAACTAATACTAAAGATATCATCCTAAGACTTAAAACATGGATAAATGAGAATATGTTTTAGTGACTCTAGTGGTTAGAAACTTGAGTTTTGTAAATTTTGTCTATAAAAAATAATTCCAAAGTTGCGTTTGAAATTTACTGAAACTTGAGATTCTTCCCATAGTTTGTTAGATATAATGCTGTAATGTGGTTGATGAAATGTTTAAGGTAAGACGCAGTGACTCTAGTGGATATTTTTTTTATATTTGGTCCCCTTTAGTATATACAATAAATTGAGGTGGTCGGTAGCCTGGTTGGTAACTCGCTCGACTGTTAATCCAGTGGGCGCGGGTTCGAACCCCGATGCCGACCTACTCCACTTTACGGCACAAGCTTTTCAAGCTTACTGTGAAGTGTATTTGGGTTTATTTCAATAAATTCAGATTCATTAAAAAAAAATTGAAAAACATAATTCGTATTTGGTGCATACTGATGATTTTAACTCAGAGCATATTGAGCCCTTTAAGTTGATTCATTGTATTGCATATTTGTTTGTATTTTTCATTTTATGGTTGATATTTTCTTCACAGGTACAATTGGTAAGCAGATGGTGGACACTTTGGTAGAATCAGCATCCAATGTGGAACTGATCCTCAAATACTTCGACATGTTCCTGAAACTCAAAGATCTCACCTCCAGCCCCAACTTCCTAGAAATTGACACCAACAATGATGGCTGGGTGGCGCCCAAAGACTTTAAAGAAAAGATGGAGCAACAGAAATCGTATACACCGTGAGTTTATTTATTTACATTTTAGTTATACATGTTTGGCGCAGTTGGTTGGTGACTTGACTTCTAAATGGAAGGTGCCAGGTTCGAATCTCAGCGTTGATGATATATTCTGCACGTCACGACACAAGCTTTTAGCTGTGCAGGAAAGTATTTGGAATTCCATTTACAAGCTCAGGTTCTGAATAAATTATATAATTTTTAATTGTTTATACTTTAAGTGAATATATTTCTGAATATGTTGAACAACAAGATACCATACAATTTGTTCACTAGGGCGAACGCATTGCAATGCTGTGATCTCTTACAGCTAGCGTTAGGAAATTTTTGTTCTAAAAATAAATCTTTGAAAGTAATACCTATTGATTCTGTTTATTTTTTTTTGCAGTGAAGAGATAGACTTCCTCCTTATGTGTTGTGAGACGAACCACGATGGCAAACTAGACTATGTGGGCTTCTGTGATCGCTTCCACGAGCCAGCAAAGGAAATTGGCTTCAACTTGGCTGTCCTGCTCACCAATCTCTCAGAACATATGCCCAATGAACCAAGGTATGCAGAATCTTACATATAATAAAAAGGGATAAACAGGGTGATTGGTTCCGTTTGTCAGATATTTGGAGAGGCGATAGAGGATAGTTAAGGAGATGCATATCCAAAAATCAACCATTTTGGAGATATGGCCTTTTGAAAATTGAGGAGTATGAAAATTTCTCATTTAGGTTTTTTGCCAATATCTCTCAAACTACTGACTCGATTTTAACAAAACCAACTACAAATCATAGAAAATAATTTTGGCTTTATTTGTGGGTTTGATTTAGAATGTAGTGAAAATTTTGTCAATAAACATGATTTTTGCCTGGAGCAATTTTGACTAAACTTGGTACATAAATATCTTGCTATCTGGAAACGAATACTGTGTAGTAGAACCTTCTGAGAAATTTTGCTGGTGAGGGGATCCGAGGGCTGTGTGGGGAGATGTATAAAAGGGCGTTTGAAAAGAAATTTGGATCGCAAATCGTATTTTGTCCAGCTCAAGCCTTCGAGAGACACTGAGTGATCGAAAGGATCCGTTTTAGAAAATTGTAGGGTTAATCGAACATTTAAAAATTACAGTATTTTGAGAGTTAATTCTATTAATTGTGTAATTTTTCAGATTGGCCCGCTTCCTGGAGACTGCGGGCTCCGTACTGAATTACTTCGAGCCATTCCTGGGGCGCATTGAGATCATGGGCGGTGCTAAGAGAATTGAACGAGTTTACTTTGAAATCAAGGAGTCTAACATCGAGCAATGGGAGAAACCACAGATTAAGGTTTGTTATATATAAAAAAATGTGTGTAAAAATAGTATTTTTTTTAGATAAAATACATATTCAAGTGTAAAAATTACACGATTGACATCAGGATGTGGTGGAATGCGTGAACGTTGCCCTGGGCTTAAAGTGATCACTTAAGCCACCCAAAGCCGACTCGTAAGCGTCGGAACACCCATCCTGCTTCCTCCCCAAGGGAGTTCACATAACGCTACATTCTCTCTTCTCCACACCATATCCCATTTATTTGGGGTCGGCGGCTCGGATACTCCCTCTCCATTTTCCCCGATCGAGGCAGTCTTCTGGAGTAAGCTCCAGGTGTTCCATGTCCCCTCTGATGGTCTCCTCAAGGGACTTTTTCGGCCGTCCTCTCTTTCTTTGTCCTTCCACTGACCAGTTTGTTGCCCTCCTCAGAGCGGAATCCTCGTCCCTTCTCTGCACGTGTCCATACCACCGAAGTCGGGCCTCTCGCGCTTTTAGGTCAATCGGGGCAACTTTCATAGTTCCTCTGATGTGTTCATTTCGGATTTTATCTAATCTAGTTACCCCGAGTGACCAGCGCAGCATTCTCATCTCGGTGGTATGGAGCAACTGTTCTTCCTTTCGTTTCAGGGGCCAGGACTCCGCCCCGTAGAGCATGGCAGGTCTTACTACGGTCTTATAAAATTTTCCCTTGAGGTTAACGGGTATTCTTCTGTCGCATAGAACACCTGAAGCCTCTCGCCACTTCTTCCACCCCACCTGCACTCTGTGCCTCACATCTTGCTCAACGCCTCCCTCCGTGCTTATGACTGCTCCCAGGTACTTAAAGTTGTTCACTTGATTTAGTGTCTGGTTTTGGATCTTTACTGTACCACTGGTTTGTTGTGTACCTGGTAAATACTCAGTCTTTTCCCTATTAATTTTAAGGCCGTTGTCCTCTAGAGCACTCCTCCAATTTTCCAATTCTATTTCGAGCTCTCTCTCATCCTCACTGCACAACATGATGTCATCAGCAAACAATAAATTTTTGTGTGTTTCTCTGAGTAGGCCTCCAGTCAGTGTTTCCATAATGGTGTTAAATAGGAATGGACTTAGTGCTGAGCCTTGATGTAAGCCCACTTCAACTGGGATAGGAGATGTGAGCCCACAGGCTGTTCTTATCGTGGTTGTGCAATCTGTGTACATAGCCCTTATTATCCCTACATATATTTCTGGGACGCCAAATTTTCTTAGTGCCCACCAGATAAGATCCCTTGGAACCCGGTCGTAGGCCTTTTCGAGGTCAATGAACACCATGTGGAGTGTTTTCTGTTTATCTATGTACTTATATTGGGTGTGTCACATAACGCTACATTATGCAAATAAAGATACCTCTCGTTTCTGTTGAGGAAAAAACCCAAAAAATAGAGACTTGTTAAAAATAAGCATTACATTTGTTCACTAGGGCGAGCTTATATCAATGCTGCAGTTTCTTCTAAAGAACTAACTTCAGGTCGTACAACGGATGTTAAGTATAAAGTGTGTAAAAAAATGGTGAAAAGTTATCCCATTAAGCCAGCTGATGATCAGTCACAAGCCTGGTGGAAAGTTCATCTTTTGCTGTATATCTGTTGAGATAACTACTTGAACAAATGATATTGATACTTATTATATATGATACTTAACAAATAATGTTGATTTCAGGAATCCAAGCGTGCTTTCTTCTACAGCATCGTCACTGAAGGGGGTGACAAGGAGAAACTGGAAGCTTTCGTCAACTTCTGTGAAGACGCCATCTTTGAGATGACGCATGCTTCAGGTCTGATGGCTCAGGAAGACTCAGGAGGGGGGCCTAAGAACAGAGAGGCGGCCTACACCAGTTATATGAGTGAGGATGATGAGGAAAGGTATGATAACAATTCTGTGTTGACAGCTGTAAAAAAATAACTGAGGTTCTAATCGTACCATCCGTTTACATTTATTTTTGATGTTCTAGTAAACAATTTTATAGACTTAAATGATTAACAATTTTATATATAAAATGAATTATTTATACTAAATGATAAACAATTTTACAGACATAAATGGTCCACAATCTTACGGACATAAAGATTTTATCGAAAAGCAATTTTATAGACTTAATTGTTTAACCTTTCTATAGACTAATTAATGATTTTAAAAAATTATAGATTTAAATGATTAACAATTTTATAGACTTAAATGACTAACAATTTTTTAGATTTAAATGGTTCACAATTTTATAGACTTAAATGGTTAACAATTTTATAGACCTGCTTGTTAGACAAATGCTTAACAATTTTATAAATTTAAATTATTAACAATTTTGTAGATTTAAATATTTAATAATTTTATAGACTAAAACGGTTAACAATTTTTGATGTTTCAGAGCTGCAAAGGATCCCATCCGTCGCAGTATACAGGCCGTCAAGGATGGACTGTACTTCTGCTTCACTATGCTCTCTCCTTCCAACATCAAGCAGAGAATAGCAGACCTCCAGCAGATGGCTCCGGCAGAAATTTTCGTTGGCTTCTTCAAGATTATATTTTACATGTTTTATTACTTTGGATACAGCATCGCAGTTGTTATTAGGTAATCTCATTATGTCATTCAACCGGCCCTTTTCTTCTTAATGTAGGATGTAGGCCTCCCTTAATTACGTTCAAGTTCTCAAGCATTGTGCCGAAAGAATATTTTTACAGAGATTTTAGATACAGTCTATAAAAAATTGTATTTAAAGAAACATTAAATTATGTGGTTGATTTCTGTTAAATATCTCCGAAACTAAGCTCTTCACAGCAAAATTTCCAGATTAAATTTTAAAGATAAAGAAATGCGGGACACTTCTTGCAGAAATTTTCTTACAGGTGGAAACCTGGGCTAACGCAAGCATAATGAAATAATTTTAGGAGTTATTATAGTAAAAAAGTCCTTTATTAAAATTTATGGGTCAATTCTTTTAATAGTTTATTGTTGTTTAATTATTTTTGTGCTTCATTGGACCAGTGTGAAATTATTCATAGCGTGGTATGAACATGAATTATATGTTTTTACTTATAAGTTTTATTGTAGAGATTGTTATATTACATGCTTTGAACATAAATCAATAATGCAGTTTTCCCACAACAGTGTAGAAAAATTAAGGGTGAACATTGTCGCACTTACGACCGACCTAGGCTGGCTTAAGTGATCACTTTACACTCGAGAATCATTTGCCATTTCAGTTCACCCCTGCTGGGATTCATAGTGGATAAGATCCCTACTATGCGAGACGAAGGTCTAGGTTCGAATCCCAGCCGGGGTGAACTGAAATGGCGAATGTTTCTTGGGTGTAAAGTGATCACTTAAGCCAGCCAAGGTTGGTCGCAAGCCCGACAATGTTTACCCTTAATTCTTCCACACTGTTGTAGGAATACTGCATTGTATATACTACGGAATGTAGAAAAATCCAACGCTTTACAAGAATAATTCATAAAACAAAAATAATTCAAGTATAAATAAATAAGTAAATTTATTGCAGGTATATCTTTGGCATTCTCCTGGGTTTGATGAGAGGTCCTCAAACTGAGGAACCTGTACAAGAAATGACGGAAGAGGAAAAAATTGGTCAGTTGAAGATGAGATTAGCTCAAAGTAAACAAAGTAAGGTCCCCCCATTCCCAGGTTGTGTCCATATGGTCACATTCTGTATTACGCTGGCTGCTTCTGGCAACACTCACCACTACTGCTGCTCTTGTGGAATTATTAAAATATGGCGGAGCTTCTAATCAATCTGTCTTTAATCTTAAATCATTTCAGTTTCTTTCTGCTATAATTTTTGGCTTTTATTTATATTATTATAAAGTGAATCCGATCCGATTTTTTTGGGGCTGAGATCCTCAAGGATGGACGCGTTTTGAGTAAAAGGAATCGGAGAGTGTGTACGACAGATTGCATGAATGTGACGGAAGCTAGGAGTGTGTGTAAGGATAGGGCTGTCTGGCGCTCTGTCCTCTCTACCCATCCTGCAAGGGATAGATAGATAGAAATACTTTATATCAGATACATGAATTCAACAAATTAACACAAATTTTCTTTATGTCACTCTAACACAAGAAATGTCTAATAAATTTTTGAACAGTTTCATGGCAAGCAATAATATAGCTTTAATATAATTTTAATAACTGAAACAGTGTGCAGCTTTCTTTTTAAAATTACACACATAATCAAATTTCACACAAATAATTGGGCTGATAGAATATTTACACATTACAAGTTTTATTTTAACATTTTGATACACTTATTAATTACTTACAGACCATTTATTATAACTATACATAAATACATTTTTTTACATTCTAAATCTCGTATCAGATTAAATTAAAATATTTATTATTTCGCCACATAGCTTTGTACATGCGCATACACATTCAAATACAGTCCTGTTTAACGACGCACATACAATGTTGAATCAAATAATTTTTTACACAGTTTACTTACATAAACTAAATTTCATGACAAACAAAATAGACTTTCTTTTGTAGATTTTTTTTTTCTAATTTTAAATTTGATCCATTAGGAGTTGTCAGACTTTTACATTTAGTACTTAAAATAAAAGTCTATGGGAGTTGTAAACTAATTGTCTTTTGTATGTTTTTTCTATGGTAATGTAGGTCCGTCAAAACATCTCCCTGCTTTACCGGCGGCCCCCGAGGAAGGACAGTTGCAAGTTTCTGCTTTTGGTTTAGATATTTCTAAAGAAGAAGGCCAGTAAGTATTATGGAAAAGTTACAAGCTATGATAATACAGTTGATTTAAACAATTTTTGTATGCCAAATAAAATGTAATAAGTATCTTAACACTTTATAAAAAAAATAATGAAACAAGACAAGTATGAGACGACACAACCACTTACGGAAAGATTTTGATGTCAATTGTCATAACATAGACAAACTCAGTGTGACCTGCTCTGGTGACAGTACCTACCCATGGACCACCCAAGATGCAATCTGTAAAAGGGACTTTACCAAGAGTATTTCAATATGTATGCTATGTATGTAACCACTAGGACAAGATTGGAGATGGCTGTCTCTCTCCCACATATATGTTCCAGATGAGGAACGGCAACATAATAATTCTTGTAGATTTTCGTTCGTTCTTTTCAATAGTGCTATCTGTTTGTTTCAATAATGGACACAAACTCTTAAGAATCGCTGTTGAAAATCGATGTTGGTTTCAAATACGGACTCATTGTCACCATGTTGCTTTCTGTAACATTACTATAATGAACTTACGAGTTATAATATTTTCCAGGTTGAAGGTTGCCCCTCACGAGTCTCCGACTATGTCCTCAACCGAAGAGGGGGACACCTCCCCCGAGGAGGGGGCGGAGGGGCATGAAGGGGAGGGAGTACCAACTGAACCACCACCATCTCTTCTGGATCTTCTCGGGTAATTAAATTTTATATATGTACATACTTCAATCTAGTTTTTTAGTGATAATTCACTTTTGTTTTTTGTAAACTCAAGGTTTCACGTAATTACTGTAAAGAAATCACTCCTACAGCATGATAAATGAAGTTAAAAATGAAAAATAATGAAGGTTTGTATACGATATACTGAAATATCATTTCCCACATTTTAAGTTTTCCCCGATTTTAAGTGTTCTTTCACGGGTCACCAGAAAAACTTGAAATCAAGGTCTCACTGTAGTAGATATGTACATCTTTGTACATTTTCAGTAGGCTTGAAAAGCTTGTGTCGTGAAGTGGAGTAGCTAAGCAACGGGGATCGAACCTGCGCTCACCGGATTAATGGCTGAGCACATTATCAACCTGGCACTGACCACTTTAAATATATGTAAAACTTTAAAAAATTTAGATATGGCGGAATGGGTAACTGAGATAAAGTGACGACTTGTAAGCATTGGACCGTCCATCATCTATCCTCCCCAAGTACAAGATAATTAATTAATAGTATAAGATAATGAATTAAAGTGTTGTTGATTTGTTGAATTTCCAGAGGCGAGGCGGCCAAACGCCAGGCCATGGAGAGGAGTGAGGCTCAGCAGGCACAACAAGCTGCGATGACGGCCATTGAGGCAGAGAGTAAAAAGGTTACACCTTCAATATACTACCTGCATTGCATTACTCGACTATAAGAGAAAGTGAATGTCGTGCAGTTGAACAAGTTGAGATGGTTTGGGCATGTGGAGAGAATGTGTGAGGACAGAATGACAAAGAAATTATGTAAGTCTGTGAGTAAACGTCGCCATTCAGGATTCACCTGAGCTGAACATATTGACTAGGTGAATACATGGTTGGCGCAGTTGGTTGAGGCGGCAGTCTCTCAAGCGGGAGGTGCCAGGTTCAAACCTCGGCAGTGGTGATGTATTCCACACTTTGCAATACAGGCTTTTAGCCTAGTGCAAGGTGTGCAGAAAAGTATTTGGGTTTGTGTATGCAAGCCCAGATCCTTTTAATAAAAAAAAATTTACTTCCACTGGTAAAACAGTGTTTTTTTTTGTTTAATTTATTTAGAAAGTGAATTGTGTTAAAATGTCTTTCCACAAAGTTACACTCGCCAACTTGGAAAATCTGGTTGTTTAGGTTTAACTAATGTGTTGTAATATAATGTGTCCAGGTGATCACAGCCCCCCAGCCCTCTGCTCTGAGTCAGATGGACCTGAGCTCCTACACACACCGAGCCGTCTCCTTCTTGGCTAGGAACTTCTATAACCTCAAATATGTGGCTCTCGTATTGGCTTTCTGTATCAACTTCATGCTGCTCTTCTATAAGGTATACAGTCCATTTTTTTTTCAGAAGCCTCACAGAGTAAACTTGGTTTAGTCTTGCTTGATATGATAATAAGATATGGTTACATTTTTTCACTACTTTCAAATTATATTTCAGAACTGTTGTTTAAAAAAACTAGGCAATTTTTGGACTGTTAGAATAAACTGGCAACATTATTTTTCAAACTTGTTATAACAGTTTAAAGGGATTATCGGGGCATTATTTTCTTTTTCCAATCCATAAAACTCGCTTGCCTTTGAGACAATTTCTCTAGCACCACTTTGTAATATTTTCGGCATTGTAACTTCCTTGTAAAAAAAGCAATGTGGGAAAGCTGTGGACCGCTGACAGCTCTTGGGACAAAATTTGACAGTTAGGGCTAGCAACAATATAATTTTGCAATAAGTGATCTGTATTTTAATGAATTATCCTATTTTTTATTTAGGTAACGACTCTGGGCGAAGACGGGGATGACGAAGGAAGTGGTGATTCTCTAGCAGACATAATCAGTAGTGGCTCCGGCTCAGGGTCAGGCTTAGGATCAGGACTTGCTAGTGGACTGGGCTCGGCGGAAGGTATGCACAAAATTAGTAGTTATTTTTTTATATTAATATATTCCTCTATCTGTTTAGTGCTAAACTGCCATCTGTTGAAATTATTTGGAAGGTAACATGTTATTGTCATAGACTTTTATATTAAGTACCTAGATGGCGTGCTGAATGCTAGTAGTGAAATAAACTGGTGCCTACGAACTGTCAAATCGTATGGAGAATTTAGACATTTCGTAGGCAACGTTTTCGAAATTTTGTTCTCATAGTTAAAAACGGTATTAGTTATAACGTTATTTGGGAACTAAGGGATGGTTTTAATGATGTTTTAGTTTTTACTATTGATATCTTGTTAATAGTGTGAGTTTTGGGACTCTAAAATATCGTGTCATATATACGTGTATAAAATTGTGTCACTTCCTTTCTATTGAAAATACATGGAATCAGATGTCTAGAGTACTTAATATTTTGGCCATGCCCTGATGGAATCCTGTTTAATGCGGGCCAGAGTTTGTGTGGTTGGTCGAATCTACAAGCTTGGCTTGACTGATGCGGGGTGGAGAAACACACCATACACCATATTGTATTCGAATGCGGCCTTAGAGCTTATGCGGGGAAATTCCAAGACTTCTTCTTACTAACGGATACAGCGACTGAATATATTTTAAACATTGACCTAAACCTTTGACAATCAGACCTACCTGTGCTATTATTACTGTTGTATGTCCTTATTTTAAGATGTGATGTAATGAAATACCATACGATAAATAAATAAATTTGGAAGGTATCATGTTATTGTAATGCTTCCAGTGGGCAGTGGAGAGGACGAGAGTGGGGAAGAGGAGGACCCCCTGGAGTTAGTGCAAGTGGATGAGGATTACTTCTACATGGAACATGTCATGAGGCTGGCTGCTCTCTTGCATTCTCTCTGTTCTCTCGCCATGCTCATTGCTTACTACCATCTCAAGGTAATCCTGCTGTCAAATTTGTAATTATGGGCGAATACCCAGTTAGGGGGGCTTCTAGTTATCTAATGCTGGATTTCACCATCTTCTTAGGTGAGGATTAGCGGAGACAGGAGCCATCTAGCACAAATTTTGTATGAAAAATAATGAGAAGTGGGTCCGATCTCCGCTAATCCTCACTTAAGAAGTTGCTGAAATAATCTATAAACCAAAGTGTTCTGACTGACTGACATACTCACTCATCAATGCAGAGCCCAAACGGTTAATTAAGTGAAATTTTAAAAACAAATGTGTTTTTTCACAAAACCTTCCATTAAGTAGGGATTTTTGGAAATTCCACCCCTAAGAGAGTGATAAGTAGAGTTGAAAGTTTTTTAGAGTATATGAATATCTCGAAAACCAGATGTGGTATGAACTTGAGATTTGGCACGAAAGGGATGATTTTTAAATGTCTCTTTATAAGCTAAAAAATGTTTTGTAATTAATGTGGTTAATTTATCGTAAAATAATGGCTTTTCACAAATCTTCTAGCGATAACTTTAAAAATTGTTATTGGTTGTATTCAGGTCCCCCTAGCTATATTCAAGCGAGAGAAGGAGATTGCCAGGCGACTGGAGTTTGATGGTCTCTACGTGGCGGAACAACCTGAAGATGATGACATCAAGAGTCACTGGGATAAGCTTGTGATAAGTGCCAAGTATGTAACACATTAATAGTAGTTCTATAGAAAAATCTCGTAACGACACTGAACAGTCTGTATCTATTCCCGCACGCCGCAGCGCTTGCGAGCTAGGCAGAGAGGACAATATGCCAGACCTCCCTATCCCAACATACACTCCTTGCTTTTGTTACATTCGTCCAATTCATCACTCATGCCCTCCGATTCCTTTTACTCAAAATATCTCCTTTCTTAAGCAACTGGTAGACGCGGTCGAATCAAGTGGTTCTTGGATAACCAATCTTCCTTACACCTCTTCTTTCGCCCAAACATATCTTTTTTGTCATCCTTCATTCTCTCCACATGCCCAAACCATCTCAGGTTGTTCACTTTCATTCTAGTAATGTTGCTAAGAGAACTGTACATATTAGTCGGAAAAAAATATTATTAAATTTAAATTTTCTGTTTCAGATCCTTCCCTGTGAACTACTGGGATAAATTTGTAAAGAAAAAGGTCAGACAAAAGTATTCGGAGACGTACGACTTTGACTCTATATCTAACCTACTGGGGATGGAGAAGACTTCTTTCTCGGCTCAGGAGGACGAAGGCAGTGGCCTCATACATTTGTACGTCATTCTAGCTAAATGTATTATTAAAATTGTTAAGAGTTAGGAATGCTGTATTATTAGAGTTGATAGAATTAGAAATACCATATTATTACAGTTCATAGAATTAGAAATACCATATTATTTCAGGTGATAGAATTAGAAATACCATATTATTACAGTTGATAAAATTAGAAATACCATATTATTACAGTTGATATAATTAGGTATGCTGAATTATTACAGTTGATAGAATTAGGAATGCCATATTATTACAGTTGATAAAATTAGAAATACTATATTATATTACAGTTTATTTATAGTTTTGACAGCCACAAGGCCTTTGGAAAGTTACAATACAAAAAGTTAAAAATATCAATACAATTAGAAATACCATATTATTATAGTTGATGAATCGGAAATACCATATTACTACAGTTGATGAAATTAGAAATACCATATTATTACAGTTGATAGAATTAGAAATACTATATTATCACAGTTGATAGAATTAGAAATACTATATTATCACAGTACAATTAGAAATACCATATTATTACAGTTGATAAAATTACAAATATCATATTATTACAGTTGATAGAATTAGAATTAAGAATGCTGTATTATAAGAGTTGATGGATTGAAGAATATTCACAGTGGTCTCGATATTTCTATCCAACTTTTGTTTTATATAGCATTCTGAACATTGACTGGCGCTATCAAGTGTGGAAGGCTGGTGTCACCATCACAGACAACTCCTTCCTCTACTCTCTCTGGTATTTCACATTCTCCGTCATGGGGAACTTCAACAACTTCTTCTTTGCTGCTCATCTTCTTGATGTTGCTGTCGGCTTCAAGACACTTAGAACCATCTTACAGTCCGTAACTCATAATGGGAAACAGGTATAAACAATATTCTAGAGCGGAATTCGTATAAGAACGCGTCGAGAATTTAAATAATGTGTGGCAGTTTGTTAAAAGGTATTTTTATTAACAGTCATTTTTTAAACTAAGGATCGATATAAAATAATACTGTTTATAAAAATTCACGAAATAATGAGGTTTCTCTCGTTTATTTTTCTTTTTTTTCGTTTCTAACGTTTATTCTCGGCGCATTATACAAATTCCATTCTACTAAATATTAACTATGTTGCCCTTAGCCCTTGGATTCACACAATGACCCCAAACAGCCCTTGGGTTCCCTCAAATCGTCTACATCTTTTTTGTCTCTGGAGAAGGCTGATCCAATGTGGTATTGGTGAAAGTTTCAGAGCTCAAACTAGTCACGTAGTACGACAACGATGCCAAGTGTGGAGGAGCTAAATAAAAGCATGTAAAAACAGTTTGCGTAGAGGGAATCTTACAAGTTGTATTGGAAAAGAATGAATACGAATGATAAATTTGTTGATGAAAATTTATATTGTTACAATTCATAGAATTAGGAATGTTATTTATACATCGGGAATTTCGATGCCACTTGCCTGATGAGGTGCAATAAAACCTTACTAATCCTCTAATTCCATAGACGGCTCGCAAGCAAAAGTATTATTTTTCTTCGTAATTATATTACGGGGGTTTCCATCTTTACCTGAATTCTATACAACCATCAATATCTATAGGGAAATAAAACAATAAATTCCGTGTAACTTGTATCAGCGTGCATTATGCAGGTAGTATTAACAAAATTTGCCAAGTAAATAAACTGTATAATATTTTTGTTCACTCTATGTCTCTGCACATCTCTTAGTCTCAGGTACCTACAGCATTGAATCTCCCGATGTATAGTTATATTTCATAATTCATAGAATTAGGAATGCTATCTATTGTCCTTTGCAGGGCAGAAACGCACTCTCCGCTTTCCTAACACACACTCCTTGGCTCTAAAGACATGATTACTGAATAATTGACTTTGTTTCCAGTTGGTCCTGACTGTGATGTTGCTGACTATCATAGTATATATCTACACGGTCATAGCCTTTAACTTCTTCAGGAAGTTCTATGTGTCGGAGGAAGAGGATGAAGTTGATAAAAAATGTCATGATATGCTTACGGTAAATATTATATTACATGTGATGTCCTTAGTGCTTACTGGCTGGAAAATAGCAGTGTTATTTTTTTTAAAAAGTGGTGGTATTTTTTTATTAAATTAGTGTTGTTTAAGGGCCTATATGCACTGAGCAAAAATCGTTCTATTTTCGCTTCAACTTTTTCAAATATTGTATGAGAATGTTAGCGCGAAAAAAGAATAACGTAAGCGACAAAGTGAATTATACCTTTTTAAAAGAAACCTGGGAAGAAATTTAAAAAACTAAAACATTCAATTTGTTAAGATTATAATTACCAGTATTTTGGCTAAATTATACTTTTATATCTGAAAAACTTAATGGAAAATCTTCAGAAACCGTAAATTTTAGGGGTACTTTGGGAATATTTTTTTTATTTAAGGAATTTTCAAATATTGTTATTTTAAAACAGTGAATCTGTAGTCCATACTTTCATCTATCACTGTCTTCAGTTTCAAGATGATTCTCTCAGGATTGGCTGAGTAAAATTTAGGGTGCTGAAGCCGGATGACAGCATATACGAGGACCTTAAAAGTTGTGTTATTTAACATACATACCTCACTTGTTTATAATAATATATTGTTTGTTTGTTATTTCCAGTGCTTTGTGTTCCACTTGTACAAAGGAGTTAGAGCTGGTGGAGGTATTGGAGATGAGATTGGTGATCCAGATGGTGATGATTATGAAGTCTACCGCATTATATTTGACATTACATTCTTCTTCTTTGTTATTGTCATCTTGTTGGCCATCATTCAGGGTGAGTAACTACCATCTAACTCTGTGAAATACTAAACCACCACTATGACTGCCCTGAACTGAAACTGATACTGTAATACTGCCTCAACCTAAATACTCATTTAAGAGGTCACAGTTTGAAGCTAAACAAACACAGTTTCAAGCAGAATCCCTGTGTGCTATATTTCTTATCCAATAGAGTTGTGTATGTATGGAGGATGGTATGGAGCTTGTTGTTGCACAAAAAGTGAATGTATTTAAACAATGGACTTCACAGACTGAATGAGTGCATACTATTGTGAGATCAGACATATCACCATAGCTGCCTGGCTAATAGCACCTAATAATAATTGAATTTGTGTGGCTTCAGGTTTGATCATTGATGCCTTTGGTGAACTCCGTGACCAGCTGGAGTCTGTCAAGGAAGACATGGAGAGTAACTGCTTCATATGCGGGATAGGGAAGGATTACTTCGATAAGGTAACTGTTTGTTATATACGTATTACTCATGAGTAGTAGTTCAAAACCTGTGTCTTAGTATTTAAAATCTTGCCGTCTAATTAAGGGCTTGTGTTTATTTTTCACCGTGTAATATTATTTTACTGCATAGGTTCCTATCAAACAACGCGGGGAATGTTATATAAAGGTATTTACTAAATATTCACAACGCACACAGCATTATTTGACTCACGCGGACCGATTTTGTCCCGTCACGCTGTTTGCTGTAGAATATTACAATATTAAGGGCTTACATGCACTGAGCAAAAATCGTTCTATTTTCGCTTCAACTTTTTGAAATTTTGTATGATAATGTTAGCGCGAAATAAGAATAACGTAAGCGACAATGTGAATTATACCTTTTTAAAAAGAGCCTGGGAACAAATTAAGAAATCTACGACAGCCAACTTGTTAACATTATTACCAGTATTTTGGCTAAATTATACTTTTACATCTCAAAATCACTTTCGGAATATTTTTTTGTCAAATAAAATTTTGTCAATAAAAGGATTTTTTAGTCAAATATCGGTGTGTTTTACTTCGTAATGTCACGTAAAAGGGTTATAAGATTTCATACAATATCTTTGTTTTTTTAAGGGGAACATAAATTAGTATGAATCTGCAAAAAAAATTTAAATGAAACAAATTGAACAAAAATTTGTATAAATCTGTCATAGCTTTTTGGACCACACTGCTAGGGACGCTACATTCACTTTACACCCGTATCGGCTAAAAGCGTGTCACTTAAAAAAATCATAAGTGTGTTCTGACTTCTGACAGATTGGTCGAACATTCAGGACGTGTGTGGAGAGTAGTCAAATTGTATGCATTTCCGAGCTTCTGGAATCAGAATCCTGAATGTTAGAGTATAACTTTCTGGACGTGTGTGATAGGTCTAACTTAAGCGTTGTATTGTCTGATAGTAGATTATTTGCAAATATATCTTAACAAATCTGTTTCTTGTTCCAGGTACCCCACGGGTTTGACACGCACGTAGCGAGAGAACACAATTTAGCCAATTACATGTTCTTCCTTATGCATCTCATTAATAAACCGGACACTGAATATACAGGTAAACTGTCTTGCATCTACCCTACACACTTATTATTGTTGCAATGTTGCTAGTGGTAAAATTTAATCAAATTATTTTGTTCTCTAGGTCAAGAAACTTTTGTATGGAACATGTATCAACAGAGATGTTGGGATTTCTTCCCTGTTGGTGACTGCTTTAGGAAACAGTATGAAGACGTTATGGGGGAATAGTTTCATGTGTTATTTTAATAATACCTATTTATTTACACAAATGTTACGAATGTCATACCAGTAGCATTGGATCTTCTTTATACGTGCAATTAGGGTTGCCAGATGTCCAGTTTTGGACCGGATAGTCCGGTTTTTATTAAATCTGTAAAAAAATTAAACATTGACCAGTTTCTTTATCCAACATATTGTGCAACCCTACATGCAATGGGTACTCCTTTTGTAAGTAAAATATCGATAAGAAATCGGATAATCTGAATGATTTATTTAATAGGAATATTTTTCTCAATGGCAACACTAATATTGTTACGATTGCTGCTGGTACAGTCATGTTAATATATTTTATATGTAATTTATTTATACTTATTTAATTTATTATAATGCATTTCCTATAATTTAATTATTTATTGTTAATATTTTACACATCTTTTAAATAAATTCATGTCCCTTACATATAATGACAGATAATGTAGTCAAAATGTCCGCCATTTTACAAAATGGTCGCTACACAAAACATATCACAACTTAATAGTTTTAGTATTTTACTAGTTTCTGCACAACATTCAAGAATTTTAAAGGAAATAATGAAAAAATATTTAATGTAATGATAATTGAAGTAAATTTTAATATTGTACCAACTTCGATTGCCAAATTTTTTCTAGACTTTTGCTCAACAAAATAGCAAATTTTATTGTAGTATTTAATGATCGATATTTCTTTTTCTATTTCTTATGTGCCTATTTGAACTAAGAGCTGTAAATTCGCCGAATAATTTCGTACATTTTGCGTCAATTAACTTTTAAGGTAAAACAAAGATATTTTTGTGAGAGCATAATATATTTCTAACAAATATCAAATGACAAATTTTAAACGATTTTAATACGAGTACTTTAGAATATTGTAGTTTTTTTGAATAGATATTTTTGGGACATGAAATATACAGTGATACTTTGGGCTACGAACTGAATGCGTTCTTTGACTCCACTGACAAGTCGAAACAATTTTGTCCACTGAAATTGATGTAAATATTATAAATCGGTAGGCTTTCGCAGCGTGATGAATCCAAATGGATTAGAAATCTATGTTGAAATAGGAATATACATAGAAATCTATGTTGTTCGTTCTTTGGGTTTCCTTACTGCGTGTAGAGTGGTTGAATAACTTCACCCTGAAGATGGCAGTAGTATCGCTGCCGAAAGCTCGGTTATTCAACCACTCGACACACAGTAAGGAAACCCTAAGAACGAACAACGTAGAAATGAACTATAAATCGGTTTGCCCTTCCCAGAAACATTGTATGTTGGCTGTTTTATGTATTTATGTGTGACAATAATAAACCTAATAAAACACACAGTAGGTTCTATAGGTTTCTGAGTCTCAATTTGTCTGAAACTGTGTTCGTAACCCAAGGTACCACTGTTCTCACTTTTCTATCATCACTCACTCATGTATGTTTAGGTTAAGTTATGCTGTCATATTATGTATAGGTTAGATTAACCTAACCTAAACATATTTATCGATGACTGCAATTTAAGTAAAATGGGTTACGTATGGACGTAAATAATTAGAGAAATTTAATAGAGATATGAATATAACTCATATTTTAGTGTAGGTAACAATAGCAGTGGACATTTCAGAAAAAAATCTAACATATTTTACAAGCCAATGTTAGATTTTCAAATATCTAATACTAATTATTACCCAAAATGGGTGCCACGTACATCATTATTTCGTGGAATTCGTATTCATCGTTAGTTTCTTGTTAAGACAATGTGAAATGATGCTGTCTGCCAAATGGACACGCCTGTCAAGGATGCCATTTGACGAATTGAAGAAATATATAGTCTGGCAAGAAAGACTGGGTCTTGGAATAATTTTATTCTTTTTTTTTTTTAATTAATCTGGGTTTATCTAACTTAACCCAAATACACCTTTGTGCACTTCACAGTAAGCTTGAAAAGCTTGTGTCGTGAAGTGGAGTAGGTCGGCATCGGGGACCGAGCCTGCGCCCACTGGATTAAAAGTCGAGCGCATTACCAACTAGGCTACCAACCACCTCTGCAATTTTATTTGGAACTGCAATTATTTGCTGGCAACAATAACGATTTTGAAATACTACAAGTGTTGCCACTATGGTTGCAACGCTCGAACAAGAATCTATCTACATGCAACACGCTCATCGAAAACCATATTTTTCTTGTCAGACTGTATATTAGTTAGGTACAGATTATTGTATGAAAAATATTTAATACTTATATTTGTTATTTTAATTGTAATAGATAAGTAAATAATTATATCTTGTATTTAAAAATATTTAAGACATTTCATGGGGCCCTCATTTGTGTATTTATTTATTACGACTCTCCAAACTCAAAACTCTGTATCCATCAGTGTTTTTAATAGAAAAAAAATGAGAATTATCTTTAATATCTATACAACTCTTGAGTTTTTGATCTGAGTCTAGATTTTCTTAATATTAAACTCTTTTGAGCTAAGTGTACTCTTGAAAATGGTGTAGGCGTAAAATAACATTTAAGCGATAGAATAGATACTATTCGAATTTAGAGTATTCAAAGTTTTAAGAGCTAGAGTCACTAAAACATATTGTCATTTATCCACGTTTTAAGTCTTAGGATGATATCTTTAGTATTAGCTGAGTCATCTTCCTCTTCCCATTGCAATGTTTTAATTGTTCAGGTTCTATCCCCCCTTAAGAGTACATTTAGCTCAACTGTATTCTGAATTATGGTTTATATTAGTATTAATATAGAGGACGGGGCCTTATATCAAATGATGTGGATAACTTTGTTCTGTTTGTAAAAATAATTTATTGAAATACTTAACCTCTGTTTTATTTCCTTTCATATTCCCTCATCCATTGTTTTCAGTTTTAAATAGTGTAGGATAGTTGGGATCTACCTCCCCCGAAATCTGGCACATACACGACACAGGATGATTTTTCTCTGCTATCTCGGTGTGCCTCAGTTTTTTTTTGTAGTAGCTTTTTATGTAGATTTTGATTCCGATTTTCCGAATCAGAACCGGACACGGAGGGTGTGGCCTTCTCCTCCACAGATGGGGCAACTGCCCTTGTGGTGGGGTGGAGTCGGTTAACCACATCGTCGAAGAATGTCAGTTCACTAGGTTTAGCGGCACAATGGAAGACATCCATAACTTCTCTCCTGAGACACTTCAATACCTGAGCTCTCACGAACTTAATCTCTGACTCTGGTCTCTCCAACGCCATGTGATATATATATGTAGATATGGTACATCTACCTATGTAAAAAAAATTGTCTGTGCACTAATTTTTAATGTACATTTACTATAGGATAGAAAGAATGGCAAAAAATCAGTGCCTGTACATAGGAAATCTCTTTCATAGTTGTTTGCAAGATTGAATAAATGTCCTCCCCCCCAACCAAGTCTGGATATGTGCTTGACGGCAACGATACGTTGACCAGTGCCATAGCCAGTGTGAACATCTGGCTGCCTTCGGCAATCCATTGGTCAGATAACATCCAAACCAGGTATTGTAACTAAGTAGGCAGCTACTGCAGATGGGCCTGTACACCGCCTCCTAAAGTAGGTACTCTAGCCATGCTGTAACAGTCGGCAACATAGCATAATGATCAAACAGGACCACCACTCCTGTCAAATCTCCTAACAGAATATAATGCGTGGTCCATCATACTCGTTGTTAAGGAACCGTTATTCCATACATTTCCTCAGTGACGGTGATGGCAGCCTCGCCTATAATGTTTTGTGTATTAATCCTACATCATGGCTAGAGAAAGAGAGCAATGTCAAGATGGCTGTGGCCTGTATCATGTGCTTCTAAGTGTAATGTTTGTCCGGCAGGTTTTTAAATTGATTGAGTGCACTAACAGGTACAACTTCCTCGGGCAAACTTTTCCAGGTCTATTGGTTAGGAAGTACATCCTGGGATTGAACGAAAAGGGAATAGAATATAAAAAAGAAGAAAATACAAGTGTGAAAAAATCATATATTATTGTTTATTTAAATGTATACAATTAAAATCATTACAAAAAATAAATAAGCACATTTAAAGAAAAAAAAGAAACAGACTTCTACACAAAAAATAATAGTAATTTATTATTAAATTGTTTCTGAATTTCTATTCTTTCTCTCCTATGATGGATTCTGTTATACAAAACGTAGTAGCATTTCTGTAATCCTCAATCAAAAACAAACTAAGTAAGATAGTATAATAATAATACACTGCATTCCTATATGACTTCAGTTCGCGCGCGCGTCCACTAGTTACACAGAGTACGCAGTGAGTAATAAAATGTAGTAGTATGTATATACATGACGCGCGCGCATGTTGAGCTGTGCGCGTTGTATGTAGTGTGGATGTCATTTAATTTAAAATATGATTAATATTACAAATTAAATGGTAATATAATAATAAGTAATAGATATAAATGTATGATAAAGTAATTAATTAGTAGATGTAGTGGGGTGGGGGGGGCCGGCCCCACACTATTGGCGATCAGTCGCTCTGAGCTTCTCCTCTACAGCCTCCTGGGAGGCCTCGGATAGATCCGTAGCTTGGATATATTTCTGTACTCCCACAAGTGACTTCTTCAGTGCATCAAAAGAGCTGAAATAATCAAATATTATCATTAGATTCCAGCAGCACACAAGGGTCTATTGTCAAACATCACACATAGGCAATGGCAGTCAGGTAAATAAATACATCTTTGTTAGCTAGAGACCAAATATAAATAACAAATCTTATTGGACACAGAAGTATGCCAAAGGGCGGACTTATTGCAAAAGTCAGTCTTACAGTCAACCCGAATCGGTACTCAATTGTTGTATAGCGAAAGGTGCTTCATGGTATTACAAGTAGCTCTATTGTGATATCAAATATACATGGTGATCCATGCGACAAAACATTAAGGTTATGAATTCCACTTTGACATTAAATTTGACAATACTGCACAAGTTTTATTGTCAAACACCTGAAGATGAGGATGAGAATCCTCCAACACTAGTCGTGGATTTTAAACTATATACTAGTCTTTCAGTTTCACCTTTAAAAATGGACTTCCACTACCGTCCATCGAGTAGCATTTGTCAAAAAAGATATTTGCAAAATAAAAATGATGAGTTACCTAGAGTACAACATCTTCTTCTTAACTTTGGCAGTGTCTGGGCACCATGACATGAGGAAGAGTTTCTGCTTCTTGGAACTCTCAGAGGTCCCCTGGCACTGGTGCATGTATTCAAAGTCAAACAGTCCGTATCTGCACTCTCCCGTGCCGCCCTTCTGGAGGTCCTCCAGGAAGGAGTCGTACTCTGCATTCCTCTCCCCCACGGTCTCCACATCTATCTGCTTCTCATCTCTGATGTAGAATACTACGTAGCGGTGCTTCTTGTCTTTCTTTATCTCCTCGTACGTCGTCTTGCATATGTCTGACACTGTTACACCAGACGCCTGCAACCAACAGATAATAATTAATACAAATCCTGTCTTAAATAGTTCTTAATCTAACTACTTTGAAATATCTGTACTTCTGACAAAAAGGATGTGCACTGACTTTGAATTACTAATTGTTTATGATAAATAAACAATTAGTAATTAAATAAACCTTTTTTCACAGAAATGGTCACATAAAAAGTACCTACAATTTCATATAATTTCTCTTTAGAAAATCATGTTCGACATTTGTATGGGAATGAAATGGGACAGCCATTTTACTATGAAGTAAAGATGACAGCTTTTTAAAAATTCTTCATGGCGCAATCGAAATATCTTTACCTATTTGTACTTCAAATAAAAAAAACACATAAAACATGTTAAAATTTCGCACTTAAAGATATCATTAGATTCGTTCACTAGGGCGATCTTATTTTAATGCTGCGGATCTCTTACAGCTAACCCGAAAATGGAAAATTACGTTAACTATGAAACCAAGTCCAAAATACAAATTACGAAAAAAGTTTTGTTTCAAACAATAACCACCATTGAGTTTACTTACACTCAATTATTAATGCATCTCTGTATGGCAGATAGGTACCTCAATTATGTTACAGTAGGTATATTGACTGGTAGGACATATAAGCGGTACCTACCTACAATTACCGGAAGAGGCAGGTACCTCACCTCACAGGAAATTACCAAGAAATGAAATAAAAAATTAACAATAGGAAGGATACGCGAATCAAATCAAAATACTACGCGGAATGAATGAGAAAGAGGTAAGACATCAATCAAATGTTAATATTTTATCAGGAACATCATTATCTACCTAACGTACCAAGGCAGATCGATAAATACAGTAATTAAAATATAGATGAACCCCATTAAAATTACCCATAAAAATCCAATACTCTTTATTATATGATTCATAATTTACGAAGTTTCATTAATAAAAGTTCAAATTTCCGTGCGCAACCCCTACTTTGCAATCCCTGTATATGAACGCAATTATAAGGGCGATATACTAGTTCAGGGGTTCCCCACCATTTACCAGTCACGCCCTCTTTAGGTATCTCCTAAAATCACTGCGCCCCCGGACCCGTCCCCTTTTTTTTTTTTAGATTTACGTTGCTATTTCAAATACGTGAATTATTATGTACCCAAAATCTACACACGATTCTTAAGTTACGTAAACCGACGTGTAAACAAAAGATTCTGAACAACCTGAGTTTCAGAAGCTGTAGGATCTACTAGAATCTGATGACGTATATCTGGAGAGGATACAAAACAACTAAAAAAAACAAGCGTCTCCAAGTCTCGATATATAAATAATATAGAGGAGAGAGCACAAGTTGACAATATTATATGAGATGATCCAATTCTGTATGCAGCCCACGCGGTATGTAATATTTACAGACAGATGATTACATATATACTAGTATTGATATAATATACAGATAACTGAGAATATTTCATAGCTACTTAATATAATTAACTGCTTTAAGCATAATATGTCGGGGTATATCACGAAAATTCGCACGTATTATATTAGTGCCCGATCCCACCAACTACCACCTAGGAAGCAGACCCCTAAGGAATTTCCATACAAAACCACAGATAATTTGAGTGATTATTATAACTGTCAAAACCTTTAAGATATAAATCCATACAAAATACAGCATGCAGCTACTTAAGTGAGGGAGATTCTGGGCCGAGATATTTGGCCACCTAACTAAGTAGAGCTGCATGCTGTATTTTGTATGGATTTATATCTTAAAGGTTTTGACAGTTATAATAATCACTCAAATTATCTGTGGTTTTGTATGGAAATTCCTTAGGGGTCTGCTTCCTAGGTGGTAGTTGGTGGGATCGGGCATTAGTGTTATAATATATTATAGTGCACGCACACTATGAGGTGCATTATTGTCTCTTATAGGCTACACTACAATGTTGCAATCAGTTAGAAAAATAAAACAGCACGTATATTAGGAAGATCCGTCAAAAACAAGATGCTGCTTGTGATGCGAATGAAGAATAAGATGTGACATACTATGGAACGATTTACACAGTAGAATATTACGCCTACTTAGAAAATCCATCAGCCAATCTCTCCCTCTCTTTCGTATGCAAAAGAAACAGTGTACGAAGTACGAATGATTTGGGAGTCAAAGCTCCGTGGCAATAATTCTTAGGTACGTATTCTATTGCTCTCGGCGTCACTCGATGGATTTCCCAAATATCCCATTCGAAATTCTTGATGGAGCACTACTATTTACGGAGGATGTGCCCACATCTCCCGTGGCCCAGTTCGGATCCTATTCTGGGATGCCCATAGTTTACTGTCAATCAGAGACAATTATTATATTTTAATAAAAACAAGGCAATATTAGAACTTTCGTGAAAACAAAACGGTTTGCCGAAATGACCGCCAACCCATACCAAACGGATACTACCGCTTATTCCCCTCACAAAATCTCATGAAAATAATTGCAACGACAGTTGATTTGTAAAGTACTGCTCCTGCCTTCCAACAATCCAATGACCCGTTAGAACGTTAGCTATTCATCTCTCTAATGCAGCGATTAGTCCATCATTCCACCTAAATGTTAGTACATATTATAATATCAGCATTATGTATATCGCAGTATGTGTAGACTGTAGACACAGAGACCACGTGTCTCCCCATATATTATAAAGTATTCCCTAATAATAGACTGCAACGCCCATACAAATATAACAACTTCGATGTAGTGTTGATTATATGGATGGAAATAGCACACACAACCTCCCGCATTCACACACTACAGATATTCACACAACACTACATATGTATTCTATGTCTAATTGACTACCGTTTATAAAACGCTTTGATAAAAACTTTATATTCTACTACGAGACTAGTTAGAAGAATGTGGTGAGAAATGCGGAGATAATTACGTTGATCACAAAAGATATGTCGAATAAATTTAGCATCGGTGACGCAGTGGCTGACATTTGCAGAGGGAAAAATATTACCCATGGATGGACCCATAAACAATTTACATCTTTTTTATGCCTGGAGTAGGCTGATCCAATGTGGTACAGGATCGCATTGACATCTAATTCGCACGATTGGTGAAAATTTCAGAGATGTGGCTAGTCTTGAATTGACTTATATTCAATTGCAAGATTTGGAGACAACTACAATAATAATCCCCAGTAAAGCTAAATAAAAGCATGTAAAATGAAGGCCGCAGTGCTACAAATGAATTGAGAAGACGACTACCTACTATTCTATCCCCACACGCCGTACCCCTTGCGGGATAGGCAGAGATAACAGATCGCCAGACTTTCCAAATGTTAGACTACCTACTAACTCATCACACAAAACCTCCCTGGGTGAAAAAGTCTGTCCTGACATCTCCATGTGTTCCAAGGAAAAACGTCAAACAACGAAGTTGAAAAATCACAAATCATTTCCTATCTATACTGTGCCTACGTCTTTTTGTTGTGTACTTGGTATGTCGATAGCTTATTTTCCTATGGTGTCAACGCCGCCTCAACTATATTACAGGTAATGTACCATCTCTCTGTAAGCTATAAAACTGCAAAAGTAAATAATATTACGGTCAAGCTCGCGGACGCATGAGTAGGAACCTGTTAGAAATCATATGAAGCTACCTGACTAACTAATATCATGTGTCTAGATTAGATGACACATTACAAGTTCTAGATAATCAGATACTTACTTGACGATACAAAAAACACACAATGAGTGTAAAACTAGACTCACTCGGCTAGACTACAATGTTATTTACTCATATCAGTATAAGTAAACGTGTATGTACTGTGTGGCACATCTGATAAATCTTTCCAGAGTCTCCGTGAGAAAATTACACAGTGGTTTACAATAAATGCCTTGACCGTCAAGTACGCGGACTGGCAAAAATATATAAATAAGTTAGTGCAATAATTGTCATCACATCACCTTCTTTTGACTCTGTGATGAATCAGTCTGTGAATGATAATATATAATTAGGTAAGTACCTAATTATATATTATCACACCTATTGTTTACACGTCATAAGATTCTCATGACAATGACATTGCATTTTAACTTATGGCAATCGATCGTGTTTATGTTTATAAATATATTTTATATCTAAATCAATGCCGCGTGGTACGCTTAACTTTGCGCTTTAAATGTGGCTTGAAAAAACGTTTCAAAACAACGCGTTGTCCACGAGGCTGAAGTAATCATCTAGATGGACTAAAAGAAAGAATGACCGCTTTCATGCCCCTACCGATATTACAGAACCCTGCCAGCATTCAGATAGCGAATCAGAAACAGATCAAACTCGCATTCTGGTGTGGAAGGTTGAAATATGGCATTCGAGCCTTCAATTCGACCGGCCCTTTGCATTGGAATAACCTTCCTGAGCAAATTCGCAAGCCGCAGACTCCAAGTTCAAGAAACTGGTCAAAAGCCATTTGTTCCACAGCTCATTCCATTAAATTGATGTACAAATACATTAGTTATAATCAGATTGATTATACGTCCTCGCGGTGGAAATTGTCCACAATATTAATCTTATGTTAGAATGAATACTTGAGCCATTAGTGAAGATAAGAAAACTCTAAAGATAATCAACAACCGTAAATTGTCAAGTTGTTCGTTCCCTCTGCATTGCGTCGTACAGATAGTGAAGAACATGAGTATTATGGATGGATAAATGGCATGACATGAAATGAAATGAAACCACAGTGAAACATGCAATGTATTGTACCTCCAGTACGCAAGACCCACCCCCCATATGTGGTGTAAGGATGCACCATGAGTAATGTATACAACCAGAGCGGGCCCGAATATTTGGATGTTGTTTCTTCTACCTGAGCTGTGGGGCCGATGCCCCGGGCATCAGATAACGCCCTGGGGCACCGTGGCCCAGCCAGGACAAGCAGACACATACATACACAATACTGTATAATGCATTACAAACAACATACACTAATACATTCGGTATATTAGAAGCCACGCTACTGTGCTACACACATGAAGATGCATTAGATTAGTAGTTAGTAGACATTAAATATACATTTTACTGTAAAAGTCAGTATATTGGTAAATCCTAGGATTTACCCTAGTTCGAGGTTTTACAGTAACGTCTACACAATACAGTGTTTTAATAAAATAATATACAAAGACATACTATGCGATGAGGAATACATGCAGTGCAGGTACTGCAAAATACTAGAAACATGAATAAAGTAGTTAATATCAAACAAATGCACGATGGATAATGTTAAGTTAAAATATATATCTCTAGAAAGAGAGTAGTAAGGGATAGGAAACATTGAAAGACTCCCAAGGGCTTAAGCCCCTCCGCATCCTTAACATATAGCGTCCTCTTTACCCGCACTCCTTGGTAAAAATATTTTTAAGACGTGAGCTCGGAGTTAGACAGAAGGGAGCCCCCGACAAACCGCTCCTAACTTACAATCCCTCAGTGTCCAGGGAAAGGAAAGTCTGGCGATCTACCCCGCAAGCGAATCTTGGAACAAAAAATGAAGCTCGAAATAAATTTGAACTTGAGAGACACGGCGTCATCAGCCCACAAAACTTGGGTTAAGATGTTATCCACCATGAAATAAACATTTTTATGGTATGGTTTTATGCTTTTGCAGATGAAAATTATTTTTCTACCATATTCTAATTAATTTGGATAAACAGTTAGACGAAACATTAAATTTGTTTGAACTTAGGTGCGTTTTTTTTTTCATTTCCTGTAAACATGATTCTTAAAACATGAATGATGTCATTTAGTAACATAAAAATTAATGTATGTAATGTATGTATGTATAAAAAGGTGTATATTAGTTTAGTACGGAGTATGTACGCCTTCATGACATCTCATATGATTACATTACCACCTGCTAATAATATTGCAAGCAATAACAGATCGAGTAAGACTCTGACTGATACACACAGTACAAGACTACAATAATGTGATTTGTTTGAGAATATACTAGAGACGTCCACAAAGTAAGCGTACTGTTGCCCTCTCGGCCTGTAATACCAATTTGGCAATACCATGTCGTAGCGGGGACTTTCCTGGACACAACGAGCTCAGGAGCACATCTGTAGCACGAAAACTCAACTTGTAGTGTCCGTTTTTGTGAGACATGTCGATAAAAAATCCCGCCAAGTACGTAGCGCGTCCTGACATCCAGTTTCTTTGAAAAAAATTGGCTGTATTTTTTTTCACGAATCAAAACTGTTTATTGCTAACGTGCTATGAATCGAACAAACGTGTTTAAAAGATGTGGTGAGTTTGACGAAGGCAGAACGGTTGTTCATCGAGCCTTAATCTCGATTTCTTCCCTGAAGACTCACATAGGTGGAAAAACATTTTCAACCAACCACGATGTGAAACAAGATGACCCGAACTGGAAGAAAGAGATGGCGGGAAAATATTTTGAGCCGTGCGTCAAAAAGCTTTGCCCGACTCACTAGGTACATACATCGGGATGGCGACTACATGGAAAAATACCTCAGATATGCGTCTACAATACCCTATTTTTTTTTTTGAAATACAGTTTTTAAAAAAAGAATTATAAAGTCAGTACTTTTACTTTCTGGATGACCCTCGTATTATGATAATAATATTTAGATATAGGAGCAGTATAACGTGAGTAGGCGTGCAAGACTGGTGAAATAATGCACATGCATTCATTCTGCGACGGACGTATTACATGAAAATATAATTAGTAATTACACACATGACATGTCTAACTTATGTACATCACATTTACTATTCTAATCTACACGATATTGGGGATAGTGTGGGGATATTTTGGATGGTTTGAACAAGGTGATAGTGCGAAATATTAACATAAATAGATATTTCTTTAATCTCATCTGTGACTCATACAAATGTGAAAAATTATCGAGTGTTTTTCGCTTCCAAAATAATTGTCCTTTTCATTTAATAACGGATCTGGACTTTTCAAGATTCGAATCCCAAGTATCTGCTTAGGTAGAAGTAGCGCGTTGAACCAGCTACGAGAAACGTGCTAGAAAAGGATAATTGAGGATACTAGTAACCTTCGCAGAATGATAAATACAGAAGATCATGGCAACATACTTGATTGACACTTATTTGGTCTTATCTTCTGCTTTGGTATACTCCCACGACACCAAATTTACAGAAAACCACCCATCTACTCAACGTTCTGATTATATCTCTGGCTGCTGGCACGAAGCCTCCACGTGGGCGAACTGCCATGACGAGCGAACCAGAAGAACTATTAGCTACAATGACGTAAACACTTATACCGTCACCAATCGTACTTCTCACTGAAAATTTACTAACCCAGAGACTAAAAATATGTAAAAATCAACACAATCATTCATCGCCAAGTCACAACATTCCATGACTCAATCATAAATAATAAAGATGAGCAAATATCTGAATGGTTTACCCAATGTTTTGATTCAACGCCTGTTACATTTTCAGTTTATATAGAAGAGCTACAGTAATAATGTCAAAGTTCTAATTTGTCCAACATGAAAATACTCTACAATGTATCTACATGATAATACTGATATGTAGTTCCCGCCTTCTCTAATACGTGTAGCGCACCGTCTCACCTATCGTCTTTTGCCAAAATATCGCGCTAAAATAATAACTAAACATATCCCATCTCTCTGCTCTGGTAGTCGACACTCTCTAGCAGTATTTATAATATCTACTAGTGGATTATACTGTCAACTAGCTATGTGTGAATAGTACTTAACGTTTGATACATAAAGGCGGGAACATTACGTCAATGACATGAAGAAAAGACAATACTATTTGTACCTAGTAAACAGTCTGGCTAGATAGAAACATAGTCAGACTAATGCGAAACAAATCACCTGGCAATGCTTAAATTATTCGGTACAGATTGTCAAGTCGAATACATGAAGCATTATACATAAGTAAATGACAAGATCTGTGAAACATTACACTAAGAACATCACTATTAGGTATTCGATATACTAGGTATACGATAGTCATACGTGAAGACTGCAACACTGACGAAAGATGGGACAGGAAAAGAAGAAGATTCTGGCGCGACCACGTGGAGAGAATGGACAATAACAGACTTCCACACGTGGTGGCTAATAACAACCCAGAAGGCAACCGCCAGCCAGGAAGACCAGCAAAGAGGTGGCGAGATAATTGGAGTTCGCTGTCCCAGGAGACCCCTGTGCAAGAAACAGATCCCCGGATCTAATGCAAGAGAAAGACGAAGATGAAGATATACTAGGCATAGACTTCAACAATGAATGAATCTGGATATTATGTATAGACATACCCCATAGTCACATTTGTATCTAAGGCAGATACTTTGGTAGTTGTCGAAGTCGAGTCTTTCACAGCATGACTGAGTCAAATACTGCAACTTAGGATTTAGACACACTACACATAACTAAGCAGTGTATCAGAAAATAACTTCACTAAAACATTTAGAAGAAAAGATTCACACTTGTATTTCGTACCAGATAATCACAACAATATCTTTATTGATAATCTAATCTCAGTATATAAACACTTCTAACAGATACCAATAATATAATCTGTTACACAGTTTTATTAGGTACCTACGCACGCTATATTTCAGTCAACGATCATACTAAACGTAAACTATGTTACATATTATTTACTTTCACAATAATTTCGCAATAAGTATAGAAGAAAAACAATGTATTATTACATCATGTGAACACTGACTGACTAACAATAATTAGTTAATTCAATATTTCGCGAATTGTTATTCTACAGAGAAGATTTAATACCTAATATTATAATGCTTATATGTATTACTTTCCAACATAAAAATACTAGAATGCACTTCTTCAACAGATAATCAGGGGTCTAGGAAACTATATAAATAAACAAGGCTTGTGAACATTTTCAGCTTTCCGCCGATTGCCCATATTTATCGAAACGTCATTTACAATCCATTAAGCGGCACTCGTACTAAAAAACATACATCTACGAATACTGAATCAATATAGGTATACCTCTAATACATGCCACGTTGAGTTATCTACGAAATTCCCAGAATATACCAGAAAGCAATGACGTTATAGTACTTAATTAATCACTAACTAACAAGCCCATGATGATGCAGTTTCACTCGAGTAGCATTGCTCACATAAACATACTTGTAGTCATAACATAGAAATTAAAAACTACAATAAAACAGTATAGTATACATTAATATTGGAATGTTCATAATAGTATAATACACGAGAGAAGAAGATTATTATGAATGTTTTATTACTAGGTACATTCAACAGACGAGTTCGACTCGTCCTTGGCAATGAACCCATGTCACACAACACTGTGACATCATCTCCGAATTAATGGCGACACCTGTATATACTATACACAATATATAATGCAATATGTATCACAACACGGTACAAGCAATAATTTGGATTTAAAACTAAGGTAAGTTGTACTTATCATACTGCATAGACATATGCAATAATCCATGATATAAACTCTACATAGTCTACGTACTGATAAGAGGACAACGTCCGAGCTTAATAAATAATAACATATACCTAGTACAATCACATAATTTTTAATAAACATTTCTATCCCCTCACGTGGGGTAGAGAGAGACGATAGAACGCTAGCCTGTCTTGTCTTTACGCGCCTTTCCCATGCTTTCACGCAATTTGTCAAAACTCTACGATTCCATTCACTCAAGCTTGAGGATCTGTTCGACATGTTCAATTGTCAATTCATTGGACGATCGTGTTTCTTTGCACAGCTTCTTTTGACCCATATAACGCTTCCTGCAGCTAATGCTTGTGTGATCAAGAGGATCCGATCACCGCATACCGCCTTACTTGGTGTCTCAAGAAAGATCTTCACAAGTAGAACACAGATCTTTTGTCAAATTTTGAATCGGTCGAGTCACAGTGTCACTCTTCTCAGAACGAAGGAATCCAAACTCTCAAGAGAATTACGTAGAATCTTCTAGAAGACCGTGGAAACAAGGCGAACTTTGTAGAATCTTCTAGAAAGTTGTTAGAAAGAATGAAGAGGTGAACGCTGTTCAATCTACTTCACCATCCAAATTTGCCGTTGCGACGCACGGGTAATATAGCTAGTAAATAATAATGAAGGAGAAACAGTGTGGCTTTCGAAAAAAGGGCTTAAATGTTGTGATTAAATAAATTATGAGGAAAACCGAAGCAGAAAAGCTATAAAGCATAGTGGGATTTGTGTATGACGTTTGCCGGCAGTAGACCTCAGGTCTGGTGTCATTGAATCGCGTGCCCTTATACGGAAAATATTTGGACAGCAATAATAATACTAACTGCCTAGCGGCGGTTGTTATACAGTATGACGAATCACTGCGAGAAATACGTCTGCCTCTATGCGGTATAGTAAACTGTATGTAGGTATATAATCTCGCATACACGATACGTTGACCGCAAAGATAATACAATACGTACATACTACATATACTTACTGTATTATAAGATAATAATTATTATTCGTGCATGAGTCAGTCATCAATCCAGTGTGCAGTTGCCACCGTATATAATAAACTATTATACCTACACTAAATATATCATACTTGACTAACCTCAACTCTCCATTAGTTGTGTTATTACTAAACCTAATACCAGTAAAAAATGGGTTATAATAGGGGATGAAAGACTGAAAAGTAGACGAAAGGAACGACCGGGAAGTTGGCGAAAAATGCGAGGAAGTCACTATGTCTCGTATTAGTGGATTTGTTCAGGCGCCGTTTCACGGATCATCAATCTTAAGAAAGCGGGAAACTGACAACGAAGAGCAATGTTTTCAGCTCGTTTCTAAACGTGTCAATGATCAGATTTTTGGGTAAATCCACGTTAAGTCTGTTCCAGCTGACGGGGTGAACATGTTTCGAGGAAATTATAAAAAAATCGTTAAGTACTGTTACAAACAATAATTACGTTGGGGAATGCGCAGGACAATCTAGTAGGTATTGTTTGTTAGGCTAGGCATGATGACATGTACTAACCACTGGATATAATGATTAATTTAATAATACATAGAGCTTAATAGTAATTAGGAGGCATGGCAGTGAATCTATCGGTAGACATAAGCATTACACATATTGCACGTACCGCCCCCGCCAAGACTACGAGGGAGACCTCTACATACGCATGGTGCAAGGTGCAATGAACTTGACAATCAAGTGGTTTCCTTGGCTTGGGTCTGTCCGCTGTCATACTAATGGTAATTGTCGCAGTGTGTACTGTATAGTGTATAGGACAGACAATGATGCGTACCGCCGCATTACGATGACAGATCGCCGATGCGTGTGACAAATACATTAGTATAGTTGTAGGTACAATACTAAAGAAGTAAACGAAAGGACGTAGTCAAGAGTGTAACGGATTGCACAGAGAACTAGCACCATGGAATACATAAAGATTGGAAAACTATACCATAGGAAAAAAGACATGAATACATCAAGATTGGAAAACCACAGGGAAATAATGGTACACCATAAGAAAGGAGATGGAGACTGGATCGTATAGATAATCTAGGTAATTCGTAAACTCCAATAAGGAGATTCTAGCCTCTTATTCTGGGAGTTTTAAAATAGGACACAAACTCCCTTATACTGGGGAAAATAGCAGGGGCAAAGGGACAACTTGTCTCGGAACGACATACTCCAGTAGGTAAACCCTCGTTTTCTACTCTAGCACACTAGCAACAATAAAAAACTTACACTATAAAAATTAAAACACTATATAAAAATGATATGCAAGGCCATATTACATGACTTTGTTTGTATACTATACAGTTAGTCTGTTGAATATGTTTTAAAAATCCAAAAGAAAAGACGATTTCATATTATATGGACAAATATTTTTTTCTTTATTATTTCTTGGGCTTCGAAGTTGGTCGGTAGCCTGGTTGGTAACGCGCTCGACTGTAAATCCAGTGGGCGCGGGTTCAATCCCCGACCTACTCCACTTCACAACACAAGCTTTTAAGCTTTCTGTGAAGTGTACAAAGATGTATTTGGGTTTATTTCGATAAACCCAGATTCATTTTTATAAAAAAAAAAAAAAAAAAAAAAATCCCCAGTAAGTCAAATTCGCAGTGGGGACTTCTAGCTGGCATAGGATTACAGCAATTCGTCCTGCGATCAAAACATTGAGTCTACGTATTAGAAATGAGGAAAATCTACTAAAAATAATATGTTATTCATTACATTATCTACAAAGTATAAACAATTGTAATTATCATTGCACGGTACAATGATTTTACTAAAATATACTAGGAAACTAAATATTTACTTTGTAACTAACAATGTTTAGTATATATTATCTTAACCTAATTAATATTATTAACGGACACATGGACTATAATAATACATATGGCTACCTATAATTTCTATACAAATGTTATGTATATGAATAATTTTACCGCAAACCTATGGAATTAGTATATTTTGATAAAATTATACCAATTACACATAGTGCCGTCATGAGTAGGATCTACGTATGAGAAAACTTCATGTGTCTTAATTTTTTATAGAAATGGATATTTCAACCTTAGATACATCTGTTTCAGTCGTAAAAAGTCATAATTTCCGAACGCAACCCCTATTTTCCGACCCTCTCTTTACCACCCATATGCACGAATTTGCTTTTAGCGATCTGTTTCAACTTTTTGGTTTAGTTACAAAGGCAGCAAAGCCTATAATGTATGTATTATCGGATTACGATCAAAATACATTTTTGATAAAAACAGATTATTAACAAATACGATTGAATTAAAACCCAGTAAATCTATATATTATGTAGGTACTAAAAACAAAATATTAGTAGCTAACTTATCGAAAAAACCTTGTTTATGTAAAAATTAATTAAAATGTGTTTATAAAAAAACAGTACCACAATTTCAGGGTTCGCTGATCTATATCACTGATACATCATACAAATGTAGGATTGTAACGATCCCTGATTCCATAAGAGTTGCGCATTTGAAATATAACATTTTCGTAGTACCTAATACTTTCAAAAGTGGCGTGCCTAGGTGCTTTACAACGGATGGCAAGAAAAGTTAAGCAGTGAATGCAACATTCAAAAAATCAATACAAAGTGGGAGAGATTCTACAAATGTGTAGAGAGATGGAGAAGTACCAATAACGTTTTGGAAGACGTCCAACTGAATGTTTGAAAAAAACATTCATATTTTATTATTACAAAACTCTCTGAACAACATAATAGTGTCGTGTATATGCAAACCCTATACAAGATCTATAGAGGTCGCCCCAGAGATTGCTACATGGACTGTGGCAGCACTTGCTCCAAAAATGGGGCAAGAGGGATCACCCCCATTGTGAATGTGGCCAGATCGAGACTGTCTGTCGAACACACAGTGTAGAGGTGTCCTGACAACAAGTTTGTAGGGGTTCTTGAGGAAATCTACAACGTGGTGGCAAAGGCAGTAGATTACTTGAAGAATATTGACTTGATTACTTGAAGGATATTGAGAAGCAGGTGCTACAATGGTAGGTAAACCCTTCCTGACTTCCCGCTCACTCCTAAAAACCTTTGCTTCCCTCATTTTTTTCTCCTATTCTACAGTTTATTGTGAGTGTTTAATTTAGAGTGAAATATATAAGTTTTTTCAGTTATCTATATGTGTGTATGAAATGGATTACTTCTGTGTTTGCGTTAGTTTGTCTAAAATCTATGTATGTATGTGTTCTATGTATGTATGCTTAAACTAAATAAATAAATTAATTAACATGGAGCTATGACTCCTAGATAACTTGGTTTACTACAATGGTTGTGTGCTTACGAAAGAACAAGCTACCAGAAAGGAGGCTGGTGGGTGACAGAGATCAGTGGAGGGATGAAATCCTTGGTGCAGACCAACCTAAGGATTGTGACCTTTATATATGTACATACAAGCAAACCCTAAATCAGGATACTACATCGCCTTTATCAAGGATTTCTTCATACTAACGGATACAGCGACTGAGTATATTTTAAACATTGACCTAAGCCTTTGACAATCAGACCTACCTGTGCTATTATTACTGTTGTATGTCCTTATTTCAAGATGTGATGTAACGAAATGCCATACAATAAATAAATAATAATCGCCTTTGTCAAGGAATCAGTTTAACATGGTAGAACTCTCTACTATATATTTTGAGTAACGATAGAACAGAATCCTGGCTAGGAGTAGGCTATCAAAAAAATGAAATACCTATAGTAGTAGTTAAAGAGAAAAATGACTCCAATCACAAAACAACATGTATGCAATAGTGGTTGCATGAAACCTGAAATCCAGGCGTAGGCTTGCAGGGCACAGAAGTCAGTACATAATACTTCCTTCTTCCATCACATTCATACATTATGTCATACACACTCTACAATTCCTTTAACTCAGAACACCTCCGTCCTTGAGAATCTGGTATCCATGGTCAAGCCATGTGGTTCTTGGACAGCCACACTTCCTTACACCTCTTCTTTCACCCGGGTATGCTTTCTTTATTATCCTTTCATCGTTCATTCTCTCTACATGTCCAAACCAACTCAACTTTAATGAATAAATAGTAAACATCTATATACATCGCGAATTTACATATACACGCCGCCCCAGAAATAGCAGGCAGAAGCAGGTGACAAAATTGTGCGAGGAGAGACTGTGGTTGGAGTGGCCGGAGGTCCTGGAAACTGCAAGTGACAGGGGCCTCTGGCGAAGATACACAGATGCTTTGAGCCCCCGACCCAACCAAGGATAGAAGGGGAAGAAGATTTATGTATTTCAAGGTCCTCCACTCTTCAGGTTATCGGCTATAAGATATTTTATCCAACGAAAGGTTTAAGTCAAAAGAGATGGTGTTGGGAAGCGTGGTGGTCTTAGAATCACATGGAGTGAACAAACAATCACAAAAATCTCACTGTACATACAAACACTGCAATTCATGAATGCACGCTGATACAAGTAATACAAGTATATTGTGCCAAAAACAAGTAGTCTGTACAATAATAAAATACCTAATAATAATTACACAAGTACCAAACAATAATTTGTAAACATGTCAATAATGATTTATGGGAATAACCAGCCAATCTAAATATCAATCAGCCAATAAATACTGCAAGAACAGACCATGTGTCCGCTACATACATATTTTTCTATCTGTATGCTTGATTTCACCAACTTTTTAGTTGAAGAATAGCGGAGATAGGAGTCACCTAGCACATTTTTTGTATGTGTCTCCAATCTGCGCTTAAGAAATTGGTGAAATCCAGCATTAATGTTCCCGGTGGGAGATCTAGAGGAAGACCCAAGCGCATGTGGAAGGAAGTGGTGAGGCAGGACATGAGAGAGAGAGTGACGTTGTACCGGAGGAAGTGCAAGATAGAAAAGACCAGAAAAGCAGACCCCAAAGCCATGTGGGATTAATAACTGCTGAAGAGAAGAAGATGAGATGGTATATAACTATATACAAGATCTGAAAGAATCCCTTCACTGTCAGGTATTCAGGGTCCTGCAGGTCGAGTTCAGCAATGACCCGGAAAACCCTATTTCAATGTGAGCCTTTTTTATGGCAGTGACGGCCCTGTGACTTTTTAAACTGAACATCCCACTATTCTATGCGTCATTTTGCTGACAAACAGAAGTACTACACTATTGTGGCCCCACTCAAGGTCAAGTTTATTTTGTTTTAAAAAAGCGCTTAACATTATTTCAAACCGAGCGAAAAAATATGGTTCCTATTGGCTTCTTATAACATGACATTTCACGCGTAAAACATAAAGTTACTAAATTCTTTAAAAAAAACACTGGCTATCTGTGCGTTCGTCCGGCCCCACCCACAGTCGAGCTGAGCAAAATAATAGTTTTAAGCGATTTTTGAAAAAAAAAAAACCTCCACAAAACGTGGAGCCGGTTCCCAAACAGTTCCCAAAATTCTACCAGTGATGTCTGATCAAATATTTTTTTTATACTGGTCAACAGCAGTTCGTAAAAGGCCCCTTGAGAAAGCAAACTATTACAGGACCCTGCAGGACGTAAAATAATGCCTCGACTATCTGATCATGTATTGATAAATTGGTGTTGGAGGCTATGAGTTGTTTCATAACCTTCAAATCAACAACTCCAATTATAAAACATGTTTTCTGTCAAAAACATTACTTTCAATGACACGAGATAAATATAAAACATTGCACACATGGCATCAAACAAATACATCCATATATGGTCAACTATTAATCAAATATGTATTTATTATTCCTTGCATTATTAATCTACCTACATACTACTGTATGTGTCATCTACATACAATCACTAGGTAATCACTTTCTTACATTAATAATCCTCTCACCTTATAATAACAAATCTTAACAGATACCAAAAAGATAATAATCACTAATAAATTATTGTGAATTCAGATAAAATATCTACACATAATCAAGATGGCTTTTTCCAGCAACTGTACCGCCCCTATCTGGCAGATAAAATAAATTCTTAAGACTACTCATCACCTCAACATTCACGGAAGATTACTAGCATCCCAATTAAAGAGTAACATTCATACTATTATTTTATCAACAAATTGGAGGCGTATGACTCATAAAATACGTAAAATTGACAAAAAAGGCGTTGGGACAGACGTGACAAACTGAAATTCTACACCGGTAACTTTAGAAACATGTTGCACAAAACTTTTTTCGATTGAATTTTGATAGTGACGAGTGCACTTAAGTAAAATAGAAAAAATCTTTATTACCATATTGAGAAGAATAAATCAAAGCGAAGCCGGTGCGGTGGATGTACTCTCTATTGAAAGTGCAAATTGAAATGGGTGTGCGAAATAATATGGCGACGCCGGTCACAGACGAGATATTTAACACAAATAATCAACTCATCTACAAGTTTAAACATTCACAAGACACTTCAAATAACAATACACAACTTCTTGAATGCAACACTTACCATTTTAGGATGACAATACTCTTAATATTATCACTATTAACTAAAGAAGTAACTCGCGGCCCTACCACACTAATACACTTCCAATTCACCAACCGCACAGACACTAACTTGACTTCCACAATTTACTCTCGCCTTTCCTCTCTCCTCTCTACTTCCTCCCTCCCTCGAAACCTTTCACAAACTATTGCGCAAGCGCATGCGGGAGATATAAATTTTGAAAAACTTTATTTTATTAGCGAAAATTAAATTTAAAGTGTTAAAATACGTAATTCTGACTTCTGAGAATGTTCCAAAACACACAAATTCATAAACAAACTTAACTTATTCGTTAAAGCAAAAATACTCTCTTTGAAATGCGCGATGTTCAGATCTCTCAACGCAAAGTTGGTTAAATTTGTCGTAAATTATTTGACAGAAGAACTTGCGCGAAATAGCTGTGAAGCCTATAATAAATTAAAATTTTATTTTAGGGATCAAATTTATAGTAAAATGATAAACTTCATTATCGCAGAAATATCTCTAATGGAGTACGTAGCCAATCGGAGATGGAGGACAGTAAAATGCCCATATATGGTGAACAGGAAGTTGTCTCCCTCATGTGTGTACATTGCCGCCGTTATTTAAATAACATTATTGCCATATTTGGACAAATTAATTTCATGTCGACATTATTAATTTTCAAACACACGCATAATTTTATATCATATATTAAAATCTATGCAGAAAGCATATGCATTGATTCTTAGCATTAGAAAATAACCTCTAAAGCGTCTGGTCCACTGAATTCGTTAATTTTTTTTCCAATGCACAATTTTGGCGATGGTTTTTTTCGTGTATGTATTACTAGAATGAATGGTTTATTTCCACCTTACATGTTGTTACGTCTTCTTATTTCTGCACACTCTAGACCTAGACTCAGGAGTTAATATTTCCGACATTGTAAGATGCCAAAAATAGCAAAGGGAAGAAAGCGCGCTGAGCTGTCGAACTCGCTATTTTTGCAATGCTCCTAGATTTATGCAATCATCACAACATCTTTTTTACTCCTATTCATAATTTTTGCCTAACCATGCTGTAGGATTGATCACAACTCCTGTCAGACTATATATGGTCAGTAACCGCCTCCTAGAGTATGTACTCCAGCCGTGCTGTAACAGTTGGCAACATATTTGTAAAGCGACTAAATTATCTAACTGGTATGCATTTTACCGACTACAGACCCGCTGCTGGATACCATAAATTGGCGACCTTGGAGAATAGAAGGACTCTAATAGACATGACCTACTTGTATAAGATCGTGAGTGGACAGGTGAACTCATCTAAACTTCTGGGGCGCATTACCTACAATTGTCCCACCCGCCGCACTCGCTCCAATTTCTTGTTCAGATTGCCCACCTGCTCTACTAATTATGCTCAAAATTCCTTCATCTACCGTGCCTGCTCCGTCTATAATTCCTTCTTCAGGGTTCTTGATCCCTTTGCAATGAGCAAGGAACAGTTTAAGAGGGGCGTGTCACAGTTGCTGAGTTCCTCGGCAGCGAGTTGATCCGCCCACTCTAATTCTTTTGGTTACCAATATATATTTATTTACTATTGACTTTTTTCTTTTATACTTTTTACGCTGACTGTATGTGTTATCATTGTTGACTATTCTTCACTGACTTCCATCCAATGATTATTATATTAATTCATGTTCTGATTACTTACCGTGTGTGTGTGTGTGTGTGTTTGTGTGTGTTTCACTTTATTTTCTCCTTATTAATTATCTCTTATTATTGTCATATCGTCGAATTTGTATGTGATTGTCTGTTGAATTTTTTAATATTGTCCAAATTATTATTGTTAACTGACTAGTTAGGTTTATTGTGTGTTTGTCTATAATGTGATTTTTATCTTAATTTTCCTTTAAAAATGAACTGCTTTTGTGACACAGATAATTTGGTAATCCTTGAGTCTTCGCTGGTGTATTTGTTGCTGATGTTAATTGTTTATGCTTGTTGAAAAACTGTTTGTACTCGTAAGATTAATAAAATAAAAATAAAATAAAATAGCATAATGATCGCATAGGGCCACCACTCCTGCCAAATCTCCTAACAAAATATAATACGTGGTTTGTCATACTCATTGTTAAGGAACTGTTATTCCATACATATCCTTAGCGTTGTATGTAAATGTTGAATGTATTAATCCCGCATCATGGCTAGAGAAAGAGAGAAATGTCAAGGCGGCGGTGCCACAATTGTGGACTGTATGACATAAGAAACTGATGATGTCATAACTTGTGGAAAGCAATGGTAGGGGCCGGGAAAAAACAGGCAGGAATCGCAAATTGACTCGCTGTCAACTTGTAGGGCGCTGAATCATATTTGTTAAGGCGGTTTAGAGGAGTGAATTATTTGCAAAATAAAAACATAACTTTCAAAACAATTAAAATTTTATTAACAAAATAATGTACACTACAATGGGGGGCGTCTTCGACTTTTTCTCCACCAGAGTGCGCTGCAGTAAATGGAGGTCCGCATAGATAGGGCAGGTACTAGATATTATTATTCTATGGCATTTCTATGGATAATAAACAAATTGTTCGTTTTGTTATGACAGTTGTGAAGACCTCCATTTACTGAAGTGCCACCTAGTGAGTGCTAAAAAATACGCCCCCATTGATTGTCCTCTGAAGTCCGGTGGCAACCTAACTAGAGCATCTTACACTTACGATGTCCCTGTATATTTGAAATACATATTGTAACTTCGATGAAGCTGTTGAAATATTAATCTCTGGGAATCTTGCATATTCCTCATGAGAAAACCAATCGAATGTGTATCCAAAAGATCAAACAAAGAATAGACACACTTCTCTATGTGAAATTTCACTTCAGGCAACACTGGTACTTTATGATAGCTGTTGATTATGTCGGCAATCAAATATGAAGATATCCTCGATAATTCTGGTTTTTCATTCTTCACCATGGATAGAGTGATCCTAAAATAATCGCAAGTTAATAAAACATAATCATAATTTGTATGGGTCTTAACACTGCCTCCTAAAGTAGGTACTCTAGCCGTGCTGTAACAATTGGCAACATAGCATAATGATCACATAGAACCACCACTCCTGTCAAATCTCATAACAGAATAGAATACATGGTCTTTCATACTCGTTAAGGGACTGTTATTCCATACATTGGCAACCTCACCTATAACGTTTTATGTATTAATCCTACACCATGGCTAGAGAAAGAGAGTTGGTTCATAAAACTTTCAATATAAAAATTACAAGTTTGTCTTTTGCTCTGTTATGTAGAACACCTGCCCCCCACAAAAAAAAAAATATGATCGGGGGTAAAACCAGTTTCCATGATAGACCTTAGGGGTAACAAGACCGAAAAGGTTGGGAACCTAGGCACTAGGTTCTCGTGTATCCATGTTTTAAGTCTTAGGATGATATCTTTAGTATTAGCTGAGTAATCTTACTTTTCCCGATGCAATTATTCGCATGTTCAGATACTATGTTAATGTTTATGTACTCATTTATTATTATTATTATATGTATTACCTTTCCATCGTCATAGCCATACACCTCAGTTTGTCTACATCACGACTGTCGATGACTTTATCTGCGTGACTTCTAAGACAAAGATGCTTTAAAATTCTCCTGTACGCTTGAAGGAAGCATGGCCACCTGTCTTGCAATAATTCCGATCTGTGTATCAGTAAGGCATTGACGAGGTTGGAACACATTTCAAACTTATCACCGAATACATCCAGAGACATTTGATCGTCACTGGAATCCATAGACAACAGTAATGGCATTTGTATAATGCTGTCTATTAACACACTGGAAAGTGGTATCTGCAATAAAAAAAACATATTTTTAATTTATTACAAATTTCCTTTCATTGCCGACAAATAGCATTTTAATTTATTAACATTGGGGTTATCTGGCAGAGATCGCAGGTCTACAATAAGCTCGCCCTAGTGAACAAATGTTTTAGCATTTATTTATTAAATGTTATGTTAACATATTGACTGTAATTTGATCACGTAAAGTGCAAATAAATAAATATTCTTTTGCCATTTTTCTTAATAAAGTTTTGGAAAAACGCCCAAGCACCCTATCACTAATTTTGATAGGATAATCTATATGCCAAATCTCAAGTTTGTAACACATCTAGTTTCTGAGACATTAGCATACTTTAAAAAACCTGCAACCCTATTTTTCCCCTCTTTGGTACAGAATTTCCAAAAATCATTCTGTAGTCAAAGGTTTTGTATTAAAACCTATCTGTCTCCCAAATTTCACTTCTCTACGATTAGCCGTTTGGACTGTGTGATGATGAGTTAGTGCCTCAGTCAGTCAGACACTTTAAGATAGATAGAGATTAATAAATAATTAAGATAAACTTGTAGCATTCCACCAAAATACTATTGAATTTACATACCTTTTTAAGTGAAACAAACTGACAGGCAACTTGGAAACAGACACCCATTTTTTCAAGATGTTCTTTTGAACTAGCGCCACCATTACTTTTCTTGTCAGTATTTTTCTCGTCCTCATCTTTACAATCGTGAGTGTCAGTCACTTCTCTCATTTCCTTTTCGTTCACATCACGACACAAGTTTCTAAACGATCCGCAGATTTCTTTTAAAATGTTCAATCGCAGTTCGCTTTTGTTATTTGTTTTCAAATTGGCATTCATCAAACATGTCCATAGTGTTTTGGTTACATGCAGAGTACTTTCAACTGACGAATCATTTGCATTGTTTTGAATCTAAAAAAAAAGAATAAATTAATGATAAATAAGTATATTAGAGTGATTTTTTTGTATAGCAACATTAAAGTAAAATACTGGCAACTGGCTAAAGGCGTTTGGTGACATGTCTGTCATTTAAAAATAAGTTATATCTATTAATGTTCTTTGCTTTCCGGGCTATATGGCCGTGGTCTAAGGGGTTTCATTATTGTACCCGACGTTTCGCCACACGCTTTGGTGGGCATCTTCAGGGGGAATTCGGTGATGTTATTCCATGTTGTGTGTTTTGTGTGTATTGGTGTTGTTTTGTGTCATCCTGATGCGGTGTGGTAGTGGGCGTAGAGTTCTTGTGTATTGCTGAGTGGTGTGTGTTGTAGGTATGATGTGTAGTGGCTCAGCCGCGACGGACCGCGACTCAGCAATACACAAGAACTCTACGCCCACTACCACACCGCATCAGGATGACACAAAACAACACCAATACACACAAAACACACAACATGGAATAACATCACCGAATTCCCCCTGAAGATGCCCACCAAAGCGTGTGGCGAAACGTCGGGTACAATAATGAAACCCCTTAGACTCCGGCCATATAGCCCGGAAAGCAAAGAACATTGTGACTCCGGCCGTGAAAGCCTTCGAACTCATATTATATCTATTAATTAAACATCCTAGCGGTCGACTGTTAATCCAGTGGGCGCGGGTTCGATCCCCGGTGCCGACTATCTTCACTCCACGACACAACCTTTTCAAGCTTACTGTGAAGTGTACAAAGGTGTATTTGGGTTTATTTCAATAGACTGAAATTAATTAAAAAAAAAAATATGCTTAGAGTTTAAAAATGCCATGTTAAATGGGTGACAATACTGGCAAAACAGAAGCTGCATTTTAATTGGATTGCATAATGAAATTCGAGCTACATACATCCAGCGACAAAATTAGTCAACAGTCCGTAAAGCTAAATACTAATTATTTGAATAAAGCAAATAAATAGTAACCAAGTAAATAAGGGAAACGCCATCGATTGATAATTTTGAACCGAGTGCTCATGAAGTCTTCAGAAAAACCCAGTTAAATATACGCTACTTATTTTATGTATTAGAATTAGACGAATAAAATTTTACTTACCGAAAAATTTCCACTACAATATTTAGTCACAAGACTAGCAAAAGTTTTATCATCGGCCAATTCAAATATCATCTTCGTATTTTCTAAATTAATATTCAAAACATCGACCCATTGAGCTCCCAGACGTTGATCATTACTTTGTATGTAAGACAATTGTCCCGTAAAGATGTCAGTAAAGAAAGTTGCACGATCTTGCAACATCTTATCACCATCAAATTTATCAATGCGTTTCAAAATTACGTTCAACAAAGTAGATGACCCTTTGGCATGATGCAAACAGATTTCTGGCTTGGATAATGTATCTCTCTGAAAACAAATTGAAAAACATTAGAGAGAAGGTGTGACTGCTGTTGAGACGAGATCGTCAAAAAGAATGTGTGTACAAACGTTAAGAGATAAGAAATGAAGTGATTTAAGAGATGAGTGACTGTAAGACGGATTTATTTATTTATTCATGCTTTGTACAGTCTATTTGTCTCTTAAAAAGGTATACAATATACATATTACAAAAACAACAATTCTAAATTGCAAAAAAATCAAATCGCTATTGCATTGTATTGCGCATCAAACAAAACTTACATTCATCAGTTACGCATACATTGAAAGAATCACTCAGTTAACATTCACAAAACATGGCCCATCTTTTTCGATGACCCTGTATAAGATCGTAGGCTTTCAATAAGCAGAAACAACAAAACAGATGTTGTAACAAAACGAGATGGTAGGGACATGAAGAGAGGATGAATAAAGAAAGGACTCACAAAGCAAATATACATAGGTAAAAGAAGAGGTGTAAAGAAACACGGCCGTCCAAGAACCGTTTGGCTCAACCATGTCGATCGGACCCTCCAGAATGAACACGTTTTGAGTAAAATGAATCGTAGAATATGTATGAAAAATTGCACAATTGTGACGGAAGCACAAAGTGTGTGTAAGGATAAGGAATTCTGGAGGATAGTGATGAGATCAGCTTGATCGAAAACAGCTGCAATCTTCAAACATGAGTCACAGAAGATAGGAATAAATATTCATATGTTACATAACCTAGATTACATGAATTCTACTTACCGCTAAATTTACAAAAACTTTTAAACCCTTCTTCAGATTCTTCAACGACTTTGTATCAGCCTCATCCTTTGAATCCAGATTATTCTGGAGTAATAATGAGTAACACTCCAATACATTTGCCTTTGCAATACTTGAATCAAGTAAATCATTAGAACTTATTTTATCATCAACTGACTTGGCAGACTCATTCAGAGACATCTCTAAATCTGACGTATTACTAATCTCTTTGCTTAATGATTTCCACTTTAACGATTCAAAAACGTTTAAGACAATTTCTTTTGCGTCATTCATTGTTTTAACGACGAGCTTCTTCACTTCAGACGGCAAATCAACTTTCTTAAAGTTTGTCAAACAAACGAACAGCACTGAAGACATTTGAAATACGGAACTATTCAATTTCTCTTCTGCGCTTTTCGAATCTAGAACATCGTGTTCTTTTTTCAAATATTTTATGACATTTTTAAAACAATGGACGTGTTCTTTATTTATAAGTCTTTCGAACATAATCTTCAGAATTTTATAATGAAAATTGTATTTGTTATTTTCGCTGCTTGTCAACTGTAAAATACTATTTTCAACTATGAATTGAAATTGGAAAATATCCAATAAGTTTGGCGCTTTGTAAGATAATTCAAATATTTTGAACAACACGGATTCTGTTCTAGAATCTAACTTTTCAAATTCGGTCGTCTGTTTATTGATTAAAAACTTTATTAGAACAATATTGAATAAAACCATATGTTGGTATTTTTCTTTTAAATACTGAACAGGAATTAGAGACATGAACTCAACAATTTGTGATATTTTCTCTACAGTATCTGACTTTTTCAGTATTTTACTATCAGCCAAATTCTCCATGTAATCATTTAGATTTAACTTTTTTTCATTTAGAAACGTTTTTATATCAAAATCGTTTGACTGTGACGTCTCTACCAACGAATCACAATTGTTCGTAGTCTTGTGTTTTTCAAAAATGGCCCACAACAATCGGGAAGACTCCAAAACCATTTCTGATAAAACATGTTTATCATTTTTTATGAAGTCCCTATTCATAAAATCATTCACAACTTGAAATTTAATTTTAGAATCGGCATTATTTAAAAATTTATGTACAATTCTATTTGCGAATTGTTTTGTTTCTTCCACATTTAAATTAGCCAATAATATTCTCCCGTTTAAATCATTCTCCACTATAATATTCCAGAAAGATTCTATATTTTCAAATGCGTACGTTTTTACAAAGGTTTTCAATTTGATTGCGTTTTCATTTTCTACGCATATTTGCAGTGTTGTTAGTTTTTGAAGTATGAGTCGATTCTGTAAACAAAAAAAAACACAATTTGTTTTTTTTTTATTCTAGGCATCTATCCATAAATTAGTATTTTTACACTTATCTGCACTTTTTTTATGGTTCCATATGTCAAATATTTGGAGGTGATAGAAGATGAAAAAATTTAAAAAAAAAAGTTAAGGGATGTTCCATGACGTTCCATGTTCCAATTATTTTGGGTGTTCTAATTGTTTGGTAATAAAAACTAAAACATCTTTAAAACTATCGCTTAATTCCTAAATAACGTTATAACTTTGAGAACAAAATTTTTAACTTATTCAACTATGAGAACAAAATTGCTAAAACGTTGCCCATGAAATGTCAAAATTCTCCATACGATTTAACAGTTTGTAGGCACCAGTTAACTTCACTACAAGCATTGAGTGCGCCATCTAGATACATAATATGTATGAACTTTAATGTATTTGTGTAAGTAGTTTTATAATTTAATTTGACATATTTAGGTGAGATTATTGTTTTTTTTTGTTCTCTTCTTTTGACTTTTATATTTAATCATAGATAAGCTTCTAATTTCTTATTTATTGACGATACAATATTGACTAAACTTGTACACCCTAATTAGGTCGCTGTTTGAGCTGTATAAATACTCCATGTCCAATCTATTTCTATGTGTATTCAGTGTCTGTGTTGTACTTTTTGAATAAATAAATATAAAAGTCTATGGGATAAATAGAAAAAACAAGTAATATATTTACCATTGCATCGCTGCACGCATCATCTTCCAAATGCTTCACAATGATAAACATGTCTTTCCACTCACCACTGCTCATATAACCATGAAACACAGAAATATCACCAATCTTCTTAATTTTCTTCTCAGTGGACAAACCACCATCTTCTCCAACAAAGGGACAAGAGTAATAAGGTTGATATTTGCATAACAACAGTTTAAACTGTCCGTACGTATAACACAGGTCTAGGAAGGAATGGATCAATCTCTTCTCCTAAAAAAATATTGAAAACATCATAAATAAAGACTGACTTGGGGTGGAACTTTCTAAAGCTTTCTCACCCGAAACAGATAAAATGCAAACTAAAAACGCCCTTATGCATATCGCTGCAAGGGTCATTTTCCGTAAACATTTTATCTGCGTGTTTCTCAAAGTACCATCCCTGGTCCGATCATGCCGGCCAGATCTTCAAGGATGGACGCATTTTGAGTAAAAGGAATCAGAGAGTGTGTATGACAAAATGCATGAACGTGACGGAGGCTAGGAGTGTGTGTGAGGATAGGACAGTTTGGCGCTCTGTCCTCTCTGCCTACCCTGCAGGATACTCACAAGTCCGGATAATAATCACAACACTTACATTTGTAGGCATCACAGTCCTTCCCAACTTTCCCAAAACCTTGGCTTCAAAGTGTTCCAACTCATCAACAAACTTCTTGACAACATTCTCCGTGTGGCTCTGGTCGGCCATTCTCGTGTGGAAGAAAAATGAACTCAATAACGAACATGTAAGTTCAGTCATCATAACAACAGATGGCGCTGCAAAATACATTGGTCATATTATTATTCTGTTTTGTTATTGGGTAGGCAGCTTTTGCTGTTTTGACCCAAGTCCCAGTTAAGTTGTGTTTATATTATCTAGTCTATGTATTCTTGAAGGTGTTGGTGGTAGGAGCAAGTACCACTGACTCTGGCAACTGATTCCAAGCACTGACAGCTCTATTGGTCAAGAAAAATTTCCGTGGGTTGGATGTGAATCTTGTTGTAGTCAGTTTCAGCTGCCATCCTCTCAGGTGCACATTAGAGTTCATGGTAAACATAGCTGGTAGAATCTCACAGGAATAATGGTTATGCAACACCTTGTACAAATCAATAAGATCTCCCCGATTAGTTACTATGCTTGCGTCATAGACTTTTATATTAAGGAGCTAGATGGCGTACTCAATGCTAGTAGTGAAGTAATCTGGTAGCTACAAACTGTCAAATCGTATGGAGAATTTTGACATTTTGTGGGCAACGTTTTCGAAATTTTGTTCTCATAGTTAAAAACTGTATTAGTTTTAACATTATTTAGGAATTAAGCGATAGTTTTAAAGATGTTTTAGTTTTTTATTATTGATTTATTGTCAATAGTGTGAGTTTTGTGACACTAAAATACCAAAAAGTGCCAAATAGTATACATATACATAGTAGATTAGTCATTACTTGTGATTAAGTAAAACAGTGGTCATCGCTTAATATGATCACTATGGGACCAGTGACTTTGCATGACAATAGGTTGCTGATAACATTACCCACAGGTTATCATAAAATAAATGTGTCATACTCGCAATTAGGTACCAACTATGTCACAGTATAACCTTATGTTATTTTACCTGTAAAATTTCATTAAGGTACACTGTAAAATCATGGCTGATGACATTAACCATTTAGGTTATCATAAAAAAAATGTTTCTCTTGAAATAGGGTGCGATTGTCGATAACAAAGACAAATATGCAGTGAATACAGTAGGTAGGTAGGCATTGCTTCGAGTTTATCTTTTGTATTTTTTTCAGACTAAAGTGACTGATATGGCTGAGAAGATAGCTGTGCAGAAGCGGAGATGGGCAGGGCACATTGCAAGAATGCAGGAGAATAGATGTACGAGAAGACTGCTGGAGTGGAGACCAAGGGGCGATTGAAGGCCACAAAGGCGACCTCCTACCAAATGGATGGACGAGATAAAGATATTTGCCAGACCCCAGTGGACGGGAATCGCACAAGAGCGGGAGGAGTGGAGGCCTATGTCCCGCAGTGGGCAAACGCGAGCTGATGATGATGACGAATATTATATGAAGTAATTTGGGACCAACTAAAATCGATAACATTAACCGACAGATACCATAATCCATGACTACATTAAGCAACGACCACTGTAGCATGAAAATAAAAGGTTTATAATTACCAATGCTTCCTGATGTCACATTCTGAAAACAATATGTATTCAACATGTGCGATAGAGAATTCAGAATGTTGACATTTTGCCACGACATCAATTCTGATCCCAGCTTCCCAAACATAAGACAAAAGTCAATAGAAAATATATTCTCATGTCTAATAATCTTTCTCGTATATTTAAAACTGTCGACTTCTTTACTTTTTGCAATAAAATCAGATTGTTCGTTGTCTATGCTTTCTAGTTCTGTTTTCAAATGTGGCATAAATTTTGGAAGGAATTCCGTACCACGACTTAATTTGAATTGCACATTCAAAATCGTTAACATCATTGAATTATACGTCGGCATCAAAGTTTCATTCTTTAGTTGCACGCACATGTGTGGCAATATTTTTGAAATCAACGGATCAAATATGGAAGGATCTAACAAGATCACAGATTTTACGATCAACATCGATTCTACAGACAATTTCTTTTCGTTCAAAATGTTCAGAGTAGCGTGCTGTAAGAATGTCATAAAACTCTTATCGTTTTCGCTGTTGGCTTCGTTGGAAAACGTGATATTCAAGTTGACATTGTGTTCGGAGAGAAGTTCGACATTTTTAAGGTAAATCTTTTGAATTGTGTTTTTAGGCAAGTTCACTTTTGCCACGGTTCCGTGTATTTGAACGTAGTCCTGCTCGATTCCAATGCAGTGTGCGAGTAGAATATTGAAGAAGAATATCACCATGTCGTCAGTTTTGCAACAAAATGTAAATAACCTTACGAAGTTGTTCAGGTGATTGCTTCCGTCAACGTTTTCATCGACATATTTAAATAAAACGTCCATAACTTTTACAACAGTTCGTAATGATTCTCCTTTTTCTTCAATCAACGAAGCAATACTTGTCCCTTTAATCAAAGCACCCAAATAACTTCTGTATATTTGGATGGACGATTTAGGATATAATATAGATTGACAAATGGTTAACGCTTTGTAATTAAACCGCGAATCGTTTGAAAACTCCAAAACAATATTCAAAGTCTTGCAATCTATAAACGCTTCTACTAATATCGCTTTTTTACCAAAATTTTTAGTAAAATTAGAAATATCATTCAGACATCTTTTTGCCAATATCTCGTAATCTTTCTTTCCCTTGATATTTGCTTCTCTGTTGAGTGTAATATTTTCTAAAATAGTTGTGAGTAAAAGTGTTTGAAACGTGAAATATTCGTTGATGCATTGCTGTAAGTGAGTGACGACAGCTGGATTTTCTAAATAATTTAAACAGCATTCAATAACAACATCTTTGTCTATGTCTTGCAGTTTTAAAAATCCAGAGAGAACCTACAAATAAGAATAAAATAATTTGAAAATTTAAAAATAGAACAGAACGTTTGCTATGTGATAACCCACTGCTACCTTGACATTTCTCTAGCCATGATGTAGGATTAATACATAAAACATTATAGGCGAGGTTTCCGTCACTATCGCTAAGGAAATGTATGGAATAACAGTCCCTTAACAACGAGTATGACAGACCACGCATTATATTCTGTTAGGAGATTTGACAGGAGTGGTGGTCCTATTTGATGATTATGCTATGTTGCCAACTGTTACAGCACGGCTAGAGTACCTACTCAAGGAGGCAGTGGATGACTGAAAAATAATTTAATTATTACTTACATTAAATATATCGATTTTGAAAGTATTTGTAAAATTCTTGTAACTAATGGGTTTCTTTAAACTGTTTTTCAGCGTTTGAAAGTAACTTGCTCTCTCGATTAGGTTCGTAGTGTTTTGTATTTGTGCGAAGATCCATTTTAGAATAATCTCGTCTTTATTCAGCACTGGAAAGTATGATGACGAGAGAATGTTTTCAGCCAATCGAAGTCTTTTAGGGAGAGGTTGATCAGATACATCCAACCGTCGCTTCAGTTCTGTAACAGTTAACAATAAATTTGTTTCATGTTTGTTTTCTGGAACAATGTTAGGAACTTTGGGAGTGCTGCAGCCCCACTTTTTGTGAAAACTTTTATTATTCAAAAAAGCGCTAAAAACGGTATTATTTCGCTCAGCTCGACTGCGGGTGGGACTGGACGAGGGCATAGAAAGTCAGAGTGTGTTTTTTTTTAAACGAATTTAGTAAATTTACGATGTTTTGGACTTGAAATGTCACTCCTGTCAAAAGTTTATCATGTTTTAAAAAGGCGCTAAAAAACGTATTTTTTAAAACAAAATAAGCTATACATTGAATGGGGCCGCGCTACGACAATAGTTTCGAAACGGGTTCTACATAAACCTGGTTTTACAAGTTTTAAAGTAGTGCTTTATGCATTGTTCAAACCTAACCTCATTCTAACCTTCAATATTAGCATAGATTTGATTCAAAAGTCTATAAATGTTTCTATTTCAATATAACAATACATATGGATTCTTGCATTGAAAAATAAAGCACATTATAATTAACTAAATGTATAAAACTAAGCATGACACACAAAATAAAACAACTTATTTTGGAGGAAAATTAAATTGAAATCATTATTATGATATGCTAAACATAGTTATAATTGGAGCATAATATATTAATTACCTGTTTCCAAAGACATAGTTTGTTATTTTAATAATTAAAACCTTTTTATTTATTTACTTTTCGTTTATTTTGCTAAATTTAACCTCAAAACCTGCATGGGAACCAATATGTAAACACGATAATATGGCAGTGAATGGCACGTGGGCTGTCAAAATTTCGAATAGTGTTGTGTAGGTAAAAAAGTAACTGTTACCAAACAACCAAACTGTTACTAAATTTATATCAGTTAAACGAAACCATTACATATCCGTAACAGGTAAAAGCTAGGTACCTATTTGGTTTGGCAGTAAGGTGTATAATTCTCAAACTTATTTAAATATCTATCGCCTCCCCCTATATTTTTTATGTTAACTTTCAGTCAGTGGGGGGGGGGGGGCAGCTTCACGCTTACAAACTTCCCAACCCCTTCCCCCACCACCACTTTCCTCGCCCCATTTTTTTATGATCTAAAAAGGTAACAGGTACGGCTAACAGGTATACTGGAGTAACAGTTTAGGCAGTACTTAGTAGTTTGAAATACCTATCAAGCCCATCACAGACTCTTGCTGTCATTAATTCTTCTTCTTCTTCATTTGATTGGCTTTTCACCATGGATGTATAATACTTCTAGTAAACTGGATTCATCTCTTGGCCGACTATTGCGGTTCTAGGGGAAATGGCCAGTTAGGCAAAAGAAGCAAAATGGAGGATTTTCCATACTAAACGGGCTATAGGAAACTGCGGTTTTCACATGGATTTTTGGTTTTCACTGTTTATATTTTAACTGAAAATGAATTATAGACATCATATTGACATAATTATAGGACCAAGGGATGTAAATACTCCGTTAATCAGGATTTATAAGCAATTTCTTTAACAAAGGAAACGGCACACGATGGAAGTAAATTAAATTACATTTATTTTATTGTCATTAATCACAACATAAATTAAACATTGCACGAAAATTCATAAATACATACACATTAGCTTTAAATGACAAAAAATATGAAAAAATAAATTCCTACATAATAAAGGATATATTTAATACGTCTTCACATCCGTGATATTCAATATCATAATTAGTGATAGGAAACTACTGAAAACACATTTTTTCTCATTTTTTTTCTTAAGCGATGCATAAGGTTTAATTCTTAAAGGAAAATCTGAAAAAAAGAATAAGAAAAATAAATAAAAGTAATTTAATTTACTTCCACCGTGTGCCGTTTCCTGTGTTATAAAATTGCTCATAAATTCTGATTAACGGACTATTTACATCCCTTGGTCCTATAATTATGTCAATATGATGTCTATAATTCATTTTCAGTTAAAATATTAACACTGAAAACCAAAAATCCATGTGAAAACCGCAGTTTCCTATAGCCCGTTTAGTATGGAAAATCCTCCATTTTGCTTATTTTGCCTAACTGGCCATTTTCCCTAGAACCGAACAGAATATATAGACAAACACCTATGTTTTCCATCCAGTTTACTAGTATTATAAATCCATGCTTAGGCGTGTAGTCAGGTCGCTGCGACAAAATTATTTTATTTAATTTGATAATAGAATGCGAAGTTATCAACGTTATCAATAAAAGAATATTAGACTGGAAAAATTATTGACAGACATTTTTATAGAGGTTCCCAGGTTCCCCCCATGTTCCCCCTGGTTCCCCCATTCTCTTTGATTTCAAAATTATTTTCATTTTGAACCCGCTAGAAAGAAGCTTACAATAAAATTAATAGTTGGTCTATTTAATTTTTTACTTTGAATAATAGCTTGGAAGTAATGCCGGCGCCATTAGCGTAAGTATTGCGTTATATTAGTACAAATCAATTTTGCAATGACTGAGTTTTTTCTACATCGTATACTGGATTGCGCCAACTTCTTAGGTGAGGAATAGCAGAGATAGAAGCCACTACTTCTCATTATTTTTCATTCAAAATTTGTGCTAGGTGACTCCTTTCTCCGCTATTCCTCACCTAAGAAGTTGGCGAAATTCAGCAGTAATCATTTAATACCTATTTATTTATTTTATTACTTGCAATCCCAGCTGTTTTGTAGCTTCTGCTCCTATATCCCCAACCATAGCCCTGATAAAGTGAATGTGTTCAATTTTTATTTTCTTGTTATAGGCGAAGGCGACGAAAAAGGAGAGTCGGCCGCCCAAGAAAGGTGGGCCGTCCCCGGGGCACGAGACAGCAAAGAAATAAAGCAATCGAAAAGAAGTTAGCAAAGTTCTTAAAAGAGATGAGGGCTAGACGACAGGACCAGGTTGTCCATGGAGCAACCAATAGCGCTCAGTCTTTGATACGACAGCACCAAGTTGTTCGTGGAGCAACCAATAGCGCTCAGTCTTTGATACGACAGCATCAAGTTGTTCGTGGAGCATCCAATAGCGCTCAGTCTTTGATACAACAACGTAAAGTTGTCCGTGGAGCAACCAATTCTTTGATAGTGCGTGTATATGCCAAACTGTTGGAACTGTTTGGCGCATTTAGTCGATATGTACCTAGACCACATTTATAGAGGTTACCTGGGACCTAATAGCAATATAAATACTAAAATATTTTATGTCAAATATTTTGTATCGTTCCCTCATTGCCAACTGATTTTTATAGATTAAAATTATACTTTTAAAATATTATTATTAAATGTATTGTCTTATTTTATAAATGTATTTTGTCAATACCTGCATACATATATTTGAAGATCTTAGGATTAAGGGTGTATGAAGTTATTGAACTACAAAAAATATTAATTTTATATGGATACTATGTCCAACACTGGACGCGAGAAGGCTGAGGAGAAGAAGAAAATTGGATACAAAATTTTCCCAAAGGGGCCATTAGGTACAATTAAGTCATTCACTTAAGGAAGCAGCTATCCTGGCTTCGAAACATTCGGCAGTGGGGACCGGGATCAGAACTGTGGAGGAGCTGTTTCGCACTACCCAGGACAGAGAGGCGTTCTCCCAAGTGGTCGTCAACGTCGGGGGGACCCAACAGGACACATAGAGAAGAAGAAGAAGTCAGTCACAAAGGGATCGATTTCAAGCTCCAGAGGGTCTATGGCGGCGAAAAAAAATTGATGGTCCATGAAAGGTCCAAGAGGGTCTACGAGAATGAATCCCATTTAAGCGGATCGTGTCTGAAATCCAAATCATACTTTCTTATCATAGACATATTAAATTATCTATGTAGGTACAAAATTTGTCCTAGGTGGCTCCTGTTTTTGCTATTCACTACCTAAGGGTGCCTTCCCACGACAAGTGAATCCGGATTCGTACGCGAATCTGGATTAATCCCTTCCGGATGGATGATTTCGTGCACGGGGTATGGGGAAATAGTTCCCTATTTTTATAATAATATAATAATTCATTGTATTAATATTTTTAACTTTTTAACTTTAACGTTGTAAATTTTGAAAATATCTTGAGTCCGTTGAAGCAATAAATAAATAAATATATAATATAATAAATAGATAATAATAATTATCTCTGTCATACTGTTGAATATATACTAATTCTGTTTTTGTGTTTAAAAATTAGATCGATCAGGTACGAGAATAAATTATTGTCTTTACACCAATTTTTTACACAACATTAATTGTAATTTAGTAAAAAAATAATAAAAGAAAGCATTGCCTGCGGCATTAATTAAACTTGTTTGTGGGTGATATTTTTTAAAGTTTGTCACACGGAGTTTTTGTATCTTGTATCACGCGTTATTTTTCAACACCGGTTTTTCTCAAATTAGCTGCTAATCTCTCAGTCCCGTTATGGGCCCGCTACACGCTCGCGAGTCACCACGACCTTTTGGTGTTCATGAGTAAAAAGGCGTCAACGGTCGGTTACGTACATGTCAAGACAAACGATCCATCCGCACCCCTTTTTACTCATGAACACCAAAAGGTCGCGGTGACTCGCGAGCGTGTAGCGGGCGCATTATGTGTCGGGGTGTACATTATATTTATTTTGTACGGGAAAAAATGTCTGCCATAACTGGAAATTAGAGAACCCATTAAATAATTTATTTATTTATTTTTAATATTATTAATGTCGATATTATCAGAATAAAAGAATACCGGCCCAGTAACAGTGCAAAAATTGTGCTGTTTCAGGTCCGTGGTATTAGAAAAATATAATGATTGGTACCTTAAACTTTTTTTCATTTTAAATAAAATTATAATTTCTTTATCATTCGTGTGTTATTTAGACTAATAGATTAGGTACATAATTTTTGAAGGGAGACATTTGAAAGATTGGCATCATACTGATAAAATGCACCACATGGACTTATAATTCGATGTAACAAAATTCCAGAAAAATTAATTCAATAAATAATAAGAAAATATAATGTTCCCCACTCTATGGCAACTGGGGAATCTAAATTTATACATTATTTATTTTGATTTTTATTTTTCGAATCATGCGGGTGTGTCTGTCTCCCTCACTCTCGTTGTATATTGTAACAGTACGAAACCCATAAGCATATTGCTCAAAATAAATAAACCCCACAAAAGCCGTACAAAAGCCACACAGGATTTTTTTTAGGGATAAAAGCACAAATCTAATTGAATTTTGTAAATAAAATTAATTGTATCGATTAGTATTCGAGTAAATTATATTTGGAACTAGAATAGATTAAAAAATACGAATAAGCAAGCGGATCTAAAATGGGATAGACAATGATTTCAACATTTTATAAATAATTCATCTACTGAAATCCAACTAAAAAGTTTTAGCTTTTATTATTTGAGGATTTTTTATTGGTTTTTAATCATCTGTAGACCATATTTAAGGCACTTGGAATCGTCAGGTTTACAAACACAAAATCAAATGCAATAAATCAATAAACACAACAAAAAAGAATGAAAGCAATAAACACATAGACAATACAAAACTATAACACATTTGTGGTACAATTTAATGCAGGTCTGGATGTAAATTGTCCAGAACTACATTAAGTACGTCATATTTCTGAAGGGTTTTTGTGTTTTTTGGGGTTCATACTACATCATCGTAAATACTCCTATGGGTTTTTCTTCGGAAACCGTTGTGTATACACGCGCTGAAACATGTAAGTAGGGTTTTCAACATTTTTTCAGCTGATTATTCCATCTGCATCAATAAGTAATTTTAAAAAGTTATCGGAAGCCTGGTTGCTAACGCGCTCGATCCTCGATGCCGACATACCCCACTTCACGACACAAGCTTTTAAGCTTGTTATGAAGTGTACAAATATGTATCAGGGTGTAATTCGATAATTTTATGAAAATAAAAGAAAACATACACATTATCTTATTGTTCTTGATATCAGTTCTTAACTCTTTTTTTGTTGCTTCTTTCATTATCCCCTCCTTTCTTCCTCTTCTTCTTCCTCTTCCCATGCTTCCTCCTTCCCTACCATAAATGTTTTATAGATATAAGATATATATTTTTAACTATGTAATGTAATCTATTTGTTTTGCGTGTGTGCTAATTGTGAACGGATGTAATTGGTCTTGTGTATTGATATTTTTGTATTAATGTACCTGCCAATGTTTGTTTTTGTGACTGTATCTGTTCCATGTGCAATAAATAAATAAATATCTACTTATCTATTTAAATAAAAACTGTCATTTTATGAACTGCTTGAATTTTATAATATTGTTATTTGCTAGAAAAGTGTGGTTTTCTCAATTTTCAAATTAATGTAAATTACACACTCATTCGTCAGTCGAAAACTGCAGGCAATGATATAATTCTTAAACTGCGTTTAAATTTTACAAGTGAAGCGGATTTGGTTGATATTTTCTTAGTTTTAATGTTACCAAAAAAAAATATATAGTATTTTGCGATCCATATATTTCTTGCAACTCACTTTCAATATTATTATTATACTCTAGTACGGTTGACAACCCTCGTTGTTAGTGAATATATATCCGAAAATATATCGAATAATAATTATTTTTATTGTAAAATTGTTACAAAAATATACAAATTACCCGACTAGCAAAAATTACAACACGTTATTTTCAGTTAATGTAGGTAGCTACATGTTATCAATTTAGTATCATATTCTTGTATTATGTATTTTTGTACCTATGAATAACTTTTGAATCAGTATTAATTTACAGTAAGTAATGTTAAGAGTATGCATACCGACATTTCAAAAATTTCTAAAAACGGGAGACCTTCTATCTCGACAACCGTTATTAATTATGCTTTGGAACAAAATAGGGTAGATGCATTGAACCTTTATATAACCGTATATAACCGTAAAAGATTTTTTATATCTTGTATAGATTTCTCAAAAAAAAAATGGAAAACACCTCTGATCTTTTTTCCGAAAGACGGAAACTCGTTTCCTGAAAGTCGTTGAGTAAAATTTTTTTTTGTACTGATAATATGCATTAAAACCTAGGGAATAACCGTAAAAGTTTTTTGATAGACGCAAAATTAACCTCAAAAAATTAAAAAAACGCTATTTTTACCATTTTATCATGCGATTGTCACGCGATTTTGAACCTTAATGCCGTGGGAAAAGACTGTGACGTCATTCCTGGTGCCAATTATATAGGTAATACCTACCGATTCGGTATAATACTTTAAGTAAAAGTTAATGTCGCCGCCACACGCTTGCGAGCGTCTACGAGTTTTTTGCGTTCATGAGTAAAAAGGCGTCAACGGTCTGTTACGTAAACGAGCCAAGACAAACGTTCCATCCACACGCCTTTTTACTCATATACACAAAAAACTTGTGGGCGGCGACAAATGGAATATATATGTATTACGTTTAATAGTTATACTATAGAAAATGAAGTAACGTAATAAGCTAATAGGTACCTACATAAATATATACATAATTATATTTTTTAATAAAACGTTTTTTATTTTGTGAGAATCAACACACACACACACACACACTCACACACACACACACACACCCTCTCACACACACACACACACACACCCTCACACACACACACACATACACACACACACACACACACACACACACACACACACACACACACACACACACACACACACACACACACACACACACACACACACACACACACACACACACACACACATAATTATATTACACATTTTGTAATTATCAAACTATAAATTAACATTGAAATAATTGAAAAAAAAGTTTAATTTTAATTAAAATACATTTTAAAATAGAAAAGAAGAAATAAAATGAAAAAAACTGTCTGTTTGGGATGCTTCCTAAAGAAATATCTACGTATATGTATATTGGATTCAACACTTGTATTGCAAGTTATCCAAACGCTATGGATTAGACGGATTCATCTGGATTCATCAAGGCGTGTCCGCGGATTCACAGGCAACCTATTTCCCACGATCCGTGCACGTCTGCGATATCACGTACCGCCATACAAATCGCTATGAAAAAGTCTGTAGATTCACGGACTCACTCCTTCCCACGGCATGCGAATCTACGGACGAAGCAGGATTCACGGACCGTGGGATATAGCCATAAGAAGTTGGCGAAATCCAAAAATGGTGTCTTAGAAGTTTTGTTGCCCGAAAAAAATGTCACCCTAGAAACCTGTCAGGGAGTCAAATGCTTGATTTCACCAACTTCTTAGGTGAGGAATATCGTAGATATGAGCCACCTAGCACAAATTTTGTATGAAATAGAATGATAAGTGGCTCCTATCTCCCCCATTCCTCACCTAAGAAGTTGGTGAAATCCAGCATACGACTTCTACGAGACAAAAAAGTTTGGGAACCTATGACCTACACCTATATAAAGTGACTTGCATTTTATTAAATTTGCATTCTTTGTTTGTTTTCTTACCCGGTGACTGTGTGAGCTTACAATCGTACATACTGCGTGGGTGACTGGATTATTTATTTCTGTACCAACACTCATTAGTGATTACCATTAGCATTGGTGTGAAAATACCGACATTGACGTCGTCTTGAATCCAGCTGGTAAAATACTTTGATTATAACAAATAATACTATTTAATTCACTTAATATTTTACTAACTTGTGTATTGATATGATACATTTTTATAATATCGAACTGTAACAAATTGCGAACACAAAGTTTTTTCTGCCTAGTATTTTTTGTGCGCTAGCATCAGCTAGCATTTTGCATTTTGAAAATAGAGAATTTCACAATAATGCTTCAGAATTTATTAATATTGTTAATTTTTAGAATAATATACCTAAACATGGGCGTCGCCAACCCCAGAGCTAGGGGGCAACAAATATTGAAAAAATGATATTGCATGGAAAGCGTAAAAATAGCGCCGCAGGCGAATTTTTTTTTAGACATAGTGAAGAAGATCGTGATATGGTTTGGTTTACCAAAAAATGTACACAATAATTTGCACAATAATATCTATGAAAAATGATTTTTATAAAAAGTGCCCAGTGAAAGGGCCTCAGTGATTTTTTTTACGTAACAGTTGTATTTTGATGGATTGCCCTGCCCCCCTCTGATGACGCCCATGTACCTATAGATTTGTGTAATTTGCATTTGCAGAATGGTAAATTCTAAATTTTAAACAACGGTTTTTAATGTTGATAAAGAAATGAGAAACGTGTATTAATTTGAAATATGTAAATTATTTTATTTCTTTTATAATTTCAGTTTCAAAATCATGGACGAAGATGTAACAAAGCCTCCGCTGACCGTAATTCCAGAACAGATGCCACCTCCTCCACCTCCTCCTGATGGCTATGAGGGTGGAAATAAATTCTTCCAAATAGGGGGGAGAGCAAGGGTCTTACCTGGAGAAATGAATAGAGTTTTACATACTAAATGATAAAACCCAGTCTTACCACACATTTTCTAATCACATATCATACATTTTTCTAATGTTAATATGAAAATCCATTAAAATACAATCTTTTTATTTTATTTTTTATTTATTTATTTGACATACAATTTACAATAATTATATACCTACATAGTAGTCGTGTGACTGCAGCAATGTCCGTGTCACTCCTCGGATGTGAGTAAGTTACTCGAGTTCCGAAGAGGATCACAACGCAGCTTAAAACATTAAAATATATAATGTAAAATACACAATTACAAATACATAACAATGCAAACCATCAGCAGAGCGACAGCACAAGCAAGTACAAGTATGAACATTCGCAACAACATATCTACAAAAGAATTATTTAATTTCTGGTTTTATTTTCGATTTGAATCTGATCGTTTCATAAAAAAAATGACTGCGGCGCTAATACCACGAAAAATAAACTAAATTTATTATTCCCGATCCTCGATGCCGACGTACCCCATTTCACGACACAAACTTTTCTAACTTACTGTGAAGTGCATAAAATGTGTTTATTATAAAAAAGGCACTGCAAGAAAAGCAAATTCATCAATTTGCCCTTTTTTTAAATTTCGCCTGCGACGCTTTTTTGTCATGTTTTTTTTTAGAAAACATTTTTCATACCTATCATTGTGAAGTGGGAGTATCACTTAAAGAAAATTAACCAAACTATGTCACGATCTGTTCATTCAATCAGCCTCAAAATAATTCGCCTGCGGCGCTATTTAAATGCTTTTTAATGCAATATCATTGTATTAAACTTTTGTTGTCTCTTCCACCACTCCGAAGCTGGCAACTGCATGATATTTTGTATTATTCATTACAACATGGTGATAAATATTTTAAAATAATGAAAAATGCACAATAAATAATAGAATCGCAATAAAATAATTATTACCTACTTTATTTATATGTGCGTATCTACATATCAACTCGATGTTTTTATCTGTAAAAAACTTATATATTTTTATTTTATTATGTACTTTTCAATGAGGTTATTAGGGGTCAAATACAGCGTAGTGTTGACTCACCTACATTAATTTGCACTTTGCAAACAATTAAGGTAAAGGCACCAAAGGTTGACAGGGACCCAATGGTTGACACTTTAGACTTTTTTCTACTAAAATTAGAAAAGTATTGGATATATTTTGTCTGAATTAGCTTTATTATACTTGTGAAACTGTCTTTTGTGAGTTGTGAAGAAACCAGCTTCTAATAATAACTGATTTCCAAATGGCGGCATTTTTTGTGTCCCATGTCGTGATAATTGCTCATTTTTTTGTGATTCCTTAACAAGTTGCTTAAGGATACGTAAACAAATAAGTAAATATTATATTGCAATATCTTTTGCGTACACTATAATATATGGTGATTTTTAAAACAATACATCTTAAATAATGTTTTTTTGCTCATTTATGTTATAAAACACGATTAGTTTCGTTGCAATGGGGGGTGTCAACTATTGGATCCAAAAAATTAGTGGAGACCCAAAGGTTGACAGGGGGTGTCAAATATTGGGGTTTATGGAATAATTTTGAAATAAGGCTAATTTTCAAGTTTTTTCTATGTAAAATCTAAAACATTGCCAATGGTCTAATTCCCAGTAATTTGCTATAAGTTTTGCTAATTATATACTAGCTGGCCCTGCGCGCCTTGCTACGCCACAGACATCTGTAAATCTGTGAAATTACTTGCTTGTATTGCTATTCATCTTATCGACGCGAAAAACTATGGATTGGTCACTAATATCGCTTTTTGCATACCACCCGTCCTATCCCTCTACCCCCTGAACCTCCGCGGGTGCCGGGAGTATTACTATTCAACTTTGCGACACCCAAAACTATGAATTTGACACTAATATTATTTTTTTATTTCCTTCCCTCACCCCCTTGAACCCCTACGGGTGCCTGGAGTATTACTATTTATCTTATTAACACGGAAAACTATGGATTCAACAGTTATATCACTTTTTTTTCATTCCACCTCCCTAGCCCCCCGACCCACCTCCTTCATTCCTAGAGATAACGAGAGGATTACTATTCATCTTTTCGACACCCAAAAGTATGAATTCGACACTAATATAGATTTTTACATTTCGTTTTACACAGAGAAAACTATGGATTCGACACGAATATCGTTTTTTGCATTGCACCCCTGCTACCCTTCCCCCCAGCGCCCCCGCTCCCCTTATTCCTGCGGATGTCGGCAGGGTAGTTACAGTTATCTTATTGATACAGAAAACTATGGATTCGACACAAATATCGTTTTTTGCATTGCACTCCTGCTACCCCTCCCCCCCTCAGCGCCCCCGCCCCCCTTATTCCTGCGGATGTCGGCAGGGTATTTATTCATCTTATTTATAAGGAAAACTATGGATTCGACACTAATTTCACCTTTTTCATTCCAGCCCCCCCCCCCATTTCCAGCCCCTCAACCCTCAACCCTCCCGCTCCTTATTCCTGCGGATGCTGGGAGGGTTACTATTTATCTTTTCGACACCAAAAGCTATATGGATTCAACCAAAATTGCCTTTTTCATGCCCCCATCCTTTGTGCCCCTCCCCCATCCACTGTACCACCTTCATTTTAACCCCACCTCCCTATGAACCATCCTTGGGGTAAGCATAACCATTTGCCAAAGTTTCATCTCAATCGGATGAACGGTATAGAAGGTACTTTATTTTATAGTATAGATCTCAGGGTGTCAACTATTGGGTCACTTGGGTGTCAACCATTGGGTACTCCTATTTTTTCAGGTGTCAACCTTAGGTGCCCTTTTAGAGGTTTATAAATGTTCAATTTACAAAACATCTGATGAATATATTTTATTTCTCTTTTCGTCATCTACTAAAGGAAGGATCTGTTCTAACATTCAGATATCATTATTCATTTGTAACGTTCTATAATAAAATATATTTTTTATTAAGAAAAAACCGAATATTTTTTCTTAAAGTGTCAATCATTGGATACCTTCCCTTACGCATATTGTGTGGATATTGTATGCAATGTATTTACATATGTACATAATGTGTACACTGTACATAGTGATACATGTAAATACCTAATCAAATATTATTTGAATCATGAGTGTATTTTATCCAGTGGCGAATTATGCGGTACACAACAACGTACGCCCCGGGATTTTGGGGTAAATGACACTCATTATTTATTTACTTTTTATAGTTACTAAACTTATATTTTTAATGCAATAAAGCTATTTTATGTATCTGCTATCGTTTTTTAAATTCACCTAACTAGTTTACTTTTACCTACCACATTCTACTGTGATATCCTACTACTTATTGCTACTTACTAAGGCTGGCCACAAACGTCCCGAAGTTCAGTTCCGGAATCGACCGTTTTGCAAAAAAGTTCCGACCAAAACCTCTTTCTGAATTTAAAATCGGGGTGACGCTGAATTCAGAGAGAGGTTTTGATCGGAACTTTTTTGCAAAACGGTCGATTCCGGAACTGAACTTCGGGACGTGTGTGGCCAGGCTAAGTATCTATAAAAAGTGGAAAAACTGATTTTGAATCTCTGAATTCTGGGACAATTATAACATATTACTTATAATATCTCGGTTCTAAGGTGAAAAGCGCGATTTAGTGTTTTTTTAAGAAAGAGCTGATATCAGCTGAGAGAAATCTAAAACTAAATGGCACCTCGAGGGCGATCTTATAATGGCACAGGGCCTTAAAGGCCATAAAGGCCCAGTCGCCCAATAATTAATACAAATAGGGTGGAAAAGGGCGACCGTGCGGTGAACAATAAATTCATAGAAAAAATATATAAATTCCAAAATTCATCTATGAAAATTCCATAGATATAAAATACCTATTTGACATTGACGTTTCGTTTTTTAATGTTTTTGTTTGGCTTGATTTCGGCTTTCTGTCTGGGAGCTTAGTTTTCGTTGTGATATAATTGATTTATCTTCTTTTTTGTAATTGTTTACGAAGCAGTAATCACTGTGTATTTATAAATTCAAGTGAAGGTTTTAAAATGAGCTCAGAAAATTTAAACTCTGAGGAGGAGGAAGGTTCCCTCAGCGACGAAATGGATGGAGATGATAATGCAGGCGATGTGAATACTTTTGATGAAGTTAATGAAGATGGTTTGGATTTAAACATGAGTGTAGAGGGTGAGGAAGATGCAGCACACAGTAATGTGGATAATAAGACAGTTTGCGGGAAGAATAGAAGAAACCAAATGTTTAAATCAAGTTAGTAAACGATGCACTACTTATACTAAACTTAAGTTAAAAATTATGGGAACTATTGTCGTAGCGCGGCTCTATTCAAAATCAAGCTTATTTTGTTTTAAAAAAGCGCTGCCGCAGCCGAACTGAGCTAAAAAATACAGTTTTTAGCTCCATTCTAAAATACGATAAACTTTTGACAGGAGTGATATTTCAAAGTCCAAAACATCATAAATTTACTAAATTCGTTTAAAAAAACACATTCTGACTTTCTGTGCCCTCGTCTGGCCCCACCCGCAGTCGAACCGAGTGAAATAATTTTGTTTTAGCACGTATTTGAATAAAAAAAGTTTCGGGGCCGCGCTTCTACAATAGTTCCAAGAAATGTCTGTACAGGAGTCAGAGAAGGTAATGAGATGGGGAAGATGTGGAGGGGATAGGGATGGGATACAGGTGTAGACTTTGCCCTCCCGCACCCCCCCACTAACCCAAGTACCCATTATTTATTATTTTCATTACAGAAGCCCCAGCAAAAATAAGTAAAGGTATTAAAATGAAAGAAAATAATTCGGATGAAGACTTGTCCAATGCGGAGACCTCAGATGATTATAGTTCGAGTGAGACGGATGGTGAGATAGAACTCCCGATTGAGATGGATAATGAGGGAGAGAAACAAACACAAGAAGAAGAGGAACAATACAAACTTCCAGATATTCAGTTGCCTGAGGGGGAACCTATTTCCGTTGTTTCTATTAAACAGGTTAATTTTGTATTCTAAAATAGCTATGTATACTTCTAGCGCCAGTATAAGAGCCTTTTTTGTAGTGTTCGTGAAAGGACAGATATACCTGCCTTGAACAATGAACACATCTATGTGCATTCTTGTTCATTGTGCACTCACTAATACTACTATAACTGCGTGTACGGACTTGCGTGTAGTTATGCTGTCTCACACTACAAAAAAGGCTCTTTATCTCCTGCCACTAGCATAACATATGTATGATATAATACCAATACTGATTATCGCAGGAAATAATCTGCAATACCAATATCGACAGCTTGGTAGATAAAAAATGAAATAAACAACGATGTATGTACCCACGTACATGTACACATTTTTACTCGACTACTGTAGGCTAATGTTTTTCAGGTGTCTTTTTTAGACACAAAACTGGCTCACATATATGTATGCAATTGAATTTTCTATTACTTATGTATTTTTTTAACAGAAACGCAACCTTGGAGAAAAAAAAAGTTAGGAATTCAAAGCAAAATTCAAAGAAAAAGTTTATTATGAATTTCCATCAAGCACGCAAAGTAAATATATTTAATTAGGCATCTTATATTACAGATATCGGTTGACAAATAATCCGCCATACCGATATATCGGCCTGCCGATTACATTGCCCGATATATCGGTTTCGTTACATCCTTATTCTTAGGTGTTTTATTTGTCTGCGAGCTTAATCATTGAAAGAACAATTTGATTGTTATTGTAGGAGTATGATGAAGATGAAGAAATGTACTTCAGAGAATATGAAATGGAAGAAGCAACAGAGGAGATGAAAGGAGAAGAAGACGCTACAACACAGTGGACTAAACCAACCAAGAAGAAGAAGAAAGGTTTAAACAGTTTATTCAATAATCCTTCTTACTAGAATATTGTTATGTGATTATACTGCCCCATCCCCTCAAGCCGCATCCCTTACGGAGTAGGCTTCTCTATCCTTACACACACTCCTTGCTCCGTCTCATTCATGCAGTTTGTCACACACGCTCCCCGATTTCTTTTACTCAAAACACTTCTGTTTTTTTTAGGATTTGGTCGACACGATTCTTCCAGTTCAGTCTCAGTGACCGCAACTTGGTTATACCACTTCTTTCACCCTAGAGTGAATCTTTTTAGTCATCCTGTCATCATTCATTCTCTCCACATGCCCAAACCAACTAAAGTTATTCAGTTTCATTCTAGTCAGTCACTCATCTAATTTTGTATGTATTATTGTTTCAGAAAAACTCATTGTTACTGATGAAGATTTGGCTAAAGTAGATGTGAAATTCTCATTTGTCTGTCGGCTGTGCAATGAGAAGTGTGGGGAGCCTGCGTCCCTCCGAGCTCACATGGAGAAGATGCACAGTGATCGGATAGGGACGTACATGTGCGCCATGTGCCAGAGGGTGTATCAGAATGTGGAACAACTTAGGTGCATCACCATACAACAATATCTATCTCTCTATACCCTCACGCCGCGTACCTCTCCGATTCCTTTTACTCAAAACGCGTCCATCCTTAAGAATCTGATCAACATAATCGGAGCAGGTCAGTTTCGGGCGGCCGCGTTTCCTCACCCCTCTTCGCTCACTCAAATATATCTTTTTTGTCATCTTTCATTCTCTTTTGACAAAATTTTGAAAACGTTCCCCCGAAATGTCAAATTTCTCCATACGATTTGACAGTTTGTGGGCGCCAGTTTACTTCACTACTAGCATTGAGTACACCATCTAGGTACACTTAATATAAAATTCTATGGTAATAATATAGAAATATAGAGGTACAGAAAAAATGGCAAAGTCCGATATTATTAATTAAAATAAATAATATCTGTTTCTGATTGTAGATCTCATATGCTGTGCCACATTCAACTGGGGCGTTATGAATGTGAAGAGTGCAAGAAGATGTACCACCACCCGGCCAGCCTGATGTCCCACAAGAGGCGCTACCACAAGAAGGAGGGCCTCCTGCACCAGTGCAAGGAGTGCGGGAGGAGGTACGGCATCCTCAGTGATCTCAACACGCACATGAAGACACATCTGCCAGACACATACCCCTGCCAGTATTGTGAAAAAGAATTTAGAACCGACAGGTACACAATCATTTTCATTTTGAGCAATATGCTATGAGTAAAAATCATTCTATTATCGCCTCAACTTCAAGGTGACTTAAGATAGTCTTTTAATCCGACTGTTAATCCAGTGGAGAGCTTTACCAACCCGGCTACCGACCACCTCATGTCAAGGTAACTAACAAAATCTATTTTGACCTATTGTATAAAAAGGGGAGCGAATATCAAAAAAATATCCACTAGAGTCACTGCGTCTTACCTTAAACATTTTATCCACCAAATTACAGCATTATATCTAACTTCGAGAATAATCGAAAGTTTCAGTAAATTTCAGAGGTAGCTTTGGAATATTTTTTATGGAGAAATTTTAAAGTATACAAATTTCTTCCCACTAGCGTCACTAAAACATATTGTCATTTGTTCATGTTTTGAATTGTAGGATGATATCTTTGAGTTGTAGGATGATTTGTCTTGCTTTTCCCGATCCAATTTTGTTTGTTAATGTGAAGAAAATACAGGGACAGTATGTATGTAGTTGTAAAACAGAAGTGTACAACATTTTGATTTACAATATGATGTTTCAGATATCTTCGGTTACACACAAGACACATCCACCTTGGTCACAAGCCTCTCATGATGGAATGCAAAATATGTCATAAGAGTTATCAGGTAAAAATGTATATCTATTAACAATTAGTCCGTTGACAAGCTATAACTTTATAATACGTTATTATTCCTATATAGGTAGAGTTCTAAATAATGTGTTTTAATGTTGAAATCAACATTGATTATACCTTCGTAAAAGATCTGTGAGTCAGAATATGATGAATGTAACATTTGCACAAAGATTTCTACACTTCTTAACTAGGCTTAACATCCGCTGAAACCAGACCGTATATACAGACCGCTATGGCCATATTCACTATATTCAGCGTATTCACATATTCACATATATAGCGGTTTAACATGACTATATTCACATACAGGCCATAGCATTCAAGTAAGTGACACCTGAACAACATGACGTTACACATCTATCGGTGACTAACAATTTTTTTTTTATAAAAAGGATCTGGGCATGTATACACAAATACAAATACTTTCCTGCATACCTTGCACTAGGCTAAAAGCCTGTATCGCAAAGTGTGGAATACATCACCAGCGCCGGGGTTTGAACCTGGGTACTTAAATTTTTTTTTTCGTCGATTACAAGAAATTTTATATAATCTATATAATAAAGTTAATGTACCGAAAACCAAAAGAAAAAAAAATCACGCAAGGACCCTATTGGAATATTTTCATCCATACATTTTCTTCCCACAAGGTGCGACATCATCAAATTCTTATGTCACTTAGTTGAAGCATATGCCTAAATAATATTCACGAAGATCTCACTTGAAAATGTACCAGAACAGAATTGAGAGTAAAATCATTCAGTATGGTTACATTATGAATTGTTATGAATTACAGAAAAAGAGTATGTTGACTCACATGAAGAAACACCAGTTGGGGAAGGCTTACAAATGCCATTACTGTGACAAGAGTATGACCACTCAATACAGCCTCATGGCTCACATTAGGAGGCATGAGGGTGAGTACACATGATCTAGAAGCCTGGAAATCATACTGTGTATCTTGTTTATACTAACATTCCCATGATCCATGTATTGTATTTGGTAAAATAATGGTGGTCGGTACCCTGGCCGGTAACACGCTCGACTGTTAATCCAGTGCCGACTTACTCCACTTCACAACACAAGCTTTTCAAGCTTACTGTGAAGTGTACAAAGATGTATTTGGGTTTATTTCGATAAACCCAGATCCATTTAATTTTAAAAAAATGTTCTTGATTTTTGTGCCATAAAATTTTTCTGTAACAAAGGCATAATATCTATATAAAATACTTTTAATATGTAACAGATACATTTTTAACATTTGGGTAGTCAGTATTTTTAGACTTCTGGGTCAGTAAAATCAGTATTTTTGAACACTGAACCTGTTTTGACCCCTGTTGTTGTGTAGTTTTGTAATTGTGTAACTACTAATGATATGTTATGTTGTTTTGTAGGTGTAAAACCCTATGTGTGTCAGATATGTGATAAAGGCTTTGTGGACAAGGGGAAACTGACTCGCCACTTCAACTCCCACTCGGGCACCAGGGATTTCCAATGTGATATTTGTGACAAGACATTCTCTGAGAGTCAGTACCTGCGCCAACATAGAAAAACACACGAAGAAAATAAGTAAGTGCCCACTGTGTGTATGTGAGAATATTATTGTGTATGACTGATGTTATGACGGAAGTTTTGTAATCGTTTCTCTCTGCCTATTATGTAGTACTGGTATTAGCCGAGGGGATATATATATAAACAGTCCACATTAAGGACTTAATCTTCTATTTTCGCTTCAACTTTTTCAAATTTATATGAGAATGTTTGCGCAAAATAAGAATAACGTAAGCGACAATGTGAATTATACCTTTTTAAAAAGAGCCTGGGAACAAATTAAGAAAACTACGGCAGCCAACTTGTTAGCCTTATAATTACCAGTATTTTGGCTAAACTACACGTTCATTTCTCAAAAACTGAACGCATAATCCTTAAGTCCTGTAAATTTTAGGGGTACTTTCAGAATAGTTTTTTATTCAAGGAATTTCCAAGTATTGTAATATTGGGACAGCCAACCTGTAGTCCATACGTTCATCTATCACTGTCTTCAGTTTCAAGACACGTCTGTCAGTATTGGCTGAGAAAAATGTATGTTTAGTTAAAGATTTTTGTTGTCGACTTTAGAATCAGATGCATGAAAATTAATAAATGAGACATTGTTGAAACGTTTAGTAATTGTTTGTGAATGTATTTCCCTTTCAGAGAGTACCCATGTCGGATATGTGGCACTCTATTCAAGAGTATGAACTCAGTGTGGTCCCACATGAGGAAGCATACGCAGACTAATAGATATAAATGTAATGAGTGCGACAAGACGTGCTACAGGTACCTACCCCCACTTATTATTATCTCTTAAATTCAAAAAATCTAAAAAAAGAATGTGAAAACACCTCTGATCTTTTTTCCGAGAGATAGCATCGATTTTTTTTGTCCCCCTAAAAATGGGAAAAATGCTAATTTTATCATTTTATCATGCGATTGTTCATGCGGTTTTGAACCTTAATGCAGCAGGAAATGACAGTGATGTCATAGTTGGGTCATGAGCCTTAATGAAATATCTATCCCCTCATACGACATAGGCAGAGAGAACAGAATACCACTCAATTATACACTTTCTTTTTAATTTTGGGCAAGCAGCCTAGGCTGCTGCGCCCAAATCAATGTCTGTGCTATCCATCGTTCTGAGAAAGTCATCTAATATGTTCTTAAAAACGTTCACTGATTGTGCTTGTATCACATTTGCGGGTAAACGGTTCCACATATTCACCACTCTATTGCAAATAAAATTCTTTCTTGGATTACTGTGAAACCGTCCCTTGGTGGGCTTCATATAATGTCCTCTCAAATGGGTATTGGTATTTAGGGTGTAGATGGAACTGATATTGGGAACATCATAGTAGCCATTCATAATCTTGCATGGCTCGATAAGGTCACCTCTAATATGTTTTTTTTGTTTTCCTCCAGGCCAGACCACCTCCGCTCCCACATGGTGAGCCACACGGGCGTGAGGGACTTCCAGTGTGAAGTGTGCAGCAAGAGGTTTGCCAAGTCGTACGACCTCACGGAGCACATGCGCGCGCACAGCGGAGTCAAGCCCTACTCGTGCCACCTGTGTGATAGATCCTTCGCTAGGCATGGGGAGTTCAGGGTAACTGCAACATTACATTACACAATGTTTTACTTTGACCTAAGTATGTTTTAAATTTTATTGTGTGATATAATGTATGTACAGTAGAGACTGGCTAATCCAGCACTTCAGTGTATCGACACACCCAGTAATCCGGCACCGCTCCCTACTTTCAATTAATAGGCTTCACATTTTAAGATAAATTAGTTAAGTGAGATGGTTGTCGCATTGAATTATACAGTCTCAATAATACAGTGAAACCTCGAATTTACGTTCCTCAGTTTAACGTTTTCCTCGAATTTACGTCATAAATCACAGGTCCCGGTCCGCTTCATACAAAAAACGCAAATTTTTCCTCCATTTACGTCAGGCGCAAAGCTATTTTCCCGCCTTTTACGTTTTCTAAAACTGGACTTCGCGTATACGAAATCTCTGGAAGTAGCACGCAAAATTCGATTGTTCGTAAAAAAAGTTCGACTAAAATTACGTAAAGGAAATATGTCAAGGTCGAATTGTTAACCTTTCTACATCCTGCCAAACACGTGTTAGATAAGTGTCACGGAAATAAAAGTAACCCGTAAAATATGCTTGTTTGTAACAAAGTTCGACCAAAACTACGTAAAGTATATCAATTTCGCATTGTTACCCTTTTTACTCACAATCACGCGCATGTCTAGAGTTGGCCAAAACGGCGATTTTCAGAAATCGATTTTTTTTATACATTTAATAAAAAAAGCGTATTAAAATACAAGCTTTTTACTTTTAAATGCTTTTCGTCTACAGTACTCAGTAGAGTTTACGAAAAAAAAATTTTTATTATTTTAACCCCCTTAATATAGGGTTCCTAGTGTGCGTGACGTAATAATGATTATTATTTGCTCTAGGTTGAGTTTATTTAAAAAAATATATTAAATAAAAAATCGTGCATACATTAATACAGGGTTCCTGGTATGCGTGACGTAATTCTGATGTGATTATTTGCAATTCATTACGATTTAAAAAAAAAAGCATTATGAAATACCGGGCGGCGCGACCCCTCGCGCTAAAAATCAAAATAACACTGATGAAAAAAATCGTATCGATACGATTTCTAAAAAGCGTTCATGCATGATTAGCGTGAATAGCGCAGCGATTCATTCATCGAATACGCTCATCGCATCGGTCGCAATCAGCGCCATCTGATGAGTGATGGCGATGTTAAAATCTAACGTGATTATCGGCATAGCATTTGATTTTTTTTTACTAATGCTTTATAGTTTATGAAGATTATAACGATTTAGACTATAAATTAAAATCGATTGTTTAAGTTATTTTTTTTCATTCGATTTTAAATCGAATACTTGCTACATCGACCAACTCTACGCATGTCACGTGGTACTTCAGTGATACGCAGCTACGCATTTGCAGAGGTTTTCAAGGTTAAAGAGAGACAACATTAATACTAACATACGGAAATTGAAGCATTGTGAGTGCAACTACCGTATTGTGTCAAATAGCCGTGCTATTAGCATCATTTCATAGATTTTTTTCGATATTTTCGTATTTCAAGACAAAACATAACCTCAAAATGACGTGTTAATGATTAAGATAGGTACTTTTGGAAATTTCGTGTTTTTCGTGTGTATTTTCACATTGAAATTGTTTAAATGTTCTACAAACGCGTGAATTACATTTAATTCTATATTCTTTGTACAAAATATCTTAAAAATCGGTCAAGTAATTTTGTATGTAGAAATACCGCGATGTTTTAACAAAAAAACCGCGAATTTCAAATTTATTTGCTACAGTCGAGTATGATTTTTAGAAATTCAGTTCCATCATTATAATTTTTGTTGTGATAATCCACATTTGTTGTTAATCTTGTTATTTTGTGAAAAACAATCACGTAATGATGATCCAACTCAAAACGGAGAAGAAAAAATATTTCCTCAGTTTTACATTTCCTCACTTTTACACTTTTTTTTTCTGTCCCCTACAAAAACGTAAATTCGAGGTTTCACTGTATTATCAATTATGCAGACTACTGTAATATTGGTTTTGTTATTTTGTACTACTTATGAGGAATCCAAGTGCTAGGGTCTATGGATGATGACACACAATAAATGATTAAAAAAAATAATTTTCATTCAAAAAGTCTACATCTTGAAATGTGTTACTTAGAACCTGTAATTAATGATTTCAGAAGCACAGAATGAGTAAATACCATCGGGAACGTGAAATAGAGGCAGGACTACCCCCCTCATACCCCGCCCCTCCACCCAGCTCCTCCAAGTCATCAGCCAGCCATCAGTGTGGCTCCTGTGACAAGAGCTTCTCCACCACATCCGGCCTGGCCGCCCATTTACGTAAGAAGTCTCACGTGGCTGAGGCAGGTCCTCGAGCTGCCCAGGAAGATACTTACCATGACACTGAGGGGTTTGAAGAGGATCGTAACGATCACGAGATGCAATCACTACCAGCTCTACAAGAATTACCACCAAGGCAGAGTTTAAATAGAACTGATTTACGTGAAGGTTCGAGCGCCCAAAGTAATGATGATTCAGAAAGACTTGATACCTAAACTAATTTTTAACTTACATCTTTTTCCCCTTCTACCCTTATTTGAGTCGGGGCTCAAAGCATCTGTCTATCTTCACCAGAGGCCCCTGTCACTTGCAGTTTCCGGGACCTCTGGCCACTCCAACCACAGTCCCTACTCGCACAACTTTGTCACCTGCTTCTGCCAGTTATATCTGGGGCACTCCACCGGTCTTCTGCCTGCACTCTCAGCTTCCAGAGCTTTTAACGGAAGCCGCTCCTCTGGCATCCGTATTTTTAACTTTGGTAATTTGACACTGCTGCCAGCCTGGCCCTAGAATTCTTCGAGTGGCTAGTGGTGTTGGATAACGCCGTGACAATACTTTGACGTTCCCAAAGGATAAATAAATTTGATTGAAAAAACATGTTGAATTATCAAAACAAAAATTTGGAACATTTTTCTTAAAAAGTATAAAATATAAAGCTCTATTATTATGCCACAACACACAAGATATCTCAATGTCACAGGAATACTGCAAAATACAACATGTATCAGACGCCGAGTTCGTGGCGTCAAAATTGGTCTTTTGGCAAACAAATTTTTGTTTACGTACTGATTGTAATGAATTAAATAAACTATTGTCTTGATAGATTTACCGATAGTTTCTCCTCTCTGTTGATGAGTGATGCCTGTATAAATGTATTATTATTTTATTGTGATATTTTTTGTATATTTGTACACATTTAAGATTTAATAAATATTTTTATAGTATCTTGTTTGTTTGAGTTTGTTTTGCTTGTATACATAAACCCAAATTCACACTTTTCTTGCACACTTCACACTAAGTTTGAATTGCGAAGTTCAGATTAAGTCATCGAAGCTGGGATTCGAATGCAGCACCTCCCGCTTGGAAGACTTGCGCCTCAACCATGATGGCTACTCACTGGATCCAGAAATGTTCATTTTTATTTTACAAAAAAGGATCTTGACTTGCATACATAAACCCAAATACTTTCCTGCACACCTTGCACTAGGCTAAAAGCCTGTATCGCAAAGTGTGGAATACATCGCCAGCGCCGGGACCTGGCACCTCCCGCTTGAGAGACTGCCGCCTCAACCAACTGCGCCAACCATGTACTATTAAGGATTATATTCTGATTGGAATCAATTAACAAACATTACATTAAGGATAAACATTTTTTTATTGTACAATAAAGCACAAAACATCAATCTAAGTTGTACGGAGATACATACATATGTATAATAATAATATATATACTTTCAAATAACAGACTGTGGAATCAAATGTCACAATGTGTAATAGATACAATGTATATGTGTGTGTTACATGAGTTGTTTACTGGGAAAACAATAGTCCATATATTATGTATACAATAATAACATTGGCGGCTTTATTGGCGTAAATTTTGTTATGCTATGATTGCAGTTACCTAGCCATTTTTTTCTTTATATAATATATTACGATAATAATAATTAAATACAATATTTTGCTCTATGTAACTTAGAACTAGGGTAGCGTTAGAAATGAAAGAGAAAAGATATACATACAATATTAGTAATTTATAAAATGGAACAGAAATAATAAAAAGAAAAAGATTCTATTCTCGATTAATAATAACAGCCAAATTGTCAAAAATAATAAATAGAAAAATTGTTTTAAATCGGCAGCTAATTACAGATCTGACGATTTCTTGTCTAAAAAACAATAATACATACAACCATTGCAATGGTCTCCTGGCGAATAATAATTTATCTATGCATTGCTTCCAACATATTTGTGTGATTATCACAATGCATTTTTACTTTCACAACTTGATGACTTCGCCCCAATCTAATTTATATTTCAAAATAATGTTGGTGATGTGGCGATACACGTCATGAGGGATAGTCAAGTTTACTGGAGAGTGAAAAATGTGAAAAAATTTTATATGACTGAATGAAAAATGCATATCGCAATTATATGAAGTTCAACATTCATGATTTCTCAGTGTATGCGGCAACATTTGGATCATATTTAGCTTGGTATTGCCATATCACCGACAATAGGACTCGTAATTCACACGACAACGCATGAATGCGTGATTTTTATGCATAAAGCAGATATAAAAACATAACAAAAGGTGATTATTATTATTAAAAGGTATATGAAAATGATTTCTCTGGCCGAGAAACGCACGTTTTTTGAACACTTAAGCTCGAATTTAGTCAGTCTAATCAAAATCCCATAACTACATATAAACAATGGTTTTCCGATGCAACAATATTCATTCTCGGGGCTTAGCTATTTTTGGTGCAATTAAAACATGATCTACATAATTAGTACGCAATATTCTGGGAAAAAGAATTGATCGTAATACTAGAAAAGATTATCGAAATAACATATTATATATACACATTTATTATTTATTTATTTTAACACAATTCATTTTTAAAAAATCACAATTTAAACACTAAATGCTCACTAGTGAGCTAATCCATATTAACCCAATCATTGCAGCAGCCAACATAGGTTATTTATAAATGTACGTAATTTGATACAAGTGTCATATTTTTGCCGTGTGTAGAACGGCACTCAAAGAGTTGTTACTAACGCATAGAAAAACATTACTGAAATTGTGAAATAAGTAAATATTTATGAGCGAAGTATAAATTTGTGAAAGTAAAAAAAAAAACAGTAAAAAGGGAACCGATCCGACATTGGATCGAGAAATCAATTTGTCAGAATAGTTTGTAATAAGTAAGTTTTATCATTAGATATGCTTTGTATAAAAATCCATACAAAATAATAATATATATATTTACAAAAAAACATGTGTGCGTCGCGCACACACACACACAGGCGCGCACACATTGTCACACGCATACTCATGTACATCACTCACGCCAACATTATTTTACGCTGCGTAACTATTCTACTTAAGAGTTAATTTATAAGAGAACAAAAAAATAATATATATATTAAAATTTTATCGTAATTAATAAATCATATTAGATACAGAAAGAATAAAACATTACATATGTTCATTTAATAATTACCGTTAAACATCCATCAAATAAAAATGCCAAAACAATGTATAATCTATGTGTCGGATTAATTTGGAACTGCAATTTTGTTTGCTGGCAATAATGACATTTCTCTTGAAACACTTAAGTGCCATTAGTTGGCAAAAATCTATACCCAGCGTCCTCATCAAAAAGAATATTTTCATTTTGGAGGCGTTGTTAAATTATAATCAAAATGAAATAATACTTTTTATAAAAATTCTTATTTTTGTGGCATTTTTATTCGAGGAGATGTCTGCTTAGTAATGTTTGTTTTGAGAATCATTTTTCGCTAAAAAATAATTACACAATTTATCGTCAACGTTTTGCATTCAATACAAAACAGTGAGAAAGTGAATTTCGTATCTGCGACTGAATAGAAAGGGAGTGATAAAACAAACTCCCTTTCTAGTCTATTCTGTCGCATGTTTCGCAAGAAACGTTACATAATATTAGTCGCAGACGACAATGTTTTAAGAACACGATTATTCACCCAGTCAGAGGAAACATGAGCGAGCGTGATTATTCGAGACATTCTTTACCTTCTACATAAAAATGATTTTACATGTACTGAGACCGTTGTGAATACAGCAACAGAACGAGGCAGAAACACTGTTGACATTTGAATACAACTTATGGGGAAGTAAATAGATATTTATTCATGAAAGATTTTATAATTTACTTTTCGCCATAAAATATTACGTTAGTGTACTTTTGGTTTTGATAAATATTTTTGCTGGTTTGTTGCATAAATGTGAAGCACGTTTATCATGTCGTTACTATATAAGACGGTCTCCAGTGGCCGCCATGTTGGTTTTAATTTAGTGTTATGGCCTCCTTTATAACGTAGGTCTCACATAAAAGATTTCAAAAACAATTTTTAAAATATTTGAAGTCATAGATTTAGTCATTTTGTTAAACATTGATTAAGTTAATTGACCCATCAAGCTCAACAAGCGTGCGCACAGCGCGCATTAGCAAGATGGTCTAATATTTTCATATTCCTTATTAGTTTATACACAAATCATAGCCATTAAAAATTTGTTTACTAAATGTTTTTCACTATATTATAATGTGCAATATTAAAAAACCAATGAAATTTGTCACGTTCTATACAATATACAAATTTTAATTACGTATAATCTTGACTACCTGAATGGTGACAATTATGGAGCCGATATTTTAAATTCAATAGAGACATGAGAAACTAGAAAACAATAAAAAAATCACACTGTGAATTGAAAGAGGGGGGTATATAGTAACTGAACATGCGAAAAATTGCATCGGGAAAATCAAGAGTACTCAGCTAATACTAAAGATATCATCCTAAGACTTAAAACATGGATAAATGAGAATATTTTTTAGTGACGCTAGGGTTGAAAATTTGATTTTTGTAAATTTTCACAATAAAAAACGATTCCAAAATTACCTCTCAAATTTACTGAAACTTGAGATTATTCCTGTAGTTTGTTAGATATAATGCTGTAATTTGGTTGATAAAATGTTTGAGGTAAGTGACTCTAGTGGATATTTTTTTTTGATATTCAGTCCCCTTTTTATACAACATGCCAAAATTGTCGAAAAAACTAAAATAAATTTTGCATTCGCACGTCATTTACTCAACATTCACAGTGCGTTATGTTTTAAATATGAATATTTTATACAAACATATAAGATGAGCAGCGATTGCCAATAAATGACGAAATATTATGTGAGGCGGTGAGAGAAAAAGTGGGGTAAGCCACACACAAGTGAAACTGAGATACACACACTTAAAGTGTAGAATAACAAGTATAATGTAAGCAATGCTATCTCTTGATAGGGAGGGTATATTAGGAGGTGGGATACACCATTTCTATTTCACAATACATACTTTGAGTATGTGGATGGGGCAGTTGGGAGGAGCGTCGGTCTCCTGAGCGGGAGGTGCTGGGTTCGAATCACGGCGTTGACGATATATTCTTCACTTGATAACACATGTGTGAAGGGTGCGAAGCTGTGGCCAAGAGATGGCATTAGTGTCGGCCCTTTGGAGACACAATGTTGAGGTGTCATGGCGGCACATCCAATATGGCGGATGGCATTTGTTGAGAGTAGATATGAACTGATGCTATATTGAAATTACGAAAATAAGTGTTTTATTTTGATGCCCCGCTGGATTACAAAAGCTTTTAGCTTACTGTGGAGTGTGCAGGAAAGTACTCGAGTTTGTGTAGTACCCAGGTCCTTTATTAATAAAAAAATTCAATATTGGGAGCATTTTTCGAGAGTATTTTTGTGGTTTACCTCACTTTTCCTCTAACCGACTCACAAGTTCCATAGTAAAGTGATGCATGGCGTAGTATAGAAATAACATTTCATAGTTTACCTACACATTATATATATAATATTATTACCAAGAACAGAATATCATTACATACAAATAGCATTTAGAGTAATAATAATCATATAATAATAGTAATGAAAACCGTAAAAATACTGTTACATCTTATACATTGTTTTATTTATTATTATATTTACTATTTATTTATTATATTATTTAATAAATTACACTCCAAAGAGAGAATGATTTCCACTGTATTTTGAAAAATTTATTATTAAACATTATTCTATATGTAGGTATATATATAGGTAATTCATATATTGTATCATAGTCTAATGTCTCGTTAAAGAGATTTCTTATTAGATTTGGTATTGGTATTAATAATATTGCATAGTTCCTCACGCGCGCATCACAAGGGGAACATGACCGTGCGACTGTATGATCTACAACACGAGTATTGTTAAGTGTAATTAATTATAACATCAACTACGAGAGAACAAACAGTTTGGTGAATATTATTATATATACTATATGTACGTAGGTACGTATAATAGCAATAATTTCCTACTAAAGAGTGAGACATTAGAGTGATAAGGAGCAGTCAGTCACACGGAATATTCCCATTATGATGGAGTGTCTAATATTGTATTACAACAGCGTATATAATTTAGAAGTCAAATGTTTCCTCCACTTCCCCGGCGCTGGTGGTGAGTTCCTCTCTGGAGGAGGTCCCCAGCCTGCGGAAGGCCGCCCCCGCCCCTGGGTCCGTGTCACTACTCACGTCGCTCTTGTCCACCAGCTTCCCTATAGAATGATTACTTTGTCCCACACACTTGCAGCCGTCCACGTGGTGATCCAACAGCTCTAAAGAAGGGCTTTGGTATTCCTTTTGAGTGTCGGCTAATCGAAGAGGCACCCTGTGTCCGTTCTCGTCTTCCAGTAAGAAATATCCGGGAGGTATTTTGTGTTGAGAGCGTTGTCCTTCACTCTTAGTGTGCACTAACTTCCTGGCTCCCTCCCTGTACTTGGGCTGCCTGTCTGCCTCGTGTGACCTCTGCCTCACGTGTCCTCGACTGTGTCGCCTCTCGCTCGTCTCTGGTTTGACTTCGTTGTTACTCTCTCTCTTCATGGCCAGCATCTTATCCTCCCGCCTGTCCTTCAATATGTGTTTATCTTGTTGGCACAATGTTTCGTCGCTGGATTCAAAAGCCAGAGAATGTGTTGATTTCTTCTTCCTCTCTAAGGTCCGGTTCTTTGTCTTCCTGGTCAGTGTATCATTCTCAGTTAGTTTAGCTTCACTGCCAGATGACTGGTTGATGAGAGCCTGACTGATTGAGAGATAATTGTCATTATTGGTGCTGATGAAATGACATAGACTGCCATTCTTGTTCCTGGCTCCACAGTTGGCAATCTGTACCATGTCCTCAGCAGATATCTGTAAGGGAGTCTTCCTGGCGTCCATGAGAGGAGACTTGGCAGGGTTGCAGCTTCTTACGGATGAGCTCATGTCCTTGCGGCTACTGACGTCTAGTGACAGATGGAACTCTCCTGCGGGATCAATGTTGAATGATCCTTGTCTTTTCATTTTGGCACTTTTAGAAGCGTACTTTTTGGAAGATCTCCTGTCCACTGTCTGAGTGTCTGTCCCTCTTCTGATGAGATTCTCCCTCCACTCGTTGCTTTGCATCCTCAGTTTGATAGCATTAGCCACAGCGTCACTATTGTCTTCCGATGTGGAACTTGTTATGCTGTTCTTCTTCTTTTTCTTGGGCCTCTGTTCGGTGAGAGTTAGATAAGGGTAGGCATTCTTCCCTTTCACAGCTACTGGACTTCTCTCTGCACTGTCGGAACTATCATTCTTTAGAGGAGGTAATACTATCTGAGGTGGAGCTCTATATTCTGTAGTGTATCTCCGTATCATCCTATCTATTCTCTTGCCATTCACGTCTTTCTCTTCTAAAGCTTTATAAAATTGTCGCCGGGCCGCCTCTCTGTCTTGTTCCATTATGTTGACTGGGGAATTTTCATCCCAAATATCAAAAGCAGACCTCCCCATCTCGACATACTGCGCTGGCTGGTCTAAGCTCTTATTCTTAGGTAAATCTGTTTTGTAGGATAAGACACTGTCCCCATCTGTGGACCTATTGGAGAGCTTATAGATGATCTCCACGGGGTCTGGGGGTAGCTTTGGTCTCACCTTCACTTTGTGACTATCCATGGTATTGTAGTTTCGCTCTGGAGGTTTGAATGATCTCCCTACACTCCCCACATTGTTTTTCTTCCACTCTATTTGCACGGCTTGTGCTCCCTGTGGTATGTTCTTTATTTTAACAGTTTCCTTGGCACAGCACTGGTCCATTTGTGTTTTGAATGTGTTGATGTCTTCGTATCTATTGAATGAGTTGTACTGCTGCGAGTGTGTGACGGGTCGTGTGTGTGGTCTGTTGAGGGAATGATACTGCGGGGGTGGGGGTTGGTGGTGGTGTGGGGTGGTGGGTGTGGTGCTGGTGCTAGTAGTAGCTTGGTGGGGAGGTGGGGATGGAGTGGTATCCACCCCCTCACTGTGTGGCATGGGCAGTCACAGTTTTAACTCATTGGCTATCTTTGAGGCAATATTTTTGAATCCTATGCTCGTCCCTGGAAACAAAAAGAACAAATATTGAAACCAATACACAAATCACCTTACGATCTTATTAATCTGCTTGTAAAGTGACTATTATAAAACATTCTCTCTAACTTACCGGATATTCTCTTAAATCTGACTCCATTGAGTGAAAGTCTAGGCAGCTTGCAGACTTCTATCTCCCACTGCACCAGACTGTCTGTGTTGGGATCACCGTGGACACATAATAACAGGAACCTATCAGACAATACAGGAACCTCCATTAGTCACAATACATCACAATACAAAGATACATCATGTGACTAGACAACACTGCAGAATATTTGTACCTTTCTCTCTGTTCATAATCACAGTTGTTAGCATCCAAGACTTTTCTTATCTCAGCCATAATTTCATTGGCGTCTCTGGGTGAGGTTGTCTTCATACTCCAAGTGAACCTCAGGGACCTGGGCTTTACCTGTTCCTCGTTGCCTTGCCTGTAATACATTGTGTTATAATTATTTTTCAAATTGAAAACTATCTGCATTGTAAAAAACGACAATCTTTTTGATGTATATCTGACAAGTGATGTGTATCTTTTCCTTCATGCCACTTCCTTTGCGAGGTAGGCAGAGAGGACAGAACGCTAGACAGCCCCATCCTTACATGCGCTCTACTTGCTTATGTCACATTCATGCAATTTGTCAAACACACTCATTGATTTCTTTTCCTCAAAAAAAATTTACAAATGGCGGTTATTTGTTTCAAAATAAATGTCCAGTTAATAAACAAAATACTTTAAGGCATTCACATTAAATTTTTATTTATTTATTTCATTTTCACTTATTTCCAAATAGGCTTATTTGTAACTGGTAAAAGAACACAGGGCTGTCAGGTTTTTCAATCGGACCTCGAGAAGTTCAAGACGATCAGGCCTATAGACTTATAAATTACCTATTTTTCATAAAGTCACTCAAGGGAATATAATCCTTGATTTTTTCCATTGTGTTCTCACTTTTTACCTACATTCTTTGTGAAAACTCAAGTGTTTAAATAGGTAGCATTTTTTCTAAAATAAAATTCATTAAAAAATTGGGGGATGGGGGGGGGGTAAAAATTATAAATAGTCCAGTTTTTTTGTCCAACATATCTGGCAATCCTATAGATATTCCAAGCATACAATACATACTATTTATATGCAATAGCAATGCCATACATATTACACATTTATAAGCACATAACATTACATAAATGCAGAGACATGCATTAAAGATATAAGATGCAGACATTCATACACTATTGAGCAGTGGTGTAGTCATCCAGAGCACACTGGAGCGGCACCATTTTTTTTCTTCGGCATTGATAAGTCCATTCCAATGAAACCATTTTGTTTCTAGTGTGTTGTCATTCCTGGGGCTATTTAAGAATTTAGATTTCATGCTCAATTTTTTTTTATTTATGTACCTAAAAAATGAGTGAGGAATGGAAGGGGAACGCTTTGGCGCCGCTGGTACTTTTAGGACTACACCACTGCTACTGAGATATACTAAAATATTGATGAAGCTACATACATTTCCTATACAAAGTACTATAATTATTCAGATTTCATTGTGTTAAGCAAATTCCATCTTATATAGCTAACCATACACTTTTATATTAAGTACCCTACCTAGATGTCTGACTCCATGTATTTTCAATAGAAAGGAAGTGGTGCAATTTCACGCTCGGCACTTTTTGGTATTTTAGAGTTGCAAAACTCACACTATTAACAAGATATCATTAATAAAAACTAAAACACCTTTCAAACTATCACTTAATTCCTAAATTCCCAGTTTTTAACTATGAGAACAAAATTTTGAAAACGTTGCCTACGAAATTTCAAAACTTTCCATACGATTTGACAGTTTGTAGGCACCAGTTTACTTCACTACTAGCATTGAGTACACCATCTTTTAATATAAAAGTCTATGTATCTAACAAGTAAATTCTTAACTGCACAGGCTCTTTAAAAAAGATCTATAAATTTATACCCTAAAAGCTACGCTGAATAATGCCCTAATTGTTTCACTACTACCACAACTGGAATTTTAAAAAGTTGCAGGTAATGTCTGATCAGGGGAAACCTAAATTCTCTGTTCCGGCACATTATATAGGCACTATATTATTATCCTCAAGGAATTCATGCACATATTACAGCATTGTGTGAAGCTATAAATGAAACTATCTGGTCTATTGAGAAAATAATACGCAAACATCCTGAAACACTGATTGTAACAATTTATTAAAATCTAATTGTTGTTAGTAGATTATTTCAACACAAAAGCAACGTGTCGTATAAATATATAATGTGAAATGAAACAAAATGAAACATCCACAAGCTTCATACGATGTCGTGATGATGAAATGTTCAAGTCGTGAATGAAGCAACAACAATAATTCACAGAGTTCTGCTTTAAATGCAACGACATTCATCTCCAATACGCAATCAAACACTCTGTTAGAAAATAAACTAAATTATGATTCACACTTCGCTACACACACGATACAGAAAAACAACAAAAATACAAAATAATAGTAAAAAACATGTAATTGTTTTTTAAAAAAGAAAAAACTTAACAGTTTTTTAATGTTTTACATTAATTATAAGTTACACTTTTCGGCCTACGTTGCCGTACTAAATAGATACATGAAACTTAAAATATATTATGTAGGTGCGTAATATTTTAATACATGCTAACACGCCTACATATTAAAGTTTCATGTATCTATAGCTACGTAGGCCAAAACGCGTAACTCATAAATAATAAAAATCATTCACAAACTCTATGAATCGACCGTTTGCAAAAAAAGTTCCGACCAAAACCTCTCTCTGAATTCAGTGTAACCCTGATTTTGAATTCAGAAAGCGGTTTTGGTGGAAGCTTTCTCCAAACGGTTGATTCAGTTAACTGAACTGTTAACTGATTCAGTTAACTGAACTTCCAGATGTGTGTGGTGGCCCTAAGTTTTTTCTTTTTTAAAAAACAATTACAATTAAAATGGAGTTTTACAAAACCACCTCTCAAACAATAATATATAATAGTAAAACAATGGTATTAATTCAAATGAACAACAAAAAAGGATTTAATAAAAACAAGACTAATTAATAAAATGTAATGAGGATATTAAAGTAAATATAATTACCCGAGCAGAGACGCGGGTTGTGTGCCAAGTACAGTCTTGGGCCCGCTCCCGTCCATAGGTCTATAACAAAACCAAATAGAAACCTCAAACTAAAGGGGGTAGAAACACATACAACACAATGTAAACATAATACAATACAACAATACCAACAGACATCTCGTCTCAACCACGTCCATCATACATAACACACAATGTGGATTATATATTACATGTATTATTCTCACATATATAATATAGTCAGTCGGATGATATAATTCAGTTAAATAAGTGACAAAGGAAAAGTATTAAGGTTCAGAGGTTCAAGGGGTTCATTGAATCACAAATTATACATAAATATATAAATACAGTAGAAGAAATACTCATGGTTACAGTACAATAAGGGATAGATCCACAAACTAGTGACACACTGAATCTAATTTAATAAAATTAGATGAAGATATGGACGAAATCAACTTGCGTGCAATTTAAAGGACAAATAATTGAATAAATAGTTGTGTAGAGTAGTATTAAATTATACGTAGAGACTGGAAAATTAGGTGATTGCCATAAATCAAATTTATTCCCGAAATTTATGCTTTTTACAGAATTTTATAATGTGTCCAATTTCGACCCTTTTTTTAAATAATCATGATTATAAAATATTATTGATGTTTTGTTAAAAAAAATATCACTGACAGAAGAATATAGGTAGATAATCTTTTCTGATTTTTGTGATTTTTAAATCACTGTATTTATATCTTTTGTATTCAACATTGTTCATCATATCGTTCATATACAAATTTTTGATGTAATTTTTAATACTGTCTGTCTACGTTGATGTTTGGGTTGATTGGCAGAAATCGGCAACAGGTGATAAATCCGCCATTCGCATGGTAACTTACATGTAATAAAGTTTTTATTTATTTATTTATGAAATTATGTATGAAAAATAACAACTGGATTTTGTCAAAGAATTGAAAAACAGCTACGCCAATTTTCAGTCTCTGATGGTATGTAATATACACACAATTTAACATGAAGAGTGGAGTTAGTTAACGAGTATGTGTGGAGAGTAATTATGTATTTATATTGTAATTGTGTCGTGATTCACAATGTTTTTTGTATTTTTTTTTAGAATGTATATGTACATAATAGAAATAAAAAGATAATTTAAAAAAAAAGTAGATAAAGTGTAAGTAGAGAAAATTAAATAGAAAAGAAATAAATTATTTAAAAGATTGAAAATATTAAATAAAACCACAACCATTCAAAATTATAATAAAGGATAATTCTACTCTCTACATATTAACACCACACACCACAACATACCACACACCACAACATACCACACACATCAACATACCACACAATACAAGCACATTCACACACAGAACACACTCACACACCAAACAATAATGTTCTTCATACGTGTGTTTATTGTAATATTACACAATATGGATGTTCAGCAATGTGTCTGAGTTTTAAATTATAGATGTGCATGCGAACGAAATTTGTTAATACAATATAGATGATTTTCATGATGATTAGTCATTTCAGGAGTTAGTAATTAGGTTGATATTATATCGTGAAGCTCTCATCATGTGTTTATTGATTTCATTCTTTTTCGCTATAACTGTTTATTGAGTTGTTGCATTTCATTTTGTAATGTTTGTTTAATATTTAAACTTGATGATACCGAGTGGCTTAAATAAGGCCAACGGATGATTAAAAAACAATAAGCTATACATTGATCACCATCTCTAGTTTTAAATGTGACGAAAATTGATTAAGGCCTAGTCATATAATTGTATTTGTTTGTGTCTGTGTAAATGGTAATCATTTGTGGAATATTTGTTGGAGGAACTCCTTGTAAAACCTCTGAGCTTTTTCAAGAAATGTATATTTACATTGGAATAAAAATGAATACAGCATGCTCCTCGATAAACATTTCTTTCTCAAAAAGTTATTTACACAAATCAGAACCACTGAATGTTATAGTATTATTATGTGAAAAAAAACATGCGATTGAATAAAGTGCAGTTAAATAAAAAATGTTAAAAACAATATATAAAATGTCGATGATTATTAGGAGGGAAGGAAACATGACAATGTTAATATTTATGGGAGAAATGATTAAAAAAAAAAACAAATAATTGTTCAAATGTGTGCCAAAGAAAAAACAATAAAAAAATCAGCATGATGCAAAGTAAACAAAAAAAAAACATAAAAATGTTATAAAATGCACACACAGTAAAAAAACAAATGTAATGTTAATATATTATTAAACATTGCACACAAAAATAAAAAATAATAGTATAATGTTTTTTTTTTCAAGCAGTGACGTGTTATGTAAAACACGATATAGTCGACGTAACTACGAACCTCCTTTGGATTTCTGGATGAGAGAATATTCTGCCCTTTGCAGAGTGGCCGTCACCAAATATAGACAGACTGCTTTGCGGAGGGAATGGAGGTGGACGGACAGACGGACGGGTATAACAAGGATATAAAAAAAAAATTAAAAAAAAGTAATCAACAAATACAGCAATACAACAACAAATGAAAGCAAATTAACAAAAAGCATTTATACATTATTTTACGTTTAGCGTAATTTTTAAAATAAAGAATAAATTTGAAAATTTAGAATGATTGTTTTTTTTTTTATTTATATTTTTATATAATATGGTAAATGTATTGTGATTTGTGACGATTGAAGGAAGAAGGGATAGAGAGACAGTTAGGTGAGAAATCATGGAAAAAAATAAACAAAAGCAAAGTAAGTACATCTATTCACAAATGAACAAACAATAAAGAAATAAAAAATAATAAAACAAATGAACTACTAAATAGGTATAATATATTTGTTTTGATCAAAATTTTCGGGAATGACTGTGGAAGCCATTTTTTCATTATATTACAATATTTTAATTTTTTTATAACACTAAGTTAAAATATTGCGGACGACACAGAATTTTCTCTATATTGTTCTCTAACGTATTTCAGACTCTTGGAGGGCCCCTACTGGACTCTGAGAAGGCAAGACTACTCGCACCAAGACAGATCGTGAGCTACATGAGACACGTCGGCCTTGAGGACGAGCTGTAACATTGAATGATGTCACAATAGACCTACTCTGGTCGCAGTAACGCAGGGTATAAACGGTCCCCTGACCGTACAAGAAAAAAAATAGCATATTTGGCATTATTCATCATGACAGCATAATGCCAAATATATTATAGAGCAATGAATTGAAAATTCTGCATCGATCCACAATATTGCAGTCTGTGAGAACCACCTTAATTTGATATTTTTGTGATTAGTATATGAAACTACAAAGATTGCAACCAACTATGATGTAGATAATCTTGCGTAAAGTTTTTTTTACTTATTTATTTATTGTTATTTTAAATTGTAATTCATACTATATTTTGATTTCTACATAGTATTCTCATATTCGGGACACTTACTGTAAATTAGGAACTCATATAAATCGATAGAGAATGCAAATCAAAATCTTTTCATCTCCATCCATACGTTAGTATTTTTATGTATCCGGATGGTATGTACGTGGAATGTGCATGGAGTGTAGTTAAGTCCTCATATCTTTTTATACTTAAATGTCACCAGGTTTCATGCAATTGTGGACAACCAATATGACACACAATCATATGTTTGTAGCTCCAATGGCGTTGACCATAGATTTGTCACAGATAATAGAAGGGGCTCAATGTTCAATAGTTCTTCCAACCTTTATGTAGGTTCCTTACCTAATGCTGTGGTGTAGAACAATTACTAGGATAAAATTTCAAAGAGGAAGAAAATAAAACAATAGAAAATATGTTATCTATAAATTTATTATGATATTTTATATAAAGAAATATAATTTGATTACTGTATCCTTCTATTACAATATATTTATAATAATAATAAAACAACGCTTGGAATATGCAGCAATAATAATAATAATAACCATAAAAAAATAATAATGTACAAAAAAATAAAATACAGAAAAATATAATAAAAAAAAAGAAATAAAATATGACAAAGGAACGGCTAAATGCACCACAAACAAAATGGAATAAAAGGAAAATGCACCAGAATATTAATCATAATAAAAAAACATATAAGTGTTTGTATTATGTTAACAATGTTGTATAGTATCTCTCACCAACCAAAAATGCATAAGATTAAAAAATATTAATATTGATACTGGACAAACAGAATGCAATTTTGTGGGCATACTCGTACATTTGAGATTAATGCACGGTAGTACGCCTGTCACTGACGACAAATATCAAATATTGCTTAGGAACTCGGAATCACTTTGCAGAACCACTTGTCCATGTTTTTCATAAAGGAACAACATCGTAGGATAGACTATTCTGAACTTACTGAATGAAAAATGATAAAAATAGAGAAAAAATAACTTTTGATCTCCAGATAAGGAAACTGATCACCTAATTGTAAATATTTATGAAATAACTTAAGATATTCGAAAAATCTGTACTTTTTTTGTTGAACATTGTGCGAGTTTTTCAAAAATTAATTCAAAACTACAAGCGACAAGGGTAAAAAAATCATTAAAAATATCTAAACCCCAAAATACTAATATTTTCACAATAACCCCAAGTATTATATAAAAAACAAAAAGGAAAAACTATAGGAGCAATTAATTTATAAAATAAAAACAAAAAAAAGGGAAGAAAACAATATAAAAACACAATAAACAATGTAACATCTACTAGTTCAGTCATAGGGGGATTTAATATCAATTTGAATAATTAAAATTTATATACATTTTTTTAAATAATTTTACATAAAATAATAATAAAATATATACAATTCAAATATTAATTATAGTTTACAATAATACAAAAAAGCCTCAAAGATAAATAAAATTTAATACATATTTGAGAAAAAATAAAAAAAAAACAATGTACCTACAGTTAGCAGAACAAAAACAAAACATTGTGTTATTATTTATTTTACGTAAATCTTTAAGATATTATTTATTTATAATTTAAATTCAATAATAATAACTATGGGATTGCACAGCAATTTTAAAGGTTCGTGTTTATTTACATCTTAAAACAAACAAAAAAAATAGAAATATGTAATATATATTTAAAATTAAAAATAATAATAATTAATTATAAAATTAAAATGTCAGAGAAAAGAATTATATGTATCATTAATATTACATCTTAGTTGTTATCAATTTTTGAGAATAATCATGTATAGTCATTTCAGCAAAACCAGTTGCGTCATCATGGGAACAGAATGTTGAATGTGAAACATTGGCTAAGTAGTCAATAGTACTCAAAGTTGATACACCATATATCAAGTCGTTATCAACTGTAAACTGAGTGGTTATCAACTGTATACTGAGTCGTTATCAACTGTATACCGAATGGTTATCAACTGTATACTGAGTCGTTATCAACTGTATACCGAATGGTTATCAACTGTATACCGAATGGTTATCAACCGTAAACTGAGAGGTTATCAACTGTATACAAAGTTGTTATCAACTGTGTATTAAATTGTTATCAATTACATACTGAGTCATTATAAACTGTATACTAAATGGTCATCAACTGTATACTGAGTGGTTATCAACTGTATACTAAGTTGTTATCAACCGTATACTGAATGGTTATCAACTGCATACTGAATCATTATCAATTGCATACTGAGTCATTTTCAACTGTGTGCTGAGTCACTTTCAACTGTATGTTGAATCATTATCGATTGTATACTAAATGGTTATCAATTGTACACTTAATGGTTATCAACTGTATACTAAGTTGTTATCAACCGTATACTGAATGGTTATCAACTGTATACTGAATCATTATCAATTGCGTACTGAGTCGTTATCAAACTGCAGACTGATTCAAACCACTCCACATACATAGGCTTATTTTTAAAACTGTGAGAAAATTTCACCACAGATAATTGCTCAAATCTATTAATCATAGATTACGTCATTAGGGTGAAAGAGTACATTAAAAACAGTGCTTTTTTGGGTCATGCAACATTGAAAAAAACATTTTTTCTTCTTAATAATCACCATACTATTGAATTGTATCACCTGAATCATTTTGATACTAAATTAACTGAATTAAATGAGGGTCTACTCTTCATGTGAAAACATTTTTAGTCATGAGCAGAACGTAATATTTGTTTGAGGAACATTACATAAAATAATAGGAACAATTTTTATACATCTTATTTTATTTATTTATTATATAGTGAAGCATTCAATTATTATACATAATATCCTTAAGATTATAATGTGAAATAGTAATTGATATTATAATGGAAATAATTAATATAAACATGCATATTATGTATTTAAATATCAAAGATAATATTATGTGATTTAAATGCTTTCAAGATGCATTGAGTTAAATGGTTTGTTGATTGATACAATGAGCCGTGAAGAAAATAAGAGAAATATAAACTGTAAGCTCATTGAAATCCAATTTAGAGGATAAATGGCATATGACTCACAGCCTTCTAAGAACAATCTTGAAGCGGACGATAGATACAATTTGAATGAATGATTAGATATCAATAGGTATCATGCTTTTCGCTTTAATCAACTGGACAAACCCCAAACTCAAAAAGATGTCTTTGGCGTTTCGTTTAGGAAGTGAAATAGCGAGACTGATTGGGGTTGGTGCCATCGAATGAGTTAATATTCGCTCAGTCAGTCGAATAGCAATCTCGTGAGCATGAGTTACTATAAAAAAACAATTTTATTTGTGTCGTAAATTGAAGCATTGTCTTTAAAAAATGTTTTACTTGGCACAATGATATGAAAACAGATGAAAGAAGAAAAAGAATTGATGATAAATTTAACTATTTTTAGATTACCTATAGTGCGTATCGAATATAATTACTAGTACAACACATTATTTTTACAAAATAAAAAGTATAAACAATTTACACGCCTAAAAGCAATTTAAAAATTTGAATTACGAGACTAGATGAACAAAACAATTTTTTTATAATAATTTCTTCTAAATAATTTAGTAATAATATTTATTTAAAGAGGATTTTATCAAAACGCTGAATAAATATCATCTGTACAAAAGTGAATTTACATTAAAATTTTAATTCCAGAATATATACGCCTCCCAAATAACGTTAATACTAAATGAAGAAGTGTTTCTCATTATCTATACATAACGATTATGTGAAAACAATCTGGTATTTTTCCCTTCTCTATGTACATTACTATATTTTAAACATTAAATCATACGCAATATATTAATTTTATACACAGATAATTTTATTAAAAACATCAGAGATAAAAAAAGCAACATTTCTATACGTTGCCTACGGATAATTTAGAAGTACTAGTTTTAATGGGAAATTACTGCGTATGAGGGTTCGCTGATGTACAGCATTGACAAACATCATGATATATATTGGATCTATAGGATAAGAAACATTGGAGCAAGGTTTGCGGGAACCGATCCACAAATCAGAGTTGACTAGTTACATTAAATGAACAACCAAAATGTTAAAATAATGTAAGTTTGGTATTTTGTAAATAGTTGTTTGTAATAATAAAGTAGTAATAAGTCTTCTAACTTTTGATTGTCACATCGAAAAGATTATTTAAATGCTTAGACACAACGTAATACATAATTTTAGAGACTGGAAAATTACGTTTGTTACATTTGACGCGAATTTCGACCTTCATTTTGGAAAATATCGTAATTGAAACATTATCAAAAGGAATGTAGCTTTAAAAGTAAGAAGAACCACACTGAAAAAATCTTGTTTTTCTCAAAGATTTTTGTTTTATTTTATTGTCTTACGGTGTTTGTTGAAATATTGTTCACGACAATTTTTTTTTATATACTTGAATTAAAACGTGCAAAATGGTCCACTTTAATGATATTAATGTATGAAAAATAGCACATTTTGTCAAAATTGTGAAAAATAACACATTTCCCGAAAAAGAACACCAATTTTTTCCAGTCCCTACTTAATCGTACACAAGTCGTACATATCAATATAAATCAATGAATGATTTAAATGATAGTGAAGTATGTACAGAAATATATCAAGCGAAATCAGACTGGACTGATTTGAAAGATATTACCAAACAGTGGGAGAAATCATTGACATACAACATTCAAAATAACAAATTTCATTATACTAAAAACTAAGTATTAAATAATAACATTTCCAATTAATGCACTGCTTCCCAAATGTAATTAAAGCTTTTTATTTTTGGATACCGTAAAGTTGGAGAAGCTTCTAATTACCTAGGAAACAATGCATTTATTACGAAATAGTTTTAAACCTTCACTCTACAATCCACAGTGGAAGTCTTTGCCATCTTGAAGTTCTGTTACTCAGTAAAATTACCGAATAACATGACCGCCTCCTCCATCTCAATGTTAATCTTTTTCGTCGTCGAATGAAAACAATCACTCACTCACTGCAGTTTATAAATTAAGAAATAAAGTCTCATGAACGGTGATGTTATTAAATATTGTTTGTACGAAAAAGACACACGGATGGGACGTCTAGTTGACGATGTTGTATGTGTTCATATTTATAGGAGAATTCATGTGTCCCAATTCACAACACAAGCAATGACGCAATCACTTCAACAATCCATTGTTTTACCACAGTCCCTCACATAGAAACACCTCCTCAATATCATTTTATTTATTTCAAGGCACTTCTTGTCTCGACAATTATTTACACTATTTGATATTATTTATTATATTTATTTATTCATTACACAAGACTCTGCCGTTGATTTGATCAACTCTCGAGTATAATAATTAGTTTCCTACTGGATGCCACACATTCAATACATGACTTGGTAATTTTAATTCCGTAGTAACTTTAGGAATTCCACACACGTTATATTTGATTATTTTCTGAGATCATTTCTTCTGCCCGTCACTAGCAGGTTTTATTGTATCTAATTTAGAAGGAGTAGTTCTGTCCGTCTTCTGCGAGTCCTCGGACAGTCAGTGGTTGTGGTTTAACCTGCGATACCAATCAGCCAATTAATTATATTTGGAGGAACACAACAACAACAACACACCACTCTGTTTCCACCAAGTCCAAGCGGAGATGATTATTTATTATTTGTCGACTCGGAAGTTTTGTTCGTTTTGCCCCAAAGATGCACAATACTCGTCAATACTGAATCACTAAAGAGAGAAAAAAAACGTCCGTAAATATCACAATATACCGTAGAGGATTATTCGACGACGCAAACCTACGTAGTTGGTTGCAACCTTCATACAATATAATAACACTGTAATATCAAAGTCCTAACATCTCAACTCTCGACACTCGTTCAATGATTGAATCAGAACAAAATACAACAAGAACTAATCAATATGTAAGAAGAAGTACACTTTTCACTCAACACAAAGAAAAAAAAGACAAAAAATCATCAATAGAAATAATAATCATAAATCAGTGCATGCAAATAATAATAAATAATCTAAAATAAATAATCTTCATAACTAACTAGACTTGTTGGAACTTTAAAATATATTTTCCTATTGATTGTTTTGTGGATAATGATTGAATATTTCAACTGTTAGTTTATCAGAAGTGAAGATGTATTCTGGATGTGTGTTTCCTAATGATTAGTTAGAGATTACATAATAAGATGTTATCATATCATATGGCACATCGTGCAATACGACATTTCATCACAATATATATTTATCTATTATTTTTATAACAGCATAAGTTACAACAGGAGGAAAATTATGATTTGAATAATAAATAAATAAATTATTTTAATTAAGCGATTTGATTTTGTCATCGAGGGATGCACAATCCTTCAAACGAAAGATGTAAAACTAAAATAAATCATAAAACTACCAACTATAGCTACGATGTAGTATTATTATATCTGACGGGTTCTGTCAGATGCATGTGTGTGATGTCGTGTGAGTAAGCAAATACATTTTTTTAAATGTATCTGGGTTTATCGAAATAAACCCAAATACACTTTTGTACACTTCACAATAAGCTTGAAATGCTTGTGTCGTGAAGTGGAGTAAGTCAGCATCGGGGATCGAACCCCAATTTACACATGTGAGAGTTACGTTACACAAATTTGTGTGGTGAATGATATCGCACATAACATGATATCAGAAAATACTAATTCTAAGTCAACATTTATTCATTAAAAGATGTATAACTTTCAGAAAAAAGAACATTTGATAGAAAGTTTGACTATTCTACAAGATGTGTCTTATGTAATTTCACTTCCCTACGATTACCCATTTGGGCTGCGCGTTGATGAGTGTAAATGTCAGTCAGTCATTCAGTCAGGCACTTTGTTTTATAGATTTAGATGTGGATTTGTTTCTGTTCGTTTTATCATTCGCACAAAATAATTTCATATAGCAATCACTTAAATGATTCAAAAAATCAGTATGGTTACGTAAAGTATTATCGTAAGATGTCGCATCTCTCCAACAAATGTATTTTTTTCTACTTTCTATAGATAACATCTGGACGCTAATTGCTAAAAGTCGTTTTCATACTTCAATATCTACAGAGCACGATACACCATCGCACAATCGGTTTTAGAAACTAAACTCTACGTAAGAACAAAAAAAAAACTAGTGGAATTGAATCTATTTAGAATAATGTACAGTACACTATCATATATTAAATAAGTGAAATTCAATTATCTTCATGCACATCTTCATAATGAAACTAAACACTCTAACATTATTAGCGATTGCAAGTTTAATATAAAAAGAAAAATATTGCGAGTATGTAACACTAGTAGTATTTTAAAATCTACACAACAAAAGCATCACAACATGGACTAATAATATTTACTAACAATAATAATGTGTAAACAGCAGAATGTATGTTTGTATGGAGAGTAGAGTCTTGTATGGTACAGGAGGATTAGAAATAGGCCCTTACTTCAAAATGTTATAAAATAACCCGTATACGTACATGTTTGAAGAAAATCTTTTATATACCAATATAAAATTAAACTAATATTCTAAAACTTGTCCCTAACGAGATGTGTTTGTTTTATTTCATTTCCATACTAGGAAAAGTCGTACTATCAACATATGGATGTATTGAAACCGTCAAGTTCAAATGCGTTCGTATCAGCAATCACTTGCTCCGTACAAAGAATTCTGACAATCCATAAAGTTTGTTTCAGTCATTATATAGGTACACCTGCATATAAATGATGAAATATAGTAAAATTATTTCTAACTGTAGAACACAGTCATAAAAGTGTGACAGAGAAAGGACCACTACCTGCTTTATTCACACTTATGCCAGAGCCATAAAGTGCAAATAAAGCAGGTAGTCGTCCCTTCTTGGTCAAATTTTATGACTGCATTCGACAGTTTGAAATAATTTTACTATAAAACAGAAATCACTCCCTATTCCTGATACGATTCAAATAATCTCAATTATGGGAACACAAGATGTTTTTTTTTCAGACATTCCTTACGTTTGAGGTCGTGTTCCACAGCTACCTTCGACAAAATGGAATCAAACTGCGATGTGAGGGGATGTATACATAGACGTAATTTAGTAAATTTACGACAACGAAAAAAAATAAGCCTAAGAAACCTAATCTCTAACATCTAAATGAATGATCTAAGAACTACTATTAACAATTTCGGCACTGTTATATTCAAACTAAAAGAAAAAGTCATCCACGGTGTTTGGTCTTCGCTCAATTTGATTCACGAAAAAGGAGAAAAATATTTGGTTGTATTTTCACATTACAGTCTGTCGAGAAACATAATGAAGAAGTAAAAAAATTAACAATGTACAAAGTCTTATTCATACATTTTTGTATTCAACGAAGCATTGTGCATCCCCCAACAACAAAACAAACAAGTTAATGATTTCATAACGATCCAAGAAATAAACAAATAAACAATAATCATTATTACATCTCCTGCTGAACTTAATGAAAACAAAAAAAAATGATATAAAAATATAAATGATTAAATTGAAAAATAAATAAAAAAAATATATGAAAAATGCAGGCGTGCGAGATAAAAAAAACAATTCTGATTTGTATCGGCAAGCCTGCATTATAAGTGCTGGATTTAAATTTAATAAAAACACACACAAAATGATTGAAAAAACATAAAAAATGATAATAATGTGTAATGATTAATAAATAAATAAAAACAGAAATGAGAAGCAAACTATGTATGTAGTAGTAGATAGTATTATTATATAGAGAAGCTCTCTACACACATCCGGAAGTTCAGTTAACTGAATCGACCGTTTGCAAAAAAGCTCCGACCAAAACCTCTCATTGAATTCAGTGTTACCCTGATTTTGAATTCAGAAAGAGGTTTTGGTCGGAGCTTTTTTGCAAACGGTCGATTCAGTTAACTAAACTTCAGGACGTGTGTCGAGAGCCATAGGGAGGTGACTGTGTTGTATTACGGAGCCCACACAGTGTGTCGCTTGTTAGTGATGGGAACGAGAGGAAGAAAGAGGAAAAATAATAAAAATAAATAAATACAAATGCAACTAAAATATGGAAAATTAAAACAAATGCACTGTCAAAGAAGGGGGATAACAAATGATCTTACGATTACAAAATTTTAAGTAGGTATTTTTTTAATAGCAATAGGCAATTTGATAATGGGGGTTCATTGTATTAGACTCGAATACATATATATTGAAATCTTTAAAATCGGTTGTTAAAAATTTGAAAACCTAACATACCTACCTAAGACGATTACGCTCGAGACTTTATATATATATTTTTTAAACTTAAATATAATCTAATTATTGAATAAATTTAGAAACATGGTAACACGAAAATGGATGGACCACAATGCTATTAACAAAGATTAGTTAGTACAATTTTGGGACATAATATATTTTTCTAAAAAGTTGTGTCGAGTGCTAGTGTACTTGTTCAAATAACTAAATAAATAATATATAATTAAAAAATAATACATAGATAAATGTAGATCTGCTTTTTAGTAAAGTAGTTAATAGAATACATACAGTCATCTAAGAATTGACTTCTATAACAAATCAACATCAGCTAAATCATTAAATTTCTAAAATGTTCTTTTAATTAATTTTATATTTTATCTTTTGTGTATTTAAAACACAGAAATTATATTCAAATAAATCAAACCTTACTTACAAAATAAGGGCTTGTAACGAAAAAATGGTGAAGTAAAACATAATGGTACTATGCAAAATCAATAACAAATTTAAATTGCGAAAATGAAAAAAAATCTATGTAATGTATGTATTGAAATAACATGAGTATGTGATGTGTGTAGGTGTGTTAGTATTGTGAAGAAATATTGGACAATAAGTATGTGTTAGTAACATTGATATACAATGAAGCTTTATACATTGTAATAATACATATAAAGTGATACGAGATACAATACATACAATAATATGAAGAAAATAACAATCATTATGTATTGACAATCTTACTTTATCACTCTCAATTTGAGCATCAATCTATCTCAACAGTTTTTTTAGTACTAGGATCTCCCCAATTATATTATTTTTTATTTCACACCTTGCACTAGGCTAAAAGCATCCTGTATCGCAAAGTGTGGAATACAACGCCAGCGCCGGGGTTTGAACCTGGCACCTCCCGCTTTATGCCGCCTCAACCAACTGCGCCAACCATGTGAATCTCTGATCTATCTCAACACTTCTTTTTAGTTTTACTACGATCTCCCCAATTTTATAACATAAGTTGTGTACACTTTGCGTTGCAATACTCACCTGCGAGGACATTCCATGTAGGTCTCTAAAATAACTTCATTCATAACAGAATGGTACGGATCAGTGGAAAAAGTTTGCCAACTTATTCTTTAAGTGAACAATAAATATAACACAATATAACAAGATAGTACACATTCATAACAATGATACATATGTCACACTTAGTAAAGTGAGCTTATTGCCACACAGCGATCCCTTCCAACTAACCAACGAGCCAACCTTATTACGGTCTATTGAGTTAAATGATCCTACATTGTTCAATATCTCAAAGCAAAGATACAGTAAGATTGTCAATACACATAATATAATATTACGTAAAATGGAAAGGTGAGTGAAGTAATATCGTAATGAAAGCGAAATATAAAGCAGTTACGTCATATATCACACACAAAGGGAGCTCTGAGTGGCTTAGTTTTACTCCACAAAAGTGGACTGTAATGATGTACTGGTCGGCACATGACAATATACTGTGGACCTCAGTACAGCTAATTGCATAAAGTTAACACTTTGCATGTGATGATACGATGATAGAGTATTGGATACAACATACAGCAATACGGACAGAGAGTATAGTATGTAGCTGATAGCTGGACAGTCAATAAAATCATGTGTACGTAAACATACTACTCAAATCTATCGGCAGTGGTCTACTGCAGAATCTCGTACGGATTTGCGTAATATGTTTAGGTAATAGACAGATGTAAGCGTAACCAAGCAAACAACTTACCGTTTGCTGAAGCGGGAGGATATCTTGGAGAAGAAGGACGTTCTAGCAGAGTGTGGCGAGCCGTCGCCCGTGGCTCCGTACACTCCGCCACCTATCCCCGCCGACGCGTTCCTGGGACGAGTTTGGCCTGGAATAATAAACGCAACAATAAATAAATATTATACGGCATATAGCAGTCCACGTTCTAATAACGCCGTCATGTAATTTTAAAAAGCATTGTAATCCAATACACCATATAATAACCTCGTCATACTTATGCTAAAACTTTTTGAAGTGGTGCATCGTTAATTTGGACTATGCGTGAGAGTGTGTGTGCGATCAATAATAATCTCAGAAGAGCTCTCTTAGCTCCTCCGTAGTGCTGAATACTTCAGTTATTATATAATATGTAATTGCGATAGAAATAATAAGAAATGTGTAGTAATTTGATGAATTACTTGGTCATAAAAAGGAGAATATACCTCCATTATACTCTGGCAACACCCGATAGTGTAAGCCGTGGAAAAAATACATGTTTATATACACAACTGTATGGGAATCTAAAAGACTTAGTAATTATTTATTATACACCATGGCAATAATACATCTTAGAGCAAGCCAAACCTCTAGATGACATTTCACTAATTTAGCAGCTTGATGATACGGTGGAGAAATAATAGTGAAAAATATTTTCTATTTGAGCAAGTTGAACAGGGAGAGATGGTTGGAACATGTAGGGCAGATGAATGATGAAAGGATAACGAAGAAAATGCTCGAGGACAGATGTGTTTTGAGCAGAACAAATAGTAGGGTGTCTACAACGAATTGTATGAATGTGACAAAAGAAGAAGTATGTGTTATAAGAAGGTCTGGCGATCTGTTCTCTCTTCCTACCCTGCAAGGGATCCAGCGTGAGGGGATAGACTGAGAATAGGACAGAATATTTTCTATTGCACAATGCAGATTTTTTGCCAGCCTTTACGGCTACGTTCAACTAATTTTGAAATGATGTTGCAAGAATTTGCAGTATCATATAAACAGAAATATGAGAATGCATGTATAAGTTGATATGCAAGCCATTTATATATTGAATGTAACAAATAAATAAAATTACCTGAATGAAACGTAGACCTCGATGGAACATTCCTTGGGAACGCTAGTTGTCTCGCCGTGGAGTTTACTGTAGGGTTTAAACTGGAAGCGAAAAAATATAATAATGTAATTCAACAATCAGGTAAAGTAATACAGAGTGATAATGCAACACATACAAATGTGAAATAAAATCTTCACAACCAAACATTACATATCATTTATGTATTCCATAAGAGTATAAAATGAGAATAGGTTGTCAAAATACAATTTAATATAAGCAAATCCAACACCAAGTTAGTGAAAATGAGCCAAATGAATATGAATTGAAGTATAATAATGAACAACACAATTTTTCTTGACAGAATCTTATTAAAAATATGAAACATTCACACAATAGAGAACTGTTGTATTGCCATTCCAACAGTGCAAATCCAGTTACAATTTTTTTAAAGGATCTGGGCTTGCACACACAACCCCAAATACTTTCCTGCACGCCTTGCGCTAGGCTAAAAGCCAGTATCGCAAAGTGTGGAATACATCGCCACCGCCGAAGTTCGAAGCTGGCAACTCCCACCGCCGCTTCAATCAACTGCGCCAACTATGTAGTTGCAGGTAATATGTACCTTTGAACGATTGGATCACATAGGTACGAGTTCATGCCCAGTTTGGTAATCATATATGCATGTTGTTTCAACTAAGACTGTTGTAAAATTGTATAAATAAATAATTACAGAAAACATATCACTTGGTTTGATTAATTTTCTCTATTTTACAATTACATACTACTATTTTCACTCCACCATGCTTTGTTTATTTTTTTCAATACACACAAAATAAAAAAACCCTTCTTTTTCAAAAAAGTAGTTTGTATTTTAAACGACATGTTGAATTTCATTATTATTTATTTATTTATTTCAACATATACGCCTCAAACCCTCAAATGCAATACAATTTTAATACAGCCTATCAAGTAAGAACTGGTTTCTCTGGAATTACAATTTTGTTTGCTGGCAACAATGACGTTTCTATTGAAATACTACAAGTGTCGCCACTACGGTTGCCAAAATCTATGTGCAGCGCCCTCATTGAAAACCAACTATTTCTTGATAGACTGTAAACTAGGCTCCAAGTTGATATGAATGTGATAATATCATCCATTGGGTGGAATTCAGCACATCACATTATAAAAAGCATTATTATAGGCAAGAGTATTTCATAGCAACTGGCACATTGAACGTTGTGACACTCAGACAAAAATAACACTTAAGTGTGTGCGAGTGTTTGTGTTTACCTCTGCCGCAGCGGATCGACATTATGTAGCGAGCCCAGGGAAGGCTGATCCCCGGCGGGTGTGTTTTGCGACTGACCATTGGTCCCACTTGCTGAGGAAACGGACGCACTCTTTACGTGCCCTTTACCCGTCCCTGTCGCTGTGGCATTGGAAGGAGTGCTAGATCCGTTTGTCACGGACGTCCCGTTGTTTCCTGTGGGTGTGGCTTGATTCGCAGGTGTGGACGTTGAAGAATTCGAAGCCGCTGACGATTTAGAAATATTATCACCGCCACTGGCACTATATACGTTTCCACACAGGTGAATTCAATTCCAATTCCAAAAAATCGTTTCAAATTCATATTTTGTTTCGAACATCATTTGTTTGATACAACAAATGACCGACGTTTAGTTTGTAGTTTTGTGTGTCGATTGATAAACAATATAACAATGACAAAGACATTGTAGCCACATTCCCACATGAAAGAGACAGAGAGGGCACAGACCGAGGGACAAAAGAGAAAGAAATACATGCTTGTTAGTATTATGTTAGTTAGTGTATATAGGATGATAAATAATACATAGTACATATAATAATAAAATAATTCTCAATACAATATAATCAATTCAGAGTCATTTAAAGATGAGACTAAATCTGACATGGAACAAGACTGTGGTCGGTGGCCTGGTTGGTAACGCGCTCGACTGTTAATCCAGTGGGCGTGGGTTCAATCCGCGATGCCGACCTACAGCACTTCAAGACACAATCTTTTCAAGCTTACTGTGAAGTGTACAAAAAAAACTGTGTAAAATCAAATTTAATCTCTGTGTTCAAATGGTTCTGAATATATTAAATTTAATACTAAATTGCCTATAAAACACATTAGCCCAATTTATTATAGCGCTGGCTATGTAGAAGCTACTCAAACTCAAAACTGTTGCAATAATTGCTGCAAGCTCGGCCAAAAACATGACTAGTAGAAAGAAAGGTCTACTATTTGGATTCTATGCGTATCACACTTTGTCTAGATGCTGGGATATTTTTGTGAATGCTTCGTGTATATTATGTATGGTAAATAAGCGTAGCCATTCTCAACAAAGAAAACGAAGGGATTATTGAAAAGACACTAAAATTAAAAACATAATTTTGACAGGACGAAACGTACCCGCTAGTGATGGGAAATGTAAATTTCACATCAACTACAGAATCACTAGAAAGAAACAATTTTTATATTATTGTTGTATAATAAATTGGGCTAATGTTATAAACTACATACATATTAAGTACATCATACTGATAATCAAGAATATATGCTACAATTAAATGTGGGAATAAATACTTTGATACTAATGCAATGTATTTACTAATAATAGTATATTACTACTATTTTCGAGTGTCCCATAAAACTTGGATAATCAGAGATTGTAAAAATGAGGTTCTATTTCAATTAAGGATTCCAAAAGAACATTTTTGCTGTACACTTTACACTAAGCATAAAGTGCAGAATAGGTCGACAGCGCTGCGATTCGAATCCGGCACCTCCCGCTTGAGAGACTCACACTCCAAAAAAACTTGTACTCATTATATTGTACTTCATAGCATTATTCTTAATTATCATAATATAATTACTGTCAACTTCCTAATCTTAATATCTCTCCTTATACCTTGATAAAACAAAAACCATCACCATATTGTGAAACACAATGCCGTCGTAAGCAAAAAGGTATAAATACAGTCAAACTGATTCTCCAAAACAAACCTAATACATCATGTCAATTAGGAATACATATTTCAGTACGACAGCATGATTGCACTTATAACCTTTCTTGGACAGTAATGCATTTTGTTAGTATCAATGTAATTTCTACCACCATAGATATCTAGTCAATAACGCTATTTACACTGATTTTAGATGCAAAATAATCAATGATAGGGACCTTCTTAAATCTATTTTGAAATCTTTCCTTTGAATGATTCCTATATAATTTGGTAGGAAATATTAAGGGGTATAAGTAAAAGTAAATGAACATGCCAAAAAATGCATTGGGAAAAATAAGATCACTCGACTAAAACTAAAGATATCATCCTAAGACTTAAAACATGGATAAATGACAATATGTTTTAGTGAGTATAATGGTAACAAATTTGATTTATGCAAATTTTCAGCTTAAAAAACAATTTCAAAGTTACATCTGAAATTTACTGAAACTTTAAATTATTCCCGCAGTTTGTTAGATATAATGCTGTAATTTAGCTGACAAAATGTTTACTGTAAGACGCAGTGACTCTTATCAGATAATTGTTTGATATTTGGTCCCCTTTTTATACAATATGCCAAAATCTATTTTGACTCTAACATGGAACTATTGAACGTTATTTCAAACAGTGATACATATAAGGTATTTTTGACAGAGACATTACTTTGTGTAGTTTGGTTAATATTAATATATCAAGGCTACATATAATTACTCTGCAATATGGATGGATAACATTACAATATATGAGTATACCACAACCAATCAAAGGATTTGATAGAAAAAACAGTATTGGTGTCATATTTACCTTGAATTCTCCTGCAGCAGCGGTGTGTTTGCCTTCTCCGTCCCCCCCGACTGCTTGGTGTCATAGTTCACAGTAGATCGTCTCACTGGAATAAATTCCCTTCGTCCTGAAATCACATCTGATTTAGAAAACAAACACTAAGTGTGTACTTGTCTTCCAAACAATGCTTCATTCAGCTCTGCTCGGGACTTAGTACCCAACAAACAAACAAACAACATATCGTGACAATATTCAAACGATACATTCGCATAAACATTGTCACTCGTTGTTCGTTAATGCATTACAAAGTTATTATCAACAATTAAAAAACATAGGAAAATATGGCAGTTATACACGACTAACACACAGTCCAAACAGTCAGCTATGGTGATATGTCTGATTTCACAGCAGTATTCACCCATTCACTCTGTCAAGTCCATTGTTTAAATACATTCACACTTTATGCAACAACAAGCTCCATACCATCCTCCATACATACACAACTCTATTGGATAAGAAATATAGCACACAGGGATTCTGCTTGAAACTGTGTTTGTTTAGCTTCAAACTGTGACCTCTTAAATGAGTATTTAGGTTGAGGCAGTATTACAGTATCAGCTTCAGTTCAGGGCAGTCTTAGTGTTGGTTTAATATTTTATAAGTTACTATGAGATCCCCTCTCTTTCTCTGATCCTCATGAGTAGTGAGGCCCAACACATTAGACACATCCCAATCAGTGAATCTTTAAATTAGCATCCAGCAAGACATTGATACAGGTTTGAGGGATCCAATGTAATTATTGGTTGGACAAAAATGGCAGAACAAAAATTATCTTCCGGAACAGAAATGAAAAAGTTTTGGACTGAAATATTTAAGAGTGCTCGATTAAAAATAAAACATGTAACTTACGTGGTTCCATTTTAGGTTGCGCAGACGATGGTCTGGTTGTGTTTTGTTGTACTTGCATCTGTGCAATCCTAACCGTGTTCTCTTTGATACTAGCTGAGTCTATCGTATTCTACAAGTCAAAATCAAAACACATTAACAATCTTACAATCAGATAAATTTATTTGTAAATATGTATCCTTGTAATTTGATAGATGTCATACCTGTCTCTTGAAATTATTTGTGGTTGAGTTTGTCTGTGTGGGTTGTGTGGGTGTGGCAGCCCCAGTTGTGGCCCCAGTGGCTGGCGTTCCGTCCTTATTGGTCGCAGCCCCCGTGCCGGGTGGGTTGCCCCTCAGTCCCTCACCGCCCGATGAGGCTCTACGTGAGGTTGGTTTAGTCGATGACGCAGATATTGAGCGGTGTACTCCTCTATGTGATGGAGACGCCGCTCCTGTACCACCTGTAAAACATTAGAATTAATCAATATACATTAAATCATTAATCCATACAGCAGAGTTCTTCCGTTTAGAAGAAGTTGCACATTGTAAAAAGATCGAATTCCTAGAAGAGTGGAACCCTGATCGCAGACAACTTGTAGCAGGACAATGGTCAACCCTAAACAGGATCCAAACTGATTACGGTAATGAGCATATGTCCACATCGAGACTATCTGAAGAAGTTTGTAGTGGTTCTTAAGGAAATCCACAACGTGGCGCCAAGGGCAATTGAAAAATATTAATGCGAAGCTATGACTCCTAGATAACTTGTACAACGCTCGTAGGCATATGAAAGAAGAAGAATACTGACCGACTGTTGTTGAATTTTGTTGGTTGGCAGCATTGGGTTGTTGTCCACCAGCAATATTTCTTAAGGATAACGATGAGCCAGACCTTGAACCGTCTGATTCGGGCTGTGGAAAGAAAGATAAACAAAATTTAGTACGCCCTGTAAACAAAATAATGCAGGTTAATATCAAAGTTTAATAATGCAAGAATCTTGACTTACGTCTGTACTCTTTCTTCCCAATAAGAGGTATGTGGCGAATACGTCATCGTACTTTGCCTCAGCTAGTGACTTCTCAATGTCTTGCCTGTTGTAGCCCAAGCAGAAGAGTGTTTCTGTAAATGATACAACACATGTTATACAACATACTCTCAACTACAAACTTCATGGAGGTGAAACAACGTAATATTACAATTCATAACCTGGTTTACAAATGAAGACTGAATTTTAAGAGGTGGTAATGTATTTTTCATTACATATTTTAACTAGAAATAAATACAACATGCAATGTACTTTGTTCAGAAAATAACAGATATACGTATCAGAAATAATAAACAATCATGCAAGTACTTTCTTTAGAACAATTTTATATAAAATAATGGATAACCGATTAAAATACTATAAAATAAATAGGATTTTTACTACACGAAAGCTGTCGTTAAGTTTATTATATGTGGAAACGTAAGAGACATCCGTCTGATGCTCCGTAAGGGAATTTGGTGCAGTGGATGTTCAGCAGTTGTTTCTTCGTAGAATGTTTATTGTTTATTGTATTGTATCGTCCTTAGGCCCTATGTAGGCACTTGGACTCGTCAATTTTACATAACATAATATGAATACATGCATAATGATAAGTTGATGGATGTTTCATATTTTTTTGTATCTTCTGCATCAGTGTGGAATGAGGAGATGGTCGACAAACAGTCAATTTGCTGGTAGCATTCTTTCAGTTTCAAAAACTGTACAGCTAGACATAGGAAGATAAGTAAATCTGAATCCACAACAAGGCCTCGCTCTAAGCACTTAGCCACGAACATAAATTGATTCAACTAACAATGATACTGTACTGTACAACATCGAGAAGCAAAAATAAATAAAAAAAATCTAACAGAAATAGTAATCTATATAACAGAACAGATCTAAATCAACAGAAATCACTATACAATAGTAATAAATCATAAAATGCTATATAATTTCTATGTCAACATTCATGTTTCTATACTTGTATGACATACCCATGTGAGCTGTGGTCGTGGTAATGTTAAAATTTTATGTTGACATCGATCGTACAATCAATCGGTCCCAGGCGATTGATGCGTGCATCGGTTGCGAGTGGGTGCGCGCGCATTGTGCGTTGCATTGTCGAGAGCAAGGGGAAAAATGGAAATTACAAATAATAATAAATGTAGAAATATTGTTTTTGCAGTTTACATCTAAGCATTTTTTTTTCTTTATATAAATACCTACTGTGAGTGAATTAGTATTAATTATAATAAAATATCAATTACATTATATTAAGATGGCTGCAACAACTTGTGACTAAAAGCCAGGAAATTACAAGTAACGGCTGATTTAAAGGAATTTGAAAATACAATATGGTCCAGTGTCAGGTAGGTCGAGGTAGATCCAACATAACTTTTATTTGTTCCAGATATATTTTTGTGCATTTCACATTTAAGGTAGAAAAGCTTGTGTCGTGGATCGGCACTGAAATTCTGTTGAATTGTCGAATACCATATGAATTCAGTATTTAATGGGAATTTCGACACGAATGTTTGCTTGGAACACAAGTCAGGCTCGGCTAAACACCTGGACGGAATCATATATGTATTAGATCCATGTAAATCAGCCCGAATCTTATGACTATGCAATTATTTTCAAATACTTAATGAATAAATTGTGTTAAATAATCTGTAGGTACTATGCAAAAACACCTTAGTTATTAGAAAATTGCAATTCCTACAGGGATTAAGATACTCAATACTCATATAGTAGTTACTTAATTAATTAATAGGCAAAGATACAATTTCTAGCTCATTAATTGTGAGAGTAATAGTGTGATTTTCAGCGTACCTATTCTTCTGTGGTCTTTGAAGTCTTGTTGGGGTTCGGAGTACGGCCTGAGTTCGTCCTCCTCGTAGCCGACATTCATCCAACGATCCCTCATGATTGTCTCTAGGGAGGCCCTCTTCTCAGGATTTAGGACAAGGAATTTCTTGAGGAGGTTTTCACAGTCTGTCGACATGTAGAACGGTATCCTGGAACAAGGCAAGTTAATATTAAATTAATACCAGAGAGAAGTGATTGAGGGATCTTATTGAGATATACTGTGTGTGAATGTATGAGCACTAGGTAGTCCTGTGAGATACTACCAGCTATGTTCACCATGAGCTCTAATGTGCACCTGAGAGGACATTAATTGAAGCTATAGACAACATTATACCTACACATCCAACACACCACACAACCAATAGAGCTGGCAGTGTGAGGAATCACTTGTACTTGCTCCCACCACAAACTCCTTCAAGAATACACTGGATAATTCCATATATAAACACAATTTAACTGGGATTTGGGTCGGCTGCCTACCCAATACCATACAGCAATAATAATATTCCAGAAGCAATGAGGAACAATGTTTTTACTTTGATAACGAAGTTATAAATATTTATACTTTCAGAGTATCCCTTCAACTCACCTGTATTTTCCTCTAAGCACCCTTTCTCTAAGCTCTCTGAGTGTGGAGCCATCGAAGGGGAGTGAGCCAGAGACCAGAGTATATAGAATTACACCCAGTGACCACACATCCACCTCCGGACCAAAGTATTTCTTGCCTGAAATATTACACAGGTTAATTAGTTGTAAAACAATTTATTTGTATCATGAATTTCAACTCCCACTTCAGAATTATGGACACTATGGAACGCCATGGATAGAGATTTAATCAACTAACCAACTACCAAGTTATAATAAGCAATCTATACCAAAAAGTTCCCTAGGACTTTTGTGCACACTCAGTTGTTGTCTGGATATTGTAAAAAAATTGAATACATGTCATCCATCTTTAAATATAAAAGTTTTAAATCTGAACATTTATGATAGATGGTGCTTCATTTTTAATTAATTAAGTCGATATTTTGGCTTCAGAGCCCTGTTGAAAAACGCAGGCTACTGTGCCAATATTGACAGCTGCTTAACAGGCTTCTTGACTAGTATTTATTAACAATTTGATTATTATTTGCAGCTGAAGTATGTAGTTATAATATAATTACCTTGGAACAATTCTGGGGCAGCATATGGTGGACTGCCGCAGAATGTGTCCAATCTCCTCCCGGGTTTGTATTCGTTGGAAAAGCCAAAGTCTGCAATCTTGATGTTCATCTCCCCATCCAGCAGCAGATTCTCCGCCTTGAGATCTCTGTGGATGATGAGCTTCTGATGGCAGTACTGGACGGCGCTCACTATTTGTCTGAACTTGGCACGCGCCTCTTTCTCCTTCATGCGACCATGGAGGACCAGGTAGTCAAACACCTACAAAACAAACATACATTTAATACTGTGGAATCTATTTATTCATTAAGGCCCGGTTGCTCGATGAATAGTATTGTCGGCTAGTAATATTGCTATCTCGTTTGCCCTTTCGCTTTTTGTTACACGCGCAAACGAGCTAGCAATATTACTATCCGACGATACCATTCGTCGAGCAACCGAGCCTAAGGCTCACTAACACACACACGTCTACATTGGAACTTTTTAATAAAGTCAATATTTTTACAGCATAAAGATATGTTGCAGTTGAACATTTTGTGTATCATAGCTCAATTTTTGCCAAAAAGTGGACAAGCAAAATCTGTGTTAACAAACCCATCGAAATGTAATCTTCATTCTTTTTGGTTTGTTAAGCAATAAAGTCTTGGCACAAATAATATTAGGCATTATGTATTACAATCACCTTCCCAGTGTTGATGTTACAGAATCAAATCAAAATAAATAATTTACACAAATTAATTACACGCGTCCATTCCAGAAGAATGCTAATGTGTTTATAGTTTATATGATAATGTAATCATTTAGTAGAAACTAATGGAAATGTTTGTAACAGATACACAATATATTTCATCACGTCACGTGTAGTGGTCCTTCAGAAATGTGCGTACAATTTAGCTATTGGTTTATTTATATAACTATTCTATGCTCGATATAATTGGTGAATTGAAACTACGAATTAGGTAATTTCCACTAATAATTTAGACTACATGCTTCCAAAATTGCGTAAGTATATGGTTGACTCTCCTGTCACAAACTTTTTCCAATTTTATTGCAGCTATACACTGTTTGTTAATTTAAAGAATGAAACAATTCGACTCATAAAATCACAAGATCGTGTCGACAAGAATTGTATACGGGTGAAAGAACAGATATAACGAAGCATGGCCGTCCAAAACTGACCTGGAAAGATCACTATGTCTTGCAGATCCTCAAGGACAAGACACATTTTGAGTAAAAGGAATCAGAGACCGTATTTGACAAATTATACAAGTGTGACGGAAGTATGGAGTAGGGTATTCTGGCATTCTCTTCTCCTATCTCTCTATAGACATGGCGTGAGGTGATAGATATATATTATTATTACATATTATATTAATCTGAATGACTAAATGTTTCATAACAATGTTGAGGTAATGACGTGATTGACAAATGCACACAAGATAATAATTAGGCAGGTAGGTACCACATATATTATTATTATCCTTATCAAACTCATAAAGTAATTGGTGTTATCTATCTACCTGCATTATAAACACAAGACAAGATTACTTGCACACCAAACAATATACATATTGGGTTACAATCAATTTGATTATACCCTTACGCCACGTTCCTTGCCAGGTAAGCATAGAGAATAGAATGCGCACAGCCCTATCCCTACATACACAATTCTTGCTTCTCACACATCCATCTAATTTGTCATGCATGCTCTCCTATTTCTTTTGCTCAAAAAGCGTCCGTCCTTGTGTATCTGGCCGATATGATCGGTCCAGGTCAGTCTATCCTCACACCTCTTCTTTCACTCATGTATATCTTTCTTTCATTCTTTCTCTCCAAAAGCTTGTTACCTTTCCTTCTAGTGACTACCCACAGTACACAGTATGAATTATGCTTACCTCTCCTCCCGACGCATACTCCATGATGAGGTACAAAGTCCTCTCAGTCTCTATGACTTGGAACAACTTCACTATATTGGGATGATCTAACATTTTCATTATTCGAACCTGAAAACACAACATTGCATTAGTCAACTATATACAGACACTCGGAGCAATTATAGTATAGAGAGGACAGGGTTAAGTCCTGCATGGGTAGACTCGTGCTATCTCCCTTTAAATGCTACTAAAAATACGCAATGAGAAAGAGACAGACATAACTTTCACTAGTTGATTGAGATCACCAGTCCTCGTCCCAATAAATTTGAGGGAGAGCGGGGGAGTGCAAGGAGGAATGTTATTATTATGTTGCTGCCACGTTGCCACGAAGTTGCCAACTTAACAATTAGAATGTATGGAATTCCTAGCAATTGCTGCGGCATTTGCACGAACTTCAGTCTCTACTACTTTTCATACAGAAAATGTGTGGGACATTATGAACACCCGTCGACCAGTCTATACTATTCTTGGTCTGAGTATAAACATTATGCAGGTGTTGTACTGTCGATAAAACAATACAATACAACCATATAATAAAAGTAGGTACCTATCACATAGTATTATCAATGTAATCAATAACATTAATAATAAGTATATTTGCTATCAACTGATTGAAGAGATTTCCAATAAAATATATTGCTGACCTTGCATGAGTCTATCCATGATTAAATTTAATTTAATATTAGATGCAATGGCAGAAATTACTTAAACGCAGTCTGCCAAGAAAGAAATGGTTTTCGATGAGGGCGTTGCGTGCAGCTTTTTGGCAACTATAGAGTGACACTTGTAGAATTGAATTTCAGAAGAAATGTCATTGTTGCCAGCAAACAAACTTGTAGTTAAAGGTGGTCGGTAGTCAGGTTAGTAACATGCTCGACTGTAAATCTGATGGATCCGGGTTCCATCCCCGATGCCGACTTACAACACTTCTCGACACAAGCTTTTCAAGCTAACTGAAGTGTACAAAGATATATTTGGGATTTTTTCAATAAACTCAGATTCATTTAAAAAAAAAACAATCCCAGACCAACTCATTCTTTTCTTTTTCTTTTTTATATAAAAATGATCTGGGCTTGCATAGACAAATCCAAATACTTTCCTGCACACCTTGCACTAGGCTAAAAGCCTGTATCACAAAATGTAAAATACATAGCCAGTGACTGGGTTCGAACCTGGCACCTCCCACACGAGAGACTGCCGCCTCATTCCTGAATGTACATTATTTAATTTTTATATTTTATACTTTCTTTTGTAGCAAAGACTAGAAAATTTCAAAACAGCATCTAATGTTTGCACAAAATAGTTAGGAATGTGTTAATCTCACCTCTCTAAATAATTTCTGGAGTGATCCAGGATTGAGTTGTGTCTTATCTATAATCTTGATGGCCACTTCCTTCCCAGTGGGTACGTGCTTGGCCAGTTTTACCTTGGCGAAGTTACCCTTGCCAATGGTCTTGAGTAACTTGTACTTTCCGATGTGGGGCTCCTCGCTGGGCCGGGGCCGCCGCCCTGGGGCGCTACCGCTACCCGCCGTCGTTCCGGAGTTGGCCGAGGCGGCGGCTCCGGTCGCGTTCGTCGTGCTGGCATTTGCGGTCGTTTCCGATGCACTCTGCAATGAAAAAAATGTGAAAATATTAGTAAAACTGCGAAGAGTAATGCAACAAATAAAAATCAATGAAAATACACACATTTTATTAAGTACTAAAAATGAACTTTATTATCTTTCAACAACATTGTGAACAGAGGAAAGAATCACACGAAAAAAAAGTATGGGAAAAATCTCATGTGCAATAATAATCACAAGAAGAAATAATTTATTCAAAATTTGGAATAAAAATGTGTTATTTCATCTTGTGATATTTATTGAAATTATTTGAATTTTTTCCTGTGTGATTGTATCATGTAACTATGAATAGGATGCCAGCATCCCTGCAGCACTCACACTCTCCATCCGCAGCCGTTTCCTCCTGAGGACGCGAAACAGGAAGAATCCTGGGCCGGAGAGGAGTTGGTGCTTCCTGTTCCTCATCACGTCGCTTATCTAAAGGAAGACTCAACTATAAGAGGGTGCGACATCCTCTCTCATCATCAATGCGGAAGCGAGAAGTAGATTAGAAAACCACATTCACATTGTTACATTAGGAAGCCTAATCATGTATGTAAGTCAATAATCTATCTATCGTATATCATTTAACATTCGTAAGTATAAAACAGTTAAAAGCGCAGGGTGAATTTTTCTGCTTGTCAGAGACTTAAATCTGGATTTCTTATGTACTGAATTAAGTCAATAATAAAAATCGGCAATCAATGCTTATACTGTATCAATATAGTGCTCGCGATAGTGAATACTGAACAGTGAACAGAATCAAAACAAACATTTAAAGGACAGTACATTAATATATCAGGTTAACGCTGTTTGTTTCTTGTGGGAATCTTATCAGGTTGGACTAATATGAAAGCGTTAGTCTATACTTATTATATCAACACCATAATAAGACACAGTAATGATATAGTACCTAATAAACCAATACGACTGAGAAAAGCGGGCAAAATAGATACCCATCATTATATTATATGTTAAGTTAGAGGCAAATCGTAGACAGAAAGCTAACAATGTTTTTTCCATAAATCTGCAAGCAATGTTCTGAAAACTCCACTAGATATTTTAATATAATTAATACAAATTATGTAATTTGCACACAGTTTATCGAGAACTAACACTTGAGATAGGGTGACACTGTCATTGTCAGGGTCACAGCGCCGTCCCTGTCTGCCTGTACAGTGCACAACCCCCAGTGCGCGGGTTGATACAAAGCATGTTAATGTGGGTATTAAATTAATTAAATATTAAAAAGTAATATACACATAATATAATGAAAATAGGCTCATTAGTCAGGCAAAACAACTATAGACAATATTATCGATTTAAACTATCTTTTGAAGCATTAATATTAATACGGTGCTTTTAGATTTCTCGATGGAAAGTTGTGGGGTAGTCTGTTTTTCTTTCATTCTATACGTATTTTGGGGTGCTGAATCCGAATCCGAGGTTTGCCAACAAAATTTCGTGACGGAACATGACGAAAAATTGGTAAAATGGCGAATATTTACATTTCCTGGCGAATTCTGGATTTGAACTTAAAAACCATCAACTTATTGTGGGTCATCTTTTTAGCAGAATGAAAGCACATAAAATTTCCTACAAATTTGGTAAATATATTTTTTTTTTCTAAAATAACTAGTGCCGGAACTGTCAAGCTCCAAAAATTGGCCAAATTTTCTTGTTATTTTAAATTGTGAGAATGTAAAATGTATGGAGAATAGGTCACCTTGTTCGAATTATCACCAAATTTTGACAATTATTCTTCAGATTTATGATACCTATTTTACCTCGTTGGAATCAGTAAATATGGAGAAAGGTTTCAGAATAAAATTTATTTAAAAATATAGTGTAGTGTTTAAGCTAAAAAGGTTTAAACATTTTTAGCCTAAACAAATTACTATATTTTTAAATAAAATTATTTAAACATGTCTAGCTCAAATATTTCACGGTGTTTTTAAATAAAAATTTCGCTAATAGCTTTCTTTGTATTTTCTGATTCCAACGAGGTAAAATATGACTCATAAATTTAAATAATAATTGTTGAAATTTGCTTATGAAGGCAACAAGGTAAACTTTTTCAATACATTTTCGATTCTCGTAATGTAAAACAGTAAGAAAATTTGGCCATTTTTTGGACCTTGACAGCTCCGTTCTTATTTATTTTAGAGAAAAATTTTATAGAAAGATTTTGTAGTAAATTTTACGTTCTTTCATTTTGCGTAAAAAAATAACTTACAAAAGTTGTCAGTTTTCGAGTTCTTATAAAGAAATCGCCAGAAAATTAATATTTTCGCCATTTTTTGTATTTTTCGCCATGTTCCGTATCGAAATTTTGTTGGCAAACCTCGGATTCGGATTCAGCATCCCAAAAAACGTATAGAATGAAAGAAAACCCTACTACCCCACAACTTTCCATCGAGAGACTGCTTTGTGTCTAATTTCACCGGATTATATAGTAATATCATCAACAAACAGTAGTAGGTATAATACATGTGGATTAGTATATGTATGAGCGCCATACACCAGTAGACGTGAGCAATTATTTGTCTGAAGCAAGCAGAAATGAACGGAAATTGCCATGAATTACTACTGCTCGACGTTCTGCACTCCTCTTGCCTTCGAGGCTTGTTCAATATTAACACAAATTTAAACGTTTTCCAATGAAAATACGATACATATTCAAACCGAAAATGAAATATTCAGTACTGCCTATAGTCTCACTCGTATATAAAGCAAACATGACATACTTGAGAGATAAATTGGATGACTGGAATTGGCAAATAGTGCTTGTAAAATTAATCGAGTATGGAGGAAAGTCTCAGATTTCTTCATCATTTCTGTATCGAGTTACGAGTATCGACTAACCCCAAGGATAAAATAATAAACCTACGTCCACAGGAATTGAGATACGATATTTGTAATAATACTAAGGCGTTCTTAGTACACAAAACAAGGTAGGAATATTTACATACATAGAGAGAGATAATATTGTATTTACTATGTACGATACGATACAGGTATCTCTATATGTAATGTAGGTATTATAAACACTCAATAAGTTAAGTAGACTCGGAGGGAAGCGCTACAATATCAAGGAGACTTATCGTCCATCTATATTAGACATATTATTGTTATCTATAAGCAAGGTTTGCCCGTTTAAAGATGGAGTCATTTAGACAAAAGACAATTTGATGACACTCAAAAACAATTTGAATATGACACTTTGTTTAGTAAGTTGCACAGTAAATCTGCCCGAGTACACGCATTGGACGACATGTTAAAATTATTGTACTTGACGGGTACATAGATAGATACTGTTATCAAATAAGGACACAGTAAGGCGTCGACGAACTAATATCATGTACAATGTATGTACAGGCGTGAATGTGAATATACAGATACAGATGCATTTATACAAATTAATAATGTGTTTACATATGCGGAAATGAACGAAAATAAATGTTATCAATTAGTCATAAACTTAAATGAAGATCACACAAACAACACACATTTGAAAAACCCAATGCAAAATTTAATTTCAAGGAAAAATTATTTAATAAAATCAACACGGTGTAGTATTTTGCATGACAAATGCGATATTGCGGAAAACGCTTCGATTTGAAAGAGCAAAGCAAAGTGTCGTTCAATAGTTATAGCAATAAATCGCGACGTTCGCTGTGAATGGAGTTAGGGGATGAACTAATATGAGAGTATAATAATTATAATACAATATTATGAATCGGCTGCGAGTACTCTGGGGGTGTTAGTGTAGTATAATATAATGTTAGCAGGGCCGTCAGTAGAGTGTAAATAATAATATATAATTATATAAGCGCTGTCAGGCATCAGCTACGTGGGGCGGGGGTAGTGTAGGCAGTATTAGGGATTATACCTAACAAGGCAATTAGGTACACAAGTTATTTTTCATACAGAGCCTCTCGCAAATACAAATAATTAATATTTCATAAGGAGCCTGCCTACGTTTAAAGCGAATGTTCGCCAGAAAAATACATTGACATTTAAACGAGTAAATGGTAAAATAATAAAACATGTTGTTCTAGAATATAATTATTAGGCTTACAATAATAATTAGTTACGAAGCTCGAAACAGGGACGGAATAATGTATACCTGAAAGTAGTCACTAAAGAAATGCTGTGCGTTTATATTAATGTAACATTCTGCTGTGAAAGTGTAAATAAATAAAAACTTTGCCAGCTGCCGTTGTTTGCGTCTACATTTTCCCTTTTAAATTTGAATAATTTCCCAATCGTTAAGTTCCCAATGTTCTAGCACCTCCCAAACTGAGATGGTCTTCTTCTTGCGAAACAACCATTGTACAAATGATCTGGGAGACAGAGCTCCGCGTCAATATTTCTCAGATATTCAATTGCCCTTGACGTCACCTTATGGATTTCCCAAATATCCGCCCTCGAACTTCTTGATGGGACAGTGCCCCACAATGTAATTGAGCGTCTCGACTGTCCACACTCGCATTGGGGATAGTAAGCCTCCAGGTAAAACAATTAATTATTTAAAAAATTGGGTTGACTGTAAGATATTACTTTTGCAATAAGTCCGCCCTTTAGCACACACTACTGTAGTCTTGTTTTGTAATTATAATTAACATTTTGTGGTTAATAAAGATATATTTATTTATAAACCATTGTGTAGGCGAAATTCATGAGACGTCATACAAGGGATTAAATTGATAACAAGACGAAATTGGAAAACATCTTGAACATATTATATATTTTCTGCTGTAGGATGCTAGAGTTTTTATACAGGGCGTGAAACTGTGACTCAAATGGGTCTGGTCTAGCCAGTAAGGGATAAGGACTGCAACACCCATTCATCTTTCGCTTGAAACGTCTCTGCAATATTGTGTAGAAGAGTACAACAATAACTATTGCTATGCGTGAATTTGAATTGCATCGAGATGGTACCACCTGTATAACGAACGATCAAGTGACAGAATCGATATACTATTTTATTGAGACAGGTTTGTTGTTCCCAGTATCGGTAAGTAAGTGAGTGAGTGAGTATATGATGTGTCACGTGTACCACTTATCGCTTCCTGAGCTAGTATACCTAGTATAGTAGGTAGGCACGTACATGATACTATACACAATATTATAACATACTGCAAACCTAGTAGAGGTATTATCTATTGCTATATGGGAAGTCGTTTATTACTTTGTAGATACACACCACAATACAATATTACCTATACGTTACATACTATATTATATCTATACTATACCTGTAATAATGTGATTTTGAAAGCAGGCGACACGTTATTATTCGGTGTACCCAAATGAAAAAAGAAGTAAAGTGCGATAAGAAAAACGATGACACTATGTGGAGACTACCTACTATACACGGAGTATAGATAGATATATTCGTTGAGTAATAAGGATGGTACCTAATTTGAATAGATAGTTTGATAATATGTAGGGTAGGTAGGTACTAACAGGTGATAAAAAACGTACAGTGAAAGTACCTATCTAATTGCCTACATTATAATTCACTATTTTTGTTGTTTACAATCTGTTAAAATTACTGTGGAAAATGCTAACGAAAATAATGTGTTACTATGAGTAATGAGTACCTATAGAAGATATTTTTCTTAAAACAATATGTAAAGGTTTACTTAATGTCTAAAACCCACTATTTCCATTCATACGATACCACACATGAGCACACAGAACCATTGGATCCCCTCAAACGCTTTACATATTTTTTGTCTCTAAAGAAAGCTGATCTAATGTGGTACAGGATCTAAATGTCATCTAGTTTAAACAATTGATGAAAGTTTCAGAGCTCTAGCTAGTCTGGAAATGAGTTAAACTTTGATTGCATGATTTGGAGACAACGCCAAGTGAAGTTAAATACGTTTTTGCTCATTGCTAAAGCGTAAACTAAACCATTATCACTATTAATTTGTCATACTTTAGCGACCACTTCAGGCATGCTGGCTGTATTGAATATTGAAGAACCAAATTGAATATAATTTTTTATAGTGGCTTTTACAAAAAGCTTCCAAAATGGAGTCGTTTAAATTTTGTATGCATATACGACTGTGTAAAAGAAATACCTACTGTGCAATTAATTCAAAGTGGCGAACGCAGTGATAAAAATATGACCGAGAAGTAATCAGTATCACCCTATGTAAGATCTACTCGTGTAACTGAAAATATTGTTTCTCTGTGTTTGTGTTCTGGTTAGCAGGCGAGATATAATTACGATACAAATATTAAGAGTGACGAAACACATCTCACCTACAGTTAACCTATAAATAGCATTAGGTACCTACATACGATATTACTAATCCTGCTCAGGTGAATCATTGCACAGCTCCAGGTGTATAGTATAATATTTGTATAACAACCGCATCTTCATAATATTCTATACAATATGTTAGGTACCCTACAGATCGTTGTGTTTGTATATCTGAATGAATGATAAAATAATAAGTATTACTTCATAGCCTCAGTGTGCACTGTGCAATGCATACAATAAGTTTAGTATAATAAGATGTTCACGCAACACGTACTTACAATGTAAATGTATGATTGGTTGAGTACACAATATTGTTATTATTATACCTGATGTTTGCTCAGAACAAGGATAGTAAAGTTGCCAACTATAATATAAATATTACTAAATTTATCAACGCAACATACAATAATGCGTGTCTCAGCAGTCAGCATACCTAAACGACGAATAAATAACATGTATGCAGATAGTATGTACAGTGGAAGGATTGGTCACAACTGCACAATCATTGTAATAACTGAACGTTTGATATCAGAAACATATTATAATTGTCAGGATGAGTTAGTATTACCTGTCTGTCTGGATGAGGTGGTGGTATGTTCCTCACAACGGGTGTGGCTTTCTTGACTATGGGTCTAACAACATGACTCTGCGCGTCGCTGTTGTTCCTGGATAAGAACGCCGGCCTCTGTCGACTCGGAGCTACGCTGGTTGTAGCTCCTCCGGTCGAATTTCGCGTAGCTTCTCCTCTCGTGAATCCTTTAGATGGCTTGGCTCCGTCCACTTCGGTGTCTTTCCCCGTTAGACCGCTGATAACAGCCACGTCGCTTATTCCAGATTTTAATAAATTGCTAAGAGCTTTTCCTCTGACGCCCGTGACACCCAATGGGGCCGCACCTCCTGTGGAGTTTCTGGTACCTTCTCCTCTGTTAAAGGCCGACCTGCCAGCATCGTCTCGGGAAAACTTTCCGCCTAATGAATCATCCCCAATATCACTGATGCCGGTGCTCAATAGATTTTCATGTTCACCGTACCTATTCCTAATGACGACTTCATCATCGAGAGGACTCTCTGGTTCACTACTTTTGAGAGCAATCCCCTTCTCCATTTCATTAATTTGTTTAGCTAAATTGTACAACATATCATTCGATCCTTTAACTTTTATCACAGTAACGTTATCATCCTCTGCAGCGCTGTGAGACGTGGAGCCATTGGTATACGACATACTAGGTCCATTAGGAATGTCAGGCGCTTTAAATGATTTTAATTGAATCGGAACAGCTTTATTCACTGTAGGTAATCTATTTGGAAAGTCTAACTTTTTTGGTGCAATACCCGTAGAAGTTTTTTCATACACGGGTTTTTGCATTCTATGGTCGTACAATTTATTGGCTAATGCTGTTGATGCAGACACGCACGCAGAACTCCTGTCCGCATCTGATACGTGTGGTTTATCCATCATTGCTAGAGATATGGCAGATGGCTTATCGTCTCCGTTGGTCAACTCTTCTGGCTTTCTACTATTGCCTGTGTCTATGGGCGGCTCCGTTGGTTTCCTTACTGGACGAAAACTTCTGCGTAAGAAGTCGTCTCTCTCCAGTTTCCTGTCCATTGTGCAGGTTAAATATCACAGAATATTCACAGCCACATTATGTTGTAAGTATTTTTCACTAAATATGGAATGTGATTCACTAATAATCCTCCGCCCGAACGATATCATTTTAGATAAATTCACATTAGACTGGCGTGAGCCTCTACCATAGATGATTAATCATATCTAATCAGTGTTATCAATGCGATATGGCTGCCTCGATCAGGTCTCGAGATAAAGTATTCGCCAGTGATGAGGTGTTCTTCTGGATCGTAAGACATTGCATACACAACATCTTGTATTTTGCTGGCAACAATATCCACACATCACTAAACATCATCATCTCACGCCATAACTGCGGTTTCACACAACACAAGTTAACGACTCACCTTTACCACTCACACTATCACTACTACGATATTTCGTACGAGATAACACAGCGAAGGTTATATTGATAAAGATAAGGAATGACGTTATTGTTTGTGCACTCCATACGATAAACTAGAAATCATAAAACCACTAAGATTTATTTCAGTGATAATAATTACACACACAACGTTAGTACAATTTCTAAAATGTACACTTTAGGAATCACACCAAGTTAGTATAAAACATGGAAATCCCCTGAGCAGTGTTCAAATAATGTTAAGACAGCCCCTCGAATAGATAGTGAAGTCCAAGAGAATCTCAGTAAAGGCTTCGTATCTGCAACAGGAGACGAAGATATTGTGAGAAAGCTATCTCAAAAAGAGAAACAGACCCCAACACGAAGAAGCTCTTTATAATCCAACAACGACACTCGAGTTGAAATGACGACACAAGACAAAAAGGAAGCCATCACCACAACAGCTCGACATGAACACGATACAATGCCAAATCAAGTCACATAACCAGAATAAAGGACAACACAGCACATATTGTTCACTGAAACAAAGCTAATAAAGAAATGCGAACCAGAACAACAAGCAACCTTTAAGGATATTAATTGTAATTTTCACAACACAAGGCGTGTTGTTCATAAATCTCGGTCGAGAAATAAACCTTTCGTTTTATCAAATAACTGATGAATTGATAAACAACAAACGAAATAATTAGGTATAATGATAAAACAAACGATATATATTGTATGGCAACAAAGTCCAGTAAAACAGAATACAAATTCGACAGGTTTTATCTATTACTTGGAAACATTACATAACAAATCAGATTTCGTTGTTATTTGCACTGTCGTTTTTCTAACTTCACAGATGATTTCAAGTACCTATGAAAAAATAACCGATTATTATTTGTAATTATAACTCGAAAGATTTTCCCTTTTAAGTCGACGAACCACACGGTTAATTAAATATTTAACGAGATGGCAAACATGCGGTACGACATTATGATCAAGCAATTATTTGCATACTACAGCAAAATGTTTATTAGACGAAGGTCGACCTGATGATCGGCAAACAATTCCCACATATTTAATAAGCAATTTCCATTATACGAAGCTACGTTTCGGTTTGGTCGGAAAATTCAAATATGTATTGGGAAAAAGTGTACTTTGTAAAATTGATTGGAAATTGAAAAGAGAAAGAGGAAGGAAGTGTTTTCATTGTTAATTCACTTCCATTGTTCAGGTAAACTGTTAATTACTACGTTATCGCTGAATACGAGATTTGTACGGGCGCAGAGCACGCAACGGATCTTGACCTGACACGAGTGTAATCTCATTAATGCATACAGAATCGCTGGCGTTGTTACTGGAGGGAGATAATAATGGAGCAACATCTCTCGAGAAAGCGAGACTAAATTTCACATGGCTGAAGAATTTACTCGATAAGATCTACTACATCACACGATAATATATTATGCTAATTATACAAGTAGAATTGTAAACCTACAACCAGCTTACCCTTTAGTTGCGTCTTACCTACTGAGTCTTATGAAAATTAGAACGAACTAAATTAAAGACTGACACCGTACACATTGCGCTAACATATCTACTAGAACAATGAATGCGGTCTAAGATAACATCAAACCATACAATGACAGCGCCTAGCAGTACTTGTGGTTTTCTTTCATAAAATGTTTGCGAGCATTGTCTGGACTGGAGTAAGAAGGTATGTAACAAACAACAACAAACAAATGATCGTCTCTTCTTCTACTGCTGCTCGTAGTGTTCCGATTCGGTCAATGCACGGAGACAATGGAGACGAACCCGGGAAACATGGCGAACCGCAACACCATAATGATAATAGAGAAACTGTCTGCATAATAATAAGTGAGAATAACGTAAGATGGAGTAGTAATTAGCTAGACCAAAACACATCATTGTGATAAAATCGACAAGTGAAAACAACGGATCACAAGTATAGTGCAAAACGATTAGCACGACCGACGTAATGAACGGACGACATATCGTTGGATTCCCTACAAACTGAGATCCTCTTATGAAAGTTTGGTAATAAAGTTATGCATATCTACTTCGTTGCGTTAGTTTGCATATTTAATTAAATTAATTTTATTATTACGATTGTATAATAGAAAGTATGGTGGGTGTCCAACCAAAATAAAAATTACGTAATAATGTTGCTTGCAAACACTACAATAATAAATTAATCTATTCAATAATATTGTAATAATGATGTTATGTAAACTGCGCTGGACATTTTCATAACTTCAAGAGTTGATGTTTATGTTGAAAGAAAGAAGGAAACATGGATCATGTATAAAAATATTTACAAAGGCATACATCGCGGTTGTGAGCTGTAAAGAAAATACATAATACTCGTTTTATTACATTGTGGATGTTTTAATATTGACTTGTACAGACTACGTACATACAGAAAATTTAATCCACTACAGAGTACATCTAATTGAAGAATACGCACAATATCAAAAGTCATACAATGATTGAAAACTTATTTATCAAAAATCTATTACCGAAAAGCAATGGAAGCCGAGAGAGCATGTAAAAGACCGGTGGGCCGCCCCAGAAATAGCTGGCAAGAGCAGGTGGCAAAGGTGTTTAAGGAGATACTGTGGTTGGATTGGCCCCAGAGGGATTGGCCCCAGAGGTTCTGGGAGACTGCAAGTGACAGGGGCCTCTGGAGAAGATATTCCAAGCTTTGAGTCAAGGATGATGGGAAAAAGATGTTATGTACATACGGTCGAGAGGATCATGGTAGAAACTAAATGACGAATTTAACCGTAATAATTATTTATTGTGGGGTGTGCAGTGTGCACTATGCAGGCTGGCATGGAGAGTAGAATAATTTGATGAATCAACTAATGATATATTCTCATATCGTCAATTATTAATTACAATCCCAATTAGAATAATAGTAATTGTATGTAATGATACACAGGACGATAGGACACGGTGGATTCCATGACAAATAAGATGAAGACATCTGGGGGACCGTGACGTATTGGTAATGAATGAAAATTGCCGTGAAATACAAGATTAGTACTACTGAGTGTGAGACGAATGACATCTCATACTTGTAGACGTATCAATGTCCATTAATTTAATCATAAAACGTATTGAATTCTTCCATAGACGTACAATCATAAATACGAAGGTAATGGGATTCACTACATTCATATTTGATGTCCAAGAGATAATCTACTTCGGCAATTTCCTACTTGTAATACTTGCTAACGAACTGTTAGACAATATATAAAAAAAGATAATCGAATAAGTTAAAATAAGCTTTGCAATTTAGCAACAATCGTATTAGTACAATTAAAATAAATAACGTTATAAAAAAAATGGTAGTATCGATGTATTTAATGTTGACCAACTGCCTGCCTCATACAAAAAATAGAGAAAAGAGAGATTGACTCCCTCACAATGAGATCGATTGATTATAATACAATGCCGTAATAAAAACATATTGGAACTTAAATCTATTGTACATCTAATCTACACACAATGAATTATAATTCCGATAGTTCTAATACTTACGGTAAGTATATGACACAATGATAGTAAAGCAACAATCGGAAACTTTCTCAATCGTCGATATCAAACAGTAATTAGAAAAAATGTACAGAAATAATTATGCTCATAATACGGTCAACAAAACTTGAAATACAATGAAATTTAGTTTATACTTGAAATACAATGAAATTTAATTAGAGAGAGATATACCCTGAGAATCCTCTTCTTTCATCTCAATATTTACAATTACCTATTCTAATTCAACTGATGAATATTTCACCAACTGTTTCAATAGATATTGTACGCATAAATCTTTATCATATCACATCTTCGCGCTGAGAAAAAGTTTATAGTTCTTTCACGATAAATGAAAGTACAATCAGAATTCAAATGACTGCATAAAGCGAAAATTTCATACGATACAGGACCAACAAAATAAATAAAACCAAGAATTAAGACTGCCTAGTTGATATAGCAAAGACATAATGTATTGTGTGTTACCTACAAATCATGTGATTAATATTTTTCTATATAACGTAACGTAGCCCACACGAATAACGGCTCGAGAAGAACAATCGTTAGTAGGGCTGCCACCTCTCCGGGTTTGACCCGGAGTCTACGGGTTTGAGTGGTGTTCTCCGGGCTCCGGGTTAGCATAGTGTATCTCCGGGTCTGAAATTTTTGTCAGGACTAAAAAAAAAAAGGAAAATACTCGGGGTCCCGGGTCCCCCACCCAAAGAAAAACTGGGTCTCCGGGTTTGGAATTATGGTGTGGACCAAAAAAAAAAAAAAAAGGTCAACTATGGTCACAAATTCGTTTTTTCCGAATCTCCGGGTCTACGCTCTTACAAAGGTGGCAGCCCTAATCGTTAGTGTAATAGATAATCAAAATAATTGTAATAATAATAATCCGTCCGTAGGATAAGATAATGTGAGGGCGTCTCACGACCTGGCACTACGTAATTAGGTTTCTATATTACAAGAATACTTCAAATCTTAGATCAACAAGATACGTAAATATAATTATTATAACCGTTCGTTTTTTTATTAAATCAATAAATTTCTCCTGTCCCCAACGCATATTAAAATAGAACTGAAAGGTTCGACCAACTGATCGCTTCCGGGTGAACAGTCAAAGCGTTCTAAAATTAGGTGCACATATTATGTAACCTATGTTGCTAATTAGGCCACTGAACAAGGACCCTTGTTAACAATATGCCAATTATGTAACGTATCAGTCAACCCTTTGATAAATTTGCAAACACGAACAGTGAGATACTTCAGCAGTCGGGAGAGTCTAAAGTAGGGGGATGCGCATTTGCGAGATGGGTCAGGGCATTTGCCTTAGTGTGGGATCTTGCACTAGTTGTCCATAGACAATAACCAGGATTTTGGGAACTCAATTAATCTTGCCATGCCTCGGTGATATCCGCCCCAATATCCATGATAGTTTCCAGGACTTCAGTAGAACAAGTTCCATCACGAAATAGAACAGAAACATACGAATGATCGTACATACATTATGCTTAATACCTTGAATATTTTGTTTGCACGTTCGTCTGCTCTCTGTATGGCAATTTTTGAATACAAATCAATTACAACTAATAAAAAATATATACGGGAGACAATAAAAATATGAGTCATAAAACAATATAGTATTAGATAGATTGTAGAATGGGCAATAGCAAAATTTAATAAATTTGGCAATCGCGATTATTATATTACTGTGTAGTTGAATCAGTAGTTGCCACGATTCGCTTTGTTGCTCATATTGCACGCTTTCCCCGAAATATAATTTTTATTACATTACTGTCGTTGTTATTACTATTATAATCGTAAAATTATTTGAAAATAGTGAAATTTGTGTAATTATCATCAACTACACTGATGCCGTTATAAATGCGTTTAAAAAAACCGAATCAACACGTCTTGCGGTTAGATTATTATAATAAAAAAATGTGGAACTCTAGTGCCTTATGGTAAATGTAGGTAGGTAGATATCTAATAAAATATAAATAATCAACCACGAATTCATGTAAAATATCTGCCACGTATTTCTTATATAAACGCAACTCTCTCAGCAAACTTCGTAAAACAATTCGATAAAACACCGGTTGAATTTTTCTAGATTTCTAGTTGATACCCGACCACACCGGCACATGAGAATTTAAAATCAACTGCATACAATTCAACGAAATATTAGTAGCTAGGTACTTAGAATAAGTTCAACAGATAATAGTCTACATCCTAATTCAGTGTTTTTAAAGTTAAACGTCAATTAAAGATTAGTGTGGCATGTTTCATCACAAGATCACAGTAACTTAACTTCGTACTTCAGCAACCTAAACATGATTCATCTGGGAATAATCCTGTCTATACAATTCATCAAATTAGTAACAATTTTTTAAACAACGTAAAGCAGAGATTCAAGTACTAGTGATAATAACACGAAAATAATTAAGAAAACAACGGTCAGTATACGATCTCACTCACGAATTCTCGTTTTACGTTGAAAACGCATTTAACAACGATTTGCTTAATTCGCTGTGTCGAAAACTTCGGTGCGTAACAAATGCAGTGATTAGATGTTGAAATCCGTGGCCAGACTGTATGGTAAAAAATAATTAATTAGTGAAGTCATTTAAAACTCCGTTCAATCTTTGCGGAGCTTTTTATTCATTTCAACGAAAAACTTTGATAATTGAGCGTCGAGTATTACCAACAAATAATTAGAAGAGATGACAGGCACATCTACCAGTAATGAAAATAGCACATAATCTAGAAATTCAATACCAAAAAGCAAGATTACGCAGTTCCCAATACAGTTCTATTTATGGTGTTCGACGACTGTCAATAAAAAAACTTTCATATTGCATAAAATACCTAATAGGTCGATCAAATGATGATAACAATACAGTATAACAACATGTAATGTTATACGTACAACGGTTTACTCCTGCACGCATGAATGGCCGCCTGCCCACGTAGCCATGAATTCGTGTGATTATCAGTTTTTAAAATAATTAATCGAGCTGATATAATATAATGCAGTTGATATTGGAACGATAAACAGACGCACTTGCAGTTATATACTCGTAGCTGTTGAACAGAAAAACCCTAGTAAACTCTAAATTGAAAACATAACGTAAGTGTAGAAGAATTCAATGAGAATAGTGGTTAAATACATCCATTCCTTAGACATAATGTTAACTGATAAAGACTTCTGTACAAATAGTAGTATAAAGTGTCTAATCACACGTGTGTGCGTGTACGACAATCATTCTAAATTATTAACGAATAACGCAAGAATAAAGAAAGAGTATTGATTAACAATTTATCAAAACTGGTTGCCCAATTGTTTACTTTAGTTGCCATTGCTCAAGTTTACAATAATAATAAGGAATGCCTACATGAAATCAAATAAGTGAATAGACAAGAAAGAATCGTTATGTATGTAGATACCCAACTATATTATATGTACTACATACACTTTACCAAACGTTAGGTACACTTGGTGTAGTTTGGTCTATAACAGCTGTTTGATTATTTACCTGTTCTGGCCAGCTGTTGGGTTGGGCGCAATATGTAAAAACACATATTACCTACTCACATTGGAGTTTGACACGCAAACATACTTAGCGACGATGAATTTATTTCCAAAACAGAGGGGAAACAAAAACACATTAACGTACTTTTAAACAAATGACTTCACACTAAACAAACTTAAGCAATTTGATGATGATTTGGATAAATAAATAACAGGGACGAATGTGAACGAATACCAAAGTGTTAATAATAACACACGTACTATGCCTAATGGAAAATACCGCGAGACATTCAACACGAACACCAAAAAGTGAAACAAGTAAGAAATATCACCAGAAGATGTGCAACACATGAATACAGTAATGACTGAAGAGAATACTATATTCATATCAACAAATCGGTCAATGATCTTTACAACAACACAAAATACATCAAAATAAGATGACATTTATGTACAAAGCACCTACATGCACATGAAGGCATAAACAGTAAAAAAATTCTACACAACAGCAAAACTAACAAGCACGTGATCAGTCGATACAACAATTGCACAAAAAATACGTCACGTTCAAGGTAAGATTAACTCAATATCACAGTATGTACTGCATTCAACACAACACAGACCTTCGAGGGTTCATGCAAAGCCCAATGGATAAAGTAATATGATTAATTTTGTAATGTTTTCCGCGGGAAGTTCTAGATACATTTAAGTGGATACACAATATTATAATTCTTATAATACGCTATGTTGCAGTATAATAACAATAAAAAGCGACCGTCACCGCTAACGGAGAGCACTAAACTGTTGATTCTGATGCGGGGTGGGGAGACCGCCGTAACCGTGAGTCATCCATCCAGCATAAAGTCATGGTGATCGGCGGAGCGGCAAGGCTCTTCTCTTCCACGACTGAGCAACAAACACCATCGAGTACCCACTACAGGTGTTGGCCAATCGCCTAGAGATCTCACCAACGATCGACTGTGTAATATACATAGTAGTTTATACAATGGAAGAATACAGGATCCAGTTAGCAACATTACATAGCACGCATGTTTACTACAATAGACTTTGCTAGAGTATGCCAGGACAACAATACATATCTAATGATAATAGTATTATTTAATCAATGCAACTACTTTGCGGTTGACCTAATCTAATGCTAAACACTGCTGCCACAATAAGAGAAAAAATGCGTTGTTTTCAATTCTCAGCAAATTGTTTTGGTAATGCTAATACATAAAAATATCCTACCGAACCTTTGTGTCCAGTTTCCTGGATACACTTTACGGACAAGTCTTTACTTTATTTTTTACGAAACAGACGTTTGTGGAATTTCTAATCCTTGACTATCAATTTGGAAAGAGTAATGCGATGTAGCAGATGATTCGCTTGAATGAATGTTGTAAGTAGCTAAAAAGCCTTTGACAATACCGTCTTATACCAACTCAGAAAAGACGAAATATTGTGAATTAGGTACATAAAATTTAATTAAAAATGCTGAAATCAATAACGTAAATCTATTGGCTATAAGTCAATGTAAAATCTCAAAAATAGGAATAAAACAGTTTTGAAATCCGATCCAATGTATAATAGACCAGATTAGTTAACGATGGAAACGGTCAATTTTAAATTAAATGGTATAATATATAATCATGATTAGGTATAAGTGTATGTGGATAGAGTTACTCAATGAATCGAGTAGTCGTAGTAGTGGAATCACCTTCGCCTTATGCATGAAATCATAATAAGCAACTAAGTATACCACACATACACAACAGCCGCTACAAATCGGAGCCTTCGACGAGTGTAGGAGGAAGGTAATGTATGCAATCAGATTACACACCGCAACGATAAAGGTAAAACGACAAATGTTTAAAAATTAATATTAACCACGAAATCTAACGGGGATTTACGAGGAAACAAAGGCATTTGATGGACCATGCCATCACATCCAACTAAAGATGTTTCGAAGTGCCTCAACTTGCTTCTCACTCTATGATGGCCAATGTATTGTTTTTCGTATTACCTATACTCCGGGAAACGAATACAAAAAATCATACCTTAGCTTACATTTTGCATAGTAGTTCTGGTTTTTGGATATGTTATAAAGGTCGGTCCTGTGATTAAGAATCCAAGTTTTCGACCTCTCAACCCTTGTGCGTTCACTAGGGCGAGCCAAAAAGTGCCGAAATTTCGGTCATTTTTCAGTTTATTGATCATAACTTTTTTACAGTGCACTTGATAGAGAAAGATTGTACGTAAAAGTTGTAGAATATTAAATTCCCTGCAACTTATGTACACAAAATTTTTTTGTTAAATCAATACACAAAGAGTTATGCGTTACCAAAATTTCAATAATTTTCAAAAAAAATGCACTTTTTTTACAATTATTTTCTTTATTTGAATATATTTCCTAAACGGTACATTTTAGAGAAAAGTGTTGTAGGTAAATGTTGTAGATCGTTCAATTTCCAATAAGTTTGATATGAAACATTTTTATCTCGGACCAACTAAAATAGAGTTGTGATCTTCTGAAAAAATATAAGACGAACATTTTCGAAACTTTCAGTATAGTACGTATGACAATAGTAATCAGAAAAATGCAATTTAAGAAAAAAAATTTTTGGACCTTATTAAGATTGGTGTCGTGGTTTAGAATCCAAGTTTTCGACCTCCTCACCCTTGTGTGTTCACTAGGGCGAGCCGAACACCGCCGATATTTCAGTCATTTTTCAGTTTATTGATCATTATTTTTTAAATATCCATCTTAGAGTGAAAGATTGTACGTAATAATTGTACAGTATTAAATTTCCTGTAAATTAGGTTGGAAATATTTTCTTTGAAAAGCTATTATTTAAAGAATTATATAATAACAAACATATTTTTATTAAGAAAAAAATTTTTTTATTCACAATTTTTGAGTTTTTTTCAGCACGGTACGTTTTAGCGAAAAATGTTCTTAGCAAATATTGTAGAATATTAAATTTGCAACAAAAAATGATACCAGACTTTTTGACTTGGACTTATAATAAAGAAGATATGCTCTCCTGAATATTTATTTAAGCTCAATATTTAATTTTCAGGACAGCATATCTCCTTTATTATTAGTCCAAGTCAAAAAAGTGTTGTAACATTTTTTGTTGCAAATTTAATATTCTACAATATTTGCTAAGAACATTTTTCGCTAAAACGTAATGTGCTGAAAAAAAACTCAAAAATTGTGAAAAAAAAATTTTTTCTTAATAAAAATATGTTTGTTATTATATAATTCTTTAAATAATAGCTTTTCAAAGAAAATATTTCCAACCTAATTTACAGGAAATTTAATACTGTACAATTATTACGTACAATCTTTCACTCTTAGATGGATATTTAAAAAATAATGATCAATAAACTGAAAAATGACTGAAATATCGGCAGTGTTCGGCTCGCCCTAGTGAACACACAAGGGTGAGGAGGTCGAAAACTTGGATTCTAAACCACGACACCAATCTTAATAAGGTCCAAAAAATTTTTTTCTTAAATTGCATTTTTCTGATTACTATTGTCGTACGTACTATACTGAAAGTTCCGAAAATGTTCGTCTTATATTTTTTCAGAAGATCACAACTCTATTTTAGTTGATCCGAGATAAAAAATTTTAACATCAAACTTATTGGAAATTGAACGATCTACAACATTTACTTACAACACTTTTCTCTAAAATGTACCGTTTAGGAAATATATTCAAATAAAGGAAATAATTGTAAAAAAAGTGCATTTTTTTGAAAATTATTGAAATTTTGGTAACGCATAACTCTTTGTGTATTGATTTTACAAAAAAACTTTGTGAACATAAGTTGCAGGGAATTTAATATTCTACAACTTTTACGTACAATGTTTCTCTCTAAAGTGCATTGTAAAAAAGTTATGATCAATAAACTGAAAAATGACCGAAATTTCGGCACTTTTTGGCTCGCCCTAGTGAACGCACAAGGGTTGGGAGGTCGAAAACTTGGATTCTTAATCACAGGACCGACCTTTATAACTTACCAAAAAACCAGAACTACTATACAAAATGTAAGGTAAAAATACCCATTACCTGGACTACTATACTATGTATTGTAAACGATTCGTGAGATGTTCCAGTGGAGGTGACCATGACGTCTATAAACATGCGTGCAAATTATATATGAAGGGATATTCTCATCTTGTTCAAATTCAAACCGGTCTTGGACTCATTAGGACATACGCCGGGGTGTGGAGCTGTGTGGCTACTCTAGTACAACAACTCACTCCTCTATCTCGTGTCCACGCTGGTAAGAAATTATTACATATTAATGCGAGGATGATATCACCAAAGCCTCAAGTTAAGACACATTGCAAAGAACAGGTTCCCTCAACGTAAAAGAAATAGAATGTGGCTTGGTTGTAATGTAATATCGTAACATCACAGCCTAAATGACGCCTGCGTAGCGATTTATAGTATATTGTTTTCAATGAGATTCATTGAAATCACGAAAACTTATGTGTGAATACAGAAATGAAAAAATGAAACAATGATATGATATGTAATTCAAAAGCTATTAAAACCTTGGTATCAGTGATAAATTTGATTTAAAAGAAACCCAACGAATAAAAGTATTCATAGTTGAGATAGCCGCAGTAAAATTAATTGTTCTCACCTACACAAAAGTGCAAGGAGGGCAAGTTCTACGCCTCGCCGCAAGGCTCTTTCAATAATAATAAAATTGAGTTCTCACTTTTTAGTACATCTGTTATAATAACTTGTAAATACACACTCAAAATTATTGTATAGTTTATGTTGGACGTCTGTATAAAGAAGGTTACGATGGGATATTCAGAGAATAAGATGTCTTCATATGGCATGGGTCAACAAGTAAGCATCATGATTAGACATAACTCAAAAGGCTTCGCAAATGGAGTTTCGTAACTAGATGTCTATATTATTAAAATCTCTTTTGTTTATTGACAGTTTGAGTTAGTTGCAGATAATTATTTTGACATTTCAATCCATTAATTCATTTTGTCTAATCACTAATGGAGAGCCATTATTCGTACAAAGAAGTGTTATTCAAACATTTCAAACTATTCATTATATTGCATCAGTTGGATATGATGTAGAGGGGTACTAATAAGGAGGAAACTAATTATTGGGCAACATCACATAAAAAGCTGGTAAAATTGTATATAACTATACTGCTATCTGGCAATTTCATCAAAATCAATTTATACTTTCTCGACGAACGGTGGTAGCCAGTCGATAATACTAGGTATGTTTCAATTGATTACCAAGCAGGCGGTCTCGATACCAAGTTTGTAAAACACGACAATTAGATTGGACACGATCGTTAATAAAATAAAATTTGAACACACCGAACACATGGACGGAGACATAATTCATGCTCCCAATACGAGGGCTGGCGTTTGTGATTCAATCGAATTGACCGGTTGGTTAACCGAGCAGGCTTTCGTACTCCGCGGCCTTGGTGTGTAATACCTAGTAAGTTTGCAATACGAAAAGCCGGCCAGGGTGTATGTCGATGACTCGACACGCTACTCTATATTATGATTATGTTATACAAGAATAGGTAATCGTGTAGGACAACAGCTTTTCTGGTGGATGAATACGAGGTAAAGTTGTAAGTAACAATAGTTAGTAGCAGTGGTCTGCGTAGGCGACACGGAGATATCCATAAACGAATGCAAAGCAATTAATAGTATTTCTACCGGCAAGCGATTACCGATGTAAAATACAGAATTACCATCATCCTCCCAAAGAATTAGCGAAATATCGTGTAAAACATGTGAAACCTTGCCTTCAAAAGCTAAATACTCGTAAAACTTAAGTTATACAAGGTGAATCATAATTTCAAGAAATGTATACTTATTTTACTCAATAAATAAAACTAGATATGATGTTGGTAAATATTACATCAGGAAAACATATTTCAATGATCTTGTCAACCATGAAACCAGGATATGTACCTAGTTATAAAACGTATTCAAACTGAACTGATGGAATTCCAAAACAGTTGCAAAATTACAAAGAATATAAAATGAGAAATATAACGTACATATTAATTACTAATTTTACTAAAATTTATTGACATAAATGAGGAAAATACTGATGTTCCGAAAGCGAGAGTAAACAACGAATTGAAAATGACGATCAGGTTTGATATCAACATCATTAAAATCTCTGTCGTTATAATGATCGTAAAATCAGAAGGCGTTCATTGAGAAGAAGAGAGGATTGAATAAAATTAAATATAAAACCGGTTGTGAGGTATATTACAATAATTGTCGCGTCGGTGATAGTCGGGTAATGTTCATACAACTAACTGATTAGCCAACGCCACCATCCTTCATTGTCGGCGGATATTTGGACATTCCTCAATGATTGCACAATTACATAAGTTGCACAACTATAACTACAAAAAGGACAAGCCAACATGAAACAGAAGTACATCTTTTTACATGTTATATGTTAAAAACAGAATATAATATGTACAGTCGATAGACAATTTGTAACTTCATACAGGTTATCAACCCTAACACAAATAAAATGATTAAATGCGATAGTAGAACTAATCGAAGAAGTATCACCAATATCTCTGAAACTGCTATAGACTAGAAGGTTAGTTACTGGTGTTGGGTTAGACAAGCACTAATTTGAATCAGATTAGGTATTATGGGTTGACATTATGTTAATACAATGCAGGAGAGGAAGTTTGAGTAAGTGGCATACGTTCCACAGGCACTGAACCAAATCGAGTCCACAACAAATTACGACTGACTGATGTTTTGTACATTGAATTGTTTATAATAATAATAAAAGTAATATCGTACACGATTATTTTAATGTAATTTCGCTACTGTTACCAAGCACAAAACTAGAATCTTTACGCATGGTTTGATACTGCATAACAGAATAGTCTGAGTCATAAAGATTGTAGCGTGTAATCGCCACTTCAGTACAACAAAGCAGTCTACAAAAAGTCTGAGAAAATCTCAGGAGTTTGAAAGAAAACGATTTGTAATAAAGTAATGTTTCAAGGTTCGCGTTTCATCAAGATCAAATCGTCATCATGTCATTCATTATACACTGAAATGTTTACAATAACACACTACGTAGATACAATAATATCGCTCACATTATACGTACGTATGACTGATACTGCGCTGGTGTGTCTTTGATAACCTCGAGTGACCCAAAACTAATAACTTAAGTTATTTCTGTTTCATGTACTGATTCTCAATGAGACAGTGGAAAGGCTACAAGTGAAACCCCGAGTTCTGAAGAATAGCCCCTCCCACTGTTTCATTGATGTTTTTTTAGAGTGGCTTGTAGCATTCAGGTGTTCGTAAAACTTCCAAAAGACCACATCTTCTTCAAATGTCGACACATTCTGAATGTCATGTGAACGTTTGCGCAAATATAATGTTGAGTGTGTTTTTATACATACAACATTTACTGGTTACTTCAGATAGATAAAATTTTCCACTCGGTATAATATGCAAATTAGATTGAATACTATGCATGTGGTAAAGTAAGCCTTTAACAAACACAACTCGATAAGGTGAGTGGTCTTACTGTAACACAACCGGAGCACACAACAAACAATACTAAACATATCACGTGTTTAATATTCACAAGTCCAGAGAATGTCACGTTTGCTAACAATATGTGAGGAAATTCGACAAAGTGTGAATGAAACCAATCAATTATCACTAGTACAAGTAAACATAATCAGAAAAACGGAATAATTACTAGAGATCGATAACGACAGTGCCGTGAAGCAATGAGATTTGCAAAATAATATTCGTGATTCGAGGCGCACAACGAAAAGTCAAGATAAGCAACTTCGTGGAGTGTCCATGCCATTCCTGCAGTAACTTGGAATTTACAAGAGATACCAAAATCCGGTGCATTGAGCAGATCTCCAAAACGTAGAAAACACTTTTGACCAATTATGGTGCAAATGCACATGATTCAAGAAAATAAACAAATCGTCATTGAAGAGCAATATCAAGGTATTATTTTATTAGCTTTAGAGAAAATGGCAAAAAACATAGGCTAACAAAACACACGCCAAGTTTATAGATAAGGCTTAAATCTAGTTCGAGATAAACTCTACATTATCAGAAGCGTTGTGTAACACAAAAACGTACAAGAAAATATATACTCAATAATATTGTGCTATAATTATATTGTCATATGAAAAAATAAAGAGACTGTGGGACAAGCTAGCACTGCTGTCAAAACCTAATCTGTTTTATTAAATCATTCAAAATCAAGGTTGATTAGTTTTCTCGTTGGTGGGTCTTAGAACGGATGTGGAAATTTGTCACAATATGACGTAACTATCCGACCAGATCCTAACATAATTGCATTTAATAAGTCAAATAGGATAACGACTAACATGCGAATTGTGTAATTAGTTATATTATGCATGGCAGGAAACAATCCGAATATGCAGATGTGGGGAAAAACATGAGGGTTCATTATTTTTGCAGAATACATAGATCAGCGATATCACCAAAAAATACAGACAGTCGGACGATCCAATAATTGTATTCAGTACGAGAAGAGTTTTTTTTTTACCTTAGTAAATTTACAAAGAGAACGGAAAATTTCATGATAAAAATCACTTTACAACATAACATCAAGCATATTTATAACTCATTGTAACATCCAAACAGATAAGATAACTGAACGTTCAAATGCATGATCAATACAATATAATCAAATCACTGTAGATACACAATCCGAATGTCAAAAGAGTTTTATGTATGTATAAGTATAATATTATTGATACATGAAGCAATGAAGTGCACAAAACTGATTAATTAATCTAGTCGTTGGCTGTAAAATAGAGGAGAATAATAAAAATCAAATCATGTAGCTGTAAACATAACATGCAGTTATAAAAACCTGATTCACTTATGAATTTAGACGACGAGATAATAGATGCAATGCCATACTAGAAGACGGTAGACCTTGAAGAATCATCTTCAGCAAATATAAATGATTCGCGTCCAATTAGATAAAAGAACTACACAATCCACCTATACTGTGAAACAATGTAAGTCACATCTCTATTCTCTATATAACGACGACTATATTATCATCCAGCAACAATCAATGGGACATCACATTACAAATTCTAATTGCATACAGAGAGACGAGCTCCATTTCCTGGAAAGTGAGACGACCGTGAGATTCTAAGAAAATTTATGAAAAGTTGAAACAGCTGCATCGCAAAGGGGCCAATGATTCAACTTTATATACATTTCTGATAACACAGAGGGTAATAAAAATGTTCTATACGTTTTTCAGAAAATAAACAATTAACTCCTTATCGGAATACACTTCGCAGTAACCTAAAAAGGCTTGCATAGAGGTGATGAACTACTAGGCTTGCACTTTAGTACCAGGATTCAAATCGAAGCCTTCAGCTGGACGGCTAAAGAAGTCTAGCAAGCTACAACACCTCAATGTTAGGGACGTTATCAAGAACAAATAAGTGAACAGTAATGATCACTCTGATGAATCCAGGTTAGTAAAGCAGAGTATAACACGTAGACCATAGTTTTCCATGTTGGTAACTGAAATAAATTAATGTCGTATGCAACTTCTAGCGAGCGGAACTCCGAAAAAGGTAGCAAACACCGGGCACGTGATGTCAACACACACAACAATACAGCACGTAGACGAAAACTCTATCAACCATCCCAAATCAGAGAGAAGAAAAAATAACAATCATCGACATACAGCTGTATGAAGTAAAAAATATTATGACACTAGTTGTTTCAGCCACTTGTTCACAAATTTATGTGCACAACACTTCTCCTCGTATCACAATGGTGGTTTAGTCTTAACTTAACACAAATTCACAAGCACACAATATCACGAATAAACCACCTGTTGATAGGTGGAATAAAATGTGTAGGTAAAGTATTACATACATTAACAAAAAATATTGTAACTATGTTGAGTTTGCCTGCGCCGTCCGATGACCGTACCGCGCCGAACATCGACATATACTGCAGAGCAGAGTAGCAAGGCGAGTTATTGAAACTGTTGAGTGCCGATATTCTGATAATGTACCACTACCTACATGTGTGTGTTATGGACTAGCCACAACGTTTAATTAATTAAAATAATATTTTTGGCAACCCTAGATATATTTAGAAGATTCCTCGTATTCTTAGTGACAAAACAACATTTTAAAAAGTTAGATAACTATCTCTCGTAAAAAATATTCATGTATTGAATTTCAGAACAAAGACCGAGTTAAACAATCTAGTAAAAATGATACCTTTCAATCTTATCAATATTAGTTTATTGCATCGCCAAAATATATCAGTATATCATATAATATATCATATAATATCACTAAAAATTAAGACAATAGTATGTAACAAATATTGATGCTATCAAATAGAAAGATGCCGCTTTCCTTTGTAAACAATACTTTTAAAAGCCTAATTTGAAACAATACCTTTAAAAGCCTAATATAACACAATCTACCGACAATCTTCAAAATTGCGTCTAAATCTAATAGATTTTTATGTTATTGTTTTATTTCAAAGGGCCGAAAGAAATATTCATGAACAATAGTTCCAAATTCTAAGGATTGCATAATTTTTTAAAGCACCTATTTAGTAAATACAACTGTATTTATCAGCGTTTCTAAACATACACTAAACCTTGATGACTTCCAGATAATTATTTCTTAATAACTATAGATTTGTATCATTAATGCCTCATTTAACATTCGTTATGTCAAAGTGTAAAACATGTTAGAAGCGCAGAGTAAACTGCTTGTCAGAGACTTAAATCTGGATTTCTTATGTATTGTATAGCTTCAATATTATACTGTATAAATGTGTTATTAAATTATGTTCAACAATTTCATTAATTTAATTGTGAGAATGAATTGATTATGTATACAAATTGGAAGTGATTGATTATTAATTGTCAGTAATTATTCATACGAAAACTAATGTACGTACGCGATTAATTCCATAAAGTTTGAACATCACTGTGTTAAGGGATGTTTCGCTAGATACTATATATCCCCATACAATTGCAATTTCAAGTTAGAACGATTTCGCCGTAACCCGGGAACCGTTTCTCCGTGTGTATATAATTATTTACTTACTTTTACCAACTAGTTTATTATAATAATTATTAATTTAATATTTTATACGTTCGCCTTTACTTAAATTTATCTACGCTAATAACTGCTAATAATCGAAGCAATCTTTTGATAATTAATCACTCGCTTCCAACAAAATTATTAATCTAATTATTATAAATAATACTTCAAATACTAAAATTTACCGATTCCTACATAATTTGATACCACTGTAATGTAATATATGTAAGCTGCAAATTGTGCTCCAATAAACTATTAATAACAATTCAAAGACTTGTTACTCCATACACCACCCGCTGGCCCATTACATGTGATAGACTCTGTGACCGTTGGCTCGGAAACCGCTGCTAAACAATACCTACTTAATTGATGTTGTGGTCTATTCCTGTTATTAATTTTGGGTAATATAAAATTAATTATTTACCTGTATCAATTTTAACGAGGAGGCAGGACTTGCCAACACGCTCCTCAGTGTTATTAGCTAGAAAAGTATCATTCATGATTCATCTGCCTAATACAGATTTCAAAGGATTAGGATCAGATGTGCGAGGCCCATACCTAATACAAGATACAGGTATTATTGCTTGCAGATGGTACCCCTTAAAATTACATGACTTCAATCATGAAATCAAATTCGAGATTATGAAGTAGAATGTGCAATATTGGTGTGATGGTAAGTTACACCTGGATATTTTATAGTTCCCTACAAAAAATATCTAGTCACTGTATAATCAAGATTTTTTTAGACTAAAGTCTTAGTTTCTCTAGTCACACTTAATTCTACGTCCTTTTAATTTCGTTCATTATTTATACAAAAAGGGTTCGTCCAATATATCTGGTTAATCGCTTCAACAACTCTTCACGGATCGGTTCCCCTGTCGTTTCTCACGTGGAAAGTATCGGCGTTCTTGAAGCGGCTCTCGCTCGAAGGCGATCGACATCTCCTTATAGGGAAACACGGCCGCCAAACACTAGTTTGGCGTGTTCTACCAAGTGGTGTTGATTTACTTTCTATCGATGGTTATTTATTGATTAATGCGAACTACATTAAAAAAACCAATAAGGATGGGCTGAAATAATATCAAATTAATAATACCTTAGGTTCCACCGCATACCTGGCTGGCTTAAAAAACATGTTAAACGAAGGTAATCTTCTAATTATCTAGAATTTTGCCCTGTAATTTAAGGTACTTATCTTATATAATCGTTTAGAAATGTGCACCACTTTTAGGTAAAATTTGTCTTTAAAATTAAATAAGCGCACGTTGTACACGCAAGAGATAATGCATGCGAATAAGTATAATTATAATTGGAAACCAATGCTTAAAATTAAATAACGACTGGGAGCCACTAATAAGCAGATACAGACTGTACTACCAAAGAAAATGATCCCAGTATTTCAAACGTACGTTGAAAAAACTTATAATAATTTTTCGTTTCATTTTGCTGATTCATGTTAATTTACAATTATTCCTCTTCAATTTAGATTGTCTGGAGTCTAGTCTACACAGAAGAACTTATTTTTGACAAGGAAGACATCAAGATACGAGCAACGAAATGATTCCCGTGAGAAGCCAAGACGGTAAGACCCACAGAACGTATGACTCGCAGTAAAACATCGTTTTACAGGCAGGTGCTTTTGAACAAAATATTATTCACTCACAAGATTGAATTAACACAACCATTGAGCGAGCCTGCCTGGCATGAACATCGAACAATGGCCAACAAACATAAACGACCTTGGAAGGTGGTGCATATTAAACAGTCACACGACAATTACCTGAGTATACTTGAGAGAGATCCTTTTAACAGATAAAATACTACAACGCAACAGGATGTCGTTGAGAAGTTGTCAAAAGATTTTAAATAAAGGACCCGTTATTCTATCTCAAATGATAATAAAATAATATCTATTGACTACAACCAAACGGCAATATTGTCAATAATGAAAGGAATTCTAGAACTGGGTTAAATACACAGTACAATGAACAGGTGCCGACTCGAACATTTGGAAATATTTCAGCTAATTAAATAGATTTCTGTCCAGTAAAATATAAAAAAGGTCATACAAGATGACTGACTGAAGGCAATGGAAAAATTCCATTAAATTCAAACAATCAATACCTAAATAATTTGATTGCAAAACCAACATTATCCCAGTATAAAACCACGATTCACTAACACAACGATCTTTGACGAAGAGTAAAAACTGTCTCAGATACATCTAGCATATGTACATGAAACGATGATAGAAAATAATGCAACAACGATAACCCTGCAATATAATTAGTGAAAGTTGAACGATTTATAATAACGATAGGTATGGAAAAAACTAGAACGTGGTGTTAACAAGATGAATAATGTTATACCATATTCCCTTCATAATTCCCATGTGTACGAATGTGTGAAAACAAACTAAAGTTACACTGCGCGTTCTAAAGAGATAGGTGAGGATAAATCATCTCTGAATGAAAGGTCTCTAAGGACATGTAATTTGATAAGTGAAAACGACGGTGCTTCATAGAGGAAATGTTTTTAATTTACATTAACATACTGAATAAGGAGGAATATAATCGTTAGCAAATCTCAACTTACGGTAATAAATTTGATTCAATAATGTACTGCACAAGTTAAATCACTACAAACTATTGAAGTCATGAAAATAAAGTAGCCTGAAGAGAGCTGCAGAAGACAGAGACAAAGAATGGAGATCAAGATGTAAGAATTTGCTGCAAACCACTCCGCAGGATTGAAATCGGAGAAGAAGATTTTGCAGATATAGATAGCAAATATTTTTATATCATTATTGTAACTAGAAAGTCGCAGGTAGTTAAAGTCATCAAATTGTGAGACCTGAATCAAACTGTGGATAAAAGAATAACAATATGTAATTACACAATGCAATACAGTCTTATATGGTAGACCCCCATGCAGTTTAGTGCATTAGCCAACATCGAGATGTACACGTAATCCACTTAATTACCTCTGGGATAATATCGAGTCTGATCACAATGATAGACTGTAGATACTCTTGTTGAATAACGAATCATATTATTTGCACACAATAAAACAGATGTTTCACGAAAACAATGCTTTCCATATAAGTTAAGACAGACCTATTATACACTGGTTCATTATTATTTGCATAATATGCGCAGCGCATACAATCAGCTCTGCTCTGCTCTGAAGTCTATCAGGTAGGTATGGATTTCAAAAGAGAACACCAGAACGGAGAATTACAACTAAATGTCAATGGAGATGAGAACAATGGTACAGTTTTCAATATAATGAAAATCAATACTACTTAATGAAACGGATAAAGTCATAAAATAGTCGCCAGTTAAAAAAAATCCGTGGATGATGTGCAAATATTGGAATTAATTAAACAAAAACTCTCTCAAGACAATACATAGTAAGCAAATTAGATGCCAGGTCGTCAACGTCACAGTCAGCAACAAGATTCGAATCCACGACCATCTGTTTCGTAATATCTAAAGCTGTACACCAAAGAAAGATAATTTTAAATTTCGTCGAGACTCTTTGAACCACGAGGTATGATAAAAACGTGAAGAACGCAAGGCAAAATGTGTTCTAGTTAAAGCTTAAAATAAGAAGAACCTTTTTTGGAATCGTGTGATGGGTATTGTGAAAGAACGCAAAGATAGCGAAGGAAAATTCTAGAAATTCCTCGCAAGGAGATGAAAACTAAAGGCACAATGCACAGCACATGTACGACCCTCATTCCTTTGTTCACATTCTACTCTGCAATACATTGTCACCGTCACCTTACGGAATGAGAAAAGCAGTACATAATAAGACAACAAACATTTCGCTTTGGATTTTCCTTTTCTAAGGAAACTTTGCTCACACGTTTCATTCACCGAGCGTTGTTTTCAATCATGAAAGATAGTAGCACCTATAATGAAACACATGAGACGCAGTGAATATTTGCAATGGAATTGTACCTACCTATTCACAAATCAGTAACGTGACGAGATCTCAGCAATAGATTCCCGTTTTTCAATTACTGTCTGACATATATACAGCATTTCACTTGTACTTTTCTATATTTCTAATACATAGAATGGTTTGTGAGAAATGGTGAATTAATTGAATACATCTGTACGTAAAATTAATTCATAACGAATACTTAACAAGGTCGTATCCTACCTTCATCAGTGGTACCTACTTACGACTCGCGTTCAACTCAATTCAATAATGTTCAGCGTCAATATTTAAACAGTTGGATGTTAATTGGATACTGTGGCGACGATTATGCAAATGCCGACCGTCCCACACATAGAATAATCCAAAGGATGGCCCAACATACTATACTACACTATGAAGTAATTCATTGAGAACCGTGGGTTTAGACATTATTCAGAAATTCCACTCGCGCGGTAAGTCTCTGTTCGCATAATTTAGACATCGGTTGTCAATACCATGTAACTAGGAGGAATGTATCTACTAAGCTAGCTATACATGAGTATTTGCATAATCGAGTAGCAAATACCAATCACTTTCCATGATTTTATCATCAAAGATTGACAACTTAAATTAACTTCCGACAAATTTACATCACTCCATTCAATAACAGAATATCTCCGTGACACACTGAGGTAAAGTTAATTACAAAAACAATGACACAAATACATTTCGTTTGCAATACCTACATGTTTTAAGATTATCACGAATGTGTGGTTGGGTTTCCGTTTCGTACGAAGACGGAGGTTCACTGATATGTTAATTCTACAATAAAAACTATATTTCAATATTACAGAAAACACAATGTAACTTTATGAATTGTTCGACCTATCTGCATGGGCATGTCAATGTACTGTATCTAGTCACAACAATACCGTTATCAAAAGTGAGCAGGTAGTTCAGTACGTATCATATTAATCAAAAAATTCACCTGGATAAGGTACACTGAATTTACTGCGATAGTGACGAATCTACATTCAGTAATGGAACGCTTATATCACCAAGTGCTCTACTTAATAATTCAATCTTCTGTCGATAAAGTAGCAAAATAACCATAAAAACATATGAAAAATGGAGTCGATAACTTCAAAATCTCAAGCAGTTCGACGTGGTGCACAAGATTAATACATAGAATGTTGTAGATTTACATATGCAATATTACAAACGTGTTCAAGATCAAGACAATGGAAACATAAAACCGTATTTCCATATTAGTGATGAATTGTTTATGTTCTTGATCAGTTTGCATCGTGTTATCCATTAACTGTATGATGTTTATGGCATAGTACTCGATATATAATAATGTGATGTATTATTATTATATTGTTAGGATAGACTCATAATTAAATAGGTAACATATTGTGATTTATTTATTGATGTAACACGGGTGTCGGTAGTCGTGGGCAGGCGAAAGTGTCCCATCCGTTTGTGGGCGGGATGACAGCCTCAAGTTGTTGAATGGGACGATTTATTGGATATTCAATACCGTGTAATTCGCCATTGATATAATGTCATCAAACGAGACTATACGACTCGGTATAGAAACAGAAAACTGATGGCATGGTAATGGTTTAATTGTTTAAAAAGAGGATAAATGAGTGAAGATAGAGACGTAGCTTCCTTCAATATTTAAGTTGATCTGTGTCACCCGAGGTAATGTGGATGAAGAAGATATTATCTGTAGGATCCTATAAATTGGTATTAAAATGTTAATCTCGCGTCTTGATGCAATTGAAAAAGGAGCGATATAACTCAACGATTCTTTTATCGGAATGGAATGATATAAATTTCATTAAAAAAAAAGTAAGAAAGAACGGTAAAATTGTGTGCATTATTATGAAGATAGCTGTACAATGGTTTATATGGTATGGCACCTCGATGGAGACTTCTCCATATGTGGATGGATTACGATCTATTGATTCTTATATGATCTCGTGTTACCATATCGGTGAGTTATTATTCCAGTTCACAATTTCCTTTGTAAAGGTAGTAATACAATACACTAGCGCGAAGCACGCGACCATCAGCACCAGCAATTCCATACAAAACTCTGTATTGAATGGGAACATAAAATTTAATGGAAATGAAACCTTCACTTGAAGCGCATGGTAAAGTGAATATTGCATACTTTTATTATATCAACTCGTATAATATTAAATTTAATATATTACGTTTCTGTGTAGTGCATTAATTATGCATTTTATTAATATAAACAAAACACAGGAACCACCTTGAAGATACAACTACATACTTTCAATATAATTAACATTGTACATAATCTCTTATAATATTATTTAGTTTAGTGTAAAGATTAGAGTGGTTCGAAAAAAACTTTTTTTTCTATTTCAGATCGCTATAGTGCAAAAAAGTTGCGATTGGTATAGACGTAAATAAAACACTATTTATTATTTTTTTATTAATTTGTCTTCCGGTCGCGCAACGCACTCGAAGTTCGCAAAAAATTGTGAAAAACCTAAATTTTTCATCATTTTTTTAAGCACGCCAGATAGTTTTAAATGCGTTCCTATACCATGAATTAACTACTACAAGTATGTAAAGTCAATATAAATGCATTTATGATACTTTTTTTCGTGTCTTTTGGTCGCGCAACATAGTACAAAATGAGTAAAAAAAGTAGTTTTTTTCAAAATTTCAAAGTTTGACTGTTTTAATAGAAAATATTCGGTATTTTTTTTTTGTTTCAATATTCAATTGTTGGTGCAACTCTTCGCTCTTTTTTTTACAAAATGACCCAGAACTCACCACGTGGAGGTGGCTGCACTTCGAGTTCCACCCACACCCTACCCAACCAACCACCCAAATGTAGGGTGTGTTATTTACAATATGTACAAATTTATTTCGCTTTCCATTATATTCTGTATCTATCGATAAACATCGAAAATCTGATTTTTGCGAAAAAGTTGGCATTGCTGAGCACGACAGTAATGTGGTTCTAATTAATAAAGCCGTCTCTGGAACTGTGTCCACACACTTTACTTGAAGCTTCGGTCACTAGCTTCACGCATCTTTCAACTGCCTGTGTATGGCATGGGAAAGCATCCATACTCATAACAGGCTTGAAGTCATTGTTCACATACTGTTGTACCTCTTCATTAGTCAATGTTCTTAACAGTGGAGGAGGAGTCGTGTACTGGCGTTCCAGGTGATAATTTCGGTATAGTATTTAGCTTCAAAGTTAAGGTTTGGTGGTTTAAAGATTCTGATAGAGTCACTTGCAGATATTGCTTGCTTTGCCTTCATGATACGGCTAAAACCCAGCTCTCGGATATGGTTCCTTTCATCAGTAACCATAGCCTGATCCTGGCCCAATGTCACATTCAAGATGGCTTACAACTGCAAACCTAGTTTTGCGCCTCTACATCAGTGTGTCAAGCCCTTCTGAAAATCTGAGAGAGATTGTCACATTCATTTTAAAATGTTATATGCCTATGTGGTTTGCCATTAAAATAAACCACAAATTCACAGATGGGCCTAGACATATTTTTAAAACAATTGAATGTACAAGGTACTTACCAGAAGAGCTTCTTCAAATTGTTGATCCCGTTTTACAACGGAATGCTTACTTTGCCCATCCCGAAAATTTACTTTTGGCTATGGTTACTAACGAAAGGAACCATATCCGAGAGCTGGGTTTTAGGCGTATCATGAAGGCAAAGCAAGCAATACCTGCAAGTGACTCCATCAGAATCTTTAAACCACCAAACCTTAACGTTGAAGCCAAAGACTATACCGAAATTATCAGCTGGAACGCCAGTACACCGACTCCTCCTCCACTGTTAAGAACATTGACTAATGAAGAGGTACAACAGTATGTGAGCAATGACTTCAAGCCTGTTATGAGTATAGATACTTTCCCATGCCATACACAGGCAATTGAAAGATGCGTGAAGCTAGTGACCGAAGCTTCAAGTAAAGTGTGTGGCACTGTGTGGACACAGTTCCAGAGACGGCTTTATTAGAACCACATTACTGTCGCGCTCAGCAATGCCAACTTTTTCGCAAAAATCAGATTTTCGATGTTTATCGATAGATACAGAATATAATGGAAAGCGAAATAAATTTGTACATATTGTAAATAACACACCCTACATTGGGTGGTTGGTTGGGTAGGGTGTGGGTGGAACTCGAAGTGCAGCCACCTCCCCGTGGTGAGTTCTGGGTCATTTTGTAAAAAAAAGAGCGAAGAGCTGCACCAACAATTGAATATTGAAACAAAAAAAAAATACCGAATATTTTCTATTAAAACAGTCAAACTTTGAAATTTTGAAAAAAACTGCTTTTTTTACTCATTTTGTACTATGTTGCGCGACCAAAAGACACGAAAAAAAAGTATCATAAATGCATTTATATTGACTTTACATACTTGTAGTAGTTAATTCATGGTATAGGAACGCATTTAAAACTATCTGGCGTGCTTAAAAAAATGATGAAAAATTTAGGTTTTTCACAATTTTTTGCGAACTTCGAGTGCGTTGCGCGACCGGAAGACAAATTAATAAAAAAATAATAATTAGTGTTTTATTTACGTCTATACCAATCGCAACTTTTTTGCACTATAGCGATCTGAAATAGAAAAAAAAGTTTTTTTCGAACCACTCTAGTAAAGATATTATTTTAATATAAGAGATGTTTTATCAAACTGCAGAGACTATAATACTTTTTCATATAAACGTAAAGATTTCAACTAAATCTCTTTATTCTTGACAAAAGTCAACATTGATACAACTCAAGGTATATTGTTACGAGGGTATTAATACCAAATCCACCGAATCGTCACAATACAGCGGATAATCCTCATGTTATCATAATTTATGCAACTAATTAATAAAATTTTGCTTCCAAGTGGAATACTTAACTCCATCATCCACACATTATACTATAGAAGATGCTACATGGATACAACACGTCGCTTTTGCGAGTGCAGAAATGAGAAAAATCTTGAATAAATCATTACATACATTTTGCTCTGCCTTACTCAACAAAACGATAAAAATTAATCACAACGCCAACGATATGAAAATGTAATCATAAAACCAAAGCAGGTATAGGTATATCACGTACATAACATAATACAATACCAACAATAACATAGCAATATATATTTTATCCAAGTGGACATACCTACGTCCTACAACTTCTAATGTTTAATAAACCTAGTTGAATATAAAACGTATTGAATTGCAACTGTGAGGAAACATAATAATAATCAATATCGAGTCGATATCAGAAGGTCGGTAATATTTTCTAGTTGTAGTAAGTAAAGGTTGCAATGATTGTATGTTAAATTAAATGTACTAACTTCCGAACAACCTACATAATAATCTATTCATTTTTATAATGATGATTCACTCAATTACTGGAATATTGTTAAAAGTAATTGTTAATATCTGCAGTGATTGGCAACTGTTATACGATGGGCGATATCTTAGGTATTATTTAGTCACGGTCAAGTTTAAAATTGAACAATAACCACAAAACTATAATAATAACGTATCCCACTGATGAGTGATGGTCGTCAAGTTATTGTAAAGGTCGTTAATTTATTTTGCAAAATGACCAAATGAAGCCAAAACCTTGAGTATTCAAAAAGGAAGAAACAAAACGTTTTAAATGTAATATAGATTGTGCAATTTAACTCCCTAACGTTAAAATATCCAACTATTGTATTGCAAATTATCCAGTAAACACTCCCTTCCCCAGTTAAACGGCCGTCAAGAAACTGTTAAAATATTCAGTCATTTTGTTGAGGTCTACGTTTAGTCATCGTCTTGTCAGTTATTCAGATTTTAAGATAGCAGAAAATCAGACCCTCAACTCAACAATCTGACAACTTATGATCTGATGCATGTTTTGTAAATCTATGTCGCTGGGCCAAACATACTTAGGGAAGTATACAGTTACATTGGTAAAAGTTGGCGTACCTATTGATTTAAGTAGATTTCTAATGATAGAGTGAATAACAACCGAGTTAATAATATATCTACTAATTAATATTCTTATAATATCTATATTTAAAGTGAAAAGATTAATTAAAATTGTTTAATAATATAATTAGAGAGATACATCAAAACTACATTAGAGTAATTAAATAATGAGTCTGCTTCATTTACCAAATAATTAATCACATTTAATAAAGCAGATAATTAGAGAATATACCTAAATACAAAGACCTTCGTATTGGTGCCAGAATGAGAGTGAAAAATCAGGTGCATGAATATAAATAGTGCCAAATAAAGAGGAAAATGCAGGGAAAATGTAGCACTTCACAAGGCACCAAGATTAATTAATTATTTCTTGGTCATTAGCCAAAAGAGATGCAGAAGAAATGACACACATGTATAATAATCAAATCATGTAATTATATGGAATTAATTTATTTACTAATGAGAGTGTCGCTAGCATTAACGGATTAATTGAGAACTAAAATAATTACACGAGGTGAAATTACTGCAGTTCAAAATAAATATACGAAGGTGTAAAACAAGACTAAGCGACGACACGAGAAACACAACAGCTGTGCGAGTAGTCGTCGATAAAACAGTTTCATTAGAGGTTCACAAAACGACCACTAGATGGTGATGTTCTACCATACAATTTTAATCAAGTTTTCATCATTATAGCAATCGCGAGCTTATAAACGTAAATAATAGGGGTTGTTATAAATTTAAAAGCTCATAAATAGAAAAAAGGTCCCATTTAAAATATTAGCGAGGAACGTGGGGTGAATTCTGAATACAAAATTAATGAGTTGGGGTCGCAAATTAGAGGAACAGTTTAACAAGACGCTTAAATAATAACATTTTTACCTAAACGTGTCGGTTGTGTAATGTAATGACGGGAAAATAATTACTTTAAACACCAAAAGGAGGTGTTTTTTGTGTGCCAGAAAAACACTTCATTATTAGATTAATTAAAATAGCTATTATTGACACAATTTTGGGAACGACGGGGGGGAAGCGATACTGAAAATCACCATTCTGAAAAATGGTAGGCAGAAGGATCGGAAGAATAAATTTACAGATATAATAATTTTCTAACCCTCGGTCTAAAAAATGGCTCATTAAAAGTCGAAACAATTTTATTGTATGTAGATCACATTTCAATAAAACAAGTTATATTTTACAAAGTTAATTTTCTGTTTTCTATGTATTTGAACAATGGGAAAACTTAACAAAAGCACCCTTAGAGAAGATGAACTTCCAAATTCCTAAAAAAATATGAATAGTAAAATGTTTCTAACAGAAACCTATAAATAACAATAGGTAATAAGGTATATGAAATAACTTCTGGAATTCTAAGAATATCTAGCCGTTTGACATTAAAGAGAAGATATTTAGGGAGCAATGTTTAGTGAAAAACTTTCTTCACAGACATTGATAATACTCGTAATTTATAGCGGATGGGTAATAAACATTTTTTGCTCCATTGCTCGTTCCTTATTACACCTACAAAGTAATAACCCTTTTGGTGAAAACTTTCATTTGAAATGAAGAGAAAACTTGGTTGGTTTGTTTTGTGTGTAGGTCTAGGTATATACTTTATCTACCAACCTACAGAGTCAAGAGAAAAGTAAAGTTTCAGTATGTTATATTAATTTCTGGTTAGTAAACAAACTTAGGAAACATAATAATATAGTCTACTGTCTGAAACAAGGAGTTGAACATTGAACAAGCAGTGAATACGGTTAAAGAATTAATGAGAACTTGTCAAAATAAAACACACATTTCAACGAACAATTCGGAATGTAATATTGTAGATATTTCACAAAGAAATATAGGTTTAACCTACGGGTGTACGAAGTAGATGATAATTCTCAAGAAATTTCAGTGCGTAGGCGTACGAGTGATATGGGATGAATCTAATATACATTTCGAGCCTACGTTACATGTGTACCTACTGTAGCTAGTACCTACTCAAGGCCCATTGAAGGGATTAGACGTAATACCAAATAAGGTATAAAACTAAGGGAAGAGAGCATCTGGAGCAACCGATATTACTAATTCCACAAGCAGTTCCCGAGGGTAGTAGACGGCGTACGTCGTACATAATATATTTGTAAGTACTAATATTATAATGCCGAATATGATAAAAACATTACTCACGTTAATAACATACGAGCGAACATCTTAGTGATAACACATTCTATATGCGTTTAATAAAAACCCAGTGCTAGAAGTATATGGTGGAAAATGTAAAAACAAAATAACAAATTCAACATTTTCGTTCCCCATTGTGAGGTTGTGTCAGATAAGCGATAGTGAGGTCCGGGGATCAGTTACAACTTTCATAAAAGGATATTATGCCTACCTACCCACAGGTCAATGGTATCTGGTATCAGATATCACCCATAGAATTTTCATATTGCTGTAAAGGGTTCCATTATACACTATATCTAATTAAAAAAGGTCTCTACAGAAAGATCCCTAGGTACTCGTAATGTTGATTACATATTTAATACATTTATGTTATAAAAAGAATCTATGGACTATAGCTGTAGGTGTAAAGGTAATGAGTTTGAAAGACCAACCTAAAAATATAAGTCATGTTTATGCGAGAGTGAAAAATGAACGAATACGCACGGCCGAGTGATGGATGACGGAAGGAAAGTGGAAAAGTAATTATAAAAAAAAAATGTTACGAGAGCAATGAAAAGAGCCTCCATTGGATGTTCAATTAAATCTCACGAGAGCAAACACCGCCGTGATGATATTAATAATAGGAATTACGTTCAATCAAAATCGAATTAACCAAAATCAACGGAATTGTTTTATTAGCAATACCGGAAGTATTGTTACGCGGAGATGAAAATGATACCCATCTATGGAATACCAATGGACATTAGGTATGAAATATGTGGAAGCAAACTGAGGTAATGTTTGTAGGAAGTAAATAAATGTGTGCTACATACACACCGACATTTCTGTCATGCTACCAACACCGCTATAAATTCAAATAAATTATAGTGCTAGGAAAAAGTCGTTAGGAGGAGCAACGAAATGGAGAACTTGATAGAACGTAGAAACTGGAAACCATAAATATACAAAATGAGGATTCGGTTCGATATTAAAATATTCACTTTGAAGTAGATCGGTGCTCCTATGAAAATCTCACCTGGGTAACAGATTTTATTCAAAAGCTGAATTTTCCATTCTGGAGCAATTAACCGATTTGGGGTCGTAATAATATTTAAAATGAGAGATTGTGTGTATAGCGGGGTATAATGTGGTCAGGCAATAATGAACAGAGTGTGTGGGAGAGCCGAAGAGGAGAGCATTCGGAAAATGGGGCAGTGAAAATGCGATGGGAGAGAGAGATAAAAAAAGTATTTCAGAATTATATAAAACGTAAAAAAATGGTACAGGTTAAATATTATGAGAGTGCTCCAGTTAGCAACATAATAACTAGCCAATTTACCTGATGTAAGCAATATTAGATACAGTATTATGAAAAGTAGTAATGTTTTATATTAACGTCAAGGATTTTGTTCACTTCTGCACGAATAGTAAAAAGAAACACGGGTTTTAATGATAGAATGTATAAATATCTTATTACTATCATCGTCTGGGATATTGAATATTTACACAAATATTGAAATATTTTCGGTAATATTTTGTTCGTCCTCGGGATAAAAATAACCTTGACTTATCTTAACATCTGTTAGGAACATAGAGTTACATAGCACTATAGCAGACAGGTAAAACAATGAAAAGAAAGGAACATATTAATTCAGTAGTACGGTTGCATTTATTTTTATTGCATCCAAGTGAGGACAGTATTGGTATGTCCTTTGAATATAAGAATTCTTGGGTGTATTATTGATAACGGTAAATGCGCAGTGCGCTAATTGAATTAATATAAAACCTGGACAAATACAGAACAATAAAGTCATCATCATATTTCATAATCACTACGGGGAATGCATAATTCAATAAAAATAAATATCTCTTTGAAACTATTACACAAATTGTATGAACTATTCCCCGACACTATTTTCATGACATGCAGAAGATGGAGGGTAAAATATGGTTCATTTTCTGTGAAACAATTCACGAAGTTAAAGTAATGCCTGGAGCTATAGTCGTGCCGAACCATATGTTATATCAAAATATTTTTATAAGCACATACATATTTCCCAAATTCAATCGTTCATCCTAATTACCAGAGGGAATAATCAAATTAACGAATCTGAAACAGTATGCTTCGTAGTGAGTATGAAAGGAAATTGGGTGATATGATAGAACGAAAAATAATTAAGTCATGTTTTTACCTTTGGTCTCTGTCCACCAGACGGCGTCACCACTACAGGCAGCCCATCCACGATGGTCACCATCACCCTCCTGTCGGACTCTCTTCTCCTAGGCTTTCTGTTCTCTTGCCGCTGTCGCAACTCCTCTTCGTGTTGCCTTTGATGTGCGCGCAGCTGTTCTTTGTCTGGGGGAGAGGTAACTAAGTGTTGATGCGCGTTGGAATGACTTTTGGATCTCCTCAACAATCTCATCACGTGGGACTTGACACCATTCTCTTTGTCTATTTTATTCTTCTCCTCCTCCACGTACACTGGCGGGTCATTGTGTTCCCTTCTCCTGGAATTGTGGTGTCTGTCTTTTTGTTTGGTCGTATAGTGTTGAGGTTGGCTATTATAATACTTTTGTGTTTGATGTTTATAGTGATGGTTGTTTGAAGGATGATCCTTCTGCGTTGAAGCGTGTCCACCCATAGTTTTGACAGCATATGCCGCGTCTACTTTGTTGCCAGCAACACACGAGACTTCATACATCACAGCTGATTTGTTTTATCACGAATAATCTTGTGTATGCCTTCGCTGGAAACTCCAATGTTTTCTTTGAATGGAGCTACTGCTTACGAAGGCTCTTGGTTGTTCATTGTAGAAAATTCCTTGATTTTTGTACTAATTTATATCTGCACTTATATAATCACTATCTCACAGGTGAATTGGCTGAGATTTGACGCATTTGCGTACTGTTGTCGACACTCACTTTACACATTCGAGATTTGATTAATATTGATTATTGTTACAAAATTTTAAAACGACTGTAAACAATACTGAAACACACGAGGATATTACGTTGTGGCCACACACAGAGAAGAGATGGTTACAATAAGAAAGAGTAAATACATAAACATCTAGTGGATCATTTCGAAATTAGACGTTTTCTGCATTTGTTATAATGAGTCATCAGGGAAACATTAGTTTAAAGGTAGAGCACTCAACGATTTCTACAATGAGTCAATATTTCACTGTGCAAGTCGATGAATTTGCATTTTGCTGACACATGTCAAGAATTTATTGGAAATTTACTGTGTGGGAACAATCGACTGACGGGTTAACTAAAACTATAGCGACCAGATATTATAATATTCCGAGTAACTTAAGTTAGATAATCACTTGGTGGAGTATTAAACTAATATGATAATAATACAAGAGTTTAACAAACAGAGTAACGTTTAAGCAAATTTTAATTACGTACAACTTTAAGAAACTCGTTTCTCAAATACAAATCCGCCAGAGAAGAGTTAAATAATGCCTAACACAGCTATGAAAATTAAGTTTTAAACCAACTTGAAATATTTTGGGTAGGTATATTAATATATTATTCCAAGTAAGTGGTGATTCTGCACATTCTAACAACAAGTATTTGATAACGATATGCCTAATTTGAGAACAGTCAACAACTAATATGGTTTATTCTGAGACGGTAAACGATAAAGCGTGTTTGATTCACACTGTAGCGAAATTTCATTATCATAAAACTACTAATTTCTGCCCACTTTCGACGAATACTAATAAGATATCGGACATGTTTAGTATTTGCAAATTGAAATATTATCGAGCAGGAAATATACTTCAACTGACGCATAAAATAGTATCGAGTATGTAACATAATGCAAATAGCAAACCGTTTAACTGATGTAACCACCTCACTGAGAAATTACATCAGACAATGTAATTAAAATCATTTTAATATTATGCGTCATAATACCATTAATTACACGAATTAGTCCGAGTGAATGAATTATTACGTAGCGCAGTGCGCTGAAATATCTTACGAAATAATTACAACAATATTACGAATAATGTATTTAAAATACATTTAATTATGTGGTGCCACTGGCTACATGCACGCAGTGGTGATCCATGGGGCAGACCACAAACCAAGAGGTAATACAGGACGACCGACTCCTTAATAGAGTCGCCCAACAAAAGGCCCAATTGGATAGGTCATGACATCAGACACTCGGGTCTTTTCCGTACCGTGGTCCAGAGAATGATTGAAGGCAATAATTACAGAGGACACCCTAAATATAGTAGCATAGATCAGGCGATTGTGGCAGGTATCAAGAAATGAAGTATTCAAGAGAAAGATAAGCGGAGGGATGGAGTGCTTGGTGCGGACCAATTCTAGGATTGAAACCCGGAAGAAAACGCAATATAATATCTAGTAATACTTAAGATATAAATAATTTGAAATTAAAAGTTCACCTACATAATAATACAAGACTATAATCATAATTTATGCGCGAAGTTTACAAAGCGTTTCTAAAGTGGCTATTTGCATTACTAATATTTTAATTGTATATATACATCATAACATGTAATAGGTACCAATAAACCCAGGAAGAGATGTAGATAAATAATAATGAATATCTATAATATAATTATTATTAACTACCATCTGTACTATACCTAGGTGGTATTTTAATAAAAACAATTACATATTTAATAATAATCGCACAACATCAAAGAGAGGAAAACGTCGGAAAAATATAAAACTCAAGGAATTGATGTTAAATTGCAATGAGTTAATAATAATAATACCAACGTTTTATTGCTTGAATACTTTAGTAATTTATGACTTGGAAAACTGGTAGACATCTGATTTCATATACATACTTAATATAATCCTGCAATGAACATAATTATTCCGAATAAGATTGATTACAGTTGATACGATTATTTGTATGATTCATACTTCACTAGATCAAGACTATAAGGTACAGAGAACAACCATTATTTCGCTATTGCTATTGGCACAAAACAGAGATGAGTAAAACTAAATCCTCTTTATGATATTCAGTTTTTCAATAAAAGATAAGACTATGAGGGAAACCTAAGATAGTGATTATTCGACAGGGAATCGGTCAATCATCATGTGAAACTAGAACAACGTACATAAAAATATAATTGCGAACATTTACGGACAATTGTAATGAACAGGAAAAGTAAATAAACTATGCAAGAAAATATACAATGTTAATTTATATCCTCCTTATCATTGTTTGTGACGATTGTGCATGTTTTTTGTTCAGGAAATTGTGTGTCTTTGAGTAGACAAACCTTCTCCATTTATATGAGATTATCAATTTGATCATAACAGACCACAATATCCAATAATATGTCCCCTGATGGGAGAGAGCTGCACCCCTGAAGAGTTGATAAGGCGATGTATGTCGCCGCATATTGGAGTGGCAGGGTATGACCCACCCGGACACGTAAAGTAAGTATATCCACTCTGTACCATTTGTACAAATTATTAATTAATGCAATATATTATTATTGGTGCAGTGTTTATATAACATAACGTCCATTAATAAATTAACATTTTACTAACAGAACAAACGACAATCTAATGCGCTGCACCACCAATGTTTATTTTATTATGATAATTCTAACTATTTGTTGCCAAGTGATGAATTTCCTATCGGCGAGATAAATCGATGCGGTAATAAAATGACAACAACAGATGCACTGTGGTTAGATTATTTTAATAAAATAGTTATATTAGTACACGCCACGTAACTAGTCGACCAAGTTTTTGCAAAAAATATCATGTAATTATTCTATATTAGAAATGATTTCCTGTTTTGCTCTCGAGTGTGTGGTTATTTCAGACTCTCAACCCATGAAGTAACAAATGGAGATTGTGTCATCAAAATAAAAACATGAGTATAAACTATCAACACGACCCAATAGCTTTTGATCCCATCGAAAAAGAAGTGTCTTGGATGCCATGGAGCGTCGAATTTAGATGCTGATCCATAATTACAATTAAATTGTAAGTATACAAATTTTAGCCGCTGAACTCACGAGGGCAGCTTTTGGAAATATCATAAAATTGAATGGAAACTGGGAACCGAATAGTTTCTTTCGTATTTTGCAGAATGATAATACAAGTATCCATTATAATGTAAAACAGGTAGCAATGTAGCTCCATATTTCCTCCAAGTGGAATGAAAAATAATGTTATTTGGAGAGTTATTTCCAATGCTACGTGACATATTTATTTTCGTCGGAGAAAAAATAAATATGAGACGTTATGTAATGCAAAGGGATTGAAGAACCTTTACATAACATAAATAATTGGAGTTTTCTCAAATATGCGAGGGGGAAATCCTCATTTCACACGGAGTGAAGGACGTGCGAGTGTCGTTATTGAATATGCGGAACGATAAACAAACACAGATTACTACTGAAGCGTAATAGTGAACAAGCGGAAGAGATGAGACTTGATTTAACTTTTGCAAAAATTGAATAAAAAAGCCTCGACGAAAATGAAAATCACAACGTGAGTTATCAATGTTTTATTTTCTTTCTTTGAAATCTGTTCCTTATTGTAAGAATAACTTCCCAATGATTCTTTTCGAACACAACTCATCGCATTGTCCGCTCCCCTCGTTGATTAGTTTGAAAGTTTACACTTTAAAGAAGGAATTACTTGAGTTACAAAAAACATCCATTGTCACCTACAAGTATTTTTAAACAAAGGACACAAACAAAAAAAAATCGGGACAGTAAAAACTATAAGAACTCTTATTTCCAATACAACTAACTTGAACTAAATAATACCTACTTAAATTAAACTTAAGCCAATGAGTATTTACTGAGAAATTATATCATTGTCCTTGCGTAAGGGTCTGATAGTAAGACTTGGAAAAGAGAATTCGTTCAATAATCATTCGTTCAAATAAGAAAACGAAAAGAAATATCTTCCGAGTATAAAACGCAGCCAGAGCAATCTGTCGCAGTATTTCACACCTAGCGATGTTTATATCGGACATGTGGTTAGTGCTTTCAATATTCATCCATTCCATTCACCCTGAGCGCGGATGTGGTAGGTTAGGTACTCCTTGTGACAAGGGTTCCATGTATTATGATAAAATATGATATAATGTGACATCCGATAATAGCCTCATACACTTACAAGATGGTGCAAAATTTCTAGAACGTCTTCGAGATAATATAACTATGTATACTGTATAATGTATAAGCAATATGTCAAATATCCGATATCCCACGCCTCCCCGTTTTCAACACTCTAAAACTTCTTCAAAACTTCGATTATAGTACAGAAGCATTAGCAATTGATTCTCTGAACGTAAAACTAGAGCAATACAATTCTAATAATAATATCTACAATATTTTCAAACTAAAAAATGCCTTATTATAATATTTCCTTCGGAGAAACAAAACCTGTCGAAGGAGTACTAGCCAACGAAATAATTTGTGTAGCGGAAATATATCTATGAGAGACTCGAATGTAAATCAACTCATGAAAGCAAGTAGATTTTTACACCGGAATTAAATTTTAATGACCGAGAGCATATTTTAGTGGTGAACTTGATGCATAAAATAATTCCTCAAAAGCTTTTAGCACTCGGAACTAAAATTCCTCGCAGGCATTGTAATATTAGATGAGGTAGGTATGTAGTACATAATATAGTTGAAAAGTCTGACTATAATAATTATATTTCTACAATTCGTCGTACGTGGCGATTTTCCAACGAGAATACTGCATCATAAGGTTGTGTTGAATGAAGTTATTTCACAATACAACAATGGACCGTTAAAAACAGTATCAAGATACCTGAGGACATTTATATAACTATAAGTGTACAACTTCCCAACGTAGAATGTTAACTGCACCGAGTGGCAAGGTGTTACAAAAATAAAATCTGAACACAAACTTATATACATTCAAAGTTAACTTCGCAACACCTGGACAAGTGCTGCGCTCTGCATTTAATCAATACTTCCGGGACCAAAAGCAAAATGCAAATACCACATTGCAGTCTTCGTTCACATCTTTAAATTTGGAGGTAAACACGAGAACCCAACAGAAAACAATTACAAACTTATCATTAGGAACATATTTATTGCATGTCACAGACAGGTCTCTATAACAGAGCTAGTCCATATTTCCAGACATTGCGAGACGAAAATTAATTTTGCGGAAGTAATGTAGGTACGTCTGGTTGGGAGTAACACATGGAATTGGCATCTGGTAGTAAAATGGCATACAGTGAACTCCCAAGGAACGCCGAAGTAAATTGAATAACATGTGACCGCTGCTCCCACAGCGATCGTTTAATTTGTTAGTCCAGGGAGAAGTAGTATTATAGACGAAGTATAAAGTTCCTTCTTCAGCCACGGGCATGACTGGGAGGCAGACATTACGTTTGTAGTTCCATTTCGTGTGAGAGACTCGTAAATTTTCCACACAACCATAGTAGTTATTAGCGAACTTTATTATGGAAGGCGAACGTTTCCACCATCAGGCAACAACGATGCTGTGCTGTGAGTAATAAAATAATACAAGTTATATAGTCAACCGAGTCACAAATAATAAAATAACTATTTATATTATTACATTAACCCAATATGTTTTACAGAGACTAAACTAACCTAGTTAGTAATTTACCTATGCGCGTGGTAGCCATACTACATAATAATATCTAACTTCAATGTCAATAAGCCAAGGTACTAATTGATTACAAATACATACTATCCTATTCGATGGTTACATAATACAATTATCCACGAATTGTGAACCACTTGTCTAATACTTGTATAGAGAGAGAAACCATCCTTTACAGCTCTTCTCTCGTTGTCATCACTTTTCAATCTTTACGCACATAAATTTTGACTACCAACTCCAAATTAATCTATTATCCGCATAGATATAGCATAGTATAATAAAAATACTTTCAATTTACTTTAAATATTTAACGTTAAGTGCGATAAAACTGCTACAATAAAATAGTCCAGACTCCAGACATGGCGATAATATTATTACGTAATGTAGTTCGATGCGCACTGAACTGAATAATAAGGGTAACACCGAACACGACAATCCAGCATTAGGTATTGTGTACGAGACAGTTAACGAACTGTCAACATTAATAAAATAGAAAAAAACTACTACAATTACTACAATAGTATTAAAATAATAACCTTGACAATGTTGCCAGGAGAAAATAATTCGACCATTTGGGGAAAATAATTCAAGTTTGCATGTGACAATATTATGAAAAATTTGTGACAAACACTGAAAATTGGAATTATAATACACACGCCAAATAACAGAAAAATGAAAATTTGACGAAGGAAACGGTAAATAACATTACGGTTTAACTAATTTCACGTCGTGTTACCCGGCAGCATTTTCATTTCTTGGTAGCTGCTGCAGAAATAATTGAGGGATAGAGTGCTTGGTGCAGACCTTAATCTTATGATTATGACCTTTACATGTACACATGGTCGCGTATGCTTATTGGTTATCTGAAATTTTAGGGATGAAACGTCTAATGATTGAAACAAATATTTTGTAGGTCCTTTCCCTTAAATCAGATCACATTGATGTTTCGAGAACCGAACAAATAGAACGAGAAGCGATCGTGCTTAGAATCTAAACACTGTTTATTAAACAATAGGTATCGAATCCACATAAGTTTTACAAGCACTATTGAACCTACATACAATCAATCACATACAGTCTACATCCAAAATTGTGTTTGCATTGTTCATCATCACAAGACACTCGGATCATTTGCATAGCTCGTCACATTCTATGTCATTGCTATGTGAGGAATGACAATAGCTTACAAATTATTACTAGTCTATATGTGTAGCCAAGACAGATATAGATCCTGTGATTATGGTGATGGGTATTACATATTATTATGATACGCATACAACTTATAGTACCTACTGAGGGATGATGAAACAACAACGAACCTGCTTAGTGGTACAACTCAATATAATTCAAGCTACGATTAATTAATTGGTTTTACTGCTTGGTTTAGCACTACATGGATCCTTACATCATATATGCCCGATCCCACCAACTACCACCTAGTAAGCAGACCCCTAAGGAATTTCCATACAAAACCATAGATAATTTGAGTGATTATTATAACTGTCATAACCTTTAAGATATAAATCCATACAAAATACAACATGCAGCTACTTAAGTGAGGGAGATTCTGGGCGGAGATATTTGGGCACCTAACTAAGTAGAGCTGCATGTTGTATTTTGTATGGATTTATATCTTAAAGGTTATGACAGTTATAATAATCACTCAAATTGTCTGTGGTTTTGTATGGAAATTCCTTAGGGGTCTCTTTCCTAGGTGGTAGTTGGTGGGATCGGGCAATAGTCTTGTTACCACACGCTGTTATTCTCACTCCATGTTTATACAAATACTCAATGATTGCAAACAAAACATTCATGTTTCGTGTTGGCGATGGAAAACTACGAACGACAATCAAATCTATAAATACCTGAGTATCTACACTACATTCTACATAAGTACAACAAGGCTACCCGACATTGACACTGAAACGAACAACTAAATTATTTAGATATGTCGAACGTTCAATTGAAGAAATGATATTGATTTGTGAATGAACTTTTCAATGAACATTGTAAATGCCTATGAAAATGATTATTAAAATATTTTTTATCTGTTATAATGAAGGCATATTGTAATTATAATTACGATTATGGTAAACGAGGAATGTAATTAGCAATTAAGATAATGCTGTGATGGAATAATACAATACCTTTCTATCTACAAAGTGGATACATGGATACATGAGTTCTTTTGACCTATATTGCTCTAACATGTAGCATGCTATGTGATGAATTCGATTAGCTGCGACTGTGTGAGTTGTGACCTATGTCAAGGGAAACCTTTAAATAAAGTAACAATCCACGTACCATGGAACATTAAGCCCGAGTGATTGATGGCAAAAAATCGTGGACAGTTGGAGAAAATGATGATAGCTCGAGACCATGAAAAGGTTAGGTTAAAATAGAATGTGTTACACAGACCTGCACTCGATTACACAATACGACGGACTATAAAGAGATAATAGAGTCGAGGGAGGTAATAATTAATGTCTGTACTTGAAACAAATGTAATAAACATTTTATGGGTGCGCTACAAATAATAAGAAGGTATCTACTGTACCTACTTACTACATATAATGAGAAACAAAGAATATTCCCTAAGTCGTGATTTAATTAATAGAGGCGTTAGGGTAGCGAATGGTAGGAATGATGACACCCGAACTCATAATTTTGTATCTTCAAGAGTTTTATGAAATGTCAAGGAGAAGAGAAAATAAAAGTACATTCGAAATGGAAAGGTTAAGAGACTAAGTTAAGACTGAAGGCAAGTCAATTAAATAATAAATGTTTTGCACCGATACCAGAAACATAGGTTTAGGTATTATACAATTCATGTTATTGTTGCTGAATTGATCGACACTTAACGATTAACAAAAAATACACACGTACTCAATCATTCCATTACATTGCTACTCATATTCAGCTGAGATGTTAATGTCACTATGTAGGTACACCTACATTAAAAATAAATTACGATTTTTTTTTATTGCACGCAAATAATTACGGAATGAGGATGGTACCGCGGAACATATTTGCGGAGAATATAAATCGATTGATCTTTACGAGTAAAACACAATAAAGATAATGAAATCAGATACGGCGCACCTCTCAAGAAACCTTCGCAACAAACGGCAGCAACGTCTGATTTGAATCACAATCATAGTAAGTAGGTTATTCCTTCTTTTAGTTGGTAGTTATTTAACATTGTAATTTATAAACACACGCGGCAATCAACACCTGCATTCCACAATAATAAACTATAAAATAATATTATAATAGTGTGTACGTCAATTAATACTCGATATAATATAAATACATACAAATCGGTTGTATGTATATAGTATATACAGTACAAAGATATATTAATATGTAAATATACTATCATGCCTCCTCGTCCTTTGACAAGGTCACTGAGTAGAGAAAAACACGCTGCGAGGAAGATAATAATATTCAACAATCGTAACAATAATTTAATATTGAAATCTAATCAAAACATTTATTTACATACGTAGTTCCATGACAAAACACAAAATACTATAGACTGCTGAATAAATTCTATTGTAATTATCCCGTATATATTGTATCTATCCCTCTGAAGTACCTAACACCTATACATATTACACACACGTCTCTTTGCAAACTCAGTGAATTACCAATTGAATTTACTCCCTACGTAATCCTACATCCTATCAATTTCCGAGCGTAGGTTAGCAGTAGGGTTATAACAAAAGTGACTTATGCGGAAACAGAAGCGGATGTTAGCTCACTTTTACTGAAGCCGTAGTGAAACGAAACCAGGAGCAGTGGAAAAAAGTTAATTAGATTTTATTTTCTAAATTTGTTAACTAGCTATGTCCTTTTTCTCTTCTCTCTTGATAACACAGCAAAGTCACTAGGTCCTCCAACTAACCTACTTAACACATGAATAACAAGAATATATTGATAGGAAGGATAATAAGATTCTTCACTTTCATCACTCACGAGTCTCGTACAACGACATACAAGACGTGCGGTTGTTTCGTTTTGCACTCTGGCAGTTCGCGATAAATACGAACTTCCGTTACACATCCGTTCTGAAAAATGCAGAAGTGGAAGCAGATGTTGAAATTTATGTGGAAATTCCGCAGAAGCGGACGTCTGCTGCAACCCTACTGTGAACACTAAAGTATTCTGTGGATTTGTTACACTTAACTTGACCTAAAAGCGAAACTGTTAAACGTAAATAGTAGCCTTAATGGAGCTTTAAGTGTGGAACGATAATTAAAAGAACAATTTGTAACGAAATGTATCTACGTTTTGGACGAAGGGAAAATTACGAAAATTTAGTAATTGCGAGACATGATAACAATGCGAGTTGCGAGTACGTTGATGTCAAATTACAGAATCGTGGGAAGAATAAATAATACATCAATCATTTGACGAAACCGTGTACTTGTCATTTCATCAAATTTGATGACAGTTTATTAATGACTCAATCTGAAGTTCAAGTCTTATAGAAGAAACATCGTTATATTCCTTGTGTACAAAGTACACAGATATACCACATTATTAGACAATTATTATGTAATTAAATAATTAGCCGTGAGTTGCAAAAACTACTCAGGAATATAATAAGTTGGAATGAATAAGAAACGGAGGTGGCAGTTTGTGTAATAGAGAATTAGGCAGTAGTGGGCTATTATGAATAAAGTGTTATTAACTGAAATAATGGGTGTTCTCACATGCAAGGTCACAACACAAAGTTACTTATTTTAGTAGCAAAGTTAATAATGTTCACAGTGGCTGTGCTGTATAATATCCGATAAAACTATAATAATAACAACAGCGTGTTGATTAGGTAGAACTGTTAACTTATAATTAACTCCAAATAAAATGTATCGTTCGCCAAATATTTCAAGCGATAATTATTAATAATTAATAGCCACATCACTCAATCACTCTTTGTTTATAACAACTTGATCAAATTTGGATACACGGACGTGAGCTGATAGTGATCAAAATGTTTCAACATTCAATATCAACAAGAATATTTATATCGATAATAATCAAATCACATATAATATTAATAAAATAAGGAACGCGAAATTCAAAACGATATGTCACTATGACTGAGCAGAAAATCAGCAAAAATTTACGAGCATTTTTAAAATTAATTTTATCAATGTCAACGAGGCGTCATAATTGAGAGTCGATTATCCTTCATCAGTCACAAGCGAGATTTGAATATCAACTGAAGAGTGAGGAGAAAATAATATAGAACTATCGGAAGGGACGTTACACGAAATGATTGACGGATGAACAATAGGAAAAATGTTACAGAAACCGGATATATTTGAAGGAAATAACAATAGGAAAGTTATAATCTCGTTATTATTCGTAGTGTTGTTGATTTTCGTGACTGGAATACAGCAGAGACATCATTATTTTATTGTTTGTCGGATAATAGAAATAGAAATTATAGATATGTGCACACGAAGTTGTGGATGATAGTATCTGCACTCTGCAGTGGATAGAAGACGCTTCGCAACGTTTCCGCGATATTAAAACTAATGCAACGGGAGGGTAGCCAGTAATAACATCATTAACATCAAACTTCTCAAGACATTATCACATCAAATAAATCCACACATTTCTTCCACAAATGTGGCAGGCTGGATTCCCCTGGATGTGACTGCGGGGTGGACAAACACACACCATACACCATATTGTATCCGAATGTGGACTTAGACCGTATGCGGGGAATTTAAGAAGACTTCTTCTTACTAATGGATACAGCGACTGAATATATTTTAAACACTGACCTAAATCTTTGACAATCAGACCTACCTGTTATTTTTTACCTGAAGACTTTAAGATGTGATGTAACAAAATGCCATACGATAAATAAATAAATCCACACACAATCCACAATCCTCATACAAAATGCAAGATTTTGTAACAAGTAGATTTGCAAGTTTGAATCAATTGGCAAATCTACACGTGCGGTTAAAACTGCATAAACCCCACAATTCAACAATCGTATATTTCCCTATTATAATTCCTTTAACGCGTACTTTAATATTGGCTGTTGTCCAAGAGATAAAACGATAATAATTAAATTTATTGCATTACATAATGTATATTATAATTCGGTTGATCCTTTGTTTAGCGCCTTTGTAAGTGTTACGTCTTCCTGTGTTAGTGACCTGTTAATTAAGTAAAAAGATATCGCGTGCGAAGCTGAGGTAAAGGTAAGTACCTAATTGATGTTGAAATTGGATTCTTTGTGACCAAAAATGATTGAAGTCTCAAGCGATACGATTTCATAGTTCTTTGGACTTCAAAGCATGATTATGGTAAAACGATTCGTTGAAAGACAAAATAATAATATATTAATTGCAATCAAACAGAACGCTTCAGTCAACACGGGAGGTGTGGAAAGCTTTTAGAAGTTTTGTACTTACTCAATTATAATCTACAAACAATTCAAAGCTTTTAGTGTTGATATTAAAATATGATAATAAACGAAACACTATTTTCCAGAAGTGGTTGAATGAAACTCTATGTGGTTGTATCATTTTGTGAAACATAAAAAGAAAACTGATGACAGAAACCAAGCAGCAGAGTAAGCAGCTGAATATCGTGCAGTGGTATGATTGAGTATTTAAAAGGATACGTGTTTACTGTTTAGTAGGTATGGGCGGATCACAAATTGCATTCACTTGAAGTTGATTACGCACTTGTAATAAAACAATTATTGTGATCTGTCATAACAGCAGTAGCCAGGAGTACCGAGTGGGCGATAGTGGATAGGCGCCTACGGCGAAAGAAATCTGCAAGACGAATGCAATCTCTTGAGAAATCATCAGTAATTAGTAGTACGCGCTGCAAAGGATACTTGATTGCGAAAACGAGTTGAAAATTATCATATTTATGTATTTTAAATTATTCATGGGACCTTGACAACTTCAGATGCAATTCAATATCCTTTAAAAGACCAGGTTGCTCGTAAAATTAAAATAGATAACATTCTGAACGCACCTAACCAACAAATACATTTTTTTTTCTTCTTTCGTATGCGCATTGGATACGACCATTGTGCAAGTTATCTAGGGGTCACAGCCCCGCGTCAATATTCATACAACTCAAAAGTAGGTATTTATAGATACTGTTTTTGTCAAAGGACTATATAGTTACAAAGAATAATGAAAATGCGAGAAATTTATCAGAAAGGAATACCAGACATAATTATTATAACTCAGTAAAGAATGCAGTGGTGTTGAACGTTGATAAGAAATACAAAGAGTTACCAACCTAACCTAACCTAACCACAACATTATCAAAGACAATAATAATACGGTGAATATCATAGCCGGTGAGTAACATCATAAAAGATAAAATTCTTCGGTAAACCGATGCCGTACCGAGAATTAACAGCAAGATAATCTTAAATTAAACATTACATATTATAAAAATGCACTGTGTGTGTATGTGGGTGATGGTTTACGTATGCACATATGTGTGCAATAATGAATTGTGCAAGCTTCTTCTTATTCCAATCAGCATACATAACATTTTGATAGGAGATAATTATTTGTAGGAATATAATTAGGCAGATAAAATATTATACAAGGTTTCTCGTTAGTAATTTGCTGCTTCACAGTCGCACACATAAAATGAATGAAATCATCGTTTTTTTCCGCAGTATATTATATCAACACCACATACCTAATGTAATATGAGATATCATAACAGATACCTAACTTAACTTAGTTCGCTACAAAACATTACTCAATTTGGAATCGGATATTTTTAGCTGTTGCATCATCGCTGCCATTGTCAGAATGCATTATTTATTCATATTATTATACCTAATAATTATTATCACACAATCTCTTGACAAGAGATAAACGAATTTACCAGGTAACTGACATGAAAACACTCGTTCTAATATGCATTGATTTATGTGCAAAAAAAAAACTGATAGTAACTGTCGACTAAAAATGAATTACGTAAGTGCCTATTTTTAGATAAAAACAATTCAATGATTACTTATAATCGCCATGAATTACTTTAAACCAAAAGATAGCAATTTTGTCTGCCACATTTGGCGGAATGAATAATTGGGAATTAGTCGACCTAACGTAACAAGGAACTACCAATCATTTCAGAATATACAGCGCTAATTGGAATGAGCTGGTGAAGCAACTACGGTGTGCTTCAATCCTGCACAACTCCCATAGATATATTGTAGGATTTCCCAAGAGATGAACCGAGCATCTATTTATCACATCACGACTGGTGCCTCACAGGCAGGCAGAGAGGACAGAACGCAAGATCGCCCTACCCTTATTTTATAAAACCATGTTCGATTAAAAATGTCTACAAGTCTAAATAACAATTAATTATTTCAGATTACCAGTATGGCTTATTGCGCAACTGAGATCCACTAATAAAATATATCTACATCATCCCAAACTGGCTAAACCATCCTTAGATATTAATATACTCCAGTAATTCAATTTAGCCGGTTTACCTAATTTAATTAATTCTAAAATGTAAATATACCGTGGAGATGAAATCTCAAAGAGCGAAGATAAAAATCCTTATGAAAAATGCTGAATGTAAATAATTAATTCCTGAATTTTAAATAGGTGTATACTTCAGCGTTATACTTCAAGTAGATACTGAGCTCTCGAGTCAATATTTTACAAGTTCTCGCTTGATATATTTTTCTAGGACCCTTCAGAGCGAAGAAGATTCGTCTCAAGTAGTTCGACATTACATTACTACGTATAGAAAATGAATTAGTTCCGAAAATGGATAGGAAACAGATAATTGAAATGAAATTAACAAAGTCCGAAACAAACACAATGAAAGAAAAAATGTGGGTGGAAAACTAATCGGGAAATAATGGAAAATTACTCACGAATACACACAAAATTCAGAAATTGTTCTTATTACAACAGAAGTAACAATAAATTAATCAAATACTTGATCTATAATGATGATAAATGTCAAAAGATGATTTAATATTGAAAAACTTAGATACAAATTAGCATCAAGGGGCTTAAAATACATTCCTTTTTGAAATCGTTGAACCCAAGGCGAAAATATCTACCAGTGGCAATTTTGTATCCAAATGTATACCGTAAACCAAATGAGGGTGTAAAATGTATCATTTGGCAACACTTCATCGCGATAATTTTACACTTGAAATAAAAATATCAATAAGTCCAATTGGTAGCGGAAATGTTGTGGTAAATTCACCAAAAAATGTGTTATTTTCTATCTCATCCTTGAGTTTTTTTTTGAGGAGTCGATTCAAAATTTTAACTACACATAAGAGGCAAAAAACCGAGACGCTTTTCTCTGAAATGCCCAGTTTTCAGGTTACGAGCAAAAAATTGGGAAACGAAACATAATATTGAATTACCGTGAAATATTATCAATTTGCTACTTGCAATCAAGAAAATATTACGAAGACGGAAAGCTCATTGAAGATTAAAAGAATTGTCAGACAAGCCGTAATACAAAGTCCAGACGATTATTTGTTTTCAACTATCGAAATAACAAAATCAATACAAACTAATATGATGACCGTTCGTTTCTAGAAATATCGTATCATTAATAACTGTATCATGGCGTTAAATTAATAATCACCTGAGAAAAGTGTCGGGAGTTTGTTTATGATTGAGTTGCGAAGTGAAATAATAGGAATACCTCCTAATAAAAAGCAATCAATCATCAGAATATGTACCGCCCAATGACGCCCGAACTCACGTGGTACAATACCAACATGAGCAAAGAGCATATCAAACAACATGAACCAGTGGCCAGTACAAGTGTTCTGCTCAACACTCTTACCGATCGAAACAAAATACAAACACTGCTCGTTGTTACGATGTACGAAAATAGTACCAAGGCCCCATTGATTTATACTTTATATTATGTTGTATTGTAAGTATGAAATGATAGTGAACATCGTAGTAGAATAATACACACAAAGTTATGTTACGGAAATAAATCTTTATATACACGAAAATCACATGCATTACGCACTGAAGACGTAACGATCAGGTGTGACGTAGACATTGTCGTCAGTATGATGGGACATTTAATATAAAAAAACTGATAAAAATATGAAAAATACAAATAAGCTGTACTGTGGAAATTGAAAATATTTTGGGAGTCTATTAATGATGAAAATAGAACGCAATTATTGAGGTGCAGGCAGATAATTTTAATATAATTGCAGACGAAACGTATACGTATATACTCAAATCTTTAAGTGGAGTTATCATAACTATTCATAACTTTAAAGCAGGTACAAATCGTAAACAATAGACGCATGAAACAGTAAAAGGTGTGTACAAAACAGAAGATTCAAAATCATTACGCGATCTGGCCAATAAAAAAATAATTACAGAAATATGTACAACACCCTCTATACCATTTTAAAACATATTAATTCATCATCATTAATCGTTTCCAAATAAGCAAACCAGACAGTTTGTCACCAGTTAGGAAGTCTCTAAACAGTTACAATAATAACTTAATGTTGGGTATATGATGACCCGTAATGATAGCAAAATGATCGCAGTCGGTGAAAGACAATGAAATGATGATTACAAATTGTAATGATTCGAAGAACATTAATTATATGATTAAGTCAACACGACCACGAATTCGGTGAACAATTCAAGTACATTCAACGACATCTTTATTACCTACAACAACAGTTAGTAATTATGGCAGGCAAATTAAAAATGTTGAATGGGGAATATAAATTAATTTGTAAGAAAGGTCAGTGAACGAAGTGTTCCAGGATATCAAATAAAGGGAATTCAACATAAAGGAATAATAAGGAGACCGCAAATAATTAAACCACGTATTTTCCTTTCAACGCTTTTTAATATAAAAGATCGGCCTTTCACAGACGTCCGGGAGGGCACTGCTGAGTTCACAATTAAGATAGAATATTTAGAGATAGGTACAGCAAATATAATGTGACCTCATAGCGGAACAAATAGGCGAATATCTACATTGTATTAAGGAAGATTTAAACAGCGTACGTCACACGAATAATTGAATATAATGAATTAACAAGTAATTTCGAAATCTATTCATGTATCGTGAAACTGCGAAGGAATTTCCAATGAACACGTGAATCGAATAAATATGGAGATCCAAAATTGAAAATAGAAATTTATCTAAACAACAATACCTTTGGATATAAATAAAACATTAGGTGCCTGCATCTCATACCCATTACCCACACGTGATTTATTCATTGGTAATAATACAATACTTTTGTAGCCGAACGATAAAAAGGAAAAACAGCCCTTTCTTAAAACAAATCAATGATTAATTACTAGACTTGTATGACTGACACTAGAGAAAGCTATAGATACTTACTACATAAGTAAATTAAAAGGTACTATTAAAAAAAAGGAATTGGTATGATTAATTTTCTAAAATTACATACATTCAATAAGATTGAAATGACGGCTCGAAAACAGTATTGTTACCAGCAATGATTGATGACCCACTCAGATAAGTAAACATGGAAGGTGTAAGATGAACAGTCAATAATAATTCCGGGAAGTAAGGTGCAGTGCTTTGTTAAACATCCGCAGATAAGATGAGCCACAATTCAGATACTTTAAAGTATTACTAATAGCGTTAACAATTGATTGTTTATTCATTAGGTACAGTTTTATCGTAGTTTCCCGGACGATTAGCATAAGCGATAATAGTGAATATCTGCCTATAATTTGAGTTAGTTGTAGGTATTCATTAGATACAGAAAATTGTTATTAGAATCGAAGTGGTTCATACAAAAAAATTGTAGTCGTGAAGAATGTTATGTATTTTGACACAAAAATGGCTGTGTAACTACTGAAAAATACGAAGTGTAAACTAGAAGAGAAAATAATGTCATATTTAGTACACAAAAAAAACAACGCTGACGTCTTTTTGGCTAAGAAAAGAAGATTATAGAGAGATTATAGAAAACAGTATAAAAATGTATGTACAGTTTTACTATACAATGATAGTAATGTGACAGCTGGATTCATGACGAGTGGAACTATACATAGAAATCTGAATTACACTCTAGTGACTAAAATACGCCAAATAATCCGTCAGAGAGACTAAAATAAAACAATTGCCCACTGCCAGATTATATAAATAAACTCAATTATTATTTTAAAACGTACGAAACGCGTAAAGTGTTTTCTTAATATCAACTTGGCAAAGGATTGACGGTTTGTAAACAAGTATTCGTATAATTAATATTGTTATACCTATACCAACATAAGTTAAATCAAATATAGCTTTAATGTCAAGATCAAGTACGAAATGTGGTAATTCAACGAAGAAAATTACATTCTCGCCTAACCAAATTTTCAACAACGATTAAAATAATTGCTAAACCTAACCACAATAAACAATGGCTGAGAAGATACCTGGTGTATGTTCAAATACCCTGGCATCTAACACCAATAGAACTACATATTATAACGAACTTGCAAAGCACTTGCCTTTGTCCGTGTTTCCACTTGCAGGTGGAAACCCGATCTTATTGTGGGCATTACATAATTGTAACTATGTAAGTCAAGATTAGTGTAATTACCACTGATATAAGAATCTGGGAACGCGTTATGAAAAATCTAAAGCAATCTACAGGATTCGCGACTCAAACAAGACACGTATGCGTACAAAGCGTGGATAAAGTGAAAATATTTGACATTTAACAAAACGAGTGAGAATGTGGAACAATATTAGTAATATTACTACTGGAAGGTAACGTGTACAGTAGATGAGCGTAGCTCTGCGGAGAGTTCCATGGATCAATCAGCAAATGGAAATCGCGGAACATATCGCCCTGGCAACTGGCCAAAGCTTTCATAGTGTCGAAGATATTATAATGTACTGTACATACAAAACACACGGGAGTTACTCTTGGAGTATTTATGTTTACGAACAAAATAAACTTGAAAAGTGATTGCAGAGAACACACCCCGAGTACACTCAATATTAATATTGAAAATTATGGATAGAATGAACTTGTTTCAGACGCGATTGATGTTCGAAGATCATAAACACTTATAGATGTAGAATACATCAGAGAGACTTAGGAATATATAGCCTCACAAATGAAGACAACGAAAATAAAGTACTTCGATCCCATACTGAAATAGAAGTGTATTATTATTTTTTTCACTCAAGAAGATTTGTGTACAAGCGCTACTATACTTTGTTAGGAAATCAACACAAATGTTTCTAAGTATAACAGTTACCTAGAAGAAAATACACATTACGAATGAATGAAAATATCATCAAAGTAAACGAAGCAAGTATCTTCTACCGGATATTAAAAGTTGGGGATAACAACAAAACAAACAAACAAGATATCGACAGAAATACATCATCTACTGCACACTGTGACAATAACTTCCAACAAACACAAGATGAAACATTCTAGTAAGTTATCGGTATATAAATACAAACTGTTCCGTATAATTCAATATTATATGATTTGTATTCCTTGTTACGGAATATTCAGACATGCGAGAACTTTACTAATTACTATTATTGATTCTTAAAGATGACTGAAGTCGATTCTGATGTAGCAAACGCAAGATTGGAATCATTTTAAATTGTAACAATAATATTTTTTAAGGAAATTTAACGATGCTGCTTAAATTATATTATTATCTAACGGGACAATAGTTCGCACAACGAATCATATAAAATTATTTACAATCTTCTTAATAGTTCACATCCTTAATGGCGGAAAATGTGTGAAAAACAACAGTTAATAGAGCATTAGGTTGAGCGATATTTAAACAACTAGTCCTTGAACCGCCCTTGACAACTAAACACCATATCCTCAAAAAGTCGATAACGTAATGAGTTTTGTCAGACGCAATTCAGATATTAGAAATAATTTTATAAATTAATAAATTTAATCAAACGTCAACACCAGATCATTTCGATTTAAAATATAATTAAAATTTCATTTAAGATTTAGGTACGCAATTTCGAGTATCAAATTTGCGTAAATAGCAAGTAATAAATTCATAGAAGCAGTGGTATACGGATGTAAAGTATTACTGAAAAAAAATGTTTTAATATATTATGCATTCCTTAATTTATATGCAAAGTCATATGCAAGTCACACTTCCATATTGCACACACGGAAATCGAGTCCACCATGTACCGACGTACGTATGTACGCACAAGTTCTAGCAACGCTTTGACCAAACATGTAAACCATAAGATTAGACTAGTGTATAATAAGTTTGCACTACATGCGTTGTCAATACACAATCAAATATTCAATTCGTCAATATCTGGGTCACGGATATCAATTATAATTCGGAAGTAGGGAGGTTTTTTTAGGGTCACTCGAATACAAATTGCAAACAGGTAAGTAATTAAGTTTCAAAGAAATTGAACTGATATAACCCCGGGCAAATTCTGAACAACAATAACAACTTACTGATTGGAAATAAGACGACGATATGATAATATAAAGAGAAATCATAATTTATTATTATAAACATATAAGCCTTAGCTAAACTTATATTAGATATAACAGATAAGACTACATATAAGCAAATATCAAAAGCTCTTTAATATGCTAACACATTATATCGGAATGGATAAGTAACAAAGAAACGCATTAAAATATAGACAGTGTTATTAATCTTGCAGTTGACGTACTACGTAACAAAGACTCGCTAAGTGCTAGATTTTACATAATTGAATAACAATGATAATAACATTAAGTAGGAAATTATGTTTAAATCTTGCAGCTGTATGAATTTAAACAATTCAATTAGCAACGTTAAAAATAATGGAGGACGGTGTAAATTATTACTTGGAAGTATTAAATGCAACACAATGATGGTCAGAAATACAATATTGACAAGAATATTATATAAAGTTAGTGCTGTTGACACAGATACTTAACAATATACTAGTGGTTCGCGATACTGCTCTTATTGTTCAAATCAGTAATGTCAACCAAACAACAGAGGAATATTTACGTGTTGTTAATAACATTACAATGCAAGTCAACTAGCTGGTGAATGCCTAATGAATGAGGTCTACTGAAATCACGAGCAGAATAAATAAAATATTCAACACTTTCATTACAAAAATGCACCATCTGCGATAACCGATTCAACAAATTTAAGGTGGCCTATTACAATAATTTTGAAATAAATACACAAAATATCAGATAAATGAACTCCGTTGCACAATTTTCTTCAGCCTTCTTGTACCAACCAAACGTCGCTTCTAATACAATCTAATATCAGTTGGAAATCACTCGTAATATTACTACTAAAACCACTAAATGTTTAATTTGAAAAATCAAGTAATTTGTATTGATTGACTGACATACAATACATTTCATATTAAATGGACAGTACGTATGGAATAATTTTTATGGGTATTTTTCATAGTCACGAATGGTTTGACTATTTGCGTCACTACAATATACCGGCCCGATACTCTGTCTGTATTAATAGACATAAAATTGAAGGAAACAGTTTATTTTGTAGTTAATAATGCAGTAAAACACATTTTCATGTTCAATTCCAAATTACGAACGAATTAACTATTTTTAGGAGCCACGACATAAGTTTTTATTACGAAAGCAAATAGACATGTTGTGTATTATGAAGATATTATATGTACTTGAACAAAAAATCACTTAAAACTTCTCAATGAAACAAGTGATCAATTACGTCAAAGACACTCACTTGGTGCAAATTAATAAAAACAAAAATCACTCTGAACAGACGACGAATACTCCCGACAGGACAGATAGTGAACAGACTAGAGGAGGCAGAGACGCGAGTGCGCACCGGCAATTTGGTCAATACATTAGTCTCAGAGTCCAAACACTAATTTGCCATGGATTGATAACGATTTCTAGTAAGCATTTATGCGGTGACCAAAACACTTTCGAATATACACACATGATGTCACAAATTAATTGTAAATCTATACGCCATATTGATATTGTACGTTACGTGAATAAATAAATAGGTTCAGAAAAATGCGTTCCGTAAAAATATAACTCAGAGGCCATTATATTCAAAGCTAAAGATGAATTGAAAACTATTTCTAGTGTGCCTATGTCTTAGCAAAGTTCGGGTATGATATTCTATCGGGATTTTCGTACGTTGGTCACCCGCATGTCCGGCTAAACCAAGCACGTTGTCGACACATAGATAACAACAGGAGGGAGTCAATTGGTAAATTGTCTGCCAGTTAATTCGTAACGTGTCGCTGTTTTTATTGTCCTATCAGCACTCCACTGAGTGACAATGAGACCCGCATCCAGGGACCATTAAGGAATTACGCTAAAACGTAAATCCTAGTTATATTACTTTCAATATAAAAGCGTCTATTCATGTACAAACTCCCAGTACTAAAAGCCATTTCCTAAGAAATGTCTATAACATCACATAAATTACCAAGAGTTGGATGGTGCATCGAGAGATATTCAACCACGAAATGCGACAGGAATTTCGGCAGGACATAAAACGGAGACCGCACAAATGCAGACACTGAAATACGTCTTGTAATAAAATATAAAAGACAGTCAGTACTCGGGAATAATTTGTACTCGGTGCAGCATAGTGCAGGCAGAGGCCAAGCAGGGGATAAGTACTTAATATACATTAGTCTCGAGACAGTGTGTTAAGAGTGTCATAACCTTGGGAGCGTCTCCTATAATGTCGGTACACTAAGGAGACAACTAATTGAACAACTGAGGTAAGCAATCGACAACCAATACAGAGAGACATTAAAACAATACCACGTTGAATTAATGGAACGAGGTAAAGTATCTTGTAGCTGAGTTGGGTTAGTATACTCGGGCAATTGGGTGGAGGCGTATGTGTGACATCATCACATTAGGAATCCAATTCCCAGTTATAACCACATTGTGTTTTTTGTTGCAATGGTCAAGACTGACAAATAATTACAATACGACAGTCATTGTCACTAAACTGAACGAACAGAAATGAACTAGCAAGAAATTATGAAACTGTAGAATGCAAGCCGTTGGAGCAATATTATTATTCTCAACGAAAGTTAATCTGACAATTCATATTTGCAAAGGAATGCCAGTATCGACAAATGATCCCAGATTGACGGCAGACATTGCGATTAATATTATTAATGTGGTGATTGTAACTTTAGCTTTTAAAACAACAATAATGAATACTATTGTATGCACGCATTCCATAAATTGTTTGTGCCGTGCTGCCACAACGCTGGTTAATACTTAATATGAACGTGCATAACATAATATCGAGCTTTCATACTAATAACCAACCAACCAAACAACACCAACATTTATCAACACGGTAGATCTATATGTGAACTGGATAAAGTGGTGAAAATGGTACACATTTTTCAAACAAAGAAAATTAACCCGACATCGAAATGCACTCATGAAATACTAAATAACAGACCCAAACTTTCTTTTACCATTACACACGCGAATCTAGTTTTAAACTACACAGGCAGTATGTTCAACGTACAACTGAAAACAAAACAGGGTAATAGACGTTAATATTTCAATAAAAAGTTATGGAGCAGATTTAGGGAATGTAAAAATTCATACTCCAATAAAGTAAATATTGACCTATTCACACGTTTGTGTGCGTTCGTGTGAGGGTTTTTTCAGCCAAGTGTGGGAGAAGAGCAAATATGTAATCCCAATGCCGACCAGGCATCAGCTGTATGAGAATAATGATGTAATTGGGACAACGTAAACCATAATGCATGACATTGTATTACCAAGTACAATGCGAATGTATCAAGTATGTATGAACCAACACAGAGACGAGTATTGTTAGCAATAATCATTTTATAATTCTCTCCTTGATAATAATAATTCTGCCAATTCAAGACAATGGGATTGTTATTCAAGCATAAACACTCTATACAGTTTCTGTTTCTGAAGGAACATCTATACGTACGTCTATTGTTACGCATACAGAAAGTAATGTTATAAAGTTAGCTCAATAAACATTCAACAAAATGACTAATCGAAATCAAACAGCGATATAACAATGTTTGCCCGTGACAGTAAATACTCGTAAGTACGATAAAGAGGACAAACGGAATATTACCAAAATGGGCTCTAGATACTTCATGGAAGATATTTTTTCTTTCATAAATAATTATCCAATTTCCCATATACGTGGATACTACAGAAAAACCTATTTCTAGAAAAGGATGAGTTTTAGCTTCCAATATAGCTAATCTATACCCTCTTATGTATTTATCTAATTATGCTGACAAGAAATTCAATATAGATCATACGCATTTCCTTGGAGTATTTTTTGGAAACGTTTTGTTAATACCTAATGGTATTTTTTTTTACGTTTACCCGATATGTTTTTGTTGAACGGACCGTTTTTTATACTCCACTAGGCAACAATATCATTTCTACGCCTTCGTCGCTCTCCAAACACAGACATATATTTTCTTTTTATCAAAAAGTTCTCCAGATTTTAACTCTCAAACAATATTGTATTATTAGTATTTTCCAATTAGATATTTTTGTTGTTTTTAGTGGAATGATTTTGGGAACTCGGTTAAATGAATGCTAGATTCAAGGAAACGATAAACTTACAGAACAGAATCGATCGAGGTTTCGCTGTACCATTGTTCTGTTATAACATTTTGCACTATATCATCTACTCTATTTTTTAATATAATATGCCCAACACAACAACAAATATTCACAGAGAGACTACATGACAATATTATTGTAAAGCCATATCAATTACACGCCTTCCATATTGCACGAGATAATAATATTTATAATAATGCATGGTAGCGGCAGTACATTCAGATTAATTAATTTTACATTGGAGGACGTTGTATAAAAAGCGACCCGAACATGTGATTTCCTACAACTGACACGAAACACGCTTGTACATAATATATCAAGTATGCGACAATAAAAAATACGAGGACAAAAGGACTAAAAAAATAAGTTTGTTATAAAATTCATGCCCTGAATAATATATACAGATGGCACGACGGTCACTACCGTATTGGAGAGTACTCGTATCTATAGCAACCTCTGGTTTTCGATGTAAATTGAAGACTAGAAACATCGAGTACTTAATTGTTAGTGCGCAGAAATCATTCGTTACATAATTATCATGATTAAACACATGTATGTGTTAAACGATATCGCTTGCAGAATCTCAAATTCATAATAATAATATAAATTAACAATCCCCGACGGAGACAATATTCATTAATTAAACGACAAGTCGACCTGTTTAATTATTGTTAAGCGGTCACGTGGACTGAGATAGACGAACGTCTAGGTACCAACAAGATCAGTCATCAGAGAGACCACGCGAGAACATAAAACAAAGCTCCACAGTAATTACTGCAATCAATAGCAGTCTTCATTATACATTTTATTTATGAAACAAAAACATCTCGCGGTTATCTCCACATAATTATTATTGCAATACCGTTTAATAATATCGTCTGTTAAAGAAATGTCTCATGCAGCGAAGCAACGTGCTCATGTTGAGATGAACGTGAACGCAGAAACGTGAATTTGTTAACAGAGATGACAGACACATGAAATATGAATCCAAAATAATACGCAATTTTCGTAAAATAGGTAATATGGACAGATAGAAGGAGCGTCGGAAGGCCACCAAAGAGACGGACCGACGACAATGTCCAAATCGCTGGAGGAACCTGGATGCGAAAGAGTCAGAACAGAGACGAGTGGAAACAGTTGGAAGAGGCCTATATCCAGCAGTGGAGGGAAGAAGGCTAATGACGGAGAAGGTAAGATCATAAAAAAAACTACCTAACAATGACACGTCCTACTGAACTTTCCATCAAATGCGTCGATGAATGACTAATATTGAAATGTGTCTAATTCCGCAATGACCCCGGGTGACATAGTTCAATAAGTGAAATAATAATCATATTCAAATACAAATTATGCTAAATAGGCATTAGTTTGTTATTATTAGGTCACTTTTACTACGAATGACTTTATTCGGTCATAAAATGCCCAGATTAAATTCGTACTAAATAGTAATAGGCTAATAATATAAAACAGGAAAAAAACATAAATAAATAATAGCCGATTCGAAGAAAACGTTTTGTAATGGATCCTGATAAAATGCGAATAAACTATTATACCCAATACCGGCTGATAAATGAACGACTATATTTTTTAAATATTTATCTTCATAAATACTGAGAAGTTACGGTTACGTACAAATATGGAAGGTTTCGTAAGATTGTGGAGATGGAGAGTCTGTGACAGTTTTAAACACGAGACACGAAACACGAGACAACTGGACTTTTTTAATAAATCTCTTTTTTTTCGTATTATTAAAATTAAACACATGTAGTATGGACAGAACTTGTCCGAGAAAATACTCTATGATATGAATGTAGCGTTTTATTAAATTTACACTGATTCGTTATTAGCTCGATAAGTATGATAAAATCTTTGATTATTTTAATTATAATAAAACAAAAAATGTAACGAACGAGGAAATCCTACTACAAATATTGCAAATTGCGAATGCGAAACATTTAAAGCTATGTGTATTACAATGTCTCATTGCAAATTTGTACAACCATTGCGCATACAATAATGCAAACCTAACATTACAATTATTACAATAGTATCAAAGATAATAAACGATAACGTGGCTTATATTGCAATTCCAATACAACACGAGACAAAATTAAATGCATCTTTCAAATGACTCCCAATCCACACATTCGTTCATTACCGTTTACAATCACACCAATATTGAAGCACTGGGCTTTGGACACAACAGCGAACGACGCATTAGTAACATTTGTATATAAAATTGTCTGTTTAAAATACCATATTTACAAAATATTAAAATTTGGGTGAACGGTGTTTATGTATTAGCTTATTTTCCTTTAAAAATCTGTAAACTAATTTTCAGCTCCTTCACTTGTATAATTTCAGAGATATAAGCGATTTGCCAAAAACATTCAATCCCATTTTTAACCCACTTAGGGATGGATTTCCAAAAATCCCTTCTTAGTGTACGCTTTTGATATGAAACCTTAAACATCGCTTAATTTTCAACATCGTAGGATAAGAGGCGATGATTTTCCCCTATCAGTACACTATCCTAAACATGTTTACCACAAATTGTACAATACTAATATAATTAATAATTACACCGAATAGCAAAAGCAGAATTGCTAATGACATCAATAGACGATCAAAGCTGATTAATGAATATTGAAATGTAATACACGAACATATAAATGTAGTTAAAGATATTGAATATATTGGCTTTTCAAGTGGTGGATTAATGTCAATAAATCCACTTCACTCAGTGGAACATCATAATTTACTATTGTAGGAAACAAACACCGTAGCTTTAAGGACAAAACACAATTCAATTCCAAACGTGGACGACTTACAATACAGCGACATAAGCGATAAACTCAATAATTCCTCAGTCCAGGATAATAGAATTACGAAGACGATGGACGAAGCAAGTAAACATACCTGAAAAAAGAGAAAAAGCGTACATTAGTTCATTATTCATATTGATTACAAAAACATTTGCAGAATTGAGAGGTCGGTTTAATAAATAGGGAACACAATGACATTAATAATTAATTACAAAAGCTAAATAGTTAGGACTAATTACAATACAATAACGGTACATGCGCCGTGTCATTTCTGGTAGACTGGGTTACGAAAATGATTAATAATATAAAAAGTTGCCAGTGAATTAATCAACTGTGTGAATGATTTGACGTCTCGTAGGGCTTCGGAGTTAATTAAAAAGGTATTTCTTCATTTTAATCAAACTCAAGTTTGACAATGTTCCTTTTACAAACAATCAATCTTGTATTAAGGCTACCTACTTGAAACCATTTTGGAAATGATAATGAATTGAGTTTTTCATTCATAAATCAAAAAATATTATCAGGCAATCCCTAAGAAATGTTTAAAAAAAGTTGGATGGATATCTTAGGAAATCATGTACAACACTACTATAACTAACGTATCCTTAGTACCTTATGGCTAATAAAATGGTCCAATAATTTTATCGTCCTATTATCGTCTAATTCGTATTCCTAGTTCAACATTAGTGAAAAGCACTAGGATAAAATCCGATAATATTTGCAAACGTGAAATGCATTTTAATTTTAACTAGAAAATTTATACAGTAAATATGCAAATCCCTAGATAATAAAATATAACGAACGTATTACATAAAATATTATTTATATTCGAGTGCAGCAAAGCGTTAAATATTACACACACAAAAAAGTGACCTGCCATAATATGTATACATAGAGGACAATATAGGAAACAAAAAATAACATGACGATGTACCTACACCAAAAAATAATTTAAAAAAAAAACAACGATACGTATGTTCAATTACGTAAACTACGTACACAGTGTTCATAAAGCAATAAAGTAGCAATATATAAGTAGCAACTATTGAATATACAATTTGTGCACCGGAACCGAACGTGCGATTATGATATTTCGAATACGGTGTGATAAACATTGTGTATGTATTTCATATATTTTATCGTTCCATCTCTGCGAGTGGAAATACGGAGTGTGGACTTTGTTAATAGTTTCGAAACGACAATAATGATGTGATGTTGTGGAAAGACGAATGATAATTAATAAAAGAATATGATGTTCGATACGGTGTGGAATATGTGGCACATGGTCATCATAACAAATAGAAATTTGTACGTATAATAGTAGTAATAAAATGATTAGATTATTACACAGAAAGTGAAATAATATTTTAAATTAAACAATAAGACTAATTAGTTTAAAAAAAGTAAAAAGTTTTATAACATAATAAGTTTTCATACTCTGAGGATGTAAAATATATACGAAATTGAACAAATTTGAAATTCCCACAAGAGGAAAAGTATACACAGTCTAACTGAGCTGAGAAAAATAGTATTTAATCTCAATTCAGACATTCAAACTTATTCCGGCGAGTTGATACAATCGTGAAGTTTTAGCGAAAAGCGTTTTGCTTAATCCATGAAGTACCCACCACACTCAGGTTGCCAACATCCGATTCTACGAACTCTGAGACAATTCCGAAACTAATTTCAAACCAGGCTTACAGAAGTTTTATTCTTTTTTCATCGCCTTTACAATAAAAAGAGAACAGAAAAAAGCCTCAACGAAAATGTATGCTTACACAGATGTCTGGAGAAAATAAAACAACTACAACTGAAATTGGAAAACCTACGAATACATGAACATACCTATCAACAAATGAACAAAAAGGACGTCTAGAGAAACGAAAATAAGCGTTTACACGATTTCATTTTTATTTTGAAAGATAACAACAAGATATAGTTTTAGAAATAAAGCGATCTCTCAGCACTTCGTTTAAAATATACATAAGAAGCTGGCAGACAAAAAATAACACAAACCGTGCTAACGGCCAAATCTAATCAATCAAAATACATAAAATAAGTAAACACCATCCTATAGTTGCCATATAGGGATTAGAATTAAAATCGGAAGAATGCCGGAGTAACAAAGAGACGAGATGAAAAAAAATCAAGATGAAATATGCAGACGGACAAAAAAGGGGCAAATAGAATTACAATTCGAAGGATGTTGATACCTACCGTGCGACCGGACTCGTTTCGGAGGAAACAGAGCGTACCAACTCCGACCCATACCAAGATCCTTTCCGATGCGGAGAGGAGAAGCATCAAAGGATGGTTCGGATGTTGGATTGAGGCGGTGTTTTATTATATTAAGGATCACAGAGAAGAGACTTTGCGACCTAAAACGTGTTAGGTATACTAATAATTTATAAAAGGGAATATGTATATTAAAATACAGGTTTCAAATTTGAAGAAGGCTTTTCTTTAATACAAAGGCTCCCACGCTCACTTTTCATTAAATTTAAATACTAGGTATATAACGAGAACTAAAATAATAAATACGCAGCACAGGAGTAATATACACTGTTCCAAATAAACTTAATGTTTTCATAATATTTGTTAATTTCAAGATAAACACTACGTACTTTCGCTAAAATAACTGTTGAAATAATATAAGCAAATTATAAAACAACATATTTTCCCGAAAAGTTGTACACAAATCATAAAGCTTCTCATCAAATCCATGATTTAATAAAATTACCTAACCAACAAAATACACAAAATGCTAACCAGATCGTAATGATTTATGAACAGATTTGGTTACTTCATGTCAACCACTACTACTACTTCGACTGTTGGGTTCCTCACGGGAATGTAGGGAGGTCGAATGTAAGCTGAATTCAACGCTGAAATCAATCGCATCGAAACGTGATAATTTCATGGATATTTTTTATAATTTTTCGAAGGATTTTGAGACTGTCACAAAACGAATAACTAAGAGAGTAGACAGTATAAGTGCATGCTTTATTTAGTGGTAACGTATGCAGTATTTGAATAATGCGACAAAGTTAGTTTGAAAACTACATCAGATTGCTGCTTAAATCAACGCTAAGGCTGTTGTTGCTAGTAATTATGTGTAGTTGCGATTTCTTCACCCGATAATACATACAACACAATATCCACGATTACATAGAAGCCATAATCACACGTAATAATATTATTACCGAGTATGAAATGTACCTTATTAGATCGAGTATAAGATATGCCATTGCGAAGAATTAATTGATACTTAACACGCGACCACCACCTATTGTGGATCAATCACTCAATATTACAGATAGCCATAAAAATTTACTACACAGTAATTGTTACCAGTTGAATCGTCAAGTGAGAGTATTAACACAAATTACTATGGAATAATTTTGAAGAATATCAGATTTGAACTCAAAAGTAAACAAGATTAAAGAAGTTAGGGTTAAGTTAATATAGACAGATTAGAAATAATTCACATTACGATACCAAATTACTTTTCGTATTGTATTTTGACATTTTATATCAATTTAAAGTAAGTAATAAAAAAATCATAAATCTCATTTGTACGACCTTCGTGACGGGAAAATATCTAGCAAACTTTTACCGTAATTTATTTTTTCATTGTAGATATTACGAGTATGTACGAGTATTACTAACCATTGAAACTACACAATAATCCAACTGTTATTCCAATAGCCAAATTAATATTTATAAATTACATCGGCATTAAAGTTTAATATCATTACCTACAGTTTCCAAAATGTAATAAATATTTATACGATCCGCAATCGTAAAATCTTTTATATATACGATAATGAAAAATGGAGAAATCAATACGTATAAACACAAAGGAATTTTATGAGCACAAACGAAGAATTTTTAGAATGATTGATGGTACTAAAGATCTAAAAGTAGAGAATTTACTTTAGAAGACCATTTAATTTTGCAAAATAATAATGCGCATAGAAATTAAAAGTCATGAGACAGGTCGAGATAATAATATTACGCAGATATTCAAGCGGTATCTGTCAATCTTGAGCACTTCATACGTGCGGACATAAAAATTTATATTAAAATTTTGACATAACTTTACGACATCGTAAAAAAAGACACGGAAGGTAATGTAGGGCGACGATTTCATTGGTACCCTCGCGGGAGTTGGTGGATGAAAAATATCAACATTGCCAAGCAGACGTCATAAAATATGCACAAGTGGCGAGTAGGTAAGTACTCGTATTATGGCAGGCAGGTACATTACAGAGTACACACGGCGTTACATTACAATACACAAAGCACCAAGTGGGCGGTACGGTGGCATTCGAGTTCTCTAAGATCTTTATCAAAATATTCCACGTATGAGTGTAACATACCCTACGGTACAGAGTATTTAGCGTGGTGTGTGGTGGGTAATGTGACTTTTACGTTTGAGGTTTTGCATTGTGTACCTAGTAGGTTGCGTGTCTCTCCCGTCGACATTTTATTCTTATTTTTCTTTTACCCGTCGCGTTTGCTGGCGATAATGATGACGACGTGGTAGGACCTGGTGGCTGGTAGTGTGGGAGCTCATTACTGCCGGAGGGCGAGAGCTTATCAGGTGAAGGTGTATATAGAATTACCCACATTAAAAGATCGTCCTAACTAGTTTATGTTAGTAATGCCAAATAGATTATATATACATCAATGTAACATCATTGGAGAGGAGGAGATATCACAGCACAACAGAGCATACATGATTTTCGCATACAAATTCAGCCCCAGTGTTGTGGTCGATACATTATTAAGTTAACCTTCACGTGTTCGGCCGAACTGTGAAGTGACATACATTTCAGTTAGGAAAAATACAATAATTGAAAGTTGGTTTTGATACGCAAACCCAATGAAAAAGTTTCTATTATTTTACCTTAAAAATAATATTAAATAATACGCCTTGGTTAGATGATTTCCGAGGCTCCATAAAGGACACCCGTCCATCCACAGTCCACACCGTTGCGGTGTTAATAGGATTGAATAAATTCATCAAAGCTCGCGAGCTTAATGAAAAAGAATTAATTGGAGAATATCAGAGAACAATGAGAACAAAAATGGAAGAAAGACATCGAGGCTTGGAATATTAGCATTCTACATTATTCTTATTTTATCGCAGTGATACAGCGAAGGATATTCCAAGGTTTACTTCAATATTTATATTTCATTATTATAAAGCAGATCAAATAATTTAGTGATACTTTTAAAACAAGTCTTTGTATTATTTAGACGAAAATGAATTTTAAAGGATCAGATTCGAGCGAAAGAATCATAGATTAAAAGGAAGGCGTCCAAATCTTTCATCTTAATTTAAAAACGGATGAATATACGTACCTATATGCGAAAGAAACAAAACTTGATATTTAAAAATGTGAAGGGATTAGGCATTTATTATTCACAGCAAATTACATAATCAAGTCAGTACAGTATTAGTTTAAGTAAATCAACGTACAAAAAACACAATTCCATATGAAAACCACAATCTAATTTCACTTCCTCCATTTACGTTAGTAATTGCAGGATACAAAACTTCCTTATATAGATAACTTACTTTATGAACCGAATACAAATCAAAATGGCTAACACTAGCTTGGAGTTTCCTTAGCTAAGCTTATTAAAATCAACATGGGATGGGCCACGAGAAATAATAAGACAGAATTTAACAATGAATATCTAAGTAACCTAATATACCTAATGTAGTGATCACACAAAAGCACAACCTAAGAGACGAAAAGGAGGAAGGGATGTAGTGGGGGTTGGAAATACTGTAGGGATGACAAAACAATAAGCAAACTACTAGTGAACTATTTCAAGTACGTCAGGCATTGTTTCAGTAAAATATTCATCTGTAGGTAATGGTGCTTTGACGTACGTTCTTCCTTGGAAATATACCAACATATACATACAGATAAATTCACAAATCTTCTTACCTATACACTATAGTGATACGTAAGACAAAGCGAAAGTTAGCGGTAGGATAAAGCCATGAATAAGTACACCAGGAACAAGAACATTACAGAATAGTTTATTATTAGGTACCTAGTTTAATCATGCGCCTAAAATTGGTATTCAAAAGCTAATGTACCTACATGTACATTTTCGATTACTGCGTAGATTTTGTGGTAAAAAATCGCCTCAGGTTGCGCACAACTGATTGCAAGGGTATCAAGTACTACAAGACGACTACAGCAATTAGAAAAACGACGTTGAAAAGGGATAAGAACACCGAAGGATAAAAAGTCCAACAAAAGTAAAGATATCTATTAGGCCTGAAACAATAAACAGCAGAGAGTGCATTACGAATATATGGAAGTAGAATGGGAAATGAAAACATTGAAAAACACACAAGTGGTGGAAGGACAATAGACACAAAACATCAAGGGAGGTAAATGGAAAAGAAATGGCTGTGGGAGAGATAAAAAGAAAGAGTTGTAAATTATAGAAAGGTACGACCAACAATCCATTATTATTGTACAATAGACCACGGATGCTGCTGTGCTATCATGCACTCGAACAAAACCCTCTATTATTTTACAGTATACAGGAGAAGAGCTGGTGGCTAGACATTGTATACAAAATTTATACTACGAGATAAACTGAAGCGAAAAAATCACAAGACAAAAATAGTGAAAATTCACTAGTTTCATATAAAAGAAAACAAATGTGTGGAACCTTTAAATATTACACAAGCATATAGGGGCGAAAGTAAGTCCGCCAAAATTTTACATTTTATTTTACAAAAACGAAACATCCGAATGTCGAGGTGCACGAAATAATGGCACACATGTGAAGGTCGCGAACTAGAAAAATTGGGACAAAATAGCTCGAATTTAATTCTTACACTGGAGATTGCATTTTAGTACTGATTTTAGTGAACGAGAAGAAACGAAACGCGGATGTTGGTTACAAGAAGTTATTAATATTAAAGATTTTTTTAAATAAATGAATGGATTAAACTGTTGCGAAAAGATGCAAGAAATTTTTATAATTAATCTAACGCATGTGCGTATAATATTTCATGCATAATTACTTTTGAAATATTAATTAAATCACCTTTATTACATCAAAACAAAATTAAGACTGCCTTGGCGCATACCGTAGCGTATTTAAGATTTCATATTTAAATGGGTACCTACCGTAATTGCGTAGGTATATATAGGCAGGTACGTAGATAGATAGATACAAATGTAAACATATAAAATGTAAATATGCACAGAGATAAAAGTAAAATAAAAATAACATACATACGTTACATGACAGCAATCCGCAGATAAGGAAAAAGCTTTCTAGATATTGTATTATCTCATATCTATTTGGTAACATCTTCAAACAATATAGGAACCAATATCAAAGATTGCTTAGTAAAAAATGTACGTAAGAACATGTTTTTGTATGAATAATTCAAAACTACGAATCATTTACCTGTCGTACATACCTAATTACAGTACCAAGAAATCACATCAAGATTTAATCGATCTATGTTGGATTTCACCAACCCCTTAAGTGAGGAATAGCGGAGATAGGAGCTACTTATCATTATTTCATATACACAATTTGTGCTAGGTGGCTCCTATCTCAGCTATTCCTCACCTAAAAAGTTGGTGAAAACTAGTATTGTATCTTAGAAAATGACGAGATATGTACAGACCTATACTTTACCATTAATCATAACTGTTCTTACAAAAATGTTTTCAGCATTGCTTTTCAGATAAGAGAATGCGAATCGCCTGGAGCCTATGGAAGAAACATTGAGTTAGGTAGGCTTTGATCTTTATGAAAATTTTATTTTCATATCCAGCTACAAATACACATACAATGCTTTTCGTATACTCGTATATGTTTATCTATAAAAACATAAATTCAAACGAGACGATTACAGATATTTCGATACAGCAGATTTTTAGGTTCGAATACTTGTATTATGCATAGATTTATCATATAGGTAATATTGAAGAATTCAAGTATATATTATGTGAAACGACAATTTATATAAATCAAAATCAGTTGTCTATATACCTACACAACAATGCAGATATGAAACTATATTGGTGATAATTTCGAATATATACATCTAAAATTCGCAAAGAACGAATGAACATGAACGTCCCCGAAATATTACCTATAGATATCTGCACAAAATCAGCCAGGTAAAAACACCCATGGAGTTTTTATTTAATAACTTCGCACTAAATCAAGTTTGGGCTGTTGAAATTAAAATTCAAGTAGATTATACTACTCACCTAATATTGTTATAGATACGAGTATTATATACAGATACAATACAACGACACTACATTCAAATTAACAAGACAAGACTGGTTCCCTATGAGATTTACAAGATCATTTTTATCAATACACGAATATAATATAAATTCGCCACAGTGAATGAATCACAGGTATCTCTACATACATATTATAATATTTAAATACCATGGGCAGGTTATAAGAACACTGGGTGTAATATGAACGAGAATGAAGTGGGAAATATAATGCAGTTTCGGGACAACAAGATAAATATTTAAATTGTTTTTTAACGAAATGTATGTTGAAAATCGTTTCACACAATACACACATTACAAGTTTCTAACAGAATTAATCCAAATACAAATTAATTAATAGTAAATAACATTACCCACATAGATATACAACATTACTAATAATATGTAGTGTGTAAATACTTACTATGTACAAACAAGCGAGTAAATCCTTTGTTACACGACTATCTAAATGTACTGAAAGATGTAGGCGTAGGGTAGATAATCCTGAATGTAATATCAGACTGCGAGAATACAATATTTATTAATTCACGACAGATCTCCTCTTGTGTGCGGCCATGAATCCTCGTGTTGATATACTATAATACTAGGTATATGATTCCAGACGTATGTAACTCTTTACACAAACAAATCTCACTGAGATATTACTTAACAGAGAAGCAATAAAATATGCCATAAACACTAATGCAATTTCAATAATAATATATCCGCAACACCACACCAATAATCGTAAACAAAAACATTATCCGAACGTAAACAATATGGGATGGATGGAAATGGAGCAGAGCAGGAAGAAAATACCAATAAAACTATAATACAACAATAATACACTTGATCTACATCAACACACTACAAAGGCACCATTTATCTCGAATTAACTTGTAATAAAATCACCAACCACTTTTGATAAGTCACAAAATGAAATTGTCGATTTGTTGACACTCGGTCGACTAATGTCAAAAACATCAAACGACACAATCCAGTCGCTAAACTATGTAACTGTCGTGAGACGTTGCAACAGTACGCGCGTCCGTCCGCAGCCGCAAACGAACTAGCACTGATGGGAAAACAACAAAATGTACGTAGAGGCGTGATATCCTCCGAAACCAACAAGCTACGGCCGGCGGTAATACAATGTTGGATTAGAAGCGTTTTCCTCTGCGCGATGTAGGTACATAAGGATCCACTGAGAAGGATAATATTTGTTACACATAGAAGAATACTGTATATCGTATTAAGCAATGAGAACATCTGGGAAAATTACATTGGGAAAGAGAGCAATGTTGGGTCTTACATCGTAAATAGAGGAAAATACTGAATGAAAATTTCACAATGCAGCTGAAATAGAGGAGAATTCAATATACTTACTTTACAGCAGATGGACTCGATTGGACGGATGGATTGCTAGGAAAATAGGAGAAAGGAATAAATTGTACACTCCCAATGAAATGAAATGATGCCGGAACATTAACGGATACAAAACCACGTAAAGTGCCCTGATCTTGGATAACAGAAAGAATAGATAGCGTATTGGATCCAAAATATGGCGAATTATTAAACATAGAGGTATTGTAGTGATTATTATTTCAAACAGAGGACGAGCAGATTTACCAACCCGCATGGGTGTTTTAAAATATAATGAAACTATAAACTTAGTGGAGCACACCTCAACAATATTATGATGTACCCAGGTCCAAGTATGTTCTATATTAACGTCAAGATCTTTGCAAACTCGTAACAACTCCCTAAGTGTTCTACTAGGAAGAGTTCTTAGGAGAGTATAACTACGTAATGGCTACATACATTCACACATCTCGAGAGTTAAATATTCAGATTAAATACGGAACATCCACGGAGCGTTACGTGAATTTTTTATGCATTTCGAGACTTTCATTGCTCTAGTTACATAACGGTAAGGAGGCTACGTCAATTGATAGTTGGCACAAAATGGAGAGGGTGATTTTGTAAATGCAAATTTTGTTTGTCTGCATTATATTAGAGACAACCAGAATATCGGAATAAATTTGTTAAGTATTCAAATAAGCTAGCTAAGTGTAGCCTATTTGCATGCCTAATAAATTATTAGAACGAGGTTTCAAACAATCTACATACCTACCTCTTCTCTTAATGTGTCGTGATGTAATACACCGTGTAACACCGTCACTATGTCATCTCAAGATGTTTCTCACTTAAAGTTTTCCCGCTTCCCACTTAATGTATGTAAAATGTATTCAAATGCAAATATTTCATAAAACCACTGACTAGGTGAGGACACAAAAGGAAAATATTCAAATTATTCAGCCCTTGTCCTGAATTTAAATCATCATTCGCTCCGAGAGAAAAAGAAATCACAGTGTTTTTGTAAACACAACACAATTCTATTAGGAAAACTGAGAATATGAATAAAATTAAAACAGTGGGTAGTAGTAATAAAATAAACAACAGGACAAAAACACCCGAGTAGCAGACTTTGCGGAACCAGCAGGAAATAATGTTTATTATAAAGGCAGAACCAATTCAACCAAAGGAAATCATTTACCACTGAGAATACTCAGATACGATTATTAGAGAGAGCATGATTATAAAATGATTTGCATAGTACAATAATTAGTGATTCAACTTTACTGCGAGTGAACCATAAGTGCTAATCAATGATGATTGATGGTCATATTATGAGGTAGAAAGAAAGTGACGAGCTATAATAATGCAGCGTTCTTTAAAGTTCACACGAGGGATGGGAAGTAATCATAGTATACTTGAGTATCATTTGGCAGACGGTCAGACAGTTGGTATCTTGAGTCATCACGCAAACATATCAGATGACAACCAAGTAAACTGGCCTCCGTGTGAAGCACAGAGGAATAACCAATGAACGGAGGTAAGAAAATAAGACTTATACGTTTCTAATAGCGATATGTACCTATCGATGAAGATGAACATTTTGATGTTAAATTTCAGGAATTTCCTTCAAAGGATAATTACATCACCTTAGAAAAATGACTTATATTGATAAAGAAAACAATGGTGCTACTTCCATTTCCAAAAACGATACATGTATGTATCGTTTTTCCGGGCTTGATCTATTGCAGAAGATAATTTCTTCCGACGTTTCAGCGAACCTACTGTCGTTGTGGTCATGCATTTGTGTTCATAAATAACACAGTTCACAAATCCGAGATCAAGGCGGCAGTAGGTTCGCCTAAACGTCTGAAGAAATCACTCCCAACAACACGATCGAGCCCCTACAACCATACACATCATCGACCGTCGTGAAAACATTTCTGGATAAAACTGCGTAGATAGGATATTGTGAAACGATATCTTCTCCGAATCCACTCATGTATAATATTTGAGGAAAAGCACGTCTTTGGAGAAAACCGGTAGAATTTTACAGGTACACACTTATTGATCAATTTGTAATGGGTATATTAGTATACCTAATGATGTTTTGGTAACCTTTCTAATGTTACTAGGCACCAGGCAGGTACCATACCGATGGTAATGAGGCGCCTGTGTGAGTTGTCACGTAATATTTAATGTTGGGGTGTGCTAGTGAGTAAATACATCAAACACAGGAATAGGTATAATGATGGTTACAATATGTACTTGGCAGTACGATATCTGAAACGTCAACACCTCTATGACAATAATATTGTGTACATGTATTGTACAGTATTCATTATTGATATGTACATTACGTATCTCACAAACGCAGATCTAACAATACTTGTATACAAATTAACCAATTAATGAAATACCGTCCACCACCGCGACCATAAGCGATTCGCAAATTTTGTACGCCGGCCGTGTGTGCAGGAAGAGGAAATTTAAATTTAACATCATACGAGTACCTACCTACCATTTTGTTGATAATAAAAAAGATCCGCATTGAATAAAAATAGCATTGGTAAAAATAACGGGCATTTTGAATCTCTATAAGGTCTTTAAAGCGTTTTATTTATATTGGTGGGTACTATAGTAATATCCCTGGATAATACTAATACCTACTTAACTGGATTGGCTCAGTTAGGTAGACCACATTACATGCTAAGTTCTTCTAATACCGTTGTAATAAATAAGACTTTACATAGTAAGATGACAGACTCATTATAATTAGAAGAAAGTACTTAAAGGGCGCACATTGCCTACCCTCATCTGTCTTACAAATGACTTTAAAAAGTCGATTTGAAATTGAAAAGATGATAGGATTTTCCGCTAAACACACTAAACCCTGGACGACACTATGATCTACCAAATTAAACTCCGTGGATTATTTAGATAAGGACGAAGATGACAAGTATCTATGGATTTAAAGAGGTATTTCGTCATAAAAAAACAAACACTTCAAAATTAATCACCACGTTCTTTAGTCTACGGCAGAGGGTGAGTTGAATGGAGGAGATAATCTCCAAAGAGTATGTACGGACACGAAGGTTTTACAGCCAAATTTAATGTGAAGGGGTACAGAGATATTAAAATACAATGCCGACGTAGGTAAAATTATATGATAGCAGAGGAGGGAGCCCGTGGACGTTTAAATTAGACGAACTAATGGTAAATAATGGGATGAATAACAAGAGAGGGAACAATAATATAAAATGTACATTCAAAAAACTGTCGCGTGCAGTTAAAATGAAAATAAAAAAACGAGAACACAACACCCACACCTCTAGTCACGACTTTAATTAAAGTATAATTACCTGGGTGTTATGAACGTATGTACAAAGTGAATAATTTTATTCGCCAAATACCTACGTACATGTTACCAAAATACAAAATATATTGGTGTAAGTATATACGATTTCAGCTGAAAACTGCTTAATTTGTTAACAAGGTTCTGCATGAAATAAAATATTATTCAAATAAATTGAACGTGTGACCAGCATTCATAATATCGATAGAAGTAGGCCTCACTAGAAATATCTGCACTGTCCAGGTAAGAGATTTTAAAAAGGCATGTAACAAAAAAAATGAATTGTAGCTTAATCCTTAATACAAAAAAAAATGACTCGAAGGTGAAACTATTTTCAGAAGAAATGTAGGTTCATAAAATGATGAAGATATTGCAATTCCTTACGTACATTTTCTCCTGCTTTCAATCTTTGTAATTGTGTCGTTAAAGTCTTTGAATGATCGCCCTAACGACCAGCTCCACCAGGCGTGAATATCGCTAAAACATTTCCCGTGTATTGCAAATCGTTGATACGTTAAGAGAAAATGTGGGTGATTCTGTGGCTGACGCTGAGATGTGAAAAATAGCCAAAGTATCCAATGTGTGTGCCTAACGGCAGTAACAAAAATAACGACGTCTCCATTGATAGGACTAACAGAATTAGTAAACTATCTTTTCAGTGTGACACAGTCCTAGAGAGAAATCAGTTTGATTTTCTGGTTCGAAACCCTAAATAAAAAATAGCAGATACATATGAAAATACGTTTATAGCAAAAACATCAAACAGTACTAACATAAAGGTAACCAACGTAATAAATTAAACATTTAATAAATCATAGCTGTAAAACTGTTCTGAATAAGATTATCTATGTAGATCTGCGCCAATATGATTATTATTATCTTCCATAGCAACATAGCAACGTCTCGTAGGAAAATTGATTGAATGATTAAATTTATTACTTCGTCTCTGCTCCTGAACTATGAATTACTATGTAGCTCTATGTAGATATAGTATCACGTTAATTTGCCACAAGATTTATGGAAGGAGAATGCTATGCTCCAATCAATGTCAGTAATAATATAAACGTCATAAGGAAGTCCAAGTGAACAATGAAAGAGAAAATTCGGTTGAGTGATTCTGATAAGACTATTTGCTGAGCAGTCCACACTTGGATGAGAACGAAGTCTACTCAATTGAACAGTCAATTGTTGATACTGATGATGATAACTTAAAATTGGGACGTTAAAATTAATATTATATCTTGTAAACAAGAAGAGGAGTCAGTACGTCAGATAACCCTTCCTCTACACAAAATTCTTTGGAATTTGTCATACACGCTCTCCTGTTCTCTTTACTCAAAACGCATCCATAATACGTATAATTGTATATTCCCAACATACCACATAATTCATTGAAACCAAGTCGCAACTCTAGTATCCAAGTGTTGAATCTAGTTTTTATTGTGCTCAAAAAGTAGACGGAAGCTAGGAGTGTGTAAGGATAGGGATGTCTGGCGCTCTGTCCTCTCTGCCTAGCCTGCAAGGGACGAGGCGTGAGGGTATAGTATGGTAGTAAAAGTAGAAAAGTACAGGGAAATCGAGAGTTACTACTAGTGACTCCATTTGTAAGTTATGAGCAGAATAACGTGGTATAAGATGCTTAGTTATTATTATGGCCACATTATTGTAACACAAAAAAGTGATGAAAAACAGTAGTTGCCATAAAAAACATCAACTAGAACTAAACTTCTGAAGGAGAAAGCACATATATACCAATAAACAAACGAGCAGGAAAACATTAAAGCTTCGTCATACATAAATAAACAACAAACAGTGTCGAGAAAAAAATCAAAAGACATGGCGAATATAGGGGAAAGAGTTAGGGAATAATATAGTCTTGTTGTAGATAATTTATTGCATTTCCCCCGACCGCCGTGAGGCAGAAAGGAGGAAAAGTAATCTTATCTATAATAGTGAAACAAAAAGTCAGCTATTCTTGGCACGACTCGACATACAGAGAATATAGGATAATATTTTAATCAGTATCAGTATGCTCAAATCAAATCAAAATTCATTACAACTAACACGAATACGAACCTATCTGGATAGTATGCACTTAGAAAGTATGGATACCCTCTCTCTCAGGATTGTCCTTACTCCTAAGTTTTGAATGTTATTCATGCTGTATCAATTGTGATTAATATAGCATGCATATTTCTGTAATGAAAAGTGTGCAGTCATCCCGCAATAATAATTTAGGAGCACTTTCATTTTCAGACAAAGGTAAACCGACAATGTGCATGGGACACCACATCATTGATAATAACATTAGGTATAGTTACATAGTAGAAAATTTGGGACGACAGACTGTATGAAATCGCTATCGCCTTGTTGACTAGTGAAGCATCAAACATTAAAAATATATGTGGAACAACCGTACAGAGGCGAATATCCTTCTGTTCTTCTAAAGGTAAGTAAATACACATTAACATTATATGTACATTCCACTCCCAGAGCGATGAACGCCATACATTATGCACCATGTAAATATACCATCCAGCACAGTAGTGTAAATTCCGAGTATAAAACAATAACGTTTATTGTACATACTTTTATTTTATACGCATTATTACGAGTGGCCATGGTAATGTTACGTTGTTGTCGTAAATAACTTAGGTATCACCGAGTTGGAGAAAAGTTGGCCATTGTGCTTTATACAAGTACAATTTAAAATATATTAAATACCACATAAAGTTTTAAAAAGTTCAATTATTCTACATCAAACAGAAAAATTAATATTATTTCGTACGAGTTGGGAGTAGAAATTAATAATTTTACCAGAAACCCTACATTAAGATTACTGCACTCTCGTGGGAAATCAGAAGGGTTTCAGAAATAGTAATTGAGATTACGACATCTTGCCTTCCCCCTGAAGTAAAGTCATAAGAACAATATAATTTGCAAAACGATATCAATGGAGAAGCAGTATGGATGGATCGATTACGGGGACTATTAAGAACGAAGTATGAGATCAGCCGAATGAGAAAAATATACTAAGTAATTTGTGGCTGACGAAATATATATAAAAAAAATAACATATTTTGTTAATATCTATGGTTTGGTTCATAAAGAATCATGTTCATTAATATCACGTCAGACGTTGTTATTAATTACTTACTATATTTGACTAATTACACTATGGTTTATTCTCCAAAATAACAATCGGTCGAATACAAAAGCGCACTAGAATTGTAATTAATACACGATGACAAGACTAATAGGGTAAGGTAACCTATATTGGTGATATTTTTATATATTTGCCTATATTTTCTAGACGGCTGCAATGTTTCCACGGAAAATAGGAACTAAGGAAAGATTGTCCTTTCAAGTGAATTATTATAGCTTTTGTTTATTTTTTAGTATACAAAAAACCCTATAATTGGATCCGAATAGTACTGTCAGTCGAGGCTACCTTATTTGGTGATAGGGAACCAAATTTGGTGATACTGGCTGTCTAATTTGGTGATATATGAATAAGACATATTGTAACCATAAATTCATTATATTTTATATCAAACACATATTAACACGTCCTAAATATTTCCTTACTAGTGAATTTAAGACGTCTAAGGTGCCCGTTGATAAATTACGAATATAACAAATACTTCAATTTAATATACATGAAGATATTATTATTCGCTCTCATATCCGATTTCTATTGCTATGTACAAACATAGTTGGTTAGTAGATATTATAGCAAGCAATAAACCCGCCATTTAACTATGTATTTGTATCTCCAATATGTACCTAAGTCACATTATATAATATATATAAGTATATACCTACCTAATGTACTTACATAGTGTCATAGAATTAGAAAGGCTATTTAAATATAATTTATTTCAATATAATTTGTGAGAATTTCCTTTTGGTTTCTAAGAAATTAAAAAAATTAAGTATAGTGGTATACTTAATTTGGTGATACCTAAGTAAATGATTTGGTGATAGTCTTATATAAGTAAAATATATTTTTAGATGTTCATATACACCTAAATCATCGAAATATTAATAAAGAACTTTACTACCTAACGTGAAAAAAATATAAAAAAATGTTTCATTGGTATGGGTGACTCGCCATAAAAATAAATACGTTCGAATCGTAAGATTTGCCTCTAAATAACTAAGCAATAGCATCAACTACATAATATGTACATCATAAATTCTTTCCGAATATTATAAAATAGATGTTTAATGTCCAAATAATAGAAACACTTTAGTAATATAGTTAAATTTAATAATTTATATACCAATTTATAAATTGACATGCTCGGAACATACCAAATTATTCGCCAAACTGATGGTAAGGTATTCAAAATGATATAAAATTATTTGTGTGGTGAATATCGCGGCTAATCGGTTATATTTCTAAACAATGGACTGTTCCCCATCTTTCCAACAAGATCTCAAAGCTTTAAAAGTGCTTATGTAATTGTAATAAGCCAAACTAAAAATATCACCAAATAAGGTATATCACCAAATAAGCTACCTTTACCCTATATGAATATGAATGGCCAGCAGAGTGTATACAATATAAATGAATAACGAGAGAGGGATTTGTTTGTAGCAAAGGCTGTTTTGTCAAAATATCGATAGAAAATTGACAAATTCGGAGATTCTTAAACATTGACCAATCATTGTGAACGATAAACAGCATTGTAATATTCAAATATGTGTACGGACTCACGGACATAAACTGCAAAATTTCGCACGTGGGTGTTTACTCGTATTATCTAATGTTTAAAAACATTGTTCAGTGAGCACGCTAACTACTCGTCCTTCAAATAGCAAATGTACCAAACGATTTCAACTAAGAATCAGATCATATTTCAGAAAAGCGGTTCACCATTATAACATCCTAATCCGGTCTAATGTAAACGATATTTAATGTAACGTGAAAGGAATGAATGTGAAACCTACGCATGTTACAATTGTCGTTTAGGATTCCATTAAGTGATTGGTCCATGGATCTCTTCAAATGTCAAATATACGACCTTGATCAAAGGTAAAGGTCTGGGAAAGGGGAATGGGAAAACGGGCGAAACTAATAATACGTTTCCGTGAATGAAAGAAAAGAATTGTAGGAGAAATCGCTAAACAATTTACAGGATCAAAAAGCAGACAGTGTGTGCGTGTGTGTGTGTGTGAGAAATGAAAACTCTCAGTTCCGGGTGTGGTCTAGTGTCAATATTTATACCTTAGTAACGCAACATACGTAGTATCTTGTATATTACATGAGTTGGTACACAGAACCACACTTGTGTTGTACTGAAGATATTGACATTCAAAGGCGGCACGACCTAATCTACTCAATTCAGAATCACTGAAAATTTAACCCCAGCCATGAAAGGGTTGATACATAATATATACCCACCAAAGCAATCGGAACAAGGCATGTGGGTGAAAGTTCAAGTAAATGTACAAAAAAAATCACAAATTTCTTCAAAGGAAAATAAAGGATATTAGTAGAAACAGAACAGGATATTAGCTTTTCGCAATAACTCGATACAATCAGAGATTTATTCAATTTCGTTTTTTATGCAAATTAATACAAAATTGAAACGTTTCTCGGTGGTTTTATTGAGATTGTGGGGATGAAAAAGGTGAACAAAGAATCTGACAGTCTGAACGTCTTAGAGGAATGGGCAGAGGAGGTAGGAACGTAATGGAAGAATTAGGAAGTGAGCCGTCATATCCAATTTGCGGCGATATTCATTAGATGAGTCGTCTCCCGGGGATCAACTCCCAACGTGACAGCGTAAAGCTCTCTCTGCATTGAGACGACGTTGAGTGTTTTATAGATTATCTACCGTCACTCGACTGAAGGGATTTGGTCACTGAGAGTATGAAGCATCCCAACACTACTTTTTATATCGACCAACTTCCAGCTTATAAAGTACAAATTATTTAGACGGTATCTATAAGGGTGCCTTCCCACGACAAGTGAATCCGGATTCGTACGCGAATCTGGATTAATCCCTTCCGGATGGATGATTTCGTGCACGGGGTATGGGGAAATAGTTCCCTATTTTTATAATAATATAATAATTCATTGTATTAATATTTTTAACTTTTTAACTTTAACGTTGTAAATTTTGAAAATATCTTGAGTCCGTTGAAGCAATAAATAAATAAATATATAATATAATAAATAGATAATAATAATTATCTCTGTCATACTGTTGAATATATACTAATTCTGTTTTTGTGTTTAAAAATTAGATCGATCAGGTACGAGAATAAATTATTGTCTTTACACCAATATTAATTGTAATTTAGTAAAAAAAAAATAAAAGAAAGCATTGCCTGCGGCATTAATTAAACTTGTTTGTGGGTGATATTTTTTAAAGTTTGTCACACGGAGTTTTTGTATCTTGTATCACGCGTTATTTTTCAACACCGGTTTTTCTCAAATTAGCTGCTAATCTCTTTCAGTCCCGTTATGGGCCCGCTACACGCTCGCGAGTCACCACGACCTTTTGGTGTTCATGAGTAAAAAGGCGTCAACGGTCGGTTACGTACATGTCAAGATAAACGATCCATCCGCACCCCTTTTTACTCATGAACACCAAAAGGTCGCGGTGACTCGCGAGCGTGTAGCGGGCGCATTATGTGTCGGGGTGTACATTATATTTTATTTGTACGGGAAAAAATGTCTACCATAACTGGAAATTAGAGAACCCATTAAATAATTTATTTATTTATTTTTAATATTATTAATGTCGATATTATCAGAATAAAAGAATACCGGCCCAGTATCAGTGCAAAAATTGTGCTGTTTCAGGTCCGTGGTATTAGAAAAATATAATGATTGGTACCTTAAACTTTTTTTCATTTTAAATAAAATTATAATTTCTTTATCATTCGTGTGTTATTTAGACTAATAGATTAGGTACATAATTTTTGAAGGGAGACATTTGAAAGATTGGCATCATACTGATAAAATGCACCACATGGACTTATAATTCGATGTTACAAAATTCCAGAAAAAATAATTCAATAAATAATAAGAAAATATAATGTTCCCCACTCTATGGCAACTGGGGAATCTAAATTTATACATTATTTATTTTGATTTTATTTTTCGAATTATGCGGGTATGTCTGTCTCCCTCACTCTCGTTGTATATTGTAACAGTACGAAACCCATAAGCATATTGCTCAAAATAAATAAACCCCACAAAAGTCGTACAAAAGCCACACAGGATTTTTTTTAGGGATAAAAGCACAAATTTAATTGAATTTTGTAAATAAAATTAATTGTATCGATTAGTATTCGAGTAAATTATATTAGGAACTAGAATAGATTAAAAAATACGAATAAACAAGCGGATCTAAAATGGGATAGACAATGATTTCAACATTTTATAAATAATTCATCTACTGAAATCCAACTAAAAAGTTTAAGCTTTTATTATTTGAGGATTTTTTATTGGTTTTTAATCATCTGTAGACCATATTTAAGGCACTTGGAATCGTCAGGTTTACAAACACAAAATCAAATGCAATAAATCAATAAACACAACAAAAAAGAATGAAAGCAATAAACACATAGACAATACAAAACTATAACACATTTGTGGTACAATTTAATGCAGGTCTGGATGTAAATTGTCCAGAACTACATTAAGTACGTCATATTTCTGAAGGGTTTTTGTGTTTTTTGGGGTTCATACTACATCATCGTAAATACTCCTATGGGTTTTTCTTCGGAAACCGTTGTGTATACACGCGCTGAAACATGTAAGTAGGGTTGTCAACATTTTTTCAGCTGATTATTCCATCTGCATCAATAAGTAATTTTAAAAAGTTATCGGAAGCCTGGTTGCTAACGCGCTCGATCCTCGATGCCGACATACCCCACTTCACGACACAAGCTTTTAAGCTTGTTATGAAGTTTACAAATATGTATCAGGGTGTAATTCGATAATTTTATGAAAATAAAAGAAAACATACACATTATCTTATTGTTCTTGATATCAGTTCTTAACTCTTTTTTTGTTGCTTCCTTCATTGTCCCCTCCTTTCTTCCTCTTCTTCTTCCTCTTCCCATGCTTCCTCCTTCCCTACCATAAATGTTTTATAGATATAAGATATATATTTTTAACTATGTAATGTAATCTATTTGTTTTGCGTGTGTGCTAATTGTGAACGGATGTAATTGGTCTTGTGTATTGATATTTTTGTATTAATGTACCTGCCAATGTTTGTTTTTGTGACTGTATCTGTTCCATGTGCAATAAATAAATAAATATCTACTTATCTATTTAAATAAAAACTGTCATTTTATGAACTGCTTGAATTTTATAATATTTTTATTTGCTAGAAAAGTGTGGTTTTCTCAATTTTCAAATTAATGTAAATTACACACTCATTCGTCAGTCGAAAACTGCAGGCAATGATATAATTCTTAAACTACGTTTAAATTTTACAAGTGAAGCGGATTTGGTTGATATTTTCTTAGTTGTTGCCAAAAAAAAAATATATAGTATTTTGCGATCCATATATTTCTTGCAACTCACTTTCAATATTATTATTATACTCTAGTACGGTTGACAACCCTCGTTGTTAGTGAATATATATCCGAAAATATATCGAATAATAATTATTTTTATTGTATAATTGTTACAAAAATATACAAATTACCCGACTAGCAAAAATTACAACACGTTATTTTCAGTTAATGTAGGTAGCTACATGTTATCAATTTAGTATCATATTCTTGTATTATGTATTTTTGTACCTATGAATAACTTTTGAATCAGTATTAATTTACAGTAAGTAATGTTAAGAGTATGCATACCGACATTTCAAAAATTTCTAAAAACGGGAGACCTTCTATCTCGACAACCGTTATTAATTATGCTTTGGAACAAAATAGGGTAGATGCATTGCACCTTTATATAACCGTAAAAGATTTTTTATATCTTGTATAGATTTCTCAAAAAACAATGGAAAACACCTCTGATCTTTTTTCCGAAAGACGGATACTCGTTTCCTGAAAGTCGTTGAGTAAAATTTTTTTTTTGTACTGATAATATGCATTAAAACCTAGGGAATAACCGTAAAAGTTTTTTGATAGACGCAAAATTAACCTCAAAAAAAAAAAAACGCTATTTTTACCATTTTATCATGCGATTGTCACGCGATTTTGAACCTTAATGCCGTGGGAAAAGACTGTGACGTCATTCCTGTTGCCAATTATATAGGTAATACCTACCGATTCGGTATAATACTTTAAGTCAAAGTTAATGTCGCCGCCACACGCTTGCGAGCGTCTACGAGTTTTTTGCGTTCATGAGTAAAAAGGCGTCAACGGTCTGTTACGTAAACGAGCCAAGACAAACGTTCCATCCACACGCCTTTTTACTCATATACACAAAAAGCTTGTGGGCGGCGACAAATGGAATATATATGTATTACACACACACACACACACACACACACACACACACACACACACACACACACACACACACACACACACACACACACACACACACACACACACACACACACACACACACACACACACACACACACACACACACACACACACACTAATTATATTACACATTTTGTAATTATCAAACTATAAATTAACATTGAAATAATTGAAAAAAAAGTTTAATTTTAATTAAAATACATTTTAAAATAGAGAAGAAGAAATAAAATGAAAAAAACTGTCTGTTTGGGATGTTTCCTAAAGAAATATCTACGTATATGTATATTGGATTCAACACTTGTATTGCAAGTTATCCAAACGCTATGGATTAGACGGATTCATCTGGATTCATCAAGGCGTGTTCGCGGATTCACAGGCAACCTATTTCCCACGATCCGTGCACGTCTGCGATATTACGTACCGCCATACAAATCGCTATGAAAAAGTCTGTAGATTCACGGACTCACTCCTTCCCACGGCATGCGAATCTACGGACGAAGCAGGATTCACCTTCCGTGGGATATAGCCATAAGAAGTATAGGGCGTTGGAAATGTCAACATAGAACCGCAATAGAGTTGTGTCAATATTATTGTAGATTAGATTTAGAAAATTTACCTACTTGTAGAAATAACGTGCGTACATAAATTTATGTATTTTGTACCTCATGATAAAATAAGATACGCACCCATACTTTCCGTGATCCTCCTTCCCTTTCCTAAATTGAATAACAAGCTCAAAGCATTAAGGTGTTTCGCAAATAGGTTCTTATCCTTCTTTATACATCCGGGAAAGGGGTGTATAAGTCTTCTCAACTCCGTAAATCTATTACGACAACGAACGGGGATCTCAAATATTATACTAAAGAAAAAGAAAACTACTTAGTTCCAAAGGCACTCAGTTGCCCATACATTTTCTACAACGATAAACAGTCATATTATTATAATCAGAAGGTGTCAAACATAATCTTCGAATAAACACATTACTTTCTATGTAGTTCCTATGAATGCATGGTCTAATATTGCAAAGGTGCAATATACACGATAAGTAATATGTTATCTGATATAATAGGCGCAATTTAATACAGTGATTAGTTCTTACAACACAATATCGTTGTTACACAGATCGTTCATAACACGTGTATCGTATTCCCTGGCCTAACATTTCAATGTATCATATTAATATACAGCAATATAAAATACAATAATGAGAACGTGTATATAATGATTTTATCAACAAGATTTTTTCATATAATGATTTTATCAACAAGATTTTTTCATATTAAAGATTCTCCCTATCTCCCTACTACTTCAATATTCATCCAGATATTATTTTCTACGCACAATTTACGTCATGACACTCGACTTGTACCATACTGATTTCCAAATAAACAAATATGAAATAACAATAAAGATATTAAGCAGGATATGTGTAATAATAAGGCTTTTATTAAATTTCTGATAAACGTGGGCTGCTATGTGGAGAGTAGAGACAAAGGAATACATGAGACATGGGTTGAACACATTCAACATAATATGCCTGTAAAATAGTTGTGGAACCACACTGGAGTGTGAGTGAAGGAACATTATTAAACCCTTTCCCCAGCCGTAGTTTAAATACCGTACAATATTAAGAAGATTTCAAAATAGGTAACAATTTACGTCATTTATATTTTTAGCTAGAGTTTGCTCAGACATAATTATGTGTAATTAATATTTGGAACTAAATAAAAGTTAGCTAAGTATACGTAACTTCAAAACTTTTCCAGATTAGCAAATTTCAGCATGCTATTAATAATACCATGTTGAAAACATCGGAAAATTCATAGGATATGTGAAAGCATAATACGCAAGAATGAGGTCTGATATACCAAAATAGTCACTAACGTTGATTGTATGTCGTTATTCTACTCTCAAAATAAAGTTAAGTGCTCACGTCCCAAAATCTAATATCACATTACCTACACTGTCTTGAACTTGAGTAGGTAAAGTATTGCCTTTATCGTAGGTATATTCAGTTTCAGTAGGATTCTCTATTACGCAAACGACGGTACAAACATTTTACTACGGACGTCTAAGTATATAGAACAGTCAAAGGGAGGCAAACAAAAAACATAAAGCTGTGGAAAAGTCCTAATCTTACCTACTCACTCAATCGCTTTCAGAAAACCCTCACAAAAAATAATTAAGAATTGCACGTTTGCGTCACATATTCAATCTTCATACATACTAATGATTATTGAGCAGTTCATCAATATTTATTATCAACTTTCTTATCTAGATGACTCCGAAATAAAATCCACAAATTTTAAAAGACTAAAATTTCAAAAAGCGAGTTGGTATAAACATAAAATGAACATTTTCTAAACTAAGTTCGGACGTTTTTTTTCCCGAATGAATATTAAGTGTATTAACGTATAACGTATTGTCTTAATCTGGGTTAACTGAAGACAAAGTTTATTATAGGGTTGGTGGGAGATGGACAGTAAATTATAATTATTTTTACTGCATAAAGAAGTATAAAACGATCGCTAAATCATACAGCCGTAATCTCGTAATCGTAAAATATTTGGGTCAAAGATGCTTTTGGAAACAGTAGTGATTTGTTGTTGGTCACATATTCTTCATGTTCAAATAAATCAATCATTTTAAGAACCGCAATGAGATGTACACATAAACAGAATAAAATAAATCACAGACTAAGATGAAAGCTGATAAGTCTATATAAATTACCTACGATGGCTAACCTTCCACTCGACATTTATCTATTCAACAGACTATACCCGTAATTCCCTCTGCCCTTATCAGTAGGCAATAACGTGTACCTAATAGCGGAGAAATTAGAGCAACGATGTAATATTATCACACTGGAACGTTGGCTAAAGTAGGTGCATAGGCTGCCACGTTATAGGTACACGTAATCCCATCTCAAACCGAGCGACATGGGCAACAGGCCAAAGTGCGATATACGTTCTCCCATTTAAATCGAATGCCAGGTGGCTAGGCTGTATTATACAATGTAGTCTGTTAGATAATTTTCAAAGGGCTAGAGCAGCATTCATAATATGCGATCATACTTTTGAGAATGAGAATATTTGAGCATCTTCAATATAATGACACGCGAATAACAATGGATGAACGTCTTGGTGTTGATTGCCATTCTTTCAACACGTCTCAATAACACATCAATGCAACATCACCTAATCGATCAAAGTGTTACGTAACTGTTGGATATTGAAATATATATGAATTTTGCAAGCGTTAGATTAGACTAACTACACGATAATTATATTGTAATGGAGGTTCGTATGAATATAACATACATAATACACGATTAGATATAAATAATTATGAATCACAAACGACGGATGTGATGTACGAAAATGGATGCCCTAATCAAATACACAAACCACGTTGATTAATAATAAAATTATGTATTCATACGATCGTTAATCTCATTTTTTATTTAACAATACTTTTATAAAACACGATACACCACAAAAATACATAGTATTTATCAAATAGACCATAATATCAAAGCCAATGGGTCGCATAGGGAGAAAATAAGGCCGTTGATACAAACTGCCCTATCGCTATTGGGAGGGATCTCAATGGGTGAAAATTTATGACACTCGACATCCTGGTTTCACAAAATATTGAATAAGTAATAACATTTATTTTTACGACAAGGAGAGCGGAATCGATCCAATTAACTTAATCATTACAATAGTATTAGCCATTCAATATCCATCGCGTAATAAAATTCCACAATTCCACTTAGTAATACCTGAACAAGCGAGTAACATCTGGAATGGTAACGCAGGTGTCAATAAATCCACAAGTACTCAAAGTACCTGCGAATATAAGGCGAAGGCACTAATATCAATATACGAGTACCAACGCCTCACCATTTATGTTATACAAATCCATTTGCATATTATTGTCGATACGCAAATGTACGTATGAATACTAAATTCAATAAAACAATCGATCGTCTATGTGGGCCATATTGACATTATAGTTGATACTATCTGTGTGTCTGGAGCTGCATAATACAATCGTCAAAATTACATTAGATACATGTATTACAATGTTCGTTTTAACGCATCAATCGTAATGTCTATTTACTAATCACTTATTACAAACACCGATGGGTGATATCTGCAGTGCAGTACTAAAAAACCTCAGGAAAAACCTTAAAAAAGTGCAGGGACATTGTGATGTATTTACAACATTGGTTAGTCAACTGATTGACTAATTAAATACCCAGTCTCGTAACTGGTGTGATTCAAATAAATGATTAAAAATAACAATAGCAATATTACTTCGAAACAAACCTTACACAAGCAATATACCCACGTATATATGTACAACATGTCGATTAGTAGGTAGTAATATACTCAACAAAAATGTAGGTATGTAGTTAACAATAAATAATAAGAATGTTACTATTATAAAATAATATATTACTGTCATACATATTGTCGTGTCACATACAGCTGCAAGCATTGCAGAGTCAGATTGATTGCAAATTGATTTGAATATTATGTGATTACATTACAACAATACAATATGTATATTGGATACAAATAATTTCCTATAGTCGGCCGAACAAATTGATTGATCAGCCAGTCAGGTGTAAAAACATCCAATTATTGATATATCAACGCGTTCTTGGTGAAGCAGTCACACTTGCTTTATTAATTAATTGTCAATAGAAAACAAATAAAATAAAAACACAATAGAGAACGCACTTATAATAGATAAAATTGTTTGATAAATGTAGAATTTACAACATATGGGTGAAAATAATATACTAATGAAAAAACCTTTTTAAGACAAAGCTCAAACCTTTATGAGAAGTGCAGGGTAAGAGAAACCGCAGAGCGTGTGTGACGTGAAGATAGAAGGGTGTGGCAGTATGTCCTCTCTACCAATCCCGCAAGGGATACGGCGCGATGGGATGGGTAGATGGATACATAGTACCAGCAGGCCACCTTTACATTCTGAGGCTTTCACAGCCAGCGTCGTAGCTTTATTTTTTTTTTTATAATTTTCAGGAAAGCGATCCCGACTAAATTCCTTCCCCTACTAGATCTGATGATATTATTTGCACAATGTCTTTAAAAAATGACAACATTTGAGTTATCAGTAACGCTGGATTTTGCCACACAAGAACTTTAATACAACGTAACATCTGCGAGTGGCGTATTTTTATTTTTATAATATAATAAAAAAAACATTCATTTGTATGTCAGATCCAGATGGAAATGTTTTATTATTTTGTTAGAGCGACGTAATATAAAAAAACAATTATATTACTCGTATTATTATACGAAACTTCAAAAACAAGTTCCTCGACAATCTGCGTAAAACAAAGAATGGGAAATTATCACCAGCAGGTAGCATTTTCGTATTAAAATATGTATTCTTCTTCATTCGTATGGGAAAACAACTATTGTACAAGTGATCTGGGAGTCAGAGCTCCGCGTCAATATTTCTCAGATATTCAATTGCCCTTGGCGTCATCCCACGGATTTCCCAAATATCCCCCCTCGATCTTCGTGATGGGACAGTGCCTCACAATGTGTTCGACCGTCTCGATCCGCCCGCACTCGCATTGGGGATGCTCCCTCTTATGATACTCAATAAAATATCAAACTAGAAATTGAACAGCGCAGTTAGTACCTCTAATGTATCAGTAGATGAATTAGTGGGAATTAAAAATAACAAAATTTGATTCCTCTCTATAAAATAAGTTCCATTAAAAATCTAATAAAAATTCAATTTTGAGCGTCTGTTATCAAAGGACTTCAAACCAATTTGTTCCACAAAAGGTAAGATGATTTTATTCGAAAATTATGTTATCTAATAATTAAAATGAAAATCACGGCATGGTAAAGCTTGAAAATTTCTATAAACAAGGCTGTTTACGTTGGCGCTCTGGTGTGTATTAAATATTATGATAACCACCTGCTTTTTGTGACGAAAACATTGAATTACATCATCCAACAATATAAGAATCTCTACAAAAAAAAAAACATCTCAATATTTTAAATACGAGTACCTATATTTAACAAAACGATATCCAATGGAAGTATCTCGCAAAGTAGACAGATTGATAACGACCACATAATATCCATGGGTTTAAAACAAAAACCTCCACCCATACAAATATAAGATTAGAATTTTTACTTAAAAGGGGTAACAATGAATTAAATACCTATAGATATTAAAGAGATGAACGCTCCAATGAGATTAGCATAGTATATTATTTTCATAATGTTATAATGACTATGCTGTAACAATAAAACTTACCCAGTATTCGCAATAATATGTGATGACACAATCTACATAAATATTGTGAGCAATCGGGTAAAATGAAACAAGTTAGGTAAATACTGCAGCAAGTCAAAGTCCATTCTAGTAAACTTACCTGAAAAGATAGAAAAAAATCATTATTAATATTTATATTATAATTCGAATGAGAGAGACACACAGAATTGAGTAAAAATATACCGTGTGAAAGTAACGAGAATAGAATACAATAGAGGATTAAAATGTAATAAAGGTTTTTTACTCAATAAATAATAGCATCAAACAATGAACTATATTTGTAGTATTGTAGGTGTATTGGAGCTGTCAACGACCATTATTAAATTATCTATCAATCACCTTCACAAGAGTGGCAAAGTCGTTCGGAAAATGTTGTTCACACCACACTTCAGATTTGGAAATAAAAGGAGTGACAACCAATAGAATGTACTGAAGCGCGAATCAATTCGTTAATAATATAACAGATTGAAATGTGATCGGTTGTCGACATTTCCCCAAAAGTGGTTCAACAAACCCTATCGATAAAAATATGATATGTGAACCTACATCAAAATCAGATCAATAATTATAAACCTGGATTAATAAGGGTAAATACGAGTACACTGGAATGTTTCAAGATTCAAAAGTATTTTGTTTCAAGTATCCGATATTTCCAAACAAATAAACCACAGATAAACTAATTCTTAAGACCAGAATTGCCCCTGAATTTATTCAAATATCAGTAATTAAATGCACTGCACCGTTATTCTATTTAGTAGTTATTTTTACTTGGTGCATTTAGGAGTTTATGTGGCAATTTGAGAGAAAATCGTGGCAATTAAAATTGGGGTATCAGGAAAATCGATTACGGAACAAAACATCTAAATATTAATCACACTTCCATCTCAATCTGTTCAAAAAATTAGAGGTTTTCGTTATCCCCACAAAGCCGATTTCGTTAAACGGTTATTTCCAGATGAAAGATGAAAAGGATTTTGAGGGCAAACCTTGTCAAATTTAATCGCTGTTCATTACACAAAAAAGTACTTCTGGCAAAGTGGAAAGCTTTGTACAAACAGAATTTTTCATTGAATACAAAAGATTTTCCATTTCATACAACACCGCCATCTCTACGTGGTTCGTATAATGCCGATGTCGGTAAAGTAGGCAGCATTGGTTTGTATCTTGAATGAACGAGAGTTCTATGAGAACGTAAACAGTTCGCCGGGGAGGCGAAGCGTAGCGTTCGAATCGATAAAAAACAGCTGATAGGAACTTTATTATTATCGCGTGGTATTCCCACCCTTCGAATCATATATCAGAATGATGAGTAGTAAGTAGGAGAATACACATTGCGAGGAAAATTGGACAAGACATAATAAAAAGGAGGCGTCAGCTAAAATTTCAACAAAGAAATCTGTTGAATAGGAAATCGTTCCTTTAATAATTTATTATTCATCAAACACGCGAAAACACCAGAGTGTGCCAATCTACATACACGAACAATAAGCTACCAGTAATTAGTTGGTACAATAATTATTATAACTAATTAATGTATGTAAGAATCATACAAAGTATCATAGTCGATCAGTGTGAGCAATTAATCTTAGAGAGAGAGAAAAACAACTCACGCGACGAATTATAAAAGATTAAAAGAAATGAAGATGTATTATGATGCCTGGCAAATTTAGTATAATTTTCTATGATCTGTAACTAATATGGAAACGCCTATGAACGTGTTCCAATCTGTATGAAACTGAACGAGAGATTTTCAGGGATGAATGTCATTATTCGCATAAGTACGAGATTTGGAGAAAGCCCCGAGTGAGTCTCCAACGGATTACTGAATTTCACGGCGCCGTAATCCTTCATGAGATGAACTTTGATATCGTAATAGTATGTATTTCGGGTGAAGTTGTAAACAGAATTTACGTAAGTATATAAATTATTTAGGGCGTGATCTTTTATTTCGTTCTTTCCCAAAAATTTAATAACATTTTCCGAGTAAAAAGGGTGAAAAAAAATGTGCATGAAAATTTTCGTTGTTTTTCAGATTTGTTAGATTGCATTAAATAAGTTGAATAGTAGAGTAGGTACAAGGAATCTTTATGGGGGTGAATAATTATTGATTCAGCAAGTCTACGGCTGTACTACAAAGTATAAAGGTTAACATAAGATGTAACATTTCACCCATGACTATAATATAACGTGACATTTAACTTCATCAAGTACGGCCTAGTGGGCGGACTCGGGCATGGGTGAATCAAAGTTTACTGTTATTGCGTGAGGCGGAGGACAGGGAATAGAGAAAGCTATTGAAACATTAAAGGGAAGTAATCGAAAACGCTGTGAAATAAATTTTTGTTCGCTCCATTTAACATTTGAATGACATTCCTTAGTTAACGCGCTGCTAACGACTGGAAATAAAGTTTATAAACTAAAAGCAGATCCATTGTCTCAAGAAAAGATGAAGATGCTAAAAATAAGAAGAAAACGACGATAGATGAAGCAGTCAAATAGAAGATTATGCTCTTTTCACAATAATGCATATTGCTAAAAAAATTGAAAAGAAGAGGCAACGCATTGTATTGAAAATACAATCCACACTACCTTTAGGTAGCAAGTAAGGTAATGGTCAGTAATGGTGTAATGAAGGTCATTTGCATGCTATACATAACCTCACACTATGTTGTACGCCGACACTGCTGAAGATAATAATATCTATCCATATAAATCTAAAGGAAAGACGTAAGCGAATTGTATATGAGTATTGAATAATATGTATCCATGTATGAATGTAATGAGTGTATGTCGCCATATAAGTCTGCCTGTAGAGTCAGAATCTAGCAGTCGGTATGTAGGAGGACTGGGAGAACCAGAAAATAACAAAGAATTGCGTACCAACCTTCTCATGGACACTATAAAATATCAACAAGAGATTCGATAATTCCAGAGATTATCTTCTAGCTGTGGACGCCTGTAAACTGGTACAAAGTGTCTAGATACCTAAAGCACGATGGAATAAAGTTTCAAATATGTAGGTGGTATGGTTATATGGAATTGAATTGATTGGGTAAACAATATTTAAAAAGTGAGGTTTCCCGGTGTCATTATCAACTGCATGGTAGTAGATTACAGAAGCAATTGTAAAGCAATGTATAACACAACATAATGAGCCCCTAGGCGGCGGCGTCGTCGTCGGCGCATTGTCCAATACGCCCATATACGTGAGCGACCTGTCCTTATAGGGAATACTTGCTGAACAAGTACCGAGTACATACTTCCACAATATAATACATGAATCCTTGGTGAAGCAGCTCGCAGTCCGTCTGCCCTACTAACCGGCGATGTCCACTATCATTATCATATCATTATGTACGTATGTACTATTTGACCATTTTGTGACAACCGAAAGGGGAAATACTAGTTTCGGCCAGAGCCCCAGGCCAAGATGGTGGAACACCTTAAACATGGATTTCGTAATCGAAGGCGATAATGTTCTCGAAGACATTGTGGAATAATGGAGTATACAAATGCATAATGATACAGTTAATGTAAAAGAATAACGATACTATTCCATCAATTTCTAACCAACGAAAGTAATATTGGAGTGAAAAACTATGGTTTGCATTTTCTTTCAGTTCCGTTGGGTTGTTGTTATAACACATAATACATTGCTCTCTACATTCACACTAAGAACCTATAGGTTAATACTGTTTTCGTTTACGACTTGAAAAGTCCCATTAAAACTGTTATTATATCAAATATTGATCTTATTATACCAATAATAGTATCCACAGTAGACATTCTGTAAGACGTAATAATTAATAACGTGAATGGAATCGAGTTTATTAATTCCTTATTCAATAGACGAGACATCATATTACTAATTAATTAATATATTATATGTATGACAGCATGAAGACTACATATTAGACACACAAATATATATTAGTCATATTCATGTACCACAAACACGAGATAATTTGCTAATAAATTAACCAAATTGGTGAGGAGCACACACCACTAATCTGATAATAATAATAGTTATTTCTTGTACTCAAAATGGCGTACCGTAAAGTTTTCACATAAAGTCAGATAATTCACTCCTTAACAATATTGTCATATTAATTTTGTTTCTTCCACAAGGATAGTACGAAAATAATCGACGAACATGGGGAAATAACATATTCGTGTTTTGCGTAGGTTGTTTTCAGCTAAGCCACAATATTTTGTTATAACTGAAATCTGCAGCACAGATGTGAGTTCTTGTACAAATGTAAAATTGACAATATCCCGTAGTACCTACATTTTTCATCTAATCTACGCAATTGGTACAAAAGCTTCCTTCCTCTCGTCAATGATTCGGTTTGCCTACGAAGTACGAATTGTAAATATTATACCTACTAGACATCTAACTACATCACAACATTCTTGTATACAATATGCTTTACACTCTTGCGGTAGGTTTTTGTATCATCGTCCTATTATTAAACTGCCTTTATAAATAATTGAGATAATTAGTAGTTACGTGTTGTACAATAATTATTAATTAATAAGTTTCCAGTTGGGTACGATAATACTTTCCTAGGTGACACACTACAAAATAAAGGGGCTCTTTAATTGAGGGACAATTCTTAGATCTGATTTCGCATTATACACAACCTAAAAACTTTTAAAGCATGCGAGCTGCTCAGCTGGGGGCCCAATTGTTTATTTTAGAACAAAATGAATTATTGCCTTAATAATTTTAAGTTATTTTAATTAGATGAACGCTCATAGAAATAATACTTTTGACAGTGAACCAATAACCGCGATAAATACCGCACGAAATATAAAACTTCACAGCGGAACGGCAATGTTTAAGACGTAAAGGAGACCACACGATGAAGATGGTGGTTACTTCATACCTGACAGTGATGTGATGATTTGGTCTCGATAATAAATACAAAAATACAATAAAAAATATAAAAATTATAACCTAAAAACAATATTTTCATGAAACAATATCTAATGTGAATATTATGTTTTTCATAGACACATTCAGGGTTGATTGGAAACCGCATACAATCATACGCAATACAAAACATTGACTGAATAATGCAATTGTGTAAAGTGTGTGCAAGTACGATTATCCACGTACTTCGTTTCGTCCTTCTTCACCTCATGCAATATTTCGCCGGACATGAAACTATTGATTTATTCCACGATAAAATGTACAATACTATATGTAATACTATTGTCTACAGTTACTGATATAAGAATACTGGTAAGTGTACTTAAACTACAGTATTAATACCAGACAGAAATGCAAGTAGGCAAGATTTCAAGCCAACCAAAACCAAAATAGAAATGTTTAACGGTGTACAAACAGCCCATTTCTTATATGTGAAAACGCCATACATATTTGATAAAACACACAGGTAATTTTACCCCTCATGAATATAACAAAACACCACGAAGAAGACTAATGTGTGGAGAATGACGAATGGCAGAATGATCTACAACAATAGGTAATAATAATAAGAAATTGTGAATGAATAGTATAAAAAAGATTTCACCCCAAGAGGGTAAACTGAGGTCCAATTAATTATCTCTTCGAAAGAAAAACATAATATCATCAGTCACCACTGTAGTAGTAGTACGTTAGGGAGGTACACATTGTATCAGGGGAAATTCTGTGTCATATTCTATCTCCTCACCCCGGCAAGGTGAAAATAAACCTAAAAGAAAGTCATACGGTGAAGTGTGTGTGTACATGTTTTGTCCCATTGTTTACCTAAACGTTTATTTCGGGTAAGTATTGAATGCTGTTACCAACACCCCCAAGGTTACCAGTGTTGTTGGTTCAGTGGGTAAACTTCAAGACATAATTAGAACTGAACTGAAACGTGGCGCCATACATGAAACTAATTACGGTTTACTAGATACACAGCACAACTAGACAACGCGACGTAGGTATTCTAGTTTAGTGTAATAGATTAATCCTGGGGGTGATTTATTACGACATTGAATGGATTAAAAAAAGATCAGTAGAATGAGAAAGTTACGACTTATTTAAAGATTCATAGGTCACATTATGATGTTTAAATGCAAGACCTACGGAAATACCTATAAACAACGCTTTGAGTTTGAGACAAATAGGTGTAAATAGACACATACAAATTGTCTAGTCCCCGTGTAATACGGTGCTTTTAGGTTTCTCGATGGAAAGTTGTGGGGTAGTCTGTTTTTCTTTCATTCTATACGTATTTTGGGGTGCTGAATTCGAATCCGAGGTTTGCCAACAAAATTATATACTAAAAAAAAATATATATATACTAAATTTATAGGAAATTTTATGTGCTTTCATTTTGCTAAAAAGATGACCCACAAAAAGTTGATGGTTTTTAAGTTCAAATCCAGAATTCGCCAGGAAATGTAAATATTCGCCATTTTTCCAATTTTTCGCCATGTTCCGTCACGAAATTTTGTTGGCAAACCTCGGATTCGGATTCGGCACCCCAAAATACGTATAGAATGAAAGAAAAACAGACTACCCCACAACTTTCCATCGAGGGACTGCTTTGTGTTTAATTTCACCGGATTAGTGTTGTTTGACTCGAAATTAAGTCTGGACAAATTAATACAGATAATTTCACGACGAAGACACATTCGTATGATTAGCAATATCGTTAACAAAAATGAAGAATTAAACGCATGAACAAATTAATAACGCATATTCAGCGGTAACATTCCCATGAAAAATCATACCAAACAATAATAATAATCGGTGATTTAATACCGAAATGCTGAGAAGTCGTACTAAAAAAATTCCTTTGGCACGCCACAGGCATAGGTAGATTTCAAGTGATTTATTAATTTTATTAATTTTAAGAGTACATCTGTACAATAAAAACAATCACAATATCATCAGCAAATAAACCAGCGAAGTGATGAAGTAGTATGGATGTAGTTTATTCTTTGATTATCGAAGTACCGTATGACGAAAAAATATTTGATTAAGTACTTCAATAATCAAAGGAAGTACCTAATCCAATAATCAAATTATTTTCATTCCACACATAATATGGATTGGTACCGGTACCTAAGCACTAAAAATTTGAAAAAACGATGTGAGTTCTTCTCGTATCGTGAAGCACATTTCTAAAACAACAAACACGCAAGTACCTATGCGGTAACTACTTAACTAGATCTTTCGATCGATCAGTGTAGTCCGAGGAATTGAGCTAGACAAAATCTGACTTTTGATCTGTATTCCTTATTTAATAACCTTTCATACGATACCAGACACAGACCCTCACAATCATTGGATCCCCTAAGAATGATTGTTTTTGAATTTAAAGCCTTAAAAAGTGAACCTTCCTCTTAATGGATTTCACCCAATCTCCTATCAGTTCATCTACCACTTACCAAAAATCTACCACCCAAGTTTCACGTTTCTGCGACGCATAGTTTGGCTGCAAACGTGCGCACAAGAAAAGGGACATATATATATATGGCTTATATATATAAACTTTTAAACCAAGGTCGGATTCGGGTTCTCCTGGTTCTAATTAGTGATACTGAGTAGAAATTTTTCAATTCTGCGACATCACGGGAAAAACGAATAGGTAGAGTTCCTTTTGGAAATCTACCTAAAACTTGTAATTTATATGGCAAGTGTCCAAATCGTTGACATGCATCATCGTCAACACAACATCGCGACCAATGGGAGTGGAATTTGATAGAATTATGAACTAATTCAATCAGTGGCACATGCCTACTGTATGTATGTACAAGTATTAGGTAGCTATTATTAAATTTATAATTTATTCGAAGGAATTTGACATTACTGGAACTGCACAAAGGTGAAACAAGCGTTATAAAATACTGGACATATTTTGAAACATTAAAAGGCTCGGCATCTGTAGCATTAACATTCCAACACACACATTATCAATTAGTTGTTTCACATTTATTATGGCAATCTATACTAAACTATACGAATTCCTCCACTTGAAATATAATCGAGAGAGTAAAACAGGTGTTGTTTTCCGCGTGTAAAATATTTTACGGGGTGATAGAGGATGAAAAAGTATGAAGAAGCCATGACCGAGAAACAACTATTTTAGAGACATGGCCTTTTTTTAAAAAAGAGCATGTATGACACTTCTATCTTAGGTTTTTTAACATTATCTCATAAACTATTAACTCTATTTTAACAAAACAAAAATTATAGTAAACATTTTAGGCTTTCGACAAAGGCCTAATTTATAGCTTTTGTTACAGAATACAGTGAAATTTTGTTGATAACTTGTTTTGGTAAAAAAGAAAGTAAACAACAAATTTCACAAAAATATCCACACAATGTACTATTTCATATCCACTTCTACACTTACTTATTCAACAAATCTTATTCGGGTTAATAAACCGATAGCAATAATTATAAACGTAAATACACCATTACTCATACAGATATTAGGTACCTACGGGGGAATAGTAATTATGAATCAAAATTGAAAGTAAGTAATGATTAATTAAAATATGTAGGTAAATTGACATCAATTCATTCGGTTAATTCAAAGACAATATAATGAATGTATATATGTACTTATGTACCTAGATCTAGATTGCTGTGTCGATAAAATTGTGTAGCTAATAAACAATGTGGCAGAGGAAGGGATATACATACATAATTATTTATAACAAGCGATTGTTTATCTTCGGGCCAAGCGATCAAATAATACAAGAACAAATTGTTACATTGCTAAAGTTGCAGGTATGTTGCGAGGTTAGTACACCTTGTAGATAGACGGATAGATAAACAATAATAAGTACATATACAATGCTGAATCTATGTAGTGGATGCCGAACACCTGGTGATGCGATTCCGTTGATGAATCATCATACAATGATGGACGGGCCAGAATTAAAATTGGCCGCAAAAAACTTCATCAAAATAATAACATGGCTGACTGTATGTGTAGTGTAGTATAACATATTATTTTCTATCAAACAAACAATCTATAAAGATAGTAATAAAATCGATTCACCTATACATAGATGATACCTATAAATTGTTATAAAATATACAGCCTTGTCCGCGAATCTAGATACAAACAAAACATACAAACTTAATATGTAATGATCACACATCGTGCTGAAGAATGTAATCTATATCTGACTATAGGTATTTTATTGTTTAGGAAAACATGCAGATATTCTACAACAGAATAGGCCGCGAAATAAAATTCATACCTACAACAGAATAACTTTGAGGGCGGTATTGCTACTAAATATCTAAATGAATGAGTATTTGGAAGTTAGAAACTTTTACAAAGTAAGACTGGGTTTATCTACAACGTAGTTATCATTTTAAATATTATGTAGTCTCTCAACTAACGAACAGTGTAAGAAGGGCATGGGACTTACGACCAGCTATCGGTTGGTTTAGGTGATCACGATAAGGGCTAAATGGTGAATGTTTCTCGAGTGTAAAGAGACCACCGAAACCAACCGATGCGATGGCTGGTCGTAAGTCCAGCACGCCCATCATTGAGAGACCATAATATCAAGGTTTAGTTGAGGTGTCGTACCCAATGTTCTTTTGTATAAATAAAAGGCAGCAATACCTACATTACGTTATGTTAAATCTATCATTTGTCACGTATAAAATTCAATACATAATTTACAATCCACGTGCTTGGATACGTGATTATAAGATACTTAGAAATAGAAATACGTCAAACAATTTTGAACAAGAAAGGAAAAAAAGTATTACATACGTAGGATATGATAAAAGGGTTAATAGAGGTGGGTATATTTGAATATTGTGTTGTGAGAGAGGGATTATGAATAGCTGAAAGGGATTCTCAGAGGAGTTTTGTAATGAAAATGATACGTCCCTTCCATTTTATCATCGTCCAACAAGAGCTACATCAAAATGGAATGAAGTCCCTAAGATCTAAAGATATTATATTATCCATTGAGGTTCATACCCTTAAGGTATTTCCCAAAATGTGAAGCAGCCAGAGGCAGGTGTGCGGGTGTGGATTAACATATCAATCAATATGAAAAATACACAAATTCATAAATATAGAGGATAGTGGGAGTTTTTTCGGTTGGATAATAATATTTTAAAGCTACCGAGTGGGATGAGAACGGTGGATGGATTTACAGACGACCGAAAAATACGTAGTTTTGCGCTGAAGATTCTTACGGAAATCGAGAATAATGTTTGATACTGAAGGATGTAGAGAAATTGAATAAATTTTAAAAGATCAATCGAAACGAGCATACATTTCACCTATCATAGGTTCCCTTCATGCATATCTTTCGGTACATTTCTATCTACAAAACCAATTATTACTATTGTAATGAATGTGGAATGAATTAGTAAAATGTCATTAGCCATAATAACGGTATTTACATAGTACATAATATTATCAATAGAGTAAATTAATGTAAAAATTATTACCGAATTCACGTGAATAATTAAATATTTGGGTTAGATTAGCAACACTAGAGTGCGAGTGATGTGATAGATTTGTTATAATTATAGTTAATTAAACACAACGGACATTGTTCTCAATTCGATAGTAATCATTATTATCAAATGTACTCAAGTATCTAACATACAATTAATTAATCATGTTCACTCATCCTTGTGCGACCAATGACTCATGTGGCAGATGGAATGTTGTACGAAATTTTCTTCTGGTCATTCGCATTTACTCAAAACTGAAAACACTATAAATATTAGAAAAATCTTGCGAAGTAGCAATCTCCAATTTCATCTAACGAGAAATATGGCAATGGGCAGGTCAGGTTGCTAGACAGGGAGTGGACAGTTGGGCACCTAGAATCCTGAGATGGAGACCGTGGGACATGAAAAGAGGAATAGGTCGGCCTCAGAAAAGATGGGCCGATGATATTGTCCCCGTCGCTGGTAGTGGGTGGATCTAGAAAGCCCAAAGAAGGGAGGAGTGGAAAAAATTGGAAGAGGCCTACATACAGCAGTGGAGAGATGGCTAAGAAAGAAGAAGAAGAACGAGAAATAATGGGAAAAATGTAGTACGTAGGTATAAAGAAACCTAAAAATATATTCTGTGCCATCTCGATAATTAGAATTCCAAGCTTCAATAATAATATATCGTTATAGAGAAGGTGGTATAATATTTCTTGGGTGCAAAATTTACAAGACGGTATAAAATGTATTAGGAAAATAAATTAATTTATATCGCGAGTTTAATCAACAACATACTTGAGGTGGAAGTAAAGTAATTGCTAAAATCCCAAGACGACTTGGGTTGGGATAGAGTCACACAATAATAGAATATATTAGTCGTTAACATGTTCTATATATTTTCGATTTAATTTAATATCAAGGCACCTATGTGTTTACACGTGTAATAACTCCCCGGAGTGTCAAGAGTGCCAGAAGCACCTTGAAATTGATTGAGAATTCAACCGAACCGTGTTTAATTCCGTCCGTATTAATTCTATTAAGTCCTTAATATACTCAACGAATGTAATTACTAATTTCCACACCTTCGATAAATTTGGTCTCACGAGGCAACTCTGTGTATCCTTACTCACGTACAAGCGGGTACATCATAATGTATGAATTTGTACAAAAAAGCCTTGTCTACAATAAAAAAAAAATATAGAAAAAACTTTGTTACTGTTTTGAATTAAATTGTTTGCTGAATTGTTGTGAAGCCTATTCAGTTCAAGTAGTTCAACTTCTACATACGTAGAATATTTAAACAATGTGAAAGGTACTTGTCACTTTTGAAATGCTGTATTGTCCCAAATTTTGCGACGTCTTCAGTGAAATACAAAACAGACAAAATCTAATTTTCGCACGCCTACTCATCGAAACATTATAAATATCTAAAGTTTATAATGACATTACCATATCTTTGATATCAGCAACTTTGGGAATCGTCTGCTGGGAATATGGAGTCGATGAGGCTCGCCACCCATCACGCCGCGTCAAGTACCAGGGAGGGCGCAAAGAGGAGGGCAGAATGCCGGATTGGTGTGTGGAATATAAGAGGAGATATGGAAGGTAAGATGAATGAATTGCGTGATGTTTTGCATGAGAGGAACTTAGATATATTGTGTTTATGTGAGACGAAAAGAAAGGATAGAGATTGTGATGTGGTGAATGGAATGGCAGAGATGTGGTCTGGAGTGCCTGAAAATGAACATGGACGTCAGGGAGTGGGTGCTATATTATCAAAAAGAATGACTGAATGTATGGTGAAGCGTAATGGGTATGGACTGGTAGGACCGAGACTCATCTGGATTCGTTTCAAGGTAGGCATGACCAGGCTGTTCCTTATTATAGGTTACGGTCCAGGGAATGATGCCTTGGATGATGAGAAGGATGAGTTTTGGAACTTAGTGCGGGAGACAGCGTATAAAAGAAGAGCGAATGAAAAAGTAATATTGGCAGGTGATCTGAATGGTTGGGTCGGTGTCAGAAGGAAGAATTTTGAGAGTGTTGGGATCGCATGGCGATGATAGGGTGAATGATAACGGGAAAAGAGTGTTAGAAGTATGTTTGGAGTTGGATCTCTTTGTGGCGAACACATTCTTCGCACACAAGGAGATCCACCAGTACACTTGGCAAAGAGAGAGAGTTGATCGTATTGAAAGGTCGATGATTGACTTTGTATGTGTGGACTCTGAGCTCCGGAAGGCGACAAAGGACACCCGGGCATTTCGGGGCGCCGGACTGTGGACGGATCACTTCCTTGTGATAACAAGGATTGATCTTTTCTCCGGTTGGCGCTCGAGGGCTCGGAAGTTGGAGCCTGTCCGGAGAATCAGGGTCGAAAAACTGAAAGAGACGAATGTTAGGGATGAATATGAAAGACTGACTAACGAAAGGCTAGAAGTACATGATGATGAGGAACGCTCGACGAGTGAACTATGGAATGTTATGAAGGAGGTGCTAGTAAAGAGTGCAAGAGAAGTATGTGGAGAAGCGTTGGTAGGAAGGAAAAAAGGTGATGCGTGGTGGGATGATGAGGTGAAGGATGCTGTAGTGAGGAAAAAGAAAGCGTGGAATGATGTGCTTGGTGCGAAACCAGATGATGGAGGTGAGAAAGAAAGAAAGAAGAATATATATAAAGCGTGTAGGAAAGAAGTGAAAGAAATGGTTTGCCAGAAAAAGAGAAAACTTGAGGAAGAGGAATGTATGAAATTATCGAGGAACGCCGAGGAGAATTTGAAAATATTCTGGAAGGAAGTAAAAAGAAAGAGATCTGGAAGTGAGAAAAACAGTATGAATTGCATCAAAGATAAGAATGGTGATTTAGTGATGAATGGAGAAGAAGTTGTTGAAAGATGGAAAGAATACTTCGAAGAATTGTATGAAAGTGGTACTAGTACAAACCAGACGAATGTAGCAGATAGTATGAATGTAAATATTGCTGAGGACGAGGAAATACGTATGAATGAAGTTGTGCTTGCATTGAAAAAAGCAAAGAATGGTAAAGCTGCGGGACATGACTGTGTGGCCATAGAGTTCATCAAGCAAGGTGGCCCGAAGATTCTCGAGTGGTGCCTGAGGCTCTTCAACTTGTGCTGGGAGAGTGGCTGCACTCCTGAGGATTGGAGGAGGGCAGTCATCTGCCCTTTGTACAAGGGGAAAGGCTCAAGGTTGGAATGCGGCAGTTATCGGGCTATCAGTTTGCTGAGCTCTGTGGGCAAACTGTATGGAAAGGTATTGATTGAAAGAGTAAGAAAAGTGACTGAAAGTAAAGTATGGGATGTGCAGGGTGCTTTCATGAGTGGCAGGGGGTGCACCGATCAGATCTTCTCCCTACGGATGGTCGTGGAGAAGCTTCTGGCTAAACACCAGAGGCTCTTCTGCGCGTTCGTGGATCTGGAGAAGGCATACGATCGTGTGGACCGAGAAAGACTGTGGCGTGTACTGTCGGAATATGGGGTGAGCGACCGACTGATTGGCGCAATCGCGTCTCTATATACGGAGAGCTCTGCTTGTGTCAGGGTGAATGCTGCGTTGTCGCAGTGGTTCACTCTCACAAAAGGGGTTAAACAGGGTTGCGTCATGTCGCCTTGGTTGTTCAACCTGTTCTTCGACTACTGCATGCGTCCTCTGAATGAGCTGAATGTTGGTGTGGACCTAAATGGAGTGAAAGTATGTGCGTTAATGTTTGCAGATGATTTAGTGTTGATGGCTGATGATGAATGTGAGTTACAACGGATAGTATCCTGTGTGTACGAAAGCTGCGATATGAATGGTATGAAAATGAATGTAAATAAAACGAAAGTATTAGTGTTCGAAAGAGAGGAAATAAGGACAAATTGTGTGATAAAGGTTGGTAATGACTGTCTGGAGCAAGTGGATGAGTATGTATATCTGGGAAGTTTGTTTACTAGAGATGGACGCTGTGATGGAGACATTGAAAGAAGGAAGCTGGCCGGTACTAGGACGAATGGTGCGCTCGGTCCGATTGTTAGTAGTAGCAATGTGTCTATGAAAGCAAAAGTGCTAGTGCACAATGCTGTCTTGGTGCCGACCCTGATGTATGCTAGTGAGACGTGGACGTGGATGAAGAAGGATGAATCAGGGTTGAATGCAGTAGAAATGAGGTCATTAAGAAGAATGTGCGGGAAAACGCTGAGAGATAAGATAAGGAATGAGGTTATTAGGGAAATGAGTGACTGCAAGACTGGTGTAGTGACAAGAATGAAAGTAAACAAACTAAGATGGTTTGGGCATGTTGAGAGAATGAATGATGACAGGATGACAAAAAAGATATATCTGAATGAGCGAAGAGGGGTGAGAAAGCGCGGCCGTCCGAGACTGACCTGGTCCGATCATGTCGACCAGATCCTCAAGGATGGACGCGTTTTGAGTAAAAGGAATCGGAGAGCGTGTATGACTAATTGCATGAATGTGACGGAAGCTAGGAGTGTGTGTAAGGATAGGGCTGTCTGGCGCTCTGTCCTCTCTGCCTACCCTGCAAGGGATGTGGCGTGAGGGTATAGATAGATAGATAGATAGGGAATCGTCTGCTTCAAACACAAAATCATACACGGGTATTATTTTAGATTACTGTTTAAGGATTTATGAACAGATCACTGCACAGAGGTGCATCTGGAACAGCGATAATGATTACAGGTATCCAATGGGAGTTATTGATTTTGTCTTAAAATAGATGACCTCACGTGATGCTGTACATTACGATAATAAAGCTGTAGACATACATAAAACATATTATAATAAAAGCTGTAGACATATTCACGTACAGTGAACTCTCGAGAGAATTTTCTTATATACAGAATGAAAGCATTGCACACAATTTTTCCATGAAGTAATTATTAATTAGTACAAATTGTCGCAGATACAAATCCATTTGGTTAATTAGTTGGTGAGTTGCCAGCAGTAACACTATAAAGTTTTAACGGTGGTTAAACAAATTATTAAATAAGTATGAAATGCATTGCGGAGATTCATCGACTTGAATAGAAGATTAGTTAGGCACAAGTAGACCTAGATATCAAATGATATATTTCCCAAAAGAAAATAAAAGTTTCCTCACAGACTTTTAAAGCTTATTTATAAATAGCACAAAAGTTTATCTTCTTCAATCTCTAACAATTCTTTCGATATTTTTTTAAATCCTTATGTAGGTATCAATCACAACTTTCTTAAATAAACTTTAAATATATATTTTTTCAGTTTAGCCCTACCTATATTGTATGAAATAATAAATCATCAAAAACTTTCTCACGTAATTCAGAGAAAACTGAAAAACGAACGAATATAAATATTGAGGTAGAATAATGAACGGAATGACTAACAGACCTGATGTTTTATCCGTGTGTAAAATGTATGTTACACAGTAATAAGGAAGCAAGTGCATCTTCATCCGTTTAATTAGCCTCCCGTCGACAGTGGATTGATTAGTCGGGGAACGAAACGAACGTCTTACATCCATTCATCGTCATCGCTACAATCAAAATTGTTGTGATCTCAATCTACCAGCATTAGATGAAGTGTATCCAAATGTCATAACAAAACATACCTACATCTCACTTAACTATTTAATCCCTCAAAACGCGTAGCGTACAAAGTACGTTGTATCAGTTTAAAAGCTCTGTAATCCGTGTGTCCATACATCACAGTACATATTATCTCATTTACAGGTAAATGTCATCAGCACGTAGCAAATAATAAACAGTAAACAGGATGGGTGACTTTCTTTTTCCCTCTCGCCGTCATACCTTCACGCATTGACTGCTACACTGCGCTAATAATAAACAAATAAATAATCACATTAACACAAAGGTGCCATACATCAAACAACTTTCAAGACTTTTTCTTTAAATCTGTCCCCGGGTTAGAAGCGACACGACAACATGTCTCCAGCGACAGCTTAATGAATTTTTAATGAACCTGTGGACTAACGACATGATATCTTTGTATTATTATTCTTAAAGTAACAAATAACTGAACAACTCTTAGTTTCATGTGAGAAATAATCAGGATCAGCTTACAGACGTCTAAATGCTTCAATGCGTGAATAGCTTTGACGAACTATCGACCTATTAAACTTATCCATAATAGTATACCATCTAGACGTCCCTTGAGGAGACCATCAGAGGGACATGGAACACCTGGAGCTTACTCCAGAAGACTGCTTCGATCGGAGCAGATGGAGAGAGGATCCGAGCCGCCGACCCCAGATAAATGGGATATGGTGCAGAGAAGAGAGAGAGAGTATACCATCTATAGTAGTAACGAAGATGTTAAATATTATAACGACTGTTAAATATTAGAGTGTACAATATTTTGACAAAATGACATACGCTTTGTAATAAATATAAACAAAATGTAAACACAACAAAAAAAACAAGCTGTTACATTGTATTCACACAAAAAAAAGTATAAGCGACTGCAAAGTCACGCAATTCTTCGCATGACTCATTCAAGAAATTAATCAACACAACAACTGTACAATACATTGTAGGTACGTGTATGTAGGTTTATAAGATAATATAAATTGTTCAATGTTCATACACCATTAGGTTCTGGGAAAATGAAGTCGAATCCACTCAATTCACTGAGATAACTAAGTCAATATGAATGAAGCTATTGTTTCACCACTATGACATACAATAAAAACCACTTCAACCCTTCAAAGTGTCCATATCCCTAGCTCAGCTAACAACGAGGTCAAGTCGTTATAGAATATTATATGATAGAGAACAGAACCTACACAGATTTGAAATAACTTGTTATAAGATTCACACTTGTGAACTTTTTTGCGAATTCCGAAAAATGCACGGTAGGGTGCTCAGAATCACAAAACATTATCTTGAATAAGATGAACTATGAACTTCGCTACTAAGTACTGTGAACTTCGCTAATTATTTAAGTAGGTAACGAAATTTTGTAATCACTAACAGGTAGAAGAGGGGAAAAGTGTGCGAGACGCGAAGACAGCATGGCGCCGGAATTATTTTTTAGGCAGAGATACGATACCACACAACTAATAGTACCTAATAATGTTAATATTATAACGAAGTGGAGTAGATTATAATAACAAACACCAATAAAATCATTGGGTTTATATAATGACAAGAATAATGTAATTTAATACAGAGCTGTTCAAGTAGAAATATTAAAACGTATATTTATTAACAATCACTTGTCAATAAACACAATATAAAGTTTTACACTAGAGACTGAATCAATTTAAAGGTGTGACAGTATTGAGTTGACAGTCTTTATCGACGTCAAGTTGATACTTTCATAAATACAAGATACTCTTACATTAGCACTAAATCCCTTCTGAAGATCTCAAGCTGATATTTCAATGACAACAATACCCTGAGCATTTCAATCTAAGCATTATAGCATGGTTACTGGTTAGGTTGACAGTTTGGACACGTTGAGTCGAGAGGACGAATGATAATATTATAAATATGAAACACACATGATTCGCCGCTACTCTTAAGGCAACATGGATCTCTAATTTCACCCTGGATTGATAATATTCACAAGACAGGCATATCTGCCTCGGGAGTGAAGAAACGTAATAGACGATAAGTTATTACGTATTTAAAAAATCGGAAAAGAGGGAATCTAACGAAAAGGTGGATAATTTCATTCCGGGAAACGAAATCTAATAATAGAATTATATAACGAAATAAGAAGGTAAATAAAAAATACGCAAAGTAAGAAATGTACACTTTAATTTATACGTTAAAGGTGGCAGTAAATATATCTTCATAAATTAAACAAAACGGTTACAGAGTAAAGTGAGAGTTCTATGCTAATAAAGTGGAGGGAATAAAGAATGTAAGATTGAAAATTACGCCTATGTATAAATTAGTGATCGGAAGTCGAGATAGGAATCCATGAGAGAACAAAAGGCCGCTTGGTTGTTAAATGAATTGTACAATATTATTATACCTAACCTAATACTCATACACACTAGCGGATTTAGGGGGGGGCTAGGGGGCTGAAGCCCCCCCAAAACCATGGATTACAGTAGTATATATAGAACAAATGTAGGGATTTCAGTCCCTTAGCCCCCCCCCCCCAAAATGTTGAGTGACGTTTCTAGTGCCTTGAGTACTAAACTGAAAATGTAGTATAGTGAATGCAATTCACCCCCCCCCCCCCGCTCGACAAAATTTTAGGCGTCAAGGTCAACAAATTTTAGACGACGACCTAAAATAAAAAAAAGGTCATCAGTTGATTACGGCAGGATTCCCCCCCCCCCCGTTTGCGATCTTTCCGCCGCATGAGAACGGCTCAAAATTTTAGGCGAGGACCAAAAAAAAAAAAAAAGGTCAACAAAAAAATTCTCGGGAAAATTTTTTTAATCTTCAGCCCCCCCCCAAAATGAAATCCTGGATCCGCCACTGGTCATACACTCATACCACACCAAGGCTAGGCAGTAGGCATTCATAATCATGGCGTCTCCCGGGAAATTAGTTGGTTATTGTTTGATGAAAATATTTAGGTTCGTAAGGGCACAAGGTCGATCTATAAAAGTATGAATCGGAAAACTGGGGATAATTTAATGATATAACTTCTTAAATTACTCTAACGAAAAAATATCGAAAGTGATTTTCGGTAACGATCGCAAATAAAACACAATCTTGATTGCTTGAATAACCCAATTTCGAATTTCTTATTAATATTACATTATTGAATAACGAATGATGAAAATATAATTTTGTAACTTTATAGGTATACTTTTAATTCTGAGAAAGAGGATTACACATCACTCAATAGATAAGTACATAATTAAAATTTAATTTCTGTTTCTACATCTTCCAGCCCGTGTAGCACAGATTTGTTTTCAGATAATTTGCATGTACCTACATCAAATAATAACCCCTAAGTACGTGATACCACAATAAACTACCTACCCATACGTACACACTTGAATTAAGCGTACTAAAAAGTCATTACGACATATCGAGTACTTTTTCCTAATTAAAGTGAAGTGAATGTGGGTACTCTGAGAATATGATTATGTATTACGTACAAACAACGAAGTAATTAATATCAATACATACTCATTGTTTTGGGGACACCTATGATGACTGTGTCATTCTTTGTCTATGTCTATGATTATCTTGACAAACATGAAAATATTGTATACAATCTAATACCGACATTTTCCGTTGTACGCCTATATAAACACAATCTATGTAATTGTTTCGTACAATACAAACGTTTATTTTGGAAAAACTTACACACTCACGATAAATATTACGAAGCCTACATAATCCCTCGAAACGCGTGTAACTACAAACTTACATAACATAAACACACACTACAGTATATAGAGTATAGTAAATTAATGTAACCGACCAAATAACATATTTACCAGAATTTACTTTCGAAGGATACCTACTCGTACAAGTTTGTATGCAACGTGTAAATAATTAATATAGTTTCCTACTGCGTACTTTACCGTCTGGGAAACTTCGTTTCATCCCGAATTCAGAGTGCGATGGCTGGGCAACCAGCAAATTGGAAAATATCTTTGAGATTGAATAATAATAAAGTCATTACATGAGTTAATAAAGAGAGGCACAGGTGGCGCTGTAATATTGGGAACATTTTAATATAAAACTTACCTGGGTTTCATTTTACTCATTTCCAACATTACCATAGATACTATTACACACTACCTCTACAATAATTAAAACCAAAATCATTTTTTATAAAACACTTTTCCGTAGTATGAACATAAGCTTAGTTTAGTGCGTATTATCAAGAGGTATGACGTGGACTTGTGGGATGAATTCATATAAGACAGAAAAGTCCCCAAGGATGAGATAATACAATAACCCAAATTGAATAAATCATTCAAACAGTCTTCAATATGAATGTAAATGAAGACAATGTATTGTCCAAAAACATCATACGTTCATACACGTACAAAAAACTAGTACAATATTATTAGAAAAATATTGGGCGGATTGATTTTGAGTAAAAGGAATCGGAGAGCGTGTATGACTAATTGCATGAATGTGACGGAAGCTAGGAGTGTGTGTAAGGATAGGGCTGTCTGGCGCTCTGTCCTCTCTGCCTACCCTGCAAGGGATGTGGCGTGAGGGTATAGATAGATAGATAGATTGATTCATAAATACGTCTAGCGTTTCTGAACAGAAAAAAAGTATTTTCAATAAGAGATATTCAGTTACGCAGAAAAATGGTTTCATATTGTGCTGCGAATGGAAGATAGTCAAACTGAAAAAATTGGGGGAATTCAAGTATAAAAGTAGTCGGCAAATTCTCATCGGTAAAAAATACTGTCTTTTTTCTCTAAAGAATTACTCGCATATTTTACAAAACGAACCTTTTTCTCATTTTCACTCAACCACAAAAAAAGGTAGTACGAGAAATATAAGGTACTTAGGCATATTTTTTCATTGAAGTTCGCTTGTAAAAAAACTGAAATGAATCCAAATGACTTCAATTAATACCCACTTATGTAAATTCGTTAGGTATAAACTATTGTCTTCAAATTGAATTAATCGCTTTCTACATTACCTTTGAGCATAGCATCTAATCTATATCTCTCTATAAAATAGTTTAATTTCTTTGTCGCAATACTAAGAATGGTATTCTATTCTAAGAAGAATCAATGTTTAAAAGATCATACAAAGGGAAGGAAAAGTACAATTGTCAATGAATTAATTACGAAGTTCCTGCGATTAGTGATTAAAGTGATTAGCGAATATAATAAAAACGTACGCTTAATTTCACATACGATGAATAACTAAAACTATAGAACATCATCCGTCAGTTAATAGGAGCGGAGCATAAAATAGACAAAGACGGGAGAAAGTGATATAAAAGTAGGCATACACAATTATTATCTGCGAGTATAACAAGTGAGTATTCCTAGTGGTAGATGTTCACTACAACATACCAGCAATTATTGTATTTATTTATTGGTACAATTCCAACATACAACCAGTACAGAGCAGTATGTAATAATGAAAAGGTATTTAATTCTACGTTAATTACCACCGAGCGCACTCATTTCTACCGATTGTCGGAGGGAAATACGGGCAGGTTAAAAACAATGAACAATAATAATTACTATGTTGGTAAACGTGTATTCAGCGCTAAGTAAATATTTACATAGCATTTTGACATACTCTCGGCATACATAGACTTTTAAATTTAGTGAACATAAAAAATACATCCCTTAGCAAGGTTATTTACATGAGATTTTCACTTTCATGATAATATCTAAGCAACTATAATTAAACTAAGGTGTACACTATGTTCTCAAAACGTGATTGGTGTTGATGTTTTTGGTGAGTCACTAAGTGCCTTTAAGAAAAATGTTCATAAAAACATAAATATTTTGCCGCACTAGTCATTTCGCATTGTCTCACACCTCGGATATTATCAGCAACCTATAATTTACAATATCGCTATAATGTGCCTCGGTGCACGGAAGATTTTGTTATTGTCACCTTTCATGTTTTAATATTATTTTGTTTTTGATATTATTTGTGGGTACCATCAATTTATTATTTTCATGAGTGCATTGAATTATTATTTTATTGGTGTGTTGGTACCTACTTGTTGCTAATAGAATACTTACCTGCACACATATATATTATATGTGGGTGCCTAAGTGTTAGTATATTTAATTGTCTCATATTCACTTGATTGATTCAAAGTACCTAAGACAAGAACGAGATTCGCACAGAGACATTTTACTTTTACAGCACCGAGACTTCTTAACAAAATACAGGACAAAGTCCTAACTAAACAACAAATGACGTATAAACCAAAAACGAAACGAATTATAACTGACTGGTTACTTAAGACAGGACGAGACGAGACGGAAACTTTGCTGAACTATATACCTGTTTAATGGAACCTGTTTAATGGAACCTTATAAATGGAGAAATGCAGTGATTGATTGCAGTATCAACAGGTGAGTGGTTGAACAACATAAAGTACTGATGTATGGTGAGGGTGTTCATTGGCATGTTATGTGTTGAATGTTATGTGGTGTAGTGTATGTATATGTGTGTGTGTGTGTGTGTGTGTGTTGTATGTGTTATCGTATTACATAAGGATTGCAACAATTGATTGGATGAAAAACAAAAAAAAAAACATAATTTACATAAAGAAAATAACTAATTTTATATACTTGGGTAAATGAGATGTATAAATGAAATACATAAATGAAATATATAAATGAAATACATAAATGAAATATATAAATGAAATACATGAATGAAATATATAAGTGTAATACATAATATGGAAATGTAATGCCACCTTAGTACGGGCTTTGCCTAGTTGGGTGGCAAAATTGTGAATGTATTTATTATGTCTATTTATGAAATAAAGTATTTATTATTATTATTATTATTATTGATTTGTAATGTACCTACTATGCGTGCATGCTGTGGACACTCTTAATTGGGAGGTTAACGTGAATTATATATTTTGTGTATGTCATTATGTATGTTTGTTAACTTTCTGTGTGTGTCCCCAATAAATAAATAAATAAATAAATAGTATTATTTAATATAAAATGTATGAAACGAGGGATAGCACGGTCATATTTTCATTATATTAATATAGACTAAGGTGGAAAGCATGCGACACAATTATTTAAAAATTATCAAAACAAGTAATGATGTTATTAGGAGAATTATGCACAGAATAATAAGGCCTATACGATGGTTATCTGTATCATTGTATTACAGTATTGTGGACATGGCACTCTAGATAAATTATTCGTGACAGTCACATGGATGGAATACATTATGCCTAGTTTAGCCACAACATACCTACGTACAGTTGAGTATTCACAAAATACTGAGGAACGTGGCGCAAAGCAACAAAAAGCTATAAATCCACGGAAAATTGTATTGCTTATTGAAAATAACGAACGAAAACCACAACGCTGAAGTATTATCAATTATCATCATTTATTCACAACCAGCGCGACGTATTTGAAACTGAAATTAGAAACATTACGTCAACATGGTAGTTTCTAAATTTTGAAGTCAAAAAGTCAGACGACCTTTATATAAAACTCGTAGGTAATCTAATTATTTAATTAAACCTCCATCAATTACGTATAATTGCCGTGAAGATAAAAGAGGAATATTAAAATCACGGTTCAACGAACTAATTCGCTTTTGATAACAGAATATAAATTAATATTAATAAATTCATTACGAGAAATTAGCACACCAAATACAATACTAATTAGTAATTCGTTAAAATTAACTAATTATATCACTCAACTCATAAACAATTTGCCAATCAACGAATTATTATATTGATAATTACTTTTGTTCATCCTGAGGATTAAAAAGCAACCAATAAAAATTGCAATCAGGGAGGAGGAATGACATATTTTTCCGATCAGGATAGCATATTTTCTAATCTCATCTGAATGCAATTTTTCATGGATCTTACTATTGTAGAGTATAAAATGGATATGTACGCTTTATTCCCCACCTCTTCTTCGTCTATGGTGATTGACTTCCTAATTCTAACTACAATGATGTTAATGTATGTACATGACGTATGTATCATTATAATATGTAATTATATTAAAGTTTGAATGTGTCTGTGTTTTTGCGGTGATATCATGATAATACGGTGCCGACGACCGCTCACAAAGACTGTTGTAGATTAATTTATGTATATTATAATACAATCATATTATGATTTCCTACCTAGCTTTACTGTTGACGGATTGGCAATGCAGTGACGTAATAGTACCGACCGGCCACTGCACTAGCGAGGCTTGTATCGCGAACCATGTACATGAAACTTTCTGGAACGACACACCTACATAATAAAGTCACAATCCAGACAGCCTCACCAGATGTAGATCGTGGGTTGGTACTATTCTGCCAAAACTTGTCAACTGGGCTGATTTACTACAGTTCACGACGAAAGTTTACTGTGAAGTGTATATTTTGGATTTATTTCAATTAAAATCCATTTTAAAGGGAAAATAATATACATAATATTATAATCAAATCAGGGAAGTATAATTTACAAAGCAAATGACATTAACTTGTAACTGAATATAATATACAATGAGTATGAGAGATAATAGTGATGATGCTGAGCTGAGATGACTAATACAAAGTAGATAGTACTATGTACCAATGAATTTGTAACACACATGGCATGTACTATCTACTGTACATATTTCCATTACGGCAACACACGGAATCTTGTTATTAATAAGAGAATCCACGTTGCATAAAGATAATAAGTTTAAAATTCTCTTTCTCGTATGAAATATCAATTCATAATCACGTACATACTCGAGGCTAACAATAATAGATACAGACAATCTAAGTATCACTATACGTATACAGTCTTTACTATAATTGGGCTATTGTTGCGATCTTATAAAATTCGTAATAAAATATACCTACAAACTACAAGATGGGGAGATAAATAGTAAGTAATATGCAATACTACGTCCAATGCATACATCTCGTATAACGTATAACCACCTGGTTTTTATAGTGAACTCGTATACATTGTGTATGACTCATCATGGATAAACAATATAACAATAGATATTATTTATACAAATACTGCACAGTACTACCTACCTACTAATAGCATACTAGATCCACATTCTCATACATTCTTCACCTTCAAATTTACAACATTCTGAAGTAGGTAATAATATCACCAAATTTTTTTAGAAACATGCGAAATCCCAGAGTAAGGTAATGCACACCCGCATGTCTGTCCCTGGATACCCCATTGACTTGAAAAACTATTATTGTTTCATTTATAAACTCATTTTTGCTTTCAAAAATTTCAACACCATATTCTAGGCACAAGTCATCTATCTCTATGTACTATACTCCGTCCAATAGAGACTGAAAATAATACTTTGCCTTGCATAAGAGAAGTATTCCTGATTTTTGGATATGTTATAAAGGTCAGTCTTGTGGTTCAGAATCGGCGGTTTTTGGCTCGCCATAGTGAACGCACAAGGGTGAGGAGGTTGCAAACTTATATTCTGAACCACAAGACTGACCTTTATAACATATCCAAAAATCTGAGATACTTCTCTTATTGTAAGGCAAAATCCTTTATTAGGTGGACTACTAGCTACAAGTACAAAAAAATATAAATTAATGGATAGCCAGCAACTTCATTTCAAGGAGAGGATAAAAAGAAAAAAAAAGTGATACATAGCGGGACATTACGAGAATTAAAATTGATGACGAATTATATCCTAATGAATGTTTATGGTCACAAACACAATGTTATATAAAACTTTACCGACAATATTATCACCACAAGAATGAAATATTGGTAACCTCGAGAAAGAAAAATAAGAAAAAGTACCCAAGTTACGGTAGGAATTACACAACGAGGTAGTATCATGAAACTCGATACAACTTCAATACACTTATTATTAGTTTACGGGACGTGATCAGAAGAGAATCCATTCTCCCGTAAGAAACAATACGAATATAATCTGATACCTACATAATCCCTACAATAATGAAACATGTGACACAATGATATAGTATTTATTAAAGTCCTTCGTATTATATATTTACAATGCAAAGTATATAAAGTTACCCTCTTCATATAAAACAGTTTAGGAAGAAAATTATCTAGCGGAACGCAAATAAAAATATTTTATATATTTATAATAGCGGTGCATATAATGTTTATTATGGTATAGAAGAAGGAATTTCATACGACACAAAGCCACCATACAATGGAAATATATTATTTTGGAGTACCCATTTACCTACACAGTACACACATCATCAACATCTAATGGAAATTGCATGCATGTGCTCTATAACTATGAGTAGTTTAAGTTACAGGGAATGTGTGAAATCGGGAAATATATACAATGCCTAAAATCTACAGGAAATAATATACTATACACATTTCCTAAACAGGAATCTGAAATTTATTAAATTATGTAATTCTTTTAGTGACTGTAGGGAGATTAACTTTATGGAAGTACATTTTAAGAAATTTTGTAGAAACAAAAACACTGTATTTTTCTTCCACTATTTTATTTGAATACACAATTCAAAGATCTTTCGAAGCTTAGAGCTTCATCTTCAGTGGCTTTTTATGAACTTTTTCGAAAAAGTTCATGCTGAAGTTCATGTTCAAGATGAAGATCTAAGCTTCGAAAGATCTTTGGATTGTGTATTCAAATAAAATAGTGGAAGAAAAATACAGTGTTTTTTTCATTTCACAAAATTTGTGTATGTAATTCTGTGTCTGACTTCAGTTTAACTGATAAAATAAATGTGTTTTTCAGTTTAAATGCGTTTGTATTCACAGTTTTTTTTGGGTGCCATCTTGGCCGAAATACATAATAAGTTTTTGAGTTACTGAACATATATTTCCTAAGAAAAATATGAATTAAAGAATCTGTGACAAATAATTTCACACATTTCCTAAATTGGGCCGGCATTGTATACATTTCCTGGGAATTGTATATAATGACGGATTTCATTCATTTCCGGTAACAGATACACCAACTATTATACAACATTTACGTACTACAATTTTAATTCTGCTTCTCTCTCAGAAGTATTTTTCTAGCGCCGTGGTTTCTGGTGTTTAATCCACATTCTCACGACCGTATATGGCAAATAATCCGCACACATCCGAAATGAATAAAGTACCAGAAAATATCTCGTCGTGGTTTGAATTAACCGCTGCTGTTCACAATCTGTGTCTACGTATTGTATTTTATATTATTCGCAATCTAATAATGTCTCGTGGTAAGGATTACACCAATTAATCTCTTCAAGTACAAGTATTTACAAAATACGAATACAAACAATGTATCGTGTAAATCTCATACAACCAAAAATACGTGGTTCAGTTCAGTCAGATTAATTACCATCTCGTCAAGTATATAGAAATGTAAATTACATACATTGTTATAAACCACAATAAGAACGGATAGATCACAATTCCTAATATTCTTCATTGTGTATTGAAATAATTTATTAAAAGAGTATAAGAGTATAAAAGAGAATACCTTAGTGTATTACAAAAAAACACAGTTGCTATTGTTTTGTATTGAAAGTGTAGAATTTGAGTTGGTAAATAAATTACCAAAATTGTAATTTAAGAGGAAAATATGTATGAAAATCAAAGCATCTCTCGCATCCAGTATCCGATAAAACTGTATCGTCATCCGACAATCTCTGTATCTGCATATCAAATTACAACACAATCATCCAAACATAACAATATTGCTAATCAAATAAAATTACACCAACGTAACGACATGTATTTATAATAAAAACAGATGATAAGTAAAACCAAACACAGCATATAAAACAATTAGTGATAAAAAAGTAATATGACATATTGTATGCAGTACTTTTCAAAGATCGATATTTTTCTAAGGTCGAGTGTATCCACCACAAATATATATTCACGTTCTGTCAACGCTTTTCTCCGAAAAAAATATATAGGCAGGTATATTTTGATGAATATCAATAATTCATCAACCACACGAGAAATAAATGGCGTAAAGGTGTAAATAATAAATTAATCGTATCATAATTCCACTGAATCTCCACGGAGCGAAGATGGGAAATCGATAACTAATTCTATCCTCGATGTATGAAATATCAAATATTCATTTGCCGATAAAATAAAGAGTCTCCAACATCAACATAAACTGACGCACATAATGGCGATATTATGTATTTTCAAAATAAAACATAAATGGATGGCACGGCTGTCACTTCACTGTTTGATATAAATTAGTTAATAAACAAATTATGGACGGGATATAATCAAATGAAATTACCTGATTGTGTAGCAAATGCTTTGAAACAAGCATCATTCAGAGTTTTCATAATAATCGAATTTTCTCCAAATTATGAGTAAAATAGCGTATTATAAATTGTATCATTTAAAACTAACATAGGAAGACAAATTAGAAAAATGTTGCTATACATAAATTATATTTTATCCTTAGTATTGACACATTTTAATTAATAGTATAAGAATATCTAACCATCATTTAACTGACTGTTTAATTAAAATTATGGAGATCCATCCTCGTGAAAGGTCGCATCTTTATATCTCGTATAGCACTCTTCAATATCATATGTGCAAAGGATAATACATGCACAGTGCACAGGTCCACACTTGCATAAAATAAAGTAGATACGTTCGCACGATACAATCCATTTAGATGAAAAATAATCTAATAAGAACAAATATCAACAATCAACACGTTTGTATAAAAAAATATGGAGGAAATTCTGCAAAGATAAATTAAAAGTAGACTTATTATATTTTGAAACACAATTTTAGAAATAAAATTGTGCAGTGAATAAAATACGATATTGCATTTACTTTAATATTTTCTTCTCTTGAAGCAGCGATGAACTATATAGGCACTCGTATAAAGGATACATACAGATGTACTGTACTGACTGATGAATTCAACTTGACCGACTTTACCGCAAGACACGATTCCAAATAAATACAAATAGAGTAAATACAGATAAAGTTAAATGCAAAATATAATAATAAATGCACAATAATAATTACAAACAGCCTTGAGCTCGTCCACAACTACATACTATAGGTATAAAGTAGTACGTACAAAAACTATTAAATACAGTATACATGAAGGTAACATATCTATGTAAGTTGGAATAAATACAACATTTTGATTTAGTAAAACCACAGCAGGACAAAACTCACATATTATATTGTACAAAAACTAGGAAACTATTTGACAAAAAATGTTTGTCTACAGAACTGTGATACTCATTAGTACCTAGATAAGATACAGTGTAGATAGCGCAAAGTTATTGGCAATTTTAGTTAGATAATTTCTTAATTAGATAAAGATTTCCGAATCTGGATAAGATATAAAAGTGAACGAATTTCCTTGTCTGATACTCAGCGTTAAGACATCAAAGATTTATCTCTCACAAAAGAGTACCTAATCCGATAGTGATTTAATATTGTAACAAATAAAACGCTTTACCACTGTTCAGAAAAAAAGTGTAATTTGGAGAAGAAGACGACTTTGCTTCGCGAAATAGCAAAATCATTATCAAATTATCGACAGTAAAATACACCTACGGAAAAAACAGTAATATTTATTAGGTATTCGAGATACTAGACGATGATTGTCTAGAAATGAGATAATTGCAAATCGATTATGATGAATAGTACGTGGTTTCATGCAATCATGTGATGAGTTTCTCGTCTTAGAATGGGTGATATGGCATTTGATCGATCTTCCAAATACTATAATAAGGTAACAGGTACATCGCATTATATAAAATTAATTCGTACGAGATTACGTAGATAGCAATTACTTATTAAAGGCAAGTCATGATTATGTTTGTTATTAATTTAATTTTTAAAAATTTATTCACAAAACAAATTATTTACACACATCAATAACGAGATTCAAACCTCGGTCATCCGCTGCCGTAGAGGCAGAGTTTCAAGCAATTCGACCAACAATTTGCTCATTATTTGAGTAAAGACTCCTAGTAAATACATAGCCGTAGTTCATGCAAAATAAAAATGGAGAAGGATTCTGTATAACCATTCGCCTCGGCAACTCTTTGTAAGTATGCTTTAATTATAAATGCCTCAGTCGTTTATTATGCGGCAAATAAAATCTACTCGCATAAGAACATCATCACTTTACTATTTTATCTCATCCAATATAAGGATTAATTAAGAAGCTGTGGCCAGTGGATACTAAACGTCACTAGTATATTAACAGTTTTTACTGCCAATAACATAAACGAATCAGCTAAGCATTAAATTAAAGCCCCAGGATGGAGTAGACACGATTCATACATAACCGCTTTTCAGATAACAAATTGGATCATTTCATTCACTCTTTGAACGGTTACAGTATTTTATGTAATTAGGGAGCCTAGACTCGACTATATTTTGGACTGTATTTTTACCAAGCCAACTGTCTCAAGCAAGTCGATCGCATAGGTTTTCATGGTCATTGGTATAAATTTTCTATTACTGTATCGTTGAATCATCTTCATAATAACTTCAGTCTTGCAGATGTCTCCAACAAAGATTCGAAAGTTAGACGATAAAAAACCGATTACCAGATAACATTGACATAATAACACTGACATTAACTTGTCAGTCACCTAAAATATTCAACAGATTTCGTGAAAGCAAAGTTAGTTTTTTTTAAATTGTTGATACGAGATTGACTACCTGTACAAAATTCGCGAGAATCAAAGCGAATCAATAAATTTGAATGACGGGAGAATACAAACAGATGGTATAATGAGAGTGCACAGATTGAAATATGAAGATAAAAGTCCATATTTACACCGACGATCTTTTAATAGTTTTAATACACAAAATGAAAGCGACCCGGTGTGCAGATGTCATTGATTAGATGCTCAAAGTCTAAACAAATGGCAAACACTTCACTTGCGGTGTAAAGTGCACCGACACGGCGATATTATCGAATTAGCAGTATGTGGAGCTAGAGAGTAGATGATACGTCGATGAAATTACTATCAAGTATTAGATAATAAAAACACCATTACGTAAAATGTAGATGGCGCAATGTTTTTTTACGGAATTACACTTGCATGTAAAACTTACAATATTATATCGAAAAATTAAATCTGCAATAAACATTATAAGGGCCCAAAGAAAACAAGAGTAGCATTGTCAGCAGCGATAAGGAAGAGATGAAGACGAAATATATTACAAGCGATATAAAACGTAACTGGATTACATTCTCGCTCGGGTTTTCAGGGTTTTCATTTCCACGACAAACGTCCCAAAGGCGAGCCGAGATAATGCAGAAAAATACCGCGAACCAGTATAAAGCCTAAGGTCGCAATTACTGTGCAATTTATATTGAAAAGGCTTTCTTTCATCTGTGTGCGGCAAAATATCTATTATTCTTTATAATAACTATCGGGTTAACGTTATAGAAGGAGGTTGTTATATTTTATGACAATAAAAGCTAAAAGCCACGGAATATAGAAAACGAAATATCTGTTATGTAACACAAAGTGTAATGGAACGTCAAATAAAATTAACATTATTTGTATTTATTTCAGAGATACTTATATTGTTTTCCATCAACAAGAGATTTAAAAGCCTTTTCTATTCTATTCCCTCATTCCGCCTCCCTTGCTAGCTAGGCAGAGAAAACAAAACGCCAGAATTCCCCATTCTTCCACACACTTCTTGTACCCTTCATAATCGCCCGTCACAATCAATTCGTCGTATACGTATGTACCTACTGTACGATTCATTTTAATCAAAACACATCCGTCCTTAAGACACTCTGGTCGACGTAGTCGAGCCAAGTGGTTCTTAGACGGCGGCTTATACTTGCACATCTTCTTTCACTCGTGTACATTTTCTTCGTATTGTTTATCGTTTTTACATGACCGGACTATATCAACCTTTATCAATTTAATATCGAAATACTATACGAAAATACGTATCACATTTACGTAAATTCGACGAACATAAAAAAACATTTGTTCGGAAAAACAATGTGATAAATGAAGGACATTATTCAAAAGAGAATAAAAGTAAAATATGAGAGTCGTTGAAAGTCAAAACATTAGTTAATATGTTATGAGTAGGTATGAATATTTTTATTCAGAATATCATCATGAGATTCCTCAAAAAGAGAAAAAAACGGGAAATCCATAGAGGAATGTTAGTATTAAAATATTCTGTGTTATATAAGGCATAATTAAATCTCATCTCTTCATGTTTCCAAACATAAATCAAATTACGTACCTACTTAATAATGTAGTAATACTTTCATCTCCAGAAAATAAACATTCATTCAAAATGTGAAAATTGTTACAGACGGCAAAAAACGTATTTCAAACAAGGTATTTTATAACAATATATTTGTATCTAGAAATGTGTGTGGGAATACTGAAAAATATTAAGGTTTTAATATAAATAAGAGTTTAATGGAAATAAGTAAATAGTAAAAAAAATAATTGAAAGGTTATTGAGGTTGCGTACGTTGTGGAGTGGCTTGAGTTGATTCTACAATCTGAATTATAATAAATTTAATTAAAATTTCCCAATTGAAATGTGCTTTTCAATTACTACAATCAATAGAATTAATACAATGAAAAAAACTGTTTTTCAAACTGTAACTTAAAGTAAATGGGACAGCGGGTAAGTCTTTTAAAATTAGAAAAGGAACATGTAAACGATGACAACAATAATGACAGATGAAGATAAATAAAAACGTCTAAAGACTTTGATTGTTACGAAAAATAATGTTAGTATGTTATCGCAGAACACCTAACCTAACGATAAGTTTCTTCAAAAGGGATTGAGACTAAAATATAACGTAATGGAAGATAAAACAAAAACTAAAAGGTGGAATCGTAGATATCTATGTAGATTGCAGGTAGGTATACTTAATACTTACCTTCTTAGCAACTCCTAATGAAAAACGTTTTATCAATGACTCTTAAGATTCGAGAAGCTACCTACACAAGAATAATACCTACTATTTGCCTAACAGACTACGTGCCTTCGGAGCTGACGTTATAAAGAAATATCGATTCAAGAACGTCGGAAAAGGAGGAAAAACAATTCTATAAATAACGTAAGGTCGTCCAACATCATCCCTCGACGATCAAATAAGAGTTATACCAATTCATAAATTTGTTAGATTGCTTCTCCGAAAAGGTAACTAACGGAATGAAATGGGAACCTACTAAATAAAAATGCGTAGATATAGTGGAAGTTAGTATGGGAGAAAACTAAAAATAGAAGGACGATAAAAGACGCCTACGTGTTTCCAACACTGAATAAATAGCATGTCAGGAAGTACTTCTTAAGATCATACTATCGACACGAAAACTATTTCGAGAAGTTATCTGAAAAATTGCCGATACTACAATGATTAATTAGTTTACCTCAAATGTAAATGAATCGCCATTTTTTCGCAATACCTATTAGTCTAGCATTTCAGTATTGGTTGCACACTGCACAGTGGCTACTTATAATATGAAAACATTGATTATCTCCTAATGCGTATATAATTAAGTGTGTAAATATACAAACAATATGATTTGCAGTCTAGGGGGATTATGAAGCCTTACTTTACGGTCATTAATACTATACTACTTCAAACAAATGCAGTCACTGCAGAAAACAATACAAGTATTATATAATCACAAGTACGTTACGTACATTGAAAATGATGACGTCCATTTTTTCTGTAATTGTCGTAATACTTTGCATCATACACACTTGCAATGCATATCTGGTTCTTGCAACAATGGGAAAAGTGAAAAATGTACAATAACGTATTTATAATACAGCGAGAAATTTAAGTAAATAAATTTAAAAAATACCATGCACTGTGTAGAATGTAATGGGATTATAATATGCATCTAGCTACTAAAAATAGCTGCTCGTTTTTCCCTTATGATTTATGAAAGTCAACCCCTATAATACCGACTAATTCATATTATTAAAAGTTATGTGCGACGTTCCTTTTATGGGAACGCGTACGTAATCAACCTGCGATTAATTGTTCTCCTAGAATAACTGATATTCTAAAGCGTACCTATTTACTCATTTAACCTTTTATATTCCCGTCTATAACAATATGGAACATACCTTTAAAACTTTAGAGCAAGATATTAGAAACCAGACGAAGATAAAAGACAGGTAGACATTAGTAATCCAATTATATCTGGGAGAATAATTAAGTCTGTTAAATAATAAGGCATAATTTGAACAACGGGCAACTTAAGTCATTTGCAAGGATAGGTATATCTATCTATCCTATACAAAATAATATACCTTGAAGAAAATCGTATCATGATGTTTTATAAGACTGCCAAGTGACACGCGAATATATGAATATTTTCGATAAAATACAACAATTCGTAAGTCATAAGTACGTATGTTCAACATTTTATTTCTTAATTATTTACGAAAAGTCGGTACTTAAGAGGCATATTGTTTCACATTATACGTCCAATTCATAGACCATAACAATAACCAATACGAAACTTTCATGCTATAAATAAAAACTTATTTAGACATTATTTGCCAAGATGATGACTCTCGTACGAAATTTTATCCTTTGACAAACACGGAATGCCTTTTACCGTTCGGCACTTCGAAGTCACGTTCCAATACGAGGGAAAAAATGAATTACAATAAGATTTTGTCAGATATTTTTAGATAAGAAAATAGGATCTACGGGTTTGTATATTATACCATGAAATGTTATAATTGAAAAAATCTTCAGTCCCATTTTAGAGCAATCTTCACAAAAATAGTCATTCTACATCTTAATAAGATTATCGAAGTTATATTTCAAGGGTAAAAATATTCGTCTATTTAAAATATTATACAATAAACACATTGAGTACGATGCAAACCAGAATTGTAAGGAAAATAATTGTGAAAAATACTGAAACAAGCATACATTATTACAACGCAACGAACATTATATCCTACGCAACAATATACTGCCGGTTCATATTACTCCGCTGATAAATAATATGTGAGACACCTTATACAATGTGATATCAAAGGTATCTACTATACGAGTCCGAATACATGTATTAATATTGTTTATATCAAGCAGGCAGCTTGAAGCCGATATGCCTGAGTAATAATAATACATAATATAACGGATAGATGCAACATAATATTAGTAAACCTCCTGTGGAACATAATACAGACACTAGAGACAGATACAACCGCGTACCGACCTACCACAACTCTACTTTACCTACAATAATTATTGAGTAAATTATGTTATTCAGAGCAAGCAAGACATCGGTACCATCACCAACGAGTACCCACATTACAAAAAAAAAAATGACGATGTTTTATAAAGTCGAGATGGAATATCAAAATACTAGACCTTTCTCACAGAATAATATCTACAATCTATTCTATGATATTAGATACGTTTTAAGGCTAAAGATAATTACAAGATATTTTCCCGATAATTATTTTCAACAAAATTCAATTTTGTTGATGCGTTTAATTTTTTTAATGGCTGATTTTTATAGTATCATTAGCAATAAATACATAAAAGAGTATTGAAAGAAGAAGGATGACGGTTACCATTGCTTTTGGGTACATTATTGGATAAATATCTGATAATTACCCGATAACTATCAATAAAAATATAATTATCTTGATAATTTCCAACTCTGCCTATACAATGAAATATCAATACAATAAAATAATTTCGTATTATTATAACGATTTTAATTGTGCACCTTGGATTACGCCGGCGTTTTATCCAACTATCTACCTAATGGCGTATCAATTTCTTTCATTAAAATGCATTTAATTAATGTAGCAGGCAGCTGCCTACCAATAAATCCCTAACTGTTACTCTCACGCTTAATAACAATATGTAAATTGCTTCATACCAATAATACTTCATGCAATAAGTGGCGAATGATAGTAGCATTTATTAGCAATCAATGTATATAGTAATAGGTAATAGCATAGGCTAGCGGATGGCTACGGGCAACGTACTGCAGCAGCGAAGAGAACTTGAACTGCGAGTAGAGATCGTGGGACGCAAAGCTCCACTACACGCAGTATGTTCACTCCATTCCATTGGGATGACTAATCAACGATAACTGAACAGTAAAAATATACTACATAATAATACATACTAAATATATCACCTGAGATATAAACATTACAAGGGATAAGGAATAACGTGTACGCGATTTGATTTGTGGTAGATAAAATCACAGGATGTAGGGTACTTGTTTATGATTATGTAGTGTGTTTTTCATGGATTCAGTAACAACTGTTTTGAGTATCTAAATGTTAGAGTGTGCGCCGTGTAATACAAAATTTAATAAACTACATATCAGACATAATAAAACAATGCAGTCAGAAATGCCCTCAAATAAGGCTTGTATACAGGGTGTTTGATAGATGGATGTATATATTTTCAGGGGTGGTAGAAGAGGTCATTTGGGATCTTTTGAGCCAAACTTAGCTTAGTCCAAAGTCGCACGGTTCTCGAGTTATTCGAGATTTTATATTTTTATCGAAAAACCCCGAATTACTCAAGATTTATCCCAATAGTTTCGTAAGTATAGGACATAGGTACCTACTCAGTTCTGTAATTATTTTTTGTTTCTTGAATATGTGTTTGGTCTATTTAACTCATTAGCTTCTATCTAAAGAAACAAAAATGATAAAAAAATATCGAATTAAAGTTTCGATAAATAGTTATTTCAAAAACGAGTCGCGACTTTAGGTGAGATTTTCCTTAAGAAGAAAATTGCCTTAAGATTCAGAAATTTGGAAAAAACTTATCTGATATATGCTCTTTCAAATGATGTACAAAACATAATAATAAAACATTAGTTTCATAAAGATATGATACAATAACTTCATGAGAGCACTGCTAATTTAAGAGAATTTCCATACAAGTTTGAAAACATGAAATCGAAAGAAATGTATGGTTCGGTATGCAACCTGTTCCTATGGTAAATATGTATGGAAGTTTGCTTTAATTTGTAGTGATCTCATGAAGTTATTGTATCATATCTTTATGAAACTAATGTTTTATGATTATGTTTTGTACATCATTTGAAAGAGCATAAATCAGAGAAGTTTTTTCCAAATTTCTGAATCTTAAGGCAATTTTCTTCTTAAGTTAAATATCACCTAAAGTCGTGACTCGTTTTTGAAATAACTATTTATCGAAACTTTAATTCGATATTTTTTATCATTATTGTTTCTTTAGATTGAAACTAATGAGTTTAATAGACCAAACACATATTCAAGAAACAAAAAATAATTACAGAACTGAGTAGGTACCTATACTTACGAAACTATTGGGGTAAATCTTGAGTAATTCGGGGTTTTTCGATAAAAAGATAAAATCTCGAATAACTCGAGAACCGTGCGACTTTGGACTAAGCTAAGTTTGGCTCAAAAGATCCCAAATGACCTCTTCTACCACCCCTGAAAATATATACATCCATCTATCAAACACCCTGTATAATGAAGCCACCTCTCAGTTAAAACAATACAGAAACGTAGGTGCACTGGTACACGCTACACATTATCTTTAGTACACGTATCAAATACAACGAGGGTGAATCTGAAAGGGAAATTTTTGTATTGATTATTTAAATGCACACATCAGACAAGCCTAAATTTACTCGAAAAGGGTGTATTCTGACTGCAGGGCTGCCTTCATATAAAAGGCTTCCTGCACACAAGAAATATAACATAAAAAATATCGACATTTTAAATTTTAGTCGATCAGCGAAGTACTCACATTTTATTTGTTTCAAACGTATATTGTATCAGCACTCGGACAGAATTAAAATCAAACAAAATATGAGAGAATTATTTATTTAGAGTTGATAAATTACGATTGATACAACGGGGAATCGATGAGCGGTGAAATGGAATCGGACGAAACGAATCGAAAATGGAGAAAACTCCCCGCATAAAAATCAATTCATGCATCAATAGACCGACGACTCTCATCTGCGTTCGTACACCCTGGACCAAAAGCACCGTCATAATAATAGTACCAAACTTTTTAATATAAAAGAGTAACCATGTGGTCAGGGGGTAGGTAATAGTAAATTAAGAGATACACAAAAATATAGAACGAACGCTTGTGTACGATAAAGATAACCTGAGGGAAAATTATTTTTCCCGACAGAAAAAACTTACGAAAGTTTTTCTGGTACTGTCACATTACGTCCAAATAAAAAAATATCCTAAAAGACAATCGAAAATTGAAAGAAATTATTTTCTTACCCTACACATTATTTGTAAGTAAAATGAGAAAAACGATTAAACAGGCAAAAAAACTTTTTTGCTGCCTGTCATCTGTCACGAAGAATAGAAAAAATACTATTCAGAAAATAAATTACGATAATAATATTTTATTTGAAGAGAATTATTTAATTTCGGTTCGTGGAACTTCTTTACGTAAGCGATATCGTCATGTCATCAATTTGTTAAAGCATTTACTACCTATACAACTACCACTACTACTAGTTCCCCCTATAATGTTCCCTTGGGAAACACAGGAAGGTCATAAAAAATATTATGCCTATACGGGATTAGATGCAAAGCTAAATCGTGGTTAATAAAATAAAACAAGCTAAATATTTAAAAGCGTGCATGTGTACGAACGAAAAATCGGTCATAAAAGCGTCGGAAAAACAGTTAAACTATAAAAAAGAATTGAGAAAACAATATTATTCTTGAAAAGCATGCCGAAACCATCATGAAAAAATATTTGCCGTATGTCTGTTTGAGAGTATGTTACTTGAGAAAACAATATTCTGTAGATTATTTATTTATCGTATAGTCATACAGTACATCTAGGGCTGCCACCTCTCCGGGTTTGACCCGGAGTCTACGGGTTTGAGTGGTGTTCTCCGGGCTCCGGGTTAGCATAGTGTATCTCCGGGTCTGAAATTTTTGTCAGGACTAAAAAAAAAAAGGAAAATACTCGGGGTCCCGGTCCCCCCATAGAAAAACTGGGTCTCCGGGTCAGCATAGTAAATCTCCGGGTTTGGAATTATGGTGTGGACCAAAAAAAAAAAGGTCAACTATGGTCACAAATTCGTTTTTTCCGAATCTCCGGGTCTACGCTCTTACAAAGGTGGCAGCCCTAAGTACATCACATCATGATATGACACAAGATGCTCCAAATATATAACATCGACTTAAACATCGCAAAACGTTGAGGAGCAAAAACACAACAACGATAAGGGTAACACGCATGTTGGGTAGCGCCAAATCAGAGGTCATTCATAAGGCAAATGTGTATGTATGTCATGGGGATACGTAAAGCAAGAGTAAAAATGCGATAAGCTGTTGGAACTTTTCAAAAGCTCTCATGATTTAATTCACAGAAAAAACATTGGTATATATATTTTTAATAATCATACTCATACAAAACATAAATAGGTAGCAACACGACACATCAAATATAACAAAACAAAAGTAAACGAAAACGATCATTGATTTCATAGAAAAGAATTTCTACAGTAAAATTTCAGTGCATGAAAAAGAAAAATGAACGTTTCGTTGCAACATAATAAAACTAGCACGAAAAAAACTTCAGTGAAGTAATGAAGATACAAACGATTCCGCCTATAGCAACAAAATCCTTGTGGGCCGTGGGAGCTTCGGGTGGAGAGAATATAAAGGTGCACTTTATTGATTTTCCTACATCTAATGATATATTTATTATAGAAAAAGTCTATCGGAGCTTCTCTATGAGAGCAAAACAAGACATCATAATGTAGGGGAACATAATAAATTATAAACAAGATTTTTCCTTATGAGGAAAATCTGAACATTACTGAAGATGATTGATATTATTTAATACAAAGTAGAAATTCATATAGAGGTATAATATATTAAGTAGGAAGAAAAAACTAAAATGGAATAATAAATCACAGTGTCATTACGTATGAAACATACGACGGATTTATTGTCGAAAGCAGACATTACTCTTCTTTATGTTAGGGATGTTACTTACGAATATACTTTTGCAATGGCTGTGCAGTGCATCTGGCACTTTCTGAATGAGGAAAATAATTAGAAAATTTCGACATCCTTCTAAACCTAATCAATAAATTCGACACGTCCTGGCAAATACAGGTGAAAAAAACCTAGTTACTCTATTCTTACTGAGTGAGGGAATAACTCTCTCGATAGTGAAATATAGACATTGGATATGGCTGCAGATATATGGTATAAACACTGTAGAAATGAGATTGTTGAGGGATAACATGTGTGATAACTTTGGTGTATCGAAAGAGATAATTAGAGAAATGAATGATTGTAAGCCTAAACTAATAAACAAGGTTTGGACACATTGCAAGAATAAGTGACGAAAGGATGACAAAACGAATTTCTGAAATAGGGGTTGTTAAAAAAACGTCGCCGTAGTGGGGTAACTTGGATTAACCATATCAACTAGCTGGGACGGACTGTACTGAGTAAATGAATATACGTGCGCGTATGACGAATTTCATGAACGTGCAGGAAGCAAGGAGTGTATATAAGGATTGGGCAGTGTTGCGTTCTGTTCACTATGCCTACACCGCAAGGGACGCTGCGTATATTCATATTTTAAAAGCTTTACGGTCATCATAACTTTGTCATAATAATATGGTAATAACGCGACCATATTAATTAATTAAATTACAAAATACAACCGCGTTATTAAATTAATTCAATATTATTAATCTATTAACCAATTACATTAATTATTTTATAGCAATACATAGTATACTTGCATACATTACTACCTGATACACGGTTTGTTTGTGTTTTAACATTGTACGGTAGATAAGCAGGTTAAGAGTTAGTCTATTGAAAGTAATAGATGTAGACATTAGGAACATAATGCCACTATGAAGTTTCCTACTTACAGATTATATTAGCAATACTAAACAATTTATTATAGTTCGTATTATAATCAATGGACGTTATATGCTGAGAAAGTGATTACATTAATGTCATCTCATTATCGATATTATTTTTAGTACATTAAGTATGTGTGTATAATGATAGTACTAATATTATAACAGGTATAAAGCAAGTGAGTAACCTGTCTCCGCGATGCAAGATTCCTTAACGAGACAATTTAATCTTAGACGACTTACTATTAATAATAATATTATTTATCTGTCTGGTTGTATGAGAGACTGGAACACAAGTTTGTCTCTAGATAAATCTGATTTGGATCTATAAATGATATTCGATTATCATAATACTTAATCTATAATTCAGGGTTGATCCTGTAGTGGGCGCTAGGGATGTGCTTAACACAATAGATCGTTTTCAAATAGAGTTTTTTCTGCCAAGATCCACTCAATCCATAACATAGAAATATTAGGAAGGGATACAATAGATAATACTAATGATTGTTTTGTAAAAACAGATGAAACTGTGGGCTATCGTATGAAAATGTGAGACTTGTGATTACTAAAGCTTAGATTCTGAAGGCCGTTGATCGAATCTCTCTTTAATTACAAATGTACGAAGGCTTTCACGGCCGGTGTCACGATGTAGAATTTCGTTTTCCGGGCTCGTAGGCCGTGGTCTTGTGTGGGTTGATGTTGCCTGGGATGTTCCCTGGGTTAATGTTGGGAACATCAACCCACACAAGGCAACGGCCTACAAGCCCGGAAAACGAATTTCTACATCTTTCTTTGTCAATACACCAGCATTTGATATAGTAGATACCTATATTTACAAATATACTTATGTTCTTTTCAAAACATGAAACATTTAGATAAGTACATACTCGTTTGATATATTGAAAAATAATTCATGTACCCCTCTAGCCATTTGCAAAATTTCCTTACGATATAACGATTTCCTTTTTACTGACAAAAGCGCGTCCCGTCCTTGAGAATTTAATCAACTTGAGTTTTTCGGGCGCGGAGTAATATACATAATAACAAATATAGAATTTCTGATATTTCCAATAAGCACGATTCGCACTCATATTTACAACCATCAAATAATTAGGTAGGTATAACTTATTATACGTATAATAGACGATAATTAGTTTGGCATATTTTTTGCCGGTAAATATTGCGGTTTGTAGCAGATAGGTAACTAAGTCATTAGGTAGACACGTACACAGCAACACGCAGATGTAATGATAAATTATTGTTATTAAAATTTGGTTGAAATCAAATCACTGTATCGGAATTTAGACTGCACGGATATTAGCGAAGAAAAACTGACACAAATACTGCAAAAAAACTAAAATAATTTAACTCATTTAGCTAAGTAGTTGAATCGTTTAAGCAATATACAAATTGGTTTTATTGTAATCTGATAAACTGCATCAAGATGTATAATAGTAATTTTTTCTCGTTACAGATAAAGGATGGAAGGAAAACTTTTGTTACTGATATGGATATTATACGTCCGACTTACAAGAATATACCTAAGCGTGGATAGATCCACATTTAGGGTATCCCAAGTAGTCAAACATCTACCCTACTCCCTATGAATCACCCCCAACTGACTAAGGGCGAAAGTTGCTCCATGTAAAAAAGAATCTCCAAATCCCTGAAGGTACCCACCCCCACCTGTGATGACATATCTCACAAACGTGGTGCAAATTACCTGACAAATCGATACATCCTACATCATTAAGACCTAAAAATCGAAGTAACCGGAGGGGTGCCTCGATTGGCCTTTGAGCTCTGTTCTGAGCCCAAATGTACAGAATATCTTATATGATGACCCGAAGGAGTCATTGCAGTTTGCTATGCTAGTAACAGGAATGCGTACTGGGGACCTTATTACGAAAAACCACAAGGCGATATCTGTCGGCCCCTATTGGATTGTCGAAGTTTGTTAATCCGACTGGAGACGTTAAGCAAGTAGGAATACGATGGTAAGTATGCGAAAAACAGATCGATTCAATAATATCAAATACACAAATATATTTCAATTATCTAATTTATTGATATAATTTGCGCGCAATACTGTGAGTACGTAAGTATAGGTACTGTACACGTGAGGAAGAACAAAATAAATAAATAATGAAATAATCTGATAAAATAAATAGTTCCAATATATAATATCATGACAGACAATAATAATAACATATAGCACAAGTCATAACAAGGAAACATAAAGTAAATCAAAATCTATTAATAGTGAGGACATACTAATACTCTTCTCCAGTAATATCATAATGTCATGTGATCATACAATATGTGATGAGTCGGAAAATTTATACATAGAAATGCAAAAATCGGTAGTTATTAATACCTACTTGCAGTATTGTAAGGTGATTTCTAAATAAGTACTGATATTTCAGGCACAATGCTTGTATTTTATAATGCAGTATATCTAAAGTGCAATTAATTCAAAGTGGCGAACACAGTAATAAAAATGTGACCGAGAAGGGACGACTACTTGCTTTATTCGCACTTATGGCTCTGGCATAAGTGCGAATAAAGCAGGTAGTCGTCCTTTCTCGGTCACTTTTTTATAACTGCGTTATCCACTTTGAATTAATAGGACTTTAGTATGTATCCACTTTATTTATTTACAAAGCATATTTAGTAAGATTGTCCAGATCCAAGATCTGAATTTTTTTTTTTTATTTGGCGACCTCCCTCCTGTTAAAACTATGTGATAGAATAATGTTGTGATTCCTACCTTAGTGATGGCTGGAGTCCTCGCTTTCTGCGGTGCAGCTGTCTGCGATGGTATGCTCTCTCCCGCGGTAGTAACATGGTCGGCTGCCAGTGATTCCGGCACAGTCTGTAGTGTTGTCCTCATGGTGGTTGACATTCTACGCGTGTCCACCTATGCCCCTCGAGTAAGGGACCTCTGCACTAGAGACCAAGCGCGACTCCAAACACTTCATGTGTTGTACTTTACACCGAGTCCTCCAATACCTTACCCACGCTATGTATATCCCTTACAAACATCAATCCATCATCACAACACAGTAACTACACTTAGTTAGTGATCCACAGTCTCCATTAGACATTCACTAAATCTTGTTTGTAATTTGAATATAGTCAGTTGATTAATACTTAGTAATAATATAAAATAACTACAAAAACTATTAGAAATATTAAGTAACAAGAGCCACAATTATATCATATAGGTTTATATCTCACTACATGCACATAGGTACCTATATTATAATCACTAACTAATTTAAGTAAAATGTCATTTGAAATCCTAAAATTTGAAACACATTTATTACATTACTCTAATTAATTAATAATCAAATGAAACTCCTTGAAACCTGGGAACAAAAAGAAATAACAACATGTCAGAATTATATTTTACAAACATAAAGTAACTAACAGTAAGATGTATTGGGGTAAGCAAGTTATCTAATTGCAATTAATAGATTTACATTAATTTTGACGAGATGAAGGTGAAAAGATTTTCAAACATGAAGATGGTTAAAGCACTCATGAGGTCAGAGAATGGAATTTGGGGACGCTTCTGAGTTCATGAATACCAACCAATTAGGTATTCCAGTTTTTTTATTAACCCTTAATTTACACTCACCATTGTGCAAAAACATACTGCATAATAAGTAGTAGCCCCAAAAGCGACGATCCGACGACACAGTCGCTGTGGGGGGTAAAAGTTGGCTGCAAGCAGCAAACGACAGAAAGAAATGGAAGGGTATAAATCCAGCAGTGGAGGACAGAAGGCCGAAGAAGAAGATAATAAGGAGTAGGTATAAGATAATCACAATGTTTCTGTTAGGTATACTAGGTTCATGACTAATGCAATGTTATTCATTATACAGTAAAATAAAAACTACCAGATATGTCCTTGAAGGCGATGTTCATTTCATAATAAAAATAATGAAACAATGTTTTATAAAACCAAAACAATCTGGTGATAATGTAAATAAGTACACGTAGCTAGTTACTGCAAAAAAATATCTGAATGTCACAGCGACAAAATATAAGACCAAGGAACAATGTGCATTGGAATTGGACAGGGCAAAATGTAGATGAAAATAATGACTAACTCTGATCATGTTCAGATGACGATGAAATGTATTTCATAAATTTTTGCACAAATAGCAAGAGCATTACAAAAACAAAAAGGATCAACATCTACTTAATCTTGTGTTGTATTGTATGGTTTTCAGTAATAAAATAAACAAGCAGGTAAGTATTCTATTTTGTTGCTGCAAGAATAGAATTGGTTTAGCAGAGTGTTGACTATATCAAGCTTACTGTTTGATGGCATAGCTGACAATAGAGAAGATCTATTGTTGTATTGTCATCCTTATTAAACACAAACTATTGTTTACTAAATACCATACATTTAACTGTACATTTTATAGTGTGTTATCTGTCCAAAAATGTCTATGCGAATACAAGCTTTAGTGGTGAGTCACTCTAGCTTGGTTATCACAGAGGAATCTATTAACCCCGCTGCTAAAAAGACTGTGAACACAGAATTTCCCACCCTTGACCCCCTTCGAGTCCTGGACTTCGCAAGACATTTGAGACCGGAGGACTCTATAGTTGGATGGTCACTATATGGGCGGAGTAAGGGGAGTACATTAAAGCTGGATTTCATCAACTTCTTAGGTGAGGAATGGCGGAGATAGGAGCCACTTATCATTACCTAAAAAGTTGGTGAAATCCAGCATACCTATATCTTTTACATTGCATCACTTTTTTAAGAAAAGCATCTGGGCTTGTATACTCAAACCCAATTATTTTTCTGCGCACTTTACAGTAAGCTAAAAGCCCATATCGTGAAGTGTAGGACACACCGTCAGCAGTGAGATTTGAACCCGTCACCACCTGCTCAGGAGGGTTTAAATATGAATATGGGGAATAGCTAAGGACACGACATGCAACTGCGGGCAACTGCAGGACACTGAGCACCTCCTGACCTGCCCAATGTCTCCTGGGCGGTGCACATAGGAGAGTCTCGCAGATCGCTCTCCCTTGGACGATGACGCAGGAGAGGTTGTGGCTTTCTGGGAGCGAATGGGGATATAATGAGTGCTGACCGACACGATAAGAAGAAGAAGATATTAACAAATAAAGATTATTTTATTATTGGTGGTCCTAATGGAGGTTATTACAAGTCATGTCCACATTACACTGAGTTAAGATGTACACAAGTAATTAAATCAAGTAATAACTGCAGTGTATTGTGAGGTGAGATGATAATAGTATTGGCCAACTTGTGTGTAACACCGTTGCTCTGCAAACAGATCCTCAATTGTGTTAATTTGTTTTGTGGACTCGAGGCAATTATATTATAATATTATTAACATACAATACTATTTTATAAAATGGTGCTTTATTCATCAAAATCTCTGTCCAGACTAAGTAGGTACGTTACAATTTGTCTTAGCCAATAGGCAGTTGAGTGATTGGATTATTTGGCAGAAATAAATACCCCAAACCACTGTTTGATATGACTGATCAAAACATTATTGTTATTTAGAAAGATTATTGAAAACGAATAGATGTATGACAAATTGCACAAGCGTGACGGAAACAAGAAATGTGTGGTAAGGATAGGGCAGTGTGGCATTTTGTTCTCTTTCACCGGGATGCAAAGTGAGGGTCCAGAACCTTATTGTTACTTGTTATCTATTTACTAAAGACATTGACATAAAAACTGAAAATGTGACGAGACATTTCAAGTAAACGTTAAATGGGTTGTTTTGGGAATTGTTGGTACAAAAACAAATATGCATTTTAAAGAGAACGCTGAGCATTACAATTCAACATAAAATCTAGTCAAATGTACGTATAACCTCCCCATTATGGACACAAAAGGATTACTCAGAACTCTTGTTATAATAGTAGCAACTAACCTACAAAAAGCAGAAAGTTTGCAGAAGTTCATTAACATCTCTATTTTAATGTTTAGCACACTGGTCCCTAGAAGGATCTAGGAAAAGAGGTTGTCCTATGAAATTGCTGCCGGAAACAATTGGGGATCATCTGGATATGATTGCAGATTTACAAAACATGAGAAGTGAAAGGGGCGGACCGAAACCGAGAAAGATTAGACACTACACATGTCAACATTATTTGTGACGCTACATAAAAATACTGTCATATTCTGTGCCTCAAATATAAGCTGTATGAAGAATCGGGTGTTGTGTTCGTATTTGTTTAAATTAACTTAGACATAATCTTTAAATCCGAAATAAGCTGAGTAGGGAAAATAGGAGGAAATTATGTTTTATAATGAGATTATCACATATCTACTTAAACCAGGATATAGGTATTTGAACAGCGTAAGCTAAAATATTTCCAGTGGGTTTACTTTGGAAAGTGGATATGCAAATAATATGCCTTGTTGATGTAGGTGGGATGACTAGCAGAAAACTTTAGATTTCAATACGGGATACAATTAGTATTGAGTTGATTGTACTCACCAGGTCATAATATGAGAAATATTGTGATGTTCTGACAACTTGAGGAAATCCAATGTTACAGTCAGGGGGTTTTTCCGTGATAATCACAACAATATAACACTTCACACAGCACTACACAGTACACATGTCCAAAACAAAATTATCACTAATTAATATCTTTCACTTGTCATCAGATGAAAAATATACACTCAACTGTTCACTAAAATCGGCACTGATTGATTAATTATAATGATGGGCTACCTCTGCGGCCTGTCGCAGGCCAGACTCTGTGCTCTGAACAATCTTGAAGATGCTTCTTTACCTGAAAAAGAGACCACAATTGATAAAATGACATCATGAACTGTCTTAAATCACATTGGCACTTATCATTGACCAAACAAGAATTATTAACGTTTTAATCGTAACGAGCTACCAAAATCATTTAGCAATCGATTAAATACATCCAGCGATGATTAATAATTCACAAAAATGAATAAATCGAGGTTTAAAGGAAACATCCTGTGCCCCACCACGACACATTCTTCCTTCATCAGCACCTGTCCTGACATATTCAATTTAAGTTTTTGTTTAGCTACTCCGCCCAAAAATACATTGTAAGTACAACGAGACTGAATTAAACAGCGGTGAGAGCGAAGATCAAACTATTATATTCGAGTTGACTGTCTTGATAAACAATTCGCCTTTGAAACGAGAAGCTGGAGAAATGTCGGAACATAATAATTAGAAAGCTCACGGTGTACCTGTCATATAAACACTGTGACGTAAAAAATGATATTACAACTTGTATAATTGATCGTACACATTTTACAACAAATACAGGGCAATATACGATCGTCGAGAATGTAAAATCGAAATTACTCACCCATTTAACTGTAAAATTTGCTGAACTTTTCACGAAAACCCCTATAAACCGAACACATACTTAAAATTTACTCTCAAGATGGCGGAATTCATTCGTACAACGAACGCAAGGTTGCCAAAAGAATGCAAGAGGGAGTTAGATATATAATTGCACAACATAAGTTAGAAGAGGAAAGTTGAATAAACTTTTTTCCTCGTGAAACATCGTACTTACGTCGTCAAAAACCGGAATACGCGGTGGGCGCATGCGCCTTCCAAGTTCCAACAGAGTTGAGAGAAAATACCTAACTTCATAATTTTACGAGATTTGAAATAACTTCAGTTACCTACGTGGGAACTATTTTAAGATTCACAATAATCATCAATATTTTTAATGCAGAAATACCTTCCATTAGGCATTATTTACAAACCCAACCTTTTTCTCCATAACGTGATTTAATATTTACGTCCAATGTTGTTCTTTATTACAATATTGAAAACAGTTGGAACAATTTGCCTAAAGGCAGCTAATTATTCTGTTACATAATTTGCACACTGATCATCAAAATCATGACATGAGACATGCATACTCTGAGAATGATTCTGAAAATTTCTCTGATTAAGTTATTTCGTTGATTTAATTTTGGAAACTCCATTAAATCCTATTAAAAAGTTCTACCTCAGAAAGTGAGGTTTTAATCCTCAAATTTACTTAAAAAAATACCTTAGCCACTTAGCAGTACGGGAAAGACAAATGTTGAGAGATAGGGACTGAACAAGTGGCGAGACAAAAAGGTGATAGGGGGATCCCCAAAATTCTACACTTAGAACCCTACAAAAGTAAAGGCGGTGTTACACAGATGGAGGAAGCTAATAGGAAGAAGATTCTGTATTTTGATTTTATAACAATAAACCTGCATTGTTTACTTAAAAAAGAAATAGGATAAATAAAAAATAAGATAACATTATAATTCCAATTTATTTAAGGACAATCTTAACATTTCCATATACAAAATTAACAATCAAAATGAGGACATGTCCAATTTAGAAATTACTGAATATTATATACAGTAATTCAAATCAAATAACAATTATAGTACAGGGTAGGACTAGGAATAAATCACAATAATTTACTATGTATTTTTAAAGTAAAGCAATTTTTAAATGTTTTGAACATTTTGTGAAAATCTACGGCATGTCAAACATTTCTAAATTAATTTTTAAACTCATTCCTTCGTTTTCACCTGAAAATAAACATTTCAATGATAATTATTTCACAAGAGAGATACAAACATTTATGGTTTTTTGAATAAGTCAGCCCCTTTGTAGTAAACAATTATGAATTTAATTCACAATAGTTTTACTTTATTCAATAGTCTAATCAATTATGAGGACTCTAAGGGCTGGTTGTTCAAAACATGATAGTAACGGTAGATTACTGTTGCCGTTACTGATCAGTAAACGTATTAAATGCATTGCTCCACACTACCAATGACGACTAGTAGAAATATAGGGTGTTTTTTTTTAATAGATACACATTTAAAATGAAATTAAACGTACTAAAATCAAGATAATGTCCATAAAAATGGCTTCATTGGAAAGATGGAAGTTTACCATTTATGTTTCAATACGATTTAGGGCAATATGTGCGCGGGTGTTTCTTTCTAGGAGCCATTACTGAGACGCCGTCAAATTCACAAAAACTCACTGTTTAGTCTAGAATCATTGTCCCATATTTCTTCAAAGATGCTGGCGGTCGGAAAGTTACAGTCAATGGAGAGCGCTTAGGTCCATGATTAAAGACTTTTTTGTTCCCTAATTAATTGGCATTAATGTGCGATAGCTTTGGTTTCAACAAGACGGCCATCATGCCACACATCGAGCGACACAATCAGGTTATTGCGGGTAACATTCGATCGGCGCATAATTTCACGTAACGGTTCGGTTAATTGACCTCCACGATTGTATGATCTCACCCCTATGGATTATTTTCTGTGGGTATATGTGAAGTCTACTAGGGGGTCTACACAGATAAACCCGAGACATTGGATCACTTGGAAGCCAACATTCGCGGTGTTATTAGCGATATATGGCCTCAGCTGCTCGAGAAAGTCGTCGAAAATTGGACTTCCAGATTATGCTTCTTCCGAGCCAACCGCGGCGCACATATGCCCGAAATCATATTTAAGCATTAATGGTATAAAATAATCTTTGCAATAAAGCTATTTTTATGAACATTACCATGATTTTAATACGTTTAATTACATTTTGAAAGTGTATCTATTCAAAAAAAACACCCTATAGCTTATTATATTAGCACGCACTGAAACTTTTTGTTTGCCTTTTTGCTTTTAGCTATGCGCGCAAACGAGATAGCAATATTAGGTAACAGAAAATGCATCTAGCAGTATAGTGCGTCAGTACATGTCGTTACTATGAGTTTACTGGACTTGCCAGCAGCAGTAAGATTTTGACACATCGGATAGTAATAAATCTTACGATAGCGTATTACTTTTTTTTGGGGCAACCATTTCTGTCTCCGTACTGTTACCAGCTGGCGACACTTCGTCGAGCAATCGGGCCTAAGACATACACAAATAAATCTTGAGATTCTTATAGAAATTGTCCAACAATTAATATTATCACAAAAGAAAATTTCTTACAACTAATAGTACAAAACTTCGTCAATATTACATAATATTAGATACATACTTAATCCATTATATTGTGCTATAATTTTGGTGAGCTGTAATTTTATAAAAATTTGTCATTTATTCCTATTTGTATTCGTGATAAAAAATATTATGTATAACACAATAGACATTTATTATAGGTCTATGAATAAAATGTACTTTCATGCTAACGTAGCAAAAGAAAAAAAAACTATACCAAATATCACATTTTCTTTTATTTTGGGTCGGGAATTTTAAAGGTAACACTTAAGGATAACTCAAAGAGAAAAAAACACACAGGTATGCTTATTTTTATATGTATGATCCAGGTTGACTGTAAGATATTGCTTTTACAATAAGTCCGCCCTTTAGCATACTAATATATTGTCCTGTTTTGTGAATCTTAAAAGATTTTTTGGTTAATAAGGATTTATTCATTGATGCTCTCCAGTCTGTTCACATTTAGGTTTAATCGTTAGATGAAAGTATCTTTACAAATTATGACAATTCAAATTGGACTTACTATAATAACATAAATGCATCATGAAAAAATTTGAAAAGAAATTCATAAGAACGCTCACAAGGCCTCGCTCACATTAGGCCAGTAGTTTAGTCAAGTAGGTTCCTAATGTATACTAGGATAATGACTTAGGGCTAGGGTGGCCAACCCGCGGCCCGCGGGCCGAATGCGGCCCGCCGAGGGTCTGAATGCGGCCCGCGGAGCAGTGGGAAAATAAAAATATAATATCAAATCCCTAGTGAACACGAATGGCTCATAAAACTGTTGGCGCTACTTATGGTCGTGAGCATCTTACAATATAACCGTACGTATTGTCTGTTGTAGAAAGACAATCCGGTTCATCACTTCGACTATTTTTCCCTTAAAAATTTCGCCTGCGGCGCTATCTCTTCAATTAGGAAACGTTTTCCATTTATTTTTGTGAGCCTTCTCCATCCAGTTTCACAAAAGAAAAACGCCTGCGGCGCCGTTTAACTTTTGTAACTATAACAATATTTTGATTTCTGTTGCCCCCCCCACCCCCAAGAAACAAACCTACATATTTATTTTTTTTGTTTTGTATAATAAAAAAAATTGGTTGTGCGGCCCGGTAGGCAATATCTTTTTAAGAATATGGCCCGGCTGCTGAAAAGGTTGGCCACCCTTGACTTAGGGTAAATCCAGTGTTGGTACTAATGCACTACCTACTCGGCTAAACTGGTGACCTAATGCGAACAAGTCATAACATAGAGTTGTATCGTATAAATATTATTTGAAACAAGTACGAGATACATTATAGATGAGTATTATCATTTTATAAAATTAACATTCGATAGATTATTGAACAGACACCATAGTTATTCTCTTCTCCATTCTTCTCGGGTGTACTGTGTGTGGATAGTAGAGCTTTGGGCCTACTTTCTGAGGCCATCTTCAGGACTACTTAGACTACAATCTACACACGGTACACCCGAGAAGAATGAAGAAGAGATTAACAAGGACCGTGAAAATCTACAAAGCTACCAACTTAGTTATTATTCAGCGGGGAAGTACAACTGAGCGATGCTCTGATAAATATCATAATCTTCTTGCAAGAACGTACAGAATATGACACGTTTAATGGATCCATCGTGAGCTTTGATATCCTCTTCCAGAAACTTCCTCGTAGCGGCACAGGCGATGTGAGCCGCCGGCCTATTGGGGAAGCCGTAAATCCCTGTGGCGACGCAAGGGAAGGCTATACTAGTCATCTTGTTGTCTCTCATCAACTTGAAGCATTTCTGATAACAAGATACGAGGAGCTCGTGCGATTGGTTTTGAGGTCCTACCGTGTGGATGACATCTGAAATACAACAAAATTTATTTTATTAGTTAATTAAGGGCGCCCGCAGCATACATCAACAACAAAGGCTGTCAAAAAACAAAATGATAAACTAACTAAAGCCAATAAGTGCTTGCAAAAAAACCACCAAACAACAAAGTCATTATACAAAAAAAAAACAATACCAAGTTCACGTTAATACAAGTAAGTAATATGTGAACGTCTATTAATTAAAAACTCCTAGGTTGGAGGCGACACTCCTCCTAAATTACGCATGGAAGTGCAGAAAACATCCACCCCTTCGATATTTCTTTGACAAAGTTGATTATGCAACCTACACCGTTCTTGTTATGGGGTTGTTCTGACCGATATTATTCCCAAGTTTGCTTGGTTGTATAAATATTAGCATTAAACCACATACGATATCAACAAATTAAAGAATAAATAAATATATTTACATCTGGCTGGAAGCAGATAACCACCAGTGACTTTAGCATCTCCTGTATTACAGCCATTAAGAGTTAAACATTCTCTCTGAAAACGAAAAAAATAAAACTATAATGTTGATAAATATCTACATGACATGCGTAATAATCAAAAATAAAAACTACTCACCTTAAGATCATGACCAGCAGCTCTGTGTATGTAGCCATCCACTCCTCCACCACCAGCCAGTCTACTGTTAGCTGCATTCACAATAGCGTCAATCTACAACCAATGATATCAAGTTATTCGAAGATTATATCAACATACTAACCCTTGAGTTTTCACAGAAAGAACCTACCTCCAACTGCGTAATATCACCCTTCCATATGGAAATCTTGTTAGCCAACAATTTATTGAGAGACGAATCAATAGGAAATTCCTGTAAATATTCTCTATCTTCGTTTCTTGGTGGTTTTGTGGCTCCCAGATGTTCATTGGTGCAGTCCTCCTTCCATGTAGATATTTCATCCAATGTGTAGTACTTTTTCATATTGTACATATTCCTCTTGGATTCCAAATCCATATTTAATATTCTTTCTTTCTCTTTAGCCCAAGTCGACATTGCAAGTTCAGTTTTTGCGATATAACTTTTTTGATATTTTGCAAAAATTGTGCGCGACTTAGGAACGACCAGGCAAAACAACGAAACCAGCGACATTATTTCATTTTGACATTTATGCCATAGATGAAATTAAATATTTTGCGCAATATATTTTTTTTTTCATATTTTAAAGTGGATGAGTGGTATATTTTGTGCTTGGCTCAATCTAAACGAAATTTTTCATCGTTGGAAGTTTGCTGAAAAATTGTATAGTATACAAATTATTTTGACATTATACCTATTAGGAAAATGTTTTTGTGGTTTTTATATGCTACTAGCTGAGTTACCCGTACTTCGAAACGGCAAATTTGAAAGGTGAAGTAAATCGACAGTATGACACACACATACATCCAGCAACGTTTAATCTGCACAACTTTCTTCAAGGTTCTACTGAGTTTATTTCACCTTCCAAAAGGTTCGAATTCTATTCATTCTCAGAAGTTTCTACAGTGTTCGATAAATTTTCGGAAATTTCCAGATGGTTCTAGAAAGCTCGTTTCATTTCCAAAACCTTCCAGAAGATTCGAATTGTCACAACTTTCTAGAAGATTCCGCAATGTTCGATTAACTTCCACAACTTTCTAGAAGGTTCTGCAATGTTCGATCAACCTCTACAATTTTCTAGAAGGTTCTACAAAGTTCGACATGTTTCCAGAGCCTTCTAGAAGATTCTACGAAATTCTCTGAGCGGTTGGATTCCTTCGTTCTGATAGGGCCTCCCACTATCACTTGCCCGATTCAAAATTGGACAAAAGATCTGTGTTCTGCTCGTGAAGATCTTTCATGAGACACCAAACACGGTGGTATGCGGTGACCGGATCCTCTCGATCACTGGGTGTCTCCCGATGGCTTGAGCTGGACAAAATATAACTTGCGATCTGAATTTCTTTTCCAATGCCCTTTCATACCATACCACACACGGCCCTATACAACCCTTGGATACCCTCATCAGCAAAATTTCTCAGAAGGTTCTGGATTTCCAGAAGTTTCTACCACACAGTATTCGTTTCCAGATAGCAAGGTATGTGTATACCAAGTTTGGTCGAAATTGCTCCAGGCGTTCCAGAGTTATGGTGGAACAAACATACATACATATTACATACCCACATACATACATCCATTTTTATTATATGTAAGATAATAATAATATTTATAATACGGAAAATAGCTTGTGGTTTTTTTTTGTAAAGAGAAATAATATTACGTAGGGTACATTTTTTCATATGGCAACTGTGTTTTCTTATCTCGTAAGTCGTAGAACGTTCTGGCAGCGCAGTTTTCATTTTCTACCACATTTTTCTCTTTGCTAAAGTGCACGTGCCCGGTACTTGGCGTTCGCATTTGGATTTGATAATTTTTAATTAAAAAATGCATCGTCTTCCTACCGCGATCCGCTACGGCTTAACAGCTCGTAATACTAGCTTGGCATACCGTGCTTATGCCAAGGATGTGCGTTTCGGGGCAGAAGTTAGAGCACTCATGCTCCAGGGAGTAGATATTCTCGCGGACGCCGTAGCCGTCACGATGGGTCCCAAAGGTCGCAATGTGATTCTAGAACAGTCCTGGGGGTCTCCTAAGATTACAAAGGATGGGGTAACAGTAGCCAAAGGAGTGGAACTGAAAGACAAATTCCAGAATATCGGCGCAAAGTTAGTGCAGGATGTCGCGAATAATACAAATGAAGAGGCTGGAGATGGAACCACCACGGCCACAGTGTTAGCTAGAGCTATTGCCAAGGAAGGTTTCGAGAAGATATCTAAAGGAGCCAACCCTATCGAAATCAGAAGGGGCGTCATGATGGCAGTGGATTGCGTCATCCAGAAGTTGAAGGAAATGTCTAAACCAGTGACTACTCCTGAAGAAATAGCACAAGTAGCAACAATCTCAGCCAATGGAGACACATCCATTGGACAACTCATCTCCGACGCTATGAAGAAAGTTGGTAGGGATGGTGTTATCACAGTCAAGGACGGGAAAACTCTTACTGACGAATTGGAAATTATTGAAGGTATGAAGTTTGACAGGGGCTACATTTCCCCTTATTTCATCAACTCCTCCAAAGGAGCTAAGGTAGAATTTCAAGATGCTTTAATATTATTCTCAGAGAAGAAAATTAGTACAGTACAGTCTATCATTCCTGCTTTAGAAATAGCAAATGGTCAAAGGAAACCTTTAGTCATTATTGCGGAAGATATTGATGGTGAAGCACTTTCTACATTGGTTGTAAATAGGTTAAAGATTGGACTTCAGGTAGCCGCTGTCAAGGCCCCAGGATTTGGAGATAACAGGAAGGCTACTCTCAACGATATGGCAATAGCTACCGGAGGAGTCTTATTCGGAGACGATAGCAACTTATTAAAACTAGAAGATATACAGCCAAGTGACTTGGGTCAAGTAGGAGAGGTGCTGATTACAAAGGATGACTGTCTGTTATTGAAAGGCAAAGGTAAGCCAACAGATATTGACAGGAGAGCCGAACAAATTAGAGATCAAATCAAAGACACAACTTCAGAATATGAAAAAGAAAAGTTACAGGAGAGACTGGCGAGATTAGCATCGGGAGTTGCAGTACTGAGAGTTGGAGGATCGAGTGAAGTAGAAGTCAACGAGAAGAAAGATAGGGTGAACGATGCTCTCAATGCAACAAGAGCCGCCGTAGAGGAAGGAATTGTACCCGGGGGTGGCACTGCCCTCCTTCGTTGCGCACCATCACTAGCGGGAATTAAGACAACAAATAACGATCAAGTCACAGGTATTGAAATAGTTAGGAACGCTCTCAGGATGCCGTGTATGACAATCTCAAAGAACGCCGGAGTAGACGGATCCACAGTAGTAGCCAAAGTAGAAGCATTAGAATCCAATATGGGATATGACGCCATGAATAATGAATATGTAAATATGATTGAAAAAGGAATCATCGATCCTACTAAAGTAGTTCGTACAGCTCTGACAGACGCCAGTGGTGTTGCCTCATTGTTAACCACAGCCGAGGCTGTAGTCTGCGATATGCCCAAGGAAGATGCTCCTAATCCAATGGCTGGTATGGGAGGAATGGGCGGGATGGGGGGCATGGGAGGAATGATGTAAATTTAATACGTTGAATCTAGTTCAATGAGACCTCCATACATTTTTATTACGTTTATTTGTACTGAAAACGTACAAAACTGTAAGACAAAGCAGAATTTAATTGTACAATATTTCGATGCTTTGCAATAATTTTTTTTACGCATGTATAAATTTGTTTTAAAATTTTTATCCCAGTACGTTTTATATACCAAATGAGTATAGAATATAGAATTATGCAAGTAATTCTGTTGGTACACGATTTATAAGTTTATTCTTTTGAATGTAAATTTATATGTATCGATAATCGTTACATACTAATCTGTTAGAGTACTTTATTTTACCAATAGCTCTATGACATTTCTAGTGAGATAAATGTTATAAAGAAATATGGAGGTCTTATAACGACACGTCACATTCTCGAAACTTTGCATTTTTTTATACAAATCAAAAATGTAATAATAATAATACATTGTACATCTATTAAGTCTATAATAGTAGATTTACCATAGAGTAAGACGTTATTAGGTATAAGGAATTATCTTACCAAAATATATGCATTTATCAAAATGAACTTCAAGATGATGACTCGTTATTGAATAACGTTTGACTGATAATTCTATGTCCTTGCGTGACATTTCTCCTCGTATTTAAAGAAGAGAAACGTCTCGTATGCGCCATAATAATATAGAGAGTACATCTTGAATTAATTATTATTTACGACGATGTTTTGAATGAAAATTATATTTTATTATTATAATACACATAGTTTGTCATTCGTAGATTTTAACTATGTCATTGTGGAATTATTGTATTATAAAATCAACCAATAAGTTTAGTTTTGAAACGTGATATCGTCCTAGTTTTGCTTGACGAAAATATGCATCTCGATTGTAAAAAATATAAGACCTACGATATCATGAATTAAAGTTAAAAAGATATAAGAAAGTATGTAAAAAAATTCAATACTGTAATAGTACTTTTTTTGGAGACTCTTCTGTGTATTGATTTCGTTATAGAAGTGTTTTCAAACAAAAAAAATTATCTCGTGGCACGTATTTGTGAACGTTTTAAAAAAACCCAGTTTTATTCGTCTCGGAGAGTTTTTATCAACGTCCACAAGTAAATGAGTATCGACTGTCTAATCATTTTGCTCGGTACATTGCTCTGAGATAAGTCTTGCAGACTATGTAAGATATAAAAAGCAGCTAATAAAAATTAATAATTAGAACAAAAAAAAAAAACATGTTTATAAATTGATAACAATGATCCAAACAAAAGACATTTATTTTACGCGCATTTGTTTCACTTTTGTTTTTCTGCATTTTAATAAGTAGCCTATGTTATATATACTAATAAATATTACAAAACACGTTAGTTTTCTACATTCTGTTAAATTTTCTATTTTTATATTTTTTACTTTTAGTAGCTGTAACAAATAATTTACGTACAGTAGTGTTATATTACGTTAAAATAAAATGGAAGCCAATGTTATACTAAATAGTTTACGCGATATTATTTTATGTATGTAGTTTGCTTTGGGTTATAATGGAGGGTATCTATCACGTTCATCAAAGTTGCGGTATAACGGAACGTTTTATTCGAGCCAGCTTAATATAATTTCGTATACACTTCTCAGTAAACGAAAAATGCTTTGTAATGGAGTAGGCGTTCTATCGAGTTGGAACTGCACCTATTTGCCTGATATTCAAATGCGTTACCGCATGGATATTAGCTCCATTTTATAGCAGTGTGCTTCTTTTTACCGCTCGCTCGTGCATAAGTGATGAAGCTATTGTAACAATATTGTAAGGTCAAAGATCGCCTCAATAATTATAACCTGTAAGGTACTACTAGTGTGGTGAGATGGTTATAGTATGAATGATTTATTAGTATAGTTTATATATTATGATTCTGGTTTATTATTGTGTATGTAGGTAGACTAGAGTCCTTTTCATATTATTTTTAGTAGAGATTTTATATATATATAGGTATCATTTAGTTTAGCTCAAAATATTGTGCATTATTGATTATTGTACTGTGGTGTTATTTCATATAAATTGTTGCAAAAAACCAATAAAAATTATAAAAAAATATCTTAATTTTCTTTCCTTTTCGTCGTTCCATTATCCTTCATCCTACCACATCTGACATAAGCAATTCATCTTTAATAACTTAGTACTAATTTGGTCTACCCGAGTAAGGACTTTACTCTACAAGGTGGATTGTGTATTTATTTACACTTCAACTGAACAAAATATAGAAATGTGTTATATTAACATAGCAAGTAATAGGTGCAGAAGGATGAACTTATCACAGTGCTGAGATCTCTACCAGCTAACCCCATTATAGAATCATTCTGTAATGCTTGCCTGAGTAAAGTAGGCTTCTAGGTAAACTTGCTATGTACCTACGAGTTATGTATTAGGTATTTTCCCAAAATTATACATACCGACGTGTTTTTTTTCGGCAAGGTCAGTCAGTCTGTTATGGTTGTAGTGTTGTGTGTAATTTGTTTAGTTTTTGCCTTTTTGGTCGCCGGCTGTTCGTTGGATAGTCGAGTTTAGAAAGATAATGCTTTAACGCATGATCTTCTTTATCTTAAAATCGATTACGTCGATATATTCCGATAATACATGACTTGATAATGAACACGTGAAAAAATCATTTTGAAAGTAACATCTTTGCGCGGCGTTGAAATTTGTAAAAATCTAGCAGTAAAAACTTTCCATACAAGTAAGTAAAGTTTTTTTTTTATCTGGATGGTTGCATTTTATTGCTATACTTAAATAGCCAATTTGGTGAACTTTTTTTCAATATTTACTAGGTACGTCTGCTTGACATTTACTACTTGTATTATCTTAAGGTGACCATATTTTTAAAAATAAAAAGGAGGACAAAAAATGTGTAAATAGCACATCAGGCGAATTTTTTTTGGAACAGTGAAGAAGGTCACTATAGGTATTTGATTTATTTTCTTGAGAATGATTTTCATAAAGGATGTATCATAAAACTAGAGCCGCAGGTGAAATATTTGTCATATAAGACATACCAAATTACATATACACAAAATGGAAAGGCAATTAGCGCTGCAAGCAAATTTTTTTAGGAAACAATTGCGTTTTAATGTATTTTTATACTTACTATAGTACTAGTTAATTTATGGTACGATGAAAAAATGCGTGGTTTTGAGATTAACAGATTACCTAGTTTTAAAATGTTAAAAATTAAAAAAGGAGGACAAAAAGAAGGACACTTTTGGAGGGAGGGCAGAACCTAGGAAAGGAGGACTGTCCTTCCAAATGGAGGACGGTTGGTCACCTTAATTATCTTCGTTCAAGACATTTTTTAATTCACATTAGGGCTGAATCTTCGGAAAATTTACCAACTACCTAGCATCAATGAAAATCGAAAAGTTTTGTTGATTTTCACGCAGGCCGAAAATGTGTGTTGATTGCGCAATAGTTTCTGTAATTACAGCGACCTTGACTGAATCAAAGAGTGAGTCATACAGCCTATATTGGTTAGAAATTTCGAATTGAGCCGCTGAGTTATAAGTTTTCTGTCATTTTATTTTTTGGGTAAAACCAAAACTAAATAGAAACAATCTGACACCTACGATTTACAAATATACAGACGGTATGTTTATGTACAAATAGTTTGTATTACTTCATATACTTTACCTATATACTTTCGCGGTTTTCTAACTAATATTCAGGATTTTTCCATCATCTAGGTATTTGTCTTGGAGCAAATCTTTTTAATTTCTTAATCATTGCAACAGGCTTCACACAGTTTTCAAACTTGGACTGTAATGTCTGTAATTCATTTTCTAGGTCTTCAAGGTTATGTATTTAAATAAAACTAAACCACTTTTCTATTAAAATATTTTTATTTTGTGTCCTAGTGCCTGGTCCCAATAGCTTTGGTGAAAATTCTTTCATACAATTTACTAACTAATTCCACCCTTCAATGTTCCTAGTGAGAACGCTGGGAGGTCATCAGGCTTTGTTAATCAAAGAAATTTCTTGCAGTGCATTTTACCTCTTCCCACGACACTCCTATATACTTATTGTAACATGAGGGGTGTACAGTTAAAGTGGGTCTTCCTAAAAACAAAGGCGTGGTTGCTCCCTGATGTAAAGGTCGATCCGCAGTTATCGTAGCAGGCCATTAGTTATATTTTAGTTGCTGGTTCTTTGGGTTTCTTTACTTCGTGTAGAATTGTTGAATGACCTAGCTTTCGGCAGCGATACTACTGCCATCTTCAGCTCGGTCATTCAACCACTCTACACGCAGTAAGGAATCCCGAAGAACCATCAACGAAGATATGGATTCATCGCGCTGCGAAAGCCTACAAGATTATTAGGATATTATTTGTTGGCATGATCGTGGATGCGATATGATTGTAACAAAACAGAAAGGCTAATTGTTTAATATAATTGTACGTGTTTAATGTAGATCTTGTTATATTTTCAGATAGACATGGCTTCAATCGCAGTAGAAGCCAAACTGTCGGGAACATTGGGGGAGAGGCACAAGACAATCAACGAGTTCGTGAAAGATGCCTCAGGCCAATAAATCTCTCTCGAATCCATCGGTGATATCTCCAATAAGAAACAGATAGACTTGGTCTACTTAGCGAGATTAGCAAACTACACCAAGAACGCCTCCGTCATCTGTCAGCTACTCAAGTCTCAAGACGGGATGGTGGTCAGTGTCGCAATGCAATCGAAGTGGTTCTTCACTGCGACAACACATCCGGAATATATAAATATTCACCACTTTGCGAATGAAATATTCCCCTACGCATCGTATCACACAATCTGTAGAATTGTGTCAAATTTGAGCGCCTATCTTCAGGTCGAGACGGTGGCTGAAGAATTCTACGAGTACATGTACAAACATTACAGCAAAAAATTGGCAATTAAGTTATTGCCGAAGTGCAGCATTGGATTTATCCGTCGCCAAATTATGGAGAGATTACTAGATGTGCCGTGCACACAAATGTATTCCATCTATAAGAGGGATGCAGGACTAGCTTTGGAGTACTTGGAGAAATATTTTAACAAGGATAGAATCGATAAAATGCCGTTGAATTACATATGGGACATTGATTATAGCAAAATTTTCAAAGAAATGGCCAAAGACAACCCAAAAATGTTCACCGATTTTATTATTATTAAACACGAAAATTTGAATAGTTTCAATATTGGTCACAGAATTACAAAACATATTTTGAAATTTAGCGCTGATAAAATTATTGATAATCCGGACAAATTTAATTGTGTACTGGACAGGAAAACTATTGTGACGACGTTGAAAGGAGAGCAGTTGGAAAAATATCTCTTGAATTGTCTACCGGATTCTCCAGGGTACATATTTAGTGGAATTTTTGATCAACTTAAACCAGAATTCCGATTAAAAGTGTTGATGAAGCTATATCCTATAAAATATCCTGGTGCCTCGTTGTTAGATTATTCCGGTTTTAGACATCTAGACGTAACTGAATATCTCCCGGTCGAGGATAGAGTGGCATGGGATAAAAAGAATTTAGAAAAATCAGAGAAAAAAAGGGAAGAATATTATTTGCAATATTTGCCTGTTGAAGAAGGTATCCCTCGTTTACAAAACCTGTGTAGAATTTCTAACGATTCTAATGATCGTACGCGTTATATAATAGCTATGGTAAAATGTTGCAAATTTAACAACGATAAACACACCTTACTTGATTTGTTGAAATTTATTGCGCAGAGATATAGGAATGACGTAGCTGCATTACGACATTCTTTTCTAAATGAAGTACGGGAGTCCTTTACATTACACGAGCTATCGTCCGAACACTGGAAATGTATCAATCAAATGATAGATTTTCTGTGCGTGGAAAATGAAATTGAGAAAAATTATTGGTACCAGTTTGTTGTGGAATTCACTGAACAGTATATTAAATATTGTATGAACAATGGCTTGAATTATGAACCGTACGTCGACAAAATAATTCTATTTGAGAAAAACGGACATTACAGGAGCTTGGAAGAGTTGAAGTATGATCCAATAGTATTGGATATGTTTTTTGAGAAATATAAAAAAATTATAAAGGAAAAGGAAGAGTCCGATGCACAAGATGATGTTCAATCTAATTTTAAAACAGTTTCATATTTAATCAATACACTTTGTACGAGGAAGCACAAGTCTATAGTAGAATATCCTTGGTTGGTGAAATTCATAAAAGACAATAAAACCAAATGGTCCGAAGACGATATAACAGATTTGTTAAGACAAGTTGCAAAGGATAAGAAAGCTAAAGAATTATTTGCTGAAGACATCTACGAATACCTTTTCAACGACAAAATTGCATTAAGGTATGTAAAATATAAACCCGATATTGTTATTAACGATGTGGACCGTTTACTAGAAGAATCTGCATCAAACATCTCAAAGAAATCCAGATATAATGTAATTTACCGGAAAATTCATACTTATCTGATGAATCCTTTAGGAGAGCACATTGTGGAAGCTCTCAAAGAACATATCAAGGAAAGTGAAGATGAAGATGCGGACGAAATGCAGCAACTCGCTGTTAATATTTTATTCTTGTCTCATTTTGTCGCTTCATACGAAACCAAACGACTATTGGAAGAGCATGCTCCATCCAATCTGAAAGTGGATCTCGAAAACAACAAAAAGGAATACGAAATTGGACAGGTATTTGGCAAATATATGGGGAATATAAACCCTCCTGTCGAGTACAGTACTCTAATGCAATATGCGGGAGGAGACTACTTCAAATATACTCTGAGATCTCTACTAAAGTTAGCCCACAAGAAACCCATTAATGAAACTCAAACAATCATTCAAGAATTAACTAGCAAGCCGGTTTCTATGAAAAAACATTCAGTTCGTCTGGCGTACTCTCTGTGCCCCAGGGACGAACTTCTACCATTCTATAAATCCCTGTGGGAAATTGAAAAAAATGCTTCAATGAGAGAAGTAATATTCAAATTTAGTTACAATCTAATGGTGACGGAAGAAGATGCGGAGAAATATATTCAAGTATGGGAAATGCTGAAATATTTCATGTCTACGTTCACAGATGTTGATAAAAATTTATTTTCATATCTCTCCAAACCGATTAATGTCAAGCGTCATATTGTCGGCGAGTATTGTGAGTTTTGTTGGAGTGTTGTAAAGAAATTGGCTTCGGAGAAAGCGGACGTAGGGAAACATTTGTCCAGATTAGCCAAAAGTTTCACTCATTGTATGGAGTATCTCAGTGAAGAGTTGTGTGAATCTATTATTTCGGAGTATAAGAATTCTCTCAATGATATTACTATTGACGAAAAAAAACAGAACAGGGATGCATTTGGTGCATTTTTAATCAATTATATGATGAAAGCGAAAGATATTGAAGTCCAGAATAAACTCGTATCATCTACATGTGATTTCTTCAAAGAGTTCATCCTTCAAAACTTTAATATTAAAGTAAAAGGTAAATATGAACATAGAAAACTTGTCAAAAAGTTTATTTCCGACATTTGCAAACAATCTCTCCATGCAGACTTGACATTAAGTCCGGTTAATGTCTTGAAAAGTTTATCAGAGATGTTGTCTTCGACCGTTCCACACGAGTCTATTAAACTATGCATGTCTATGCAATTGACAATAATCTATAAAGATTTATTAGCAGAGTTTGGAGTTAAAGACGACAAACCAACACCTGATCTAATGAACGCTTTTGGACAAAAGATCGCTTCGTATTTGAATGATCTATGTCTCGAGTATGGGACAGACATTGAAAGAGTATTCAAAGACGCTTATTCCCAATTTACTGCATTTATATATTGGACAATGCAAGATCATCACCTAAATGTGATATCTGGTTTGATTAAAGAGAATATCAGTCGCCAGAGTTTGTTGATGGCTATCGATTTACTATCTGACGACGACATGGGGTATGATGAAGATAAAAAGAAACAGTACCACCAACTTTTAGATCGCATTAGAGCAGAAGGTGACACGACTATTAAGATTATATTGTGCAGCAAATTTGATCATTAATAAATAGAGAGATGTGTGTGACTGTAAGACGGATATAATCAAAGCGAATAAGTTTAGATGGTTTGGGCATTTTGAGATAATGAATGATATATTGTATAACAGGATGATTAAAAAGATATATTGATGATGGGCACGAGGAAAGCGGCCATCCGAGACTGACCTCGAATCATCTTGATGTCAACCAGATCCACAAGGATAGACTTCTTTTGAGTTAAAAAGAAGAGCATGTATGCTTTCTCTCTGTTTAACCTGCAAGGGATGTTAGCGTGAGGGGGGATAAATAGATCATAAAAGGAGATAATTTTATGGTTCATTGAAAATATTACTTGCTTTTGATTTTTAAGTTCACAATTTTATGTATATAAAACTAACTACGCATTATATTCAGGGGGGGGGGGGGGGCAGCTGCCCTTTAATTTGTAATTTATGTATAATAAAGTTTTTTTATTAAATAGGTACTTATCGTTGTTATTTTTTTTCTGGTTTATTCACAGTATAAATAATAATAAATGATCTTATTTAATATGTAAACTTTGTTTTTCACTCGCTTTTTATATATTTTTTTATACTTTTTATAAAGCTGTTTACAGTTTAAAACAAACAAATGAAGTTGATTTTACCGCGGTATCGCATTTTTATATCATAGATTTATTTGAGGCTATTTTCATTTATTATGCCCACGCCTCACGCTTGGTGAGCTCCGGACCGAGCAGGCACGAGTGGGTGTTCGTGAGAAAAAGGGCGTTGGGATGGAGCTTTGTAATGTCTTGGATCGTGTAGGTATGCATGAGCACCCACCAAAAAATTTGTTGTTGACCTTTTTTTTATTTTGGTCATCAGAAAATTTTCATGAGGGGGGGTCCCTAGAACATGTTGCAAGTAATTTAATTTACTTCCATCGGGTGCAGTTTCCTATGTTATAAAATTGCTTATAAATTCTAATTAACGGACTATTTACATCCCTTGTTATTATGTCAATATGATGTCTATAATTAATTTTCAGTTAAAACATAAACGGTGAAAACCAAAAATCCATGTGAAAACCGCAGTTTCCTATAGCCCGTTTAGTATGGAAAATCGTCAATTTTGCTTGTTTTTCCTAACTGGTCATTTTCCCCAGAATCGCACAGAATGTATAGACAAACAGCGATGTTTTCCATCCAGTTTTATACAGATCGTTGACAAGAATGCGCACAGATGCGTTCATTGTTCAAGGCAGGTACATCCTTCCTTTCACGAACACTACAAAAAAGGGTCTTAAACTCGCGCGACTTCTATACCTACCTAGTTATTGTTTTTCGAACGACTGTGTTTCGAAAAATTATCATGGAATTCCAGCAATTTTACGAATTTCTATCACGAATATCTATGGTACAATTGTTTATCCATCTATGGTTCGCCGTTTGACATTGACATAAAGTTGACAAAAAATTGAAAAGGCGACGCCGTGAGGGACGCCGAGGACTTGAATAAATAAATTATTGTTTTGATTAGTTTTAATGATTATATAACGTTTCGGAAATACTCATTTCGATAAGCCGGAAACCGCAACGATGGCTGAGAATTCGGATGATACGGATAGTTCTGAATCACCTCCACCACCTGACGATCTTCGTTTCACTTGCAGAGTTTGTGACGAACAGTTTACTACGGTAACGCGATTGCATAAACACAGGAGGGAAATGCATTACACCCCATCTTTATGTAATATTTGTAACGAGGGCTTTAATGATAAGTCAGACTTGGCCATACATATACAGTTCCATACTAATAAAAGTGTAGAATGTGATTCATGTTTCATGCCATTTAATTCTGCAATAAGTCTCATAGAGCATAGAAAAATACACAAATTAAGTTTACACGTGTGCGATCTTTGTAACAAATCATTTCATGTCCGTGGAGCTTTGGCAGATCATAAAAGGACTGTTCATCGTGATGCTATCTATGGATGTGATCAATGTCACAAAACATTTCCCTCTAAAACTAAATTGTCAAATCACATTATCACACATACGGAAGGATTTGTTTGCCAGTATTGCAAAGAAAAATTTGAGTCTTCGAAAAGTCGACGTCTTCATATTCTCTCATCGCATGAGGATGAGATATATGGTTGTAAAACTTGCAATATTAAATATGACAAGATAAGTGATCTCAAATTTCACAAAGGATTTCATTCCTATCGTTCACCTTATCTGTGTATCATCTGCCTGCGATCGTTTCAAGCGTTTGCCACCTTGAAGGAACATCACATAAGACACGCTAAAGAAGCTTTTGAGGAAGCGATGAAAGGAACGAATCCTCCAAAGCCTGATGATCATCCACATTTCCCTAGGAGGTATGATAGATACGGTCCATACCTCTGTGACTTTTGTGGAAAAGAATTTTCACGGAAAGCTTCCCTTCGAGATCACAGAGCATTCCATGGACCCAAGGGTTCGCACCAGTGCAATCTCTGCGGTAAGATTTACCCATACTTGCCAAGCCTTAAAGAGCATATCAAAAAGCATAATAAGAAAAAATCTGGTTCGCGACCAAGTTCGCGACCGGGAGTGAGAGCAGCTCCAGACAGGGTGAAAGATGGTTTTTTTCCGTGCGATGTCTGTGGCAGAGTGTTTACTGCAAATAATGATTTGGCTACTCATCGTAAAATACATACGGATTCATTTCCTTGCACTTATTGCGGCAGAAACTTCAATAAGAGATGGAATCTGAGGACTCACATCCTAACGCACACTGGACAGAAACCACACAAGTGTCCATTTTGTGAAAGCAGGTACGCCGATAGAAGCAATTTAAAGAAACATATGTTGAAGCATCCCGAATTTATGAGGAATCCCGACTTTATTCCTAAGAAGATACGAGAGTATGCAAGAAGAAGCCGGGATTAAGTTTAAATTTGAGAAGGAACGTCTGGGGCACAGATCCGCAAGACGGAGGTCTTAGACGTGGCCTGGAAAAGTTGAATAACGATATAAAAGTATTGATTATTTCATATTCACATTGTTATATTTATAGTTAACTATGTAAGAATGCTAAGAATACCTTGGACCGACATGGTAACCAACACTGAAGTATTATGTAGAGCAAATACTAATAGACAATTGTCCAACACAATAAAGCTCCGTAAAACATATTTTGGCCATGCCCTTAGAGGAGAAAAATACTCCATTCTCCAGCTCCTTATGAAGGGAAAGATAAAGGGCCATAGAGGGGTCGGAAGGAAGCAGCTATCCTGGCTTCGAAACATTCGGCAGTGGACCGGGATCAGAACTGTGGAGGAGCTGTTTCGCACTGCCCAGGATAGAGAGGCGTTCTCCCAAGTGATCGTCAACGTCGGGGGGACCCGACAGGACACATAGAGAAGAAGATGTAATTATTAATCAAGAATGTCTTTAACATTGCCCACATAATGATACAGAAACTTGAATTATCAAGAAGAGAGAGTAAATGGTAAACGGTGTTGGCTTTCGCAGCTGGTTTCGTACTCATAATATGTATTTTGTTTATTTTATAGCAAGGCCAGGGATGGCATTTTGTAACTCTACTCGCTCGTTGTGTGACCTGTGTACGGCGTACAAACAATGATTGTACGCCGAGTATACGTCGCATAGCGAGCGAATAGAGTTACAAAATGCCACCCCAGCACCACCATTAGGCGAGTTAGGGAACTGACTGGGGTGGCATTTAATTTTTCTTCTTTATTTCTTTATCTATTTTCTTTTTGCTCCTATATTTTTATGTATCTTTGTGTACGTATATTAAAATTTAGTTTTATATGCTTATCATTGTGAGCATAAATGATTATTGTTAGAATTAGCTGTATTGTAGAATTACTAGAAGCCTATAGTAAAATTATTTCAAACTGTCAAACGTAGTCATAAAATTTGAATGAGAAGGGACAACTACCTGCTTTAGTCGCACTTTATGGCTCTAGCGTAAGTGCGAATAAAGCAGGTAGTCGTCTCTTCTCTGTCACAATTTTATGACCGTGTTCGACAGTTTGAAATAATTTGACTATAGTGAGTTTATAATTAATAACCTTATTATTTATTGTGCATACCTATAAGTACCTATATTCGTATTTTGTTTTAATAAAGGGTAAAAAAAAACTTACACTTTTTTTATTGCATTCCTAAGAAAAATATTGTCTGTGGAGCTAATCAAGGAAAGAGAACCAGAAGAAACATTTTTTCAAGACTTAAATTCTGACAGCCTAAGAACTTAAGAAAGACGTTTTGGTTGGAACTTTTCTTCAAACGGTCAATTCAGTTTACTGGACTTCCAGACGTGTGTGGAGAGTCTTTACTGTGGAAAGTAAGGAGCCTATATAAAGGTTTATACAGGTTCCCTAGTGGAAAGTATCTATAAAAACCTATATAAAGAAAAGTAAGGAACCTATACAAAGGTTACAGGTTCCCTAGTGGAAAGTATCTATAAAAACCTATCCATTTTATTTATTTCTGACTAAGAATTGCGCGCAAAGTATAGTCTCATCATTATTATTTAAGCATAAAACGCATTTTTTTCTAACATATTTTATTCCTCGTGTACCTACCTACTCTGTTTTTCACATTGGAGTGGATTTTTAACTCTAAAAAAGACTAAAAAAACGTTGTTTTGTTTTCTCAGATAAAAGCATGCGTAGGTATAATGAAAAAGTATTGAACACGTAGAGGGAAACTTGAAAAAAACTATAAACGCGGGGTAAAAATGCCTCGAAAGATACTTACAGAGACCTATCCATAATTATCAAAGTCGTGGTCGAAAGGTACGGCATGGTTCGAAACGGATAATCCGAGGTTCCACTGTATTGATACATTTTTGAAGTATGGTAGCACTGAACTGACATTTCGAAATGACAGCAGAAATAGAATCTGTCAAAATAAGAAATATTTTGTACGTGAAGTGAAATGCGAGAGATATGAAAATCGTAAATTAAAGTAAAATTGTTGTCTGCTCGAGTATATCCGATTCGTTATAATATCTTAAGTTTTGTAGTGACTTGTTACTCACAATAAAAGTTTCAGTAATGACTCCTGCCAAGAGAGAAAATGATGGGGAAACATACACTTGTTCCCATTGCAGTGAAAACTACCAAAGTAAAGATGAGCTTTTAAAACACTATTCTATTCATGAGCAGGGTCCTGCTTGCAAACGTTGTAAAAAAGTCTTCAAAACATTTACAGCAAGAAGAAAACATTGTCATCTAGAACATGGTGACGTATCATTACAGTGTAGAGTATGTGAAATTGTGTATTATAAAGCAAGAAACATGAGATTACACAAAGGGTTCCATGAAAGAAGATCACCATATCTTTGCTTTCTGTGTCTTTTATCTTTCAAGTCTGTGGAACTCCTAAAGGACCACCTTATGAAACATGAAAATAAAATGAATACGCTGGCGTCTCTTTCCAAAATATCCCTGAGTGATTCAAGTCTTCCTAGTTCGGAGAGTGAATCAGAAACACGCGATATTAAAGTAGATAAGAAGAATATTTGTCATTATTGTGGTAAAGGATTCTCCAGTAAAGGTACAATGAATAGACATATGAATATACATCAACCAAAAGGTGAATTTCGATGCGATTTCTGTGATAGAGTATTCGACTTAAAAGACAGATTAGAAGGGCATATAAAGAGAAATCACAGTGGATGGGATCACAAAAGTTATCCAAAAGAGAAAACAGACAATGCAAAGGTAGACAAGAAAAAGAAATCTCTCTTGTGTCATATTTGCGGTAAATCTTACAAAGATGCTCGCGGGTTGAGGCGTCACAAAGAATTCCACGCAGAAAAGGGGAGTTTCGAATGTAAAGTTTGCAATAAAATATTTGATTTAAATATTAAATTGAAACTTCATGTTAAGCAGAATCATAAATTTAGTTGCAAATGCTCTTTCTGCGGTAAAGTGTTTAATAGAAAAGATAATTATAAAACTCATATGTCCATACATTACGGACATAAACCGTTTTCATGTTCATACTGCAATGCCAGTTACGTGGATAGAAGTAATCTGAAGAAACATATTTCAAAACATCCAGAGGATGTTGGGGCAAAAGTCATTGTGAATACTAATCAACGGTTAGAGGTGGCCTGTATTCCTGATGTTGTTAACCACGAAATTCCACTGAAGGTTGAAACGACACTTAATGAGTGAATTCATCTAGTTAGAGTTGGTCAACAATATGACAATGGATAGTTGCTGGAATGCTCACCTGAGTGGGTGGTTTTGCAAGTTAGATGGGGTGAAAATGTCCACATACGTTGCAGTTTCAATGTAGCATCACATTAAAGTTGATCGTCATTTTAAGTCTAGAAGAAGGCAGCTGTAGACAAGTCCGCAATGGTTATCTAAGGAGTTTATATCGAGATTGGATATTTTTAGTCCTTGGAAGATGAATAAATTGTATTAATTTATATTACACACATTTGTACAAAAACTTGAGTTTTTTTTTTATTCACCCAATACAAAACGGTTCATCTTAGCATGTTCTTTCTTTACGAGCAATAGAGGCAGTTGCAATTGTAGAGACATCCAGTTGGTAACAATAAAGATGAACGCCCAATAGTCAGCCTAATGACTATGGTGAAATTATTTTAAACTGTTGAATGCAGTCATTAAACGTGTGACCGAGAAGGAACAACTACCTGCTTTATTCTCACTTGTGCCAGAGCCATAAGTACGAATAAAGCAGGTAGTCATCATTTCTCGGACACACGTTTTATGACTGCGGTCAACAGTTTAAAATAATTTCACTATAGCTGGTCAAATCTAGGGAAAGAATGCAAGACAAAAAATGCAACAATACAATACAATAAATCTTTTATTTTCTTATTTACACAGATTGTACAAATGAAACTTAATTATAACTATTGAACCAGTGTGTCTAGATGCAACATATTCAAATTATCAGTTACGTGATAATGAGCTTGCTGTCCACGTGTTCTGTTACCTATTTTTTTCAAAAGATGGGGATCGTCTTGTCTCAAAGTATGTTCGCTACTTATTAAAATTTAATTCGTCTGGGAGGCCTTAGTGATGAGTAAAGTAGTTTATTACAGTAACCAGCCTGAGTTAGGTCTTTCATTAAAAGACTCGTTCATTTAGTTAGAACACTTATGTTAGTTCATTAAAGGGATCCAGATTAAGTTACAATGCAATATGTATTAACATTTTTACATGAGTTTGTCAGCTGTCCATCTGCAGAATCAAAACAAACAGAGTTGGCTGGAATATTTTTCATTCATGACCACAACGATACGTGTAGCAACGTAATAAATCAATACCTACTGGATGGTTTAATCCACCCTATGTTGAGACAACGGGTGGTGCAGGACTAGCGACTAGTGGCTTCCTATTCACAACAGCTTTAGCATTAACATCACTGGGATGTTTCATAAGATGTTTCTTGAGATTACTTCTGTCTGCATAGCTGGCGCCACAGTACGAACACGAGTATGGCTTATTTCCTAAATGGATTGACATGTGAGTTTTCAGATTCCATTTCTTGTTAAACGTTTTTCCACAGAGATTACACATGTGAGATTCTGTATGCAACTGCCGATGAGCACTTAGCGACGTAGGATAGAAGAATATTTTTCCACAATATTCACAAGGGTAAGTCCCCATTTTATCCGGCCTTATGTCACCGATGAATCCTGCTTTTTTTCTGTGCCAAATCATGTGGAATTTGAGCTTAACATTGAGATCATACGATTTATCACACAATTTACAAGGGAAATAACCCTTAGGCAGGTGAAACTCTCTGTGTCTTCGTAAATGACGAGGATCACAGAATGACTTTCCGCAAGTGTGACACAATGGTCTGGCTCTCACCAAAGGATCGAGATCATTATCTGGTCTCGACGCGTAGGGCTTGAGAGACTTTCTTTTCCTGTGATACCTCACATGCTCCTGAAGTTTAATCCTTAATTCAAAGACTCTATCACAGAGATCACATTTATAGGATCCCTTGGGTTCGTGAGACATTATATGTCTTTCAAAGTTTCGATACAATGCAATTGTTACCCCGCACACTTCACACATGAAACCTTCGGCACTTAATTTTGATTCGGCTTTTAATGTGCTTGCCTGTAGGTTTGCATCTTCATCAATATCATTGTTTTGTCTACTAGTGTCATCGTCAAATATCTTCATGATGGAAACTGCATTTTTGGCTTCAGTTTCATGCACATAGTGATGCTTTCTTAATGCCTTTAAACTTTTGTATGACTTGAGACATAAGAGGCAGAGATATGGAGTTTCTTTGTTATGAAACTTTTTGTGCATATTAATGTCCATAAACTTGTTGTATTTAAAATTGCAACTGTCACATTTCAGCAAGGTGTCACTGTGCACTTCATAGTAATGTCTTCGCATGCAATTTTTATTACTGAAGGGTTTTGAACAGACTTCACACTTCAAATTTTTGTTGTGACTCTTCATATGGTTACTGTATTGTTTGCTACAAAGGAAGGGTTTTTCACAAATACTACACACAAATTTCTCTTTATCTTCCTCTGATGAACTTCCTTTATCCGACATTTTAGTGGGTTGGTATATTAACTATGATACTGATAATTAGTTTTGATCAAGAGTTGATGACAATTCCACCACCGATAGTTCAACTAGATATATTAACAAGTTGCAGCGGTAACGAGCAGGATTCTCTGAATTGGTTTGTTGTAGGATAAAAACCGAAGTTTCTAGTATGTAGTACAAGTAAAAATATTACAATAATCAGACCTAAAAATATATTTTCCGCAAAATTCCAGACGCCACGAAAAATACGAAACGAAATTCGCCCTTTCGCTAACGTCTAACGTCAAAAATTTTGACATTTCTTAACCATAGACAGCGTTCTGTCCACAGAAAAAAAAAAGACATTTTATTTTCCAAAATTTAGGAAATGATCGGAAAAAGCAGGAAAAGAATTTTTTTTTCCATCACTTTGAACTGATTATGCTATATTTTATTAAGGAACCTAATATTTTATTGTTTGTTTCATCTTGAGGAATTTTTCTAGTTTGATGAGCATGTTAACACGAGGTAGGGATCCACCACCAAGCCAGGGCCGATCCAGGCGAATCGACAATCCCTCTCAGTGTTCTTTTAGATAGGTATGATAGAAAGAAAATTCACATAGGCACAATTTTATTCTACACACTATTTAAACAAAATACCTATTTAAAAATGTACACAATAATACTACTAGTGTTTTGTTCACTGAGGTGAGCTTCAACCCTGCCCAGTTAGCCCAATAACAATTTTTGAGTTCAAAATGTTTATCCAAATGCACATGACTACAAAAGAGTAATATCCATGTGATACTAGGGAATACAAAAAAAAAGATAGAAATTGTCAAGGCAGCAAACACCAAACATTAGAGCCATTGGTGAATTTTTTATAAGATAATCCTGATTGGACACCTTTTATGAGGATTATTTTCCATCACCTAAAATGCTACTAGATTTTGCCTGCTCCAGCGGTCGCCTAACTCGTCTGTAAGGTAGCACCGAGCCTAGCAAGTTACCTGTTGCACATAGAGCAGATAGGAAAAAGAAACAATAAAATAAAACAATTATTTTATTTCTCAATTTACATACAATTAGAATAAAAATATTTTACAAAAGTCTTCATAATAATATTATTACTATTTAACAAGTTTTGTATTTACAGTACCTATTCAATAAATCATCTTTTTCATTCAAGGGATTAAAAAGTCAAACTTTTTTTATTTAAATTAAATTTACTGTTAAGCTGCTGTAGTTAAGGAATCATATCGTGAATTGCGGGTTTTCTGAAGAAGTTCAAAACTTTAACAGATTTGAACTTTTGAATCTCATTTTATCAGTTTCTTAGATGTGTACTGGCACAAATCACCCAATTAGAGTGGACTGCTTAATTTAAAAAAAAAGCTGCTTCATCGATAATCGTCACAAAGTCGTGAATGGCTCTACAAGGTTTTGTTAAATACTAGAGTCATCAAACGGGATGAAAGCTGGTATCAATATCTATTTTATGATGAAACCATCGGTGGTGAAGGGCTGGAAACCAGTGGCTTTCTATTTACAACAGCTTTAGCATTAACATCACTGGGATGTTTCATGAGATGTTTCTTGAGATTACTTCTGTCTGCATAGCTGGCGCCACAGTACGAACACGAGTATGGCTTATTTCCTAAATGGATTGACATGTGAGTTTTCAGATTCCATTTCTTGTTAAAAGTTTTTCCGCAGAGATTACAGTGGTGCGATTCTACATGCAACTGTCGATGAGAGCTTAGCGATGTAGGATATAAGAAGACTTTTCCACAATATTCGCAGGGGTAAGTTCCCATTTTACACGCCCTTGGATCGCCACTAAGAAACCTTGCTTTTCTCCTGTGCCACACCATGTGGAATTTGAGTTTAATATTGAGATCAAACGATTTCTCACACAATTTACATGGGAAATGTCCTTTAGGGAGATGAAACTCTCTGTGCCTTCGTAAATGACGGGAATCGCAGAACGATTTTCCACAAGTATGACAGAGTGGTCGTATCTTCACATAATTATCAGCTTTTGGATCACTTTCTGGTCTTGCAGAATAGGGTTTGAGAGACTTTCTTTTCCTGTGATATCTCACATGCTCCTGCAGTTTGATCCTCAGTTCAAACATTCTATCACACAGATTACATTTATAAAATCCTTTGGGTTCATGGGTCTGTACGTGTCTCTCAAAGTTTCGATACAATGTAAAGGATTTCCCACACACTTCACACATGAAACCTTCGGTACTTAATTTGGCATCAGCTCTCAATGCACTCGCCTGTAAGTTTGCGTCTTCGTCAATATCATTGGTTGGTTTAGTAGAATCATCGTCAAATATCTTCATGAGAGAAATTGCATTTTTGGCTTCAATTTCATGCGCATAGTGATGTTTTCTCAATGCCTTTAAACTTTTGTATGATTTGAGACATAAGAGACAAAGATATGGACTTTCTTTGTTGTGAAACTTTTTATGTAAATTTATGTCTGTGAACTTATTGTACCTAACATTGCAACTGTCACATTTCAACATTGTATCTCTGTGCATTTCATAGTAATGCCTTCGCATGCACTTTGCATTACTGAAAGGTTTGAAACAGACTTCACATTTCAACACTTTGTTGTGATTCTTCATATGGTTGCTATATTCTTTATTACAAAGGAAGGAACTATCACAAATACTGCAAATGAATTTCTCCTTCTCCTCTTGTGATGAATTGCCTTTATCGGACATTTTAATCGCGGTTATATTCACTAATTCACTACATGCAATATTGATTCAAAGATACGAGCGTGTTAGGAAGGTCCAGTGCGATATTTCTTACTAAATAACTGGTGGCAATACGCAGAATGCCACCAGAGTGATAAGAAAAACACTTACTGTGATTAAAATCAAGTAATACAAATAAAAATAGTACAAATCCACATGCACGACAAATGTTCGCCCATTACATATGATATGTCAAAATATTTGACATTTAATTTCTTTTCTTCTTCTTCCATTTGTTTTCAACAACCATAGATTATGAATAATAATTCTGGGTTCATTGATGGTTCATTTAAGGTTCATTGTCATGGTTTGCATAATAAATTAATTGAGATTATTAATAACAATTATGCATGCATTGTGCAAAAATAATGCATTACTAGATTTTATTTATTTTCAGAAATGTTTAAAAGACACAAGTACTTAATTTTAGTGAACATTTCGGAGGACTGTACGAAATCATCGTCTTCTATATTCATTATTGTTCATTATCTATGACTTAATTAAAATTGAGAAGTGTCAAAATTTCTCTGAACCAATTTTTGTTCGGAGTTTTCATTGTAATTTCCTAGTATTTCGTCCTTTTATTAATATAAATTTGATGTTGATTAATAAGGTTTGTGTATTAAATATGTTTATATACGCAAGGATTTCATTTTGCGAGAGTGTTTATTGATATTTGTCTGTTATATTACATCGTGTTTTACTAGTCTCGGAAGCACAAAGGTTGTCGATGATTGAATCATTATATCTGTTGTGGGGTTAATTTATTTGTAGTGACCTCTGATAAACTGATTTTTTGTGAAATAATCAATTGGTTGATATTAAAGTGCGCTGTAATTGTGCAGTAAAGTGTTTCGAATCAGGTTTTGCAATTATAGTGATTAATTGTTTACATGATGACCTTACATTCAAGGAAAATGTAAAAAATCATTCTTCATCTATGTTCACTTATGACTTTTGATTGTGTGTACTCATTAATATAAAACATATCGATCTTTCTATTTTTGTTTTCGTTAATACGCATATTGTAATCTCTTAAAATAATTAATGAGTGTATGAACTCGTATTAGTTTTGATTTAACTATTTATGTTAAACAACTTAAGATAATATGTAAAATAGGTTTTAATTCATGGATTATTATAATAAATCTATAATTTTATTAGATATTAGTTTTTTAGACCTTTTTCTTGTCAATGAACCTAAAATATCAACACACAGGGATGATTTCAATTGTCATTTGTTGAATCAACAATTGAGTGAAATATAGAGATGTGAGTGAATGCAAGGTCTTATAAGTAAAATGGTTATATCCTAAGATAAAGCGTTGTGCACACATAGTTGTTGTCCTTATTTTGAAAAAAATCAATAGATGTCGTCCACCATTAAATTCATAATATACAAGTTGAAGACTAAATATTTTTAAATAAGTTCGGAAGCGAAGCCAGTGCATTATTTGAGGATTTTATTATGCCCAACCTTTCAAATAATTCAGTAGTTATTTTGCCTTGAGGATTTTGTTAAAAAACAGAGACTATATTATGCCAAAATTGACACCTATTTTTTTTTTAATAAAAAAGGATGTGTGCTTGCATACACAAATCCAAATACTTTCCTGCACACTTTGCACTAGGCTAAAAGCCTGTATCGCAAAGTGTGGAATACATCGCCAGTGCCGGGGTTTGAACCTGGCACCTCCCGCTTGAGAGACTGCAGCCTCAACCAACTGCGCCAACCATGTACCCTATTTAGCAGGCTTAAGTGGTAGTGTCTAATAAAAAAAATGCATTTAACTTTTAAATGGTTACTAAGGTACCAACTGATATTATGGTATAATTTGCGTGATGATAACTTGTATTTATATTTTCTAACATCGTAATTATTATTCATCCTAATCTATTTCCTGTTTTTTCAGATAGCAAAGGGCATAAAGAAGGACAACACGATGTAAACAATATCACGCTCAGGATAAATACTAAAATATATATATATTATATCATCATGTTAATTATAAATACAGATGAAATATACAAGAGTAGACGTATGACACAAAATTCACAAGGAGTGATTATAAAACAAAGTGTATTAAACTCAGAACATAGTGCGAACTCCGATAGTTATATAAGTAATACGTTTGATGGTCAAAACTCTTACGGTTGTGTCGTTCACAGTTTCGGGAAAAAGAGTTGAGTGATTGTTGTCGTAGCGAAGAAGAAATATTGAAGATGACTTCAGTGTGGAAGCGTCTGCAGAGAGTGAACAAACGAGCCGCGAAATTTCAGTTCACGGCGTCGTATCATCGAATTGATTTGGAAACTACTCCAAAATGGTGAGTTTGTATTTTTATTAACTATCTCCCCTCAGAATAGACTTTTCAATCCTTCTTGTTTTCGTCACATTCATGAGTTTCATTTTACCCAAGACGCTTTCATCCTTGAACATCTGTTCGAGACAAATGGTTCTTGGATGGCAGTATTTCAATATTACATCTCTTTTTTGCCGTATGTATATTTTCTTCAGCGTCCTTTCATTCTTCATTCATTCCTGAAGTCATTTTGGTGTCTAAATAAATAAATAAATAAATTTTTATTTCATTAAATGTGCACATTAGGTATATGTATTTCACCAGCTAAATATAATTAAGTTCATTGTGGATATGAGTGGTGCCTCACTAGAAATTCGTCTGTATAACCAAATAATCATCAGGAGTTACAAAATAAAGATAATAGTAATGGATAGTAATATAGTAATGGATACAATAGTAATAATTGCAAAAGCTTTTGTACAGCCAACCTGGGTGTAAAAGAAGTGTAGAGTGTGTATAATTAATTTAGTGATTCAATGTTTTCAGGAAACCCAACAAATTGAGTGTGGTCTGGGCGAGAAGATCTCGACGGGTCATTGCAGATGCCATAGAGTGGGAGCCCTCCATGATGGAGCCCTTAAAGTAAGTTTATGTCTTTTACACTACAGTATAATTGCACACCGGCTGGCGAAAGGTGATGAGCTGTTAGCTGGTGTAATGTTGTAGTATTCAAATGAAATAAAATTAAAGTAAAATATCACTTTTCAGTTTCTTTGGCAAAGGTATTATAATAAGTTGAGATGTATACTTTTTCAGAGTTTATAATGCGCGTACCGTAAACTTTTCTGATTAACTATGTTGTCCACGCAATGATTTGTTATGGAACATTGTGTTTATCGTTACAGGGGCAGTGCAATATGGGCCGTACCTGACAACCACACTATAGCAGTGACTCTCTTCCGAGATCCGAGGACCAATGAGTTAGAAGACAAGGACTGGATATTTATATTAGAAGATGTAAGTACCTATTCACTACATCCTGTACGTGTCCTGTATAAACCATTTTCATAAAATTGCCAAAGATATTTGACATCTTTGTCAGAAATGATTTTCACTACCCGTTTTGAATATCATATAAACAATTTTAGAACATTCTGGTTGTTGAATATTATATTATTGAAACTTTGATTTCAGGTGTCGACGACTGGTAGAAGACGTCGCGTGGCACAGGCTCCCCTTAACTTGTGTAACTTGGCTACTGCAGGGCCTTCACAGCACAGCCTATCCATCACACTCAAGCCTTCAACCACTAAGGTAATGATTATAGCCACTTGTGCCATCTCCATACCTACACAAACCATTAAGTTTTGCATACTGATTTATTTATTTATTTAAATGGTACTCATACAGGTGAGAGATATAAATATAGCAAATATACATACAGTGTATTAATATAACATGTTTCACACATTCATCCATCACCTAACAATCATAAGCACACAGATAAACCATACATAAAAGAGTGAGTAGGCCGAAAGTTCGACAACATTGACAATTTACACACGGTTCACCCGAGAAGAATGGAGAAGAAAAGATCAATTGTTAACACACAACAAGACACACACACTACACAATCAACAAATAAACATTGTGTACAACTGTCTGTACAGGAGTTAGAGAGGGTAATCGGATAGGAGAAATGTGGAGAGGATAGGGATATGAATTAGGTGCAGATTTATAAATAAATGTTATTGTTTATCTTACAGGTGACTTCTGCATCCTTGGAGTTGACAGTTAGTTGTGTTCTGTTACGAGAAGGAAGTGCTGCGTAAGTATTACCGAATATTATTTACTTACTTACTAGCTTTAGCCTGCCAAAAATAATTATTGTTCTACTGCTGTTTTTTCAGTGATGAGGACATGCAATCGATGGCTTCAATAATGTCTGTCAATAACAACTCCGACATTGCTGTTTTAGAAGACTTTGAGGATGACGACATCTCGGAGAACTCTGCTAGTCTTAAACAGGTAATTATCGTTTCGCTAATAACATGACGACGTTTGCCACACTGTAGGGTATTCAGTGACATTTAAGCAGTTGTGCATTGTCTTATCAAAGGGTGTATGACACACATGATGTGTCTCACACTTATGACTGGTCATTGGTTGGCTTGAGTGATCACTTTACACTTTCACCATTTTGATAATGCGTAAGATGCACACATCTGCTGATGGACTCAATGGTGAACGTTTCTCGAGTGTAAACTGATCGCTTAAACCATCCAGTAAGTCCAGCTTAAGTTCATTACGTTCTGCATCGGTTGAGATATAGAACCCCAGGATTTTGAACAAAATGTAAGAGTAAATGGTTTCCTAAAAAAATGTGTTCACTATTAATTGTATAATTTGCGTGATTCTCGTGGATTTGCTCACGATAATTAACTAATTGACAATTTTCTTTCCAGATGCTTGATCTCACACAACAGATGGAGCTTATGACTTCGAGCTTAGCGGGTACGCCGGCTGGTATTCCCTCATTGGACGCCACGCCCACCACATCAGACATATTGAGAATTCCCACCACGGAAGACGTTAGAAATATCAACACGCTGCCCAATCCGTTTGAGAAAGTCGCCCCTAAAAGTTATATTAACCCAACACCTAAATCACTTTTCGAGCCCATGACGTTTACGGGGACAAAGGTTCATTTGTCCAAAAAGAATTTGAAACCGTTGGAACTAAAGACGAACTTGAATGACTATCCTTATTCAGAAGACATTGAAGATACGAAGACTGAATCAGTTACTCCCATCGCAGATATCGATAAAGACAAAACTCCAGTCATATCAGAATGTAAGTATCGCAAATGAGGCGGTGAGAGCAAAAGTTATGTAAGCCCGATAAACGCGTTTCAAGTGTAGAATAACAAGTATAATGTAAGCAATGCTATCTCTTGATAGGGAGGATATATTAGTAGGTGGAATATGCCATTATCTATTTCATATAAAAAAAAATTGGGAACATTTTTCAAAGGTTAACGCGGCTTAGGTATATTTTGTGAGTTAAGTCACTTTTGCTTTCACCACCTCAAATTATTTATTCGTACCCTCACAATATTTCTTTAAATGTGGAGCTAACAGTGACAGGTGTGTGAATGTGCATTATTCTTCACTTCCTGAACCAACCTGAAATAACCAACTAAAAAATGTTGGAAAATTGTAGCTGTGTGTGTTTTGCAACATATTTATGATTTGATTTAGTATATCTGAGTTTATTTTTCCAGTGAATAAGAACAAGTTGAGCAGAGATTCATCTCGCGAGGACAGTGTGGGCAGGGAGCCAGCTGTGGCTCAGGACCTCCTGGAGTGGTGTCAGACGGTCACCAAGGATTACCCACAGTGCAGTGTCACCAACTTCACCTCGAGCTGGACGGATGGCATGGCATTCTGTGCTCTCATACACCATTTTAGGCCTGATCTCATGTGAGTTGTTTTATTTGAGGTGGTTGGTAATGGGGTCGACTGTTAATCCAGTGGGCTCGGGTTTGATCCCGATGCCAGTCTACTCCATTTCACGACATAAGCTTTTCAAGCATACTGTGAAATGTACATAGATGTGTGTGAATCGGATTAATTTTTATCAGAAATATAATGTTTTTTTATTACCTTTGCTTTGAACGAATAGGTTAGGCTGATGAACTCAAATCCCAGTTAAATTAAGTATATATTTCGGCGTATTTATAATAATTGTTCGGCGTATTCGTGAAGGAGTTGGTGGTGGGAGCAAGTACAAGTGATTCCTCACACTGCCAGCTCTATTGGTTGTGTGGTGTGTTGGATGTGTAGGTATAATGTTGTCTATGGCTGGCCACAAACGTCCCGAAGTTCAGTTCCGGAATCGACCGTTTTGCAAAAAGGTTCCGACCAAAACCTCTTTCTGAATTTAAAATCGGGGTGACACTGAATTCAGAGAGAGGTTTTGATCGGAACTTTTTTGCAAAACGGTCGATTCCGGAACTGAACTTCGGGACGTGTGTGGCCAGCCTATAGCTTCAGTTGATGTTCTCTCAGGTGAATATTAGAACTCATGGTGAACATAGCCGGTAGTATCTCATAGGAGTATTAGTGCTCATACATACAGACACAGTGTATCTCAATAAGATCGCCCTGATCACATCTCCTTAAAGTCAAGTTTAGGTGTGTAATCTCAGTTGTACGGGGTGTTGGAAAATGAGTTATTGTGTAAATTTATTGTTTGTCATTTTTTCTGACACAGAGAAATGTCTCAACTGAATTCTGAAGATGCGGAAAACAACATACGCATTGCGCTCAAGGCGTCCGAAGTCCTGGGTGTTCCTGGAGTGTTCCATGCATCGGAGATGAGGAGATCTCGTGGACCCGATAGATTGGCGCTCATCACCTATCTTCATCAGCTCCGAGCTCTCTTCACCCACCGGCAGTTGAGATTGCATAAGATTGGTGAGATTTTACTACACAAATTTCAGATTGTTGATTTATTCTTAGAAACCTAGAAAATATTAAACCAACAGTATGACTGCCCTGAACTGAAGCTGATACTGTAATACTGCCTCAACCTAAATACTCATTTAAGAGGTCACAGTTTGAAGCTAAACAAACACAGTTTCAAGCAGAATCCCTGTGTGCTATACTTATTATCCAATAGAGTTGTGTATGTATGGAGGATGGTATGGAGCTTGTTGTTGCACAAAGTGTGAATGTATTTAAACAATGGACTTGACAGACTGAATGAGTGAATACTGTTGTGAGATCAGACATATCACCATAGCTGCCTGGCTGATAACACCTAATAATATTAATAAAATTTCAGGTCCAACGTCTGAAGAATCATCCTACACAATAGGACGCTTCAGTTCGGACAAGGACACAGACATATCAGTGGAACTCTTCTCGCAAGAGATACTCACAATGAGACAGAAAAGGATGGAGCAACCACACACTAATAGAACGTCGTTAAGGTATTCAAATACATAATTATATAAATTTGTCGTGTGTATGGTCTTTGCACTACGTATTCCATCATATTTATGCGCATTTATCTATCTATCCCCCATGCCGTGTCCCTTGCGGAGAAGGCAGAGAGAGGATAGATGCCACACCTCCCTATCCTTATATGCATTTCCTGGTTCCGTCTCATTCATGCAATTTGTCCAATTTCTTTCTCTCAAAACGTGTCTGTCTTTGAAGATTTGGTAACAAAATTGGTCGAGGCCATTTCGGATGGCCACGCTTCCTCACACCTGTTCTTTCACCCATCTTTTTAGTATTCCTATCGTCATTCATTCTCTCAACATGCCTAAACCACCTAAGTTTATTCACTTTTATCACATTGTGCAATTTGTCATACACATTCTCCACTCAAAATGTGTCTGTCCTCGAGGATCTGATTGATTCAATTTTGTTTGATTGAATTGAATTTCAGCTCTCAAGATTCAGTGGATTCGCAGAACTCTCAAGAAAGAAATCTAGTCAAACAAACGAATAATCAAAATAAAATGTCGCCTGAGAGATTGTCCAACAACAGTGCCGACTCACAGCTGTTGAAAGACAAGTCACCCATGAATGCCGTGAGAGATATGAAGGGAATGATTCTCTCCTCGTCCAAGAACATTCTAGGTAAAGTTTTATCACCGACAAAGGAGAAGATTAGTAATATGAAGTCGCCGTTTGAGAAATTCTCGTTTGGAAGAGATACGAGTAGTAACGCTGATGCGAAACAGACTCAGCCTGTAAAGGAGGCACCGGAAAAGAAGGAAACTACTCCAGGTAATTTTATTTTATATTGTTATTTTATCGGTAAAATTTTATTTTACAATTTGCCGTTGATGGGAAGTATAGGAAGAAGAAAGGGGAAGGAGGTAGAAGGTGTTAGTTTGCGTTTTTGTATTGTAGCTGTATGTATAATTGTGTTTTATTTTGACAGACTATATGAGTGAAATTTTTATAAATGTATTTCAGTTGATGTTACTGTAAAGAATACTCAGCCACCGCCCCCAGTCCTGGGAGTCACCGTGAGGGAAGCCTGGCCCGTGAAGTTGATGACGAGGAAACAACTCACGGATCCCTTTGGGTCGGATGAGGAGGACGAGCAGGACGTACTCGCTGTGCATTTAGAAGATTGTAAGAACTACATACATATTTATTTATTTTATTACAATTCAATGAATCTATCTATACCCTCACGCCACAGCCCCAGACAGCCCTATCCTTACACACACTCCTAGCTTCCGTCACATTCATGCAATTAGTCATACACGCTCTCCGATTCCTTTTACTCAAAACGCGTCCATCCTTGAGGATCTGGTATAAAGTATTCAGAAGACCTGGTATGGTTAAAGAACCTATATAAATGTGGGAAGAACTATTGAAAATTGAGCCCCTTCTATTATCTATGACAAATTTATAGTGGACGTTATTCTAGTTCAAACATATGATTGCCATAATTGCACGAAACCTGGCGATATTTCAGTGATTTTTGCGACTCATTATGTGTAATCGGTGTGGAAATTATCTTTGGAATATAACCTGTGTAATTAAATGGTAAATTAGCGTACTATACATTGAGAAAAAATGGCGTATACCTAGCACATTAAACATTATAAGAAATGTTAGTTTTATAAAAGTGTAAAATGTTATATTTGGTTACATAATTCTAAGATGGTCTTCTGTTTTTACTTTTTACAGCTAAGTCAAAACAACCCTCATTAGAGTTAACACAACAAAAGGAGTCGGAAAGTAAACAGGATGTTTACAGTGAAGGGGATGGATGTCCCATCTCGCCCCTATCTCCTCTAGACAGCCTCCCCAAGACAACTCAGGTATGATCCGTCCATCTGATCCCACATTTGGAATATTATTATTTTTTAATTTTAAAATTGCTTAGTTTTCTTTCTAATAATAGTTTTTTTTTATTTTGGTTTGTTTTTAAAACTAAGGTTTGATTTACAAATGCTTTCTTTTGTGGTACAGTCTGTCAAGAAAGAAATGGTTTTCGATGAGAGAACTATGTGTAGCTTCTTGGCAATCATAGTGGCAACACTTGTAAAATTTGAATAGAAATTGGTTAAAGGCGATCACCAAGCATGTCACTGTCTAAGTGACGTATAGAAAAATGAATAGAAATGTCATTGCCGCCAGCAAACGAAATTGTAGCTCCAATTTAATTCAAGACCGTCTCTTTCTTGACAGATTGTACATAATGCATCAATTTTGATTATGTTTTAGTTTAATCCAAATTTAACTGATTAACCATTTTTTTTTTACTGGTAATTTTTTTATTATGTTGTATAAAAATGGTTTTTTGGAATGATATTCAATGAATTTAGTACATAATGCAATAGAATGCACTTTTACTTTATTCATACAATTCAATATGTAGTATTTTTTGATACATAAACATCGAGATAAAAGAAATTCATATTCATATAGTGCTATAGAAACTTGACACTCTCTATCATTAGAGCACTGATAGAATTTTCAAATTTAGAATGTTGTATGAAATAGAACACGGTTATTTTGAATTCTCCAATTAGCAACTGTTATCCCGACACGACGAGCTGAAGGAGCGAGCGAGACAGTTGCTGGAGGCCACAAGGAGAGAAGCGAGAGAGAAGGATAATGCTAAAATGGCCATATCTCCCACCACAGATAAAACTGAAGATCCCTTGAGCAAGGTTTGATTTTAGCTTTCGTTTGTCGTTTCTTTTTGTTAATGCTTTGGTTTTTATTTTTACAATGCTTTTGGTTTTCAAAATTTTCAGCACTATTTAGTGCATTTTTTTAGTGATATAATTTTCTAAATTTAATTAACATTTATTTTGTGTAATACCACGATTAGGTTTAAACCAACGATTCTCAAAGTGGTATATATTGGCCCTTAGAGGTCCCAAAGAGTCCCCAAACTGTGAAGGTCCATGTCGGCAGCGTGAGATTGAAATGGGGTCCAAGAGAATGGATCCCATATAAGCAGGTCGTGATTGAAATCGTACACAATACTTTTTTATAATAGACATAAATTACCTATGAAGTAATATTTTTAAAACTCAAATGTTTATGGATTTGGAGCTAGATTTGTAGGCTATTCGCTTTGTGGTTGCACTACTTGTAACTTGTATATTTTATAAGGTGTCATATGTTGAAAATGCACCTAAATGTGGTGACCTATTTCTAACCTCCATTCTCAGAACTTGGATTCAGAAAGGGAGCCGTGGAAAATAAAGTACATCCTTACTAACTACAGAATTTATTGTGCGTTCTAATTTTATGTTGTGGTTTTAGCAAGCAGAGGAAGAACGCAAGGCTCAGCTGAAAGAGAGAGCAAGGAAATTGATTGCAGACGTTCGAGCGGGATCCATAAACAGGTGAATAAATCATTCGGATAACCATACTTCATCTCTCTTAAATCAGGGAGGGGTTTGTTGTGGGGAGCCCTTCGGGCAATCCCTGAGCCCTCCTCAGTATGTATTACTTTGTACAAATATTGAATGAAATAGGAACTGGCTTTCTTGTACCATCCAAGGGTAAGTCTAAGTCCAAAGGAGCAACCCTGAACTTCATCTCTCTGAGTTATGTACATATTTTTATTTGTATTATATTTGAATTTATTGATTATATTTATTGTTTATATTTTGCAGTCCAACTTCTCCCAACCAAAGGGGCACAGTAGAAGTTTTATCTGCAGCTCAAGTGTTGGCTGAACATCCTCTCTCAACAGGTAATATTAAGAGATCTTTTACAGCGGATTTTCTTTTATTTAGTTATGTAATTTTTTCTCTCAGTATCTCCATACATATTAATATTTGACTTATTGTTTTCCAGTGGGTTACATTGGTTCCCCAGACAGCAGTCCGACCAAGAGTATGAAGTCTGGCTCGTACTCTGACTCGGAAAATAACATCATCAAAAGGGATGGTACGTATAATTTTTAGTTTGTTAAATAAGCTTAAGTGGTTTGGGCTTGTTGAGAGAATGAATAATGACAGGATATATGAGAGAAGGAAAAGGAGTTTGGAAGCGTGGCCATTCGAGACAAACCAGGACTGATCATGTTGACCAGAGTCTCAAGGATGGTGGGTTTCTGAATAAAAGTAATCGTAAAAAAAGTGTATGACGAATTCCATGAATGTGATGGGAGCAAGAAGTGTGTGTAAGGATAGGGTAGATTGCCGTTCTCTCCTTTCTGCCTACCCTGTGAGGGGATAGAATAAAATATCTACTTAATAAAATTGGGTTTTTCTAATTAATAAATGTTTTGTTTTGTATTTAGGATCTCTTTCGCCGAAGAACAACGGAAATGGTTCTCCGTTACGTAATTTCGAGGGTGGCATCATCAAGGCTAGCTCTCCTCTTAAGACGTTTGCTGATTACATGGACAGGATCAGTCCGGACAAGGACTCGTATATACTGCGAGGGGTGAGTCCATTAATATTATTATTAATTTTGGGCAAGCAGCCTAGGCTGATGAGCCCAAATCAATGTCTTTGCTATCCGTCGTTCTGAGAAAGTTGTCCAATCTGTTTTTGAAAACATTCACTGATGGTGCTTGTATCACATTTTCGGGTAAACGGTTCTACATATTCACCACTCTATTGCAAATACAATTCTTTCTCGGATTACTCTGATACCGTCCCTTGGTGAGCTTCACAGATTGTCCTCTCAAATGGGTATTGGTATTCAGGGTGTAAAAATCTCTGAAATGGGTATTGGTATTCAGGGTGTAAATGGAGCTGATATTGGGACATACATCCCTGCTTATAGTTATATTATGTGTTCAGCTGGATTTAACTGTGATAATGAACGCAGTTTTTTTCATAAGGCACAGTGTATCCATACTTTTTACTGCAGTTTTGATCATATTCGTGTTCGGGGTCCAGGGGGGTGATGGGCTAAGATTTTAGACATATGACCCTAAGTGTAAACTTTAGTTTAAAACACATTTAGATTAAATAACAGATAGGTAAATTTTTTTGTACTGTGTGCTCTTAAGTTGTAATGTAGTTTTCAAGTAATCAGTATAAATGATGTATTTAATCTGAAATATTGTGTTGCAGTTTGGTAAGGACATGAGGGATTATATCCAGAGTGAGATGGAGGCCCTGGAGAGAGAGCAGACAGCAATAGATCAGCAGGCCGCATTGTTGGAGAAGGAACTCAGAGCTGTAATGGACAGTGGACAATCGGAAGCAGTAAGTTTCCAATGATGTGTGAATGGGAAGGAAGCAAAGGGTGTGTGTAGAGATGGGGTACTGTCCGTTTTCTTTCAAAAGTCTCAGAGTAGTTTTTTCTTTTTCCAACTCGCAAAACTATCTTGTCATTAAAATTATTTCTCTAGCGCCGCTCTGTAATATTTTCCGCATTGTAGTTTACTTGTAAAATATACAGTGTGAGAATATTGAGGACCTTTGACAGCTCTTATGACAAGGTTCGACAATCAGGGCTACCAACAATACAATCTTGAGCTCCACTTGAAGCTAACCTCCGCCGGCTGCTAAGATAGAGGAAACGCTCTGTAGTCTGTTTTGTGAGAGGACAGATGGATTTAATATTTTTGTTGTTCTGTTTTTAGGAGGAGAATGCGCTGATGTCGAAATGGTTTACACTAGTCAATAAGAAGAACGCTTTACTTAGGAGGCAGATGCAACTCAATATATTGTGAGTATATTGTTCATTGTGTTTCGTCATCCGCAAATCCCAACGGAGCACTTGGATTTGTCTAAGCATTACAAAATAAGAACAAAGTTATATGCAGACAATAAAATTAAAAACATATTTAGGTCATTATGAATCAGAGTGTATAGAAATAACAGAATACAGATTTTCAAAAGTTGTCGTAAAATTTTAAAATAAAAAAAATTTATCCACGAGATATTTCTCGTTCTCGTACGAAACGTCACCACCTCCAGGGCTCTCACATCTTCAGTTTGTTGTACATCCTCACGCTGAGGCACACAAAGCTTTTGCTGACCTTTGCCAGCTTGTGCCTGATGGCACGAACATCATTTTTAGGTCGGGTGTCGTAGGCATGCATTCTAGGATATAGGCACTGGCCGAAACTTCTTGCCTAAAAGCATTTCAGCAACTATCTCTTCTTTAATCATTCCATTATTGCCTTTAAGGTGGACCCTGGGTCACTCACTCCATGTAATTGTTTATTGTTTTATTTACAGAGAGCAAGAGAATGAATTGAGACAGCGTCACGCCAAGGTGGACAATGAACTGAGAGAGCTGCTGGGCGTGGAGGAGTGGCGCAAGTCTGAAGGACAGAGGGGAAGGGAGGCTCGCCTCCTCAGTGAACTTCTCTCTGTAGTGGACGCCAGGGATCAGCTGGTGCATCATATGCACGAACATGAACAAGCGTTAGTACAAAAACATTTCAATTTTATTGCATATTTGTCATATACACAAAAGTTCTCACATGAGCAACTATTGCCGAAATAATTGCGCAATTAATTGATCCAGTTGGGGCAGTACGAGTTGCCGAGCAATTGTTGCTCGTGTAAGAGAACCTTTATTTATGCTAGAGAGACGTAAGCATGGCTGAATAAGGGTTGAATACAGAGGAAATGAGATTGTTGAGAAGAATGTGTGAGAAAACTTTTTGGATAAGATTGGATAAGAAATGAGGTTTTTAGAGAGATAAGCAGCAAGTGTAGTGACTAGAACGAAAGTGAATAAGCTACAATATATCAAGAAAGATATGATCTCGGATTAATTACAGTACGCTTCAATTTTGTTTGCTGGCATGAACTACGTTTGCATTGAAATTCTACAAGTGTTGTCATTATGGTTGCCAAAAAGTTGCAAGTAGCCCCCTCATCGAACACTGTATCTTTTATACAGATGGTAAGATGGTGTCGAGAGAATGAATGAGAACAGAATGACCAAAAATAATTGTATGAGTGAAATTAAAGGTGTGAGGATGCCCTGCTCTCTGAGATTAATCTGGACCGATATGTCTTCCAAATCCTCAGGAATAGACGCGTGGCAGGGCCTGTCTATATTGACTAGTGCTTATTTAGCGAGATGTGTATTCTGTTTAAACAAATGTGTATTCATTGTATTCAGTATTCCTACAACAGTGTACAAGAATTAAGGGTGAACATTGTCGGGCTTCCGTCAGACCTCGACTGACTTAAGTGATCACTTTACACTCGAGAAACATTCGCCATTCCCTTAATTTTTCTACACTGTTGTAGAAATACTGCATTGTAGATACTACCGAATGTAGAAAAATCCAACGCCTTACAAGCATAATTTGTAAAACAAAAATAATTCAAGTATTCATTGTATGATTTATTTTATTTCAGGATTGAAGATGATGACGAGATAGAGAGGAATCTATCGAATGTTGAGCTTCAGAGGAAAAATAATTGTTCCATCCAATAAGATAATAATAAATATTATATGTAGACACTATCAATAATATTGTATTATGTGCTATTGTAATTTATTGTTCATTTATGCAACACAATGTGTTTTTATTCATTCTAGGCATTCATTTTCAATTCATATGGTATTTGTACTACATTCATTTAGTATTTCTACTCAAATAATTTAGTACTTCTAGTAATTCATTTAGTACTTGTAACTACTCCCTCGATTTGTCGCTCATCCTCTTTTCATTTAGTACTTCTACTACATTATGTATTTCATATTTATTATTTCATACTCCATTCATTTAGTGACAGTTTGTTATTTTATACATTTAGAATTTCTACCGCATACTCACAAAAGTTAATTTACTTCTTAAACTCTGATTATATTTCTATACTACATAGTACTCTATTGAGTATTTAGCATTTGTACCTTGTATAAATACTACATGTAGTACTTCTACCAATAATTTTACACATTTTACATACTCTATAACTTGGGATTTATACTAAGAATTACTTATTGTACGGTTTGTACTTCTATATTATTGTGTTACTCTTCTACATGTACTGTGTAATAGTATTCTATTTCTAATTTGTTCGTTTTCTATTTCTAATCGTACAAGTTTGAGCTTCAACTTGTAATTGTTTATTAGGCGTGAAATGAAATAGGTACATTTTGTTGCAGTAATATCTCGAATATTAATGAATAGAATTGGATATTTGTAAATGTATGTAGGCTAGTAGAACATGTATTATATGTACAACTGAAATATTTCGTCAAATGTCCAAAATTGTACACAACTGTGTTTTTATTTCTTTAATTCGTTTGAACGTTGATATTCATGTATATGCCTTCCGTCTGTTATAGATTGCACATGTAAACAGTGCCCTTATTTTTCGTTTCGATCTCGCCTCTCTTCCGTGGTTCGTTCGACATAATGTTCGGTAGAAAAATTATCGGTTGTCTCTTATTTCACGTGTGAAATAAATCGTTCAGCCTTTAATTTATATAAAATTAATCATACAAAAAAACGATATTATGAAAACACAATTACAGAAATCAATGAGTAAATGAAAAACATAAGCTGTCCCATACTCAGAATGAGAACGAATCGTAATATAGCTTCGTGAGAGTTTAAAACATCTCTTTCTGCATGCTAATCTCCTCAATAAATGCCTCCTAGAGTAGGTACTCTAGCCGTGCTGTAACAGTTGGCAACATAGCATAATGATCGAGTAGGACCACCACTCCTGTCAAATTTCCTAACAGTGGTCCATCATACTCGTTGTTAAGGGACTGTTATTTCATACATTTCCTTAGTGACGGTGATGACAACCTCGCTTATAACGTTATATATCCTACATCGTGGCTGGAGAAAGAGAGAAATGTCAAGGTGGCTTGTGGTTTAATACAACAAGAAATCATCATCATTCTTTCCTTATTTAGTCTATAGCTTCCTGAATTTTTCAACATAATCTGCCCAAAGGTCTTAGAGATAACTGTATCGTTTACGATACGGCCACTATAATGCCAGCATCTAATACAGACTCATTACCACATCCTAACGTCTGATTTATTTATTTGTTACTAGTGCGTATTAAAATAAATAAAACTTAAATGTATAAGACATCTATAATAATATAATACTTACTTATTGAACCTAGTTTATAATGTTTTAAAGTGTTCCTTATCTTTTGATATACTTAATGATTAATTATTATAACTCACTCATCTGTAATTTATTTGTAATTAAAACTCCATACATTATTCTCAGCCATTTTAGATTTAAGCTTAATAATTTCTTGTCTTCAACCGTTGACTGCCGATACTTTTCAGACATTTACACCTGTATCTTGCTGACTTGGCAATACTTTTTTACAGGTTGTAGTTTCATTGAAAAAATACATTGAATTATCAAATTAAACCATGTAATGTGCTCAACTGTTAATACGTCGAGTGCTCCAACTTACTCCACTTCGTGAAACAAGCTTCTCCAGTTTACTGCGAAGTGTGCAAAGATGTATTTATTGAAATAAACCGACAGTTTTTTCTTTTAAGTATAGTACTTATAAAATCTCAATTTTCACGCTACAACACACGAAATATCTCAGCTCAGATACCACGCCAGTACCAAGAAATACAACATATATCAAATTAAAAACCCTGAATGGAGTTTGTGGGGTTTCATTTGAGGAGCCGAATAACTTTAATCGTGATTGGCGGCAGTCAACGTTTTAAATTAGAATCAATCGACTATGGTTAATGTATTTTATGTTTTTTTTTAAACACTGCTCAATCATATTCTCGGGCTTCGAATCACTTATATGTTGTTGACTTTGATAAGCTATTTGCTTACTGTGCAGTATGTAAAATCTGTATACTGCTATATAGTAATGTGAAACGTGTAATATTTTAGTTAAATACTATGACATATTTAATCATTTTTATTTAAGAATATTTCAGCAGTTTACGCCCAAATTTATACAATCTCGAAACCTTTTTCACAAAGAAGAATGCTAAAAAAAACCCAGGCCCGGTGCAAACGAAATGTAACTCAAATGATAGGTAATAAAATGGGTAACTAAATACTGCATTGGGGGGATCTTCAAAATCAGTGGTTAAACTCATTTTTACCTATCATTACTTTTGCGTCTCGCCTGGGTTTTTTCAGCATTCAAGTCCTTTGTATCTATCTTTTAACGTGAGATTCTTTTTAATATGAAACAATGTTTGAGTGATCAGGTTTTGTGTTAAGTAGTTTCCACTGTATTTAAGTATATTTGTGAATAGACTATCGCATAATTATTTAGTCAGTTATAAGTGAGATTTTTATTGGACAATCTGTAGTTAGTAATTAGTATAACATTATTATTATGTATGAACAATCTATTCAGCAATATTTTTAGTATCTTCCAACTTTACTAATTTCTTTTTATTTATTCCACGACTGATTTTTACAACAACCAATTAACTATTCATCGAACTCCGCTATAAGAAATCACATAGTACCTACATATTGTCATCTGTGAATAACACGGTTTGACTTCTGCTACTATACCATCGCCGTATACCCAATAATTGGGCAACCAGAATATAGAAACACACAGTCTATGCCCCAGGGTGTATATGACATTCAGAATAGGTGGTGAACCTTATTGAACTTTGAACACCTGGCTCTTGTAAGATACTCGGATAAATGACAAAAAAGAAATGGAATTTATTAAATTTTGAAAAAAAGACATCAAAGTTTCGAACACTCGTTTACACACAGATGTAATCTTATTAGTCTCATTATTTACAAAACTCTACCACTTTAGGGTGTTTTTGTTAATTTATTGTAAGTACTCGTAAATTATGTCGGTTAGAAGCATTTTCACGCAAAAAGTCAAAATATTAAATGTGTCAGTTACAACCTTGTTCTTCTCAGATGATAATATGTTGAACAGAAAAGTTGCTCTTATATTTTCCCAAAGCTTCCTTGTCCCACGATTCCTGCTACCACTACTACTATATCATCATGGTATAATAGTGGGGTAAACAGAGAAGGTTGTGTGTGTATATAAAAGCACACACCGTTGTCTATTGCTAGTACTATATCGGTAACCTGTCGAGTCCTGCCGGATTATAAGACCCCTACTATAGTTTTAACTTTTCCTTCTCTTCTTTATATTTCATTGTCATATCAAGAGATTATAGTTGTAGATTATGTATTATTTTATCAATTGATTGCGTCATTATTGTAAAAAAGACCACGGCAATACTTAAGATTTGGATGACGGTAATACATGTTGTGTTAATTTTTTTTATAAAGTGACGGACCGACGATCGTAAAGACGACAGGATCACATTGACTAGTTGACAAACAGAGCTCGAATTCTTGCGTTGGCTTATTCCATTATCATACGCAAGCTTTGCCACCTGCTGAGGAGTTGCATTAACATCTGAAACATTGGGTCAATGTGAAATAAGTTCCAGCAGTAGCATATATACAAATTTAAAAAATTACACAATTGACAGTAGGATGTGGTGGAATGGGTGAACGTTGCCCTGGGCATAAAGTGATCACTTAAAAAAGCCAAAGCCGACTCGTAAGCGTCGGAACACCCATCCTGCTTCATTCTCCCCAAGGGAGTTCACATAATTCTACATTATGTGAATGAAGATGCCTCTCGTCTCTGTTGAGGAAAAAACTGTAATTTTTATATTCTTTAGAAAATTTTTGTCTTTGCGTTTTGTGACGAGCTTGCCTAGCACTATAACTCTAGGCACGCTACTGAAATGGACATTTTAATTACGTAATTAATTATTGTAGATAGGATTGTTGCACTTTGCGTTAGAGAAGAATGAAGTGTACATTGTTAGGACTGTGTGAAGGAAGGTGATAGAGAGATTGGACAGAAATATTTGTGTTATAGAGTGGACTAGAAAATATGTAGTGATTATAAAAATAAATTGTGAATCAATATTTGGTTGTAGAACTAGTTACCTTAATTAGAATCGTATCATAATATTCATTAAATTATATATAGGATGAAAGCGAATAAGCTTCGGTGGTTTGGGCATGTTGAGAGAATGAATGACGACAGGATGACTGAAAAAATATATGGGGTGAACGAAAAAGTGTGAGAAAGCGGAGCCGTTTGAGGTTAACCTGGACCGATCCTCAAGGATGGACACGTTTTGAGTAAGAGAAATCGGAGAGCGTGTATGACGAATTGCATGAATGTGACGGAAGCAATGTGGCGTTCTGTTGTCTCTCTGCCTACCTCGCAAGGGACGGGGCGTGAGTGTATAATGTAGTATTTATTTTTTGTTTTGTTTCATGACAATTTTATTTATTTCGCAGGAAAATTTTAAGTTTATTTTTTTCACTTGGCGTATATTGCCATATCTTTGATGACATTTAATTTATTAGGAAAAGGTGTTGCTAGGTTAGCATTATTGTGGTGAAAACGTTCGCCATAGTAAAATGCAATTTGTCGAAAATTACATAATTTTTGTTTTGTAAATTTTGTTTTATGTTTGAGAAGAGAATTGTATTTATTTAAGTAATTAACATTGAATATTTTTTAACTGGCTAAAAAAATGTTTAATTTTGTATATTTATGTTAGGCGACTAAAGAAAAATTAAAAATTCATTTAAACCAAATTTTAATCTTCGAATATTAGATTTTATTTTTGTTGCTCCAAAGATTTTAAGTTAATTTCCTATTTTATTTATTTATTTAACTGAATTAAAAAAAATGTAATATAACGTGTAAAAATGAATAATCAGTAAAATAAGTGTATTTGTGTATATTTATTTAGCATATTTTGTGTTTATATAAATTAATAAATATGTGAGCTTGTTAAATTAAGTTTTCTAAATTCATCAAATGACAAATAATTAAAATTAATAATAAATAAATAAAAAAACCTGAACTTCCCTTTTGCATATTTTTTTTTATTAATTACAAATTAAATTTTTATAGTATATTTTGTTTCAAATTGTTTTTTTGTTACTGGCAATCCTGAACTCATTATTATAATATACTAAGTATTTTGTGTATAAAACAATAATCTATTGTCTCTGCCTTATTAGTGTTTATTGTTTAATGTATTGTTTTTTTATAAAATAAATGTTAAAATCCAAACATTAATTGTGTCAAGAAATAAAGTCAGATGTTAAAAATGTTTACAGGCGAAAAAATGATAAAAATTTCTGCATTGATATTTTTTCATCTGGCGATATTTTGCAATCAACTGTTGTAATTAATTACCATGGATGTATAATACTTCTAGTAAACTGGATTCATCTCTTGGCCGACTATTGCGGTTCTAGGGGAAATGGCCAGTTAGGCAAAAGAAGCAAAATGGAGGATTTTTCATACTAAACGGGCTATAGGAAACTGCGGTTTTCACATGGATTTTTGGTTTTCACTGTTTATATTTTAACTGAAAATTAATTATAGACATCATATTGACATAATTATAGGACCAAGGGATGTAAATAGTCCGTTAATCAGGATTTATAAGCAATTTTTTTAACAGAGGAAACAGCGTACGATGGAAGTAAATTAAATAACTTTTATTTTATTGTCATTAATTACAACATAAATCAAACATTGCACAAAAATTCATAAATACATACAGATTAGCTTTAAATAACAAAAAATATGAAAAAATAAATTCCTACATAATAAATGATATATTTAAAACGTCTTCACATCCGTGATATTCAATATCATAATTAGTGATAGGCAACTACTGAAAACACATTTTTTTTTTCTTAAATTATGAAAAAGGTTTAATTCTTAAAGGGAAATCTGAAAAAAGAATAAGAAAAATAAATAAAAGTAATTTAATTTGCTTCCATCGTGTGCCGTTTCCTGTGTTATAAAATTGCTCATAAATTCTGATTAATGGACTTTTTACATCCCTTGGTCCTTTAATTATGACAATATGATGTCTATAATTCATTTTCGGTTAAAATATAAACAGTGAAAATCAAAAATCCATGTGAAAACCGCAGTTTCCTATAGCCCGTTTAGTATGGAAAATCCTCCATTTTGCTTCTTTTGCCTAACTGGCCATTTTCCTCAGAATCATACAGAATGTATAGACAAACACCTATGTTCTCCATCCAGTTTACTAGAATAGTATTATAGATCCATGTTAATTACCTATCTATTTATTGTTATTATAAGTTGATGTTGCCATCTTGCCTGAAATTATTTATTTAATAAATACCCAATAATTTGTTATTTTGTGGTGTACCTAGTTTTACATATTTATACCTTCGGAAAAATACATTTTAACAGATAAAATACTGATATGCTCTATTAGAAATTGTTTCAGTAAATATCACGGTACGGATGGATAGAATACCTATATGTGAATGCATGAAAAATTGCACCGGGAAAAAGAAGATTACTTAGCTAATACTAAAGATATCCTAAGAATTAAAACATGGATAAATGAGAATATGTTTCAGTGACTCTAGCAGTTAGAAATTTGATTATTGTAAATTTTGTGGATAAAAATATGAATTCCAAAGATACCTCTGAAATTCACTGAAGCTTGAGATTATTCATGTAGTTTGTTAGATATAATGCTGTAATTTGGTTGATAAAATGTTTAAGGTAAGACGCAGTGACTAGCGGATATCTTTTCGATATTCAGACCTCTTTTGTATACAGTAAGCTAAAATAGATTTTGTCGCTTACGTTATTCTTATTTTGCGCTTACACTCTCATACAAAATTTGTAAAAGCTGAAGTGATAATAGAACAATTTTTACTCAGAGTCTTCTTCTTCTCCACTTTCGTTAGACTCAGGAGTCTGTTCTAGCAGGAGGAGTCTATCACATAAACATTATTCAGAGTGTATCACTTAGAATTTTATCTGTTTTATGTATTTTTCTATTAACAATTACCAGTGAATCAAATTGCTTTGATTATGGTGTGACAATCATGTCATTGCTTTGAATGTCAGTACAGTAAAACCTCATTTATCAATCTATGAAATTGGCGGTTTACTGTGCAACAATAACTCATAGAACCAGCCCTAGATTACCTAATTTATAGTATGTACTATGATGTGCTTGTAATAAATATTAATAATACGATGCATAATATAAAATATAGTGTGATTTATGTATCTAAAATATTTAAATATAATTTTTTTGTACAAAAACTAATTGTCGTTTTTTATTTCACCTAACTATTTATACTTATGATAAAACATATAAAAATAAATTCGAGTGAAACAAAGAGGTGTGAGGAAGTGCGGTCATCCAGGACTGACCTGGATCGATCATGTCAACCGGATCCTCAAGGATGGACATGTTTTGAGTAAAAGAAATCGAAGGGTGGATATGATAAATCGTGCGGTTAACTGGCAGAGATCGCAGCGCTGCGATAAGCTCGCCGTAGGAACAAATGTTTTTTTTTAAATTAACGAATCGACCCAAGCTGGGTAATTTTTGCCACACCACATACACCATTCAAAAACAAGGTAAAAACTTGTTATGGTAGCATATTTCTGTATTTTGTTCACATAAGTGTAAATAAATAAACAAATTGCATGAATGTGACAGAAGCAAGGAGTGTGGGATATGGACAAGGATAGGACGGCTTGGCATTTTAATAATAAAACAAATAAAATAGAAAAGCAATATTTATACAGTCTTTGTCACGAGAAATATAAAATCTCAATCTTTTTTATGTTTCTTAAAATGTATCTTCAAATTATAATTACTGGTCGTTTTATATTCACACATCGTACATGCGTAACCTTTAATATTGTCGTGCACTTTCTTATGCACGTTAAGACGTGATAGTGTGACGCACTGGTAAGGACATTGGTCGCATTTGAATGACTTGGAGCTTGTATGGTATTTTATATGAGACTTCAAATAAGACTTACTCGATGTCGCGTATCCACAATGTACGCACGAGAATTGTTTTCTATTTGTATGCGCCTTGAAATGAGATTTTAAACTGCTAGATTTGTTGGTTGTGTACGAACATAAAGAACAGGCGTAACTGGAATTTTGAAGGTTATTTTGAGGTCTTGCATCGCCTGTGTGTACTTTCATATGAACCTGAAAATTATTGCAAAACAAACATGCATTGTTACATGACAAATCTAAAAATATTGACAAACCTATGAAAAGAGTATTTAATATCGGTTGGTTAGTTTAAGCTGTTTTTATTGAAGTGCTAAAAATGTGTTAAAGAACCCTTTCTAGCGCTTCAAAAAAAACCTAGCAAACCTAACCAGCCAACTTTATCTGGATGGGACCGGATTTTTGTTATATAAACTCGCCCCATTGAACAGTCAACAACTCCCTTCTCAACAAACTTCAAAAAGCATTTTCTAACAAACAGAGTGGTTGATCAGTGGAATTCACTACCGCAGGAAGTTATAGATTCAACAACAATTAATATGTTTAACAACAGATTAGACAGACACTTTCACACTAACCGCACTCAATAGGCGTATCAGTATTTATACTGCCTGCCTATCATCCAATAATAATAATACATAATAATAATATGCCATGATGTCATATATTCCAACTGTTAGTTACGATTACCAGTGACAGTTAACAACTTGTCTATGGAGGCCGCCATTTTGTAATTCATAACTAAGACAAGATGGCCGAAATAAGAAAATTACAAACTGAAACATTAAAATGAATTTCACCTTCAAGTAATTTTTTCTCCTACACTTGTAGTCACATAGCTGGCAGGCATATTGAGCTTCCCTGTGTTTGAGGGCATGCTGGGCGAGGCCGGACTTGGATGTGCATCTTTCTCCGCATTCTGTGCACATGAATGTTGCAGGACGATATTTCAGAGCTCGCGGTCGCTTCAACCTAGAGTTGTGGAAACGAAATGACGAAAGTCAATAGCAGTTAAAGTTTATAAATTAGTAATATGAACGAAATGACGAAAGTCAAGTAGCAGTTAAAGTTTATAAATGAGTTATATACACGAAATGACGAAAGTCAAGTAGCAGTTAAAGTTTATAAATGAGTTATATACACGAAATGACGAAAGTCAAGTAGCAGTTAAAGTTTATAAATGAGTTATATACACGAAATGACGAAAGTCAAGTAGCAGTTAAGGTTTATAAATGAGTAGGTAATATAAACGAAATGACGAAAGTCAAGTAGCAGTTAAGGTTTATAAATGAGTTATATAAACGAAATGACAAAAGTCAAGTTGCAGTTAAAGTTTATAAATGAGTAATGACAAGGATCAAGTATCAGTTTATGTTTCAAACCAGCGTCAAAGGCTGCTGCACAGATCAATATTCAAGGGACTTACCTATGTCTTCCGTCAAAGTGTCCCGATTTGAGGAATTTCATGTTGCATGTGTTACATGGAGGTATTGTGACACTTTTATTATAAGCCTCCCTATGGCGCAATATGAATGAAGTCCACGAAGTACCATTGCCACACTCACAGCAGATACCATCTAAAAAACAATCAATACAAATCTTGTGTTTTCAAATTACAATCATCAGTTGTGTGATGGTAGAACTGAAGCTGATGCTGTAATACTGCCTCAACCTAATACTTATTTAGGAGGTCACAGTTTGAAGCTAAACAAACACAGTTTCAAGCAGAATCCCTGTGTGCTATATTTCTTATCCAATAGAGTTGTGTATGTATGGAGGATGGTATGGAGCTTGTTGTTGCACAAAGTGGGAATGTATTTAAACAATGAACTTGACAGACTGAATGAGTGAATACAGTTGTGAAATCAGACATGTCACCACAGCTGCCTGGCTGATTACACCTAGTTTTGCTCGCAACAAGCTGTATAATATAGAAAGAAAGAAATACACACCTTCTTCATTATCAATGTTGCTATGTTTTTCTGAATCTTCGGTTTTTTCTAATGAAGGTTTGTCTGGTATTTCATCGTCACAATTTACATACTCTTCTATTTCATCATCTTGCGAAATACTTTTATCATCTGAAAAACGAAATTATTAGAATTAGGTGGAGGTGAGAACAAGCGAAAGGAGTGTAGGAAGACCTCAGGCAAGATGGTCTGACGATGTGAGGCGAATCGCAGGAAGCAAGTGGATGCAGCATGGCCAGGATGGGGATCTGTGGAAAGTCAAAGGGGAGACCTATGTGTAGCACTGGAATTAAAATGGCTGAGAAAGAAGGTGGAAGTGAGAATGCTTACAGAGTACCCACCCTGAATGACTGAATTAAAATACGTACCAATTTCTGACGATATATCCATATCAACTACCAAATTATATTCAGTGGAATAATCTCTCTGTTTTTCTTCATCCACTGCGGATATAACATGATCATCTTTATTAGAGTAATCTGTAATGTCTTTTGTACAATTTAATGTGTCCTTATTGTCTGCAATCCGATCGCTATTGTCATCGATCACCGTGCAGTCATTATCATTTGCTGTTTTATTTGAATCTGAAAGATAAAAATCAAAATCAGAATAATAATAAGTACATAATAAAATCGATTTTGACTTAGTGTGTAAACAAGGGACCAAGGAAAACTAGTCACTGTGTCTTACATTAAACATTTTATCAACCAAATTACAGCATTATACTATCTAACAAACTACGGGAATAAATCATGTTTCAATAAATTTCAGTGGTAACTTTAGAATTACTTTTTATGGAAAAAATATAAAAAAATAAAATTTCTAACTCCTAGAGTCACTAAAACATATTCTCATTTATCCATGTTTTAAGTCTTAGGATGATATCTCAAGTATTAGCTGAGTAATCTTACTTTTACCGACACAATTTTTTGCATGTTCACCTAAATTAATGTTCACTTCGGTTACACAAACTAGCGTACGACAGGGCAGTCTGGCATACCCCGTAAGGGATGCGGCATGAGAGGATAGACGGATAACAATTGTTGGACATATACCTGTAGTAATAATTACACGATTCACTTTCATTTTCGTGTTATGTTTCTCATTCCAAGTAAAATTATCATACGGATATTTCTCCACCAGTTCTTGCAACGATAACCTTTCCACTATCTCATCACTCGGTTTGAAATACTCGTCACAGTTTGGGGATATGTGGTCTATCTCGCCCACCCAAAGTGGTCCAAGCGGTGATAAAGTTTTTTCGATCTCATTAAAATTCTGAAAAGTAGAATAAAAAATACTTTAGTTACCGAGATTCTGAAAAAAATATATGGATAACATTTTGGTCACCGTATCCTGTGGCAAAGTGGTGGCGAAACACAAGAAAAGGAGACCCCACCACCATGTGGGATTAATAATTGCTAAGGAGAAGAAGAAGGATCCTCATTCATTCTTTCAACATGTCCAAACCATAACCATCTATAATCTGTCAAAAAAGAGTTGGACTTTTTTGGCTCATCTCTGCATGCATTTAGGAGGTCCATAGATCAGGCACTTGCGGGGAACTAAATCCTCTCTTTTCCCTTCCCCTCCTCTCCATTCTCCTGCTTCCTTCATCCCCTGGTAAATTGTTTATTGCATTACGCTTGTATTGTCATTGTTGTGTTTTTATTTGCGAATGTGAGAGTTTGTGTGAGAGAGTGTGTGTGTGTGTACTGTGTTTGTTCTTTCTTGACTGCCTGTATTAGATATGCCAACTCACCTACCTTCCAAAATTCACTGCTTGTAAATTGAAAACTTTCCATATTCCTTTTCAGTGCTTCAACATTCTCTACCGAGTCATCCTTCACCAATGTTTCTAAAGAGTCTTGATGATTCATTAGTTGCTTGATGATTTCGTAAGGAGAATTATTGTAAGTTGAGGAAGACAACTCCTTCATATGATTTTGTAACTAAAAATAATAATGAACAGATCATTTTAGATTGTAAGTACAGGGGGGCGTTCTGGGTTCGTTAAATGTCACTCAGTGATTTGCTCGATTGTTTATGGTTCTATTTTTCTCCTTTCTATCGTCGGTTAGAGTCAACCAGTTGTACGATTCAACCTGTTCTATGTGCAGAGTTGACACGCTCAGTTGTTGCAAATAACACCCAACTATTTGGTTGGGTGACATTCGCTCGTTATAGATAATAGAGGGGTTTGCATGTGCTGTTTACTCACTCTAATTAACAAGCAATATGTCTATCCCTGTCTATCAAAGAAGAGTGCTGTGATATCGCTATATCGATGTATATCTATCAGTTCACTCTTATTAGTATTCTCATATCTCTATCTCTGTTTGATAATTCCAATTGGAACAATCACCCAAATGCGTTCTGTCTTTGTCACCCGTTGACCCTCTGAGTAAAAATTAACGGAAAAAAAAGCAGCCCTGGACAGTCCGGTCGCCATAGATCTAAAGTAATCCATTGTCCCATGATTCTGGGTTAGTCAACCCGGTTAGTTAGTTATCAGATATTGCTTTTGCAATAAGTCCGCCTTTTAGCACACTACTATTGTTTGGTTTTTAACACTCATGATTTATGGCTAATAAAGATTTATTTGTTTACTTATTCTTACCTCTAATGCCACTATACTATTCTTCAGTCTCACGATTTCTTCTCGTAACTTCATCCTCTCTCTCAGTTTCACCTCACTCACCCTTTCGTGTTCCTTCATCAGACAAATATTCTCCATTTTAATTTCTCTAATTTTCTTCCTAAGATCCTCCGTACATATATCGGACGGTACTTTAATTTTACGTTTGGTTTTTCCTTCATCGAAATATGTGTATTTTTCAAAATCTGAGCTCTCTGAATCTGAAATTAATAAAAATATTTATATAATTACATTCCCTCATTCTTCTTTTTCAGCCCTTGTCTCTCCACTGCTGGATATAGGCCCTCTCCAAACTTTCTCACCCACTATCTACCAGTCACCAAGGTTATGTCATGTACCCATCTCTTCTGTGGTCTTTCGATACCTCTTTTGTTTGCCTGGGTGTCCCATATATTATCATTTTGTCTTGCTATGTGCCCTGCTTATTAGAGTCTAGCTGTAGAACCCACAACGTCCACAACCAGGGTTCTATGTCTAATTTCTACTATTTTTTATTCTATCTTACCCACGAATGAATGAGAAAATAACCTACCTGATTTTGTAAAAATCTTTTTTCCCTTGTAGTATTCATAAGACTTCTTTTTTGTTTTCTTATCATGTAGTTTTTTTCTCTTTTTACTTAGTGTATTTTTTCTTGGCAACTTCTTAGAGTGTCTTTTAGTTTTAGAGGACGATTTTTTCTTCAATTGCGATAAAGGAATATCGTCCTCAGTCCAGCCAATATCTTCAGATTCTGATTGTTCTTTCTTGGGTTTCTTAACTTTTAAAAACTTTTTTGTTGACATCTCACATTGAGGTTATACTATTAACTTCATAAAATTGTTAATAAATTCAATTATCAACAATTGCGTTGGGTTATAAAACTATTTTTATAAAGCGCTGTTTTAGTTTTAATCATTTTCAGTCATAATTTCACAAATAAAACGAAAGTAAAACTTCGACACTGACATCCGAAGAATTGTTTTGATTTTGTGTAATGTTGCTATGTGAAATTATTACTTCGTTAAATTATGGCGTGTTGTGCTAAAAGTAGAAAATGGGCACAAAATTATTGCATCATTGCGTATTTTTTTTATAAAAATTGTTTTATAAATAGGTATCTATGCACTTTGTTATATTATGAATAGGTAATTTGATAGAATCGTAAGAATATTAACATTAATGAAATTAATATTATTTCTCACACCTTTCTTTTTTTCCTATTTTAAGTGGAATATTCTAATAATAGCAACATTTTTAATTCCAAATGTCAATGTCAAAATATGTAAACAAATCGGAGGCGCTACGAAAAACTTTGTAATCTTGTGTTTTGATTGAAATTTATTATAATTTTACTAAACTAATTATTATTTGCGTGGTCAAATATGTTTAATTGTGATAAGTGTGATAAATCCTTCAAATACAAATCTCTGTTGGCGAAACATTACTTGTCTCACAGTCAACCAAGAGATTTTAAATGCACAATGTGTACTGGAGGTTTGTAAATTGCTCGATTATAATCAATTATAATAAGATAACCTTATTTTTATTAAGCTGCGTTTAATTGCTGAAGAGTTTCCCCCATATTCTGTAAAAAATGGGACCAACATAACTTTCTATTCCATGATTGTTGAGATATGTTTGGTGATATTGGGATTGGTCTACTAATAACAGTCTTAAAGTCCTATATGTGCTGTCATCCGGCTTCGGCGCCCTGAATTGTTCTCAGCCAATACTGAGAGAATCGTCTTGAAACTGAAGATGGTCATAGAGGAAAGTACGGACTACAGATTGGCTGTTTTGAAATTACAATATTTGGAAAATCCTTGAATGAAATAATATTCCGAAAGTACCCCTGAAATTTACGGGATCTGAGGATTTTCCGTTCAGTTTTTCAGCTATAAAAGTCTAATTTAAAAGCTATGGAGATGGTTTTTTGTGTATCTATTGTCTTATTTGAGAATTTAACAGGTTCACAAAATACTAAGTTGTTGTAATTTTTTTGCAGCTTTTTACTCAGCTCACATCCTAAAGCGCCATCTTTTAAAACACAGTGGAAATCTTCCGCATAACTGCGACATTTGCAACAGAAAATTCTACACAAAATCAGAACGGAATAAGCATAGATTAATTCACGATGGAATTAAGCCGTATCCGTGCGATTTGTGCTCCGAGGGATTTGTCTGTGGAAGGAGTTTAACGAGGCATAGATTAATGATACACGGGAATCAAAGTCATAGATATCCGTGCGAATTGTGTGAAGAGAAATTTTCAACGGTGAAATTGTTAAACGAACATAAACACACCCATAAAGATTATAAAGTGTTTATGTGTGAAATATGTGATCGAACCTTTAAGAACTCTCTAGCCTTGAGAGAACATTATGGAACCCATACTGGTTTGAAATTGTATTTTTGTGATTTATGTCGTAAAGGATTCGGTTATCATTCGTCTTTGAGAAAACATTCACAGTCTTGCGGACGAACGAGAAATATTGATGAAGAAGTCTGAATAAATCCACTCCACTTCGTGACGCAAGCTTTTCTTGCTTACTGTAAAGTAAGCAAAGACATATTTGGGTCTATTTCAAAAAACCCGGATTCATACACAAACCCAAATACTATCCTGCACACTTTGCACTAGGCTTTGGAACTACAATTTGTTTGCTGGTAACAACAATATTTTTTTTCAAATTCTACGAGTGTTGCCACTATGGTTTCTTTCATCGAAAACCATCGCCTTGACAAACCATACGTGCTGGGATATATATATATTTTTTAAATAAATGAATCTGGGTTAATCGAAATAAACCCAAATACACCTTTGTTCACTTCTCAGTAAGCTTGAAAAGCTTGTGTAGTGAAGTGGAGTAGGTCGGCATCGGGAATCGAACCTGTTCCCACTGGATTAACAGTCGGGCGCGTTACCAACCAGAATATTTGAAGAGGAAAATGTACACTCAGACAACAACAAAATAATGGTAATAAAACACAATGTATTATAAATATATTTTATTTTTGTACAAAATATTGCAGTATTACATACTATACACATTTTTAAAACATGCATGTTTTTTTTTTGTCCATTTTTCCTGAGGTAACATAATTAACTTTTTTTTCATAAATTCTAAATTTTTTTCTCGAGCTCAAACTAAAAACAATTATTTACATCAAAAATTTTGTTACAGAGGAAAAGTAAGAATATTTTAATGAGTATTGAAGATAGTTTCTATTTTAAAAATAATCTAATGTTTATTACTGTATTGTTTATAAATAAAACTTAATAAATAAAAAGAAATAAAATAACTAAAATTATAATAAATTGAAAGGCAGTGTTGGGTTGACTTAAGCTCTTCTTGAGAGCTTTTACAATGATGATAAATTAAACCTTATTATAAAATGTGTTTGTTATATTCGTTTAGGTTGTCCGTCTTTCAAACAAATTGTGAATAACCACAGCTTATTTTCTCTTACTTTAATCCTCAGTCGAAACCAAGTCGTTATATAAGAGTTTAAACATTTTTAAGCGAAAATAAATTCTTGAAAATAATGTATGTTTTGAAATTCATGCTAAATAGGTCTTATTGAGTTTAACATAACATCTCAAATCTGATTAATTGTGAGATAATGGTGAGAAAGATGAGAAGAAACAATCGTAAGAGGCCTGTATTTAGAAGTGGAGAGATCAAGGCTCCAGAAGATGTCAATCGTAAGTGGAAATCCTGTTAAAGGAGGTAAAGTTAAAAATGTTAAGATTCCACATTTGAATATTAGAATATTTGACGGGAACTAAGCAGTATTTGAATTTGGAACTAATTTCAAAATTTGAAAGAAAAAACCATAAACAATGGAATCATAACATCATAGACAAGAAAACTCTCCCACTAAGTCAAAATTGCATGAATAACAAGATTTTCGCTATTGATAACAAATAATAATGCTTCATTTGTGTTGCTAAATGGTGAAATAATTAAGATATTGACATTAAACAGTATTTTTTCATACAATTCAATAATGACCTATTTACCTGCAATAATTTCAAAACAAACACGATGCAACTGTTAATAATACATAGCATTCTTCGTGAGAAAATGTTTTTTCATAACATTTAAGAAGACAATGGTAATGAAACTTGTTAAATGGTAATGAATTGATTGTTTATTAAGTATTTTAATTAAAAAAACAATTCACAACATTAAGCATATTGTAATAATTCATAATTTATGCATATTTTAAAAAATTACAATACTTAGTAAATGTTTTTAAGGTTATCATCATTATCATTTTACCTACATTTATTTAATTGTTGCATTCAGATGCTAAATACTAAATGCTAATTTAAAATAATTAATTATATAAAAATAATTTATATTCACAATTTATTTATTATTTTCACAAATATATCTTCATTTTGGATACAAAACCCATTAATTTTTTTATAATTGCAAGCTTCATTATAGATTTTTTTTCTAAAAAAAACTTAGGAATGCAATTTTTTTTAAATAACAGAAATTATCTGTTATTTTAATAATACTGGCCATAGGGTAGCTAAATTGATAATCCCAAGAGTTAAAAAAATAAAATAAGTAAAATTAATTATTAAAAACAAAAATGGTAACAAAATGGTAACTTTAGTTCATCATTGGCTATATCCAATAAATCTACTAATATTATAAAGAGGGTAGCCGTTTGTTTTTTCCCAACGAAGGAATTCAGCAAGTAGACCTTTTAATATAAAATTCAATAATGTGGTAAAGTACTACATTCTTTTATAGTGAATCTGAGTTTATCACAATAAACCCAAATACACCTTTGTACACCTCACAGTAAGCTTGAAAAGCATGTGTCGTGAAGTGGAGTAAGTCGGTATCAGGGATTGAAACCGCACCCACTGGATTAACAGTCGAGCGCATTACCAAGGCTACCGACCACCTCGAAACGTACATTTAACGTAGCTTTAACTGTTTTGAAAGACCTCTTTGAAGATTATTGTGAAAATAATATAGTATTTTTCATAAATAACATGCATCTGTCATTAAGGCGTAGCTTGGAGTACTATTACTGCAGTGTAGTAATAATTATATTATTTTATAATAACTTGAAGTCTTGTTAATTTTAATAGTTGTACCCTCCTGATGGCGATCCTTGGAATTTGAAGTTTCCAGCTTGAGGTTGGTCTGGATAGTTGGCTTGTCCTTCGTATGATACCTGGAAATTAAATAAAAAAAAACAATGTCAACTTTTTTAGGAATTATCACAATATAATAGGTATGTATTAAATCTAAGTCATCATGAGTCATGACCATAATATTTTAGTAAGGTCGACTATGTTAAGGAATCAGTTTAACACGGGAGAACTTGAACTAGGAGGGGGGGCAGCGGCGCACCCCCCTAGAGATTGGAATAGGTATATATTTTTTCATATTAAATGATAAAACTTTGCAAAATATCACACATTTTCTCATTATATCATAAATTTTTGATGTCCCCCTATCTCTGAGGTTGGCGACATGGCGACGCCCATGCATAGAGCAGAATTCTGGGTAGGTAATAAAAAATTCAAATACCTCTCACGATTAAAAAGAAAAGTGGCCTTAATTACAACAGGTATGCACTAGTGGTAGCATCAGTCCTAAAATCCCGGCGTAATTGGGCAATATTAGTCTAGATACTGTTAACAATGTACAAAGTCTTACCTCAGCATTGAACCCGTTCTTCCAGTCAGCTGTGTACCTGACGATCTGAAGTCTTCCATCAGGAAGTTGAACTCTGTATTCTCCCTTGACAATATCTCCATCAGACACTGCATTGTGACTGTAGTCATTACCGTAGTCGGCTTCTTTCACGGCGTAGTTGAAGTCGAATGGCATTCCAGGTTCATGGTGATGATGGTCGTGGTGATCATCCTGGAAAAAGCAAAACATGGATGATTTATGAAGTCTGAGATTACTGATGAATGAAAAGTAAGATTTACACAACTGAATAAGAATATGTTTTGTTCAGGTTTTAGTGAGTCTAGCAGGTAGAAATTTGATTTTTATTAATTTTCTTAATATAAAATAATTCTCAAGTTATCTCTAAAATTTGCTGAAATTATTCCCGTAGTTTGTTAGATATAATGCAGTAATTTGGTTGATAAAATGTTTAAGGTAAGACACAGTGACTAGTGGTTAAGTGATAATTAGAACGATTTTTACTCAGAGCACATTATCACTCCTTGAGAAATATTGACGCGGAGCTCTGACTCTCAGATACACTGTATAATGGTCGCTCACATACGAGAGAAGAATCACCCCTTATTTTCTAGCCCAAAAAAATAAATAAAAAACTCATGTGGGTCATATTCTCTAATCTCTTACAATATTTACCAAATCTGTGAAGTTTAAATATATTAATATAGTCGTAAATCATTGCTTACATGATGAACTGGAGGTGGGGCAGAGTAGTTTGGCCTTGGGGTTGGTGGTGGTTGAGGTCTTGGTGTTGGGTATGGCACCTGTTAAAAATATATTTTATTAATTATCACTATAATATTTTAGTATTGTTGCATAGGTACTAAATCGCCCTCGAATCAGTTTTACACGGGAGAATCTGAGGCTAGATATTTTGAGTTATGAAACACTTTTTACGTTTAAAGAGAAAAATTAATTTAATTACAAAACATCGTGCATGCAATAGTGGTTGGATCAAACCTAAAATCCAGGCGCAAGCACGCAGGACATAAAAAGTAGGTTTGTGATAAAATAAGATGTGATAGTACTGACTGTTAAAAGCATTATAGTGCTGGTTTTCTTGAGAGAAAGGCTTTCTGTAGTCGTTTATATTACTATACTATTAACTAAACTAAAATACTCCACTCTCCGGCATGACAGCTTTTAGGCCTTTGCGCCAGAGAATGTGCAGACATGTACAAAAATATCAATACTCAAATATATCAAATAACCAATAAACAAGGGATGAACTACTCTCATAATTCTAATCTTCAATTACTTATATCTATAGTTGTTATCTGTTTTGCACTTATACCTGTAAAAAAATAAAAATAAAATATTTCTCCAACGAGCTGCCCAACCACTGTTAACAGCGTCGATCAAACACCTACAATGAGGGACAGTAATTCGGCTTCAGTGGTAATCCATTAATTACACAAATCCGCTGTAGTTAACGGCGAAAATGTCAACATGCTGTGATAGCTCGTTGAGACAACGGATCGCTTTACCATAGAAACTTCCGTCAGCTGAGAAAATTTGAGTTAAAGTGTTGGATGAATTTAGTATTGATCGTACGTACCCTGGTAGTATGAATGTTTCCTTCGAACGGAATCACAGGTGGTTTGTAGTCATATCCTTTGTTGGGTGGCAGGTATCCTTGTTGTGACATCACCTGGGAGATGACGGCACACAGCACTCCGAGCACAAGACTAATCTGAGGAAGAAATGAAACAAATATGCCTATTAATAAGTAGTTATATTAACAGAAAGACCACAGAAAAGGTGGACAGATGACATTGTCCAGCTTACGGGTCGTAGATGGCAGCAGATAGCCTAAGACAGAAGATAGTGGAAGAGTTTTTTTTTTCTCTCAACAGACACGAGAGGAGAGATTCATTCACATAATGTAGCGTTTTGTGAACTCCGTTGGGGAGGAAGCAGGATGGGTTAAAAACTGTAATGTATTTCCGTCTGTGCAATGCAGATAAATCCGTTTCAATACTTAATTTAGGTAATCTCAAATCTAGTTTATAAGAGGCCTATGTCCAGCAGTGGAAGTGGCTAGCAGTAAGTAAGTTATATCAGCGGATATACAGCAAAGGATAGACTTTCCATCAGGCTTATGATTCATGATCGTCGACTGGTTTAATGTGATCACTTGACACTTAAGTAACATCAATTCTAGGGAATCGAACCCAGACCCCCAGGCTAACACGCCGGTATTCTATCCGCTGTGTCATGAAGGCTGATGAACGAAGCGAGAAAGAAACGCTATATTGTTTTGTGCTATCGGCACCCGCTGAGAAGTAATTTGGTATTAGCGCACATTCCATCCATCATTTTTATTCTACGTAGGTGAAAGATAGTGTTCAATGATATAAATAAAGCATCAGTAAGAATGGGCATTGCGGGTAAACTGCTAGTCTTATGAAAAAACTGTATGGACCATTTTTTTGTAGAGAATTTAGTAAGGATTATTTCTGTCATTAATCACTTTCTCCCACCTCTTATCATATTCTCACAAAATGTAAAAAATCGTGTAGGGGTTACAATTTGGGGTTCCCGGATTTGTAATTTGTGCCAGATATGTGCCTACATATAGCGCTATCACACACGTCCGGAAGTTCAGTTAACTGAATCGAGCGTTTGCAAAAAAGCTCCAACTAAAACCTCTTTCTGAATTCAAAATCAGGGTAACAATGAATTCAGAGAGGTTTTGGTCGGAGCTTTTTTGCAAACGCTCGACTCAGTTAACTGAACTTCCGGACGTGTGTGATAGATAGCCCATAGTCTATGTAAGTAATAATTTTGCCATAAACTAACAATTTATTGTCGAACACTACATAATCTGTACACTATACCGACAGCAAAATCATTATTAAATTTTAAGTGTCAGAAGATTATGTACCTTGCATTGAATTAGGCAATGGCGGGTGTAATAAAATGAATAACATTTACCATTTAGGTATGCAATTCCTTTTCCCTTTCAAAGTCTATTTCACAGGCAATAAAACGATTTAAATTTGAAGCAGTGGCGTATTATAAAACAGACCATAAAGTATTGGGAATATTGAGTCGTGCTGTTGTTTGTGTAGGGTTGCCTACATCTGGTTAAGAAAACTCGTTTTTACGTTGTGTTTTCACCATTCTACCAAAGTCATAATTGATATGATTATTAAGTTTGTCTGTCTTGAAAACCTCAGATACCTATATCTCTCTATTTTTGTCAAAATCAAAATCAAAATCGATCTCAAATTATTACACTTCACAAACACAAATATCACAAATAGTGGAACAGAGTAATAAATATTAATATTATCTGCTTTGAACATAAATAAATAATGCAGTATTCCTACAACACTGAAGATGAATTGAGGATGAACATTGTCGGGCTTACGACTGACCTAGGCTGACTTAAAGTGATCACTCGAGATACATTCGCCATTTCAGTTCACCCCGGCTGGGATTTTATTTTTATTTTTTTAACTTTGTGTGTCTGGCAGTGGCAGCCCTATGCGTGTGAGACCTTTATGACCTATTGTTGTGAGAAGAGGTTGGACATGCAAAGCTAAAGCAAGAGACAAGACTTCTCTGATGGTTGTACATTCCACAGTCCACATCAATTACATGAGTTTACGATACACATTTAATTACATGATTTTATTGCGGATAATGTCGATCTCCACTGTCTGTAACAATTACCTACTTACAGATCTCAATAAGGTGTAGTCAATGTTGCAAAAGATGGGACCGAAAGTGAAGTGGAAAAGAAAACGCATAAGAAACATAAACATTCATATTATTTTATATCTTCAACGAAATGTAGTCCACCATAAATAAATAAATCTTTATTGGACAAAGAACAATACGCATACGTAGTCACCAAAAGGCGGAATTATTGCAAAAGCTATATCTTACAATCTATATTTATCTATCTATAGTCTATACCCTCACGCCAAGTCACTTGTAGGGTAGGCATAGAGGACAGAGCGCCAGACATCCCTATCCTTACACATACTCCTAGCCTCCGTCACACTAATTCAATTTGTCACACATACACGCTCTCCGATTCCTTTTACTCACAACGTGTCTACTGTCTATTCTTGAGGATCTGGTCGACATGATCGGACCAGGTCAGTCTCGGGCGGCCGCGTTTTCTCACACCACTTCGTTCGCTCAAATACTTAACTTATCTATGTCAAATGAAATTATTATAACTATCAAAATCTACACCTGATAACGTTCCAAAACTAATTTCGTGTCACAAAATGTCGTTTGATGTTAAAAATTACACGCGAATTACTTTAGGTAATTAGTCTAATCGAAATACTATTAAAAGGTAAAACGCCTCTCGATCCCACAATAACAAAGCAAGGTTTCTGTATAAAAGTGTATCATATTACAAATTATATGAGATTATATTACTAGGCAGGTAGACTCGTACATTTTGTATTATATTTATAACCTTCTCTCGTATTTTAATAACAAAAGTGTTTCACGGAACGATTAAGTAATCTTAATTTTATTTTATTCCCATAATTACTCAGTTTTATTGCAATCTTTATACTAAATAATTATATCGTATATAAAACTATATTATAAGGTATTTCGTTAAGTGGCTGTTGCTCTGAGTAAAAATCTTTCTATTATCGCTTCAACTTTACACGAGGGTTAGAGGACCCCTGTTATAGAAGAACAAGTAATTGATCAATCAGCTGGGTTAATATGATCACTTTACTGCACATATTATCATAATTGCAAATGCTCAAAAGGGTGAGCTTATACCTATTGAGAGATGTCTTCTAGCAAACCAATTCGTTCACTCTAACATTCACGATCATTCTAACATCCTGCATAGAGCTTTAAACCCAGGAGGTTCAATCTATAGAAAAGGTAGTCTACTGACTACAAATTTTGCATGAGAATGTAAGCGCAACATAAGAATAAGTACCGTAAACGATAAAATAGAGAGTCACTGGGACCATAAAAATACATAAACCTTGATAAATCAATAAAATTACAGCATTCTGTCTAACGAACTATGAGAAGTTTCAGTTAATTTCAGAGGTAAATCTGGCATAATTTTTTATCAAGAAAATTGACAAAAATCAAATTTCTAACTGCTAGAGTCACTAAAATGTATTCTCATTTATCCATGTTTTAAGTCTTAGGATGATATCTTTAGTATTAGCCGAGAAATCTTACTTTTCCCGAGGCCATTTTTCGCAAGTTCAGTTACTATGGCTTGTTAAGTAAATTACACATTACATACAATTAAATTAAATTCAGGTGAGTAAATTAACTCATTGGATTACTTGGTCTTTGTATATTATAATGTTATACTTAACTACTGTATTTATACAATGACCTTTGATCTCATTTTAACTCATTCAAAATTACTCTTGGCTAGATTCAATTCTAGACGTGTTTGAGGGATCTCATTGAGATATACTGTGTGTATGTGTGAGCACTACTAGGTAGTCCTGTGAGATACTACCAGCTATGAGCTCACCATGAGCTCTAATGTGCACCTGAGAGGACATCAACTGAAGCTATAGACAACATTATACCTACACATCCAACACACCAAAACACTAACCCAACCAATAGAGTTGACAGTTGTGCCTACCATCTCCATAATATAAACCAATTCCTTATATACAAGAATACAAGGGATATAAACATATAAACACATACCTTCATACTAACTGGGATTTGTAGGAGATATACCTACTGTGTGTGTACTGTGTATGTATGAGGTAGTCCTGTGAGATACTACCAGCTATGTTCACCATGAGCTCTAGTGTGCGCTAGATGAGAAGAAATCAGTCGCATTTTAGTTGGATTTCACTTATTTTAAACGCATTAATAAAAACGCACATACCTAACTGTGAACACTTCGAGCACACGTGTTTGTTAAATGTTATCAAATAATTCAAAACACTTGTGATTTAAAAAAAGCGATAGATGGTGCTTTATTACCATTTACTTTATTTAAGAAAATCAATGTTATTGTGCAATTATTGACGCCATCACCCTAGTTTTCTATAATTGTCTGCATTTTATTAGTAGATAAACTACCTACCTATATTATGGGTAATGGTAATGTGATGTTATAGTTAGATTCGAACAACAGCAATTTGATTAAATTACTGTAAAGACGTGAATTTCTTTGAAAGACATCACGATTTCTCTGCAAAATGTCTGTAATGCTGTCTTTATTAACATATCACTATTAAGAGTATGCATACCGACATTTCAAAAATTTCTAAAAACGGGAGACCTTACATCTCGACAACCGTTACTAAATATGCTTTGGAACAAAATAGAGTAGATGCATTGAACCTTTATCTAGGGAAAAACCGTAATAGATTTTTTATATCTTGTATAGATTTCGCAAAAAAAAATTTAAAACACCTCTGACCGAAAGACGGAAACTCGTTTTCCGAAAGTCGCGGAGTTTTTTTCTTGTACTGATAATATGCATTAAAATCAAGGGAATAACCGTAAAAGTTTTTTGATAGACGCAAAATTACCCCAGAAAATGGAAAAAAAACGCTATTTTTACCATTTTATCATGCGATTGTCACGCAATTTTGAACCTTAATGCCGTGGGAAAAGACTGTGACGTCACTCCTGGTGCTATGCCCTTAAACTCGCAGACAATCAGTGAATTACTGTTGCATTAAAACTTTCTGCGCACATAATAATTAAGTAGGTAAACTATAGAGACTGGAAAATTACTGCGAGGTGCCGGCATTTTGTGAAATTGACAAATAATATTTGTCATATATTTTATGAATGTGCGAAAAATTGCGTCAGTAAAAGCAAGATTACTCAGCTAATGCTAAAGATATCATCCTAAAACTTAAAACATGAATAACCGAGGTGGTCGGTAGCCTGGTTGGTAACGCGCTCGACTGTTAATTCGGCGGGTGCGGCTTCAAACCCCGATGCCGACTTACTCCACTTCACAACACAAGCTTTTCAAGCTTTCTGTGAAGTGTACAAATATGTATTTGGGTTTATTTCGATAAGCCCAGATACATTAAAAAAAATTGAGAATATAATATATATTGTTTGAGAGGTGGTTTTGTAAAACTCCATTTTTAATTGAAGCAGTTGTTTTTAAAAGAAAAAGCTCGAGAATATGTTTTATTGACTCTAGCGAACAGAAATAAAAAATTTGTAAATTTTCTCGATAAAAAATAATTCAAAAGTTTAACAATTCACTTTAATAATGAGTAAACCCGAGAACGCTTTGTGTATACCTATAAAAACATTACTATCGGTTATTTTATTAAAATAATATAGCATTTCTAATTCGTGGCAACTTTTGCATCTCGATGTACGGTACGTATTCGAACAATAATGTGTAAGGAATTAAGGATGGAAAAATCTGGCGATCTGTTGTCTCTGCCTACGCTGCAAACCACGTAATTTTTTATGGGTTACGGCTCGTTAACAAAATTTTCGAAAGCTCAATAATTCAATATATTTATTTGCAAGCAGTAAAACCATCGTAAAATATTAAATGTACTTTATTATATTGTCTTTTTTACTATACAGGCTGAATAGTTGTTTTTAGCCATTTACAGTTGTATTTTATTATTTTAATATTTTCTATTGTATCTGTGCTGAATATAACTGTTCGTATTATACTGTTTATTTTGCCTTGCAATTCTATATCATTTATGTTTTTCTCATTTGTATTATGCCTTGTTTTATATTGCTTAATTGATAATGATCAAATATTTTATTTTATATATTGTCAAAGGCCGTAGGCCATGAATTATATTAAATAAAGTAAAATAAATAAATAAAATGAATAATAGTTGCAAGGTAAACGTATGGAAAACAAAATGTACTAAATTCTTCCCAATTGCCTGAACAATGCATATCTGTTAATGCAATAATTTTATTATTTTGCTATGAAAATATATTATTCACAATAATAGCTCCATTCGGTGATATATCAACGTGTTTCTCGAGAGTTATGTGACATTTAGAACGATCAAAATACAAACACTTATCTTGTCTTGTATTGAATCTTATAGTATACAGCATGTAACATCTCAAAAGGATTTATTACAATAAAAAATAAGTACCTAATCGTATTTTTTTTTCTAAAAAAACAAGATTTTATGACTTCACGTCCTAGAACCATTTTTCGCGGTCTTGCAAATGATACCAAGCACACCCTTCAGAGGCGCTTGCGTTTCTTCATTCCAATGGTGCCTCCCACCAGGAATAGACAGAACTAAAATTTCGAAAAAGATATGAGTTCTGCTCGTGAAGCACTTTAATTTTGTCATTTTTCTTTTTCATTCGGTTGCTTAAGGAGAGTATAAGGAGGGAGTATATTCAAAATGATACAGAGGATGTGATTATAATTTAAGTGATGTTTTAAATATTAAGTTATTTTGTAATAAAGAGATTAAAAAAAAGAGATACCAAACACGGTGGTATGCGGCGACTGAATCCTCTCGATCGTTCGGTGTCTTCCAAGGCTTGAGCTGGACAAAATCTGACAAAGATCTGAATTTCTTTCCCAACGCCTTTTCATACGATACCAAGCATGACCCCACACGACCATTGGATCCCCTGAAACGCCTTACAACTTTTTTGTCTTGTAATAAGTAGCGCGCACTAGGGCGAGCTTATTGTTATACAGGGATCTCTCCAACTAACCCAAGACACTCTGTATAACATCTAATAATTTTATTGATCTTTGTATGCAAGGAGACTATAAAATCATTATTATTTAGGTCCGATTGGTGATCAGAGACTAATAATGAGTAACCTCTAACTCTACCTGAGATTGCGCAATCACAAGTGGAGATGGACAGGTGTAGTGTAGTACAGAGTGTAGAGTGTCTTGTAAGAGACAGGTAATTGTTTGGTATTTATCATAACACTACATAGTAATGCTTAATCGTACTGAATACACTCGTAGCTACATTTTCATGGTCTATTATTGTTTGTTAGATAAGATGTATTTATCAAATTATTACAGTGCCGTGTTCAGTGTTCATGTTTATTGTGCAACTGCCTAGTATTAAAATATGTTATTTATATGTATAAAGGATCTGAATTTTGTACATGAAGAAAGATTATATTAGATATTATTCTCTTATGAAAAATAAATAAACAAAATTAAAATATCTTTATTAGCCACAGATCAAATATAAAAAACAAATAAATCTTATTAGACACAGAAGTATGCCGAAGGGCGGACTTCTTGCAAAAGCAATGTCTTACATTCGTCCCGTAAAAAAATAACTAATTATAATAATTTTATTTGATTACATATTTACAAATATCCATATAGAGCATAAAGCAAAACAGTTAAAAACTCCAAGTCGCTGTAGAGTCAATGTGCGCGGCAAGGAGTTCGAGCACAATGAATTATTTATATTTCATGATGGAATCACCGTAGAAATCACCTGACACTGCAACAAGTTGAAGGAGTTTGTATGATTTGTTATAGCACAATTTAAAGAAAGGAATTTGTTCTTGCAATTAAATATTTTTACAATAATTCTGCGATCCATATAAAAGCCATGGACGAACCTACATACTAAATAAAATGTCCTTCTTTCGTATGTGAACGACCATTGCATGAGGTAGGGACCATCAAACATTTAAGAGTCAAATATCCGCGACAATATTGCTCAAATAAATAATACCTATCTAGAGACGGCGCTCTCCCAAGCGGGAGGTGCTAGGTTCAAGCCCCGGCGCTGGCGATGTATTCCACACTTTGCGATACAGGATTTTAACCTAGTGTAAGGTGTGCAGGAAAGTATTTGGGTTTGTGTATGCAAGCCCAGATCCTCTTTTTTTTAAAAAAAAAAAGATAACTTACATAGAAACGCTAATCATAAAAAAATATAACGTGCGAAATTTTTGCCCCAAAAAAAAATTGTTAAGAAAATGCCTGGAGTCGATCCCGTCGTATTGCAAGATTGAGGACTGCAATTATATTCAGTAACTCGCGTACAAGTAGGTACGATGGTCGCAAATCAATCATCTTGCAACTAATCTTACGTAGGCATGGACCAGTACAATAAAATTATATGTACAATACATTACATACTTACAGGTACCATCAGTTACAGTAACAGTAACTACTGATTATGTAAGATTTATTGCCTATATGTTACGTGGAGGTCAGGCCTTAGTTTTACTAGCTTTTTTTGCTTTACAATATTAAATTTTAATATTTTAAGAAAAGATCTATAAATAGCGAAATAATGGCCTTCCATAAAGTGTCTTCCATTATTTTAGAATATCTATTTATTTAGTTATTATCAAAGCGAACAATATAGGTATAAGAGAGGGATATACCTATATTATTTAGGTATTAACTGGATTTGTCTGCATCTCGCAGATGGCATACATTGAGATTTTCCTCAACGAAGGCGGGAGATATCAACATTCACATAAGGTTATTATGTGAACTCCCTTGGGGAGGGAGCAGGATGGATGTTCCGACGCTTATGAGTCGGCTTTGGCTGGCTTGAGTGATCACTTTATGCTCAGAGCAACGTTCACCCATTCCACCACATCCTGCTGCCAAAGTGAAAATTTTTGGTAGTAGTGTATATAATACAAAACAACCTGTTTCATGTGAGCCGCAATTTCAGATACTACCGCCATCCATCCGCCGCCATTTTGGCTACTGTAACCAGTAGCCAAAAAAGTGGAAGCTGCAATGCTCCCAGCGACTATAGAGGTGAGTAGATCTCACTAGCTTGCTTGCAAAGCTTGCATCGTGAAGTGGAGCAAGTCGTATTACCTATTTGAAGGTTCTCACATCAATTTTCTAGTTTTTATAGAATATCACGACCGAATCATAAATTATAAGAAATAAGAGTCTTACAACAAATATACAGTGGCAGAAATACAATATTCTATTTTAAGGATATATGAAGATTTAACATCAGTCATTATAAAACAAATTTATATGTATATATAATTATGGTGATTATACTGCGATGATAACAGGCAAGTCACGAAGTGTTTTATGTCTCGTATAGCACGTTTATATACTTACATAGACTTCCGTAAATATTAAATAATGCAGTCACATAGATTATTTCATTACACACATTCATTAAGGTCTTATATGCACTGAGCAAGAATCGTTCTATTTTTGCTTCAACTTTATCAAATTTTGTTTGAGAATGTTAGCGCGAAATAAGAATAACGTAAGCGACAATGTGAATTTTACCTTTTTAAAATGAAGCTGGGAACAAATGAAAAAATCTAAAACTAATTACCAGTATTTTGGCTAAATTATAATTTTATATCTGAAAAACTGAACGGAAAATCTTCAGATCTCGTAAATTTCAGGAGTACTTTCGGAATATTTTTTTATATTCAAGGATATATCCTGTAATTTTAAAACAGCCGATCTGTAGTCCATTCTATCATCTATCACTGTCTTCAGTTTCAAGACGATTCTCTCAGTATTGGCTGAGAACAATTCAGGGCGCCAAAGCCGAATGTCAGCATATAGGACCGAGTATGCATATTGACATTTCAAAAAAATTCAAAAAACCGGAAAACTTTAGATCTCGACAACCTTACTAAATATGCTTTGGAGAAAAATAGGGTAGACACATTGAACCTTTATCTAGGGAATGACCGTAAAAGATTTTTTTATATCTCGTATAGATTATTAAAAAAAAAATGAAAAACATCTCTGATATTTTTCCGAAAGCTCGTCTCCCGAAAGTCGCAGAGATTTTGTTTTGTGTTGATAATATGCAATAAAATCTATGGAATGACCGTAATTTTTTTTTGATTAAAGCGAAATTTAGCCCAAAACATAAAAAAAAACAATATTTTTGACATTTTATAATGCGATTGTCACAATGAGCCATTACACACAAATCCATAAAAACGTGTTTTTTTTAGTTTGTTTTTATGGGACACTCTTTAGGTATAATAAATTAATAGAGAACGTATTGAAAAGATGATTTACATATTGCAATAAATTAATTATTATTTACTTTATCATTAATTATTATAGAAAATACTTGTATCAATATTTACTACATAATAAATTCCTAATTAATCACAGTGTTTGATAATATTAAATATATAAATGGTATATAAAGTATATACCATTAATATAAAGGTATATAAAGTTTATATTGGCAGTAATTGCAATGATTTATTTATGTTTCAAGTCTTTAGGCCTTAAGGCCCTTTACACGAAAGCCCGTCCATATGTATGCTCCTCCCCCTTTTTAGAAATCAGGTGTAACAAAACATAGCTACAGGTAAGTAATAATAGTTCAGCTGTCACCCATAAGCAAGCGCCACAATTAAGTCAAAACCTTTGATTATTGAAGTACTTAATCAAATATTTTTTCGTCATACTGTCAAAACATACTTATGGAATGTATATTCATTCCCGTTATCTCATATGCCTCTACCCAGTCTCACTCTAACCCTCATTAGTCACACGTCCACACTGCAGGTGCAATATTGGTGGTATCATTTTAAAACAAAAAATACTCCATAATTCGGAATAGCTATCAGGAATCGCCATAAACATGATTTTTTGTAAATACACACAATTTAAAATATTTAGTTAGCCGAGCGTCGCGTGGGATGGGGTACAACAAACGAGCGCTATTTCGCCTGATTTGCGAAACGTTTCGATCGACTAACAACCCCCATCAATTAGGCGCATTAAGACTTTTAACAATACAGTACACAGTCTTTATTAACATAAGTTGCAAGTTGTACTATGATGTACCTTCTTCAAGATCTATGCGTGTTAGTTTTCTTAAAACATTCCCTTTCACATTCATTTCAAGGTACTTTTGAAGCTATCCTATCGAAGACGATGAAACTCAGGAAAAAATTGTCTAAAAATATATGTTAGAATAGGTAATCGAAAAATAATAATTTAATAACAAGATTTTATGACTTCACATCCTAGAATGGTTTTTCGCGGTTCCAAATGATACCAAACAAACCCTTCCGAGGCGCTTGGATTCTTTCATTCCAATGGCGCCTCCCACCAAGAATGGCCAGAATCAAAATTTGCAAAAAGATAATATGAGTTCTACTCGTAAAGGACTTTCTTTAGAAATTGCTCGATCGATCGGAGTCTTCTGAGGCTTGAGCTAGATAAAATCTGACTTACGATCTGGATTTATTTTCCACCGCCCTTTCATATGATACCACACACAACCCTTGGATCCCCCTCAAACCTCCTACATCTTTTTTGTCTCTGGAGTATGCTGATCCAATTTGGTACTGAATTGTATTGTCACCGGGTTTACGTATGTTTGCAAAGCTTTAGGTCTCTAGGAAGTGGTTGAAAAATCTATTGAAAGAATGAAATATTGCCGAAATAATTGCGCAACGAATTGCTCCAGATGGGGCAATACGAGTAGCCGAGCTATGAATTGAATGAGAGATGACAGCATGAATTTGATTTATTTCTATTTTTTTCCTGTTTTTTTCTGTCATAATTTTTTGTGTCATTGTTTTGTTGTTAATGTTGTGTATTTGGATTATTGAAAACCACGGAACTCCCCTCCAATACTCAATGTCTGCTCACATTGGAGGGTAGTATGGAAAATGTAAATATTGTAATAAGATTTATATGTGTATATATGTGAAATGTAAGATATTTTATGGGCATATGCATACATGCCTAGTGTGTATTAACATTATTATAGGAGAGTTAGGTTTGGCTTGAAGGCAAATGATTATGCAATATCATAACAAGATGTAACTACATATAAACTATCTACTACTAAGTACAGGTGTTGGGTAACAGTAAACTAATTACATTTCATATGTTGCTATCATCAATACGTTTAACGAGCCATTGAGGTTGTCCATTTTTTATCAAAGTATTTGTAATAAGATTAATTTCGCATATCTAAATTACCTATATTTTTATTGACACACATAGGTTATTGCACAAATGCATATCTACATTAGGAATGAACGTTTTATTGGAACACGAATAACATTCGGAATAAAGGTAAAGTCCTGTGGCTGTACATGCGTAGATGTTTAGGATACGTAGAGGAGTGAGGGAGTAATAGTACGAATACTAATTCTACGTACGTAGGTACATTAAAAGTGAGAAAAAATAGGGTACCCGTGAAAATTATTCACGAAATTTGGCATTTTTTATTAACTAACTATTCATACTGCCACTCTACCACGCCCTTCAAAGTTCTCCGAAGGGACACATCAGGCAGATCACAAGGCTCAGTCTTTTCCCATGCCCCTGCTATTCTTGTTGATAATGCTGCCCTGATATGTTCTGATATCATTGTAAAAGGAAGAATGTACCGTAAAAGACTCGGGGGTTCCTGTGCATGGAAAACCCTGTGCGTCTTGTATCATTAAAACATGCCCATGCGAGACCATGCGAGACTTTTTGTAGCCAACATCTTCTTACAGGTGGCGAACTGGACTATAGTAGATATATGGGTTACATTGAATCACCTAAGTCGATGTCGCGAATCGTGATGTCCCTTCATATTCACTATGTAGGATGTGTTTGATACATTTCCACTCCATGTGCTGTGTACTTCGCACAGTATTGGAGATCAGTCTGATACTTTTCTGGTTTGGGCACGCTAAAAGATTAATCTGTATGGATTTCTGGACGCAACAAACAATTGCTTATAAGTTTTATTACGTAAGCAACACCAAACTTAGCAATACCAATTTAGTATCCCCGCGTCTAATTATAGTGGACAGACATTCTGACAATAATTGACATTCGATGATTACTAGGCAGGTGCCATAGACAAACGATGAGTGACAGGTATTTTTATCATAAAATGAAACAATAAGGTCACATCATACCTAATTAATAACAGATAATAAAGACACGTATACACGTTGTAAACATTTTGTTCATCAACATGGTTGCGTCACAGTTGCTGAGGTGCTATGTGCTTTGTAATACATATCGCAGAAGGTTAATAACAACCTGTTGATAAGCCAAGAAACAAATAATAGAAATAATAATCAAAATTAGTGATCTTCAATTCGTGAACATGGAAAAAATGTGTACTATGATGGTTCGTTCGACATTTTCAAACAAATTATTTCTAACCCACCACATTTTATGAGATTGACATCTATCTATTTATTATTTGTCGGTTAGTTACATTGTAGACGGGGTAAGTTTAGTCTAAGGGGTAAGTTAGTTGTCTGCTTTTGTTGTTTTTTACTGTAGGTAATGGGAAAGAATTTAAATGAAATGAAAGTATATTTTATTTCAATTGGATCGGCGAAACTTTATGTTAGTTTTAAACATTTTTTATTTAAAAAATGTGGAGCCACTAAACAAGATTTAAAACGCTTTACAATTTAATTTGCCCTATGGGTTTCGACAGTAAACATGACTAAATGAAAATTAGGTCTTCTTCTTATCGTGTCGGTCGGCACTCACTATATCCCATTCGCTCCCAGAAAGCCACAAATCTCCTGCGTCATCGTCCAAGGGGGAGCGATCTGCGAGACTCTCCCATGTGCACGGCCCAGAAGCTATTGGTCAGTCCGAAAATTAATCCTTGGAAAAAAAATCATCCTTGGAATGAACGTGTATCAGATATGTATCCCGTTACTTCCCGTGTTGTTCAACATTGATGTCCAACAAAATAACATGCTTAAGTCATATTGAATACACGGTGTAACATCAACAATTTAAAACATTGGTCCACTTATCTATGATTTGAGGTTCATGAAGATGATTACTGGTTAGATACCATAGACTATACAAGTGTTATGTGTTATTATTATTTACGGTCTTCACTTTCATTGACGAATACAAAAAAATCTCAAGGTCTCTCTGAAGCTTGAACAAATAATATTATGTAATAATATGTTATACAGATGCTATAAATAGACTTGCAGTTGCTTTTATAGGTGTTTCAGTTAAAAAAGACTTGACTTTTGATAATTGAAGTTCAATTTTCAATTCCTGTAAGACCTGTAAGGACCCAAAGTCTTCCCTTTAACACTGAAGTTGAGCTTGAGAAAACAAGAATACAATATTCGCTAGAGTCACTGCATTTACATTAAACATTTTATCGACCAAATTACAACATTGTATGTGACAAACTATCTGAATAATTTCAAGTTTCAGTATGTTTCAGAGGTAACTTTAGAATGACATTTTATAAAAATTTTACTGTAATCAAATTTCTACTCACTAGAGTCACTAAAACGTATTCTCATTTATCCATGTTTTAAGTCTTAGGATGATATCTTTAGTATTAGCTGGGTAGTCTTGCTTTTCCCGACCCAATTTTTCACATGTTCAAGACTTCCAAGAAAATTATAAATTATGTATGTCACGCCGCAAAAGGCTACGAGAACATTAATAGAATAATTTGTTCCTAATTCTTTTCCCTATATGTTTTGGGGATTTAACTGCGTGTATTTGTCTTAGATTTTTTTTCAAGCTTTCGGTATCAGTGTTGACACCATCTTCGGGGTGTCAACAAGAATGTAAGAATTGGCACAACTATCAGATGCTATGAATGAAGCCGAAGAAAAATTGACTTACCATTTTTTGTAGAGAATTTAGCAAGGATTATTTTTGTCATTGACTACTTTCTCCTATCTCTTACCATATTCCTATAAAATGCGAAAAACCGCGAAGAGGGACCTTTTCGGGGGGGCAGGGGGCTTGCGCAAGATTTTGATAGGCAACCCTAGTGCGATGTAATACCCTATTGATAATCTATCATTTATACCACATTTCGATCAAAAAACAGATACGTCATAAATTAAGCAGCGGGCTCTCGGACTATATAGAAAAAATATTGATAAACGATGCTTAGTTAAACTCGTAATGTCTTGATCACGCCGATACGCAGTATATATTTATAGCTAATAATTAACCAAATTAATTGATTAAAATTAAAAAGAATGATGCGTTGTGTTAGCTAAAATAATTACAGGTGTTTAATATACAATTATAAAGGGTACCTTACCTATCTATCTATGTGTATTTATAATTACATCACAAATATCACACCGATTACTACTTATAACAAAAATTCTGTGATGCTTATATGTTTTTAGATTAAATCATCGATATTAGATAAAATCATTAAAAATAGCGATTTGTCGATAGTACCAAGGATTACTATAAAATACAGTGGCGTATATAGGTTTTCATTTCGGGGGGGGGGGGGGGGGATTAAGTATTCGATTTTGGGGAGGTGGACTATTCAAACTGATTTCTTTGAAGTTCTTCAGCCGAACGAACTCCAACCTAAAACAGTTTTAGGTTGGTATTAAAAATGTTGTGTTAAAAAATAAAAACGAAGCGAAGAATTTTTTTGAAGATGGATGAAGTGATGAACCCGGATCTTTCTATAGTAGATGGCAAATCATTGTTAGACAGGTAGTTAGGGTGGGGGAGGGGGGGTTATATACGCCCTTGCTAAAATAGAACTGTTTTTAATTGATTGAAAAATTGGTAATTTTTAGCTTATACGAGATTTATTGTAATACTGTTTGCTTGCTATTAAATAAAATCAAGCTTACTGTGGAGTGGACAAATATGTATTTGGGCTCATTTCTAAATATCCAAATTCATTTTTACATAAAAAAATAATAAATACGAATGCGTATTATCGAAGACAATATTTTTCGATATAAGTTCAATATTTTTTGCAATGATAACATCGACTTTACATTTTGATATTCGTAGTATCGTTTGCATCCTTATAGACAATTATTACATTATTGTTTCGTGGTCGTAGATAGTGTTGTAAATCATCTTTATATAACTTATTACTTATTAGTAATATGATGTTGGTGTTATAATATCATTAATTATTTGAAAAGATGATGAGGCAGTGTGTCCTTGCCTTTATGTTGAGGCCATGTGTATTCCGTATCTACCTCAGACCAGCTGATCAGGTAATATACGTGGGTAATTATTACAAGAAATAGTAACTACAGAACTGCACAAATGTTACAAAAACAAGATTATTTTTGAATCATAATTTATGCTTAAAAAAATCTCAAGGGCCGTGTACAATGTATACATACGTTTCACCTCGACTCAACTACCAGCCTTCGTAACATAGCGGTAGAATACCGGCTTGTCAGATTGGAGGTCTGGGTTCGATACCCGGTCGCGGCAGATGGATGGACTGGAATTGGTGAATGTTACTTAAGTGTAAAGTGATTACGTTAAGCCAGCCGACGATCAGTCATAAGCCTGATGCTTCCATCCTTTGCTGTGTATCTGTTGAGATATAGCTACTTGTTACTAAAACATTTTTTTAAATACTCAATCCAAATCCTACATGCTTTTAAGTCTACAGGATTAGACTTTTAAGTCTAACTAAAATGACTGAACGATTTTTAACTCTAGAATGACTGGTGCTGGGTAGCCTGGTTGTTAACGCGCTCGACCGTAAATCCGGTGGGCGCGGGTTCGATCCCCGATGCCGATTATTAACTTCACTTCACAATACGAGCTTTTTAAGCTGACTGTGAAGTGTACAAAGATGTATTTATCGAAATAAACCCAAATTCATTAATTTATTAAATAAAAATAACGATTTATAAACTAACTCATAAAGAAAAATGTCTGACCAACGAGCTGACATATCTACTCACTCATTAACACATAGCTCAAAATGGATAATCGCAGAGAAGTGAAATTTAGAAAACCTACGGGTAGGTTTTAAAACAAAAGGATTATATTGGATATCCCGCCCCTAAAGGAGATAGTCAGAAATGAAGAAATAAGACGTAGAACTAAAGTGACTGACATAATACACCGCATAGCATCCCTAAAGTGGAAATGGGTAGGACACGTGGCTAGAAGCGCAGAGGGCAAGTGGACCAAGAACTTCCTAAATTGGAGACCTCGAGATGGGATTAGAAGCGTGGGACGGCCACAGCTGAGATGGAGAGACGACCTGGTCCGACATGTCGGTGCAACCTGGATGCAGTCTGCACAGGACAGGACAACATGGAGGTAAATGGAGGAGGCCTTTATTCAGGAGTGGACACGGGCATAGGCTGATGAAGAAGAAGAGAAGAAGGGAAATCTAAAAATAGGGTTGAATGTTTTTTACGGCAAGTATACGAATATCTCGGAAAGTAGAAGTGGCAATAATTTGTAATTTGGCATTATACGAATAACATTAGTAGTATTTGATTCACGAGCTGAGTAAATAACACCAGTTATTACTATTTTTCACTTGAAGGTTAATACAATTACATTGATTTTATTGATATTTTTTTGACTGATTGATTCTGATGATGTTTCGATAAGCGGAAGAACATGGTTACATAAATAATTATTAATTTTGAATATGATTAGGCTATTAATTTCTGCAATTATTAATGGTTTATTAATTACCCACATCAATTCAGAATGTCCTGATTGAGCGAGATGATGTAACGAATGAGATAACTATATGATTAATTGCAAAAACAAATCTGTTATATGACTGTTTTCCGATCCACGTCACGGAACGAACTTATATCAATGGAAGGCCAGGAAAAAGGGATCTCGGAAGGGCACCTAAAAGCTGTACCGTTGATATTGCCCGAATTGCTGATTAAAACTGTATGCGAAGGGTACAAGATAGGGAGGAGTGGAGAACAGTGGAATAGGCCTACACCCAGCAGTGGAGGGAAGAAGGCTGAAGACGAAGAAGGCTGAAGACGAAGAAGACGAATGACGAACATCTCTTCTGGCAATGTGTCCGAAAAACTGAAGGATTTGCATTAGACAGATGGATGACAGCCTGTCGTCTACTTTTAGCTCCTTTTGAATGGAGATATTCGTCCTTCTTGCTGTACAGAAGATTCTTAGCATTCGCCTCCAGCACCACATCTCGAAGGCATTGATCGTTTGCCTTTCTCGGGCTTTTATTGTCCATGATTCTCCTCCATATAGAAAAATTTGAAAAATTAGTGCCCTAACTAGAAAGTTTTTGCGGCATTGGAGATGTTTCTGTCCTTCCGGAATTTATCCAACCCAGTCATGGCATTCTTAGGCTTATACGACCCACAAAAGTTTTTCTCATATAACTCTCCTAATTTCCGCAGCATCAGACTTACACATGTTTATGTAATCCGTGTATAAGGTCGTATTGTTTATTGTTTTACGTGACCGCGAACTTATGCTAGTTATGTAGGAATTGATGCATTATTCATAAAACATATAATACGGTTCTTCTACACATCGTTAGTCATCCTCTATTATCTCAGACTGAAAAATAGTTTTGAAAAGAGTCATATTTACAAAGGTAACATTACTTACTACCTGCTACGTGCCGTCAATTAATATTATGAGTATATTAATTGATTCTCTGTAATAAGTGTATATAATTCAATGCCGTAGAAAATTCCCTTCTTAGGTATTCAGTACTAGTTTTTGTAACACACGAATTACCCAGTGCATTCGACCAATTATGACCTACGGAATCGAAGCAAGAGAAGACACAGTAATGACGAAACAGCTCCTCAGAGCGTCCGAAATTAAAATACTGCAACCCATCTTAGGCAGATGAATACTCGGAGACAGGATACCAAAAGAAGAAATCCGCGGAACCTGCAATGTTGAGGACATCGTAAGATGGAGCAAGAAAAAAATATGCTTCTGGAGGAATTTTGTTGAAAGGATGGACCCCACAAGAATTCCTCAGCTCGTCACGCAAGAGATCTCTGAAGGAGTTAAAGTGCGAATTTTTCAGAGTATAGTATACTCTGAAAAGGGTGTAAGAATATACACACACACAGGTGTTAAGGGGCTAAGAGGGCAGCATAATCTCATAATAACAATCCTAACTACAGTCTGTCAAGAAAGATATGGTTATTGATCAGGTGGTACTTGCAGAATTTCAATAGAAATGTCATTATTGCCGGCAAACTCTGTACTTCTCAATAATTATTCCGAGACCATTTTTTTCTTGACCCACTGTAAATTAATTTTAAATTTAATATTTTTTGTCGCACTTACGTAAGAATACCTGCATCTAAATTGTAATTACATTCATACGTCATTAGTCCGAGGCAGCCGTACTTATTACGAGTACTTGAGTAACATTATGTGGCTAGGTAGGTGAATACTGCTTACTACACACAAAACAATTTCCTCTGCAATTTTTGACGAAATATAATTAATTAATAATAATAATAACATTAAGAAGATGAAGAAGGCTCTGTCGTAATGATAATATTGTAATGTTGGTAATATGTATGTTAGGCACCTACTCGGTACACGAACCCGTGACCTCCGCTTGCAAAACAAGGCTACCTGCAATTATTTTAATCAAACTATAATTGTAATGTCAAAAAAATATCCCGTGTATGAAAATTGTATGAAGTATTTTATTTTTTAATGCTATTTAAAAACAAACAAACAATAGGTCCAATTCTGTAACATTCTGAACTAAAACAAGGGTGTATTAAATTTATTGTACTGCGTATAATCTGAAAAAAGAACGTTCTATTTTAGTTAGTACTTAGTAGGTACTTAATTAGTTATATAATTATTTTAATTTTATTTATTTTATATTTTATGTGACACCCACAGAGATATCAACAAAAAATATATACATTATCATACAAAAAAGAAAAACATTTCGAATTGACTATCTAATTAAGGGCGCCCGCAGCATACACCAACAACAAAGGTTGTAAAAAAAAATGGCAATTGACCCCAGTATGGTATTGAATCTTATATATAACCAGAAATTTATCAGTTTACGAATAAATGAAGTATGTCAGTATATCCATTCCCGCCGTGTCCCTTGCGAGGTATGCAGAGATAAGAGAGGATAGATCAACAGACTGAATTTATAATAAAAATCTAAATTTTACCTAAACCAGGCCCAATTCTATAAAGTTTTGAACTAAAGTAAGCGTGTTCGAATTTTTTTTACTTTGAAATAATTAAAATAAAGAAAGTTATTTTTACGCACTTAATTAGTTACAGAACTGACACCATCACGACCTTTTTTCATGTTCCTAGTTAGCAGGCGCGAAGCTACCTAAGAACACGATTCCCATCGAGTTACCTTTTGGAAAAAATATAGGTATAATAGTGTCTAATCTGACGTAATCCCATAAGACATTTTAGTCCCGGGTTCCCCTCTGCAGAAATACACTTTTCGGCACTCCTAGTTAGTTATGACTTTTTTTTTATTAAAATATTAATAATCTTCTAATTATCTTGGCATATTTTCTATAAATAACTCACAAGTACATAATGCTTATTTTATTAGCAAAAGTAAAATAAGCATATACGAGTATATACCTTGTTTTCTTTCTCCAGTTTCGCGGTCAGACGCTAGTCCTCTCAAAGCTCAACAATCATACTTATAATACCTACACAATAGTATACACTTTACTAGACATTACATGGTCATTGGTCACCTTCCTAGGAACTGGTGTTATTTTTTACTTTAAAAATACTTTTGTTTCATATTAGATGCTAATATTAATACTAGATAGTAGAAAATATAGTGATGCACATAGTTTATAATACAGTAAGTTTTGTTTTTGAACTTACTGTGTTCTTGATTTGAGACCATCCCCGAACAACAAAATTATTTATGGATTTCTAATCCGCATATAAACGAAATTTATTACTGTGACGAGTTTTTCCGAATTTAAAAAAATCGTTATTTTTTTGCGATTCGTACACAAAATGAAAACCCATTCTCAAGTGATATCGGTATTATCTACAATGTACAGGGTGTCTCAAAAAGTACAGAGACTTTCAGCGATTTTTGATAGTTTATGAGTTATGTTTTTTCTCGTATTTTTTGTCACACCTTGACGTAAAGGACACTTATTTATTGAGATAAATACTTACCTGATTTTTCTTTTCTATTAGGTAAATGGCAGGTATACCTTGGAGATACAAAAGTATTTGTGGGCCTATCTGATACTATCGCGCCAAGAAAAATTTTTGAATTTCAAAATTTATTCCAAAATTCATTTTTTTTAAATTTATGAGGTGTTTTATTTCATTAACTATTAACCGACATACTTTTCATTTAGCTATCTCTATGGCGTCATACTTAAAAAGTCCTCCAAAGCACAAAGAGGAGATAAATCACGTAGAGAAATCTTGATGAAACTCCATACAAAATGTATGAGGAGAAAAATTCATAGTTTCACAAAATCAACAAAAAAAACGAATATGAAAATAGTGTTCGAATATTAAAATTTTGAAGTTGTAATCGAATGCGAAAAGTAGGTATGTGAATTTGTTTGTAGGAATTTGTGTTAGGTACCTACTAATATTATAAGTCTCAAATTAAGCTATAAAAATCAATTACTACCAACTATGTTAGATCAAGATACATATAATTGAAGTCCCATCACTATTAGCAGTTATTGGTAATGGCTATTAGATAGATTTGTTTCTTAGAAACACATCTCAATCTTCATGTTGCTATTCACAATATTTAAACAACCTTTTAAATAGAAAAGGTTAAACGAAATGTTATTACAAAAAATGTAAGGTTAGTGTGTTTTTAAACTGAAATCACGAAGTTTAATAATTTCGAGTTAAGTAACTTAATGATTTCTGTCGGTATTTCCTGTCTCGAGTTTTTTCTACAGCGTCCTAGAACTTTTTTGTGTTTTTTTTTTGCGTGAAAAGATAATTAGCTACATAATTAGCTTTTAAGTTAAAAAAACGTATTCACCAATGACGACCACGATTTTATTAAACTTCTTCTGCGCCGTTGTGAGAAAACGTTGAGAGATAGGATAAGAAATGAAGTGATCAGAGAGTTGAGGGAATGTAAAACGGATGTTGTGACTAGAATGTAAGTGAACAAGTTGAGATGGTTGGGACATGTAGAGAGGATGAGTGATGAAAGGATAGAAGAGGAAAATATGGGAGAAAGGACAGGCGAAAGGAAGCGCGGCCGAATGGGTGGCTTGACCATATCGACCAGATTCTCAAGGATAGACGTGTTTTGAGTAAAAGGAATCGTGTGTATGACGAATTGCGTGATTGTAACTGAAGCACGAAGTGTGTGTCAGGATAGGAAATCCTGGCGATTTGTTCTCTCTGCTTACCATCCGAGAAGTGCGGCGTGAGGGAATACTTAGAATAGAATAGAGACATGTTTTCGAAACAGTTTGATAATTTTGAAATTGGAATAGCTACTAACAAATAATTTAAACAATTAGCCTGGCCACACACGTCCCGAAGTTCAGTTCCGGAATCGACCGTTTTGCAAAAAAGTTCCGATCAAAACCTCTCTCTGAATTCAGCGTCACCCCGATTTTAAATTCAGAAAGAGGTTTTGGTCGGAACCTTTTTGCAAAACGGTCGATTCCGGAACTGAACTTCGGGACGTTTGTGGCCAGCCTTACAGTTCTAAATGTAAGCATTTTGTGAAACAAAAGTGTTGGAATGAAATTCAAAATCGTGATTCAAACATAGAACGGAATGTTCCATGTTCCGACATCACCCACAGATAAAACAATCAAATATCGTAACAACTTAGTGGGTAGGCCCCTTAGAATACAATCCGTAGGTAGGTTATGCTATTAATATCTTGTAGGTGTCTAATATCTATGGTTACTGGGTAATTCTGTTATATCAATTATTATTATTTCATGTACATTGTACATGGATGATATTTTACGCGGATGCTGGCAACATCACCTGTGTACATTCTAAATTCGAAATGTTAACCCATTTTCCGCGCGCACACTTTTTAAAACGCCTTGATTTACGATATATTTCGGTAATTTATTACGAGATGGTGTACACCGAATTTACATGTACATATACCTAAATAAATAAATATGTACCTAAATCTGTACTAGTATTAAAAAAACAAAAATCAAGGGTTACAAAATAAAACTATAAAAATTAATATTTTTCAAGGGATCTGGGCTTGTATAAGTACAAAATTCAAATGCTGGAAACGCAAATAGTACTCGAAGTTTTGAGTGCTTGAGGTGGTCGATTGCCTGGTTGGTAACGCGCTCGACTGTTAATTCGGCGGGCGCGAGTTCGAACCCAGATGCCGACCTACTCCACTTCATGACACAAGCCATCCAAGCATACTGTGAAGTGTAAAAAAATGTACTTGGGTTTATTTCGATAAGCCCAGATTCATTTTTTTAATAAAAAAAAAGATACATTTTTACGGCCTTAACTCATAACAAGGGAAACAAGGGCACAATTCAAGGGAAATTACAATTCAAGGGAAACAACTAGAAAATGTTGATGAATACATTTACCTAGGTCAAGTACTGAAGCTCGGAAAAGAAAATCAGACTGCTGAAATAGATAGAAGAGTCAGACTAGCATGGGTGGCATTCGGAAAACTGGGTCACATATTGAAAAACCGTAAAATTCCTCAGAACTTACGAACAAAAGTGTTCGAACAGTGCGTTCTTCCTGTCCTGACTTATGGATCTCAAACGTGGGTACTGACACAGAAGATTGTACATAAACTAGCAGTTACACAAAGAGCCATGGAGAGAGTGATGCTTGGCATTACTCTCAGAGACAGGAAAACAAACGAGTGGATAAGGAATAAGACCAGAGTTGCGGATGTTGTACAACGCATCGCAGGGCTGAAGTGGGACTATGCAGGTCATGTGGCGAGAGCAACGGATGGCAAATGGAGCAACAAGCTCCTGTTCTGGCGTCCGTGGCTCGGTAAACGCCCTAGAGGCCGGCCACAGATGCGTTGGACAGATGACCTGAAGCTAACAGCTGGCCTCAAATGGACATCCGAGGCAAAATCCAGAGAGAGATGGAGACGAATGAGGGAGGCCTATATCCAGAGATGGAAGCTACAGGGCTTATGAAGAAGAAGAAGAAGAAAACTCATAACACGTCAAACCGACAGATTGCTGTTTTTTTACACTATAGGTACGTATCACGTACTAATTATTACAACTCCATTTAAATAAATTAATTGTAAAAAAAAATAATAATGACAAAATTCTTAATTAATAAATTTAGCAAGTAAAGGGTTAACTGTGACAGTAGGTATGGTTGTCTTTGATTTATATATTCTATTCCATAGATGTAAACCAAGTTACATTGTTGTATAAATTATTATCTATGGTAATGATGTTCTCAACACCGATGCGTTGAATCTGCAATAGTAAATTATATGATATCTCTACAGTCTACAGCTAAATGATGAATAGTAATGTGAATTCAATAAACATTGCATTTATCAATATAGACGATAATTAATGTTGAAGAAAATCTTTGCATATTGATTAAATACGTACTTAACTAAGTAGGTACTACTGCACTATCACGGTATATTCCAATTATAATATTACGCAAATAATAGAATCTAATTTAGTATTAATTCATTTTAGTGGCTTAGGGTAGGAAACAAATTCACTCAAGACACCTCAATGATCTTAACCAGTCTCATGTTGACAAATTTGCGTCAAACAGATGGTACTAACCATTTTGAGGAGTTGTTTGGGGAGACTGAGGGGTTTATGCTAGCCATTTAGGATCAGGTAATTAAAACAAAAAAATATCAAAAATGTGTAATAAAGGATTCAAATATAATAGATGATTCATGTAGGAAATGTCTCGCTAAACCGGAAACGATACATCATATAATTTCGGGTTGTTCAACACTCACGCAAACTGAATATACATATAGACATAATCATGTGGCAAAAAAGTCCACCAAAATTTGAATATAAATTGATAAATTGGAGAAATATAATTCCATATAATAAATCAACCCTGGGGATTAATTAAGGAGGATATTAATAGGGTAACTAGTAAATGCTGAATGTGTATAAAAAATAACACAGAACATACGATTTTGTACATTTGTATCAAATTTAGGAAAAACCTCATGAAAGAAATCGGAGCTTTGTGATAAGTTCGCCTTAGTGAAAATCCTGCATGATTTAAAATAGGCAAATTTTTATTGTATATGCCTACTACGTTCACACGAAGAGTAAATTAAGTAATATTATTCATCGGAATGCCAATCCTGACGTTTCTGTCCTGGAGAGGTCACAACAAACACCCGGTACTTGTACAGCTGTGTATGAATAAATTCATGTCTTTGAATTTGAATCTTGCATAGTTGCCATAGTTTTACTCAATAAAATTTCATAGGATTACTCAATAGAATTTTCTTTAAAATATGCAAACTGCATCATGCTGTCACGAGCAGAGATTATGAGGTCTTATCAGCTGTTAGAGCCGCCTATAAAGATGTATAATTGTAGTATTAAATTTTATAATGTGCCTTATAACAATACACAAATCGTGAAGTGTCAAATCTGGCAACTATTTATATCTGGCAACACCTCTATTCTAGGGGATTTTCATAAAGCTTTGGAAAATTTATAAAGGCTTGTAAATATTAATAAAATAATAAATTTGAAGGTTTGTCAATCGAAATATTTGGTAGATCAAATATGAACGAACAGCACCAATAAGTTGTTTTCTCTCAATTTCTGCATAAATAAGGTCGTTAAGAACAATGTGTGGGAAAATGACAAAGATAGGATGAGGAATTATAGAGCGAGAGAAGAGCCTGACCTGGACCGATCACGTCGCCCATATCCCAAGGACGGACCCGTTTTGGTTAAAAGAAATCGGAGGGAGAATGAGACGGAAGCATCCTTGCTTCGGGGAGATTTAGCGTTTTGTCCTCTCTGCCTACCCCTCAAGGGATGCAGTATGAGGGGATATAAACGATGAAAGATTTCAAAACCGAAAAAAAAATAATTAAGATTATAACTAGGTACACAATTTAAGGGATATACGAGTATGTTCGAGATAAATAAATGATAATACTTGTGATATTGGATATAAACATGAAAAATTACATCACACATCTGATAAAATTGAAGCATTATTATTTCATCTGAAAGTGTCCCTTGCGGGGTAGGAAATTAAGTATTTAGATATAATTTCATCACGTTGCAATGCTAGTGTGAAGAATTTCAGTTATGAAATATAATATCGGTGAATATTTCTAAACATAATTTATTAGAGGTGAAAAAATAACAAATGCGAAAATTTTTAAAAGAGAGAAATACCAAATCAGTCGAATTAGAATATTTTCAAGCTTTGAAACTAGGTAGATATATGTTTAGTATTAAAAATCGTTTCAAACTTTTTGAACAATCCTCAATTTTGCTTCAGGACCCAGCTATGACGTCACGGTCGTTTCCTGTGGCATTAAGGTTAAAAATCGCATCACAATCGCATGATAAAATGTTGCGTTTGTTCCATTTTTTGGGGTTAATTTTGCGTCAATCAAAAAACTTTTACGGTCATTCACTTAGATTTTAATGCGTATTATCAATAACAAAAAAATCTGTGACTTTTGGGAAACGAATTGCTGTCTTTCGAAAAAAATGCTTTATTCCCTAGATAAAGGTTCAATGTATCTACTCTATTTTTTTCCAAAGCATATCTAGTAAGGTTGTCGAGATCTAAGGTCTCCCGTTTACGGAGTTTTTTTGAAATGTCAATATGCCAATACTTTTAATCGTTCTCTACAATTTTCCTGGTAGGAAAAGAGATCAACGCGCGACAACGTTGTTCAACGAAACCTTTCGAAGCAATCATGGTTATGTCGGCCGAGTACGAATAAGTAGATATCTCAAAATGAATGTGATACATTTATTCACAAATTTTAAATTTATTTTTATTTTATTTATTTTTTAAAATTAGAAATGAGGAGATCAGACGTCGAACAAAAGTTGCCGACATCGCAGAAAGATCAGCAAAGCAAAAATGGCAGTGGGCGGGACACGTGGCGAGACAGGACAGTGTCAGATGGACACCTAAAATCCTCAAGCGGAGGCCTTGGGAGAAGGAAAGAGGCGTAGGAAGACCACAGAAAAGGTGGACAGATGACATTGTCCAGCTTACGGGTCGTAGATGGCAGCAGATAGCCCAATCTAGTAAGTAAGTAAGTATGATATATTGTACGTGTATAAAGCAATACAATAACCTCGTCAAGAAACAACGGTCATTAGCACGAACTTATAAAAAAATCATACAAAAACTGCAACCCATATTTACGACTTCGTATGATACTTCAAATGATACTTCATTCATAAAAATTGTAAGTAGATAACATGGGCGTCGTCAGGAGGGGCAGATATTGGAATAGGTATATACTTTTTTATACTAAATGATAAAACCTCACAAAAAATCACATTATTACCACACATTTTCTCATCACACAAATTTTTATGAAAATCCATCAATTTTTTTAAAATTGAATCTGGTTTTATCGGAATAAACCCAAATACACCTTTGTACACTTCACAGTAAGCTTGAAAAGCTTGTGTCGTGAAGTGGAGTAGGTCGGCATCGGGGATCGAACCCGCAACCCATGGATTAACAGTCGAGCGCGTTGCCAACCAGGCTACCGACCACATCAATCAAAACAGAATTGTTTCATAAAAAAAATTGACTGCGGCGTTATTTTTTATTACTTTTTTGTATTTTTTTCCTATGTATTATTGTGTTAAGTATTATATACATTTTCAAATAAACCAAACCGCATCACGACTTTCTTCGCCATGTCTCATGAAAAAAAATGCCTACGCTTTTTTCATGCTATACCAAATCTTTAAATTTTTATTGCCCCCCCCAGCTCTGAGGCTGGCGACGCCCAAGGTAGATAAAGAATTATAAATGTTTATAATTAACCACATAATTACATGTTAATTATGTGTAATCTGAATATTTATTGGGCTATTAATATGTTAAATATTTTATTTTTATTTTATTTTATTTTATTTTCTAAAGCACAGACAGTCTCACAAAAATCATATACAATAGAACATTAACAACAAGTGGACCAGTAAAGGCTCAAAAATTACCAATTTATTGTTTATAAAAACAAATATGTAAAATAATCAATTTACCTGGTATGATGACATGTTGTCAATTTGTTCCTAAATGTTGTATCACAGGTTCACTGCTGAAAAATTTGCGTTAACGTTTAAAATAACTAGCGGATAGCGTAAATCCCGTTATTTTAAATTAGCACTCTTGTGGCGTTTTTAAAATCCTGATTTGAGTGGTCTATTCTCTAAGCTTGTGCTGATTTTAACGGAGTGTGATAAATTGAAAAACAAAAATGTAATTCAAGTAAGAAAATTTTAACTATGAAATGAAACACTTCTAGGGTATGTGATTTCTTCCAGTAAGTCCAAAATATTTTCAAAAGGGCAGTAATTTAAAATGAATTATTCTGATACACGTTTTCATGATTCATAGTCTGTTCTAATGTCTACGTTAGTCAATACCTTCTATTTCGATTTGAGACCCAATTTTTAACCCAATAAAAACTACATTGTTTAATAAGGAAATAGCACAGATCTACTCGTCTTTGTTTATCTGTTGTGGAAAATAGCGGGGAAAAGGGTATACAAAAACATGAGCGAAGATTTGGAAAACGAATGATTTGTCGGAATTCTAGAACTGAATTCAAATTTTTGAAATAGGAAGTCCCTAAATAATTAATTATTCTCATGTTTTTAACCTGTGAAAATAAAACAATCATATTTAATTTGTGTGTCAAACTTAATAGACAGTCAGTAGACTGGTAAGTAAAAAATAAATTAACTTTTTTTTGAGACTGTAATGGAGCAGACGTTAACGTTTAAATTAGCCAGGCACGTTTAAATATTAATTTAAAGCGTCAATCAAAATTATGTTTATGCAATAGACACCAAAAAGTGAATACACAAGAAATTACACCATCACGGTAATTAGACTTTTCGTCCATTGGATTAAATGAGGCTCACCACCCATTCTGAATGTCTCTCTTTACTAAGGTGGTAAATGCACGCATGAAGCTGGACACTAGATTTTTAAGGCTGACGCGTTTTGAGTAGAAGAATTTGGGGAGCGTGTATGGCAAATTTCATGAAGGTGGTACGGCGTTCGGTCCTCTCTGCTTCCTCCCAAGGGATGCAGTGTGAGGGGATAGAAAAAAATAGAATGTACATGTTTTGTGCATCCATTGATACGGTGATAGACACTCCCACAGCTGTCGCTGGTTACCACATATTTTGGGAAATGTGATGGCATGAAAAAAATTTAAACGTTACATACATTTATTGACTCAATTAAAAAAAAGTTTTTCGGGGGTTTCAGATTTTCCTCCTGTAAAAACGATACACATTTTTTAACGCTTATCAAATACTGAACTATTTTTCATCCACATTTACAACTTCAATTATTGTTTCTTAATTTTTATCACTACTCCTCACTCAAGCACAAGCCACATAAATAAAAAAAAAACAACTAAACAAAATATGTGCCACAAGAGTATTAATTTAACAGCCCGTTTAAATTTTAACGGAGATCAACAGAATACGGGACAAAACAAAAACTCATTTTCAAAATTCGAATAACATCTAATTCTAAATACAAAATTTTGAATTTGGAACTAAATGAGATTGTTCATTTTTGAACCGACCTTTCACGAAAGCGTATGTACGAAGACTGATTTGTTTCTATGATCTATAGGTGATTATATACCCTTGGTATACATTCAATGAACATTCACCCAAGGTTTCGATGCGCCGCCGATGGGAAAGATTCGCGGCTTTTTTACGACGCATGCGTGGAAAACTTGCAATATTTTTTTTATAATCTGTAATAGTTTTTTTTTTGTAATTGTTTAATTTATCGTCTGGGTAAAAAAAATGAAGCAAATTATATTCTTGTTCTAAATCATGCCCTTGACTTTTCTTTATGATGATTTTAATTGATTGATTCGAATTTCGCATGTAATAATCTGATTTGCAATGATGATTTGATTATATTCATTACATAGATCAATGATCAATAGATAAATATGGATCATTGCGTAATGTTACTACACATATTATTTGGTTTATTTTCTTTATAACACTCGCCTTCGGATAATATATATTATTATCGATTTTTCTTTATGTAACTATTATTGCCCATCTCTATAATTTTAAATTTATATGCTTATTAATTTTGATATTTGGAAAACAAAATCTATAGAACAATTTCGCAAATGTAAGTACTAGTAAATAAGTGAACTAGATCTAAAAATATTTATAAAAAATACCTACATTTTAGACGAAGTTTGTTGAAGAGGCGGACTCCCAAGTGGGTTGCCAAATGTGAATCAAGGTGCTGGCGGGATAATCTGAACTTCACAACACAAGCTTTTTAGCTTATTGTGAAGTGTGCAGGAAAATACTTGGCTCTGTGTTTAAAAGTTCAGGTTCAATTACATGGTTCTACATGGTTTCGGCGCAGTTTGTTGAGGCGGCAGTCTCTCAAGCGAGAGGTGCAAGGTTCAAACCCCGGCGCTGGCGATGTATTCCACACTTTGCGATACAGGATGCTGGCTTTTAGCCTGGTGTAAAGTGTGCAGGAAAGTATTTGGATTTGTGTATGCAGGCCCAGATCCTTTTTTTATATAAAAAATAAATAAAAATACCTATTCAGTGTGACTAAATGCTCGAATGTGAAGGCAACAAGAAGTCTTGGATTAGCTGGAAGATATCGCTGTATAGCGATTAGTTCTCCTGGTGAACATTTGTTATAATAACTATGTACGTACCTACTCTTGTCATATTTTGTTGTATGGAATGAATAAACAAATAAATAAATGTAGAGAAATAGGGTTGTTTGGCGCTCTGTCCCTCATAACTCCTTTGGGTTGACTGTAAGATATTGCTTTTGCAATAAGTCTGCCATTTAGCATACTACTATTGTCTTGTTTTGTAGCCACATACCTACCAGTTTTTATGCTAATAAAGATTTATTTATTTAACTACCTCGCAAAGGACGCAGAATGAAATCATTGATTGATAGATAGATAAAATCGTATATTAAGACATTAAATAATATTACTATATTAAGTACCAATTTATAATCTTTTTGTAACACTTATGTGTAAAGTAAACAGAACCTATCGTGAGAAACAACAGCTGATTTATTTGTTAGTAAAATTATGAGTAATATTTTCATTACAATAGGAACATCTTCTTATAGAGATACAAGCTGTGTTACCCGTGATTCGCGACCGCAAATTTGACAAAACAAACTGGCATACTTTATAGGCATAAGCTGGACAAAACGTGACTTACGATCTGAATTTCTTTTCAACCCTCTTTCATACGGTACCACACACGACCCCACGCAACGCTTGGATCCCCTCATCATCATGGCATCTCTTAGGAAAAACTTTTTCTACAAAAACGGGCGACGTTAGAACACAGATTCCCAATCCCACCAACACCAACCGAAGCAGAGCCCTATGGAATTTCCATACAAAAACACAGATAATTTGAGTGATTTTATAATAATGTCCAACTAATGAGCAATAAATCAATACAAAATACAACATGCAGCTGTCCTACGTTAGGTGCCCAAATATCTCCGCCCAGAATCTCCCTCACTTAAGTAGCTGAATGTTGTATTTTGTATGGATTTATTGCTCATTAGTTGGACATTATTATTAATTCACTGAAATTATCTGTGTTTTGTATGGAAATTCCTTAGGGCTCTGCTTCCTAGGTGGTAGTTGGTAGGATTGGGCAAGAGTATATTATCGCAAATGTTATTTATTCTAAATTTTTGCAGCAATCCGTCGGTAAATGCAGGAGTTATGCAGACACGTACAAAAAACCAACTTCATTTTATATATAGAGATTCATAAACTGATGTGTCGTTTTTTGCTGCATTTGAAGCAAAATGAATGTCGAGAATTTGCTTGTCATGGTGTCATGTCATTCTGCATGTCATTGTTCGAATCTGAGTGTCAACTCACACAGCGTTCTTGTATACGACAATAACTTTCACAGCTAAGAGCACGAGGGGTGTACTTCACTTCACAATCACAACACTAGCTTTTATAGTTTGCCGTGAAGTGACGGAAGCAAGGGTGTGACGTTCTTTTCTCTCTGTTTTCCCGGCAAGAGACGCGAGGTGAGAGGATAGTATAACAATTGGATTATTTAAAGAAATTAAAAATCTCTGCTAGGAGAGTCCAACTATGATGTCAAGGTCATTTTCCATGGCGTTAAGGTTTAAAATCGCATGATGAAATGTAAAACAAAACGTTTTTTCCATTTTTTTGGGGTTAATTTGCCGTGTAGTGACGGAAGCAAGGGATGTGACGTTCTGTTCTCTCTGTCTACCCGGCAAGAGACGCGAGGTGAGAGGATAGTATAACAATTGGATTGTTTAAAGAAATTAAAAATCCCTGCTAGGAGTCCAATTATGATGTCACGGTCATTTTCCACGGCGTTAAGGTTTAAAATCGCATGATGAGAAATATAACGAAAAATAACGTATTTTACATTTTTTGGGGTTAATTTCGCTTCAGTCAAAAAACCTTTATGGTCATTCACAACATTTTAATAAATATTACCAATACAAAAAACAACCTCCGCGACTTTCGGGAAACGAGTTTCTATCCTTCGGTGTTATTCACATTTTTTTTAGAAATCTATACAAGATATAAAAAATCTTTTACGGTCATTCCCTAGATGAATCATTCAATGTATCTACTATATTTGTTTATTTTTATTTTTATTTTATTTTATTAGAGGTATAAGTGCAAAACAGATAACAACTATAGATATAAGTAATTGAAGATTAGTTCATTCATAATTCAGCTGTCACCCACAAGCATGCACCACAGTTAAATTAAAACATATAAGTTCATTCCGGTCGTCTCACACACCCATACTCAATCTCGCTCACACACTCACCCATCGCACACGCACACATCAGATTTCACAATTTTTAGGCAGAAAAACAGAATATAAACAAGAATATAAAAATACAAAAAAAAATGGAAGGAAGAGTTCGGGATAAAAGGATGAGGAGGGGGAAAGAGGGAGGGGTCAGGGAGGGATGCTCTGCATGTCAGGGAGGTAATATGGATGACGTTAGCCTAGCACGTACTTGTCGCTTGTATACCGGTAGAGTAAGTCTGAAGATGTCAATGTTTGATGTCAATTTGTTTCCAATTAGTATGGTTGTCGAGATATTTAAAGTCTCAAAAATCTCTTTTATTTGAATTTGAAATGTCAATATGCCGACACTGGGAGTAATTGTGTTAGAAGTACAATCACAGTACCTACCCGTCAATATTTACGCACAAATTAGCCAATTTTATCGACGCGCTAATACGTTCTCATATAAATTACAATTAGCACTGTTAAATTATTAAAATTATTATTACGTAGCTACTCCAAATATTATGTTGCATCCATGGTGTTACTTTGTACCTTCATGTTACGGTCTTATAGGGATGCTAAATACTATAAAATTAAATATCGTTCCATCGATAATATTCATTAGACATATGCCCAATCCCACCAACTTCTACCTAGGCAGGGGACCCCTAAATAATTTCCATACAAAAACAGAGATATTATTATATATATATTTATAATGTAGAGCACGTGCAGCAATAAATCCATATGAAATTCTATATAAAACTGGTGGAAAAAAAAAGGTGGAAGTTGGTGGGATTGGGCAATAGACTCACTGTACCTTTCAGCGTAAGTTCAATTACATATAGAAATTAGATATTTTGCCATTGCCGATTCAAGCATCTGGACCTCACTATCCACCATCGACAGACTAATTCTGAGGCTGCTTTACGAATGTCCGTAAAAAGACTTTTCCTCAAATTAAGCGTCTCCACACACGTCCCGAAGTTCAGTTAACGGAATCGATATTTGCAAAAAAGTTTCGACCAAAACCTCTCTCTGAATTCAGCGTCATCCCGATTTTGTATTAGAATATATTGTAATGAATAAATAAATTTATTTATTCATTTCAGCGGTCTTGGGTCGATCTCTTCGTATTGTTTAATAGTAGATTATGTATTAATATTATAACAAAATGCATCAATCGGGGCAAAAAAGTCATCATAATCGGCCTTCTGCAGTCCAGTATTGAACGTAGGCCTCCCTTCCCGACTTCCACCGATCACTGTCAGCAGTTGCCCTGTGCCACTGGTGTCCGGCCACCCTCCTTATGTCATCGGACCATCTTGATTGTGGTCTCCCTGGGTTTCATTGCAATATAATTATTTTTCGATGAATGTGATATGCATCCCTATTATGAACACATCACAGCGGTATAGTAGAGTAGTGCTACCTAATATTCGCCTTACATTATAGTAACTATAGTAGGTAGTAATACGAGCACAGTATGTTGCTACGAGTAGTCATTGCAATATGTTGCATCACAAAGGGTCGACTCGATATAGATTCTACTGTAAGGTAGTAAGGCATCTAGATAGGCGTCTACTTAATCTATATCATACCTAGAAGTAGAAGTATGTGTATGTACTTTTGGAAAAAACCTATAGAGTATTTGGTAAGTTTATTTATATTTATTTCGATGTTTTTAACCGTCGGTACTTGGTGGTAGTCCATTTTCACTTTAAACTTTATTCACAAACGCCTGATGACTTCGATATAATGGTGCATTTCTCGATGGAAAGTTGTGGGCTAGTCTGGATTTTTTTCATTCAATACGTTTTTCGGGATGTTGTGCTGAATCCGAATCCGAGGTTTGCCAACATGGAACATGGCGGAAAAAGCTAAAAAGGCGAAAATATTCATTATCCGCCGAATTTTTTATAAGAACTCGAAAATTAACAACTTTTGTACGTTATCTTTCTACGCAAAATGAAAGCAAGTACGTAAAATGAACTACATATTTGGTGTATATTTTTTTTCTAAAACGAATAGAAACAGAGCTGCCAATCTCCAAAAATTAACCACATTTACGTATTATTTTAAATAGTGGGAATTGAAATCAAAAAAACATATAGAATGATAGAAATCCAGACTACCCCACAACTTTCCATCGAGGGGGTGCTTTGTGTTTATTCGGACTGGACCATGTGTAGACTTTTGATCGATGTTTTGACATTCCTACACAACAATCTGTTCCAGATAACTCAACTTATAAATGAACATATAAACAAGAAATTAGCATATACAGTGAAATAGTAGAATAACGGAATAAAAAAATAAAATTTTTAGCAAAATGCTAAAACGTAATCCATATCTGTTAATTTAGCAACTCGGGCTATGCCGGGTTCATTTAGCTAATATTAAATATAGTATTTTGTATTCACTATGTAATCTTAACAGATCATTAGGTAAATCTGTAATATTTATTCGAGATGAGAAAAATCAGTGGTGTCACCAATAGCACAAGGCACAGATTATAGATGGACCAAAAAGATTCTCAGGTGGCTACCTAAAACAAGCAAAAGGAGCGTAGGAAGACCTCAGGCAAGATGGTCTGAGGATGTGAGGCGAATCGCAGGAAGCAAGTGGATGCAGCATACCCAGGATAGGGATCTGTGGAAAGTCAAAGGGGAGGCCTATGTCAAGCATTGGAATTAAAACGGCTGAGAAAGAAGAAGAACAGAGATTTTCTTGTGAAATAAAAATTAATCGTTATCTAATTTATCAAGAAAAAAAAACTGTTTGTTTCCTTGAAAATATCTGATTTCGGAGAGTATGATCTTAAGAACAGTATATACCGTTTACAGTACTTTACCATTCTGGGATTGATTTCAATAGAGGCCCCATTACTTTTCAATCATGCCCCCTTGTTTCATACGTTACGCCAGATAATAATATGTATAATTAACGAGGGCACATACTAAAGATGTTACTATCGAGAAATGTAGTTTATATTTAATAACGTTTCGCAGTCAGTGTTGCATCCCATTCTCACATATATTATGTTATCTTAATAACAGTTTCATGTAACTACCAAGTACCTCTGTGAAAATGTAACAGGTAGATATATAATATAATGAATTGAATGCCAAAAATCCAAAACGGGATTAGGCATAATACATAAGACAAGATCCTAACGGGATCCTACTTCCCCTCTCCTCGACTTCGTATCCCGAACTCTTCCTTCTTACTTTTTATATTTTTGTTTATATTCTCTTTTTTTCTGTCTAATAAAATTGTAAAATCTGAGGTGTGCGTGTGCGATGGGTGAGTGTGTGAGCGAGATTGGGTATGGCTATGTGAGGCGACCGGAAGGAACTTATATGCTTTAATTTAACTGTGGTGTTTGCTTGTCGCTGACATCTGAATTATGAATTGTCGATTAGTCCTTTCATAATTCAGCTGTCACATCAATATAGTTGTTGTCTGTTTTGTGCTTTCATTTGTAATAAAATAAAATAAAAATTGTACAATGGTCATTCATATGCAAAAAAGAAGAGTTAGTGCTAATATTTTTTATATCGAATTTAACAGCATGTTTATTCAATAATTATTGAAGATTTTCAGGATGATCCATTTTATAGGAATATTGGGTTAAAAAAGATCCCAAACTCTTATTTTTTAACGTAAAAATTCATGACGTATAGAGACGTCATGAAGGTCTATGTATACGACCCACGCGCCAGAACTTTATTAAACTAATTTTTCTTAATCCTATACTTTTGTATTTTTGGGTTTTGTGCTTGACAAATACGAAGAAGTTAATAATAACTTCTTATACGACCATATATTAAATTTATTTTGAAACGGAAAATTCATTTGAAATTCACATCAATTCCTGGAATCGGGATCGTATTTAGGACGTACGTATAGTAAGGTTCCACTGTATTATGTGTTATCTATAGACTAATTACTCCACGACTGATTGGTAATCCGATACGATGATTTTATATGAAGAAAATTAATACATACTATACTAACAATTAATACTAATGTTACTTGCAAATCTCTTTCAAGTGTTACGTCACTGTCCATAATTTAAATGAAAATATTTAGGTAGGCACTTGATTATGTGCCGATTTAATTAGGCTTATCGTAACTTGGACATTATTTTAATATATTTAAATATTGCATATATTTAATTAAAACCAAATATTGCGCACTTGTGTTACGAAATTAGAATGAAGGGACTTCAATTATACCTACATGTACTTGTTGATACCATCACTTAATCTCCTAGACCGTGAGGTCACCAGCGACAGCTGTGTGCTTCGGCATTGCATGTTTTTCAATAGATACACTGATTTAACCCAAATCCCTGTTATATTGCGTTTATTATATTTAGCCTATTCTTGAAGGCGTTGGTGGTAGGAGCAAGTACAAGTGATTCCTCATACTGCCAGCTCTATTGGTTGTGTGGTGTGTTGGATGTGTAGGTATAATGTTGCCTATAGCTTCAGTTGATGTCCTCTCAGGTGCACATTGAGCTCAAGTGGACAAACACTGGAAAAAGTGGACCGATTCAATTATCTGGGAAGCATCGTAAATGGTCGAGCAAATATTGACGACGAAAGCCAGAACAGACTAAACGCAGCTTCCCGTGAATTTTGGAAGCTGCGCGATCGAGTGTTCGGAGACCACGATCTAACACTAAAAACATTATTTAATTAACAAGAAATTATTTAAAAACAGTACGCTCTGTTTGCGATGTCGAGGATATAGTAAGCTGGGGGAGAAGTAGAAGACGCTTCTGGAGGGACCATGTCGACCGAATGGATGACACCAGACTTGCAAAGATAGTCGAAACGGAAAACCGCATTAGAAGAAGACTACCCGGAAGGTAACCCAAGAGATGGAAGGATAGCAGGACCTACTTATCCCAGGACAGCCCGCCGTCACAAACAGGTCACCCGACCTAATACAAGAGGAAGAAGAAGAAGTAGAAGGTATATTGGTAACGTTTCTACAATGGATTATGCTCACATAATATTATTTATGAGTACCTACAACAAGAACGATGCGACTTCTAGATATCGTGGACTTAGACAGAGACTCTTAAGAGAGTGAGCGAAATACATATCTAATATCTCGTGGGAACAAATAGATTATTTATTGCCATATTCGTAACAGATATTTTAAGCAATAATAATAACATCGCCTAAGTACATTATGTGTGAACAAGACTTTATATTCTCAGATATTACTTATTAATATTAGTTTCGCAGTGAATTTTGGAAGTTACGACATTAGTGCTGGATTTCACCAACTTTTTAGGTGAGGAATAGCGGAAATACAAGCACAAATTTTGTACGAAAAATAATGTTCAGTGGCTCCTATCTCCACTATTCCTCACCTAAGAAGTTGGTGAAATTTAGCATTAGTTACTGAGTAAAGATCTTTGTTTTACCATGTTTGATTCTACTATATCGTTTTGCTTTCAACATTTTCAATGATTGTATGATTTTTATTTGTTGTACAAAAAGGGAGACGGAATAACAAGAAATTTTTTTTTTGATTGTCACCGGTTTTGTCCCCCGTGTCCCAGTTTCCAGAACGAACCCTTTGGACGCCTAAATGTCCCGGTTTTCGGAAAATAAAATTTGTAGAATTTTAATCATTTTGTGGTAGGCATTTTTAAAAGTTCGTACCATAAGGAACTATGTATGTATGAACTGTCATATTCGTTTCATTAAAAACTTTTTCATACGCCGCTAATTATAAGACGTTCTTTTCTTTTTTCACTCAGCATTACTTTTAGGGCTCGCAGAAAAATTTTCTCCTCGTCCTAGGAACCCCCTCCTCGCTCTGAAAATTTTTCATTTAAATTTTTCCGGTTTGACTTCCAAGAACTCTGGCAACCCTATATATAATGTACCTTTGTGGTCGTACTTGTTACGGTTTAGGCTAGGTTCATAAAATGGCCAGACTTTACACATCAGTTACATTGTGATGCAATGGGATTATTTAAACTTAGACACAATACAGTCTGTGAAATACATTGAATACTATGAACTCTAACTCTAAACCCATTGATTGATTTACACAATTTAACACAGTTTGACACATAGAGAAAATTATTTCTATACTTGCACTGTACTGTGGGAAGAATGGACAGTGCTATTATAATAATAACCTTTTAAGAAGGATTAGGTGATTTAATCTGTTTTCTAATCTATGATTTTGTTTGTGTCTACGATCTACAGACTATTCTCTGTAAGAAGTCCCCTGGTGCAAACTTGGTTTAGTGTTGTTTGATGCGATAATGCGATATGGTTACATTGCATCGCTACTTTCAAATTATATTTCAGAACTGTTGTTTAAAACATTTTGCCAATTTTTGAATTGTTAGAATAAACTGGCGACATTGTTTTTCTAACTTGTGGTGGCGGCTTGAAGGGATTATTAGAGTATTTTTTCTTTTTCCAACTCGCAAAACTATCTTTTCTTTAAAATGATTTCTTTAGCGCTACTCTGTAATATTTTCGGCATTGTAGGTTACTTGTAAAAGATACAATTTGAGAATATTGGGAACCTTTGACAGCTCTTACGAAAAGATTCGACAATCAGGGCTACCAACAATACAATTTAAACTCCACTTGCAGGTAACGTCCGCACGATGGACAAGACGGATGAAATTATTAATAAGTATGTTCACTTTATGAACTTTTATACAAAGACGTCTTGACATAATATAGATTGGTAAAAATGTTTTGTAAGTGAATCTATTATGAAACTTTGTGAAATAGCACATTTTTATTTATTTATTTATGCTATGAACGGCCTAATGGCCTTTTGACATAAAAGTAAATACAATTTTGAGACATCATAAGGACATCAGTATGAAAATAAAAATCACAGTAAGTTAAAAAAATGCAAAAAAAATATAAGTATATCTCAAAAACGTGCAAGTTAATTTTGCCAATTTCGACCAAGTCAATGATATCTTTCTTAGGATAATTGGGGTAGTCTGAATTATTTATTTATTTCCTGGGTGCTGAATCCGAACGCGAGTTTGCCAACAAAATTTCGTGACAGAACACGGCGAGAAATGCAATAAATGAGGAAAATTTTGGGGAGTTTCGTTTATAACTCGAAAACTATCAACTTTTCTAAATTATGTTTCTACGCAAAATAAAAGTACGTAAAATTTCCTACAAATTTGGTGTACGAATTTCTCTAAAATAAACAACAGCGGAGCTGTCAAGCTCCAAAAATGGCCCTAATTTTCTTATCATTTTAAATTGCGAGAATCGGAAATGTATGGAGAAAGTTTACCTAGTTAGATTTATAACCAAGTTTTAACAATTATTCGACAAATATTTTGAGACCTATTTAACTACTTTGGAATTAGCAAACATGACAAAAGTTTTCAATATTTTTTACAATTTTGACAATAATGTTAAAAATACATACAGTGAAGTTTTTACTCTAGAAATGTTAAAATGTTTAAAAACGTTATAGATTGCAATAGTTCAATGTATTATAAGTATTTTCCACATCTATCTATCTATCTATCTATCTATCTATACCCTCACGCCACATCCCTTGCAGGGTAGGCAGAGAGGACAGAGCGCCAGACAGCCCTATCCTTACACACACTCCTAGCTTCCGTCACATTCATGCAATTAGTCATATTTTCCACATCAATCAAATATAATATTTCAACTTCCCCTGTCAAGTACACATAAAACAATAATATATTTTTAATTTCCTATTAGGAAATTCATAAGAAGATACCATCACTAAACACAATCTTTTTAAGGGGACAACTGAGTAAACATCTTTGTTTTACCATATAAACGGTCTATTATAGATTTCAACTCTTTCAAATTTTGCATGATTTTGACTTGATATATGAAAAAGGGACCGGATACTAAAAAAAAATCTAAATTTAACGTTCCACCTTATGAATCTTTAGGGGTGAAATGCTCTGAATATAAATCGTTCTATTTTCAACATTTTCTTTGTAGAAGATTGAATGTATGAGCGACAAAATCGATTTTGATTTATTGTATCGAAAGGCGACCAACATTGAAAAAAATCCGTAGAGTCACTGCGTCTTTCCTTAAAATCATTTCACCAACCAAATTACTGCATTATATCTAACAAACTACGGGAATAATCTCAAAGTTTAGTAGAATTCAGAGCAAAATTTCAAATAACTTTTATCGAGACAATGCACAAAAATAAATTTTCAAACTGCTAGTGTCACCAAAACATTATCTCATTATTTTACCACATTATTTCACCAAAACATTATCTCATTACGAAATTTTAACGCATGTTCACTTACTATGCCCCTTAGAAAGAAGTACTTAATAGAGATGGAAGGTTCTAGGTCACAGACATTAGTAAACATATTGCAAGACAATACTATTACTATTACGTACCCACATTGTAATATTATTATGTTATTAGGCAATACATCCGCAGTATAGTCATCTCACTTACTCATTATTGTTCTCTGTCTACCATGCTATCATTTTATTTTTATTTTATTTTATTACAAACAAAAGCACCAAACAGACAACAACTTTAGATATAAGTGATAACATGTAGATAAAGACAATTAGTCCATTCATAATTCAGCTGTCACCCACAAGCATGCGCCACAGTTAAATTAAAACATAAGTTCATTCCGGTCGTCTCACACACCCATACTCAATCTCGGTCACACACTCTACCATCGCACACGCACATCTCTGAATTTACTATTTTATTAAACAAAACAATGAGAAAACAAACAAGAATACAAAATAATCATAGGATCATATAAGGTGGTGGGGTGGGCTTATTTATTTATTTATTCTTTAAGTAAACATTAAATGAATTGAATAATGGTAAAAATAGCATTTTTTTCGTTTTTTTGGGTTAATTTCGCTTCAACCAAAAAACTTTTACGGTTATTCCCAAGATTTTAATGCATATTATCAATACAAAAAAAAAAACTCCGCGATTTTCGGGGAACGAGTTTCTGTCTTTCGGTAAAAAGATCAGAGGTGTTTTTCACTTTTTTTTTTGTAATCTCTATAAGATATGGAAAAAACTTTTACGGTTATTTCCTAGATAAATGTTCAATGCATCTATCCTATTTTGTTCCAAAGCATATTTAGTAACGGTTGTTGAGATATAAGGTCTCCCGTTTTTAGAAAATTTTGAAATGTCGGTATGCATACTCTTAAATTAAAGAAATAGCGAAAATATGATAACATGTATATTGTATACGTATACCCAATATACACATTACACAATGTACATGTAAGAATTGGAAGGAAATGGGACTGGGAGGAGGAGGGGAACGGAAAGGAGAAGGAATTGAACCTTATCCTATTTCTTGATGTTTTTCCACACATTTTTCTTAGAGATCTCAACTCAAAATGTCAACACATAAGTAATTATGTAAAAAACGTATATTTTAGTACTTAACTATGCTATGATAAATGACACAATGTGTATTGTTTCAATTTTCTTTATCTATTTGAATGTGACAAATATTTCCGCTTACAAGGTCGCATGTTAACTACGTAAAGACACCATCAGACAATGACCTCATCAAGATATAGCGGTAATGATGCGCTAAGATGTATCATCTAATATAATATAAAAATCTTGGCGCATGTATGTCCTGTTGTGAAAGTTTTCAATAAATGTGTTTTAACATATTTAGTTTCATATTAGCGATTAATTGTGAGGGAGGCCTATGAATGTTCTTTTTCACTTTTTCTTTTTTTTTGTTGTATATGGTTTTTCTGCGAGCACTGATTGGCTTTAGTTTGACAGTTTTTGTTGTTAGTGTACGCTGCGGGCGCCCTTAATTTGAGAGTCGACATGAGATGTTTTTCTTTTTTGTATAATAATGTATACATGTTTTGTTGATGTCTGTGTGGGTGTCACATATACCAAATATAAAATAAAATAAATAAATAAAATGATTATCTGAGTGAACGAAGAGGTGTGAGGAAACGCGGCCGCCCCAGACTGGACTGGACCGATCATGTCGACCAGATCCTCAAGGATGGGCGCGTTTTGAGTAAAAGGAATCGGAGAGCGTGTATGACAAACTGTATGAGTGTGACGGAAGCTAAGAGTGTGTGTAAGGATAGGGATGTCTGGCGCTCTGTCCTCTCTGCCTACCCCGCAAGGGACGTGGCGTGAGGGTATAGATAGATAGAATAAAATGAGATAATAGAGTACATGGTTGGCGCAGTTGGTTGAGGCGGCAGCCTCTCGAGCGGGAGGTGCCAGGTTTAAACCCCGGCGCTGGGGATGTATTCCACACTTTGCGATACAGGCTTTCAGCCTAGTGCAAGGTGTGCAGGAAAGTTTGGGTTTGTGTACGCAAGCCCAGATCCTTTTTGTATAAAAAAATACTAATAGAAATATTTGTGAGTATTTGATGTGAGTAGTAAATATTCATTCTAGCGTAGGTATTTTGATTAATTTAAACAATAAAATAATAATGTTGTAACATGTCATATCGTAACGTTATGCACTCATATCCTTGTAACACTGTTTAGACTATATAACATCTTCCTACTAAATACTCCCACATTCTATTAGTTCAAAAAGGAAACAGTTGTATTCGACTTATAAAGGTTGAATTCTTAGTCGACGCGACGCATTGTTTTGTCGAAGTGTTCGACAATTAATTTGTTATAATGAAGTATTATATATTATGTACTGTGAACCTTCAAATGTCACCTGTACAAGTTACCTGCATTATGTATTAATAATTAATAATACCTACACAATAGAGGCAAATAAAAATATGAAAGTTCTGAAATCAAACAACATCGGTAAATCACATATAATTAAAATCAAAAACAAAAATGGGCAAGTTCAAAACGAAAAACATACGATAGTAAAAACAGTTCAGGAATTCTACACAGATCTATATAAACCCATGACACCAAACCAAGAAAACAAAAGTGCTACAATATTAAACGTCGGCTCGGAAGAAATACCAGAGATAGAGTACCATGAGCTACAAAACGCCCTCAAATATATGAAAAACAACAAAAGTCCAGGAGAGGATCAAGTGACGAGTGATATGTTGAAATTGGGAGGGGACGAACTCATAGAGACAGTATTAGTACTTTTAAATAAATGTCTAGAACAAGAAAAAATACCGGAAAAATGGAAAAACGCAGAAGTTATAATACTGCACAAGAAAGGAGACCCCGAAAACCCAGAAAATTACAGGCCAATCAGTTTGTTACCCCACTTATACAAGTTACTGACGAAAATCCTCACAAATAGACTAACACCTAAGCTAGACTTTTATCAACCTATAGAACAAGCAGGATTTAGAAAAGGATTTGGAACAACTGACCACTTACAAACGTTGCGCCTAATCATGGAAAAAAGCGCGGAATACAACATAGAGATCCATTTAGCCTTTGTCGACTATAAAAAGGCGTTCGATTCAATAGATCAATGGGAAATAATAAAGGCATTAAACGATGCCAGAATAGACTCGAGATACTCAAGGTTAATAAAATTCATATATGATCATGCTACACTAGACGTAAGAATAGACGAAGACACAAAAACAGACAAAATTAGAGTAGGCAGAGGGGTCAGACAGGGCGACACTATCTCGCCCAAATTATTCACACTTGTTCTGGAAAATGTGTTCAAAACATTAAACTGGGAACACAAAGGTTTAAAGATCGACGGAATGTACCTGAATAATTTACGCTTTGCTGACGACATAGTACTTTTCAGTGGAGACCTTGAAGAACTCCATTCTATGATAAAAGAACTCCATGACGCTTCCCTAAAGATCGGTCTAGAGATGAACATTAACAAGACCAAAATCATGAGTCCATCCAACAGAAACATCACTATGGACAATAAAACTATAGAAGCTGTAGAAGACTATATATACCTCGGACACAAGATCAAACTAGGGAAAGAGAACCAAATAGCAGAAATACCCAGGAGAATAGGATTAGGATGGGGAGCCTTTGGAAAATTGAAGCATGTACTAAAAAACAAAGACATACCTATGAATCTAAAAAGAAAGGTATATGAATCATGTATCCTACCTGTCATCACCTACGGCCTAGAGACTATTACACTCACTGCCAATACAGTACACAAACTCAAATGTGCACAAAGGTCCATGGAAAGACAAATGTTAGGCGTGTGCCTGAAAGATAAAATAAGAAATGAGGAAATAAGGCGCAGAACAAAAGTCGTAGACATCATGGACCGGGTTGCCAAACAAAAATGGCAGTGGGTGGGTCATGTTGCCAGACAGGGGACAGAGCGATGGACCCCCAGAGTTCTAAAATGGAGACCGTGGGACAAAAAGAGAGGAGTAGGTCGGCCACAGAAAAGATGGGCCGACGATATAATCCCAGTCGCGGGTAGAAGATGGGCTCGCAAAGCTCAGGATAGAGGACAATGGAAGAAAATGGAAGAGGCCTATATCCAGCAGTGGAGAGATGGCTGAAGGAAGAAGAAGAAGAAGAAGAATACCTACTTAAGATGCGATATTCTCTGAGTTAAAATCGTTAGAACAATTTCAAATTTTGTACGAGTGTGTGAACAACATTTTTCCGTATGTTCATATACTACCCATACTTTAACAACAATTGTGCTTTAGGGCATGGCACCAGGAATGACGTCACAGTCTTTTCCCACGGCATTAAGGTTCAAAATTGCGTGACAATCGCATGATAAAATGGTAAAAATAGCGTTTTTTTCCATTTTTTGGGGTTAATTTTGCGTCTATCAAAAAACCTTTACGGTTATTCCCTAGATTTTAATGCATATTATAAGTACAAGAAAACAATTTTACTCCGCGACTTTCGGGAAATGAGTTTCCGTCTTTCGGAAAAAAGATCAGAGGTGTTTTTAAAAATTTATTTTGAGAAATCTATACAAGATAAAAAAAATATGTTACGGTTATTCCCTAGATAAAGGTTCAATGCATCTACCCTATTTTGTTTCAAAGCATATTTAGTAACGGTTGTCGAGATATAAGGTCTCCCGATTTTAGAAATTTTTGAAATGTCGGTATGCATACTCTTAAGATGCGATATTCTCTGAGTTAAAATCGCTTCAACAATTTTATATTTTGTACGAGAGTGTTATCATAACATATTTCGTATGTTTTCCCTACTTTAACAACCATTGTTCTTATAGTTTAAAAAACAATAAGTCTGAGTCGATTGAAAGAGATTCGAATTTTAGATAAACATTTTATGCCCTTCATTTTATGACTAAACGTCGACTACAATAAAATTACGCTTCTCAGCCAGAAAAGTCGAGTGTCGACATATTATCATTCGTGATTGATTTTATAGTACAATGTATAAACTCATCATCCTAATACTGATGGGAAACATTCATCTATCCAGATATCATGGATATCAAAGGATTAGGCTCAGATATACTGCTCTATATAAAATACAAGCATTGTGCCTGAAATATCAGTATTTAAAAATCTTCTTACAATATTGCATTCATAATTTTTGTTTTTTTTTTTAACAACAAACAGAATGAATATTAATTAATATAAAATAACAAAAAAATAAGTAATAAAATAGGTATTATTCCAATTATGTCTTGCGATGTAATTACTAATTAGTATATTGTATGTAGATAATATTTATTGAGAAAAGGTGAAAGAATAGATAAGAATCAAAAGGAACAAACGCTACAATCAAAGAAAGAAATGAGGAGTGATCATCTGTGTGTACCCATTATAATTATTTCGTCACCGTTGGGCGGCAACGTCAGAAGATAAGAGAATTATGCTATCTGTTATACATACAGGAGACATGTACCCTACAGAGCAACATCCAGGCTTCCAAGCCATTCAAGGGCATTGGGTGTGGCATTGTGGATATCTGCATATGGTCCAGGGAATGCTCTCAGAGAACAGTCTTCGACAATGTGATTGATCAATGGATTGCACTGGCTCTATACACATACCCATATATCATAAATCACTATTATTATTACTTTGTCAATATAGATAGATATAAATATAATTTATTGATTGGTAGTAGCAGTAGTTACCATACCCATTAAGAGATAATTATGAAACTATCACACATGTTTTCCACATACTAACACATTCTTACATTCCTTAAATAGAAAAACACTACGAGATCCCATTCTTCCAAACCGTTCAAATTCAGTTGAAAAACGAGTTGTTTTGGCATGTTGGCTTATATGCGCAAAACTCCAAAATGGGACCTGTCACATTCTGATATCCTATGTCTATGATAACACACCATAATAAAAGGAGAGATCACGCCCAACAACATTTATTTACTTATTGATTTATTATTTAAGTTTAGGCATTTATAAAAATACAGAAAAAGGGAGACCTCAGATCTCGACAACCTTACTAAATATGTTTTGGAAAAAATAGGGTAGATGCATTGAACCTTTATCTAGGGAATAACCGTAAAAGATTTTTTGTATCTCGTATAGATTTGAAAATCACCTCTGATCTTTTTTCTGAAAGACAGAAACTCGTTTCCAGAAAGTCGCGAAGATTTTTTTTTGTATTGATGCCTGTAAAAGTTTTTTTAATGAAGCGAAATTTACCCTATAAAATAAAATAAAACGCAATTTTTTAAACATTTTTTCATGAGATTGTTCACGCGATTTTGAACCTTAATGCCGCGTGAAATGACCGTGACGTCATAGTTGGGTATCGAGCTTTAATCTCGAATTCAACAAGTACGTACATCAGACATATGAAAAACTAAGTTGCCGGAATTAAAAAGTTGTCGACTGACATTCTTTATTAAATTTAATGGAAAAGTCATGTAAACGTAATAAAATTATATACGCTTATCAAACCGATTGCGTACTTAATCGGCTATAGTAACCGAATAATGAACATGCGAAAAGTTGCGTCCGGTAAAGTAAGATTACTCAGCTAATACTAAAGATATCATCCTAAGACTTAAAACATTGATAACTTAGAATATATTTTAGTGACTTTAGTGATATGAAATTTGATTTTTGTAAATTTTCTTAATAAATAAATATTCCAAAGTTATAAAATCTATTGAAACTTGAGATTATTCCCGTAGTTTGTTAGAGTGTTGTAATTTGGTTGATAAAATGACTCTAGCAGACATTTTTCTATACATGAACCTCTTTTCGCACAATGCGTGGTACAATTGGTACATGGTTGGTGCAGTTGGTTGAGGAGGCAGTCTCTCAAGCGGGAGGTGCCAGGTTCGAACTCCGGTGCTGGCGATGTATTCCACACTTTGCGATACAGGGTTTTAGCCTAGTGCAAAGTGTGCAGGAAAGTATTTGGGTTTGTGTATTCAAGCCCAGATCACTTAAAAAAAAAGAAAACGAATTTTGTCGCTTAAGTATTCTTATTTTGCGCTTAAATTTGAAAAAGTTGAACCAATAATAGAATGATTTTTACTCAGAGCATCTTCTTCTTCTTCAGTCCTCTGTCCTCCACTGCTGGATGTCTCTGTCGGATGCCTCTGTCCTCCACCTCTGTCCTCCACTGCCTCTTCCATATTCCTACCATTCCTTTTGGTTGTTTGCTGCTTGCAGCCAATTTATCCCCCCCCCCCCACAGCGGCTAAGTCGACGGACCATCTCTTTTGGGATCTTCCGACGCCTCTTTCATACTCCCAAGGTCTCCATTTTAGGATTTTTGGGGTCCATCTTGTTGGGTCTTGTCTTGCGACGTGACCCGCCCATTGCCACTTTAGACTTGCTACGCGATCCATGACGTCTGTTACATTGGTTCTGTTCCTAATTTCAACCCTAACAAACCCTTAAATTCAACCCTAGGTCGTTTAAAAAAAAACAATACAGATTTTGTCGCTTACGTATTATTATTTTGCCCTTCAATTTGAAAAAGATGAACCGATAATTTTTACCCAGAGCATATCGCCTCTTAATAAATATAATATATCTATAATAGTACGAAATTGCAAGGGCATAGGTAAGGAAATATGATGTGAGAATTGTGTAGGGAATGACCTTAAATTGATGAGCATTATTCGTTGTATAGAAATTACACTTCGCTGATGACTTCGTTAAAAGGCAAACATTGTAATATTTCGTTGAAAGATTGCAGAAATGTATTTTAATATTTTACCTACGTACGAAAAGTGAATGCTGTGATAAAAGTTAACAATAAAATAAAATGCAAGTAATAATAGCAGTGCCGGCCCAGCAAACATGGCGCCCCAGGCTAAAGATTGGAACGGCGCCCTTTAATTTTTTTATTACAAAGAAACAAGTACAGTTACAGGTGGTTTGTTGGAAGAGATTGCCTCTCAGCAATAAGCACGCCCAGTGTGCGTATTTTTATATGTCAATAAAGAGTTTATTATTATTACACTATATAACATATTAGTAGTCTGTAAAATTTATTATATAATAGATATGTGTCACATACATCACACATTAAGTGTGTAATTTTTAATCAAATAGCGATTTGTTTATTATTTATTTATTTATGTACATGAAACAGATACAGTGACAAAAACAAATATTAAGAGGTACATTAGTATAAAAATATACAATACCAATACAAGACCAATAACATCCGTTCACAATTAACATACACGCAAAACAAGCTATAGCAAGGATATGATTTACAGGAGAGTGTGATGGCGCCCCCCAAACACGAGCGCCCTAGGCCTAGTTTGTCTTTATGGACGAGCCGGCCCTGAATAATAGTTACCTGATAAGATAATAGTAAAACCTTGATAGTGACGATGAGTAAAATTAAAAGCATGTCTTGGTCTTCGAACTACATCCGTTTCCATTTCTGTATTAGCGAAGACCAAGAAGTTTTTATTTATTTATTCTTTAAGTGAACAAAGTATACACAATGAAAATTAGTCATAAAGCGTTGTTCACTAGGGCGAACTTATCACGAAGCTGCAAATTCTTGGTCAGCCAGCGAAACAGACTTGGGTAGTTGGGAGGAATATGCGTTAAAATATAGGGAATGGCTTTAAAAGTTTTTTCGAATGAACCGAAATTAATCCCAAAAAGTAAAAAAAAAAAACACTATAATTTTAACATTTATTTTTATCACGTGATTTTGAATCTTAACGCGCACCGCGGGAAATGACCGTGACGTCGTCGCTGGGTCGTTTGTTGGGTCCATAGCCAAAGGCAATTCCGTTTTGATCTTCCAAGTGGAGGAGTTGGCGTGATATTAAAAGATTGATTCGATCCTTTTTCCTTCTTATCTTCCGTTACAATATGTCTGATCTCTTTGCCCATGCTCTGGTATGCTTCGTAAGGTGAATGTAAGTACGAGTATATATCAATAGATACACAAATAGAGGTATTAATATGTGCTTGGATCAGCGTAGTGGCATATTAGGTATGTATGTTTAGCATCAGGGAATGCAAACAAGTTTAATATTTTAGGATTTTTTAAAATCTTTTGTAGTAAAAAGATTCCAAATTATTGTGCATATGGACTGTGGACATTAGCCTGAGGAGTGCTGATGTAGACGTGTGTGTGTTGGCGAGCCTTAGTGAATGTAAGTAAGTGTTTTACAGAGTCTTATTTATTTACTTATTTTAATGATAACTTAATAAGACATAGAATTCGATTAACAATCTCCTGTTGATTCCATCTCATCACTCCAGTTTTTACACAGAATCCTTTGCGGTTCACAGCGCAAGACTATGGAATCAGCTCCCAGCTAATATTCGAACTTGTCCTTCCCTGTACTCATTTCGTAGGATGATTATTGATCGCTAGTCTTACCGGTTTCTTCTACTCTGTGTCGTCGACCTCACGTCCAACTGTTCACAGCGAGCAGTCCCTTGTTCCCTAACCCAACTTTTCTTCTTCCCTCTCCTGTGTGTTTATTTGTTTTTATTAAATGCTTTCTATTTCTCTTAATATCTATTAGTATGTATTATGTGTGTAGTTATATTCATATATATTATTTATATTTATTTACTTACTTTATTATTTATTTATAGTATTTAAGTTTTTCTTTCTTTCCTCGGGTTGACTGTAAGATATTGGTTTTGCAATAAGTCCGCCTTTTGGCACACTACCATTGTCTTGTTTTTGTAACTATGCATATTTTCTTTGGCCAATAAAGATATATATATATATATATATATATATATATATATATATATATATATGTTAGAAAAGTTTTTTCCGCAGAGATTAAAATGATCGGGAATGATACAATCAAGAAATTGCTTTTGGGTACTCTGCGTACCTTGGCCTTGAAAAAGGCCGTTGGTAGCCCGACGTTTCGGCTCGGTTGGACAAGCCATCGGCAGGGGCGGTAGGCGAGAGGTAGCGGCGTTGGGGTTAGACAGCGCAGAGACCTCTGGCCAAGGTACGCAGAGTACCCAAAAGCAATTTCTTGATTGTATCATTCCCGATCATATATATATATATATATATATCTTTCAGAAAATCCACCCGCATAACCGCTAACTGGCCTTGTCTGGTTGCATATGCAAGGCACGAGTCATATCTCGGCCAAAATGGTTCACAGTGAAATGGAGTAAAATCAAACCTTCATATATATATATATATATATATATATATATATATATATATATATATATATATATATTTATTTTATTTATTTATTTAATTCGAGTTGCCAACCTCTGCCTTATATAAAGCAACATAGGTTTGGGTAAAGGTATATATCTATCAGGATTGCTAGTATGATCTGCTGCCATATGTCATGGTCTCACAGTACTGTACTCTCTGTTTAGTTCACTAGGATGTTATTGTACTTATATGGCACTCTTCATGCACCAAAACAGTGGCGTAATTAATAGGTACGAAGATTTAAGGTTCATTTTAATTATGTTTTGTGAATTGTCGGATTTAGACCAGTCGTCGGGTTCCGCTCTGAGGAGGGCAACAAACTAGTCTGTGGAAGGACCAAGAAAGAGAGGATGGCCTAGTAAGTCCCTTGAGGAGACCATCAGAGGGGACATAGAACACCTGGAGCTTACTCCAGAAGACTGCCTCGATCGGGGCAGATGGAGAGAGAGGATCCGAGCCGCCGATCCCAAATATGTAAATGGGATATGGTGCAGAGAAGAGAGACCAGTCGTCATACATAGGTTTTAAATATATGGGAGCCTTGCAAAAATTCCCATATAAATAAAAATTGGAATTCTGTTTATTGGTGCACCAGTAGAGGTATACCATAATAAAATTAACTGCACAGTGCACAGTGTGCTACAAGTAGGATACACCACTGATGTTCTTTAACGTCATGAGAGAGATATGGGTGCGCAGATGAACTTATGCAGGATGTATCGTGACAGGGTGGGGCCTGTGTCCTGATCTGAATTAGATAATATAAGATGGGAGTTTTTAATATCACAAATATGTTATTTTATCTGCTTCGGCAACTCTAGGTCTCAAACCTTGCCCACAAAATAGGTTATCACAATCTCTATCTATAAATAAAACAAACTTGGATGGAGTGTGGACTTCCGATCTGGATCCGACGTACTCGTATCTTACTCTATTATTTCCAAAGCATATTTAGTAACGGTTGTCGAGATCTAAGGTCATCTCCCGTTTTTAGACATTTTTGAAATGTCAGTATGCGTACTTTTAATAACTACGGGTGGACCATTAGTCCTTGCACTTTTGAAATGGCCCTAAAAATAAAATTACAGTTGGTATTTAATTTTTTTTTGCCAAGAAGAACAACAATAAACGGGAAATTCTTTTTCTGAACACAATATCACCAAGATGTCCGCCATCTTGCCGCTGACGTTCCTCAAATCTGGGTATGATTTTTTTCTAAAAAATTCGGCCCTAAACGTGAAGTATTGACAATTTCCTCTCGAATATTCAATTTTGGTTGATGTATTGTCACTGATTTATTCACGTAGACCTGAGTTTTGAAATAACATCATGAAAAAACAGGTGGGATTAGATCCGGCCTACTGAGAAGCCATGGAATATCTCTTTAGAGTAGTGTGAGAAAGTTCCAGAACAAAATAATCTCGCGGAGAGGAGATATTCCATGGCCTTCTCGCAGTCCGGACCCAACCCCAGCAAATTTTTTTATGGGCTTATCTCAAAAAGAGGGTCTACGTAAATAAACTAATGATAATAATCCAACTGAAAGCAAATATTCCAGAGGAAATCTGCTTTTGAAATTTTCGAAACATGCCTACGATTTGTATAGAAAAGTTTAAAAAAATTAGGGGTCTGATATGAGGAGGGCCAGCAGCAAGATGGAGGACATCTTGATGATACGGTGTTTAGTAAATGAATTTCCCAGCTATTGTTGTTCTTATTAATAAATTATTTTTTAAATACACACTGTATTTTTATTTTTATGGCCATTTCAAAAGTGCAAAGACTTTTGGTCCACCCTTATATTAAATTTTATGATTTTTGAATTGCTTATGACAAAGGAGACCGCCATTGTACCTTTTAATTTAATTACACTATTCATAATGCAGCATTGTACTGTATTGCATTATTGACACTCTTAAAGGTTTCAACGAGACCTTTAGAGTCGCCAAATCAAAAACGAACGATTTTGAGATCGAATCTCAACAATGACCACGTATTTTATTTTAACGACACAAGCAAAAACACAAAAAAAAGACACTAGAAATAGTGTGCAAGAATGGGTTTGTTATGCTGGCCACACGCTTGCTTAGCGTCCACAAGTTTTGTGTTATTGGGTAAAAAGGCGTGTGGATTGGGCGTTTGTCTTGGCTCTTGTAGGTAACCGACCGTTATTGCCTTTTTACTCATGAGCACAAAAATTGCGGACGTTCGGCAAGCGTGTGGATGAGGAATAATAATACCAAGTTAAAATCTACTTATGTTGAAAAATAATAACAAAGGTGGCTTCCCACGGTCCGTGATAAAGTGGACTGACGCAGATTTTCTGTACACTACTCTATAACATATATTTAACATCTCTCATCAAAATAGAATAATCCTAAATTTAATATGATGTAGAGCAGTGACTATTTGTCTTTGTCGTTTTTCGGGTGAACCTCTGTTTTTTTAAATATAAGAACACAAGGTTTGCCCGAAAGTCAGAAGCAGTCGTGTCAAGTTTTCACTGAAAATTCTGCGTTGGTCCGCAATATCACGGACCGTCTGAGGCCACCTTTAGACACGTACAATTGACTACCGTACCGAATGATTTATTAGATGGGATTTATTTAAAAGATCCATCGTAAAATTACACAGTTCTATAGGTTATAATAAATAGATCATTAGATCATATTATTATATTGTGTGTTGCATCACGCGCTAAATCATTTTTATTACATTTCTCATACCTCATTCGTGATTTATTACCGCAGCTTCTCTGCCGTTAATGTTCTATTTTATTTTATTTTCTTAACAGAATCAAACAGTTATAGTAGTAAATTTTACAAAAGATAAAACACATCACCAACAAACAAACCAGTAAAGATTCTATATTTCACTTAATTATAATACCATGGACGGAAAACAAATTAAAATATACAAAAAAAATAAAAACACAGACTGTGATCAGTGAACAAAAAGCAGATAGACAAGTAAGTGAACAATCAATCAACAACTGAACAACGAAATGATTAATTAAATGAATACAATTAGAATATGGATGAGATTGTTACAAAAAAGGCCAAATAAAAGGGTACTCAAAAGTAAATAGAACGGAAAGTATTAAAATGGATAAAAACAAGTATATACTCAAGCAGATAAAATAATTAAATAAATACAAAGTAATTAGCAAATACATATAGATCGATAAATAAATAAACAAATAAATAAATGGAACGTCATTTTAAAAAATGAACAATTCAGTTCCAATACTACATACTAACGTAGTTCTGATAAAAGTCCACATCACTACATCGAACGATTAGATGCATACCTAGGGTTGCCAGATTTCTCGCAAGTCAAACCGGGACAGCCCTTCCCCCGTCGACGAAAAAGTTTTTGGATGCATTTTTTATTTTAGCGCTCTAAATTTTTTATCCAGGTGTGGGCGAAAATATCAGGACCTCCTACTATTGCTGTCGGTCTGTTCATAACTTTAGTTAATAATGAACTTATCCGGTTTTTTGTCCAACTCATCTGGCAACCCTAGTCCTCACTCGCTACTTACGCCACTGGGGAAAAGTTTCAAATTCAAGAAAATTTTACGAACCGCTAATGTGTTACTTTGTTTTCTACACAGTTCCCGGTTTAAATGCGTAGAACAATAAAATGACGAAGGAACATAGATCGTTAACGTTTCTGAAGTGAACAGAATATTTATATTTTGTTAAATGAATATAAGAAATAATGCAATGCAACATAGTAAATAAATGTTATTATTGGAATAATCATCTCAATATTACTATTTTTATTACAACAACAAATATATTTTAGATTATTCAACTTTTACGGGACGCTCAAAAACAATAATATTAGTAAAAAAGAGTAGCTAGGTTTATTTTTTTTTTATAATCTAAGCTTGTATACCGAAAATCAATCTTTCCTCCACGCTTCGCAGTAAGTTAAAAATCTGTGTCATACGAGTATATCATGAAGTGCAGAAATCATTGGGATTTGAACCCAACTCAGGAGATCCGCACTCCGACCAATTACGTCCACCACGTACCCACTACATTGTTTGTAAAATTAAAACAAATAAAGAGTTATAACGAAATATTTAAAATTAATAGGTGGTAATTATCAGTAACTAGCTGAGTTACCAGTGCTTCGCAACGGCAAATTTGACAAACCAACCCGGGATACTTTATAGGCTTAAGCTGGACAAAATGTGACTTAAGATCTGAATTTCTTTTCCAACGCCCTTTCATACGATACCCCATACGACCCCACACAACCCTTGGATCCCCTCATCATCACGGCATCTCCCAAGAAAAGCTTTTTCTTCAAAGGTTAAGACACAGCCTATATTATCGCAAATGTTATTCTAAATTTTCACCCTAATCCGTCAGTAAATGCAGGAGTTATGCGAACACTACAAAAAATCACTTACACTTACAAAAAATCAGTTTAACTCTATTTTAAGTAATTTTCTCTCATATCAACTGTTTGTTAAAATAAATTAATGTACAGTACATTAATAAATATAGCAGTACATAATTAACATACATAGTTACCTACCTATAGTAAATAATAATTACACCTACCTAGTGATTGCAATCATTCTTTGTGTACTACTGCACAAAGTGTAGCAATGCTGTGTAACATGTCAAAGGTTACTGGATCGCTTCTTGTGATGGTCTTGCACAGTGCGCATTAAACATGAGTCTTGAGATTTGTAATGAATTATTCTTGTAGATTTAAATTTGAAGATGCAGGTACGTAGGTATTTTAATTTTTATTTTTTTTGTACTTATTGTTTTTTTTATCGTAGGTATTGATTTTTTTCTAAACTCTAAAGTCAATGAAACTGAAGGACTGCATTGATTTACCTTAGTACGGGCTCTGCCTAGTTAGGTAGATCTAGGTATAATGCAAATTAATTTGTATTTCAATAAAGTAATAGTATCTAGATAATTAGCGCATCAGTTTATTGGAGCGAGGTTCCTCCAAATAGAAGTTCCGAGTTCGACATCTGGAGTTTGACATAAAAACGCAAAAAACAGTAATTAATAGATGCAATATTGTAAGAGTTCGGGCAAAATGCTTGCATTTTATATAGAGCAGTACGTCTGAGCCTAATCCTTTGATATCCATGATATCTAGATAGGTGAATGTTTCCCAGTAGTAGGCTGATGAGTTTATTGTATATCAGTCATGAGGGATGATAATATGTAGACTTTTCTAGCTGACTACACTGGGAAGTGTGTTGGCAAGTCTTGAAAGCATGCCTCCGCGTAGAAAACACATTGCTTAACTCTATTATTTAACAATAATTAATATACACACCTCATTGCTAAATAGTGTACAAAATTAAACATATGTATCACGGTACATTAAATTCGTCAAAAATTTCTGTTTAGTTTAATAAATTATTGAACTTCACATTTGACACGCTCTACAACCAACAAATATGAATAATTTTGTAGATTTATTTAATAAAATTATCTAAATTCTAAAGTATTAACACGAAATTAAAATATTTATATAGGGCTAAAAAATGTTGCGTATTTCTGCATTAATTAGATTATTTTATTATGTGGTAATAATGAATTAATATTTGTAATAGCGTGTAACCGAGGGGGGTCAATGGTTTACTATTCCCTTTGTTGTACAAATACTTACGTCCAGGGCCGCATTGGGCATTAATCCAGTTGGGCAAATGCACAGTGGGCTGCCGCATATCCAGGGCAATTATGGGCCAGTCTTACTTGTACTGGTCATCGAAAAAGAATGCCCCCATTTTAAAATTGAGTAACTTTTGAACCATTAAAGTTAAATGAGTGATTCTTTCACTGTACGGTAACTAATAAATGTAAATTTTGTTTAATGCATGATACAATGCATTAGCGCATGTGCAGAATGGCTGCGTAGTCGACAAAGCTAACCAATGCTTTTCATCTACGGCCTTCCAATCATCCAATGCAATGCCTTCAATTAAAAAAAAAAAACTTTGGAATCATTTATGTTATATGAGTGATTCTTTCGCTGTACGGTAACTGATGAATATAAGTTTTGTTTGATGTATGATTTGAGGCATTCTTTTTCGATGACCCATGTATGTTCGTACAGTAAAATGTAGGAAATGGGTGAGTCGTTTTGGACATAAATGCCCTTTTAAGTATCTTTCAAAAATTTTGTAAGTTTGTCCCATGATAATGCAATATTCAATGGACATTTTCTGTATTGGTTATCTTTTTTACCTTTTTAGACATAGTACAAATCAGTCAACTGTATCAGAGCTGTGCATTTGATAGACTGCACTCAATATTTCGGGTGGAAGGGATGAAAGGGGGCATACTCTTGAAAACCCCCAAGGTCTCTGGAGTCTGGACAGTAGACAGACTTCTAGAAATAGAATATAAGAATGTCACACAGAGTTGGGCAAAATAATCGTTTTGAAATTGAAACAGGCCTTAAAGTTATAAATGATCAATAACGAAATTGCAAATGCATTGCCGTAAAAATAAATGGAATAACATTTAGAATTCACGAAATTTCTACACGCCGAATTAATATCGATTAGACGATTACCTTCAAGTATGTAATATGTATTATGTTTGTTAACAAAAGCGACGCCTACGATTAGATTATAATAATTAAATTAATTAAGGCTGCCAAAGCATGCTTAACCTTTCCCAAAGAATGCATGTTAACTTATCTGGGACACAGTCGTAATATTTCTACATGGGGACCATGCGTTATTTATTAGATTATTTTGAAAATCACAATTTTATATTCTTGTGAGACCATCGGAATTTTCTAGATGTCGTAGTTGAATATAACAAGTAGTTATATCTCAACAGATAGACAGCAAAGGATAGACCTGCCATCAGGCTTATGACTGAGAAGAATATTAGCAGAAAACTCGAAAATATAATAAAAAATATAAACAAAAATCGAGGATAAGTATAAAAAGGAATAAGGGTTGAATAATAAATAAACATATTGCATTATAATAAACAGACCTAACTAACTAATCCTCAACCATTACACCGTAATCAGTCTACAACATTCTTGAATCATTTATATTGCTTGTTCTCCAGTATTTTTGTTATTTTTTCCATACATGTAGCCTTGAACTATATTGTAGTTAGTATTGCCCCAGAACAGGCTTTCGCCTAGTGGGGCAATAAAATCCAATACTTGTCTCTTACTTATATTTTTCACTTTGTTATATATTTTGTGGATATTAAATAAATGAAATGAAATGAAATAAACAACGGAAGTCAAAAGAGAATTTTGTAATAGAGAAAGAGTGGTAACGGGAAGGAAACTAATGTTTCACTCGTGAGAATCCTTGTACGCTAATCAGTAATCACATCATAATCCTTCTTCTTCTCTAGTTTCATTCCTGGGGATTGGTTTGCAGCAAATTCTTACATCTTGATCTCCACTCTTCTCTGTCTCCCGCAGCTCTCTTCAGCTCGACATATGTGGTGCAGTTCATGTCCTCGTACACCTGCTACAGGTACTGCTGTCGGGGGCGCCCCCTGTGGTTTGTCCCCTCAATCATTCTCTCAAGTCATGAATTTTCCTACATTGTTTTTCTTTCATGGTTACCGCACATATGAGAGTCATCAATGGATGTAAATGTTTTGTTTGATTGCGAAGATCCGTTTTGTTAATTAGATGCAACAATCTGTGACATAATTATACACTATAGTTCAATAAATTATAATACTCGTACATACCTTCCTTTATACTTTCATTTCAGTACATAGTTTGTTTAACTTGACATTAAGAATTCCTTTTACGCAGAGGCATGATTTTGCCAACACACTTCTCAGTCTACGTTATTAACCTTTCTTATCATTTTTCTTAATAGACCTGGATTGGCCACATCATGGCTCGAAATGAAAAACAAATTTTGGGGGAATGAAGATGACAGTATGACACATTGTCAACGTCAAAAACGAAAATCATAGAAAATTGATCTAAGATGGCTAGTGATGGAAATTCTGGAAAATCTGGGTATTTCCTGGAGGGACTACTTAAAACCATCTTCGAGTGATGTGCCCGATAGATTGGCCACGAGGGTCACGCCACGAGGGTCTCCTACATGACTTAATAGAGGGAACGGTTAAGGGGACAAACCACAGAGGGAGCCCTCGGTGGCAGTATCTGGACCATGTATACGAGAACATGAGCTGCGCCACATAATATGTTGAACTGCAGAGAGCCGCAGAAGACAGGAAGAATGGAGATCAAGATGTAGGAATTTGCTGCAAACCAATCCTCAGGATTGAGACTGGTGAAGAAGATGACACGTTGGTCCGTGAGACAGAAATTATGTAGCTTGAGATGTTGAGGTCGAACTGTTCCTCCATCTCTTAGGTGGTCTTCCAGGTGGACGGTTTCCAGAGGCAATATCATTGGCTACTGTTTAGTTTATGCAAGCCTGTCAGCATCTTCTTCTGGATCTACTCCACCGAAAAATGTCATGCATTTGGCAGGTTTTCCTTATAGCTTCGACGGGCATGATTTTAGAGGCTTTTTCTTTATATAGCTACGGGTTTCATAATATTTATTATTCTCCGTTTCATTATTTTTTAGTTACCCTTACTGTCAAATTCAGGATATCCCAAAACCTTTTCTCTCTTCGTGGTGATCTTTATTTATGGAGGAGGTGTTTATATCTACTATGGCGAAAAGAGGGCTACAAGAAGACGAAGATTTAGATTAATTTATACTTATGATTGGAATAATGTAGGTAATTAAAATAGTTTGCTTAGAAGATGTTCCATTTCGATTATGCAAATGACCCTATATTAAATTGTATCGCATTTATTTGATTAATACTGTTGTTTATTTATTGTAATTACGTAGTTATTTTAATTAATAATATTTCATACCCTCAGGACAAATAATTATTATCACACTTTGGCATTTAATAAACACTCAATAAACATTTAAAACACAAAATAATCGATATCAATAACGCACTAAATAAATTGGTTTTTGAGATAAATATAATATTTATTTTTTATTATACGATGATATGAGTTCACTGATGCAATTGTGCTGCCAAATGGGTAAATAGGTTCTTTGGCGTTACTGTTGAAAAAATGTCAGGGTTTGGAAGTTAGGGCTTTTTTCCGTTGAGGATATTTCTGAAGGGCTTTTGTCTTTTTTGGGACTTTTTTTGGGTCTTATTTTCTTTCTTATGGGGTTTTCTCTGGGAACCGTTGTTTGATTTATTCATGTTGAGCAATATTCTTATGGGTTTTTCTCCGGGAACATGAATAAATCCAAAAAAAGACAAAAGCCCTTCAGAAATATGCTTAATGGATAAAAGCCCAAACATTCTTTTTGAATTCCAGTAGATGAATTATTTATAAAATATTGATTATTTTATTGTCTGTCCCATTTTAGATCCGTTTATTTATATAAGTTTATTTTCTAATCTATGCTAGTTGAAGCTAGCTACTGAAAGAAAACGTATACTAATAGATATAATAAATATTATTTTCAAAATCCAATTAGATTTGAGCTTTTGTCCCTTGAGCGTATTTCTGAAGGGCTTTTGTCTTCTTTAGGATTTATTAATGTTGAGCAATATTCTTATGGGTTTTTGTCCAGTCACGATGCTGTTTAAAGAAAAAGACTGACTCCGGTAGTTTCGGGCGCATATCCAACAATACCAACTGTCAAATTAGAACTCCATCTGTTTTCCGCACTTTAGAATTCTTTAGTCATCGGGTCCATAAAAACTTAGCTTCTGGGCGCATCAATTACTCCGCTACCCCACAATTATTCATTACATCATTTCATTTATTTTTTTTTTTATTTTTTTTTTTTTTTTTTATTACATATATATACATATTATATACATACACACATATATATGTATATATATACATATATACACACACATACAATGGAAAATACACAATTACAAACTACAAACACACAACACAACAGCAGAATGACAACATAAAAACAAACATTCAAAATAACATATAATAGCACTATACAATTTCAGACTTTATTTTAGACTTAAATTTGAGATAGTCTGTGCAGCCTCCATGATATCTATTATGACCACTCAAAAACCACTTAAAAACCTATTGAAATTATATTTTGAATTATTGTAAACTAGCCGAGTTACCCGTGCTTCGCAACGGCAAATTTAACAAACCGACTCGGCATACTTCATAGGTTTGAGCTGGACAAAATGTGACTTAAGATCTGAATATATTTTTCAACGCGATTTCATACGACACATGAACCCACATGGTTGGACTCCCTTATCATCATGGCATCTCCTAGGAAAAGCTTATTCTCCGAAAACCGGCGAAGTAAGGACACAACCTATATTATCACAAATGTTATTCTAAATTTTTTATTTTATTTTATTAATCTTATAGAGTGCATACAGTTATTACATACAATATAAAAATCACAATATCACCTGCAAATAAACCAGTGAAGACTCAAATATTTCTTAATTACAAATCCTGATGGGCAATCAAAAGCAACATACAACATTTAAAAATCATATACAAAATTAATATCAAAAAATCAAACAGATAAAGAGAAAATTATGTACAAAGAATTCATTTGTACAATTTTCGCAGCAATACATCATAAAATGCGGGAGTTATGCGAACACTTATAAAAATCTGACTTTACTTTATATATATATATTACAATAATATAATTTGAAACAAAAAACTAATAATGCGTTGTTTTTCGAGCGATTGTATATTGAGTGTGACTTCCTTGTTATTACAGATTATTGTGTATAATGATTTAATTTGGTTTTATTATAAGAATTATTAACAAATATCGCCTTATATGTTATAATTTATATTGATACAGTCATCCCATGGATTATCTTACTTAATTCTGAAGGTTTTTGATTTATTTATTTAAACTTAAAGTAAACAACAAACACATATAAATATAAAAAATGGACATAGTACAGATTATAAAACGTTGTTCACTAGGGCGAACTTATCGCAGAACTGCGATTTCTTCCAGTTAACCCCAGAATTGACAGAATTCAGAAAATAACGTATTCAGCTTTCCATTTGGTTGAATTTATATTCCGTTTCTATTTCAGTAAATACGTCATCTATATACCTGTTTCAAATGAGGACCACTATCTGCATTGAAAAAATCATTTATCCGAATTTCGACAATTCATATTATTGAGACTTCATGATATATTCCTTGAAAAAAGTATTGAATTACTTCAAACTGTGGAAAATGCCATCGATGGATTGATACTATTTTTGGCTGTTATGAAAAAAAAAGTTTTTTTAATGATACCTGTTTGTTTATTATTCAGGGGAACAATAAAAAAAATAGGATAGGATGTACATCTATTTTTTTAGATGAACTTATATTTAATGTGCTGAAACCTTAAGTGAAGTGAACGTAACTTTTAATTCGCTGCTAAAATTCGTAGAAACGGACTCATTCAAGCGTATAACGGGAAGATCGCCTTACAGATGGGATGGCATTTTGTAACTCTAGGAGAGCCGACCCCAAGTAAATGGGACAAAGGCGAGGGCGAAGAAGAAGAAGAAGGCAAGACAAGAAAGGAAGAGTAAAGAAGAGGGTAAGATACGGAACAAGAACCACGGATTGCATGCCACATTCAAGGTTTTTTCCATTATTTCATCCTACATAAAAAAGTACAAACAATGATTGTGCGTCTTGTACACGTCGCATAGCGAGCGAGTATGAGTTACAAAATGCCATTCCTGTACTGAAAGACCGTTTAACCGGTGACGACTGTACAGGTGATCTCATTATCCTTATTACAATGAAGATATAATAATTACATGACTAGACTCTTTAGTGTTTTATTCTAATGAACCAATTACAATTATTAGAATAACGTTTCCTTCATTTTACATTTGGAATATTATGATGAGTCTTTTGTTTGATTGGTTGTAAAATAATTTAACCCATGAAAGACCGCATTTTAAATATTCGTAATCCGAAGAAACGAACAATAAAAATAGTATGCTTCATAATTTTTGTTCATACTCTGTATAATCCATGTTGCATACTGGAATACTTTCCGTTTGAGTTAACTCAATAGACGACAGTTTCTAGGGTAGACTTGAAGACAAGTACTACTGTAATAAGTTCACCTTTTGGTACGCTGTGTCTCTTGCAAGGTATGGAGAGAGGACAAAACGCTAAATCGCTCTATACTTACACAAATATCTTGCTTCCTTCATATTCATACAATTTGTGAACTACAGACGTCATCCGATTTCTTTTACTCAAAATGCGTCCTTGAATATGCGGTCGACATGATCAGTTCGGCCTCATTTTCCTTCTTTTTTTACTCGTACATTCAAGTTGTGTGTTTTTTGGTCATTCTGTCCTCATTCATTCTCTGAACATTCCCTAGCCATCTAAGCTTGTTAGCGTTCATTCCAGTCACTCATCTCTCTGGTAACTTCATTCTTATCTTATCTCTCCCACACATTCTTCTCAAAGACCTAATTGGCACTGCATTCAGCCCTGATCCATCCTACAGAATCATCTGTATTTCTATATCATTTTCTACCACCGACTAACTCCCACAATTTGTCCTTAAGAATCCATTTGATAATGTAAAACTTAGCGTGACTTTAGGACATTATTGTTTCAACAATGGCTTACTGTGCAATATTTGCTAATATATTTTTTAATAACAAAGATATAATATTTTAGTTCGCGTGGGTCTAATGAACGTCTATAAACAAACAATTGCTTGTTAAATGTCAAATATAGAACATTTTCATTAAGTATTTGAATAATACTTTACTACCATTTAAAAGTATTCCATGACCTTGTGAAGTTTTTAAATCAAATTTAGAACAATGGAATTATATCCTGACATTTGATTGGCGCTTTGTTAAGCTTTATGACGATCTGATAGATGATTTGTTGTTAATGTTTATGAGTTTACTTGTACGTACCAATGAGATGAGTGATGTTTCAAATATTTGAATGTATTCTAGAACATTTCAAACAGACCACCTGTTCTTTGTTTAAATGCATAACAAATACAAGACTTACTTTAATTGATGTTTCTGTCTATTTTTAAAAATGAGTTTATGCTCATTTAGTATGAAGAAGAAGACAGGCTACCTTATACTTATCATATTGTACGCTTTTAAACCGCAATTGTAGCTGTTTAATACTCCTTTTACTAATACATTCATGTGACCCTGTAAAACCTCGAATAGATATTTCACACATTAAGCCATTGATTTCGATGATGCCACCTATGCAGTATTTAATTACTCATGTTTACCTATAATTTGTGTTATATTTCGTTTGCGCCGGGCCTGGTTTTTTTAGCATTCCCCTTTTGTAAAAAAATCCTGTGAATTCTGACGAGCTCAACCGTCTAATAGACTATATTTAGAAATGTTAATTAAGTTATTTCATAAAAAGTTATGACTTTAGAGACTGCATTGTAATCAATTAAGAAAATTCATATACTTACTGTTTTATTGCAAATCCTTGGATATGTAACTATTACCGGCTACCATTTTTTTATGCTTGCATGACTAGTGTTTCAAGATCTGCTAAATGCTCCAAAATCGAGATATCCTACCATGCAGAAATCTCAGTCGCCTCATGTCTACCATTTTAGCTACGGCGGATTTGTCAAATTAATGGATTACCACTGAAGCCGATTAATTACTGTCCCTCATTGTTGGTATTAAATCGACGCTGTTAACAGTGCTGGGGCAGCTCGTTGTAGAGATATTATGAGGGTAGTTGATATGTGTTCATTCCTTGTTTATTGGTTCTTTGATGTCTTCTTCTTCCTCAGCCTTCCTCCCTCTACTGCTGGACGTAGGCCTCTTCCATTTCCTTCCACTCATCTCTGTTTCTCCCCCTCCGCATCCAGGTTCTTCCGGCTTGCTTGATGTATTTGAGTGTTAATATTTTTTTGTACATGTCTGCACATTCTCCGGCTCAAAGGCCTAAAGGCTGTCATGCCGGAGAGTGGAGTTTTTTTAGTTAAGTTAATAATAATAATTAAGGGTAAACCCACATCTACCCCTGGATGTTTCAGGAGTTTCAGCTCATATGTTATCCAGTCTTTTACGCAAAAAGGTTTTTTTTCCCATGGAAGGCTAAAGGTTCGCCGGAAGGGCATATTATCTTTTTACAAATTTTGAATCTGTCAATTCTTGGTGGGAGGTGCCATTGGAATGAAGGAATCAAGCACTCTGCTTGGAAAATCGCAATAAAAAGTTCTTGAATGTGAAGTCATGAAATCTAGGTCTTATAATTTGTCACAATAGACCTACTCTGGTCGCAGTGACGCAGGGGATATACGGTCCCCTGACCTAACAAGAAAAAAAGGTCTAATAATTTATTATTGCGATTATTAAATAAATAATTAATATTAAATAAATATGAAATTAAAATTTGGAAGACTTCCTTTATTAGAAGAAAATCTTTACAACAGAGCATACGGAAAGTGATCGTTTTATAAAATAGATTGTGTGGGTAATCGGACAATGTCTTCAAATAATTAGAAAAGAGGAAATTAGCAAAAAATAAGTACCTAATTATATTATTAATTAAATGTGCATCTAAAGATGCTAGCCATCACTACTTATTATAATGTTCTTAAGGGCATGGCACCAAGAATGACGTCACAGTCTTTTCCCACGGCATTAAGGTTCAAAATCGCGTGACAATCGCATGATAAAATGGTAAAAATAGCGTTTTTTCCATTTTTTGGGGTTAATTTTGCGTCTTTCAAAAAACTTTTACAGTTATTCCCTAGATTTTAACGCATATTATCAGTACAAAAAAAATTTTTACTCCGCGACTTTCGGGAAACGAGTTTCCGTCTTTCGGAAAAAAGGTCAGAGGTGTTCTTAATTATTTTTTTTGAGAAATCTATACAAGATATAAAAAAATCTTTTACAGTTATTCCCTAGATAAAGGTTCAATGCATCTACCCTATTTTGTTCCAAAGCATATTTAGTAACGGTTGTCGAGATAGAAGGTCTCCCGTTTTTACAAATTTTTAAAATTTCGGTATGCACACTCTTAACACGTATAGATTTTTATTTATCAAAAGTTCATTATCAAGACATGACTAAAAAAATAACCTATACATTAAATCATTATGACCTTAATTCATATTATGACCTTATTCACATTCATTCAATAATTAATTTAATTACGTCGGTACTCCTAAACTTCATCTGTCGTTGTTTGCGTCTTATAGGAAGGGAAAGAAAAAGTTATTGATAGGGAAAAAAATATCTTATGTGGTATAATACAGTTCATGAGTGAATTTAGTCAAAGCGAGTGGACTATCCAGAAAAAAGATAAATTTAATAGGTACAGTTTCTCTTTAATGAATTTTAAATGTAAAATGTATTTAGTCTTTCATTTTACCTTAAAAATGGACTTCCACGATGTACCGACTGTCAAAACCCTCGAGGAACTTTTTATGATTTTTTTGCACGTACCTATAATATCTTCTCCATTCTTCTCCGGTGTACCCTGTGTGTATATTGTCGATGTTGTCGAACTTTCGGACCACTTGCTGAGGCCATCTTCAGGACTATTGTAGTACTAACGTAGTTCAGGACTACATTAGTCCTGAAGATGGTCTCAGCAAGTAGGCCGAAAGCTCGACAACATCGACAATATATGGAGCACCCGAGAAAAGTGGAGAAGAGATTAACAAGGACCGTGAAAATCTACAAAGCTGTCTACTAATAATATGTTTAAACCACGTAAATATATAAACCATGTACGTATACCTATGTATATATGTTCCATTACGTAATTAATGTATTTTTCAATTACTTTAATAGCAATTAGATAATTCTGTTACTAAAAATAGTGATAAATAATTCAATATCGATTATTTGATAGCGAGTTTATAATGTCTCACGAAGATTACCTATCTTAAGAGCTTGGCACCAAGAGTGTCGTCACAGTCTTTTCCCACGGCATTAAGGTTCAAAATCGCGTGAACAACCGCATGATAAAATGGTAAAAATGGCGTTTTTTTTTACATTTTTTGGGGTTAATTTTGCGTCTATCAAAAAATTTTTACGATTATTCCCTAGATTTTAATGCATATTATCAGCACAAAAAAAAATTACTCCCCGACATTCGGGAAACGACTTTTCGTCTTTCGGAAAAAAGATCAAAGTTGTTTTTTATTTTTTTTTTTTGAGAAATCTATACAAGATATAAAAAATCTTTTACGGTTATTCCCTAGATAAATGTTCAATGCATCTACCCTATTTTGTTACAAGGCATATTTAGTAACGGTTGTCGAGATATAAGATCTCCCGTTTTTAGAAATTTCGAAATGTCGGTATGCATACTCTTAAGTTAAAATAATTAGTAAGAATGTTATTTCGAGGTAAGCGAGAAAAAACTTTGATGCGTAAACAAGTAGGTAAGTCTTATGAATATAAATAAATTGATAGACAAATTATTTATTAGTTATTGCTTTTAATCTAAAACGGTAGCAATTTATCAACCCGACTAGCGCCATTACACGTAATAATTTTTAAAGCGTACGATTAGATTTGTGACCACTTTACACACAAAAGTTGCATTGGGAAAAGGAAGATGACTCAGCTAATTCTAAAGTTATCATTCTAAAACTTAAAACATGGATGAATGAGAATATGTTTTTAGTGACTCTAGCGAGTAGAAATTTGAAATTATAAAAAAAAAAACAATTCAAAAGTTACCTTGGACATTTACTGAAATTTGAGATTATTCCAAAACATGTGAGTTTTACTCGAGAAGCGCTTGTGTGAGATACCAAACACGGTGGTTTGCGCTGACTGGATCCTCTCGATCGCTCGGTGTCTTCCAAGGCTTGAGCTGGACAACATTTGGCTTACGATCTGGACTTCTTTTCTAACGCCCTTTCATACGATTTCGCATATGACTCCATACAACCTTTGGATCCCCCTAAAACTTTTTACATCTTTTTTCTCTCTGGCAGTGACGAAGGGTGGATTTCTGCAGAAGGGAAGCCGGGGCTAACATTTCTAATTACGTCAGATTAGACACTACTATACCTATATTTTTTTCTAAAAGGTAACTCGATGGAAATCGTGTTCTTCGGTAGCTTCGCGCCTGCTCTCTGAAGAAAGATGATCCGATTTTATACAGAAACGTTTTGTCACCGAGTTTGTTTGCAAAGTCAGGAAGTGGTTGAAAAATCGATTCCACGATTTTGTTTCAGTCTTGTAAAATAGAACCTAACCCTGACCTAGCTTGTACTCCACTGATTAGACCTGTTGAGAAAGTCAAGTGTTTTACCACTTGGCACTACGTCATAACAATATAACCTAGGCTCATTACTGTAAGTAATAGGTATTCAATATAAAGTACACAAAATATAAACACAGGTATTAGTCTCTCAAGTGTATAATTAATCACATAATCCATATTAAATTGATAGCATCTTATGTTCCGATTATACCTTAATAAATTACCCAACTGGAAACCTTGTTATACTTAAAATATAATTGCTCTTCTTAGATAATACATCTTCACTAAGGTATTTTACATTTTCCATACTTGCTTATTGGGTAATATTAATAACATCGTTGTAGAGTAAGACTTGAATTTATGTTTCGATATTTAGATTGAAAATCAAAGGTTAGCGGTTCATCGTAGGTATGATGTTAATAAGAGTAAAAAAATATAACATATTTTAACTAAGGTTCTAAACAGAAAAACACGGTCGATTAAATCAGGGAATATTAATATTTTTTTCATTTTTATTAATATAATTTATACAACTTATATTTACAATTACCAAATGTGGTTCGAAGACTTGTGGGTCGAGGAGTCTTAAAATATGCTTCGTTTATGTACCTAAGTTAGACACTCTACAAAATAGGCGTGAAAACGAAAGCTGGATGGTGCCACTGATACCTACATACTTCAAATCCAAGTAACAGATAAATGCTGGATTTCACCAACTTTTTAGGTGAGAAATAGGGGAGATAAAAGCCACCTATCATTGTGTTTCATACAAAATTTGTAAGAAGTTGGTGAAATTCAGCATTAGTCTAATATTTGAATTTTTTTTTTAAGGTAATCAATAATAGCTGAAATTCAGGAGGTCAGTTGAGTACACGCTAATAAAATTTCATTTCGTTTGAGAGACCAAACACAAATTAAAAATATTACATACATTAATATATAATTTTATACATGGGCTTGTCAATTTCCAATCATGGTTTTGCCACGTATGTGTCAAGAATCAATGGCGACCTATTTGTCAGTCACTAAGGGGCGTTTTGAGAGACCTTTTTTTTTGTCACTGTGATCTAACCTCCTAATATCCTCGTAGCGCCCGTATTTTTATGATTTTATTCGTTATTCCAAATGAACCTGTGTTTGAGAATGTATGGACTAGATCTCTTCAGTATGTAATCTCAAGTTGATGGATTATTAAGAATTTAGTGTAAGTAATTTGAATGTTACAATGTACGAGTAAGCATAATAAAATCAACAATATAGTTGTATTGAATTTATTTAACGAGTTGATTATTTCTTGATGGCATTTTGTTTAACGACTTATTGAAAAGATTGGCCCGAATAAATTTATGTTATTTCAATAGCCCTTTATTAAATTTATTTATATAAACACGATATAATAAGCACATATTCAAGATTCACTGGAGAGACCACATCACAAACAGCGAGATTGTTTATTGTTTATTGTTGTTTATCATCCGTAGGCCCATCCGGACACCTGGAATCGTCATTTAAACATATCAGGCGAAAAATAAGTATATATAAACAATAGTACATTAGTATATAAATATATAGAATTATACATCAATAGAACAGAAAATATGATCCAAGATCAATGCTGATCGGAGTGTAAAAGGTTCCGACCAGCATTTCGTCAATTAGTCGATACAAGTCAATATATAGAACAATAATTAATTATATCGCAGTACGGTGACTATGATGAAATCGAATACTGGTCAGAGTGTAAAAGTTTCCGGTCAGTATTCACGTTAATGAAGAGATTAGATGTTGAGTAAGGCCGGAGAGACAAGACAAATCTTGAATAAGATTGCCCAACAACCCCGGCCTGCTCATCACCATAGCAGAAGGAATGGTAGAGGGCAGTAATGTGAGAGGTCGCCCAAGAAGCGGCTATATGGACCAGATTATTGAGAGCGTGCGCTGTAGCACCTACACAGAAGTGAAGAAATTGGTTAATGACTGGATGGCGTGGAGAGAAAGAACGAAAATGTTTGGTCTTCTTCTTTCGTATGCACACGACCGTTGTACAAGTTGTCTTGGAGTCAAAGCTCCACGTCAATATTTTGCAAGTAATCTATTGCCCTTGGCGTCACCTTATGGATTTCCTCAAGAACCCCTACAAACTTTGGTACAAACTAATCTGCAAGATCCTCTCCATCTGAACTCCATCATTAATAGACATTTGAAATATAATGTTTTGGTAAAAGTACGCCAATAATACACGATTTACAATTCCTAAATACATTTGTAGGATGATCGGTTCATTTCTGTGTTTAGACGGTTCGTTGATTTATAAGACCAGTGAACCGTGCGAAAGTGGGCCGTGAATCAATGGCATTAGACATTTTATTGGTTGATATCACATCAATTTTATTTGATTATGCAATTTTGAAAAGGGCACATCTCGCACATTTTGACCAAAGCATTCATTATTGCATTTGCATAGTATTGCAACATTTCAATAGTGGATTTGTTTAAGAGTACCTATGCGTATTGACATTTCAAAAATTTCTAAAAACGGGAGACCTTATATCTCGACAACTGTTACTAAATATGCTTTGAAATAAAATAGAGTAGATGCATCGAACATTTATCTAGGGAATAACCGAAAAAGATTTTTTATATCTTGTACAGAAATTTAACCAGACACGCAAACCAATTATTTCATTTATGTCACCATTTTAGAGGAAAACTCATTACTATACTATCTCTCAATGTTTTTCCACACATTCTTCTCAGCGATCTCGTTATTTTTACAGCGATTTTAATTATACTGACTGATCAATCGTGAATAAATATTTTAATAACAAAATCATTAGGTATGCAAGTTTAGATATATTTATATACCAATAAAAATAATATCTTCATAGACTCACGTTCGTGACCTGTGAACTGAGATGAAGGTGTGAAAATAATGATAACATTCTTAGGAATATTATTAAATATGAAAAAATGTGTAATTTACAGTTGGAAAATAGGGTTAGTGTTATATAATGCCAAGGTCTATAAAGTACGCTTGAAATAATTTTAATTTCATGCGAACACACAAAAAATGATGACGCTCGACAACCGTGCGGCGCCGGCGTCAATATAAATTATCTCATTTCATTCATAGATCATCTAATGCACACAAGCGCACATCTGGTCCATTCATATAAAAATAATCAGATATAATTGAAAGTCGCAATAAAAAGAAACAAGTAGTAAAAGAAACAATAAAAACAAAACACATGCATAACACAGACGCAATAACTAGGTATAAATAGTAAGCAAATCAAGTAAGTTAATAGTGGAAAAAAAGGAGTTACAGGACAGGAAGGGAGAGGAGGACAGGGGAAATGGAATAAAGGATAAAAACAAGCAAACACTGGCTGCAATCTCTTTTATCTATTCATCCTCTCAGGTAGCATCCTTTTGCAGGATAAGCAGAGAAGATATAACGCCCTAATCCTACACACTTCTTTCTTCCGTTACATTTATGAAATTTGTCATACACCTTCTCCGATTTCTTTTAGTCCAAACACGTCCGTCTTTGAGTCGTCGATATGATCTGTCCACGGACGGTCATACGCTTCCTCAAACTTCTTCGTTCATCTTTTCAGTCATCCTGTCGTGATTCATTCTCTCGACATGCCCAAATTATTTGAGAAAACCAACTACCATCACAATACTGTATACCTACCCCAATAATCGGGTTTAAACACACACAATATCTTTGCTCAAATATGTTTATGTAATTTATTAGAATGTATTGTGAACCTCATTACTGAAAATGGTTTGAAGTTTTATAAGACTTGCTTACTTCATTGCACTGCTAGACATAGGCCTCTTTTAATTTTTTCAACACTGTGCTATCTTGAGCTATCTGCTGTCATATTATACAATCATTGTCACGTGTCCGACTTTTTGTGGTCTTCCCACACCTATTTTATTGTTTTATTTTTAGTTGATTCTAGGCGAACATCTGACACTGTCCTGTTTCGCTATACGCCCTGCATACTGCCATTTTAGATGTGCTATTCATTCGGCTGTGTTGTCAAGCTTATTTTTAGATCCACATCACATCTGAATAACACGGCACTTTTTTATTGTCTTTCAACCTAAAGTTAGTTAGATGACCCCAGGGTTAGCCGCAAGGGCTCCTCACAGTAACACTGCCCGGAATGACTCCTTCAGTATTCCTGCTACAAGGGAAAAAGCAAAATATAGCTCCCTTACATACTAAGCCTTAAGAAACTAATGGTCGTGGGAGGAGAAGAAGGCAGAAGAGGTAGAGGAAGATCCCCTACTAGATGGACCGACCAGATCAAGGCTGCCACAGGTACATCAGTGGCCAACCGCTCCAAAGCAATGCGTACGGCGGTGAGTCAGGAGAGGTGGAGGACAACAATCCAAAATGTAATACGGACAAGGAGAGAAGATGGTCACGACCCTCAACAGTGAGGACATTGACGGAGAAGAAGACATGCTAACTTACGACTAGTCGGTAACCATTGTTTGACATCTTATCTCCTCATTTCTAATTCTATCGTGAATGTTGCTCAGGTGTAAAGTGACGAGATTAACCTAACCGACGATCAGAAATAAATTTGATTGAATCATTTGAATGTCACTGATCCTATCTAGACATTCTTATTGTTCACCTGGGATATTAATGTCAATCATGAAAACATGACATGTCTCAACGCTTGTAAACTTTATGCCAGACAATAAAAGGGTGAACTATTGAACCCATCATACATTCCAAACAGCAGTAGACTATTATTAAGATACATACGTCATGTTGACTGTGGAATTCTCTTACCTCGCTACTGTTATATTCGAGTAAAGGTGATGGTTTGTTGCGCAACAATAAACCTGACCACGGTTAAGGAGTGCTTTGTGGCAAAAGATTGAACTTCATGCAGTTTTACGCCCTCATGGGTCATCTTGATAAAGAAGTAAAATGTGGTACATTCCTTCTTATTGTTAACCTGTATTAGGCGCCTTAAAGTTTAATTAGGTCTAGAAGTTACAGATCTATAGACCTACGATTAACTATTGATCGTTTGGGATACGTGAGAACATGAGTATTTTTGCGAGAGCCAGCCGCAAGCATGTATGGCGATGAATGACCAAAGAGCCTGTGTGGAGACAAGGGACTCTGATATACTTTCCGATCTTACTCTCGCGATTGCGATGAAGTTTCAAAGGGAGATTTTTATGAACTAAAAAGTTTCAACATATTTCCGTTTTGTAGATTTTAAAACTCACAGCAACTCTTTTATTGGTCAGACTTTTTCTCAGGTCTCTGTAAATTACTGAGACTCTTCAGAAACTAATTATAAAAGAATATGTTTTGGACTTTTTTAAGCTGATGTTGATTGGCACGATACACACCATTTTCTATAGAAGTTGCTGGATAATCGTTCATATCTTTTTTGAGTGCTGTTATATTTTTCAATTATTTTAATTATAAACGAATATAAAACTCACTGTGGGAGGCGAAATTGGCTGCAAACACCAACTGATAGAAAAAAATGGAAGAGTATGGAAGAGCCTATATCCAGCAGCAGAGGACAGAGGGCTGAAGAGGAAAGAGAATTAAGAAAGATCAGGCTTACACAACAATCTTATTAATTCAGTAAGTAACCCCATTATTGGGTTAGTTAATTTTGGATAATAGCAACCAGGAGACCATACCGTATAAGGAGGTCACACAAAACCAAAACATTCGTGTTAGAAAAGCCGAACTATGGAATCTGCTGCTAGGCATTCGTCGGTATTATTTATTTGTACGTGCCCAATATCAGTAATGTTATATTAACATAACCTTTGTAGGTGTGTTACGGTTAGCCACGATCCTTTGAAATGCTAAACAGGTGTTGAAATCTTCATACATTTGCCTCGAAATATTAATACGATTATCGATACTTTGGTACACGAACTACTCGTACGTACTTTCAAAGAATTTGTATTACATACAAAAGACACTGCAGTATCTAGGATTATTTTATCCATCGAACGATCTCTCTTTTGAGACTTAGCGACGATCTCCATAAAAGGAATGGCTATTGATTTCAACTACAACATGTTTTCAAGCAGTGACTTGACGAATCATTTGGACCAAATAATTATTGTTAGAATTGGAATAAATGATAAAGAACATAGAAGAAGAAGGATGAAATCTTAATCTGAATCCAATTCCTATCATCTCCACATCTTCCTTATCCAACTACCTCATCTGACTCCTGTACAGATATTTGTGTGCATTATTATTTTGTTCGTTGATTATGCAATTCACTCGTCTTTTTCAACCACTGTCTATCCGCTACAAACCAAAGTAACATCATCTACCCGTCTTTTCTGTGGCCTTCCGGCACATCTTTTATTTACCCATGCTCTCCGTTTAATAAGCCTGAACTATCATTTTGTCCTGCTATGTGCCCTGCTTATTGCAATTTCAGTCTAATTGTACGGTTCATGAGGTCCACAACTCGGGTTCTGCGTCTGATCAGATTTCCTCGTTTATTATTCTGTCCCGGAGATCTACACCGAGCATCTGTCTTTCCATGGATCGTTGGGTACATATCCGATGCTGTGCTCCGATGTTGGGGATCACTTGAAAGAAAGCCTTTTTGTACTGAATGTTCAAAACAGCTCCCCACAGTTCTGACTCCGGTCTATTCTCTTTGTTTCTATGTCAGAAAACTGTTCCCTTCTAACCCCTCTACGGCCCTCTATCTTCCCCTAAATGACGACCTGAAGTACAGCATATTCTTTAAATACTTCACATTAGTTGATTCAACAACTTTCAGTATTGAATAAACACAATATTTTTAATAAAGTCATAAATTACAAGGAGTGTAATTAAACATGAAATTAGATGAAGTCAGAAATATGTCCATAGGCGATAACGATTATTAAATTTTCTCTATCAGATAGACTGACATTGTAATTAAATATATATTAATTAATAAAGATAAAACGGATACATTGTAAAGATTTATGTATGAAATAACTGCACAGAAAACTAACTTTGTAAGTTACGAGTATATTGACTCTGAGTTGTTTATTTCTCCATTAAGGGCTTGGCACCAGGAATGACGTCACAGTCTTTTCCCACGGCATTAAGGTTCAAAATCGCGTGACAATCGCATGATAAAATGGTAAAATGGCAAAAATAGCGTTTTTTCAATTTTTTGAGGTTAATTCTGCGTCTATCAAAAAACTTTTACGGTTATTCCCTAGATTTTAATGCATTTTATCACTACAAAAAAAATTTTACTCCGCGACTTTCGGGAAACGAGTTCGGAATCAGAGGTGTTTTTCAATTTTTTTTTTTGAGTAATCTATACCAGTGATTCCCAAACTATGGTACGCGTACCACCAGTGGTACGCGACAATTATTAAGGTGGTACGCAAGCAGCCATGGCCATAGGACATACACATAAAAAAAATTTCGCTTGCGGCGCTATTCTTCTTTGTATTTTCTTCAACAATATTAACACCAACCTAAAACACCACCTTTTTCACTTAAATTCACGAAAAAAATTTGCCCGCGGCGCAATTATAATTTTTATACTATACGTCTATCTTCAAAATTTTGTTGTCTCCACCCCTCAAAGTCAAATACTAGATCGGACCCCCCCCCCGAAATGAAATCCTATATACGCCACTGAGTCAAGTGGTACGCTACTGATTTATAATTTAGTGTGTGGTACGCGAAATAAAAAGTTTGGGAACCACTGATCTTTACCATATATAAAAAATCTATTACGGTTATTCCCTAGATAAAGGTTCAATGCATCTACCCTATTTTGTTCCAAAGCATATTTAGTAACGGTTGTCGAGATAGAAGGTCTCCCGTTTTTAGAAATTTTGGAAATGTCGGTATGCATACTCTTAAATAAATACTTCAATATGTTCAATTAAAAAATTATACTTTGTTGCAATTCTTGTTATTATTTATTTATTATTTAAGCGAGCAATTCCAAATACTACAGTAATATAAGCAATCAATCAAATTATAATTCAAAATTGGGTATCAAAAAACAATAGCATATTACGTCAGCAGTCAGAAATTTCGTGATATCTTTTCATTTGTAGCTCCAGAACTAAAAGCTCAAAAAACTAGACAATTTTTCGTATTATTTTAAACAGTGGTAAACGAAAAAGTATGGAGAATGTACGCCTTGTTTCATTGATATCCAAATTTTAACAATTATTCTTTAATTTTTTAAGCCTGTTTTAGAGACATATTTTAGCTCGTTGGAATTAGAAAATATGACGAAAGATTTCAGCATATATTTTATTTAAAAATGCATTTCCAACCTAAATAATTTAAAACTATATTTTTAAATAAACGAAGCTACCAAATAAAACACAAACACACGAAAATTTTATGCGAATTAAAACTGACACTTAAATGGCAAATAATTCTGACAATATGAGTCACGAGAATTGCAATATTACAGAAAAAAAATGTTTTTTCGTTTTTTTATTCATTTGCCTCGAGGAATTTTAAAGTAACGCAACGAGTCATACTGTAGGCAAAGTGTCTGACAAATTATGATATCAAAGCAAGACCCATATCAAATTTTATAACCAAGTTTAATAAAAATCATCAGTCGTATAAAGTTAATAATAATCAGACATATCATATTATTGTTGAGACTGTTCCGGCATGCATAGTATTAAAATACCATTTCAATTGAAATGTTCTCTGAATGAAATACTTATAAGGTGACCATAAATATGACCATGTATATTTTTAAAAATAAAAAGGAGGACAAAAAATGCACAAATAGCGCCGCAGGCGAAATTTTTTTTGGAACAGTGAAGAGGGTCGCTATAGGTTTTTGACTTATTTACTTCAAAATGTTTTCCATAAAGGATATATCAAAAAAATAGCGCCGCAGTTGAAATATTTATCATAAGACATACCAAATTATTTATACACAAAAGGTAAAGGTACCTAATTAGCGCCGCAGGTTATTTTTTTAGGAAACAATTGCGTTTTGATGTGTTTTTATACTTACTTTAATATTAGTTAATACATGTTATGATGAAAAAACGTGTGGTTTTGAGATTAATAGATTAGTTTTAAAATCTTGAAAAGTAAAAAAGGAGGACAAAAAGTAGGACACTTTTGGAGGGAGAGCAGAACCTAGAAAAAGAGGACTGTCCTTCCAAAAGGAGGACGATTGGCCACCTTAATACTTAGTCTGACATGACTATGACTACTTTCAACTAATAAAGAAAAATAAACAATAAAAATGTTGATGATGGTCTATCTATGATATAAAATAATGATTATTTTTATGTGTTTGTCTGAATGATGTTTAAATTCTAAAATATCACAGAAATACCTTATTCATGTCGACCAGATCCTCAAGGATGGACGCGTTTTGAGTAAAAGGAATCGGAGAGCGTGTATGACTAATTGCATGAATGTGACGGAAGCTAGGAGTGTGTGTAAGGATAGGGCTGTCTGGCGCTCTGTCCTCTCTGCCTACCCTGCAAGGGATGTGGCGTGAGGGTATAGATAGATAGATAGAAATACCTGTTCACATTTGCCTGCTGTTTTCAAAGCGCTCAAAACAGAGAATTATGGAAGAGAGAGGAAAAGGCCTATATCCAGCAGTGGAGATTTCATTTCTAGCTGCCTATTGATTTGTTGCATTTGATTTTGTAATATTTGTTTAATATGTAAACCTGACGATTCCAATAGTGCCTTAATAAAACTTAAGGATGATTAAAATACAATAAACACGACGGAAAATTATAATAGCTCTTTGAAAACATGGTTCTTTTTTCTCAGTTTTTTATTCATCTTCGTATAACAGCCGAAGACAGTTAATACTATACAGCCATTATTCACTCCCTTACAGTAAAATTTCAGAAAATTATTCCTTACTGCAGGGTTCTGTACTCAAACTTGTGTTTTCCAAATTTCACTTCTTTACGATTAACCGTTTCTGTTATTGATTATTATAGACATGATGCCTCAGACAAGAGGAGACCTAGGCTGTTCAGATGTGGTGTTATAGAATAATTCTGGGAATATCCTGGAGGGACCACATCACGAATGCCGAGGAGCTCAGCAGAGTCGAAGAAGAAACCCTAAAACCATCTCCGAGAGACGTGCCCGCTGGGTTGGCCACATCATGCGCCACGAGGGTCTCCTACATGACATGAAGAGAGGGAATGGTTGAGGGGACAAACCACAGGGGGCGCCCTCGACAGCACTACCTGGACCAGGTGTACGAGGACATGAACTGCGCCACATATCTCGAGCTGAAGAGAGCTGAAGAAGACAGAGAAGAATGGAAATCAAAATGTAAGAATTTGCTGTAAACCAATACGCAGGATTGAAATTGGAGAAGACGATTATAGGTTATCTGACTAAATGCGGCCGTTTTAGTTGATGTAAAAACATTTTAAAGTTCTTTATGTTATCTGAGTGCATCAATTCTAGTTCGATGACGTGAAAAACCTTAGGCAATCATAATAATTGCCATTTAACTGAGATTCGTAAGTGATATTGTAGAGCTAAGTTAGTATTGTTACATTTTATAATCAAGGTCCCAACTGCGGCAGAGCCCCAAGAGTGTGCATACCGACATTTCAAAAATTTCTAAAAACGGGAGACCTTCTATCTCGACAACCGTTACTAAATATGCTTTGGAACATAATAGAGTAGATGCATTTAAACTTTATCTAGGGAATAACCGTAAAAGATTTTTTATATCTTGTATAAACTTCTCAAAAAAATAATTTAAAAACACCTCTGATCTCTTTTCTGAAAGACGGAAACCCGTTTCCCGAAAGTCTCGGAGTAAAAAAATTTTTTTTACTGATAATATGCATTAAAATCTAGGGAATAACCGTAAAAGTTTTTTGATAGACGCAAAATTAACCCCAAAAAATGAAAAAAAAAAACGCTATTTTAAATATTTTATCGTGCGATTGTTCACGCGATTTTGAACCTTAATGCCGTGGGAAATGACTGTGGCGTCATTCCTGGTGCCATGCCCTTAAGTTACTGTGCAGCTCATTATTTGTTATCTTCATTGTAGCAGGGATATTGAAAGTGTTATTCCGGACGGTGTTGCTGGTGGGTGCCCTTCCGGCTAACCCTGGGGCCGCCTGAGTAACTTTGGGCTCAAAGAGCGAAGAAAAAGCGAGCATAATTGATAAAATAAATTTGGATCTAAATGCGGCATTTTAGTTGGTATAAAGTTCAATTCATCAATTCTAGTTCGATGACGTGAAAAACCTTAGGCAATCATAATAATTGCCATTTAACTTGTGAGATTCGTAAGTGATATTATAGAGCTAAGTTAGTATTGTTACATTTTATAATCAAGGTCCCAACTGCGGCAGAGCCCGAAGTGTTATTAAAATCTCTTTCAACACATTCTATGCGGCACTCCCCGCAGTATGATATTATTAGTATCAGGGTTATTGGATGATTTGTCGTACTAAATATTATCTTTGCGGATGTTCTTTATAGACTACGTGATAAATAAATCTATAAGAAGGTGGGGTTTATTATTTTGACCCTCAATCAGAAGACTACAATCTCAATTATTTAGACTGTCTGTACAAAAGAAAATATGAAAATATTTGGCAATATAAGTCGGTATATATAATCTCGTTAGTATTATCAGCTACAGGTATAATACCAAAAACGCTAATAAATAATTAAAAAAAAAATAGATTTACCGGAAAATTTATACATAAAAATGCAAAAACCGGTAATTATTAATACTTGCAATATTGTAAGACGATTTCTAAATACTGATATTTCAGGTACATCGCTTGTATTTTAGGCCCCGCGTTGAGCCTAAGCCTGTGATATCCGTGATATCTGGATAGGTGAATGTTTCCCAGTATTAGGCTGGCCACACACGTCCCGAAGTTCAGTTCCGGAATCGACCGTTTTGCAAAAAAGTTCCGATCAAAACCTCTCTCTGACTTCAGCGTCACCCCGATTTTAAATTCAGAAAGAGGTTTTGGTCGGAACCTTTTTGCAAAACGGTCGGATTCCGGAACTGAACTTCGGGACGTTTGTGGCCAGCCATAGGCTGATGAGTTTATATGTGAATCATGAATGATAATATGTAGACTCTTCTGGATGATAATACTGAGAAGTGTGTTGGCAAAATCATGCCTCCGCGTTTAAAATATAGTGAATAATATTCATAATAATTCCCAGAATTCTTATAGATTATTGTAAAAATCTCAAAACATTTAAAGTTGCCGTGAGTGCATGAATGAATATTTTTATTTTTTTTAGATATTTGGGGCTTGGTACCAAGATAGACGTCACGGTTTCGCGTGAACAATTGCATGATGAAATGGTAAAAATAGCGTTTTTCCATTTTTTAAGGTTAATCTCGCTTGAATCAAAAAAATTATACGTTTATTCCCTAGATTATAATGCATATTATTAGTAAAAAAAAAACCGCGACTTTCGGGAAACGAGTGTCTGTCTTTCGGAAAAAAAGATCAGATGTGTTTTTCACATTTTTTTTTAGAAATCTATACGAGATATAAAAAAAACCCTCACGATCATTTCCTAGATAAAGGTTCAATGTATCTACTCTATTTTTTCTAAAGCATATTTAGTTACGGTTGTCAGGTCTAAGGTCTCCTGTTTTTAGAAAGTTTTGAAATGTCAATAAGTATGCCTACTTTTCATGTAGTGAATATAGATTATTGGTAAAAACATTGTATTTTATTCTGTCACCTCACACCGCATCCCTTGCGGTGTAGGTAGAGAGAACAGATCGCTAGACCTTCAATTCCTTACACACACCTCGGGCTTCCGTCACATTCATCCAATTCGTTGTGACGCTTTCTACGATTCCTTTTAGTCAGAACACGTCCGGCCTTGAGAATCTGGTATACATAGTCAAGCCATGTGGTTATTGGACGTCCGCGTTTCTCTCAACTCTTGTTTCTTCCAGGCTTATTTTTTTGTTATCCTTTCACCGTTCATCCTCTCCACATAAAATAAATAAATAATATCATCATAAAATGTCAGTGTTTCAATGTGTTTGAAGTTGCATCCACTCACAAGTCCACTCACTAGCATGCAATCAATACCAATTTTTTCTATCACTCATCACTCTAATTAGGTAATTATATATTACGCTACTTTTCAATACCTTCAACTTTTTTAATATCTACTCATTGGCGTCACCAACGGGGGGCAGGGACAGCTGCCCCCCCCTGACCCACTCTAAAGATTAGAAAAGGGATATACTTCTTCATACTAAATATTTATTTATTTATCGTATGGTCAAAAGAAATATATCACGTCCCTCAAAAGAAAAAGTTTGAAGGTTGGGCATTGGGCAATGATAAATTTTGCAAGCAAGCTTGGTCGTCAGAAACTAAACTGAACGTATATACTATACTAAATAATAAAAATCACATTATTTTCGCACAAATTTTCACTACAAAAATCTATTGAAATACAATAGTTTCATAAATAAAATTTCACTTCACCCGTTGTCATTTAAAAAAATTTGCCTGCGGCGCAATTTACTATGGTTTCTGTATTTGAAACCAAACTACATCTTGACCTTCTTCATTTAGTTACTCAAAAAAAAATCGTCTGCGGTTCGTTTTACGTACTATATAAAAACTTAAATTTTGGTTGTCCCCCCCACTAGCTCCGCTGCTGGCGACGCCCATGTTAACCTACTACTTGCAATATCTTTGTATAAACTCCATGTGAAAGTCAATAATATAAATCAAATAGCCTTAGTATAATTTTTTGTATCTTTCGTCATACATTTAATCCCTCGTCAAGGCTGAGAAAATTGAATTCTATCTTTAGTATTTTTGTTCTAAGACGTTCGCAAATTTCGTATAATTCTTCATGCATGATCTGTACTCAAAAATTATAATTTCTCACTATAATCTGTAATTTTGCGAATAATTATAGATAAATATAATTTAATTATGCAGTTATGCAGAAGTGGTTAAAAATGGCCTTTTAATTTGAGATTCGTAACGGAAAAATGGGTTTAATTTGGTAGTGTGTCGATTCTAAATTCAAATTCATACATACATACATACATCTTCTTCCCCTTCTATGATTGGTTGGTTCGGGGGCTCAAAGCATCTGTGTATCTTCGCCAGAGGCCCCTGTCACTTGCAGCTTCCAGGACCTCTGACCACTCCAACCACAGTCTCCCGGGCGGCCCACTGGACCTTTGACTGCACCCTCGGCTTCCAGAGCTTTTTCTTCCAGAGCGCAGAGCGCAGCGACGCCAGCCGCCGTAGTAGTCACGACTGACGCCGCTCCTCACCCTCGTCACCAAAAATTATGAATTCGACACTAATATCGCTTTTTGCATTTCAACCCCTCTCAACCCCCCCCCCGCCAATATTATTTATTATAGAAACCATACACTTTGGATACACGTACTCGCAAAAATATTAATAACAACAAAAAATAAATAAAATAAAAAAATCATTACCATTATAATAGAGTAAGGTCTCATTGAGATGTTCTTCCTATTAATAATAATCATATTGTTGTGTACATTCTAGTCTAGTAAGTACACTCATCTCTAGAGACCGGATTATATGCAATTGCGTATTTACGTATGCATCTGTATATTTTGCCAATTTATTCACGATTTTGCATATTTCGACCAAAATCTACTGCTCGTGCATATTTGGGTTTATTTTCTGAAATTTTAGCTGTATTTGTAAAAATTCACATTTTCACAAACAAAAATGTTGGTGTCTGGTTGAAAATGTAGTTGATAAATAAAGTAATGTAATAAAAAAATGAGTACTTAATCGTAATTTTTATTTTATAAACAAGATTTTATGACTTCACATCCTAGAATCGTTTTTGCGGTCATCCAAACGATACCAAACATAAATGAAATAAAAATAAAGTTATAAAAAGTCTTGTAATAACGTTGATTTTGTTGTATTTATTTAAATTTATGTGGCATGTTTTGGTACTTTTGGGTGATTTTGTTGCATATTTCGTGCATTTATGATGCATATTTGCATGCATATTTAATCCATTTTAAGATAATCCGGTCACTACAGTCATCTCATACACAATATCAGGCAGATTACCTGCTACATACATGCTTATAACAATTCGTACTATTATACCTAATCAATAAGTATGCTATGATCCAAACAGTCGTCATTATCTGTAGAAATGCTTTGTAATGTATCGATGATCTATTCAATTCATATGTTGATAGGATGCTTGTACGAGAAGAAAATGCCGCGAACAGAAATCATTATATTTATACGCCGCTATTGGTGTTACTACTGACGGTATACGGTATATTCCAATGTTGTTTTTAAAAAATATATTCCATTACATAATACTCGTATAATCCAAGTCATGTAGGTATGTAACGCTTGCCCATTGGAAAATTTTGGAAGTTCGATGAATATGTATGTAATTTTAAAGCAGCGACGCCTTCGTAGGTGGCTAGACATTTTCGTCGAAGTCTCACGTTTTGTGTCTAGACATAAAATTTTATGAATGAAAAATTTGAAATATCGAAGGGTACCTTACCTACTAATGAAATTATGAATGAAAATAGTTTTGAAATATTTCTTTCGTGGAAATAATGAAGTAAGTACCATTTTATACAACGGGACAGAAAATGAAAATAGAATTCTCATTCATACTATATGGTGCGTACCTATACACGTAAAGATTGCAAATCGAACTATTTAAAGTACCCACCATTTACATGTGTGTAAAGTACCTATGTATGTAGATAGACATGTAAGAGGAGTTTTGTGGCTTTTAGGGGTGGGTGCCAACTAAAAAAGTCGACAATATGAATCTGGTCTTACGACTTTCATGACGATATTGGAGAGACGGGGAAAAGACGGAGCCTTGTGATCTTCCTGTGTTTACTCGAGGAACTTTTAAGGGTGGAGTACTAATAGTGGTTGCACAAAAACATATTTAGAAAAGCCTCCGTGATTTTCACGGGTAGGTACCCACTAGTACTTATAATATTTACAGTACAAAACTAATGAAAAATGGAATGATGACCATTTTTGCCAAACTGCATGAAAGTTTGTTGGCAATGTTGCTCTCTTATACATAGAGGATAATACCTATAACCTATATTATATACTTATCACAATTTTCACAACACTTTGCTACAATAATTATACCTACCTACAGATAGACTCCCGAATAAATTTTTTATCCGTGTGGCAAGATATGTATGAACCAGGGCCTAAGTTCGTTCACCAGTGTAGTAATTTATTTATGTTTTTTTTTTTTTTACTCTTTTCTATGCAAGGAACCCTCAAAATACCCCATCTATTTCCTTCTGTTCCAAATTCATGTTGTGAATTCTTATTAATTATCTGTACTTTGACGTGTTTTCAAACATTAATAAATGAATGAATGAAAGAAATTTATTTTCCAGATATATACAACAACATGCAAAAACAATGAATTTTCACATACATACACATAAGTAAATCAAAACATGCCACGAGGCACCAGTCGCTCAACTTGGCTCAACTATCTGGTAAAATTTTACTGCCTCACTAGACCGAAGTCTGTTCTAAGACAAAAAAAATACTACTTTTAAAATATTTAAAAAAAATCAGTGTATTTCTATTCATTTTTTTAAGCAAATCGTTCTAGTTACAATGGGATGACAGGTCAGAACGGATAATCCCGAGGATTTGTAACAATACAGTACACTCTGTGTCAATCTACTACAACTACTAGTAATAGTAGTAGATTGGCACAAAACCTCGGCATTTTGACTCGGCATTTCATTTCAGCTAAACAAGTCACATTGATGTATTGTTTTTTTATACCTAGGATGCTCCACATATCGCCTAAGGCTGCATGGTGCTTTACATTCAGAATATTCATGTTTATTGTACCATTACCTTATGTTATGTCTTGTATTATTTTAAGTAAGTACTATATTATAATATGGCAAGGAGACCTTGACTATAGTTTATTTGTTGATCCCGTTTTGGAATTAAGTGTATTCACTCAGCTATTGACAACATTTTAATTAAGAATAGGCATATTGACAAATGTATCACTCGAAACCGGGTGCTTTGCCTAAAAAGAGAGAGAGAGAGAGGCATATTGACATTTTTAAAATTTCTAAAAACGGGAGACCTTACATCAAACGAAGTATGTAAAAAAAAAACAGGTCCGGCACAAACGAAATGTAACTCAAATGATAGGTAAAAATGAGTGATTAAATACTACATAGAAGGTATCATCGAAATCAATGGCTAAATGTGTGAAATACCTATTTGAAATTCAGGAGACACAGATTGTATAAATTCAGAAATGAGTATGTTGTATGTTTTCGGGTTGACTGTAAGATATTGCCTTTGCAATAAGTCCGCCTTTTAGCACACTGCATTGTCTTGTTTTTGTTGTTATTTATATTTCATGGCCAATAAAGATTTATTTATTTATCATCGAAATCTTTTTTTTTTTTATTTAACATAAAATACATTTTACAATTTACAATTATTAAATACATGGTAAGAATATGATTAGCAATGATCTTGTTACTCCCCGGATATGAGTATATTACTCGTGTTCCGAGGAGGATCATCAATGGCTAAATGTGTGAAATACTTATTTGAAATTCAAGAGACACAGCGATTGTATAAATTCAGGAATGAGTATGTTGCAACGATCTTTTAAAAATTATTATTTCGTAATTAAGGGACCAAAGTTGATGAAGAAGAAGAAGATGAAGACGGGCTACCTTATACTCAACCGAAATTGTAACTGTTTAATGAGCTTCTTTTACTAATACATTCATGTGACCCCTGTAAACTTCGAATAGGTATTTCACACATTAAGCCATTGATATCGATGATGCCTTCTATGCAGTATTTAACTACTCATTTTTACCTATTATTTGAGTTACATTTCGTTTGCGCCGGGCCTGTTTTTTTTTTCATAATAAATGGAGCATTCTCCTTTGTCATTATAAAGTAAATTGTAAAGCAATATAAAATGTTCATGTTTCTTTTGTTTGAAAATCATGTTTATGAAGATGACGCACCCATGCCGATGGTTTGTGTCAGCTGATGGGAACAATGCCATTTGAAGAACCCAAGATATCGTGATAATTTTATATCACATCACAAATATTAAAATTTATGGGTAATATTAAATCATAATATAACTATTTAATATTAAGTACTTATACTAATTTTATATCTATTCCATTCTATTCTCTTATGCTTGTCATGAGATGCCTGAAGGACGCCGACCACCAGGACGCCCACCGAAAAGATGAAGGGAAAACCGGACCTCTTCGTCGCAGGAAATGACTGAATAGATCGGAGATCCATCTAAAGAAGAAGACATATTGAAGGTCCCCCCGCACACCCGAATAACAAAGGCCGGGGCCTTTTTATTCCCTCTCTCAGTCCAAAATTACTCAGACGGCCCTAAGGTTAGCCGGAAAGGCACTCCTCAGCAACACTGTCCGGAATGACACCTTCAATATCCCTGCTACAAGGAAGATAACAAATAATCAGCTATAGATATTATTATTAAGCGTGTCAAACCAGAAAACTTATGTTGATTTCCAGTACTGTGCGAAGCGCACAGCACATGGAGACGCGGCAAAAACATCTTCCACAGTACATGTGACAGTGCACAACGGGCACTCCCACAGATGTTGCATGGTCTGCGCTGACCCGCAGTCGCATGCACCGGATTCTTCCTGTAGAAAGCCCCATCGCTCCCTATTATCGCGGCAGTTCCCAACCCCACACCTCAGGCGGTTTAGAGTAACCCATGTCCATAGATTACACAATAACCTAAGACTAATCACAAAAAAATTCGACTGAGCTAGAGGCAGCAAAAATAAAGGACCCTGAGGGCTTGACTTTATTTTTAAAAATAAAGGACCTTGCGGAAAAGTTAGAATAAATATAATAAATGAAATATGCAATATGTTGAAATGAGATTAGTATATTATAATTCTGCGCCGCAGGACAATTAATTAATACAACTTACGGTTGTTTGATCATATGTGAGAAAAAATACATTAAACATATTTGTAACAAATAAACACAACGCTTCCTTCTCAAACTCAAGGATCATTCGAATGTAATTCATTCTAGACTAAAAACTATGGACATTAAAATATATTACACTTATTATTTATAATGCAACAAATGATAATAATATAAATTATGTCTTTCCGTTTGCAAAAAGCAGATGATAATTATAAAAAAATTATTAACTATAAACCAAGGTTTTTTCATTTGTCAATAGTTAATAATGCTCCCATTTCAGATCACAAAATAAAGTACTAAAATAAACTAAAAAAATAAACGGCGGGCTTATTGTCGTAGGTAATGTCTGCCAACCAACTACTTGTGACATTATAATTTTTATATATTTTATCACCGAAAAAAAAATGAATGAAAAAAATATATAAGTTAATACAACTATACAATATATTTAAAAAAATATAATAAAAAATATACATAACGTTAATACATATGTAATAGTGGATGGTATGAAGGACAACTATTTATGGAAAGGTAATGATGCTTCAGTTTACTCTTGAAAGAGAGAATGCTTGGAGCTTGTCTGAAGTGGAAGATTATTCCATGTTTAGTTGCAGACAAAATTCAGGAGAGCAGACTGCGATGGTACGGCCACGTCAGCAGTAGACCGTCGGAGTATGTTGGCAACAGGGCACAAACACTTAATGTTCCCGGTAGGAGATCCAGAGAAAGAACCAAGTGCAGGTGAAGGGAAGTGGTGAGGCAGGACAAGAGAGAGAGAGAGTGACGTTGTACTGTGGAGGATGCGCAAGACAGAGCAAAGTGGCGGCGAAAGATCAGAAAAGCAGACCCCACCACCATGTGGGATTAATAATTGCTAAGGAGAAGAAGAAGAAAAGTTGCAGGTGTAGTGAAAGGTGAGTCTGCGAAAACATAACAGTGGGTGTTTAATTATTATGTTAGTAATTCATCTAAAGATTTCAAGACGTTTCAGATGAAATGATGTCAATGGGTTTTCAAGACCAATGTTGATAATCAATCTGACACTCATCATTCTACAGACAATCATTGACAGACAGCTACTGCCGTTGGGACCTTGATGTCATCATGAGTCATGACTTCATGATGACGACGATGCGTCAGATGGCTGTACGGAGGAAGACAGTTATGGAAGGTTTTTAGTGTAATGTACGTAGGACATGACGTGGGAACCCAATTTTAAACAAATGATGATGAATGGCAATAATTTCATTAGGGATTTGTATCACATTACATCGATTTGATGATTTTTAAAAAATAGATCGGCTCCGCTTGCTGCTAAAAGCAGTCTGTGAAGGCAAATATGGACATGACTGAAGAAGGATAATGCTGGATTTGACCAATTTCTTAGGTGAGGAATAGTGGAGATAGGACCCACTTATCATTATTTTCCATACAAAATTTAATAAATGGCTTCTATCTCCGCTATTTCTCACCCAAGAAGTTGGTCAAATCCAGCATTAGTCTGATATAAATACTGTAGAAATGAGGAGATAATATTCGTTGGTCGCATAAGAAATGAGGTAGTTATTTAGAGAATGTTTTTTAAATTTTGTAAAAAATATGAATAACTTACCTTAACGTACCTATGCGAAGCGAAAAATCGATTTTGGCTTGTTGTATAAAAATGGGACCGAATATCAAAAAAGTATTCGGTAGAGTCACTGGCTGGCGATGTATTCAACACTTTTCAATACAGGCTTTTAGCCTAGTGCAAGGAGTGCAGGAAAGCATTTGGGTTTATGTATTCAAGCCCAGATCCTTTTTTATAAAATAAAATGGAAAAAAATAATAATCAGAGAATTTACAAAGATCAAATTCTGAACTACTATAGTCACTAAAGCATATTCTCACTCATCTATGTTTGAAGTCTTAGGATGATGTTTTTAGTATTAGCTGAGTAATTTTTTTTCTCGATGCAATTTACCAACTGAATGTCTAATTGAACGTATCATCTTGCACAAAAATGACATCGAGTTTTGTGTACATCCCTAAACTATTACAATTGTAATAGAAGGAACAATGATACTCTCAATAAGTACACAGCATTATTGGATGCATCGATCATCGACACATAATGCGTGGGCGAATTTCATATCCTTGGCATATTGTATAGACTCAGACTTTTGCAAAGATTTCAACATCGCCACATCTTAAGTTCAATTCTATTTATTATTGTGATAGCGCATTATTCCATGTATAACAAGAACTATTAGTTAATGATGTTTCCAATGTCGTTCGATTAAATTAATTGCCTCCTGTTATCATTTTTCGATAAAAAGTAGTGTACAAGAACTCAAGATGTGAAGCACGATCACGTATTGAGTACAAAGGGAATAAGATGACATGCGTGAGAAACTGCGTAGACAGGAAAAACAGGTCGTTAAGTGCAACGAGCATTGTCAGATTTTGGCTATGTCGGATTTGGCTAGTCCTACGTAGCCGTTCAAAACGTATCCTGATATCAGTCCACACAGATTTTTGGACACAACACAATAACATGCAATTCATCATAAATAGATACTGTACAATTCTTTTTACTCAAAACACGCCCGTCCTTGAGTGACTTGGTCAAGTCAACTGGGATGGTCAGTGGTCACACTTTCCTTTCACCTCTTCTTTCACCCATGTGTATTTTTTTGTCATCCTTTCATCATTCGTCCTCTCTGCAAAATACAACCATTCACTGATCTCTCTAATGAATCATTTCTTATCCTGTCTACCAACGTTTTTCACACATTCTTCTCGGCAATCAGTAATCACACCTGATGCGTCCTTCGTCCGTGTTTGGGGTAAGCTGGCAGAGATCGAAGGACTGCGATAAGCTCGCCCTAGTGAACAAATATTTCAGCATCTATTAATTACCTTTGCCATAGCGGATACCTTAATATTTTAAGTTTGACTTAACTTTATTTGTGTGTTGGTTGGTGAAATCTGCCAGTGATGCATTTTAAGGACGCTTTTTGACATGTATTGATATTTTATGAGTGACAATTGAATAGGCCGCATGAAGCAGTGAACAACTATTTCGACTAAGTAATTTATTGTTTTCTTTGTATAATTCTATTGTAATATAATTGTAATGTCTATTGTAATACAAAAGGAGTCATGGTGATGATGTTGCCTGCCTACTACAAGCTTACGTAACATGAATATTGAATACATCAATAAGTTTGATGGGATACATTCATTCATTTTCATCAATGCATTTCCCATCAGTGACAGGTGTGCAGGTGTGTAGGTGTGAATAACCTTCCACAATCATCTGTGAACTCATCTGTGGTATTCACTTACCTATATTTTTTTTATTTATTTTTTTATTTATTTATTTATTTATGAAGTCATAAAAAATAGGATACATTTTTATAACTTAAAAACTAGGCTTAATTATTTACAAACTATACTAAATATATTAATTACATCAGCATTATTCTAGAATCTCTCTTTGACATAGCGCACACACAGCTTCCTAAAAGACGAAACGTTTCCAGCCTCCCTGATTCGGCCAGGAATCTCATTGAACAGCTTCATACCTTTAAAGAGAAGACTGTTTCCTGTTGATGCCAGTCTTATTATCGGGAGTCTGAATTCATTTCGCCTTCTAGTTGGATAGTTGTGTGTGTCCATGTTTCTTATTAGGTTTCTTCCCATATAGGACGGCAACATATTTTTTTCCAACTTAAATAGAAGTGTAAATGTGTTAAGAAAAATTTGTTGCCTAACAGATAACATATTTAGTTTATTTAACATTGTGCTTATTCTACAATACCTATTTACCCCTAACATTGCCCTCATTCCTTTATTTATAACTACCTGCATTTTACTCAGGTCAGTATCATTACTTAAAAATAGTATACTAGAACAATAATTTATATATGTTACATATGTTATTTAATGAATTTATTGTAATTTTTATTTTATAATTTGTAAAAAATGTGTCATTGTCTTGTTGTTGGTGTTGTATGTTGGAATCGATGAAAACCCCGGAACTCCCCTCCAATACACGAGGTCTCCTCACATTGGAGGGTAGTATGGAAAATTGTAAATATTGTAATTAGTTTTATATGTATGTATTAAATGTAAGATATTAGTTACTAATAAATTTATTTGAATTTATTTTCTATATAATTTACACTGGGATAGATATCACTGTTTTATAAATTTATCGTCGTCGCCAATATGTGGTGTTCAATTATCTCCCAAGTATCAGCAAGCTGTCCTGGGCTCTGGAAGTGTTGCTAGTCTGGTGGTCTGCACCAGTGAAGTGGTTCTGCTCTGGTAAGCCTGGTGTCTCCTGGACTCACTACTACACTACATGGTGCAATAGTAGGAGGAGCTAGTCCTACGCCGCCGCTTCCAGTACTATGGATGTAGATTATACTGTAGCCCAGAGTAGGTACTTTTCTGATGTGGTGCAATGCCTCTCTAGAGCCTATATTCTATATGTACTACACTGGTCTCCTAATACACTACATCATCGATTACAAATCAGAGTAGGCACCAGTGGCGAAGGGTAGATTTCTGTTGAAGGGAAGGCCGGGACTATAATTTTTTATTGCATTACGTCAGGTTAGACCTATTGGTCTATAATCATAAATCAAAAAGGTAAGCCGATGGGAATCGTATTTTTAAAACATACATAGATACTTTCTTTGGTGAATTCAATGAGAATAATAATAATAATTGAGTGTCCAATTTTTTATTTCCAGCGCGGTCTAACTGAAATTCACGGGGTCACTGCTGACGCTGCCAATTGGCCTTTGCTCTTTGGCTCTTTAGCCTATCCTTTAAATTTGTAGTTGCCAGGTCTTATGTCTTTGCCATATGCATTAAAAAAATGAGAATTTTAGGTAAATTAAACAGATTTTCCAATTGAGACATTCAAAATGGGTGGCAAACAGATTTAGAACCTCGTGGCAAATAAATTGCAGTACGTTTTATAATAAATTATGTATGCAATTCACTATTTGAAACAATTGTTTAGTGAAAATGTTAAAAGGTCTTCTAATGTGGTGCTTTAAATTTATCATATAAATCTACTTTATCGATCATTACACGACAAATTGATCATTATTTTGTCAAATTATCATTACCTATAGATAATACATCATCTTAGATTCTCCAAGATCTATTGTTCCAAGTTAAATCATTCCAAAAGGTCTTCGTAGTAAAATGATGTAACTGAGAGTTTTGCTCTAAAATAGCATTATTTAGTGTTCTTTGCTTGAAGACACTGGTCGTACCTTAGACGTACTAGAGAGTTAGCAGGTATATGGAATTTTCCAGACTTTCCAGAACATTACCAGAGAGATAGATAAAATTTGAAATTATCAGGATTTTTTAAACAAAACGAGGAAATCATAAAAAAATTAGCTCAGCACTTTTATTCACAAAAAAATAATAATAAAATAATCAAGTCTTAACAATTGTTATTGTTACAGTAACCTCAAAAAATAGGGTTACAGAGAGGAAGACGCCTGTGAGTGTGGTGCTGTACAGGATCATAGTTACCTGTTTGCATGTCCCCAAACAGGAGTGACATGCACGCCCGAGGATGCACTACTGGCGAATGAATGCCAGGGGTGTCCGGGTGGCCGAACATTGGAAATTTGATAGTGTTGCGGACACGGAAAGTAAGTAAGTAACAATTACTTAAATTAAATAATCTGTGATACAATAATAAGAAAAAGTAAGTAATCTGAGTGAACTCATAAGTGTGATATTTCTTTTCAAAACTGGGAGATACTTGGACCAAAAGCGAACGTTTTGTAGTTGATAAATTTTACAATTGAAACGTTGTTTTCTTAGTACAGCTACCAACATAATAACATCATTAGGTAAAGGGAATCGTGATCCATACATAGATCATAGATCTTTATTGATCATACAATATGTCAACCCATTGTTTGACCTTATTTCAGAAGGTAACTGAACTGATCTAGCTGTAATATTTATCATTAAATATTATATTCCTTATTACAAAATCTGTCTTATTCTTCTCATTCTTCTTCAGCCCTGGTCTTTCCACTACTTAATATAGGCCTCTTCCAAACGTTTACCCAACTTTTCTGTGACCTCAATAAAAATTACCCCACGTATCCCGCCGAATCTTGCAGTTAAACGTGTCAATAAGCCAGTTAAACCCGACTTGTAGGCATCAGAACGTCCATCCTGTGTCCTCCCCAAGCGCGTTTACATAATACTATATTGTTGCGCATCTCTTGGTTGCGCCGAGGAAAAAATTGTGATATACAGAAGATGTTTGTACCTTCGTCCTTACGTATAGAAGTCTCGCGAGTTTAAAACCCTTTTTTGTAGTGTTCTTAAAGGACGGATATACCTGCCTAACGCATCTGTGTGCATTCTTGTTTATTGTGCGCTCCCTAAAACTACTATAACCGCGTGTACGGACTTGCGTGTAGTTACGCTGTCTCCCACTTCAAAAAAGGCTCTAAGCCTCCCGCGACTAGTATACCTACCCCTATTTTTCAATCCTCCTATTATGGAATTATATGGGCTAGATGTTTTTCTCAATTATCTCAATCTTTGGGATATGCGTGGTTCTTGCTCAGGACGGCATCAGTATTATAACAATACAACATTATTTCATCTCCTTGGGCGTGGTAAGGTAACAACATGCATATTATTGATAATATTAAATTGTTATTGAACCTTTAATAAAATAACACTAACTTACTGTACCTGTTATATGTTATTTCTATTTCACAACACAACTACTTGTTAAATTATAATATTATTGTTACGTTGAAAATTTCGCATCGCGTCGATCGTGATACTAAATTCTTCTCGGTTTTCAATCTTATGTAAAAGTTGGACGATGAAAAAAAGAACAGTAGCAATTTCAACTGTTATTTCTTTATTAATAGGTTTAGTACTACTACTTCTTCTTCTTCTCAGCACGAAACCGTCCACTCTTGAACGCATACTTCCTCCAAGCCTCTCCACTCCTGTCTATCCTACGACTTCTGCGTCCATGTTCCACCTGCAAACTTGACAACTACTATTACTTACTAATTTATTTATTTTTTAATTAAAAAAGGATCTAGGCTTGCATACTCAAACCCAAATACTTTCCTGCACACCTTGCACTAGGCTAAAAGCCTGTATCGCAAAGTGTGGCACCTCCACACTGCCGCCTCAACCAACCACGTACTCAAACCACTACTGTTTTTCTTTCCGCGATCCATCGGGACTTCTGTCAAGTAGTGCTTTGTGTTAGGAATAACGTCAATACTAGCAACGTTAAACGATTTGAATAAGGCAGGAAAACGGGAATGTTCTATGCTACTCGTATCATGTTGTTTATTTATTTATGTATGGAAACACCCGCAGATAATTAACAAGCATACATAATTACATACTAAAAGACAAAATTCAGGTCAACCCTCCAATTAAGAGTGTCCACAGCATGCACGCAAACCAATCGTTCAACCAAACATTCAAATAAATAATATGCCTTAAAATAACAATTAATTTTTGTTGTTAGAAATCACAAAATGAAGTCGTTTCGAACACTACAGAAAACCCGTTAGATTTTTAAAGCGCATATAGCAGGTTACTTTTGGTCACTGTCACTGATCACTGTGATCTTTTTCTGTATGGCCGGTGTATAAGATTCTTTAGTAGCAGCGACTGTTACTTCGATTCAACCATATTCACAAGTTTTAGTAGAAGAACCGAACATAATCCATGATATTAACACATAATCGTAAAATTGTGTGGATTGTAAGAAATTGTCCCTAAGGCAATAAATTCACAATTATATTATTATGACTTACGCAATCTTTCACAACTCAGTGTACAAATGTTTGCTTTTAAGTTTGCGTTAAATACCGACATTTCAAAAATTTCTAGAATCGGGAGACCTTATATCTCGACAACCGTTAGGTACTAAATATGCTTTGGAACAGAATAGGGCAAATGCATTGAACATTTATCTAGGAAATAACCGCAAAAGATTTTTTATATCTTCATAAGATTTCTCAAAAAAATTTTGAAAAACACCTCTGATCTTTTTTCCGAAAGACGGAAACTCGTTTCCCGAAAGTCGCGGAGTAAATTTTTTTTTTGTACCGATAATATGCATTAAAATTTAGGGAATAACAGTAAAAGTTTTTTGATAGACGCAAAATTAACCCCAAAAAATGGAAAAAACGCTATTTTTTTCAATCATGCGATTGTTCACGCGATTTTGAATGCCGCGGGAAACGACTGTGACGTTATTCTTGCTACCAAGGCCTTAAATATCAATAATTTCATACTCATTCTGGAATCTGGGAAGTGAATTTGTCTTGCTTTAGGCACTTTCATCTTGAATTCAAATACATAAAATCTTTATTGGATAAAACACATTATACCAAATGGTGGGTTTATTGCTGTAGGCAATGTCTGCCAACCAACCACTTGTGACAATAAAGTGACCCCTATAAACTTCGAAAAGGTATTTCCCACATTAAGCCATTGATTTCGATGATGCCCCCTATGCAGTTTTTAATTACTCAGTTTTACCTATCTACCTGGTTCCACACTACCTAGAAAGCTATGGAGCTCCCTCAATAGACTCAGGTACTTTCCATCTTCACCAATAGGGTTAGCTGACTCTGCTATGTGTGAGTGTGGGGAGGAGCAGACAACAGAACACATTGCGAATCAGTGTGTTCTGTACTCTTACGACGGAGGACTGGAGCAGTTCCATCTATTGACGGACGATGCGATTACATGGCTGCGGAACCTGGAGGTGAGGGTTTAGCGGCCCATAAAAAGAAGAAGAAGAAATCTATCTAAGAAGCCTATAAGAAGACCTATCTTTTGAGTCATATTTCGTTTGCGCCGGGCCTGGGTTTTATTCCATACTAAATGAGCATTCTCCTTTCACTCGTTTCTGTACTTATGAGGGGCGACCCTTATCGCTATTTCGCTTTTCATGTTGCCAAAAGTTCAGTAGTGTACGAAAACAATCAATTTGACACATTATTGAAGGAAAGATTAAAATATTAACTCTGTAGTGGATTGCTGCAATGTTACTGATTGATGTTTGATATATCACGTCTTGTTTCTTGTGAAGGGCAGATTAAATAGGCAGGAAACTGTTTTATCAACGTAATATAATGAGTATTGTTACATTACTGAGAAAATGGAGTCGGAATTTCTGAGATAGGTAGATCAGATACTCCCGTGAGAAATGTCTTGTCATTGTTGGATGAATATTAAAATAATTTGTACCTTTGTTACTATTATAATATAAGACATTATGGAAATATGGGTTACCACAAGGCCTCATTAAAGGACCCTGTTGAACAATTTTTGCAGTTCATGGACAACTTATATGGCGTTGTCATGTGCTCTAGCATGCTTACCTACATAATATATGAAATTCTTTACTACGTTCTTCAAAAAAAGGTGCTGCGTTCATATTTATTAGATGGAAAGTATATGTATCAAATAATAAATGAAATTAAAAAGGTCAAAAAAATACAACATAAGAAAATACGCCAGAGTATGTTGGCAACAGGGCACAAACACTCAATGTTCCCGGTCGGAGATCCAGAGGAAGACCCAAGCGCAGGTGGAGGGAAGTGGTGAGGCAGGACATGAGAGAGAGTGATGTTCTACCGGAGGATGCGCAAGACAGAGCAAAGTGGCGGCGAAACACAAGAAAATCAGACCCCACCACCATGTGGAATTAATAATTGTTAAGGAGAAGAAGAAGAAAAAGGTAAAAAAAATGAATAAAATAAAAATGATTCAATATTTTTATAAAGTTCGTCTCGATGCCTTTACTGAGGCTTGGAAGCTAGCAGCCCGCTTGAGTTCTAGGGGCAACTTTTCTACAGTTCAGGGTTCAGGGGCGGCAACAGAAAATGCATTTCTGTGTGCAACTTGAAACTCATAAGTCGCACAAAGCGCGCTGGCTCACTCCCAAGTCCCTCAGAATACACTGGTCCTTAATGCAATAGGACGTCGTGAAGTTCAGGGCATCATACACCACAGCACACACACATTCGAGCCTCTATTGACAGCCAGTGCAGTTCCTTCAGAATTTTGTGAACAAGATGAACCTCAAATTTTCAAATTGAATCGCAGTCTAATTGAAACGCAGGCACTGTTATTCCTTCTCACTTGTTTATACCATCGTCATAATCCTCGTTAAGAAGCAGGAATATAAATAGCAAAGTTATCATCCTCAATATAAGAAACAGGAATATACATAAATAGTATAGCCATAATTGGTTTATTGGTTTTAAATCATCCATAGGCCTTATTTAAGGCACTTGAAATCATCAGGTTTACATATTGAACAAAATTTATACATTGAAAACTTATAAATTGGAAACTTATAAACAGTTACAGCAAAAAAGAAAGAATGGAAACAATAAATACATGGTGACAAAACAAAATCATAAAATAGGTGTGGATTAGTTCGATGCAGGTCTGGATGTAAATTGTCCAGAACTACATTACGTCAATGACAACATTACATTCTCAATATAAGAAGCAGGAATATAAACAGCAAAGTCATCATCATCAAATAGAAGCAGGAATATCAATGTTGTGTTAAGTATTCCGCAACATAACATATCATGTAGTTTATATTATTACACCGAGTAAGGTATTTAATATTACAAGTATATTAAGGAATTTACCGAGACACTAGGTAGTGGATTCATAATATGGAGTGCTGTACATCAACCTTGATATTTAAACTCCGCTTTGGTCTTCGCCATCTCACGAATGCAATACCATTATAATATAACTAATATACAATCAATAAATCTACGATATCTGGTACCTCAGGTACCTGGTAATAATATCGAAATGTAGTAAACATTATGAACATTCCATTTTGTTACTACGAGAGGTATATCATGAAGAGGAAAACTGATGGGTAAACAAATGGATACGTTTTATGAACAAAAAATACAGTATAAACGTCAGAGATCGCAGATTGCTCTCCCTTGGACGATGACGCAGGAGAGGTTGTAGCTTTCTGGGAGCGGAGGGGGATGTAATGAGTGCTGACCGACACGATAAGAAGAAGAATGTCAGAGAGTTGACTTTTTTGAGAATTTGCAAAGCAAACTCATGAAACGTAATTGAAAACGAAAAGAGCAGATGACACTGCAATTACGGCATGAGGTCGGTAAAGGTATGTTCTGAGTAAAATGAATCGTAGAGTGTATATGGCAAATTGCATAAATGTGACGGAAGCACGAAGTGTGTGTAGGGATAGGAAAGTCTGACGATTTCTCTCTGCCTACCCCGCAAGGGATACCGAATGAGGGGATAAAATAGAATAGAATTATAGAAAATTGTTTCCACTCCAACAGCGGCGAACATCACTGCTGAACAAGATGTGAAAGTTATTGGAGTTTTACAAACAAATGACTTACACAGAATTCTCGAAGCATATAAAAATTGCATTGTTGTGTATGTATGTCGTATGCCAATGGAGAGACCAGAGTCAAAGATTAAGATTGTGAGAGCTCAGGCATTGAAGTGCCTAAGGAGATAAATTGTGAATATCTTCTCTTGTGCCGCTGAACATATGGAACCGACCCCTGAGTTGAGTTTTTCCCGTTTGTCACACTTGTGGAGAAGACCTTTCATGTCTATTTCTAAATCGGTTCTGCATGCACCAAATATTGCGACGGACTAATGGTTTGGGTGAAAAGAAAGCTCCTTGTGGAGCAATCAGGTATGTACAATATGGCTAAAGATCTATCAAAAAGGCAGAAGCGACAGAGTAAGTATTTAAAAAAGTTGTGGGTGCTGTATATGCAGGTGCATATGTCGAGAACTTTTTGATAAATATCTTAAGAGGTCAGGGTCCACAAAGCGCTCTAGAACCAGTGACGATGACGAATTATTATCAAAGGTTGAAACATGTGTGTCAAAATTATATTAGACACAATAAATCAAAATGTCTGTTCTGTCAAAGTTCAAATTAGTTTTGTTACATCCCTAGATTCCAATTACGGAATTAATGATATTAAGGCCTTGGTACCAAGTAAGGAACCTATATAAAGGTGGAAAGAACTATTGAACATTGAGCCCCTTCTATATCTATGACAAATCTATGGTGGACGCCATTATCATTGCAAACATATGATTGCGTGTCATGTTGGTTGTCCACAATTGAATGAATCCTGGTGATATTTAAGTGATTTCTCATTATGTATAATCAGTGTGGAAATTACTTTTGCAATATAACCTATGTAATCAAATGGTAAATTACCGTACTTTACATCGAGAAAAAATTGCGTATACCTAGCGGAAATCCTGGCGGCGGTTAATTTTTGTCTATGGCTTTATCCGTTAGGACTTCCTACATTTATACAGGTTCCCTAGTACTAAGAATGACGTCAGAATCATTTCCCACGGCAATAAGGTTCAAAACTGCGTGAACGAATCGCATGAAAAAACGGTAAAAATAGCGTTTTTTCCATTTTTTGGGGTTAATCTTGCGTCTATCAAAAAAATTTTACGGTTATATCCTAGATTTTAATGCATATTATCAGTTAAAAAAAAAATAACTCCGCGACTTTCGGGAAACGAGTTTCCGTCTTTCGGAAAAAAGATCAGAGGGGCTTTTCACATTTTTTTTTGAGAAATCTATACAAGACATAATTTTTTTTACGGTTATTCCCTAGATAAATGTTCAATGCATCTATCCTATTTTGTTCAAAAGCATATTTAGTAACGGTTGTGCAGATATAAGGTCTCCCGTTTTTAGAAACTTTTGAAATTTCGATGTGCATACTCTTAAGATCAGGAAATTCAATGTTAAACAAATTACTGAAATTATCATTTCAATGTCAGAAATTACATTATGTAATTATGTATTAGCTACAATATTTTAATGAATAATTATAATTCTTGAAAATTGTTTTTAATTTTGATGATTTTGACGAAGTTCAGGCAGTAGGCGGTGTTTCTGTTGCTGATTGATGTTCTAACTTCTAATGCCCTTTATATTTATTTATATATGAAAGTGTACTCACTCATCAACACACATCCCAAACGGATAATCCCAGAGAAGGGAAATTTTTAAGACTCATAAGTTTTAATATGAAGCCTTTCACTAAGGAGAGATGATTGGAAATTCTGCCTTTAAGGGGTGAAAAATTGGGTTGAAACTTTTAAAGAATGTACGAATATCTCGGAAACCAGACGTAATAATAAAAGTTGTCTGGAAAGTTGATTGACATCGTTGGCGCAGTTGGTTGAGACGGCAGTCTCTCGAGCGGGAGGTGCCAGGTTTAAACCCCGGCGCGCGTTGGCGATGTATTTCACACTTTGCGATACAGGCTTTTAGCCTAATGCGAGGTGTGCAGGAAAGTATTTGGGTTTGTGCATTCAAGCTCAGATCATTTTTTAAAAAAAGAAATATAAAAGGGAGTGTTTAAAACATGAATAACTTGACTTGACCATGTCGACCAAATTTTTAAGTATGGTCGCGTACTAAGTAAATGGAACCGATGAGCATCTAATGCATGAACGTGACATAAGCACGAAGTCTACATACATAAAGATAGGTCAGTCTTACATTCTGTTTTCTTTGCGAAATAAAAATAAAACTTTAAAAGTTCACATTCATCTTGTACTAGTGACAAGTCTATTATTATGCAGCGTTTACATGCGACCTTTGCAATAAATTTCCCAAAAATATAAACCACTCAAATAATAGGTTTGAATGATAGATATTAATGGTAAAACTTACACATATTATATACAGCCACCTGCAGGCTACGATAGATAACCATCAATAGATAATATCATATTAGATTTGTAATAAATAAGTATTTGCAGTACCTAACTAAAATATTACTTAGCATGATATAATATGAAACAGACCTCATATTTCAAGTTGATGTAGCTTCTAATTTGACCGCTTTAGAAAATATATTATTACCTTTTTTTCACACGAGGTGCAAGAAAGCGAGTGTGTGATCATTGGTCTTCTTCTTCCTCAGCCTCTCAGATTCATTGTTGGATATGGGTCTCCCTTTCTTCTTCTTCGTTAGCCTACTCCCGTCCACTCCTGGATGAAGGCCTCCTCCATCTGCTTCCACGCCGCTCTATACTGGGCTCTCTGGATCCAGTTTACAACTCCACAAATCCTCGTCCTGGGGACACCGCATCCATCTCCCTTCAACACATTTTTTATATTATCACTTTGCCTGAAGGTCTGCCGACGCTTCTGTGGCTTATTCTTGTCTACCATTCCAATATCTTTTTGGTCCATCGTGAAGCCTGGCATCTGGCAACATGTCCAGCCCAGTTCCACTTAAGCTTCTCGACCCTCTCTGCTAGATCGACTACTTTGGTTTTCTCTGATACAAGCGTTTTCCTCTTTAAAGCTCCCCGCGTCACTAACAGCTCATACATTATTAGCATTATCGTGATAATTTATTGCATGAGCAAAACCGTGGGTAGTAAATTAAATTTAATTAAATTTCAATTTTCATGTCATTTTTTTGGTAGGTATGCCATGTCGAATCATTTATCTACATTATGTTGCACGTGGAATAGAAAAAAGACACTAATAATTGGTTGAATAAAAGTTTATGCACTACATTGACAGTTAATTGAAGAAGTACCCAACCAGCGCAGGGTTACCTTGGCAATTTATAAACCATAGTTTCGTTCAGATAGTTTGCGAGAAATTACTTGCACTTAACTAATTTTAAACTATTTGTCCTCCACGTCGAGTGTGAGAAAACACGTCAAAATTAACATTAAGTCTAAAATTGGATACGAATGAATGAACCTTAGTACTACGTTAGTATTTCATAGAAAATAATTAGTATGTTAATACCAGTTATTTTAATACTTAATAACATATCGTTATTGTTATTTTAAGATGGTGTGAGATTGCACGTATAAATTAGAATAGTGATTATTATCTTTATACAAGGTTTTGAGATATGTTCTAGAAATGGAGATTGAATTGTTACAATGTGAGTGTTTTAATATGCGTGCAAATATGCAAAACTTAAATATGCGGAAACGTCACGGATTACCCAAAACTCCACGACTTTTATTTGTCAGTTTTTATGGTGTTGAATATTTTGAGTTCGTCTGCATATATCATTGTTCGACACTGAAGGAGCCGAGGGAGCTCATCAACTAGGAAGAAAAAAGGTCCTAAATGGGATCCCTGTGGAACACCTGATGTGAACTTGAATAACATGACCTTTTAATTAAAACAGTAGATTTAAACGTATCGATTTACTATGCCTGCTAAACATGGTGAAAATATCAGCAGGTCGGTAAGATTCCTTTCGAAAATTTGGATTTCATAAGTATTTAACAGGATTTTGAAAAGCAAATTATTTTTTCTAAATTATCGTGAGTCACTTTGTAAAGGCACATTTTCACTATTTTCGTTTTTTTTATATACAAATAAAGGACAAAAAGATTTTGCTATCCTTGCTTCCGTCACGTTCATAGAATTCATCATACACACTTTTTTTCTCACTCACACACAGACAAGATTTCTTTTATTCAGAATACCTCCATCCTTATGCAACTGATGGTCATGGTCAAGCCAAATGGTTCTTGGACGGCCGAGCTTCCTTAAACAAAGTTTTGCCGTCTTTTTTATTTTTGAAAATAGTGCAAATGAATAAATCTGTCCAATTAAAATAGCCTCTAATTCTAACTAATTAAAATAGTTAGGTAGATAAATGATGAATTATTGAAATAATAAATAATAATATGCGATGCATATGCAAATATTTGCATATAATTCGGTCGTTATTTTAAGCATTTTTTTTCCTTTACAAGTGTTTTATGTGAATTGTTATTGTTTTTGAAATATAATAACAGTCATTTTAATCGACTGCTAATTTTTAATTATACTACTTGGTGTAATAATAAAACAGCATGTGTTCAATTAAAATTAAAACGAATTAGGTTATGTTGAACTGGCCTGTCATGAAAGGTCATTCTATAAATTTCGCACAAAAGGACAATCAATCATGACCATCATCATCAGCCCTCGCCAATCCTGTGCTGGATATCGACCTTCCTTTCCGACTTCCATAACTTTGTGTCCATTATCATTTTTATTTTTTTTATTTATATAAATGAATATGGGTTTATCAAAATACACCTTTGTACACTTCACAGTAAGCTTGAAAAGCTTGTGTCGTGAAGTGGAGTAAGTCGGCACCGGGGATCGAACCCGCGCCCACTGGATTAACAGTCGAGCGCGTTATCAACAAGGCTACCGACCACCTCTATTATTATAATCATTTGGCATCAGCTACTGAAAGGTGGCGTCGTCAGAAGATAAGGGAGTCAAAGATTTTTCGCTGCTACATCCAGGAGACACTAGAGAGCAACATCCAAATCATCAAGTCATTGCAAGGCGTTTGGATTGCATATTTTTTCTAAAAACGGGAGACCTTAGATCTCGACAACTGTTACTGAATATGCTTTGGAAAAAATAGAGTAGATACATTGAACCTTCATATAGGGAATGACCGTAAAATATTTTATATATGAATCAAAAACTTTAAAAACACCTCTGATATTTTTTCCCAGACAGAAATTCGTTTCTCAAAAGCCGCTGAGATTTTTTTTGGTATTGATAATATGCATTAAAATCTAGGGAATGACCGTAAAAGTTTTTGGATTGAAGCGAAGTTAACCCCAAAAAACGCTATTTTTACCATTTTATCATGCGAATTTGACCCTTAATGCCGCGGGAAATGGCCGTGACGTCATAGTTGGGTCGCGAGCCTTAAAAAAGAGCAGACTCGCAATTTTATGTAACTACCTCGAAGCGAGAGCGATGATAAAAATAGATGCTAATTACTTCAACCTTCAAAGGACATAAAATTTTATTTATTTATTTATCGAGTACCATAAATAAATAGATAATTTTTAAGATGAAATAATTCTGAACATAGCAATCATTTGAACTCATCTATAATAATATGTTATTGAACACATGTGTGTATTGATGTGTATATATCTAGGTCAATGTGTGTAATCTTTCTAAGTACCAGCCAATATGTAAATACATTGAATAGTCACCTAATACTAGATCTGATCGAAGATTAATTACATAAATGAATTAAGCGAGACTTAAATCTAGGAAAAGTTTATCTAAGAACGACTTCTCCCCTAAAATTACCAACTGATAGGGCTAGACTAGAACACTGGAATACACAACACAGTGAAAGTCAGGTCGAGCTGCTGGAGACATTGGGACCGGGACACCAACTACCATTTTGCACATGGAAAACGCTAAATAGGCTCTGAGTCGGCGTAACACGGTGCAAAAAGAATCTATATATGTAGATGGGGCATAAGTGTGGATGAGGACATCTCCTGTAGCTGTGGAGAAACACAAGATGACGAACACCTTCTCGTCTGCCGAGATATGGCGGAGGGGTGTGATAAAGCGGACCTATATAGGGCTAGCGACAAAGCAATTGCTGCTGTAGTGTATTGGAGTGGATTCGTTAAGTAAGTAAGTATTGAAAGGACATACGAAGAGAAGAGATTGGCGAGTGACAGGACGGCGTGTAAAGAAACAACGAAAATGCTTGGTACAAATCAATCTGCGAGATTGAAAATCACACCTTTGTAAAATAAATGAAACACCACATTTGACACAAGCCCCCCACAAGATTCTTTACAAAAATGCGTCCTGTGTGGCAGAGCCGTATTTGCCAAAAGGCTGATAGTCCAAGAGCCCGCTGCATAATTTATGACGTATCTGTTTTTTGATCGAAATGTGGTATAAACGATAGCTTACCAATAGGGTATTACATCGCACTAGGGTTGCCTATCAAAATCCTGCCGCAAACCCCCCTGCCCCCCCCGAAAAGGTCCCTCTTCGCGGTTTTTCGCATTTTATAGGAATATGGTAAGAGATAGGAGAAAGTAGTCAATGACAAAAATAATCATTGCTAAATTCTCTATAAAAAATGCAAAGTCAGTTTTTTCGTAGAACTAGCAGTTTACCCGCAATGGCCGGTCCAAAACCAAAATTCATTTAAAATACAAAAAAAATGTATTTAAACTAAATTGGTTGGAAATTGATAAGAGCTACAGGAAAATAGTCAAAGAACGAATTAATTACTGTAGTCTTAGCTACAAAACGAGCTATAACTTATTTTCATACATCTAATAATTTCGGAGTTATTGCAATAAAACTCAGTGACGAAAATTCTTAAAATTTAGTTTTTGATAAAATAACCAGCGATATAGCGCCGCAGGCCAAATTTTTTTTCCATAAAATGTTAGTAATAATGGGTGGAAGAATGTGAAAGAAAAAAAAACAAACTTTTTTTTTTATTTTTTCAAAAAATATCCTGTTTTTTGACCGGCCATTACGGGTAAACTACTAGTCCTATGAAAAAATTGACTTAACGTTTTTGGTAGAGAATTTAGCAAGGATTATTTTTGTCATTGACTACTTTCTCTTATCTCTTACCATATTCCTATAAAATGCGAAAAACCACGAAGAGGGACCTTTTCGGGGGGGGGCAGGGGGGTTTGCGGCAGGATTTTGATAGGCAACCCTAGTGCGATGTAATACCCTATTGGTAAGCTATCGTTTATACCACATTTCGATCAAAAAACAGATACGTCATAAATTAAGCAGCGGGCTCTCGGACTATGAGTAGGCCGGGGACTATGGGCGGCAGAGACTTCAGAGGGCGGCCCCTGCCCACATTTCACTTTCCACGGAATTCACCCCTCAAAAGTTTCAGTCTTTGTAGCTTTTCCTAGGGTTTCCCCCTCCATATCAATAAAATTTTTCGTCGACGGGGGGTGGGGCAGCAGTACCAACTAAACGCGGATTAAGTGGAAGATATTGCTTTTGCGATAAGTCTGATTTTGATTCTGATTTTTGGCTGATACAGATTTATTTATTTATTTTTGAGTAAATGGAATCGTAGAGTGTGTACGAAGAATTGCATGAATGTGTCGGAGGCACGAAATGTGTATAAGGATAAGAAAGTCTGGTGATCTGTTCTCTTTGCCTATACCGCAAGGAATGCGGCGTGAAGAATAGAATAGAATAGAAGCATTAAATTTAATTATCCAAGCGTTTGGACATCTCATGATGTGGTCAAGCCTTTAGTTGGCGAACATAGTCATTTAAGACACAGGTTCTCTCAAATAAAACCGATGTATGAAATAATTAATAATTAGAGTCAAACAAGAAAAACGTTGTTCAGGTAGTTAGTTAATATTAAAGCAGTTAATATTATTATTGATTGCCGTAAATCATCATCAACACAACATCAAGGGCCTCCATTGGGAAATTATTATAAGACCTCATGCTGAAGATAGAGTGTGCTAAGTCTGAAAGGAGAATGCTTATTTAGTATGGAAAAAAAACCCAGGCCCCTCGCAAACGAAATGTTACTCAAATGAAAAGGTAAAAATGAGTAATTAAATACTGCATAGGGGGAATCATCGAAATCAACGGCTTAACGTGTGAAATACTTATTCGAAGTTGACATCAGGGATCACATGTATTACAAGTAAAAGGAGCATTAAACAGTTAAAATTGCGGTTTAAAAGCGTATTTAATATAAATAAATAAATAAATAAATCTTTATTGGCCTAGTTACAAAAACAAGACAATTATAGTGTGCCAAAAGGCGGACTTATTGCAAAACCAATATCTTATAGTCAATATAAACAGTGCAGGACTTTTTTTAAATAAATAACAGTTTTTTTTCGTGGGTTCAGTCTGTATTTTCGAGTAATTTTATTTTGTTATTAATGAGTTATTAATGAGTTATGAGTTTGAATGTAAATATTTATTAATTGTAATTTAATAGAATAAAACGAAAAACTAAGCTAAGCTATTATTTATATTATATTTATTTATTTTATTTTATTCACAGAATCAGACAGTTACAACAATAAATTTTACATTAATCAAAATATCGACAACAAATAGACCAGTAAAGATTCCACATTTTATAACCACGTTTTTGGAGGTATCACATTTTACGTCTGTTATTGGGAAAATATCAATATAAATGAAACAATTTTTTTCCAAGTATTATAACTACAAACCGTATTAGTTTGATTTCAAAATCCAATTTAAGTCTGTCCTTCACATGCCGATCGCAACGTAAGACCTTATTGAACTACGTAAAGAAATTACGTGTCAATTTGCGGTACAGTTGAGTCAAAGTTAATCGGATTAATATTGTTATGATCTATCCGGATCGAACTGATTGTATTTTTTCTATCATCATATTGTAATCAAGAAATAAACCTTATTCTTGCCAGTTTCACGGTCGTTTTTGTTTGATTTGTGTATAAAGAATAAATAAACAAATCTTTATTGGCCAGTAAATATACTCGTAAATAACAACAAAAACAAGACAATGCAGTGTGTGCCAAAAGGCGGACTTATTGCAAAAGCAATATCTTAAAGTCAACCCATCCATAGTTTCAGATTTTGTATTATTCTTTTTCGCAGCTTTCCAGGTTTTTTAGGGTCACAATCAACTCTTACTTACTTGCTTTCTTCCTTTCTACCCCTTCCCTTCCGCTTCTCTTTCTTCTTCCCCTACTTCCTTCTTTCATATGCTTGGTGTATTGCACATACTTTTAGCGTACAACTGTAATGAAATCAAATTGTTTTTTGCGTGTGTGCACTGTGCAGTGTGCGACTGTGCGTATTCTTTTTGTGAACAGGTGTTATTGGTCTTATGTGCTAATACGAGTATGTCCATATACTATTTGCACTAATGTATCTATTACATTGTATGTTGTGACTCTATCTGTTATTTCAACTAATAAAAAAGGAAAATGAAAAGCATGCATATTTTCAAGTTTATTTATTACCAACCATTGATAAATTGTTATTCCAATAACTTTGTAATCTTTTGAAAAGAAACTTTGTGGAAGCACGTTTTAAAACTGAAAAAATATATAAACAAAAACAAACACTAATTTATTTCTACCATTTTCGCCGTAGAAGAAATAAAGCAGTGTTTTATTATTCTCTGATAATGATTATTGTTTTCGTTATTGTTTGATAATATGCTATAATTGTAAAAATTGACGAGTCCAGGTGCCCGGACGGGCCTACGGACGATAGAAAACAATAAACAATATTCCGGTTAAAAGCGTGTTTAGTCTGACCACCGTTCGCATCTTCAGAAGAGGAAGGCGATCTGTAAAAATAATGATATATTTCAACCAATCAATTACATTATTTCAAACTAATTTGATGATCACGAAATAAAGAGGACAAGCAGGTAATTATATATACGCAATCATCATAATCAATCGTATTTGTAGGCAATAATGATTGTGGCTTGGAATGATTAGCTTGGAATGCTGATTGATGGAATATTGTGATGGGAACGCGGAAGGACAGAAGTGATTGAAAGGACACTGTGAAGAAGACTGGGTGATAAATGATCTACAACATTTATTCGATCTTTTCCGATCTTAACATTTACAAAGATATACATTGTTTATGTTTGCCTCCCCACTAGGAATATCCTGTGTCGGGAGAAGCAAACCCACATTATAATTGTAATAAGAAGATAACATTACAAGTAACACTGTCTCACAACAATTGACAGATAAAGACAACACAACATAAAGTACATACACGCGTGTGGAGCCCAACACACCATACATACAACAATAATCATTTTTATTATTGTGTACTTCCTCAACCATAGAAGTACAGCCAGGTGTGAAGGGTGACCACATGCTTGGACTTATAAGTTTCAGGAACAAATAAAAATTAAAAAAATTACAATCATAAGATAATAATTTTATTACATAATAATATTATCATGAAATTGCAGGCTTCCTGAAAAGCTATAACACAAAACATTGATTTATTTACTGTCTTGAGTCCCTTTTTATCGAAACGTTTTTGAATAGTGTATTGTATGAGTATATGTGGGGGTTATCAATGGCACAATTCACATAGCTTGGGTGGATTGCCGAATTAAATAATAAAAATATATCTACAAATAAAAAAAAAATGAGTAGTACATGGTTGGCGCAGTTGGTTGAGGCGGCAGTCTCTTAAGCGGAGATGCCAGGTTCAAACCTTGGCGCTGGCGATGTATTTCACACTTTGCGATACAGGCTTTTAGCCTAATACAAGGTGTGCATGAAAGTATTTGGGTTTGTGTATGCAAGCTCAGATCCTTTAAAAAAAATGCAAGTATAGTTATCTCAACAGGTATACAGCGAGGAATGGACTTTCAATCAGGCTTATGATTGATCGTCGGCTGGTTTAATACGATCACATTGCACTTGAGTTCATTCCAGGGTGAATGGTCAATGAATTGGCGAATGTTACTTTTGTTATAATGATTTTCAATTTTCAATCAACCTTATTGCCTAGATGCTGTTTTGTAATTAAAATCGTTTTCTTTTTAATAGCAATAGGTAGGTACGTGATTTTCGAACAGCCTATCTTAACCAGGATTCTGCTCTATCGTTCCTCAAAATATGCAGTCTGAGAGTTCCCCCGCCTGAAACCAATTGTTGGACATGGGGGATTCTGTAACTTTCCTAAAACACAGCGGTGCATGATTTCTATTGTCAGTAGTTTTTCAATAGATAGGTACCTGTTGTAATTATTGATATCAATAGTTACCGATTTCAACTGATTGTGCAATTATTATTTATTTGTAATCAATTAATTATCGACGGTAATTTATTAAAAAAAGCTATACAAGGCTAATTACCATTGTGATTAGGTTAGAGGTAGGTAGTGCGCAGGCATCTCAAATTATATAGGAAGCTTTGTAAGCATCTGTTAGTTAAGGTCCTATATACGCTGTCATCCGGCTTCAGCGCCTATAATTGTTCTCAGCCAATGCTGAGAGAATCGTCTTGAAACTGAGGACAGTGATAGATGAAAGTATGAACTACAGCTTGACTGTTTTGAAATTACAATATTTGGAAATTCCTTGAATAAAAAAATATTCCGAAAGTACCTCTGAAATTTACGGGATATGAGGATTTTAATTTATGAGGAAAATAATTTAGCCAAAATACTGGTAATTATAATCTTAACAAATTGACTGTTTTGGATTTTTAAATTTCTTCCCAGGTTTCTTTTAAAAAGGTATAATTTAATTTGTCGCTTACTTTATTCTTATTTCGCGCTAACATTCTCATACAAAATTTGAAAAAGTTGAAGCGAAAATATAACGATTTTTGGTCAGGGCATATAGGCCCTTAAAACATATTGTCAAATACACAGTAATACCTATATAGACAATTGTGCGTCCGTCCGCAATACTGTGAAACGTGGGAAGCCACCTTAACTTAAGATGGCAAAATGATAACTATAACAATATTATCTACCTACATATTTTTATACTAAATATGATGTTACTCGTAAAGTATGAGGAAATGAGAAATAATATAGTCTTTGAAAAACAGTAAATCAAAAGTACTTTATATAAAAAGTCACAAAAAATCACAATAATGTTCGTATACAATATTACTGACACAACTCAATTTATTTCATTATCATAAAATTTGTGAAAAAAAAAATCATTTCATTTATTTATTATCCAAAAGCATTTAACAAAGTAAAAATATGAACAAATAAAGTACTGGATTTTATCGCCTCAAGATTTGTTACATGTAGGTATGTACAAAAAAAACACAATACTGAATGATAAGCAAATGATTTAGATATTGGAATTGAGTTTTGATACGTGGTTGGCGAACTTGGTTCGAGTGCGGACTTCTAATCTGAAGGTGGCGGGTAAGAATCTCGTGGCTCAAATCTCATGACACAAGATTTTAGCTTACTGTGAAGTGTGCAGAGTATGCAAGACCAAGTCCCTTAAAAAAAACACAATCCTCAGATCTAATGTGGCTACATGTTTGACGCAGTTGCTTTATTTCACACCATTTGAAACAAGCGCACCGACCAGCTACTCCAGCTTTAATTTTTTTCTTTTTCTTTACTTTTCGGTTGGCTTTTTTTAAATTATTAGTATTGACAATTTTTAAGTTGTATCACTCTTGTGGTGCCATTGAAATAGGGATGTTAATTTTACATCGAAATTATTTATTGCTCCATCGAAAACATTGCATATTTTTATTGTGATCATAAATGTACTAACCTATAAGATGTATTAACTAAGATAATTTTTTCAGGTGATTTCATAGAATGTGATTTTAATAGCTAGAGTATTTGTTTATTTTCTCTTTTTGTGCCATATCAATATCTAAAGTATTGTTGTTCAGCGAAAAAACACAAATAAAGTTTGCCTGCGGCGCTATTTTTATTCTTTTTGTGCCATTTCGATACCTGAGTCTTAGTTAGGCTGGAGCCTACAGGTTCTTTATAATCTATATAAATTTTTGAGAACTTTGGATTATCATGCTTAAATAAAGGGGCGGCAGAAACCCAGTTTACGCTACTGCCACTGGTCCGACTCATACGAAGGTTAACACTCTTTTTTTTATAATCGATGGTTTTAAACGTGCATAAATTAATTGTTACCATCCCTAATGAGCTACGCGTGTTCGGGCGTGATACAATAAAAAGATTATCATCGAGATTAATAATCTTCCATAGAAGGGAAGATCGAAGGTTACTGAATAGATATTAATATGTTTACCAACTATTTATTAGATGGCCTAATAAATTGTATTATTTGGCGTACATACCAATAAATACGTTTGATAAATTATATATATTTTATCTAAATCTGTAGCTATTTATCTCAGTGTACCTGATTTTAAATAATTTTTTTAAGTTATGTGGATTTTAATTAATTTATACCTTAAGAAAGAATGGTGCTTGAACATGTTAAAAATTAAATTAATTTTTACCTTATTAAGAGATGCTTAATAAGGTAAAAATTAAATTAATTTTTACCTTATTAAGAGATGCTTAATAAGGTAAAAATTAAATTAATTTTTACCTTATTAAGAGATGCTTAATAAGCATCCCTTTTCTTAAAGCCAAATTTAATCCCTTTTAATAAAAAAATAAACTGAAAAAATAATTAAAAATATGGGTTGCGGAGTTATGATTGTGATCGGATAAGAAATAGAGAATATTATTAGTAATAAGTTCTATAATATGTATTAGATTTATAAAATAGAGTAAGAGAATATACTGCCAACAAACTGTTTTGCAAGTTTGGCAAATATTGATAAGCTATTTTTGTAATTTTTATATGTTAAATAAATCATCATAAATCACGAAAAAACGGCCAAACAACCTATAAATAATTTTCATAGGAGAAACTATGTGCGATATCTCAAGTTCGTACCACGTCTGGTTTCCGAGATATTCGCATCCTCTAAAAAACTTTCAATCCCATTTTTCACCCCCTTAGGGGCGGAATTTCCAAAAATCACTTCTTAGTGGAAGGTTTTGTATTAAAACCTATCAGTCTTCAAAATTTCAGTTCTCTAGGATTGGCCGTTTGGGCTCTGCGTTGATGAGCGGCTATCGAGATGAGTTCGTATATTTATATATCTGCTGAAATTAATTATCTGTTTATGACTATTTGTTTGTTGTTATACGAGTATATTATTCTATTATATCTGTCTATGTATATTCAGATTCACTTTTCTCTATTTATTCACACTTGCATATTAATGTTGTATCTAATAGTGTTCAAATTCATATTTTTTTAGTTCATGCATACTTGCATGTTTTGTTCTTTGTTTTTCTTTTTTGTGTTTATTATATTGTAGGTAAAATATGGAATCTTTGTTGGTCTGTTTATAAGTAATATGTTAATTTATGTTATTTGTTGTTGTGACTGTATAATTCCGTTAAGAAAATAAAATAAAATAAAAATATGAGTAGAGATTACTCAAGTATGTAAGCAAAGTATTAGAAGTAGGCAGTATAGTACTTTGTGATGTGATGACTGATGAATGTGTGTTGAGGTGAACATGAGCGGCTTTTGTGTATGTGGCGCTCCAAATCATCTTTGTTGTACTATTAATTACAGTAAAACCACTATTCCCATAGCTCAGTACTCTGGATGTCAATCTGCCGTCCTTTTGCCTTGCCACATGACCCGCCCACTGCCATTTCAGTGTCCCTACTCTCTCCGCAATGGCTGAGACCCTTGACTGTCGTCTTATATCTTTATTTCTTATCCGGTCTCTCATGGATACACCTATCATTTAGGTAGGGTAACATGGTTCACTGCACCACAGTGATTCTTAAGGGATATTATTGTTTCTATGTTTCAACTGATTTGACGTTTATTGTTACAGAGTCTTTAGTTCCCGAAATCGCCACTACACGCGCTACTTATCGACGGAATACTGTAGTTAAATTATGAATATTTACATATATCCATCATATTAGTGCCTCTAGGCGTATAATATAGTTACACATATTATCTGCCGATATTATCTAATAGTTAATATTGTAATTACATGTGTGGTTTATTGATCTTGACCTTTCAAAACCAATATAGTGACGGTGTATTGAGGTAGTCGTTGAGAAATAATAATACCAGAACAATCTCTATTACATATTTGGTGATAATCTGATGATGCTTCCAAGAATTGACACAAAGGCGCTGTCGTCGTATTTTTTTTTTCTCTACGCATAGACAAATTTAGACAATTGCACACTTTAATTTAAATAACGCATTATCAAACTAAAATGTATGTATGCGTAAGGTACATAAATTAATAATGATCAGAAGGACTTGGAGAATGAGGACTAGGAGGGCCGACCCCAAGTGAATGGGACAAAGGCGAGGGCAAAGAAGAAGAAGATATAAATTAATAATGATTATTAACAAAGGCAAAAAAAATATATTTACAATTTCTAGCGTAATCTGCATTTCCACACGACATTTGGGCACGTAAAATATATTTTTATTACCTACAATATTGTCTTGGGTGGGCGAAATTATTGTTTTTAAGCAGGATAATATATAATCATGATCGACATTTGACAGGTTGAATTTCTGGAATATCATAAATTATAAAATGACAATCGTCAAATTTATATGATGAAATTTACTATAAATAATTTTATCACCAGCATATTAAGTTAATTAGTCACATTGTACAAAATTTATTTATATAATTAATCCGTCTTATTTTTTTTTACCAATACAACACGTAAAAGATATGGTATCGATGGTATTCAATATAGATGTTAATTTTGAGCATTTACATCACTATTAAATCATTCATTCAAGACAAGAAGAAGAAGAACAAAGGAAGCGATTTCCGAAAATAATTTGAGGCTATGCGTTCGCAATATAAAATTTAAAAATATTCAAGCTTAGAACGATTTTGCGCTCACTGACTATTTTATTTAAATTACTATAATTCGCGTGACTACTGTAAAAAAAAAACACGGACTTCACGAATAAATTCGTTTTATTGCACTCACGAAATTTTTATATATATTTTAATTTATTTTTTATTTATTTATTTTATATTGAAACATATGGACCTATTATTTTAAATTTGCGCAACGTAAAGAAATAATTAAATCATGTAAAACCTTTTTTTTAATGAACAATATATTATTAATTACGGAGTTAACCGCTTATTTCTCAAGTGCCACCTTTATCTCGTGTACTAATCAAATTTTGAGTTTATTGATTTGAGCAATCAGGTAGCGATATTAGTACACGCTAAACTATTAAGGGGAGGAGTAGGGTCTATAACGCCCAAAATCGCATGATAAAATGTTAAAACTAATGTTATTTTTACTTTTTGATGTGGTTAATTTCGTTTCATGCAATTTTTTTACAGTCTTTGCATACTATAAAATGCATACTATTAAAACAAATGAGATTTTGTTCTTTGCGACTTACAGGAAAAAAGTTGCTGTCTACTGAAAAAAAAACACAGGTTCCTTTCACATCTTTTTTTGAGAAATCTATACAAGATGTAAAAAATCTTTTACAGCCATTGCCTAGATAAAGGTTCAATATATCTACCCTATTTTTTCCACAAGCATATTTAGTACGATTGTCGATATCTAAGGTCTCTCTTTTTTTGTAAATGTCAATATGCCTACTGTTAAATTTTAATATAATTTCATGAAGGTACTCATTGGCAGCCCAAGGTCGATCATGTTGCAACTCATCATTGTTGTTTAAGATTATTATTGTTGCAAGCAATGCGCAAGTACTCACTTGCTTAAAGCATTTTGTACGTGGGAATTTAATATAAAAAAATAATAAATTTATTCACGTTTTACATGTTAGGCACCACCCATCGTGTCGTGTTCCTACTGAAATAACGAAAATTAGTTAACGAAGCGCAATAGTCACATTTCAAACATAATAAATGGTAATCACGTTATGCATATTGACATTTCAAAAAATTCTTAAAACTAGAGACCTTATATCTCGACAACCTTTACTAAATATACTTTGGAAAAAATAGAGTAGATACATTGCACCTTTATCTAGAGAATAACGGTTAATTTTTATTTATAGTTTCTATAGATTTCTCAAAAAAAATAATAATATAAGAAACACCTCTGATCTTTTTTCCGAAAGACAGAAACTCGTTTCCCGAAAGTTGAAGAGATTTTTTTCTTTCTACTGTTAGTGTGGATTATCGTTATCAAGGATGTCGTTAGATGGGAAAGGCAACAAAAGAGACACTGGTATGCGCATGTGAGGAGAATGGAGTCATCCGGCTCCCTCACATCGTGCTGCATGGCCAACCCCAAAGTAGGCGACTCCCAGGTAGACCACCAAAGAGATGGATTAACAGCTGGGAGTCGACCTCGCTAGAGACAAGAGACTAAAAATTCCCAAACAACAGGCCACTAGGCCTAACACAAGAATAAGAAGAATAAGAAGTGTGGGTAGGGAATAACCGTAAAAGTTTTTTGATTGAAGTGAAATTAACCCCAAAAATTGCAGGCCCAAGACTTAAACAATATTCTTGCAAAAGACTTGTGCCGTTTGCCTAACAGATTACATGATTTGAATTATGTTTTAATTTAATGTAAGAACTATTAAGTAATAGCAGTAGGTAATTATGTACATTTTGTAAAACATGTCGGTATCTTGATTAATGTTATCACTGGTTACACCCCCTCCGCAGAGTTCAGAAGCTTCATGGAAATTTTAAACATCTGCTTTGTTACCTACTCTATTCATTTATTAACGACGGAGTATTGGTAGTAAACTAAAATGGTTTGGGCATGTTGAGAAAATGAAAGATGACACGATGACACAAAATATATATTTGAGTGAGCGAAGTGGGGTGAGAAATAGGGCTGCCACCTCTCCGGGTTTGACCCGGAGTCTACGGGTTTAAATCGTGTTCTCCAGGCTCCGGGTTAGCATCCTTCATCTCCGGATCAGGCTGGGTGGTGAGAGGTGTTATGAAAATCTGTTAAATCTCATTAAAAATTAAACTATTTCATTAAAAAATTCGTCTGTGACGCTACCTTTTTGGTGGATTTAGTATTATTATTTCTTTTTATTTCTGTTAAACCACGACCTTCTTTGCTCAATCTCACAAAAATTTGCTGCCTGCGGCGCTATTTACGATTTTTTCTTCCACGTTTATATTAAAATAATACAAAATCATTCTTTTCCGAAATCTCTGGGCCCACCCTCTTTGAAAGGTGGCAGCCTTAGTGAGAAAGCGCGGCCGCCCGAGACTGACCTGGTTCGATCATGTCGACCAGATCCTCAAGAATGGACGTGTTTTGAGTAAAAGGAATCGGAGAGCGTGTATGACAAAATGCATGAATGTGACCGAGGCTAGGAGTGTGTGCAAAAACCAAGCAATCAAGTGTTCACCGTGAAAACCTTAAACAATTACAGATTTCTTCTTTCTTCTGCACCTAATTCACGTGAGCAGCAAGATAAGGTCACAAAAATTATGTCTTGTACAAAATAAAGTATCTACATAGGTGGTTGAAGGCGCTAGAAATATTAAGACGAAGTGAATAAAGTTACAATGAGTTTTTTAGAAGAAATGAAATGAAATGATATGAAAATCTATCCAATAAGTTTGGAGTTCGTTCCAAATTTGGGATTAACATATTTGGAATTTCAAAACGGTGTGGGCTGGTCTTCTTTTTATAATGCTCATGGAACTTTCACATTTATATCAAAACATTTTAAACTTAATTCAATTCAGGGAAGTTAACTAAATAGTCCAAGAGCCCGCTGCTTAATTTATGACGTATCTGTTTTTTGATCGAAATGTGGTATAAATGATAGCTTTCCAATAGGGTTTTACATCGCACTAGGGTTGCCTATCAAAATCTTGCCGCAACCCCCCCTGCCCCCCCCGAAAAGGTCCCTCTTCGCGGTTTTTCGCATTTTATAGGAATATGGTAAGAGATAGGAGAAAGTAGTCAATGACAAAAATAATCCTTGCTAAATTCTCTACAAAAAATGTTTTGTCAATTTTTTCGTACAACTAGCAGTTTACCCGCAATAGCCGGTCCAAAACCGAAATTCATTTAAAAAACTAAAAAAATGAATTTAAACTAAATTGGTTGAAAATTGATAAGAGCTACAGGAAAATAGTCAAGGAACGAATTAATTACCATAGTGTTAGCTACAAAACGAGCTATAATTTATTTTCATACATCAATTAATTTAGGAGTTATTGCAATAAAACTCAGTGACGAAAATTCTTAAAATTTAGTTTTTCATAAAATAACCAGCGATATAGCGCCGCAGGCCAAATATTTTTTTCCATAAAATGTTAGTGGTAATGGGTGGAAGAAAGTTAAAGAAAAAAAATAAAAAAAAAAATTTTTTTTTTTCAAAAAATATCCTGTTTTTTGACCGGCCATTACGGGTACTGGTCCTATGAAAAAATTGACTGAACATTTTTTGTAGATAATTTAGCAAGGATTATTTTTGTCATTGACTACTTTCTTCTATCTCTTACCATATTCCTACAAAATGCGAAAAACCGCGAAGAGGGACCTTTTCGGGGGGGGGGGCAGGGGGGGTTGCGGCAAGATTTTGATAGGCAACCCTAGTGCGATGTAAAACCCTATTGGTAAGCTATCATTTGTACCACATTTCGATCAAAAAACAGATACGTCATAAATTAAGCAGCGGGCTCTCGGACTAAAATGAGTCACACCTTCAACATATAAGTGTAGATCAGGTTGTTTCAAGTTCATTAATGTAATGTATTGATTTAAAAGTAATAACATTTTGACAGGCTTCAGTATATGAATGATGGTTAATTAAAATGATGTAAGTAATAAACTAATTAGTTAATATATTCATTAAATTTTGCTACTAAGACTGTTCAATGTTCATCTCTTTAATAATGTTCTATTTCTGGACCGATACGCAGAGTCAGTTAGTACATTGTCTTCTTAGCATACCTTGTTGAACCATTCATGGATAAGCCAAAGCCGATAAATTCCTTCGCGTAGGTTCTTCGTAGCTTTTTGTCCAGAGCATAGGTAAGTTTCAACACGTCGTTAAAATTCGCATTGTTTGGGGTTTGGGGAACAATGTATATTGGATATTAATACCCTTATTACAGCATACGCTCAATGTTGCAGATTTCTTGGGTTTAACTATGTCTGTAACTTTCGTGCCGGATTCGTGTTGAATAACTTTGCCGGTGTTATGAAAAAACCTTTTGTTGAGATGGCAATACACCACGACAACATGTCATCGTCAACAATCCCTCTCAAAATCTGTGCAATGCAGATAAATCCATTTCAATACCTAAAAATAAATTAAGTATATTATCTTAAATCATGTCATCTAAAGTTTTTCTAAAACGTTTTCGTTTCGTCTCTTGCAAAGCAAGCCATTTGTCATTTTCTATGACTTAGTTTCCGTCGGAGAGCTCTCATTATCTTGTCACCCTTTGTTTTTAAATAATTGCGGAAAATTGCTCTTTTGTATTTTATTTAACAATTTTTCAAGACGTTATTTTGTCTTCAGAACCGTGTGGAAAAAAGCAAGGCCGTTAAGCCAATGTTGATGCCCGTTTAGCAAGCTTTTTTGACCTTAGTTATACATTATAGATAATGTGACATAAAAAATAATCAATGCCAATCAGAGCGTTAAGGGCTTTGATCAGCATTCAGTCAGCTCAGGTCCGGTAGGCTCATCTTTGTTTCTGCAATAAAAAATAAGGAAGCATTTTTGCAAAGATTCAAGGTGGCATAAAACAAATTTCCTCAGGCGCTATTAAAGTGTACAATAAGCATGATCATTACAAAGTCAAGGAACAATATTTTGTAGTAAATTCGTGGAAATATGAACGCATGCGAAATATTACAAAATATTATTTAATGTCTATTAATTGTAATAAAAAAAAACACGTAATTAAACACGAGAATCAAATTATTCGAGTAATTTAAATGTGATTCATTTAGGAACATTGTTAATAGGATTATTTCATTTAAAGTGTTTAAAAACTAATAAACATAGTTGGTTTACTAAATGTTTACTAGTTTTTTTTTATTTGAAGGTCAAGGAAGAGCTAATAGTGTTCTTATGACAGACTCATCCACGAGTAGGCATGTGGAAGTCTTGTCTTGATGGTAAACGCACATAAAATGTAATCATTATCGTGGTATGATGTAATGTTGTCAGACAACATCATCACGGTTGACCATTATAAAAAGCCATTATAGCCCAGGAAATTTAGCTTTGTAGCGTAGATAATTGTCGGAAAGCTGGAAACTGTTTTAATCTCTTCATTAACATGCAAAGAAGGTTTCTTGAAGTTTGCACCAATTTTCCGCTTGTGCTAAGTACAGGGTGACCCATAAACCGAAAAAATTATGTACTTTTTTCAGTTTTTCAGAAATAACTTCTAAACGATACTTTCTAGGAAAATGGTGTCTGTTTATAAACTAAAATACATAATATTCTGCGTCGTTTGAGCATAAATACTTCTTTGTATCTCAAAAATTATTGTGATACGAACACTGCCAAGTACATATTAATTTTCTTAACAAATTGAAATATTCGTATTTTTCACTTTTGTTGTTGAATAACTCCCCAACTCGGATATTTACGGTAATATTTTATTGATCATATTTAATTATGAATCAATTTTCTCAAACTTGTGATTAAAAGTTTAGGCCTACGGCACACAGTTCAGGATTCACAGGTATTTAAAGAGAGACGAGTGAAATAAAGAAATTTATTAAATGATAGATTTAGATATGTCAAAGATAAGCTAATTTAAATTTTACTATTCCATTTCATTAAAGTATAGTTTTGTCAATTAAAATCTGATTTTTAATACTGTTACGCCACTGCCTAATATTTTATATCGAAAAGAGTATTTTTTTTTACATTCATTGGTTTTATTAAAATATCTCCTAAACGGTTAGTGTTAGGAAAAAAATATTTGTATCGAAATTTATCTAAAATAATTTCTCTATATTATAATTGCAAAATAATTTCATTGACTTAAATACTAAGTGAGGTAGAATTGATTAAAAATTGTATATAAAAAATAAATTCATACATGTCGTCACTTTTTGTTAAATTACTCCAAAACCAAGCGGTGCAGTATAAATTCATTAAATTAAATTTAAAGCTAAATAAATTTTCTATAAAATGAGTATAATAAAATTAATTTGTGATTTATAATAATAAAGTACTAGATTATCAAAATTGATTTTGTTTAGAGGTACGTTGCTATGCAGGAACATTTTGTATGGGAAGCGTGGAATTATTTTAATAAAATATTGATATTGATCATCTAGTACTTTTTTATTATAACTCCCAAATTAATTTTATTGCACTTATTTTATAGGAAATTTATTTTGCTTTAAATGCAATTTAATGGATTTACGCTACACCGCTTGGTTTAGAAGTAATTTAACAAAAAGTGACAGCATGTATGAAATTATTTTTTATATACCATTTTTAATCAATTCTACCTCACTTAGTATTTAAATTAGATAAATTATTTTTCAAGTCTAATATAGAGAAATTATTATAGATAAATTATGAGATAAATATTTTTTCATAACACTAACTGTTTAGGAGATATTTTAATAAAACCAAAGAATATAAAAAAAATACTCTTTTCGATATAAAATATTAGGCAGTGGCGTAACAGTATTAAAAATCAGATTTTAAATGACAAAACTATACTTTAATGAAATGGAATAGTAAAATTTAAATTAGCTTATCTTTGACATATGTAAATCTATCATTTAATAAATTTCTTTATTTCACTCGTCTCTCTTTAAATACCTGTGAATCCTGAACTGTGTGCCGTAGGCCTAAACTTTTAATCACAAGTTTGAGAAAATTGATTCATAATTAAATATGATCAATAAAATATTACCGTAAATATCCGAGTTGGGGAGTTATTCAACAACAAAAGTGAAAAATACGAATATTTCAATTTGTTAAGAAAATTAATATGTACTTGGCAGTGTCCGTATCACAATAATTTTTGAGATACAAAGAAGTATTTATGCTCAAACGACGCAGAATATTATGTATTTTAGTTTATAAACAGACACTATTTTCCTAGAAAGTATCGTTTAGAAGTTATTTCTGAAAAACTGAAAAAAGTACATAATTTTTTCGGTTTATGGGTCACCCTGTACTTAGCACAAGCGGAAAATTGGTGCAAACTTCAAGAAACCTTCTTTGCATGTTAATGAAGGGATTAAAAGAGTTTCCAGCTTTCCGACAATTATCTACGCTATACCCCCTTTTTTATTGTAACTTCACCGGTCTATTATAAGAATGGCTTCTTCATTGCGAATTCGACAATCAGAAATCTTTCAGATATTTCTGCCGAATTCTACGTTTGTACTGCTGTTGCTTCTATAGAGGTGAAACGAGAAATTTTCTTTCTCTGTTTAAATTTTTCACTGCTCACATGGCTAGGTTTTGGAATAGTCTTTCGCTTCCTATCAGACTAGCTCCAACTATTCTTTCTTTCAAAAGTAAACAGAGGCATCATTACCTTTCCATAAATAATCCATCAAACTGACAATCCCGTGTTTCCTTCCTTGTCCTTCATCCCATCCACCTATTTATTTATGTATGTAGGAATATTATTATTATTTATATTTGTTTAGTTGTTTTTTCCTTTTCTTACACTTATTTTGTATGTATTTGAATATTTCAAATGTAATGTCACGAAACGTTGGTTAGCGGACATTGCCTACAACAATAAAGCCGCCATTTGACTTTTTTCATTAAAAAATATTTATTTATTTATTATTATTAAATCCTAGGGATGAGTTGTAACCAATGCCTCGCATTTCCTTACCACGTCTTTATGACATAAGATTAATTTAGAAGAAACATTTATTGTCTTTTTTATCAAGTGGTTGTTATATGTACCACTTTGTCTAAGGTGCTCTAAGAAGCTAGGTTGTCTTGTCGTAAAGGGAGTCTGCCCACAAATCCGATAAAATTTCATATTTGTATAGTTGATTATACGCTCAAGTATGCATTATCACTAGCGGATTTAGGGGGGGGGCTAGGGGGCTGAAGCCCCCCCCCAAAACCATGGATTACAGTAGTATATATAGAACAAATCTAGGGATTTCAGCCCCTTAGCCCCTCCCAAAACGTTGAGTGACGTTTCTAGTGCTTTGAATACTAAACTGAAAATCTGGTATACTGAATGCAATTCACCCCCCCCCCCGCTCGACAAATTTTTAGGCGTCAAGGTCAACAACCAAAAAAAAAAAGTCAACAAAAAGAAATCTCGGAAAAAAATGTTTAATCTTCAGCCCCCCCCAAAATGAAATCCTGGATCCGCCACTGTGTATTATTAAATAATAATCATGTCATATGAGCGAGTGCACAATTGTTTATATGCATATTCAACGAATTAATTGCTTGATTACCTACATTAATAATTACATATTGTATTTTTGCATAAATTGTGCCAATGGCTTGTATCTCCCCTCAGGCTGAAGAATTATCAGATGGGATCCAGTGTGGAGTAATTAATCGTAAAGTAATCAGTAATTAATAATGCCATATTTCCAATTGACTTGTGATAATTACAGTCTGTCAAGTTCCAGTTAATCTATTATTGGTTTATTGAACTGGTCATGGAGAATTGAAAGTATTTATTTATTTATTTATTTATTTACACATCAACGGCTAAAGCCTTTAACAATTTCTTGTTGGTACAGTGTCAAATGCATAATCAAATACAAAAAAAAAAACATTACCATTTAAACACAACAAATCAACAAAATATTAAGTTAATCATAATAAATAAATCATATTTCATTGAAATATCAAAAAATGTTGGTATAGAGGTCGTCGAAATCTCTGGTGAATCTCCATCGTGCTTTGCTTTGCACGCATGCCCCCATAGGTCCTTTGAATGCCTTATCCCCTGATTAATTATTGTAATAATGTGATTTTTGCGATTTGGTAAATACCTACATGGATATATGAATATAAAAGATTCCTGAAGGACGCCGACCGTAAAGGTGGAGAGAGCGATTGGACCTCTTCATCACAGGATCGAGACTTGAGCCCTGACGATTTATTTATTTATTTATTCATTCATAAACGGCCGAGGCTTTTAACAGAAATACAAATCGACAATCACTAAAAACATATTCTACACAATCCACAAATAAAAAACCAATACAAAAACTCTGGTTTCATCCATATAAAACTACCTGAATTTCCACAAATATATGTTTAAAAAGAAAATAAATCCAAGATATGGATGAATAGTCAAAGAGGAAGAAGATGAATATACCTCATTTCTCAAGGAGGGCAAAAGCCCTCCGTCGCCCATGTCTTCTCATCTGTGAAAGGAAGAGTATACAAATTTTTACTGCCTTCTTTTATTTATTTTTTAAAGGATCTGGGCTTCCACACACAAACCAAAATACTTTCCTGCACACCTTGCACTAGGCTACAAGTCTGTAGCGCAAAGTGTGGAATACATCACCAGCGCCGGGGTTTGAGTACATTCAAGTTTTGAACAATCTATTATCAAAATTGGGCACAGAAGGACAAACGAAAAAAACGGACAAACAGAAGCGTGAATATGTCTGTAAATTACATCATGATTCATTAATACAGCAATTAGTTCATCAGTAGCTAATCTAAATTACTACTAATTTGCTATAAAATAGTTAAGAGTATGCATACCGACATCTCAAAAATTTCTAAAAACGGGAGACCTTATATTTCGACAACCGTTACTAAATATGCTTTGGGAAATATAGGGTAGATGCATTGAACATTTATCTAGGGAATGACCGTAAAATATTTTTTTATATCTTGTATAGATTTCTCAAAAAAAAAAGTGAAAAACATCTCTGATCTTTTTTCCGAAAGACGGACACTCGTTTCCCAAAAGTCGCAGATTGTTTTTTTTTTGTACTGATAATATGCATTATAATCTAGGGAATAACCGTAAAAGTTTTTTGATAGACGCAAAACTAACCCCAAAAATAGAAAAAAAGACGCTGTTTTTTACCATTTTATCATGCGATTGTTAACGCGATTTTGAACCTTAATGCCGTGGGAAATTACCGTGACGTATTTCTTGGTGCCATGCCCTTAATATAGCAATTAGTTCATCAGCAGTTAATCTAAATTTGCTATAAAATAGTTAAATGCGTTTATAAATAACCACAATATTTTCACATGATTGTTATCAGTTATAAAATCATTTACCAGAAAATTGGTAAAACATCTAATGATTTGTTATTGTTGTGTTTTTTTTTATTATACTTAATTACCAAAAATTGTGTGATATTAAAATCTATTGTTCTTAAATTGTTTTACAACAAAACAAAATTGATACTTAATTTACGTGTCCCAAAGTAACGCTAATTGTTTTGTTATTGTTGCATCCATTTTTTTTTAATATACCTAAGGTACAAACTTTGTGACAATAATAATTCCATTACTTAATACTGGTAGAATCCAAGCCCCGTGTGCACGTAACGACGGGCCTTTGGAAAATTTTGCAAGTTCTATGAATATGTATGTCAATTTAAAGCAGCGACGCGTTCATGGGTGGCTAAAATTTTTCGTCGAAGTCTCACTTTTTTTGTCGCATGTTTGCAGAGCTTGGTAAAATCGAATAGGCACGTTGTAAATAATGGATTTAATATCAGTTTTTTGTCTGAATGTATGGAATTTCTTTAAATTCACTATACCATCAGCGATTTAAATCGGTCAAAAAATATTGGTTGACCAATACGTCTAGACGTAAAGTTTTATTAATGAATATTTGAATTTCGAATTGTACCTAATGAAATTATGAATGAAAATAATTTTCCGCGTAAAAGTACTATATAGGTACCTATTATTTGGCCACATTAATTAAGGGGATTGTCTCTCTTGCCCCATTTATGGTGTGCCTTACCCACAAGGGCGAGAAGACAGAAGAATCCTTAACCGAGCTAAAAATCTAACGATTCTTAACAGTTTTTTCCTCAACAGAGATGAGAGGCATCTTCATTCACATAATGTAGCGTTATGTGAACCCCCTCGGGGAGGAAGCAGGATGGGTGTTCCGACGCGGCTTTGTACAACTTTCAAAAATTACACAATTGACAGCAGGATGTGGTGGAATGGGAGAACGTTGCCCTGGGCATAAATTGATCACTTAAGCCAGCCAAAGCCGACTCGTAAGCGTCGGAGCACCCATCCTGCTTCCTCCTGAAGGGAGTTCACAAAACGCTACATTATGTGAATGAATTTCACTCTCGTCTTTGTAGAGGAAAACAAATTCAAATTCAAATTCAAATAAATTTATTAGTAACTAATATCTTACATTTAATACATACATATAAAACTAATTACAATATTTACAATTTTCCATACTACCCTCCAATGTGAGGAGACCTCGTGTATTGGAGGGGAGTTCCGGGGTTTTCATCGATTCCAACATACAACATCAACAAGACAATGACACATTTTTTACAAATGTGTCATTGTCATAAACACTGTAATGTATTTCCGTCTGTGCAGTGCAGATAAATCCGGTTCAATGCGAGTGGCCCAAGATTATTTGGTATGGAAAGGGATGGACGAGGCCTACGTCCAGGAGTGGATGGCTACGAGCTGAAGAAGAATACCTAAAATAATTTAGGTATATCCCAAATCATCAAACGATTCTATTACGAAAATTCATGTACTTTCCAAACCAAAGAACAACTTGAATTTAGTACCAGACTTTTACAAGGTGTTCAATCATTCTTGTCAACGACCTTAATTAGCCGTTTGATAATTTCATCTGTACAGAAATAAATACATCATTCATCATATTTTAGAAATACTATTTACTTTGCCGACACTTGTATTAATTACAGGTAGATAATTATTTTTACCCACAAGCGTTTCAACAAATAAAAAATAAATAAAAAGATTAAGAGTATGCATACAGACATTTCTAAAATTTCTAAAAACGGGAGACCCTATATCTCGACAACTGTTACTAAATATGCTTTAGAACAAAATAGGGTAAATGCATTGAACATTTATCTAGGGAATAACCGTAAAAGATTTTTTATATCTTGTATAGATTTTACAAAAAAAAAATATTGAAAAACACCTCTGATCTTTTTTCCGAAAGACGGAATCTCGTTTCCCGAAAGTCGCGGAATAAATATTTTTTTTGTTCTGATAATATGAATTAAAATGTAGGGAATAACCCTAAAAGTTTTTTGATAGACGCAAAATAAACCCCAAAAATGGAAAAAGGCTATTTTTATCATTTTCTCATGCAATTGTTCATGCGACCTTAATGCCGTGGGAAAAGAGTGTGACGTCATTCTTGGTACCAAGCCCTTAACTTCGATCGATCATATGGTATGATGAAAGCTGATGGTGATGAGTTTGCAACTGTTCTGTTGTCGGTATTCATAAATAAAATATGATGTAAAATGATAGTAAGACAGGTGTATAGTAAGAGTAGACATGAATCATATTCATTCCATAAAAGAATATTGTGTAGCTCTCAAGTTTTCAGTAAAAAAATGATATCTACGAGTACGACTAAGAGACTAATGACGATAATATTACACGGTTTTAGGTCGGAGTATGTGAGGGTAACCTCCGGAGTGCCACAGGGATCCATGCTGGGACCACGATGTTTTTGTCAATGTTCATAAAATAAAATGAAATACTCTTTATTTCACAAATTATTTTATTTTATTTAGTTACAATATAACACAGCTCAACGTTACAGCGTTAGCCTTTGTGCTGAGCTGTGTACAATGCGCGATGAACACTGAGTAAGTGATACCAAACATGTCAACATGTACTGCGAGCTCATTTAGGTAGCGGACTGCTCTTGCGATAGGAGAGTGAATATGATAAACGGCGGGGTAATGCTTAATGGCAATTTCTACCAGCCGACCCAAAATGTATATAAATGACATGAGGGACTCGGTATATTCGGTCACCATTTTACACAATAGAAATGGAATTTGCACCCGGCATCTCCAGCTTGGAAAACCTGTGGTCCAAATAACTTGGTTAACAAACGACAGACTTGCGATGATGAATGTTTTGAATTCCATACATCCATTATGGAGTGTGTGGCTTTGCAATCTGACTTCCATAATAGAAAAGCACAAATCGTTAATTTGTTGCCATCTGTGGTCTCAGACGTGTAAATACACTAGTATTCACTATACGTTCATACAATACCCACCGTTCCTTTCACTCAGCCAAAAGGTCTAGAAGTGGAAGGTTGTAATATTATTATGTAAAGAGATTCATTCGATAGATGGCGCTCTAAAATGATTTTGATATCAAAGCACAATGTAGGTATAGGCAATATTAAATCTATAACTTCTTTACTCGGTCTGTTCCTGCTGATTGTTTTTTATACTGTTTCGGTTGTCTAGTGTTTCAGGCTGTAAGGTGATCCCAAAAGACAGTTTGACGAGATTATCCAATTCCTCCCTTAATGAGATCAGAGGATTAGGAATCACCCGGAAAGAGGTAAAACGCATTGCACGAAACTGCTCTAAATGGCGAAACATGTCAAAGACCTAGAAGTCATGTTGGATTTGCTGATGACTAGTACCCAGGATTGAAACAGAAGAAGAAAAGTATGTACTAAGTTTGAGTAGTACGTGGTTGTTGGCGTAATTGGTTGGAGCGCGAATCTTCCAAACTGGATGATGTTCTCTCGGGTTCAAATCTTAGTATTAACGATGACATGGCGCCTGGTAGAGGGCAGCTATAAGTGGATGAAGTTCATTAGGGTCTCAGAAATACGAATCTGAATATCCTGTCCTCATATTTTCCGCGGCAAACTACTTTTTGACTCTTGATGCGCTATATTTGGGTTTGTGTAGGTATGAAAGCATAGATCCTCATATATTAAAAGCGAAAGATGCATGAATGATGCGATGCATTACAGAAAAGAATATAACAAATCAGCTACAATTAGAAGAATTGGGTGTGTGTGTGTGGGGTTATTACTATCACTGTGGGCTGCAACTAGCTCCATAACTGTCTGATTGGATCGTTAGGAAACGATTGCTTGGCCTTTAAATATTTCTGTAATCGTAATTAATACAAATCGTTTGATGGAAAATATTTTAGATAAAATAACTTAACTTCTATTTTTTTCGTCCAACCTACCCAAATTTTTGCCACTATTTGAATGGCATTTGCCTTCCCATCATTGGACAAGGCATAATATAACTGAGATTGAACAGGGTTTTAAATAATATTTCAGTCTGTTTTGGTAGAGGTTCATGCCGTCCCTCCACTGCTGGATATAGGCCTCTTCAACGTTTTATATTTTTTTCTACTTTGAGTTTGCTCAACCACTGCGACTGGAACTACATCATCTAGCCATCTTTTTTTGGAATCGTCCTACTACTCTTTTGTTTTCCCATGATCGCCATGTTAGGATTCTGGGTGCTCATCTCTCATTTCCCTGTCTCGCAACTTGGCCTACCTATTGCCATTTTAACTTTAACCGCTCTAATCCTTTGGTATAAATAAATGAATACTATGGGTACATTGTTGGCGCATTTGGTTGGAGAACTGACATCCAATCTGGAGATGCCGTTTTCGAATCTCAGTATTTACAATGAATTCCGAACTTCATAACATAAGCTTTTAGCTTTCTTTGAAGTGTGCAGGAAAATATTTGAGTAAGTATGTGTACAAAGTCCCACATGCATCCTTATATTTTCTTCATCTGCGTGCATTATGCAGGTAGTGTTAACAAAATTTGCAAAGAAAATAAACTGTATAATATTTTTGTTCACTCTTCGTCCCTGCACATCTCTTGGTCCCAGGTACCTAGAGCATTGAATCTCCCTAATTAAGTAATAAATTAAAAATGAGTGGTATTTTCATCATACTTCGCTTTATTTCGATCAAAAAAGTATAAAGTTATAAAAGTACAAAATAAATAATACAGAATAGAAACACATTAATTTTTTGTCATGGATACTATTAAAAAATATATGAGAGTGTCTGTTTGAGGAAAATACATGAATACATAGGTAAACCATAAATTTAAACCTATAAGATTATTGTCACATTATCTGTGTCCACTCCTGGGTGGGTAAGAATTAAAAAAATCTAATCTGAAAACTTTTCAATAAACCCCTTCTTGTTTAGTCACCTGTAGCTCTCTTGTTATTCGTTATTCTTCTATTTTTTGTCATATATCAATCTGGCTTTTTTAAGCGGTGTGGAGAGTATGAAATCACGTTTTTCGTAGGCTGACCTAATCTTCTTTTTTTTTGACCTGTTTGACGAATGTTTGGAATGTTAGATACTTTTCTGGGTACCAATTTCCAGTATCTTCCATGACTATGGTGACAGGAAACAACGGGCACGACTGTTTGAGCCGGATTTGTCCATTAAAAAAACCCATTACACCTCATGGTAATTTACCATAAGCGTAAACCTGCCTCCACTCTTGGATCTAACTCATCCAGTCTTCCGGGCAAAAAAACTTCCACAGGAGGACTAAAGGTTTGTCGGAAGGGCTCCCATCAACAAACCCCTCCCGAAGCTATTATTCCGAAACACTCTCAATGTCATAGACCTCAGGCGACTCCACTCAGGAGAGTCCCCCAGGGACATATTCTTGGGCTACAAAAGGTTCGCATATCTGCGTATCCTCTGAATGAAAGAAAATAGCAAAGAATATTATAGGATTGTACATAAATAAAATATTAATTAAACTTTGTGTAGATTCATTAAATAAATGCAATCTCCTAATTCTGTCTATGCACAATAAGCGAGAATCATTACAATGCGGTTTACATTTTACAAAACCACAAGAGATTAAATAATAATTAAGATCTTAAATCTAATTTGTCACAGTGTTTCATTGCAATTCCATTTTGTTTTCAATGCTGTCCTGGATTTGGAAACATTATGATATTTACGTTAATAATAATAGTTACTAGTGATCTTTTAAAAGGATTTCTTTTATCTCCTGTAAAAGACGTCAATAAATTGGCGATACGTAATTAGTAATTGTGATTTTCAAGTTTTTTCTACTGGAATAACGCGAATTTCTGCATAATTGACCCGATTTTAGATCCTAATTTGAAAAAGAGTCGTTATTAAAATATCCACAAAAGGCAAGTGCAAAAAGCTAATTTGTTTTTTAGCAAATATTTTTATCTATTATTGCTTTCAGTAATTTTGTATAAAGTATTATTTATGTGAACTTATATTTTTGCAAAAATAATCCTACTTTTCTGAAAAATAACACCGATATTTTCAAGTCCCTACTGATTTTGAAGACAAAATCATGTGTAGACAGATAGAAAAAACGTAAAACCATAAGGAAAAAAACCTTTGGATGGATTCAGGATCAGGATTAATCTATGCGCTGAAGAATGATATTGAATTTTAACACAATTATAAAAAAACGAAGCTATCTGAGAAAAAAAAGATCATAACGTTGACCAAATCCAAAACAATATCAACACAAATTTTAAATACATGACACAAATTCGTCACAAAAATAAATTAAAAACTATCATTAAATTAATCATGAAACATGAATCGTGAGATAATATGAATACTTAATCGATCAGTTAAATCTAGTGAAATGCTGGGGTTCCGTACGTCGATGATGGTGAACTCAATGCGAGTTGGTTGGATGGCGCAGAATATGATGAACTGCCTCCGAAACCTGTTAAGGATCCGCTGAAATCTGAAGAACTGTAGTGGCCTGAGGAGGAACCTGCAATGAATAAAATATTTTAAAGAACTAGGTAAAGGCAAACTTCTAATTTTAGAAAAGAAAATTAACAAAAATACCCCATCCCCATAAATCTTGTGACGCTGGGTCCCTTTGAAGTCCGAACACCACACAGTTGGCTACTACATTATGAATCTCTCGTTTGATCACCGTCGAATAGAGTCTACATTCAGTTAAAAACATGTTTAGAACTCTCTGTCTTCTTATAAAAAAATGAGCAGTGGAAAGCCAAGTAATGAAATAGTACATAAACTGAAATTTTTCTAAAAACTTGGCAAACAACTTCTTCTGTTATGGACAATGGACATCACTTCAAAGTTACATAAAGATGATAAAACTACTTTTAGATTGGACATAGAATAAGACTAAGCAATGGTGAAATAAGGATTAAGATTATGACATGTTTTCTAACCTTGGTTAAAACTTCCACCAGATGGGGCACCATAAGAACTTGAAGGGGAAGAATATGATGATGATGGAGCTGAGTATGATTGTGATGGTGCATTGTAGGACGATGATGGTGCATTGTAGGATGATGATGGTGCATTGTAGGATGATGATGGTGCATTGTAGGATGATGATGGTGCTCCGTAGGATGCTGATGGATATCCTGATCCTTGCTTCTGTCCTCCTTTGTTTGGTCCTGATCCGTAACCGGAGAATGCTTCTGGATATTGTGCTTCGCCTTCATACCTGACATCTGCGTGGAATCCTGTCTTCCAGTCTGCGTGGTATGTCACTGAAAGGAAATAATTTCAGATGTATTGTATGTGTTACGTCATTGATCTGCGTGGAACAAATTCTCCACACTTTTGGCCACATAGCACGAAGAGGGAAAAAAGTTTCGAGATTGCAGTAGGGAAAAAACTGGGACTCAGATCAAGCGACCGATCAAGTTGTGCGAAAGGTGGTCCCTTCCATCCACAGGGTCATACACCTTGCTTGGGACAAAATCGCAAGAGATTGTCCAGCAACGAGTGTTTGGGTATCACGACCCTCAGCAATGAGGAGTACGACCTAGGAGAGGTACGTGCTACAAAAATGACACTTGATAGTCTTTTATATAGATAACTTTTAATTCAAAGTTCATAACAACTTGACGAATATAACAATAAAATATTTTATTACGACAAAACAAGAAAGAATTTTAAGATTATCATCATCTCATGGAAAACGTTTTGTCTTGTCCATCAAGATTCCAGGAAACATTACAGATAATCTACATTGTGACCTTAACATGACACCATCTCAAAGTTATTCTCACTCGAAGACTAGAACGACTTGGAGTTTTATCTGCTAAGGACATCATGGTATAAAAATCTTTTGATATATTTTTAGCGACAGCCACGTAATTGTTTTACGACAGCCACAAGTGATTTGAATAATAAAGAAAATTATTGTTGCAATATATATTTTGTTTCGAAATATTATTTCACAAAGTTCAATGGCATTCGTATCAACGAAATATATCTGCTTCACATTTTTTTTACGTTATGCTCGTTTATATGAAGGAACTACTACTATACCGTCATGGCATATCTCAATAATGGGTTTATGCCAATGAAGAAAATATGTAAAACGTCTTATGAATGTTTCTCTTACAGGATACTCCAAAACATAAAAAAAGAGTAACGGACAATTTTAAAATTCGGGTGTTCCACAGGGATCAATCTTATGTCCTAATCTTTACAAAATGTAAGATATCATTTATTGCAGTATTTCGTGGGTATTTATAATCAAAGGATTCTAATTACTTTAAATATTTTCTTTCTAGTTAGAACCTATTCATTATAATTCCACGAATTTTGTAGCAAGAAATGTTCTTATCTGAAGAGATTATTATGCGGTGAGACAAAACTCTTACCAATTTGTGTTCTGCCATCAGGAAGTTGTACTCTGTATTCTCCTTTGACTGTGTTGCCATCAGACATTTCTTTTCTGCCATAATCGTTGCCAGTGTATGGATCTTTTACGGCATAACCGAATTCGTAAGACTTGGGCTGAAATCAGATCAAAAATTGCAAAGATTAAAATGTAATGTCAACAGTCTCAAAGAGGTCAAACGATTCGCACAAGAGTTTCGGAGGACGAGGCGATAAACTCAAATATCTTAGGTGTGTTCAAGTTCAAAGCTCTCATAAAAATAAAATGTTAAGCTAGATCTTTATCACTAAATGAATATAGTCTGAGAATACAAATTAGAGTAATTTTGACAAGTGTCGTTTTGATCTTTTAATAAGGTCTATCTACGTACGAATTGTACGAATTTAGAATAAGTTAATTTTTCTGAGAAAACTAGATTACTGCTAATGATATCAAAATATTTGAATAAGTAAACCTGAATAACTCACTGTCAATGACCTATGTAGTCAAAAATTGTTGAGAATCATAAGTGTTGTATGGTAACCGTTATGGTAACCTGGATGCGGAAGGGTCTGAGCAGAGACGAATGGAAACAGTTGTAAGAGGCCTATATCCAGCAGTGGAGGAAAGAAGGCTAATGAAGAAGAAGAACCGTTAACTAATCTAATCCTATAACTACTACGTTGCGCGCGAGTAGTACTGCGATCTCTGCCAGTTAACCCCAAGTAGAAGAAGATGAAAATCCCAGGGAGCGAACATAAGACGATTGCAGACGTATCATAATAATACATTTTATACTCATCTATTGGTGTGATATATTGTTCATAATTCACTTAACAAAAGAGAAATGACGATCATTAATCAAACTATTATTCCTATCCACGACAAAATAGTGCAACGAAAATGATCTACAGTAATAGACAAAAAAACTAGATCATTTTACATAACACACGAAGAATGCTCGTTGAGTGTTTTTTCAACACCACCAAACCAAACACGCAATGTGTAACTTAAGACTTTGAATTGGTTCACAAATTTAAAATAAATCGTTATTTGGTTAAGAACAACAGCTTCTAATGAGTGTTTTTAATAGATCACTCACTAATTAATTTGTAAAGTAATTATTCTGTATTAAATAAAAATCTTTCAACACAGACTGTTACGCAAGTGATAGAACCGTTTTGTGAAAAATGTTTGTAGATTTATCTCTAACTATTCTCATCTACCAAACTGTTTTGAATTGATTAGTACGATTCAAGGTTTTTATGCCATAATCGTTATTGTAATTGACTGTTTTGTTTTGAAATCCACAAGTGTATCACTTCGTGTAGGTAATTTCATTTTTTTTCTTTTAAGTAGATTAACGATATCTAGTATAAGACGAAGAACCCAAGTTGTCGACGTCATAGATCGTACGTCAAGACTGAAATGGGAATGGGCAGGGGACATAGCAAGACAAGACGAAAATAGATGGACACCCAGACTCGTAAAGTGGAGGCCATGGGAAAACAGAAGAGGTGTCGGAAGACCCCAGAAACGATGGGCGGACGTCGTGACCTCGGTAGCGGGTAGGCAGTCGGTCAGAAAGGTGAGGGATAGAAAAGACTGAAAACAAATGGAAGAAGCAGTGGAGGGACCAAGGCTGATGAAGAAAAATAAGTGTTAGGTTGGGATTGATCGGATTTTAAGACAGGTATCATTTTAGCCCAGAATTTTAAAATGGAGACCAAGGTGTATAAATCGCTTTAAAAATAGGATAAGGATATCTCTGTCACGAGTAAATGAAAGATAGGAGAGGGAATCTAAAAAAGAGAATATTAAACTTCACCCAACTACGTAATCGGCCGCCACATTGAATTTTATCAATCAGGTAGTGTTTTTTTCCGACCTGGGGTTATTTTATAACTCCAAAACAGTCCTAGAACACAATATCATAACATGACACTTTGCATACAAACAATGTTTACTGTTAGGCGCCATTTTCATTTTACCACGTACCCTAAACGCGCATGCGTCAATCTCAAAGTCTAGTGTTGCCATTAGGTAATAATATTTGTGTGAAATATGAAAAATAAAAATACGCGGTTATTTAACGACTGTAAATTATTTTTGTAATGATATTTAATATTTAAATATTTTTCAAATACAATCCCTGTGTTTAAGTTGTATTATTTACTCTATAAAGTAAGCATTGTTTAAAAAAAATAACTATTTTTGATCAATTTGTTTTACATGTAGCAACCCTACAAATAAAAATCTTTCTAGCTGGATTTGTCCCAATTAAGTGGAAATTTGTTGGTGAAACGTAAATTAGGTAGGATTTTTTGGTAGGTAGGATAGCCACCCAGTTAGGAGCAGGAATAGCTATAGTCGGTGAAAACGGGGGTTAGAATAGTACAAAGGACCCCTACATATCCACTCTTGAAGGGCTGAAGACCAATAAGAAAATATGATTATTTCTAAATCTGTCCGATGTTTTTGTCTGCTTTTTCCGGTCGAGTAGCCTTCAATAATAATTTTGAACGGAACCAAAGATATTTGAGCGTCCAATCAAAACAAATACAATTAATCAAAATTCAATTAACATTGTATTTTCACAACGATTAATTTAAATGTTATTAACAACAATCAACTCCATTAATTTCCTCCAATAATTGCGCTACATAATTTCAAATTCACGAATTAATTACATGAAAATAAATACCAAATATGATAATCGTAAAATAGACTACGGACTAAGGAAGTGCCTCAGGCTAAGGCGCTTGAATAGGTCAAGACTTGACTTGTCACGCGAAAACTAGTGTAAACTAATGTTTTCTTACCTCATTATATTCATCATGACCATGGCTGTCATATCCACCATGTCCTGAAGCTGGTGCGCCATATCCTGAGCTGGGAGAAGAATATCCTGCGCTGGGAGCATTGTATGAAGAAGAAGGCTTACTGAATCCGTGGCTGCCGCTAGATGGGGCACCGTAACTTGAACTAGGAGCATGATAACTTGAACTAGGTGCGTTGTAACTTGAACTTGGAGCGTTGTAGCTTGAACTGGGGGCATTGTAACTTGATGATGGGGCATTGTAACTAGATGATGGAGCATTGTAGCTTGAACTTGGGGCAGCGAAACCTGAGCTAGGCGCGTGGTAATCAGAGCTTGGAGCGTTGTAATGAGCTATAGGTGTGGCGAAGGTAGAACTGGGAGAGTGGTAGCTGGAACTAGGCGCGCCGTAACCAGTACTGGGCGTGCTATAACTCGGTGGAGGAACGTAGTTTGATGTGGGTTTTGAGTAACTACTGCTTGGTGCTTTGTAGCTTGAACTCGGTGCTCCGTAAGAACTGCTCGGTGCTTTGTAACTTGAACTAGGCGCTCCGTATGAGCTGAGTGGTGCACTGTATGTTGAACTAGGTGTTTTGTATGTGCTGCTTGGTGCACCGTAGCTTGAACTGGGTGCGTGGTAATTAGAAGAAGGGGCCTGGTAATTGTAACCGCTGCTGCCGAAATTCCTGGTCACTGGCGGTTCAGCCAAACATAATGAACACAGAAGGAGGATATTCAAGGCCTGAAACAATGAATTAAATTGATTATTGATTTGTTATCTTTAATTTTCGTAGGAATCTTTGACAGTTGTTAAAGTATTGTCACATTGTTTCTGGCTGCCATTTTGATATTACATAAACTTTTATAAGACAGCATTCTTTTTGCTAGACTTATGATTATGTTATCACAATTACTGTGTCTAAAATTTTTGATTAAATTAGCGGGTGGTCAAAACTACATGACATAATAGTATGGACTATTGCACCGTAACGATGGCTCTAAGTTCTGCTTTAATTAATTACTTAAGATATTTTTGTCATGCATATCGGACGATACCTCGGTCGTAGCATAATTGTCTTATTATGCACCAGTGTTGCTTTAGTTCTTGCAGGTATTGTGAGTATCTAATTATGGTTCTGGTAAGAAGAATCTTGCTCATCAGCTGATTGCGTGGTCACGGTTCAAATCCCAAGTGGTCATTATTATTTTAACGTACTCTACTCATGCTGGGCCCATCGCTCTTATGGTGTAACGGCAGGTAGACATGTGCACTAATTATGCAACACTATCTTGGATAACATCGTTCAAGTTTGTGTAATAACGAACCATGGAATAGACTTCCTTTTGAAGGTAAGATAGATCATTGGTCAATTCGAAAGGCTAGGTAAATCGTTAAATTTCGTAAATCCTACAAAATACCTTAACTTGTTCAGTAATATGGTTGCATATCCAAGAAAAAATATAGAAGTTTTTTTCAATCTTTGTTTTTGGGGGCGTTGATTCTAAATTTCAAATTTTACGAAAAAAAAACTGAGAAAATAAGTTTTTTTTATTTTACAGGTTTTCTTTTTTAACTCGAAATGTATCACATTTTATAGAGAAGAATACGAAGCAAGATTGAAGTAAAGTTCCTATGAAAAGTGATATGATATTTTTTTGTCAGACAAACAGCTTAGGTGCTAGAGCGCGTCAAAAATTTCTCAAAAATTCTGTTCTCGATAATATTCTATCCCATCGCAGAACTATACCATCACGGCATCTCCACTATTCCCACACATCGTTGGTTAACCAGTGACAGATGTGAGGGTGTGCATTACTTTTTCAAAATAGATTATTATACACTACGCCTGTCAATCGTGTACGTTACAAACAAAATGTCACGTAAGTGTTATATGCCTGATGGAACGTCCATCCTTCGCTATACATCGCTTGAGATGACTACTTATTACTTTGTTTGACGGTAGATATATAATTTATTGTGATCATTAGCAAGGAATATAAGACACTGAGACAGGTAATAAATTCGCCATCTGACAGAAAGATTTGCATGTGATTTCATTCATGTGAAGATACTGGACCTATTTCATAAACTATACTTTATGGTTGCGACGTAATAGGGTGACCATTCAACAATTAATATCTATCTACATACATCTGTTTTCATGACTCATTATTATACATCGGGAAAACGAATGATGTTTTACTGCTGAGGTGAAATAAAACTTTACTGATCTTCTAATGACATAGACGGCTCGTGATCAAAAGTATTCTCTTAAATTACGGGGGTTTCCATATTTACCTGAATTCTATACATCCATCAATATCTATAGGGGAATAAAACAATAAGTGAAGTGTAAACAACAAATTCCAATCTGCATGCATTATGCAGGTAGTATTAACAAAATTTGCGAAGTAAATAAACTGTATAATATTTTTGTTTACTCTGCGTCCCTTTCCTTTCAATATTACATTATGGTCACCCTAAAAGTATAGTATGTTCACCATAAGATCATCCATCACACCAGCTAACTATTGTTTAAATCAGAAAACAATAGAAGTACGTTCCATGAGTTCTGTGATATCAATTTGAAAATCTTCGGTACATCGGAGAGGTGCGACGCAACTTACATACTACAAAGTATTTCAAAAATGGAATAATAATTAAAACAAAATAATTATAATGCAACATTGCGCCATCTGGGGGAAGGCGTGAGAAACTGTAATTAAAATTAGAACAATTTTAATACCTATACTATAAAATGAACCGTTTTAATTAATATTCTTAAATTTTGCATTATGGGCTGTAAAGAATTTTATTCGATTTTCGCTAAATATTTCATGTTGCAATTTTTTTATTTGCATATCGTTACTTTTATTGTAATTAATTTCATTACATTAAATTTACAATAGACGATTTGTAACGTTTATATGATTAATGTATTCTTTATGGTTGATGTTTTGTATTTTTAGGTTAGTTACAAACGGACGTGGGAATTCGTGTAATAAAAATGTTTATGTTTTCATCTCCTTTGTGGTCTCCCTAGACTTAGTTTATTTTCGTAGGGTCTCCACCTCAGTACTCCGGGGGTTTATCTACCGTCCTTTTGCCTTGCCACATGAGATGGGCCGGTGATAGAGCTGCCACCTCTCCGGGTTTGACCCGGAGTCTACGGGTTTGAGTGGTGTTCTCCGGGCTCCGGGTTAGCATAGTGTATCTCCGGGTCGGAAATTTTTGTCATGACTAAAAAAAAAAAGGAAAATTCCCGGGGTACCGGTCCCCCCCATAGAAAAACCGGGGCTCCGGGTCAGCATACTAAATCTCCGGGTTTGTAATTATGGTGTGGACCAAAAAAAAAAGAAGGTCAACTATTATAACAAATCCGTTTTTTCCGAAATCTCCGGGTCTACGCTCTTACAAAGGTGGCAGCCCTAGCCGGTGATATTATCGAGTCGGTGAGACATGGGTGGAGGCAGAGCGCCCAAAACAGAGAATTATGGAAGAGACAGGAAGAGCGCCCAAAACAGAGAATTATGGAAGAGACAGGAAGAGGGCTATATCCAGCAGTGGAGTGAAAGGGGTTGAAAAAAAGAAGATGTTTTCATGCCGACTCCATATGCTTGCCGAGCTTCTAAAGGTGACACAAGTTCACAAGCGTGTGGATAGGGGGTTTGTCTTGGTTCGTGTAGGTTTGTGAATACTTGTGAACGGTCCGTTTCTGAACAAACCAATGGAAGCTTGCGTCAAACGCTTGCGAAGCATTCAAACGTTTGTCATTTGTTTATGAACGGAGTTTGTGAACACCTGTCTGGAGCCGGCATTAGGAAGGTTCAATGTATCTGCCTTATTATTTCCAAAGCATATTTATTACAGTTGTCGAGAACTAAGGTTTCAATTTTTTTTTATAATAACCATATGCCTATAGCTCTACTAACTCTTAAGCAATATTATGATAATCCAATGTACTGATAATCCTATACCTCAGCTTTTAAGATGGACATAGGACATATTACTATATCTTCATACCTAGGACATGTAATATCGACTTGGACAATAAGATCGACATATGACATACTATATCTAATTGGACTATAAGATCGACTCGGACTATAAGATCGGCATAAGACATATTACTCGTATATCGACTTGGACTTTTATATCGACTTATGAACGGAAGATGTCCATTTATCTATTGCGAATAATTAGGTGCCTAGATATAGAAAAACAGCGATTTTATTTTGTCTCAATATCTGCAATGATATCGTACATCGGTTCCTCTCACAGGTCCGTGGGAAAAATTCACACGGTAGATTTATATTACGCATTAGAGAACTATTATTATTAACAGACTATCTATTACTTATCAACGTGTTTTATTTATTTATTTGGATCACCACAAAGTGTCGAAATAACAGTTTGCATAATACTCTGTTATTGATACCATCAATAGAAGGTATCAAAGTATAATGAGTACTGATTGATTGTGCTATTGTTATTATTTATTATGTTAAAAATAACAGTCATTTTGAATGCAACTCAGCATACGAGTACATAAGATAAGTATTATATTCTATTATTCTTTACGGCCATCCACTCGTCTGCGAGTGATCTCAGCTATCTTAAAAGTTGGAGTGGTATTATGTTCAACAAAAAAAATAGGAAGCAAAAGGAGCGAAGCAAAAGTCAAACTGTAGTATAAAATTATCAAAGGGATAAATTTGAAGCCGGCGTAAACATATAATCATTATTATTTATAAGATAAGTAGAAATTGTGTTATTTTGACACAACGTAAGGTATAGCACCTTCCCGTATTTTTATTACCACGCTTTTATTCAACTTCTACTGTCGTTATTGATATTTTCTTCGTCTCAGGGGCGAAGATACCCAAGAAGAACGCGGTTAACATCGCATTACCTTTGGATTTAGAATAACAAAGTAGTAACAATGTCTGATCCGACATAATGCAGTAAAAAATGGCCCGGCTTCCCTCCTACAGAAGTCCACATTTTGCCCTTCATCTATGCGTCTGCATTTTGCTCTTAAAATTTTAATATCTTCCCGATTATGGTGCTAGTACCTTGATACGTTTTAATCTGTAGATTGACCTGTTTCAGTTGCAAACTTGTTGCTTGGCAAATGCCGTAACGTCATTTGCCCACACAACACGCTTGGCAAGCTCCGGGCCGAGCGCGTGTAAAAAGGCGTCTGGATGGGGCGTTTTTCTTGGCTCGTGTAGGTAACCGACCGTTCACGCCTTTTTACTCATGAGCACCCGCTTGGTTCGCCGTTCGCCAAGCGTGTGTATGAGGCATGAAGTTCGCATCAAATGTTACGTTACGGCCGGACTTTCGGTAATTCCCAATAGTTTTCGATCTGCATTTTCTGTCAATTCCTTATTTTATATAACTAAGCTTCTCACAAAAATTCCGAAAAAACTTTGAAATTGGAAATATACCGACCTGTCATCGACCTTTAGAATCATTACTCAACTAATTTTCGATTTTAAGCTACCTGTTTTATCTGCCGCGATTATCATAATTGTATTCTCATATATGACCATTGTATAATACACATGTGACTTATTTAATACAGTAGATTCCGTAAAACAAAGGGGAAGTGAAAAGAAAAGTTTTGTCTAAAGTGAAATCATTATACCTATTATACCATAACTTTAATATAACTAGAGACCGAATTATATGTAATTGCATATTTTCATATGCATTTATTTAGGATTTTGCATATTTTGACCAAAATGTACTGATCATGCATATTTGGGTATATTTTCTTGAATTTTAACTGTATTTGTAAAATTTAAACGTTTCAAAAACAAAATGTTGGTGTCTAATTGAAAATATAGTAGGTAAAAGTTTAATAAAAAAGCCTAATCGAAATTTCAAAAATATATAAAAAAAACAAGATTTTATGACTTTACATCGTAGAACTGTTTTTCGCGCTCTTCCAAACGATACCAAACACAAATTAAAAAAAAAAATAAGTTAAATAAAATCTTGTAGTAACGCTAATTTGTTGTATTCATTTAAATTTTTGTTGCATATTTTGGTACTCTTATGTTTCGAGCATTTATGATGCATATTTGCATGCATATTTCAACCACTTTAAGTTGCATATAAACCGGTCTCTAATTGTAACAATACTATAGGCGTCTAGCTCTGTATACCCACATACATAATCAGAGTAATCTTCTCTCACCGACTGACCTTGGCGCACTGCACGCATGACCTTTCAATTTCATTTTATGAGATTATTCCGTTCTTGTGGTTTTACGGTCACAAAGAGAGTCATATAGAAAATAAGTAATGTATGTATAGGCAAATTGTTTTGCAAGCAGGTCTCTCTTTCCTATTAGCCACAGTAGGCACTTGCCTAGGGCCGCGCGATCCAAGGGGCCCCCTAGTTCTGATCTAAGTCACGAACTTTTTCATTCAATTTCACAAGAAAATCGCCTGCGGCGCTTTTTTGCTGTTTTTTTTTATGCTATGTCAATATCAAAATTGTAATTGCTCTCCCTGCACTGGGTACTGTGAGGCCTGGCTTTATTACATGCCAATTTGATTTTTTTGAGCTAGTCCACTATGGATCATTGTCATAGGGTCAGTATTATACTAAAGTGCCCAGCGACCGCAATAGATTAAAGAAGATACTGATTGCAACCTAGTGTACAAAAAAAAAGTAATACTTATTATAAAAAAATACCCAAAAAAGTGGCATGGTGATAATTATTGTCTTCTCTTCCTTTCTTCCTCTCCCTCTCCCTTTCTTTCCTTTTCCAGGAATTTTCGTTTCAAGACAAGATTAGTGTTATAATTTTTATTAATTATAATTAAGTTAATAATTTGTAACATATGGTAGAGTAGTGATATTTTGTATGATTTCATAATACTTAACAGTTTTTTTGCAAAAAAATCTTACATAATACATATTTGTACACTTCGTAGTCAGCTTGAAAAGCTTCTATTGTGAAGTGGAGTGAATCGGCATCGGGGATCGAACCCGCGGTCACCGGATTAACAGTCGAGCGCTATACCAACCTGGCTACAGGCCACCTCAAGATGCATAAAATTCAAAACTAAAGAAAAGTCCTTACGCCAACAGTTCGAAAAGATATAGCACCTTTTAAACAATGCCCTTGATTTGGCGATTTTCTCTTAATTCTACTAAGTATAGATTTTTATCAATTTTCGATCTATGTAATCAAATATAGATCATGATAATAAATCTCAGTGATCATCATGTCAAATTATTCGCAAATCTGAGTGATTTATTGCGATGCTGTAGATCCGATCTATACATCATAAAACACGCTAACACATTATTATTGCAATGACCTTTTTAATTTTCGTAGATCGTGGATCTAGGCTTAGTGTGACCCCATAAAATGATAAATTATTATGTACATATCTAGTGAGAAAAAAATTAACGGAATAAGTATTAGGTTTTGCAATTTCCGTAAAAGCAATAATTGAGGGACCATAGTAACTATTAAATATGAGAAAAATTGCGTCGGGAAAAGTAAAATTACTCAGCTAATACTAAAGATATCATCCTAAGACTTAAAACATGGATAAATGTAAGATATGTTTTAGTGACTCTAGCAGTTAGGAATTTAATTTTTGTAAATTTTCTCGATAAAACATAATTCCAAAGTTACCTCTGAAATTTACTGAAACTTGGGATTATTCCCGTAGTTTGTTAACATTGTTACCTATATATTCAGTTTACTAGTTGGTTAATTTTCTAACTGGCGAAAGAACTAACTTGAACGAACAGACTTTGCCATATAATTACATATTTGAACTTCGTGAGAGCCGGGAATCAAACCCTAAGTGCATTACTTGACAAATAATGGGCTATAATTCCGTAAGGGCAAATTGTAAAACAGTAGCTGCAATTACAAACAACACAATTCAGCACAAAATGGCTAGGAAGGTAGCGAATTAGATTATCTTGTGTAGTATTGTTGCAACATGCTTTAAAACCCGAACAGTAGATGCTATTTATCAGAACCGTTAAAAAAAACGAAAGGAGGTGTTAATTTCGTGCTAGTTTCTAAATATTTTGATAGACTTGCAGTATTCCTACAACAGTGTAGAAGAATTAAGGATGAAGATCGTCGGGTTACTACCGACCTGGGCTTGATTAAGTGATCACTTTACACTCGAGAAACATTCTCCATTTCAGTTCACCCCGGCTGGGATTCGAACCCAGATCTTCATCTCGCATAGTAGGGATCTTATCCACTACACCAGCGGTTCCCAGTTCTTTTTGGTTACGGAACCCTAATTGATCTACCTTTTTTTAAGGGAACGCTATCTCGACAACAAAAAAGCAAATTGACAAAAATTACAATTTAACGCCCATGACACGTTTGTATGTTATGTTCGACTTAAAATCGAAATTAAAACTATGTTTCTAGTTTAAGGAACCCTAGGGTTTAATTTTAGTTTAATTAAGATTTCCCACAATTTCCCACCACGAAGAGCGACGGCTGTGTCGTCGAACTCCGTATAAATGTACTGGATTGTCTCAGTACCATATATTCTGTACTAGTACAGAGGCTTTGTCCGCCACAACGAAACTTGCGTTTATTTAGAGGAATGCGAGACAGTGAGTAATGTTCATACATTGTTCATAGTAGTTTAGCTTCAAATTGTTATTACGGGTACTAACCCAGATTCACTGGGACGGAGTTTCTATCGAATTTTACTTAAGTATTTATTATTATTTGTTATTATGTAGTCAACTTTCGCTGTTTTGACCCAAGTCCCAGTTAAGTTGTGTTTATCTCGTAATATTATCTAGTCTATTCATGAAGATTTTGGTGGTAGGAGCAAGTACCACTGACTCTGGCAACTGATTTCAAGCACTGACAGCTCTATTGGTCAAGAAGTGTTTCCGTGGGTTGGATGTGAATCTTGTTGTTGTCAGTTTCAGCCGGTGTCCTCTAATTGTAAATTTGTTTTATTTGCATGTAAATAGCAACAGTATAAGAAGAAAATAGCCGATAATGTGGTCTACTTAAGTGATCATGAGCCCGTACCATGACCGACTGAAGCAGTTTTTACCGCCCTGTTAACATTCAGCGCAACGATCTTTTTTCATTTGCTTTTTTGACATTCACGCAACACGCACACAAACTCTCACAAACATATATGTACTTACACACAGCACACACTCAAAGACACATATTTACGCAGGCAGTTATGTGATCAAAGTTTCAGTCAAATATATTAAAATTTAGTAACAATGATGAGATTTTCGACACATGGTGAACATTCGACACAGTAAAATCTAACATTTTCACAGTAAGCTTGAAAATCTTGTGTCCTGGTGTGAATGAAGTAAGTCTGTATCAATTCATTAATCAAAAATAATTAATAAAAAAAAACTATTTTGTCCTATGCTTATTTTGTGTTACAAGTTATGATAATAAGATTTTTTTATATTGTGCTCGTATTAAAAAACCGTGCTAGTGCAGAACAAAGAAAATAATTTCGTGCATTTAGTGTTATGCAATACGACTATTTGATGAATGAAAATTGTTCTGATTATTAAATAAAATACTTAACAATAAGATACACAAACTTACACACATATGACATCTGTCATTTTATTATAATAATAACACAAATAAATAATTATGCGTTTTTGTATTTAAAATTGCAGCACAATCTGACACTGATTATTTTTTTCTTGTGTTTTTAATGTGATTACACCTTTACTTGTACTTATATATTTTATTTTATCTTTATACATTTATTATATTTTATTTTTTGTTCTATTGTATTTTGTACCTATAAAGAAAATAAATAAAAATAATCAAATACTTAATAAAAGATAATAATAAGGTAGTACCTTTATGTAGATATTCTATACGTTTTTGAAATGAATTTGGGCTCATCGAAATAAACAATACACGAGAAAGTAATCTAGAAAAACTTTTGTCGTGAAGTGGAGTAGGCGAATCACGCAAAATCTGCTGGTAACACAAAGAGCCATGGGGAGGAGAATTCTAGGTATTTCGTTGAGAGATAGTCGGACAAATGAATGGATACGAGAAAAATCCAAGATCACCGACGTGGTAAAACGAGCAGCTGCCTTAAAATGGAGTTGGGCAGAACACGTTGCCAGACGCTCGACGACACCTAGAACAGACTGTATGACAGACTGTACATATAAAATTGTTTACTGGGGTCAACTTGTTTTTTTTTATCTACGTGATCTCTTCTTTTAAACTAGAGTAACCTCTTTCTAATCCGTTAAGTGAAAAAACGTCTAATAAACCGACGATAAACGCGGAATGACTGTAGTATGAATAATTCTAATTTAAATATCATTAAAAATGTAACATGGTGAACAATTCGCACGGTATTAAAAATGAAAATATGTAAATAAAAAAATACTTTTACTCAAATTTGCAGTCTGTAATACTATATTATATCATTTATTTATTATTGAGTAACTATTATTTCTATATCTGTCTATCCATGCCATCACGCCGCGTCCCTTTGGGGGCAAACAGAGAGGACAGAATGCCAGACCGACTTATCCTAAATGTATTTCTTGCTTCCCTCACTTACGAACTATATTTCCAGCATTGAACTGACTATATAATAAATTGTTTATTGAGCTTGAACTATATAGTTATCTTCATACTATGTTACTGTCTCTAACGAAATGCTAACAGAGCCCTTTAGACTCTTTAGCATTGATATTGTGCATTATTACTATTACTTTGATTGTTAAATATCTAATTATGTAAAACTGACGAATCCAAGTGCCCGATATAGGGTAGCCCGATTAACGACAATAAACAATATTCACGTCAGACTCGATGTACGTTTATGCTATTTCCCTAGAACGCGTATCATAAATGTAGGGACACGTTTGTTACGAGTATTTGACTACGAGGAATTTAGGTTTGACGCAACCACTTTTGCACACGTCTTGTTTTGTAATTAGCAATTTTTCTCCTTAAGAGTAGGCATATTGACATTTCAAACATTTCTAAAGACGGGAGACATTAGATCTCGACAACCGTTACTAAATATGCTTTGGAAAAAAACAGGGTAGATACATTGAACCTTTATCTAGGGAATAACCGTAAAAGATCTTTTATATCTTGTATAGATATCCCAAAAAAATAATTTAAACGTCACTGTAGTTTAAAAAAACGCTATTTTTACCATTTTAACATCCGATTGTTCACGCGATTTTGACCCTTAATGCCGCGGGAAATGACCGTGACGTCATAGTTGGGTCTCGAGCTTTAACCATAAGAGGAACTTGATTTTTAACGGCCTGTATCCTAGCCAGGATTATGCTCTATCCTTACTCAAAATACGTGGTCTGAGAGTTCGTCCGTGTAAAACTGATTCCTGGACATAGGTCCTACATATGACACCTTACTTAAAGATTTAGTTCACAACGCCTTATACTTTTGTAAACATTTTGTTAGCTTACTAAAACATGATTCATCTATTAGTTTGCAATGAATCTTTATTTAATGTTACGATGTTTTACCTTTACTACGGCCTTGAGAGAAATAAAAATAATGTACAACATAGGTTCGAATCTACCTACTCGATTTGTTTACATTTTTTTTAACTGGAAACACTATTAATTATGTTAGTGGAGTTAAGAGTACGCATATTGACATTTCAAAAATTTATATAAACGGGAGACCTTAGATCTCGACAACCGTTACTAACTATGCTTTGAAAAAAATAGAGTAGATACATTGAACCTTTATCTAGGGAATAACTGTAAAAGATTTTTTATATCTTGTATAGATTACTCAAAAAAAAAAAAGAAAAACACCTCTGATCTTGTTTCCGAAAGACAGAAACTCGTTTTCCAAAAGTCGTGGAGATTTTTTTTCGTATTGATAATATGCAATAAAATCAAGGAAATGACCATAAAAGTATTTTGACCGAAGCGAAATTAGCCCCAAAAAATTGGAACAAAAACGCTATTTTTACCATTTTATGATGCGATTGTTCACGCGATTTTGAACCTTAATGTCGTGGGAAATGACCGTGACGTCATAGTTGGGTCGCGAGCCTTAAGTAGGTACCGCTAAATAGTAAAATAATAGCGTCACGCGTAACCTATTTATATTCGGTACTCTAAAGTACCACTCCGTATACGCAAGTATCTTCGTAAGAACTCTTCAAATCATTCGTTGGTCTTATCTAGATCCAGTATGATCAATTTTAATAACCTTTCTATTATCACTTCAACTTTTCACATTTTGTATGAGAGTGTAAGCGCAAAATACGAATAACATTAGCGACATAATCGATTTTGGCTTTTTGTATAAAAAGGGGACCGAATACCATAAATATATCCACTAGAGTAACTGTGTCTTACCTTAAACATTTCATCAACCAAATTACATCACTTTATCTAACAAACTAGGAGAATAATCTTAAGTTCCAAAAAATCTCAGAGGTAACTTTGGAATTAATTGAACGTTAATAATATCTAATTTATAACTCCTAGAGTCAATAAAATACAGGGTGTTTGATAGATGGATGTATATATTTTCAGGGGTGGTAGTAGAGGTCATTTGGGATCTTTTGAGACAAACTTAGCTTAGTCCAAAGTCGCACGGTTCTCGAGTTATTCGATATTTTAACTTTTTATCGAAAAACCCCGAATTACTCAAGATTTACCCCAATAGTTTCGTAAGTATAGGTACCTACTAAGTTCTGTAATTATTTTATGTTTCTTGAATATGTGTTTGGTCTATTAAACTCATTAATTTCAATCTAAAGAAACAATAATGATAAAAAATATCGAATTAAAGTTTCGATAAATAGTTATTTCAAAAACGAGTCACGACTTTAGGTGAGATTTTCCTTAAGAAGAAAATTGCCTTAAGATTCAGAAATTTGGGAAAAACTTATCTGATTTATGCTCTTTCAAATGATGTACAAAACTTAATAATAAAACATTAGTTTCAAAAGATATGATACAATAACTTCATGAGATCACTGCTAATTTAAGAGAATTTCCATACAAGTTTGAAAACATGAAATCGAAAGAAATGTATTGTTCAATATGCAACCTGTTCCTATATAGTAAATTTGTATGGAAGTTGGCTTTCATCTCATGAAGTTATTGTATCATATCTTTGTGAAACTAATGTTTTATTATTAAGTTTAGTACATCATTTGAAAGAGCATAAATCAGAGAAGTTTATCCCAAATTTCTGAATCTTAAGGCAATTTTCTTCTTAAGGAAAATCTCACCTAAAGTCGTGACTCGTTTTTGAAATAACTATTTATCGAAACTTTAATTCGATATTTTTTTATCATTATTGTTTCTTTAGATTGAAACTACTGAGTTTAATAGACCAAACACATATTCAAGAAACATAAAATAATTACAGAACTGAGTAGGTACCTATACTTACGAAACTATTGGGGTAAATCTTGAGTAATTCGGGGTTTTTCGATAAAAAGTTAAAATCTCGAATAACTCGAGAACCGTGCGACTTTGGACTAAGCTAAGTTTAGCTCAAAAGATCCCAAATGACCTGTACTATCACCCCTGAAGATATATATACATCCATCTATCAAACACCCTGTATATTCTCAAATATTAAAAAAAATTAAAACCACGCTTATATTCAAAGTGCTCTAAAAAGAATAAAAATAATAAAAAAAAGCGTGGAGGCTTCCTGTATTCCCTTAATTGCTCATTCTTCTGCAAAATAAGGTTATATTCAAGATTTAGTACGTAGAAATACGTAATTGTAAGATGATAGTTTCTAAGAAAAAAAAATGTAGTAGTGTGTAGATCCTTGCAGTGAGAGTCTCCTCCAAGGAACATTAAGGGTGTTCAGAGTAGTTTCGGGAGGGGTTTGTTGAGGGGAGCCCTTCCGGCGAACCTTGAGCCCTCCTCTGAAAAAATGTTTTGCTTAAAAGACTAGGAGCTAAAGCTCCTAAAACATCCAGGGGTGGAGGTGGGTTTACCCTTAATGTAATGCAAAATAAGGTCAAAAATATGCTCCCTGTATAATATTATTCTTCCGCATAAGAAGCCCCCACGCCTTTTTTCCAAAATTATTTTTTTCTTTTAAAGCATTTTGAATATACTCGTAAGCGTGGTTTTTTAAAAAGTTTCTTAATGTTTTTTTTACATTTTTTTTTACACACTTGGCCAGGATGACTTATAAATGACTACGATTAGTAACCATACGTATATATTGTTCCTACTTGTCGAGATGAACATTAGTGGTTAATGACTTACCTTTAGTAGAGCCATTGTGATGCTAATTGTATCCTTAAGTTAATCTACGCCTGCTTCTCAACACAGCCTCTCCTAGTTAACACGCTTGTTGAACAACCTGAAAAAATAAAAAAAAGCGGTCAATACTTTCTCTATTCTATTCCATCACCTCACGCCGCATAGGCAGAGAGGACAGATCGCCAGAATTTCGATCCCTACAAACACTTCGTGCATTTACAATTATGTGGATAAAAGTTCATTGTGAAAAAATTGTGGCAATGAAGTAGTTAAGAAGAATGTGTGAGAAAACGCTGAGAGATAAGATAAGGAATGAGGTTATTAGGGAAATGAGTGACTGCTGTTGTGACGAGAATAAAAGTGAATAAACTAAGATTGTTTGGGCGTGTTGAGAGAATGAAGGATGACAAAAAAGATGTATTTGAGTGAGTGAAGAGGTGTGAGGAAAGGATGACCTAACCTGGTCCGAGACGCGAGGATATAGATAGATATTTAGTAAGGCTGTCGAGATCTAATGTCTCCCGTTTTTAGACATTTTTGAAATGTCAATATACCTTCTCTTAATTACAAAACAACATGCATGCATCAATACTTGCATTAAACCAAAAACTCAGGGGCAGACCCGCCGGCCACAAAAAGCTAGCAATTATACTAAACCTATTAATATTATGAGTCTCCTAAATGGAAATAGATGCTAACCAGGAAATTCAACGTGTTCACACATTAGTTTTTATAAATGTGTCTAAAATAAAGTTATTTAACAAATCATCTCATGTCTCATTAAGATTAACTAAATGACAGTAATTTAGCGTCATTAAATAACTTAATTCGTGTTTATTTAATTACGACCATAACGGCCAAGGTTACTTCGGAAATAATTCGCAAAAAAGTAATACGAAAAATGTACTTAAAATTGTACATCAGTCGCTAATAATAAACTATATAGGAGTCGTGTAGACATAAAACATTTGTTAGACCTCTAACCCATTTTCCTCTTCCTATCCTTTATCATTCTGCGATAAGTTCGCCCTAGTGAACAACGATTTATAATCTGTGCTATGTACATTTTTATCCAGCCAGTAACTCAAAATATGTAGTCTGGGAGTTCTCTCATGTAAAATTGATTCCTGGACATAGGTAACTTAGTACCTACGAGTATGATACCTTACTAAAATATTGAGATGTACAGATCTGGTGATATTTCATGCTTGGCATTAGCATGGATCACCGGTATTATAAAACAAGAATTTACCATCTCTAAATACAGGTACCTACTATAATTCGTCATTATTAGGAGTTAGCCAAAATTGATTAGATTGTTTTTTATTATTTTGTTTGTGACGATCCTATGTGATGATTGAATCTATCATTTTTACTGCTTATGACGATCCTATATGGTGATAAAGAAAAATGTAAGGTGCCCTTGGGGCGATTTCATCGCTAAACGGCGCCCAAAATAGTCCAATTATTATTATTATTAATATCGCGTGTTTAGACGGTTCACCACTGAATGATGTCACTTATAATTGGGGAATTATTGCGTAAAAGTGAACGATCTGTGGACCTACGGGTATATTTCACGATTCACTTCTGCCAAAGAATTCCCCAATCAAAATCGAAATCATGGTATAATGATGCGATCACCATAAGAATTGTCGTACATCTATTTAGCGATAGGGGAATCCCCTGATATTATAGTGATCCATGCAAAAGTGGAGCGTGTAATATTACCATCATAATACAGACTTATGATGTCTACAATCAGCTTCAGGAAAGGAATAAGAGAATAAAAAAAAAATGTGCCCTACCTTTTTAAAGAAAACGATTTGTCGGTGTGGCAACACTAAAAAAATACACCACAACAGACTATAATTTTAGAAATTGTCCACCGACTGGTATTATTTATTTGTCTATTACGTATTCCCACAAACAATAAAAGAATTATAATAAAAAAGCGAAATTATACTTGGAAAATTTCCCACGGATATTTTGTTTATAGATTAATCTGTTGTTTTTGCTTTATTTCATGTAAAAGTTATATTAAATTAAAATTCAAATCCTATTCATCAAACATGTCATAACATATTTCGCCTTTCGCTTTTTTCCTGATTTCGCAATAAAATAAACAGCGAATTTTTTTATTATGTAATGCAATGAATCGATAAAATCAAAATTATTTCCATAAATTACAGTTCTTTCCTCAACAGAGACGAGAGGCATCTTCATTCACATAAAGTTACGTTTTGTGAACTCCCTCGCGGAAGAAAATCAGGATGGGTTTTCATCTGTGCAATGCAGATAAATCCAGTTCAATACCTAAAAATTATTTAGGTAGGTATATCCCTAATCATATTTCCATAAAGTTATGAATCTATGTGTATTGTGTATGGGTACCAGTGGCGAAGATACCTAAGCATAAGATTCCCACCGAGTTATTATTTTTGATTGACAATGATAAAATAATAGGTCTAATTTGATGTAACTCAATAAAAAATGTTAACCCCGGCTTCCCTTCTACAGAAATCCACATTTTGCCACTGATAGGTAGGTACGTTATATGTATTATAAACTGAGAGAATGCAAACTAAATTATTTTTTATTTTCATTTATGGTTTGGGCGTGTTGAGAGAATGAAAGATGACAGAAAGATAAAAAAGATATATTTGAGTGAGCGAAGAGGCGTGAGGAAAGGCGGCCGCCCGAGACTGACCTGGTCCGATTATGTCGACCAGATCCTCAAGGATGGAAGCGTTTTGAGTAAAAGGAATCGGAGAGCGTGTATGATAAATTGAATTAATGTGACGAAGGCTAGGAGTGTGTGTAACGATAGGGCGGTCTGGCGTTCTGTCCTCTTTGCCTACCCTAAGGGATGCGATACGATATATAAATATTTATAGATTATAAAAATCCACAAAAATAGCTTTAGATTTCGCCACTATAGTATTCGAGGATTTGCACCCTCATCATCAGTATTCACAATTGCCTGATGATGAGGGTGCAAATCCTCAAATACTAGTCGCGAAATCTAAAGTCATTTTTGTGGATTTTAAACCAAATACTTAGTTTTTCATTTTTTCCATAAAAATGGACTTACACCAAGGATCGACGGTCAAAAACATCGAGATTGAAAATAGATACCTACCAATAATGAAATGCAACTATTCCAAAATGTATCGTACCTACACGTAAATGTTTATCAAAACAAATAATGTATGAAGAAAAAAAAACAAATACACACAACACAGTAATGATCTATTAGATCTATATAGATCCTAATGAGACTACACAAGATGAGTATTGTTGTGGCGACACAGAATGAACTAGTAGAACTGCAGAGATTTTTCACATTGCGGAGCATTTTATATAGATCACCATTGCAAAATACACAACAATGATCTTCTCATTGTAAACTAAATCTTACTTAGGTGATACGCGCTTTGAAGGACGCGGTTTTTCAAAGTATGTTTAGATCATTCAATAAATAAATTAAATCTTTATTGGATATGAAAATATATTTATAGGTACCAAATAGCGGGTTTATTGTCGTAGGCAATGTCTGCCAACCATCCACAATCCATTTCATTTAATTTATTTAATATAAAAATAAGCATTTGACATAATAAACATATGAGCAAAAAACAAGTACTGGATTTTATAGCCCCACTAGGCGAGAGCCTGTTCCGGGGCAATTCTAACCACAATACGAATATAACTTAATCATTCAATTTTTTTTACGCAGAGGCATGACTTTGCCAAAACACTTCCCAGAATTATCAGCCAGAAGAGTCTACATATTATCATTCGTGATTCACATAATATAAACTCATCAGCCTAACACTGGGAAAAAATCACCTATCCAGATATCACGGATATCACAGGATTAGGCTTAACGCGGGGTCTAAAATACAAGCATTGTGCCTGAAATATCAGTAAGTATTTAGAAATCGTCTTACAATATTGCATTTTTATGTATAAGTAATCCGGTAAATCTATTTTTTTAAAATGAGTTATTAGCGAGTGTCTGAATTTATATTTATACCTATAATTTAATCATTGAAAATTCCAAATACACTACTTTTACGATTTTTTAATCGATTAGCTCGCAGGTTATTTTGTATGTGCACGTTATTACACATATTTTCCAAATATCGTCTACGGTCACTTTTCTGTGCAAAAAATATTGGAAAAGTCAACGGGTAAATAAAACGAAATTGAAAAACCGAGACAACTATGAAAGCATCTCCAAGTACTTACGTAGACTCTGTTCGTACAACTGGTGAACGTGTTGTATTATTTTATAAAATAATTCATTATTAACACAAAATGTACAATAATCCATTTCAAAATGTCATTTATGTACGAATCGTATGTGTACTGCCCACATTAAGCCAGCCGACGATCAGTCATAAGCCTGATGGAACGTCCATCCTTTGCTGTATACCTGTTAAGATAACTACTTATGAATTATTGACATTGCTACCTACGGAGCGAAATGTATAATTTCTTATGATAACAATTTATTTATTTCATACAGCACACACACAGACATTGAATACACATATAAACAATTAGACATGGGGCATTTGGTGAACTCAAACAATGACGTAATTAAGGTGTACAGATTTAGTCAATATTATATAGTCTCAACAAATAAAAAAAATAAGAAACTAATCTACGAGTAAATATAAAATGTTAAGTCAAAAGAGAACAAAAAAAATCTAACCTAAAATAAATATGTCAAATTTAACGAATATACAACAATGAAAACAATTTACTTGGTTATCAAATGCACCAATCACTAGAAGGGAGTGAGAGGTTAGTAGGAGATAGGGAGAGGAAGTGTAGGATAGAAGGAAAATCATTTAATATTTACATACAACAATAAAGTGGTATTTTATTAAATCGATCATATACATATTATTTCATCGTTTATGTGAACATACAATTTGATATAATTTCATTTGATGCATCGAGTACCCACTTATTTAATTATAATTATTGTTTATTGTAATAAATAAATTAAATCGTATTATAATATTATTTATTGTGCATGCAATAACCAATTTTACATTAAGTAAATTTAATTTTTTTCTAATATTTACCTTCATACATATTATCAAATATTTGGCAAGATTTGGGCATGGGAAATAATTGTTTAAAAACCTGTAATTTCAATTAAAATAATTTAAATATGCATTACAAATAAAATGCTTTATGGGTTATTTATTTAAATTTAATAAATAATAAATATAGTTAATAATAAAAAAATAATTTGGGAGTTGGCACACTTCGAAATACGTCTGTACTTCTCGATAAAGGTTCTCAAAGAAAAATATTTGGGCTTGAGTATACATGATGGTTTTTTCTTCCTTTGCTTACCCCCCAACCCCTTCCACGCATCGTGAGGGATTATATGGAGATAGATAGACATTTTAAAAATAGGTTTTTGATGATTGGTGATATCTTGAGGCGTTTGAAATGTGGATCCACCGTAGAATGTTAGGAATACCTTGGACCGACATGGTAACCAACAGCGAAGTATTACGTAGAGCAAATACTAATAGACAATTGTCCAACACAATAAAGCTCCTTAAAACATCATATTTTGGCCATGTCCTTAGAGGACAAAAATACTCCATTCTCCAGCTCGTTATGAAGGGCAAAATAGGGGGGTCGGAAGGAAGCAGCTATCCTGGCTTTGAAACATTCGGCAGTGGACCGGAATCAGGACTGTGGAGGAGCTGTTTCGCACTGCCCAGGAAGAGAGGCGTTCTTCCAAGTAGTTGTCGACGTCGGGGGGACCCGACAAGACACGAAGGTGTTTTCACAAAATAATTAGGTACGAGCTTACTAACTTTTCTACTTTCTGGCCCCTTGACGAAGCCCATGGTTCTATTAACGATATGAAATTAATAATTCTATACCAACGAATCAAATTTCTGAGATTCGTCACGCGAATCTAGGAGAGTGTCCTTCTTGCATTTAATTATTAATTCGTATCATCTTGATAAAGTGTCGTCAACGTCAACATGTGTGACAAATCGTAATCAGGGCAATGTCATCACATAATCTTTAATCAGTCACATCACTATACACAAGGTCACGAAGTGAAGAAAGTCATGAATTAAATTCATATGATGAAAGGAAGATTAATAGAATTTATATAAGATTATTCACAAGTATTATAATTGATGAACATGTTGCAAAAATCTGTACATTTTGCTTGTACTCCGTGCAATAGAGACTGAAAATGATACCTTGCCTTGCATTAAGAGATATTTTGATATTTGATTGATATATTTTTTCAAAAATATGGTATTTTGAAAATATACTATATATATTAGGAAAAACGACCGGAATCTTAACGGTTTTAGGCTCGCCCTAGTGAACGCACAAGGGTAAGGGAGGTCGCAAACTTGGATTCTGAACCACAAGGCTGACCTTTATAACATATCCAAAAATCAGAACTACTTCTCTTAACACAAGGCAAAATCCTTTATTACTTGGGTTATTGTGTCTTTGCTGCGACTCATTCAAATCAGACAATGTTTTATAGTTCTTATTCCATTTTGACGGGTCGTATGAAAGTTGATAAAATTAGAGAAAAGAGCGTTTGTAAGATTGGTGCTGTGGCGAGAATGAAAGTAGGAAAATTAAGATGGTTTGGAGATATTGAAAGAATGAATGGAGATCTCTTTTTCTTTCTTCCTTAGCCCTCAAATGGATTAAAATCTAGTAAATGACCGTAAAAGTTTTTTGAATGGAGCGAAATTAAACCCAAAAAGTAAAAAAAAAACGCCCTTTTTAACATTTTTTCATGAGATTTTGAACCTTAATGCCACGGGAAATGACCATGACGTGATAGTTGGTGTCCGAGCTTTAATAATTAATAAAAAAATCCCCAATTATAACTTTCAGTACCTTTCCATGACCACAGATGTCATTTTTATATAGATCTAATACCTTGGGGCTAATCCGAGCATTATACACAACATTTTGAGGTGGTCGGTAGCCTGGTTGGTAACGCGCTTGACTGTTAATCCAGTGGGCGCGGCTTCAATCCCCGACTTACTCCACTTCACAACACGAGCTTTTAAGCTTTCTGTGAATTGTACAAATATGTATATGGGTATATTTCTATAAACCCAGGTTCATTTCTTAAAAAAAAAGCAATGTATTATAACTTACTTAGTAACTCATCTCGTAATAATAGGTACTAATAAGACCTACGAGTGTGTGTTAAAGTATGTAAGGTCATATAATAATGTTATAATAATATTCGGCATGGCAAGGCGGTAGTACTTGAATATGTCTCAGGGTCATCCAATAAATGGAATCCATACGTGATGATATAGAAGGTGAACAATACACCTAATCAGACATCTAGATTGTTTACTACTTCTATGGTTTGTGAATAGTGATGTGTCTAATAGAGTTTGAGAGTTCCTGGAACTCAAACTCTACTAATTAATTAAAAGAACAATGTGCTTGTGACGGCTTTCTTTTTGGCAACTTTATTAATTCAGTAGGGATCATTGGGTGTGCAGCTGCCAGCTTGAGACAGGAGGACTTATAGCGACGATATCCAAGTTAGGGGTGGGGTTTGTCGGGGGGCTCCCTTCTGGCAAACCCTGAGCCCACCTCTTAAAAAGATGTTGTCAAGAAGTGCGGGTAAAGAGGACGCTATATGCGCCTGTGCTATCCGGGGATGCGGAGGGCCTTAAGCCCGTGGGAGTCCTTCAATGTATCCAAGTTAAAAAACGTTCTAATATCGCTTCAACTTTTTCAAATTTTGTATGAGAGGCGCAGACTAAGAATAATGTGACTAACAAAATTAATTTTTGGAAATTGTGTCAAAAGAGGACCGAATATCAAAAAAATATCCGTTAAAATCACTGATCATACCTTTGACATTTTATCAACCAAGTTATAGCATTTATATCTAACACACTACATGAATAATCTCAAGTTTCAGAAAGTTTCACAGGTAACTATAGAATTATCTTTTATTACTAAATTGACACTCATTAATCCATGGTTTAAGTCTTGAGGTGGTATCTTTAGTATTAGCTGAGTAATTTTACTTTTACTGACGCAGTTTCTCGCACGTTCATTTACTACGGTCTCTTAATTGTCATTTTAAGTTACTAAAACAACATCTTCTTTTTTACTGAATAGTTTGTTTCAAACGACCTTAATCTTTTCACCCATATTAAAAAAACAATGTGAAACAGAAATAATTTCCATATATTGTTATTGGAATGATCGTCTAACAATAACGTGCATGTTTTTGATGCAAAAGAAGATAAAATGAAATATGTGCCTTTAGGTGTCGATAACAAGTTCATGTGTCATAATGTTATGACATGACACTCCTATGACATTCACATTATAGTTTCAATAGCCTCTGTCAAATTGTGAAGAATTTGTATTAAATTCAAGGCATTCTTCGTTAACTTTAATTCTAGATTGTAAAATAAAAATATACTGTTAGCTTTGTAGATTTTCACGGTCCTTTGTTAATCTCTTCTCCATTCTTCTCGGGTGTGCCGTGCGTAGATTGTCGATGGTGGTCGGTAGCCTGGTTGGTGACGCGGTGGACTGTTAATCCAGTGGGTGCGGGTTCAATCCCTGACTTACTCCACTTCACAACACAAGCTTTTGAGCTTTCTGTGAAGTGTACAAAGATGTATCTGGGTTTATTTTGATAAACCCAGACTCATTTATTGAAATGTTGTCGAGCTTTCGGCCATGTTCAGGAGCAGGACTAACGTCTAACTAACGACTAACTATCTAGAAATCTATACAAGATATAAAAAATCTCTAAAGGTTCAAGGTATCTACTCTATTTTTTCCAAAGCATATTTAGTAAAGTCCCTGGTATTTAGAATTTTTTGAAATGTAATATGCTGCATACTCTTTAAATATTGTCTAAATTGAATGATTCGCAGAAAAGATACTTAAACAAAATGTGCAGATTTTTGCAACACGTTCATCAATTATGTAGATCCATAATAATTAATTAGTGTGTTTCGCAGTCCATCGTGGGTAAAGTGAAATAAAATAATGGAGTCTTGATGAACCAAAGCCATATTGAGTTTAGTGTCTAATAATATTTGCAATCGTTAATATAACAATTAGCTCATCAACACTGTTTATCGCCTTTTTGTTTTAGAACCATTTAAAAGATTGACTCATGTCGAAAATGTGTTGTGCAAATGTGATTAGAACAAGTGCATGGTAATGGTGTCAACTTGTGCATTTCAGCTTGCTCTTGGTTTTTGCATAGGTCCATGAGAAGCCATTTTCTAGCCAATCGATCCTGTTAAACTTCAGTTTCCTTTACCAGTGTTGCTACGTTTGTTCCTGTTTATTGATTTTGCTGCTGAGAGCAGGTTTTTTTATTTGGCTATTTTTGCTAAAATGTAGTTTGCAAATCTCCCACACAAGTCGCATAATGAAAAATAAAAGCGACAGAAATCTCATACCAGAAGTTTTGAAGGTCTCATCTTGATGGTATATGAATACTTCATTAGATTGTCTTGTGTGTCTTTTGGTAAGGAAATCTAATGGACTGGATGGATTGAAGCAAATAATATTCGACTATTGGACGAAAATCGCGGACAACAAAAAGGATTCTGAAAGGATTCTTGCTTCTCAAACTCAAAGATCTCCTAGAATTCAAAATCCATTCCCATAGAATAATTAACAAAAACAGGAGTAACAGATTTTGCTCAGCGTATTGCATCTCTCAAATGGCGGTGGGCAGGTCACATGGCTAGAGATCCAGATGATAAGCGGACGAAGAGTGTCTTAACCTGGAAACATAGAACGACTACTACTAGGAAAACGGAGAGACGCCCTAGTCAAGTACGTTGGTGTCATCTGGATCCAGAGAGTCCAAGATGAAGGAGGCCTTCGTCCAGGTGTGAACGGGAGTGGGCTGATAAGAAGAAAAAGAACAAAATTAAAGGATCTCGTTCTTCTTTCTCAGCCATCTCTCCACTTTTAGTTGTAAGCTTCTTCCATTGTTTTCCACTCCTCTCTTCTTTGGGCTTTCCGGATCCACTCACTACCAGCGTCAGGGACATATATCATCGGCCCATATTTTCTGCGGCCGGCCTATTCCTCTTTTCAGGTCCCACGGTCTCCATCTCAACACTCTGGGTGCCCATCTGTCCACTCCCTGTCTAGCAACATGACCTGCCCATCCCCATACTTCATTATTCCTGATCTCATCAATATTCAGCTTACACAATGATATAGTAGAAATAAAACACATGATTTTAAAGAGACTGCACTAAAATACATCTTGTGAATTCTATTTAGAAACAATGTAGAGGCCTCATATAAATTAATTTATTCTTGTAATCGTTACTCGTATTTCCATTAGAGTTCATTTTTTCACAAGTCATTAATTTGTGTTGCAGAAAATTAACAATGGGAAGCGTATCACTGGCCTGGGGATGGGTTTTGTCATAGTTTCGACATGAATCAAAGACATCTGCTGTATTCTTCTTGTTTCAATCCTGAAGTCTCCAGTCCAATCACTGCTGGCTGCAAAGTCCTGCTTCTCTTCTTTCCTCTTCAAATCTTCTTCTTCTTTGCAGCCTTTCAGCTCCATTGTTGGATATAGATAGGCCTCCCCTTTGGCCTGCAATATTCACAACTGCTTGTCCTGGGCACACTACATCCATCTCCCTCCGGCACATATCCTAATATCATCATCAGACCACCTTGCCTGGGGTCTACTGACACTTTTTCGGCTTGTTCTGGATCGCCATTCCACTATCTTTTTTTCCCCAACTTGCATACTTATATATCATTATTTTTTATTTTGTTTTTAAATACATATATTAAAGTCGTTATTACTCGTATTTTGCTGTACGAACTCTCTGAGGGACTCAATCTTTTACAGACGCACTTTTCATGACTGTGACTACATTCAATGAGGACGCCCTCTGTCAATTATTCTCTGCCCTACATTACAAAAAAAAAAAGAATAATTTGAATATTGTTCGAAAAAAATGTTTTATTGGTGGGAAAAATGGACATGCACATTGATTGTTTAATTATGTAATTGAGTTATTTACTTATTCATTATGTAATAGTCGTGCAATATACAATAATAAATTGGGTCGATGAATACAAAAATAATAATTAGTTCCATGTAAAATAAATCGACGCCCGTGGGGCTAATTGTAATGATATTAATTTCGATGAAGTAATTTAAATTGGGTATATAAAAATAGACATTCAATTAGAACAATGGTGGTCTGAAGACATAGTTCAGCAAGCTGGTAGAACCTGGATGCGAAGGGGGAAGAACAGAGACGAGTGGAAGGGGATGGAAGTAGGCCTACATCCAGCAGTGGGGAGAAGAGCGCTGAAGCAGAAGAAGATGAAAATGGGTAAACAGCGTGTAAGGAAATGAAGAAATTAGATGTAGAACCGGAGTTGTAGGCATCATGGATGGGCTGGACACAATAGAAAAAAAGCAAAACAGTAGCTCAGACAAATCCAATGAAGACCATGGGTAAATAAAATAGGTGTCAGAAGTTGATGGATTTGGATATGGATGGATGTTGGAGAAGTGGATGGATTTTTGTCAATGTAGGCAGAGAGGATACACCCAGATTGCTCTACCCCCGAATACACCCCTTGATTCGGTCACACTCATGCATTTCATACACGTTCTTCGATTAATTTTTCTCGACTCGATACGATCCAGTTCAGTCTCAAACACCTACGCTTCTAACGCCTATTCTTTCTCCCATGTATCTCTTTTTAGCTATCCTATCATCATTCATCCTCTCAATATACCCGAACCATCTAGGTATGGGTATTATTATACCTCATTAATATTAGTAGAAAATTTCGCATACCTTATAAGTATTTACCATATTATAGGGATATTTATAACATTGACAAGCGTTTAATATTATGAGGCAACTAAATTACAATAAATAATTTAGATAGCAAAGAAGATATACCTGCAATCAATAATATCAGACTCTGTTCATGTTGAAGATGAATTCAAGGTCAAAATGTCTTTCGATTGTTGCATTAAAATTATATGGGCGATTAGTTTGGAGATCATCTCAAACGACTTTTTATTTACCTTAATCGTCTTTTTTCTTAGTTATTTTTGAGGGTAGTAATTTCTAGTATCCTGCTGCCCGTGTCCTTTGCGGGGTAGGCAGGGAGGACACAAGGCTTTAAACGTGTCATATCCTTACATACAAATCAAAATAATTACAATTTTATTACATGGATGGCAGTTTCTTCCAGCGCGAACTTCCATGGTCATAAACAATCGCATGATATAATGGTGAAAATAGCGTCTTTTCCATTTTTGGTGCTAATTTCGTTTCAACCAATAAACATTAACGGTCATTCCCTTGATCTTATTGCATATTATCAATACAAAAAACAATCTTCGCGACTTTCGGGAAACGAGTTTCTGTCTTTCGGAAAAAAGATCAGAGATATTTTTCACATTTTTATTTTTGAGAAATCTACAAAATAAAAAAAATCTTTTACAGTCATTCCCCAGATAAAGGTTCAATGTATCTACTCTATTTTTTTCAAAACATATTTAGTAAGGTTATTGAGGTTTAACGTCTCCCGTTTTTAGAAATTTTTGAAATGTCAATACATTGCCTACTCTTAAAAAAATTTGGTGTGAGTAAATTGCTTATAATATATGGTGTCATGATGTCTAAAGCGAATAACAATGTCGCTCTAGTCAACCGAGTCAAAAACAAGCAATTTTGTTTTTACTTTTTTTGGTGAACTCGTCTTACGTGTGAAAACAGTTTATGATTAGATACATTTATTGATATCTGCCCTAGATATAGAGAGTCTATCAAAGTGTTTAAATAAACATTTATGAAACACTATTGTTGTATGATTAACGATGAAATATTTAGACATAGGTAACTAGTATATGAAGCTTACGATCTACAAAGGTTAGGTCAGATTATTCAATTTGATATTAAATTGTTTGAAGAATAATTATCAATTAGTGACTTCATTAATAAGAGATTGATTTATTAATGTAGTACAGAAATTTGGAAATATTTGTTCTTTTATGCCAGTACCTGAAGATGTTGAAAATCAGCATCAAAGTTTGTAAATCCCCTTAAAGGTTTTTAAATTTTAATAGTTTGTAAATGACCACCCAAGTTTGTAAATCACCATCCAAGTTTGTAAATGGCCGTCCAAGTTTGTAAATCACCATCAAAGTTTGTAAATGACCATCAGAGTTTGTAAATGACCATCCGAGTTTGTAAATGACCATCCGAGTTTGTAAATGACCACCCAAGTTTGTAAATGGCCATCCAAGTGTGCAAATTACCATCAAAGTTTGTAAATCACCATCGAAATTTGTAAATCATCATCAAAGTTTTTCTAGAAACCCTGCTTGTTTGCAACAAGCAAATAGTTATATTTGTGACCTGTAAGGAGCCTAGTGGTTCCTTCTTCTTCTAGCCCTTATTCCCGCTACTACCTGATACAGGTCACTTTCATCCCCTTCCACTCGTTCCTGTAATGATTTGAGAGTTGAAAATTCGTATATCATTTGCAATAATTGCAACAATACTTACCTATAACTTGCAAACATTTCCTTAATTCTTTCTACAGCTTCCTACTCGTTGATGACTTCTTCGTTCAATCTCTATAATATTATGTAGATTCCCATCAACCATCGCCTACGTCACCCCGGAGATGAGATCAGCTGACCCGACTTCCACACCAAAGCCTCTTTCTTTATGTCACATTATAATTATGTAATAACTAGCATGCTATATCGTAATAATCTCGACTAACTGAGACCATAATGACTATAATTATCATATATGAAAAATCTAATACGAGTATGTTTGTATTTTTGTAGTCTAGAATGAAATCAATATTTGGAACATACTCAGGAGGTCCTTTTTTTCCTTAGCCACTACTGCTGGATGCTCCTAAGGCCTAGAGTAATGAATAAGTATTAAAATTTACCTAGAAAATCACGTTAATACCACATCAAATTTTTCAAAAATCACAATTGGTTGATTTTAAAAAAATGACTGCGGCGCTAAGAAGTAATCCTATGTTATGCATTCCTTAAAGGTAAATATTTTGATTTCACGAAGGTTAAATCAAAATTTTCATGACTTTTTCATATTTATCTACTTACGTTTTATTACAAAATTTTCTCCTGCGGCACTATTTCGACCATTGTTTGTGTTGTACACAACATTACTGGATGTGTTACTATTGAAGGATATTAAAAGGCAACAGGGTTCATAAATTCACCTATTATATAAAAAAATTACGCATGCTATTGAAGCTGGCAACCCCTATGTAAATAGTAGTTGCAGGTTTCACGATGATCCATATGTAGACTTGTTTTTTCGGGTTTAATCGCGTGAAGTTCTGGTGATCCGACGTTTCCGCGAACGTACTGCCGCCACAATCCGTGACCAAGGCGGCAGTACGTTCGCCAAAACGTCGGATCACCATCTTCACACGATTAAACCCGAAAAATCAAGTCTACAAACCCCTATGTAAAATAATTTTTAATGCCTTTTAATATCGAATACAAAAACCAAAGAAAAAAAACAAACAAACAAAAACAAAGCCGACTACAGACAGAAGCAATTGTCTGATAATTACATACAGTAGGTAATAAATTGTACACAAAATAGGTAACTAGGTGTAGTGTACAGTAATACATACAATAATACAACAATTAATTCAACATTTAGTAATATTACCGCCGATTTAACATCTTCCTACATTTGGTAATAAACACCGTGTAAAATGTTTTGTTATCTACGTAATAATTATCACAGAGTGTATGTGTGTGTATGTCTGGGACGACGATACAAGAATACGATGAAAATATCGTACCGTTTAGGTCCAATACTGAAACATAATAAAACTAAAATATCTGTGTTTTAAATTGATTTTACTATACCTATAGGTAAAAAAAGAACGTCTTATTTTAGTTAGTACAAAGTTAATTCGTCACAGAATTGGACCTATTTTACGTTTGGAATCTGGAGAATTATAAAAATAAATAAATAAAATTTATTTAAAATTTATTATAATTTTCAGTTACAGCTAAAGGGAGAAGTACAGCGAAAACATTTTCCTTGTCTTTAACGTTCAAAATCGGATGCACGTAATTACGAACTGCATACTTATATAGCTCCCGGATCAAATTTTAGAAATAGGGTTTATTATACGTCTCTTGGGGATAATTTCGCTTTATTCAAAAATGTTTGTAGATCACAATCGAAAAGATTTCTTGGTGAGTATTATTTCTGATTAGTTATGATGATTTTGGAGTCAGGGACTTAGACATCTCTGAATATGAAACCCCATATTTACTAAAAAGTACTGTCGGCTATTCGTCCTGTCAGTCATTCAGTCTTGTCGGCCTCTTGAATTTTGGACTTTTGACTTTCGGCCATTTGCACAATTCGGCTAATTGGTCGCGTCGACCATTTGTTCATGTTGGATTTTTGGCATTCGGTCATTTGTCCGGCATGGCATTTTTTAGCATTCGGCCACTCGTTTAAATTAACTAAAATAATAAATACAAAAAGACCTGAAGGTATCCTGGTAAATTTTACCAGCTGGCTAAAATTAAACTATTCAAATATTTTTTATGTCACACTTAAATAATAATTGTACCAAGAAAACTACCTAATCTCTGTATATAAATCCATACGTTGTTTGTGTATACATAGTAATAATATATTGGCAATGTATTCTAGTCGTATTTTCATGGGAATATAAGCATTCTTTATTATGTATTTCCTCTTGAATATAATAAAATATTTTATTGTCTTGTGATCTGAATTACATCTGTATTATAATTACACCAAATAAGGAAATCATGTGGTGATGATGTGGATGAGAATCCTTAAACACTTGCTTCTCTGCGATCCTCAAAGAAACGCATAGAGGACGCAAGGTGCTGGAAAAATAGATACAAAATTTATATCTCCCATAGAGTTTGATTTATTAAGAGTAGGCAATATGACATTTCAAAATTTTTCTAAAAACGAGAGACCTTAGATCTCGACAACCGTTACTAAATATGCTTTGCAAAAAATACCGTAAGATACATTGAACCTTTATTAGGGAATGACCGTAAAATATTTTTAATATCTCAAAAAAAAAATGCGGAAAACACCTCCTTTCTTTTTTTAAAGATAGCAACTCGTTTCCCGGTAGTCGCGGGGTATTTTTTTTTGTACTGATAACATGCACTAAAATCTAGGGAATGACTGTAAAAGTTTTTTGAATGTGGCGAAATTAACCCCAAAAATGGAAAAAAACGCTATTTTTACCTTTTTATCATGCGATTTTGAAACTTAATGCCGCCGGAAATTACCGTGACGTCATAGTTGGGTCGCGAGCTTTTAATAGGCCACTTGATTGTGGATACTTCTATGTCCTTCTTCATCCAATAAGGAAGTGTCCGTATTCAAGTCGCCTATTCAATAAATCAAAGTCAGTGAAAGATACTAAATAAATGATAGTGTTTCATTTTACAAAATACAGAAATACATATATTAAATACTGATGTTACACAATATGTCAAAGAGCCACCTTAGTACGGGCCTTGCCTAGTTAGGTGACAAAATTATAATTGTATTTTTATGAAGTTTGAGAAATGAGGTTTATTGTTATTATTTTAATATTATTGTAATGAACTTACACAGAGAACCTTCGGTCAAAATACCATAACTTCTATATCATCACGGTACATTCCAATGAGGGGTATAAGGTCCATCCTTTGCTGTATATCTGTTGAGATAACTACTTGTTACATTCAACTACGACATGTAGAAAATTCCGATGGTCTCACAAAAACATAAATTGTGATTTTCAAAAATAAAATTATAAAATTATTTACTTTTTAAAATAAAATATTTGTCGAGCCCCTCAAAAAAGAACAAAAGCGTCAATAAAAAGTACTGTAGAAAAAATACTCATATAAATCAACTGTATATAAAATGTATCAAAATGAAACATAGATTTTCTTTAGTTCGGTGAGTTTTGATTTGACGCAAGGTTGTGGTAGAGTACGAGATTAACACTTCCTGGATTTCCAAACTGTCGGACTTTGAGATAAATGTATTGTTACTAATGTTCACTATATGTCATCTTTATATGTTACAATGATATGCGACCTTGGTATTATTACCAATAGATACTACGGTCAGATGTTCGAATTATATTAAGTACCTACTAGTGGGTCCCGTGAATAGTATATTCACGGAATTTGGCATTTTTTTATTAACTAACTATACTCATACTGCCACACCCCCACGCCCTTCAAAGTTCTCCGAAGGAACATATCAGAGAGGGTCTTGGTCTTACCTACTTTACATACCAATTCTACATACGTACCTGCTGTACATATGTACCTACAGTAAGTATGATTACTAAAAGAATTCCTTTGATTATTGAAGTACCTAATCGAATTATTTTCATAAGAAATCGAACTGCATTATCTGTCAATAATTTAATAGGTAGGTATGTATACTGTAGTACTTTTACGCGGATAATTAATTTCATTCATAATTTCATTAGTAGGTGCATTCGATATTTCAAATTTTAATTAATAAACTTCGACGAAAATTTTTAGCCAACCACGAACGCGTCGCTGGTTTAAATTTACATACATATTCATCAGAACTTGCAAAATTTGCCAAAGGGCCATCGTTACAAATATACACGACTTGGCTTTTACCAGTATTATGTAATGGGATAGATACTTAGGTCAGATGTTCGAATTATATTACGAATATATAATAGTAATTAATGATCGTATTATTACACAGACAAAAGAGCTCTCCAAACTAGACTTGTAACGAATACCGGCCACCATTCGGTGTTCGGACAATTCGACCATACTCATACTGTTATATAATCGACCTATAGAAATAGGTAAGTATTTTAACTTTGGATATATCTATTTCAGTCATAAAAAGTTTGAGTTTCCGTAAGTAACCCATATTTCATTCACCCCTCTTTGCCACGCATACGTATGAAATTATATGGGCGATACTATGTTTTGTCTTTATTGCGATTATCTCACTTTCAGCTTTTTGGCTTACACGTGGTTCTGGCTTATGACTGATTTCTTTATCAAATTCTGTTGTCATTGACGTACCTAGTAATGTAGTTGTGGACAATTTACATCCAGACCTGCACAGAACTAAGCCACACCTGTTTAATAATTTTGTATTGTCACCAGTCACCATGTAGGTACCTATTTATCGATTTATTGCATTTGATTTTGTATCTATCTATCTATCTATACCCTCACGCCACATCCCTTGCAGGGTAGGCAGAGAGGACAGAGCGCCAGACAGCCCTATCCTTACACACACTCCTAGCTTCCGTCACATTCATGCAATTAGTCATACACGCTCTCCGATTCCTTTTACTCAAAACGCGTCCATCCTTGAGGATCTGGTCGACATGATCGGACCAGGTCAGTCTCGGACGGCCGCGCTTTCTCACCCCTCTTCGCTCATTCAGATATATCTTTTTTGTCATCCTGTCATCATTCATTCTCTCAACATGCCCAAACCATCTTAGTTTGTTTACTTTCATTCTTGTCACTACACCAGTCTTGCAGTCACTCATTTCCCTTTTTTTTTCCGTTTCCGTTTTTAATTTTGTAACCATGGACATCTGGCGCTTACTCCAGAAGACTGCCTTGATCGGAGCAGATGAAGAGAGAGGATCCGAGCCCCCGACCCAAAATAAATGGGATATGGTACAGAGAAGAGAGAGATTTTGTAATGTTTGTTTCAATATGTAAACCTGACGATTCCAAGTGCCTTAAATGGGGCCTAGGCAGGGCCGCATTTAAGGGAGGGCAACAGGGGCTACCTCCCGGGGCCTCCACAAAAGAAGGGCTCCCACAACAGAGACTTCGAAAAAAAATCAAATTCAGATTAGTAAACAACTATTCCTAATTTTCAAAATAATCTATAAGTACATACTTGGTTTCAGAATAAATTATTTATTGGAAAACTCGACTGAAAAAATTGACCATTTTATTTGGATAATAATTTGGGGTCAGGGGGCCTCCACTTCTTTGTTGCCCCGAGGCCTCCTCACCTCTAAATCCGGCCCTGGGCCCAGGGATGATTAAAAAACAATGAACAAAAAGCAATACTATACCATCAAAATGTCAAATATCTACAGAAACTGTGACAATCTATGAAAACACCTAGTATAGCCCATATAATTCAAAACACATGCAAATTACAGTATGACGACAGTATGATTTCATATGATTGCATCCTGACATAATTCAAAGTCATCTCCCAATACTTTCGATGTGTAGATTTTTTGCAATGTGAGGTACTAGCGGATCCAGGGGGGGAAGGCTAGGGGCTGAAGCCCCCTCAAAACCATGAGTGGCAGTACTTTATATACATACAACAAATTAGGGGTTTCAGTCCCTTAGCCCCCCCCCCAAAACGTTGAGTGACAGTACTTTTTATTTATTTTTATTATAGTTTCTGATGACCAAAAAAGAAAAGGTCGACTACATTTTTTTTGGATGATGAATGAAAAAAAGTAGAGACACCTAATACCATGTGACGACATTCAGCCCCCCCCCCCCCCAAATTGAATCCTGGATCCCCCACTGATGTGAGGTAATGCATAGTAACTACGAATGTAAATTAAAATGATGTCACTGTATAATATATTGCGAGCGTATTATCCAATACAAAGGTGTGAAAATAATATGAGGTATGAGTTAGTTAGTAATACTATATCAGATCTATTATTATATTACACATAATTCATTCATAGTAAATTCAAGTTGAAAATACGACTATACCTGATGATACCTACATCTCGTGTAAAGTTGTAAAACTTCTTCAAAGCAAAACGTCGTATCTCACTGTTTTACACCAGAGTTATTTATTCGTTTAATGAACATTACACACAATATAATTTGACAAGATTGTATAAGATGAATATGTGGACCCGCGAAAGAGGGGGAACGGTGGAGCATCCGGCACAACAAAGAACTGTACGATATCTATCAGGCCCCTAGCATCTCAATCCATATGAGACTACTCAGGTTGAGATGGGCTGGGCACATACAGAGAATTCCGGACACACGCGTCCCTAAAAGAATTATGACTGGACACCCAGGTGGAAGGAAAAAGGTGGGAAGAACCAGGCTGAGGTGGGAAGACGAAGTGAGAAAGGATGCAGCACAACTTCTCCAGTCATCCAACTGGAAGTCAGCCGCTGAGGACAGAAGGAGTTGGAGGCGAATGTTACGGGAGGCCAAGGCTCGATATGGGCTGTAGCGTCATCGGAGAGAGAGTATACAGGTATAATAATATAAGTAATGCTTACTATGGCAAACTCATCGCTATACAGTGGTCTGAATCACTTCCATTTAACTCATGTCTCGGTTTTGAGGTTCTGGTTTTGAGTGTCCCTGTACAAGAGTCATTTGTTCCGATAGATTTAAAAGATGAATGCTAAAAAAAACTCTCAAATGAAGAATTTTAACTCAAACGATAGATAAAAATAAGTAATTTAATACTGAATAAGGGGGCATCACCGAAATCAATAGCTTAATGTGTGAAATATCTATTCGAGGTTTGCAGGGGTTACATTAATGTATTAGTAAAATAAGCATTAAACAGTTAAAATTTCGGTTTAAATGCGTAATGCGTATATCATGATGCGTATAAGGTTTTCATTATCTTCTTAATCAGCTTGGTCCCTCAATACATTCATTTGACCCCTGTAAACTTCGAATAGCTATTTCACACATTAAGCCATTGATTTCGATGATGCCGTGCATCTGTGCAGTATTTAATTACTCATTTTTACCTACCATTTGAGTTACATTTCGTTTGGGCCGGACCTGGGTTTTTTCAGCATTCTCCTTTCTGGAGATATTACGCTTTGCGAAGAAAGCATCCACAATACATGGTACAATATACTAAATAGCTATAGGTAGTATTAAAGTTCTTGTAATGAAATGAAAAGTACTTTAGGTTAGTATGTTAATGTATGCAGGTAGGTCTACATAGGTACGACACACAGTACAGTAAGATAACAAAAGATAGTGAATTACATAGATGAGGATTGTGGTCGGTTTCGTAACTAGAGCGAGGATATCATCAGACTGTTATTTAATTAATCGTCTGCTAAATTAGTAATCATTGTGTATGTATGTGATATTTATAATATAATATAATGTGCAATATCTCAAATTTGACAGGTACGGGACGAACATTCTGCCTTTTCTTCGTAATTCTTATTTTTATTTTTTATTTTTATTTTATTACAAACAAAAGCACAAAACAGACAACAACATAGATAAAGACAATTAGTCCATTCATAATTCAGCTGTCACCCACAAGCATGCGCCACAGTTAAATTAAAACATATAAGTTCATTCCGGTCGTCTCATACACCCATAGTCGATCTCGCTCACACATTCACCCATCGCACACGCACCCTAAAAAGAAAAAAAGAGAAAACAAACAAGAACACAAAAAAATATTTTTAAAAAATAAGGAAGAGTTCGGGATAAGAGGAAGAGGAGGGGGGAAGGGGGGGGGGGGGGGGGGGGGAATGATCTCATGCATACGACCTTTGTACAAGTTATCTAGGAGTCATAGCTCCACGTCAACATTCAAGTAGTTTTGAGTACCCTAATGTATGCAAGCGAGACTTGGCTTGAAAAATCCGGGTTGAATGCAGTGGAAATGAGGTCGTTAAGAAGAATGTGTGGGAAAATTCTGAGAGATAAGATAAGAAACGAGGTTATTAGGGAAATGAGTGACTGCAAGACTGGTGTTGTAACTAGAATGAAAGTGAAAAAACTAAGATGGTTTGGGCGTGTTGAGAGAATGAAGGATGACAGCATGACAAAAAAGGTATATCAGAGCGAAAGAAGCAGAAAGAAGTGTGAGGAAACGTGGCCGCCCGAGACTGGCCTGGTCCGATCATGTTGACCAGATCCTCAAGGATGGACGCGTTTTGAGTAAAAGAAATCGGAGAGCGTGTATGACAGATTGCATGAATGTGATGGAAGCTAAGAGTGTGTGTAAGGATAGGGCTGTCTGGCGCTCTGTACTCTCTGCCTACCCTGCAAGGAACGTGGCGTGAGGGTATAGATATAGTTTTGAGGCTGTTAAACGATGTCCCCTTTCGGAGAGAGGTGAAAATTATCTTGTCGATAAATCTTACTATTCTATTGAAGAGATATTGTCTGACTCATCGTAATTATTGTATTAGTATTATTTTATTTATCGTATGGCCAACATCACGCCTATATCATATAATATTCGTTATGTGTAAAAATAAAAGTCAAAAGCGCAGAGTGAACTGCTTGTCAGAGACTTAAATCTAGATCTCTTATGTATTGTATTGCTTCGTCGCTAATTAATTAGTATTATTTATTGTTGAAGAAATGCAGTTTGGACCATTTACATCCAGACCTGCATTGAATAATAATATGTCTCTGTTTTATAATGATTTCATTCTCAAATTCGGTGGATAGATGGATTTACTTAAATGTAAAGTGATCACATCAAGCTAGCCAATGATTAGACATAAACGTGACGAAAGTCCATCCTTCGCTGTATATCTGTTGACATAATTAGGTACCTATGTTATACACCTACGACGTATAGGAAATCCAATTTCAATTGTGACAGTCAAAAAATATTTAAAAAAAAATAAGTCCCAAATAATGAATTATATTATTAACCATGAAAACGTCTGTCTAGAAAATTATCTATTAATCAAATTAAAAAAATATTATTTTTTTCCAATGGACGAAAATAAAATTGGAATTATCACAAAACAAATAATAAAATTACATTTGATTTGGTTTAATTCAATCATAACTAATCAATTTAACCTTCGACCGATTCTAATCGACTAGCGGTTAAAGATTTAGATTTTTTTTTCTTTGACATTCGCGGTTATCCGGGTGAAGCGGATAAAGTAGTAATTGACGCATAAAATATTTAAATACCTACCTACAATTTTTATATTATTTTTCGTTCCTTGAGAGAAGTAGTATCCTGAAAATATTTTCCATATATTTAACGTTCAAAATGGCATACACGGAATTATGAACTTTTTTTCCGTTTTTGGGGGTAGTATCTCTTAATTCCAAAATGTTTTATGCATGTTATCCCTATGAGAAAGAATTTATCCTTGCGATTCTCGTGAAAACTAAAATACATTGCACAATTTAGAAGATTCGGTGTTTTTTTTTTAATCAATACAAGATACTTGGTCGAATTGCCTTGTAACTAATTGAAAATGTTTGTCACGAAAAATAGGCTTTTTTTCTCAACACATTTCTAAATTATTTATTTTAATTTGTCAAATTTCAGCTTTCTCGATTCAATAGAAATACGGTTATCGATATTTTAACCGCCGCGCCGACCGAGTCGTATAAAAAAATCTTTAGCACGATCCGTGATTCTGTGATGGTGACCTTCAATTATCATCGACTTTCGTAAGAGTACAAAAGAAATAATCACATAATTGGCGTTACATTAAGATCTACCTGCAGACAGCTATCAAATATAATGTGTGTAATGTTCTCTGCTATTCTGAATGTCACTTTATTATTAGTATGCTAGCTTTTCTACACTGCGTAGCCCAGCAAGTATTACCCAACGGTTAATCGACAATAGTCAACCTGCTGGAAGAGATTGCTGCATAGCGATAAGCTCGCTCTAGTGATCATTACCTATTATATATAAAAAGTGTATATCTTGTCAAATTATATTATATATGTAATGTTTGACTGCAAGACAGGTGTTGTGACGAGAATGAAAGTGAATAAACTAAGATGTTTTGGGTATGTTGAGAGAATGAAAGATGACAGGATGACAAAAATGATATATTTGAGTGAAGAGGGGTGAGGAAGCGCGGCCGCCCGAGACTGACCTGGTCCGATTATGTCGACCTCAAGGATGGACGCGTTTTGAGTAAAAGGAATCGGAAAGAGTGTATGACAATTGCAGAATGTGACGGAGGCTAGAAGTATGTGTAAGGAGAGGGCAATTTGGTGCTCTGTCCTCTCTGCCTACCCTGCAAGGGACGCGACGTGAGGATATAGATAGATGTTACTTTTAACTTTCAAAATTAAGAAAAAGTCCCGATCCCGTCGTTTTGGTACGAAAACACAGGTATGGAGAAAAGGGATGACTATTTAGTATGAATTTTGCATGCTATTAATGTTCTTGAAATTGTGATAATTTAGCAGTCATAATTCTATTCATTCAGAAGAGTGGTGCACCCCACGCTGAACGTAAGGGGCTATATGATTTGAGTGCATTTTAAAAATTAAAATTTCGTATGTGAAAGAATCAATTTCGGTTTTTTGTATAAAAAGGGATGATATCTTTAGTATCAGCTTAGTAATCTTCTTTTTCCCGACACAATTTTTCGCATGTTCAGCAGTAGTCTGTCTACCATTCATAGGTCTAGACTATGCGAGGAGAAAAATAAATAGATAGACGCTCTAAAGTTTTGATATACATAATTTGTACGTATACATTTGTTAATAGATATACTAGTTAACTTTTGTTAAAAATTATTGAATGAATTGCGAGATTGCGAAATGAACTTGTGATACTAAAATTATAATTGATGAATCATTAGGTTGTTCTTGTGAACAAGTTGATGTAATATTAATAACGTTGTTAATTATTGTTAACAACCTGCCTACAGTTGGACCGATACAAGTACGTCGCTATGTCGGTTAATTGAGTTATTAATTTTTATGTTTTACAGGTCTTTCAAATAAGTGCTTATAATAAATAAGTGAATTAGAAATTTAATATCCCCCTCAAAATCTGTGGAGCAGTAGGACAATTTACATCCAGACCTGCATTGAACTAAACCACACCTGTTGCTATTTTGTATGTCACTAATCACCATGTATTTATTGATTTTAGTATTTTTTGCTGTAACAGTTTATTAATTTTTCGCATTCAATCTTGTAATGTTTGTAAACCTGACGATTCCAAGTGCCTTAAATTGGGCCTAGGGAAGAGAAGAATTATAAATGAAGTAGTAGTAAGGCATCGGAGACACCATACTAAAACTGTATCATCTCTACTGAAACCCCAACGTCGTACAAGTTATCAAAATAGTCAGATTACGGTGTGCTGGGCACATAATACGAATGAACGAAGAGGCCCAGCCCAGAGGCTTAAACCCCATATATCCCGAAGGTCGTAGAACAGCGGGGAGACCCAAGTTACAGATGCTAGTGCCATTGCACTGAGGAGCTGGAGGTCGGCGGCCCCCATAAGGAGAGCTTTTGAATCAGCCAGGGTCCACCCAGGACTTGCTAATGATGATGATGAAGTATGCCTTTTTTTTCACCAAACTCGGCGCGGTATGCGGTGCCTTAAAACCTCTCACTTTGTGTCCCTCGATAGTTTGAGCTGGACAAAATCTGACTTTCGATCTTAACTTCTTTTCCCACGCTCTTTCATGCGATACCACAGATAGCCTACCACTACCCTTGGATCTACTAAAATGCTTTTAATCTTTTTTATCTCTGGAGAAAGGGGGTGGGGCCCCTAGATTGAAATAGTGAGTTACGAGTTGATTTTTATGTTACTTTTTGGCAGATATTATATATTAAGAGTATGCATACAGAGATTTCAAAAATTTCTAAAAACGGGAGACCTTATATCTCGACAACCGTTACTAAATACGCTTTGAAACAAAATAGGGTAGATGCATTGAACCTTTATCTAGGGAATAACTGTAAAAGATTTTTTATATCGTGTATAGATTTCTCAAAAAAAAATTGAAAAACACCTCTGATCTTTTTTGCGAAAGACGGAAACTCGTTTCCCGAAAGTCGCGGAGTAATTTTTTTTTGTACTGATAATATCCATTAAAATCTAGGGAATAACTGTTAAATTTTTTTGATAGACGCAAAATTAACCCCAAAAAATGAAAAAAAAACGCTATTTTTACCATTGTATCATGCGATTGTTAACGAAATTTTGAACCTTAATGCCGTGGAAAATGACTGTGACGTCATTCCTGGTGCCAAGCCCTTAAATAGACATATAAGTGATTTCAAAAACAAAAACTTTACAGCATAATATAGTAGTGGTAGGTATGACTACGCATCTCTTTGTAAAAAAATGTAGGAAGCAAAATACTTACCAATAATAAACAATAAATTATGTAGAACTAACATTTTATAACATGACCTTAAAATCATTTTAATGTAAGGTTGTAATTAGTTCTCTAACATAAGTAATTAGTTCTAACATCTGCAATAGTTCTAATTAATCATGCGTCAGACAATGAAATCTACAAGTCTGATTTACTCAAGTCAAAGAAATGAAGTCATTCTGAATGTCTCAATACAATGGATTTATTGGGTAGTAATTCTAATCTAATGAAAATGTAAAAAAATGTTAATAAACTGTATTATTAATTGAAACCGATTTGATATTTGTATATTTGGCAGGGAAAATGTAAAATATTAAAAACATGGAGTCCATGTCAAATTACTATTGACATTCTCTAAAAAACATCATGAATTGTTTTTGCTATTCTTTTATTTCTCTTGTAAATGGATTACAAATTATTCTTGTAAAGCTTTGGATTTTTCTACATTCCGTAGTATATATACAATGCAGTATTCCTACAACAGTGTAGAAGAATTAAGGATGAATATATTTGACTACTTTATAATATGACTACTTTATAAATATAAATGACTACTTTATAAATATAAATGACTACTTTATAAATATAAATGACTACTTTATAAATATAAATGGCTACTTTATAATATGACTACTTTATAAGTATAAATGACTATTTTATAAATATAAATCTTTTCAATAAAACTCAAAAAAAAAAAACTCATTAAATGACTACTTTATAAGTATAAATGAATACTTTATAAATATAAATAACTACTTTATAAATATAAATGACTACTTTATAAATATAAATGACCACTTTTAAGTGAAATACTGTTATAATGAGCCACCTTAGTCTGGGCTTTGCGTAGTTAGGTGGCGAAATTGTAAATATTATATCTAAATATTATATCGAAAATAAAGTTTACTGTTATATTTAAAAGTAAAATAGAATCGACCGGGCGAACATGGGTATGTATGCTAGTGCATTAAAAATAATATAGTTATATTCTAATCACGAATTGATATTAATAAATTACCATTGACATTGATTATACAATTTATTGTATTAATCTTAGATCAATGATTTTCATTCATGATCAACGATCAACAAATGTTTTACATAAAATATAACTTTATCGATTTTACCTTCGCGAAATTAGAGTTATTTTGCAATAAGGCAAAAATATTAAGTACCTACTTAATTATAATATTCCGTGTAAGAAAAAATTGATGATTTAATATTATTATTATGGTTTATTTTACTCCCCGACATGAGAGCTTTTGTGTCTTTGCATACGAGTATATAAAAGTAAAAAAATAAGTAAAATAGGTATATACTTACATAAAATATTTGAAACATATTATTATGTTTTTGAGCCCAAAACCACTTACAGACGAGTGGTAAAATCGAAACATAAAAAAAAACATTTTTTGGAAGAAATTTTGCTTCAATCTAAAACTTTTACCGTCATTCCCTAGATTTTAATGCATATTATTACCAATACAAAAAAAAAACCCGCGACTTTCGGGAAACGAGTTGCTATCTTTCGGAAAAAAGATCAGAGGCGTTTTTCACATTTCTTTTTGAGAAATCTATACAAGATATCATAAATATCTTTCACTCTCATTCCCTAGATAAAGGTTCAATGTATCTACACTATTTTTTACAAAGCATATTTAGTAACGGTTGTCGAGATCTAAGGTCTACCGTTTTTAGAAATTTTTGAAATGTCAATACGCCTACTCTTAAGTGGTCTTTCAACGGCCGACGGACGCTTCTGTTATGCATCCCTTTTGCGTGTTGAGAGAACGAAGGATGACAAAAAATATATATTTGAGTGAGCAAAGAGGTGTGAGGAAACGGGGCCGCTTGAGACTGACCTGGTCCGATCATGTCGACCAGATCCTCAAGGATGGACGCGCACGAAGAATGAGTAAAAGGGACCGTGACCGGACAGAGAGCGTGTATGACAAATTGCATGAATGTGACGGAAGCTAGGAGTGTGTGTAATATATTGATTTATTCGGGCTACGTCGAGCACAAACGCTAATTTATAATATCTTTATTAGTCCTAGCATAGGCTTAAAAGTTTTCTTAAAAATCGTCACGATTCTCATGTGAAATATAATCGTAATAAGTTATAAAGATAATCTTGTGATAGTTTCATTGTGATTGTGATACATCCGCTATGTGAATAAATCTCTGTGCAGAAACCTTGGAATGTGTGAACTGTGAATCAACTACAAATACCATAATTAAAACGAAATACTTGTATCAGAAAATGATTAATTATGATAAAAAAAACACGTCCCTTCATGTACTTGTATTATTTAGTACTTGTAGACTAAATTGTAGGGCTGAAAATGGCTAGGCTTGTAAAGGTACAAGTCCTACTAAACAAATATGTGTGCAAAATTTCAAGGTGCTGGGACATTGGGAAGTTATTAAAATTTGAAGAGGAAAATGTAGGTGCAGATAACGACAGAAAAAGTTAATAGACCAGATTCTCAAGGACGGCGTGTTCTGAGTAAAAGAAATTGTAGGGTGTGTATGACGAATTGCATGAATGCGACGGAAGCCGAAAGTGTGTGTATAAGGATAGGAAAGTTTGACGATCTGTTCTCTCTGCTTACCCCGCAAGGGATGCGGCGTGAGAGGATGGAGTAGAATAGAATAAATACTATGAGCTTTTTACATCTAGAACCGGTTAAAAAAACATTGAATATAGAAGTGTCGATGTGGGCATCTTTGCTAGGGTAATGTTAGCGAACACGTAGCTAGTAACGAAAAAATAAAACTTACCTAGTACCTTAACCTGGCTAAATCTAGTTTTGTTTGTTCAACTAGCATTACCCGTAACATCTTCATTTGACAGGAAATACTTTTGTCTTTCACATACCTTCTCATAGACACATTATTACGAATTATTTTTTAAATCATAAAAATGTTTTATACCCGCATTTGATGATCTCCGAAAGGCACCTTGGGAAGATGGCATGCGTATAATCTGTGATGATCTAGACGAATAATGCGTTTTTCCTTGAATATAAATACTATTAGATACATGATCATTTTTATTTTAGATCTATTATAATGATTGTCAAGACTCGTGAAGTACATTGATATATCTACGTGTTGTTGTCAGAATCCTTGATCATGTCTGACTTAAATTTATTAAATAATATTTTTTTCCCAGAAACGCATAAGGAGTTACATATTCTTCTTCTTTCTCAGCCGTTTTGATTCCAATGCTGGACATAGACTACCCCTTTAAATTTCGACAGCTCCCTATCCCGAGCATGCTGCATCCACTTGCTTCCTACGATTCGCTTCACATCGTCAGACCATATTTCCTGAGGTCTTCCTACGCTCCTTTTGTTTGTTATAGGTTGCCACTCGAGAATCTGTTTGGTCCATCTAGAAGCTGAGCGTCTGGCAACGTCTCCTGCCCAATTTCATTTTAAGGCAGCTGCTCGTTTTACCACGTCGGTGACCTTATATTTCTCTCGTATCCATTCATTTGTCCATTCATCTCTCAACGAAATACCCAGCATTCTGCTCTCCATGGCTCTATGTATTACCAGCAGTTTTTTTAGGAGTTACATATTAGTGAGAAACTTAAAAGAGTCTCAAAATTTTTTTTGGATTTATTTCGGTCAATAAAAAACTGAACAGATATGAAGCGAAGGATTGACATTCCATCTGGCTTATTTCTCGAGATTCTCACTTAGGATGTAAGTATTATAACCAGACAAAAAAATATTAGATAGGTACGAGGTTTTTCTTATATCATTCTTCTATCATTACAATAAACGAGTGTAATATAATTTTTTATTTTCATTGTAATGTCTTTGTAGTGTTGTCATGACAAGCAAGGTCACGCTTGACGCGCCGTCTCAACAACCAACTTGCACAGTATTCGATTTCCTTTTATAAGTCATCTTGAACAGCATCTGCCATGAACCAATAATAACCGTAACATTATATTATCTATAATACCGACAATACCTTTAGTAGCGAGAGGATAAGTAATATTAGGTGCCTACTGTTGTCTTGTGCAATATGCTCCTTTTTAAGAGTGTGCATACCGACATTTCAAAAATTGCTAAAAACGGGAGACCTTATATCTCGACAACCGTTACTAAATATGCTTTGGAACAAAATAGGGTAGATGCATTGAACCTTTATCTAGGGAATAACCGTAAAATATTTTTTATATCTTGTATAGCTTTCTCAAAAGAAATATTTAAAAACACTTTTTTTCCGAAAGACGGAAACTCGTTTCCCGAAAGTCGCGGAGTAAAAATTTTTTTATGTACTGATAATATGCATCAAAATTTAGGGAATAACCGTAAAAGTTTTTTGATAGACGAAAAATTAACCCCAAAAAATGGAAAAAACGCTATTTTTACCATTTTATCATGCGATTGTCACGTGATTTTGAACCTTAATGCCGTGGGAAATGTCTGTGACGTCATTCCTGGTGCCATGCCCTTAAGAGAGCGGCGAGAAATCGCATGTTGGCGTCAAATGCAGCATCTGAACTTAAAATACTAAATTGTAAAATCAACTATATTCATATGTTATTTTTTTCTCTCTGTTTTTCTTTCATCCCTTATGTTTATTTTTTCACATAATAGTGTACGTATAAACACATTTTGTTTCTTTTTTTTTCTCACATAATATTTATGTACCTATGCATGTATGTATAATGTATATATTTTCTAACTTTGTATGTTTTTTATTCAATTTTTTTTCCTGGCGTTTCAAATCGCAGTTCTGCGCTCTCTGCCTACCTTGTAATCGACGTGGCGTGAGGGTAAAGTTAGATATATAGATGTATAACGCTTTTCTTTAACTGAGTGCAAAATTTCAAGGAGCTGGGACATTGGGGAGTTATTGCAATTTATAAAATGTAACTCAGACAAAAACAGCTGATGTAATTAAACAAAAGGGCAGTATATACAGAGAGTTTAAGAGGCTTCGTCAGTTAGAGCAGTTTTATGCAATTGTCATACACCCATACCTACGCCTATTGATGGTATGTTTAATAGCATAGATGAAAGGATTCTTAGTTCATTTCCACTGAGTTTGCAAGGTCACCCTCAGCGGGCAATGCCAAGTAACTTCTAATTTGAAACATCATCATTAAGAGTAATAATTAAGATATTGATCATCTCAATGTTTAGTGGGTGGACATATACTCTAAAGTGCTTACGTCTAAATATGTTATAATTTACAGTAAAGGTTAAACATTAGCAAGCAAATGATACAAGCGATCTTCAATCAGAACATTTTACAAGAGATGACATCACTATTAGATCTAAAACTATAACTTAAAAAGCTGTAACAAAGTTTTCCCAAAGTGGAAATGCGCAAGACACGTGGCTAGAAGCTCAGACGGCCAGTGGACCAAGAACCTCCTAAATTGGAGACCTCGAGATGGGAACAGAAGTGCGGGACGGCCACAACTGAGATGGAGAGACGACCTGGTCCGACATGTCGGTGCATCCTGGATTCAGTCTGCACAGGACAGGACAACATGGAGGCAAATGGAAGAGGCCTTTGTTCAGGAGTGGACGGGGATAGGCTGATGAAGAATTCATTTGTAAACCTAGTATTTTAGACTTGTACATATGTGGATGAATTAGTATTTATATCTATAAGTGTGAATTCTAACCTCCTTGGATAAGGACACTGAAGGAACGTAATTTAGGGGTGGGATTTGCCGGGGGGCTCCCTTAAGGCTAACCCTGGGCCCACTTCTTAATAATATTTTGATAGAAGTGCGGGTAAAGAGGTCGCTATTAATACGCCTGAGCTACCCAGGGGTGTGGAGGGCCTTAAGCCTGCGGGATTTTTCTTCAATGATGATGAAGAAGAAGAAGAATAAATTTCGCACATGAATTTCAGTTTTGCTCCTCCTGATTCAATGATGATGAAGAAGAAGAAGAATAAATTTCGCACACGAATTTCAGTTTTGCTCCTCCTCAATAATTATTTCTTGCATCATTCCAGATTTTCAGAAATTCTTTATTCTACAAGTTCAAGAAATTCTACAAGTAGTTATATCTCAACAGATGCTGTGTACATGCTGAGATATAACTGCTTGTTAAATTCAACTACGACATCTAGAATAATTCCGATGGTCTCACAAATAGCCCAGGAAATTTAGCTTTGTAGCGTAGATAATTGTCGGAAAGCTGGACACTGTTTTAATCCCTTCATTAACATGCAAAGAAGGTTTCTTGAAGTTTGCACCAATTTTGGCAATTTATATCAATATTTAGTAAAATAATTCAACGCTTCCCATACAAAATGTTCTTACTTAGCTATGTGCCTCTACACAAAATCAACTTTGATCATCTAGTACTTTCTTATTATAAATCACAAATTAATTTTATTATACTCATTTAATAGAAAATTTATTTAGCTTTAAATGCAATTTAATGGATTTACGTTACATTGCTTGGTTTAGAAGTAATTTAACAAAAAGTGACGGCATGTATGAACTTATTTTTTATTTACCATTTTTAATCAATTCTACCTCACTTAGTATTTAAATTAGATAAATTATTTTTCAAATGTGATATAGAGAAACTATTCTAGATAAATTGTGAGATAAATATTTTTTCATAACACTTACCGTTTAGGAGATATTTTAATAAAATCAATGAATGTAAAAAAAAAACTCTTTTCGATATAAAATATTAGGCAGTGGCGTAACAGTATTAAAAATCAGATTTTAATTGACAAAACTATACATTAATAAAATGAAATCGTAAAATTTAAATTAGCTTAAATTTAACATATCTAAATCTATCATTTCATAAATTTCTTTATTTCACTCGTCTCTCTCTAAATACCTGTGCATCCTTAACTGTGTGCCGTAGGTCTAAACTTTTAATCACAAGTTAGAGAAAATTGACCCACAATTAAATACTTTTACTGAAATATTACCATAAATACCTGAGTTGGGGAGTTATTCAACAACAAAAGTGAAAAATACGAATATTTCAATTTGTTCCGAAAATTAATATGTACTTGACAGTGTCTGTATCACAATAATTTTTGAGGTACAAAGAAGTATTTATGCTCAAACGACGCAGAATATTATGTACTTTAATTTATAAAAACACACCATTTTCGTAGAAAGCATAGTTTAGAAGTTATAACTGAAAAACTGAAAAAAGTACATTATTTTTTCGGTTTATGGGTCACCCTGTACTTAGCACAAGCAGAAAATTGGTGCAAACTTCAAGAAACCTTCTTTGCATGTTAATGAAGGGAATCAAATAGTTTCCAGCTTTCCGACAATTATCTACGCTATACCCCCTTTTTTAATGTTAAAACACCGGTCTAAAAGCATAAATTGAGATTTTCAAAAATATTCTTATTTCTTTATTCGTTCAAGATAAAGCAGATTTTCGTTTTATCGACATCACATTACGCCAGTATTGCATCTTTACTAATTAGATCTCCCACTGTGTAACCTCATACAGAGATTGTAACAGATAGAGTGGCCTGTATTACTCCGTGTATCTTATCTGCATTATCACTGTGTGCAACACGAAGCCCGGGTTTGAATCGTTTCTTATCAAATACCATTTTAAATTCATTGATGTTCTCAAAATAAATTAAACGTTTTTTTAGTTTAAAACTCGTGGTACTAACCTCAAACTTCATAGTTACCTATCTGGAATTCAGTATACTTATCCATAGAAAATGATTAGTGCAAAAATATACATAGATATAGATATTTTTACGCGGAGGCTAGACTTGCCAACACTACTACTACTACTATACTATACCCTCACGCCACGTCCCTTGCAAGGTAGGCAGAGAGGACAGAGCGCCAGACATCCCTATCCTTATACACACTCTTAGCTTCCGTCACACTCATACAGTTTGTCATACACGCTCTCCGATTCCTTTTACTCAAAACGCGCCCATCCTTGAGGATCTGGTCGACATGATCGGACCAGTCCAGTCTCGGGCGGCCGCGCTTCCTCACACCTCTTCGTTCACTCAGATATATCTTTTTTGTCATCCTGTCTTCCTTCATTCTCTCAACATGCCCAAACCATCTTAGTTTGTTCACTTTCATTCTAGTCTTGTCAACACACTTCTCAGTATTACCAGCCAGAAGAGTCTACATAGTACATATTATCATCCATGATTGACATATAACTCATCAGCCTAATACTGAAAAAAAATCACCTATCCAGATACCGCGAATATCACAGGATTAGGCTCAACGCGGGGCCTGAAATACAAGCATTGCGCCTGAAATATACATAGATGTTTATTACACACATACAAGACACTAATAAAAATACCAAAAAGAGTAGAGGGAGGCAATTCGACAGCCCCGGTATGACACATTTTAAATATACAGAAAAAAAGCGCAGAAGCGAACAATCATTTGCGTTTTAGAGATGGATGTATATACAATAATCGGTTAGTTGCTTGATCCTCAAGTTATCAAACACTTTATATTCCTTCATTCTCACCAAAATAACTAAACACTTAAATATCTTTACACCACATGATAGTCATTGACATTAATCTTAATTACTAATCTACAAATATTCAGTTTTTATTATTTTATCTATTGTTGTAATTTTAGTTGCTATAGTAAATTTCATATGCAATATAATTTATGTGCATACTTGTTTTTACCACGATTTAATTACAACGATTTTTTAAATTCATCTGTCGATTTGTTAATGTAGTCTAAGTCTACATTTTACTATTCGAATTTTAATAACTTCCGAATGTCCCGACATTTTGCTGTTCAAATTGGTACACGGGCGTCATCAGGGGGGCAAGTAGGGCAGGGGGGGGGCAGCTGCCCCCTCTAAAGATTAGAATAGGTATATACTTATTCATACTAAACCTCACAAAAAATCACATTATTACCACACGTTTTCCCATCATATCAAATATTTTCTAAACGTATGTACTATGAAAATCCATATGAATACAATTGTTTCACAAAAAATTTGCTTGCGGCGCTAGTTTTTAGTACGTTTTTTATTAGAAAATAAACCAAACTACCTACATAATGACTTTCTGTACTCTGTTTCACAAAAAAAAAATACACACGCATTGGCTTAAGGCGATCGCTAACCGTGTCACTTAAAAAATGATCAGTATGTTCTGACTTCTGACAGATCAATCTAACAATCAGCACTTGTGGTGGATGATAGCTACATTGCATGCATTTCTGAGTTTCCGGAATCAGAATACTGAATGTTAATGTATAACTTTCCCGACGTGTGTGATAGGCCTTAGCCTTAAAGTTAGGGTATCTAACCCGCGCCCGCGGCCCTATTTACGGTCATGAATATCTTACAATATAACCGTATGTATTCCCTGTTGTAGAAAGACAATCTGATTCATTAATTCATTTTTTCCTTAAAAATTTCGCCCGCGGTGCTATTTTGGGTAGTCTTTTCAATTAGATAACGTTTTTCATACATATTTGTGTAAGCTTTCTCCACTAAGTTTCGAAAAACAAAATTCTATTTCACTTTTTTATGATATAACATTTTTAGAATCTGAAATGAAAAAGTTGGCTACCCTTGCCTTAGAGTGAATTGTGAACTTGATGGTTGAATATAATCACCAAACTTAATCCAATTCATAGTCTCAATGAGATTTTTGTGTTTTTGTACATAGCTTTTACTGTTACCTACCCCATAATTGGGATATACCTCGATGGTGTAATAAAACTGAGGAAAGGTCCGTTTAAGGTGATCAACGTGATTTAAAATATATATGGACATATAGATCAAAGATCTAGGTACTATTTAATTCCGAATTGATGAATCAAAGTGTACCGCATGTGGATCAACTGGGTCACGATACTTTATCCAAATCGATCATTCGTGATCTATATTATTATTATAGGTATTATTCAATATCCATAATAAGATCTATAACTTAGTAAGCAGAGATTTACTTAAGGTCTCGTTATTATATTAGGATAATATTGCCAAAATTATTAATGCCCAATCCCACCAACTTTAACCTAGGAAGGAGAGCCCTAAGAAATTTCCATAAAAAACAGAGATAATATTCTATTTATTTAGTAAAGAAGGGCCTCACCACCAACAGACGTTAGGTGCCCAAATATCTCCGCCCAGAGTTAGGTGAGTTTCATGTTGCATTTCATATGGTCTGTTGGTGGTGAGGCCCTTCATTACTAAATAAATAGAATATTATCTCTGTTTTTTATGGAAATTTCTTAGGGCTCTCCTTCCTAGGTTAAAGTTGGTGAGATTGGGCATAAGTCAATTAGATCTAAGGAATTACTTTTAGAACATATCCTAATTTACTGCTATCATTTAGGAACACTTCTTGCAAATCACGTTAAAATCAGGTGTGTTTTTTTAAAGAAAAAAGGGCTTGTATACATAAACCTAAATACTGTCCTGCACCCTTGATTAAAAGTCTGTAATTTGAAGTACATAGCAGTCAAAAAAAGCCTTTTCATTTTTTATTTTGAAAGTTCGGAACAATCTGAGGTGGCCTGGTTGCTAACGCGCTTGACTGTCGGCTCGACAGGCGCGGGTTCAATCCCCGATGCCGACTTACGACCTACGACACAAGCTTTTCAAGCTTTCTGTGAAGTGTACAAAGATGTATTTGGGTTTATTGGAATAAGCCCAGATTCATTTAAAAGAAAAAAGCAGGATATTGGCAACCGTGACGTCACCTACGATGATGCAGGCCCGATCGTTCCAATACCATATCTTCTCCGTGAAGTGTAGTGAAGTGTCTTCTGTGAAGTGTACAAAGATGTATTTGGGTTTATTGGAATAAGCCCAGATTCATTTAAAAGAAAAAAGCAGGATATTGGCAACCGTGACGTCACCTACGATGATGCAGGCCCGATCGTTCCAATACCATATCTTCTCTACTCTTCTCAGAGTCATATCTCCATGGCGTCCCTGACATGGTCATACTTACATTGGTTTAGTACCTAGATGTGTAAGTAGAGTAAAAATATATTATCTTTATTAGGTATTGATATAAATACGCCTCAAATAATGACGAAATGGTTGCATGTTTTCTTACAACATTATCAAGTGTTTTACAAAGAAATGTGTTATATTTTGTTACCATCCACTACTTTTTTAACCTTAGATTTGACACGATCAACAGCTACTAAATAAAGATCATATGGGCGAATCCGTAAACTACGGGGTTACATTTTATGCATTTGAATGTATTTTTAAGAATATTTTGATTTAATATCAACATCAGACTTGTCAAAACTGAAAACACCCACCATTTTATAGAAACCTTGCCATCAGATACTGAAAAACACGCTAAATATAGACATTTACTGAAAATGTACAATTTAGTCCACTAACGGGGGTTACTAGATTTGGCCATACTGTTTCAGTTTTTACTACAAATGTCTAAAAACCCGGTGATTTACGTAGTTTATACGGTTACTATAAGGCACAGTACAAAGACATTCATGGATCATTCTAATAACGTGCGCTGGAAATTATTATGTAGCCATCTGTGGAATTTATCTGAAAGTATTTTTCTAATTGCGATTACATTATCTCGTCTAACGGTATTACGAGTATAATGTTTTATACCTAAATTATTATATCTAATCATAGTGTACTTACTATACTGACTGCCTTAGAAAATAATGCAGATATAGTTGTAGGTATAAAATGATTTAAAATTTCATCTTATAAATAACAGATGTCGTTTAAATAAAAAACTATTTTATAAAAAGATAAACACGATAGTTTTAAGATCACTCGCAGACGAACGGATAGTCGTAAGATTTTTTTACTTCAATTATTTTTTGGTTTACAAATTATCCTTGTAAAGGGTTGATTTTTTTCCTACATTCCTTAGTATATACAATGCAGTATTCCTACAACAGTGTAGAAGAATTAAGGTCATCCTTCGTGTGCCTTGTCGGGTTCTCCCAACGTTGGCGATCACTTGGGTAAACCTGTCTCTGTCCTGCGCCGCTCGGCACAGCTCCCGGCCTACACTACCGATGCCGGTCCATTCCCTTATATTCCGCAGCCATGACGTCTGTCTTCTACCGGGCCCTCGGCGTCCCTCAATTTTCCCCTTCAATATCAGTTGGAGAAGGTGGTATTTCTCTCCACGCAGCACTTGATCCAGATATGAAATCTTCCGGACCTTGATAGATGATAATAGATAGATAATAGATAGATAGATAAAACGTATTGTTAGATTTCGAGTGGGCGGGTCACCTCCACAAATTAATGAATTAAAATGCACTGTTCCAGATATGTCAATTGCATGAAAGATCAAAAGACAGTCAGGCAATGAATAATTTGACCACTTTCCTTGACCCCTTTGATCATCCTACATATCGGCGAGGATCTATAGATCCTCCCACGATTTTTTCTATCACGTTTTTTTTTTACAAAAGGACGCAAGGACGATCTACAGTATAATGATAAATAATTAAGACAAATTAGGCAGATTCTGATCTATAAGGCTAATTAATCATGTACTGTTAGGTTAGGTCAGTGACGTAACATTATTAAAGGCTCCATGTCTCTATGTTTCTAGGAACTTTTAAATTAAGTATTTTTTCTACGTTCTGTTACAGTTTTTTTCTTCACATTCCATCTCTCAATAGGCGGTATAGTCTTAGTACTCAGCCAATAATAATTTTATCATCTTATTAAGACTTAAAACATGGATAAATGAGAATATATTTTTGTGACTCTAGCGGGTAGGAATAGGCTTTTTATAAGTTTTTTCAACAAAAAATAATTCCAATTACCTCTGACATCTACTGAAGCTTGAGATTATTCCGGTAGTTATATAATATCGTAAGCAGTACCGACATAGTGGCTGTGGGGGGGGGGTAAAAAGTGGCTGCAAGCGGCAACCGACATGAAAAAGAAATGAAAGGGTGTGGAAGAAGCCTATATCCAGCAATGGAGGATAGAGGGCTGAAGAAGAAGATACAGTGACTCTATTTTATATCATTTCGATATTCGGCCCCCTTTTTACACAATATGCAATTTTGTCGCTTATGCGCTATTCTCGCACTTATATTCTCATACAAAATTTGAAAAAGTTGAAGCGATGATAGAACAATTTTGTTCAGGGCATATCGTTCCTTAAATTATATAACAAGGACCCTTCACCAGACTGATACGCCACTGAATTTAATGCATTTGTTCAAAGCACGACTTGACGTCTATCAAAGTTCCTCATGTTATAAAATATATCTACACAGTTTATATTTAACTAGAATATCTATATTTTAATTATCTATATTCTACTATATCTATAAAACAAAGTGGCTGACTGACTGACACACTCAATCATTAAAACACATTCCAAACGCCTAATCGCAGAGAAGCGAAATTTGGAAGGCAGATACGTTTAAATACAAGTCAAATCACTTAAGAAGGATTTCTGGAAACTTTGACCCCAAGGAGGTGAAAAATATGTTAAGATTTGGCATAAATTCTCGTTTCACAATTAGCAATAAGGTGTCTGAAAGTGTTTCCAAAATTTTATTAAAAATATTATTTTTACGTACAATCAATTATTTTTTTCACTGGATTTCACCTAAGTTTACATTTTTTTTTCGTTTTATTAGTTTTCGGGGGTTACTAACGTTCCGTATTTTATATCGTTTAATTTTGTAAAAAAATGAATAAACATTTACATATTCCAGTGGATAAAAGAAAAGTTTGTGTGTTTTATTTTATTATTTAAAATTAATTTTCACAAAGTTAATCAAGAGTGTTTCGATAAAGAGATTTTTATGTGCTTTTTAATAATATGTAAACTGCGGGTCACAGCTAGTATATTATAATACCTAGTATATGTAACAATACTACGCGTACAATATATGTAATATGATATACTTATATATTTAATATATGTTGGTGGTACTAAACATGGCTGCATACAGATTATAGAGATCATGCTGTTGATCATTGAGAAATCAAACACAGGTTTCGTGTCCATCTGATGCAAGAGAACTATAGATCATCTCGCGGTGTGGTGTAGGTATAGAAGAAGATTTATCATTGATCCATATAAGGTGTGTGCAAGGTAGATCTACCTAATATTGTAATTGAATATTATTTTATGCTATGTTTATATAAACACAGCGCTGGTGTTAGTTTTGTTTCACTTTATCTTATTTTATCTCATCTCAGATTACCTTACCTCACCTTGCCTTGCCATTCTTATTTATTTTTTATTTATTTAAACTTAAAATGAACAACAAATACATATAAATATAAAAAATGGACATAGTACAGATTATAAATCGTTGTTCACTAGGGCGAACTTATCGCAGAACTGCGATTTCTTCCAGTTACAAAGTAAGAAAATAATATGTACTTACATACATTATTACTTACATTTTGCAATTATGTCTGTATGTGTGTGATATGTATGAACGAGTTATTGAATGTTTGTTTTTTTACCATACTTTTTTTTTCATGTGTTCATTTAATATTTTCATCTGTTAACTTTATGTATTAATGGCCTTGCGCCGTGTGTTCTTTAAAATAAAAATAAATAAAAATAAAATAAAATTATGCATACGTAATATGTAAAAAAAAATAATCTTACCTTACCTTCTATCTAACATGCAGAAGGTATACATATGTTATAAAGCTTCATACCTTCAAGGTAAAATTGTACCTCTCAATCTTGGGTTTAAAAAACTGGTGTAACAATTTAAAAAGCAATAGTCAGTAAGCTACCACTTATTGAGTTGTTAATTAAGAGCTAATTAACAGAGTTTAATTAACCAGAAGAAAAAGTGCAACAAGTTTTTAATAGACTATTGTACTAAATTACATGTTTGCCCATCATTGTCTGTGACTGATGGTTCGCAGGATTCAGCAGCTCGGAAGATATAGAGACAGGTATCTGTCTGCACTTCAATAGTAATTAATGAAGTCCCATGACCTTTGATAGGTTTTGACTTTTCAATGCCACGCGTCAATTTATTTGTAACAATAACCCATAATTTTTTTCATATACGTAAGCACGCAAGCATTGTACCATGAATCCTTTGATGCATAAGGTTCTTATTGTTAGCCACTTTCGTTCCACTGTTGGACGAGGTCTCTTCTAAACATTTTTAAACCCTATATAAAACATGACATTCCTTTCTCTCTCTCATTAATTTCTCACCACCTGCTTTAAACTATATTTTTACATAACACTTTAGTCGGACATTGTCAAATTTTCTGTACCACTGTAAAAAAAGGCTGTGCACTGACTTTGAATTAATTGCTTATGAAAACCTTTTTTCACGGAAATAGTCACACATTTTTTCAATACGTTCTATTTCTTACATGTAGAAAGAACAATTTTCTAATATATCTCTAAAAAACCACAATTCTAAAAGATTTTTTAAAAGCTGACATTTTTATTTCATATTAAAATGACTGTCCCACGTCTTTCCCATACAAGTGTCTTTGTATACAAATTTCGCAACAGTCAATAAAATATAAAATACATAAAAAATAAAAATAAAAACAGTTAAAAAATATGCTAGTGTAAAGTTGTAAATTTGAACAGACATTAAAAAGACACTTTTCGAAATGATGGCCACAAGGTTTTCCTCGACTTTGACAGTTATTCACGTTATATCAATGGTAAAATATAGCATTCACATCAAAGGTATCATTAGAAATTAATCAAAGGTAATATTAGAAATGAAGACGGCCCTGTTCACTCATTCACAACAAATAAAATAATTGTAACAATTTGTACGAACATACCCGAGGAAATAATACTATTATATGCTTTAACTAAATCATTATTGTTGCCAATCCACAGATCTTCAATGATCTATAGATCCCTGCAATAAAATCGCAGATAATTGTATGAAGATTACGCTACTTATTGATTGATACACTTTTCATGCAAAATTGTTGTGAGAAAATTATTCCGATATCGACGAATTAAGGAGAAAAATCCTTTGAATATAAATCCTGCTATTATCTCTTCAACTTTTACAAAGGAGAATGGGCATTTTAGTTTTCATTTTTGCACTTACAATAAGCCATAATACTCAGTAAAATGATACAAAATGCTCTAAAACATAAATATATTATGTTTTACTCAATTCTTATGTGAACCTCGGCGATAAAACTTCTACACAGTAATTGTAGGTATAAAACACATTAGTATGAGTAAATATCAATATCTCTGGCCGCGGATGGGCCAAGCTCCATACAATTTTGCCCATTCTCCTTTAGTTTGATAATGTAAGCGAAAAATAAGAACAATATATGTAAGCGATAAAATAGTAAGTATTTGGATTTTTGTAGAAAAAATAATATAAATAAAAATATATCCACCTTAGTCACTGTGTCTTTCACTTTTTTTCACGCGTAAGCATGACTTTGACAACACACTTCTCAGTATTATCAGACAGAAGAGTCTACATTCATGATTCACATATAAACTCATCAGCCTAATAATACTGGGAAAAAATCACCTATCCAGATATCACGGATATCACAGGATTAGGCTCAGATGCGCGGGGCCTAAAATAAAAGCATTGTGCCTGAAATATCAGTATTTAGAAATCGTCTTACAATATTGCAAGTATTAATAATTACCGATATTTGCATTTTTATGTTATACTTTAAATAATTTATTAACCAAATTACAGGATTATAATACGAGTATTTAACAAACTAAGGGAAGAATCTCAGACTCAGTAAATTTCAGAGCTAATTTTGGAATGATTTTTTTATCGATAAAAATTGCAACAAACAAATTTCTACCAAAATATGTTCTTATTTATCCATGTTTTAAGTCTTAGGTTGATCTGAGTAAACTTTCCATTTCCGACGTAGTTTTACGCATGTTCAGTTACTATGGTCCTTTAAGTGTTTTAAGTGATGTGTAGTATGTTTTTGAACATGCAAAACATAATTGTTTTATATGGATCGTATAGTAATAAAAGTATTTATATCAGTTATTATGTGTATTCAATCGTAAATGCAGTAATTATGCAGTTGTTCCCACAATATTTCGAAATGCTTACTGTAAAACCAGATTTTCATAGTTTCCTCTATACTTTTGGAACATCTTAGGATAACACAGAATGAAAGTAAAGAATATTTTTAGGTGGTTTGGACAATGAAAGGTGCCTCAGTTTTTTTTTAATAAAATGAATCTGGTTTTTTCCAAATTAACCCAAATACACCTTTGTACACTTCACAGTAAGCTTGAAAAGCTTGTGTCGTAAGTGGAGTAGGTCGGCATCGGGGATCGGACCTGCGCCCACTGGATTAACGGTCGAGTGCGCGTTAACAACCAGGCTACCGACCACCTCAGTGAAAGAAATAATAGTTGGAGTTAGTCTGATATGAAGTGGAAGGTTATTCCACAATCTAGCCGCGTGTGTAGTGAAAGAAGAAGTGAAGAAAGATGTGTGATGTGAAGGTATGGTTAACAAACGGCGACCACTTGAGCACTATGATTGTATGCATGAGAAACAACAAGAAGAAAAAGCCTCCAATTAAAATTTTGACCGAGATTGACACGATGATCATTTCCTCTAAAAATGACATCAATTTGAATAACCTTGCATCTACATTACAGAATTATGCAACAATAATAAGCAAGCAGGTAATATGAAAGAAGAATGTAGCAATATTATACCACAATATAATAACACCATAATTATGGTATATGGTACAATGGCATGCATTATGAGAGTCGGTAAAATGGTAATCTGCTTCATCACAATCTGTGTTTTTCTTTGTCGTTCGCTTAATAACTTAATCTGACTCATTAATTATGTCTCCATTATGCTCGACTGAATTCGGGTTGATGGTTGACTTCTTGTGAAAAATTCATTTATCATGTGTAAAATACATTGTATCTGTTTTTATTGTGCATCGCGTTCTCTTTGTGACAAAGATTGTAGGACGTTGAAATTGAATTGGTACGAAAAGAGGTCATTCTTTCGATGCAATGGATGGTGTACGCATACATGACATACTTACTGCAAGTTGGGTGTGTTTGGGTGACTGTTTGTGTTGATGTCTTTCATTAAAGATATATCTATTGATAAAGGATATCCCACGTTGGTCGTGAGGATGCCCATAATCGCATGGATGGATGGTTGGAAGGTCTGTGTCTGACGGTGACTTTCTTAAATTTTTCCTCCCTTACTCACAGCTAGATTTACAGTAAACTAAAAGCTTACATCGTCAGCATTAAAACACGTTTCTTTCTCTCACTCTTTGTTATTTTCTCGATCTTCAGGTTCTGACTCTCATTGACCATTTGTGTTCTGTATCTCTGACCATGTGACCTTTCCACCAGCGTTCTAGAGTTGGATTTATCATGAGAAACGTTGAAAGATAATTATTACTTCGGTTCGTTGCCTCCCTGTTGCTTCGCATTGACGTCCTGTAGCCTCAAAATCCAATACTAGTTGGAATTGAATGGAAGCTTGCAAAAAGAACAGTTTCAATTTTAGCAAAGAAAAAATCGCATTTTTACAATTTAATTGCATCAAATTTATAATGGAGTGGTTCCAATTGAACCACTCTATTACAAAAACCTCAGCAGGATCAGATCTAGGGTCGGCCGCACTAGGAATAACTTCTAGAGATAGGGAATAGCTGAGGACACCTCATGGCATGTCCATTGTCCAATGGCTTCTGCCATTACCACCAAAACACCATCATTGAATGAATGGAAACGGAATCGAGGATAGGAAATGTTGATCACTCATTAATGCCTGTGGAGACACAACATTGTCAATCTCCATCTCGACGGCAAATGAAGCAATCTTAATTATGTAAGTGGAAACGCAAGACACCGGTAAAACCATGGGGTTGCAATAATAAAACAACATTAAAAAATAACAAATGCATCTTTTAAATATTTCATAACATAGTAACACTTGTTTTACGTTGTACCAAAAACACACTTTTCTTTTAGGGGCCATAGATAGTACTGAACAGTGAACATGCTAAAAGTTTCATTCAGAAAAGGGTAGGCAGAAAGGACAGAGCGCCAGACTGACCTATCCTTACACACACTCCTAGCTTCCGTCACATTCATGCAATCTGTCATACACGCTCTCCGATTCCTTTTACTCAAAACGCGTCCATCCTTGAGAATCTGGTCGACATTTATTTATTTATTTATCTATGGTACAAATACAGTCATAACAGTACAATTAAACAGGAATATGTATTAACAAACCTGACCAATTACATTTGTACACAAATAACAACACACAAACACGGTAACACAAACTTAGACCTATACATACATAGTAAAAACAACTTAACTAATAGATATTTATTTGATTATACAATATATGAAAGGATAGGATGGGAATGGAATGAGGAGGAGGAGAGGAGGATTGGGGAGGAAATATCCCGTGAGGTACAATTCCACTCAAGTTTATACTAGATCAAATTATCGTTATGAAATGGAACACAATGCAAAAATATATTTATATATATTTATATACACATACATAAATACGCACACACACACACACACACACACACACACACACACACACACACACACACACACACACACACACACACACACACACACACACACACACACACACACACACACACACACACACACACACACACACACACACACACACACACACACACACACACACACACACACACACACACACACACACACACACACACACACACACACACACACACACACACACACACACACACACACACACACACACACACACACACACACACACACACACACACACACACACACACACACACACACACACACACACACACACACACACACACACACACACACACACACACACACACACACACACACACACACACACACACACACACACACACACACACACACACACACACACACACACACACACACACACACACACACACACACACACACACACACACACACACACACACACACACACACACACACACACACACACACACACACACACACACACACACACACACACACACACACACACACACACACACACACACACACACACACACACACACACACACACACACACACACACACACACACACACACACACACACACACACACACACACACACACACACACACACACACACACACACACACACACACACACACACACACACACACACACACACACACACACACACACACACTAGGTGCAATATCTTCTCAATTAACTCCTGTATGTTGAAGGAGACGTATTAAATAAATCTGCGTGATTAATATTTCCCGAGAGTTTACGATTGTAATATGTACAAGACCTGTTAACAAATTCATTTTGATTGGAGTTAGTGTTAGAATCATGGACATAGAACAGGGTGTAGTGTCTGCCAATTCTACTGGGAACATGGAAATTTAATTGACGTAGTAAGTAGGATGAATCGACTAAGGAATTTACAATTCTATACAGGAACATCTGATCAGCAATTAATCTACGATTCATAAGCTTTGGCAGGTGAAAATGTCGTTCGATCTCATCGTAAGATTTGAATGTATAGTATGACCAAAAGTTAATAAAGTTCATAAACTTCTCCTGTACCCTCCCAATCCTGTTAACATACACGATATACCGCGGATTACACACCTGAGAACAATACTCAAGGTGAGGACGGACGAAAGAGTGACATGATCAGACCAGGCCAGTCTTGGGCGGCCGCGTTTCCTCACACCACTTCGTTCGCTCAAATATATCTTTCTTGTCATCCTGTCATCCTTCATTTCTCAACATGCCCAAACCATCTTTGTTTATTCACTTTCATTCTAGTTACAACACCATTCTTGCAGTCACTCATTTCCCTTATGACCTGATTCCTTATCTTATCTCTCAGCATTTTTCCACACATTCTTCTTTTTACTCAGAGCACTCAGAAACATTTTTACTCAGAGCAAATTGCCCCTTGAATACATGAATGTGGATATATGTGAAGTGAATAATTGAAGACTTATAAAAATAGTTCATGGTCAAAAATTGTTAATACACTTTTGATGACAAAGTGCAGAATATGAATGCAAAATGACGGTTCAAGCCTAGGTTTAGTTAAAATAATCTCACCGCTATAATAATTATTGTCTTGTATAATTATATAATTCATATTTGTAATATTTAGGTGTCAAATCAACAACACAAAGAATAGTTTAGCGGATTACATAATGAGGGTTGTCAAAATGCCGCAAAAAATACATCGAAATTTTACGTAGACCAGTATTTTCTTTTGTATTGTCAGTATTCTGTATTTTTGACCAACGTTGCTTTTACAATAAGTCCGCCTTTTGGCACACTACCATTGTCCTGTTTTTGTAATTGTGCACATTTTCTTTGGCTAATAAATATTTATTTATGTATTTATTTTCGATGGTTATAATTTTTTTGTGGGATTACACACACTTGGAGTTGGGAGAAATCTGCTATCCATCAGGATCGGACTGCGCATCGAAATGAGGAGAATTGTCCTTTGTCTCCCCAGTGCCCATCAGGACAAAGAAACAGGCATTAGTCCTGTTGTGCCTTCAATCTTCTTCTTTCGAATGCACACGACCATTGTACAAGTTATCTAGAAGACATAGCTCCGCGTCAATTTTTTGCAAGAGAAATCTACTGCCCTTGGCGTCACCTTATGGATTTCCTCAAGAATCCCTCTAAACTTTTTGCCAGAACACCTCTCCACTATATGTTCAACAGTTTGGATCTGGCCACATTCACAAAGGGGGTAATCTCTCTTGCCCAATTTATGGAGCAAGTATCTGCTCCTACCGTGACCACTTCGAAACCTGTTTTGTCTTCAATGAGAACACGCCTAAACCAAATGCAGGACTCAGGTTACAACTGATGCAGAGGTGATGGGTGAATGAATCCAAGTGCCATGTCGTCAAATATGTTCTATGTGACAATAAGTCAACTTTACAGGGGAGCGAATAACATTTAAAATTAAAAATGTGTACTGCCATTGTATCTAGTATTTTGTTCAAGTTTTGGTATGACACGATTTCTCAATGTATGCAGACCTCCATTTGAATCATATATAGCAGAGAAAAAAAAATTGTTGTCGCTTCGCGCCATAACATCATCGAAGATTTGAATGTATAAATAAATTATATTATGAATCTACGACTCTACGAATGATTATGCATCTCTATTATTTAAGTGCATGAATACAAATCTACATTTTAATACTTTGAGTGTTGATACAAATTTGTCTTCGTTCCAAGGTCTACATTTTAGACTTGCATTATTATTTGCAGGTATACACAATTATTATGTATTTATGCTTGCATTTTAACATCTAAATAGATAGATGCATTTAATGTTTTTAGCAAATTCCAACTATCTTCTTTTTCTTCTTCTCCTTTGGTCTCTCCTCTGCTGGATATACCCCTTTTCCAAACATTTCCACTGCTTTAATTCTGTTGCTCACCTTTAGGTTACGCGTCTGCCCAAGTTTTCTGTGGCGAACTCCACTAATAAGTATTGAGAAAATAGCTTGTTTAAAGCTCGCGACCCAACTATGCCGTCACGGTCATTTTCCATTAAAAGGTTCAAAATCGCGTGAACAATCGCACGATAAAATGGTAAAAATAGCGTTTTATCCATTTTTAGGGTTAATTTCGCATCAATAAAAAAAAACGGTTATTCCTCAGATTTTTATGCAAGTGATCAGTACAAAAAAAAATTTCTCCGCGACTTTTGGGAAACAAGTTTCTGTCTTTCAGAAAAAAGATCAGAGGTGTTTTCCACAATTTTTTTTGAGAAATCTATACAAGATATATGAAATCTTTTACGGTTATTCCCTAGATCAAAGTTTAATGTATCTACTCTATTTTTTTCAAAGCATATTTAGTAACGGTTGTCGAGATCTAAGGTCTCCCGTTTTTAGAAATTTTAGAAATGTCAGTATGCGTACTCTTAACTTATAGCCGACTAGACAACCAATTAGTTCGCGATGTAATACTATGCGATAAAATTTTAATTGGAATACTTATGATTGGAACAACTGTACTATACGCGGAGGTATTTTACTCATCTGCAAGAGAGAGGATCTTCATTATAGAATTGCGTATGACTCTAAGTGCTAATTGTATTGCAAGTAGGTGCAGTCTTAATGTTTTCCATTCTTTTTTTCACATTTTGTTAAATATCATAGTACACGTATTATTTTGGTGTCCGCAAACAAAAATTATTTTACTCGTTTTTCTCAATCGAAGCATATAGTGATATATACTATCGTGATCACGAAAGTGCGCTGAGTTCATTAATATAATTAGCTTGTTCCGACGTGAATTATTTGTTTCGCAAATTGTTTGTTTGTAATTATTATCATCTAATATCTCGCGGTAATAATAAATTTCTATAAACAACACCCGCTTCTATTTCAACTCGATACAACACTTCATGCATACATAGTGCCACCTGATTGGTCATTTTTGTTGCGGCCGTCTGATATTGATAAACAACGCAGGGCCGTCTTCGGTTACAGTTTCATTGTTATACTGTTTTCAATACTATTCATTATGATGGCTGTCGTTAGTGCCACGGACCAGATGGTGGAATTATCTAATAATATTCGCAAGATTCAGGACATATTGATGGATCCGATAAACAAATTCACCCAAGCCCAAAAAGACATTTTGCTGCCGCTTACATTTGGAATGTCTGGCACCGTTAACAGCGTTTCTATATTGTCAGCGTCAAACGAAATACAGGTTAAGATATATAAAGATTTATTTGAGAGAAGTATCACTGAAAAACCTTCAATCGATTCATTCAGCAGCGTAGGTGAGACTCTCGATGAAATGACAGACAGAAATGCACGTAAGAAAAATATCATTGTAATCAACGTTCCGGAGTCTGAGGATAGCCAACAAATGTCAAAAACAGACGCAGATCTACAGAATGTCAAGAAATTGGTCAGCGATGTTGATGATACTGGCGAATTACGTGTTGTGAACGCATTTAGGCTCGGTACAAGGACAAGTGATAAAACTATCAGACCTATAAAGATTGTATTCAGCGATGAGAGTCATGCCAACAGATTTGTCTCGAACCGTTCGAGGTTACCAAAGAATATTAAGCTCAAACAAGATCTAACAGTTATGCAGAGGAAACAACTGAAGGAAATGTGGGAGGAGGTGGATAGAAGAAGGGAAGATGGTGAGGAAGACCTGGAGGTTAAGTTTATCAATTCCGTGCCCAAAATCGTCAAGTTGTCAACATCATTTTCGAGAAGAAAAGATCCTGATACCGGACGCGCTCGAGGATAAAAATATAGATCAGCACATTTTCATAAATTCATTAATAATTCACTGATGAATAATGATATTTGTTTTGGAATTTTTATTTGTACGTTACTCACGCCTTGTGATAAATATATTATTATTGGTACAATTGTGTATAGTTTTGATAACTAAATAATCTAATTAGGTGCATACATAGTGTTTCGTTGTTGCGGCCCTGATGCCCCGCGCACAGTTTGGTACGTTTTTGAGATTGTGCATTTTTATTATGTGCTTATGTATACTAACTTCATATTCAAATACAATGTATGAAAGGTTTTTTGTCTGTGTACTTATTGAATTGATTTTATTTCATTGATTTTATTATTTTTAATCATTGACGGAATTTTGTGGGTGTAATTTTCGTAAATGTTTTTTTTTTTCTATTTTTATAATTAATTCTTATATGTTTTTATCTTTGTTATTATTAATTACAAATACGACATTTTACAGTTTTACGATATTGCTGAATGTAAGGTACTTACCGATTGTCCGGGCGTATGAATTCAAATGTTGATATAAATAAATAATTGTAAATGTTTAGTATATTTCATTTAAAGCATATATTTTGTTGTTTTTAATATTTTATCATGCTTAGAGAGAGAAAACTTAGTGTCACATTGTAAGATGTGTTGTCTTGTTTGTGGTATATGTACATATTTTTTTTTTTTTTTTTTGTTTGCATGTTTGAGTTGAGAATTGATTTAGTGAATAATATTGTTTGAAATTGATTATATTGATGGTATTGTTGTATTATAATGATATTGATTGTCTGTTTTTTGTTAATGGCTTATGGCCGTATATGAATAAATAAATAAATAAATAAAAATGACAGGTAATTCAAACCTTATACATTTATTCATCAAGAAAACAATCAGATAACATAAGTATAATATTAAAAATATATTTTTATGAACAACATAACGTATTTCTTTATTTCTGACCAATCATGGTAGATACTTTAAAAACAACCTAAGAAACTAACATGCAAACAAACCAGCTGGCTAACAACCAATCGGAGGATTAACTGAGCAGGAGTAGGTTAAGTTAATTATATAGATCCGAAACAAAATGAAATCAATAAAATTTACTACACAACAGTTTTTAACTGTGGCCTAAAGAATTTGAAGGAATAAAATTGAAAAAAATGATGATCTAAATGTAGACGCAGATTTAATGAACATTATGAACAAACAAATAAATAAAAAAATTAAATCAGTTTATGTTCACGTCCGTTAGGTTTTTGTCACTAGCTCGATCTGCCCTGAGGGGACCAATCTGTTGAACTCCGAGCCCTCCTAAGATAAATATAAAGTTTAGATGGCATGTAAGCTCCTGAAACAAAGATAATGTAGTAGTGTGTAGTTCCAAGGATCAGAGAGAGTCAAGTCAGTCAACAGAGCAAGCAGTGAGAGTCTCCTCCAGGGAACATTAAGGATGTTTAAAGTAGTTTTGGGAGGGGTTTGTTGAGGGGAGCCCTTCCGGCAAACCTTGAGCCCTTCTTAGGTAAAAAATGATTTTGCGTATAAGACTGGATGACATAGGAGCTGAAGCTCCTGAAACATCGAATAATAATAATAATAACAATAAACGTACTAGAAAATGACATGGCAAAATTATACTGGAATCGGGACATAATTACTGACAGAACTATACCAAATAATAGACCCGATTTGACTTTAACGATTAAATCGACAAAAACGACTTTTCTTATTGATGTTTCCGTACCAAATACGCAAAATTTAAGACAAAAACACCAAGACAAAATTACTAAATACACAAATTTGGCTGAAGAAATACGGGATATGTGGCATCAAAATTCAGTAAGGGTGGTTCCGGTAATAATTTCATCTACGGGGGTCGTACCAAAAACGTTACACAAAGCAATTAAAGATTTGGATTTGGGCAAAAATATATATAAAGAGTTTCAAAAATCAATAATAATTAGCACATGTTCAATAGTCCGGAAATTTCTAAACAATCATTCATAACCACAAATTTGATAGAAAGCAAGGACTTGGCTTTTGCCCGTCCTTGCTTTCTTATACTACCGGCTTTTTAAAAAGCTGAGATGGGTAGGGTATAATAATAATTTATGTCGCGCCGTTTTGTGGGTATTCCCACCTCAAGGGCGCTCTGAGTTCCTAATCCCTATGTTGTTGGGAAGGATTTCTTGAATAAATGTGTTTTCAATAGCCCTTTGAACCCGGTTAACGTTATTGCCTCTCTGATGTCTGCAGGAAGTCCATTCCAGGCTGAAGGACCTGCCGCGTATCGTAGGGGTGGAGGTAGGTTTACCCTTTATTTAAACATACAGAAGTCGAGATCCTCGATGCTGTTAAGTTGTCTTATTATTAGAGGTCTGAATTTTGGCAATGAGCATGAAGTAAGAAGATAATAATTTAGTGGCAAGGCCGCGAGTGAGTCTTAAACCATGTCTGTTGATGGCATCACGCATTAAGAGTTTATTAGGATTACCTTATAAGGTGAAGTGACAGGTCTATATTAAATGAAGTACCAACTAAAGATGTTACAACTCGCCTAGATCCTTTCCACGTCACGACTTCTCACTAAACCTAATTCTATCATCAATTACTACTTAAGAGTACCTATTAAGGCTCCCGATCCACCTATGACGTCACGGTCATTTCCTACGGCATTAAGGTTCAAAATCGCATGAACCGAAAAAATACCGTTTTTTCAATTTTTTGGGGTTATTTATTTATTTATCGTATGGTCAATAATGGTACATCACATCAATTTACAATAATAGAGCTCATGTTTGATTGTCAGAAATTAAAAATTAAAAGCATTGTTTCTCAAATATTCATTAATATGGGGTTAATTTCGCCTCAATCAAAAAGCTTTTAAGGTTATTCTCTAGAATTTATTGCATATTATCAATACAAATGTTCAATGTATCTACTCTTATTTTTTCCAAAGCATCTTTAGTAACGGTTGTCGAGATCTAAGGTCTCCCGTTTTTAGAAATGTTTGAAATCTCAATATGCATGCGCTTAATGCCGTGGGAAATGACTGTTACGTCATAGTTGGGTCGCGATCTTAAGAGTATTAATTTGTTTACTCATTTCATGTGAACGTGTGAGAGAATCCGGATGTCCTAGTCCTAAATCATTTACCTGAATATATGATAATCGAACTCAATTATAATCACAATGATTATATCGATTATTGAAGGTACAATTTAAATTGTTATGAATGATTTAATAATTGAAACGGCCTCCACTTTTTTATGATACTTTTTCGAGTTTCCTGAAAAACATAAACATACCTGCACAATGCTTGTATTTTAGGCCCCGCATTGAGCCTTATTCTGTGATATCCGTGATATCTGGATAGGTGAATTTTTCCCAGTATATTTATATGTGAATCATGAATGATAATATGTAGAGTCTTCTGGCTGATAATAATGAGAAGTGTGTTGGCGTCTCTGCGTAAAAAAAACGACATCTTTAACTTTGTGGCGATTTCTATTATTACCGGTGGAAAAAAAATTAAAACCTTGTGGAAGTATTACAGCCCACAAATTCTGAACTACGTAGATGTTTTCGCAAAAAGACTATTGTGTGTATTTTCACACACAAAGCATTTACTTGTTACCTAGGTACTCCATAATTGAAATATAAGTGGTGTACGAAAAATTCGTAGTAGTTAATATCTGTGTAAGAATTTTCAAATAAATTGATTTTTTCACATCCCCATCCCCATTCATATCCCTGAAGAATTGTACAAAAATCACTCAAAAACAGACGTTGGGCCAATTTGCAATAAGTACTTAACATACTCACTTGCAAGTTTCAACACAATTTCGACCAAATACATCTTTTGAAATAAAAGGAATTTGCCCGGTGTGTAATTATTAAGGAGCCTTGCTCCACATTACTCCACCGAGATCGTGTCCAACTGTTTAGATAAATCGTATTTACCTACGTATTTTAATCATAATCCAAAATAACATTGGTAGCATATATCAATAGATCATCATAAAGCTGTAATAATGTACCTACTACACGGATCTATACCTCGACATGGATCATTTTACGATCAAACATCTGCAGCTTCTCTGATTGATCTAAATTGTAACGCCATGCCAGCGTGATTTGTCGATCATTGATTAACATCAGCTGCAATAGATCTATAACACAATGAATACATTGTCTAAGGTTTTGTGAGAATATATATAGAATTGGAAAGATATAGATTCTCCTAATGTTTATAACATAAAAAACTATTGGATACATGTTGTTTTGTAATTACGTAATGTAACTTTTGTCGTAAACCGTAATAGGTATTAGATTTTTAGTAGCCTATGTCCTAGCCAGGATTCTACTCAAGAGTTCTATCGTATAAAACTGATTCCCGGACATAGCCGATCTAGTACCTATTTAATCTTACTAACTTATTCGAGGTGGTCGGTTGGTAACGCGTTCGACTGTTAAACCGGCGCGCCGGTTTTTCTGATTTTCGGATTTTCTGATTTCTAAATCCTCGAAAGTAACTATTGTGCGGCGGGCGCGGGTTCAAACCCCGATGCCGACTTACTCCACTTCACAACATAAGCTTTTCAAGCTTTCTGTGAAGTGTACAAATATGAATTTAGGATTATTTTTCGATAAACATAGGTTCATTTTATAAGTTTTTAATTTTTTAATTTAATTTTTAAATATCATGGTGATTCATTTATTTACTTTCAGTGGACATTTCATACAATTGATTTACTCATGTTGAGCAATATTTTAAGGGTTCTTCTCCGGGAACCCAGTTGAACAATGGTTGTTTTCGCATACGAAAGAAGAAGAAGAATATAATATATTTTCACAAGGTGATTGTTTTGAAGATATATGACTATATTTAGAAATATGAATTCATAATAATTATTGTATATTTAATTACATATTATTGCTTGTTACATTCTATATTAATATAATTTCATAATACTACAAAATGTATGTGAAAATTAACACGGTCAAACTTGTACTTACACCGCCTGTATTGGTACACTAACATCACTAACATTGCATATGTAAATTTAATTCTACACTTTGTAATGTTGGTTTGTTCTCATGTAACAATTATTTCTGTAATTCTATTCTATACCTTCACGCCGCATCCCTTGCAGGGTAATCAAAGAGAACAGGTTACCAAATTTTTTAAAATGAAATGGTAGAATTAGCGTTTTTTCCATTTCTTGGGGTTAATTTCGCTTCAATCGAAAAACTTTTACGGTCATTTCCTAGATTTTAATGCATATTATCAATACAAAAAAAAAAATACAACCAAATACGGGAAGCGAGTTTCTGTCTTTCGGAAAAAAAATCAGAGGTTTTTTTCAAAATGTTTTTAAGTAATGCAATATACAAGATATAAAAAATCTTTAACGGTCATTCCCTTTAATGTATCTACCTTTTTTTTTCCAAAGCAAAAGTAACGGTTGTCGGGATCTACAGTTTCCCGTTTTTAGAAATTTTTGAAATGTCAATATGCCTATTTATAAACCGCGATCATAATTTTCTTGACAGACATAGTAGATCCCTTTCGATTCTGTTGAGAAAAAAATCGTTATCTTCAAAATTATTTTTCTCTCAGATAAAGTCGAACAACGCCGCTAATTTGAATTAGTGAGCATTTATTGTTGTTACGATACATTTACAAATGTTACAATATTACCATCTTATTTGAATACCTACCCACAAGTGCATTTAATAATACCTATCTGTACTCTGTATGAAATAGTTCATCTCATTGTAGTAATGATCAAATGATAATTAAACATGTTTTATTGCGCCTTGCGAGAGTAGGAACACTTTTTATTGTCTATGCAAATGTGTTGCAGATCGATACGTCAGAAATGATGGGTATAAAAAATTAAATATTTATAATGCAGTATATTCCTGCAAAAGTGTAGAAGAATTAAGGATAAATATTGTAGGGCTAACGACCGACCTCGGCTGACTTAAGTGATCACTTTACACTCGAGAAACATTCGCCATTTCAGTTCACCCCGGCTGGGATTTGAACCCAGACCTTCGTCTCACATAGTAGAGATCTTATCCACTACACCACGAAAAGCGACCTTACACTGTACTTCTTCTGTCTTCTAGTGCTGGGGGGCTCCCTTAAAGCTAACCCTGGACCCACCTCTTAATAAGATTTGCCTAGAAGTGCGGGTAAAGAGGTCGCTATTAATGCGCCTGCGCTACCCGGGGATGTGGAGGGCCATAAGCCCGCGGATTTTCCTTCAATGTCTTCTAGTGGTATATATACAATGCAGTATCACCTTCTTTTAACAACGAGTGCATTTTTTGTTCCGATTACTAAGTATTGGTTGGTTGGCAGACATTGCCTACGGCAATAAACCCGCCATTTGGAAGATATGTTTTCTTTTTAATAAAGATTTATTTATTTATTATGCAAAATCTTGGTGACGGAATGATTTTATATTAATATCAAAGGTTGTTATAATGATACTCGTAGTATAATTTAATTTGCTAAATGCGTAATTTGCAAGATTTTTCGCAACTTTGACAATAAATCACTGGGCCTTTAACGGGGGAGTGTTTCTATATCTGTGCTCCTCCCTTTGTTCGGAGATGTGTATTTTCTCATCCTCAATAGTTCAGATTTTTCAATCATACGCAATGTACCTACAACTTTTTTATTAAACAAAAGGTATTTACGCAAAAACATATTTTCCCACTCGCCAGTCGGATCTTCCTAATAGTTGGTGGATATGAAATAAATAAATAAATATCGTAAAATATGTTGGTATAGTGGTAAAAGATCACATGTTAGCGTCACATGCGGCTTTTAGACCCTGAAAATCCGTGATTCTTCATCCTTTTCTTCGCCCATTTTCTTTTCTTTGTCTGTTTCTAATTCCTCCCTATAGCTGTTATTATTTAGCTTTTCATTTTTTTGAGTAGTATGTTTTTTAATAACATAATAAAATATATGTCCCCTGATGGGAGAGAGCTGCACCCCTGGGCTGGGGACCTGATTCTAGGAAATGACAAGGCGATGCATGTCGCTGCATATTGGAGTAGCAGGGTATGTACTAGGTATATGACAGTAATAGACAAGTTTTGCACGGGATGGGGTAGCGATCCAGCGCTCTTTAACCTGATATTAAAAAAAAAAATTAACCAACCCTCACCATTTCAACGTTATAGGCATCTTCAGTACATTCTATCAAAGTGATTTTTACAATAATAGCACATACAATAATAGTTGGTAATTATACAAATTGAATGATGAGCGGCCCGTGAGAGTCATGTGTAACAGTCTGCGTACATGGGAAGAGAATTACAATATGTTTAATTGATTAGTTATTGTAATACATGTAATTACACATGTTACAAATGTAGAAAGAGTTGTAATTAATGTAACTTACATACTATTAATGTACAGTACTTGTAACTTGAGGATTGATTAACTTACCTACTTATATGAGTGCGGCTTTTGACACTGTCGATCACGACATGCTCCTGAGGTGCCTGGAAAATGAATACGGGTTAAAGGGAAACGTGCTCGCATGGCTACGCTCCTACCTAACCAGGAGGGAGTGGTCCATCAAAGCAGAAGCTGACAACACCCAGAAGGCCATAACCACTCAAGGAGTACCCCAAGGCTCGGTTCTGGGACCAATTCTCTTCATACTCTACATTGGGTACATCGACCGAATGCTGGAGAAGACAGGATTCCGCAATTATGCGTATGCGGACGATCGAATCCTTGTAGAGTTTTGCAAGCCTGAGGAAGCAAGTGCTCTCAAAGCTCGAACAGTAGAGTGCATATCCAAGCTATCGACTCAAATGGCAAAAAGGCGCCTAAAACTCAACCCGGGAAAGACGGAATTCTTGTGGGTTGCATCGCCTGGCCGACAACATCTGTTAGAAAACCATCCCATCTCGGTATCCGGGACAGACATCACACCGTCTCGTGCGGTCTCCATACTCGGAGCCCGAATAGATAGCGCCTTGACCATGGAACCTCAAGTCTCAAGAACAGTCAGCTCTGCGTTCTACTATATAAGACAGATACATTCGGTATCCAGAAACCTGCCAACGGACTCCATCAGAACGCTCATCTCAGCCTTTGTAGTCTCCAGGTTAGACTACTGCAACCTTCTTTACGCTGGATTGCCCCAGACTCTGTTGAATCGCCTGCAAATGGCATTCAACGCAGCTGCGAGGCTCATATTCCGTGAGGACAAAAGTTGCCACATAACACCCTTGCTGGAAAAGCTTCACTGGCTGAGAGTGGGAGAAAGAGTGGAGTACAAGCTGTGCCTCATGGTGTACAAGGCACTGAATAACATGGCACCACCGTCACTCTCCGAACTCTGCCAACCGGAGACTACCACGAGAAGACCTCTGCGCTCGGCAGCTACGGCAAACAACAGGCTCATCGAACGCAGCAGGGCTAATAAGTCCTGCTTCTACGAGAGAGCATTCAGCGTAGCCGGCCCTGTCAGATGGAACCAACTTCCCGTGGATTTGCGCAGCGACCAGACCGTCACAACTTTCAGGAGCAAGCTGAAGACGTCGCTCTTCAGGACCAGTTTCCCGCGCCCTTGAGATGGATAAACCATGAAACGGCGCCATAAATTATCCATTAATAATAATAATAATAATAATTAATACATTACATACAACACATACACATTAGGGTGCTTCTTAAAATAAAAAATTCGAAATGTTAACGGGACACCCTGTTATTCTGTTCTCCTATGTAAAAAATGAAACTACAATTTTTTTCAGAATTTTTAAACATGGTTTAGGGGTCGCTACCCGGTGTTGAAAATTTAATAATTATATTTGTATTAAAATTAGTTTGATATACCGGCCTGGCTGGGGTACGCCTAGGGAAATAGACACTCATTTGAAATAATGTATTATGTTTGTTTCTGTATTCGATAGATATAAATACGTACGAAAAAAAAAATGTTTGAAATTTGTTTTTTATTATACTTACTTATTAAATTTTCTTCAAGTGGTAGCGACCCCTAAAAGTTGTTGAAAAATTCAAATAATCTGTAGCATTTTTTATAGCACAGAATAAAAAACAGGGGTGTCCCCTCAAAATTTCAAAAAAATAAATTTGTGACCATATAAGAAGCACCCTAATACACATCTTCTTCCCCTTCTATCCTTGGTTGGGTCGGGGGCTCAAAGGATCTGTATATCTTCGCAAGAGGCCCCTGTCACTTGCAGCTTCCAGGACCTCTGGCCACTCCAACCACAGTCTCTCCTAGCCTAAACTTTGTCACCTGCTTCTGCCGGCTCTTTCTGGGGCGGCCCACCGGTCTTCTGCCTGCACCCTCGGCTTCCAGAGCTTACTTAATGTACTATTGATTTTACCTATTTATTTATTTATCGTCTGGTAACGTCGAAGTATTGTCACATCACAATCACGCAGTATGTGCTGCATGCTTTGCTTCAGGTGTCCACAGTCACACTGTGGATCATCCCTCATTCCCCACATGTGGAGCTTGTCACCGTAGCAACCATGACCTGTCCTAATGAGTTTATCTATGAAAATTTATTGTAACTCATTATTTTTGTTATTCTTTGTTTAAGAGTGACGCTTTGTTTAAGAATATGCATACTGACATTTCAAAAATTTCTTAAAAAATCTTACATCTCGACAACTGTTTCTAAATATGCTTTGGAACAAAGGGGGTAGATACATTGAACATTTATCTATTTACCTAAAAAGATTATTTATATCTTGTATAGATTTCTAAAAAAAATGTAAAAACACCTCTGATATTTTTTCCGAAAGGCAGAAAATTGTTTCCCGAAAGTCGCGGAGAAAATATTTTTTGTACTGATAATATGCATTAAAATCTAGGGAATAACCGTAAAAGTTTTTTGGCTGAAGCGAAATTAATCCCAAAAAATGGAAAAAAACGCTATTTTCACCATTATCAAGGGATTGTTCACGCGATTTTGAACCTTAATGCCGTGGGTAATTACCGTGACGTCATAGTTTGGTCAGGAGCCTTAATTGTATGCACAAAAGTGGAATTTCACCCGCAGCCGAGATATTGATTGAAGACAAATATAGTTGTACCTAGCGCGGTACAATTTGATTTAAGAGTAAGTAAGTTAGTAAGTACAAGGTGATCTTGATATCTCTCACACATATTTTACAATAATTTTTATTAGGTACGATTGCGATAATAATTAAGATAATTTACAAGATCATTATTGTAGTACTATTTGTAAGATTCACATTATTATTTATGATAGCAAATGCTTTTACATTATAATAATTTCATATACTTATACCATGGGTGTCGTCAGTTGCAGCTGCCCCCCCTGTCCCCCCCTAGAGATTGGAATAAGTATATATTTTTTCATACTTAATGATAAAATCTCACAAAAAATCACATTATTACCACACGTTTTCTCATCATATCAAAATTTTTCTAAAAATGATTTTGAAAATACTTACATCAAAATACAATTATTTCATTAAATAATTGCCTGCGGCGCCACTTTTCTTTTATTTTTTCATAAAAAACATTTTTCATACATATTATTGTCCAAAATATGATACACATTTTCAAATAAACCAAATCATATCACGACCTTCTTTACTAAGTATGTCTCACAAAAAAAAAATGCTATTTACGAGTATGCGTTTTTTTTCCTATAAGGTGCGTTAGGGTAAGATCGGAAATGGGGAAAGACCGAAAAATTGAATTTGTGATGAACTCTAACAACATTGTTTATACTGACCATTTGTATTTGAAACTTTACTCTGTTACGCCCCGCCTCAGCTCAGTCCGATTTGTCTCTTGAGCTGAGAAGATGTGTAGTGAGTGATTTTGTAAACGTCAAATTTTTCCGCGAAAATTCGAGATTTCCGGTCTTTCCCGGTCGGCTATATTATCATTCCCAGGTAAGTTATGTGTTTATATTATTGATATTCATGCATTTTATAGCTGTAAGGTCAATGTATGTAGAATGACAACCCGTTATCTGTCGTAGTTTAAGCTGTACGTGTTTTTTCGATCTTTCCCCGTCAGAAATGTTAGGGGAAAGATCGGAATTCAAATTATCCGTTCTTTCCCCATTTTGGAACTCCATACTAAATTCCATAGCTTTCCAAACTATTGCTATATTTTCTACATCAAAAAATAAAACCGCTATTTTTTAATGTGACCATCTGTTGAGATAACTTCCTACTTTTGAAATACTATTTTTAAACTAATATTAACAAAGGTTTATTTCTTCGAAAATTGTTATGCTCTGCTCTGTACCAAATACATGCATATATAGTCCGAGAGCCAGCTGCTTAAATTATGACGTATGTATCTGTTTTTTGATCGAAATGTGGTATAAATGATAGCTTACCAATAGGGTAATACATCGCACTAGGGTTGCCTATCAAAATCTTGCTGCAACCCCCCCCCGATTCGTGGTTTTCCGCATTTTTTAGGAATATGGTAAGAGATAGGAAAAAATGGCCAATGACGAAAATAATTATATAAGTACACCCATTAAAGGACACCTATATGTCGTAGCTAATATTGTTACAATAGTAAATATTAAAATACCTAAAGCTTCGATTTTAATGACATAATTTTACTTTTTTCTTTACTCATGTGAATAAAATATTATTGCAAACAGTTTGGGAATGTCAAGGTAGTTCAAGGCCGTTTGGGGTAAGACCGGAATTCATAAATCATATATTTCTTAAATTCGGGAGTAAATAGTTTCCTATAAAGAAATAATTAATATATTTAGTCATTAGGACAACATACCATTATTGTCCCAAAATCTCAGTGCCCTAAAGTGTCTAATAGTGATTTTAGCATGAACTCCGGTCTTACCCCAGTATTTTCCGTTCTTACCCCATGTGAGGTTTTATTTAAATCATAAATATAACTGGTTTTTATTAATTAACGATTACGATTCTGATGAAAAAAAATATACTGTAACGAAGAATGAAGCCTTATGTTTACCAATATTTAAAAAAATATGTGCTAAACCTGGTGTACTGCATGTGATGAATGATACAAATTATCATGTGCCATCTCACCAAAAAACCATTCGGACTTACCCCAACGCACCTTACCTATATATTAAATTTTTGTTGCCCCCCCTAGCTCCGAGGCTGGCATCGCCTATGCTTATACAATTATACATACCACTAACTACCTAGTGTAATGATTGGAGCAGCATGCATACAACCTGCCGCTAATGGGTTCGGGTTTACTACATACGTGTATTGTCTATTGCGAAATATTTAATCAACCTTGAATTGATAGATCTACTTACAGATCAATGAGGGATCCATTTTATTAAATTTGTCTGGTGACACAAAACAGCGGATTGCGAACCAAGTAAATCAAAATTTCTCTTTTTTTTGCCGTTTCCACTCACCAAGTTCAGCGGTACCATCGAGGATATACACAACCTGTCCCCTCAATACCTGAAATCCCACGATCTTAAACTCTGACTCTGCCTTCTTAGCGCCATTCGATATGTATGTATGTATAAAAACTTCTGATTCAAGTAGGTTGGCTGTAAGGCTTTTCCAATAAGTCCCACATTTAGCACATTACTATTTAATTTTACACACATTTCATTTAATTGTCTTGTTTTGTAATTTTTGTTGTTTTTTTTGCTAATTAAAATTTATTGATTTAGGTAACATGTTGACTTTGCGATAAGTTTTCGCTAGTGAACATTGCTTTATAATTTGTTATATGTCCACTTATTTCTTCATAGGTATTTTGTTAACTGTCGGGGGACGAACGGACGGGGGACGAACTGTCGGAGGGACGAATTGTCGGGGGACTAACTCTCACCGAACCCTTTTTTTATACATAGTATCTTTTTCAAGTTACATAAGTTTTACAGGGGTTACATGAATGGTTATATTTCACACATTTAATAATAATAAATAATAATAATCGGACAACTTTAGGCGCCGTTTAGCGATAAAATCGCCCCAAGCCAGTGATTTCGATGATGCCACCTATGCAGTATTTAATTACTCATTTTTACATATCATTTGAGTAACATTTCGTTTGCGCCGGGCCTGGGTTTTTTTAGCATTCTCCTTTCCATAAGGAAATATAAATAAATAAATATAATAAATAATTATATAAATAAATAATAAAATAATAATAAAAATAAGGTATTTTTACTTGACTAAATAATGAATGAAAAACAATGATAAAAAATAAAGTATAATTATATTTTCGTTCCAAAATGTGCACGACCCCTGTCACGCAGCGATCCACGATCATCAGATGAATGTACAGATCCACGATTCTCCAATAAACTTAATAAATGGACGATTTAGTCAATTATTTCTATTTATCCATGTACCTACCTACTATGTGTACCCTGTACCTTCTCTAGTAGGTATGTACCCGACCTTCGTGACCGAACAAATACCCATTACAATATTGCTCAACATGAATAAACCCCAAAAAAGACAAAAGCCCTTAAGAAATTTGCTCAAGGGGCAAAAGCTCAAATCTAATTGGATTTTGAAAATAAAATTAATTGTATATATAAGTATTCGATTTATTTCAGTGTGTTAGAAACTAGTATAGATTCGAAAATAAATCAATAAATAAGCGGATCTAAAATGGGATAGACAATTTTTATTCGGTCATCATTCTATAAATAATTCATCTACTGGATACTCGAAAGTTTGGGCTTTTATCCCTTGAACAAATTTCTTGAGGGGTTTTGCTTTTTTGGGATTTATTCATGTTGAGCAATATTCTTATGGGTTTTTCTCCGGGAACTCCCGACCTTACATCCGATCATTTCATTGATTTAGTATAGTAAATACACATAAATATTTTTTTCAATGGTAAAACTTTGTAGATAATAAAACATTTTTCTTAATTAAAATGTCGACAACATAACAGAGAGAAACCTGGGAAGAATTTTATAAATCTAAAACAACCGATTTTTTAAGATTATAATTAGGTACCAGTATTTTGGCTAAATTATACTTTTATATCTGAAAAACTAAATGGAAAATCTTCAGATCCCGTAAATTTTAGGGGTACTTTTGGATTTTTTTTTATTCAAGGGATTTCTAAATCCTGTAATTCTAAAACAGCCGATCTGTAGTCCCTGCTTTTATCTATCACTGTCTTCAGTTTCAAGAGGATTCCCTCAGTATTGGCTGAGTACAATCCCGAAGCCCAACGACAGCATATATAGGACCTTAATAATGTGATTCATTCCTCTTACGTATTAAATGGTGGGTTTGCTGAGGTATGAGGGAGGTCATGTTTGTCCAAGTTGTTCTTGAATCAGAAGAACCAAATTAACGTTAGTAACATTATTAATCACATTCGTTAAAACTGAAGTAGTCCAAGAATCTGACCTTACACCATTTTAAAGATGGGCCGATTATAATATAATAACAATTTAAGAAAATACTTATATTTTAATATAGTAATTCATTACTTAAATTAATAATTTATTAATATTAGGACCGGACATGAAACTAGTGTCTATTAACTAGTAGATATACACAAACACATAATTATTACATTTAGTATATTAAATAGTTTATTCATGCCTTTGAAATGATGAGCGATTTGTTATTTCATGCAAATTTGATCAAGGGTACATAATTTATAGTATATATACATAATTTTATTGCATCCTTAACCCAAAATATCATCATAATCATCATCAGCCTCCTTGCGTTCATTGTTGAACATAGGCCTCCCCCATTGATCTCCACAGCTCCCTATCCTGTGACCGCATCCAACCGCTTCCCGCAACCCATCTTGGATCGTTCGAAAATCGCAATGGAAAGGAGAATGCTGAGTATTTCACTATTTCACTGAGAGACAGGAAAACTAAAGTATGGATCGGAGAAAGACCAAGGTCGTTGATGTCGTTCACAGTCAGAAATGGAGGCCATGTGGCCAGAACCACCTAAGAAAGTTCTGGAGTGGTGACCTAGAACAGGCAGAAGAAGTGTTGGCAGGCCTCAAGCACGGTGGACGGACGACCCAAAATATACCTATAATATTCCTATGTAGCCAATGTAGCGAAATGCCAACGGAGCCTTTTACACCCTATGCCCACTGGAATACAACTTTACCAAGCTTGGTGTTTTCCAAGTGTCATCATAGAAAACATCTTATCCAGAAATATATCAAGATGCCTTTCTGTTAAAATTAACCAGGTTCATTAAACTATACATTAAAAAAAAAAAATTACATGCGGCGCTATTTACTCCCATGGTTGGTACTTATTGTCTTTGGTCCAGAGATTTAACCCCGACCCCCCGAAATGAATTTTGGCCTACGGGGCAGGGGCATGGGATTGGATTGTTTATTGTTTATTGTTTATTGTTTATTGTTGTTCTTCATCCCTAGGCCCTGATTCGGGCACTTGGACACGTCAAGGTTACAATAGATATTATACAGCCACTATGAAACGAAACAGAATCCATGTCATTAGAATGTAAAGTGTTCTATTGGCATACAGTCGTGAATTTATAAAATGAATACTACCTGGGTCCACAAAATATCCACTGAGCAATAATGATTTCTCCCCATGCTCACTAGAGCACAGGGTTCTTCAAGTTATGTGATTGGGGTTTGCTGGTAGAGATCCCAGCACTGCGTTTTAACTTAGTCCTATTTTATATTTTAGCATCTATTACTTGTTGCGTTATCACGTTCATCTATTTGCTTCACTTAAAGTGTAGATAAATAAATAAATAATTACATAATTGATCCTAATAGGCACTAAAAATTCTAATTAAGCTTCGTAATAATGCAGTCGTGTATTAATTGTAAAATAATATAACAAAAAGCTTTTGTTGAACAAAAAGTTTCCGCGTTGAACATCCGCAAAGAATGTACAAGAGGCAATATAATTAATTGATCAAAATTCAACATAATTGTTGCAAGGTCTTCATTATTAAGAACTCCACTTTGTTAAATGACGGAATTGAATCCAATTTCTTCATTGAACCATCGACTACCATTGTATAATCATGATGTAAAGTGATTTTTCTCATAAATCAAAATCCGATGTTAGCCTTCATACCTATTGGCTGGAAAAAATCGAATTGTTTTCTGTTATTCACTAAAGTCAGATGTTTATCGAGAAAATGGATGATGAAAATAACAACAAAACGATGGTAATAAATGTTCTGTGTAAGGCATTGGACGGATAGAAGGAGTGTCGGAAGGCCACCAAAGAGATGGACCGACGATGTTGTCTAAATCGTTGGGGGAACCTGGATGCGGAAAGGTCAGAGCAGAGACGAGTGGAAACAGTTGGAAGAGGCCTATAACCAGCAGTGGAGGGAAGAAGGCTAATGAAGAAGAAGAAGTGAAGAAGTAAGGGGATACGTTCCTTGTGGGGAAGGCAGAGAGAACAGATCGCTAGACTTTTATGTCCTTACATACACTTCTTGCCTCCGTCACATTCATGCAATTCGTTACACATTATTGCTTAGACAATATTGCTTATATTTAGTTACTAAATGAAAGCAAAAACTGGTAAGTATAAGTAAGAAGGACTGGAGATTTAATTAGTCATTGACTACCACTAGGCCAAGCCCCTAATAAAACTACAGAATTTGGGCATACTTAAAAAATGGAGTTTAGCGATGGCGTACCCCAAGGACACTTAACAGGCCCTCGAACATTCTAAGATAATCATTTGAAAGTATCAACTTTTTTTGCATCAACATACATATTATGTCAATATTAAGTAATAATAAAATACATTAATTACAAACATTACTATAATGTTAAGATATTAATTAACACCATAATGAAATCAACTATTGAAAATGTTTAATGACTGTATTAGAATAACTAGGTTTAGTGATGACACTAACGACATTACAAATTTATAGGTAATGATGGTACTGTTTTATGGGCAATGAATTGAAATTTATTATGTACTTTGATTCACCTGCTATCTATTTTCTGTATTTTGTACTTTTACCAGCAACAGATGTCCAAAGAGTTTAGCTGTAAATGAATAGAATTTAATGTTCAATAATAGCCCTTCTCTTCTACAGGTGGGACAAACGGGACAACCCCAACTGCACTTGCGATGGGGTGGAGACCATTAACCACATTGTTGAGGAATGTCGATTCACTAGGCTCAACGGCACAATGGAAGACATTCACAACTTATTGTCTTCTGAAGCGCTTCAATACCTGAGCTCTCACGATCTTTATCTCTGACTCTGGTTTTTAAAATGCCATATGATATACAATACAACAGTTCGACAATTATGTGAAACTGATTTATCGATCAATTCTACTACATCCCTTTTCTTCTGTATTTAGATCTATTGATCGATGTGTCGATTTCCATCTGTCTTTCCATCTTTTTGGTGATCTTCTGTGCAAACGGAGCTACAGATATTTTGATCAGATTCTCTATTCTTACAGATCGGTCCTTAGATTATTTGACCCACTATTCAAAAGATGAAAAAATGGGCGTTGATTCGTGTTTCATATCTGCGAGGGATGAGTGTCCTTAAATATGAGTTTCGTTCTTCACTCCTGCAAATTTCTACTGCTAAGTATATAAAATCCAAAGTTTCGCAAAAAAATGCGACCTTCAAAACATTTTTCAGAAGTTTCTACCCAATAGTATTCTAAGTCTCAAAATTGGTTCATATTCTATAGCGTACATTGAAGTTGAATGCAACATTCATAATGAAGTAATCACTCTTTATCAAAACTAACTCTCATTGAGAATGTCGCTGCATTCCTAGGTCTTTTATTCCATTGCAGATGACATGTTTATTTCTCAACACAACAAATTACTGTAAGCCTTTCGTTCACTTAGAATAATATGTCTACAAATCTAGTACAAGTGGATTGTTGGCTTAATTGAATGGTGCACTGTCTTTGTCTAAATGAGCAGTCGTTTATAGAAGGTAGCTGCTCATTAGAGGAACCAACAAAACTTAAAAAAAAAAGGATAAAAAACCTGTTGTATTAACCATATTCTGTTCATCTGGTAACTACCCAGCTGTCTCACCCAGAAAGTCCTGTATTCGGATGGGGTCAAGGGTGGGAAATAATTACTCTTCTATCTGGTGCCTGCCCAGTGACCAGAGTCCTAAATTTCATGTATCTTATGACATCAGATATTGTTCCCCTTGTTGGGTCTAATTTCCACCAGTACTGTGTTGTACCTCTCTGATTTTTATACAGTTGTATGTACCTGGTGTCTCTCGTCTTTTGGTAAGATCCTAAAATGGACTATAACCTTTTAGAAAATATATTTTATTATAAACATGAGTTTGCATTTTGCTACAAAACAGGATACAGGAAACCAAAGCGGACAAACCGCCAGAACTAAAACTAAGACGTAATACCAACATTGAGTATAGAACCATGATTAGAAGGTTCATAAATACAGCTGGGGACGAATAATTTTTCTATATATCACTCCGGCATCCGGAGTGTAGGGGAGCTGTTCCAAGCGGCGCAGGACAGAGACAAGTTCGCTCAAGTGATCGCCAACGTAGGGGGATCCAACAGGGCACATGAAGAAGAAGAAGATATATCTCTAATCAAGATTGAGTTATGCAAAATAATTACGCATAACTTCTAGAATACTGTTACAAGTTCACTAAAAATTTCTGCAGAATTATCAAAATCAAAAGGTACAATCAGATTCATGACGTAAAGTACCTTATGTGGACCAAGGTCATCGCCAAACCGTTAACCATTCTGATGCCATTAAACTCAGCATGATGCCATGAGATAAAGCAAAATTTCCAACGGTTAAGTAGCTGTGCGTAGACGAAATACAAATTTACTAATAGGACGTCTAATAAATATATGGTTGGAATGGATATACAACCGATTATCAAAATTCAAGAAAATAATTTTCAAAATGTAGACTGATGAACTGGTTTAAGAGAAAATACTTGTCCAAAGAGTTTGACAGACCTGTTCAAATATATTCCTCGCGTCACATTGCGATTTGAAACTCCACAGATGATCCTAGACTGACATTTATTTTCAGCTTTGAAAGACTTGAAAATATCTCCTTTCTGGGAAAAAAATCTGCGATTCAATTTTAATTCGATACGATGTAGAATTTGGCAATTGATTATAGAGCCTTTTTTTTAATGTCACAATGTTATATTTTTGTGAGACCATCGGAATTTTCTACATGTCGTAGTTGAATATAACGAGTATAACATATACACAGTAAAGGATGAACCGTCATAGCATAGCGGTAGAATACCGGCTTGTCAGGTTGGAGGTCTGCGTTCGATTCCCGGGCGCGGCAGTTGGATGGACTGGAATTGGTGAACGTTACTTAAGTGTAAAGTGATCACTTTAAGCCAGTTGACGATCAGGCATAAGCCTGATGGAAGGTTCATCCTTCACTGTGTATCTGTTGAGAAATAACTACTTGTTAAAGAGCGTGTTATAGCGTTTGCTGTATTGATGAGGTTAGTCACAGTTACGTTACGTCAACCATTACAGACCCAGTTTGAATTGGAAGCTTAGGGTATCATCATTCATTTTAGGTAGCACGATCTCGGAGATTTGGACTTATTCTTTATGAGCCGCAGACTTCTTCGCTTCGTGACCTGCGTTGCTAATAATTTCACTAAATATTTGGCACACTCAGTACTTACATAAATTTTATATAACATTCTCTATTCTCAGCGCAGGTTCGTTCAAGAGCCACTCACTGCCCAGGGCGACGTTTACCGCCGCAAAATGGGTCATTTTTGGAAATTGTACAACCTATAATATGTGCTGCAATTAAAAACCACTTTATATTGAACTTTTTTTTCTAACAGGATCCGTTGAAAACATCGATCTTTTCGAATACAGTAGTAGGTACACGTAACTCTCTCCCCATGCAAAATGAACTTTCAAATTATTAATTACATACATACATCTTTTTCCCCTTCTATCCTTGGTTGGGTTGTATCTTCTCCAGAGGCCCCTGTCACTTGCAGCTTCCAGGACCTTTGGCCACTCCAACCACAGTCTCTCCTCACACACCTTTGTCACCTAGGCTTCTGCCAGCTTATTTCTGGGGCGGCCCACCGGTCTTCTGCCTGCACCCTCGGCTTCCAGAGCTGATTGTTCATTGTTTTTGAAAATTTAGGTAAACCTACCACCAAAACTTTTTTTTCTAATTTACCAATAAGGGACCGATTATCCCTTGCGTCACTGCGATCTAAATGAAAACAGTTAGGACAGTCTGTTAAGACTTTATAGTACAATTTGCTATTCAAGGATTTATCGTTAGATATCCTGTTGCACTTTAGTTCATAATACACTTTACAGACATTCGCCTAATAAAATAAATCCACGATAATTGCACTTTGCTGGAAATACTATTAAATAACAGATTTACTATCTTTATGTGTAATGTTGTGATATTTAGATTTTAACAGCTAAGTTTCATAATAATTAGTATCATTCAAGTAACATCTATAGAGCCCTAGAGGGAACACAAATTATAAATATGTGATGGTTGAATAAACTTCGGAGCTATTGAGATGGACCAATTCAACCCATTCCCAACAACCTGGATTTTTTGCAAAAAAAATCCATCTTCTTCTTATCGGCCCTCACTATATCCCCATCCGCACCAGAAAGCCACAACCTCTCCTGCGCCATCGTCCATTTTCCGTTTTGTGGGGCTACAAATTATGGAATCAAGGTATTAAAATTAAGGTTTGTGGAATCATTTCATGGTGCAACTCAATGCAAAATTCATACTAATTAATGGTGTTCCGCAAGGGTCTGTCTTGAGACCTTTAAAATTCATGTCTTGTAAAATACAAAACTTTATCTATAACCTATTGATCTATTGATTTAATATCACAAAAGAAATACAGGGGCATATACAGCAAATTTTTCTCCGCCTTTGGTACCGCAAAGCAAATAATTTCGCATGAAGTTAAAAAATGAATAGAGGCATGCAGGATCAATTAAAATACAACTTTACGTCAAACCCAAAGGTAAGCGTTTTCTTGACAGCTTGATACAAATTAAGAAAACTGGATGAAAAGTGAAAGGATGTATGCATATGCACAGGATTCAGGATAAAACAGGATTACGGTGATTGTTAGAGGAGGCCAGGGAATAGGTATTTCTGTGGAAAAGACCATAGAAATAATAATGATCCAGAAAAAAATGTATTATTAATCAGTAGGGGGTTAAAATTTTATTAGATCATTTTAGTATTAAGTGATGATTCTAGATTCATATCATTCTACGATCTAATTGGACCCATCAATGATAGATCATTTTCGTAATAATAATATAGATTAATATAATTATTGTACAACTAGTGCGATGGTAGCCGATGGGTCTTCTAGTACAATTTTTACGACCGTTTCTCACACGATTTCTGCTAAAATTACCTTATTTTAAAATACCAATAAATTAGATTTTGTACAAATGATACAAATATTATGATTGTAAAATAGATCTTCAAATTATAATGATTGGCTATGAGTTATTACAGATTTTACTCTAAATCACGACTTTTGGTCAACATCCTGATCTGTTGAAAGATGTAAGTAATCAAAATTTTATTATTTTTGCCCTTTTATTAAAATTATTCATACCAAATCGTCCAATATTGTTATGGATCCTGATATTTTAAGTAAGTCACGGATCGTACAGCTAGACTGTAATGGCGATGGGCAGGGCGCATAGCAAGAAAAAACAATAGTAAGTGGACACCTAGCCTCATAAAATTGAGACCATGGGCAAACAAAAGAGGCGTCGGAAGGCCACAGAAGAGATGTGCGGACGACGTGACCTTGTAGCAGGCAGATAATGGGTACGAAGTGGCCTATATCCAGCAGTGGAGAGACCAGGGCTGAAGAAAAAGAATTATTTCCTACGGCATCAGTTACCGATGATGTCAATGAATAGGCCGGTTATATTGTTAGACAGTGAATTGACATATGGGCACCAGAGTCTTAAAATGGAGTCCGTGGGTCAAGAAAAAAGGAATAGGTCGTCCTCAGAAAATATGGGCCGATGAAATTGTTCCCATCGTGTAAGTTGGTGGGTGAAAAAAGCCAAAAGGAGAAGACTGGAAAAAGTTGGAAGAGGCCTACACCCAGCAGTGGAGAGACGGCTGATAAAGCAGAAGAAGAATCTCTCCTGTAGTGCTGTCTCTCACTAAAAAAATAACCAAATTCTTCGGATTGTTCTTAAATCGTTTATGTCAGGTCAAGATTAATCACAAGTTTGAACATAGATTTGGAACATCTTGATAAGGACTCACGAACATACTTTTTATTCTCATGGCCTTCATCTTATTTGTTTTTAACTCGGCTAGCAGATTGCCGCAAAGGGCGAGACCATATTGTGTGATGCTACACTCCTCCGTAGAACACAAGTCTTCGTATTATACAAGAAGTTATGCTTTTTGTTGTGAATAACACAGAGGTGGGCACCGTTAATCAAAAAGTTAACTTCGTTATTCGATAATCCGTCAACTAAAAGGTTAACTTCGTTAATCATTAAAGCGTTACATTTTGAAAAATGAAACGGAAGTTAACGTTAATCCGTTAAAGCGTTATGTAAAAAATCGCGGTTAAATGGCATGAAATAGAACAAACTACACTACAACTACTATCACATTTACACTATCGCGATGTATCCCAACAAAGTGAAATTTCTTTTCCAACTCCCAACCCACATACGATACCACACATAACCCCATACAACCCTTGGATTATCTAACGCCAGCGCCGCCAGTGGATGATGTCTATGCAAACAATCAAATATTAACGGACTTAATTAACGGATGTAAAATGTAACGGAAGTTAAACAATCCATTAACAATTTTTGGAGGTGAGAAAAGCGTTAAATCGTTAACCAAAATGTTAACTTCGTTAATTAACGATTAACGGATTAACGCTTTTCTGTCCAGCTCTGGAATTACATCATCTCGTAGATTAAAAATAAAATATGCGCTCGCGCATGTTTTAAGACTAGACGGTCACGATCATTGATTGAAAATAATAAGATGATCTAGTTTTATCTCATATAGGTACCTACTTTAAAATTATTAAATTATACCTACTACTACTTCAATAAACGTCCCTCCGGGGAAGACAAGTAGGCCACAAGGCCTCGTCATTCAACAGCTGTTTTGGCCAATGCGTATTACATTCATTTATTTATTTATTTAGGTACATAATATTACAACACTATTGGAACAACACACCTAACAGGGCATGAGTCCATACCAAATACAATTGTAATTTTTACGTCGCGTATTTTCTATATTATCTATCTATCGATCCCTTCACTCTGCGTCCTTTGCGGGGTAGGCAAAGAGGACAGAATGCCATACTTCCCCATACCTAAACACACTCCTCGCTTTCCTTCTATGGCTTTGGCATCATACTGCGTGAAAGGATGCCGAAAACAGTATCTAGTATTGGCTGAGACATGTTTTGAGAATGCCAGATGACAGTTGGTCCAAGAGAGCCAACTAATCTTACAGGGTTTCCAACACCCTCTTTCAACCGAAGACAGTGATGGATGAAAGCATGGACTACAGATTGACTGTTTTAGAATTACAATATTTGGAAATTTCTCGAATAAAAAAGTATTCCGAGAGTACCCCTGAAATTCACGGGTTCTGCGGATTCTCCGTTGAGTTTTTCAGATATAAAAGTATAATTTGGCCAAAATACTGGTAATTATAATCTTAACAAATTGACTGTTTTAGATTTTTAAATTTCTTCCCAGGCTCTTTTTAAAAAGGTGAAATTCCCATTGTCGCCTACGTTATATTTGAAGTGAAAATAGAACGATTTTTGCTCAGTGCATATAGGCCCTTTACCAAAACCGCCTAAAACCCGAGTGTGTTCTTTGTGTTCCCCTGAGGAATATAAGAGTGTGATATAGTAGTTGCAAATTGTGACCTAAAATAACATAATTAATGAATATGAACTACATAAAATCACGTACATTGACACGTTTTATGATGATACCACATAACTTAAGAATGCATTAAGTAAAACACTATTCAAGTCGTGATCTGTGTGCTCGAGTGATGTGTGCAAAACTTCCGCAATTTCCCCACCAGATGTAGTTAGTTGTAGCTTGCTGTTATGACGTCTCCTAGTACGTTAAGGGCATGGCACCAGGAATGACGTCACAGTCTTTTCCCACGGCATTAAGGTTCAAAATTGCTTGACAATCGCATGATAAAATGGTAAAAATAGCGTTTTTTTCCATTTTTTTGGGGTTAATTTTGCGTCTATCAAAAAACTTTTACGGTTATTCCCTAGATTTTAATGCATATTATCAGTACGAAAAAAAAAATACCCCGCGACTTTCGGGAAACGAGTTTCCGTCTTTCGAAAAAAAGATCAGAGGTGTTTTTAATTTTTTTTGAGAAATCTATACAAGATAAAAAAAAAACTATTACGGTTATTCCCTAGATAAAGGATCAATGCATCTACCCTATTTTGTTCCAAAGCATATTTGGTAACGGTTGTCGAGATACAAGGTCTCCCGTTTTTAGAAATTTTTGAAATGTCGGTATGCATACTCTTACTTAATATTCAGTTACTTGAATGTTATTATAGGTATTATGTGAATTCAATATGCAACCTAAAATGTTGCATGGATTGTTTTCTTGTAGATATGGCTTAAGCTGTGTAATATCAAATACTATTACTACTATACCATCACCGTGCATTTACGAGTATTACGTACCTATATTTTTTTACGTATAATTTAAAACAGTTAGGATTTCGGAATCCGGTGGGCGCGGGTTCAATCCCCGACTTATTTCACTTCACAACACATGCTTTTTAAGCTTTCTGTGAAGTGTACAAATATGTATTTGGGTTTATTTCGATAAACCCAGATTCATTTTTTTTAGTGTCATACTCTTCTGATATGAGTAATACTCGTATTCCAGGGAGGATCATAACAATAACAAAATAACAAAAATACCTTACAATTTATGTAGCACAAAATGGCACAATCGCAAGTGCAAGACTGTATAGCACAAAAAAGTTGTCGTCATGCAGACCAGGTGAGTTCTGTGAATGCTGTGAATAAAAACACACTTTTTTGCACTATAAGTAACGTCATTTCTATGATTTTTATGACAACCATTTTTGTTGGTTTTTTTGCGTAAATACGAACTCTAAGTGTAAGGTAGGAAATTCACAAAAACTGATTACACAATAGAGTTTTTTTCTAAAACGCATCTCCGGTCGCTGCCATATTGGTTTCTTCAGTGTCTGTATTCAGATAGATCTCGATGTAATTTTCTGTATTTTTGATACAATTTTTTCACCTTTTAATTTTTGTGTCAATCTATACACCTATTTGTTAATCTGTGATCTTCACACTATAATACCACTAATATATTATCAATAAATGTATATCAACATTATTATTATTATTATTTAATTTGTCGAGCGATCACGTTGATGTGATGATCCGCAAGATGCATAATTGAGGAAAGATCATGTTAAACCTGAAATTAGATCCACGATGTGAAATGATCTATGCATGCAAGTTTGTGGATCCTTTTTTTTCTCTCTGCATTTTGCAGTGGTGTTGAACCATAGTTTATATGCTTGTATAATCTACTTATTTTGAATTAGTTTCTTGAGATTGTCGTCGATCGATATAAAATCATCAATTTTTCTTTATGCCTTTTTTCATTTCTGTTAATAACTTACTTACTTCCGATGGCCGTACAACTCCGGTAGAGTTTTGGCCTCCAGAACAATGGATCTTCAAGCCTTCCTGTCTGCAATAACGGACTCCCAGTCATCGCCAACATTTAATACGCTCAGATCTCGGGTAACATTGTCCATTAATGGTAGACATGGTAGACAAGAGACTCATTCCATCTTTATTTTAATAAAATTTTGGAAAAAAACGGTTAAACACCCTATTATCAATTTCGATAGGAGAATCTTTAAGTAGAAACTTAATTTCCTACCATGTCTAGTTTCTGAGATATTCTTTTTGTATGATTTACAATACTTTCAATGTTTCAACCCTAGTTTTTACCCCCTTAGGGGATAATTAATAAAAATCCTTCCACAGCGGAAGGTTTTCTGTAACTATAATTTTTCCCTGCACTGGCATCCTAAGCAAGAACCGCAAGACAAAATATGAATCGCGATAGTCGTGAAAAATATCTAGTATGGCCTGTATAATTTCGTGTTTATAGGTTCATTGAATAGAGGAGTTGTAAAATAGGGGCTGCGTATGAAAATTAGGACTTACAATGATTAAAATAAATGCATCTATGATCGAGATACATATTTCGATAAAATAAAAGTAGGCTGCAAATGTTGCATCCACTACTCAGCAGACGGCGTTAGCATCTGAAACATTGGGTCAATGTGAAAAAATTTCCAGCTGTAGCATATATACAACTTCCAAAAATTACACGATTGACAGCAGGATGTAGTGGAAGGGGTGAACATTGCCCTGGGCATAAAGTGATCACTTAAGCCAGCCAAAGCCAACTCGTCAGCTTCGGAACACCCATCCTGCTTCCTCCCCATAGGAACACATGTGAACACATAACGCTACTTTATGTGAATAAAGATGCCTCTCGTCTCTGTTGAGGAAAAAACTGTAATGTATTTCCGTCTGTGCAATGCAGATAAATCGAGTTCAATACAACCTAAATTCTAAATTCCTTCAATACCTAAAGTTATCTTATAATATGTGGTTCTTTCTTAGGACGGCATGGCAGCGTGCTTTCACGAATTAAACTTGACGATATATGACATTCATAACATAACACTTGAGCAAAATCACGAAAGCCTAAGTAGGCAATACTTGCAAATATTACATACAGTTATCTAAGTATTATAATTAGCAATGTGATTATTAATTATGTAATAGATATTATAATTCCTAAGTATGGATAGTAGTAAATAAAATACATACATTAGGCACCTATGTACATAGGTACTACCTAAATATTAAATTTAAGTATGTATGTTAACAACCATACTTGAACCGTGTGTATGTATTAAAACTATATTAAGTATACCTATCTCAAATTAGGTTTTACTAGGTGTTTCGCTAATCAGTTATCGTAAAAAATGCCCATTCCATGACAAGAAAAGAACTTCATTCAGTATTATTTTAAATTATTCGCTTAAATAATAAATTATAAACAACCTAACAAAATAACAGAAAACAAACCAGCTGGATTCCAACCGATTGGATTAACTATCTTCTTCTTCACGAGCCCTGCAGCTTCCATTTCTGGATATAGGCATCCCTCATTCGTCTCCATCTCCATTTGAGGCCAGCTGTCAACTTCAGGTCGTCAGTCCAACCCATCTGTGGGCGGCGCCACGGACGCCGGAACAGGAGCTTGTTGCTCCATTTGCCATCCGTTGCTCTTGCCGATTTTTTTTTGATATCAATATGCCTAGCTTTAAGACAAAATAGCAGTGGCGAAGGGTGGATTTCTTCAGAAAGGAAGCCGGGACTAACATTTCTTATTGGGTTACGTCAGATTAGACATTATTATACCTATCATTTTATCCAAAAGGTAACTCGATGGGTTCTTAGGTAATTTCGCGCCTGATGTGTTGTTAACTCTCTGCCAGTGTCCCTTGTTCGTAAAATAAAATACAACAAAATTTATGTGCATATGAAACACCCAGTAGTTTTATTAAATACAGTTGTTGAGAAGCTCATGTTAAAAGTTTGGAAATCGCTTGTATAATGTTTCATGAAACAGCTTTTTAATTAATTTTATTGAATTGTAATAACATGTCATTATTATTGTAATGTTACAATATTACAATTGTAAGTATTTCAGGTTTTTAAATATCCATAATTTTGTATGTTGCCAACAACACTGAAATTCACTCATATTAATTTTTGCATTATGGTTATATTTATGGCAAAGTAATTTCTAAGTTTTTCAACACTGTCTCTACCATATTATTAGTTAGTTTTGTAGCTTATAGACCAGGTAAATTTGTACATGAATGAAAGTGAATAAACTAAGATGGTTTAGACATGTTGAAAGAATGAGTGACGATACATTTTTTTCGTAGGAGTAGCAGTTTACTAATATACTCGCAAGTACCAAAATTCATTTAGAAAATACCAAAAAAATATAACATTTTTTGTAGAGAATTTAGTAAGGAATACTATCTCCTATCTCTTAAAATATTGCCAAAAATAGGAAAAATTGAAAAGGGGGAGTTTTTCGGCAGGGGAGGTCACGGTAAATTTTTGATAGGAAACATAGATAGATGTTTTATAGGTTTGTTTATTCATTTTTGAAAAAGGATCTGGGCTTACATACACAAACCCAAATACTCTCTTGCACACTTTGCACTAGGCCAAAAGCCTGTATCGCAAAGTGCGCAAAATACATCGTCAGTGCCGGGGTTCGAACCTGGCACCTCCCGCTGGCGAGACTGCCGCTTCATCCAACTGCGCCAACCATGTTTATTATTTATTTAAATACGTTTGTTTATTTATTTACCGGGCTACGTTTGGTTACAAAACTGGTAATTTAATACCACAGACTTTTATATTAGGTACCCGCTCGTACCCGTTAGTATTCACGCTCGGCACATTTTGGTATTTTAGAGTCGCAAAACTCACACTATTAACAAGATATCAATAAGAAACACTAATGCCCGATCCCACCAACTACCACCTAGGAAGCAGACCCCTAAGGAATTTCCATACAAAAACACAGATAATTTCCGTGAATTTATAATGATGTCAACAGAGGGAGCAATAAATCCATACAAAATACAGCATGCAGCTCTACTTAGTTAGGTGCCCAAATATCTCCGCCCAGAATCTCCCTCACTTAAGTAGCTGCATGTTGTATTTTGTATGGATTTATTGCTTCCTCTGTTGACATCATTATAAATTCACGGAAATTATCTGTGTTTTTGTATGGAAATTCCTTAGGGGTCTGCTTCCTAGGTGGTAGTTGGTGGGATCGGGCATAAAACATCTATAAAACTATCGCTTAATTACTAAATAACGTTATGACTAATACAGTTTTTAACTATGAAAACAAAATTTTGAAAATGTTGTCTATACAAAATGTCAAAATTCTCCATACGATTTGACAGTTTGTAGCCACCAGTTTACTACACTACTAGCGTTGAGTACGCCATCTAGGGTAAGTACTTAATATAAAAGTTTTATACATAATTCTTTTGCAAATAAATAATTAAAAACTGTCTGCCACTGGGCATAATATTCCTCAAGTCAAAACATTCCTAAAATATAATATCTTTTACCATGAATCAAATCGCGTGGAGATTTGCAAATATCTTTGAGCTATGAATGATCGTACTTGTATAAGCTTTTAAAATGAGGCTTTAGGGGATTTTACGGTAAAATTGGATCAGTCAATAACTTAATAAAGAATTAGGTTAATGAAAAAACATTATAATAAACGTAATAATTTAGCTTATTAGTATAATAAACATTGCAAAAATGTTGTGAATTAAACATAAATATAAAAATAAATTATGTATTTTGGTAATTTTTTTATTCTTAAAAGGCTTGTGGTTGTATAATGTATATATTCTAATAAATAAATATTTTTGAAGCAACATTAAATATTTTTTCTCATATAAATCAGTCTGTATTGGTTTAAATATTTTTTTAATATCTTGCAATTTTTAAGACAGATGTTGCGACCAGAGTGAAATTGAGATGGTTGCGACATGTTGAGAGGATGGATGATAGGTATAATGCTGGATTTCACCAACTTCTTAGGTGAAAAAGAGCGGAGGTAGGAGCCACCTATCATTATTTTTTATACAATACAAAATTTGTGCTAGATGGCTCCTATCTGCGCTATTCCTCACCTATAAAGTTTGTGAAATCCAGCATAAGTGTTCTGTGATCAAACACCTAATGTTCGATTCTCTAAAACAGTTGATCTACGGGTTGCAGTCTGAATCTATATACTCGTAGTATTACCACCAGGAACAAGTTAATCCATAAAGAGAAACTAGCGCCTCCCACGGTGGCTACATGCAACACCACACACACCCGAGATGCACGGTAAAGGAGAATGCTCAAAAAAAACCCAGGCCCGGCGCAAACGAAATGTAACTCAAATGATAGGTAAAAATAAGTAATTAAATACTGCATGGGTGGCATCATCGAAATCAATGGCTTAATAGGTAAAATACCTATTCGAAGTTTTACATTGGTCACACGAATATATAAGAAAAGGAGCATTAGACAATTACAATTGCGGTCTAAAAGGGTATAATATGATGAGTATAAGGTAGCCCGTCTTCTTCATCTTCTTCTTTATCAGCCTTGGTCCCTCCACAGCTGGATATAAGCCGAAAGGAAAATGCTCATGAAATATGTAAAAAAAAATCAGGTCCGGCGCAAGCGAAACCTAACTCAAATGATAGGTAAAAATGAGTCATTAAATACTGCATAAGAGGAATCATCGAAATCGATGGCTAAATGTGTGAAATACCTATTCGAAGTTGTATAGGGGAAACTTTGAATAGGTATTTCACATATTTAGCCATTGATTTCGATGATGCCATCTATGCAGTATTTAATTACTTATTTTTACCTATCATTTGAGTTACATTGCGTTTGCGCCAGACACGTTTATTTTTTACATAATTCATGAGCATTTACCTTTAGGCCTACATCCGGCAGTGGAGGGATCAAGGCTGCTGAAGAAGAAGAAAAATCAGACGGGCTACCTTACACTCATCATATTATATACTTTTGAATCGCAATTGTAACGGTTTAATGCTCCTTTTCTTATATATTCGTGTGACCAATGTGAAACTTCGAATAGGTATTTCACCCATTAAGCCATTGATTTCGATGATGCCCCCTATGCAGTATTTAATTACTAATTATTACCTATCATTTGAGGTACATTTCGTTTGCGCCGGGCCTGGGTTTTTTTCCCATACAAAATGAGCATTCTCCTTTGCTTAAAATATAGGAGTTATGGATCCTATCGAGCCTTGTGACACCGCACATGTGCTATTGTTGTTATTATAAGACCAATTAATAACCTAATTGATCTAGATAGAGGTTATTCTTGGATCTCGGATCATAAAACGTAAAAGATATTTGCGGTGATAGTCATCATTATTAACCCCAATATTAATAACCAATATTAAATAATAAGAACCTATAACCAGAGTGTAATAATATGTAATGACGTCATAATCATCGTTCATCGATCAAATCGTAGTTTTAGGATCGATGGTTTAAAAAAATGGATGATTTACTATATTATGATTTCAAGGTTTCACTATCAGTATTAATTTTCATTACTTTTTCACGCTTTTATTTGCGACGCTGACGTTGTATGCGTTTACATTTTCTTTTTCGAATTTCAATCACTTTCTCATGTCCCAACACCGTAAAATTTTGCACATATATTCGCTTTAGGTAGTTTTAAATTGTACCACTTTTTTTTTCATAAATACGTTGCTATTAGTAAATTTTAATAAATTTAATTACTTACATAGGTATATATTTGTATATTTATCCAATTACTCAATAATACAAATAACATCTCCAATGCCGCACTTCGATTGGTTGATAGGCCAATGTGTTTGTGAAGTTGTCTTTCAAAGTGTCTAACTTTATTGGTCTGAAATAATTAAGTTCTCCTTTTTTAATGGAAAAGACCAAAAAGCGGAGTTCATAAAAAGTTCAGGTTATTTAAACTTATTTATTTTTCTGCATTATTTTTCTACAAATTTTTAAGCATTATTTTCTATAGAAAAACAAAAACAAATAATTTTAATCTGTTTTTAGGAATTGTGGAATTAAATTTCAAAAACCATATTAACTGTTCGTAATGTTGTATTATAGCATCAACGAAATGATTTAAAACAGATCGATGATCAATACAAATATTGACATCCCGATAAATTATAAAATCTACATGAATAGGTCTGGTATTGTATCTAAATTATTTTAATAAAGTAAATTAGTACATATGTAAGGTACGAGTGAATTATTGTTTTTAATAGTCATTTGGCAAGAACGCTCGTTAATATTTACTGCTTTCACTACTAGACCACATAGGCACTCAGGTAAATACTTATAGACCTGCCTATAGGCGTATACATCTTAATTTCATCTTCATCATCTCTGTTTAACACATTTTCATTCAGTGTAGAGTAATTTATGATTGGAGATATACCTAAACTATTTTGATAATCTCGGCGTTTTCGACTGTTGGTACTTGGTGAAAGTCCATTTTTAAGGGAAAAAAATATGTAAAAACTAAATATTTAGATTAAATCCACAAAAAATGATTTTTGCTTTCGCCAAGCGATTTCTCTCTTCAAACTATTTTACCTACTTAAATAAAAAGGTTCTTCGGTTTGATTACCTTTTTATTCTCAATTTTATCTATGTGCTAGTTTACCTGAAAATAAAAAACTTTTTTTTTAAGTAATTAAAACATATATTTTCTAAGAAAAGTATGAATTAAAGAACCTGTGATAAATTATTTCACTTCATGTCCTTCTTCTTCTTCTTTTGCCTTCTTCCCTCCACTGCCGCATATAGGCCTCTTCCAACTGTTTCCACTCGTCTCTGTTCTGACCCTTCCGCATCCAGGTTCCTCCAGCGATTTGCGCAATGTCGTCGGTCCATCTCTTTGGTGGCCTTCCGACGCTCCTTCTATCTGTCCATGGCCTCCTCTTCAATATTCGTGGCGCCTATCTGGTGTCACCCAGCCTATGTCCTGCCCATCGCCATTTGAGTTTTACACACGGCTCATGATATCGAGAACTTTAGTTCTCCGTCTAATTTCTTATTATTTCACACATTTCCCAAATTGACCCACCATTGTATATCTTTATTTCCTAAAATTTGTATAAAATTCCTAAATTTCATACATTTCCGGAAACACGTAGTATATAGAGAGAGATTCGTCAATAATGATTTTTTATTTTTTAAATGAATCTGGGTTTATCGAAATAAACCCAAATACATATTTGTACACTTCACAGAAAGCTTGAAAAGCTTGTGTTATGAAGTGGAGTAAGTCGGCATCGGGAATCGAACCCGCGCCCACTGGATTAACAGTCGAGCGCGTTGACTAAAGAGAGCAATTTCTTTTAGTCAACCTCGTATCAAATTGTATTTTGCGAATAAATTGGCATACAGTTGTCTAAATTAGTCTAACGGGTATAAGTCATGTTTGACATGCTCATTATTAGAATAACTAGGTATGTTATCGTTGCTAATAATATTATTATGACAAATAACAACATATGATTACATAACCAGAACACACAATAACCACACTCTTTATAGTTATTTCAATATACCTACAGGTAATCAATAATCATGTACCTATTACATCGATGATAATAACACTAATAAAAACATTAATATTATCACCAGGTATTTTAACTATAAGAAGTATAAACTAGCTTAGATGGTTTGGGCATATTGAGAGAATGAATGACGACATGAAGATCAAAATACTATACGAGTATATGTAGATTTAATCACTTAATTAGGTACATCACATGCTATATTTTTATACTTATATCATACTTTTAAAAAAAATTGGGCTTGTATACACAGACCTATGTAAATGGAAAGGAAAGCCTACACACCTTGCAGTAGGCTAAAAGCCTGTATCGCAAAGTGTGGAATACATCGCCAGCGCCGGGGTTTGAACCTGATAAACTGGGTTTATCGAAATAAACCCAAATACATCTTTGTACACTTCACAGAAAGCTTGAAAAGCTTGTGTTGTGAAGTGGAGTAAGTCGGGGATTGAACCCGCGCCCACTGGATTAACAGTCGAGTGCGTTACCAACCAGGCTACCGACCACCTCTTTCGGGAAGTTTGCCCAATATTTCTACCAGATAAATAGATGAAAGTGGAACCAAGGCATTTAAAGAAAATTGTTTTCCTAAAGCTTTACACTTGCAAAAAAATGGGTCATTTCTTTATGATTGCTCCATAATACTCGTAGCAATAATATTAAGGTATAGAATGATGACAAATAACTCATAATTTCACACCAAGGTTAGATCAGGAATATTAACATAAATATTCATGCAAAATTATTGCTATTAAGTTCTTGAGAGTAGAGACTATACGAGTACACTAGATATGCAACGAATATTCGACCGCCATTCGGTATTTGGACAAATATTCGGTATTCGGGCTTGTCGGATAATTTTCAAATTCAAATTGAAATTAATTTCATGATATCATGAGCCGTGTGTCAAAACTCAAGTGGCAGTTGGCAGGACATATGTCCAGGCAGGGTGACGACAGATGAGCGCCACGAATATTGAAGTGGAGGCCGTGGACAGATATAAGGAGCATCGGAAGGCCACCAAAGAGATGGACCGATGACATTGTCCAAATTGCTGGGGGAAATTGGATGCGGAAGGGTCAGAGCAGAGACGAGTGGAAACAATAATTGGAAGAGGCCTATGTCTAGCAGAGAAGGGAAGAAGAAGAAGAATAAGTGAGTACTAAATTTAGCCGCAGATTTCTATAATGTCTTCAGGGAGAATCTTCGCTCTTTATACGTCGTACCAGGTTAAACATATCCGAGGTTATGGTGGGTAAGATCTGGCTCCAAACATATTTCGTGCTTAGAAAGGAGCGTCGGAAGGCCACCAAAGAGAAGGACCGATGACATTGTCCAAATCGTTGATGGAACCTGAATACGGAGAGGTCAAGGCAGAGACGAGTAGAAGAAGTTGGGAGATGCCTATATCGAGGAGTGGAGAGAGGAAGGCTAACGAAGAAGAAGGAATCGAAGGTTGAAAAGAAAACAGCCCTTGTTTTAAAGAGCTTGCCGAATATTCGGGTGAGGAAACCGCCTCATATTCGGTACTCGATCTCAGGCCGAATACATAATTCGTTGCAAGACGAGTTTTTACCAATACTCTCCAATGTGATCTAATAATTTAAAACTATAATAACCTAATGAATAGTACAATAGAGTTGCAATGCTTATTTTCTATGAGCATATAATATTAAGGCTTTATTCTATGAGCATAATATTAAGGCTTTACTCTAGATATTAGGTTGTATGTATAAATAATTATTAACTATTTGATTTAAGCGTTGTTTGCTACATAAACAATAATTAGTTGTTACAAAATTTTCAATTTGCTTATCCGTCTGATTTGACAGGATTTTTTCGCGAAGCTTAAACCTTTAAATGCAAATATGCGGTCCCTGGGACTTCGGGCTCAAGGTTTTAAAATAAAATTTTAAAGTTTTAATTTTAAATTTAAAATTAAGTTTTTAAAATCAAGGGTTAATAATATATGTTATAATAAAATACAATAGCGCTGCGTGTGTTTTTTTGGAAACTTTGTGAAAAAGGTCGTGATGCAAGAAGTTTGTTTTTTTCTTTGTACAGAGCTTACAGACCGTGTATGGTCCCTCTAAACACCCCGCTTTCATACGGCTGTAATAAAACCTAACAGCGTTCTTATTTTAGTAAAGTTACTTATTTTACATAAAGCTATAAACGAAATGTATCATATATTTATTTACACTTTTGGCGAACAAAATACAGACATATGTTAACATTACGAATTAAAATCATAACATTTGTTCACTAGGGCGAGCAAACCGCAATGTTGCGATCTCTGTCAGCTAACTCCATGTACATAGTACCTACTACAGAATATAGAAAATTGGGGTTAACTGGAAGAAATCGCAGTTCTGTGATAATTTCGCCCTAGTGAACAACGATTTATAATCTGTACTATGTCCATTTTTTTTAAATGTTTATATGTATTTCTTCTTCACTTAAATAAATAAAAATAAATAAAAAAGCAACGCCTGTACGCCTTACAAGAATAATTTGTAAAAAAATATTTCTAGCAAAATAATTCATCATTATATTATAAGACAATGTTTGATATAATATATTATGGATATAATCAATAACAATGTGTAGATACTGTTGATAGATAATTCTAGGCATACCTAATATCTGTTGAGATCTTCGGGCCCGACATCATTCAATACAGTCACCCATTCAGTAATATAAGTACCTCTATGTAATGTTATCATTACTAGAGACCGGATTATGTGCAACTTAAATTGGTTGAAATATGCATGCATATATGCATCATAAATTCCCGAAATATGCAACAATCAGCAAAATGTACAAAAACATGCAACATAAATTTAAATAAATATGACAAATTAAAGTTGTTACAAGATTTTATTTAACTTTATTTTTTTAAATTTATGTTTGGTATCATTTGGAAGACCGAGAAAAACAGTTCTAGGATGTATAGTCATAAAATCTTGTTTTTTGAAAAAAAAATACTATTAGGAATTTATTTTTTTCTTAAATTACTTTATTTAACTACTACATTTACAACTAGACACCAAAATTATTGTTTTTTTTTTTAAATTAACAAATTCAGTTAAAATATTGAAAATAAAACCCAAATATCTATGCACAATCAGCAGATTTTGGTCGAAATATGCAAAATCCTGAATGAACTGCCAAAATATGCAAATGCATGTAATCCGGTCTCTAGTCATTACATACATTATCTCTGAGTAGGTAGGTACTTATATATAGCTATATGAATGAAAACTATAACGGTATATTTATTAATCATTACCTACCTCAATAATAACATTATGGGTCAACGAGCCATAATATTCAAATTTGAAGTCCCCTTCTTTGCACCGTTTAAAAATTATTAGTGATAAACTGAAAAAAGTTAAGAAAATAATGGGTTTTCGCGACACCCTAAAATACAGGACAAGCAGAAAATTGGTGCAAACTTTAAAAAACCCCTTTTACATGCTAATGAAGAGATTAAAACCGTTTTCAACTATACTAGAATTAAATACGCTACACCCCCTTTTTTGATGTATCTAAATAGCTTGGCCTTTTGTGTCTGTGATCTCGATTTTGTTTTACAAGATTATTTCTTGAAAATCACAATTTTATTTATGTTTTGTGAGAACATCGGAATTTTCTACATGTCGTAGTTGAAGTAGCTATCTCAACAGATACACAGAAAATGATGAATTTTCCATGATGACTGATCGTCGGCTGGTTTAATGTGATCAATGTACACTTTAGTAACCTTCACCAATTCCAGTCCATCCATCTGCCGCGGCCGGGAATCGAACCCAGACCTCCCACCTGACAAGCAAGTATTCTGCCGCTGTGCAATGATGGTTGGTAGTTAATTTGAGAAGAAACGTGTATATAGGTATGTATGTTTATTCGTAGTCTGGGTTTAGTTTAATCTGGGTTCGATTCCCGGCCGCGGCAAACGGATGGACTGGAATTGGTGAATTTTACATACTTATAAGTGTAAAGTGATCACATCATTAAGCCAGCCGACGATCAGTCAATGAAAGGTCCATCCTTTTTCCCATATCTGTTTAGATAACTACTTGTTAATTCAGAACTGTCATATACCTGCATTATATTATTATATACTGTCCTGTCACATACATATTATCATTAATGAAAATCAGTCTATCTCTGCAGACAGTACGGAGCCATAGATCTACGAGTAATTTAAACATTTTAGGCGTTTTGTCATGCGCCTTATTGGTGTAAAATAAACTTGTGATTATGACAAGACAAAAGTGTAAAATGATCCATTAATCATTTGTTTCACCATCACGGATTTAAGAGGATTTTTTTATTTCTTTACCATAGTTTAAGAATCAGACAACCTTGATGTTCCTTTGAAGAGGTCCGTTTGCTATTGAGACTATTAAGAGTATGCATACCGACATTTCAAAAATTTCTAAAACCGGGAGACCTTATATCTCGACAACCGTTACTAAATATGCTTTGGAACAAAATAGGGTAGATGCATTGAACCTTTATCTAGGGAATAACCGTAAAAGATTTCTTATATCTTGTATAGATTTCTCTAAAAAAAAAATTGGATAAACACCTCTGATTTTTTTTCCGAAAGACGGAAACTTGTTTCCCGAAAGTCGCCGAGTAATTTTTTATTGTACTGATAATATACATTAAAATCTAGGGAATAACGTTAAAAGTTTTTTGATAGACGCAAAATAAACTCCAAAAAATGAAAAAAAACGCTATTGTTACCATTTTATCATTCGATTGTTCACGCGATTTTGAACCTTAATGCCGTGGGAAATGACTGTGACGTTATTCTTGGTACCAAGCCCTTAAGTACCTATTATTACCAATTATAATTTTCTTCTGTCTTCATGTAGGATCTCGCCGTGGCCAGATTAATAGATCGAGTCTAATCAACAAATAGTTCTAAGTCGTGAAGGACGAATTTATTAGGAATATATAAAGCAGTGGTGTTACACGAGTATGCAGCGGGGCACTTGCCCCGGAGTTTGTAGACAAACGCGATTTTATAAAACGATTGAAATACAAGTTCCATTCGAAACGTGTATCTCATTATTGTAGCGTTTTGGATCCGAGCTGCCGAGTCCATAAATGGGATATGGTTTGGAGAGGAGAGTTGGTGGAGGAAATAGTAATCATTAAGTCAGCAAACACTGCTCATCACTCATCAGCTCAATTCAAAAGTTAATTAGTAGAAAGAAGGCGTCCTCAGAAAGTAAAGAGAGAATATGGTAAAAAAATAAATAAAAAAATCCGCTACATCCAACCATCAAGCCACTGCAGGAGCCTGAGTCAAACCACAAAAATGGCGGAAACATTGGCGCTTTACGCGTAATGTTATCACCGTGGAAACAACATATAAGATCGATTGTAGATACTCTCCCCACTCTGCTTATCTGGTGATTGGCCAGTTGGCGCAACCCTTGTAGTCCCAATTGTCTTAGGAAGTCCAGCACTCCGAGGCGGTCAAGGGTAGAAATTTATTTCACCTCTATTTGGTGCCTGCCTCATGACTATGCATAATTGATAATAGGTATATCTCCGACAGAAGTGCGAGGGCCCGGCATACGCATTGCCCGGGCCCCCTAAAAAATGTTACACCATTGATTTTAAGAATTTTAAATTCGTTTTAAATTAATAAATACCCTATTATTATAATGGTTTGGAATGAGTTGGCCATAAAGTAATTATATTAATTGATAATACATCGATTTACATCGATAGGAAATCACAATATACTTAGGTAAACATGATGCTACTTAATTCAGAAAATAATAATTATGTAGGAAAATGGCGCTTTAGTCATACTTGATAATGGGCTACCTTTTGAGCAGGAGCGTGCCTCCCATATATCTAATTAAGTTCCAGTACCGAAGGGTTCTAAGATTAGGATACCCGTCGCGTTACCTTTTCTATTTTATTTTATAAAGCAATAAAAAAATGTTAAAAGTATGCATATTGACATTTTAAAAATTTCTATAAACGGGAGACCTTAGATCTCGACAACCGATACTAAATATCCATAGTAACAATTAAGCTCCTAGATTGGTTCTAGAACGGTTCTAGGACTGCTCTAGAACCAATCTAGGAGCTAAATTGTTACTAGGGATGCTTTGGAAAAAAATAGAGTAGAAACATTGAACCTTTATCTAGGTAATAACCGTAAAAGATTATTTATATCTTGTATACATTTCTAAAAAAAAATGAATAAACATATCTGAACTTTTTCCCGAAAGACAGAAACTAGTTTCCTGAAAGTCGCGCAGATTTTTTTTTTTACTTATAATATGCATTAAAATTTAGGGATCTATACAAGATATAAAAAGAAAAAAAATGTTTATTTACAATTTTTGTGAACAAAATACAGAGACACGCTAACATTACGAATATAAATCATAACATTTGTTCACTTGGACGAGCTCATCGCAATTGGTCTAGGTCGATGGCAAAATATCACCTTATCTGGACGGGTTCCCCTAACTAAATATCATAACATAATAATCATAATTATCTGATGTAATATGGATGGATAACATATCATAATATACACTTACAAGATGCGGCCCTGATAAAAATACGTGCATCACAAAAATTGCTCTGATTTCGCAACGGCGACGACCATCTCTCAAACTCCGTGTTCGAATCCTGCCGAGTAGTATATAAAGTTGCATCGCTTCAATTACTTCATCATAAACAGTTCACATCTCCAACAGTTAAGACAACAAGACAACAACACAACAAGTGAATTTTTTATTGTTTATTGTTTGTTAGTTGATTTGAATAGAGAAAGACTGTTTGAGTTATTCACATTAGTGTTTGTGTATGTGCGAATTTTTCTCTCTCGTTAATTTAGTTCTATTTTAATTAGGTAAGTGTTCAATTATCACGTGAGAAATCATTCATTCCTAAAACCAAATATTTTATTTATTTATTTACACTTTTGGTGAACATAATACAGAAATATGTTAACAAGACAATTGGTAGATATTAGAACACTTGTTCACTAAGGCGAGCTTATCGCAATGTTGCGATCTCTGCCAGCTAACCCCAACAGTATCTGTCCGATTTAATGCTTTTACCTTGATACTTATTTTTTTTGTTCTCCGTGCATGGTATCTTTCAGAATCAGCCCCGCCAAGATACTATTTTTTGAAAATCTTTTGTAATAAATTATTCAAAAAACAGGTTGGTACGTACTGAAAATCCTATAAGCGGTGTTTTTTCTGATATTTGATTTGGTTACATAAAGCCCTAACTTGGGGGAAATAAATAAATAAATCTTTATTGACCAGTAAATATATATAAAAACAAGACAATGTAGTGTGCCAAACGGCGGACTTATTGCAAAAGCAATATCTTACAGTCAACCCTAAATAGTGTTTAAGATGAATTGATGTTCGTCAATAGGTTTAAATAAAATGCTTAAAAAATGTTCAAAGTTTTGACTTATAATAGAACGATTTTTGCTCAGAGAATATCGCCTCTTAACAATTAAATATAGGCAAACAGGTACAACTTAATTAAATACATACATAAGTAGGTACTTTTTTTACATTACTTGCGGTTAACATGTTGTCTAATATTACTATGTCAACAAATCTACCAACCAATCTGTACTATGTAATAAACTGTATTACGTAAAGAATTGAATAATTGTAACAATTACATATATTTAGATACTAAATGTTTCGATTAGGTTATTTCCTTATTATAAATTTACATTTAGGTTCGTGGTTAGTTAGTTGTAAGAGATTGCCGTTGGCAATATACTCGCACAGTTGTAAGATCACTACCAACTCTAAAATGTATAGTGAAAAATGATCATAATATTAGATTTACCGGAAAATTCATACATAAAAACGCAAAAATCGGTAATTATTAATACTTGCAATATTTTGAGACGATTTCTAAATACCGATATTTCAGGCACAATGTTCGTATTTTAGGCCCGCATTGAGCCTAATCCTGTGATATCCGTGATATCTGGATAGGTGAATTTTTACCAGTATTAGGCTAATGAGTTTATATGTGAATCATGAATGATAATATGTAGACTCTTCTGGCTGATAATACTGATAAGTGAGTTGGCAAAGTCATGCCTTCGCGTATAGTAAGAGTGCCTAGGCTATAAATCGCTTGTGTCCAGGAATCAGTTGTTGTACACAGGAAAATTCTCAGACTACATATTATTTTGAGTAACGATAGAGCAGAATCTTGGCTAGGACATAGACTATTAAAATATCTCATATCTCTTACCGTTAAAGAGGAAATGACTTTAATAACAAAACAACAAATTGTGTGAAATAGTGGTTGCATCAAAGCTATATAAAATAAAGTGAAAAACCGGTTTAAAACCATGCTTAGGTAAATAGGTACAGCATAAAATTTCTCCCTTAAAATTCACCGACTGAAATACCTAAATGTATGATAAAACAGTACCTAACTACAACTTTAAGTTGTCACCTAAAGCAAATGTGTGTGAAAATTGATTTTATAATTTGTAATTTTTTTATGCCTAGATTCGATGGAAGACATCACTTATGTATTAAGCCCACCCGAATTTTGAGGCACTAAGCACTGTCTCAAAATTCATATAGTATTTTTTTCATTTAGGCCTAAAAAGTTTTAGTTATCTCAACAGATGTTTGTTGACACGTAAAAAAACCGATGTTCTTTAAAAATAGATCATCTTCTAAAAAGTTTTATTTATTTACTCATCTCAGTTTTTCTAATAATCATTTTTTTATTGTTTCAGATAACAAGACAAAATGAAGGTAAGTAATTAAATCAAAATGAAAAAAAAAATACTTGTTTTTATTAACAAGATAAATGATAAATTACCCCACTATACAAAATGATCGATAATATTAATCGTACAACATTGAACTAAATTGATTAAGGGTCAAATGTCGCTAGATCAATGTGATGTTTAGATTTATCAAGTTCATTATAGTAATGTTATGACAATTGATCAATGATTGTAATTCGCACATTGATGACGAATGTAGATCAACAATTTTTATAAAATTCTGTAAATTGCATAATCAAACTGAAGGGAAAAATGTGATATTCCGCAGGGATCTGCGTTAGGTCCCCTCCCAAAAATGCACTTCATGTCACAGAGTTAAGCTTACTGTTGAGTGTGCAAGAAAGTATTTGTGTTTGTGTATACAAGCCCAGATCCTTTTAAATAAAATATATATTTTTATTATTCTTAATAGTTATAAAAATGTGGTATTCCACAGGGATCAGTTTTAGGTCCCGTCCATATCTTGCTTATTTTGCTTTATTTCTTGCTAACATCTGTACGAAAGTACGAAACTAAAATAAACAGAAAACAAATTTATTTATTGTTCGTGTCAACGTTTTAATAACAACATTCCATACAAATAATTTTCATAATCACGTAAAAAATAATGCGATTAATAAAAAAACAAACAAGTTTAAAAAATTCGTATAGTCAATTGATGGTCATTTCTTAATCTCTTTTAGATAGCCCTAAAGTTAGGTCGTTATCTTCTTCATCTAGTTAATTCAGATAAGAATTAACAAATGTGTCATCATTTTTAATAAAATAACCAATTTTCTTCGTAGCTGTTTTGTGCGATCCTTGTAACCCTCGCTGCTGTCTGCAGAGCAGAGCCTCCAGTGAACAGATACCTTCCCTCCAAGCCCAACTCTCAATATGGTGCCCCATCAGGTGGTGGATTCAGTGCCCCAAGTGGACCTAGCCAACAGTATGGAGCTCCCAATGGTGGAGGACACAGTGGACAAACACATGCTGTATTTGGGTAAATATTGTTAGAGAACTAATTATTTATGTCAATATTAAAGAAAGGATGGTAATCCTCAGGGGTCTGCGTTAGGTCCCATTCTTTGTAATATTATTTTTATTATTCTATAAGAGGATTTTTATAAAAAAATATCTGTCCCTCTTTGGCTTCGTTGTAATTTTAACCACCACAAAAATTCTGTGTTTGTTGCAAATAAAAACTAGTTGAAATACTACTTATGTAATTGGAAATATATTAAATGTCAAGCCACGAACAGCAGAAGCATGTAAAAAATTGCTTAATAATAAAAACATCAAACATGAGAAAAAATTACATAATACGTTAATTACTTCAGAGGTTCTAAGCCATCATCAAACTACGGAGCTCCAAGACCATCTCAAAACTATGGTGCCCCATCAAGCCAATATGGAGCCCCAGGCGGCAACCAAGGATATGGTGGAAATGGACACAACGACGAAGAATATAACGTAAGAAAAAGTTTATTTAGTTTAACTATTTCAGACGAATCATAAAAACGGGACGAAAGGAAGCAATCCTGACTCGAAACTTCCATCTTTCGTCTTCATTTCCACTATATTTTTTAGCAATTCACAGTAATTTAGTTTCAAAATAGAGGAACTATCATTATACATTCATCATCATTGACTCTACAGCCCATTAGGGCCTTAGCCTTTTCCAACATTCGTCGCCATCTCCATCTATCCTGGAATATACTTCTTCAGTCCCTGATGCCAACAGCTTCTACATCTCGCGGTACCCCATCCATCCAACGAAGTTTGGGTCTACCATCGCTATGTCTATCTTGTTTGATGAAATTTTCTTGGGACTCTCTATTTATTTCCTTCACGTGCCCAGCCCATCTCTCTTCCTATATTTTGTACAAGTTGAAAGAACTACATTACTAGAAAGAAATTTGCGCATTTCTGAGAATTGAAATGAAAATCATTTCCAACAATTCCAAGGCAAACAGTAGCGGCAAATTACGAATTGTTCTTCCTGTTATAATTAGCAAAAGCAAAACATCAGGAAATCCCTGTGTTGTTTTTCATAATACCGTACTTTTAATAAACAATTACGTTTAACGTAATGTTGAAGCTATCAATTACAACACCGCCTACATTGTCAAGTTCATTATCAACCTTTTCATTATCTACTTCTGAAGTGATGGAGACAGATAAATTATACATTTTGCAAATATGATGACTTCGATGGTATAATTTTGCAATAAACGAAAGGCAAATAACAATTATGTATTATGCAACTGATGATTATTAATTTTGCGTCGTTTAGTGATCGATTATCGTGAATCTTCAAGGTATTAATTAATAGCTCTCCATTTTGATTTTCTTTTGATGGTGTTACATTAAATATCAATTAAAATTTTTGCACATAATATTTTGGCTCAGAGTTCTTTTCTTAATTACTGTATATTTAAGGGCATGGCACCAGGAATGACGTCACAGTCATTTCCCACGGCATTAAGGTTCAAAATCGCGTGACAATCGCATGATAAAATGGTAAAAAAACGCGTTTTTCCCATTTTTTGGGGTTAATTTTGCGTCCATCAAAAAACTTTTACGGTTATTCCCTAGATTTTAATGCATATTATCAGAACAAAAAACAAATTTTACTCCGCGACTTTCGGGAAACGAGTTTCCGTCTTTCGGGAAAAAGATTAGAGGTGTTTTTTAAATTTGTTTTTGAGAAATCTATACAAGTTAAAAAAAATCTTTTACGGTTATTCCCTAGATAAAGGTTCAATGCATCTACCCTATTTTGTTCCAAAGCATATTTAGTAACGGTTATCGAGATAGAAGGTCTCCCGTTTTTAGAAGTTTTTGAAATGTCGGTATTCATACTCTTAATGTGTTTTAGTAATTGGGCTCAATTTAGCATTCAGAGCGATACTGCTGTCAGTACTATTAAATTTAATATCTTTTTCGTTAACTGAGTTACTAAAAGTCTTTAAAATTCTTTTTGACGACGTTTTCGTTTTAAAATATCTTATTAACTTCTATCATTTCACAGTCGTCCAAATCCTAATGTCATAGATTTATTTCAAGTCTATTAGCAATGCCTAATTTAAATTGGATAATTCTGCAGGAACCCGCCAACTACAACTTCGAATACATGGTAAAGGATGAGCACTACGGAACAGACTTTGGACACAAGGAATCCAGACAGGGAGATCACGCCGAAGGACAATACTACGTCCTCCTTCCTGATGGCAGAAAACAGGTAAACTCTATTCTTTAACAATCGCTCAATCACTCGTAAGTCGACCCTATTCTCCATTCCTTAACGTAGAACTCCCATGGTGACTTTTATCTTAATACAACCGAAGTTTCTGCTTCCACCCTTTGAGCTCCTACACCCTGGATGTCATCCACCAACTTTTGCTTAGAGCCGTACCAGCCTAGTGGTTGTGCTCAGTTTCCAGTTCGCCATACACATCCATAGTCATTTTTATGTACGAATTTTGGACCTGTCTATCTCCATGTATTCAAATTGTGGGAACTAATTCTACAAATAAACATGGAATGAATAATTCAGTAGAAGAAAGTAGCTGTGCAGTCTCGTAGGAGATAAAAAAAAAATGATGTGATAATTCTAAGAATTATATTTCGTCATGGATTTCATCCAAAATTATTCCACGCAGATACAGAATTATAATATTTCTTCTGAATTCTAATGAAATTTCAAGAAATCATTTTTCCACCGTGAGTCCTTGTGTTCGGTCAAAACAATTCATTTATATGTTTTTATTGTTTTAGATCGTCACATACGAAGCTGATGAGCATGGTTACAGGCCCAAGATCACATACGAAGACACCGGCGCCGGTTACGGCAGAGGACCAGCCAACGGTGGATACGCCGGTGCTGGAGGTAACGGAGGTTATGCCGGAGCTGGTCTTGGCGGATATCAATCAGGTGGTCACGGAGGAGGTTACCAATCCGGTGGAAACGGCGGATACCAATCCGGTGGTCACGGAGGATCAGGCGGTTACCAATCCGGCGGAAACGGCGGATACCAAAACGGCGGTCATGGAGGTGGTTACCAATCCGGCGGATCCGGAGGACATGGGGGATATTAATACTGAAAACGACTTACCATATTAATATTTATTTATTTATTTATTGCTCAATTCTTAAATCTTCATTAACCATTTTTCTCCATTGGGTAGAAGTTTCAGTCAATACGAAAATTACGCTTGAATTCATCGAATCATAAAATAAATTCACAATTTCATATTTTCATGTTTTTATATTTTAAATTAATACTCTTTTTTCTCATTTATATCATTTTTATTTTTTATTCATTTTGTTTAAACGACTATGTGATTTTTCTTAATAATACTCGTTACGTATTTTTATAATTATAGTCATTTCTAGAATTATTTACAAATATTTATTTCTACTTGTAGTTATTAATATTTCTTTCATGACCTTTGTATATAATCGAATATTTTCTAGATCTCTTTTTATTTATTTTTTCATTTTTTTTTTTACATATTTATTTATTATTTAATTCGACTACATGTGTATGACGACAAGGCCATTTTATAAGGTATAAATGAAAAAATATTTGTGTATGGAATATTAGAAAATAATTATTATGTTTAAGGTGTTCAAAAAATCAACATTCGAAACACATTTTTATGAACACTCATTCTTGAATGAATAATACATTCATAAAAATGTTTGACTTTACGAACTTGTGAAATGTTTATCTCTGATCAGATCATAAAGTATTCCAAATTCAAATATTAGAACAGTTGAATACGTGTGATTCATTTTTATGAAATGAAACATTGATTCTATTTTCTGAATTCAAAATATTCTTTTTATAAAATGATTCGATACTTAAATCTAAAACACGTGAATGAATGACAAAAATTTAAATCATAGAACAGATTTTGAATGAAATGGAACACTGATTTCATTTTATGAATTCAATGATTCATTTCTGTGTTCGATTTTCAAATTTGATCTGATTTTGAATTTGTCACATTCTTTTGTTGATCAGAGAATCATTCCTGTTGATTGTTTTGAACGAATATACGAATTTATGTAATGTTCTTAGTGCCAGTCTCGATATGATCAAACGATTTGACATATCTATTGAGATGTTTATCTATGACTTATGATTTTTTATTATACTAGTATTATTGTGTGCATGTAATATTTTATTTATTTATGATTGAATAAAAGTGGTGACAAGTTACCAGAAATTAAAAAGTAATAAAATTCTATTTTATACTTACCCTCAATCAAAAAGCCAATCACAATAATTAGATAATATTAAAATATAAGAGTAAGCAGTCAAAAGTTGGAGGACGCCATATACCTGATTTCAAATTATTGGTCCATTCCATTACAAGAAAACAACTTCATTAATTTTAACCAATCATATTAGAGAATCTGATTACTAGAGACCGGATTATATGCAACTTAAAATGGTTCAAATATGCAACAAAATCAACAAAAAGTACCAAAATATACCTACAACATTAATTTTAAAAAAATACGACAAATTAACATTATTAGAAGAATTTATTTAACTTTTTTTTTTATTTTATTTTTGTTTGTTATCGTTTGGAACACCGCAAAAAACAGTTCTAGGATGTGAAATCATAAATTCTTGTTTTAAACAAAAAATGCTATGAGGCACTTTTTTTTCTTACATTAATTATTATTTAACCACTACATTTTCAACTAGACACCAACATTTTTGTTTTTTTAAGACGTTAAATATGACGACAAATATTTACAGTTAAAATATTAAAATATATATATCCAAATACCCAAATATGCATGATCAGTGAATTTTGGTCGAAATATGCAAAATCCTTAATAAACTGCCAAAACATGCAAATGCATGTGCAAATGTGCAAAGGCATATGATCCGTTCTCTACTGATGACATTGGAAGGTTATGGAGGTTGCTCGTATTCAGGAATGGCTTTAGTTATTTTATTTATATAAACCTGAAACACAATGAAATTAAATTGAAATAGCAATTGAAATAAAAAGAAAATAGAAATGTGTTTATGATAAAATAGTAGTACAATTTTAAACTGTCACCTGAATCAAATATTAAGTATGTGTGCAAAATTTTATGGCAAGTACTAGAACATTAAATGTTACTAAAATTTGAACAGAAAAATTTACACTCAGACAACAAAAACGACAGAGTAACTTAAATACCTACAATCATGCTAAAAACACACAAGATTCCACTTTCTATTAAAGTTTCAAAATCCCGATTAGATCCAGTGATTGACCTACCATATAAGATAAGCCATAGGTCTTCTCAAAACATTAACAAAGAAAAAAAAATTGCAACGATTTTCATGTACCAGGTCAACCGCTCGCTTAAAAATCCCAGGAACACAACCAACAATATTTCAGCATTTGGCCAACCACTGCGGGCAAACTGAAAACAAAAAAAAATGTGTAACATTTTTTGTAGAGAATTTACAGAGGATTATATTTGACATGAACTATACTCTCCAGATCTTATCTTATCTTAATAAGTACATAGTAGGAAAGCAACTAAGACTTTAATATTGATTTGATCGAAACTAGTAAATAGCGTCGCAGGCGAACTTTTTTTAGGAAAAATGAGGGTGCTGATCAAGACAAATGACGTTGGAACTAGCGACCCAGGCAATTTTTTTTATACAAAACGTTTGTATTCTTTCATATTGCCGCTCCTACAGACCGTCGCCCTCAGGCTTTACCTAGCTTGCCCATTCGATAGGGATGTCCCTGGTGTGAAAGGGTGTGAAATCCAGTAGGCATATTTTTTTTTCGTTTTACCTACTTATATAAAGTTAGCTGGATGAGAACGCTGAATAGTGATAAGCTCCCCCTAGTCAGTTCCTGTACATATTTTTAATTCATTCTGATTAAAGGCAATGCCAGTTCGTCTTAGTACTTGTTTCCTATAAAATAACAAGATTTAATATGAGTTATACTAGGTATATTGTACCCTCACCCTGCTTCCCTTGTGGGGGAGGCAGAAAGAACAAAATACCACGCTGCACCATCTTTATACAGCTAATTCCCAATCTTTGATTGGTTACCTGTAATCTGTTTTACGCGGAGACAGGACTTGCCAACACACTTCTCAGTATTAGTCAGAAAAGTCTGCATATCATCATTAATAAAATTATAATCTGCATTTATTGAAAAAAACTCAATTTCATAATTTATATTTATTTGTCTAAAGTGACTGCCATCTAGCGAAATTGTTATAAAACAAAATTAACCAATGTAATCATCGCCATCTCTTGCTCATCATAGAAAACATTTTGACATCACAGTATTGGTAATACTAGCTTCAGTGATTTTATTTTGTGTCAGTTACAATAGATGGCGGTAACGTCCATAGATTTTTATAATTTTTTAAAATTTGATATTTAAGTAATTAAAACAAACCATTTTTATAATCCATAATTAACTTTATTCTCAATAAACATAAAGCTTTTTATTTACTTAATAATTAATGTACAAAACAAACAGAGAACTTTTTTATTTACGAATTCATATTTTCTTAACTAGCTACCACAAATAGGTATGTTAGTAATTTGATACCTGCTTATTAATTATATTAGATATGTACTTAATTAATTAGTTATTTGATTAAATAAATATATTAATTACTATATTACATAGTAAAAATTATGATTTATTAACTTTTATGGGTTTTTTAATTAGGCCCATAGTTTCTGTAAATAGGCCATGATTTCAAAATCTCGCTCAAAAATAGGATTGTGTTGACCATAAAGTTCGGAGCATATAGTACGAGTATAGTATACTAGGTATACCTATAAAAAAAATTGGGTTAGACATTGCATTTAATTTTCAGCATTGAGATTCGCTAGGTACGTTCGCCATAAAAATGATAAACCTTAAAGCTCCCGATCCAACTATAAGGTTCAAAATCGCGTGAACAATAGCATGATCAAATTGTTAATTCCACATTTTGGGGTTAATTTCGCTTCAATCAAATGTGGAGTGGATGATTTTTTTTAATAGGACCTTCCTATAATATCAAGCATTATATAATTAGATATGTACCTATAGCCTATAGGTAATTTAATTAGTTCGTTAAAGTAGGTATTTAACAAATTAGAATTAAGAAGGAACGCATACCTAATGATATATCTTGAGAGTAGGTATTTAGTTTTAAGGGAACATGGTATCAAAACAGCAAACTATCGATTTGGCGTAAATTGAGTTAGGAAGTAGAAATTTTTCTGCTGTAAATCTACTTATTTTAAGATTTAATTAACATGGCAACAAAAGCAGCAATAATCCACATAACCCTTGGATCCCCTGATCAGCAAAAAATCTCAGAAGGTTCTGAATTTCTACTACACAGTATTTGTTACCAAATATCTGGGTATTAGGGTCTCCTACATGACTTAATAGAGGGAATGGTTGAGGGGATAAACCACAGGGGGCATCCCCGACGGCAGTACCTGAACTAGGTGTTCGAGGACATGAACTGCGCCACATATATGTCGAGCTGAAGAGAGCTGGGGGAGACAGAGAAGAGTGGAGATCAAGATGCAGGAATTTGCTGCAAACCGATCCGTAGGATTGAAACTAGATAAGAAGGTATTCGAGTAACACCTTTGGTCTAAATTGCTCCAGCCGTTTCAGAGTTATGGTGGAACAAACATACATACATTCATACATCCAGTTTTTTTGCTACATGATATCATTCGTTGTCAAACGAAGAATTCATCTTTTAATGACACATTGGTCAAAGAATTCAAAAAAAGTCTTCAAAAACCCAGGAGTTTTCGATATGGGACTCCTTTGTCCAGAATTCCAGATATGCTAATTCAACATTGTTTAATTTTTCGGTACTTTCCCATTAATGCTGCCCCAACCGCAGCCGAAAAAAGAAGTGACAGAAAAAATCAAAGAATAACATATCTCTTGTCACTAAGATCACTCGCAGACGAGTGGAGGGTCTTGAATAGAATCTCTTGTCTCTGTCTTGGAAAAAATAGGTTTTAGACTCATAGACTCAAGAGAGACAACTTCTGTCCCTTTTTTGTTCGGTTGCGGGTGGGGTCGAAACACTGGAAGAGAACCTACCAATTTTTCTTTAAAATATTGCACTAGTTACATAACATAACCTACATATGTAGACTAACATTATTACTATTAGGACCTATTTTATAAGTATATACACATCGTATTTGTCTATTTTATTTTCTATCCCACGCTGTCGAATTGTAAAACCACGAAGAATCGTCTCTTGATTTGTTCCAGGAAGACTCCAAGTTGCTATCCTGCAAATTTATAGAAAAAATAATCAACGATACTTAATAATATTTAACAATTATTTCATTGGGCCTAAAAGTGATCCTTGGGGAACGCCCGACCCTGTAGGTAATTCTGAGCAAAATGGATAAAACGTTGTCTTGAAACCAACGGTTCCTGGTTGAGGACTGATTATTAACTAACTATTCAAAATTAAAACCATTTGAAAATTAATAAAATTTGGAATATAATAAATAAGGTACCAAAACGTGAACCTTGAGGAACACCCGAGTCTATAATTTAATAAAAAATGATTTTTGTTTTCTTCAACTATTGAATTATTATGAAGAACTACCAGAACTTTTGTATGGGCATTTGTGAGCACTTACCCCAACATTAATTTGCTGGTGCGCCATCATTGGTGGACTTAAATAATCCATATTTGTGTAGTAACTACCATAATTCTGATAGCAGCTGGAATTCTAAAAAGAAAGAAAATTTCAAATTTTTATGAAGAGAACGACACAATAGAAATCAGTCGGCAATCAGAGATAAAATTCAACCTGGGTTCCAGATGTCACAGACCCTGACATTCCAGTCATCCAGGGCGAATCGATCGCAGCTGGTGACCAAATCGATGCGTTACTGCTCCCAGAAGAATATGCTCCAGCAGATAACTGAAACGAGAAAAGGCATCTTAATAAATCATCAATGTAGGTACATCATTGGCCAGTTTTATATCAAGCTCTCTTTTTCGCATCGGAAACAATCACTGTGCGAATGATCGGGGAGTCAGAGCCTCGCATCAATATTTCTCAAGTATTCTGTTGCTCTTGGCGTCAGCTCATGGATTTCTTAAATACTCCGTGGACATTTTGATGGGACAGTGATCAAAATGTGAACAACCGTCTCGATCAGGCCAGACTCACAAAGGGGATGTACCTCTTTCGAGGTAGGAAGAGAATACCGAAGGTCATTCTCTGATCCTTATAGTTACAATTCTTCACTGATGTTTTATATACAGTTTCCTTATTACCGAAAAACGACTGATAGCTTTAAAAATGCTGCTCTAGAGTATTTATCAATTCTTACACTTGGGGTAGTCGAAGCGCTTCCAGTAGTAGGTGTTGTAATTGGCTTCGTGTAGTTTGGAGAATCTCTCAAGACTGGAACTACTGCTGTGGTTGAAGCTGTTGATATGGCAGTACTGAAAAAAAAAGAAAGAAAAGCGAATAAAAATCATGCTTCCAGGAGTTTTGAAAATTATGAAAAAAAAAAATAGTACAGCATGCTGATAGGCAGTACTGAATTCCTACTTTTGATCAAAATACGGCCTCTAAGTTTAATCCAACCTCAAGTCTTTCTATCAATATTGTTTTTAATCCATTTCTGTACCTTGTTCTATATAAATAAATACTTCGGTTTCATCCAGTCACAAGACTTGTAGATAGAGTTATGTACCTTTATTTGCCAATAAAAAGAAAATACGTTTTTTTTTTGAACATTTATCTTTAGACATGGAATATATGAACAAGCCATTTAAACGTCAAAAACATTCTTCAATGTCCCTATTAAAAAAACACTCTTAATAATTAACTTACCATCCTGCATTCGATGACATGTTTCGAGGGGCCGACTTGCTATCCTTGTGGGACGCCCCAGATCCCTTTCCCGAACCTCTTTTTCCACTGGTACTTTCAATGACAGTGCCAGATTGAGATTGCTGTTTTGCCTGTTGGCGACATTTCGCTCTTCTGTTTTTGAACCAGACCTGTAAAAATAAAGAGTATGAAAACCGCCTATTGTTACAATGTGTAAGTAAAGGGGAACAACGTATTTTTGACAATATTTTTGGGATACCTATACCTTACCCAACCAGCAAAATTACGACTTATACCTGTACTAAAACTTTTTTTCAAGATTACCTAATCTTTACCTACAAACGCCTTGAAATCGATAGTCTCTTTAGGAAGCGGGTAGTCTCTTTGGGTCCACGATATATGACTGTCTAATGCTGGATTTCACCAACTTTTTAGGTGAGGAATAGCGGATATATGTAGGAGCCACCTAACACAAATTTTGTATGGAAAATAATGATAAGTGGCTCCCATCTCCGCTCACCCAAGAAGTTGGTGAAATCCAGAATAAGCCTTTCAGTGTTTTCCCAGACATTCTTCTCAATGACCTCGTTTCCACTGCATTCAACCCTGATTCGTCTTTCTAAAGCCATGTCCATGTCTTACAGAATTTTTGGAGAATTGTTCTCACGTACCTAATATGTAAATTTAAGACGACAAGAAAACATTGTACGAAGGCGTTTCTGGAGGGATCATGTTGAGAGAATGGACCGAAAAAGACTTCCCAGAACCGTGATGCACGAGATCCCAGAGGGGCGCCGACCACGGGGGATACCCCCAAAGAGATGGCGAGAGAGCTGGACGTCCTCGCCGCAAGACCAGAACTGACACCTGTCAACACAGATCTTAGATCTATCAGAAGAAGAAGAAGTAAATTTAAGTATCCTGACAAATAGTTAGCCAGAAAGCTAGTTAGGTGTACCTACGACTGACATATACGTTCTATAAGTATAGAATATCAATTTCAGTAGGTACGCACGCCATGTAGAGTTAAAATGTTCAGTTAAGCTGAGAAAGCCCACATAATGAATTACGTAACTCTATATGAAAATAGTATAACCTTTACTGCATCGCTTATTCACTGCTGAAACGATATATCTTGAAATTGAAATTGAGTTTATTGAAAAGAAAAATAATACATACATAAACAATAACACAGGAATAGCATCAGAAACAACATAAAACAAAAAAAAAGGTCCCCAGACAGCATAAGCTGGTATTAGGGAAACCAACATACTACAATACTAAGCCACATATACCACTCCACACACCTTCAAATCACTACATTAACACACAGAAATAAAATAAAAGGAATGATAATATATTATTTATTTTAGAATTCCCCTGAAAATCGATAGATGTGGTGAAAGAAGCCACACAGTGAAAATTTTTAGGGTTTTTCCTCAAAAATCTGGAAGGACAGGAACATCTCCAATGCTACAAAAACTCGCTTAGTTGGGGCACTAATTTTCCCCATGCTTCTATATGGAGGAGAATCATGGAAATTAAACACCCGAGAAAAGCAAAGTATCAATGCCTTCGAGATGTGGTGCTGGAAACGAATGCTGAGAATCCTCTGGACAGCGAGAAGGACCAATAACTCCATTCTAAAGGAGCAAAAAGTAGACGACAGACTGTCCTCCATCTGTCTAAAGCGAGTCCTTCAGTTTTTCATACACATCCCCAGAAGAGATGACAATAGCCTTGAAAAATTAATGTTCGTGGGAGGAGTAGAAGGCAGAAGAGGTAGAGGAAGATGGACCCCACTAGATGGACTGATCAGATCAAGGCTGCCACAGATACATCAGTGGTTGGAGCAATGCGTACGGCGGTGTGTCGGGAGAGGTGGAGGACGACAATCCAAAACGTGGTACGGACAAGAGAAGATGGAGAAGAAGGCATCAGAATCACAATATTTTCTAAACGTTTTTAATTTAATTTTCGTTAGAGCATGTTTGCCGTACAGCACCGTTTCGTAGCAAACAAAAATTATACGTATAACCTGAAGAATGAACGTACGTAGCCATAGGTGCTACATCCTATGGAGGTATGATGAAAACAATGTACCTTATCGATGTTTGTTTTTGTATAGTTTCGTTGTTCATAATAGTAAATTTGTAAGTCTTCTGTATTGGACTTCAGTAGATACGAAGTGGTATCTAAATATACGTAATATCTGAAAGGTATGATACCTTATTACTATAACATCTACAAGGTAATTGATTCTATTACGTGACGTGAACTACGTCATTATCACCAGGAAAAGATCATAAAAGTGCCATGTTTTAACGTTTTTAGGGTCAAATGTATTTAGAGTCATTTTTAAAAGGATCTGGGCTTGCATACATAAAACCCCTTATACTTTCCTGCACACCTTGTACTAGGCTAAAAGTCTGTATCGAAAAGTGTGGAGTACATCGCCAGCGCCGGGGTTTGAACCTGGCCCCTCCCGCTCGAGAGACTGCCGCCTCAACCAACTGCGCCAAACATGTACTCGTTTTTTCCTCAACAGAACCCAGAGGTATCTACATTCACACAATGCAGCATTGTATTAATTTCCTTGGAGAGAACACAGGGTGGGCGTTCCGACACCTACGAGACGACATTAGCTGGTTTAAGTGATCACTTTATTCGTTATGAGGATATCTTGCTGACAAACGTGTAATTTTGGAAGTTGTGTGTAAGAGCCCAGATCCTCTTGAAAAAAAAACTTTGGGGGGCATGTATTTAAAATCCATTTATAAGTCGTGTTTCGATGTTACAATTTGTTTACCTGTAGGAAGGTATTACGTTGTCCAATTTATATTTTATACACAAGAATAACAAATTTATTTATTTATTTATTCACAAATATATCAAACACAAACACTACGGACCATATTGCTGCAATGTGTTCAGCAAATGTCTACTCCAACGGGATACTGGCACAACTCACTTTTCCACGCTATGATTTTTACTTTCGTCTGTCATTGTTTTGTTGATAAATCTGTGTCTTCTTTGTCCGCTTTTAATTTTCTATAACTTATCAATATCCCAGCAACTCGAAAATTTGCACACATATATTTGCTTTATTCTATTTAAAAAAAATTGTAAGACAATATTACAAAAAATCTTAAATGTTGAAAATATTTAGGTACTAGTTAAGTATACCAACGGATTTATAGGCAAGGCAACGTAGAGCAAAAACAGGGTGTAGCCTAATTAGTTCTCGGAAAGCTGGAAACGGTTACAATCTCTTCATTTTCCTATAAAAAGAGTTTAATGAAGTTAGCACCAAAAACCTAAAAGAGTTTTGGACTTTTTTCAGTTTCAATGATAGTGTCAGACGCATGCCGTTGATTAAATATTTTATTTTTTTCATGTTTCAAAATAAAATTGAGTTAAGAATTGTAAGATTATTTTATTTTTTCATGTTTCAAAATAAAATTGAGTTAAGAATTGTAAGATTATTTCAAGTTACGACAGTGATACCTACATAGTGCAATGTGTCTAATTGAAATTTGTCACAAAAGAAATCGTTTAGGGAATGTGTCAAAACTAGGTGTGACATCTGTCAATATGTGACACACATATGACAACTAAATTGGGATATTTTATTGACCGCGTGATCAATGCATTATTGTAATATATCTACTACTATAAAGTTTGTGTACCTGGCGAAGCACTGGTAAAAAATAGATACATTAAAAAAATGATATTATTTCGCTATGTTTAGTTTTTGTTTTTCCCTGTTTTCTCAATACTTAAATATTAGTTCTGCATTTTATATTATTTTACTGTATACAGTTATGCAGAGATACATGCTGAAGTCATTACTTTATATCAACAAGTAATTATCTTAACAGATATACAGCAAAGGATGGGCGTAAGCCCTAAAATTTTATATAATTTAAGATAATAATAATTTAAGATATAATTTAAGATAATAATAAGATAATTTATATAATTTAAGATAATAATAAGAGAAATTTTATATACAGCAAAGGATGGGCTTACGCCATCCTTTGCTGTATATAAAATTTCTTAATAGTAATATTAGGCTCATGACTGAAGTAAGATTCACCAATTCCAGTCCATCCATTTGCCGAGGCCGGGAATCGAACCCAGACCTCCGACCTGACAAGCCGGTATATTCTACCGCTGTACTATTATGGTTGGTAGTTAAGACGAGGAGAAATGGAAAGTCCATCCTTTGCTGTATATCTGTTGAGATAACCACTTGTTATATTCAACTACGACATGTAGAAAATTCCAATGTTCTCATAAAATATAAATTGTGATTTTCAAAAATAATCTCATGACTGTAATATTTTTTTAACGGAAGAGTAAAATATTGACGCGGACAACGACAGACAAAGTTAATATTATATTTTTTTAATGAATCTGAGTTAACTGAAATAAACAAATACATATTTGTTCACTTCACCGTAATCTTGAAAAGCTTCTGTCGTGACGTCATGGTATAAGTCGGCATTGGGGATCGAACCCTCTCCTAATAGTTTAAAAGTCGAGAGCGTTACTAGTCCAGCTACCGACCACCTCTAAAACATGGTATTTATAATATAATGTTTAACGAATAATGAAATAATAGTTCATAGAAAAACATCACAAGTCAAAAAAATGATTTTATACTCAATTGAAATAAATAAAAAAAAAACTAGTGTCTAATTTGAATAGATGTTAAAGTAGGCGTGAAATGATTGAACTTCGTGTTTTCTGGTACGATGAACATTTGCAACTGATCCATAATGTTTCATTATGTAGATCGTATAGGTAGATCCTTTTTACAGATATTGTTAGAGAATCTATAATACTAGCTCTTACCTAGTGCCTGTGAAATTTTACGGAGGGTTAAAAACTTTTTTTTCAAAAGTATTGAAAAAAATGTACCTGCTAATTTAATAATTATTTTGTTACTAGCTGAGTTACCCGTACTTCGTAACGGCAAATTTGATTTGTGAAGTAAATCGACAGTATGACACACACACATACATCCAGCAATGTTCGATTAATCCACAACTTTCTTCAAGGTCCTAAAAAGTTCGTTTCACCTTCCAGAAGGTTCGAATTCTATTCATTCTCAGAAGGTTCTACAATGTTCGATAAACTTCCGGATGGTTCTAGAAAGCTCGTTTCATTTCCACTACCTTCCAGAAAGTTCTACAATGTTCGATAAATTTCCGGAAATTTCCAGATGGTTCTAGAAAGCTCGTTTCATTTCCACTACCTTCCAGAAAGTTCTACAACGTTCGATAAATTTCCGGAAATTTCCATATGGTTCTACAAAGTTCATTTCATTTCTACAACCTTCCAGAAGGTTCGAATTCTATTCATTGTAACAACTTTCTAGAAGGTTCCGTAATGTTCGAGTAATTTCCACGGCTTTCTAGAAGGTTCTACAATGTTCGATAAATTTCCGTAAATTTCCAGATGGTTCTAGAAAGCTCCATTTATTTCCACAACCTTCCAGAAAGTTCTACAATGTTCAATAAATTACCGTCAATTTCCAACCTTCCAGAAGGTCCGAATTCTATTAATAATAAATAATAATAATAAAAATTACTTTATTTCAGTTTAAGAAACATTACAATTCAATAACATTACAGGTCAAATCACAATTTAATACGATATACCTTCCTTCTAAAGCTATTGCTTGTGCGAAGGAAGGGCGATCGTCTCATTGTTATCGTCTATTAATTCTCACAACTTTCTAGAAAGGACTACAATGTTCGACTAATCTCTACAATTTTCTAGAAGGTTCTACAAAGTTATCCTTGTTTCCACAGCCTTCTAGAAGATTCTTCGTAATTCTCTGAGCGCTTGGATTCCTTCGTTCTGATAGAGCCTCCCGCTATCACTTGCCCGATTCAAAATTTGACAAAAGATCTCTGTTCTGCTCGTGAAGATCTTTCATGAGACACCAAACACGGTGGTGTGCGGTGACCGGATCCTCTTAATCACTGGGTGTCTCCTGATGGCTTAAACTGGACAAAATATAACTTGCGATCTGAATTTCTTTTCTAATGCCCTTTCATACCATACCACACACGACCCCATACAACCCTTGGATCCCCTCATCAGCAAAATTTCTCAGAAGTTTCTGGATTTCCAGAAGTTTCTACCACACAGTATTCGTTTCCAGATAGCAAGGTATGTGTATACCAAGTTTGGTTGAAATCTGTCCAGGCGTTCCAGAGTTATGGTGGAACAAACATACATACAGCCATTTTTATTATATGTATGTAAGATGACCTCCATCACCGTGAGATCCTCGATTGAAACTCTTCCCCCCAATTTTTTTTTTTCGAGTGAACTGTAAAAGTCACCTGCGGCGCAAATTTCCTAGTGGTTTTTTTATACCGCAAATACATGTACCTATGTGTAATTGTATGTATGTATATGTGTATGTATGTATGTATTACTATATGGTTGAATTAAGTATGCATAAGTTTTCTTTTCTTTTCTCGTGTTGACTGTAAGACATTGCTTTTGCAATAAGTCCGCCCTTTGGCATACTTCTGTGTCTAATAAGATTTATTTGTTATTTATATTTGATCTGTGGCTAATAAAGATTTATTTAATTACCTATCAAAACTTTGGCTTTAGAACCTGGTGACGTCCCTGGCTTAATTTACCAGTACGTGTTACATACCTGCTTTTTTTTATAAAAAAAATATTTCACAAAAAACATCTTATTGTCAACTTTTGGGTCAATTATATCGTAGTTACGAGTAGCTATATTAATACCAATTGAAGCGTATTTTTAGGGGCCCAGGGAACTTGCATTTTTATTTTTAATAGAATAATACACATACTGGATTAAATATACCTTTTTATTCTATATTTTTACCCATAGATAGATTTATTGGTCATAATATAGTGTACATATAAAAACATAGGCATTTCAACTCATTGTGTGTATATATACATTATACTTAGTAAACGTAAAAAATGATACATAACACTCAAAATCAGTGGCACGACTGGCCCTCAAAATTCAGGTTGCCATGCGGTAGAGTCGGGGCCTTCTCCGACCTAAAACACGACCTTTTTCACTCACCTTCACGAAAAAATTTCGCCTGCGGTTCTATCATTGATTTTTTCACTGCGTCTGTGTTAAAATTTTAATTACCTCTCCCAAAAGTTAGAAGCATAGTCATGGTTCGTCCCCCCCCCCCCAAAGTCAAATACTTGATCGCCCCCTCCCGAAATCAAAACTTATAATATGAACACAAATCTGGTTGACAAGCCAGGGCACTTCCAACATAGTATCTACTATCCTCCTGAGTGCTGAGAAAAAATTTTGTTTTAATAGCAATAATTTTTGGGGAGTGAATTTTATAGGTCTTAAAAGGGTAACCAGAAAAATATTTTAAAAAATCTCGGAAGGAAAATGTGTATTTTCCATACGTACTATATAAAGTACCATGGTATCCAACACCATCCAGATGTTAATGGGGGATTTTTTTATTTTTTTAAGTACTATGTGTAGGACCTAATCACTCAGGAGGCTAATATAGTTACCTATATGTTTTTGAGTTAATAAGCAAGTTGTTACGGAGAGATATTATGTGCATCTGTAATGATTCTCTTTATGATTGATAGCGAAATGATGACTCGGGAAATTTAAAGAGTGTGTCTACTGTATTGTTTGGAACAAGTAGAGAAATAGTATAAAATGATAAATTATCATACTGTTACTATAACAAGGAGTGCTATGCGATAATGAACATGATAGGTAACCAAAGATCAGTGGTAACCAACGCGGCTGGAAGCGCAGAGGGGAAGTGGACCAAGAACCTCCTAAATTGGAGACTTCGAGATGGGAACAGAAGTGTGGGACGGCCACAGCTGAGATGACCTGGTCCGACATGTAGGTGCAACCTGGATGCAGTCTGCACAGGACAGGACAACATGGAGGCAGATGGAGGAGGCCTTTGTTCAGGAGTCGACGGGGATAGGCTGATGAAGAAGAAGAACCTGTACCACACTTTTACACAAGGATCATGCATAGCTTGCGATAATATTTTGTATAATGATGGGTTGCAAAACTCGTCGTTGAAAAAGACGCGATTTGTCCGACGGAAGTTTTACAAACACCTGACTCTTACAGAAAAAATGTGAAAAAAAAGTGGAATCTATTCAAAATCTACAATTCTAGAATCCAGGCAATACACGTTGAATTCAGGATCGCTAGCATAGATATATTTATAAAAATTGAAATGATGAATCGACGATATTTTTTTTCTGAAAAGATCTGAACAAATAGGTTATTTCTTGCACACTTCACAGAAACTTTAATCTTCAGCAATGGGATTCGAATTCTGCACCTTCCGATTCGAGGGTTCGCATTCTAACCAATTAAAGCATCAACCATGCATAAGCTTTCTCAAATTCCATCAACGCGTGTAATTTTTACCAGATATACCACAATAAATAAAAATATTGAAATGTGTAATTACCTGTACTCTAGATTCCGGTAGGTTGATTTTGAGAGCAACCTCTTCTCTCATGAAGATGTCAGGGTATCTGGTCTTGCCGAATAGAGATTCCAGAATATCCAGCTGGGCCCTGGTGAATGTTGTACGTTCACGACGTTGCTTTCGAGGATTGCCAACTGAAAAAAATAAATAGATAGGTTATCACTGTTATTAGGCGCCAAAGTCATATCATTAAACTACCCTAGCTTCAGAACCCCAAGAACGCCACTAACTTTGATTTCAGTCCACTGAAATAAGAATTATTCTAAAATAGCTGCTACTGCGCCATCATGATTTGTCCCAATAATGGAGTAACCAGTAAGTGCTATAACTGTAAAAAACACAACATTACTCTGGACAAATATTTTGATCAAACTCAGAATTACGAACGTCATTATTTTACTGACTCTTACAAGACTCTCAATAAAATACTGTAAATGGGGGATCCTTCCTCTTCTTTCGTATGCATATGACCATTGTACAAGTTATCTAGGAGTCACAGCTCCGCGTCAATATTCTGCAAGTAATCTATTGCCCTCGGCGTCACCTTATGGATTTCCTCAAGAACCCCTACAATCGTCTTGTAAATTACACTCTTCTTTCCTATGCACACGACCATTGTACACTTTAGGAGTCATAGCTCCGCGTCAATATTTTGCAAGTAATCTACTGTCCTTGGTCTCACCTTGTGGATTTCCTCAAGAAGCCCTGCAAACTTCTTGCCAGGACACTATATCCACTACATGTTAGACAGCCTCGGTCTGGCCACATTCACAAAGAGGGTGATCCCTCTTGCCCCATTTTTGGAGCGAGAATCTGCAACTTTACTATGACCAGTTCGAATACTATTTTAAGGATTGGGGAATTCTATAAAATACGTGTGCAATTAATGATTACCTACGTATTATTTTTTAAGGGTAACGTACCAGTTTGATAAGGGTCCATTGACACGGGTAGTCCTAGTCCACCTACACTGTAAGGTCCAGCCTTGAGGTAAGCAACATCTTGTCTCAACGTTGGGGCGCAGCCCCCCAATCCTGGGAATGCCAGTTCCGCGTCCGTGACGCATCTGAAAAGAATATAAAAATGACTTGAAACTTATTAAAAAAATTATCGATGCTGGACTGCCGATGATGTGGACATTTGGTAGGTAGCTAAAAAAAATGGATTTTGGAAGAGATGTGGACATTTTGTAGGTAGCTAAAAAAAATTGATTCTGAAAGTGCTGAGCATTGAATTTTCGAGTTGCTTATGGTCCTGAAGATTTGAGAGCCCTAAAATTAGGTAAGAATTAACAAAAAGTTCAATTTTTCTCAATTTTTTTCATCTTACAGTCACTCATCTTTCTGATAACCTCATCCCTTTTATCATATCTCTCAGTGCTTTCCTACACATTCTCCTTAAAGACCTCATTTCTTCATGTTTTTCTTACAATTTCACCGAGCCATTTAATCGTTCAAACCAATCGTTCTGATAAAGCTAAAAGTGTGCATTCTTCATTAGGTACTGCAGTGGCGTAGGGTGGATTTCTTTAGAAGGGAAGCTGGGGCTGACATTTTTTGTTGCATTTCAGATCTGACATTATTACATCTCCTGTTTTATCCAAAGAGTAACTCAGTGGGTATCGTGTTATTAGGTACCTTCGTCCCTGTTATAAATCTCTCCAATCAAAATGTTTTATCGCCATGGACCACACCGAACAAAAACACATTTGAACCAAAACAAAATATGAAAAAAAACGAACGTATGGAATAATTTTATAATCCGATAATCTCCGAAGATTGACGATCGTAGACGATGTGTCTTACAAGTATAATATTTCAATATGTACCTACTCACATCAGTCAAACATACCTTTGCCTTCGGAGACACATAGGTACATTTTTGGGAGTTGTACATATGGTACCTACATTTTGAAAACGCTAAGTGACGCTTACAGTAAAAAATGAGGTAATTAGAGAGATTAGTGAATGTTAAGGTGCCTGCCCCTTGTATCCTCAGATGCATATATGGCCTTGTGGTATAAAAAAATGAGAATAGCGCCGCGGGCGTTATTTTTTTGGGACTGAGTGAAGAGGGTAGTGATATCGTTTGATTTCTGTTCTGGATTTTTTTTTAAGTAATTCTAAAATAATGAATCTGCTTGTCTTTCAATGCCGCAGGCATTTTTTTTAAACTGTATGGTAATTTTAAAAGAGTCATGAAATGATGTCGTAATAATGTGATTTTTCGGAAACTAGTTGTACATAAAGTACTCTCGCTCATGGTTTTGAGGGGGGGGCTTCAGCCCCCTAGCTCTCCCTGGATCCGCTAGTGACTGGCTTTACCTAATGAGAATGTTGTAAGGTACCTCTACCTACACAATATGAAAAATGTAATTAATTATGTACCTATACCTACCTTAACAAGTAATTTACCAGAGTATGGTATATACCTACCTACCATTTTATAAGTAGATGTCATCCCTCGGATTAAAAGGAGGACAACAATGTCACATAAACGTAATACTTGTTACTAAATGAAGTGCCCGGCGATGCCCGGTGATTTCTTCAGTTAATCATTCACAGTTCACGGTGCTTGTTTGTGGAACGATATTCCCATCACTGTAATTCGACTTTTACAATTCGACAATGTGCGAGACAGGGAAATGAGAGATGTGCACCCAGAATCCTAACATGGGACCACGGGAGAACAGAAGACCTGTAGGACGACCCCAAAAAAGATGGGTAGACGATATAGTCCCAGTTGCAGGAAGAAACTGGTCGAGCAAAGTTCAAAGAAGAAAAATTTGGAAAACGTTATAAGAGGCCTATATCCAGCAGTGGAGGTACGGCTGAATAACAAGAAGAAGTGTGATAAAGGGCTGTACACCTGGGGACCTGATTATGGCCAACGACAAAGCGATGAAAGTCGCGGCTTATTGGGGTGGTAGACTTTAGACCGGACACGTAAAGTAAGTAAGTAAAGGGCGGACTTATTGCGAAAGCAATATCTTACAGTCAACCTGTAAAACCTATCTCTCTATCTCCCAAAATGATTCTCTTTCATCCCTTCTATTCCTTCCTCCCTCTCTGTCCTGAACAACCAATTATGTATTCTATTTTCATTGTTATATATGTATGTAATTACGAGTACATGGTTGGCGCAGTTGGTTGAGGAGGCAGTTTCTCAAGCAGGAGGTGCCAGGTTCAATCCCGGCGCTGCGCTGGCGATGTATTCCATACTTTGCGATACAGGCTTTTAGCCTAGTGCAAGGTGTGCATGAAAGTATTTGGGTTTGTGTATGCAAGCTCAGATCCTTTGTGAAAAAAAGTGGGGCTGACTGGCAGAGATCGAAGCACTGCAATAAGCTCGCCCTAGTGAACTAATATTTTCGCATTACTTGATATGTTAACATATTGCTAAAGTACTTTGTTTAGTGTAAATAAATAAATATAGGCGCAAACCAACAGTCTAAAATATTATGTAAAAGAAATGTTGTTTTTATATTTTATTTTTCTCTCTGACAAGTCCCTCCAATGGTAGGCAAGTAGGTATGTTAAATATAACCTGGAGTTCCATATTTGAAATTAAATCAAGATGGCGCTCGGGTGCGTGGGTTGGGGGGAGGGGGGGGGGGGGGGGGCGTTTTAATTATGCGATGAAGGTTTTATTGTGTGGAGGTGAGAAATGTAAGCTGTTTGTTGTTTTATTATTGTAATTGTATATTGTAATAATGGGTACTTACTTACTTAGAAAATGTTAAAGAGACAGACACTGATCATGCGAGAAATTGCGTTGTGAAAAGCATGATATCTTGAGAATAAAATTAATTTAATAAGAAAAGGAGAATTCTAAAAAATACCCATTCCAGTAGCGTAGCGTGGGGGGTGCGAGGGGGCGGTCCGCTCCGGGCGGCACTTTTTAGGGGGCGGCATTTTTGGGGAAAATTTAAAAAATCCAATAAATCACATTTGTTTCATTGAAAACTGGAAAAAATTTCGCCTGCGGCGCTATTTTTCTCTCTCTGTACCATAACAATATCTAAATTTCAGTTGTCTCACTTGAAAAAGCTTCACCTGCGGCTCTATTTTATCTCTTTTTAGGCCATATCGTTATCAAAATGTTAGTTATCCGACTCCAGCCTAAAAGTTCTTTATAATTCCTGTAAATTTTCGGGAATTTTGGATTTATATGCCTAAATAAGGAGGGCGGCGGATTTGATTTCCGCCCCGGGCGGCAGAAACCCACGCTACGCCACTGATCCATTCTCCTTTTATTTATCTTTTCTCCACTGTTCTCGGGTGTACCGTGTGGCGTGTGTAGATTGTCGATGTTGTCGAGCTTTCGGCCTACTTGCTGAGGCCATCTTCATTACACTACATTACATAAGTCCTGAAGCCATTTTCAGGACTTATGTAATGTAGTGTAATGAAGATGGCCTCAGCAAGTAGGCCGAAAGCTCGACAACATCGACAATCCACATACGGTATACACCCAAGAAGAATGGAGAAGATATTAACAAGGACCGTGAAAATCTACAAATCTATCATTTTATTTATTTCTTAGGTTAAAAATTTGATCAACCAAATTACAGCATCACATCAAACAAACTACGGGAATTATCTCATGTTTCAAAGTTACATACTTTGTAATTACTTTTTATTCAGAAAATTTGCAAAAATTAAATTTCTAACCACTAGAGTCACTAAAACATATTCTCATTTATCCATGTGTTAAGTCTTAGGATGATATCTTCAGTATTAGCTGAGTAATCTTAATTTTCCTGACGCAATTTTTCGCATGTCTGATACTATGGCCAACTATGGCCTCTTAAATTGGACGGTTACGATTGAATCCACTTTTCCTTTTTAGCTTTGATCATACAGTTGTCAAAGACTAATTTGGACATTGGACATCTGACGTTAGTCAGGCATGACCGATTAAAAGGTTATTAAAAAAACTCTGAGCGGGTAGTAGAGGAAAGTAGTCATATTTCGGATAGTGTCGCAATTCTGGATACCCGTGTAATTCCTACACGAAACCGACTGAAACCAAAAATAATATATTTTGTAATTTAGGAAGCAATGCTTCTATTCGAAAGGCGGTCACCATAATTTTTATAGATTTGTGTCGATAAACAAAAAAAATATATCAGAGTTTGTGGGTTTTCGACGATGGTCAACCACGATATTCTTAGAATAAATTTTTTTTTTTATTATTTATATTTTATACAGGGTTTTGACCTAATATTTTGCTTAATCCTGTTGAATTTTTGGCTAAACTGTGGTTAACTGGTTACATGTTTATAAAATTTTAAGTATTTTGACCGAAGGTTTTTGATGAAAGTTAATTATGAATAGAATTAAAATGAAAAACCATGCTTAGTTTCTTCCACGAACTTTGAATTTATTATGTAACGACTAGTGTTCGTTGGGGTTAACTGGAAGAAATCGCAGTTCTGCGATAAGTTCGCCCTAGTGAACAACGTTTTATAATCTGTACTATGTCCATTTTGTATATTTATATGTGTTTGTTGTTTACTTTAAGATTAAATAAATAAATAAATAAATCTCTGTATTCTGTATTTCCATCTCATGTTGTATTGAAGTGTCCGAACACTAGTCGCCATTTAATAAATTCAAAGTCCATGGAAGAAACTAAACATTGTTTTTCATTTTAATTCCATGTTTCTATTTATTGAAATGATACATGTCCATAATACTGCCTTCTTCTTTTCTATCATTTTTTATTTTCTAAAGCTGGTTTCGTAAAAGAATGAGTAAAGAGGTGGTCGGTGTTGGTAACGCGCTCGACTGTTAATCCAGTGGGCGCGGGCTCGATCCCCTGATGTCGACCTACTCTACTTCACGACACAAGCTTTTCAAGCTTACTGTGAAGTGTACAAGGTGTATTTGGGTTTATTTAGATAAACTCAGATTCTTTTTTTCTAAGAAAAATAAAATAGCTTCGTGAAATTTGACAAGTTTATTACAGAAACTACAAGAGTGTCCGAAATACCGGCACCTTCCCCTACTTAGAATGAATTCTCTATTAAAAAATATATTTGACATGGATCAACCGAACACTCAAATATTGATATTTTAATCCACGGTTAAGACGGAAATGTATCGGACGCTGATGGGGGATTAGAAACGCATATAGGAAATGAAATTCGTTCTATTCTTATTTGAATTAAGAATTTATCTATGGTTCATTTGACACATTTCAAAAAACCTTCCTAATTCAAACTTATGATTTGTATATCGAATTATACGATGTCAAAATTAAGAAGTTTCTTTTTACCGCGTTTTTTACACAACTTCATATTCTGTCATTCTAGACGTCTGAGTTTACATTTTCCCAACTAACTACGATCCGCACTAACTCTACGTACGAATCATCTATACTTACGTGTGTACGTATATTGTTATTTGTTTAATAAGTACCAGGGGCGAAGGATCCTACAAGAATTCGATTTCCGTCCAATTACCTTTTTGATTCAGGATGATGATATAATAAGAAAAAGTGTTTTGAGATATGCCTAAGTCCTAAGTAAATTATTTTAGATATGGAGCCGAAATTTATCTGTGTTGCACAGACGGAAATACCTATACATTACAGTTTTTTCCTCAACAGAGACGAGAGGCATCTTTATTCACATAATGTAGCGTTATGTGAACTCCCTTGGGGAAGTAGCAGGATGGGTGTTCCGACGCTCCGACTCGCTTCAGCCGACTAATAAGCGTCGGAACACCCATCCTGCTACTTCCCCAAGGGAGTTCACATAACGCTACATTATGTGAATAAAGATGCCTCTCGTCTCTGTTGAGGAAAAAACTGTAATAAGTAAAAATGTTGGTCCCGGCTTCCTTTCTACAGAAATCCACTCTTAGCCACTGAAAGGTACCTACCTAAATAAATAAAATTAAAATAGATAAATTATATTTTCGAATAGATAGACATCTCTCAACTAGCTTCATTATCTTTTGACATCCACTTCAGGGTAAACAGAGAGAGCGACTTGAAAGGGATACTATAATCGCCCATCAAGATTGTAATCACCAACAACGATCCACTACTCGTATGATAAGTAGTGCATGCAGCGCCCTCGCCAATTAGCGGAATTGAGTGGCAGTTAACAAACATTGAAATTGAATAGGGGTAAAATAATGTTTATTCGTATTTGTATTGTTGAATTGTAATGACTAATGATATGCATATGTTGGATCAAGAATCTATGTATATGGGATTGACTGCGGGCCCGTAGCTAGGCTGGGGCAATCGGGGTACCGCCCCGGGCCCCCCGGCCATTGGGGGCTCCCAAGAGAATACAAGAAAATTATAAAAATGAACTAACGTTTTTAAGCTTTGTAAAATAATCTTTTTCACAAAAAATCTCTACGGACAACCAGTCACACATGTCTCTTAAAAATTTCGCCTGCGACCCTATTTTTTTGTATCTACATCTTTTATAGGACTTCAGTTTTAAGTAGATACTACCCATTATTGTAATACGTATTCAATATACCTATTTTTAGTTAAAGAAAATGAAGAAGAATATACCAAATTAGGTACATCACAACCATCTTCACTCAGTCTCAGAAAAAATTGGCCTGCGGCGCTAGTTACGGATTTTTTTTGTGCCACACCTCCATTAAAATTTTTCTTCCCCCCGCGGCTCCGTATCTGGGACGCCTATATATGTAATGCAAGCATGTAAATTGGAAAATATGGCGATTTTTTTGCCCCAGGGCCCCTGAAGGCCTAACTATACGGATCTGGTTGACTGCGATAAGTTTTCCCTAAAAGTTGAACTATTCTGGAATAGATGCTGTGGCTCCATCGTCGGGACATATCGTATTTTTTCGATCTCAAATTATTGACAACGTAAGGTGCCTTTGGGGCGATTTTAGCGCTAAATGGCGCCAATAAGCGGTCCGATGATTATTATTATTACAGGTTTGCAAAATTGAATACCTACTTACCTAAGTATGTATTCCTGACCCTTAGCGACGAAGCAATACAATACATAAGAAATCTATATTTAAGTCTTTGACAAGCAGTTCACTCTGCGCTTTTAGCTTTTATTTTTACACTTTGACATAACGAATGTTATATGATATAGGCGTGATGTTGGCCATACGATAAATAAATATGTGTTCCATGATATCTACATAGGTATGGCATTATTCCATTTTTATTTAATTTTATTAAATCAGTGTTAGTGCATCAATTAGTCTAATAATAGATATCTAGAACTAAGTAAGTACTAATTCTATCTTCTATCATCACGTTTTTCACTTTGTTAATGTGCTGCACCTGATTAACCCTACAGAAGCTGTGTGGGGCTTTATCATACCCCGTGGTCCTCACTAAGATAACTAGTGTTGTTTGTTTTCAGTATTGTGTGTGATCTCGAATATGAACACAAAACGAATAGGTTGATTATTTATTTATGCTATATGTAAAATAGTGTTATATGAATAGGTATTGCATGTATGTTTTAATTTTAGTATAAGTAAACTTGTAAGCTCACATTGTGTGGCGCAAAGGTGTTTTACGCAATATAATAGCACAAAATGTTTTTTTTATTACCACACAATGTTATTAAAATATTAGATATCATTACTATCAAAATAAATAAATATGGATGGCCAATCCAGAACTAAAACATCAGTAAGAAAGGCGTAATGTTTAGTTTATTTTTCGTGAAATATACCTAACACAAGAGCAGGTTTTATTAGCGCCGAAGACATTTTTTTATGGAACAATTGTAATTTAATTGTATATATACTACGGAATGTAGAAAAAATCCAACGCTTTACAAGAATAATTTGTAAACCAAAAATAATTTATGTAATTTAATTGATTTCTTATTAATTTTAGAGAATTTGAGATACGATGTATAATAAAATGTGATTTTATGTGAGTTTTTGTCATTTACTAAGTAAAAATATATACCTAAGTTCGCTAGGAAGATGCCCATGATTCTAACAACAACAATCAGCTGTACAAACTTGAAAATCTAAATCAACATACCTATCTGATTAACTTTTTAAATTGCTACTTTTCAACAGTTTTCAAAACGAACATGTTGAAATTTGCAACAGTTTCAATTGCTTAATCTTTGTTTTACCCCCAGGTTATTAGTATAAGTATTAGTATTAATAACGGCAGTAGCTCAGTTTAACCCCTCCTGTTTGTACAAAGAATCACGCGGCTTAATCGCTGTGGGTCATTATTAGTACCCGCGAGTTGGCTGGTGTTACCTAGGCAGCACGCCGGCATTTGAGGGTTAAATGGAGCCGAACTGATTAATACCTACATTCATGGACGTCGTAGAGATTGGAATAGGTATATATTTTTTCATACTAAATGATAAAACCTCACAAAAAATCACATTATTACCACACATTTTCTCATCATGTCATAAATTTTCTAAAATAAGTAAGTATGAAAATCCATCAAAATACAATAGTTTCATAAAAAATTGCCTGCGGCGCTATTTTTATATAATTTTTTATATACAACATTTTTCACAGATGTTATTGTGCAAATTATTGTGTACATTTTCAAATAAACCAAACCACATCAGGACCTTCTTCACTATGTCAATAAAAAATCGGCGCTATTTAAGCGTTTTTCATGCTATATCATTTTTTAAAAAAATTGTTGCACCCCTCCCTAGCTCCAACGCTGGCGACGCCCATGCCTACATTAACTATTGAAGAAATATTGCGATAGACAAACTAATAATATTAAAGGCATTGCTCGTTCGTTTTGCTCTGTTCTGTTTTGAAAAGTTAAAAAGGCGACTAATTTTAGACTTACCCTCCAGTTAGACTATTAGGCCACATGGAAGACAATATCTGAAACAAATTAAAAAACGAATTAGTATTTTTTTCTGGCAGAGATTCGCATTAAGGGCATGGCACCAGGAATGACGTCACAGTCTTTTCCCACGGCATTAAGGTTCAAAATCGCGTGACAATCGCATGATAAAATGGTAAAAATAGCGTTTTTTCCATTTTTTGGGGTTAGTTTTGCGTCTATCAAAAATTTTTTACGGTTATTCCCTAGATTTTGATGCATATTATGAGTACAAAAAAATTTTTACTCCGCGACTTTCGGGAAACGAGTTTCCGTCTTTCGGAAAAAAGTACAGAGGTGTTTTTAAATTATTTTTTTGAGAAATCTATACAAGATAAAAAAATATTTTACGGTCATTCCCTAGATAAAGGCTCAATGTATCTACCCTATTTTTTTCCAAAGCATATTTAGTAATAAGGTTGTCGAGATCTAAGGTCTCCCGTTTATAGAAATATTAGAAATGTCAATATGCCTACTCTTAAACTCAGGGACTTCCCGTTTAAGATCATATGTCACTATTTTATTGATTTCAACGTAATATTGATTATTGAAACCTTCCAAACAACCTTTCATGCTGTCTCGTGTTACCCAATATTTACCTATACATAACTACAATAAAACGATATTCATTCAAACAGAATTCTTGTAGGATGTCGAAAAAAAAGTAATTTGTCTTGAAATCGTATCAAAGAAATAAAAAGACGCCGCAGGCGAAAATTATAAATGTGACAGAACACGATTTTTCCAGTGTTTTTTTTTCTAAGTTTCTGATTTTCCTTGTTTTCCTTATCTTCTTCTTCCTCAGCCGTCCTTCCACTACTGGATATAGGCCTCTTCTAACGTTTTCCATATCCTCCTATTTTGAGCATTTCTCCTGCGACTGGGACCACATCATCTACCCATCTTTCTTGGGGTCGTCCTACTGGTCTTTTGTTTTTCCATGGTCGCCATGTTAGGATTCTGGGTTTTCTCAATATTCTACTTGAATTATTATTTTAGTTTTTCGTTTTCTATTAGGTATTTTGCTGTCGTATTAGGCCCTATTCTGTAAATGATTCGGTGCGTACCCACTAACGAAATTAATGCGTTCTTTTTTCAGTGAACTATTTCATAGAAAAAAAATTGGAGCACACATTGATATTTTAGTCACACCCGAAATATTGTCTTGTCTTGTTCTAGTATCTGTGATAAAATATAATATAGATATAGGTACCTCTGTTTACCTAATCCTATAAAATAAGACACCATGACAAGAAATGTACATTATATTTTATGTACTTACTTACTTATACCTATATTGTCACATAGGTACCTAATATCAACAATAAACTATGTATAAGTAAGTATATATCTACACTTTGGTAAATAAGTTTAAAATTATATACATCTATTACCTATATATATCCAGACGCGAAGCTACGTAAAAACACGATTCCCATCGAGTTAACTTTTGGATAAAATGATAGGTGTAATAGGGTCTAATTTGACGTAATCCAATAAGAAATATTAGCCCCGGCTTCCCTTCTGCAGAAATCCACCCTTCGTCACTGATATATACAGACGAACTTTTAAAAGTGTCGCCAGTGACGTGCCTATGGCTGTAGTAAGGTAAGCTGGTACGTATCTGAAAAAAAAAATCCACGTGCATAAAAGTATCAGCTCTTGAATGGGTTAGTGGGATATACTATATCGTGGGAAACTTTCCAATTGTACTACGATTCTTCTGATGCTTCTACTATTTCATATTATTATCCTCTTCTTATCGTGTCGGTCGGCACTAACTATTTCCCCATCCGCTCCCAGAAAGCCACAATACCTCCTGCGTCATCTTCCAAGGGAGAGCGATCTGCGAGACTCTCCCATGTGCACCGCCCAGGAGCCATTGGGCAGGCCAGAAGGTGCTCAGTGTCCTGCAGCTGCCTGCAGTCGCACGTCGCGTCCTCAGATAGTCCCCATTTTTTGAGGTTCTTCCTAGTGCGGTAGTATTGAAGTTTTCGAATAATATTAAAACAGGCGATTATTTTAAACTTGTTTGTATAGGTACACATGGACATTAGGTATTTTTAGGCTTTTGGGCTTATAAGAAAAACACGCCACTGATTCACAATAAGTAGGTACTAAAAAAGTTTAAAATAAAAAAAAAAATGGTAAAAATGGGTTACAATATTTTTTTAGTTGACACATCGTTGACAACAAGTTGACACATTTTGGGGTCTCAAACATCTCACCTTTCAATAAAAATATGTGACTAAGTTCGCCAAGTTTCATGTTAGAATTCGAAAAAAAAGTTTTATGGGAATTGTCACTTTTTATCTATGTCCTTTAAAAAATTTTAAAATGTTTATAACTAACATTAAAAAAAAAACAGTGGTGTAGTCGTCAATTTTCCATTGTGGGACCGCATTTTTTGTGATATTGTATGAAAAGCATAATTTAGTTTATATAATTTTCTACAACCTTGTGTATTTGAGTTTGCTGAACTACGATTATACTGTAATTTAGGTATTAGGTATATAAAAACACTTTTTTTTATCAAATTGTAGAAAAATCACTGTGGGAACGCTGTTCCCACGTGTCCCAGTACACCACTGGAAATAGTTATAGATGGATGTTATAGAGATGGCATAGTGTGGCCTTTCCGTTCCTGTCATGAAATTCGCACAACACAAAATTTACCAATTTTTTTCGTCAAATGCATAGAAATATGTCTACCCATCTGATAATACCCAAATACATATACATGTACCTACGTATGAAATATAATATACGTAATGTACGGGGTATTATCAAAAAAAGTATCTACCTACATTGTACCAATTTTCGGTAAAAGTTGGTAGGTATTCCATTTGATAAAAAATATTTTTTACCAACAATTATGAGAATACCATGCACCTACTTACGAGTATTATGAAATTTGAGTAAGAACCTATTGACAATTATAAGGAAAGTATTTTACCTGGTTAATCTTGTAACAGGTTGATGGATAATTACGAAAAAAAAAAGATTAATTTTTTAATTAATTTTTTACCCTAGCCAACCTTGTAAAAAAACTCTTGAAATACCAGCGCTGAATACTGTTTCACACAAATTCAAAAGCCAGGCTTAATTTTGATAATATTTTTTTATTGCTTGTAACACTTTAAAGATCCTCATAACACAAATTCCATTATCCTAGGTGGTGGATCTATAAGTCAGTCATTAAACTCCAATTTTATTAAGATTCCTACAATAAAAAATACTGCATTTAATCCATCTTGATTTATAAAGATAATACATGTTAAATACTTAGGAAATTGTTGATATGCCTGATAATGTACATATGTACATTGTACAGTTGGTGGTCGTTTAATGATAATGCCCTTAAAAATATCAATAGGTACTATACTTGTTTCCTTAAATCTAGTCCACACTAACATCACCTTCTATCAGACTCTGATGCTGCAAGATACATGAAGATGTGAACTTCAGGTAAGTACCAGATAGAGGTGGAATCATTTCCCACCCTAGACCCCCTGTAAGTGCTGGACTTCGTATAAGACGTCTGGGACTAGAGGGGCTGCTCTAACTGGGTATTCACCAGATGGGCAGAGTCGGGGAAGTGCAATAGATCGTATAGTTTCCAGTACCTAGGTACATATTCTACTTCTTCTTTATCAGCCTTGGTCCCTCATCTGCTGGATATAGGCCCCTTCCAATAGTTTCCGCTCCTTCCTGTCGCTCGCCTTTCGCATCCGCTGGCTGCCCGCTACCGAGGTCACGTCGTCCGCCCATATCTTCTGGGGCCTTCCGACACCTCTTCTGTTCTCTCATGGTCTCCACTTTATTAGCCTGGGTGTCCACCTCTTATTATCTTGTCGTGACTGAGAATTGACCTTACAGTAGATACCCTTTACAGTGGTTGTGCAAATACGAAAGAAGAAGAAATTCTCTCATCAGATTTTTTTTTCGTTACTTGGGCATCATTGGTTTATCAAAAGTATTGCACTTGTCTAAAACCAAAAGGATATTTCAAAATGTGACTGAAAATACTACATTGACTGGAACTGAATTGTAGGTAGGATTTACTTAATAAATTTTATTAAAACTACGTATATACCTACAAAGAATAGATAGATAATAATAAAAAAATATTATCTAAGATAAGCAAAGTAGGTATGTAATTCAAATGATCCCAGTGTACCTAAACATATAGATAGACAAATAAATAAAATAATGAATTATGTTAGGTGAACTATGTACAATCATAAAATATAAGATAACTTGTTCGCCTACAGGCGTTTGACAGTTTTAAGCCTAAAAAACAAAATATATTAAAAAAAAAACATCAAAAACACTGATCTAGGATAAGAACAATTTATTACTTACTTCGATGTCCTTCCTAGCACCTACTCGATAGTGACCAATCACAGAGCATCAGCAATGTTCCAGACTCCGCCCGCATCTCCCGGCTGTCAAATATCGTAGTAGGCGGACATTTTGATGCTCGCCTACGCACATTTTTTTTCACGGTATTTAAAATTAAAGTTGCGTTACTCGATTAGTAAAGGGCTTCAAACAAAATGACAATTCGAATTTATTCTCTTTTTGAAATGACTTCAAACGGACTCCATGTTGGTCCATTAGCGAACGTATTTTAAATATCGAACACAGAATATTTTCAAATAGAGATTTACTTGTAATATTGTTTACTTTAAATACGTGGATGGATTATGTTTCTCTGTCTCTTTTTGTTTTCGGTTGATTTCCAATCTGAAAAAGAATAAAAATGATGTATTAGACATTAGCGTTGAGAAAAAAATGTGGAAAAATACTGTGAGATAGGCAAGAGAATGAGGTTATTAGAGAAATGAGTGACTGTACCTAAGATCGGTGTATGTAACTAGAACGAAAGTGCAATGGTTTGGGCATGTTGAGAGAATGAATGAAGACAGGATGACCAAAAATATATGTATGAGTACCTAAAATATGAGATGTGGGGAAATGCGGCCGTCTGAGACTGACCTGGACCGATCATGTCGACCGGATCCTCAAGGACTTGTTATTAAAGAAAGAAATCAGAGAAAAGTACGGATTGTACGTAAGGATAAGTCCGGCCACACACTAGACGGAGAGTCATATTCTAACATTCAGAAATCTGAACCATATTTTTCAGATCGATCTGAATTGTATGCGTTTTGTGCTCTATGGTTCAGATTTCTGAATGTAAGAATACAACATTCCGTCTAGTGTGTGTCCTGCCTAAGTCGATTTAGCATTTTGTGTTGTCTAGATACCCTGCAAGGGACGCGGTGTATTGCAATAGATAGAGAAAATGTCTATAGTATTGGGCTTATACGCGGTCCTTATTTTGGCAGAATGATAGTAGCCGAATCTCCCCTATTAGTTTGACAGTCACTAACTATTCTGTGATATGATAAAGGTGCATAGGATATGTAATAATAATGAAAATGTAATGGAGATTATAAAATCTATCCGGATTAGCCCGAATCTCCCCTTCTCCTTACGTTTCATACATATTATGAAATGCTATACGCACAATACCAAAAGTGCAAGGGTGTCGGTTGCCACATATGAAAATTGATTATTTCAGTCATATAAGACATAAGTTATACCTACCTACCTCAAAAGGTTATCCAGTAAATTCTACTAATGCTAATTCGACTAATAGCTAATTCGAAAAATTTCATACATTTTACATACGTAATTTTAAATTTCAGAACAATAATTGTAATTATGTATTATGATGTAAAGAAGAACAATTGTATGACACAGATTTTAAATCGCTTCATAATAATTAAAATTATTGTTCTAAAATTTAAAATAATGTAAAATGTATGAAATTAGTCGAATTGGCATTAGTCGAATTTACAGTAAATCCCTAAAAAGATATGAAAAATATTAGGTACCTATATAGTTTTATAATCTTCATAACTTTAAGCTGGACAAAATCTGGCTTTCAAACTGTTTTTTTTTCCAATGCCCTTTCCAAACCAAACATGATCCTTGGATTCCCTTCAAAACTTTACATATTTTAAGAATTACCTAATGAAATCTAAAGTGCAGGAAGAAGAAGGCCGAGTTGTTTCTTTACATTTTGTGAATGACTGTTTACATTTTGTGAATGTTTGACATTGTTTGTTTACATTTTGTATTTGTTCTTTACGTTTTGTGAACGATTTTTAACATTTTGTGAATGTTTGTTTACATGTTGTGAATGATTGTTTACATTTTGTATTTGTTTCTTTAAATTTTGTGAATGTTTGTTTATATTTTGTGTACATTTGTTTACATTTTGTGTATGAAGAATATTACATAATCAATGATGAATTAAATCTCAATTTCTCAATACATTTTTCCGCACAATTTTCAATAGGTACTGAGAGTAGGTACTATTTGACATTTTAAAAATTTCTAAAAACGGGAGACCTTATATCTCGACAACCGTTACTAAATTTTCTTTGGAAAAAATCGAGTAGATACATTGAACCTTTATCTAGGGAATAACCGTAAAAGATTTTTTATATCTTGTATAGATTTCTAAAAAAAAAATTAGAAAAACACCTCTGATCTTTTTTCCGAAAGACAGAAACTCGTTTCCCGAAAGTTGCGGAGAATTTTTTTTTTGAGTTGATAATATATAATTTAGGGAATAACCGCAAAAGTTTTTTTGATTGAAGCGAAATTAACTCCAAAAAAATGGAAAAACGCAATTTCTGCAATTTTATCATGCGATTGTTCATGCGATTTTAAACTTTAATGCCGTGGGAAATGACCATGACATCATAGTTGGGTCGCGAGTTTTAACATACATAGAGGTACCAAATCAAAATAATACCTACTATACTTAAAAGGCAAAACGTCAAACTACGCAGAACGGTAGATACCTACAATAGGTATAGTATGTTTATATTATGTAGCACTTAGGTCTTAGGTAGGTACTTTCTACTTACAGTTATCGATTTTCGAAATCCCAAGTTTTCGTGCATTTTCCATCCACATTAATTCACTCTGAACTTACATTTCACTTATTTTCTACAACAAAATATCCAAAGCAATTCATTTTAATACATGACATTCTATAATTAAATAAAATCTGTATAAAACAAAACACTATTTATAAAAATACGTCATAAAAGAAAAGAATGAATTCGATCGAACGTTTTAAAAATTCAAACAAAAAGAATTCCACAGAAGACAAAAAACGCGCGGCAAATCGGATTTAATTCTGTCAATTAAATCTATTGTTGCTATTATTGCGTTAATACTTTGTTTATGTGGTGTGATATCGTTAAAGTAGTACCACAGATATTTCATAAACAGAGCGAGATAGACACCATAGATAAAGAATAATGTAAGTACTTAATAACCATAGAGAAGAATGCTTAGATATATTATACTCAATAGTAAACGAATGTTTTAACTTTTAAACGTCGCGTTACGATATTTTTGGTTCGGCTTATGGCCTGATAATACTTCTTATTACCTATTATTTATCCAATATTCAAAGCGGCAACAACTAAACACATCTAATTACTCTTTCGACTCATACATTTTCTTCTATCTTCGTCTCTTTCTCTTTGAAAACTCAACGATTCTCGTTTACTCTTGAAAAGTATTTTCCGTTTCATTCGCTCTACATTCGTGTCCCAATCCTCTCACTCTTTCTAGCTTTTTCCTCCCATAGTCCTTATTTTTTCTTACATTGTCTATGCCCGTCTCATTCATGTTTGAACATAATGCATAGTTCTATTGCGCTTTCCCTCAGATAATACGCAGTAAAGCCGGATTTAGAGGACTATTTTTGTCTCTCTTCATCTATCCATGTTTGCATTTCACTCACATGAATCGCCAATCTTTCAGCTGAAATAAATTTTCACATTTAAATTCTTTTTTTAAAAATCTGGGTTCACAAAATCCATAGACAAAATATAACTAATATGAGTACTTACTTAACACTTTTATGCCTTTTGCGTATGTTTTAATTTTGCTGTCAAAATCACGTGTTGTTTGGCAGAAAATTACCATTAATGATGTTTCCTGAAAACTGTGTTGTAATTTAATGTCGACGAAGAGGTGAATTGATGATTTTGAGACGTACAAGGCTTACAAAACTTGTATTTTTTTTTAACGAAACTATTGCAATTTATTTGAATTTTCACAGTAATATTTCATAATTTGTGATAATAATGTGAGATTTTTGTCTTACTCCACATCACACACAGCGCCGCAGGCTAATTTTTTGTAGTAATGTATTATATATTTTTTTTTCATAAGGATACAGTTACAAACATTGGTTATTTCTCTCTTCTCCATTCTTCTCGGGTGTACCGTGTGTAGGTTGTCGATGTTGCCGAGCTTTTGGCTTACTTATTGCTGAGGCCATCTTCATCTTCTACATTAGTCCTGAAAGCTCGACAACATCGACAATCTACACACGGTACACCCGAGAAGAATGGAGAAGAGATTAACAAGGACCGTGTAAATCTACAAAGCCATTAGTTATTTCTGTTTCTCTTGAGTATTGATGCAAGTATGTTATGAAATTACTTATGTAATGTTAAAGGATGCGCTTAGTGGGGGGGGTTCATGGGGGGAGGGGGGCAAATGCTATCGGGTAAGCTGGCAGCAGATTATTATAACATTTATAACTTCTTCCTTCAGTTAGCTACTGCTGGATATAGGCCTCTTCTATTTGTTTCCATTTCTTTCTATCTTGAGCTTTGCCAATCCATCTTCTACCCGCGACTGGGATAATATCGTCGGCCCATCTTTTCTGTGGCCGACCCACGGTCTCCATCTGAGAACTCTGGGAGTCTATCGCTCTGTCCCCTGTCTGGCAACATGACCCGCATAACTGTAATAAATCATTATTCCACTCCACCATCTTGCATTTTTGATCGTAGTAAAATTTTCAAGATTTTCAATCCCTGTACCGCCTAAGTTTAACACAGTACATAAGTACCCGATACATATTATAATGGTAGTTGGTACCTTATCATTACATTGTATACCTAGGTCCCTCTCATACTTACACTAGGTCCCTCTTATACCTACACTAGGTCCCTCTTATACCTACACTAGGTATACTGGAATACAATGGCTTGACTATAACTTGGCTGGCTTTTCATTGGTATTTACATGATCATACCCATTATAAGTAATACCTATCATAACTAGGTAACTGACAAAACATGTACATGTTCTATCCTATACACACATACCTATCCTTTATATGTAATAACTAGAGACTGGAAAATATCGGTGTTATTTTTCGGGAAAAGTGGTGTTATTTTTTGAAAAAGGGGTGTTATTTAGGTAGTTATCACATTTTTGGCAAAATATACGCATTTATATAATTGAAGTAGACAATTTTACAGCGTTTAATACAAGAATATAAAAAAAAACGTAAAAAATATTTTGTACTTACCTAAATCCCTAAAACAATAAAATTGAGGTGGTCGGTAGCCTGGTTGGTAACGCGCTCGACTGTTAATACAGTGAGCGCGGGTTCAATCCCCGACTTACTCCATTTCATAACACAAGCTTTTAAGCTTTCTGTGAAGTGTACAAAGATTTATTTAATACAATAAATATATAAATATATAGAGAATGTCTAATTATTTCTTCAAATGAATATATCATAATAATTAATCAAATTCCTAATACTTAGAAGCCTTAATGAGCATGTTAGTAAATATATCTAGTGTGATTATAATTACCTAATACATTCTGATAATATTGATATTAGATGTACAAGGTGGCCCAAAATTACATATTATATCGGACTCATATTTCTACAGCCTACGGCTTTAAATTAATGGACTATTTTTCAGGTAAATAACCCGAATTGAGCAAGTAATAAATAAAATAATCTTTATTGTACATAGAAACATACAAAGGACGGGCTTATTGCCAAATGGAAATTTCTACCAACCAACCCAAGTAATCAAACGCTCCACTAATTTCTGCCAACTGCCAACCGCTTCATTTCTTGATAGCTGTGCCAACATAATAATACGTGAAATAACAATTATAAGTTTGCCATACCTAAACAGGCAAAGCCCGTACTAAGATGGCTCACTTACATATTGTGTAACTTCAGTATTATATATTTGTATATTAGTATTTATAAAAACTTGTATTTTTTTAGATACGAGTACATGGTTGTCGCAGTTGGTTGAGGCGGCAGTCTCTCCAGCGGGAGGTGCCAGGTTCAAACCCCGATACTGGCTATGTATTCGACACTTTGCGATACAGGCTTTTAGCCTAGTGCAAGGTGTGCAGGAAAGTATTTGGGTTTGTGTATGCAAGCCCAGATTCTTTTACATATGAAAAAAACTAATGCTTGACTTGGGTCGGAATTTTACTGCATCAATATATCTTCGCTAGAAGCATGTCTCTTGCAGTTTCCAGGTCCTCTTTTTTGACCCACCTTATTAATATTATCAATCTGAGCTAAGACTGATACAGGTAATTAAAAGTTGTTTCTGTGTTTTGTATTGGTGGCATAGTGGTTGACGATTTTAATGAATTTCTCTATCAATTCAATTTTGAAATATTGATTCAAATATACATATTAAAATTTACGATTTTGGTATAATTAGGTAAAGGTAAATTCATTATACCTATTATTGATTCAACATTCGGAAATTAGGCGAGTTACAGTACAATATGTTATGAAGGCTTCGAAGAGAAATGAGTGACTGCTTGTGAAAAGAATGAATGTGAATAAACTTAGATGGTTTGGGCATGTTGAGAGAATAAAAGATGACAGGATGACAAAAAATATATATTTGAGTGAGCGAAGAGGAGTGAGGAAACGCGGCCGCCCGAGACTGACCTGGTCCGATCATGTCGACCAGACCCTCAAGGATGGACGCGTTTTGAGCGAAAGGAATCGGAGAGCGTGTATGACAAATAACATGAATGTGACGGAGGCTATGGTGTGTGTGTAACGATAGAGTTGTGTGGCGCTCTGTCCTCTCTGCCTACCCTGCACGGGATACGGCGTGAAGATATAGAGGCTTCGAAGGTATAAGCAAAATTTCAGTAATAAGGTAGTTATGAAAGTGGCGCGTTTGTTCTTTACTATTCTATTCTATTATATTCTATCCCCTCTCAGCACGTCTCTTGCGGGGTAGGCAGAGAGAATAAATATCAAGACTTGCCACACTTCTAACCAGCCGACGGTCAGTCATAAGCCTGATGGAAAGTCCATCCTTTGCTATATATCTGTTGAGACAACTACTTGATTTGTTTATTTATTAACCTGGCTATGCCGGCAAAGCATTGGAATATCCTAAACTCAGTATAAGACATCTCTCCTGATGTATGATGGGCTGTACCTTGTTCCCAACTTATATGTATGTAATATGTATTATTGAATTGTGGTGGTTGATGATGGGCTGTACCTTGTTCCCAACTTATATGTATGTAATATGTATTATTGAATTGTGGTGGTTGTTCAAGTATTCAAGCTAGGTATTGCCACACCACCCTCGTATAGAAACAGTTTCCACTCGGCAAGGGTCCCTTTTCAAAATGAATAAAGTCTCAACACAAGCGACTGAAATATTCATGAAATAGGTATATTTGGTGGAGTTACAAATATACGCTTTTGATTATACGCGATTTTCAGTATACTATACAGATAATATGGGTATTTGGAGCAAGTGTAAGAGTATTTATGTATGTTTGGGGAGTTTGTTAAGAGTACGCATATATTGACATTCCACAAATTTCTTAAAACGGGAGAATTTAGATCCCAACAACCTTAAATGAAGATTGGGTAACCAAAAGATAATAAAAGCGAAATAAGTAATGTGAGGAAGCGCGGTCGCCCGGGATTGATCTGAATCCTCAAGGACAGACGCATTTTGAGTAAAAGAAATCGGAGAGCGTACATGAGACTTTGTACGAATGTGACGAAAGCAAGGAGTGTGTGTGAGGATTGGGCGGTCTCGAGTTATGTCCTCTCTGCCTACCGCGCAAGGAACGCAGCGTGAGGGAATGAAATAAAATAGAATATTGTTCTAATACATTTACAATTTTTCAAATCTTTTGGAGCTGCAATTAACACATTTTGTGGATACTAATTTGGGTTCTATTCTATTCTACCCCCTCACGCCGCATCCCTTGCAGGGTAGGCAGAGAGAACAGACTGCTATACTTTCCTATCCTTACATACACTTCGTGCCTTCGTCACATTCCTTTTACTCAAAACACCTCCGTCCTTGAGAATCTGGTCAACTTGGTCGAGCCAGTGATTCTTGGACGACCGCGCTTCCATACACCCCTTCTTTCTCCCAGGTATATTTTCTTCACTATCCTATCATCATTCACCCTCTTTACATGACCCAACCATCTCAACTTGTACAACATCATTCTATTTTATTATTTGAGTGGAATCGCGTAAATAGAGATTATGTAAACGTGAAAATTTTTCATAGGAGCATGCGCACATCGGAAAATCGATTCAAAGCGGACATCTTGAATTTCAACCCCTGTTAGTTTGGTATATACCGGATATATATCAATTTTCTCTTTATATACAATACCTCTATATATATATTCTCAACAACCTAGAAAGGGATGGTAGTTGTACTATGAGGGAAAATTGAAATATTTCAAACTACATCCCCTGAAAAAAAAATCTATCTCTCTATACCCTCACGCCGCGTCCCTTGCAGAGTAGGCAGAGAGAACAGAGAGTCAGACTTCCCTATCCTTACTCACATAGCCTCCGTCAGATTCATGCAATTTGTCATACACATTGTACTATTCCTTTTTCAGAAATGCGATAACGTTCGTATGATTTGCCGCGGCCGCCGGCGGAAATGAACCCAGACCTCCAACCTGACAAGCCGGTATTCTACCGCTTTGCTACGATGGTTGGTAGTTAAGTCGAGAAGAAACATTTATAAATGCTCTTCTTCTTCTGCAGCCACTCAGGTCTATTGTTGGACATAGGCCTCCCCTTTCTCCTCCACAGCTCCCTGTCTTGGGCACACTGCATCCATCCACCACCGTATAAATGTTACTTAAGTGTAAAGTGATCACGCTAAGCCAGACCACGATGGCAAGTCCACCCTTTGCTGTATATCTGTTGAGATAACTACTTGTTATATTCAACTGCAACATGTAGAAAATTCCAATGTTCTCACAAAACATAAATTGTGATTTTTAAAAATAATCTGGTCTGATGATGTTAGGAAATGTGCAGAAGGGAGATGGATGCAGTGTGTCTAGGACAGTCATTTGTGAGTTGGGGAGGACCTCAAAAATCTTAAGATGGAGACCTTAGGGGAACAAAAGAGGCGTCGGAAGACCCCAAAAGAAATGGTCCACTATATAACCGCTGAGGGGGAAAAAATTGGCTACAAGCAGCAAACAACAGAAAGGAATAGAAGAGGCCAATATCCAGCAGTGGAGATCAGAGGGATGAAGAAGGAGAGGACCAAAAGGGAGACCTTTATCCAATATTGGATCTGAGAGGCCGAAGAAGAATAACACAAGAAGAAGATAGATAAATACCCTTTCGGTACTTAATTTATAATTAGTTATGTCTCACTTTGGTTTCTGTCATGGGTTGGCTGGCAGAAATTGCCATTTGGCAATAAGCCCGCCCTTTGAATGTTTCTGTACAATAAAGATTATTTTATTTATTTATTTTTTATTTTAAATAGGTTCTATTGTAAAAATTTAAAACATGACTTCAAACAATGTGTACCGTGAAACACATCTCATTCTCTCATTGTGTATTTATTTCTTTAGTTGGGAGCGCTCTGTGATCGTGTTATTGACAAAAGATGACATTCAGAATGGAAGGCTAACTACTTAGTTTGTTATTATTATTATTATTTGGTTGAATTCAGATTCTTCTGTTCAACATTGTCATTGTTGAATGTTGAATTCAACGTCATAATTCCCCTGTGTATCAAACAATGTTGTGACCATCGTTTGTTACAATATTTTGGGATTTCTTTATTTTTTTATTTTATTTGTAAAACAAACAGTACTTAATACAAAAAATCTTAAAAATAGTTACTAGTTAAGTATACCAATGGATACATCATACATACATGTTATCAATTTTACATACTATTAAAATTTATACATGGCAATGCAATTATCCTCTACTTTAATGCTAATAATACAATGTTAATTTGAATACGAAAGAAGAAGAACAATAATACATGCTCAGGTAGGAAAAGGAAAATGAAATGGTGCAAGATATTTACACTTTTTTAATTGGCAATTCATCCACACATATTTTTTAAGACCAGAACTTTGCAAAAGTGTGCCATAAGGGCGCCGCGAAATATTCAATTAAATAATTTCTTGAAATTTCCAATTCTCTAAATTTCGAAAAATACCTTGTTGTCCATTATTAAATTTATAATATGTGAGTTTTGTCTAGCTTCTGTCTTCAGAAGAATGCACGAGGATTCCAATCTAACATGTCAGAAAAGTTTACTTCCTAATTTCATATGAATTGTTAGCTTTACCTAATGCTGTAATTTGGTTGATATAATGATTAAGGTAGGTAAGACGCAGTGACACTAGCCTATATTGGTTTGATATTCATTCCTCTTTTTATACAGGAAACCAAAATTTACTTCGTCACTTACGTTTATGCTACGTCTCATACAAAATTTGAATATGTTAAATCCATAATGGAACATTTTTTACTTAGAGCAAAAAGTTTCTTTTAATCTAAACCAACATTTACAAAAGCATGGTCACACTATGCATTTTGAGACCGAAAAGAACAATATTGTTCAATCTTGACATAGTTGCCCAGCGGGGGATATGAACCCGCGACTTCGTTAGGACAGTATCATCAATACAATCGTAATATGTAACAATACATCATGTAAATGTAAATGAAATAATACATAAGCAACGGTGGCTCGAATCTGAGTGACGCGCACAATACATCCTGTTATAATATTATTATCAATACAAACTGATAGTCACAAAAATCATTTACCAAACGGAGAAAATTGGAACTAAAATAACTGTCATCCACTTACACACTCACAAGTATCCTAAAAATTCCGATGCCGACTTACTCCACTTCACGACCTAAGCTTTTCAAGCTTACTGTGAATTATACAAAGGGGTATTTGGGTTTATTTCGATAAACCCAGAATCATTTAAAAAAAATCAAGTAGAAAATAATTTAGTCAAGTAAAAAATAATTTAGTAAGTACCTTATTGAAAGTTCCCGAATAGAGTAACAACACAGTTTTTTTTAATCAGACATGCTCAGTTACTAAATTACTTGCTACATGACTAATTAATTACTTGACCTGGTGTGAAAAGGGCATTATTTTATTGAGTAGGGACGATGTGGCCGTCCGAGAACCACCTGGCTGGACCATGTCGACCAGATACTCAAGGACGGACGTGTTTTGAGTAAAAGTAACTGGAGAGTATGTATGAGGAACTGCATGAATGTGACGGAAGCCCGAAGGGTGTGTCAGGATAGGAAAGTCTGGCGATCCGTTCTCTCTGCCTACCCCGCAAGGGAGGTGGCGTGAGGGTATAGAATAGTATAGAATAGGGACGATGTGTTGCCGAGCTTCGCCACTATGAGCGGTTGTTTCCAAAGGATGGCTAGATCATGTTTTAAGAATGACGAATGATCTGTTGATGCTTCTTTAAGAATTATATCTGCTCTTTACATTTATATTACTGTGTTCGCTTACTTGACTAAATTTCTTAAGACTTGTCTAAATTATTTGATACTTGTCTAAATTCCTTGGTACTCGTCGTAGATGGAACTATAAATTTAATTAATAGACAAACTAAGCAAAATGAGAAATAAAATTTAGAACACACAACAATAATTCCATCAATTTTCACCCTATTACTGGTGGCGCCACTTGTAATATTCAAGTAAATATTGTAAAACTATATTTACTTTGTTGATGTCATTTTCTTGCTCAACTATTTGCGTAGTCATTCATCAAAGGACAAGTATTGTGCTACCGATGGAAACACACCTCAATCTTTGATTATTTTTATCTACCCCGTTCGATACATTTACGGTATCTGTAAAGTAAATACGTACCATTAATATCTTCTAAACGGCAGTACCTGGACCAGGTGCACGAGGTCATGACTGCGCCATATATGTCGAGCTGAAGAGAGCTACAGAAGACAGATGAAAACAATGGAGATCGAGATGTAAGAATTTGCTGCAAACAAAGTTCTCAAGCTCATGTATCTTACGGCATCGCAGTCTGCCAGAAGATGGTGGGGAGTTTCCTCCTCCTCGCCGAAGAATCTGCAGGTGCCGTCCTCTTCAAGTCCCAGTTTACGGAGATACTCCCTGAGCCGACAATGACCCAACAATATAGTATATAATGGTTATTTTAAAATCACCTGTGGTTCTGGTTTCTTGCTGATCATCATGACCTGCGTGGAAATCTAATTAATTGTGTCCCAGTAAAAAATAATTCATCATCATTGACATCTTGTTTAGATCCCCAAGGAATCGAAGCGTTTGATAATGTGTCACAAACGTGGGAGAAACCTACATTAATGAACTTGATTCAAGGTGACCTGATGGTAATCCTGTTATATTCTCCAGAGACCACCGTAAAGGTTTGATCCTGAGATACTGGATGAATCTTCTGAATACTAAAAAAGGTAAGTACTTAGTATTACTTGTAGGCATACAATGGTAGGTACCTCTACAGTACATACACGAACCTAAATAAAAAGGTACTTTCCGGCAATAAGTAAAAATCACCCCCACCTTGACATTTCTCTCTTTCTCTAGCCATGATAAAGGATTAATACATAAAACATTATAGGCGAGGTTGCCGTCACCGTCGCTAAGGAAATGTATGGAATAACAGTTCCTTAACAACAAGTATGACAGACCACATGTTATTTTCGGTTCCATGACAAAATCTCAAGTGACAAAATCTCACATGTCAAAAGGGTAACCAACTATTGACAGAATCGCAACTCAACACCGGGAAATCTGATGCCGTCGTTTTTTTTTGTTTTGTTTTTGTGTGCAAAAAAAAAAAAACAACCTAACGAACCTAACCCAACAATATTGAAATTGTCGGGAACAGGTTTTCCGGTGTTTAGTTGCGATTCTGTCAATAGTAGGTTACCCTTTTGACAGTTGAGATTTTGTCATTGTGAGTTTTTGTCTGGTAACCGTTATTTTCTGTTAGGAGATTTGACAGGAGTGGTGGTCCTATTTGATCATTATGCTATGTATGTTGCCAACTGTTACAGTACGGCTAGAGTACCTATTCTACGAGGCGGTGGCAGAATACATCATCTGCGCCAGAATTCGAATCCGACATCTACTACTTCGGAGACCCGACCTCCAACCACCTGCCCAACCATGTAGTTACTCAAAATTTCTTTGACTACTTATTAAATTTTTGACTATTGTCTCAAAAGGCGGGCTTATTACATAGTCATATCTTACAACCAACCCGCTGCTGGTGGGATAATGAATCTCCCGTTTCTACCCTCCTTAAATTTCTACGGTTTCGTCTTTCCGTCCATTGTCGGTTATCCTAACGCCCCATTCCGTAAGAATAACATTTAATCTGTACTACAATCGGTTTCGTCTCGTGGGATGCTAATCTTCGGATGCAGAGAGCGTGGCGGCCACGTGTCCTCACTCCCCACAAATGAAGTTCTGAGCGTGTCCTCAATGATAACAAAAGGGAAATATGAAATTAATTAAGGGAAATGGTCTCATATTCGCTAGTGACTAAATTAATAGTTACTTTACTAAATTCCATTCAAGAGACAAAATGACATCTTATTTATGAGAGTGGTTAAGCTGGAAGAAATCGCTGCATTGCGATAAGTTCGCCCTAGTGCTCCATCGCCCCCTAGTAAACCTAATACACTTGAATTTTTTTTTTTTAGAAATTATCCTTGTAAAGCGTTGGATTTTTCTACATTCCGTAGTATACACAAAACGAAATTCGACAACACAGCCGTTGCTCCTCGTGGTGTAGTGGATAAGATCCGTACAATGCTGGTCTGGGCTCGAATCCCAGCCGGGGTGAACTGAAATGGCGAATGTTTCTCGAGTGTAAAGTGATCACTTAAGCCAGCCGAGGTCGGTCGTAAGCCCGACAATGTTTATCCTTAATTCTTCTACACTGTTGTAGGAATACTGCAACCAAATACACGTTAAAAAAATCTAGTAACTAACCATGAAATTTGTTCAATAGGGCGAGCTGTATACATACACTGATCGAAATATTTTCCTACACACTTCATTAAAAGCTAAAAGCTTGTATCGTGAAAAGGAGACTGTATTGTCATCACCGAGATTCGAATTTGACACCTCCTGATTGAGAGTCCGAGCCCCAACGAACTGTGCCAACCATGTAGATACCCACTCAATTTTATGGTAGTAAAAAAAGCTTCCTTATGAACTAAATCACGATACAAAGATAAATATTTTTTGATTTAGTGGAAATCTCCATCGAATGAGGCATTAATTTTTTCTATAGATTCGAGTCTGAATAAATAATGGAGATTTAGGCGGTGGTGGTGCGTGATGACAAAAAGAAGCGGAAAGGACAATTTTATGACCAACAATGGAAATACTGCATCTATAGAAAGATTTGAAATAAAAAATGTAAGTATAGAATTTTTATATCGAGTCGTGTGAAATATTGGTAGATTTCTTGTTTATATTATACATGCATACATCATACATACATGCATACATCTATCTATTCTCCCACGCCACGTCCAAGGCAGAGAGGACAGAGCGCCAGACAGCCCTATCCTTACACAATTCGGCGAAAGTTTTTGGAGCTTGACAGCTCCGCTGCTATTTAATTTAGATCAAAATCAAATATACAGAATTTGTTGGGTAATTTTGTCTACTTTCAATTCGAATGGAAAAGTCACTTACAAAAGTTGATAGTTTTCGAGTTTTATGCCAAAATCCATCAAAACATATTTTTCTCTTTGTTAGCCTTTTTTTCAATACTTTTTGCAAATTGCACCTCAGAAAACACATAGAATTCGTAGAAATCAAAATTGCTTCACAATGTTCTTGGTGAGAACATCAAAGTCCTCTCTCTGCCTATAGCGCAAGGGATGCGGCGTAAGGGGGTAGATAAAAAGCTAAAAAAACAGACGATTTTTAAGAGGGGATCTTGAAGGAACTACCTAATTTATGGATATTCTTATCAAGAATTTATTTCATTGAAACGCTCTGAAAAGAATATAATAGCCATAACTTCTTGACCTGTGTGATGGTCGCTACCTGTCTTTAGTAACATCAAATTATTCCTACATATTATGGGAATCAGGAAATACCATTGACAATAATAAAAATGACAATAGATTGTGTTACAGTTTTTATCCATTGTCAAGAAATATTAGAGGATATAGCCATGGAATTATGGAACTCAGGAAGTGGCCTAAACATTACTATGTTCGTGTCACATTAAAATGACATTTCGAATAAAATGATTAAAAAAATAATCTCTAGATGCTTTTAATAAGAGCCTAGATAATTTTTTTCTTCTAATTCAATCTTTGTGAAGAAGCCCTGCGTTTACTCTTTCCTCTTCAAATCGTATAGTATAGGAAATACAGTCCATATCTTGGCATATTTTCTCCAGATACTCTTGTTGATTTGAATTCTCGAACGCTATTTTTGTGCATATGACCACAGAATCGATTATGTAATTTCAACATCGGGTAGACAATAAACAATAGACAGTGGTTGGCATCTCTTGTAGCTGCGGTGGTAGCTGCAGTAGCTCTTGTAGCTATTGGTAGCTAGCTTGTTATTGGTCTTGTGTATTGATATTTTTGTACTAATGTAAAATGTTAATGTAATGTTTGTTTTTGTGACCGTATCTGTGTTCCATATGTAATAAATAAATAAATTAATTAAAATTTTAATAAACTGGTGGACGAGTGCAATAAGATTGACACTGGACCTTTACAGGACCGATGACATTGTTGCTGGATGTTAATTGGAATGGGTCACCTCACTAAGTTGATGAGAATAGAGTGTTTTTGGAAGAGGTAGATTAGAGTATTTGGAAGAGGCTTCCAGCGGAGAAGAAATCAACGATGAAGAAGAAGAAGATATTTATTTATTCTGACACATATACGGCTTGCGCCCTTAAAATGCAAACAATATAAATTCTACATAAAACAAAAAACTACAATAAAATTATACAAATTTAATATAGCATGCCCTATGGCCATACGAAGATAAATAATATCCGATTGGGAGAACATTTTTTTAAATACTATAATGCCATATCTACATATTAACTCTTCCATGTATCTGAACCAACAGGATAAGGACGGATCTAGAGGATATTTAGGAAATTAAGAGGACAATAGGTGAAGATATTAGATAAGTAGTGAGAGTGCATCCAGAGTATAATAAAAGTGTTAAAATATTTGTGGTTTTATTAGAATCCTTCTTATCCTTCTTACAATTTATAATTTCGTTTTACGTAGTTAAGTATGCGGTAGCTTTAGGATATTTATTCTCCTAAATCAACCTTTGGATTCTCCATACTTCCGCTTGTCATATTAGGTGTAGGTATGATCCTTTATGTACTTGCCGGGTAAGCAGAGAGAGGGTCAATCTTGATTCTTGACTACACTGTCCTCTATCTGTGCCGATGAGCGCCGCCTGCCTCGGATCTGGGGAGGTGGGGGAGGGGCAACATAAAATAAATACTACATAGCTAGAGAAAAGCGTAAATAGTGCAGGAGACCTTTTTTGTGAGACGTAGTGAAGAAAGTCGTGATGTGCTTTGGTTTATTTGAAAATGTATATAATACTTTGCACAACAGTGAGGAGAAGATACCTAAATCATTTAGGTATTACTGGCTTTTCATGTCTGCATCTCGCAGAAAGCCGACTCGTAAGCGTCGGAACATCCATCCTGCTCCCCTCCCCAAGGGAGTTCGCATAAGTTATTATGTGAATGTTGATATCTGCCGCCTTTCGTTGAGAAAATTCTTGCACAACAGTAGATAGGTATGCATGTGATATCATGCATATATACAAAAGTGTAATTAAAAATAGCGCCATATAACAATTGTATTTTGATGGATTTCCATGGAAGTTTATGATAAGACAAGAAAATGTGTGGTACCTAATAATGTGATTTTTGTTTTGATGAGGTTTTATCATGTAGTATGAAAAAGTATATACCTATCTCAATCTCTAAGGGGGGGGCTGACGACGCACATGTGACTGTGCTTACTATTTCTATCAAGACATTTCTCTAAATCGAGGTGAAAGAAAGAAAGAAAAAGACCCATAATGACATTATGCTGTGAAAAAAAAAACAAAAATTCGCTTCGAACATCTTATCTACGGGAAAATAATAAGGTCAATAACAGGGAGGACCCTCAGGGACCGAGTACGCAATGAAGATACTAGGCGGACCTGTGAAACCGAAGACATCGTACCATGGGACAGAATTATAGGAGAAGATTCTGGAAGGACCACGCTAATATGATGGATGACTCCAGAATCCTATACATCAGGGCCAATGAGAATCTAGCATGTCACCGTCTCCCTCCAAGGCCACCAAAACGATGGAGAGACCAGGGACACCTGGACTTGAGCTTCTCAAGGATGGGGGCTTTCTAGATCAGACAGATCAAAATATGTATAGGTAACGAAAAAGAGATGAGAGTCTCCACAAAATGAAAATATTTAAATTCGTATGTAAAATCATTTTTATTCTATAAATTTCGGGTCCATTTAATTTTATATAAAAAAACATATTTATGATGAGGATGGCCAATTGTATTTCCAACAGCTAACCAGTTCGTCTAATAGGAATCCATAGAGATGATCACCACATTACGCCTTCGACGAATTATCGTTAAATTTAAGTACCAAAATGTCCTAAACTTTTAATCCAGCAATAAAAAAGCTATAACATTTACAATACTATTTCTATCCTTCTATTGACGAAACCGGAAAACTTAATTTACACAGGTAATCCTCAATTAATGATAGTTGGTTGGTATTGGTACCATTAATGTCTGGTACATTAGAGAAAAGACGTAAAGCGGATAGAAAATGTTATCATCATACAAGAAGAAGGCCGTAGCCAGGAATTAATTTCGGGGGTAGAGGGTGGGGGGTGGAGGAGGGGGGTGGAGGGGGGTGGAGGGGGGTGGAGGGGGGGTGGAGGGGGGGTGGAGGGGGGTGGAGGGGGGGGGGAGAGTGGGGGTTTGAGCTCTGAACAAGTGACAATAAGCAACAACCATGGGCGTCGCCAGCTTGTAAGCTAGAGGGCAGCACCAGAAACAATAATAATAGCGAAAAAAATATGAATAGCCCCGCATGCGTTTTTTTTTTCAAAAATGGGTGAATTGAGGAACCTGGTTGATTCAATAGTAAGGCATCAGGATAAATTTTGGGGTTATCTTATGTGTGAAACACATTAAATATTAGGATGACTGTAGTTTATTGACTGACAGATTATTTAAATTTATAATTTATAACAATTCACATAAAATGTAATAAAATATGGGCCTATTTTAGAATGCCGATATGTTTGTCACTAATCCAGTATTGCCACGCGCCAAAATAGTCCCAACTGGGGATCTAATAAGCTTCTTCTTTCTTTCATCAGCATCGACTCATCTTTGATGTCGAGTAGCAGCAGTCCTGAAAATATCGCAGACTTTTTCAGTTTCTTTTTTGAAATAAAATAAAACTTTGTAAGTTTCAATACACATAACAGGCAAATGAATAGATGCGAGAGAAATCCAAAGGTCACCGACGTGGTAAAACGATCAGCTGCCCTAAAATGGAGTTGGGCAGGACATGTTGCAAGACGCTCAGATTCTAGATTGACCAAAAAGATTCTTGAGTGGCAACTTAGAACGAGCAAAACGAGCGTAGGGAGACCTCGGGCAAGATGGTCCAACGATGTGAGGCGAATCGCAGGAAGCAAGTGGATGCAGCATACCCAGGGTAGGGACCTGTGGAAAGTCAAAGGGGAGGCCTATGTCCAGCATTGGAATTAAAACGGCTGAGAAAGAAGAAGAATATACATCGATTTTTTTTCATTATTTATAAAAGGATCTGGGCTTGTATGCACAAATAGGTACTCTTCTGTACACTTTTCACTAATATGTGCTATAAACCCGTATCGTGAAATGCAGAATGGATCATCAGCGCCGGAATTCGAACCCGACACTTCCCAGTTGGGAGACCGACGCTCCAACCATGTACTAATCTAAAGACAAAAACTACAGATGAAGATTATTATTAAGATTATTAAAACTCATTTAATTTAAGTAGTAAGGGATCGCGAAATTCCCAAAAACTCGCCCTAGTAAAGAATTTTTTGCACTTCCTAACCAAAAGGCGGACTTACTGCAGAACTTCAATAAAAATTAATTAGGTAAGTACCTACCTAAGAAAATAAAATAATATATAGTAATATAAATATGTACTAGGTACAGAAATGATGAAACAAATCAAATTCTTCAATTATTCAGTGCATGCGGTAGCAGTTGGATATTGTACCACATCGATAAACATGTTTAGTTGGGGAGTTCCGCAGGGAACCCTAATTATTCCCTAATGAAAGTGTAACACAATACATTTGATCTACCAAGGGTTCCACTGGTACTTATTAGTTTATAACCAGTCAAAGTAGATGCGCTTTTTTTGTTAATGAAGGGTAAGGTATTGTATTATTTATTTATTCATTCATTCATTCATTCAATGCAAAGATTGATTTTATTCTCTCGCTATTGTGCTGGGGCGTTTTAATTTCGTAATACGCCGGGGCAAACAATAAATAGCCTACGGTTGTGTATCGGAGTGATTTGATTATTTGAAATTTTCTGGTCATTTAGTTGTAAACTTGTAATTTATGAAAATTTGTTCTATAGTTACTAGTTAGCGGGTGCGAAGCTACCTAAGAACACGATTCCCATCGAGTTACCTTTTGTAAAAAATGATAGGCATACCTAACAGAGTCTGATCTGACGTAATCCAGTAAGAAATGTTAGCCCCGGCTTCCCTTCTGCAGAAATCCACCCTTCGCCACTGCTAGTTAGTAAACTTTATCAGGACTTCTCGACAGCTCCTCAAAAATTTACTACTTTAAAATTGTTCCTTGATGATTGATGAGCTGTTGAATTCGGGCCCACGAACCTTGTTGACAAATAGAAAATTAGGCAGTCCTGAGTCCACAGGTACAGAATCCAAGTACATGGTTGACGCGGTTGGTTGGAGAGGGAACTTTTAATCATGAGGTGCCGGATTCGAATCTCAGTTTTGACGATGTATTCTGTGCTTCACGACACAAGCTTTCAGCTTACTGTGAAGTCTGCAGAAAATTATTTGGATTTGTGCAGTAGCCACTAGGCTAAATAAAAATAAAAAATATATAATAGGTATAGCCTAAATCCTTTTAAAATTAAAAAAAAAGTTTTCTACACCTTTTAACCTCCCTTTCGCCGATATAATAAACAGCCTTCGTGTGTACATTGTTGAACATAGGCCTCTCCCATAGTAATATATTCAACATTTTGACCTCGACTCTTGTAACTTGCTGAGCATAGCACATACAGCAAAGCCGTTCGTGTCGTCTTTTATGTCGACCGACCATATCGAGGCACGCCGAATTGACATTTCTTCTGCATGTTCTACTTGTATTTTGTAATATTAATTAATCGGAGAGGACAGCGCGTACGCAGTCCCCACTACCAAAAATTACGCGCCCGAGTTGCCCACATTAGGGGCAATCGCAGGGGTCAGCCCAACCGAAGTGCAATGGGAGAGCCTCACCCTGGGGGAACCGCCTTATTGATCACGGTATCCCCTACGCCAGGTAAGTATGCATTGCGGTGTATGGTTTGAACACTTATAATAGTATCCAACCATGTTCATACGCAACTTCCACTATACACTACCGCCATCTGTGATATTCCGTATGAAACAAAATACTTTGTATATAAATCAAGGTAGGTACTACATACGGACTATGTACGTCGTACATAGTACATCATACAATGCACAACGACACACCTATCTCTGACACATCAAGGCACCCGTGTTGAGTACAGAATATTGCCAAAAATCTGGAATAAGTTGGAATAATAGAATCACAAAAAACTACAATAAAAACCAAATTTCCTAATGTCATTGTGTGAAATAAAAATGATAATTTATAGCTAATTTATTTTTATAGCTTGTTAAAAACGGCGTACATAACAATAAGTTCATATAATATTATTGGAACTCAAGGTAGGTATATTTAGAGAGGTCAGATCACCCGTCGTAGTGGTCAGTCGATGAGGACAAAGCAAGGCCTCCCAATTTGCCTCGTGGTGATCGTTCGAATTAATAGGTTGCCATGGATTCTTACAAAAGATATCATTACGAAATATGGATAAATGAAAATATGTTTTAGTTTTTAGTGACTCTAACGGGTAGAAATCTGATTTTTGTAAATTTACTCGACAAAGGATAAATCCAATATTATGTACCTCTGAAATTAACTGAAACTTGAGATACACATTTGCTTACATGAGTAATTAAATTGCTCCACTCCGGGCAATTTTGGTCGAGAATGCGAATAGCTATAGCAATACTATTGCGAAATAATTTATTTGTCAATACGATTTGTACAAGTTGCCGCAATTATTACTCGAAAAATTGCTCGTGTATGAACACCGTCAGATAATTTTTTTACTTATTTATTCACACGTTTGGTGGATTAAAAGGAATCGGAGAGCGTGTATGACGAATTGCATGAATGTGACGGAGGCTAGGAGTGTGTGTAAGGATAGGGCTGTCTGGCGCTCTGTCTTCTCTGCCTACCCTGCAATATAGATAGATAGATAGTGAACAAAATACAGACATTACAAATATATAAATTTTGTTCACTAGGGCGAACTTATCGCAAAGCTGCGATCTCCGCCAGGTTACCCCACTTATTTTACCTATAAAACAATAAGGCCTCCCAAATGATACAAAATTTTATTAGTGCATATCTAGTGATCGTACCTCTCTAAAATGGAACCTGTTTTTCCTTTAATATTAATAAAATGTATTTTTTCTAATATAAGACCACTTACTAATTTACACTATAATGGAATGTGCTACCGATCACCCGCCACACTCACGGCTTTTCATAAAAAGAACGATTTTGATATTAAATTATTGCCATATGATATAATATAATATTTATTTGGCACGTTTTGGCTACCAAATTTAGTTTATTTTTTGTATAAGTTTTATTTTGTCTCCGTATTCGTTTATATGGCAATTTGATTTACAGGAGCGACTCCACATATGAAAAGCCCATTTTTTTTCTTTTTTTTTTTTTTAAACTAATGTACCTCTACTTTATTTCCATTAATAATAAGTGTTTGATGACATACGTACAGTTTTCGGGTTGAGCGTGTGTAGAAGGTGATTTCTTCCGACGTTTCGGCGAACATACTGCCGCCTTGATCACCTTATAAATCCGTGACCGTGACCAGAAATCAATTACAACAAAGTAAAATAAAAATAATGCCTTTTTTTGATTTTTCAATAAAAGAATCTGGGTTTGTGTACTTTCCTGCACAGTTTACAGTAAGCTAAAAGCTTGTGTCGTGAAGTGCAGAATACATCGACAGCACCGATATTAAACCAGGCATCCCCACATTGGAAGTCCGCGCTCCAAACTACTGAACTAGCCATGTAGGGACTTTTCGAATATAGCGTGTTTTGACTTTTGCTCTCTAGTTTCGGTTGACGTGCTGGGGCCATCTAGACAGCAAAAATCAACACGACTCGAAAAACATGAAAAATATATAAACTTGATGACGACGTAAAATATAAACCTATACTTACGCAATCATCTTTCAAGCGCTCAGTTGAGAATAAAATTATTAGTTACTTTCCTCTTACGAAAATAAAATGGAAGTGGTTTGCGTTCTTAAGCAGAGCAAATTAGTAAACTCAGCCTGAAATCGCACCTGACAATTTTATTGGCACATCTATTTGTAACCATTTAAAATGTTTTGTTATCAAAAAATTGGTAGGAATTTCCGCTCCATTGTTGTGCTCCATTTCATTTTAAAATTAATAAAATGTATTTTATGTTTTTTATCATAGAGTAAAATGAACAGGACACAAAGGTTCGTGTGTAGGTCCGAAGCTCACAGTATTAATAGTTCATATTATACCTATTTTGAGAATTGTCTTTTACCTACTAACTTGTTTTTTAAATCCAAGGTTTCTGATTTTAGTCCATCAACTGTACACATATTAAGGGGGAGGAAGCTTCCAATCCAGACTCCCGGGGCCTGGTGCAGGGGTGAGGGTACGGATTCCTGGATTCGACCTCCCGAGGCGTCAATAGGTAACCTTAAATAGAATCCGCACGGAGCATGGACGATGTGCTCAAATGCTCACATACGGGATTCTCCTGCCTGTGACTGCGGAGAGCCAGTGCAATCCATCAAGCACATTGTCGAATACTGTCCTCTGAGAGCATTTCCTGGACCATATGCAGATATCCAAAATGCCACACCCAATGCCCTTGTATGCCTTGGAAGCCTGGATGTTGCTCTGTAGGGTACATGTCTCCTGTATGTAACAGATAGCATAATTCTCTTATCTTCTGACGTTGCCGCCCAACGGTGGCAGAAGCCATACGAAATAATAATAATAAATACTAAAGATACCATCCTTAAACCTAAAACGTGGATAAATGAGAATATGTTTTCAACTGTTTCAAAATTTAAAAATATTTTTGCTCAGCTAATCGAATATAATGTAAAAATTTAGAAATAAAATAAGTAAAATAATAAAGTTATTTTTACATTTTATTCGCAATTTGAAAAAAGAACGAAGAGATTATCGAACATTATTGTCTATGAAATTGATCAACCAATGAGGGGTGTGCATTCAAATGTAAGAAGATTCCTTTTGACAATTAGAGTAGAAAACGTTCTCTTTGTAAATTTAAACGAACCATATGACTTAGTTTTCCGCGGGCTTTTTGACATAGGAATTCTGCGATATTTTTTTTGCCATACATAAGTCTGTTTGCAAATTTTTAAATGAAATTACGGCACAATCAAAAGAGATTGCTTGAAATTGCTTTATAAGAAAAATTTCGAAGTAGGTTTTATCGAACAATAGAATATCAACATTTTTAAATATTATTAGATTTTAATTTTATTCTGTTTTAAAATTTATTCCATTTAGTATATCTAGACAGAATTTCTTTTCATTTTAGTGACATGTTAGCCTAATGCTCAATCCCACCATCTTCCACCTAGGAAGGAGAGCCATAAGCAATTTCCATACAAAAACGTAGATAATATTATATTTATATATCGGTTGGACATACTAGCAGATGAATAAATCCATATGAAATTCAACATAAAACTCTCCTACGTTAGGTGCCCAAATATCTCCGCCCAGAATCTCCCCTACTAGGAGAGTCGCATGTTGAATTTTATATGGATTTATTCCTCTGCTGGTGGCTCTTCTTCTTCTTTCTTTGCCCTGCCCTTCTGTCCCGGTTCATCCAGGGTCGGGCCTCCTCGTACGTAGGCTCCAGGATCTCCTGTCCTGGGTTGTCATCGTTGGGATTCCTTGCGCCGCCAGCTCCCTCTCAACATTGGACCACCATGTTGCCGGAGGTCTACCCCTTCCCCTAGGTTTCGTGGGGATGCTGAGTGCCGTCTTCACGGAGTAACTCTCCTCTCTACGCATGACGTGTCCATACCATCTCAGTCTGCCCTCCCTCAGCTTTTCTGTTATCGGGGCCACTTTAAACGATCCTCTGACGTACTCATTGCGGATTTTATCCAGGCGTGTTACGTTGCCTGCCCATCGTAACATTTTCATTTCATTTGTATGGAGCTGTTGCTCATGCTTCTTTGATGTTGTCCAGCACTCCGCTCCATACAACATTGCAGGTCTTACGACTGTCTTGTAGACTTTGCCCTTAGTTCGAATGGGCATCTTTTTATCGCATAGTACGCCAGAGAGAGATCTCCACTTCAGCCATGCTGTATTGACACGGTGGTTTACATCTTTATCTACATGGGCATCGGCCGTTAGCATGGATCCAAGGTATTTGAAGTGCGACACTTTGGGTAACTTTGTGTTGTTTTCTATGAGTATATCATGACCAGTTTCTTCCGCTCCCCCGAAGTCACACTCCATGTATTCGGTCTTTGCCCGACTTACTCTCAGTCCGTGTCTCTCTAGTTCTTTCACCCATGTATTGAAGGTTTCCTGGAGCTCCGATGGTTTACTGGCTATAAGTACAATATCATCAGCATATAGCATACACCATGGTATTGGATGTTGCAAGTTCCTTGTAATGTAGTTCATAGTGAGATTGAAAATTAGTGGACTCAAAGCTGACCCCTGATGCACACCCACCCTGATATGAAAAGGATCACTCGTACCTGCTGGGCCCTTCACTCTGGTGCTAATGTCATCATACATATCCTTTATCAATTCGATGTAAGCTTCTGGCACATTATGTGCTTGTAGTGCCTTCCATACCAGTTTTCTTGGAACTCTGTCAAATGCTTTTTCAAGGTCAATAAAGACCATATAGAGGTTCTCCTTATTAGTTCTATATTTTTCCATTAACACTCGGATCGTCTGAATAGCTTCTGTTGTTGACCTGCCAGCAGTAAATCCAAATTGGTTCTGTGTAACATCTGTTATGGCCGATAACCTTGCCGCAACTATTCTTTCCCAAAGCTTTAAGGTGTGTGATGTCAGTTTAATTCCTCTATAATTATTGCAGTCTGCTACATCTCCCTTATTTTTGTATATAGGACACAGGTAGCTTGCACGCCATGACAGTGGTATTCTATTTTCAAAAGTTATCTTATTGATCAGTTCTGATAGCCAGGGCAGCGCATCCACTCCCATAACCTTCCAGATGTCTGCAGGTGTATTGTCTGGGCCAAGAGCCTTATTATGTTCCATCCTCTGAAGGGCCTGCTTAATTTCTTCGTGCTTAACATAATCAATCGGACCCTGGGTATTCCTCTGCTGGTGGCTGATATTCTTTATTCAATAAATAAAATATTATCTCCGTTTTTGTATGGAAATTACTTATGGCTCTCCTTACTAGGTGGAATTTGGTGGGATTGGGCATAAATCTTCCCAAATTCCCAAAACCGTAGCCCAACATTTCAAAAATTTGTTTATTTTGCATTCCCTAGGACTCTCGTGTTGTAGAGGAATGCTCTCCACACTTTTTTGGTATATTTTTCGAGTGTCCTATAAGAGTCAGATGATGGTAAGACTCCCATAAGACATTTGTCATCATTTTCAGCACTCACCACCCATTCAGATTGTAAAGTTTATTAAATTGAAATATTCATGACGGAGGCGTTTAGAGTAAAAAAACCGAGTAGCGTGTAGGTAAGACAAATGTATGAATGTGGTGGAAGCTAGGAGTGTGTGTAATTATAGGACAGTCTAGCGTTCTGTCCTCTCTGCCTACCCCGCAAGGGACACAGCGAGAGGGGATAGATAGATATATTAGATCACTCGTAGACGAGTGGATGACAAAAAAGATCAGAATCGAACGAAAAAAAATTAAGATAATGAGTCATTCAAAAAATCTGTGACAAAATTTTGTTTTGTAATAAAATAGGGTGACCACACGTTTTTTACAGTCGGACCGTTTCATTTTTTCGCTAAGTAGGTAGATACTAAAGTAGAAAGTAGTAGTTTTTTGTAGGTAGCTCTATAAAATGAATGTATAGATTAAAGGTAGGGTAGGGTATAGGGTACTCCTTGATAATCTCCATTTGAGGGCGTTGAGGAGAAAGAATGGGCTTCTAACAAAAGGGAAAAATAAATCCCAGTTGAAGAGAGAATGTGGGGAGAACGAGTGCTGGAAATAAATAGGACAGAAAGTACAGGAGTTTGGAGTAGACCAACTGTGCTGTGGCTGCATTGAAACAAAATATATCAACTGAATTTAAGAGTAGGCATATTGACATTTTTAAAATTTCTAAAAACAGGCGACCTTACATCTCTGTGTATCTATACACAAGTGTGCCAGGTATACAGTTAGTGAAGGTTTTTGGTTTATTTAGATTTGAATTAAATGAAATAAAAAAAAAAAAACTCTTTATTGTCACCAATCACCAATAAATAATAAAAAATAGATAAATTTACCGGAAAATTTATTCATAAAAATGAAAAAAAAAAGGTAATTATTGACACTTGCAAATCTTGCAATATTGTAAGGCGATTTCTAAATACTGATATTTGAGGCACAATGCTTGTATTTTAGGCCCCGTCTTGAGCCTAATCCTGTGATATCCGTGACATCTGGATAGGTGATTTTTCCCAGTATTAGGCTGATGAGTTTATATGTCAATCATTAATGATACTAGGTATGTAGACTCTTCTGGCTGATAATACTGAGAAGTGTGTTGGCAGGTCTTGCCTCCGCGCAAAAGGAACGTAATTCGGGGGTGGGGTTTTCCGGGGGGCTCCCTTAAGGCTAACCCTGGGCCCACCTCTTAATAATATTTTGCTAGAAGTGCGGGTAAAGAGGTCGCTATTAATGCGCCTGAGCTACCCGGGGATGTGGAGGGCCTAAAGCCCGCGGGATTTTCCTTCCGCGCAAAAGGCGAGCTTATTGCCTAATGTATATTTCTACCAGCTAAGCTAAATTTATAGTTATATTTATGGTTTAACACTATCGAGCTCCGTAAAACTGCCACATTTCAACTCGTCATGAAGGGAAGATAGAGGAATAGAGGATCGTCTACGTCGGGGGGACCCGACAGAGCACGTGAAGAAGAAGAAGAATTTATAGCTACACGAATCAAACTCAGTAGATAGATTTTGCCAACATGCGTTGTGCGTAGGAAAATGCTTACTGCCTGTGTACCTAATAGGTAATAGCTACCTATTTTCTACCAAGTACCGACCTACGCACTATACCTACAATGTCCCTACTATGATAGGTGCTCTTAACTTCTAAATTGGCAGCGCGTATGTACAGGATGATTATTTTTTTATTTAATACTTTTTACATATTATGACTCTTTTAAGCGGGCTGTGACGATCCACATATTCTCGTCGAATCGACCTAAGTGAAAACCTATTATTAAAGGCCAATGGTAGGCGGGAAACTAGGTGGGAATTGTAAATTAATTTTACTGTCAAATCGTTGTTCTAGAGCTACAGTCTCGGGATGTCATGTTGTTCCCGTAGTTGCCATGTTTTTTTTTATGTTATGCCCATCGATAATTATACTATACTAGTAACTTGATTACGCTCTTAGCAACAAATCTGAAGCCGAGGGAAAAAATATTTGTATGGAGCTTGCCTAATTCCAAATGTCAAATTCCATACATTGTGCTTAATTAGAGCTATCAGATGGGAACAAATGCATCGGACCGCGCAACATTCATAGAAAAGGACTCGACTTAGTAATCAAGTTAATATAGGACATCAATGATTATGCCCTATATGTAACTATATTCACGTTGGTCGCGGTCGACTGTAGCATCTGACTCTTGCTGTACAAAAAAAAACTGTTTAAGCTCGAGATGTTTTGAGATCTTATTTTACTGTTACCGTTAACTCAACACTCATCAACTTACTTCAAAGGACTCTTCCACCTATTACGTAACGTCCTTCGCAAACTGTATTTTTTTTCATAGAAAATAGTTTGTCTGCATTATTTTTTGCACATCCTGTATATAGGAATGAATGTTTGGGGTATCATTTTCATATAGAGCTTTTTGTTTTGAGTCGTGTGGTTTTAGTACTATCTCCATCAACAGGGTGACCACACACCTTTTCCATTTTCACTATTGTTCATTATCGTCCTTAGGCCCTAATTTCAGGCACTTAGACTCGACTAGAAATTTACATAATTTAATAAAAAGATAAGATAAAATAAGATAAAAAACAAATTATCTTATTCTTCTTGATCTCAGTTCTTATCTCTTCTCATGCTTTCTCCTTCCTTACCATAAATGTTTTTTTTTTATATAAATGAATCTGGGTTCATCTAAATAAACCCAAATACATCTTTGTACACTTGACAGAAAGCTTAAAAGCTTGTGTTGTGAAGTGGAGTAAGTCGGGGATTGAACCCGCGCCCACTGGATTAACAGTCGAGCGCGTTACCAACCAGGCTACCGACCACCCCGTTTTATAGATATAAGATATATATTATTAACTATGTAATGTAATCTAATTGTTTTGCGTGTGTGTTAATTGTGAATGGATGTTATTGGTCTTGCGTAATGTAAATTTATGTAGGTACTAATGTGCCTGTCAATGTTTGTTTTTGTGACTGTATCTGTTCCATGTGGATAAATAAATAAATAAAAAATAAAATGAGGATTTCGATCCTTATTCAAATGAATACAATTGGTCACAATAATTTTGAAGGCACCCACCCTTATCTAACGTAGTTGAAGGAAATATCGTTAAGGGAAGTTTTCCCCTTTCACGATCAAATGGAGGATTAAATGTTCGCAGAAAGGAAGAAAAAAACAACCCTCTTTAATAAAATAATAAAAAGAAATACATTACATATATTAATACTTAATACGTCATTACAAGCCTCATTCTGAAAACTATGAAAAAACATTAAATATTGCCAGATCAGAAGAATATTAGAGTACGACTCTATCAGAATATATTTTTTATATTTTTTTTATAAAAAAAAAACGAATCTAGGTTTATCGAAATAAACCGAAATATACCATTGTACCTTTTACAGCAAGCTTGAAAAGCTTGTGTCGTGAAGTGGGTCGGCATCGGGGATTGAAACCGCACCCACTGAATTAACAGCCCAACCAGGCTACCGACCACCTCAAATAGAATATGTATTATTGTGGCCCCCCTGAAAAAATGTGACAAAAAAGTGTGTGGTCCCCCTACGCACTTTTTTGTCACATTTTTTGAGTGTCCTACAATAGTGAGGTGTTCGTAAAACTTCCATGAATCATTTCATGACTTTTTCATGAATGTTTGGGAAAAGTAAGGTAAATAACTGTCGTTGCTCTGCATGTAAATAAACAAACAAATCTTCATAAGTCACCACAAATCAAGAGTGTTACATTAGACAAAAGTAGTGTGCTAAAGGGCAGACTTATTGCAAAAGCAATATCTTACAATCAACCCCAAGGGCAAGGCATTAAAAACTGCTTCGATCTGCCATGGTACGACCCCATGCTCAGTTAGCTAGATCACATTATATATGCTATATTCTTCTAACAGGTACAAGTGTTAGAAAGGTAGAACGAAGCAGTTTTAAACACTCTGTTTACGTATAGCGCGACGAGGGCTATTTACCCTACTTTTTGACATTCATTCAAGATGTACATACAAGTTCTATTG